>CM049437.1:74713539-77213539 GCA_026929855.1 Poa annua | reverse complement strand
ATGGAGCCTTCGCTTGTCGCAATGGCGGAGCAGGCGTCGTCCTAACTACGCCCAAGGGTGACAAGCTATACTACGCTGTCCAGCTGTGCTTCACGATCGACAAGATCTCCAACAACATCGCCGAATACGAAGGCCTCCTCGCCGGCTTAAGGGCCGCCATCGCGCTAGGTGTCAAGCACCTACTCGTCAAGGGAGACTCTCAGCTGCTCGTCAACTTCTCCAACAAGAGCTACACACCGAAAGACGACCACATGGCCGCATACCTCGAAGAGGTCCGCAAGCTTGAGAAGCACTTCAGGGGCATGGAGCTCATGCACATCCCGAGGAAAGAAAACCAAGAGGCTGACGACATCGCCAAGCGGGCCTCGCGAAGGCAGCCCCAGCAGGCCGGTGTCTTTGAAGAAAGGCTCGCCAAGGCATCCATCAAGCAGCCTCGAGAGGCCACAGCCGCAAGCGCAGACGAAGCGCTCCCACCACCTCCTGAGTCTGGGGCGCCTGATTGCGGCTCCAGCACAGGGGAGCGCCTGTTGCTGACGGCAACCCGCCAGGCCTCAGGCTGGATTGATGAGCTCAAGGACTACTTGGCGAAGGGAATCCTCCCGGAAGAAGATGTCGATGCAGAGCGAATCGCTCGACAGGCAAAATCCTACTGCATCCTCGAGGGAAACCTCTACCGCAAGCGCCCAAATGGTATCGCGCTCAAGTGTGTCCCTCCTGAGGAAGGCCGAGAGCTGATTAAGGACATCCACAGCGGGGAGTGCGGCCACCACTCATGTGCGCGCACCCTCACGGGCAAGGTCTTCAGGAGCGGCTTCTACTGGCCTCAAGTGCTTCAAGATGCGGTCGCCATTGTGCAAACCTGCGACGCCTGCCAATTCCACGCCAAGCAAATTCATCAGCCGGCACTGGAGCTTCAAACCATCCCGCTCTCCTGGCCATTTGCGGTCTGGGGGCTGGATATCTTGGGCCCCTTCCCAAGGTCGCAGGGGGGCTACCGTTTCCTCTTCGTGGCCATCGACAAGTTCACCAAATGGACCGAAGTTGAGCCAGTGCGCACCATACCAGCGGGGGCCGCGGTGAAATTCATCAGAAGCTTGGTCTGCCGCTTCGGCGTGCCCAACCGCGTCATCACCGACAATGGCTCGCAATTCACTAGCGGCATCTTCCGAGCCTACTGCGATAAGCTTGGCGTCAAGGTCTGCTTCGCCTCGGTAGCTCACCCACGCAGCAACGGTCAAGCCGAGCGAGCAAACGCTGAGGTCCTCAAGGGCCTCAAGACCAGGAGTTTCAACATCCTCAAGGGCCACGGCAAGGGCTGGATCGACGAGCTCCCCTCCGTGCTCTGGTCCATACGCACAACTTCCTCGAGGCCTACAGGCAAAACGCCGTTCGCCCTGGTCTACGGAGCTGAGGCAGTCCTCCCCGCAGAAATCAAGCATGGATCGCCGCGGGTCCTTGCCTTCAACGAGGACACCCAAGAAGGCCTCCACAACGACGACCTGCTGCTCCTCGAGGGATTGCGCCGTCAGGCCGCCCTCAGGGCGGCGGGGGTACCAGCAAGACCTGCGACGCTACCACAGCCGCCATGTGCGCTCACGCACCCTTGAGGTGGGCGACCTCGTCCTCAGGCGAATCCTCTCCAGGGAAGGTCTCCACAAGCTCTCGCCGATGTGGGAAGGCCCCTACAGGGTCTCCCACGTCGCCAGGCCTGGCGCAGTTGTCGGCCCAGTGGATTCTAGGGTGTGCATAGCCCACTCTCCACGGGCTGCGCACGCGACAGCGTCTACAAAACGACTAAGGACCAAGCCAACCGCTTGGAGGGTTCCCCCCGAGGGAGAAACCCCTACCGGGGACCTGAGGCGCTGGAAGGGGCCTGAAGGGGGCTCCCCCCGAGGGCGTCCCGCTCGAGGACTCTCTCCCCCTGCAGGGAGCCGGTCCGGCCCCTCCCCCTCGAGAGCCTCAGGCCCCTGAGGGGATACTTCGCGACGAAGGAAGCGCTGCAGAGCGCACATGGGCTCTGCTGCGGCCGCAGGGTGACGCGCGCGTCTGCGCGCACGGCAGCAACAGCGTCACAGTTGCCGCTCCCATGATAAAAGGGGTCAACAAAGTTCTGTGTCCCCTGCGCCGCCAACGAAGCTTTCCTCTTTGGTGATAAAGCAGTTGGCCGGCACAACGCTCCAACGACGACGTCACTGCGGGCACACCCCACGGTCTCCGCCGCGCCTGCGAGCCGCTCTGCCAAGTCTGCAACTTGTCGGCCACAATGCGCCGCTTTAACGCGGAAGAGGCGCGTCCAAGGACGGAGGAGACAGCTGCTCTGCCACGAAGACAGGCTTTGCGACCATGGACCGAGTCCATGAACGAGCAAGCAGTAGTGCACCCCACTCCGCCACTGGTGGCCATGTGGGAACCCGTCCACTGCGCAGATCGCAGGGATGAGGCCCGGGGCAGCTATTTAAGGAGAAGGGGCACTTCCGTAGGAGAGGATCCGAAACTCGATCCCAAGCTCAATAGCGTCCTCCACCTCCGGACCCTCTGAAGGCCCGGAGGCTAGTTGTACTACAGTCACCACAGTGCAATCGAGACAAGCAGGAGTAGCGGTGTTACCTCACCTTGAGGGCCGTGAACCTGGGTAAGGGCCGGTGTCACTCTCTGTCGTGCAGTTCCGCTCCAAGCACCGCGAGCAACGTCGCGGCGTGCATCGAGGGTTGTTTGACCTCCGTGTTCAGTCCCCCTTCGAACCTCTTCCCGGGGTGAGACTACCCCTGTTACGTGGGAGTTCATTCCTCGACATTTGGCGCGCCAGGTAGGGGACTGAGGCGCGTCTTCAACCTCCGAACTCCGCGCCATGATGGACACCCGCGCGACGCGCGCCAACAGGCGCACCTCCGAGAGAGCTCACACCGAGCCCGGCACTGCCCCCACCCGCGGCCGCCGTGGTCGCCCCCGCGCGACCGAACGCGCTGGCACCGGCCCGCGCGTGGAAGAGCCGGAGAGCGAGGAGCACCGCGAAGGAGACCAGCGTGATGACGAGGACCTCTCCGAGCGCCGCGGGGACGCTGAGTCCTCGCACCCGTCCCGGCGCCAGAGCGTGTCCACGCGGGAGCATCAAGAGCCCGCCCCGCACACCGCGCTACTGATGGCTCAGGAGCTCCTCCGCTACCGGCCAAGTGCCGAAGCGCACGACCAGTGGCTGGACCGCCTCCACCACCTCGTCGACATCGCAACCACACGCCCCGCTCCGTCGCGCTCCATCGTGCCTTCCGGCCCTGCAGGGACGGCCGCACCAGGTGCGCCACCGCCGCCGCCGGGACCGCCCCCGGCCGCGGCACAGCGGGCTCCCTCCCATGCTTCCTCGCCGCACGACTGCCAAATCGTGCAGCGCACCGCACCTGACGCGCGTGTAGGCATGGAGCGACGTCGCGACCTCCAAAACCGCCTCGTCGAGGAGCTCGGTCAGGCGGGGCAGCAAAACCGCAGGGCCCTCCAGGGAGGAACGGCCACCTATGCCTCAGGCTGCATGGCCTTCACGCGCACCCTGCGCCGTGTGGTCTGGCCACAGAAGTTCAGGCCAGCGCTCCCCAAGGGCTTCGACGGGTCCACCAACCCTCTCGAGTTCCTGCAGCTCTACACCACTTCCATCCAGGCTGCAGGGGGCGATGACAAAGTCATGGCCAACTGGTTCTCCCACGCCCTCAGGGACTCCGCTCTGTCCTGGCTTCTCAACCTGCCCGAGGACTCCATCGACTCCTGGGAGGAGCTCTGCAGGCAGTTCGTCGCCAACTTCAAGGGCACGTACGAGCGCGCACTCACCCACAACGACTTGCGCGCTGTGGTGCAGAAGAAGGGTGAAACTCTTCGCAAGTACATCCAGCGCTTCAGCCAGGTGCGGAACAAAATTCCAAACATCCCCGACACCCAGGTGATCGCTGCCTTCCGCGAGGGCGTCACGAACCGCAGGATGCTCGAGAAGCTCGGCATCCACGACAAGCTCACCTCTGTGGTGAAGCTGTTCGATCTGGCGGACAAGTGCGCCAAGGCTGAAGAGGGACTCCTCTTCGTCAAGATGAGCGCGCGGGGGGACGACCCGGGCGAGGGGTCCAAGAGCCACAAGAAGAAGGAAGAGCCCAAGCGCAAGGCCACCGCGGTCCTCGCGGCAGAGCCTGACGCAAAGGGCTCCCGCAGGGGCTCCCCCGAGCGCGGCGACAAAGAAGTGGACCACCGTCCGTTCTGCGTCTACCACAACAGGCGCGGGCACGCTACAGACGACTGCTTCGACCTCAAGAGGCTGAGCAGGGAACGCGAGCGGGGAGAAGGCAGCGGAGGCCGCGGCAGAGGTCGCGGCTACCGCAGGGACGCCAAGGGCAGGCGCGATGGCGGCTACCAGAAGCCGTCGGGCACTCAAGCCAACGCCGCCCAGAAGAACAACAACCTCCCCGACGAGGAAGATGGAGGCTACCAGGCCCTGAGAGGCGCCATGGTCAGCATCCTCGGCGGAGCTCAAGCGCCCAAGTCGAACAATCAGTTCAAGCAGTTCGCCCGCGAACTCAACGCCGCGCTCCCGAGCACCGAGACTTCCAGGCCCCTCAAGTGGTCCCAGTACACCATCGCCTTCGACGCCAAGGACCACCCCAAGTCGACCAAGACCGTTGGAACCCTCCCCCTGGTCTGCTCCCCCACCATCAACAACATCACCGTCTCCAAGACGCTCATTGATGGGGGAGCGGGCCTGAATGTCATCTCTGTCGAGACCTTCGAGACGCTTCAAGTGCCCTACGAGTGGCTTATGCCCTCCAGGCTGTTCACGGGCGTCACCAGTGGTTCTATCGAGCCTCTGGGACAAGTCCGCCTCGCGGTCACCTTTGGCACGCAGAAGAACTACCGCACGGAGCTGATCGACTTCGACGTCGCGCACATCGGTCTGCCGTACAACGCCATCCTCGGCTACCCCGCCCTTGCGAAGTTCATGGCCGTCACGCATCACGCCTACAACATGGTCAAGATTCCCGGCAGCGCTGGCACCATCGCCGTCCATGGCCATGTCCTGGACGCCACGCGCGCTGTCGAGAGCGCCTACAAGGCAGCCGCCATGGCTTTCCCGGCTGACGAGGACATGGAGCCTCTCGAGAGGCCCAGGAAGAAGAAGCAGGTGTTCTCTCAGGAGCAAGCCGCCACGAAGAAGGTGCCGCTGGACACCACCAGCTCGGGGGCTGAAGGCTCGGGGGCTAGCGTTACCATAGGCGCCGCCCTGCCTCCCAAATAGGAAGGCGCGCTCGTCGCCTTCCTTCGGGCAAACTCTGACATGTTCGCGTGGACTCCGTCAGATATGTCCGGCGTACCAAGGGAGGTGATCGAGCACCACTTAGCCGTGTGTCCAGACGCACGCCCCGTCAAGCAAAAAGCACGCAAGCAAGCCCCCGAGAAGCAAGCCTTCATCATCAAGGAAGTAGAGAAACTCAAGGCGGCAAATGTCGTCCGCGAAGTCGCGCACCCCACTTGGCTCTCCAACGGCGTGGTCGTCCCTAAACCCGCTGGAGGAGGCCGACTCTGCATCGACTACACCGATGTCAACAAGGCCTGTCCCAAGGACCCATACCCCATGCCGAGGATAGACCAGATCGTGGACTCCACCGCTGGCTGTGACCTCCTCTGTTTTCTGGATGCCTTCTCTGGTTATCACCAGATCAAGATGGCTAAAGAGGACGAGGAGAAGACGGCATTCCTCACCCCCTGTGGTGTGTACTGCTACACATGCATGCCCTTTGGCCTGAAGAACGCTGGGGCCACCTTCCAGAGGCTCATGAGGATAGCCTTGGGGGCTCAGATGGGCAGAAATGCTGAGGCCTACGTCGATGACATCGTGGTCAAGTCTCGAGAGGGGGACACCCTCTTGAGGGATCTAGAGGAAACCTTCGCCAGCCTGAGAAAGGTGAGCATCAAGCTCAACCCCGCCAAGTGCGTCTTCGGGGTCCCTTCAGGCAAGCTCCTCGGATTCCTCGTGTCCCACCGCGGCATAGAGGCAAATCCTGACAAGATCAAGGCCATAGAACAAATGCAGCCCCCTCGCCGACTCAAGGAAATGCAGCGCCTTGCGGGCTGCATGGCCAGCCTCGGTCGTTTCATCTCTAAATTCGGCGAGCGAGCCCTGCCGTTTTTCAAGATCATGAAGAGGTCGGGCACATTCAAGTGGACCCCTGAGGCGGATAAAGCCTTCGAAGATTTAAAGAAGTATCTGGCTAGCCCTCCAGTCTTGGTGGCCCCCAGGGCAGACGAGCACTTGAAGCTGTACCTCTCAGCCACCCCTCAGACAGCAAGCGCCGTCTTGGTGGTCGAGAGGGAAGAGCCTGTCCTCCCCAAGAAAAGCACTGCCACTCCAAGCCCGGAACCCCCCGACAAAGGCCCCGTCGAAGGAGCAGCCTCCGCAGACCCACGGCCAGGCCCATCGCCTCAAGTCGAGCCTGCTCCAACAACCCCTGTCGAGAGGCCTCCACAGGCAGATACCGACAGGAGCCCTGAAGAGCCCCCCCAGAGGGCCGATGCCGCGCCACCTCAGACAACCCTCGTCGAGCACCCCGTCTACTTCGTCAGCACGGTGCTACGGGACGCTCGCGAGCGGTATCCAATGCAGCAGAAGCTCCTCGTCGCGCTCCTCATCGCCTCCAGAAAGCTGAGACACTACTTCCAGGGCCACCCCATCACGGTGGTCACCGCTTTCCCCCTGGAGCAAATCCTGCGCAACCCCAACGCCACAGATCGTGTCGCAGGGTGGAACATCGAGCTGCAGCCTTTCAACTTGCGCTTCGACACCACGAGGGTCATAAAAGGAAGAGCGCTGGCTGATTTCGTCGCCGAATGGACTGACCCAAGCCCTGAGGAGCCTCGTGAGGCAGAGGCCGAGCCCTCGGGAGACGCGGCGCCCAGCCACTGGACCATGCACTTCGATGGAGCCTTCGCTTGCCGCAATGGCGGAGCAGGCGTCGTCCTAACCTCGCCCAAGGGTGACAAGCTTTATTATGCTATCCAGCTGTGCTTCACAATCGACAAGATCTCCAACAACATCGCCGAATACGAAGGCCTCCTCGCCGGCTTAAGGGCCGCCATCGCTCTAGGCGTCAAGCACCTACTCGTCAAGGGAGACTCACAGCTGCTCGTCAACTTCTCCAACAAGAGTTACACGCCGAAAGACGACCACATGGCCGCATACCTCGAAGAGGTCCGCAAGCTTGAGAAGCACTTCAGGGGCATGGAGCTCATGCACATCCCGAGGAAAGAAAACCAAGAGGCCGACGACATCGCCAAGCGAGCCTCGCGGAGGCAACCCCAGCAGGCCGGCGTTTTCGAAGAGAGGCTCGCCAAGGCATCCATCAAGCAGCCTCGAGAGGCCACACCCGCAAGCGCAGGCGAAGTGCTCCCACCGCCTCCTGAGTCTGGGGCGCCTGATTGCGGTCCCAGCACAGGGGAGCGTCTGCTGCTGACGGCGACCCACCAGGCCTCAGGCTGGATTAATGAGCTCAAGGACTACTTGGTGAAAGGAATCCTCCCTGAAGAAGATACTGATGCAGAGCGAGTCGCTCGACAAGCAAAGTCATACTGCATCCTCGAGGAAAACCTCTACCGCAAGCGCCCAAATGGTGTAGCGCTCAAGTGCGTCCCTCCTGAGGAAGGCCGAGAGCTGATTAAGGACATCCACAGCGGGGAGTGCGGCCACCACTCATGTGCGCGCACCCTCGCAGGCAAGGTCTTCAGGAGCGGCTTCTACTGGCCTCAGGTGCTTCAAGATGCGGTCGCCATTGTGCAAACCTGCGACGCCTGCCAATTCCACGCCAAGCAAATCCATCAGCCGGCACTGGAGCTTCAGACCATCCCGCTCTCCTGGCCGTTCGCGGTCTGGGGGCTGGACATCCTGGGCCCCTTCCCGAAGTCGCAGGGGGGCTACCGTTTCCTCCTCGTGGCCATCGACAAGTTCACCAAGTGGACCGAGGTTGAGCCGGTGCGCACCATACCAGCTGGGGCTGCGGTGAAGTTCATCCGAAGCTTGGTCTGCCGCTTCGGCGTGCCCAACCGCATCATCACTGACAACGGCTCGCAATTCACCAGCGGCATCTTCCGAGCCTACTGCGACAAACTTGGTATCAAGGTCTGCTTCGCCTCGGTAGCTCACCCACGCAGCAACGGTCAAGCCGAGCGAGCAAACGCAGAAGTCCTCAAGGGCCTCAAGACCATGAGCTTCAACATCCTTAAGGGCCACGGCAAGGGTTGGATTGACGAGCTCCCCTCAGTGCTCTGGTCCATACGCACAACCTCCTCGAGGCCTACAGGCGAAACGCCGTTCGCTCTGGTCTACGGAGCCGAGGCGGTCCTCCCCGCAGAAATCAAGCATGGATCGCCACGGGTCCTTGCCTTTAATGAGGACACCCAAGAGGGCCTCCACAACGACGACCTGCTGCTTCTCGAGGGACTGCGCCGTCAGGCCGCCCTCAGGGCGGCAGGGTACCAGCAAGACCTGCGACGCTACCACAGCCGCCATGTGCGCTCACGCACCCTTGAAGCGGGCGACCTCGTCCTCAGGCAAATCCTCTCCAGGGAAGGTCTCCACAAGCTCTCCCCGATGTGGGAAGGCCCCTACAGGGTCTCCCACGTCGCCAGGCCTGGCGCAGTACGCCTCGAGACCGAGGACGGCATCCCCGTCAAGAACCCGTGGAACATCGCGCATCTGCGCAAGTTCTACCCGTGATCACAGTCACGCCAGGCATTTTTTGTCTCTAGAGGGAAGCTCACGGCTTCACCTCCAAGCTTCTCAAAGCTTCTCCCGAGGCCCAGCCCTCCGAGCTCTCCTGCAAATGAGCCCCCGCAGGCCGCAGTGAACCTCTGCCACTAATGGGTGGTCCCCATGGCTCGACATGGAAGGAACGTTAGCTTGGCAAACCCAAGTGTAATGAACCGATTTTCGTTCCAAGTGAACTTTGCGCTCCAGCGCCATCTTCGTTCCAAGTGAACTATGCGCTACGGCGCCGCTATGTAATATTTTGGTGGTGAGTTTATTACAGCTTTATTTCATTTATTGAAAATGGGCACTTATATCTCTCCACATGCGTACCTCGCGAGCGGGGGCTGAGTACGGTGCCAGTGCCTCAAGTGACACACCAGCAGCACTGCAAAACCCAAGGATCCGAGCTCTGGCTAGAGGGCAGGCCCTCCCAAGCACGCCATCTCTTCAAAGGACCTTGGTACTCTCTCTCCTCGCAAGGAACGCCTGAGGGGACCTATAAGCGCGCATTAGTCCCTGATGCTGTGATCTAGCATTTCGGCTCGCCCCTCTAACATCCACAGAGAGCGAAAGTCCCCACCAGGCCTGCGGAGGAGAACCCTCGGCCCCTGAAGGGGAGAACTCCGCCAGAGAAGGCCCACACCGGGAAAACGCCTCGCGAAGCTAAGTTTTTCGCCCACCTCAAGGGAATCCTCGCATTTTTCTCATAAGCACTCTGCGTCCCTCAAGCGGTTCTTTCCTTACTCTCCGTGGACTGCTTGCGCGTCAAAGGGGGGCCCTCAGCATCGCGACTTGAGGGCTCTTACCTCCCCAAGCCTTAAACTCCCCCCGGCCTTGCCGAGTCATTGCTCGAGCATACCGCAGCGGCAGGAGTCATAGCGCGAGGGGAAGGGTCCAACGACGCAGAGCGAAAAAGGCATGGAGATGAAGCAAAGACCCCTCGAAGGGAGCGCACACTTAATCGATAGCAAAATGTTTACGAAGTGAAGAAGTAAATTACAAGGTGGAAAATGAAATTCTCTAACGGGCAAACGCCCCTAAAAGCGCTGCAAGCGCGACGCGTTGCAGGAGGAGATTAGTCGGAGGCCTCAGCGTCGTCCTGGTCGCTCTCTTCTTCCTCCTCGGGCTCGCTCCCCTCGCCGCCTTCCTCTGCAGCGGCCCGCCTGAAGCGGCTGCAGAAGTCGTCCACCTGGTCGCGGACGGAGCTGGAGGCTTTCCACGCAGCGTCCCCCTCCAGTGGCTCGGTCACCGTGGCGAGGTCGAACCCGGGCTGGAGGTGGACGAGGTTGGAGAATGTGGGACCCCGGACTAGCGGTCCGAAATACCCGATTATGCTTAACACAACGATCCCGTGATCAGTCTGTCGTTGCACATAATCCGAACTGAATACCAAAGTTTACATCCATTACAATACCGGAATAAGTCTTACATAACAGGTCGTATAGACCAAGTCTTACACAGGTGCCTTCTAGGGCCAAATCAACATAAGCAGCGGAACTTAAACGTAGTAGACATCCAAAAGCTAACGATGACCCGACAGGCAGTCGACTTGAGAAGACCCTTAGTTGGCGTAGATGTCGCCATACTCCTCCTGGGCGTAATACTCCTCCAAGTCTGGCTACGACAATAGCCAGAGACAAGCTAGTATGAGTACATTGAAATGTACTCGCAAACTACTCCAACATGAGTGCACTAGTCTCATTTTTAGTTTCACATTTTTATTTATTTAAAACATCTATGTATCTTTGTTGAAGAAGGTAAGAAGATTATAACTATCCCTAGTATCTCCTGAGCATTAGTTTCTTCAAACTCCTCCTTTTTCCAACCATGATCCCTCATGGTTTATTTCTCCAACAACCTCATACCGATCCGCTGGTATAGGTGTATGGAACATTCTCCAACTTCTTTTCTTTTGAAAACACAACTCTTTTTCCAAAAACTTGCACATGGTCAAAGTAGGGTCTTCAACTGTCCATATCCGAGGACTCGGCTATTCGAATAGTTTAATTACCCTCTGCAGAGGTAGCACGCTTTTCCCACACCCATCCGGTAACTCATCGTGTCTGCCACGTCTCGCCATACCAGGGTATGCGAAGTTGAGTCACCAGTCCTAGTCTTTCCTTTGCTCATGCTAGTATAGGATCTTGCCCATATGATACTTTCCATCGACACTTAACCCAGCCCGTCGGAATCTAAGTGTGAGGACTCATAGGTTTTATCTGGCGGTGTATAGGGGACATCCTTCTATCCTCCTCCTTATCTACTCATAGAGTTTGAGCGAGGACCCAGGTCAGGGGTAGGTCACCAAACCATTCCCTCATGCATAACGGAGTCATCTCCGTTGATGCAGTGTCCCATACTAATAAGAGCAAGCTATATGACTAAGCCCTTTCCCATATGTGGGTAAATGTGGTCGCACAGATTATCGGTTGCTTGACTGAGTACTAGGACCCAATGTGCTTTTCTTAAAACCATCTTTCTCCACTTCTTTATTTCAACACCACATCTTGGTGTTTTGTATCCACACAAGGTTTTCAAAGGAGTTTTGAATAAAACAATGTTGGTTTTCCCATCCTATAGTTTTAGCATATATTTCTATATAGGGTGGCAAAATAACTCAGGTATACTTTTGAAAAAGGATTTTTGTAAACCTTTGCTTTTGAAAAAGGACTTTGTAAATCTAGATGCATAAGTTATGTGCAAGCTCAGAGAGTAGCTTGCCTTGCTCGGCAAAGTGGTCTGGGTCTTGGTCTTCAGGTTCAGCAGTTCCCTCCTCCTCGATATACCCGACAGCGTTCTCGTCTATTACACAATCAATCAAATACAAACAATCACTAGCCTATTCAATCAATCATTATAGCAATACACTCTTAGAGGTCCTAATCAACCATTTCACACATCAAACAACACTATGTGCTTTCAATTTAATTTAATATGTCCTTATTCAAATATATCCTAATTAGGGCAGAAACTTGAAGCACATGTTTAATTGCATAGCTTGAGTTCTGTTGATCACAAAAATACAAACTAAAATTCTACAGAAAGCTAATGATGTGTAGAAGATGACACAATTGGATTTGAGTCATTTGGAGTTACCAAACTCCCTACACATTGTTTTGAATTCAGAAGCTAATTAATAAGGTTTTGGCTATTATTTAAATTATATTCATCTAAAAATTAAACCCTTTTGGGATTGACTAACCATGGTTAAATGTGATCTAATAAAATTAGTTTCAACTAATTTGGATTAACAGAGCATCAGAAACTAACAAGTTTAGGATTTAAACATGCTACTGTATTTTGAATATTGTATTTTTATTATATATCCAAATGGAGTGAAACTAGTTTAGTTGGATAGGGAATTTCATAAGCTTTCCAGAACAGTTGGATTTGCTAAATTTGGAGTTGTAAATCTAAAGTTATGGATTTTCTAATTTTGAGTTCAGTACTGATTTTTAAATGAAACTTGAATTCGAATTAATACTCCAGAACGGATAATGTTGAAAAATCTGACAGAGGGGACCCACTGGTCAGCGACCCAGAGAGCGCGCGCGCGGTTCATTTAAACCTGACGCGTGGGACCCGTATGTCAGAGTTTTAATAATTTTTCACGAACCGGTAAGCTAACGTTGGATGGAGATCTAACGGTCTAGAGCGCTCGCGTCGCCGGCGACCAAACCCGAGCGGCGCTGCGACTCCGGCGACGGTGAGGTGGACGGTGCGCTCACCTAGGGGGCTCGGGAGGGCGTGCAAACGGTGCAGAACGACGGCGGCGAGTCGGGGAAGGTCCTGGGGCGAGCGGAGCTTGCTGGCGTGGCTCCGAGCGACGGTGACGAGCAGCTCCTTCTCCGCGGCGGCACTGCAACTCCGGCGAGCGATTGACGACGTTCCTGAGCACGATCCAGAGGGGAAAAAGAGGCGGGTGAGTGCGGGGTGCAAGGGGAAGAGGTTAGGGGCAGAGGGGAGCGACGGGGAGAAACAGCACGGCCTAGCCGTGGTCGTCGCCTACCTCGGGCACGGCGAGCTCGAGGAAGGGCACGGTGGCCTGAGGCCTTGCTGCCTCGGCCTGGGCTGTCAAGCGGCGCACGAGAGAGTGGAGAGGGTGAGAGGAGAGCAGTGGAGTGGTGTGGAGAAATGCCGGACACGGGGGCGGCTTTATAGTGGCCGGGCGGCGCACGGTGGACGCGGTGCAGAGGGCACCCGCGGCCGTGCGTGCTCGCCGTAGGCCGGTGGAGGGGTGCGGCTACGCTGCGGGCTGTCTGGGGAACAAGGTGGGCAAGGAGGGGAGGCGTGGCGCGCTCGGGGGCGTGCGGGCGCTTGGCCCTGCCGTGGACGGGCTTGGGCGGCGCACGGCGTGCGCGGCATGGCGCGGGCGCGGCGTGCTCGGGCTGGTGCTGGGCGTGCTGTGGGTGCGAGAGGGGACCAGGAGGCGAGGGTGAGCGAAGGGGGGGCCTGGCACGGGAGAGCACGGTGCTGCCACCTCCGCTGCCGCGCGACATGGCGACGTGCATGCTGCCGTGGCTGTCGCCGGCGCCTCCACGGCGACTCCGGCCACCGTTTGACTCCCTCCGGCGTGCAGCGAGGTCGTGGTGAAGAGGGGAGTGCAGGGCTGGCTCCAATTTGTCCAATGCACAACCCAAAGCTTGGATTGATCCATGAGTTGCTTCGGTTTGGGAAGAACAGGGTGGGTGATCACAAGGTGTTTGTTGAAATGTTTGAACCAAAACAGTATGCAATTTGCTATTTAATTTTTCATATTTCTCTTAATCCTTTTGGGTTCAAACTTAGGGTCTAGGCTAAGTATATTATTGGTGAGTGTTACAAAGTCTTTTTGAAATATTTTGAAATATCTCAATCATGAATTTCTAATTTGAAATTGGGGCTTTTGAATTTAAATTTTTGAAAGGGAATAGTTTGTGAAAAATTAACTAGGAGTGTTTATAATATTACTCCATTGATTTTGGTGTGAAAATAAATTTATACTTCTTAATTTGGAGAAATAATGTGACATGTGTCACATGGTGTTTTGTTTTTGTGATTTGTTTTATTTGTTTTCTTTTCTTTCTATTTTTCAATTAGAGGTAGAACTCAACAATATTGCAAACAATGCAAACAAACAATTCTCAAGAGTTAAACATACACAAATTTTTATGAGAAAAGTTTTTGTTGGCCCACATTTTTGCATTAATAAATATATTAACATTCTGGGATGTTACAGACTTCCCCCCTTAAAATAAATCTCGTCCCGAGATTTGCTAGGCCTGGGTACTAAAGAGGTTTGGGAATTCGCTTCTAAGATAGTCTTCACGTTCCCACGTTGCTTCATCTTCAGAGTGGTTGGTCCACTGGACTTTGTAGAACTTGATTGCTCGCCTGCGGGTGAGACGAACATCTTCTTCGAGAATCTTGAGGGGAGTCTCACGATAAGTCAGATCTTGATTCAGGTCGACGGACTGGTGATCGATGTTTTTGAAAACATCAGGCTGGTCAGGAACTCCAAGACATTTCCGGAGCAAGGAAATGTGGAAAACATCATGATAATCTGCTAATTCTTGAGGCAGCTCCAGTTGATAAGACACCTCTCCTCGACGGGCAAGGATCTTGAAGGGTCCAATATATCTTGGCGCTAGCTTTCCTTTGACATGGAAACGCTGCATTCCTTTAAGGGGTGTTACTCGGAGATAGACATAATCTCCGATATTGAAGGTGACATCACGTCGTCGGTTGTCAGCGTAGCTCTTCTGACGGGACTGGGCAGTTTTGAGACGCTCACGGATAAGTTGAACTTGTTCCTCGGCCTCACGGAGGGTGTCTGGTCCAAACAATTTGCCTTCTCCGGTGTCGGACCAATTCAGGGGTGTACGACACTTCTTGCCGTAAAGGGCTTCAAAGGGGGCCATTTGCAGACTAGACTGGTGGCTATTGTTGTATGAGAACTCTGCAAATGGAAGGCAATCTTCCCATTTGGATCCATAGGCTAGGACACATGCGCGAAGCATGTCCTCTAATATCTGGTTCACTCGTTCAGTTTGGCCATCGGTCTGGGGGTGATACGCTGTGCTAAATGCTAACTTGGTTCCGAGGGCTTCGTGTAAGGCTTTCCAGAACCTTGAGGTGAATTGGGTGCCTCTATCCGATACAATCCTCTTAGGCACACCATGCAGGCTTACTATTCTGGAAATATACAGGTCTGCTAACTGATTTCCCCGATAGGTGGTATGGACGGGAATGAAATGGGCAACCTTGGTCAGTCTATCAACGATGACCCAAATTGAGTCATGGCCTCTGTTGGATCTTGGAAGTCCAGTGATAAAATCCATTCCAATCTCATCCCACTTCCACTCGGGAATTTTCAAGGGTTGAAGCAATCCAGCGGGTCGCTGGTGTTCAGCCTTGACTCTCTGACAGATATCACACTTGGCTACAAAAACACCAATCTCTCGCTTCATTCCGTGCCACCAAAATTTCTCACGAAGGTCTTGGTACATTTTGGTTCCGCCAGGGTGGATCGAATAGGGGGTCTCGTGGGCTTCCTTCAGGATTAACTCTTTAAGCTCCGTGATGCTGGGGACACAGATACGATCCTGGTATCTCAGCACTCCTTCAGCATCTTCGGTAAAACCAGGTGCTTTACCGAGAGAAATCTTCTTCTTGATTCCTTCTATACTCTCATGACCTTTCTGGGCTTCCTTGATTTGGTTCATCAAGGTTGGGGTTAACTCTAAGTTGGCAAGATATCCATGGCTAACAAGCTCTAGTCCAAAATCTTTGAACTCTCTGAACAGGGCTGGTTGTTCTGCTTGGATCAGGGCATTCAGGGTGCAGGGTTTGCGACTAAGGGCATCGGCAACTACATTAGCCTTCCCTGGGTGGTAATGGATACCAATATCATAATCCTTGATTAATTCCATCCACCTTCTCTGTCGCAGGTTTAACTCCTTCTGGGTGAAGATATACTTCAAGCTCTTGTGATCCGTATAGATCTCGCAACGATGTCCCGCAAGATAGGAGCGCCATGTTTTCAGAGCAAGAACAACAGCGGCTAACTCCAGGTCATGGGTTGGGTAATTCTCTTCATGTGGTCGCAACTGCCGAGACAGATACGATACCACCTTGCCTTCTTGCATCAGAACGCAACCAAGTCCGAGGCGTGATGCATCGCAATACACGTCGAAACTCTTGGTGACGTCTGGCATAATCAGGACAGGGGTGGAGGTCAACCTCTTCTTTAATTCCTGGAAACTCTCTTCACACTTCTGAGTCCATTCAAACTTCTTGTCCTTCTTCAACAGTTGGGTCAGGGGTTTGGCTAAACTGGAGAATCCTTCAACGAATTTGCGGTAGTAACCCGCTAATCCGAGAAAGCTTCGGATTTCAGTCACACTAGTTGGGGCTTCCCAGTTCACAATGGCTTGGATCTTCTCTGGGTCAACAGAAATTCCTCCCGCGGACACAACATGTCCGAGAAATGCTACTTCACTGAGCCAAAACTCACACTTGCTAAACTTGGCATACAACTGGTGTTCTCGGAGGGTTGCTAAAACTAGACGCAGATGTTCAGCATGCTCTTCTTCGGTTTTGGAGTAAATAAGGATGTCATCGAGGAAAACTACCACGAACTTGTCAAGGTACTCCATGAAGATCTTGTTCATGAGATTCATGAAATAGGCTGGGGCGTTGGTCAGACCAAAGGACATTACGGTGTATTCAAATAAACCGTAACGGGTGGTGAAGGCAGTCTTGGGAATGTCTGTCTCTCGGATTTTTAACTGATGATATCCTGACCGAAGATCGATCTTGGAAAAGACTCGGGCTCCGTTCATTTGATCGAATAGATCCTCGATCTTTGGAAGGGGATACTTGTTCTTAATGGTCACATCATTTAACTTGCGATAATCCACACACAGGCGTGTGGTACCGTCCCTCTTATCTACAAAAATAATGGGTGATCCCCAGGGTGAAGCACTTGGGCGAATAAGTCCCTTGCTGAGCATATCTGCTAACTGCTTCTTCAACTCAACCAGTTCTTCCGGATTCATCCGATAAGGCCTCTGGGATATAGGAGCTGTTCCGGGGATAAGTTCAATGATGAACTCAATATCCCGGTCTGGCGGCATACCAGGCAATTCTTCAGGGAAAACATCTCGGAACAGGTGAACAACACGGATCTCATCTAGGGTGGGTCTGGCTATGCCCTCATGGCATTCTGGTCGGGGTCGACTGGTTTCTGACACATACTTCACTTCTACTCCTTTGTCGGTGGTGAGGGTTACAGCTCTTCTGGCGCAGTCAATTTGACCACGGTACTTGGCTAGCCAATTCATACCCAGTATAACATCTATACCTTGGGTTCCTAAAATGATTAAGTCGACTAGGAACTTTTCCCCCTTAATTTCTAGGGAAATGTCCGGGCAATACGACTTGGTATCTATGGTGGATTCTGGGATTTGGATGACCATGGGTTTGGGTAGGAGGTTTCCGACTAAACCTCCCTTAGCAACAAATTCTTGGGTAACAAAAGAATGGGTAGCACCGGAATCAAACAGAACAGTTGCGGGTACTGAGTTGACAAGGAACGTACCCAGCACAACATCCGGCGCTTCCATGGCTTCTTCTGCATTGATGTGGTGCAGACGTCCCTTGGCAACAGCAGTATTCCCGCGAGGTGCGGGGTTCTTGCCGTTCCCATTACGGCCTTGGCCATTGTTCGGTGTTGTTGTATCAGGGCGCGGACCATTCTTCTTGGGATTGGGGCATTCTCTGGAGTAGTGGCCCTTAGCGCCACAGTCAAAGCAGACAACATTGGCGTTGCGGTTGAAGTTGTTGGGGTTTCCTCCGGGGCGAGTAGGGTTGTTGGGGCGGTTGAAGCTGTTTGGGTTGCTGGGGGTGTTTGGGTTTGGGTTGTTGGGACGAGTAGGGAAATTGGGGCGTGTAGGTTGTGGTGGTCGATAAGCTGGTTTCGGGGTTGGTGGAAAGGTACGAGGCTTCTGACTGCTCGAACCTTCCTTGGCCATCATCCTTCTCTTGCGACTCTCGAACATAGTTTTACGTTTGGTCTCCAATTGAATAGCCTTGTCCACCAGCGACTCCAGGTCCAGGAAGTCGTGGATCACCAGGGCACACTGCAGTTCATCATGGAGCCCATCCATGAAACGCTCCATCCTTTTCCTCTCGGTGTCAGTATCATCAGGAGCGTACCGGGATAAGTCCGTAAACTCATCCAGGTATCCGACCACGTCCTTGCTTCCCTGCCGCAGCCTGCGGAATTCGTCCTTCTTCCTCTCAATAAGTCCGCCGGGTATGTGCTTCTTGCGGAACTTCTCCTGAAACTCTGCCCAGCCGATAGCATGACCGGCTTGCTGGAGAGCCTTGGTAGCTTCCCACCAAGACCGTGCAGGTCCAGCAAGGTAGTGGGTTGCATAAAGCACCTTCTCAGGTTCTCCTACGGCAGCAATTTCTAGGTTGTTGTTGATGGTGCGAAGCCAATCATCGGCCTCTAGTGGGTGAAGTCCCTTGGAATAGGTGGGTGGGTTAGTCTTCTGAAAGTCACTCAAAGTGGATCGCTGATTTCCTTCACCATTGCCGTTGCCATTGTGGTGGTTGTTGTTGTTGTTGTTGTTGTTGTGTGCGGCAGCGATCTGCTGCAGGGCAGTGATATGAGCTTGACGCTCTGCCCGAGCAGCTTGGCGTTCCTCCATGATAAGCGCAAGAAGTTGGGCGGTGGTTGGTTCCGGTGGGGGTGGTGGTCCTCCATCCGGGTTGGAGCGACGGGTGTCCACCATCCTGAAGAACACCGGGTATAAGGGCAAGACAAAAAAGTCTGACTAAGGGGAGAAAGGTTGGTTTCGCATAGTGGTGAATTACTTAAGGATTATGTGAAAAATACTTTTCATAGACTAACAAGACTAGCACACTGACATAGCACAAGCATCACATCAAAGGGTTCATCACATCAAGCTTACATCCTTGCTTTTTAGCTAAGGCACATGGTACAAGTTCTCCAAAAGAACTACTACTCCTACTAGTTTAGCGATAGGGGGTCGACCTAATCCTGCGGTAGTACTCAAGTCACTCGCCTACTGAGGTGGAACCTCAGGCTCGGATACGTCAGCGTCGGACTGGTAGGGTGGCTCCTCTGGGTCTTCCTCCTCGTCATCCTCCTGCTCATAGTCCATCTCCTCCAGATAGTCGTCATCGTCACTGAGGAAAGCGTTGTTCTCCTTGCGGAGATCCTCGCCCTCCTCCTCCATTTCATCAGTACGGAGCTCCAGATCCTCGATCAGCTCATCCTGCTCTGCCACCTGCTTGCGGAGCTTCGCTATGGTCTTCCTCATCTGGGTCCTCTTCTTAAGAAGAGCGACCTTCTCCTCCTTCAGCTTTGCCTCACTCTCGCGACTCTCCTTGAGCGAGAGGCGCTCAAAGTGAGACCGAAGTCTGGCGCACCTCAAGTCCTCCTGGGTGCGAAAGAGCATAATCTCCATGTCCAAGATATACTCTCCGAACGTCGGGTGTAGAGGGGACTGAATAGGGTGTCCGTCGACAGTGCGTCTCCCGTAGAACTGGAAACGAGAGTTCACCAACTCCGCCTTGTGCTCCTCACAAAGCCGGGATAGCATCCGCTCCATGGAACGACACAGTCCGTCGTCCCAGTGGACGTCCATGGTGGTAAAGACGAGTGTCCTGGATCCGGGGGACTTGATGTTCCCGCGAACAGATGCCTCGACCTACCAAGACAGGTTCCCGTTGCCGGGAGTGTCCACCTGGGCTCCCTTAAACTCAGGAGTGGGACGACCTAACAGCTTGGTCAACTCGAACAGGTCCTTCTCGAACATCAACGTGCCGTCCTTCTCGAGCTGAACAAACTCGGTGAAGTGGAGTGCCATCTACAATTTTAAGTCAAGTTTTTAAGTTAGTGAGATGACAAGTGTATCAAAATTTTAAATGTAGTGAGGCAGCGAGTGAGCAAAATTTTAAGTTTAATCTATAAGGGAAAACTTAATATTTAGTAAGGGTAGAAGTTTGCAGAAGTGAGAGGATGAGAGATAAGCACTTTTCGAAAATACTTCATTCCTTCATCCTTTTAGAATTTAACTTTTGTAATTCCTACCTAGCGACCATGCTAAACTAAGGTTTCTAAAGTCGAGATGGCTCTGATACCAGGTCTGTGGGGACCCCGGACTAGCGGTCCGAAATACCCGATTATGCTTAACACAACGATCCCGTGATCAGTCTGTCGTTGCACATAATCCGAACTGAATACCAAAGTTTACATCCATTACAATACCGGAATAAGTCTTACATAACAGGTCGTATAGACCAAGTCTTACACAGGTGCCTTCTAGGGCCAAATCAACATAAGCAGCGGAACTTAAACGTAGTAGACATCCAAAAGCTAACGATGACCCGACAGGCAGTCGACTTGAGAAGACCCTTAGTTGGCGTAGATGTCGCCATACTCCTCCTGGGCGTAATACTCCTCCAAGTCTGGCTACGACAATAGCCAGAGACAAGCTAGTATGAGTACATTGAAATGTACTCGCAAACTACTCCAACATGAGTGCACTAGTCTCATTTTTAGTTTCACATTTTTATTTATTTAAAACATCTATGTATCTTTGTTGAAGAAGGTAAGAAGATTATAACTATCCCTAGTATCTCCTGAGCATTAGTTTCTTCAAACTCCTCCTTTTTCCAACCATGATCCCTCATGGTTTATTTCTCCAACAACCTCATACCGATCCGCTGGTATAGGTGTATGGAACATTCTCCAACTTCTTTTCTTTTGAAAACACAACTCTTTTTCCAAAAACTTGCACATGGTCAAAGTAGGGTCTTCAACTGTCCATATCCGAGGACTCGGCTATTCGAATAGTTTAATTACCCTCTGCAGAGGTAGCACGCTTTTCCCACACCCATCCGGTAACTCATCATGTCTGCCACGTCTCGCCATACCAGGGTATGCGAAGTTGAGTCACCAGTCCTAGTCTTTCCTTTGCTCATGCTAGTATAGGATCTTGCCCATATGATACTTTCCATCGACACTTAACCCAGCCCGTCGGAATCTAAGTGTGAGGACTCATAGGTTTTATCTGGCGGTGTATAGGGGACATCCTTCTATCCTCCTCCTTATCTACTCATAGAGTTTGAGCGAGGACCCAGGTCAGGGGTAGGTCACCAAACCATTCCCTCATGCATAACGGAGTCATCTCCGTTGATGCAGTGTCCCATACTAATAAGAGCAAGCTATATGACTAAGCCCTTTCCCATATGTGGGTAAATGTGGTCGCACAGATTATCGGTTGCTTGACTGAGTACTAGGACCCAATGTGCTTTTCTTAAAACCATCTTTCTCCACTTCTTTATTTCAACACCACATCTTGGTGTTTTGTATCCACACAAGGTTTTCAAAGGAGTTTTGAATAAAACAATGTTGGTTTTCCCATCCTATAGTTTTAGCATATATTTCTATATAGGGTGGCAAAATAACTCAGGTATACTTTTGAAAAAGGATTTTTGTAAACCTTTGCTTTTGAAAAAGGACTTTGTAAATCTAGATGCATAAGTTATGTGCAAGCTCAGAGAGTAGCTTGCCTTGCTCGGCAAAGTGGTCTGGGTCTTGGTCTTCAGGTTCAGCAGTTCCCTCCTCCTCGATATACCCGACAGCGTTCTCGTCTATTACACAATCAATCAAATACAAACAATCACTAGCCTATTCAATCAATCATTATAGCAATACACTCTTAGAGGTCCTAATCAACCATTTCACACATCAAACAACACTATGTGCTTTCAATTTAATTTAATATGTCCTTATTCAAATATATCCTAATTAGGGCAGAAACTTGAAGCACATGTTTAATTGCATAGCTTGAGTTCTGTTGATCACAAAAATACAAACTAAAATTCTACAGAAAGCTAATGATGTGTAGAAGATGACACAATTGGATTTGAGTCATTTGGAGTTACCAAACTCCCTACACATTGTTTTGAATTCAGAAGCTAATTAATAAGGTTTTGGCTATTATTTAAATTATATTCATCTAAAAATTAAACCCTTTTGGGATTGACTAACCATGGTTAAATGTGATCTAATAAAATTAGTTTCAACTAATTTGGATTAACAGAGCATCAGAAACTAACAAGTTTAGGATTTAAACATGCTACTGTATTTTGAATATTGTATTTTTATTATATATCCAAATGGAGTGAAACTAGTTTAGTTGGATAGGGAATTTCATAAGCTTTCCAGAACAGTTGGATTTGCTAAATTTGGAGTTGTAAATCTAAAGTTATGGATTTTCTAATTTTGAGTTCAGTACTGATTTTTAAATGAAACTTGAATTCGAATTAATACTCCAGAACGGATAATGTTGAAAAATCTGACAGAGGGGACCCACTGGTCAGCGACCCAGAGAGCGCGCGCGCGGTTCATTTAAACCTGACGCGTGGGACCCGTATGTCAGAGTTTTAATAATTTTTCACGAACCGGTAAGCTAACGTTGGATGGAGATCTAACGGTCTAGAGCGCTCGCGTCGCCGGCGACCAAACCCGAGCGGCGCTGCGACTCCGGCGACGGTGAGGTGGACGGTGCGCTCACCTAGGGGGCTCGGGAGGGCGTGCAAACGGTGCAGAACGACGGCGGCGAGTCGGGGAAGGTCCTGGGGCGAGCGGAGCTTGCTGGCGTGGCTCCGAGCGACGGTGACGAGCAGCTCCTTCTCCGCGGCGGCACTGCAACTCCGGCGAGCGATTGACGACGTTCCTGAGCACGATCCAGAGGGGAAAAAGAGGCGGGTGAGTGCGGGGTGCAAGGGGAAGAGGTTAGGGGCAGAGGGGAGCGACGGGGAGAAACAGCACGGCCTAGCCGTGGTCGTCGCCTACCTCGGGCACGGCGAGCTCGAGGAAGGGCACGGTGGCCTGAGGCCTTGCTGCCTCGGCCTGGGCTGTCAAGCGGCGCACGAGAGAGTGGAGAGGGTGAGAGGAGAGCAGTGGAGTGGTGTGGAGAAATGCCGGACACGGGGGCGGCTTTATAGTGGCCGGGCGGCGCACGGTGGACGCGGTGCAGAGGGCACCCGCGGCCGTGCGTGCTCGCCGTAGGCCGGTGGAGGGGTGCGGCTACGCTGCGGGCTGTCTGGGGAACAAGGTGGGCAAGGAGGGGAGGCGTGGCGCGCTCGGGGGCGTGCGGGCGCTTGGCCCTGCCGTGGACGGGCTTGGGCGGCGCACGGCGTGCGCGGCATGGCGCGGGCGCGGCGTGCTCGGGCTGGTGCTGGGCGTGCTGTGGGTGCGAGAGGGGACCAGGAGGCGAGGGTGAGCGAAGGGGGGGCCTGGCACGGGAGAGCACGGTGCTGCCACCTCCGCTGCCGCGCGACATGGCGACGTGCATGCTGCCGTGGCTGTCGCCGGCGCCTCCACGGCGACTCCGGCCACCGTTTGACTCCCTCCGGCGTGCAGCGAGGTCGTGGTGAAGAGGGGAGTGCAGGGCTGGCTCCAATTTGTCCAATGCACAACCCAAAGCTTGGATTGATCCATGAGTTGCTTCGGTTTGGGAAGAACAGGGTGGGTGATCACAAGGTGTTTGTTGAAATGTTTGAACCAAAACAGTATGCAATTTGCTATTTAATTTTTCATATTTCTCTTAATCCTTTTGGGTTCAAACTTAGGGTCTAGGCTAAGTATATTATTGGTGAGTGTTACAAAGTCTTTTTGAAATATTTTGAAATATCTCAATCATGAATTTCTAATTTGAAATTGGGGCTTTTGAATTTAAATTTTTGAAAGGGAATAGTTTGTGAAAAATTAACTAGGAGTGTTTATAATATTACTCCATTGATTTTGGTGTGAAAATAAATTTATACTTCTTAATTTGGAGAAATAATGTGACATGTGTCACATGGTGTTTTGTTTTTGTGATTTGTTTTATTTGTTTTCTTTTCTTTCTATTTTTCAATTAGAGGTAGAACTCAACAATATTGCAAACAATGCAAACAAACAATTCTCAAGAGTTAAACATACACAAATTTTTATGAGAAAAGTTTTTGTTGGCCCACATTTTTGCATTAATAAATATATTAACATTCTGGGATGTTACAGAGAAGATGCGGTCCACCGCCACCGCCAGAAGCTGACGGCACTCCTCCTCAACCACGTCGCGGATCTCCGCGGTAGGGCCTTCAAGCGCCGCGAAGAGCTGCTCGAAGTACAGGAGGTAGGTGGCGGCGTCGGCGTGGCCCTGAGCCGGAACGCTTGGCGCCTCTGCCCCCAGCTTCGCGGCAAGCTCACGACCCCGTCCCGTCAAGGACAGGAACATGCGCTCCCGTTGCTGCGACAGCACCTGCGCCGCCTGGATACTCTCCGCCGCCTCCACCGCCTTCTCCACGGCAGGCCCCACCTGCCGGGTCATCTCCTCCATATCCCCCGTGAGGGCGGCGAGGTCCCGGGAGGTGTCATCTCGGGCCTTCTCGGCGGCGAGGCGGCGATCGGCCTCGCGCTTCACCTTGGCGGCGAGCTTGGCGTTCTCCTTCTCGAGCTTCTTGACCCGGGCGCCGCTCTCCTCCAGCCTCGCCTTGAAGCGGTCCTCCTGCTTGGAGAATTTCTCCTTGTAGTCCTGGGAGACGGCGGCGCGGATCTTCTGCTCTTTCTCCCGGAGAGCCTTGTCGAGCTCCTCCTTCCGCTCGGCAAGCCGCGTGTTGGCGCGCTCCACATTTCCCTTGTGGGCGGCGACATCGCGCTCGAGCTTGCTGAGCGCCGTGGCGACGCTGTCCTCGCGGGCCTCGAGGGCCGTGCGCTGTCCGGACAGCTCCTGCTCCCTCAGCGCCAGCTGCTCGTCGCGCCGGCGAGCATCCTCCTCGCGCTCGCTCAAAGCGCGCCCGCGGGCCTCCAGGCCCGTGCGGAGCTCTTCGAGGGCGGTCCGCACCACCCCGGCATCCGCCAGGATTTTCTTCTCGAGCTCGACGAGCTCGGCGTGCTTCGCCGCCAGCGAGTGCTCCCCGGCCTCCCGCTCTGCCTTGGCTGCGGCGAGGTCCTCGGCAGCGGCTCGGCGCTCAGCCCTCAGGGGCTGCAGGAGCTCCTCAGCTTCACGCAAGGCCCCCTCGCGAACCTCCTCGGCAAAGCGCGCCGCCTCCTCGCGCTCCGCCTGCAGCGCCTGGTCGCTCTTGCGCCGGGCCTCTACCGCCGCGTGGAAGGCGGCCCAGGCATCGGCGAGCTCGTCTCTCTGGCGGGCGAGCGCCTGGTCCTCGGTGGCCAGGTAGGCCTCGAGCCCCTCCAGGGACTCCCGCACGAAGCGGAAGGCGACGTCGCGGCGCCCTCGACCCCAGTCGAACCGGCCCAGAGCAAGGCCCTGGGGCGGACCGCGCGGCCTAGAAGGGCCCGCGCCCGCGTCCGGCTCCGCGGCAGACGCCCTCGCGTGGGCCTGGGGGCTCGGAGGCAGGACCTCTTCCGTGCTCGGTCCCCGGCCCCCTGTGCTTCCCCCCTCGTGCGGCACCTCCCGATCCGCCTCCGGGACAGGGGCGTGAGGCCCGGCCCTTGCGGTTTCCTCCTCCCCCGCGGTGCCCGGTGGCGGCGGTGGAGTGCCCTCCCTGCGAGACTTGGGAGGGCTCGGCGCCGACTCGGCACCCGCAGGAGCCTCTGGCTGCGCTGGCGGGGTAGCTGCGCGGGGAGGAGTGGGCGCCCTCTCCACCTGCTCCTCCACCCGCTCTGCCTCGGGTGGCGGCGCAGATGCTTCCGCCTGAGGTACCTCCTCCCGAGAGCCTGTAGGCCTCGAGGCCTCCGCCGCCGCGGCCTCGCCGGCCTCAGCCTCTGGTGCGGCGTCAGGGGCGGCCCTCTTCACGTCTGCGGCCTTCCGAAGCCTGCGGCGCTTCGCAAGAGCGGGGCTGCTGTGGTGAAAGGCAAAGAATTGGTCAAGAAACAAGAGCAAGCAAGCTGGACTCAGAAAGGAAAGAGAAGGGTAAAAGAATCTTACCTCGTCTTCTTGGCGCGGGTGTCCACCCACGTCATGCCAGGCGAGCGCCATGAAGGCACAGCCCGCGCCTCCGCCTCGAGGGCCTCCTCGGCTTTCCTCTTGTGGGGAGCGTTCGGGGGCTCCCCGGCGGGCCTGTCGTGGGCCGCCTTAGTCCTCGGCTCGTAGCGCCCCGCCGCGGCCTCCTCGCTGTCGCCGGAGGAATGCTCGTCAGCCTCCCCCGCCGGGGGCGCAACGCCGGCAGAACTCCCCACGCCCGCCGAGCTCCCTACGCCGGCAGAGGGCCCCGCCCTCGTCTCCGCGTCGCCCTGCTCCGAGTCAGACGCGCTTGGCGACTCGGTGGTGCCCGCTGGCATGGGCCCCTCCTCCTCTTCATCCCCCGCCAGGCCTAGCGGGGTGAATGCGGGCGCGTCCGTCAGGATGGCCCGGCGCTTGTCCGGAACCTCAAAGAAGGGCCGTATCGCTACGTGAACCCTCTCGGGCACCTCCGGGTTGACGAAGAGGCCTCCTAGGATGACCTCGACGACTGCGGGGCGGTGGTCGCTTAGGTGCAGCCGCAGCGAGTCTGTAGGCCCTGAGTACGCCCACATCGCCTTCTTGTGCGCCTGCAGGGGGGCGATGCGGCGCCTCACGAACTCCGCCGCCACCATCTGGCCGGTCAGGCCGTGCTCGCGAAGCGCCTTCAGGTGGCCCACGAGGCCGGCTATCTCCTGCCCCTCCAGGGAGCGCATGCTCCAGTGGGTGTTCTTCACCGGCGCCGCCTCGGGGACCTCAAGAAGGGAGCTCTCCGAGGGAACGCGGATGAGGAACCACTTCTGCCTGAAGTCCTCCACCTTCTTCGACACCGCCGTCACAGGCTTGTCGCCGTTCCAGGCCATGGGGATATAGACATCTCCCATGCCGTCCGCGATGCGGAAGGATACACAGCCCGTCCGCTCCTTCCTCGCAGTATTCCGCAGAGCGTAGAAGCTTCGGAAGAGAGCGATGGAGGGCTTCACTCCCAAGTACGCCTCACACAAGAAGGCGAAAATGGAGAGGACAAGGATGGCGTTGGGGTGGAGGTGCAGAAGGTGGACCTGGTAGAACTCGAGGACGGCCTCGAGGAAAGGAGAATACGGCGGCACCAGCCCAGCGAAGAGAGTGTGGAGGAAGATGGGGTAGTAGCCGGCGGGAAAGCGTCCGGTCCGTGCAGGCAGAATGGCGCTGGCGCCGTGCTCGTTGTGCTTCCCGGCGACCAGGTGCTGGATCTTATCCAGCGCCGTCGCGTCGATGCGTGCCCCGACCAGAGCGGGGCCGAACTCCGCCTCTCCCTGTGCGCCATGGCGGGCCGAGGCCGCTGTCTTCTTGCCCTTGGATCCTCCCATTGTCGGCGAAGAACGGGAGCTCGGAGGACGGAAGGAGTCGGCCGGAGATGGGGAAGATTCACTGGAGACGGGAGTCTAGGAGGCGGAGAACCGATGGACTGGAGAGACAAGACAGGACGGGGTAATGACTGCGGCTCGGACAGCGCGCGGCTTTTAACCCCGTCCGTGCGGTTACCGAGGCGCGGTAGTGGAGATCGTGGCGGGCGTGGTGGCCCCCCCCGCTACGCACGTTCCCGCCGGAGTAGCCGAGACGCCGCGAATCCTCCACCAGGTGACGCGTGTCCCGCGGCGCTTCGCCCGCAGTTCCGGGCCCGCGACGCTTCGCCTGCGGTTTTGGGCCCCACGACGCTTCGCCTGCGGTATTGGGCCCATGACGCTTCGCCAAGTCCCAATCGGCCTCGACGTGCCCATCATGGGCCCGGGGGCTACTGTCGGCCCAGTGGATTCTAGGGTGTGCATAGCCCACTCTCCACGGGCTGCGCACGCGACAGCGTCTACAAAACGACTAAGGACCAAGCCAACCGCTTGGAGGGTTCCCCCCGAGGGAGAAACCCCTACCGGGGACCTGAGGCGCTGGAAGGGGCCTGAAGGGGGCTCCCCCCGAGGGCGTCCCGCTCGAGGACTCTCTCCCCCTGCAGGGAGCCGGTCCGGCCCCTCCCCCTCGAGAGCCTCAGGCCCCTGAGGGGATACTTCGCGACGAAGGAAGCGCTGCAGAGCGCACATGGGCTCTGCTGCGGCCGCAGGGTGACGCGCGCGTCTGCGCGCACGGCAGCAACAGCGTCACAGTTGCCGCTCCCATGATAAAAGGGGTCAACAAAGTTCTGTGTCCCCTGCGCCGCCAACGAAGCTTTCCTCTTTGGTGATAAAGCAGTTGGCCGGCACAACGCTCCAACGACGACGTCACTGCGGGCACACCCCACGGTCTCCGCCGCGCCTGCGAGCCGCTCTACCAAGTCTGCAACTTGTCGGCCACAATGCGCCGCTTTAACGCGGAAGAGGCGCGTCCAAGGACGGAGGAGACAGCTGCTCTGCCACGAAGACAGGCTTTGCGACCATGGACCGAGTCCATGAACGAGCAAGCAGTAGTGCACCCCACTCCGCCACTGGTGGCCATGTGGGAACCCGTCCACTGCGCAGATCGCAGGGATGAGGCCCGGGGCAGCTATTTAAGGAGAAGGGGGACTTCCGTAGGAGAGGATCCGAAACTCGATCCCAAGCTCAATAGCGTCCTCCACCTCCGGACCCTCTGAAGGCCCGGAGGCTAGTTGTACTACAGTCACCACAGTGCAATCGAGACAAGCAGGAGTAGCGGTGTTACCTCACCTTGAGGGCCGTGAACCTGGGTAAGGGCCGGTGTCACTCTCTGTCGTGCAGTTCCGCTCCAAGCACCGCGAGCAACGTCGCGGCGTGCATCGAGGGTTGTTTGACCTCCGTGTTCAGTCCCCCTTCGAACCTCTTCCCGGGGCGAGACTACCCCTGTTACGTGGGAGTTCATTCCTCGACAGCAGTACGCCTCGAGACCGAAGACGGCATCCCCGTCAAGAACCCGTGGAACATCGCGCACCTGCGCAAGTTCTACCCGTGATCACGGTCACGCCAGGCATTTTTTGTCTCTAGAGGGAAGCTCACGGCTTCACCTCGAAGCTTCTCAAAGCTTCTCCCGAGGCCCAGCCCTCCGAGCTCTCCTGCAAATGAGCCCTCGCAGGCCGCAGTGAACCTCTGCCACTAATGGGTGGTCCCCATGCCTCGACATGGAAGGAACGTTAGCTTGGCAAACCCAAGTGTAATGAACCGCTTTTCGTTCCAAGTGAACTTTGCGCTCCGGCGCCATTTTCGTTCCTAAGTGAACTATGCGCTACGGCGCCGCTATGTAATATTTTGGTGGTGAGTTTATTTCAGCATTATTTTCTTTATTGAAAATGGGCACTTATATCTCTCCACATGCGCACCTCGCGAGCGGGGGCTGAGTACGGTGCCAGTGCCTCAAATGACACACCAGTAGCACTGCAAAACCCAAGGATCCGAGCTCTGGCTAGAGGGCAGGCCCTCCCAAGCACGCCATCTCTACAAAGGACCTTGGTACTCTCTCTCCTCACAAGGAACGCCTGAGGAGACCTATAAGCGCGCATTAGTCCATGGTAAAGTGCACAAGCGTTTGGTCCTGCCTCTCTAACATCTATAGGGAACAAGCGTCTCTACAAGCCCGAGGAGGCAGCAGGGAAAAAACCCTTGAAGAGGACCTCCCCGGCAAGCTAAAAAGCCTCTACAGGGCAAAAGCCTCTAGAAGCTAAGTCCCGCTCCTGCGACCCGAGAGCCTTTTCTCTCCAAGCGCACGTTTGTCCCTCGAGCGATTTCGTTTTCCCTTATGCTTCATGGACTACTCGCACGTCAACGGGGAGCACTTGGGCATCGCGACTCAGGGCTTTTACCTCTCCAAGCCTTAAACTCCCCCCGGCCTTGCTGAGTCATTGCTCTAGCATACCGTAGTGGCGGAGTCATAGTGCGAAGAGACGGGTCCTAACGACGCAGAGAAAACATAGACATGAAAGTAAAGCAGAAAAGGCCTCTCGAGGGGCAAACAAGCTAGCATAAATAAGCTTAAAGAGGTATATTACAGGCCCAAAACGTGCAATGTCTGAATACAAAAAATTGTCTCAGATACAAGCGCTCAAAGGCGCGACAAGCAAGGCTCAGGCGGAGTCCGCGCCAGCACGCTCCTCCTCAGCGTCTTCCTCCTCGGCAGGGGCGGCCTCCTCCTCGCTGTCCTCCGCAGCCACCTCCGCACGCTTGAAGCGGTTGCAGAAGGCCTCCACTTGCTCGCGGAGGGCGTTGGAGACCTGCAGAGCCTCCCCAGCCGGGCGCGCCTCGGTCACCGTGGAGAGGTCGAAGCTGGGCGAAAGGAGCCGGAGGTTGGTGAAGATGCGGTCGACCACCACCTCCAGAAGCTGGCGGCTCTCGACCTCAATCACCTCGCGGAGATCGCCGGCGGGACCCTCGAGGGCCGTGAAGAGCTGGTCGAAGTAGACCAGGTACATCGCAGCATCACCACGACCGCGAGCCTCGGTGAGCGGCGCTTCTGCGCCGAGCTGGGCCGCGAGCTCATTGCCTCTCGCTACCAGCGCCTGGAACATGCGGTCCCGCTGCTTCGCGAGCACGAGAGCCGCCTGCGCGGTGTCCACGGCCTCCGTCACCTGCTTGGCTGCAGAGCCCGCCTGCCCCTCCACGTCCTTGATGAGGGCGTCCAGCTCCAGGGCAGCAGCCCGGCGGCCCTCCTCAGCCTGGCGGTAGGCGTCCTTGGCGCGTTGGAGGCGGACCTCGAGCTTGGAGTTGACCTTCTCAAGCTCCGCGATCCGCTTGGCGTCAGCAGTGTGCTTGGCCTTGAAGCGGTCCTCTTGCTTCTTGGCCTTGTCACGGAACTCCTGGGAGATGGTCCGCCTGAAGTCTTTCTCGCGCTCCGCGAGGGCAGCCTCCGCCTCCTTTTTCTTCTCAGCGAACCGCAGCTGGAAGCGCTCCAGGGTTTGCCTCTGGGCGGTGACGTTATCGTCGTGCCGCTGGAGCGCTTGGGCCAGGTCCCCCTCACGCGCCTCGAGCTCTTCCCGCTTGGTGGCCAGCTCACCCTCCGCCTGGAGCCGCTGCTCGTCGCGCTGCTCCACGTCTTTCTCCCTGGAGGCCAGCTGCCGCTCACGCTCGGCTAAGCTCTTGCGGTCCTCCTCCAGGGTCTCCTGCGCGGCCCGGTGGGCGGAGAGGAGCTGGGACTCTAGCTGGGAGACCTCGCGGCGCTTCTGCTCCAGCGAGCCCTCCATAGCCGCGCGCTCGGCCTTCACCTCCGCGAGGAGATCGGCGGCCGCATCGCGCGCGTCCTGGAGGGGGGCAAGGAGCTCGTCTGCGTCGCGGACGGCCCCCTCTCGGACCTCCTTAGCAAAGCGGATGGCCTCCTCGCGGGCGGCCTGGAGCGCCTGATCCTCCTGGCGCCGGGCCTCAACCGCGGCATGGAAGCGCCCCCAGGCCTCCGCGAGCTCGTCGCGTTGCTGAGCAAGTTGGGCGTCCTCAAAGGCGAGCTGCGCCTCCAGGCCCTCCAGGGACTCCCTCACCACGCGGAAGGCCACCTCGCGGTGTCCCTTGCTCCAGTCCCAGCCGCTCAGGACCAGGCCGCGTTGCGCGGAGGGCCCGGCCCCGGTGTCGAACCTTGAGGATGAGGCCTCTGGGCGTGCCTGGGGGCTAGGCTGCTCCCGGTCCTTCGCCGCGCCCAGGATGGTCTCGCCGCCCTCGTCGCCTGGTCGTGTCGCCTCTTGCGCCTCGCCCCCCGCTGCGGGGCGTGGCGGAGAAGGAGGAGCTCCCCCTGCAGAGGCGCCCGCGCTTGGTGGGCCCTGGTCTGCCTCGGCCTCTGGTTGCGCGGGAGGCGTAGCCGCACGAGGTGGGGTGGCCTCGCGTGCCGGAGTCGACTCGCGCGGCGGCGTAGCCGCGCGAGGCAGTGTAGGAGCTCGAGGGGGGCTGGCCGACCGCTCTTCCTGCACCTCCACCACCAAGGGCACGGGGGGCGGTGCAGCGGCCTCCGCCTGAGGCGCTGCTGCCTCCGCCAGAAGCTCAGTTGCCTCTGCCTGAGGCGCCTCTTCGGCTGGGCCTGCCGTGGCCGTCTCCCCAGGCCTCGCGACCTCTCCAGCCACGGCCTCTGCCGCGGCTCCCTTCACCTCCGCTGCCTTGCGAAGCCTACGGCGTTTCGCAGGCACTAGGTCGCTGAAAGGAATCGGGGGGCGAGTGTCAGAAATATGAGAAGAAGAGTGCAATAATCAAGCGTTTAGTAATTGAAGGAACTTACCCGGACCGCTTGGCGCCGGTGTCAACCCACGCCAAGCCTGACGAGCGCCAGGAGGGCTTGGGCCGGGCGTCTGGCCTCTCCGGAGGCGCCTCGGCTTTCCTCTTAGAGGGGATGTCGGAGGGCCTCGCGCCAGGCCTGTCGCAGGCCGCCTTGGACCGGGGCTCGCGACGCCCCAGCAAGGACTCCTCATCAGAGGCCTCCCCTTCAGACTCCTCCTCCTCCGCGCGACGCGTGGGCGCCCCCGCGAAGGCGCCTTCGTCGTCACCTGACGAGATGTCGCAAATCTCGCCCACTTGGGGCCTGGCCCTCGAAGAGGCCTCCTCGCCCGCCGCGGCCTCCTCCTCGCCTGCCGCGGCTTCCTCCTCGCCTTGACCGGCTCCTGAGGCAGAGGGCGTCTCTGCCCCCTCCGCATCATGCACCACAGGCACGGGCACCACCTTCCGCGCCGGGCCTGCCGGAGTGTACGGAGGGACCCCCTCCAGAACGGCCAGACGCTCGGTCATGTTGTATTGGTGCAGAGGCCTGAGGGAGATCGGGAGTTCCTCCATGGCGGGCACCGCGGGGTTGATGAAGAGCGCGGACAGGACGTTGTCGACGGCATCCTTGTCGTTGTCCTCGCGATGGAGCCGCATCTTGTCATTGGGGCCGGAGTACATCCACATCGGCATCGCGTGCGCCTGGAGTGGGGCGAGGCGGCGCGTCACGAAGTCCGCCACGACGATTTGCCCCGTGAGGCCTTCCTCCCGGAGGTAGCTCAGGCGGCCCGACAGCATCACGTTCTGCGCGCCGCAGAAGGTGGCCTTGCCCCAGTGCGAGTTCTTCACGGGCGGCGCGTCAGGGACCTCGAGGAAGGCGCTTGGCTGCTCCACGCCAACGAAGAACCACTGCTGGCGGAAGTCGTCCACCTTCTTCGTCACGGAGGTGATGGCCTTGCCCTCGCTCCACGACATGGGGATGTAGACGCTCCCCATGCCGTCCACGATGCGGAAGGAGACGCACCCCGAGCGCTCGTTCTTCGCCGTGCTCCGGAGCGCGTAGAAGCACCGGAAGAGCTCCAGCGTGGGCTCCGCGCCTAGGTACGCCTCGCAGAGGTAGGCGAAGATGGCGAGGATGAGCACCGAGTTGGGGTGGAGGTGTAGCAGTTGGATTTGGTAGAAGGCCAGCACCGCCTCCAGGAACGGGGAGAAGGGCGGCACCAGGCCCGCCGAGACGCAGTGCTGGAAGATGGGGAAAAACCCTCGCGGGCGTTTCCCGTGCGCCGCAGGCTTGAGCGCGGTGGCGCCGTGCTCGTTGGTCCGGTCCGCCACCAGGAAGCGGACCTTCTCGAGCGCCTTGTCGTTGACGCGCACGCCCAGCAGTGCCGCACCGTGTGCGGCCTCGGCGGGCGCCGCTTGCGATGAAGACCCCGCGGCCGCCTTGCCCTTGTTCTTCGGCGGAGTCATCTTCGGAGGGAAGAAGGGAGCGGCGCGAGGGGAAGTTGGAGAAATCGGAGAAGAGGGCGCCGGAATGCACAGCGGAGAGCTCTGTGCGGATGGCGTCTGCGAGAAAAAGTGGGAGTAGTAACGGCTCCCTGCTCCGGCGCCGGGGTTTTTATGTCTCGTCAAGGAGCAGTTACCGGGGCGTGGTGGGACCCCCCACGACGCACGTCCCATATCGTGCGCAACCGTTACTCGCCGAAGTGACGCGTGGCTCGGCCCGGCCTGCAGTTTTGGCCCCACGACGCTTCGCCTAGACCCAACGGGCCTCGTCGTGCCCATCGTGGGCCCGGGGGCTACTGTCGGCCCAGTAAGGACCGGGGTATGCACGGCCCACTCCCTACAGGCCTCGCCCGCGTGGACCTTCGGCAGAACGACTAAGGACCAGGCTGCCGCTTGGAGGGATCCTCAAGAGGCATCCCCTCTCGAGGCCTGAAGAGGACGCCAGGGCCTGAAGAGGACCCTGCGTTTCAAGAGACTCCCCAGGCACAGCCCGCCTGGAGAGGAGTCAGCAGAAAACCCCTCCAAAGGCAACCACGGCCCTGTGGAGACACTTCGCGGCTAAGCAAGCGCTGCAGGACGCACATGGCCCCTGCAGCAGCCGCAGGGTGACGCGAGCATCCCAGTGGCCATTCTGGTGATAAAGGAGTCAACAAAGCCGCGCCGCCTGCGGCCGGACAGCCAGGACTTTCCTCTTTGGTGATAAAGCGGCTGGACGGCGCAACGCTCCAAGAAGATCGTCACCGTGGGCTCCACCACGACCTCTGCCGCGCCTGCGAGCCGCCCTGCACCGCCTGCAACCTGTCGGCCACGGCGCGCTACTTTAGCACGGATGAGCCGCGTCCATGGACGGAGGAGCCGCTGTGGACTCCCTCTCCTTTGCGCCACCGACGTGTGGGAGCCCACCAGCACGAGGGCGGAGCCCGGAGCGCCTATAAAAGGAGCAGGAGCTCCGCCGTAGAGGGGGATCGATGGCCCAATCGCGCAATCACTCCCTAAACAGATAGGATAGCCAACTGCTGGAGGAGGAAGACGATCATTGTGTCCCTCTCCAGGCACCAAACTGCCTCAAGAGAGCCTTCGGCAAGCTCATTGTCCTGTAACCTTCACAGTGCAATACAGACCAGCAGGAGTAGCGGTTTTACCTCCTCCTGAGGGCCGTGAACCTGGGTACGGGCCGGTGTCCATCTCTGGCGTGATAGTTCCTCTCCAGGCCCGGCGAGCACCGTCGTCGAGCCTCTCGAGGGCTGTAGGACCTCCGTGTTCAGTCCCCCCTCTCGAACCTCTCTTCAGGGCGAGACTACCCCTGTTACGTGGGAGTCACTCCTCGACAATATGGCGCTAATTAGTGAAGCTCAAGAGAGAGGAGAGATACATAAGTTACTTCCACAAACCCCTAGTCCAGGGGTGGACTACTCCCTCTTCATCATGGAGACGGTGGAGAAGTCGTTGGAGAAGGTGGAGACCACACCGGTAGCGCCCCGCCGGAGTTTTCCCCTCCAATCTACAGCTCCAGGTCTCTGTTTCGTGGTTTCTGTGTTTCTGCGGCGCTCCCTCCGAAAGGGCTCAGGAGACTATTTTTATAAGAGTTTTTAGGTCAAGACGAAGATCGACGGCATCGGAGCCACGAGGGGGGGGAAGGTGGGCCCCACGCGGCCAAGGAATCTGGCCGCGTGGGCTACCCCTTTTCCTCCTCGGACTTCCTTTTTTGCTCTTCCTTCGCTCCTAAGCCTTGTTCCTTCCAAAAAATGATCCCCGTGGAATATTAGGTCATTTGGACGTCCTTTGGGTCCCTGAAACATCAAAATATAGAAAAAGGGGTTTTCTGACAGTGCAGGTTAATTCCAAATAAATGGGGAAACTGTGAAATATTCCCCAAAACATTATAAAACATTGATATAACCCTTATATGATGCAAATATGGATGAAATATGAGTAATACAATGCAAAGTTCATGTATGCATTTTACATGCATCAGGTACGCGTAGATAATATGAGCGACGTGCGGCCATCGTCGAGGGTTATATAGATGCGAAGCAGTGCGAACGGCACCTCAAAACGACACGACGGCGGTTGATCGAAAGGAACCGTCGTGTTCCCAAGCAACGCGAAGTTAGACCGGCGACGGTACCGCTACCTGCAAGGTGTTCAACCATTTGTTCTAATTTTAAAACTATTTGAGAAGCGAGACTCTGGGATACCTCTGCAGACTCCATTTGGAACGAACACCTATCTGACCCCGGTCTCGGAGAGACTAGAGGGGTGGTGGGCCTGACCTCCTCTCCTCCTTTTGAGAGTCGACTTCCTTCTCTTCCCTGCTCCGGTCGCTCTCGCCGCCGGCGTTCTCGCTAGCCGGTGTGGAGATGATTTAGGGTGTCGGCCCCTGTTTGTACAGAGTAGTCTAGGGTTTGCTTTGCCCCTCGTGGCGTCTGGCTTTATGCCGTCTTTCTCCTCTTGGTACCTGGCCGGGTCATCTCCGAGAGATGACTGTGTCCTGGTGAAGCTCTGTCCTCGTGAGCGTCCATGGTGGACGGCACGGTGGAGGAGTGGATCTACGGGTGGTTGCTCCAATAAGCTCGAAGAACCCTCTCTTTTGGGGGTTGTTGGCTGGCTCCTCTCGAGTTGCGCTGCCGTGCTACTACTTCTTCTTTCGGCCGTCCTTGGTGGAGAGGGGATGGAGAAGCTTGGTCTGGTAGCTGCTGATTCGAGTGGTGGTTGTGGAAAGATGGATGTGGTGATGCTGCGTCCTTCAAGAGATTCAATCTCAGCGACCCATGATTGGTCGTTGACCCTGTTGGCCATCTGGTGGCCGCATTCGACGCCGACCGGCGTCTTCTTCAACCTCCGGCATATTTGCCTATGCGGAGGCCCTCAAGGTCCAGGACGACAACCCTGGTTGGCTTCGTCCCAAGTGGTTTCTTCCCCGGGTGCGAAGCTGATGCCCGAGCCTGGTTCTCCTTCAATGGCGGTGGACTTGATTGCTCTATGCAATTTTTCAGTAGGGTCGTTTGTGCGAAAATGTTGGATTGGTTTCATATTTCTTATTTTCTTAAGGTCCTCTATGTAAAATGTAATCCCACCGTTTGATATTAATGCAGCATCTAGCCCCTTCAGGACGGTTCTGGGTAAAAAAAAACCCGGTCTCGACCTCAACCGGACGTGGACATGAATTAGTAGACCCGGTGAAGATACTCTCATTTATATGTGCCCATGGCAGATCACGAGATTGACACTAGCGCGTATTCCAAACTGAGCAGCCTTTTTGCTAAAGCTATATGTCCCACATCTGTCAGCGCACTAAATGCCTGTATTGCCGTTTAACCAGAAGACGGTACAGACGTTACGTGTAGTCACGGGCTCACACCGTGAAACCTGGACCGTGAAGATTTTGGCGGTTGGCCACGCTGGCCCTCTTCTTCACGCGAGTCCGGTCGACAAGGACTCGCGCCACTTCGTCGCGTCGTTGAACTCGTTCGTTCAAGACGCTCGTCCCCGTCGTGCGCGGGCGGTTAAAGCTAATTAAGCCACCTCCGTGACGCGGCGCACCGGCCGGTGGCAGCGGCCAGGGCCAGGGTCAGTTGCCCGATGGTGTACTACTCATATACTTATATTGCACGTGAGGGACCATACGCAGACCTGATACCACTGAGACCTATCCTCTGTAACGGCGAGAGGCTACTTTTACAGCTGCGTATGGTCACTCCGGACCGACTCGCTACAGGTCTGCTTGTCGACTGCTGCAGTTTGCCCGATTGTGTGCACGCCGACGTCACAACGTGACTGCTCCCACTACGGCAGCAGATTACTCTTCTTTTGCGAGGAAGATGCTCTCTCGCGGGGGTCATCCTTCCTTCTTGTTCACAACGGTCGTAGGTCTCCGTAGACCTTCCCTCGGACAGGATCGAGCTTTGACTACTGGGCCACTGGCTCTAGACGTCGACTCTAAGGATGTCTCCAACAAGCTCACACACTAGACGTCGACTCTAACGGCACCTCCAACGGGCTGGCGTAAACGGACCAGCCAGTCCTCTTTTGTCCGAACGGACATGGAAGAGGCTCCAACGGCGTGGCGTAAAATGCCGAGTGTCCGCCCGGACAGGCCAAATCGACCCAAACTCGGCCCATTTTTGGGCCAGCTTTGGGGAGACGCGGACACGCGCCGTGTCCTCTCGGTGTCCGCCCCTGGCCCACGTGGCAGCGACCTCTCTCACTGGCGGTCCTTCTTAAATGGGGACACCTACCCCCACCGTCCCCATCTATCCACACTCCCCACTCGCCGCTTCCTCTCCAAACCCTAGCCACCACCGACCGCCGCCGGCAGCCATGATGAAGGGAGGGTTCGGCCGCAACAACGCCGAGGCCTCCAGCTCGCGCGGACCTCCGCCGTCCGACGCGGCCCGCCGTGCGGCCGTACGACGGCAGCAGCTGAGGGCGGCTCGCAACGCCCGCCGCCGGGCCGCGCGCGCCCGCATCTCCAAGGAGGTCGCGGCCATGTACTGGGAGCTCAAGGCCCCGCTGCCGTGGGGAGATGTCCATCTCCCCGACGGCTGGCATCTCGGGCCGCAGCGCGTGCCCGTGCCCGCCGTGCCTCGCGGCGGCAGGGCGCGGACGGATGAGATCCTCCGGCGGCGCAGCTTCCTACCGCCGGAGCTCGTCAACGACCCCGCCTACGCCATCCAGTCCCCGCTTTGGGACCGGTGGTTCGAGGTCGAGCACGACGCCCGCCGCCGGCAGGGCTTCGCCGGCTACGCGCCTGAGGTGTTCCAGCCGGAGCCGGAGCCCGTCGACGACTACGGCTACGGCTCCTCCTCCGACGACTGGAGCGGCGATGAGATGGACCTGCCGGAGGTCCCGCCGCCGATGGAGGCCGCGCCAGCTCCGATGGAGGCCGACGACGGCGAGGCCCTGCAGGCCGCCATCGAAGCCTCCGAGCTGGAGGAGCTGGGCCAGTGGCCTGACCTCGCGGCGGCGCTCCGTGAGTCGGCCGAGGCGGCGGCGGAGCAGGAGCGGCAGCAGCGGGCGGCCGAGGGGTGGGCGCTCTACGAGGAGGCGGAGGCCTGGCGTCGCCAAGACGAGGCGGACGCCTACAACCGCCGGCAGCAGGAGGAGGTGGCGGCGCACGGGCTCGGCCAGGCGCCGTGGTCACCGTGGCGTGGCCAACTTGAGTGGCGCCCGGCTCAGGCGTGGCCGCAAGAGCCCGAGGCGCCGCCTACGCCTCCGGCAGCGCCTGCAGGGCCACCTGCTCACCTCTACGAGGTGCCTGCCTACGTCGTCCTCTCATATGACGAGGACTAGAAGGCCACGGCGGCGCCAACTCCGGCAGCCAGCCCCTCCCCCAAACCCTTTAGATAGGGTTTTATGTGTTTTTTTTGTGTTTGTATCACTGGCCCGTGGGGCCCTGCTACCGAACTCAACTATTATGTATATTATTTTTATTTTTTTTCGCCGTGTCCGTTTTTGTTTGCGCCACACCGTTGGGGGCACCTCCACCCCAAACGAAAAACAGGTCAGCGGTCCGCCCCCAAACGGACCAAAAGGGACACATTGGGGTGTCCGTTTGCGCCAGCCCGTTGGAGGTGCCCTAAGGATGTCTCCAACAAGCTTACACAAACGGATATAAAATGTATCTGTGTTTGATTTATTTGTATCGTCAAAAGGACAGGCGTCCGACTCATGTCCACCGCCCTCAACGGGCGTACACTTTCTGTCTGGCCGGTTTTAATTTTTTTAAACTTCATTCATAATAATGGGAGATTACATTAAAATTTAATATAAGACCTAATAATCTAAGTCTCGTTGGTCTCCTCCTCGTCGTCCTCCTCCGGCGGTGGCGGTAGTCGGCTCATCGATGACCAATGGTGGCGGTGGAAATCCCGACACGTCTGCCGGTGCCTCGACTGGAGCTGGGGCCAGAGCCCGCGGCGGTGCAAACCACCGTGGATCTGTACGGGCCATCCGAGATGCCCATGGAGACCATGGTTCCCACGTGCTCCACGACGGCGCCGGTGGTGGTGGGGGAGTTCTCGGCACAACCGCCTCTTTCTTGGGCACTGCGACCTCCTGCCCGGGCACGGCCACACACTCGTCTTCTCGGTTCGTCATCAATGCGATGAGTAGACCTGAGTAGCCAACCACGGAGAAGGAGATTTATAAATGGTCGGACGCGGTTTGGGAGTAGTCGGACCGTCGGGCCTGATGTGAACGCTTGTGACCGTCGTGCTCGTTCCACATCAGGGACAACTTGTGGTAGCCCGTCAGGATAACCTTCACCGGCAATAGCACCGGCCTGGGATGCCGCAGGTAGAGGCGGCTACACAGTGGGGATCTACGGTGCGGTGGTGAGCGTTGCTCCTCCTTTACCGGTAGGCAGACACGACGTGGCAAACGGACATCGTTGCATCATGGCGGGGCCACTGGAACTGGTGATACCAGTCTCAATGGGATAGGGTTCTCCGGTGCGGCATGCTGGCGGGCGGCCTCAAAGGTGGAAGCCAGCGTCTGACCGGTCCCGTCCCACCAGAGGTGGCGCCCCTCCGTGTTGTAGCGCCCCAATGGGGTCGGGCCTTTGTAGAAGACAAACGCCTTGTAGCGCTCGCGGTCGAAGCGCAAGAGCCAGCAGCCGTAGTTGTTGTCGTCTTACTACGGGCTGGCCCGCTGCTTTTGGCTATAGCTAGTGTCGGCGCCGGGCGATGGCGCGCGGGTTCTGATCCAGCGTTTCCGGCAGCGTCGACATGGGGTGCCCACGCTTGTGGTTGTGCTCTACCCCTTTGGTAGGCGAGAATCCGGATACACGAGCAGCCCGTACCGGTAGAGGTCCCAGGCATCCTAGATGTTGATGGTGCAGCCACCCCGGCTTCCCGAGCTACTTGCCTGATAGTTGCGAATGCCAGCAAAGTTGGGGGTGGGGATGCGGACGATGTGGGAGATGGCGAGGCAGACGAGGTGGGTGCGGCAAGGAAGATGAGCGGTGTGCATGCATCCGCACCAGCATTAATGTGTTGCATCAGAATGCTGTGACGCATGTGCGTGGACTAGCCTGAACGTTGGCGAAAATATTATTTTAAAGTGTGCTGGCAGGCATGTTGTCGCCTCGTCGCCTTGACTCCCGACATGTCACGTCGTCTGGGGAACCGCCCCGGCGAGTGCGCGTCATTAATCAGGCGGAACGGCCTTCTGTACCATCCTAATAAACACTAGGCGACGTTTTGTGTCTATAACGAGTGGTCCACGTTTGTTGGAGGGCATGTCCAAGCAATATCCAGCACTACCCCGCGAGGCCTTCAAGGGTGCCGGGAAGAAATCGACTCGGCCCGTATAGATGAGGGTGTTGTTGTGAGAGTTTTGTGTGTGTATGGATCCCCATTGGGTCTTTGGTGGGCCAATTGGGGGTGATGGGGGATATGCTCTTAATCTTGACCGATCTATCGCCTTCGGTATTGGTCTATGTCTGCCGGTTCTTTTAGCAACACCAGTAGCCGTGCACGTATTTACAAGACACATCTTATGACATAGGTGAAAGACACTTTTTACATATATAATAAAGATTTACATGTAGTATGTGGTATATTGTGTGACTCTGATCGGCCGTTGGCATTAACAGTTAGGTAACGCCACATTGCAGCCACGAACTCATGGTATATTGTGTGGAATATTCACCTACAACTTACTTCCTCTTCCTTTGACAATCAATCTGCTATCTCCTTTAGTTGGATCAACGAACCTTTGTGCACATAGGCGAGAAGTGCTCACTCGCATTGTCGCAAGAGATCGGAACTCGTGAGAAGTGCTCACCCTTATTGTCCCAACATAATCTGAAGCCAAACTGCTATTTGTGCACTGATATGAACACAAGAAAATTCAATAAAATAACACTAAATGCACACACAGTACAAGAACTGTAATCTGAATACAAGAAGATTCACAAATCTGAGAACACCACTGCTGAAATATCAAAGAACATAAGCTATATAAAACTGAAGAGCAGGTACACATGGTCTGCCTACAACCGATTCACACATCAGATGCAAAAAATCGTTCCTAGCTGACTTACGTTGGAGTAAATCCTCGAGGAATCATGGAAAAGTCTTTGATCTCGATCAGCTTCTGGTCCACCATGGCCGCCTCTACCTGACGCGCGACATCACCAGGGATCTCTCTGAATTTAATTACAACTTAAACACAATGAGAAGATTGAGTGAGCATGTGAAATTCACACTGAAACGGAGCTTTGGTGCTTGTCAAGCTCCTTACTGTGCACAAGAATATGCAAGCAGGTAGTCGTTCTGGTTAGTACATTCTATTCATTAAGAGGATGGAGATTCAATATGAGAAAATAGATATAACTAAATCCCATGATTTCTTCAGAAACTTATAGGCTTTCCTAACTAGCATTTAGGTGTATTTGTCTTCAAAATGCTACAGGTTGTTGTGATTGAAAACTATGAAGACGAAGGTCAAATTTTGGAGTAAAAGCATCTTACATCGGTATTCACTCTTACAGTATAGCTACTAATAAATCATGAAAAGCTGACTAAACTGATGTCATTTTAAACAAAATACCTATAAGAAATATAGCATCCCTTAAAATGACATCTCATATTTAACAGTTTCATACAGAGTTGTATGAAATCCGCCGACAAAACCTATAAAACAAGTATCTTTCAAACATAAAAAAGCAATAATCTGTTGCATCAAACACTACTTCCTGGTTGCTCTAGTGAAGCATCATACCTGCTATAGGGAAACTGTAAAATGGTTGCCTCGGATCAGGGGCTTTTCAGATTCATAATTATGGTCACATTATTCAATCCAATTGGCAATAAATTTGTTTGAATCAATAATAGTTCAGTTTTCTTGTCCCACATGGACTCATGTCTATCCGGACAAAATGAACAGACATACGGAAAGAGATGCAAAATGTAACTGATAAAATGATGGAAGTAATCAATAAATACTCGCTAGCTTCATTAGTCTTTTGCATAAAGTAGATAGAACCAAGATGGCTGCGAAAGAGAAAATAAAAAATAAAGAACACTAATCCTCACTTCTGCCCTCAGCGCAAGCTAGCCCAATCAGAACCATTTATTCATGTACTTCTTGTTTTGTTGTACATCCAAATCAGGATCACAGGAAAAACAAAAACAAAATTGAATACGTCTCACCTCTTAACGCAAGCTTACCTTCTGATACGCACATCCTCCTCTTACGCTCTCCTCCACATGCTTTTGCGTCCGCCTATGCCAGCTCCCATTAAATATCACTACTCAAGTTGCACTATAAACCACACCTTAATGCATATAGGAGCATTCCTCAAACACTTGTGGATACAACACATCATGGGAGTTTGCCTAACGGCCGGTCACTGGAAGTGAAGATATTTTGAAGATCTGATAACACATGTTGAAACACTGTCATGATGTTTATCTGCTCTGGCACTTTTATTGCTCAATAGATTACAAATCATCCAAGTATTCAATCATGCAAATATTCAGACACTGCATGGATTCAGAAAAAATAATCTAATATATGCATCAACAACATATTTATAATAATCTAAAGTAATGACAGAACTAAAGAATTTAACGAAGTTTGGCAATATGAAGCCCAACGTTATCAGCATTGATCCATGCAAACGGTGAAACAATGCGTAAAAGGGAGAGGTTTCAGCTGTCATGGATAGATAATATAAACATTGTACAACTACACTCTAGTCAGGTCAACAGAATTAAATTGGTATAGCTGAAACTAATCTGGTGCATGTACCCTATTTTCGACTTTGGTACACTTCCAAAAAATCACGCCAGCAAAGAAATCAAAAAACAAATAACTCACGCAAAGTCTTGGACGGAGAAGGAACCAAATATGATACACTCTGTCCCTTAAGATGTTGAGTCTCTCTTGAAATCAATGAATAACCCGTCTGCAAAAATCTGATGCAAATTGAGCGGACTTCTATCTTTGAACATGATGACTGGTTGACTTGCCTTCATTGACATGATAACTAGACCTCATTCCCGGCGGCCAGCCGTGCTGAACTCGATTTTATCCACTGCGAAATCTAGGGGAGGGTTGGTGATGAAAAGCTTACTTGTAATAGCGGAGGAGCACATAAACGAAAGTGGGGATCAGAGAGTCGCAGCAGTGGCCCAAGTGGGAGACGGTCCTCCGCCTCGCGGATCTCGCAGCAGTGGCCCAAGTGGCCGCTAGCGGAGGTGCGGAGCAATGAATTGCCGGTGGCTTTGTGATGCACCTGAGGCGCTGAATACATTAGGTGGGCAAAGTTGGGCAGTGCGAGAGTGGAGATCGGAGGAAGGAGGAGAAGCTGACGGGTGCGGTGATTTGAGGAATTACCTGCGTGTACTAGTGCGCTGATCTCGGGGGAAAATTTCGTCCGCCCGACAGAGTATTAGGTCCGCCCGGCCCCCATGAGGATCTCGATGTGGTCGAGCTTCCGCAGGATGCACGAGATCGCGTCCAGCGGCAGCGTCGCCGAGTCCCTTGCCTCCTCCAGCGGGAGCGCCGCCGAGTCCCTCGCCTCCCCATTGCGACGGCGGTTGGGGCGACGCCGGCGGCAGCTAGACGTGGAGGAGGATGAGGATACTGGCAGCACCCCGGGGTGGGGCTAGGTCACGGGAGGGCTAGGGTTGGAAGGATTCGTGCAGGCGGCACCACGCGAGAGAAGCGCGGGGCGAGGACGCCGAGGAGCCTAGGGCTCGGCAGGCGCAATAGAGCGAGGCGGGGTGCGGCAGCGTGATTCGTGGAGGAGATTGATGATCGTGGGCATCTGACTGCAGGAGCAAGTCTGCGGGCAAAACATCTGATCTCAGCCGTAGATCCGTATGGCAGACGATTGGGTAAATATTGGCAGTACGATGTGGTTCCGTTGATTTGATCTGAGGGCCCTAATTAACCTGTGTGCAATTTGCTGTGTGGCTTTAGCCTAATTCAAGTTTGCTCTTTTATTAGTAGTTAAGATTATTAGTAGTTAAGATTAAGATTAAGATTAAGATAAGAAGATGTGTCTGCGACCTAGATTGCCCATTTGGTATCTGTTCGTTTCCAGCTTCTTGGTGTGTATACCTGCTTCATCTGGGACGATATAGCCTTTCAAAAACTTCGGAGCAGCGCGTCAACGAAGCACCGAGCGAGCTATCTCGGACCACTTCATTAGAGGACTAAATATAGCCCATTTAACTTGTTTAACTAATTGGCAAATCTAGACCAGATTTGGATAATCGTACTAAAACATTCTCGGAGGAGACCGGGATTTCTTGTAACGGCGGTTATTGTAAAATTACCGGTTGGTTATGGGACACGAATATCAGATTAAATTTAAAATTTAAATTTGAATCGTTAGGGAAAAACTGCTTTTGGGAGGAACGATTCGGCGCAAATTCAAACGGGTAGCAATTTTTTGTGCGGTAAACTCATTTACCCCCACGGGGAGGGGGTGACCAGAATTTCTTGATCTAGATTAAGAAGTGTGAGGAGTTAGAAAAAAGACAAGTGAAGAACTGCAAGCAACATTTTGAGTCATAGGACAATTTGCTCTCACCGTTCAGAATCTTGTTTCAAAATTTTAATTTTCTTTGAAAAACAATCGGCAGAACATCCCAACATTCTATGCTCACACACAAAAAATATGAAAAAAGATGTTTTCTTGTGGCCTAAGTCAAAACAGACAAAAAAAAATCTGGTGGTGCGTCTGTTTTGTAGCACGAAAAATTGTCTTTTTTACGCAAAGTCACAAAATGTCCCTTTTCATGAAAGTTTTTGCATGAGTATAAAATGTCTGGATTTATGTCCAAAATTATCTTATGAATTTTTTACATTTCCAAATATTTTTAAATTAATTTTTCATAACGAGAGCATCTAGTACTACGAGCCAAAACATCGCATGTGCCAAGAAACATGATATAACGATCGTAGTATCAGACTGAAGCCGCTTAAAAGACATATATGCATTGTAAATACAACAAGCCTTACCACTAACTTGGTAACTTGTTTGTTAGGGTCGTATATCTTAACAAGTAAGAAGCATTGCTCGGATTCACTCGCTTAAGAAAATGAGTATGCGCCAATCGAGCATATGTTATGTAACAGGTCTAGTAGGTCATAAATTTTGAGTTCCGTTTTCACCGCAAACACCATCCATTGTTCCATATGTTGTCTAACGATCAACACAAAGGACGATACTTGGCTCCTTTGTTTGCAGATCTCATCCGCGAGCGAGAGATCTTGCTTATTATGTGAGAGATCTGTGTGATCCCTCACGTCAAAAGAACGATAGGAGTTAGCGATTGTTTGGTAGGGAGACATGCATTAATTAACAACCCATGGGAGAAATCGGGACACGAGAAGGGGTGAAACGAGTGGATATGAACATACAATGCTCATCAGTATCCTACAACAAACATTTTAGCTAAATCATTTTTAAAACAATGTCACACACTATAGTGTAGGATACAAATACAAACGTGAATATTATCAGGGACAAAAGTATGTATTGAATACAGAGCAAGTCAAATACAAACATCCCTGGTTGCAGATGTTGTTTCGAATATTGAAAACGAAAACCACACTTATTGCAATAGTCATATGAAACAACCTTACAAAATTTTAAAATGGAGCTACTAGTTCAACAAGCAAATTTAACCCATATACGTATAAGAATTCGATTTTGACATATGTGCACTGATGGTGCTCAATATTCATGTTCCTAAACAACATTCCCTCCAAGAGGTTTTGATCCTTGAAAAATAGAAAATACATGTCCTATTTTCACATTTTAGAGGGGTGGGCGTGAGCTTGTTCAATTTCATTCAGAAATCTAATCCCAAATTTCAGTGTAGTATAAAAGGTTGAACTAGCTGAAACCGGTTAAACGGTGGCACCGTTTTTGCACACCGTATAAACGGATTAACGCCCAGAGAAGAGGGGGGAACTGAACTTACGTGGGAGATCTGAACCGTCCAATTAAGATCCAAGGATCATAATAAGGAACAAAACAGCAAAACAGCAATGTTGAGCGGCGAGGAGGCTACACGTGCTGAGGCCCCCCCGACGAAATCTCAAACCTTGGCGGGGAGGGTGGGTCAGGTTCGGGGGCACACAACTGGTGCCGTACCCATCCATTGACAGGGCAAGTGGAGCCCCCCGTCCTGCCCTCCACAACTTTCGCCAGAATCTCTCTATTCTCTCTTTCTTCCTCCCAAGATTTAATTCTCGTCTTTACATCCCGCGGTCCCGCCACCGGCCACCGGCCACCTCCTCCCTCTTCTCACTCCGTTGATTTGTTGATTGAGGAAAGTGGATAGCTAGGGCCTCGAAATGGAGAAGGAGGCGGCGGGGTGGACGAGGGTGCAGCAGCATGTGGCGGCGGCGGAGGGTGGAGGGAAGGAGGCGAAGAAGAAGCGGGGGAAGGTGGAGCTGAGGAGGATAGAGGACCGGACCAGCCGGCAGGTGCGCTTCTCCAAGCGGCGGAGCGGACTGTTCAAGAAGGCCTTCGAGCTCTCCGTCATGTGCGACGTCGAGGTCGCGCTCGTCGTCTTCTCCCCAGCCGGCCGCCTCTACGAGTTCGTCTCCTCCAAGTCCAACACCAGGCATGTCGTACTGCTGTAATCCACTGCACCCAAACTTTCTTTCACCAAGCTTTCTTTCACGATTACTCTTGTGCATGCCATGGTACTGCTGTAATCTAGTGCGGTAGTAGTACTTTGCCCTTTCGATCTTGCACTGGTGTTCTTGCTAGCTTCTTTTTGTTTTCACTAAACAAGGTTGGTCACAAAAATCGCTGCCGGCGTCGGTGCATCAAGTTTAGGCGCCGGAGCCTTAGATGATTAATTCCTCGAACTGAACGATCTGCGCGCATACTTTTGCAGCGACCACCCAATAAAAGTATGATATGTAGCTGCCGATAGCCACTCCCAACTTTTTTTGTCTGATTTTATGTTGCATTTCATTATCAGTGCTACTCTGCCAAGGGGAATGATTAATTACTCAAAGTCGTATTACGAAGAATGCATTTGCATTTTGTTTTCCTTTCGGAACACTTACAAGTTTCTGCCAGCAGCTAAATTTGCATGCTGTCAAGTGCACTTGTAATAGTATGCTAGTCGCGGGAAAGTGGTACCTGTGTGCCAATCTTGTGTTAAGATCTACATGCATGAAACATATATATGCAGATTAAGACATTTGGAGCCACCATTATGTTAATTTATGCGCAGTTTCCACTATTTTTATGAACATTATCATTCATATGTAGTTTTGGTCGTGAGATTGCCGTTGAAACAGATTGTTCTTCTGGTGCGAAGTAGAGTGGATTGTGTTCCTGTCTGAAGTTTATGTACATGCATGAAATATGTATATATGCAAATGCAAATTAAGGCAATTTACCATGACTGTGTACATTTCTACATAGTTAACACTCTTTTTAATCTACATATATAGTTTTGATCGTCATATTTTCCTTGTTTTAATTGAAACTGGTTGTTCTTCTTGTGCGAACTAGTGTGGATTCTTGTCGGAAGTCAGTAGAATAATTAGCTTTTAAAACAATGCAAAGAGAATTTGTTTTAACAACGATGTTACTTTTATGTAGTGTTGAGGAAATTTTTGGTCGATGCCGGGGCATTCCCAACACAGTAACTGATCACAACATTGACACACGACATACTCGAGTTGATTACAATATGCAGGTAACGAGTACAGAGATACATGGGTTAGTTAATTGGTACTATTAACTCATTACTTTCATTGCTAGCTACGATCATGACATCTACTAGTTGAATAGATACATCTGGATTGTTGGATGAATACAAGGTCCTGCGCAAGTGCGCATAAGAGGATATAGTATTTATTTTTTTAAATGACACGCGGGAATTTTCGGCTTTAACATGATATTTATAGCCAATGATTTCCTTGCGTATTTCGCAGTTTATTTTAAAATTATTTTAACTAATGAGTTGCAAATTGACTATTTTTGTACTTCCCAATCATCGGACTATATATTTTAGAAATTGATGCATCAATCCACACTATAAATTTATGAATTATTCCTTCGACACACCATTTAAAGAACTTAAAAGTTAAATGTTGAATTCTACTTTAATATTCTCTATACTATACAACCTGATAAGACTTGGAATAAATGTTGTACGAAGTTTCTTTATGAATTGTCAAATCATGGAATACTTATATGTTTTTTGGCACTTGAACAAACGATATGTTTGGTTTGAGCCTAATTTCACCCTAGTTACCAAATATTTGGAGCACATTTGGTTTGAACCCAATTTTGCACTCTACCAAATATTTGGCACGTCAAAGAGCTTATTTGGGACTTCTACCTCGCCAAGAAGGAAATGAACCGTCAGACAATTAATCAATTAGGAATCACAAGACTAAGTTGCTTTGGCGTGTTGACAATTCAAAAAGTCAACAATCAGTTGATGTTGGGGGCTCAATATTACTTGGATTAACATTGTACACAAAATTGCAAGGTCTTCCACTTGACGGCTAATGATCTACGGTCGAAAAAGATAACCCAAGTAATCCATAACGATATAGGACCGCCATCGCTAGGGAGGCAAAACCTACCTCTCGGGTCACTGGCGCGAGCGGCTCTAGAGGCGTCCCAAATCCAAGCCTCTCGGATCCCATCGCAACGCTTCCCTGGCTGCTGCCGTCATCGGCGGTGGGTGTGGATGGCGCAACCCAACAGGCTTCCCTCGCGTGGGGGAGAGACGTCTAGCAGGCGGGCATGGGGCTGGGAGGCGCTAAGGAGGAGCAAGCGTCGCGCTCCGACGTGTCGGAGGTTTTGGAGGCGGCGTAGCAGGACCTGTTGGCGGTGGCGCGATGGATTCTGTGGCGGTGACGAGGGCTGTATCTGGGCCCTTATGAGCCTGGTATGTGCCATGTTTGACGCTCGAATCCCGTGGTGTGGTTCCCGGTGGCGGCGGTCGTCGGGGTTTTTTCCACCCTATCACCGACGTGCTCATCCTTGTGCCCCTCCATGCACTTTGTCCTGCTCGATGCGATCGTCGGAAGCCGGCCGGCGTCGTGGGGATGCGGTCTCGGCCAGAATAAAGGTGTCTTTAGTCCTAGGGTTCCAATTCGCGCAAGGACAAATATTTTCCTAACACCTGTCCTCCTCGATCTGGCCGGAATGTCGGGTTCCGAAAACTCCGCCGACGATCTCATATGCACGTTTATAACTAGAGGATATTGGGTCGGATTAGATTTTGTCGCGCTGGAGGGAGCGGCGTGAAGCTCTGCTTCTGTTGCCATCAAAGGTCCATGATGAAGTTAGAGGCAGAGAATGTCATGGGGGCCGAGATCAGAGGACTAGTAATTGGGATTGGAGCCTTTGGCGGTGATGAGGAACTTGCTTGGAGCTTCAGAAATTGTAGCAGTTGTATATGTAAGTGGGGGCGGCATCATAGGTGAAGTTCAAAGTCTTGCCTTTCAGGGTGAAAATCTAAGGTCTGACCTTAATTGGTTGTGTCTGGCAATGGCCTTGTTGAGGCGTTGCTTTGAGAGCGGGGACTACCTCCAAGGTGAAAATCCAAGATCTATGGTTGGGTGACGACGACGTTTGTGCATTGTTTCCTTCTTGAAGGCGTTGCTTTTGGAGAACTTTGACATCAGGTGCTGTCTTGGTGGTGGTTGTGTTGCTACTTCAAGTAACTCTGTAGCGAGACTTTTCTTTTCTAGTTTCTTCTTCTCTTTTTCGGTTATGTACATCTGTAATGCCAATATGGTATTGCGTTGTTGTAGAGTCTAGGTGTAATTGGTATCTCTGTGATACTAATATATACTCTTTTTCTTAAAAATCACTAGGGAGGCAAAGAAAAGGAGCTCCATTGGCATTTTCATGGCCACGTGGTACTTCGATGCCATGATATTATGTAGCAACTATAGTTTTGCATTAATTTCTATATATTTTTTAAAAGGAAGTCAAAGCTTTGCCATTAATTACGAAGAAGGTGCTCGGTTTGCGCGAGAAACCGGACAAAAACCATACAACAAATACCAACACCACATGGAGGAGCACACATAACCACAGAGAATAACACCTAAAGCAAGCAACAACTTCCCATTACTTATATCAACTGCTAACTGATGACAACTCTAGGATCATGCAGGTGTCGAAACTTTCCTTGATATTACCTTGTTTCTTCTTTTGCCCTGATAGATACTTTCATGAGAGTTTGCTCCACCTTTCTAGAGCAAGCCGTAAAACGTCCTCCGAAGACTTCCCTGCCAAGACGCAAGCAATATCCTTGCCATATCTTGAGCAACTCGACTCTAAACGGGCCAGTAAGCCGTAAAGATCTTTAGCAAAAAGGGCCTCAGAGCTAGCTAGGAGACAACACCCAATAGAGGGCGTCGAGGCCACCGCCAAAGCCTCTAACAAGCCCAAGTCCATCGGAAGAACCACAGACAAATCCGCACACGACTACTAAAATCCCCACACGACTACTAAAGCTCTGGTGTGATCCACATGAGTGGAGCCAAGATCCCACCTATGTCCTTGCTCTCAGAGGCAGTCGTCGCAATAAGCTGCAGTGACGGTAAGAACTACCACGAGGACAGAAATAACCATAGTGAAGTGTTTCCTTAACCACACAGACGACTTCTGCTCAGTGGAGTAGAGCGGAAACGAAGCCTGTGAGGGGGCGAGCCCAGGCCACCAGAAGCACATACCCTTGTCGGCTGCAAACAATCACGAACATGTGCCAACAACAGCATGAGAGTTGCCACTTCTTCACGAAGGGGGCGACGCACCTCCTCAATGGGGTTAGTGACCAGCTGATGGAGCTCCATGCTCAACAAGGTAAAGCGGGACTGAAAGACAGAGTCATTGAACTCCTCGCAACACCTAGGAGAGTACCTTGGCTGCACTGTAGCAAGCAATGACGAGTGTCACACAACCCCGACCCAACTCTGAGGCGACGATGCTGAGCGGACAGAGAGCGTCTCCACTGGCAAGGAGCACGAGCGTCCGGAGAACGATCCCGAGCATCAGGAGAGCAAGAACGAGCAACACGAGAGCACGCATGGCGGAAATGCTCCCGATGACCAGGACGACAACATCGGATGAAAGTGAACAGGTAGCACATCTCTATACCAATTGCATATGTTGTAATCATCAAAGGAAATAGCAGTAGCAAAAAGAGCACATACAATTTGGTCGATGGTAAACACCAGGAGGTGACTCATTCTTTGGGGCGACAACAACAACAAAAGCATCATCAGCGGTCTTGCGGGCATCGTCCAAACTGACGATGGAGTCAGGCGTTGTCGAAGAAGTCGAACATGAGCAGTCGCGCCGAGACGTTCCCCAAAATTCTTAAAGGCTCTTTCCTTTTGTAGTATCACAAGAGAGAGGGTTCTAGAGTTCTAATCTCTTGAATGGTCATGCACGTTGTCGGCAGGTTAGAGTAGACGAGAGCCGCACATCAAGATGGAAGAGCGGTGGTGTAAGATCGAGGGCGAGGAGGCATATGCAATCTAGCGGCTGGTGTAGGCTAGAATTCGCCTACCAATAGGTAAGATGTGGGAAGTAATCCCACATCTAAGTCGGTAATAACCCACATTTAGAAATGTAGAAACGGTTCATAGAGAAATATCTTTGGTTCCGTGCTCGGCGACACGTACGCGGGGCAGGCGTGGCGAGGCGAGTGGTGAAGGTGTTGTGTTGATGAGCAACTCCTCTAGTGTAAAAGACCCTCCTATATATGGAGGCCCAATTGCCTCTAACTTACAATGTGGACTAAATTTTACTCCCGCTTCTTATCATGCATAATGGGCCTCATGTTAATTTTTTTCAAAATTTATTGGGTCATGGGCGTATAGCCCATTACCAAATTTCAGCATCAACCAGTAAGATTAGGTCCCTGTAAGATGACCTAGCTGGGTTAGATAATCCTCTTGATGAGCAAGAGAACAAGGTAGACTCCTAGCTAGTATGGAGCTTTGTCCGGATTATTTTATCTAATTAGTGTTTCTACGGTAAGCTATGGGGTCAACTGACCCCAGGAGATTTTTACAACACCGTTATTTATATTCATATTTATATAAATGATTTATTATTTTAACAAAGTTTAGTGCATATAAAACTGTGGTATCCATTGGTGGCACTTCCACTTCTTATTAGAGCATTCTTCAAGGACCTATGGGAAATAATCAAACAGAATGTGGTGATAACCATCTCCTGCCCGATAGAGTGGTACAGCTGCATAGATATTTTGTGATTCTGACATCATCCTTCACCCGAAGAAAGTCGGTGGAATTCGTAACATAAATATCCATCTGAGGCATAAATCCTCGTGTATCCACGAAATAACAATTTCATTGGTCAGTAAACATCGTATTCCTTTTCCCTTTGTTTCTCGATACTTGGTTTGTCCGAGATCTGATCATAGGTATCACGATATTGTGTTCTATCTCGTTATTGACAAACTCTCTTTCTACTCGTTCACATGATGTTGCATTCACGTGACCTAGTCACACGCTTGCGAGCTTCATAGATGCAATCGTCACCGAGTGGGCCTAAGTATCTATTTGTCACGCGGATGAAAAAATCCCGGTCTTGATACATACGCCTCTACATACCCCATTAGAATATCTGAGAGAAACATTTTCGATCACCCAGTTACGGAGTAACCAATTATGCGGTCAAGGCAGCCTCCGGAAGTAGTGATTAAATATCATCTCACGGTCTAAGGATTAGGTTACTTTGTTTCTTAGTTATTGCGATGTTTGAACTATGTGACTTGATCTTATCGCAATACTAATGTTGGGTGTTGTGTCCATCATGTCAAACATGACCCCATTGTCAATTAACATAAATGTTCATGATCAGGAAACCTTGATCATCGTGTTGACCAATGAGCTAGTAACTAGAGGCTACTAGAGATCTGGTTGTTATATATCACACATGTATTACAGTTTCCACTTAATACATTTATAGCATTGTATACAACGTATTATGAACAAAACGAGATATGACAATAAACACTTTATTATTTGCCTCTAGGGCATATCTCTAACAGAAGACTTATTGCATATGGTTTCGCAATGGGCATGAGACGGTTGACAACTCCAGTAAATCACCTCAATAACTTCGGCAGCACGTATTCAGCCTAATACGTACATGTACCAGGAGAACAAATAAAGGTGTTTGCCAACCTTCTAACTATGCTTGGAACTAATGTAGCTACACTAGCACCAAAATTATGATTAGGAAATAGATTATCCTACTTGTATTTGTTGTTGCCGTAGAAAACAACTTAAAAATGGATCCAAGTAACGGAAATGGAGGTAGTATTGTATTATTATCTCGAAGGGTCATGTTCAAGCCTACCACTTGGCAAGACCAGTCTACTCAACAATATTCAAGGACAAGGGAGGGTCCATAATTCAAAGGAGAAAATAAGAAGAAAAGGAAAAAATCAAAGATGAATCCCATCAAATCAGGTGGAGGGATAAATGGACTAGACCAGCGTGGACCATGGAGCATGGACTGCGCATTTATTCTGAAAAAACCCTCCTAAGCTAGTAGACAATTTTATCTGTAAGTACACCTCCTATTTACCACCACTAAGGGTATCCTTGGTCATTTTTCAAAGACCCCTTACCTATATGTCTCCTAAAAGATGGATGCTCCTTCACACCCAACTCGGTATAAGAAAACGGGGGCATGGGGAGGATAGGGCTTCAAGACTTGTTCAGAGAGCTCTATATTTGGATGTAAGGTTCCTTATCCAACTCGGACTGATGTCAAGTGGGATCTTAAATCGCCCTTGGGAAGCCTCATTTAGATTTTTACACCAAGGATAATGCCTAAACCCCTTGCTATGCTAACATATGATTAAGTCATGCCCCGACGAGGCGATCAGACCTATTTAAAAAAACCTTGTTGTGCCAACTCTCACAAAGTGTACGATGACTTTTGACATAAGACCAGCATACACACCCCTAAGTACTACTTACTCGACAACCATGTTGCTCGAGATACACCCTACTCTCCCATTGTTGGATTACAACACTAAACAAATTTAGATAAATTTTATATAAAGTATAGTAGCTCGAGTTATTATAACCCATCATGGAGATCCCAATGCAGAAGTAAGGAGAGGCAAATACCACTGATAGGGTGCTGACGGCGTAAGTGTAGAATGGTGGAGGCACTAGTGCAGAATGGTCGGGTTTGGCTTGAGGATGTTGACGATGGGAGCGGCATTTCTGGACGCCTTGTACCCCGTAGGTATTTCCGGGAGCACTAGGTATAGGCTTTCTCAAGTAGTGGCACTTTCCATCTTTGCTTGAGTCCTCGACCATTGAGAGTCGCATGATTTAAGATTTTTGTTGTGACTCCCTTGTTCTGTTTCAAGACATTCCTTTTGAACATGTAATTTGACTTGGAGAATGGGTCCGGTAGGAAGCTCCTGGAAGATCCCTTGCTTAAACCTTTATGCCACGTGTGACCGGCTTGAAGGATATAGTGCCATGTTCATGTCACATCTATGCGTCAACCATTGTCTCTATGATATGCATTAAGGTTGGTGGCTGTATCATTTGAGATCATCTTGAGGACGTGTATTGTAGGTTTACAAAAGTAGCAGTTCTTTTTCCAAGAACTAATTACAACTCAAACATAGCCTAAGACAATGTATAGTAATAATAGAACTAACTAGAACAAAACTTTAAGACGACTAATTATAACTAAAACGGAACTCTAAGACAAGAACTCTGACACAACTAATTACAACTAAAACGCAACTCTAAGACAACTAATTACAACTAGAACAGAACTCTAAGACAACTAATTACAACTATAATGGAACTGTAAGACAACTAATTACAACTAAAACTCTAAGACAACCAATACATAGAAAATCTACTAAAAATAGCAAATCTATGTCTAAAGAGAGCCTAAATACTCTAACTACTTACAACTAGAATGGAGCAAATCTACTAAATCAGTGCAAAAATATGTCTTACATTAGGCGAGGCGGGCTCGCTTAGCATCACCGGCAACGGAACTAACGCCGGCATCCCCTGGCGGCGCCTCCCCACAAGCCCTTTGCCCTCGTCAGGGACCAAAGAGAGGGATATGTCGGCCCGGAGATTTGACCGGAAGATCACCTCATTTGTGCGTTCGACCTGCTTTGAGGCCTCAGAGAAGAGGGCAGCCGCCTCTAGATCGGCCTCGCCCTGACAACGCTGGGCATCATCACGCTCGAAATAGGCACGAGAGAATTGGCACGCGATCTCCAGATCACGATCCTCAACGAGGACGAGCAAGGCGACTACGTGTTCACTCAACGAGGAAGGCGACTGGCATATTGGATCTGGCGCTGGCCATGAGGCGGCCAGTTGAGCGGCAGCGGGCATGGGAGGCGGAGCGCACGAGGCTTCGTTCCGCAACACCAGCTGACGTTCGTGCTGCGTGAAGGCCCAGAAGGTGGGGCGGCCGCCAGCGCCGCGGCTGCGGCCACGATGGTCGGATCTAGCAGCGTCGGTAGGGGAAGCAATGAGAGAGAGAGAGAGGAGAGTGAACAGACTGTGCGGCGGCTAGGATTGAAAATTAGACGGTGAGAGTGAAGGGAGAGGGGGGCCATGTTCGTGGGCTGCCGGGCTGCATCTTATGATAGCAGAGATTGCTCAAATGTATGTGTGCGATGGGCATATCGGTAACGGAGGTAAAACACAGGTCTTCTCCAGCTGAGACTCATGATCCTTCACATGACCACATGGATCGCTTCAGATTCCTCTGGGTGCATCTTCAGGTAGTCCAAGCTAAAGTCCACATGTCTCAGCCTGGTTCTATCACCAAAGGAGCTTTGAGCCTTTCGAGCGGTAGCTTTGCAAACTGTTCCAGCTTTCCTCCTGGTGGTTCTGGTGGTTCTTTTAGTGGAATTAACCACAGCTTCAGATAGGATAGTGTTAACCTCCACACATGTTTCAGATTAACCCAGTTCCACCGATTAAACACTATATTATTTGTATTGATCCAAATGCTCCACAAAACCGCAGCATTAACTATATTAAGGTGCAAGAATCTAGTATTACACAACCATTTGGAAACAAGTGATTCAAAGTTAAGTATATCAATACCAAAAACTTATTTTACCAGCTCCCACTGGTTCCTAGCTACAATGCATTCAAAAAATAAATGATGCATTGATTCTACTTCCTTACACAATTCACACTCAGAGAGGTTTTTGTATACCTCTCTTCCTCAGATTATCTCTAGTCATGATCTTATTCTGAGACAAAAGCCACAGAAAAATCTGAATTCTAGGTGGTACTTTAATATCCCACACATCAGGTAAAAACTAGCTTTAACACCCCTAAAATTAATCAAGGAATACATTGACTTAGAAGAGTATACTACTTTAGTTTCATATTGCCATATCATATGATCTTCCTCCTCACTGAGTCTAATCGAATTAGCTATATTCACTAGATTTAACCATTGTTGCATCATTTCCTCAGTAAAAGTTCTCCTACAGCCACACCTATTTTGTGTGCCATCCCAAATCTCAGCCACTGTTTTGGTCTGTTGGTTTGAGATGACATACAGATCCCAAAATTGGGTGGATAATGGTGAATTGCCAAACCATATATCCTCCCAAAATTTAACTAATCTACCATTTCCAACTTTACACTTATAACCTATTTTCACAGCTTTTGCTGCCCACATCACACCTTTCCAAAAGGTAGATGGATGAGTGTCAGTACAACACAAGATATTGGGATTCCTAGTATTATACTTAGCATAAATTACTTTTTTCCACAGTGACCCCTCCCTTGTGAGTACCTTTTAATCCAAGAACCTATCATACACAAATTTATATCCTGCTGATTAGGTATCCCTAGTCCTCCAAACCCTTTCCTCATGCAAATTGTAGGACAATTAACTAAGTGGATCTTATGATTTCCATCTGTATCATCCCAAAGGCAATTAGCTAACTCAGTGTTAATTAAATATAAAGCCCATTTTGGGAATTTAAAGAAAGACAACATATGGATAGGTATGCTAGCTAGTACTGATTGGACCAATTCCCTCTTAGCTGCAGAGGATAGTAATTTTCCTCTGCCAGCTAAAGGTTTCAACAAGTTATCTATGAGAGGTTGCAGATCCTCTCTTCTCAACTTGCTAAAATGTAGTGGGATTCCTAGATATTTTATTGGGAAAGCCCCCCCCCCCCCCCCCCCCCCCCCCCCACACACACTACACACTGCACATTCCTCATGACCTATATTTATTGGAATTAATTCACTCTTGTGATAATTAATCCTCATCCCTGATATTTGTTCAAAGCAGGTTAACACACATTTCATATTGAAAGTTATGTCCTTATCTGCTTCTAAGAAAAGCAGGGTGTCATCTGCATATTGCAGGCACACCACCCCTCCTGTTGTAAATCTGGGGCACAAACCTCTAATCAGCGCCACTGAACTACCTTTAACCAGCATTTTAGCAAAAACATCTACTACAAAGTTGAATAGAATTGGGGACAAGGGATCCCCTTGCCTCAATCCTTTACGTGTGGTAAAGAATTCCCCCTCAACATCATTTACTTTTAGCCCTACAGATCCATTCTGAGTAACTTGTTTAATTAATCTAATCCAAATGGGGCTAAACCCTCTTAGTTCTAGAATCTCATAGAGAAAGTCTAAATTGACCTTATAATATGCTTTCTCATAATCTATTTCAAGTACCAGACCCTTCTCTTTTTTAATATGCACATCATGAATTACCTCATGCGTTGTGACTACACTTTCCAAAATAAACCTACCTCTAATGAAAGCAGATTGGCAGTTGGAGATCAATCTATTTACTACAACCCCTATGCGGTTAGTTAGCACTTTAGTGAAAATCTTAAAGCTACAATTCTATAAACTAATAGGTCTAAATTTCTTCATAGAGCTAGCATTTTCCTCCTTTGGATTTGAAGTGATCATCGCAAAATTAATTCTACACATCTGACCTATCCTCAAACCATTCATTGATCATTTTAAGCAAATCATATTTAACTATGTCCCAATATTTCTGATAAAAGAAAAAAGGAAGGCCATCAGGGCCAGGGGCCCCATCAGCCTAAGATCCATTCTAATTTCTTCTAAATTGAAGCTAGCTTCTAACACCACATTTTCCTCATGCTTAACTTTCTCCTCCTCACTAAAAAAAATCACTCCTAAGCTCTTCTCTACAGAACAGATCTCTGTAAAAACTAGTTGCTATTTTAAGCATCTCTTTATTTTCTTTTACAGGCCCTTCAAGAGTGTCTAGAAAATGAATCATCTTTTTTTCTCCTTCTCTAGTTGGCCACAGCATGAAACTATGTTGTATTCCTACCACCTTCTTTAATATCTCTATCCCTATCCCTAGACCTTTGCTTTGCTTTTATTTCTTCTATTACCCAGTAGTTATTCAGCTCCCTATAAATGTAGTCTAATCTAATCCTCTCCTCATCAGATAGATCTTGTGTCTCTCCTTTGACATCTAAGTTATCATATTCTATCATTAAAGCTTTTTTATTCCTCCTAATCTCAGCCTCCAAGTTAGCACTCCAACCCCTAGCAAATGTTTTAAAGTGTCTCAGCTTCCCCTGCCACACATCCATGCAATTCCTACCAGGTATATGTGTGTACCAAGCTTTCTTAACTAAATCAATAAAATATAGCTTAGTACTCCACCGTTTTTCAAATTGAAAACTTCCCTTTTTTGGGATGTGGTCACCTCCAGAATGCCAAAGTAAGGGAGTGTGATCACTACCTAACCTAGGTAAAGCGCTAGCATGAGACAAAGGGAACAAAGCATCAAAGCTAGTTGTACAGAAAATTCTATCAATTCTACTCATCACTTGTTGTTCTTGATTATTAGACCAAGTGTAAACTCTCCCAGCTAAGGGGATTTCCATCAAAGCCCATATCTCAACCCCAGCATTGAATTTATCTACCCACTTCAAATCTACAGCCCCATTACTCTTATCCTCTTGAGATCCCACTAAATTGAAGTCACCCCCTATAATTGATGGGCCTTCCCAACCTATGAAAAGTTCATGCAGCTCAGAAATGAAAGCCTACTTCCCCTCCTCATAAGGTGATCCATACACAATAGTAATTCTAATCACCTTATCATCAGTTTTAACCCTAAGCACTGCATTAACAGAGAATTGTCTAATGCCCCAGGTTAATATGTCAAACATATCTCTATTTATTCCTACCAAAATCCCTCCGGCTGTACCTTTTGTTGGAAGGTAGTTCCAATAGAAATTCCTATTACCTAGTACATTTTTCAGAAAGCTGTTAGAAAACCTCTCCTGCTTGGTTTCCTGGAAACCAATATAATCAAACTTGAGAGGTATGATTGTATCATCAATGCATTTTTTTCCTACCAGGAGCAACAATGCTCCTGGAAAACGCACACTTCATAGGCATACCTCCTGGGGTGTTTGGCCCGAGATTTCCTAATTACTCCAGTCCAAGATTCATCTACATCATCAATTCTACCATCTATTTCTTTATCTCTATCAGGACTAGCACAGATATCAAGACATTCCTTTTGCTAGATATCCAGATTGTGGGTGGCCATTTCTAGATGCCACCTCACCTACAGGATCAACTACATTTTCACTATTTTGAACAGTGTTAGGAACCATAACATGATCAATCACACTATCCCCATCTATAATCTCTCTAATACCCATACCAACACTATAAGCAATTTGTTCTAAATTTCTAGGTTGCAAAATGTTAAAAGGGTTATCCCTCATTATACCTGTCATCTTCTTAGCAGGTATCTCCAGATTGTTCCTCCTCTTGATCTCCTTGGCTTTCTCCATCACATTTTTCGTCCTGTCAATTCTGGTACTCATCCTAGTTGGTTGAAGAGGGCCCCATTTCCTAGACTTCTTGTTGTTCCTATCATCTCCTTTGTCTGTGTGCTCCTCCACAAACAGCCTATCAAAGCTAGGCATGATATCCTCTAGCAACCTCACCTCCTATTCTTCAGCATATGCTACCATCTCTAGCTTCTGTGAAAATGTAATCTCCTGAACTTCAGTCCAAAAATCAGCCACTTCCTACCCTGCATTGCCACCGCTATGTGTATTGTCCCACACAAAGGCACCTTCACCATTCACCACACCTCTTTCCACCGGCACCTTGTATACAGCACTTTCACTAAGAGCACCTCCTTCCAAAGCACCTAGAGAATTTTGCTTTCCACCAGCACCACCATTACCATTCCTGCTACTGTTTTGGGAGGTGTCAGAGCTCTTTCCAGAGTCAGACTTCCTGCTCTCATCCATAGCATCTTTTGCCCCTCCATTCTCCAAAGCTCCTTTATCTTCAATATCCTTAAGTTCTTTTGCATTGCTGTTCTTTTTCTTAGCTTATTTCACCACAGTATCTAACTCCACCTCAAACCTAAGCTGGTACATGCCTCCATGATAATGAAACAGCTTGCTTTGTGGCACCTTACTAGGGTCTCTCACACTAAGCTTAACTCTGACAGTTTCTGCACAATCCTTAAAGACACTGCCCAGTCAATATCAATTAGAATTTCACAGGTTAAAACTGCTGCTCAATGCCCCATTCACACCACTCAGAATCCAATCCACTCACCTTCATCCAACACTCCTTGACAGTTTCTAGAGGGACAACAGCATGACTTTTCAACTCTCACCCAGACATCAGCTTTCCCCAACCCAAATCTAGGATACCCAATGACTTGCTCCACAGGAATGTGAGGGAGGAAACATTTTAAGGACGAAAGGAAGATAACATCAGCAGGTACGGTTAATTCGTTTATTGAAATAGCATAAACAAATAGTGCACGTCCTGAGTCCATCAAAACAAAAGAGGCAAGCTTCATTGAGAAAAAACATGCCAAATGTACCAAGTCGGTCATGCTTGATTTTTCTGGATGTAAGGGAGCCATGCTGCCGTGTGAGACCCGTGCCAAAGAAATTGATGATGATAAAAAAGGAGAATATAGCCAGACAAGACTTTGGAGGGTCGTACATAGTTTACTTGTCTTTAAAGAGGTGCATCTATCGAATAGCTTACTTGTCTTTCGCTTCGGTCGCAACTATATTGTTTACGTATTCACTAGCAATATTCTCATACGAAAACTTTGAAAAACCAATCTGGAAGAGTAGATTATGTACTAGCAATAAGATTGTCACTAAGCGTATCGATCAACATATCATACCATTCAAAGAGACTGATAGTGAAATTCATTATGACCAAAGCTTTCCCCATTGTTTCATTTAAATTATATATCTACATGGGTAGCTTTTCTTGCTTCATTCTTAGCTTACATGTGATCTGAGATGAGACATATATGCGACAACTAATTTGGTTTTGAAAACTTAAATCCAAGTTTAAAGCACTATGGCAATACCGAGACTAGTATTATTGCTTGTGTGTGTACATCGGAAAAAGGATGAACCGCAATGCATAGTTGAGTGGGGCGATGTAAAGTCTACACCATTCACTTGCTTAATGATGAAGTTGATATCACAACAATATTGGCTCTGTAATAAGATGTGTACCTTTAGTATCGACATGGGTGATCATATCTTTGAAGCATCATCGAGTGATTGCATAAGAATTCTTGATCACTGTCGAGACATCAAGGCAAAAACAAATGCATAGTTCGGTCGAGCATAATGAGAATTGCAACATCTTTCATCAAATAGTACAATCAGCTCATGGATGAAGATCTAGCTAAGTATCATAAAACAATGATTGAAGTTTGTTGAGACACAAATAGATGGCCGACGATAACATGCCAAAGACCGTTTTTCAGGAGGAAAGGGATGCCTGGAGCTCATGGAAAAAAGTTCTAAGTTTACCGAGTGAAAAAAGTTTGTTGTAAGTGCACTGTTTCAGCTTCATTCTCAAATGATAAAGAGCCAAACAAGTTAATGTTGGCTACCAGAGGAAAGGAAATGAAGCAAGTAGTTGTTCAAGATCAAATTGCAAGTCTAAGCTAAATTGAAAGTTCGCAAGATCAAGGAAGAGTTTCCATTGCATAAAGTAGAATCACAAATGGCCCACTTGGCTTATCACATTTGCAAGAGAGAAAGGTATAAAAGATTAGGGCCAAAGACTAAAAAGGATAAACATGGCATGGCATCCCAAGGAAAGCGCTGAAAATGTGTGCAAGCTTTTGTTGTTAGAAGAGCAACAAGATATTAAGCTGATGATTTATGTCACATGTCAAAAGCTTCAGCTAACACATCATCCATATTCTTCAACCATGACATTGATGCCAATGTCATGGAATTCATGCCGAGTATGATTAGTTACACACCCAATTCTGCATTAGGAATGCAGAATTGGGGTCTGTCCTGGGCGAGTCCTCAATTCTGCATTGGAATTTGGCAACCAGCCTGAGTTCTATTTAGTGTGCTTCAAATTCAATTTGGACAGGTCATTTTCGTGGCTTATAAAATATCTACTAGTTAACCTGGGGTAGCCTAGAATGCTGATAAACGTTGGTGGCCATATGATCGCTGTTTTGTTCCAATCTACAAACCCAAACTATCTTATGCGGTGTATATTGCATCTATGGCTCGATGAATCTTGTAGCAGAATCCTGCATCCATATCATATGTTCTGGACACTATCTTATTGCACTTAACTGCTTGCTCTTTTAATTTTCTATCTTCTTTGGACAGCTTGATCTGAATAAGCAGTCAGCTCCAGACTCAGTATCTGAGCTAATTCACTTTGCTGAATGGTAATTGAATACTGATCAGACATACACCTGAGTTGACTCTCTGCATAACATGATATATTTTGCATTACATTGTCAAATTTCAGGGCCCTGGAGTTGGATGTTAACGAGATGACAATGTCCCAACTAAGGCATTTTGAGGAAATTGCTACTGATGCTTTGACAGTTATTAAGGTCAGCTGTTTTTTCTCCATAACATTGTAGACTAAATATCTGAAGTGGAGTTGCATTATATTTAATTGAAATGTTTAGACATGCATTCTATGTGTATATATACAAGAAATTGAGATTTGCGCCATTTTCTATTGACAGAGAGAACTGACGAGGAAGATGGCTGAGTTCAGCCAAACCGAGGTTAGTTTGAAAACTAATTGATGCAAAATTGAAGAATAGATTGAAATTTTTAACATGGTATTCGAAGAGATTTTTTTTTAGCTTATGCTCAAGGAGATTACATATAACACATATAAGTAACTGAACATCACCCATAAGCAATAAAAATCTCAGACTGGGAAAACCATGACTGCACATACATATATGCATGCCTCGAGACTTCTCTGACCATTAATTTGGCTTTTATCCGTTTGGCCTACTTTATATTTCTTGTGTTTTTTGTTCATGGCCAAAATTCAAGACAACCCCGCGGAAGAATGGGAAAAACTAGTTGGTTTCAGAATCTGAAAAGGATTGAGAAGGTAACCTGGTGGAAAGTGAAGAGGGTATACGACTATATGTAGCTACGTGTCTACAGCTCCAACAGTGTTCAAACCTGCGGCGTTGGCCATCAGGTTTACCTAGCTGGGCTACATGCTTGGTAACTGGGGAAATGTTGTCTTTGATTATCTATAGGATTTACTGATTGTATTTTACAACGAAGCAGCATGAAATCTCTGCCATTTATTGTCAGAAGACTCCAGAACTTCAGGCCCAAGTATCGTCTTGTATCTAGAACTTATCTGTTGGGTCCATGTGTATGCCTTATTTATCAGCAGTCAAACTCAGAATGCAATGCGACTTTGCTTACTACTAGTATATTTTTATTGCGATGCTGGCACTTGTAGTTCCTGTCCCAGGACACGCTAAAGAGAAGCAGAGTTAAAATGAAGGAACTGTCAGGCTGTGACTGAGACTGGGCTGGATGAATTACTAGCTGGCCTGGGGTGCTGTTTTTGGAGCCTGGGAGCAGGTGGGAACCCCGGTTTAAACCAACACACTCCGTCTCCATGCTTCGCCGCACCTTCTTGCTCCACGGAAAGCGTTTAAATTTAACGCGTCAGTCAGAAGCAGTCCAGCAGGCGCTGTAAAATATGCAGTGCGGCGGCTCACAAATAAGAATTGCACACAAATCATCAACTTTGAAGATCAACCACCATCAAAATAAATCAAAAATAAATGGGGATTGCTATTTCTCAGCTAGCTGAGAAATAAGCTTCGGCTCAGTTAAGTCGTACGCCGTTCGATGTCGCCAGCCGAAGATTCGTGCGCGCTGGAGTATTTTTCACGTTTCGGCCCGTTTTATCTCCTTATTTGTTAATGGGCCGCGAGATGTGACCGAATATTTTTTTCGGGCTTTTTTTTCCCGCGCTGCTTTTGTTGTTGTTGTTTTGGGCCTCGTTTTGGCTACGGCTGAGGAAGACAAATGCGCCCGTGCAGTGGACCTAGTCACGATTTTTTTTTTTTGCATTCTCTCTAGTCTCCCGTGTGGTCATTGGTTTCTCCCGGGCTTTTTTGAGTTTTTTTTTTCTGTTTGTGTGTTCGTGCAGTCCTGGACTGTTTTTTTGGTATTCTTTTGTTTGAGGGTTTGTTTTGAATTTTTGTACCCTTTTTATTTTTTTTGTAATGGATGTGGTTTGATAATTCGCGCCGCAAATGCCTTATTTTTGTGCCGACGTGCAAATCATGCTCAGTATTATGGGCGAGCCATCGGCTTTTTTTTTTGGTCATGTGCATGGTTTGTTGCCTTTAGGTCTTGTCCCCAATCCGCAGTCGGTGCTGCTGACGTATGCCTAGTCGTTGATGTGATTGCACGTCAATATCCAATATCGACTTTTTTTAATGGTGGTGCATGTGACGCCTTTTCTCGCACCATTGCGCAACTTCACACGCATATGACTTCCTCTTCTCCCTCTCCTCCCCCGACGGTAAAAATGAGTCCATTGCAACTATACACGTAACTGACGCCCCGGTCTCCCCCTCACCCCCCTCCGCCCGGACTGTAAAATGGAGTCAGTTGCAACTCAACACGAAACTGGTTATTTTTTGTTTCAATTGTTTTGTAACCGACATTTCAAATGAACCTCCCGACTCTAGATGGAGTCAGTTTGCAAATAGGGTTGAAACTGAGTTATTCCGTGTCCCATTTTTTTTGTTTGTCGTTGTATATAGTTGCAACTCTACATGTAACTGACATCCCTATCTCCCCCTCATCCCCCTTCCCCCCGTACTGTAAAATGGAGTTGCAACTCAACATGCAACTGGGTATTTTTTGTTTCAATATGTGGTTTGTAACCGACATTTCAAATAAACCTCCCCCATTTGACTCTAGATGGAGTCAGTTGCAAAGTAGAGTTGTAACTGAGTTAATTTTGTGTCCCATTTCTATTCTCATTGTATATAGTTGCAACTCTACATGTTACTGACATCCTTGTCTCCCCCTCCCTCGGAATGGAGTCAGTTGCAACACAACACGCAACTGGGGATTTTGTTTTGTTTTTCAAATGGACCTCCCCCATATGACTCTACATGTAACTGGCATCCTTGTCTGCACCCCCCCCCCCCCCACCCCCCGGACTGTAAATGGAGTCAGTTGCAACTCAACACGCAACTAGGCATTTTTTGTTTTCAATTTGCGGTTCGGGTTGTAACCGACATTTCAAATGGGAAATAAGCTACAACATAGCTAGCTGGGTCACCGTTCGATCCCCCCTCTCGTGAAGATTCGTTCGCCTGGAAGTTTATTTGGTTTCGGCCCGCGTTTGGCATGATGTTGTGTTTATGGGCCGCGGTTTTGTTCTAGCAGTTTTTTTCGTGGGCTTCGTTTCTGCGCTTCTTTTTGTTGTTGTTTTTGGGCCGCTGACGAGGGGTGTCCCCGTCAATACCCTCGACTGATAGCCTAGGGTTAGAGTTATGTGGTAGAGAACGCATAGTGTTAGTAGATTCGTCGGCTGACAAGCGGGAGTTACCCAGGTTCAGGGCCCTCGACTGAGGTAACACCCCTACTTCCTGCCTGTATGTATTGATTGTGGAATATGCGGCGATTACAATGTCCAGTGAGATGTCGATCTCGCTAGGGTTTGGTGGTTCTGGATGAACGTGTCCCCTTAATCGGCTGCCCTCCTAGCCCTTATATGGGGGGCTAGGTCTCGGGTACGTAACCGACTAGGATTACATATATGGAAACTATAACCGACTATGCTAAATTGGAAGGCAAACTTCGTCTTGGGCCTTCCTTCGTGGGCTTCTTCAATTTACTGACAATTGGGCTATAGTCATCACGTGCACCAGGTACCCACACGATGGGGTACCCATTTGGTATAACCTCGTCAGCCGCGTTTGGTAGTTCTGGTGTAGTTTTTTAGTTTGTAGATCCTTAATTACTTCGATTTTTCTACTTTTTTTTTCCTGTGACGTTGGGTTTTCGGTGAGGGCTGTTTTTAGCGTGTGGTTTCTTATCTTTTGTGTCGCAATTCCTTTTCTTTTTGTGCCGATGCGCAAATCATGGTTAGTATCATGGGCGAGCCACCGGCGCTTTTTTTTGTCCCATACCTGGTTGTGGCCTTTTAGGTCTTGTCCACAATCCGTAGTCGATGTTGTGCGCCGTATGGTCTAGTCGTGGATTCGATCGCATGTCGACATCCAACACCGACATAATGGTGGCACATGTGACGCCTTTTTCTCGCACCATTGTGCAACTTCACACGGAGCTGACTTCCCCTCGAATGTAGAGCGAGTCAGTTGCAACTCAACATGTAATTGTCATTTTTTCGACGTCGACTGCTGAGAGAGTTAGTTGCAACCTGGGTTGTTACTGAGGATTATGTTTTCCATGGTTGTCGATTTTGTTGTTTTGCATTTAAGTCGCAACTCGACCACGCAACTGACATTCTCTCCCCCCCCCCCCCCCCCCCCATCCGCTAACTCGACACGCTAAATTGACATTTTTTTCAAAATAAACCTCCACACTTAACTCAACTGAACACGTAACTGTGGTTTTTTTTGTTTCAATTATGGTTGTAACTGAACAGGTCAAAATGAAACCCCCTGACTGTAGATGGAGTCAGTTACAATAAGGGTTGTAACTGGGGATTTTTTTCCATTTTTGGCCGTTTGTATTTAGTTGCAACCCGACACGCAACTAACATTTTATTCAAAATGACCCCCCCTGACTGGGAAATAGAGTCGGTTGCAATGAGGTTTTGTAATGAGGGATTTGTGTTTCCATTTTTGTTCGTTGTATTTAGTTGCGACCCGACACGCAACTGACATCCCCTTTTCCTCCGTCGTGTCTGTAAAAAGGAGTTAGTTACAACTCAACACGCAACTGGATTTTTTTTGTTTCAACCATTGGTGTTCCTTGTAACTGAGGGATTTGTGTTACATTTTTTGTCGTTGTATCACGACTATAAAAATGAGTCAGTTGCAACTCAACACGCAACTGGAATTTATTTGTTTGAATTATGGTTGTAAGTGACATTTCAAATGAACCTCCCCCGGACTGTAGATGGAGCTAGTTGCATTTAGGGTTGTAACTGAGAGATTTGTGTTCCATTTATGTCATTGTATATAGTTGCAACTCTACACATAACTGGCTTCCCTGTCTCCCCCTCCTCCCCCGACTGTAAAAAGGAGTCAGTTGCAACTCAACACGTAACTGGAATTTTTTGTTTCAATTATGGTTGTAACTGACATTTCAAATGAAAGGTTTGTAACTGAGGGATTTGTGTTACATTTTTTGTCGTTGTATCCCGACTATAAAAATGAGTCAGTTGCAACTCAACACGCAACTGGAATTTATTTGTTTGAATTATGGTTGTAAGTGACATTTCAAATGAACCTCCCATAGATGGAGCTAGTTGCATTTAGGGTTGTAACTGAGAGATTTGTGTTCCATTTATGTCATTGTATATAGTTGCAACTCTACACATAACTGGCTTCCCTGTCTTCCCCAACTGTAAAAAGGAGTCAGTTGCAACTCAACACGTAACTGGAATTTTTTGTTTCAATTATGGTTGTAACTGACATTTCAAATGAACCTCCCCTGACTGGGAAATAGAGTCAGTTGCAATTATACCTGGCCATGTCTCGGGCCGGGCCGGGCTTCGGGCCGGGCCTGGAAAAGCCCGACACAGAAAACCCATGCCCAGGCCCGGCCCGGCCCGGTCAAAAAGCCCGAAAGCCCGGCGGGCTTCGGGCCGCGGGCCGGGCTTCTTCCTGTTTTGTGCAAAAATCAAAGCCCGGGCCCGGCCCGGCCCGACCGTCGAGCCTAATTTTAAGGCCCAAGCCCGGGTTTTTCGGACCGGGCCGGGCCGGGCCGGGCTAAACATGCCCAGGCCTAGTTGCAATTAGGGTTGTAAGGATTTGTGTTCCATTTTTTTGTCGGTGTATTCTGTTGCAATTCTACATGTAACTGACATCCATGTCTCCCCCTCCTCTCCCGACTGTAAAAAAGAGTCGCTTGAACTCAACACACAACTGGAATTTTTATTGGAGCCAGTTGTAATTAGGGATTGTAACTGAGAGATTTGTGTTCCATTTTTTGTTGTTGTGTATAGTTACAACTCTACACGTAACTGACATCCCGAGGAAACAATCGCAGAACGAAAAGAAATCACATGAAAACAAACAAGACGGGCAGCCAAAACTGCACTGTCGCGAGCGCATTATCTTAATCATGAAAGGCTGATAACAATCATTTGCACGCTGACGATTTCAAACTGAGTTAGACATGAGCAGCAAAGCAGCCTACGGCCTGCTGCTCGCTCGCACGGCCTACGGCCTGCCATGGAATTCTCCTACGGCCTGCTGCCTTCTTGCTCGCAGGCGCCTGAGATGGAGATGCGGCGGCATGTCGAGGGAGCCGCGTGGGAGGGTTGGCGCAGGACTGCAGAACAACAGGACTTGGGGAGCGACGACGCAAGAGGGGCGGCGACGCAGAAGGCGACGGTGCAAGAGGCGCGGCGGAGGTGCGGCGACGCAGAAGGAGCGGCGAAGGGGGCGGCGAGGGAGGCGCAGGAGTGGAGGAGCTTAGCGCCGGAGGCGGCGCAGTCACGCAAAAGCGGCGGCGGCTGAGGAAAGACACGGGCTGCATCCCAACAAAACAAAACAAAGACAAGACAAGGAAATCGGCCCATATAAACAGATACCAAAGCGGCCCAACAACATTGGTCGACTGGGAAAAAGCTTATTTCCCAGTCGACTGATCGTTAGAGACTCCCAAAATAAATAGTTTAATCAATTATTACAACTCAAACAAATGGTTTATCATCAAATATAACAATAGTTCAATCATAAAAAATATAACAACAATACAACATCCTATAACGAATATACAATGGCCACCGCTCTTTTTCGTGAGATCCTATTGAACCATTTTGAAACTTATCAGGCGCATCAGCACGTCAAATAGCATGATAAGAAGCAAGGAAGCGCGCCACCATCTCTTCCCTCCTCCGCACTCGCATGGGACATCCCATCAACTCATAGCTGGAGTAGTCTAGATCTTAGCCATGCGATGATCATGTTATGCATGATCACGTAAGCGTTCCTAATGTACCAAAGACTATCTTGATCCCAAAATCTTAGGGGTTCCCGTACAATAGCAAATTAGGTTTGCAAAATCCCAAATGCTCTCTCCACATCCTTCCTAGATGCCGCTTGAGCATTATGAAAATCAAGATTTTTCTTACTTTACGGTTTGCTAAGCAGCTTCATAAATGTGTCACCTTAGATAGATGCCATCCGCGGCGGACACGGTCGGGGCTGTCGGAGGAAAGGTGCGCAAGAGTGGCGAAGTCGGCGGCGAGCCAGACGATGTGCAAGAGCGGCGAAGTCGGCGGCAAGGGCGGCCAACGGGCGGTGAAATCAGCGCCGATTTCACGGCAGCGACGCCTTGCACACGGCCATAGCAACTGTCGGCTGCTGGAGAAGTGGGGGCGCCGCGCCAGCGAGAAATGGGGCCCACTGACTAGTCGGGAAGGTTTGTGGGGGGGATGTCGGCGGCAAGGGCGGCCAACGGGCGGCGAACGCAGCGCCGATTTCACGGCAGCGACGCCTCGCAACACGGCCATAGCAACTGTCGGCTGCTAGGACAAGTGCGGGCGCGCCAGCGAGAAATGGGGCCCACTGACTAGTCGGGAAGGTTTGTGGGGGCGGGAATCATAGCGGCGACACGAGCTCATTCATATCTGGCGGTTGGGGAAGATGCCCGCGGCGCGCGGGACAGGACGCATCAAATACCCGGCGATCCCCAACGCCAGGTGAGGGACTATAGCGCTTTGGGTGAATCGTTGAAATAACCGGTTTATGGACGCTTTTGACGTTCAAAGCCAGATGCCGTAAGCAGGATCCGAACTGAATTTCATCTGAAAAAATGGCAGCTGCTATCTATTAAAAAAAACTGTTTGCTCAGCTATTTTCTGCATCGACGATATGCGTAAATTAACGGTAAACAATTTTGCTACCGGTTGCAGTGTAGGTTTCCCATTTCTGATCCAGCGCTTGCTTAGTAAAGCCGGGGGAGACATTCTTGGACATGGAAATGTAAACTTTTCTGATAACACAACAAACCTAGAGATACTAGGAATTGATAGTACCTTCAACGGTTTCCATTAACATTCCAGAGAAAGTGTTACCAAAGCGACGACAATGCATGGCTACAATTCAGCCCAAACATAAGAAAGAAAAATATGGCAGATGCCTATGGAGGCTGGCATTTTTTTTGCGATAATTTGCACAGGTTGACAAACAAGCAGAGTCTACAGCATCATTCAGTCTAATCATTTCAAGATAAATCCCTGAGCCAGTTCTTTGCTGCGAGAGCGTTCAGCCTTCCTTAGCCATAGTTCAGCCGGAATATGTCGTTCTGCACGTAAAAGCTCCCTCCAGCTGGCAGCAAATGGAACATCTGAAACAAAGTGGATCACAAGGTTAGAGAACACCACACATCCTTATATGGTCATCAACTGAGATACTTTCACTTGAGATTAGAAAAAACACAATGTATCTCCATGGAATGTCAATCCATTGAGACACACGCCTCTTGACAGAAATAAGAACCATCCTAATAATATTTGTTATGCAGACAGTGAACATGGACCTGGATGTGAATTTAATAGCAACCCATTCTAAAGATCAGTCATAAGTCAGGCAATACAGAACAATCTAAGAGCCCTAAAAATGGTACAAATTATAATAACATGAAGTGATTACTGCGTGTGTGGGGAGCAAGAGCTTGACTGCATCGGAAAACTCCAAATTTCAAAAGTTCATGTATTTATTACCAGGAAGCTTTGCATAGCCTAAACAATACAAGATGTATACTGTGAAAGATAACAGTTGAGATTATGACACTTCATAGAAGTGTCCTGCATTCTAGAAACAGTTTAGTCAACTTAAGAATAATTATAAGTTAACGGTAAAGGAAAATCTGAAATGCAAGGCAATGAAATCTAGTACAACATAAACAGCACGGCCGGTACGCCGCTCCATTCTGATACTTCCAAAACAAACTACATTCCAAGATTTTGCATGGGACACAAAATTGTTAATGTGGCCCCTCCATTGTAACACATGGAAAAAAAAAGATAACCTGGATTTAACACTAGGGAGATGATGAAATTGTATTATTTTAGATCAATAAAGGATTAAAGCTACCATATGCCCCTTGCATACAAGCATAATTGTAAGTCCCAGTGTCACACCATCAAGTGCACATGACAAAAAAAGTAAAGGATATACACTAAGCACGAATTGATGGCCCATATTTATTGGGTAACAACACAATTACTACACATCACCGAAATCAGTGACTGAGACAGACTGACGCAAAAAAAACAATGAAAGATAAAACTTTGAGATACAACACTAAGGGTCTGTTTGTTTGGGCTGCAGCTTTTGAGAAGCAGTTGTAGCTTTTGAGCTGTGGAAAAGCAGCTGTGAGAAGCAGCTGTTAGAAGCAGAGATTTGATGTTTGGCAGAAGTGCTGTTTGCAGCTGTAGCTGTTGGTTTTCTGTGTGAAATGTCTGGAATGCCGCTGAGTGCTGAAGATGTTATATAAGTGCCGATTTGAAGCGAAACAATTGTTTTTGACTTATTTAATTCATTAATATGATGTTTAGATAGCTAAATTATCTCAGTTTATCTATTTATATGTAATAACTGAGTTATCTCAATTTGAACTTTTTAGCTAAATTAATTTTAACGTGCTTGTTATCCTTCATAAGAATTATCTCAATTTGAACAATAAGGTTGTTAGCATTGATAAGAATTCAGAAGTTAATAACCACGATCTGATTCATCTATATCGCAATGTAAATTTGTGTACACCATGATCTATTTGTATAGCGAAACAAAAAAGTTACCACACGAAAGTCGTGGGAAATGAAGAAATCAACTTACACGTAAAAGTAAATTTCAAACGGTCCATCGAGTGCGAGCGAATTTGGTTAAAGTTTTCTAAAAATGATGTGAACTTCGATCCAAAATTAAGAAGCTACAGTTTACAAAACTCGAAACCGATCATGGGAATGGAACCTATTTACTGACACACACATATTTCGTATACAAATTATTTTGAATCTAAATTTATTTTTGTGAGATGAAGTATGCGTTTGACCTTGCACCATACACCTAGATGCACATGTGAAGCCAAATCGTATGGTACTGCTCACGGTGGCATACACCTGAACGACCGCGCATGTGAAGGGAAGCGAATCTCTTGCTCACGTTCTCTCGGTGGCAGTATGCTCGTAAATCTGAGCAACGGAAAGGGCAGACGAGAATAACGATTCGTTATCTTTGCGGGAAGCTGCTGGAAGCAGCGACACACCTGCTTTTAGCTTTCCTTCGCTGGCGCAGTGTAAATCTCTAACGCGCTTTTCAACCACGCTTTTCAATTTTGTGCTGTTTGTTTGGGCTTCCGCTTTTTGACACTAAAAGCAGAAGCAGAAGCTCAAACAAACAGGGCCTAACTCGATGGAACCAACAGAAAAATTAAATCATACTGCACAGCAGTCCTAGAGATGAGACAGCTTAAAGCAATAACAAACACGCAAAGGTCAGTACCACACTATCCATTATATTAATCCATAGCAGCTTTTTGCCAGACTCAAAATTACAGGAATAGCAAAGCAGGTTAATGGAATAAAACGCCGATCAACCAAAACCTAACTACCCTTGAACAACCTGAAGCAATGAATCTGAAAACATTTTGGTAGAAATAAAAGAACTACCAAAAGGAGATCCCAAGGACAATGCAGAAAAGAAAACGATACAGCTCCGAGACGGAGATCTAAATGTCGCAACTCACAGTTTCACATGTCTGACATAAAAGCTCGATCTCCAAAGAAATTGTTGTACTAGTACTACCCAACAATATACTAATCTAGTACTTTCTGTTGATTATTACATGAGGCTAGGCTGGGAGATTGACCGAACTCAACCATCATGATAGTAAGAACTAAGGGCATATCCGACAAACAATTTTAATCAACAAATCGAGAGCCTTCCAGTTCCAAAGGAAGGCGGTGCCGTCGGATTGTGATTAGGGACCAAACGAAGGATCGCAGGAGCGGCCAGCAATTAACGAGATCAGATCAGATAAGATCAGCACGTACTACATCGAAACAAGGGGGATATCTGGTGGCGGGGGGTTGGCGCAGACCTGGGAGAACTTGAGGGGGTGGTCGTTGGGGCCGGTGACGATGGTTCCGGAGACGAAGACGAGGACGCCGCCCTGGGGCCCCGAGAGCTGGCAGTCGACGGTGACGACGGTGTGCTTGCACTGCTGGAAGGGGAGGGAGCCGATCTTGCCGGCGATGGCGGGGGCGCCGAGGAACTTGTCGCCCTCGAAGGTGAGCATGGAGCCGTCCTGGTACAGCCCCGCCAGCCCCGCGCGGTTGGAGTCGAAGGTCTGGTAGTAGTGCTCCACGAACGCCTTGGCCACTGCGTCGGGATCCATGGCCTCTCCCTCGCCGCGCCTAGGGTTTGGAGCTCTGGATGCGGCTGGCTCGGAGGCTTTGGGCGTTTGGACGCAGGGGCTTGCTTGGGTGAATGGGGAGAGGGGTTCGCGAAGAGAATAATAATTGCTGCTGATTTGGATGGGATGGGCGGCGTGGGTGGGGGTTGCCTTGGCGTGGGAAGGACGCTATGCCGTCGGGGCTGGGCCCGCCATTGGAGGAATGCACAGTTCGGCTAATTTTTATTTATTTTTGAGGATATGGCTAGGTTTTTATGGTTGCCAGGTGTTCGGACTACGGCCCAATAATGAATTGCGGGATGTTCATGGGCTGGGACCTTTTAGTGGGTTGCTCGAACTTTTTTGAACTTTCAGACAACTTTTGAATAACTAGTAGCTTTACACGTGCGTTTTGACAAGAGATACATCTTATGATTCCTAATCTCTAAGAATGTATAGTATATTGATGGCTAATGCCCCAATTCATGACTTCTTAAAGCTCATTTAGAAGAGTGCCTACCAATTGAAGCACAATACATTTGTGTGGTTAGTGATGCACGGTAGGATGCCAGAAATGTTCAAAGGAAGTGTCCTTGAACCACAAATCTATCTTTTGTGGGGCTAGAATTTTTCTCAGTATTCCTGAGACATGATATTACCAGTTTGATAAAGGGGAATTAATCTACATGATGAGATTTATTTTCTCAAACTGAAACTTCATAAATAATATTCATAGAAAAAGAAATTTGGACTGCTTAAATACTTAGATAGGAAGAAATGGACAAGGGTTTTCAAGATGAGAGACCATGCGTCAATCCAAAACTGGAGAATGAATCTTAGAGGACATGTCCATGATACAGAATGCCGGTATTACTATAGTTACTGATTATTGGAACCAACTCATCACTGTGCTGTTCTGAAATTTGTTAATTCCAAAATCATTAAGATACTTGCTCATGTTCACAATGCTACCAGATTAGAGCTCCACACGCAAGCTGCAATACAAAACAAAACGCCGTGAGTGTTTGATGGTGTGGTATTTTTGCAAGACGTCCATTTTAAGCAGTACCTAGCAGGTATGGACGATGTCCCAAGTGCATCTAACTACCAATTTCTCCTATATTAAATCAAGGTGCACCGGTGAAGGGCTTATCATTCCCCGATTAACAGGGTGAAACTATCATCAGTGCTAGGACCAAATGCACGGACTAATTGATGTCGACAGTTGCGAATTAAAAAAAACCAGCCTCACCTGATTGAGCGACGAACCACTGAGAATACAATTGCCAATACTCATGGCAGTAAGCATGGCTTCGCACATGGATTATCCAGTTAAACCCAAAGGCCAATGTAAAACAACTGGTGTGTCATTGTACTATTCGTACATGGAGTATATCTTGTAGAAGTACCTTGTCCTATTTCTGTATTGTCATGGCAGTTTGGTTTCTACTCTGTCAGTATAGATTAGACAAATTCTTGCAAAGTTGCAATAGACATTCAGTTTCAATCATACTTACACGTGAGGGAGTAAGTTGAGTCATTAATCTTCTAGCATCATTCCAGACTTCCAGTAGGCTTATGTGAACTTCCACGCACGGTTAGCCAAAAATATGTATATGTTCCTGCAACTCAATATACATGATATATATGAGGCAATGCTACATGAAAACATGATAATGTATAGAAGAAACATCTTACTCTGTAACTGTAATGCGGCGTCGATATCGTCCGAAAGATGATTGACGAAATCTTCTCCTCTACCTCGCAGGTTGTTCTCACTGTGTCTGAAAACCTTTGGGAGGCTAGACGCGCATCGTCTAAAACCCCATCCACATCATCTATATAAATTGAACCTATAATTTGTTTGATTTCTTCACAAATCAGTTCCTGAAGCTATAATACATGCACTGATGCACGTCTGCATGGAGAGGACTGCTCGCTAGCCCTCTTGTCTTGCCTCTATTCGATTCCTAGTTATGGCGTTCCTCCGCGCTCGCGAAGGCCTTGCCTGCTGAGGATTGGGGCGTCGTTATGGCGTTGCCGCATCGAAGACGCTGCCGGCGCTCAGGGCGTCATGCTCGCGTTCTGCTGCAGATCACAGGTATGAGAGAGGTGCGGCGCGGTGCTCAGGGCCCTAGGATTTGCAGCGCAGTCCTCCTGGGCGTGGGAGCGAGCGCGGGATTCCGGGCGGCAGCGTGCTCGGTGTGAAGCAGCGACCAGGCCGGCGATCGGATATAGGGAAGGGCTGGTGGAGGCGACGCTCCGTGGAGCCGGGGCTGGGCGGCGCTCGGGGCAGGGTGGAGCAGGGCCTAGGCGGCGCTCCGGGCAGGGAGGAACGGGGCGTGGGCGGCGCTAGGGGCAGGGCGGAGCGGGGACGGGGCAGCGCTCGGGGCAGAGCGGAGCAGAGCCGGGGCGACGTTTGGATCTGGGAGAGAGAGAGCGCGATGCGAAGGAAAGAGAGGGAGATGGGGATTTCGCGTTGCAGACTTTTCGTCCGCCTGAGTGGCTGTAGGAAAGAATAGGTTAGCTTGCTTAATAGTAGTACTAGTATAGATGATCTATACTTATATTATCTACGTCTACACTACTATGAAAAATAAATATGTGTGTTTTAAAAAAACATGTGTTGAGTTGTATTGATATATTAAATCTAAGTCATTCAAATATAATCAACAATTTAGATGATTTACCACCTATAAAACAATTGGCCGCTACATGTCAAAAGAAAACTCTTCGTCAAAGAAAATCCTCGCTGGACAAACTTCCTCTTCCCCGCGCGACCTAACCAGCAACTGGCGCCGACACGCTGTAGGTAGCACAGTCGCCCTCCCGCCCTCCTCTTGGGCCGGATAAGCACGGAGTTGCCGCCCTTTCTCCCGGAGTCATTTCACCCTCTTCGTTACAGGTAGAAAAAAACTCTACCCACCACGTGGAGGATGGCGTGGTCGCCGCCGGCTTCTTGCTTCTGCTCGTGATGGTGACAACACAGCGCCACGTCTCTACGATCTCGAATTTAGTCCAGATTTGTGCTGACATATTGGGCCTTTTAGCCCATTTAAGAATTCCTGAAAATCCCTAAGGCCCATGTTGTCATGGCATGTGGTGGGAGTTTAGTCCCATACTGCTAGTTGAGTGAGATGGACATCAGCTTATATACCGAGCCATTCTCCTACTAGCATGAGTTGGTGTGAGGTATGAGGAGAATGGCTGTGTACCACACGCGCGCTCCTCCTCCTCCGCCGCCCGCCTCGCCTCGTCACGACACATCACGACGCGCCGCGGGTTGCGGGAATCTCGCCGAGCCGAGCTTATCTTTTTACCACGCAGGAAAAATGTGTTCAGCAACGGAAACTTAATGGCGTTAATAGAGAATAAATGTGAGCTGAAACGCCCGCCTTAATTACGGCCGTTTCGACTCTCTTCATTCTCTCCTTAACTGCGTACGTTTTCTGTTGGACTTCTACCTGCGTCTGTGCCTATATGAGAGGTCGCTCCTCTCCAGCAGACAGATGAGAAAAGATTCATCTGCTCGCGCCCGCCACCATAGTTCCTCTCTCTGTTGCTGCCTCCGGTGATCCCATCTCGTCCACCGCGTACACGGCCGACGGGAGAGCAGGCCTCCGAAACCCCGCCTCTTCATATCCTGTACGGGAGAGGGGCGATTAGGTTTTTGGGGAGCGTCTCATACGCGACTGCTCGCCACTGTACGTCTGCGTCGCCTCATCATCGCCATGAACACCGACGACACTACGGCTGCTGCTGCCGCCGCCGCAGCCGGTCAATAGGCTGCCAACGCCTCTGCTGCTGCTGCCGCCTCCGCTGCTGCTGCCGCCTCTGCTGCTGCTACGGCCAACTGGCCTACTGGAGGGTACAACACGTTTATCCCTCTCCTGATTATTTCCATGTTTGCAGTACTAGTCACATGTGTAGATGTTTCTACTATCTGTCTAGTATGTAGTTTTATCATCAAGTTTCAGTATGTCATTAGCACCGTTTATGCCATGTTCATGATTTATTATTGGATTAGTTTAATCGAACAATTGCCTATATACTCAACAATTTGTCTGTTTCAAATCGTAACTCCCCGTCACCGATAACGGCGGTAACCTGTGCTCGAGCGCCCATGTGCTCGGCGGCATCGACTGCATCCACGGCTCCTCATCGGCTGCGCTCTCCAAGCTCTGCCCCGACCTAAGCACCCTCATCGGCGCTAGGAGCAGATAACTACCACATCATTGAGTTCAGTCGTATCCTATATACTTGGGAGCATTTAGTTTCAGGATATAAGTAAATTGATACTATGTTTGAATGAACCAATACAACACGTTTGTTGTAGTTTAGTTTTCTCTAAAAGCATGAGGACTTGTATTTACTTTTTCTCTAGCTAATCTCTTAAAACATTGACATCTAAAGTGGACAACGGATCTGAGTTTTTGGAAGAAGATACTAGCATTAGCAACACGACAAGGTTTGAGGAAGCCCTACATGATAAGTAATGCAAATTATAAAAACCCTACTTATGTATCATTTCTGATTTACTTTGATTCCTATCTTCCATGAATCAAGGCAATTTCAGTGGGAAACCGTGGGGTGCCAGAGTTAACGGCATGTGGTCGCCGGGCCCGATTAGAACCTCTTTTCCCGGGAGGAGAAGATGGCAAAGACACCTGCCCCGGGACAGGTCATCATCTCGGGAGGAGATACTGTTTAGTCACCCCCCCCCCCCCCCCACACCCCCCCCCCCCACCCCGACCTCAGGTGGAGGTCCACAAGTGGAATGCGAGGTGGCGCGACCTCGGCACGACATAAGGGAAGCCTCGCCATCTATCAGGAGACACCTGTCTGGATGCTAGGTGGCGTGTAGGAGCGCTTAACATGTGGGATCCCTTTGCTCTATAAAAGGAGGACCCGGTAGTAAGAAAGAGAGGGTTGGAGAGTTCGAAGAAGTAGGAAGAGGAGAGGAATCCGATAGGTCTCTTTGGTAGCTAAGGAGAGTGCATCTATTGTAACGATACACACCTCATAATCCAAGATCAGACAAGCAGGGTGTAGCGTATTACATCCTCTGCGGATGGCCTGAACTTGGGTAAAATTTGTGTGTTTCCTTTGTGTGTGGTTGATTTGTCCCAAGTTTATATTGCCCTTTGGTTTCTCCCTGCGCCCCTTTTACCGAACACAATAAAGGAGAGGGGTCACTCTTTCCCTGGTGTCCGTGTTCGCACATGCGACATTTGGTGCGCTAGGTAGGGGGCGCATTGATTTTCCATCGGCACATGCTTTCTCATGGAGGACAGCACGCGCGGGGACGAAGCGCTGGCGCAGTGGACCGCCAGTAGAGAGGGAACTCCCCATTTTTATGGGGAACGATGGGAGGCATAGCTTTGGTGGATAGCGGTTGAGGCGGTGGATGATACGTCTCAAACGTATCTATAATTTCTTATGTTCCATGCTTATATTATACCCATTGCTACATGTCTTATATACACTTTATATGGTTTTTATGCATTTTCTGGGACTAACCTATTAACAAGATTCCACAGTGCCAGTTCTCTGTTTTCTGCTGTTTTTGGTTTCAGAAAAGTTGTTAAGGAAATATTCTCGGAATTGCACGAAACAAAAGCCAATATCCCTATTTTCCCTGGAAGCATCCAGAACACCGAAGAGGATACGGAGGAGGGCCACGAGGCGGCCTCACCTGGTGGAGGCACGGCTCCTCCTCTGGCCGCGCCACCACGTGGTGTGGGCCCCTCGGGGCCCCACCTCCTTCGCCCTTTCGCCTATAAAGACCCTCCGACGGGAAAACCCTAAGAACCTGAACACTTTTCCACAATACGTTCCAGAGCCGCCGCCGCCGTCAACCCTAGTTCGGGAGGGTTCAGAAGCTCTTCCCGGCACCCTGCCGGAGAGGGGAATCATCACCGGAGGGCTCTACATCACCATGCCTGCCTCCGGACTGATGCGTGAGTAGTTCATCCTTGGACTACGGGTCCATAGCAGTAGCTAGATGGTTGTCTTCTCCTATTGTGCCATCATGTTTAGATCTTGTGAGCTGCCTATCATGATCAAGATCATCTTTATGTAATGCTGCATGTTGTGTTTGCTGGGATCCGATGAATAATTGAGTACTATATCATTTGCTTCATTATATATTATGTGAGTGCGTTATTTATGATCTTGCATGCTCTCCGTTACTAGTAGATGCTCTGACCAAGTAGATGCTTGTGACTCCAAGAGGGGGTATTTATGCTCGATAGTGGGTGATTCCCTTCGGGCGCGTAGTTGATGAGGGAAGAGTGTTGTAGTGGTTTGTTTCCTCCCCGGCAACGGCGCCAGAAAATAGTCTTGATGACCGTAGATGACCTGTGTCAAAAGAATACGGTTACGTTGAGACTCCAAGTACAAAGTGTATAGTAAGGGGAAAGACTTATTTTCCCCACGAGGGTGACTCGAGGGTTTAATATCGAACTCTCGGGGAAATGAACCAAAAGCTGTTGTCTCCTTATCCTTCTTTATGAAACCTACAAAACAAAGTAGATCGTTTTGTGCCCTCAACCTCACCAAGTGGTTGTCAAGCACAAGGTGTAATTAAAAGATATAGAAATAACAAATGCAAAACTGAAATAAATATGCAATGGTAGTAAATAAATAAACAAGGATGGTATAAATGATATGAGATGATGTTTTTGTGGTTTGTATGGTGTTTGCAAGATATAAAAGTATTTTGTATTTTCGGATTTAATAATAACAGAAAATGTAAAGTGCAATAAAAGTGTTGGAAAGGTGTTTCTTATGATTAAAAATGGACTGGGGTTCATGGTTTCACAAATGCACTCTCTCTTTTATATAGCGGTAGATAATAGAACATAGGAATTGACATATTAGATTGCAACAAGACAAGTTATTAATCATATGGGCATCACATCCTAACATAGAGATCTTTTGGTTATTAATCTATCTTATACTCCACCAAGATGCGAACTAAATCATAACACCTCAGTAATTAAGATAAACAGAGTATAGGTTTAAGTTCAATGACATGAAGTTTAAATAAGAACATGCTAGATCTAGTCATGGTGATAGTGGCAATGTCACCCACATACCCCCGGTAGCATGTATTTCCTTTATCCCTAGTGAGGCAACAAAGTAAGGTAAAAACCCAAGTGGATCACGGTATTGCTGTCAACTTACCACAAAACCACCCCCCGTTACTCCAACTAATGCACACGTTCCCCCTCACACGCTCTCATACACATGTTGGATCAAAACACATAGACAAGAACGGGGTACATAATATGCATCTACTTTCATAACAAAGACATAATATTGGCAATCATCATAACATATATCAACTTAAGAGATCCACCACAAAGGTATTACATATATGATCATAATCATGTTCAGCAGCTCATATGGCACTAATTAGTGAAGCTCAAGAGAGAGGAGAGATACATAAGTTACTTCCACAAACCCATAGTCCAGTGGTGGACTACTCCCTCTTCATCATGGAGACGGTGGAGAAGTCGTTGGAGAAGGTGGAGACCACACCGGCAGTGCCCCGCCGGAGTTTTCCCCCTCCAATCTGCAGCTCCAGGTCTCTGTTTCGTGGTTTCTGTGTTTCTGCGGCGCTCCTCTCCGAAAGGGTTCGGGGGGGCTATTTTTATAGTCGTTTTTAGGTCAAGACGAAGTCAGGGAGACGAAGATCGACGACATCGGAGGCTCGAGGGCTGAGATGAGGGGCCCCACGCGGCTAAGGAATCTGGCCGCGTAGGCCCACCTCTTTTGGCCCTCGGCCTTCCATTTTTGCTCTTCCTTCGCTCCTAAGCCTTGTTCCTTCCAAAAAATGATCTCCGTGGAATATTAGGTCATTTGGACGTCGTTTGGGTCCCTGAAACATCAAAATATACAGAAGGGGTTTTCTGACAGCACAGGGTTAATTCCAAATAAATAGGGAAAGTGTGAAATATTCCCCAAAACATTATAAAACATTGATATAACCCTTATATGATGCAAATATGGATGAAATATGAGTAATATAATGCAAAGTTCATGTATGCATTTTACATGCATCAACATCCCCAAACTTAACCTATACTCATCCTCGAGTATGAAGGTGACAAAACTAAACATGGACTTGGCATTTTATTACTTAGCAAAGGATATCAAAGATGATTGCTACATAGAGTTAAATGATTCATTCTTTAATAAAGAGTAGCAACATACAAGACATATTATCAAGAGTTATTAAATATTCAAGGTAAAGCTGTTCAATGATAATTCACAAAGTGTAACATGAAAGAAAAGTTCTATGGACCAAATGAATGCATAAATGAAAAGTAAAAGATATCCTAGGTTGGTCATAGAGTATTGCTGTAGAAATCTGAATATAAAAGGTGGACACTTTGGAAAGATAGATAAATAAGTAGAGGAATAACATGCAAGAGTATTATCTAGCTTCCAAATGCTTCAACTTAAGCTAATATTTGCCATGTAGTGATCATTGGTGTGAAGTTCTGATTGCCCCTATCATAGCATCTTTAGTGATTAATAGCTGAAAGTGAAAGCAAATATGAGTTCGTGCTTGACAAAGTATGGGTAAAAAAGCCTCATGCCCGTTGAAAACAAAAACCTCTCCGACTGGCTACTCAACTTGGGCCACAAAGCAAGTGAAGGTTACAGTCATCGTGAATAAAAGTGGCATCATAGAGAGTTTCACCCCGGGTAACCTTTGCCCCAAGACATGGAAGTGGGCACATGTCCAAATGACAAAGCAAGCAAATAGTGGATATCTCTACATCTCTTTCTTTACTCATGCTTTTTTCTTGTAAATGTTTTTTCTGTTATGAGATGTGTCATGGATTCCTCCACTATGGTTATGTTGCAAATTTCCACCATGATCCACATGGCTTAGGTTAGCCGCCACAAGTGTCTCTCTAGCCAATAATATCACTCACCCGAACTTACTAAGTTTCCATCTTTATTTCACGCAATGTTAGGCATCCATCACCAAAGGAACATGATATCAACTTTCATAAAGAATAAAGTGCAATGTTGAAAGCTTTCCACGTGTCAGCACGTATGAGATAGCTCCTAACCAAAGACCTTTGTCAAGCCCAAAACATCATAATCTTAATCACAATGGGTCATGTTTATTAAGTGCATGAAAAGTAATGTGTGCATCAAGTTCGTGAGAGCTTTTAAACCAACTTAACCCATGACAATCCCAATAACATAAGCATATTAATTTGGAAGCATAGATAGAACAATATAACATGGTAAACATACTTGGAATAGCATATTAGCTAATAGGTAGATATGGTGGACGCACTGGAAAAACTTGGTTGGAGGTGTTGGAAAACAAGCTTTTTACCTGTTGGAGTTTTTGGGCTAGCAAGAGGGAGAAAGTTGACCATCTAAATGCATGCATAAGTGTCCATAGAGCTAACCATTTCATGTTAAACAAAGTAAAGCATCATTCAGCATATAAAACATGAATAAGAAATAACTCCAGACAAGACACTTGCATATTAATATTCATTAACAAAGCACATGAATCATGCAACTATATGTATCTTTTAAATCAACTCAAACATCCTCTTCCCAATATTTTTATAGCATCCAACTTAATTCAACCCAAACTTCCAGTAGCTCTCTCATAACATAAATAAAAAGTGGTGGTCTCAAACAAAAAACCAAACCGAAATGCAAAAAGAACAAAAACGCTCCAAGTTTATACGATAAAGTGCAATGAACGAAAAACAGAAGTTAGACGTGTGCAAACCGAGAGTATGTTGGTTCAGTGGGGTTGTATTCACATCCCCAAGCTTATGGTCTTCACCATCCTTGGATAGCTCTTGGTGCATCTCCTCTAATCCCTGTGAAAAAAACTTTAAAACACCGTTTCTCCCATTTCTTTTCTGTGGGGTGACATTAGTAGGCACAAAACAATAGAATTGCTTGCCATATGAAATCCTTAGACCAACATAAGAAACATGTCCAGAAAGTGTATAATGTTTTATTCCTTCTAATAAACTCAATTGGATCAAAAAGATTCAAGTTAAAAGCTTAAAGAATGCATAAAACAAAATGGGACATAATCTGTCCAGAAAAACAGCAGCAGAAAAACGTATTTTTTTACCCCACTTAAATATGTCAAAAAAATCTAAAAACATTCACGCTTACAGAGGATGAAAAGTTGCAACTACAGTTCAAATTTCAGCTCATTCAGAGTTACAAAATAGGAATTAAAAATCATACCGTGCACAGATTCGTGCTGGAATAAAATCTCCGAATGGAAAAAGCAACTTTCAAAGCTCAAATGGGTAAAACTTGGCACTTTATTAAAAATTCCAGAACCTAAACTAAAAACAAAGTCTCTTGGTACAGCAAGAGGACTCAAGAAAATCTCAAATAAAAACAACCGGGTTGCCTCCCGTAAAGCGCTTTCTTTATAGCCATATAGCTAGGCTTCTTACTTGATATTTATAGTGGACGAAAGTCGTGAGGGAGCTTGAACCTTGATGTGTCCCTCTTCCTTGGAAAGTGCTCCATGCACTTCTTGTGTGGGAACTGAAACTTCAGGTTCCCCTCCTTTGAATCTATTATAGCACCTGTAGTACGAAGAAAAGGTTTTCACAAAATGATAGGACTAGAGGTTTTATTCCCCATGTCCATTATTACAAAGTCAACAGGCACGAAAGTCATATGTAACTCTACCATAACATTACTTACTTTTCCTAAAGCATATTTAATGGAATCATCAGCAAGTGAAAGTTCAATAGAGCATTTTTCAAGATTCTTTAATTCAAGTACTTCATATAGTTCCTTAGACATGACAGAGACACTAGATCCTAGATCTAATATGGCATGGTGTGTCTCTTTTCCAATTGTTACTAATACCTTGGGAACCCAAATATTCCCAAGCTTAGGTGGTGTCATAAATTCTTTGTTGTACCTAGCAATTTTCTCATTTAAAACATGACTAGCAATAAAAGAACCAAAACCAGCTTGATTAATATTAATAGAAGAATCACTAGCAAATTTCTATAAGATAGACATAAGTTCATGCAAGCTACAACTCTCTAAGTCAAGTAGTGGTTCCTTGACTTCACTAAGCATCTTAACTTCTTTAACTTTTTTCTTTCTACTGTATAGATTATATAGTTCATGACGGTCATCAAAAACATCTTCAGGTATTTGAGCTTTTTCAAGACTTTGTTTAATTTTCACTTCTAAAAGTAAACCGTCAAGCAAAATATGAGTATTAGCAGCATGAGTGTTCATAAAAGAGCCCTTACATTCATTATCCAAGAAGATTCTAGAGGTTTCAGACAATCCCCTATAAAATATATGCATAAGCATCCAATCCCTTAGACCATGTTCCATTCCAAAGGCTATGCCTCTAAACCTTTCCCAAGTTTTTATCAAAGGTTCTTCTTCCTCTTGTTTAAAGGCAAAAACTATTTGTCTAAGATTAGATATAGTTTCAGTAGAACAAAATCTTTCAATAAATGCAGCTTTTAAATTAAACCAAGTGTTAAAATTACCAGGGGGCCATCTTAATATCCAATCTAAGGCTTTCCCAGCAAGTGAGTAGGGGAAAAGCTTAACTTTAATCACATTAACATTGGCATGTTTTAAGTCTAACACTTTGCATCTTTCATTAAACTTCTTAAGATGTTGCATAGGATCTTCTTTAGGTTTACCATAAAAACGACGTTCATAGATTACTTTAGTGATATTATGATCAATCTCAAATTCTTCAACAAGGATATTCATATCTTGAGTAAAGTTCTTAACACTAAATGGCCAAAAAGTTCTCTTTTCCATTATAGCAAGTTTTTATGTATTTTTTAATTTTTAATGCAAAACTGAAAATAAAATAACACTAAATAATGCAAACCGAAATAATAAAAGTAATATAAAATGCAAAACTGAAAATAAAATACCAAACCGAAATATAAAAATGACAAAAACAAAACAAAATATAATGCTTTGAAGGTAAAAAGATGGGTAAGATGATTCTCACAGAGGTGCAACCTCCCCAAGCTTAGGTGTTTGCACACGTTGGTGATGTTGACTTTGTTGTGAGGTATCTGAAGGGGATCGCATGCAGAAAACAAAAAATTTCCTAACATCGATAGCCTTAAAATAGCCAGAATCTATACTATGCAGATATAGTATTACGCAGGGGGTTCGGTGCACATACCCTTGTAGACCGAAAAGCGGGGATTACGCTCCCGCACAAGCGTTGTCGATGAAGCCGACGAAGACTTCGATGCCGTGTAGAGGAAGCAGACCTCTAGCACCACTAGCATGGTGCCTCGCAGGGCGTCACACACGTACGGTGAAGCCGACGAACTCCGGGCTCCGATCCAAAGACGAAGCAGCGGAAGACTGGGACCGGAAGACCAGCAGCGCGGCGGCGTGCGTATGGTGAAGAAAACTTATCCTTGGCGCAACTCCAAACTTGGGAGTCACGGGATCCAAGGAGAGAGAGAGAGAGAGAATATTTGGTGTGTCATCAAAGGCCAGGGGTACCCCTCTATATAAAGGGGTCCAGGGGGCTGCCCACCTTGCCAGGCTGGCGGTGTGGGACTAAACCCACACCCCAGCCGGCCAAGATGGTGCGCCGGCCCTAGGTGGGCCCCACTTGGCCCACCTAGGCCGGCCCCTCCCCATTGCGCACCAAGGAGGCGGGCTTCCCCCCCTCATGGGCCTTCTTTCCACCAGAAGGCCCATTTAAGGTATTTAGCCTTTAAAAATTCAGAAAAAATTATAATAAAATATATTTAACTATTAATTACACTAATTAATATTAAATACATATTACATAATTTATTCCAGCTCTGAAAACTATTTCGTCGCTGCCCGATCTCCATCGGAACTTTCCCGGGACGTTCCCGGTGCTCTCTTTTCCTATTTTTCTCTTCCGGTAAGATGTCGACTCCCCTTAAGCGTGTTACCCTAGCGGTTCGATTATCTCACCAGACATGATCGAGACTCCTCTCCGATCAATGACTAATTCGTGGACCTTGGATACCCAGAATTAATCCCTGCGAGATAACGAATACTTTTCCCATCGAACCTGGACGTCCGAGTCTTAAACCTTTTGCCATGTGATACTTAGCGTGTCCGAGACTCGTTCATAGATATCTCCATACCTAGCTTGATCTCGTTACCGACACCGCTAACTTCTACTCGTCCATGATCTTATGTCCTGGTGACCTAGTCACACGCTTGCAAGCTCTTTTGACATAATCTCACCGAGTGGGCCCTAGAGTATCTATCCTGCTATGGGACTGGCAAATCCCGCTCTTGACCCCCCGTCTCAACATACTCCTTTCCGACACCCGAGAGGGACACCTTTATTGTCACACTATGTAAGATATGACGTTTGATGCAATCAAAGTGTCTTCCAGGAATAGCAATAAGAGTAGGTCTCACGGTCGGAGGCGTAATGACTACGTCCTACAAATATTGGGTATGTCCATCACACCGTTCTACCAACGATATGACTTCATTGTCAAATAGACGCCATGTCACATGATCGGGAAACCTCGATCATCAATTGCACAATGAACCAGTCAAATAGAGGCTACTGGGGACCTGGTTGTTTTACGTATCACACCTGTATTAATGTTTCCGCTTAATACAGTTATAGCATGACACAAAAACGCATTATGAACAAATGAGATATGATAAATAAAACTCTTTATTAAGTGCCTCTAGGGCATATCTCCTTCAGTATCATTTCCACTTGTCCAGCAACTCCACCAGAAAATATCTTGCACAGTTGATAAAGACTTGTGGGATAACTCTTTACTTGCTCACTTCCCCGGCAACGGCGCCAGAAAATATCTTGATCCCCTTCGGGCGCGTAGTTGACGAGGGAAGAGTGTTGTAGTGGTTTGTTTCCTCCCCGGCAACGGCGCCAGAAAATAGTCTTGATGACCGTAGATGACCTGTGTCAAAAGAATACGGTTAGGTTGAGACTCCAAGTGCAAAGTGTATAGTAAGGGAAAAGACTTATTTTCCCCACGAGGGTGACTCGAGGGTTTAATATCGAACTCTCGGGGAAATGAACCAAAAGCTGTTGTCTCCTTATCCTTCTTTATGAAACCTACAAAACAAAGTAGATCGTTTTGTGCCCTCAACCTCACCAAGTGGTTGTCAAGCACAAGGTGTAAGTAAAAGATATAGAAATAACAAATGCAAAACTGAAATAAATATGCAATGATAGTAAATAAATAAACAAGGATGGTATAAAAGATATGAGATGATGTTTTTGTGGTTTGTATGGTGTTTGCAAGATATAAAAGTATTTTTGTATTTTCGGATTTAATAATAACAGAAAAAGTAAAGTGCAATAAAAGTGTTGGAAAGGTGTTTCTTATGATTAAAAACGGACCGGGGTTCATGGTTTCACAAATGCACTCTCTCTTTTATATAGCGGTAGATAATGGAACATAGGAATTGACATATTAGATTGCAACAAGACAAGTTATTAATCATATGGGCATCACATCCTAACATAGAGATCTTTTGGTTATTAATCTCTCTTATACTCCACCAAGATGCGAACTAAATCATAACACCTCAGTAATTAAGATAAACAGAGTATAGGTTTAAGTTCAATGACATGAAGTTAAAATAAGAACATGCTAGATCTAGTCATGGTGATAGTGGCAATGTCACCCACATACCCCCGGTAGCATGGTATTTCCTTTATCCCTAGTGAGGCAACAAAGTAAGGTAAAAACCCAAGTGGAACACGGTATTGCTGTCAACTTACCACAAAACCACCTCCCGTTACTCCAACTAATGCACACGTTCCCCCTCACACGCTCTCATACACATGTTGGATCAAAACACATAGACAAGAACGGGGTACATAATATGCATCTACTTTCATAACAAAGACATAATATTGGCAATCATCATAACATATATCAACTTAAGAGATCCACCACAAAGGTATTACATATATGACCATAATCATGTTCATCAGCTCATATGGCACTAATTAGTGAAGCTCAAGAGAGAGGAGAGATACATAAGTTACTTCCACAAACCCATAGTCCAGGGGTGGACTACTCCCTCTTCATCATGGAGACGGTGGAGAAGTCGTTGGAGAAGGTGGAGAACACACCGGCAGCGCCCCGCCGGAGTTTTCCCCCTCCAATCTGCAGCTCCAGGTGTATGTTTCGTGGTTCCTGTGTTTCTGTGGCGCTCCTCTCCGAAAGGGTTCGGGGGGCTATTTTTATAGTCGTTTTTAGGTCAAGACGAAGCCAGGGAGTCGAAGATTGACGGAATCGGAGGCTCGAGGGCCAAGATGAGGGGCCCCACGCGGCCAAGGAATCTGGCCGCGTGGGCCCACTCCTTTTGGTCCTCGGCCTTCCATTTTTGCTCTTCCTTCACTCCTAAGCCTTGTTCCTTCCAAAAAATGATCTTCGTGGAATATTAGGTCATTTGGACGTCGTTTGGGTCTGATGCACTATGTGTCAAGCTTCAGGCGCGTAGATTCGGCGTGGGAGATGGATGCGGTGTTGATGATGATGATGAGTAAACTCCCCGGCAACAGCGCCAGAAAACAGCTTGATGCACACGGTGATGTTGTTGGGAAACCCCAAGAGGTAGGTATGATGAGTGCAGCAGCAAGTCTTCCCTCAGTTGTGAAACCAAGGTTATCGAACCAGTAGGAGATGAAGAACACGTCTGAAGGTTGTCGGTGGCGGAATATGGCACGGCGCAACACCAGGGATTCCAGCACTGACTTGGAACCTGCACACAACACAATCAAAGTACTTTGCCCCAACGAAACAGTGAGGTTGTCAATCTCACCGGCTTGCTGTAACAAAGGATTAAACGTATGTGTGGAAGATGATGTTTGTTTGCAGAGAATGAAATAAAGCAGTTTGCAGTTGGTTGTATTATCAGTGTAAAGAAAAGGACCGGGGTCCACAGTTCACTAGTGGTGTCTCTCCATAAATAATAATAATAGCATACATGTGGGTAAACAAATTACAGCTGGGCAATTGACAGAATAAAGAGCTGCATAATGATGCATATACTAATGTCATGATGTCTAGTGTGAGATTCATTTGGGCATTACAACAATATACATAGACCGTTCCAACCGCATCTATGACTAATAATCCACCTTCCGGTTAGCGTCCGCACCCCTTTCAGTATTAAGTTGCAAGCAACAGATTATTGCATTAGGCAAAGTGTGTAATGTAAGTAATAACATTATCCTTAGACAAAGTACTACTGTTTTATCCCTAGTAGCAACAGTACATCTACAATCTTAGAGGTTGCTGTCACTCCCCCAGATTAAATAGAGACATGAACCCACTATCGAGCATAAATACCCCCTCTTGGAGTCACAAGCATCTACTTGGCCAGAGCATCTACTAGCAACGGAGATCATGCAAGATCATAAACAACACACAACATGATATACAAATGACATAGTATTCAATATCCATCGGATCCCAGCAAACACAACATGTAGCATTACATAAAGATGATCTTGATCATGATAGGCAGCTCACAAGATCTAAACATGATGGCACAATAGGAGAAGACAACCATCTAGCTACTGCTATGGACCCGTAGTCCAAGGATGAACTACTCACGCATCAGTCCGGAGGCGGGCATGGTGATGTAGAGCCCTCCGGTGATGATTCTCCTCTCCGGCAGGGTGCCGGGAAGAGCTTATGAACCCTCCCGAACTAGGGTTGACGACGGCGGCGGCTCCGTTAGGTTTTGTGGAAAAGTGTTCGGGTACTAGGTCTTGTATTGTCGGGGGGTATTTGTAGGCAAAAGGGCGAAGGCGGTGGAGGCCCGAGGCCACGTCACGTGGTGTTGGCGCAGCAGGGGGGGGGGGAGCCGCGACCCCACCTCACGACGGCGCCTCGGTGCCCTCCTTCGTTTCCTCTTCGGACTTCTGGAACGTGTCGGGAAAAATAGGAACTTTGGCATAAAAATCGTCCAATTCCGAGAATATTTCCTTAAGTGGTTTTCTGAAACCAAAAACAGCAGAAAACAGGGAACTGGCACTGCGGCATCTTGTTAATAGGTTAGTCCCAGAAAATGCATAAAACAACACAAAGTGTATATAAAACATGTAGCAATTGATATAATATAAGCATGGAACATAAGAAATTATAGATACGTTTGAGACGTATCAGGGTCCCAGAAACATCAAAGTATTGAAAAATTGGTTTTCTGACAGCACAGGGTTAATTCCAAATAAATAGGGAAAGTGTGAAATATTCCCCCAAAACATTATAAAACATTGATATAACCCTTATATGATGCAAATATGGATGAAATATGAGTAATACAATGCAAAGTTCATGTATGCATTTTACATGCATAAGTGGGTTCATGTCTTCATTTAATCTGGGGGAGTGACAGCAACCTCTAAGATTGTGAATGTACTGTTGCTACTAGGGATAAAACAGTAGTTCTTTGTCTAAGGATAATTGTGCTACTTACATTACACACTTTACTCAATGCAATAATCTGTTGCTTGCAACTTAATACTGAAAGGTGTTGCGGATGCTATACTGAAGGTGGATTATTAGTCATAGATGTAGTTGGATAACGGTCTATGTATCATGTTGTAATGCCCAGATGAATCTCACACTAGACACCATGACTTGTACATGCATCATTATGCAGTTTTTTATTCTGTCAATTGCCCAGCTGTAATTTGTTTACCCTCATGTATGCTATTATTATTTATGTAGAGACACCACTAGTGAACTGTGGACTCCGGTCCTTTTCTTTAAACTGATAATACAACCTACTGCAATCTTGTTACTTTCATTCTCTGCAAACAAACATCATTTTCCACACATACGTTTAATCCTTTGTTACAGCAAGCCAGTGAGATTGACAACCTCACTGTTAAGTTGGGGCAAAGTATCTTGGTTGTGTTGTGTGCAGGTTCCACGCCAACTCAGCGCTAGCAAGAATTTCTGGCGCAGTTGACACCTTCAGAAGAATTCTAGTTTCCTACTGGTTCGATAACCTTGGTTTCACAACTGAGGAAAAGCTTGCTGCTACTACATCATCACACCTTTCTCTTGGGGTTCCCCAACGTGCCTATAGTGCATCAAGGACTTTTCTGGCGCCGTTGACGGGGAAACTAAGCTCTTCTGCGAGGGGAGTCTCTCACTTCCAATATTTTTATTTTGTTATTGTCTTGCTTAGTTTATTTTTATTACTGTCTTGTTTGCTTAATATCAAAAATACAAAAAAATTAGTTACTTGCATTTATCTTTTTATTTCGGTTTCATTAAAATTTGCTGAAGATGGGTAGTACTGAAGTTGAAGTTCGTTTGTTTAAACAACAAGGAGGAGAAAGTTTGAAAGATGCATGGTATAGGATAAATGATGCTAAAAAAATGCACTAAAAACGTTCCATTTTAATCCTTCTTAGGAATTTTTATGTTGGTATTTCTAGTTGGTATAGGTATGTTCTTGACACTCTCACGGGGGGTAATTTTCTTGGTACTTCTGCTTCGGAGGCCTGCAATTTAATTGAGAGTTTGGTAGGATCACCACCACCTAATAAAGAAATTAAAACTGAGATCACTCTGGAAGATGTTATTAAAAGGTTGGATTCTATGGAGATTTTTTTTCTTGATAATGCTAGCAAGGGTAATGGATCAATAGTGGATATTAATGAAAGAATCACTGCTTTAGAAACTAGTAACACCCTTGATACTCATAATCACAGAATTGATGGATTAGAAGAGGTTATGGAAACTTTAAGTTCAACTTTTTCCTCTATTAAAACTAAGAAAGAGAAACCTTTTGTGGGGAGGGAGCAAAAGTCCATCTATATTCCCAAACCGAACCCCCCTAGTATGCCTAAAAATGATGGTAATGATTTACGTAATAGGACACCTTCATTGATACCTAAAGCACCTATTACAACAAACCATGGATTGGATGAAATTATTGATGTTGATGCTTCATCTCTTGGAAACACTTGAGTTACACTTTCTGTGCCTAGCTGAAAGGCGTTAAAGAAAAGCGCTTATGGTAGACAACACACTCTTTATTCCTGTTATTTTATTTTGTTGTGTCAAGGAACATGTCTACCTTTGTAGCAATTTATTTGTATCTTTATTTTATCGAATTGTTGTGTCAAGTTAAGCCTCTAGTAGAAAGATGATGCTAGATTTGGATTCCTGCGCAGGAACAGTTTTCTGCTGTCCACCGTTTAATTCATAACTCTCTGCACAAAAATTTAAAAAATCTGATATTTCCTGAGCGTGATCCTCAGATATGTACGCAACTTTCATTAGTTTTGAGTTTTCTGATTTGAGTAATTTAAGTGCCTTGAAAAAATTCGTCTTTACGGACTGTTCTGTTTTTATCAGATTCTGCCATTTATTTTGCATTGCTCCTTTTGCTGTTTTTGAATGGATCTTTTTGTTCCATAAAATACCAGTGTCTGTAGCTAATGTCCAGTAGCATGTGTAATGGTTTTGTCCATACAGAATATGAGAATTTTTAATTATGCACTAACCCTCTAATGAAGTCTACTTTGAGTTTGGTGTGGGGGGAGTTTTCAAGGATCAAGAGAGAAGGATGATATGATGTGATCAAGAAGATGAAAGAGCCTAAGCTTGGGGATGCCCCCGTGGGTCACCCAAACATATTTCAACAAGACTCAAGCGTCTAAGCTTGGGGATGCCCAAGGCATCCCCTTCTTCATCAACAAACTATCAGGTCATCTCTAGTGAAACTATATTTTAATTCCGTCACATCTTAAGTGCTTTACTTGAAGCGTCTGTATGTTTTTGTTTTTGTTTTTGTTATTTTCATTCTCTGAATAAAATGGATCCTAGCATTACTTTGTGGGAGAGAGACACGCTCCGCTTTTTCTTATGAATACTCGTATTCTTCAATTATATTTGTTGAGTATTCTTCTATGTTACTTCAATACTTTCAGCTCTAGTTTTTCATGCATCTCTTGTTTAGATTTGTTAGTTCTCTTATGTTATACTCTCTTGTTTCATTGTTAAATACTTGGAGAGTTTATGTTTAAATAAGTTGATTGGTGTTTGGTTGGAAACAGAAAATGCTAAATGTGGTAGATGGTATAATGAAAAGATATACATGCTCTTATAGATTGTTATCTTGTATGTTGTGGTGCTTGGCAATTGTTTTGAGCTCTCAAGTAGATCATGTTTAAGCTTTTACATCATGTAGTTAAAACCTATTAGTGAAGAACTACCGTAAAGCTTGTTGTAATTTGGTTTGCATGTTTGGTATCTCTAAGGTCTAGATATTTTCTAGTAAAGGTGTTTTAACAACAAGGAAGACAATGTAGAGTTTTATAATACTTGCAATATGTTTTTATATACGTCTTGTTGTCATAGTTTATACTTGTGTTTGCTTCAAATAACCTTGCTAGCCAAAGCCTTGTACTGAGAGGGAATGCTTCTCGTGCATCCAAAACGTTGAGCCAAAACCCATGCCATTTGTGTCCACCATACCTACCTACTACATGGTATTTCCTGCCATTCCAAGCAAATACTTCGTGTGCTACCTTTTATTCAAAACTTATTATCCCTTATTTGTGTCAATGTTTATTAGCTCATGAGTAAGTATGTGGTGTTACGGATATCAACCTTGTCATTTGCTTTTAGACAGACTTTCACCAACCGGACTAGTGGCATATACACCGCTTATCCATTAACTTTGCAAAAATAGCTGGCAAATGGGGTGCCCAGTCCCAATTAATTACAACTTTAACCGCTGCATTCTCTTCACATTTTTGCCCTGATCTAATCAGCCAAGCAATAATACCAGTTTTTAACTGCATGTGTAAACAAAAGAGATAAGAGGGATGATCTGCCTTGCTGGTAGAAATAACGTCCTTCAATGGGAGCTGCTCTTGAAAGTCTGGTTGACAAGGGGGGTAGAGTGCCCATTACCATTCGTTGACAATGACAAACACCATTCAAAAACTTACTTTTATGCTCTCTATATGATTTCAAAAACCTATAAAAACTAAAAAGCTCTAGCACATGTTTGTATCCCTGCTTCCCTCTGCGAAGGGCCTATCTTTTACTTTACGTTGAGTCAGTTTACCTACTTCTTTCTATCCCCGAAGCAAACACTTGTGTCATCTGTGTGCAACAATTCTTATATGCTTACTTATTGCACTTGTTATATTTCTTTTTGTTGACAACTATCTATATGATATACATGTTCAAAAGTTGAAAGCCAATGCTGAAACTTATATCTTCCTTTGTGTTGCTTCAATGCTCTTTTACTTAGAAACTATTGCTTTATGAGTTAACTCTTACGCAAATCTTTTTGATGGTTGTTTGAAAGTACTATCCATGAAAAGTTTTTTACTTATATGATGTAGTTGTTTACTCCTTGTCTATTTGTTAGCAAACTATAGACCATTGCCTTGAGTCACTTCATTCATAACATGAGCTTTACATTATTATATGATCAAGATTGTGTGAAAGCATGTCACTTCGGAAATTATTCTTGTTATCGTTTTACCTACTCGGGACGAGTAGAACTAAGCTTGGGGGTGCTTGATACGTCTCAAACGTATCTATAATTTCTTATGTTCCATGCTTATATTATACCCATTGCTACATGTTTTATATACACTTTATATGGTTTTTATGCATTTTCTGGGACTAACCTATTAACAAGATGCCATAGTCCCATTTTCCTGTTTTCTGCTGTTTTTGGTTTCAGAAAAGATGTTAAGGAAATATTCTCGGAATTGCACGAAACAAAAGCCAATATCCCTATTTTCCCCGGAAGCATACAGAACACCGAAGAGGATACGGAGGAGGGCCACGAGGCGGCCTCACCTGGTGGAGGCGCGGCTCCTCCTCTGGCCGCGCCACCACGTGGTGTGGGCCCCTCGGGGCCCCACCTCCTTCGCCCTTTCGCCTATAAAGACCCCCCGACGGGAAAACCCTAAGTACCCGAACACTTTTTCACAATACGTTCCAGAGCCGCCGCCGCCGTCAACCCTAGTTCGGGAGGGTTCAGAAGCTCTTCCTGGCACCCTGCCAGAGAGGGTAATCATCACCTGAGGGCTCTACATCACCATGCCCGCCTCCGGACTGATGCGTGAGTAGTTCATCCTTGGACTACGGGTCCATAGCAGTAGCTATATGGTTGTCTTCTCCTATTGTGCCATCATGTTCAGATCTTGTGAGCTGCCTATCATGATCAAGATCATCTTTATGTAATGCTACATGTTGTGTTTGCTGGGATCCGATGAATAATTGAGTACAATGTCATTTGCTTCATTATATATTATGTGAGTGCGTTATTTATGATCTTGCATGCTCTCTGTTACTAGTAGATGCTCTGGCCAAGTAGATGCTTGTGACTCCAAGAGGGGGTATTTATGCTTGATAGTGGGTTCATGTGTTCATTTAATCTGGGGGAGTGACAGCAACCTCTAAGATTGTGAATGTACTGTTGCAACTAGGGATAAAACAATAGTTCTTTGTCTAAGGATAATTGTGCTACTTGCATTACACACTTTACTTAATGCAATAATCTGTTGCTTGCAACTTAATACTGAAAGGTGTTGCGGATGCTATCCTGAAGGTGGATTATTAGTCATAGATGCAGTTGGATAACGGTCTATGTATCATGTTGTAATGCCCAAATGAATCTCACACTAACACCATGACTTGTACATGCATCATTATGCACTTCTTTATTCTGTCAATTGCCCAACTGTAATTTGTTTACCCTCATGTATGCTATTATTATTTATGGAGAGACACCACTAGTGAACTGTGGACCCCGGTCCTTTTCTTTAAACTGATAATACAACCTACTGCAATCCTGTTACTTTCATTCTCTGCAAACAAACATCATTTTCCACACATACGTTTAATCCTTTGTTACATCAAGCTAGTGAGATTGACAACCTCACTGTTAAGTTGGGGCAAAGTATCTTGGTTGTGTTGTGTGCAGGTTCCACGCCAACTCAGCGCTAGCAAGAATTTCTGGCGCAGTTGACACCTTCGGAAGAATTCTAGTTTCCTACTGGTTCGATAACCTTGGTTTCACAACTGAGAGAAAGCTTGCTGCTACTACATCATCACACCTTCCTCTTGGGGTTCCCCAACGTGCCTGTAGAGCATCAGTGGACGGGCCAACGGAGGAGAGGGGAGTTCTGCGGATGGATCTGGAAGTATAATATCTAGTGGACTAACCTTTTAGGGATTGCCAGTCTACGACGGACAACCCCTTCCACCGGATCATAGTACCGGTGGCGGAACGACAGAGGCTCTCAGCGGACTATGCGTTCTTCCCTGCCACAATCAGTGGGAAGGATGGGACACGTGGGGCCGCAGCCTTCGGAGATATCCATCCGGCCTTGATCTCAACAGCCTCTCAAACTAGGTGGACATTTCAGCAGGTTACGGGGGTTGTTCAGTAGGGAGGAGCAGCCGGAGAAATCCCATCCCAACGGGTATCTCCGCGGCATGATCAATTTCATCAGGCCCCGACAACACTTAATGATCTTATCAGATCTATTCGAAGACGTTGAGAATTGCTGTCGGTTTTCTTAGCATGATTCCGACGGATTACGCACAAGTTGTCGCCTATTCGAGGGGACACATTGCTTTCAGTTTTCGAAGGCAACGTGCGACATGCACGGCTCCGTCGGAGGCTCCGGCCTGGTTTGTCCCGTTCAGTGGAGGAATTCTGGAGTATTATTGATGAGGTTATTCATGATGAAGGGCTAGGGGATCTCCTTAGAACCCCATATCAATACTGCTGATCATATAATCCCATGGAGTTTTGGGGGCTAGACTTCGATTAATTGACAGCGGACGGACTTGGAGCAGTCTTTTTTGGTAATTGAGGAGTGCTTGGAGCATACGTGGAGGTGAAGTTTAAGTAGCTTACTACTCTTGAGCATTGTGTGATCGGGAGCTTGTTCCTCTTGGGTGCATTATGTACCCTAAACGTTCGGTGGGTTTTGAATCTTCATCTTTGTGTGGGAAGCTTCGGGACGTTGTTGAGAGTCTCCAATAAAACTGTGGAGAGCCTCAACCTTGTTGTGAAGGTTTAGTCAATGCCTTCAAGACGACCTCATAGTGGAACGAGCCAATCCCTCACGGGTAATAGGGTGAGCACATCCGTGCTATTTGAGTGCATTGTTGTCTCCACACCCCTCCTAAATAGACGTACTTTCCTTGGGAAGGAACTACGGGAAACATATCCTCGTGTCCACCTTGCAGTTACTTCTTATCTTCACTACTTGTATTTGGTTGTGTATTTCTCTTGCCTGTATCACCTGGTCACCTAGGTTGTATCCATCTAGTTGTATATCTAGTCAACCTTGTGATATCTTGTTAAGCCTTAATTAGAAGGAAAAGGCTAAAAGTGTTAGTCACCTATCCCCCCTCTAGGAGGCATCCTTGATCTTTCACCTGGACGTTGCACAAGCTTGTTCTTCCTCCGCTTATGAAGGATCTTCTCTAGCCTTAGTGCGACAACTAGAGTCGTCGTTAACTCAAGTGGCTTTATCCCTGACATCATCAGAGCCGGCTGATCCTAGAGGCGGATTCCCGACGGCGATGCTCATGGACTCAATCTTTTTTGTAGGGTGATTTCAGTTAAAATATTTGGTATGGTTGTAATTTTCAGATTCACTATGTCTTTTCTATAAAATTTACCCTTCCCATATTTAATGCAGAATCGGGCTCCTTCGGGACATTTTTCAGCTCGAGACTAAGGAGGGAGATCTCAATTGTTTGACTTCTTACCACAATGGAGGAGATAATGGAGTTATCACCTTTTTTCATGGGTAGAAGTTTGCTTTATATAGCAATCATAAAAAATCAAGGTGTTATGCAATTTCTCGCGAGACCTGGATATCCTACGGGTTTGCTTGAAGTTCCAGTCCTTTGAGCTAACTTCCGGGTCAACATAGAGTTGTGCCACATGACACAATTCGTGGTCAACCTTTTGTAAGGGTCGAAAGCTCCGGACTCCGAAAGTTCTAATGCAGAACCTCCTGGATCGCCTAGAGGTTGGCACCGGAAGTTCTGGGGCAACCTTCAGGGTGTTCAAGGAGTTGCTCAAGGATGATAGAGTGAGAAGTTAATTTGGATTTCAGACACGAGGGTGAAGTTGATCCGAAACCGGTGGAGTTATCCGACAAAGTGTCAAAGAAATAGGTACATGTTCAATTAGTTAGTTCATTCCTTGACACTTTGTTTTGCCAATTTCGTACTCTGTCATTCACATGTGACCCAACGACTCGGTTCCCAAATTACCGCTTCACGCCAGTTCTATCAATGTGTTGTCCTAGCTTTTTGGTTGAACGGTTGGGAGAAAGTCAAGTTGTCTGAATCCAAAAAGATCGCGTTTTAGGTTACATGCTCACTTGCTCGTACCTCACCTCCCTTGTTAGAACGGTGGCCAAATTTTTCTTCATAAGCGCGAAATCTCTTAATCGATATCAAAATTTTAGTGCTTGATGCATGTAAAATGCATACATGAACTTTGCACTTTATTACTTGTTATTCCAACATATTTACATCACACATGGATTATATTAATGTTTTATAATTTTTTTGGGGATAATTCATACGTTTCCCATTTATTTGGAATTAACCATGCAGACCAGAAAAACCTTATTTTTCATATTTTGAGTTTCATGGACCCAAACGACGTCCAATGGACCTGATATTTTACGAGGATGATTTTTTGGAAATAAGAATACATACGAGCCAAGGATCCGCAAAAAAGGAAGTCCAGGGGACAAACAATCACATCTGACGCGGCCAGGAAGGCAGGCCGTGCCAAGCATACCCGTTTATTCCCCGAGCGTCGGATGACGTCGATCCCCCCCCCCCCCCCCCCCCCCGCCTAGGGTTTGACCTAAAAGCGCCTATAAAAATAGTCCCCCGAAGAGTTTCGGGAGAAGCGCCGCAGAAACACGAAAACGGAGAGCAGCTGCCAGATTGAAGGGGGAAAACTCCGATGGGGCGTTGCCGGCATGGTCTCGATCGTCTCCACCATTGTCACCATGATGAAGGGGGAGTAGTCCACCTATGGACTGGGTTTGTGGAAGTAGCTATTGTATCTCTCTCTTGTTCTTCACCGCATGGCTGTCTAACATGATTACGGTCATCTATGTATTACCTGTGTGGTGGATCTTTTATTTATAATTGATATTTGAGATTGCAATTGTTTTGAGTTTGAGATGTATGGTTAGATGCATATTAAGTACCCTGTTCGTTATTACTGTTCTAATCAAATATTTATGCGAGAGCGTGTGAGGGGGAACGTGTGCATTAGTTGGAGCAACAGGGGTGTCTAATGGATAGTGAGAGTTTAAAAACTTGTGAACCACTTGGGTTTTTACCTTACTTTGTTGTCTCACTAGAGATAAAGAGAATTCCATTTTACCGGATATTTTAGGGTGACCATGCAATTTATCCATGACTAGATCTAGCATGTTCTTATTCTAACTCCATGTCATAGACCGCAAAGTTATACTCTGATCCATTTCTTAATTACTAGATTGCTTGAAGATCCCTTTCTAGTGGAGTATAAGTGAGATGATTAGTAAAATAACATCTCAATGTTAGAACATGATGCTCATATAAATGCTATCTCATACACAAATATGGTGCACCAATATTTATGTCATCTAGAGTAGTCTCGTGTCCACCACAACTTCTTTTAGAGAGAGTGCATAAGTGAAACCATGAACCCCGGTCCATTTTTTAAGCATAAGAAAACACTTTCCAACGCATTTATATCACTTTTCATTTTCAGTTATAATTAAATCCGAAAATACAAAAACATTTATCTTTCTTGCATTTACAAACCAAAACCAAAAAACACAATCATTTATAGTTTTTATTATCATTGCACACTCCAGTTTAATTATTGCATCACATTTTATTTTTGTTATATTTTATTTCAGTTTTACTAATACCTACACCTTGTGCTTGACAACCACAAGGTGGAGTTGGGGGCACAAAAAAATTTACAACTATTTTGTAGTTTTCTTGAAGAGGGACAAGAAGATAAACTTCTCTACAAACAACTCACCAAGTGTTCGATATTTAAACCCTCGAGTCACCTCGTGGGGAAAACCTCTCGTGCTACATCACTCTCCTCTTTGAGTCCCAACGAGAAGGCGTGTTACTTCACATCCATCCGTACTCTACTACTCCTTCTGATCCTAAAAGATTTTCCGATAAAGAGAGTTTTATTACTTAAATGCTTTAAGCATTACACCTGGCCTTTGCATAACTAGGATGCACACAACCGTCACGAGTTTAAAAGTACAGAAAATAAATAAAAAAACGTGTTACATATCATATGATGAGAATGTAAAAACGCCTATGGTGATGGAGGGTCGATCCGCAAATTATGCGGCCATCCATGTTGGGATAAAAAGTTTCTCTCAGTGTCCTCCAGTCTTGTACACCTTCGTAAATAGGCCTCGATGCTCCACACGTTGCAACCGAGACCATAAATGCTGCGTAGATGTACTCCTACAAATGACCTGCATGAGAGAACAAATTTTATCATCAAAACGTTGTCATTTCTATATAGCCAAATCGACCATATAACGCTAAACGATGTCACCCTAATAAGTTGTTTAAACCTCGCGGTTGAAGGGGATCGCAGGCAGAAAACAAAAAAAATTCTAACAGCGATAACCTTAAACTAGCCAAGATCTATACTATGCAGATATAGTAATACGGAGGAGATCGATATACATACCCTTGTAGACCGAACACGGGGATTACGCTCCCGCACAAGCGTTGTCGATGAAGCCGACAAAGACCTCGAGGTCGTGTAGAGGAAGCAGACCTCCAGCACCACTAGCGTGGCACCTCGTAGGGCGTTACACACGTACGGTGAAGCCGACGAACTCCGGGCTCCGATCCAGGGACGAAGCAGCGGAAGACTGGGACCGGAAGACCAGCGGCACGGCGGCGTGCGTATGGTGGAGAGAACTCTCCTTGGCGCAACTCCGACAGGGGAATCACGTTATTCAAGGAGAAAAGAGAGAGAGAAATTGGTGGGGATTAAAGGCCAAGGGGGCACCTGTATATATAGGAGAAAGGGGGCTGCCAGCCTTGCTGGCCGGGCGGTGTGGGACTAAACTCCCACACCAGCCCCCCCTCCTTGGTGCGCCGGCCTAGGTGGGCCCCATGTGGCCCACCTAGGGCTGGCCGAACTCCCCTCCCTCCCTTGGGGGGGACCTTCCCCCCTTCATGGGCCTTCTTTCCACCGGAAGGCCCATTTAAGGTATTTTGCCTTTAAAAATTCAGGAAAAAATAAATAAAAATATATTTAACTATTAATTACATTAATTAATATTAAATACATATTACATAATTTGTTCTGGCTCCGAAAACTATTTCGTCGCTGCCCGATCTCCATCGGATCTTTCCCGGGACGTTCCCGGTGCTCTCTTTTCTTAATTTCTCTTCCGGTAAATATGTCGACTCCCCTTAAGTGTGTTACCCTAGCGGTTCGAGATCTCACCAGACATGATCGAGACATCCTCTCCGATCAATGACTAATTCGTGGACCGAGGATACCCAGAATTAATCCCTGCGAGATAACGAATACTTTGTCGTTCGAACCTGGACGTCTGAGTCTTAAACCTTTTGCCATGGCGATACTTAGCGTGTCCGAGACTCGTTCATAGATATCACCATACCTAGCTTGATCTCGTTACCGACACCGCTATCTTCTACTCGTCCATGATATTATGTCCTGGTGACCTAGTCACACGCTTGCAAGCTCATTTGACATAATCTCACCGAGTGGGCGCTAGAGTATCTATCCTGCTATGCGGACTGGCAAATCCCGCTCTTGATCCCTCGTCTCAACATACTCCCTTCCGATACCCGAGAGGGACACCTTTATTGTCACACTGTTAAGATATGACGTTTGATGCAATCAAAGTATCTTTCAGGAATAGCAATAAGAGTTGATCTCACGGTCAAAGGCGTAATGACTACGTCCTACAAATATTGGGTATGTCCATCACGTCATTCTCCCAATGACATGACTCCATTGTCAACTGACATTAATGTCACATGATCGGGAAACCTCGATCATCAATTGCCCAATGAACTAGTTAGATAGAGGCTACTAGGGACCTGGTTGTTTATCTACCATACGTGTATTAATGTTTCCGCTTAATACAGTTATAGCATGGTATAAAACATATAATGAACAATTGAGATATGACGAATAAACTATCTTTATTAAGTGCCTCTAGGGCATATCTCCTTCAGCGGTGTCCTCCAGTCTTGTACACCTTCGTAAATAGGCCTCGATGCTCCACACGTTGCAACCGAGACCATAAATGCAACGTAGATGTACTCCTGTAGTCCTGTAGATGACCCGCATGAGAGAACAATTTTTATCATCAAAACATTGTCATTTCTACATAGCCAAATCGACCATATAACGCTAAACAATGTCACCCTAATAAATTGTTTAAGCCTATGATCCACACCATTCAGTCAATTGCCAAAAATATTAGCAATGTTTGTTGGCGGGTATAAGGTAGAACCTATTTGCATGATTGACTATATAGAACCGGCAAATTTACACTCAAATAATAAGTGTTTGATAGATTCGTCCTTATGACAGAAAACACACTTTTTTACTTCCATGCCAATTGCGTCTTGTAAGGTTATCTTTAGTAAGAATTACTTCTCGACGAAGATAGCACGCAAATACCTTATTTTTGAGTGGTAGATTTTCTTGTTATTATCTACTGGCACATCCGGTTGGATTAGAGCTTTATACATACAGTCCATGGAGAATTTTCCACTCTTGTGTACATTCCAACGAAACTCATCTGTCCCATGTGTCAGATTGACCCAAGTCAGACGTTGTAGCAAGTCATATCTAGATGCTAGTTGGGGACTCTTTTCTGAATGTTATATTTGGAGGAGAATTCTCCAACACATGAGCGAGCGTATCGCTTTTGTGATGCCCAAGGACTATGTTGTATAAAGCTGGATATTGTTCTCGAGACGAGGTAGTGCCTAGCCACCTATCTTCGTAGAACCTTATCTCCGAACCATCTTTTAGGCCAGCTCAGAAATGGAAACCACCTATCCAAAATGATGGTCGATCATAGATCTTTGAGTTTGTGCATTGTACAATTAATTATTTCTACACTTTAAGGCCTCTTTGGATTGTAGAAATTTTAAAAGCTATGAAATTACAATCTTTAGGAATTTTTCCTATGGACTGATTTGGTTCAAACAAACGGTGCTATCAAAATTGCATGGATTGAATTCCCGTGACTCCATTTTATAGAAATTTAAACGTGCACTCCAACCTCTTTTTAGACTCAAGCATGTAGAATCGAGACATTTATGTTTTTACTGTGTTTGATCTAAACGACAATTTTTATAATGTTTATGCGTTTTATAGTTCTCTGTTTTATACTAATAATATATTCATATGTGTTTCTACGTCTTAGAGCGTGTACAGCGTGTTTATCGGTTCTAAGGAAAAAGTTTGACTCGAGTCTAAACAAACAAGACCACTTTACCGTTTAGCTATACATGTGGGTTTTGTCTAAAGAAAAAAGTCTGAGCATTTGGCCCACCGTGCATGCACAGAAAGTACTGGTTGTTATTCTGGTTAATGGACCCGATGCATTCTTTATTTCCTTGAACTTTGAATCTAGTGTTATAATCAACCTGATAATCTTTTTTGGTAGACTCGATCTTTACACTGTTTAGACTCGAGCTAAGTAGAAAAAATTCAGACATAGGTTTTTTCATATAGGCCGAAGTGAGTTGTATTATTTTGTGTGAACAGTTTGATTGACAGGTATTTTATCAAGATCCTGACTCGTCCGATCGTGTCCACCGCGGCGGGATTAAAAAACGCTAGGCAAGGCGCGCGCGCGCGAAATCTCCATTCGCCAGTCCCCGACAGAACAGGAGACGGAAACAATCGGACGCCGCCTAAGATCCGCCCAGAAACGGACATTTCTCCGGCCCCGTCCCGTCCCCTGCGCTGGAGTTTTCCGCCACCGCTACCGCTGACAACACACGCTCGTCGACGAGGCACACACGCTGGAGATGGGCCTTGTCCCGCGCCACCGCCCACTCAACACCCATCCGCCGCTCGTCGTGGCGTCGTCTCACTCTCACCTCGGCTCGTCGTTGTCCCCCACGATGCGCATCATCGTCACCCCGCGGTCAGCGTCGTGCCTGGCTGCTGTGCCCATCGACCGCGCACCGGAGGCAAAAGTTCGGCGCACAGCGTCGTGTCAAAGTCCCGGCTTGTCTTCTTGCCCGCCCCCTGCCTCCTCCTCTCGCCATCGCCACGGGGGCACCACCTCCAGATTAAGAAAAACGAGCCCAATCCCAAAAAACAAATCCCAACTTGCTCGGCCCTGGTCGTCATTGAGGCACGGACAGACACACGTTGGCATCAGCAATCAATAACGCCAGCGGGGAAGATCGTTGCTGATTCCGCATCTCCATCCGCGGCTCCTCCTCAAGGGTCGGTTTCTCGCAGCCCAGCTCTTCGCTTGCCCCCAAGCAAGAAGCCGGAGGACAGCTTCTCGTTCCTGTCCCAAACCCGTTCTTTTGGCCGAGCTCAGCTTCTCGCATCACTCGATTCTTGGTTCGGATCGTCCTAGCCTCGTGTGGGTGTGGCAATGGCGGAGATGCGGAACCGGGTGCGGGGGTTCCTGCGGAACCGCTGGCTGGTGTTCGTGGCGGCGATGTGGATGCAGTCGGTCGCCGGGGTGGGCTACCTGTTCGGCAGCCTCTCGCCGGTCATCAAGGCCTCGCTGGGGTACAACCAGCGCCAGGTCGCCAGCCTCGGCGTCGCCAAGGACCTCGGCGACAGCGTCGGCTTCCTCGCCGGCACCCTCTGCGCCGTGCTCCCGCTCTGGGCCGCGCTCCTCATCGGCGCCGCGCAGAACCTCGTCGGCTACGGATGGGTCTGGCTCGCCGTCACCCACCGCGTCGCCGTGCCACCGCTCTGGGCGGTAAGATCCGTTATCTCCTACCTACCCCTCCAAATCTCCAATCATAACTCCTTCCGTTTCAGATGCTTCCGCATCAGCCTGTCGTGTTCTTGCTGCCTCATGTGATTGTACTGGCTGATTATTCTAACGCTTAGAAAAACTCTCTGCGACTTTTGTGCTAATTGAAGCGTGCACGATGCTGTCATGGAAAAAAATCCATCAACTTATCTGTAGTGGTCGTTTATGGCTTCAGTTTCTACTGTGCTTTGTAGAAATAATAATTCTACGGTTGAACTTTCCAAGATTCGGATTGGAAGTTGATCATGTCCAGCAACAATGCCTGTCTCCAATGACAGAGACTAGAGAGCGGATTCCTTGTTTTGGAATGCCGTTCCGCTGGATTTCAGTTCTTTCTGTTCATCCAAAATATTGGGAGTTATGTCCAGAAAACATTTCCAGATTATTGTTAGCTCAAAGAATTAACTATTTTCTGTTCTACTAAGAATATTCTAACACACCGCATGTCGAATATGCCTCCTAGTCATCAGTGTCTACTTGACCACTACTGTATATTCTTATTAGATAGTGTTAGTGTCGCTTTCTCGCTTCACATGCCTATAGTTAACCTTCATTATATGATGGGAGACTGTGACTTAGCAAATCTGTACTGAAATAAAATCACAGGATTGGTGTTGTTGTCTGTCCATGAGGATAGAAGCCAATATTCTTTCACTATTTTATTTTATTTTAGGAGCACTGTTTTCCAGGTCCTGATTTTAGTTTGTTGCATCTGAAAATGCTGTTCGTTTCATAATTTTATTGTGATTTAATCGAACCTTTGTTTACATATGTACCTTCCAATTAGTTTTTGTTGGCTCTTGTACTCAAAGTTTCCTGTCTCACCGCAGATGTGCATTCTAATTTTTGTGGGGAATAATGGTGAGACATACTTCAATACTGCTGCACTCGTCTCATGTGTTCAGAACTTCCCCAAGAACCGTGGACCAATTGTTGGCATCCTCAAGGGATTTGCTGGTTTGAGTGGGGCAATCATAACACAGGTTTATGCAATAGTACACTCGCCTGATGATGCTGCTCTGATATTCATGGTTGCTGTTGGCCCAGCAATGGTAGTTATCGCTTTAATGTTCATTGTGAGACCAGTTGGAGGCCACAGACAAGTACGGTCGTCTGATGGTATGAGTTTCACGTTTGTATACAGTGTCTGCTTAGTTTTGGCTGCTTATTTGATGGGTGTGATGTTGCTTGAAGACCTTGTTGGCTTGAGCCAAACATTGACAGTCGTGTGTACCGTCGTTCTACTGGTCCTCTTGCTAGTTCCAATAGTCATCCCTGTGATTCTAAGCTTCTTTTCAAATGACGACGAGAGTGTCTATGCACCACTGTTACCATCACCTCGGAGAGAAGAAGCAAGTGGTTCATTTCTGTCTGAAGAGCAAAATGAAGTTATACTCAGTGAGGTGGAGGATGTAAAATCAAAAGACGTTGATCTACTGCCAGCCTCAGAGAGGCAAAAGAGGATTGCTGAATTGCAGACTAGGCTATTCCAGGCAGCTGCAGTTGGGGCTGTCAGGGTTAAAAGGAGGAGAGGTCCACGGCGAGGAGAGGATTTCACATTGCTGCAGGCGATGATCAAGGCAGATTTTTGGCTTCTGTTTTTCTCTCTTCTCTTGGGGTCAGGTTCAGGTCTTACTGTGATTGATAATCTTGGACAAATGAGTCAGTCATTGGGTTACGAGGAATCCCACATTTTTGTGTCAATGATTAGCATCTGGAACTTTCTTGGACGTGTTGCTGGGGGCTACTTTTCAGAGATTATTGTCAAGTAAGAATTATGGCACCTCTTTACTGATCTTTGTCTCTTAGATAAGTAGTATTTTGGTTAGTTTATATGGAAGAGCATTCTCCAATGTGAAGCTGCATCACAGACTACTGCTGTTCTTGAGCACTGATTCAATATTCATGCTGACTAAGCTCACAACCCTAAGGAAATGTTCACCCATTTTAGTTTTCATTCATTGAATTTGTTTTGCATGATAAATACTTTTTAGCGGTATGGTGTACCACAATTGGTTTCTAATCTACTGAAAAGAGGTAGGCATCAGCCTGGGAGATTCAAAGCAGAGAAGAAAATGCTCAAAAAAAAAAGCAGAGAAGAATGTCATCAAAACACACATCATACTGAGAAAATATAAGATGAGCTGACAAAACAACAAAACTAACTGCGGGCAGGCAGATAGCTAATAGGCAATATCTATATTACCATTTTGGTCAATCACGAACAATATTCTTATGATAAATTAATACATGTAGTGACTGTGTTGATCTGTTTATTGAGTAACGATGATCTTTTCCTCTGGAAAGAATAACAAATAAATACAGGTTCTATCTTTGTTTGTTGAGAAACATCTCCCCTACTGTTGTATCATTTATTCGTTCTCATCCTTTTTATCAGGGATTATGCTTATCCAAGGGCAATTGCCTTAGCGACAGCTCAACTATTCATGGCAATAGGACACTTCATATTCGCAATGGCTTGGCCCGGCACAATGTACATTGGCACACTGCTTATCGGGCTCGGGTACGGTGCCCACTGGGCGATCGTGCCAGCCGCTGCGTCCGAACTGTTTGGCGTGAAGAATTTCGGAGCATTGTACAACTTTCTTACTGTTGCAAACCCTGCAGGCTCCCTGGTTTTCTCGGGCATCATTGCTAGCGGCATTTACGACTACGAAGCCAAGAAGCAAGCTCAACAGAACAACTTAACATTGCTGGCAATGCCAGGCAAATTGCTGGGAATGGTCTCGGACGCTGCTCCTGCGCTGAAGTGCGAGGGGGCCATCTGTTTTTTTATCTCGTCTCTGATCATGTCGGGGTTCTGCGTCATCGCTGCTATCCTGAGCTTGATTCTGGTATACCGGACGAAGATCGTGTACATGAATCTGTATGGTACACCCCGGACATGAAGGTCGGCCGTTGGGGAGCAGATCGGAGTAACGGGTACTATCAGAGCATAATGTCTTTTTTCTTTTCGAAATGGGGTCGCTCGGCCTTTGCATCGTGGTGATGCACACAGCCATCAGATCAGAAGGGTGAAGTGTTTTTTTTGCGTCGTCCTTCTGTTTATGAGCTATGCATAAATTTATGGTGCCACAACCACGTATCCTAGTGGCTACAAATGGGAAGTTCAGTATGACAGTATCATGAAGCATCGGAGTGTCTGGTGTTTTTGTGTGTTTTGTCTGAACTTCTACAGTGCTTTTTTTTCGAAATGAACTTCTTCACTGTATTCTTTTGGGGCGAAATGAACTTCAGTATTGAGCTGGAACTTTGCATATGCATGCGGTCTGTTCTATGTTTCATCATGACTGTTGAAAACATGAAATACAATAAATTATATGAGCTGTGCTTGTAAGTGGCCAGGTCAGAGAGAAACCGTATAAAAGCCACGTATTATTTATTTGTGGAATTGGCTGAAGCACCAGCACCGACAGACCACATTTATATATTTCATCAGTTTCTTAATTGGTGAACACCCTCCAGCTCCGAGAGTAGCACTCCTTCCTATAGGCGTTTTCCCTTTCTTCCTACTCCTATTTTATTTGCAATGGATGCTGTAGACTAAAAGTGCTGCTGTCTAAAGATGCAATAAAGAAAAACATAGTAGAGTGGAAACTAGTGAAAATATGCGGCAGAACGTGACGGTACGTGCTTCTCCGGCCATATCCGGATGGCGGAGGGTTTGCTGGCAGTAAGTTCAACAAGTATGCGGGTACTCCAGTGGAAACATAAGATCTCGGATTAGACAATGTTGACGTGTGTGTTGTGCACTTTTGTTTCCAATAGTGGTGGCTCGAAACTTCGTTTTGAGATGACAATCTGAGATTAATATATGGTTGGAGTCGTGATTAGTGGCACGCTCCCTTTATATGGTTTTGAGGTCTTAACAGTGGAAGTACTGGAAGCTATCAATAATAAAGTGATCCCTGAAGGTTGGAACGATACTATTATTGTTCTAATTCCAAAAGTAGACAAACCAAAAAAGATTACACAATACAGACCTATTAGTTTGTGCAACGTGTGCTGTACAAGGTAATTTCGAAAATGATTTCTTTTCGGATGAAAGGGATTCTTGATGATGTTATCTCTCAAGTACAGAGTGCGTTTGTGCCTGGAAGATTGATTACGGACAATATTTTGTTGGCTTATGAAAGCATGCACACGATCAAAAACAAAAAGAAGGGGAAAGAAGGTTATTGTGCGGTAAAGCTGGATATGCATAAAGCCTATGATCGGGTGGAGTGGAATTTTCTAGAGTGAATGTTGGTACGGCTTGGATTTCACACAGAGGTGGTTCAGCTTATTATGGCCTGTGTACGGTCGGTGAAATATAAGGTACGGGTTAATGATGATTTGACGAATGAATTTATTCCGTCTAGAGGACTCCGTCAAGGGGATCCTCTATCACCCTATTTATTTCTTATTTGTGCAGAGGGTTTATCTAGTGCTTTGGCTCATGAAGAGGAGGTTCGTGGTATAGAAGGTGTTCGGGTGTGTAGAAATGCACCATCAGTGTCTCATTTATTATTTGCTGATGACTCCCTCATACTTATGAAGGCAAACATGATTAATGCAACCTCGTTGAGAAAAGTACTGACTGACTACTGTGCAAGTTCGGGACAAATGGTAAGTGAGGCGAAATGCAGTATCTTCTTTAGCCCCAATGTGAAGGTTGAGTTGAAAGCTGAAATTTGTGAAGAGTTGAATATTATGACGGAAGCTATGTCGGATAGATATCTTGGACTGCCTGCTATGGTCGGTTTGGACAGGACAGATAGTTTTGTGTATTTGTTGGAACGTATCATTCAGAGGCTTAATGGTTGGAAGGAGAAAATGCTATCAACGGGAGGCAAGGAAATTTTGCTAAAAGCAATAATCCAATCTATTCCTGTTTTCGCAATGGGGGTTTTTAAAATTCCGAAACAGCTTTGTAAAGAGATAAATGATGCTATGGCTGGATTTTGGTGGGGAGATTCTGAAGACGAAAAGAAAATGCATTGGTTTGCTTGGTGGAGAATGTGTATTCCAAAGAAGATGGGAGGCATGGGCTTCCGAGATTTACATTGTTTTAATCTTGCTATGTTGGCAAAGCAATGCTGGAGACTCTTGGATAAACCGGATTCACTATGTGCAAGGGTGCTTAGGGCTAAATATTATCCCCATGGTGATTTGCTAAAGGCAGGACCAAAGAAGGGATCATCTTTTACTTGGCTGAGTATTATTGCGGGGCTAGCAACTTTTAAAAGGGCTCATATTTGGAGAGTGGGTTCGGGTGATAAGATAAATATTTGGGAAGATCATTGGATTCCAAATAGCCCTACAAGACATGTTATGACTCCTCATAATCAAATTATTTATCGTATAGTGGATGAGTTAATTATTCATGATCCGAAGGCTTGGGATGAACAACTAGTTCGGTTTCTATTCTTTCCGGCGGATTCAGCGAGAATTCTGAGCATTCCTTTGAGTGAACATATGACTGATGATTTTGTGGCTTGGCATAAAACAAAAACACATATGTTTTCGTTCCGGTCAGCGTATCATGTGGAATGGGAGCATCAATTTGGTGCATGAGTTAAAGGAGGAGATGGGCAAGGTAGTGCAACCAATAACCCGGTTTGGGAGCAGCTTTGGAGTTTACATGTTCCAAGTAAGATAAAAATATTCTGTTGGAAAGCTTTACATGGTGTTTTACCAGGAATGGCAATCCTGGCATCGAGACATATAAAGGTACATCCACAATGCCCAGTTTGTAAATTCGGCCCAGAAGATATTCGTCACTTGTTATTTTCTTGTGAGAGAGCTAAGCAGGTTTGGAGCGAGTTGGGGCTATCGGATTTTATTAAAGAGTCTTTAAAAGTGGACAGATCTGGTTCGGTGGTGCTTGAGCATATTTTGTGTAGTCCAAAGAAAACATCACCAAAGCTTAATTGTCTTGAGTTAAAGGAATATATTGTGGTGGGTTGTTGGTATATTTGGTGGCAGCGTAGGGAGATGGTGAAGGGGTGTTCTGTGGCACCCCCGGCTAGCTCTGCATTTGCAATCACTGCTCTCACTTCAAACTATGTGGCTGCCAAACATAACTCCAAGATGAAAAATATTATGTGGACAAAACACCCCGAGGGTTTTTACAAGTTAAATGTGGATGCTGCGTTTCATATGGATGGTACTGGTGCGGTTGGTGCTGTATTGCGAAATGGAAAGGGGGAAGCAATGGCTGGTCTTGCTTGTCCGATGGAAAATATTCTAAATGCTACAACTGCGGAGGCTTTAGCATTACTCAAAGGACTGGATTTAATTGAACGTTTGGGGTGTGCTTCGGTGATAGTGGAATCTGATTCTCTTGAGCTTGTTCAAGCTTGTAAGGAAGAGATTGAGGTATGGAGTCCCTACACAGCTATATTGACAGAATGTTTTGTGAAAGCTGGGTTGATGAAGGAGATTTCATTCGAGTATTGTCCAAGAGAAGCTAATATGGTGGCTCATAATTTAGCTCAATTTGCTTTTAGGTCGAAAGATACTTTAGTTTGGGATGGGGATCCTCCAGATTTTATTTTATCTGATATAATAGATGATGTAACTATGCTGAATGTTTAAAAGCGGCAAGTTTCACACGCACTCTTTTCCTTACCAGGTACCTACGGGGGCTGGAAGGTTTTTAATGAGGCGGCTTGCTGACCTAATATATCCGTGTGTTTTAATTTCAAAAAAAAAGGATTTGCTTATAAGTTGTGTATTTCTAGATTTACGAGTGTATGATCTCGTTTTTTCTTTATTTGTCTGATTTGTTCGGTATCGATGCCTCACTTTGTGTAGGATTGTTTGATAAAGAAAAATATGAGGGTGAAATAGAAACTAGTGTTAAGATGCAGCAGAGCACGCGGCAGTAGAAAACTTGTAGATGCAAAAAATTATAATATCAATCTTTTGTGCGAAAAATTCTACCAATTTGTTAATAATTATCAACAACAGTACAAGACATCAAAAGTAATAAAAACTAAAAATATATCCTTTGACCAACTAACGATGACTACATCTACTAAAGTGAGCCGAAGGCATGCACCGTCCTTTGCCCTTGTCATAGTAGAGTTTGTTCTAGTAGATAGACGGAAAGTCGTCGTGCTAAATTCCAAAGGACCAGCCGTCAGCGCATGATGCTTGTGATGAGCTGGGAAACCCAGAAAGGTATGATGAGTGTAGCAGCAAGTTTTCCCTCAGTATGAAACCGAGGTTATCAATTCAGTAGGAGATAAAGGCACTTCTGAAGGTGTCAACGGCGCCAGAAAGTCTTGACGTGTAGTTGACGAGGGATGGTCCTGACGGTTTACTTGGAACCTGCACACAACACAAGCAAAATACTTTGCCCCAACTTAACAGTGAGGTTGTCAATCTCACCGGCTTGATGAAAACAAAGGATTAGACGTATAGTATGGAAAATGATGTTTGTTTGCAGAGAATGTAAAAGAACAGTGTTTGCAGTAGGTTGTATTATCGATGTAAAGGAATGGACTGGGGTCCACAGTTCACTAGTGGTGTCTCTCCATAATAAATGACTGACATGTAGGGTAAACAAATTATAGCTGGGCAATTGACAAAATAAAGAAGTGCATAACAATGCATATACTAGTCATGATGTTTACTATGAGATTTACTTGGGCATTACAACATGATTCATAGACCGTTCCAACCGCATCTATGACTAATAATCCACCTTCAGGTTAGCGTCCGCACCCCGTTCAGTATTAAGTTGCAAGCAACAGATTATTGCATTAAGTAAAGTGCGTAATGTAAGCAATACAATTATCCTTAGACAAAGCATCAATGTTTTACCCCTAGTGGCAACAACACATCCACAACCTTAGAGGTTGCTGTCACTCCACCAGATTAAATGGAGACTGAACCCACTATCTAGCATAAATACTCCTTCTCGGAGTTACAGGTATCAACTTGGCCAGAGCATCTACTAGTAACGGAGAGCATGCAAGATCATAAATAACATACACATGATATTAAAATAAGCAACTTGACATAGTATTCAGTATTCATCGGATCCCAGCAAACACAACATGTAGCATTACAATAATATGATCTTGATCATGATAGGCAGCTCACAAGATCTAAACATGATAGCACAAGAGGAGAAGACAACCATTTAGCTACTGCTATGGACCCATAGTCCAAGGATGAACTACTCACGCATCACTCCGGAGGCAGGCATGGTGATGTAGAGCCCTCCGGTGATGATTCCCCTCTCCGGCAGGGTTTGATGACGGCGGCGGCTCTGGAACTTTTCGTGGATGGAGGCTCGGGTCTCTAGGGTTTTCCCGAGGAGGTGTATTTATAGGCGAAAGGGTGATACGTCTCAAACGTATCTATAATTTCTTACGTTCCATGCTTATATTATACCCATTGCTACATGTTTTATATACACTTTATATGGTTTTTATGCATTTTCTGGGACTAACCTATTAACAAGGTGCCACAGTGCCAGTTCCCTGTTTTCTGCTGTTTTTTGTTTCAGAAAAGCTGTTAAGGAAATATTTTCGGAATTGCACGAAAAAAAAGCCAATATCCCTATTTTCCCCGAAAGCATCCAGAACACCGAAGAGGATACGGAGGAGGGCCACGAGGCGGCCTCACCTGGTGGAGGCGCGGCTCCTCCTCTGGCCGCGCCACCACGTGGTGTGGGCCCCACGGGGCCCCACCTCCTTCGCCCTTTTGCCTATAAAGACCCCCCGACGGGAAAACCCTAAGTACCCGAACACTTTTCCACAATATGTTCCAGAGCCGCCGCTGCCGTCAACCCTAGTTCGGGAGGGTTCAGAAGCTCTTCCTGGCACCCTGTCGGAGAGGGGTATCATCACCGGAGGGCTCTACATCACCATGCCCGCCTCCGGACTGATGCGTGAGTAGTTCATCCTTGGACTACGGGTCCATAGAAGTAGCTAGATGGTTGTCTTCTCCTATTGTGCCATCATGTTTAGATCTTGTGAGCTGCCTATCATGATCAAGATCATCTTTATGTAATGCTACATGTTGTGTTTGCTGGGATCCGATGAATAATTGAGTACTATGTCATTTGCTTCATTATATATTATGTGAGTGCGTTTTTTATGATCTTGCATGCTCTCCGTTACTAGTAGATGCTCTGGCCAAGTAGATGCTTGTGACTCCAAGAGGGGGTATTTATGCTCGATAGTGGGTTCATGTCTTCATTTAATCTGGGGGAGTGACAGCAACCTCTAAGATTGTGAATGTACTGTTGCTACTAGGGATAAAACAGTAGTTCTTTGTCTAAGGATAATTCTGCTACTTACATTACACACTTTACTTAATGCAATAATCGGTTGCTTGCAACTTAATACTGAAAGGTGTTGCGGATGCTATCCTGAAGGTGGATTATTAGTCATAGATGCAGTTGGATAACGGTCTATGTATCATGTTGTAATGCCCAAATGAATCTCACACTAGACACCATGACTTGTACATGCATCATTATGCAGTTCTTTATTCTGTCAATTGCCCAGCTGTAATTTGTTTACCCTCATGTATGCTATTATTATTTATGGAGAGACACCACTAGTGAAATGTGGACCCCGGTCCTTTTCTTTAAGCTGATAATACAACCTACTGCAATCATGTTACTTTCATTCTCTGCAAACAAACATCATTTTCCACCCATATGTTTAATCCTTTGTTACAGCAAGCCAGTGAGATTGACAACCTCACTGTTAAGTTGGGGCAAAGTATCTTGGTTGTGTTGTGTGCAGGTTCCACGCCAACTCAGTGCTAGCAAGAATTTCTGGCGCAGTTGACACCTTCGGAAGAATTCTAGTTTCCTACTGGTTCGATAACCTTGGTTTCACAACTGAGGGAAAGCTTGCTGCTACTACATCATCACACCTTCCTCTTGGGTTTCCCCAACGTGCCTGTAGAGCATCAAGGACTTTTTTGGCGCCGTTGCCGGGGAAATAAGCTCTTCTGCGAGGGGAGTCTCTCACACCCAATCTTTTTATTTTGTTATTGTCTTGCTTAGTTTATTTTTATTACTGTCTTGTTTGCTTATTACTATTAAAAACACACAAAAAAATAGTTTCTTGCATCTAGTTTATTTCGGTTTGTTATTATGTCTAGTTCTTTACTTGCTATCAATGGATTCTCTATTTGATACAAAATATTATTGGCACGGTGGGTTCACGAAGGAATAACAAAATTATTATAAGGAACACCGCTTGTCTCAAAAAGGGAAATATTTATGGGAACAAATAAGTAGATTGAATTATTTTGCTAAGAACTTGTGTTCTACATATGATGAATCCTACTGCTTTAATGAATCTTTTGTTGTAGAAGGCATAAACACCTCCCTTTCCAATGTGATTTTAATGATAATGAAATCTTGGCTGCTTATGCTAAAGGAAACTATGACTTTGGTAATCTTGAACAAATTGAAGAATTTGTTGTTTTTAAGGGTGCCTATGAAATTGCTGGTTATATTCAAAATGATGATGCTCCTTGTAAAGCTGATAATTATGCTATACTTGGTTACTGTATTGAATATTACAATGATAATCCTTATATTGCTGAATTTCTTGAGAAAAGACATCCTCAAATAGAAGAAACCGTTGTCTTGCAGGAACCTGTAGAAGAAGAAATTGCTTAACCTGAAAGCTCATTAGATGAAAAAGAGGAGGAGAGTGAAGAACAAAAGAAGGATCTACCTCCTAAAGATAGTAACTCTTTAACTCTTACATTATTTGATTGCCCTCCATGCCTACCTAAGGAGGAAGAATGCTATATTGTTGAATGTTATGATTCTATGGTCATATATGATAACCCATGCTATTATGATGAAACTAATAATGCTCCTTTACTTTTTAATGATGCTACTAGTGAACTTATTGATGATAATGAGGAGTGTTGCTTAAATATGCTATATGATAATGCTTTAGATGATGGTCCTTTGCTTCTCAATAATCCTCTATGTTTAGAAGTTATTACTTATTTATGTGAAGATAGAAATGATATAATTGCTGCTTGTAATGGTACTCTTACTCATGAGAGTCCTACTTTGTTCTTGAATTCTCCTAATTACATCATGGAGGAGAAATTTGCTTATGTTGAGAGATACTTATGTGGTTTGCAATTGTATCTAGTTCCAAATCTTTGTTGCAACCATGATCTTAAACTTGATATTGATCTTAGTAACTATTTTGAAAGAGGGAAGCATGCTAATGAATTCCAAAATAAATTTAATGATCCTCTTTATGTGCCTATATTATCTAAGTTGAATGATTCTTGTGGTTATATGGTTGAATTTATTTCTACTACTGAAAATTATTATGAGAGAGGAGAATATGGTTGTAGAAGTTTTTATGGTACTAAAACACCTCTCTATATGCTAAAAGTTTTGAAGTTACTCTTGTTTTATCTTCCTATGCTTGTCACTTTGTTCTTTGTGAATTTATTTGTGTACAAGATTCCTATGCATAGGAAGTGGGTTAGACTTAAATGTGTTTTGAATTTGCTTCTTGATGCTCCTTTTGCTTCATTTTCTATCTTCATGAGAGCATCATTAGAACTATCAAGCCTAGCTAAAAGGCATTAAAGAAAGTGCTTTTGGGAGGCAACACATTATCTTTTATTTTCAGATTTAGTCAAGGAACATGTCTACCTCTGAAGCAATTCCTTTGTATTTTTATTTTATCGCATTGTTGTGTCAAGTTAAGCCTCCAGTAGAAAGTTGATGCTAGATTTGGATTCCTGTGCAGGAACAGTTTTCTGCTGTCCACCGTTTAATTCATAACTCTCTGCAGAGAAATTGAAAAAATATGATATTTCCTGAGCGTGATCCTCAAATATGTACGCAACTTTCATTAGTTTTGAGTTTTCTGATTTGAGCAAGTTAAGTGCCTAGAACAAATTCGTCTTTACGGACTGTTCTGTTTTTGACAGATTCTGTCATTTATTTTGCATTGCTCGTTTTGCTGTTTTTGAATGGATCTTTTTGTTCCGTAAAATACTAGTGGCTGTAGCTAATGTCCAGTAGCATGTGTAATGGTTTTGTCCATGCAGAATATGAGAATTTTTGATTATGCACTAACCCTCTAATGAAGTCTACTTTGAGTTTGGTGTGGAGGAAGTTTTCAAGGATCAAGAGAGAAGGATGATATGATGTGATCAAGAAGATGAAAGAGCCTAAGCTTGGGGATGCCCACGTGGGTCACCCAAGCATATTTCAAGAAGACTCAAGTGTCTAAGCTTGGGGATGCCCAAGGCATCCCCTTCTTCATCAACAAACTATCAGGTCATCTCTAGTGAAACTATATTTTAATTCCGTCACATCTTATGTGCTTTACTTGAAGCGTCTGTTTGTTTTTGTTTTTGTTATTTTCATTCTCTGAATAAAATGGATCCTAGCATTCCTTTGTGGGAGAGAGACACGCTCCGCTTTTTCTTATGAATACTCGTATTCTTCACTTATGTTTGTTTAGTATTTTTCTATGTTACTTCAATACTTTCAGCTCTTGTTTTTCATGCATCTCTTGTTTAGAGCTGTTAGTTCTCTTATGTTATACTCTCTTGTTTCATTGTTAAATACTTGGAGAGTTTATGTTTAAATAAGTTGATTGGTGTTTGGTTGGAAACAGAAAATGCTAAATGTGGTAGACGGTATAATGAAAAGATACACATGCTCTTATGGATTGTTATCTTGTATGTTGTGGTTCTTGGCAATTGTTTTGAGCTCTCAAGTAGATCATGTTTAAGCTTTTACATCATGTAGTTAAAACCCATTAGTGAAGAACTACTGTAAAGCTTGTTGAAATTTGGTTTGCATGTTTGGTATCTCTAAGGTCTAGATATTTTCTGTAACATCCTAGAATTTTTCAAATTTTGAAAAATCAGAAAAATTTAAAACTTTCGAAAACTATTATGTATTTTGCTTTGAAAAGAAAATTCAAGCATAGCATTCATGCATTCATGCATCAACATCATTCATCATGTTATTTAAATCACAAAGGGTTTAAATTAAAATTCATTTATATGTTTAAATAGAATTTATTTCCATAAATATGTTATTTGTATGTTTTATAATATTCCAATTTATTAATTTTATTTTTGGTCAAGTATACTACCAAAAAGTTCTAAATTAAACAAGCTTTCCAAAACATATTTTTATGATTTTTTTGAAAAGTTTTGGTTGAGTTTAAAAACCAAATTGGAATTAAAAGACATAAAACAGATAAATGAATTGTCAAAAAAAAAAAAAAAAGATCAGGCCGCTTCCCCGAGCTAACTGGGCCGAAGGCCATCTTCTCTCTCTCGCGCGCGCAGCACGCTGTGGCCCAGCAGAAGCCCGACAGCAGCCCGCACCTCCCTCTCTCACTGACGAGCTGGGCCCGCGATGACGTCAGGGATGACGTTAACTTTCCTCCAACCTCCAGACGAGAAGATCCCGGCTCCGACTCTATCTCAAACTCCAGATCGATTCGAGCGTTTAAACCAATTCTATCTCGTGCCCCCGCCCCCTATAAGTACTCCGGGACCCCGCCTCCTTTTTCCCCCGATCAATTTCATCTACGAGCCGCCAGGCTGCCAGAAAAGCTCGCCGTACTTGCTTCGGCCGCCGCCGCCTTTTCTTCAAATCCGGTGAGCCCCTTCGACCCCCGAGCCCGTGGTCATTCCCCCTCTCTTTGCCGTCCCCGGGAGAGTCTTCCTAACCCCATCCCCGACTTTCCTTCGCAGCAAATCGAGCGGGCCAAGCTCGGCCGGACCCGCCGGAGATCTTCACCGCTCCGCCCGCGCCTCCACGCCGCTTCACGCCGGCCGAGTCGACGCCACCGCCTCCATCGAGTTCTCCACCTCGCCCCGCGCGTCGCCGTCGCCTTACCGAGCCGGGGAGACCGCCGGAGCGACGAATCGGTCCACGCCCGAGCCGCACCGCCGCCGTCGTCGACATCACCGGCGACCTCGCTCCGCCCCCCCCCCCTCGGTGAGCCCTCCGATCTCCTTTTAACGGCTAGGATTAGATCCATCCCTCGAACCGGTACGGGCAGATCTGAGCCATCAGATCCAAATCCAACGGATCAGATCCATTCACTTAATCCAGTCAGCAGCCCAGTCAACGCCTAGTCAGATCCGCGTCAGCAGCACAGTCAGCATCCACGTCAGAAAATGATTTTCCTATTTAATTCATTTTCGCAGTTTTGCAGAAAACCCCCTGTATATTAGATTTATCATTACTTTTCCTCTGTTTATCCAAATTCAAATAATTTTATATATTTGGAAAGCCCTTGACATGTAGAATATTTTAGATCTGTTAGAATTCAAATTTGACTTAGTTTAAAATATTCAAATTTCAAATGGATGATTTGAGTATATTTGTCATAACTTTAAATCTATAATTCCAAAAATTGCAAATAAAATTGTTTTGGAATCCTTAAAATATGTGTCATATTATGATTCTGTTAGAAAATAATTTCTGAGAATAGTTTTGACAATTTAATAATCATACCCTTAATTTGAATAGTTTGACTATTTTTGACATAACTTTTGATAGAAGGATTATTTTTAAATAAATCCAATTGCTATAAATTTATTTAAATCCCCTCTGTCTATTAACACTATTTATAAAAAAAATTATAAAAATTTAATCACAGAAAACTTTAATCTTATATTTATTCCTTTTATTATATTTTGCAAAAATAGAAATTAATTAAATTGCATTTATAGCCTAATGCATATTTTATAAATATCCCAAAAATTAGTATGTTGTTCCTATGATTAAAAAGTGCATTGCATGCATAATATATAATTTACCATATTGTTATACTTCCCATAGGAAAACTCCTCCATTATTTTCTCTAAGTTAGGATTATTTTCAACTTAGTATTTTGGTAAAGTGTTATACTCTTAGACACTTAGGATTTTCAAGATAGAGCTAGAAGGCCATTGAAGGACTTAGCCAAAACAAGACTTCAGAAGTATCTTCAAGGAGCAGAAGCACTTAGAAGAAAATCAAGAAGAAGTTCAAGAAGACCAACCTCCTTTATTCTCTAAGTCTTTCTTTCTCTCTTTCTTTCTTCTCTCTAAGACTTCATGATGACCAAGTTAAACCCAAGACCAACCTCAATGATACAAGAATCAATCAAGTCTGAAGATTTATCAAGTTTATCAAAACTTCAATCAAGACATCACCAAGGAGAATATTACAAGTCTGGAGATGAAGCCTGGAAGACCAACTACATCTTTCTTTCTTTCTTTTCCCTCTTTCCTAATCTTATCTTTCACTTTAGACATAAACGATTTTTGATCATGTTATTACCATCTTGAAGTTTGTTGGATCCTAGCGGCATAGTGAGATGAAGCGGCCTGGAGACTAACCTTACATGTCCACGTACATGAGACCTGCTCCACAATTTAAGTGGCTGGCCGGGTGTCTGTCTCTCTCACTATAGTGAATATCCAATTTACAAAGAGTTGTTAATAATTGTTGATCACCTTGAAGAATAGAGTTAGTATTTTCTCTAAGTAGTTATGCACATCATGACTAAGTCATTGAGTGCTTATTCAAGATGATTTATAACAAAGTATTTTGTCCAACCTATGACTTTAGTCCTTAGTCATTTTGACCAACCTAATTGCCTTGCATTAACTTAAAATATTTTCATGAAATGCATCTCTAGTCCTTAGAAATAATTTGCATATCATGCATGACATGTTTTCCTTAGAAGTTAATGAAACTTGTTTGTTCATTATGTATGCTTGTATGAATTGTGTTGTTTTGTTTTATGATTGTTGTATTGTTGTTTGTTTATATTGTTTAGACTGAACGGAGAGTTCCGAGTATCGTTGAAAAGAGTTTGTGAACAACGACAACATTCAAAGGCAAGTGGCACACCTCATAAACTTCCTACTATTTTCTATATGCATTACTTAGTGTATTTTTATATAAGCATGTGTAGGATAGTATTGCTATGCTAGACCTGTGTAGAAATTCCTTACTCCTGTGTCTAGGTTCCTATATAATAACTTAGTAGAAATATTGATGCTATGCAATTGATGAAAAGTTTTACAAATTGTTAAGTGGCTACTCAGGGCTGTGCTCGTGGTTGTCTTCGCCTAAGGTAGTTTCTACTATACTTAGGGCCGTGAGCATGGTGGTTTTCACCTGAGGGTACACATCCACTAAGTTAATGAAACACCTGGGTGGATTGGTTGGTATGGTTTATGTTGAGTGGCTATTTGGGACTGTGCTTGTGGTTGTCTTCGCCTAGGGTGAATTTAATTCTACTTAGGGCCATGAGCACGGTGGTTTTCACCCAAAAGTGCACTTGTGGATTGCCACCCAGGAACAAAGGGATCTGAAGAACTCCAAGTGATGTTAGCTTCCAGTGCAGCCATTGCCAATATGGGCTCTGGCTTGATCAACTAAGTTGCGTGGACTCGCCCCGGCTTGACAAGCAGATGTAGAGGGTGTTAGGTGGAACGGGTCAAGCCAGTATGGGGAGGGAAAATGCTTCTGAAAGATCTCGTCTCATTCTTCTCCTTTTCCTTATCACTTACAGAGTGTAAAGGATAGTTTGGGCTGAATGGGTACAATGGTGAACGTGCACAACCTCTGCAGAGTTAAAATCTAAGTACTTAGCCGTGTCCCCGGTACGGACAATTTGAGCAGCTGATCAAGGACGTCAACGGAGGATCCCACCATTCCAATTTTCTAAGTTAAAACTTGATGGGTGAACAAGGGTGAAATGAGACAGTGGATTTCATGCCACGGATGTCTCGATCAAAAGAAAAGTGTTTCCAAAGAGTTAGGAAAAATTTGCTTTCCGCAAAATAGCCTTGAACTCCACCAGCCAAATATGCATATAGGTTATTAGAGTTTTTCCATTAAGTGTCCACCATAGTGTCACTTGCCAGACTCCATTTTTAATGGAATCTGACCCACGTTGTTGCAATATTTTTCTTATTGCAGATTGTTCAGATGACGAGTGAGGTTTCGTTTAAAGGTTTCGAGTCTACAACCAACATGTTTTCGCCTGTGGCAACATGAAAGTGATGGAGACTCACTGCTATTGTATTTCCGCTGTTTACTCTTTCAAAGCTAGCTTTATGCTATGCAACTTGTATTGAATGTTTTGTAAGTCTGGATCATCGATGTAATAAAATTGATACTTTGTTGTGATATTACATCGTAAACTGTGTGTGCAAACGAATCGATCCAGGGATTTGCACTATACACAGGTATCTGCCTTATTTAAAGTGCAGGTACGCTACAGATGGTATCAGAGCACTGTGTTGCCTGTAGGTTCGAAACCCTAAGTTTGGATAGAAATAGGTTTGACCATAGGATTGAAAATATATTTTCGTTCAGTTATCTAAAAACCAAATTTTTGTTTTATCTTCCTCGTACTCTCGTCTACTATCAATCTTCTGAAAGTACCTTATCTTACTCTAGATGACCATGTTCTTATAGTCTAAGTCTGATTCTGCTGTTCATATGGAAAAGCTACAATTCAAACACGAAGTTCTACATGCATGGAACACCACTGCAGAACCAGTATTCGGCCAACATTCGAAGATGTCCAAGAAAGTTGAACGAGAACTTGAAGCACTCACGAAGGAGATAGATTTGACCACCACTTAAATAGAACAACGATATCGTGTTAGTGTATTGACCATACCAACTTAAGTTGTGTGACAATACTAGGTTGTTTTGTTTGTGTTTGAACCATGTTGCTTGATGTTTGTTAGATATTGTTTGTAAGATGTATTGTCTTGATCTGTTGTGATTGGGGTAGGATTTTTCCTCACTTCTTTCTGTCTCTTCTCATCCATGCTAAACCAAAACCAGATGCAATATCTATCCTTAGAACAACAATTGAACCAACCAGAATGGATCTAATTGTGGAGTCGAAGTTTAGGAGTTAAGACAACATGGAAATTCCATCACATCAAGGAGAAGAAATCTTCAAGAGACAACAACTTTTCAGCTATCCTGGTATAGGTTTTGACGCAACCCACTAGTATGAGGATTGTTAGTCTAGCATAGGTTTGTCTTACAGACCGGAAACATTCTGTGAGATAAGTGAGGTTTGACCAAGTGTTAGAATACGAGATTCATCAAACCAAATACAAGGTAATGAGTGAGTGCGACATGGATTGGCCCCCATGGCAAATACTCATGTCATTCGCTTTGGTATAAGGAATGATAAAATCTTGAGTGCCATACCTATAAGAGAGACGACGATGATAAACCTAAACCATAGAATGGTAGATATATATAACCCTATGTGAGGCAAGTGTTGCCGAAACCGTATTTAATTACGGCGAGGATGACCACAAGCAAAGTTTTGGAGATACCTTCAATCAAAGATTTGACTACCATGAGAGTTACGTTAGTTGCTTCAAAACTATAAACTGTGAAATGAAGCACATGGAGAACATCAAGATCTTAGCCACGAGGGAAAGTTCTATTCAAGGATTGAAGACAAAGGCCACAAAAGTTTCTTTAAAGGTGGTAGCCCACCTAGTTAAACCAGTCACAACCTTTTTGCTAGCCTTCTCGAATCTCGGGGACGAGATTCCTTTTAAGGGTGGTAGTCTGTAACATCCTAGAATTTTTCAAATTTTGAAAAATCAGAAAAATTTAAAACTTTCGAAAACTATTATGTATTTTGCTTTGAAAAGAAAATTCAAGCATAGCATTCATGCATTCATGCATCAACATCATTCATCATGTTATTTAAATCACAAAGGGTTTAAATTAAAATTCATTTATATGTTTAAATAGAATTTATTTCCATAAATATGTTATTTGTATGTTTTATAATATTCCAATTTATTAATTTTATTTTTGGTCAAGTATACTACCAAAAAGTTCTAAATTAAACAAGCTTTCCAAAACATATTTTTATGATTTTTTTGAAAAGTTTTGGTTGAGTTTAAAAACCAAATTGGAATTAAAAGACATAAAACAGATAAATGAATTGTCAAAAAAAAAAAAAAGATCAGGCCGCTTCCCCGAGCTAACTGGGCCGAAGGCCATCTTCTCTCTCTCGCGCGCGCAGCACGCTGTGGCCCAGCAGAAGCCCGACAGCAGCCCGCACCTCCCTCTCTCACTGACGAGCTGGGCCCGCGATGACGTCAGGGATGACGTTAACTTTCCTCCAACCTCCAGACGAGAAGATCCCGGCTCCGACTCTATCTCAAACTCCAGATCGATTCGAGCGTTTAAACCAATTCTATCTCGTGCCCCCGCCCCCTATAAGTACTCCGGGACCCCGCCTCCTTTTTCCCCCGATCAATTTCATCTACGAGCCGCCAGGCTGCCAGAAAAGCTCGCCGTACTTGCTTCGGCCGCCGCCGCCTTTTCTTCAAATCCGGTGAGCCCCTTCGACCCCCGAGCCCGTGGTCATTCCCCCTCTCTTTGCCGTCCCCGGGAGAGTCTTCCTAACCCCATCCCCGACTTTCCTTCGCAGCAAATCGAGCGGGCCAAGCTCGGCCGGACCCGCCGGAGATCTTCACCGCTCCGCCCGCGCCTCCACGCCGCTTCACGCCGGCCGAGTCGACGCCACCGCCTCCATCGAGTTCTCCACCTCGCCCCGCGCGTCGCCGTCGCCTTACCGAGCCGGGGAGACCGCCGGAGCGACGAATCGGTCCACGCCCGAGCCGCACCGCCGCCGTCGTCGACATCACCGGCGACCTCGCTCCGCCCCCCCCCCCCCCCCTCGGTGAGCCCTCCGATCTCCTTTTAACGGCTAGGATTAGATCCATCCCTCGAACCGGTACGGGCAGATCTGAGCCATCAGATCCAAATCCAACGGATCAGATCCATTCACTTAATCCAGTCAGCAGCCCAGTCAACGCCTAGTCAGATCCGCGTCAGCAGCACAGTCAGCATCCACGTCAGAAAATGATTTTCCTATTTAATTCATTTTCGCAGTTTTGCAGAAAACCCCCTGTATATTAGATTTATCATTACTTTTCCTCTGTTTATCCAAATTCAAATAATTTTATATATTTGGAAAGCCCTTGACATGTAGAATATTTTAGATCTGTTAGAATTCAAATTTGACTTAGTTTAAAATATTCAAATTTCAAATGGATGATTTGAGTATATTTGTCATAACTTTAAATCTATAATTCCAAAAATTGCAAATAAAATTGTTTTGGAATCCTTAAAATATGTGTCATATTATGATTCTGTTAGAAAATAATTTCTGAGAATAGTTTTGACAATTTAATAATCATACCCTTAATTTGAATAGTTTGACTATTTTTGACATAACTTTTGATAGAAGGATTATTTTTAAATAAATCCAATTGCTATAAATTTATTTAAATCCCCTCTGTCTATTAACACTATTTATAAAAAAAATTATAAAAATTTAATCACAGAAAACTTTAATCTTATATTTATTCCTTTTATTATATTTTGCAAAAATAGAAATTAATTAAATTGCATTTATAGCCTAATGCATATTTTATAAATATCCCAAAAATTAGTATGTTGTTCCTATGATTAAAAAGTGCATTGCATGCATAATATATAATTTACCATATTGTTATACTTCCCATAGGAAAACTCCTCCATTATTTTCTCTAAGTTAGGATTATTTTCAACTTAGTATTTTGGTAAAGTGTTATACTCTTAGACACTTAGGATTTTCAAGATAGAGCTAGAAGGCCATTGAAGGACTTAGCCAAAACAAGACTTCAGAAGTATCTTCAAGGAGCAGAAGCACTTAGAAGAAAATCAAGAAGAAGTTCAAGAAGACCAACCTCCTTTATTCTCTAAGTCTTTCTTTCTCTCTTTCTTTCTTCTCTCTAAGACTTCATGATGACCAAGTTAAACCCAAGACCAACCTCAATGATACAAGAATCAATCAAGTCTGAAGATTTATCAAGTTTATCAAAACTTCAATCAAGACATCACCAAGGAGAATATTACAAGTCTGGAGATGAAGCCTGGAAGACCAACTACATCTTTCTTTCTTTCTTTTCCCTCTTTCCTAATCTTATCTTTCACTTTAGACATAAACGATTTTTGATCATGTTATTACCATCTTGAAGTTTGTTGGATCCTAGCGGCATAGTGAGATGAAGCGGCCTGGAGACTAACCTTACATGTCCACGTACATGAGACCTGTTCCACAATTTAAGTGGCTGGCCGGGTGTCTGTCTCTCTCACTATAGTGAATATCCAATTTACAAAGAGTTGTTAATAATTGTTGATCACCTTGAAGAATAGAGTTAGTATTTTCTCTAAGTAGTTATGCACATCATGACTAAGTCATTGAGTGCTTATTCAAGATGATTTATAACAAAGTATTTTGTCCAACCTATGACTTTAGTCCTTAGTCATTTTGACCAACCTAATTGCCTTGCATTAACTTAAAATATTTTCATGAAATGCATCTCTAGTCCTTAGAAATAATTTGCATATCATGCATGACATGTTTTCCTTAGAAGTTAATGAAACTTGTTTGTTCATTATGTATGCTTGTATGAATTGTGTTGTTTTGTTTTATGATTGTTGTATTGTTGTTTGTTTATATTGTTTAGACTGAACGGAGAGTTCCGAGTATCGTTGAAAAGAGTTTGTGAACAACGACAACATTCAAAGGCAAGTGGCACACCTCATAAACTTCCTACTATTTTCTATATGCATTACTTAGTGTATTTTTATATAAGCATGTGTAGGATAGTATTGCTATGCTAGACCTGTGTAGAAATTCCTTACTCCTGTGTCTAGGTTCCTATATAATAACTTAGTAGAAATATTGATGCTATGCAATTGATGAAAAGTTTTACAAATTGTTAAGTGGCTACTCAGGGCTGTGCTCGTGGTTGTCTTCGCCTAAGGTAGTTTCTACTATACTTAGGGCCGTGAGCATGGTGGTTTTCACCTGAGGGTACACATCCACTAAGTTAATGAAACACCTGGGTGGATTGGTTGGTATGGTTTATGTTGAGTGGCTATTTGGGACTGTGCTTGTGGTTGTCTTCGCCTAGGGTGAATTTAATTCTACTTAGGGCCATGAGCACGGTGGTTTTCACCCAAAAGTGCACTTGTGGATTGCCACCCAGGAACAAAGGGATCTGAAGAACTCCAAGTGATGTTAGCTTCCAGTGCAGCCATTGCCAATATGGGCTCTGGCTTGATCAACTAAGTTGCGTGGACTCGCCCCGGCTTGACAAGCAGATGTAGAGGGTGTTAGGTGGAACGGGTCAAGCCAGTATGGGGAGGGAAAATGCTTCTGAAAGATCTCGTCTCATTCTTCTCCTTTTCCTTATCACTTACAGAGTGTAAAGGATAGTTTGGGCTGAATGGGTACAATGGTGAACGTGCACAACCTCTGCAGAGTTAAAATCTAAGTACTTAGCCGTGTCCCCGGTACGGACAATTTGAGCAGCTGATCAAGGACGTCAACGGAGGATCCCACCATTCCAATTTTCTAAGTTAAAACTTGATGGGTGAACAAGGGTGAAATGAGACAGTGGATTTCATGCCACGGATGTCTCGATCAAAAGAAAAGTGTTTCCAAAGAGTTAGGAAAAATTTGCTTTCCGCAAAATAGCCTTGAACTCCACCAGCCAAATATGCATATAGGTTATTAGAGTTTTTCCATTAAGTGTCCACCATAGTGTCACTTGCCAGACTCCATTTTTAATGGAATCTGACCCACGTTGTTGCAATATTTTTCTTATTGCAGATTGTTCAGATGACGAGTGAGGTTTCGTTTAAAGGTTTCGAGTCTACAACCAACATGTTTTCGCCTGTGGCAACATGAAAGTGATGGAGACTCACTGCTATTGTATTTCCGCTGTTTACTCTTTCAAAGCTAGCTTTATGCTATGCAACTTGTATTGAATGTTTTGTAAGTCTGGATCATCGATGTAATAAAATTGATACTTTGTTGTGATATTACATCGTAAACTGTGTGTGCAAACGAATCGATCCAGGGATTTGCACTATACACAGGTATCTGCCTTATTTAAAGTGCAGGTACGCTACATTTTCTAGTAAAGGTGTTTGAACAACAAGGAAGACAATATAGAGTTTTATAATACTTGCAATATGTTTTTATATCATCTTGTTGTCATAGTTTATACTTGTGTTTGCTTTAAATAACCTTGCTAGCCAAAGCCTTGTACTGAGAGGGAATGCTTCTCGTGCATCCAAAACCTTGAGCCAAAACCCATGCCATTTGTGTCCACCATACCTACCTACTACATGGTATTTCCTGTCATTCCAAGCAAATACTTCGTGTGCTACCTTTTATTCAAAACTTATTATCCCTTATTTGTATCAATGTTTATTAGCTCATGAGGAAGTATGTGGTGTTATTGATATCAACCTTGTCATTTGCTTTTAGACAGACTTTCACCAACCGGACTAGTGGCATATACACCGCTTATCCATTAACTTTGCAAAAAGAGCTGGCAAATGGGGTGCCCAGTCCCAATTAATTACAACTTTAACCGTTGCATTCTCTTCACATTTTTGCTCTGATCTAATCAGCCAAGCAATAATACCAGTTTTTAACTGCATGTGTAAACAAAAGAGATAAGAGGGATGATCTGCCTTGCTGGTAGAAATAACGTCCTTCAATGGGAGCCGCTCTTGAAAGTCTGGTTGACAAGGGGGGTAGAGTGCCCATTACCATTCGTTGACAACGACAAACACCACTTAAAAACTTACTTTTATGCTCTCTATAAGATTTCAAAAAGCTATAAAAACTAAAAAGCTCTAGCACATGTTTGTATCCCTGCTTCCCTCTGCGAAGGGCCTATCTTTTACTTTATTTTGAGTCAGTTTACCTACTTCTTTCTATCCCCGAAGCAAAGATTTGTGTCAACTGTGTGCAACAATTCTTATATGCTTACTTATTACACTTGTTATATTTCTTTGTGTTGACAACTATCTATATGATATACATGTTCAAAAGTTGAAAGCCAATGCTGAAACTTATATCTTCCTTTGTGTTACTTCAATACTCTTTTACTTAGAAACTATTGCTTTATGAGTTAACTCTTATGCAAATCTTTTTGATGCTTGTTTGAAAGTACTATACATAAAAAGTTTTTACTTATATGATGTAGTTGTTTACTCCTTGTCTATTTGTTAGCAAACTATAGACCATTGCCTTTAGTCACTTCATTCATAACATGAGCTTTACATTATTATATGATCAAGATTGTGTGAAAGCATGTCACTTCAGAAATTATTCTCGTTATCGTTTTACCTAATCGGGACGAGTAGAACTAAGCTTGGGGATGCTTGATACGTCTCAAACGTATCTATAATTTCTTATGTTCCATGCTTACATTATACCCATTGCTACATGTTTTATATACACTTTATATGGTTTTTATGCATTTTCTGGGACTAACCTATTAAATAGGTGCCACAGTGCCAGTTCCCTGTTTTCTGCTGTTTTTGGTTTCAGAAAAGCTGTTAAGGAAATATTCTCGGAATTGCACGAAACAAAGCCAATATCCCTATTTTCCCCGGAAGCATCCAGAACAACGAAGAGGATACAGAGGAGGGCCACGAGGCGGCCTCACCTGGTGGAGGCGCGGCTCCTCCTCTGGCCGCGCCACCATGTGGTGTGGGCCCAACGGGGCCCCACCTCCTTCGCCCTTTCGCCTATAAAGACCCCCCGACGGGAAAACCCTAAGTACCCGAACACTTTTACACAATACGTTCCAGAGCCGCCGCCGTCGTCAACCCTAGTTCGGGAGGGTTCAGAAGCTCTTCCCGGCACCCTGCCGGAGAGGGGAATCATCACCGGAGGGCTCTACATCACCATGCCCGCCTCCGGACTGATGCGTGAGTAGTTCATCCTTGGACTACGGGTCCATAGAAGTAACTAGATGGTTGTCTTCTCCTATTGTGCCATCATGTTTAGATCTTGTGAGCTTCCTATCATGATCAAGATCATCTTTATGTAATGCTACATGTTGTGTTTGCTGGGATCCGATGAATAATTGAGTACTATGTCATTTGCTTCATTATATATTATGTGAGTGCGTTATTTATGATCTTGCGTGCTCTCCGTTACTAGTAGATGCTCTAGCCAAGTAGATGCTTGTGACTCCAAGAGGGGGTATTTATGCTCGATAGTGGGTTCATGTCTTCATTTAATCTGGGGGAGTGACAGCAACCTCTAAGATTGTGAATGTACTGTTGCTACTAGGGATAAAACAGTAGTTCTTTGTATAAGGATAATTGTGCTGCTTACATTACACACTTTACTTAATGCAATAATCTGTTGCTTGCAACTTAATACTGAAAGGTGTTGCGGATGCTATTGTGAAGGTGGACTATTAGTCATAGATGCAGTTGGATAACGGTCTATGTATCATGTTGTAATGCCCAAATGAATCTCACACTAGACACCATGACTTGTACATGCATCATTATGCAGTTCTTTATTCTGTCAATTGCCCAGCTGTAATTTGTTTACCCTCATGTATGCTATTATTATTTACGGAGAGACACCACTAGTGAACTGTGGACCCCGGTCCTTTTCTTCAAACTGATAATACAACCTACTGCAATCCTGTTACTTTCATTCTCTGCAAACAAACAAAATTTTCCACACATACGTTTAATCCTTTGTTACAGCAAGCCAGTGAGATTGACAACCTTACTGTTAAGTTGGGGCAAAGTATCTTGGTTGTGTTGTGTGCAGGTTCCACGCCAACTCAGTGCTAGCAAGAATTTCTGGCGCAGTTGACACCTTCGGAAGAATTCTAGTTTCCTACTGGTTCGATAACCTTGGTTTCACAACTGAGAGAAAGCTTGCTGCTACTAAATCATCACACCTTCCTCTTGGGGTTCCCCAACGTGCCTGTAGAGCATCAAAGGGCACCGTCGGTGGGCGCCCAAGGGGCCCACACCACATGGTGGCGCGGCCAAGGGGGGAGCCACGCCACCAACAGCTGTGGCCGCCTCGGTGCCCGTCTTCGTGTGTCCTTCAGACTCCGTGTACGTGACAAAAAAATAGGGACTTCGCTTTTTTGTTTCGTCCAATTCCGAGAATATTTCCAGAACAACTTTTCTGGAATCAAAAACAGCAGAAAACATGAACTAGCACTATGGCATCTTGTTAATGGGTTAGTCCCAGAAAATGCATAAAAATGACATAAACTGTATATAAAACATATAGCTATTGGTATAATATAAGCATGGAACAACATAAATTATGGATACGTTTGAGACGTATCAAGCATCCCCAGGCTTAGTTCAACTCGTCCTCGAGTAGGTAAAACGATAACAACAAAATAATTTCTGTAGTGACATGCTACCACACAATCTTGATCAAATAATATTGTAAGGCTCATGTTATGAATGAAGTGACTCAAGGAAATGGTCTATAGTTTGCTAACAAATAGATGAAGAGTAAACAACTGAATCATATAAGCAAAAACTTTTCATGAATAGTACTTTCAAGAAAGTATCAAAAAGTTTTGCATAAGAGCTGACTCATAAGGCAATAGATTCTAAGTAAAAGAAACATTGAAGCAACACATAGGAAGATTTAAGCTTCAGCATTTGCTTTCAACTTTCAACATGTATATCTCATGGATAACTGTCAACACAAAGAAATATAATAAGTGCAATAAGTAAGCATATAAGAATTGTTGCACACAAAGTTGACACTAGCGTTTGCTTCTGAGATAGAAAGAAGTAGGTAAACTGACTCAACATAAAGTAAAAGAAAGGCCCTTCGCAGAGGGAAGCAGGGATACAATCATGTGCTAGAGCTTTTTAAGTTTTTAAGTTTTTGAAATCATATAGAGAGCATAAAAGTAAGTTTTTGAGAGGTGTTTGTTGTTTTCAACGAATGGTAATGGGCACTCTACCCCCCTTGTCAATCAGACTTTCAAGAGCGGCTCCCATTGAAGAACGTTATCATCCCTCTTGTTCTCTTTTGTTTACACATGCAGTTATTCACTGGTAATATTGCTTAGCTGATTGGATCAGGGCAAAAATGTGAAGAGAATTAAGTGGTTAAAGTTGTAATTAATTGCGACTGGGCACCCCATTTGCCAGCTCTTTTTGCAAAGTTATTGGATAAGCAGATGTATAGGCCACTAGTCCAGTTGGTGAAAATCTGTCAAAAGTAAATGATAAGGTTGATATCGAAAACTCCACATACTTCCTCATGAGCTATAAAACATTAGCACAAATAAGAGGTAATAGCTTTTGAATAAAGGTAGCACTTACTTGGAATGGCAGGAAATACCACATAGCAGGTAGGTATGGTGGACACAAATGGCATGGGGTTTTGGCTCAAGGTTTGGATGCACGAGAAGCATTCCCTCTCAGTACAGGGTTTTAGGCTAGCAAGGTTGTTTGAAGCAAACACAGGATAACAACTGGTACAACAAGACTTACATGGAAACATATTGCAAGGAATATAAGACTCTACATTGTCTTCCTTGTTATTCAAACACTTTTAAAAGAAAATATCTAAACCTTAGAGATACCAAACATGCAAACCAAGTTTCAACAAGCTCTACGGTAATTCTTCACTAATAGGTTTTAACTACATGATGCAAGAGCTTAAACATGATATACTTGAGAGCTCAAAAAAATTGCCAAGCACCAAATTATCCAAGGCAATGATCTATACGAATATGTATGTCTTTTTTAATATACCACCTACCACATGTAGCATTTTCTGTTTCCAACCAAACACCAATCAACTTATTTCAACATAAACTCGCCAAGTAATTTAACAATGAAACAAGAGAGTATTTCTTTACAAGAACGAACAGCTCTGAACAAAGAGATGCATGAAAAACAGGAGCTAGAAGCTAGACAAAAATACTCAACAAATATAAGTGAAGAATACGAGTATTCATATGAAAAAGCGGAGCGTGTCTCTCTCCCACACAAGAATGATAGGATCCAATTTATTCAGAAAATGAAAATAACAAAGCAAAAATAAAAGCACACAGACGCTCCAAATAAAGCACATAAGATGTGAGAGAATTAAAATATAGTTTCACTAGAGATGACCTGATAAGTTGTTGATGAAGAAGGGGATGCCTTGGGCATCCCCAAGCTTAGACGCTTGAGTCTTCTTGAAATATGCTTGGGTGACCCACGGGGGCATCCCCAAGCTTAGGCTTTTCACTCTTCTTAATCACATCATATCATTCTCCCTCTTGATCCTTAAAAACTTTCTTCACACCAAACTCAAAGTAATCCTTATTATAGGGTTAGTGCATAATCAAAAATTCACATGTTCTGCAAGGACACAATCATCACCAATACTTCTGAACATAGCTACAGCCATTGATGTTTTGTGGAGCAAAGAAGTCCACTCAAACATAGTAAAAAGAGAGAATGCAAAATAAAAGGCAGGATCTATCAAAAAACAGAACAGTCTGTAAAGACATTTTTTCGAGGCACTTAAGTTGCTCAGATCAGAAAACTCAAAACTAATGAAAGTTGCGTACATATCTGGGGATCACACACAAAAAAATTCAGGACGTTTCGACTTTTCTGGAATTTATTATGAATTAAACGGCAGACAGCAAAAATCTGTCCCATTGCAGAAATCGAAATCTAGCATCAACTTTCTACTAGAGACTTTACTTGGAACAACAATGCAGTAAAATAAAGATACAAATGAGTTGTTATAGAAGTAAGCAAGCTCCTTGACTCAAATAAAAGCAAAGAAAAATGACAGAAATAAAACAATGGGTTGTCTCCCATAAGCGCTTTTCTTTAATGCCTTTTAGCTAGACTTGATAGTTGTAATGATGCTCTCATGAAAATAAAAAATGAAGAAAAAGGAGCATTAAGAAGAAAATTCAAAACACATTTAAGTCTAACCCACTTCATATGCATAGGAATCTTGTACACAAATAAATTCACAAAGAACAAAGTGACGAGCATAGGAAGATAAAACAAGAGTAACTTCAAAACTTTCAGCATATAGAGAGGTGTTTTAGTACCATGAAAACTTCTACAACCATATTTTCTTCTCTCATAATAATTTTCAGTAGCATCATGAATAAACTCAACAATATAACCGTCACATAAATCATGCTTTTCATGATCTACAAACACATAACTTTTATCAAGCTCAAAAATAGTGGGATTAAAACATTCAAACCCGCTTTTAACCATTTTATAACAAGATGATTGATCAATCTCAAAATATATGGGACTCCTAGATAAAGTCAAGACCTCTCCAATCCCATTTTCATTAGTATTACAATTAATATTATCAATTAACATAGGACCATCATCTAGAGCTTTATCATAAACATTTTCTAAGCAAAACTCTTTAGTACCATGCCTTTCGAAGTTAGGCACAAATAAAGGATTATCATAAGATTTATCAAAGGGATAATTGCTTCTGTGCCCAGGTTCTCTCTAGTTTATCCGTCTGTGCCATACCAGCGTAGTTTCTCTCGTCTGTGCCCTGGATGGCTCGGAAATCGGCCAAACGCTCCGTTGCCCTCTGGTCAACCGTCACTTGGCCTGACTGGTGGGGTCAGCCTGGCGCGGCTCGGTTGGGATTTTCTGGGGTCGGCTAGTGGGGTCGGCCCTTTGACCTTAGATGTGGGCCCAGCGAAGTGCATGCTCGTCCTCATCCTCCTCCTCCTCCAAGTGGGACCGCTCAAGTGGGGACAGGAAGTGAGTCTCAAGTGTGGACAGGAAGGGACGAGTCTGACGTCCAGGTTGGGTATCTCGGCCCCAATTAACACGTGGTTAACACCGAATTAACTGAGTTAACACTGAATTAACTGAATTAACACTGAAATAACTGACAATTCGTTGATTAGTACGTCATTGTTTAGTGAAACTGCTACTACTACTAACTGAAACTCGATCTATAACTCGAATTGATTTATAATATAGGATTCATAACTCGATTTGAAAACTGAAATTCAATTTATAACTCGAATTGAAACTGCTACTACGAATTGAAAATCGATTTATAACTCGAATAGGATTATATTAGGATTATATTCACAATTACAAAAGATTAGCAGTGCATGCAGCACTGCTACTACGCTGGCGGCGGCCTAATACTACTACTAATCAGCAGTGCAACTAATGCACTACTGCTACTACGCCGGCCTCGGCCTACATGCGCCGCTTCTTGGCCGGCGGTTCGTCGTCGTCGTCGGAGTCCTCCTCCTCCTCCTCGTCCTTCACCAACTCCGGGTCCGAGTCCTCCTCCTCGGACCCGTCGTGTTCGTCGTCGTCGGAGTCGCCGTCGGAGTCGTCGGGGTCAGAGCCGCCGCTCTGGTCGTCGTCGTCGCCCTCGCCGTCGTCGTCGGTGCCGGAGCCGCCGGCGTGCCCGTGGTCCTCATCCCACCACGGGATCGGGTTACCCTCGCCGTCGGAATCGCTCGGGATGGCTTCGTTCTGCCACCAGTGATCCATTGGAGAGAAAGGGTGGTTGGGGTTTTTCGGAATGAGGAGAAGAGAGAAACTGCACAAATGCGCAATGGAGAGAAGAGCGAGTGAACCGCAATGCAATGGGATTGGGGTTTTTATTTGTGAAGGATAGTGATGAATTCACTGCCGTCAGCTCATAAATCGATAACCGCTTGGGGCACCGAACAGGCGCATCGCCTCATTTTCTTGCCAATGCAGTGTAACATGACAACACAATTTACAGATTATATTCGCAATGATGACATCGTGTGACCGTGCTTCACGTCTAGTCGAACTGACATGCCTGTAAATGTTTACCACGTCATCTGGTGCCCCTATACGTGTCGAGGACAAGTGTCGAACAGTTGATGTGCGTCGTCGTTATGGTCAAATTTAATGCAGTTGAAAACGTTGTGAGACATCTACACGTATCAGAAGCATTATTTGCGAGAACTGACGCGATTAATTTTCTTTTTACGTGCAAATATCCGGACACGAACTGGACGTAAACTACACGTATCGGTGCATTCGTGTCAACACATCAAGCGCAATCTGAACACGAACTGGACGTGAACTGGCACCCACAATGCGCGCTCTGTGTAGTTACGCGATCTGAACGTGTGTAGACCTTGTTTATCAACTTGATTCGTTTGTAATATTTGTTATTGTACTTCTGTCGAACACCTTAAGTGCGCACTCTGGACGCGCCATGGCGTGCTACGGACGCGCCACGGCGTGCTCTGGGAGCGCACTGGCGCACATTTGGGCGCGAACTAAGACTAGACCATTCTTAGTTACTCCAAAATGATACTTTCGTGAGTATTTTGAAATTACCATGTTGCAATTCCAAAACCACTTCTCTTCAACTTTAGACCTCATCGTTCGAGTTTTGCGATATCACATGAGATACATGCCCTTCTAATTTTGAATGTATGTAGACCATGTTTTTCAACTTGAGTCGTTAGTATATGACATATGAAGACTATGTACATCGGTTTTTCAATTTTTCGATAATTTTTTAATTTATTATGGTTATTTCAAATTCGGTCAAACCTAAGTTTGACCAATATTTAAACAAGTTTAAAACATGAAAATGAAAAACTAAGCATGGATCCTTCTTAGTCACTCCAAAATGAAGCTTTTGTGAGGTTTTTGAAAATTTAATGTTGCAATTCCAAAACCACTTCTCTCTAACCTTAGACCTCATAGTTTGAGTTATGCAATATCACATGAGATCCATGCCCTTCTCCTTTTGAATGTATGTAGACCATGTTTTTCAACTTGAGTCGTTAGTATATGACATAATACGACTATGTGCGCATGATTTTCCTTTTTTTAATTTTTTTTAATATTTGAATCTCATTTCAAATGTCGGTTAAACTGCAGCCGCCCGATTTCCTATAGAAGGAATCTGCACGCAGACTCGGGGCGATCCGCGAGAAGCTCATTCTGCGATCTGATTGGACGCGCGCGTAGGACAAGGGCTGTATACCCGCTGACGAGTGGACCACGGCGGACCCAACGGGGATTTTGGCTCGCCCACCCCCATTTGCCTCAGTGACACAAAATGGGTATTTTGGCACACCAAATGCGGATTTTGGCTGTTAACCGTCATCGTAACTTAAATGGGGATTTTGGCAAACCAAATGGGGATAGCCATGAGCTTGCTCAAATCTAGCTTGAATCCATATAAATTTTCAAATGAGTTTGGACTCGCTGAAAAATGTGTTTCAAATGAGCTCCAAAGGTAGGGTAAACGGCCCCGTTTCTAAGCAAAAATGGTGGACTCGTTGAAAAATGTGTTTCAAATGAGCTCCAAAGGTAGGGTTAACGGCCCCATTTCTAAGCAAAAATGGTGGACTCGCTGAAAAATGTGTTTCAAATGAGCTCCAAAGGTAGGGTAAAAGGCCCCATTTATAAGCAAAAATGGTGGACTCGCTGAAAAATGTGTTTCAAATGAGCTCCAAAGGTAGGGTAAACGGCCCCATTTCTAAGCAAAAATGGTGGACTCGCTGAAAATGTGTTTCAAATGAGCTCCAAAGGTAGGGTAAAGGGCCCCATTTCTAAGCAAATTTTGCAAACTGAACTGGATTTACACACACAATTGGAAACGTCAAGCACAAGGCCATTGCCAAATTTCATGGTAGTACAAAATGGAATTGCCCTTGCTAAATTATAAAATAGATCAACAACTAATAACTAAATTGGCACTTGCCCTTAATAAAGCAACTAATAACTAAAATTGACTACCACTCGTCCTCGTCATCGGAAACCTCCACCGACTCGGCCTTGCCCTTGCCCCTGCCCTTGCCCTTGGCATCGACCTCTTCTGGGGCGTTGCTGTTCGACGCCGACCACATGTCCTCTTTCTTCCCCTTGCTCTCCGAGTAGATACTGAGCCGTTGCTGCTCGGCGGCGGAATGCTTGGCCAGGTCCATGGCTTTCTGGTCGGCCATGGCCCATGCCAAACCCGGGTCCAGGACCTCCGTGACCTCCTCCTTCCAGGCCATGGTCCAGTCCATACCCTGGTCGTCCTCGTCGGACAGATCGATGAAGGGAATGGGATCGGGAGCAATGGCCCTGCCCCTGCCCCTGCCCCTTGGAGACTCCCCGTCCCATGCCGCTTCCCTCGCTCGCCTCCTGCTCGAACTTGGAGGAGTACGCGCACGCCCACGCCCACGCCCACTCCCCATGCCGCTTCCCTCGCTCGCCTCAAGAAACCAAGGATAGGGGACGTGGCGGCGGCGGTTCGAGCTGGGAGTGGAGCTGCCATCACCACGAGGCATGGAGAGATACAGGACTGGGCGAAGGTGTCTAGGAGAGGAAGAGGGGATTTGTGAGCGCAATGGGCAAGGAGATTGCTCCTTTTAATGTTAGGAGCGGTCTGGACGGCGTCGCGGTCTAGACAGCAGTAATGGCGACCGGGCATTGATTCGGGTCCAGACTGCTCATCTTGCAGCAGGATAGAGTAGGCAAGAGAGACGCGAGGACGGCGGAGCAGATGCGTGTCCGGTCCGGCAGTGTAGTCGGCGAGGCAGCTTTTTGCTGGCCAGGGGGGCACGCCATTGAAGGCGCGGCGAGCACAGGTGGAATGGCATGGACGCGCACGTACCGCCGCATGCATGCAGGTGGGACGCGGTGCATGCACTTCGCTGGGCCCACATCTAAGGTCAAAGGGCCGACCCCAGGAAATCCCAACCGAGCCGCGCCAGGCCGAGCCGCGCCAGGCCGACCCCACCAGTCAGCCCAAGTGACGGTTGACCAGAGGGCAACGGAGCGTTTGGCCGATTTCCGAGCCATCCAGGGCACAGACGAGAGAAACTACGCAGGTATGGCACAGACGGATAAACTAGAGAGAACCAGGGCACAGAAGCAATTTTCCCTTTATCAAAATAGCATGGATTATCATAGATAATAGGAACATAATTATTATCATAAGTTTTACTCATATCCACATGAACATAACATTCATCCTCCTTTGGTAAGCATGGGGGACAATCAAATAGTGTAAGAGATGAAGAGTTACTCTCATTAGAAGGTAGGCATGGGTAGCTAATCCATTCTTCCTCCTTTTGTTCATCACTCTCCTCCTCTTTTTCATCCAATGAGATCATAGTTTCAGCAATTTCTACTTCCATAGGTCCCTGAAAGGAAGCAAGTTGTTCTGGAGAATAAGTTTTCTCAAGAAATTTAGTGATATAAGGATTATCATTGTAATATTCAAGTCAGTAAGCAAGTATCTCGGAATTCGCAGACTTATAAGGGGCATCATCACCCTGAAGCGCACAAGCAATTTCATAAGCACCCTTAAAAACAAAAAATTCTTCAATTTTTTCAAGATTAGCAAAGTCATAGTTTCCTTTAGCATAAGAAGCCAACGTCTCATCATCATTATAATCACATTGGAAAGGGAGATGTTTATGCCTCCTACAGCAAAAACATTTATTAAAGCACCATGATTCATCATAAGTAGAGCACAAGTTTTTAGCAAAATAATTCAATCTACTTATTTGTTCCCATAAATGTGCCCCTTTTTTAGACAAGCGGTATTCCTTATAATAATTTTGTTGTTCCCTCGTGAACCCACCGTGCCAATAATATTTTGTATCAAATAGAGAAACCATTGATAGCAAGTAAAGAACTAGACATAATAACAAACCGAAATAAGCTAGATGCAAGAAACTGATTTTTTTTTGTGTTTTTGATAATTAAAAGCAAACAAGACAAAAAATCAAACAAAGAAAGACAATAAAAAAGTAAAGAGATTGGAAGTGAGAAACTCCCCTTGCAGAAGGCTTGATCTCCCCGGCAACGGCGCCAGAAAAATCTTGATGCTTGTGATGAGTTGGGAAACCCCAAGAGGAAGGTATGAAGAGGGTAGCAGCAAGTTTTCCCTGACGCCAGAAAAATCTTGACGGCGCCAAAAAAATCTTGATGCTTATTATCAATCCAGCAGGAGATGAAGGCACTTCTGAAAGTGTCAACGGCGCCAGAAAGTCTTGATGTGTAGTTGACGAGGGATGGTCCTGACGGTTGACTTGAAACTTGCACACAACACAACGAAAATACTTTGTCCCAACTTAACAGTGAGATTGTCAATCTCACCGGCTTGCTGAAAATAGAGGATTAAACGTATAGTGTGGAAAATGATGTTTGTTTGCAGAGAATGTAAAAGAACAATGTTTGCAGTAGGTTGTATTATCGATATAAAGGAATGGACCGGGGTCCACAGTTCACTAGTGTTGTCTCTCCATAATAAATGACTAACATGTAGGGTAAACAAATTACAGCTAGGCAATTGACAAAATAAAGAAGTGCATAACAATGCATACACTAGTCATGGTGTCTATTATGAGATTTACTTGGGCATTACAACATGATTCATAGACCGTTCCAACCGCATCTATGACTAATAATCCATCTTCAAGTTAGCGTCCGTACCCCGTTCAGTATTAAGTTGCAAGCAACAGATTATTGCATTAAGTAAAGTACGTAATGTAAACAATACAATTATCCTTAGACAAAGCATCGCTGTTTTACCCCTAGTGGCAACAACACATCCACAACCTTAGAGTTTGCTGTCACTCCCCCAGATTAAATGGAGACTGAACCCACTATCTAGTATAAATACTCCCTCTTGGAGTTACATGTATCAACTTGGACAGAGCATCTACTAGTAACGGAGAGCATGCAAGATCATAAATAACATACACATGATATTAAAATAAGCAACTTGACATAGTATTCAATATTCATCGGATCCCAGCAAACACAACATGTAGCATTACAATAATATGATCTTCATCATGATAGGCAGCTCACAAGATCTAAACATGATAGCACAAGAGGAGAAGACAACCATCTAGCTACTGCTATGGACCCATAGTCCAAGGATGAACTACTCACGCATCACTCCGGAGGCAGGCATGGTGATGTAGAACCCTCCGGTGATGATTTCCCTCTCCGGCAAGGTGTCGGGAAGAGCTTCTGAACCCTCCCGAACTAGGGTTGACGATGGCGGCGGCTTTGGAACTTTTCGTGGATGGAGGCTCGGGTCTCTAGGGTTTTCCCGAGGAGGTGTATTTATAGGCGAAAGGGCAACGTCGGTGGGCGCCCGAGGGGCCCACACCACGTGGTGGCACGGCCAAGGGGAGAGCCGCACCACCAACAGGTGTGGCCGCCTCAGTGCCCGTCTTCGTGTGTCCTTCGGACTCCGTGTACGTGACAGAAAAATAGAGACTCCGCTTTTTGGTTTGTCCAATTCCGAGAATATTTTCAGAACAACTTTTCTGGAATAAAAAATAGCAGAAAATAGGAAATGGCACTGTGACATCTTGTTAATAGGTTAGTCCCAGAAAATGAATAAAAATGATATAAAATGTATATAAAATATATAGCAATTGGTATAATATAAGCATGGAACAACAGAAATTATGGATACGTTTGAGACGTATCAGCGCACGAGAGCTGCAACTATCTTCAAAGACGAGAACAGTAGATCGGATGAGTTAGACATGCGACCACACCAACGAACACGAATACCAACCAGATCCTAAGAGATTTGCCAGGAATACAACTCCATAGGCCTTCGGTCAGAGCCGGTATAGTGCATGGAGGACCTTATATGACAAAGGGATGTTGCCGTTGGCTGATCCATCCAAAGACGGCACAACACCTCATGCTTGGCTGCAACTACTTGAGCACCGTGCCTGAGACGAACTTTCGCTAGCATGGCGAGATTGAACGCAACCGCTCCTTTCGGCTGTTCTCTTCTCGCTTGGTTGGACGACACTATCACGACTATCCCAATAGCGAAAAGAAGATAAGCAAGCGGCACAATCATCTATGCCATGTGGGGCGCATGGAAGGAGCGGAACAGGAGGGTCTTCCTCAACACGACCTTGTTACCTCATGCGGTGGCCGGCTTGGTTCACGAGGAGATGGCGCAGCGGGCTAACGCTCACGCACGGAATTCCGGAGATGTTCAAAATGGTGTGTAAATGGACCTTTTGGGATTTTCGAACATTAAACTATGTAAATAGCGACTGCATTGACCTAAAAAAGCATTATTTGCACAAGTTGGGTTTTCATCGTTTCCTCCCCATACGAATGTAAATTGTTCAGTGCAAAAGTTGTTGCGTGAAAAGATATACACTCATCATCTTATCCGAAAGAAAAACGGGAAATACATCCTTGAAACAGAAAACCGTAAAATCATTTGAGTTGTAAGAGTACCGATGCTACATATAAAGAAATTGCCTCCTCTGATGTTTTCAACTTTAAATATAAATAAGTATAATTCTTGTGTCCAAGCACTACTGCTACTTCGTGTTATCACTTACTCACTCTATCTCAAATTACACTGTCTTTTAGGATTAAAGTCAAATTAGGTAACATTTGATCAAGTATATGAAAAATATTGATATTAAAAATCAATATTATTGAAATCCCCATAAAATTTACATCATATGCAATTGGTATTGTGGATATTGATTCTTTTTTTGCATAATTGATACTTAACACGAGGTAATTTTGAGATTGAAGAAGTAGTATATGCCTTATCTACAGACTGTAAGGTTTTGTTTTACAATCAACCATGTGTTGGATTGATCTCTGTCGTGTGAGCCCAACGGCTCCACGATCCCCTTGACTGCGCCCTGATTGGGGGCGCCTGTTCCGTTATGGACGGTGGGCCCCTGTGACCTGCGCTATAAATAAACGGTGAGGGCTGGGGCACACGGTACGAGGTTAACCGTGCCGCCAGTCACCCCACCGACATCCCCTCCGATCTAGGGTTAGCGCAGTGCTCACGGGAAGCACCACCGCGCTGCCACCACTCCGTCACCGACGCCGTCGACCACCATGGCCTCCGGCTCGAGCTCCTCGAGTCACAGCGAAGGTATCGCCTCTCCCCTCCCCCTCTCTCTCTCTCTCTGTTTCTCTCTGTCAACCGAGTTCTACTCCATACACACAAAGGTTTCTACCGATAGAGTGTTTATAGGATCTAACAATGGTATCAGAGCGCAATAGATCCTAATTTTGTTTCGGTAGTGATTGAAAAGAAAAGAAATCACCGGAAGCCCTCGGGCTCACCGGCAAAGTGCGCCGCCGATCTCGGCCGCACCAGTTCCTCTCGATCCAGATGCACACCGCAAGGGGCATCTGGACGAAGAACAACCCCCTCGGGGGTAAAGAAAAAACAAATCCTAAACCTAGCCAAACCCTAGATCGGGGAAGGGAAAAGAACTTACCGGCCATAGCCACATGACAGAGAGCCGGCAAAGGGCACCGCCGCTACGCCGCTTGACGGCGGCGCGCTCTCCTTCGGGAGTTCGCGCACACCGGCAAGGGGAGCAGGGGAGGCGCCGTCGTCTTCTCGAGTTGGCTTTCGGGCTGCTCGGAGGAGAAAGAAAAGAGAAAAGAAGGGGAGGAGCCCGTCGCGGCCTGTGTGCCGCGCGGTCGCTCGCCCTCGCCGTCGCCGGCGTGCTGCCGGCCATGGGCACTCCCCGCCGCCGTTTTCGGTGGAGAGAGAAGCACGGGATGGGGAAAGGATAGAATGGCGCTAGGGTTAGGTCAACTGACCGAACTGGTCGTTTTGATCGGAACGGAAATGACGCTCGGACGTCCGATCGTATCGGACGACCAGGATTGGCTCGGAGCGGCGCTGGGCGTAGAGCAGGCCGTGGGCCGGTTTTGCGTCGTAGCGTGGGCCGTGGGCCGAGCGCGCGCGGCAGTTTTCGGCTGCTGTGGGCGAAAGAAGCGCTGTGTGCGCGCGACAGAATAAACCGTGGGCTGGGCCATGGGCCGATTTTCTATTTTCCCATAGTTTTAATTTTACAGAAGCAATTTCAGCAATTTTTGTGCTGAATTTTGCACAGTTTTCTCCTATTCAAATTATTCCAACGAAAATTTGTTTTAGAAAATACAAAAGTATACAGAAATGCTTCTGAAAAGTATAAAGTTTATGAACTTTTATTCAAAGTTTCCGCTGCATAATAGTTAAAAGTAATTTCTTAAAAGTAATAAAGTGATAATTAAAATTTTAAAGATATGATTAAAGCAATATTAAAGATGATTATGATTCTGTTATTATATGACCAACGTTGTTAATAGCATGATCATGATTTGTTTATTATGTGTTAAGAGGTGCATTTATTTCTTTTATTGCCTAACGGTGATATAGTTTTAATTGCACAACAGTTGTATGCTTTAATTTATACCAACGTTGGATTAAAAGTATGCAATTGTTTTTGTTATCGCACATCCTTGTGGTTTCAGGAAGTTTTCATCTGATGAGTTGCCTCAAGGACATTCTGACACTCAGGGGTGACAACTACGCTGAGTGGTGGAAGAAAGTTGAACTGGCCTTTGTCTGTGCTGAAGTTGACTGGGTTGTGAATGCTCCACAGCTAGTCAAGCCAGCAGAGCCAGTAAAAGAGACAATTGATGATGAATCTGCTTGGCAGAAAAAGTTAAGGGACTATGCTCCAGTGGAGATGTCCTACACCCTACGGAACAAAAGTGGGTGAACACCAATAAAAAGTGCATGGCATTTATAAAGAACACAATTGAGAACGTCATTGTGGGCTCAATTGAAGAGTGTGCCTCTGTGGGAGAGTATCTCCAAAAGATAAAGAGCCAGTTTACTGGTTCTTCAAAGACATATGCTACCCAGCTGCTAAAACAGCTGGTGACAGAAAAGTATCATGGAGGTGCACATGGCATAAGGGAGCACATTCTCAGAATGAGCAACATGGCTGCTAAGCTTAAGTCCATGGAGGCTGATCTGGAGCTCAAGCCTGCACTTATAGTTCACTTGGTGATGGCTTCACTGGCACAACAGTTTGACAACAAAACAATGTGTCACCTGAAAAATGGGACATTGAAAAGACCATTGCCATGTTGTCGCAAGAAGAGGAAAGGCTGAAGTCCCAGAATGGGGGCTCCTTGAACTACGTGAAGGACAACAAGAACAAGAACTACAATGGTTCCCCTTCAAAGCCATATGGCAAAGGTCCCCACCAGTACAAGCCATATGGCAAAGATCCCCAACAGTATGAGCAACAGCTTCCAGTGGACAAAGACACATGCCTCTACTGCAAGAAGAAAGGGCATTTCAAGCATGATTGCCCAGATTGGCTCAAGAGCATAATGGCAAAGAAAGGTAAAGACTCAGTTTCTTTTGTAAATGAATCCCTGTATACACAGTTTTCAAAATCTACTTGGTGGATTGACTCAGGTGCAACTGTTCATGTTGCAAATTCTTTACAGGGATTCCATTCGACAAGGACTTTGCAAAGAAGCGAAAGAAATATTGAAGTCGCAAATGGAGTTCAAGCAGAAGTTGAGGCTGTTGGCGACATCTCCTTGGAGCTAGCTAATGGTTTCAATATCATGCTTAGAGATGTTTTATTTGTTCCTTCGATTCACAGAAACTTAATAAGTGTATCACGTTTGGATAAAGACAGTTATGAATGTTATTTCGGTCATGGCAAGTGTGCCATATGGTTTAAAGATGCTTGTGTGGGTATTGCTTTACTTCACGATGAGCTTTATTTGTTATCCTTGCGTGAAAAAGTACATTCTGTGAGTAATGTGAATGAACAAATTCCCTTGTCGAACAAAGAACAAAAGAAAAGAAAGCGAACTCATGACTCATCAAAGTTATGGCACTGTCGATTAGGCCATATTTCGAGGGGAAGAATAGAAAACCTCGTTGAAAATGATATTCTTCGTCCGTTAGAGTTCTCAGATATCGAACAATGCATAGATTGCATAAAAGGAAAGTATGTAAAGCAAATTAAAAAGGATGCAAACCGAAGCACATCGACACTAGAAATCATTCACACTGATATATGTGGACCATTTCCGATGAAAAGTGTGGATGGTTATGACTCGTTCATAACATTCACAGATGATTACTCCCGATATGGTTATATTTATCCAATTAAAGAAAGATCTGAAGCATTGGATAAATTTAAGATATTCAAAGCTGAAGTTGAAAATCAACATGATAAAAGAATTAAAATAGTCAGGTCCGACCGTGGGGGGGAGTACTACGGTCGGCACACACCATATGGTTAAGTACCTGTACCTTTTGCAAGGTTTTTACAGGAAAATGGAATAGTCGCCCAGTATTCTATGCCGGGCGAACCTCAGCAAAATGGAGTAGCTGAAAGGCGTAACCGTACTCTTATGGATATGGTGCGCAGTATGATGAGTTATTCCACACTGCCATTGGGATTATGGATGGAGGCGTTAAAAACCGCCATTCATATTCTCAATAGAGTACCAAGTAAGTCGGTGCCCAAAACACCGGTTGTGGACAGGGAGAGTTCCTTCTCTACGCCACTTGAAAGTCTGGGGGAGCCCAGCTGAGGCAAAAGTTTTTAATCCAAATATTGCAAAGTTAGACCCCAAAACAGTAACTTGCCACTTCATTGGCTATCCTGATAGATCAAAAGGTTATTGTTTCTACTGTCCAGACAGACACACAAAGTTTGTAGAAACGAGACATGCGGTCTTCTTGGAGGACTAAATGATGAGGGGGAGCATGGTAGGCCGGAAAATTGATCTTGAGGAGAAGAGGGTGTGTGCACCTTTTCCGATGATCCATGAGCCATTTTTCGCCCTACTTGTTGTACCTGCACCGACAATCCCCGAGGTTGTGGTGAAAGCACCTGTTGTAACTCCACGCGTGACCACAACGAGGCAAGATTCGGAACCTGTCCGTCAGGAGCCGACTCAACCCGTTGTTGAGCATGAAAGGGAGCGGCAACAGCCACATTTAGAAGAAGAGTCACACGTTGAGACACATGATGTGCCAGAGAATGAGACTCTCAGAAGGTCTAAAAGAGCTAGGAAATCAGCTATTTCTAGTGATTATAAAGTTTATAATACAGAAACAGTTCATATGGAAGAAGATCCCACTTCATATGAAGAAGCCATGAGAAGCGTTCACTCTTCGAAGTGGCTAGAGGCCATGGAAGATGAGATGAAATCGATGAGTTCTAACAATGTTTGGAACTTAGAGGAAATTCCCAAAGGAGCTAAAACAGTAGGCTGCAAATGGGTCTACAAAACAAAGTATGACTCCAATGGGAACGTAGAAAAGTATAAAGCAAGACTTGTGGCAAAAGGCTTTACGCAAAGAGAAGGGGTAGATTACAATGAGACATTTTCTCCGGTCTCATGTAAGGATTCCTTCAGAATCATCATGGCACTAGTTACTCATTTTGATTTAGAGTTACATCAAATGGATGTAAAGACGGCATTTCTAAATGGAGATTTAGAAGAAAATGTTTACATGAAACAACCCAAGGGTTTTTTCATGGAGGGGAAGGAACATATGGGATGCCGCCTAAAGAAATCCATTTATGGGTTAAAGCAAGCCTCTAGACAGTGGTATTTAAAGTTCAATGATACAATTAAAAGTTTTGGATTTAAAGAAAATGTTGAGTACAACTGCATTTATGCAAAGTTTAAAAGTGGGAAATATATTTTCCTAATTTTATATGTGGATGATATCCTGCTTGCTAGCAGTGATATTAGTCTACTACTAGAAACAAAGAAGTTTTTATCCTCAAACTTTGATATGAAAGATCTTGGTGAAGCTTCATATGTTTTGGGCATAGAAATTCATCCAGATAGAAAGAATGAAGTGTTAGGACTATCGCAAAAGGCATATTTAGAAAAGGTTCTAAGGAAGTACAATATGCATAAAAGTAGTACCTCACCTGCTCCCATAGTCAAGGGCGACAGTTTTGGGAAATTTCAATGTCCCAAGAACCAATATGAGATCGATCGAATGAAAGCAGTACCATATGCTTCGGCTGTTGGAAGCTTACAGTATGCACATGTGTGCACTCGCCCTGACTTAGCTTTTATCACCGGGGTACTCGGTAGATATCAAGAGAATCCAGGCCAAGAGCACTGGAATATGGTAAAGAAAGCATTGCGATATGTGCAAGGCGCAAAAGACCTCATGCTAACATATAGAAGATCTGAATCCCTAGAGATAAGAGGGTATTCAGACGCAGATTTTGCGGGAGACAAAGATGATAGAAAGTCCACGTCAGGGTACGTGTTCACTCTCGCGGGAGGGGCTATTTCGTGGAAAAGCTCCAAACAGTAATTAGTTGCATCGTCCACGATGTATGCAGAATTTATAGCATGTTATAAGGCCACGGGGCAGGCGGTATGGTTAAAGAAATTTATACCCGACTTGATAGTGGTAGATTGCATTGACAAACCACTAAAGATGTACTGTGACAACCAGCCCGCAGTATTCTATGCTCACAACAACAAGTCGAGTAATGCTACAAAGGCAATAGATATAAAGTATTATGTTGTGAAAGATAAAATCCAGGATCAAACTATAAGTCTCAAGCATATAAAGACAAAGGATATGCTTGCGGATCCGCTAACGAAAGGCTTACCACCCAGTGTGTTCAAGGAACACACAGCCGGCATGGGTTTAATGGAAAGACTATGATTCCTGGATTACAGAGGCCCAAAAGTAACAAGATTTGTTTCAAAACAGAAAAGTATATAGTGGTTGTCTGATTCTATCGGCAATTGAGCTGTGACGATGAAACATGCTCTATGTACTAATCCGTGATGAAACGAGTAAAGTAAAAGGTAAAAGTAAAAGTTGAGGTCAAGGGGAGAATGTTAGATTGATCTCTGTCGTGTGAGCCCAACGGCTCCACGATCCCCTTAGACTGTGCCCTGATCGGGGGCGCCCGTTCCGTTATGGACGGTGGGCCCCTGTGACCTGCGCTATAAATAAAGGGTGGGGGCTGGGGCACACGGTACGAGGTTAACCGTGCCGCCAGTCACCCCACCGATATCCCCTCCGATCTAGGGTTAGCGCAGTGCTCACGGGAAGCACCACCGCGCTGCCACCACTCCGTCACCGACGCCGTCGACCACCATGGCCTCCGGCTCGAGCTCCTCGAGTCACAGCGAAGGTATCGCCTCTCCCCTCCCTCTCTCTCTTTGTTTCTCTCTGTCAACCGAGTTCTACTCGATACACACAAAGGTTTCTACCGATAGAGTGTTTATAGGATCTAACACCATGGTCATGGTCTAGTACTAGCTTAGTTTTTTTTTGGCAAATTGCAAGTTCCCTGTACAGTAAAACCAGAAATAGTTCCTTGTTTTGGAAAACGTAATTACAACCTTAAGTCGGTTCACGGCATCACCCCTCAAAGCCGTTCGAGCCGTCATGAGTCCGTGACGGAGCGGGGCTTCGAACTGGCCTTCGAATCGAATCACCACATCTTTCTCCCCCACCCCATCAAGCCGCCGCCCTCACCGCCGCACCAGCCGCCGCCGCCGCCGGTCGCGCGCGATGGAGTCGACGCGCTGCCCGTGTGGCGAGGGCTCGCTGACTGCGGACCCGGACTCGGGCGCGCTCGTCTGCACGTCCTGCGGCCGCGTCCACGACGCCGGCGCCGCAGAGTTCATCCATCGGGCCGAATTCACCGAGTGGGGGGAGCTCGACAGAAGCGCCTCCTCCGCCGTCCATCACAGCACCCAGTCCCCCTACCTCGACCAGAAGCTCTACGCCGCCACCACCGTCATCACCTCCACGGCCGCCCAATTCAGACTCTCGGCCAGACTCGTCGAGGAGGTCCTCGCCATGGCCCACAAGGCCACCGAAGGGAAACTCGCCACCGCAGGCTCCGCCTTCCTCCCCGCGCTCGCTGCCGCCTGCGCCTTCCTCGTCGCGCGATCCCACCGCCTTCCGATCTCCCTCGCCGAGGCCTCTGAGGCCGCGGCCTGCAGCACGTTCGCGCTCGCTGACCTCGTGTCCCGCATCGCCTCCTGCCTCTCCCTCCCTCCCCTCCCGTATTTCGACTACTCCGCCGCCCTCGAACGCAGCATGCAATGTTTGGAGTCGCTCTCCGAAGCTGCGGGCGAGAAGACGGGGGAGATCCTCTCGCAAGCCCGATTTCTCCTCCGCTGCGCCTCCAAGTGGTCGCTCACCACCGGTCGGCACCCGCTCCCACTTGTCGCCGGTGTGATCGCCTTTGCCGCAGAGGTGAACGGGGTCACCTCTATGTCTGTGGAAGAAATTGCCCAGCAGATCTCGGCGGTGCCCCGCACCAGCCGCTGCCGATACAGGGAGCTCGTTGCTGCTCTGGTGCGTGTCGCGCAGAAGTTGCTTCCGTGGGGCGCTGACGTCAATACCAGAAACCTGCTCATCAACGCTCCCATGCTTCTCCGACTCATGGAGATGCGATCACAGTCTGACCAGTCGGAACTGTATCTAGAGAGCTTTGCTCCAGACATTGCCGGCATTGTGCAGGTGTACTCATCAGTTGACGAGGACGAGTCCAAGTACCTCGAGACTGTTCCCCTGGATGTTGATGATTTGGATTTCAAGAAATCTCGGCAAGAGGGAACAGAATCAGAGGATTTGAAGATCTCAGAGGGGTCCATGTCAGATACTTACCAGAATGTCTTAAAGAGGATCGCTCAGCTAAAGGAACTTGGGAAGGTTGGTAAAGTTGCTAGCAGGAGGAAGCGGTGGAAGAGAGGGCTGGAGCTGGAACCGTGGATGGATTATCTGGGCAATGACTGGACCAAGAACATGCCCCTTGAGCAGGTAGCAGATATTGACATTGGCTATGATGCACCTCCTCCATCGTTTACTGCTGGAATGGAGTTGCAGAAGCGGAGGAGAGCACGGATTGAAGCTGCTAAGTGTCGGATCGATGAAATTAGGAAGGCTCCTGCTGCTCGTATTGCAAATGCAATTGATTCACCGTCTGCTCTTGGAAATGAACATCTCTGTCCACCACAAAAAAACAAGAGGAAAAAGCAAGGGCGAAAGAGACAAGATGGCAGTGATCATCTGGCAGAAATTTCAAATGCTCCTGACTCTGGGGAGAAGAAACGAAAAAGAGGCGCGTGTAATGATATTGACTGGGAAGATTGTGTTATTGAGCTCCTACTATTACATGGTGCAAAAGAAGCAGAGATAGAACAAGGCCAGTACAAAAGATTGTTGGAGTTGCATGTCTTCAGTGCAGTAAGTGGAGACAGATGAAAACTTGGCGATGCAGCGTCTTCACTCTTTAGTATTTGATGATGAAGGACTTGCTTCCCGAACATAGGTTGTCATTATTCAAAAGCGTGCATATTGTGATGGAGAAATTTTGTGAAGTTCAGTCAAGCTGATCATGCGAAGAATATATTGTGATAGGAAATGCTAATACACGGTAGGCTTTCTGTTTTTCTCCTGGTAAAAACAGAGAGATAAATACCGCATAGGACTGATACAGTCCCCAGCGATTTTGATTGCGTTGTTGACTGGGGGGATGTGTCACTTTGTGTACATTGCTATACAGCTTATGAAGATATACTTGGTTGGACTCAACATTGCTGTACAGCTTATGAATGACATACTTGGTTAGACTCGTCGTCAATCTTGTTAATACTATAAATGCATCATTGCTGAAGTCCCCAAGTGAAAATCTGGCTTGATAATTTTTCTTTTGTTAAGAAATATGTGTCCGTGGCATGTGATTTGAAATCGGTTTAGAATATGCCTTTTTGTGCTTCTAACTTCAGTTTCATACATGAACGAGTTACATGTGAGTTAATTACAATTACAATATAGTTCTGCTCGTTGAAGGGCTGGCGGTGGAGCTATGTTAGCACTTAGCGGTTAGCTGGCCATGTGCAGTTCATCTTTGTAGGAAGTACAGAAATGGTCGTTTGGCTAGTTCTCAAGTCATCCTTACATGTATGTTGATGTAGTCATCTTACTTTGTGTACTCAACTGGTTGAGCTGTTATGCTGCACATGTTGCTGTTGGCAATGAATCCATATGATGTGTGGTAAAAAATTCTGCCATCGATCCTGGTATGTTGGTTACTGTTTTCTCACCTGGCAGAGTGAACTCATGAGATATATGAGAACGTTTAAACAGAGAAGATGATGGGAAGAAATTCTTTCAGGTGAAAGAGAAAGAAAGACAATCCAGTGAGAAGGAATGCAAGTGTTGCTGGCGATCTTTGCTCTGGGAGAGGCGTCGACGTGCCTTCTGACGATGCTCTGTTGCTTTTGCAGGCTCTCCAGTCTTCAGAAATCAGTTCCAGCTGCCACTTCCAGTTTTAACTTGCATATTTTATTTCTGGTGATCACTTCAGGCTATCATAGGCATGGGCAGCACCTCTTCAGGCAATGACTTTTTCAGGTCATTTGCTGTGACTTAGCTTCTCCCAAGTCAGCGGTTAGTTTATCATTCTCATTGTTTCAAATGAGCATATGTTTTGCTTTATGAACACGATCATATCATATATTTTTCTTACATGTTGGGGACAATACTGAAGTTCTTACAATCACGTAATAGATGAGTTGGTGTCGTGTTCTTTTGCTCATCTTATTCAGGTCCCTATAGGCAAACAATGAATCTTAACAAACTGATGTCTGCTGCCTTAGCCGACGCATACAATGGACTCCTGTTGGGCATAATATTGAAGTTCTTAAAGTCATCTGACAGACCATTGGTGTCTTAAAATCATCCTATTTAGGTCCCTATATACAGTTGATCATCTTAGTGACAAACATGTATTTAAACTAACTGAATCATAAGGTTTCTTCTGAACAAAAAGAGAACCACAAAGTCAATACAGTTTCACTTTATATGTCCTATTTATCTGGTTAACTTTCTTTTTTCAAGAGTTAATCCTCACTGACATTACACTCTTCAGGCTGTACAAAAATGCACCCACAAACAATAAGTAAAAAGGAGAAGAAAAAACAAAAGGAGAAACCGTACGCAAAAGAATCACACTCAGTATATGTCTATCAAATTCCTCTAGAAAAGGTACATGCATGTATATCCAACTCAGAATAGTACATCTCAATTACAGTTGCTGTAGCAGTCATCTAGTGGTTGAAGGCAGTGCAGTCTCTTCTGATCTCTCCACTGTTGCCTGTCTTCACCCCTACTCTCCCCAGCTTGATCATGGATTCTGTGAACGCCTCGAAGAACTTTGTCTGGTTCGCGGAAAATTCCAGCACTGTCTTCTGCGACACGTTGTCGGTGTAGAGCACCTGGTCGGAGGTGAAGAGGCCGAAGCCGTAGACGAGATTGGTGTAGTACTTGTTGTCGAAGGTGACAGGGCTGAAGGGGTCCATGTTGACGGCAATGGTTGGGCCGACGTTGGGCGGGCACGCTCTCATGAGCGCCTGCGTGTAGTTTTTGTTGAACGACGGGTCAGTCTGCATGGTGCTGCTGAAGTTGTACAGCCGATTGTAGAAGCGGGAGCAGTGGGCGAACCCAACGGTGTGTGCACCGGAGAGTGCGATCATGTCGTTCTGGGAGAGGCCGCTGGTTTTGAAGATGGCGGTGAGCTCCTTGACGTTCATGTCAGGGCCAGGCAGCTTGCCCTCGACGTCGCTGGCCCTGGAGACAAGGCCGTCGCGCCTCCCAAGCTCCACGGTCCAGTAGGGGCCGGACGCCTGCAACCAGATTGGATGCATGGTTTCAGAACTGAAGGACGGTGAAGACTACCAACAGTCGTTAGTTCAGGGGAGACCCGCTGCTTACCAGGTAGACAACGTCTCTGGCGGCGAGGGCAAGGATGTCGGCACAGGAGACCACGCCGGGGCACTCCTTCTCGACCCTGGTCTTGACCCGGTTAACTGTGTCGTAGCCGTCACCAGCGAGGGAGTCATCGTCGGGCGAGTTCTTCTCGGCATCGTTGTAGGGAGAGGCTATTAGGACTGAAGCGTCACAGCCCTGTGATTGGAGATGGGGTTCAAAAGAAACATTTTAGTCACTGTTAGCGTTCAAATTGCGACTGTATGCAACGGTGAACATGGGCGAAGCAGTTATGAAATATGAACTCTGTATCTTGTACAGATACTAGGAACACAGTTTTTTAAAACAAATAGTAACATGACGGTTAAAAAAGAACTGTTTGTATGAATGCGGATACGCTGCGACATGTTTTACTTTGCTTCTTAGTTCTTACACCATCTTTTGCTTTACGAACAAAATGTTTCAATACAAAATGGTTTTATTCAAGTACAAGCATAAGCTGCAGGTGGGACCGACAAATGGTGCTCTACATGCGCTCACGCTCCTGCATCCTTTGTCCCAAAACAGTGGGGCAAATAAAAGGAAAGGAGGATGAGATACACATGATTGCAAGAATGCGACTAAACATCATTACACGCACGACAGTCGACACAGGCATGCAATTATCTTTCTTCACAGCTTTGAACTATACAGCTAACTAAAATATATATGTATATATTCGATGATTTGAGACAGCTGAAACAATGTTGAGATTTGAAGATTTAGATCAGCTACATAATGCACAGCACATTTGGACTCTAGGATCTTATATCTGGAAATTTAGACACCACCGGTAGGTTTTTTCTTGTGATGAACCTTGAGTTGAATGATTATGATCACGGGATGGAGAGAGAGATCCGACAACGGTGCAATTTGATAATGAGGTTTGCAGATAAAAGTCGGGGCAGCACATGCATAGGCTGTCACAACCGACGACCACGCGAGGCGATCGAGTTGTTCCTTCCAGCCTCCAGCTCCAACTAAACAATGCAGCTAGCGAATTCCCTTCGGCTTTAACTAATCGTATTTTTGTTTCTAATGCACTAGCATGATCTTGAGCTCTGAACTCCAAAGGCAAAATATTCCATTTGACAAAGAGAAACTGATGATGGGAATTAACACGGGATCAAGGCTGTTACCGCAAAGCATGCGGCTCTTTTTACTTTTAATTCAGACTAGAAAAGATATGGAGTATATGGAATGGCTAGCTTCTTGAAGAAGAGAGGGGGGAAAGAAGTTATTCCAAAGCTGAACAAGCTAGAGCTGAATAGGCAGTTGGAACATTTGGATTTCTGAAATTAAAACAGTTGGACTGAACAGAAACTGTGGAACCATGAAGGAACGGGGAAACTCAGTAGATGAATCAAATGCTGCGCATCTCGTTGCAATCCTCTCAGCAGATGCACGACTCAGGCAGCAAAGCAAGAAAGAGAGGAAGAACCAGTTGGCGTTCAATGCAAGCTTGGCATATTTTGATGTATACATGGATGGATAGACGGATAGACTCACGTTGACGAGGCAGTCGTGGAAGAAGAGCCGGAGCACGGCCGGGATGGTGACCACCGTCTCGTTCTTCTTCCTCGTGACCTCGTCCCGCACAATCCACTCCAGCTTGCCGCACGACGACTTGTAGTAGTCCGGCGACATGGCGCTGCCGCCGTAAGCTGCCTCGCCGGGCGACAGCATTGCGACGAGCAAGAAGGCCGTCGCCGCTACGGCGCGCATGCTTCTCTTTTCCTCCATCGTGGTATGGGTCCTAGTTAAGATGTCGTAGCCGATGGAGAGGGAGAGGCCGGGTTGTAGCCTGTAGGGGTAACACCGACCGGTCACGAGAGGTCCCGGGAGACGAAATGGAGACGAAGAGATATCAGTGGTGAGAACTGCGAGGGAGAGCGCGTGTTTTTATAGTGGTCACTCATATGTCCCAATAGGCAAAATTTACAAACCGCAAACCCACATTTAAATATACACCATTATTATTATTTACCTAATTTTAAAGCTCTCCTTAGAAACTGCTGGTCCAATTCATCAACCCACCAAGGAAGGTTGCTTGACCCAGTTTCAGGCTTGGATCCCGGAATTGCCGGCTCAGCGGACGGCAGCCGCCAGATAGACAGGTTTTCGCATCACATGCAGCATACATATACTTTTTAGTGGAAAAACATAATGAATCATACTACATAAATTTGGCTGCTTGCTAGCTGAGAGAATTCTAAAGGGATCCCCGGTTCATGTGCCATTTCATCATGTGATCCTGTGGATCTCCGTTTTTACCTGTGGATTTGCACGGTTTAACAATTTCAGTCAGAGACAAATGAGCAGATTGTGTTCAAGATGGGAATGGGCCGGCCCGGACCTGGCCTTGGACCTGGCCCCTATGGCCTCAAGGCCAACTTGAGGGGCCATGGGCCGACCCATCCCAAAAATGGTTGTGGCCTCGCTGGCCCAATGGGCATGTTCGGTTGACCCAAAACGTGAGCTGACCATGTGTTGTCCGTGCTACATTAGTCAGATACTTTCCTCAATATTCTAAAAAAAAAGATACTTTCCTCAAAAATACATTATGCAGGTTTTTTTTTTGCGGGATATGCTTGGATTCGATCGGGTTGTTCATACCTGTAGCTGCTGGTGTCTCTGCCTGTAGCCTACTGAACAGAAAAGTAATTGTGCTTGTACGTGCGCAGACCTCCAACAAAACAAATGGAAAGTGAGGCAGAAGAATTCAGAAACAAGTTCCTGAATAGTACGCACTCAGTCTATTTTCCTCAATTTGGTATGAGTTGTATGCCATACAGACCTCCAACAATCAGTGGGCAACAAATATTCTAGTTTACAGTGTTGGGTCTGCAACTATCTCTAGCAGTCTAGCTTATACAACATTCGCATTACAAAGGAAGAGACCAAAGACTGTAGAAAACTATCGAGACAACTGAACTTAAGTAATCTATGCGGTCAGTAATCTATGTTTGTCAGCTTGGACTGATTACGGACGGAAGAACGGATGCAAAATGGAAAAAGCGAAGAATGGACAGGGCATGTGAGGCAGGGTGCAGAGGCTGTCTCACGTGTGCTCAATCTTACCAGCAGCGTCGGGAAGAAGAGAAAGCAACCGAACATACTCTAGACGAGCTAGACAGGCTACGGAGGCGTCGATCCGGAACGGCGACGGAGACGACGACCTGGATGGTGATGGGCACGGCAACCTCGATGGTGACTGAGAGGACGAGCGGACGACGCGGCAAGACCTGCGCACCGGAGTAGGAGGCAACGCCGGCGGCGAAGAGATGGTCGTGGGCAGCGGCTAGGTCACACGATTGGCCGGCCGACACCAGATGAAGTCTCGGCTGGGTCGACCCAGCTGCCCCGTCGGGTCAGGTAGGGCCGGCTCTGTTGACCCAAACCTCTAGCAAGGCCGACCCGGATGGCCCAATGGCCTTGGTTTTTGGGTCGGGCCACTGACCCAGCGGGTCGACCCGGCCCATTCCCATCTTGAGATTGTGTTCGATTTACTCGAGCAATTAGCGCCAACATCTCGTTATCGAGCAAATGGTCATACTGCTTGTTTCGATCTGATGTACTTCCTCCATTTACAATTATAAGATGTTTTAGAGGGCCAAAATGAGTGAATATATACAATGAAACATGTCTAAATACATGTGTTTCAGAGAAAAAAAAATAAAACATCTTATAATTGTGAACATGGGGTGTAGTCTAGTAGTGTCGATTAAAAGTCCGATTGCTCATAAAAAAAGTCCAAGGATCTAGGGTATAAAATGATTTGCTGATGCACACAAAAGTAAATGTATATGTTTGCATTTTTTGACAAAGGTATATGTTTGCATTTTTTTACAAAGGTATATGTTTGCATACAAACAGTCGCTAGAATTTATCTATGGTATTTTAAAATGTATGACCCGTGATCCTCACATTGATATATACTTGGAACATGTACAGAAACCCCAGATATCACAGACGACGTGCCAACCAAATTGGTTGGCGGCAGATTATGAGATTGTTTGGTTCATCACGGCAAGCCACGCAATGCCAACACTCCAAATGTGATCCCTCAGCTCGTAATAGTGGACTCCCTGTTTCTTTTCCTATCATTCGTAGTTGTTCTGATGGCGAATCATTCATTATCTAGAATCAGTCACGCTAATCATCGTTGGTGACTTGTGGCAGTGGCACCACCTAATAAAAGTCAATCTGGTCTAAGCAAATACTGTACCGACAAAATAAGAAACACTTGAATACTTGTGGGCAATGGAGTCGCACATGGCTTCCAACTGCTTCACTGGCGGCAGGCTGCGTTGTTTCAGGCGACGAGCGGGGCATCATCTCGGTTATAGGTGCAGAATCAGTTTCATAATCCTAAAAATAGCGTCGTGTCAATGGCTCCTGTACCAAGAGTATCATCCAAAAGTCTTGGGATAATACTATAAAGTTGTTCCGGAAATACTCTATACGTTGATCTTAGTGTTGTTCTATGTCTTTTTTTCCTCTTTGCCAGACTAGATATCAGCAACAATCATGGTGGCAGGCCGAGGTAGTTTACCTCGATCAGGATATATAATGGAAAAAGTCCATTTCAAACCCTGGTTCGGCAAAATAAACCCTGAACTCTAAATCCCTATCGTTTGTACGCTGAACTTACCGATCCCGGTCTGAAATGAACCTTGGCCCTATTTGGCTCACCGGGAAGCAGAAAATCCCGACCGGGAATATCCACTGTCTCATCGACAAGTGGTCCCACATGTCATATTCATCTTCAACCTCAATTCATCCTTTTCCCCTTTAAAAAAAAGCAGAGGCCAGGCCGGGCCGGGGAGAGCTGGGCGCGAGCAGGGGCCGGCGAGCACGCACAACGCGCGAGCAGGGGAGCGCGGCCGGCGAGGGCGACCGACGGGTGCGCGAGCAGACGCGGCCAGCAGGCAATTGCGGCCGACGAGCACAGCTGGCGAGACGGCGCGGCCAACAGGCGAGTGCGGCCGACGACCATGGCGCGCGAGCAGGCGCGGCCGACAAGCGCACAACGCATGAGCAAGCGCGGCCAGCGGGCATGGGGCTGTGCAACACGAGTGGAGAGCACGCACACAACCGGCGAGCACGCGGCCGGCAAGCACATGCACGGCCGGCGTGCACACGCACGGCCAGCGAGCGCGCGCGGCACACACATGCGGCCAGCCAGTACGGGTTGGGCCGGTTGACTTTTCTGTGTGTGGATATTTTCTATTTTCTGATATTTTTAGATTAAATGACAATGTGGGCCAGTATAGTCAGTGAGAGTGGCAATTAAGATTTTTTATTTGTTACTGTTAAAAACAGGCTCAGGGTTCATTTTAGACCGGGATTGCTAAATTCAGGGTACAAACGACAGGGATTTAGAGTTCAGGGTTCATTTTACCGAACCATTACAAGTTCAGGGTTTGAAATGGACTTTTTCCATATATAATGCATGATATTAGCAAGAAATTTCACTTTGTCTCTCAGATGCATATGTTTTATTGAACTCGTTTTGAAATGTCAAAAAGTAATTTTGGAGAAAAATTCGGGCATACACCTCCACATTATGTTTGTGCATGTATAGTTTCGTCAAGAACTGAAGATTTTTGTCTGAACTCTGATCATATGGACCGAGAGTCTGAACTCTGATTTGTGATCTAGTTTCGAGCAAATCGTGATTCGCTGGCTGGTGTGACATACGTGGACGTGGACGACGGCACACACGCCGAAAATTACGAACCGAAACCGCTTTCCTGAGAGTTTGATTGATGACTTAAGTGACTGTAATTCAGCACAGATACGTGCGAGCATGATGCGGCCGAATGCGGGGCACGACGACCGTCAGGTGCAAGGATCGCGCATCGCGGGTTGGCAGCACGATTGCTAGATGATTTCTCCTCCTCTTCCTCGATTGCCGTCTCATTAAACCATGTATATCTTGTGTCGGGGCTGCTCTAATTGTAACTCTAGCTGCACTCCGTGGCTCCGAATCAAGGCGGCGAGCAGGTCGTAAGCCCGTAGGTGGACGCATGTCGCTCGCCTGCAATAGCAACCAAAACGGCTCGTTCAGTCGGCAGCACACGCGTTAAGCTATAAGAGGACTCCGTGTACCGTCAAAAATCCTGGACGCATCCGCACAAAGAAACAAAACAATTGGGGCTTGTTTGAATCATAGGATAGGAAAGTCATGGGAATAGGAAAAGTATAGGATTGCTATGTCATGTACACTCCAATTATATAGGGTTTGGTTTGTATCAAAGTTTGTTTGATTCCACCAAAGGAATTATAGAAAGAGCTTGGAGTGGATGTTAGAATTCCTATGGGAACTAGTACAAAAATTCCTATGGGAAAAATTTCTATAGGAACCAATCCTATGAATCAAACCACTAGGAAAGGAAAAAATCCTATGGAATAAAATCCTACAAGAATTCTACAAGATTCCTATGAATCAAACAAGCCCCAATGGTGAGCAAGCTGGCATATTGCACTAGCTATTAGATAAGTTACTATCTCGTGTATCTTCCAGAAAAAATATTGCAGATCCTTGTCTCATTGTCTGGTTGCAGTGTGGTCAGGCAACGGCCAGTGTCTGTGTATTCAGTTATCAGGCCAAGAACATTCATTTTCTTCAATTCAAAACCGACTTAAAGCGATCCTGTATTTAGCAGGATACCGCGCTGAAGCACCAAACCACAATATCCACATGTAGAAACACAGGTCTCAGCTGTCGATCTATTTATCTTGGTAAAAAAAAACAGTACATAATCAGAACGAATCTCCGTGTCACACGAGTACACTAACCAAAGCAACCAGTTGCGTGGGAGCTTGCAGAGTAAGTAAATAAACATGCGTGGTAGGAGAAAAAAGGAGAGGATAAAATGGCGTCTGGTTCTCGAGTAATCAGAAGATGGATGAGAAGACCGCAGAGACCACGGCCGCGGCTACAACGCCGTAGCTGAGCCCCGTAGGAACCTTGAAGCCGTTGGCAGTGTCGCTCGCCGGGGTGGCAGGGGACGGAGTAACTGCATGACAGGGAGAGAAGAACATATCGAGTTAGCTAGGCTTCAGCCGCTAAGGAGACTCCACTCATGTACCCATTATCTTGAATATCTGATCTTCTTGTGTCAATTAATGTGCGGAAGAAAACGTCCACAAAACTACATACGGACAACTCGTTTAGACTATGATCGAACTGCATATCAAGAACATGTTTTGGCATAACTAAATGTTATACTCCCTCCGTCCAACAAAAGATGTCTCAACTTGATCAAAAATTGGATGTATCTAGACATAACTTAGTGCATAGATACATCCAAATTTGATAAAAAAGTGTGACACCCTTTATTGGACGGAGTGAGTAGCTGATTCCGTATGGCCGAGCTACACAACCTACAGCTAATTTTCTCTGAGATTGTCTAGAACATTTAGTTCTCTGAAAGATTCCGAACCCTGCAGTTATATTTTTATACTGTAGTTATGATAGAAAGGTGGTGAACGATCCAGTCATTCAGATAACTTACTCTTAGAGGCGTTTGCGAACATAGCGTAGTCTGGCGAGCTCGGCGTCAGGTGCAGCAAGTCTAGCACGAGAAAAAACATCAAACATTAGAATGGATAACAATTGTGAAGCTGGAGTACCAACACAGTGATCTGGATTAATTTGGATTAGTGATCAGCTGTGTAGTGTGACGTAAGAATGAGCAGTCCTGGTTCGGTACTTCGGTAGTAGTCACTGATTTGTAAGCGAAAAAATATCAAACAAAGAAGAGAAGAACATAATTTTATGCACCCCTATCCACTGTAACCGGTAACTCTTATACTCCCTCTGTCCCAAAATAAGTGTCTCAAATTTGATAGAAAGTGGATGTATGCACCCATATCCACTGTAACCGGTAACTCTTATACTCCCTCCGTCCCAAAATAAGTGTCTCAAATTTGATAGAAACTGGATGTACCAAATTTGAGACACTTATTTTGGGACGGAGGGAGTAGGATATTTACTGTCGTAAGTAATTATTGTAAGAAAGGCAGGGTGTGCTCATTTGTGGTTCAAAACTTCAAACCAGGTAGGGTAACTGGGTAACAGCAGGAACATGGGTTCGATCTTGTAGTCCATCGACATCAGAGTCTAGACCAGACTAGGCCTAACACAACCACCTGGCCTGCCTAGCCCAATACGCACGCAACGCCGTAAAAGTATTTATTGTTACCATATGGCGTCGGTGGCTAATATGTTGTCTCCGGTCGCCGGCAGCCGTGTGGCGCGCGTGGTGCGCGTCGATGCGTCTGGTGCAGGTCTTCGGTCATGCTCCGTGGTGGATCGTGGCCACGGGTGGCGCTCCTTCTTTCCTTGCCGACATGGTGCTCGGTATGGATCGGCGGGAGTGCTGCGTCCGGTGGTCCTGCTCTCGGTGTGCCTGTGTTGGATCAGCTTTCCTTCATTGCAGTGTGGCCACTGGTTGTCTCCGCGAGGTGCGGGTGGCTGCGGTGGTGGTGGATGGTTGGCTTGCCGGCGACAACTTGGATTGATATGGCGGCGCTTGGTGTGTGGGTAGCTAGGGCGAAAGCCCAGTGATGGCGGCGGCTGCGGCCGTCGTATACCTTCTTGTGGCATCACTTGTATGCTACCACACACTGTCGCTAGTCGGTGCTGCTCCGGGGGAAACCCTTGATCTTGTGATCGGACGATGATGACGCCTTGGTGTCATTTCCCTCCTGGGGGCTTCGTCTTTGGAGTAGGTTGTCGGCGCGGAGCTTTCTGGTGGTGGTGCGGCCGTTTTGGGGCTGACGGTGGTGTGTTCTCTCTTCGGCGTGTCTTCGCGTGGTCTCGGTCTCGTTGTTGCGCTTACCCAAGACCCTCCCTTGGTTGATGTTGCGGTGTGGGAGCCTCGTGCTCTTGGTGGCGTCTCGACTCACCTTTGCTCTTGGACGACACAATGTATGTCTCCCCCACTTGCCTCGTCTCGATTTCCGTGGCGGAGCTCTCTATCTAGGATAGTGCTAGGTGCTAGGCTTGACACTCCCATCCGTTGATGATTGTGGCGCTCCTGAGTTGTGCCGTGGGGCTCGAGTCGCATGCCGGTGCGGTGCGTGAGGCTAATTGCCGAGTCTTGGCATTGTGATCCCTCGACAACACTCCCCACCTCTTGTGTCTCTTGGTGGCTCTTGCTGTCCCCCCTTCTTGTTGTATTTTTCCCCGTTTTCCGTTGTTTCTCTTCCTCTGTATCCCCCTGTACAAGTGCTATTATGTTGTAAGAACATGGCCCGCCAGGCTGCTTTCGGTGAATGAAACAAGGCGGTGGGGATTTTATTCCCCCCGTTATTTTCGAAAAAAAAGTATTTATTGTTACCATATGCTAAAAAAACTTATGTGTTGTTACCAAATGAGTTTGGTTAGTTAAAATAAGCTGACCCTAAAATTTTAAAATAAGAAAAATTACCCTAAAAGTGCAAAATAAGATTAAAATTTCATCAACCTTCGATTGCACAACAAAATGACTACTGCTTTATTTTTGCTTCATAAGAAAAACATAAATATATCACCTCTGTCCCAAAAATAAAAGATGTTTTGGTAGGATAAAATAGCCTACCATAATATTTCTATTTTAGTACGGGGGTAGTACAATTCATCAAGAGAAGCAAAAGGACATGATGTTAATGTCGTATACTATTGTATGAACTACTAGTATATGTAGGGAGATCTCGATTCTCAATTTCTCATAGTAATAAAAAAGGCAAGGGGATCTCGAGATTCTTTTTTTTTGCTTCATAAGAAAAAACCTAAATATATCACCTTTGTCCGGGGCTGATATTTCACCTCTATAAAGATATTCTGCACTTTTCCCTATCCCTCCTGCGGCGCTCCCCAGCGCGCCGCCGGGGGTCCCCGCGCAGCTCTCCAGCGCCCCTCCCCCGTTTCTCCTCCTCTCCGCCGCTGCCGCCGGCGCCGGCCGCGGTGGCGGCGCCCCCTGGTGCCATGGGTGCTGGGGGCGACGGTTGCGGGGCCTTCACTCCGATGTGACTGGGGCTGGGTCGACGGGGAGGGCTGCGGGCGGTGGTCGGGGTGGAGATCCTCGGCCAGGCGGCGGCGGCGGCTGTAGCCTGCGCTCTACGGCGGCGGGCGATGGTGGCTGGCCGCGGATCTAGGCTTCCGCCTAGATCCGCCGTTCTTGTGGCGGCGCGGCCGGACTCGGGGCGGCGCCGTTGGCTGCTCCCCGAGCGAGCTTGAGGAGGTTCTCCTCCGCGAGTTCGGCTTGGCAGTGGTCCTAGGGCTCCTTGCCAGCGTCAAGAGGAGGATCTATCGCTCTCTGGCGTCTTCGATCTGGCTGAAGAGACGTGTTCTGGATGCTCCGTCGGCGCTCCATTAGGCGATGCCTGGAGATTGCTGGACCGGGTGGAACCGGTCGTGGGCACCCATGTTTTTCGCTGGCCATTTGGGTTCAGAGGGAGCGCTTCGAAGCTCTGCCGGCTGTTAATATCATGGAGCATGTTCTCGTTCCGTGGTGCTGGTGGAGAATGTCATGGAAGCCAAGATCTGAGATCTAGCAACGGTGTTTTGATTCTTGGTGGCGATGAGGAGTTGGCTTGGTGATTTGTGACTTGGAGCAGCGGCATCGTAAGTGGGGGCGACATCACAGGAGAAGTTCAAAGTCTTGCCTTGCAGGGTGAAAATCCAAAGTCTGGCCTTAATTGGTTGTGCCTGACAATGACCTTGCTGAAGGCGTTGTTTTGTGAGCGAGTACTTCTGGACTTCTGGTGCTGTCTCGGTGGTGTTAGTGCTGCTTCTATAAGGAATATAAGGAATAGATCGCTTTAGCGGGACTTGGTTTTTTTGTAATTCTTCTTTCTTTTTTTGGCTGTGTGTATCCGTAAAGCCATTAGGACAATACGTTGTTGCAGAGGTTGGGTGTATTTGGTACTTCTTGATATCAATAAATTCACTTTATCTAAAAAAATCACCTTTGTCCCAAAAATAAAAAGGTGGTTTGGTGTAGGATAAAATAGCCTACCAAAATATTTTATATTTTTGGACGGTGGTAGTACAATTCATTTAGAGAAGCAAAAGGACATGCTGTTAATGTCGTGTACTATTGTATGAACTATATGTAAGGAGATCTCGGTTCTCAATTTCTCATAATTAAAGAAGGCAAGGTGGTCTCGAGATTCATACGCATGCATGAACTCGAAAATTGACGAGGAAAAATTATATACACACTAATTAAACACGGATAGTAGACAATATGGAAGCATGTGGTTTGTATGAGTATTAAGCTGCTAGGTTCACTCACTGATGCAGAGTGAGACGTTGGCGTGTGCGAGCTTGCAGGCGGCGGGCTGTGCGAGGAGGCGGTCGAAGCGGAGGCCGAGCGACTGCACGCCGTGTGTGCCGCTGTGCACCTGCTGGATGATGTAGCAGAGGCACTCGGGGCGCGCCATCTGCGTGCCGGACGTGTCCTCGCAGCACTTGGCCGACGGCGTGTCCTCGTGCCCCGTCGCGTAGTCCATGCAGTCCGACAGCTTCGACAGGTCGTCCTGGCACTTGGTCTGCAGCGCGTCCTGCGCCATGGACCTCGTCGCCGCCGCCGCCACGGCCACGAGCAGCACCGCCGCGAGACACCACCGCGCCATCGCTCTTGCTGGATCGCCGGGTGCTGGTTAACTTTGCTCAGCGTTGTTTCTCAGGTAGATGTCGAGCTTGTCGAGTAGAAGAGGAGGAGGAGACGGCGAGGTGTGAGTGTGGCCGGCCGGCGTTTATAGATAACCATGATAGGAGGAGACGTCGCATTGATGCGGGGCGGTGAGAGTTGGATGTGTTTGCATTCAAGACGGGGCCGGCAGGGGGCAGGGCTCGTCAGGACAGTTCCTGTGTGATGGTACCTACACTTGCGTGTCCCGGCCGGTTAATTTGCTTCGATCGGCTGTTTCTGTCATTCGCCTTCCATCTCATGTTGGAAACTAAATGAGATTTCGTTTTGTAATAAAACAGAAAGATTTGCATGGAGATGGAGTACGAAAAGGTTGCTTTGCATGGACCATATATAGTCTTTTACTAGTAAAATGCAAGCAGTTGTACCAATTGTGGTAGCTACTGTGTTGTGTTTCCCGGCTACTTAATTTCCCGTCATTCGCCTCGATCTCATGTTGGAAACTAGAGGTTTTTTGCTTTGTAACAAAGATCCAGAAAGCTTTCAACTGACAACAAGTCGAACGAAGACCAAAACCCCGGAAATAACAGGCTAAAAATAAATAAATTTCATCCTCCATGGAAATATGGGAGTAGATTGATTTATGGGGTGGCGGAAAAGGAGGGAACACAAGAGCATGTCCACATTCAAGGCGTTCGATCGCCAGAAGCAGCAGCAGCACGAGTGGTCCGTTGGGAACTCCGTGGTCCGTTTCATCGAATCTGCCTTGAATGTTTACGGGTGGGTGTGCCGGTTCGTTCGGGTGACGGCCGGTAGCACGCACGAGACTGGCATGTCAATGGCATCCATCCATTCCCGGCCGGCCATTTCGGCGTGCGCCGTGCCGTGCCGCATCGCCCCGGCCCATTGCTCGTAAGTCGTACGTCATGGCTTTGGGAACTCGATCGCCTACAACGGTTGAGAGTTCCAGCCCGATCACGCTCCTACCCGTAGCCGCACCGTAGTAGCCGCTCGCAGGGATCAGCTCCAACTCCAAAGGCTTCATTCGACGATCATCGTTTTGGTCCGTTTGGCGGGCACCGTGGATAGCCGTCCGGACCATGCCCACCATTTTTTTACCATGACAACTAACACGGCAGCACCTTATATATTTGGACCGTCATATCCATCTTTATGTTATCACATCATCATTTCGATATTTTGAACCCATACATCTAATTAGTCGAAATACATGAAGTGTTTCACAAGGCCAAATAAATTTGTCAAATAATCATTGCCAAGCACATGAACCATAGATTTGCAGAAACTGTACATTGCTTCAAGGCATGTAGAGTCGTTCATGCGCATCAACGCATGTACTCGTTAACAAGGTCACCAACAACTCCGTATGTAAACATCCAAGAGCCCCAATGTGTTTCTGATAACAGGAGGCCAACTTTACCAACAACATTTTTCTTGCATTGGAAGTAGTCGTCATAAGCATTCACTCTCTCCGGATACCGTTCAACACGTGTCTCGGCATCCGGAAGCGCCGCCGAAAGAGATGGTGAGGGTATAGTGGCTTTATATGAGTGAAGTAGTTTTTATAGAGTTGGACATGGCCGACTTCTCTTTTCCGACCAGCGTGACCGCACGTCCTTTTACCTGGCCCTTTAACTTTGGTCGCTGACTCTCATTGTGGTTATGGTTGAGAAGAGAAGTATCCATCAAAACATCACTATCATCGTCGAACCATGAATCGATGAAATGCCGGTAGTAAACTCATCCAAGCTATCCACCGGGATCTCTAGAAGTTTATTCGTACATCACAATTAGGTTGGGCAAAGGCGGCATGGCAGACAGAGAGAGACGGAGAGGCTGGGTTGGGTTAGGGTTTCTGCCCTGTGTGCACCGGCGGATCTACAACTTGGCTAGGGGGTGCACAGGATACTGGGTAAAAATGTAATATTTTATATAATAGCCATTTTTACCATATGTGCACCTCTCAAATGATGTTTTTTATCCTGTTTGACATCACTCCATGTGCCACTAATGACGGGTCAGGAAAGGACAACGTAGCCATCCACGCCGCGTCCGACTCGCAAATCGATGCTAAATTTGGGCTGAAATGCATTCAAACGGACATCAAAACAAACAACGATATGTTTCTATCGTCGCGTTGAGCCATGTCCTGTATCCGCTCGAACAAAAACGGACGCGAGCTTGGACTTGGGTTGCCGCATAGGAGTTGCCCTCGTGTGCTCCATTCATTAGGGGCGCGTTTGGTAGCATGTATAGGGTTTTTTGCAAGGGGGTACGGAAAACGGGCTGTTTGGTAATCTGGGCTCGTCCGTGATGTTGCACGAACCGGATATTAAAGCACGTTCGGGCCAGGCCAGGGAGGAATGGCCGAATCGACTGTTGCTGTGGAGCCTGGCCCGTTGTCTTCCGTCGATTGCACGCATGGGGATGGGAGGGCGAAACGGCGCGTCGCTTTGGGAACACGCGTCATAACTCACCTCACCGCCCCTCTACTTCCTCTCACTCCTTTCTCTCACTCTCACCCCCCCCCCCCCCCCCCAAACTGGCACATCGTGACGCCGGTTGCGCTCCCGCCCACCAATCCGCCGCACCGCCGTAAGGAGGAGGAGCCGGACCGGAGGGGGAGACGACAGGGACAACCACCGCGACCTCGGCCGTAAGAACGACCGTGGAAGAAGGACCTTCTTCTCTCCTTCCCGCGCGACCTCTACAATGGTGGTAAGTTTCATCTTCCCCTAATCTTCGCCGTAGTTCATGCATTACATGCGGTTCTTTGTCATTTTTTAGGACATGCAGATCTGATCTGTTTCGGATTTCAGTAGGATAGGATTCTGACCGAGCATTTTCAGTAGGATTGGAGTAGGAATGGATCTGCTAGATGTTCGACCGTGCTAGACGTTTGCGTTCTTCGCTCTTTCCATGTTCTTGTATCTTGACCGTGCCTCGTTTCTTCGTTACGATTGTAGATCCGATCTGTTGTGTACTATAGATGCAAAGAGGAGAAGGGTCGATGCAGTAGTTTGAGCATAGGTAGTTAGCAACGGTGTGTTTTATGATTCCGTTGTTCTGAGTTTGTCCAAAGCCGACTGCAACACGAACTGGAGGACTTGAGGAGTGAGAATTCAATGCTGAAAAACGTGCAACGAACTCAAGCACATGTGTTGAGGGCTAAGAAACAATAATGAGAGGAAGAAAGAGAGGTGTTGCTGGTCGAGAAGAAGAGTCTTAAAGATGAAAAGAGAAAGTTGGAGTACGCGATATACAATCTGCTCAAACTGGCTGCTGTAAACAAGGACAAGATAAACAGGTGCCGTTTGTGATGAGCAGCCTAGAAGTAATTTAGGACATTTGAGTAGCCCTAGTGGCATTTGTAATGTACACTAGTTGGGATTTCAACTAAGTGGGAATTTGTGTTCAGTAGTCCTAGATTGAAGTACCTTCTGTATTTATACGCTTGCATTTATATTTCAGTGTGCTTGGATTTCACTAAATTTCCTCTGTCTTGGCCAATGATCGAAATGTGGCACTATTGAAGGCAAGGGGTTGTCATCAAACCTAGTCGTGTGTAATTTATGGCACACTAGACTTAGTTTGCGGACAATCCCTGTGCCTGCCGTGTGACCCAATGTACGAGGCTCGCTAGTTGTTCTTCTGCATTGGAGCTTGTTGTCCTTCTGCATGTACTTAGCCTGTTCTAATTGTTATCTTTCTGTTATATCTACAGAGTCTGCCGATCGATGTAGGCGCACCGGCGGAGGTGGCCGGCGAGAGTGGATCGGCTAGGAGGGGCCGTGGAAGGCCGACTAACGTCGGCCACTTCCACGAGGAGGAAGGCCCTACGCACTTCCTCCGGATCATCTTCAAGCCGACGTTGGGCAAACTGCCCATCCCTAGGGCCTTTCTCTCGTGGTTCGGGAACATCCCCTCGAGCATCGTCGTCCGCACCAACACCGGCTGCAGGATGACCACAAAGAGGGAGGGCGACGAGGTGTACGTCGACCAGGGCTGGGCGGCCTTCGCCATCGACCATCAGCTGAAGATCGGGCAGTTCCTGACCTTCAGTCGTGCAGTTCCTGACGTTTAAGGAGACCGCGGGCGTCTTCAGTGTGGTCATCTTCGACCACACCTGCACTGAGGTGATGAGCAGCTGTCCGGACCATGGCGGTGCCACCAGGTTGGTCGTCATGGAGGAAGATGCCTGAGTTTATGTTTCGTCTTTTCTAGTTTGTGTTGATTCTGTCGGTACTATGAACTACGTCTTACCTATCCGTCGTCTGAACTGCTATGTTCGTATTGTGTTGATCCTAAGCTATGTTCGCATTGTGTTGTCTGTGTTCGTTAAGGTGTAATGTTCGTAGTGTGAAACTGGTAACCTTACCGGTTAAGGGAAGAGGTTATCGGACTATGATTTGGGTCGCAACATGTCCGTTTTGGGCTGCTTACATGGCGTTAAAACCGGCCAACTAAACAGCAATAGCCCAAATCTCCACGGGACTGAGAAGACTCTTCGCGAGCAATCAAACAACTCGACAATTCTGACCTGTGCCCCGTATAAAACACACAGGTCGGCCCGTCTCCATACCGCGGTGAGACGAAAAATAACCTAGGTTACCAAACGCGCCGTAGGCGGTTCGGCCGGCCTTGCACACCATGTGCCGGCGTAGCTGCACTAGAAGACTACTAATAATACAGGCTAGCTACTAACTCCAGTGTGTACTCGTGTGTGCTGCTGCTGGTATACACTCCCACTGCTGCTTTCCAGAATTCATTGCGCGCATCTGCTCTAGATGCACAGGGAGGACCATTGCTTTCATTCGAAATCAGCAGTAATAGTAGTAGTATAGTTAAGCATCATTCGCCTAATAATATTGAAGAGATGGGGAGAAAAATGAACAGGTAGCCTGGGAGAATATCATAGGAGAGCTGTCGGTTTCTGCAGCTAGCTGGCGTCTCGGGGTCGATCAGTAACTGATTTCAGCTGTCGTCTTTGGTTGGTTGGGTGCTGAAGCTCAGCTCAAATTGGTGAGGGGCAGCGCCGCAAGCAGAGCCCCAAGTGCTTCGACGACCCGTTCCTACTTCAATTCCTCTTCAATTCTCCTCCCTCTTGCGTCCACTGTGACAGCGAGACCCATCCATATGCGACTTCTTCTCCATAAACGGAAGACACGCTGTTTATGCCTAGATTTTCAGGAAACAATGCCTCCCTTGTGCAAAGGTCAGGAATCTTCTACCGGTAGCCCGTGTGATGCATCTTTCTAATAAAATTATGTATCTGTGCATCGTGATGTAGAAGCCACAAGGATTGCGCTTCCCTTCAAGAAGAACAAGTAGGTGATCAGAGAGAGTTAGAAAAATATTGAGGAAAATGGATGCCAGTACATGTAACTGTTCACTGTGATTTCTAGAGCACTCGTCTATGGAGTCACAAAGGATTATATATGTAACAAGAATCCATCCACGGACAAGTAAATAGCGGGCAGTTGGGTATTACAATATTCAGCTGGACCACGCGGATCCGCTTTCTATTGGAGCATCAGACCCTAGATGACCCCAGCTTGCGCTCAAAGAGCCGACGCAACAAATAGACTTGAATGACGCTGGCTGCGATGAGCGCGGCCGACTCGAATAGCGCCTTGTGGATGGCTCTCCTGCTCATGTTTTCGTTCACTGCAGCACAGCAGGAAATGAACAATTAGCTGGTAATGTGATGATTAACTGATGGTTTAAAACAAAAAGATTAGACTACAAGATGGTAAGCAAAGAAATAGTACAGCAATCCGCAGGCCGCTTCGGCAGCAGCCATAACTTATAAGATATTATAGAAATATATTTCTCAACAAACCATAAGGCTTGGTTAGGCAGTCTTGAACCCCCTTCAATTACGGCAGGGTATGACAAGCCAAGTTAATTCTGGATAGTTTCAAACCTATTGTATCACCAAATGTACCATTAATAATTGCATCTTAGAAATGAAATAATAGGTCCCAATTAGGGTTCCAAACAGCCAGCAAAAGCAGCATCCTAGATGAAAGAAGCATGCGTACCCCCCCCCCCCCCCCCCCCCCCCCCCCCCACACACACACACACACATGTTCCGGAAAACCCCTATGTCAAAATCAGCTCAGATAATATCACAAAATGTAGCATTAAGAAAGAAGTATACATACACCCCTCATCAACTCTCTAAAACCAGGCAAAGCCTCCCTAACCCCATCTTAAACTGTTTTCCAGATCGGTTTTGAACACGATTTGGCAGTTAATCCGGAGGTGCCACGCTGACAAGGGTGCATGGGCTCACTCTAATCACCCGCTAGCAAGGGTGGCTGGGACGACGCGCCCGAGAAGGCCACGCACGGCTTCGGCGACGCCTCTGTGGCCCCCAGGCCGTAGGCGGTGATGGCCTCAACTTCCCAGACTTAAAGCCACCAGCTTGCCCGCACAGCGTCGAACCAGGAGGTGCAGGCGCCACTCTGTCCCACGCATACTGTGCCCCGTCACGATAAGGGAGGTGGCACGGCTCTCATGAACGACTGTTCGCCTGCACCAGCTACATTGTCAATGGAGGTTGTTTCTTCATGCAGCAGGGCCATGACATGGGCGTTTTTGGCGGCGAGGTGGTGGCGCCGGACGGCAGCATCCGACTGGAGAGCGGTCATGTTGCGCCAGTCCCCGGTCTTCTCGCTGCCGGTCGGCTGGGGCAGCAATCCGTACGAGTACTTGCGGGTGCCGCCACCAGGAGACGATGACACAAACATGGAGAGTGATCAGCCCGTGTCATGTCTAGTTCCCGCTGCTTGTTGTTCTATTGAAGAGGCCCCCAATGTGTCGACACAACTCTTCTCTATTTCATCAATTTGCACGAACAGTTCACTGCAGGAGTAGTCAAACAGGGGCTGCCTGTAAGGTACAGGGTTGCCCAAGTCACGGCGGCGACATGCCATGGTCTGTGCCTAGTGTTTGACCACGCTCACGTGTGCACATCCGCTCTTGAAAACAGCTTAAGACGAGGCTAGGGAGGCTTTGCCTGGTTTTATAGTTGAGGGGATTATGTGAGATGATTTTAATCACAAGGGGGGTCTCTCTGTTTTCCAAACTACTTCTTTCTAACATATGAGATACTTCTTATGTTATATCCTGTGCATCTAAAAAAGTTTGTTCCAAAGAATGACCATGTGTGACATGTGGAAAAAAGAAAAAACCAAAGTGAATAATAGCTATTCGCACATCATTTGTTTTTTGTGCAGGCCACGCATTGTCATATTTTCGGATGACATTTGTATATGCACAAGATAGAATGTAGCCTATGTCCATGATTTATTTCATACTTTTGAAAACCTGGAAGTGCAATATGCAACATGGGGTGCAGGCGCAACTAGTTGCAAACTGCACTCAGGGCAGAAACATGCCATCCTTATTTAGTTTTAAACAAACATTTTAACAACAGACAAACTGTAGAAACCACGGTTGGTAAATTCTGGTAGTGTCAGCCAATAACCAGAGTGTATTTCTTGATGAGAAACACTTCATAGTAGTACAACGGGAACACCAGTAAAATCTGAACGGTATTTTCTAGACAAATGTTAACAGGAGACTTACATATTGCTTGCCGGTCAGTTTGGGCCTCTAGCCAGTGCTGCTCGAACTGAATGTTGTAAAGTGCTTCATCCAACTTCGCAATTTGTTCGAACAAAGGTGCAAAATGTTCTGCATCAAGTCCACAAAAGACAAGGATGATGGTATGTTCTTGCTTACCCAAAATTACATTAGGAAAGCTTCAGAAGTCGTTACCATCTTTGGCATGTTGATCAAAATATGAATAATGGCCAACATGCACGTCGAAGTCTATGGTTTCATGATACGGGGATTTATTGGTGAAGCAGAAGCGATGGACGCCTCTCTTCTGAACTATGAAGTCAAACTTATCACTCGTCTTGTCACGAGAATCACGGACTTGAGCTCCGGTAGAATCTTTTACCTGTTATTAGTCAAGATGGAGCAAAAAACTGTAGAGCATTACTATTACTTCATGAATACGCCAATAATGAAATGTATAATGTGATGTAGTTCACAGTTACACAGTCCAGATGACATTTACAATCATACTTAATGAATTACTGACCATAAGAGGATTGATGTAGTTGCAGAAATAGGCCAAAAGGCGGAAATGTTAGCAAATTGCACTGCATTTGCCTAGAAAGCATCCTTATATAGGAAGACTAAGAGCATACTAAAAATCACAACATGCTTAAGAATTATTTTAAATTGGCTTTCAAAGTGTCCCTCTACTCAAATAAAACTATGAACTATCGCGGTAGAAAAGGGAGGCAGTGAAATTCATGTAGAACTTAGTAAATAAAAAAAGTAAGACTTTCTAGTTCCTACCAAAAGTAAAGCAAGGACACCGAGAAGTAAAAAATCTCTCAGGTTCTGGTCATTTGGCTGAAAGAGTAGCCAGCCCGGCTAGAGTGTGCCTTCAGGTTCTACGCATGCCTCTTTTGGTATGGATGCCAAAGCGGCGGCTACGGAATCCTTTGAGGTGTTGTAGAGTGTCAGTTGTGGCTACTGGGGTGGCAAAGTGATCGGCTCGTCGGGTGTGTGGCCTCAGGTCAGGTGTGTATTGCAGATGTATATGTTCCTGATTAACTGATCAATTCTCTACTTAATGAAAAGGCAGAACTCTTGCCGTTTGCTCGAGAAAAGATACAATTTTGACAATTGTTGTTAAGAATAAGTCAATGAACAAAAAACTCAACAACTTACGGGATCTCCACGTTATAAAAACATGTAATCTAATACCCACAAATATTTCAAATTCAAAATAAAAGTAATTGAGTGCTTCAAATTCCTAATAACTTAGTAAGTAGCTTCACACAAATATAAATGTGAAGTCAGATGGGACAATGCACGACACTACAAGCAGTCTCGTAGACTGTGCCTGCCCTCCATACCAAAGAAAGCATTAGAAATCCATATGCTCATTGCACAGCACCTATTCATGCGATATGATCAAAAGGGGTTAAGTCCTTACCACGAGGTCCACCCCGTCCTCGCTATAATGCCACGGAGTGTCAGCTTTGATCACCACGAAGGATACATGGAGAGTATCCCCCTCATACTCCACGTTATGCGAGAAACACTCTTCCCTATCAATCACAAAGCGGATACCCGCAGCCGGACGCAAGAACTGTACGATACAGAGGACCAAGACACACGCCCTTCTCCAACTCAGCCCCTCCATAGTATTATTGGCAGAGGAGCAGTAACCGATAGAAGCTTCCTGCAGAGACAAATTTCAAGGTGTCAGTTGATATATTCGACTATCCACACAAGCATTCGCCGCGCTAAATGGTACGAGCCATGGGATCCTTTGGTTTCACGGGACGCGAAAAATTCTACTAGAACATTGCTGTATACATCGTTGTGCAAACAATAAGACTACATGGCTGTTTATTCTACGGGCGCATACAAGGGGACGGACATGGTGGAATCGCAAAATTTACTAATAAACTATCTGGATTTTCACATCGGGAAGGTGAGATACGTCAATCTATCGATTTGCAATCAAGGGTTGCCTACCAAGAGGTGAGAGTCCGGTTGGATCTGACCTCTGGAAGTTCATGTCTCCCATCCAGTGGGAAGAATTTGGGGTAAGAGGTGAAGAAGAGGAGCAGGAACTTACTCACTTACCGCCTGCTGGCGGACGTCGAGGACTCGATGCTGGCGGCTGGCTCCGGCGATTCTCCCTTCTAGGCGGAGGAAGAAGCAGTCAAGACACGAGACTCAAGAGAGGTCACGGAGCGAGCTCACCTTGCGGAAGAACACGAGAAAACTTTGCCTCTTTGAGGGAATAGTTTTTTTTGTGTGTGTGTGTGCGTGTTTCTTTCCATGGACGTGTCCGATTAACGTGGGCCGTTTTATAACAATGGCTGTATGGATCATGGATGGGCGAGGGACTGGCCCATGTAGACACAAATTATGTGGGGGCTCGGTGGAGATTTTGTGGGAAAACCCTCCGTATCGCCCGAGCGATTGGTGGCAGCCATTTCGCTTAGTGAGTTTTAAAGTGGGCTCGGCCCATTAAGCTTCCTTTTACATGCTTTGCTTTGCTTTCCTTCGTTCCGGTATAGTATCTTTACTATTAAAACAGAATGCGTGGTATGGTGTCACAATCTAAATGGTGTGACAATCCAAATGCCCTCACACTACATATCTAATTACCTGCTCTGCCACCTATAAGTGAAACATCGGTTCAAAAACAAAAGAAAAGATAAGAAAAAGACCGGTGTCACGCTTCACAATATTAACATATTAAATGCGGCTGGGTGCGGCCGGGTGCGCTCGCTCGCTCGCTCGGGACGACGGCGGCTCGCTCGGGACTCGCTCGGATGGGTGGCGGCGGCGGCTCGCTCAGGACTCGCTCGCTCGGGGATTCGGTGTCGCTGGGTGCGCTCGCTTGGGGCAGGAATCGAAGGACTCGGGGATTCGGGGCTGGGGAAACGCAAGAAATTGCAATGGCTTCTCCACCCCGTGTTGGTATTAGGCTATTTGCAATTTGTTGCTTGTCAATTTGATGCCAGATAGTGGTCTAAAATAGCTGTGTATTTGTTGATTGTTTGCAGATGGATGATGATGAAAAATTCTTGGACAGGGTGGGTTTTGGTTACACACCAACACAACCAGACAGCCCAATTGGAATATACACGTCCTAATTTACACGTTCCACTGAAAAACTGGAAGGTGTATAATTTAGCAAGGTGCATATGGACGTGTATATGGAGATATACACCTCCATTGTCTTGTTCAGAGCGAGCTTGCAAGGTCCAAGTGTGTGAGAGAGAGAGTTGCAGCGGCGAGGCTGCAACAACACTATCTCCCCGTCCACCAATATGGCCATCCTTTTCGAAATCCCCAAATAAATCACATCTGGATCCTGGTTTCTCCTTCCTCATTCATTCCATGAAGGCTAAGATGGAAGAGGTCGTAGGCGACGGCTCAGCGGAAGGTTTTTTTGCCCGGTGGATGTGGTGCTCAACCTGGCGCCCCCACTCGCGTTTCCTTCCTCTGTTTCCTTGCTGTCGGGGTGGATGGAAATTTTGTATTTGCTTGTGGGAGGTCCAAATCGATGGTGCTATGCATATCCTGGTGGTGATGCACGGTGCGCCGTCATGAGGTCTGCCTGTCAGTGCCACGACGCTGCTGCTCCCTTTGGCAGCGATGTTGGAGCTCGTTGTAGGATAGTGGAGGCACCGGGCCGAAGAGGTGGAGCAGGAAGCAGAAGATGGGGAGGGAAGGCCGACTGCTAGAGAGGTGAAGCAGGAAGAGGAGATGGGTATCGGATGTGGGCCGCCTGCTCTCCTCGGAGAGGTAGAGGGATACGCCTCTCCAAGTTGCAGACGAGAATGATGACAATAGTTGTAGGTTCAGTGGTTGGACATTTGGACGAGCTGAACAGGTATAGAATCTCATTCTAAGCTCCGGTTTCTTTGGTTTATCATCAAAGAGTCTATGCATCGTTATTGCTGAAAGTGAAAACTTTATGTAAACAATATAATGTGAGCAACAATATCTAAAAGTCCTCATATCATATAACTTGACATATTTAGATCAACAAATATTACATGAATCAACCTTTGTTAAATTACACATAACTTGTCCAATTTATTTGACATCGTTTCATTTAGAAGGCTAATACTTTAATGTAGAAAAGCGAATTGACAACTACTGTTTTCTTGCACATTCTTTTATCTACATGAGCTGAACGTTTTTGTTGACTTCTCCTTTTCTCTCCTGAACATGGGAAATCCAAACTCTGTTTCTTGGAGAAAAAATTGTTGATCAATTGGTCGAGATAATTAAGGTCTGCATCTCCTACCAAATCATCAAGTCCAGTAATGTAGATTCATAGACTTAAACCAGTATTCTCTCTATTCTAGGTTTTGGGTACCCCCGAAAGAGAAGAAATTAGATGCATGAACCCAAACTACTCTGAATTCAAATTTTCTCGGAGAAAATCTCATCCCTGGCACTAGGCAGTAGCCCCCTATTCAGATAGCCCTGGCTGTTATAATCTGCTTGCCTAATTTTCTTGTGCACGCAGGTTTTTGGCAAGCGCATGCCACCAGAATGATCTCGTGCCAAGGCTACTTCTGTACTCACCAAATCTGCACTGCACAACTGTAAGAATGATTCTATGATTGATGAGCCATCCATCCAACAAACATATCCGTGCTTATGCATTGCTTGCTTATGCTAAGTACCATATTCTCCTCCAGTTAAAATGCAATTACCTGCTTACTTCTAAGGCGGTGTGTTACTTTGGCATCTATAAATCAAGACCCTACGAAATCGGGCACCAAGAAGAAAAATCCTTGAAGTGAGTACTGTTCTCCTGACTAGACATTTTTTTATTTTACTTGCAGGTTGACGTTTGTGCCCATACACTCTTTGATGAACTGCGGGATCCCAATACCTGCTTGCCAAATGGACGGTTATACAACCATTGTTCAATTTCTCTGGAGTTGGTAAATATTACTCCCTCCGTCCCAAAATAAGTGTCTCAACTTTGATAGAAAGTGGATGTATGTAGATATAAAACATGTCTACATACATCCACTATCTATCAAAGTTGAGACACTTATTTTGCCACGGAGGGAGTATCTAAATATGTGTAATCATTTATGTGCCCTTTTACCTTATACCCAACCATTGCCATGGTCTTCTGCGGAGCTAGAAGGCCTCCCTGTTGAGCTACTCCACTGAAGCATCTTTATCTGGCTAGCAATATGAAGAAGTGGCTGGGGAAACACTGTTTTCGTCGTTAGTACGTGTCGGCGTGCAAGCGAGACGAGGAAGTTAGATCATGTATAGGTTGTTAACTGTAGCACCTTTAACTGGCTAGCAATATGTTTGTGGAAATAGCACACGAAATAACAAAATTTTATATAACCGTTGCAAAGCACGGGCATTCAGCTAGTATACGTACATGCACACATGATGCATTCACGAGACTCCTTCTGTTCATTTTTTTTCTATTTCTTGATTTCTTTTCCTGTCCCATTTTTATGCATTATTTTTATACTTTTTATCCTTTACGCTTTCATTTTTTCTTAGTTTGGTTTTCTTTGAAATACGAATTTTTTCTAGATTTATTCCACGGGTATTAAAATTTTGTCCCATGGGTTATTTGTTTTTGTTCCTTTTTTGTCATTATTTGTTCCACGCGTACTAAATTGTGTTCCCTTTCAAATCGTGATCTGTTCCAGGGCACTAAAATTTTGTTCCCTTTGTAGACGTGATTTTGTTCCATGGTTCATAAATTTTTGTTCTTTTGTAGTCATGATTTGTTCCACAAGTAGTAAGATTTTGTTCCCTTTGAGTCGTGCTTTGTTCCACTGGTCCTAAAATGTTGTTCCCTTTGTTCCCCTTGTATATATTTTTTCCTCTTCCAAGTCATGTTTTGTTCCACGGGTCCTAAAATGTTGTTCCCTTTGTAATCCTTATACTGAAATTTTGTTCCCTTTCAAATCATGTTTTGTTCCACGGGTCCTAAAAGGATGTTCCTTTTGTACTTCTGATTTTTTTCTATGAGTGATTAATTATGTTCCTTTTAAAGTCGTGATTTGTTCAACATTTTTTTTATTTCCTTTGTAGTCATGATTTTTTTATTCCACGGGTCATGTAATTTTGTTCCCTTTGTAGTCGTGATTTTGTTCCATGGGTGATAAAATTTTGTTACATTTTGAATTGTGACTCATTCAACGAACCCTAAAATTTTGTTCCCTTTCTAGTTGTGATTTGTTCCACCTTACCTAAAATGCTTTTCCTTTTATAGTCATGATTTTGTTCAATGGGTGTAAATTTTTGTTCCTTTTGAACTCGTGATTTGTTCCGCGAGTCATAAATTTTTGTTCCCTTTGTAGTCATGATTAGTTCCATGCTTTCTAAAATTTTGTTCCTTCTGCAATCGTCATTGTGGTTGTGCGGGAGAGCACACGTAGCAGACATACTGATCGTTCCTGCTAGCCACGGAGCCTCAGTGAGTTGCTAGCCACTGCCTGTTTTTATGGAGTAACACTTATGCACTTACCAACATGCGGAAGCAGCATCGGTGCAGGTATAGAAGCACATGTACTAATTTTAGTCCCACCTCGCCGCGTGAGGAAGAGTATCACCCGCTCAAATAGCTGACTGGCTCAAACCTAGCACGAGCCAGCTGAACGATCGTCCGAAACCCTAACAAACTGAAGCGGTGCCCAACCAATCATACGCACAGAAAATAACAGAACATAAATGAGCCACTAACGATTAAAGCCCAAGCTAGCAATCCTTGAGCGAAACGGTGGTGAGGCATCGCGCGAGCGCCAGGGAGGAGGACCCATTTTGTGCACCTGAATTCCAATGATCTCACAATTTTTTTAAAAAAAAACTCCTCCAATCTGAAATAACTGTCGGCAGCTGTGTGTAGTTTTGTACTCGCACAGTACAAATTTCACGACGCTTAAACTGGACCAGAGGTAGTATATTTAAAAGTTTCAGAAAAAACTGAAATTAAGCATGTAATGATATATTCTACAAGTGTGCAAAATATCAATGTGAAATACTTTACATTTTGAGTTACATAAAAAATGACAAATGCAGAGATATGAGTATAGTAAACAGTCTATAGTTTTAGATCTCCAAAATATAGCTACACAAAAATGACAAATGACAACGACAAATACTTTTCATAAGACGTCTTGGCAAGCCAATTAAGCTTGGCAAAATGTTAACAAAAAGGGACAAAGGAAGTAACTTAAATAAATCGGGTCAAATTTCGTGAAAATTAAATTACGATAAGTATGATTTGGTTAAATACCATCAAATTTCCAATAAATAGACCCGAACGTTAAATTTTTAAAGAGCTGGTGTCACAAAATATGGTATAAATTATTCGTTGCGTATGTTGAGAGGATACCATGAACCCTCTATAGTTGCACCTGATTATAGAAGACTTATAATATTGTGACATTCGATTCTCACTGTAGCAACAATTATAGACGGAGCTTTAAGATTAGAGTGTTTCCGATTGAAAAATTTATTGGTAGTATTAGTATAGTGCCTTAAATAGAACTCATTAAAATGGTACCTAGTACTTCCGAAGGGTGAAAAAACATCAAGAGCGACATGCATATCCTGTATCTATAAGGTAGAACTTGCCATCCGGAATGTTCATCTCATCTGGTCAACTCATGCTATCGGTAAGAATGCTTGCATCATGGATAGATTCTTTCCAACTAGTCAACACATATATGAACTTCAGATCAGAGGCAACACCAACATGCACATTCTGACCGTTGTAGTGCTTTCCCTAGCCCTATATGCGGCAGACTATGATCTCTGCATTTTAGCAGTCACATGATCATTTAAACCGACACTCCGGTGTTGACATGAACACAATTTTCACATCAAATAATGATGTCATGCCATGGACTAACAAATTTGATTGGATCATCTTGAAATATGGATACCACCTATAGTTGTTGGTGTGTATCTTCTGTGGAGTTTCACCAGATGGTGTTTTGATCATCTCTCTTCTGGGCTCTCCAGCTACACACAAGACTTAGTTAAAATAAGAGCATATTGGCTCGCTGAATCTCTTGAAGTTATGTGAATAATTCCGAACCTTTGGTTACGACCTACAACATGAATAAACATTGCTACTTTGTTCATCCACGGAACAGTGTGGATGCCATGTTATGACAATCTCCTTTCCCTAAATGTTGGTACAAGCTTGGCAAAAGAGACTCTACCCATCCCGCGTCATGTTCATAGCCTCTACTTTCGTGTCATTGTAGATGTAGTTCCCGTTTGTCAGCCTCTACTGGTTTTAGACAAAAAGTTAAACATTTTTTCGATAAAGGGATCTTTATTACATAAAGAGTTGCATTACACCCGGCCTCTGCATAACTGGGATGCACACAGCCCACTCTGATCACAACTATCAGAAACAACGAAAATAAAATTCACTTAAGGGAAACTTGCTGCTGTTCTACAAACCTCTGCTCTTAGAGGCCCAACACTGTCTACGAGAATAGAATCGTGCGTAGACATCAAGCTATTTTCTGGCGCCGTTGCCGGGGAGGTAAGGTAAAAGGTACTCACATCCTCTGGCTACTAAGCTATTTTCTAGCACTGTTGCTGTTGTGTGAGTGCTCGAAGTTATTTCCTTTAGATCCTGCAGTTAAATCTTTTTGTTTCTTGTTTTTATTTTCACTAGTTAGGCCTAATGGAAAACAACAAAAAAATTAGAGAGCTCTATGAAATTTATCTTGAGTTAGGACATGATGTGTTTGAAGAGAAAATTAAAAAACCTATGGAAGTTTGCTTGCTTAATAGTGGTAGTAATGTTATTAGTATAAATTTTTTGAACACCATTATTGCTAATGCTATGGAAAAGTCTAAGCTTGGGGAAGCCGTTGTTGATGAATGTATTATTTTTAGTCCCCCAAGCTTTGAGGAGAAAATTTTCTTTGATGATACTTTGCCTCCAATATATGATAATTATAATCATTGTGATATTTTCAGTCCACCTACTATTGAGGATATGGTTTATGTTGATTATGATATGCCTCCTATATATGATGTTTACAATGATGAATATGATATTTTCAGTCCATCTACTATTGACGATAAAACTAATTATGATTATTCTATGCCTCCAATTTATGATGATTACAATTATGGATGTGATAGTTTTACTCCCACTGTTACTAATAAAATTGATTATGCTTATGTGGAGAGTAATGATATTATTATGCTTATGGATCATGATAAGAATGCTTTAGGTGATATCTATATTGTTGAATCTATTCATAATGCCGCTGAAAATTATTTTGAGAGAGGAAAGTATGGTTATAGAAATCTTCATGTTACTAAATTTCTTCTCTTTATGATGAATGTTTTGAGTTTTCTCTTGATTTGATTTTATTTGCTGGGTACTTTAAGAACTACTGGTCCTTATGAGAGAAGGAGACATGACTTCATACATCACAATAATATTAAGTCCCCTCTCTTTATGTTGAAATTTTTGAAGTTGCACTTGTTTTGCGTTCCTATGCTAGTCACTTTGTGCTTTATTAATTTATTTTCTTACAAGATTCCTTTGCATAGGAAGTGTGTTAGATTTAAATATGTTTTATATATGCTTCTTGATGCTCTCTTTTATGTTTCAACTCTCATCTTTATGTGAGCATCATAAATATCACTATGCCTAGCTAAAAGGCTTTAAAGAAAAGCGCTTATGGGAGACAACCCACTTTTTATTTCCGTTATTTTCTTTTATATTGAGTCAAGGAACATGCTTACCTGTAGCAATTCCTCTGTATTTTTATTTTATCGCATTGTTGTGTCAAGTGAAGCCTCTAGTAGGAAGTTGATGCTAGATTTGGATTTTTGCGCAGGAACAATTTTCTGCTGTCCACCGTTTAATTCGTAAGAATTCACAGAAAAATCAAAATGACCTGAGATTGTTTGTGCGTGATCCTCAGATGTGTACGCAACTTTCATTAGTATTGAATTTTCTGATTTGAGCAAGTTAAGTGCCTCGAAAAAATTCGTCTTTACGGACTGTTCTGTTTTTGACAGATTCTGCCATTTATTTTGCATTGCCTCTTTTACTGTTTTTGAGTGGATCTTTTTGGTCCACAAAATACCAGTGGCTGTAGCTAATGTCCAGTAGTATTGGTGATGATTGTGTTCATGCAGAATATGAGAGTTTTTGATTATGCACTAACCCTGTAATGAAGTCTACTTTGAGTTTGGTGTGGAGGAAGTTTTTAAGTATCAAGAGAGAAGGATGATATGATGAGATCAATAAGATGAAAGAGCATAAGCTTGGGGATGCCCCCGTGGGTCACCCAAACATATTTCAAGAAGACTCAAGCGTCTAAGCTTGGGGATGCCCAAGGCATCCCCTTCTTTATCCAAGGCTTCCCCTTCTTTATCAACAAACTATCAGGTCATCTCTAGTGAAACTATATTTTAATTCCGACACATCTTATGTGCTTTACTTGAAGCGTCTGTTTGTTTTTGTTTTTGTTATTTTCATTCTCTAAATAAAATGGATCCTAGCATTCCTTTGTGGGAGAGAGACACGCTCCGCTTTTTCTTGTGAATACTCGTATTCTACACTTATATTTGTTGAGTATTCCTCTATGTTACTTCAATACAATTAGCTCTTGTTTTTCATGCATCTCTTGTTAGAGTTGTTAGTTTTATTATGTTATACTCTCTTGTTTCATTGTTAAATACTTGGAGAGTTTATTTTTAGATAAGTTGATTGGTGTTTGGTTAAGAACAGAAAATGTTTGATGTGGTAGATGGTATGATGAAATGATACATAATCTTATAGATCATTAAATTGTGTCACTTGAATCATTAATGTTGTTTTGAGATATTAATATGCTTAATGGTAAAACATGATGGTTTAGTAAAGTGGGATGATTAATGGTTGGTCTAGAAAACTTGAAGTTGTGCCACACTTAAATATCCAGTTGATAGCATAATGATATATGACTTCTAATTTTAAAAGCAACCGTAATGACTTTGTGTTATGTGCTACGGTCGGTGTCGTGGGATTGTCACGGCAGATGTTTCCAGGTGGAAACTTTGAGATGAGGGGCAAGGCGACTCTGGCGCTCAGGAGATGGTCTAGCTCTACGAGGGAGAAGATGTTTTTTACCCAAGTTCGGGTCCCCTCGGTGGAGGATCCCTACGTCTTGCTATAAGTCACTGATATGATAATATGTTACATGGTGCGCCAATGGCGATCGCCGGGTTTAGATGACTCCGACGTGGGAGCTCTCTCTCCGGGAGCTCTCTCTATTTTGTCTATCTTACTTGGCTTCTGGCTTATTCGACCTCTTCTAACTTATCCGACTTATTGTAGCTTATCTCTCTATGACCGAGGAGCCCGCTTATATAGACATCCGGGTCTCCTGGTTTACATGGTAAGACCACTTGGAGTTCTACTCTAACTCGTCTTGTCTTTTGTCTCTTCCAAGTCTTGGACTCCGTGATGCATATTGCCTCCGGGTCTTCTAGAGCCTTCCTTACTTGCTTGCCAAGTCACACGTCGCACGCCGGCTTACGTGGAACCCGGCCCATCTCCTTTATGCTTAATCCGGCCCAGGCTTCCTGCCAGGCCGGCTGGTCTTCTGTGTCGGTGGGCCTACTGGGTTATGATCCCCCCAACAGTAGCCCCCAGGATAACTTGGACATCAGAATTGACTTGCTTCGCCTTGCACTCTTGGGCATAATCTTGGGGAAGCCGTCACTTCTTTTGTCCGGGTTATCATCTGAAAAAACTTGGCCAGCTCTTGCTGGCGGCTTGTTCATAACCCGGCCATCACTTTGCGACTTTCATCTCTAGGACTTTGGATATGAGCTTGGTTTGCTCTCCTTCGTGACCTTGATCTTGATCATCATGTTCCGGATGGAGCCGACGGCTCAATCATCCGGGTTAATTTCCTGAAATAAGATAAATACTTTGGACTAAAAGTCCGGATTACACTGTTAGATCAATAGGCCAACTCTTCTTGGCATCCAAGTTCATATAATCTTTTTTCCTCAACCCGGGTTTATCTAACCCGGACTTGATTAAGCCTGCTCATATGGAGGCTATGCTGCAGGATGCTCCAGATTTTTATGATCCGGATTTGATTTTGATGCTTCACCTCGGGGAATATTACTTCCCGACTCTAGCCCCCAAGAGCCGGATCTGCAGTTTGCTGCGTTCCGTGTCTTCTTGTAGGCCTTTGTATTTATAATACCCAGAAATCTTCGAACTGAGTAGCACCCAAGAGCCGGATCTACTGCTTGCTGTGTTCCAGGTCTTCCTTGAGAACTGATAGCTTCAAACTGGATAGCCCCCAAGTGTCGGGTTCTAACCCGCGGCAACCTAGGACTTATAGCAATTTGAGCATAACTGACTTTTCTGATGAGTAGCCCCCAAGCGCCGGGTATGCTGCCTGCAGCTACTCGGAGCTCTCTAAGTTTCATACTCTGATGGTGTACGTACACCCTGAGGATTTGCTTTTTTAGTGAACGTTATCTATCGTTCTGCAAATCATTTGGTTTAGATGACCCTTTTGGTTTCCTTGAACTATAAGCCGGCTTTCGCATGGATTTTTCCTGTCGCCTCTTCTCTTATAAAAACAGGGTCAGACAAGTCCCAATGGGCATCAGGCTGATTGAATTTACAGGTGAGCAATCAGGCCATATAAGCGCGAGTCACATCGAGCTTAAGCTAGGAAACCAAAAATAGTGGCTCTGATACTTGCCGGGTCATGAGATTGTAGTTGTACCTTTCTTTTAAGTAATCAGCCCCTATGACCAATGTGGCTTTTTTTTTTGCCGGGTCTTGAGTTTGTAACTGCGCTATTTAAGCGATCAGCCCCCAAGATCTTAAATTTGCCATATTGCGAAGCACTCTCGGGCACGCTAACCGAAGTTGCGAAACACTCTTGGGCAAAGCTTTTTTCCTTTTCTTTTTCTTTTCCCTTTTCTTTCCAGAAATGCACTTCTGGCGTTGATAATGCATAAGCCGGAGTTCGGCAATAGGCGACGGCAGTAGAGCCGGAGCATGATGATGGCGTTTTAATCGCGATCTTGTTATTTAAGAAATCCCTTGCGAGTATCAGATGACTCGACTTTGATAAATTCCTTTGCGGGAATTCGATAGCCCGACTTTGAAAAATCCATTTGCGGGAATTCGATAGCCCGACTTTGAAAAATCCATTTGCGGGAATTCTATAGCCCGACTTTGATAAATCCACTGAGGTCTCGCTGAGCAATGTAAAGGCTGAGAGATGTTTCACGGATCGTCCTCAAATATGTTTCACGTGTGGGGTTCGGTGTTTGTAACCCGAACATCATCACACGCGTCTTTTAAGCGGTAGGATCCATGTCTTCAATACAGCAATCGGTAAAATGTGTCGACTTCTGACTGAATGATAAAATTTTAACCATAAACATGACTTAGCTGTCTGAACTAAATGTCGTTGGCGACGTGGTGAAACCCGGCGGCAGGCGCGCTCGAAGCCGGCCGGCAGCCGGGTCATTTGATCGTTGTTGCTTGAGGCCGGCCGATGGCCGGGTCATTGATGATTGATTGCCCGAAGTCGCAATTGGATCACGATGAAGGTCCTTTATCTCTGAGTCGTATAATATTGCCGGCTGTTTGATTGATTTGCTCCAGTACTACCCATCCGGCTTGTACTGCTCGCTGTCTCTGTTGGCTGGTCTTTATTTGCACACCTATTTGTACTGTCGCCAGGCCGACTTTAAACGATGATTGACTGGAACGATGACCGACCGGAACGATGAGCCGGTCGCTGAAAATGATCACACATAGACTGGCTGATGCATCCTTTCTCGCGGAGACGCACTCGTAGTTACGGCCGAAGTAAGCTTCCGGCTTGTATTCCTTCCTTTCTTTTTTCCTTTTTTTTTCTTTTTTCCTTGTCAGCCTTGGAATCCGGCCAACACACGGATCGGTAGTACCAATTGATTTGCACTCCTTCCTTTTCCGTACGGGACTTTCCCTTGGCATTAATTGACCATTGACTGTATTCTTTTCTTCCAAAGGATGCGCCGACGCACACGACTGTACTCCAGGACATCCCTCCGGATCACTCTTTTATTTCTTTCTTCTTCTTTTTTCTTGGGACGTGATGACCTTTCAGTCTGATTTGTATTGGAACTCGAGTCCCGGCCAATCTTCTTCTCTCTGTATATCACGTCTTGATCCGGTTGGTATACTGTGTATATGCAAATTGCTGGCGGCTCCTTTTGACAGATCCACCTCTTCCTTAAGCTTTTGACCCGATCGCCTCGGTGCTGCTGCACGCACAAGGCAACCAGCTTTTTTGTTTCCTTGTATGGACCGTTCCACCACTATACCGGGCTCTTGGAGTCCCGATCAGATCCGGCCGGCCACGCGCAAACTCGCCTCGATTCAACACCCGGCGGCCGCCCATGCTGAACGCGGTCTTGTTGATAGCGACGCCGTGATTTTTTGTATGATCTTCAGATCTGATTACTCCATGGCCGGCTTTCTGGCTTCTTTACGGACGGCTTTTCTATGGTCGACTCTCATACGCCGGCTTTTCTCTTTCTGCTGCTAACCTGAACGATACGAATCTTGCTCTTTGCTGATTGTTGATGGTTTTGTCGATGACGATTCTCTCCATTCTCGCTGCACTTCTCCTTTGATGAACACAAACTTGGCCGCAGGCCCCACGGTGGGCGCCACCTGTCGTGGGATTGTCACGGCAGATATTTCCGGGTGGAAACTTTGAGATGAGGGGCAAGGCGACTCTGGCGCTCAGGAGATGGTCTAGCTCTACGAGGGAGAAGATGTTTTTTACCCAATTTCGGGTCCCCTCGGTGGAGGATCCCTACGTCTTGCTATAAGTCACTAATATGATAATATGTTACATGGTGCGCCAATGGCGATCGCCGGGTTTAGATGACTCCGACGTGGGAGCTCTCTCTCCGGGAGCTCTCTCTATTTTGTCTATCTTACTTGGCTTCTGGCTTATTCGACCTCTTCTAACTTATCCGACTTATTGTAGCTTATCTCACTATGACCGAGGAGCCCGCTTATATAGACATCCGGGTCTCCTGCTTTACATGGTAAGACCACTTGGAGTTCTACTCTAACTCGTCTTGTCTTTCGTCTCCTCCAAGTCTTGGACTCCGTGATGCATATTGCCTCCGGGTCTTCTAGAGCCTTCCTTACTTGCTTGCCAAGTCACACGTCGCACGCCGGCTTACGTGGAACCCGGCCCATCTCCTTTATGCTTAATCCGGCCCAGGCTTCCTGCCAGGCCGGCTGGTCTTCTGTGTCGGTGGGCCTACCGGGTTATGATCCCCCCAACAGTCGGGGTCCCAACAGTGACTTGTTCATTTGCCACAGTCCCTCATGGAGTGATTTTTATTATGCCTTGTAAGATAATATTTCTAGTTGGAATCTTTTTGCTTGTGAGTTTAACGCTGCGGTTTTCATGGCACTTCCACCACCATATTTGCTAGCCTCTTCGGTACTTTGCATTGCCCTTTCTCACATTGAGAGTTGGTGCATACTTCGCGGGTACATCCAAAACTCGTGGGAGATCTTCAACATGTTCTCCTACACATAAGCCAAATATCTTTCTCAAAACATCCACCATACCTACCTATCACAGCATTTCCATAGCTGTTCCGAGATATATTGCCTTGCAACTTTCATCTTACATTACATGACTTGTTGTCATTTATCATTTATATATTGCCTTGCATGATTCTTTACAGCTGATGTGCGGTTTTACCCATGTTACGCTAGATCATTGCATATCTTGCTACACTGGCAGAGGCACCGTTTCATACATTATGTTTTATTCATTATGAGTTATTTGTATCAAAAGTGTGTTGTCATATTAGAATGTTTGCCCCTAAAAGTGAAAAGAGCCATGGAGGCCATCGAAAAGTGAAATAGAAAAACACAAAAAAATAGAAAAAAGAGAAAAGAGAAAGAAAAAAGAGAAAGAGAAAAATAAAAAAGGGGGCAACATTACTACTCTTTATCCACACTTGGGCTCATGTTATAGCACCTGTAGTATTCATAGTCATCATTTGTGCTCATGTTTAGCACATTTACTCCATATGAGAGAGTTTTCATGTTTTACTTGCATAACTATGTGGGGAACTTTACATTATAGAACTTGGCTTGTATATTCCAATGATGAGCCTCCTCAAAAGTACTCTAAGTCTTCATGAGCAACCAAGTTGGATGCACCCCCACTAGTTCCATTGGAGAGCTTTCATACACTTATAGCTCTATGTGCATCCGTTGTGTGGCAATCACTGCTCCTTGCATAGTTTCGATTATAATACTTCCTCTTGTCTAATGATCACTTTCAGCTGTGTGAGACTTTCTTCCGTTTGCCTTCCAAACCCCCCTTATCATTCTTTTAGCCACAACATCCTGGTGCCAGGAACTAACGCTGAACGCTTGCTTGTTTTTAAGTGAACAAATAGAGAGATGATTTTCTACGTGCATATTGTTATTGCTTGACTTGATCCTTTCACAAAGTTGTCATGAGTGTTGGATGCATTAGATGATTATATTGTTATTCTTGAAGCTTAAATCATCTTTAATATCTACTTTGCACGGTTGATTGTTCTCTAGTATTGATTCATTGAAAGTTTTACTTTGTTCTTCCTACTTGTTTACTCATTACTCATTTGATATCAATATAAACTACAGCTCTTATTTATTTGATCTCAATTTACATGCATTACATTATTATATGATCAAGATTGTGTGAAAGCATGTCACTTCAGAAATTATTCTTGTTATCGTTTTACCTACTCGGGACGAGTAGAACTAAGCTTGGGGATGCTTGATACGTCTCCAACGTATCTATAATTTCTTATGTTCCATGCTTATATTATACCAATTGATACATGTTTTATATACACTTTATATCATTTTTATGCATTTTCTGGGACTAACCTATTAACAAGATGTCACAGTGCCAGTTCCCTGTTTTCTGTTGTTTCTGGTTTCAGAAAAGCTGTTAAGGAAATATTCTCGGAATTGGACGAAACAAAAGGCAAAGTTGCTATTTTTCCCGACACGATACGGAGTCCGAAGGAGAGACGAAGGAGGGCACCGAGGCGGCCACACCATGCCACGGCGCGGGTCCCCCTCTAGCCGCGCCGGCATGTGGTGTTGGCCCCTCGGGCGCCCACCGACATCGCCCTTTCGCCCATATAATGCCCCCGACGTGAAAACCCTAAATCAATAAGCCTTTTCCCAAGAAGAGTTCCGCTGCGCCGCCGCCATCGAAGACAAGTTTCGGGGGACAGAAGTCTCTGTTCCGGCACCCCGCCGGGACGGGGAATTGCCCCCGGAGTCATCTCCATCAACTCCACCGCCATCTTCATCGCCGCTGCTGACTCCCATGATGAGGAGGGAGTAGTTCTCCCCCGGGGCTGCGGGCTCTACCGGTAGCTATGTGGTTTATCTCTCTCTCCCATGGTGTGATCTTTATGTGATCATGAGCTTTGTAATCTAGTTGAATATGTGATGTTACTCTTTATCTATTATGCACTCTAGAGGTTACTTTAATATGAACTCCGGGGTTATTCACGGTTGTGAAGGTGGACAGTGTGCGCACCATGTGTGATTTCTTTATGACGTTGTGGTGTTAGTTTACTCTGACTTTGGGGGTGCTCTTGTAGCCCTACACAGTGAATGGTGTTTATCATCCAACAAGAGAGTGTTTGAGAGTAGTATTTATTATTCAACTTTGATGTCATTGTTGAGAGTGTCCACTAGTGAAAGTATGATACCTAGGCCTTATTTCTAAGCATTGAAATACCATTTACAACAAGTTCTGCTACATGTTTGCTTGCTGCCATTTTTATTTCAGATTGCAATTACTACTTATAATCATCCATATTATTTGTATTTCACTATCTCTTCGCCGAACTAGTGCACCTATACATCTGACAAGTGTATTGGGTGTGTTGGGGACACAAGAGACTTCTTGTATCTTAATTGCAGGCTTGATTGAGAGGGATATCTTTGACCTCTACCTCACTGAGGTCGATAAATCTTGGATGATTCACTTAAGGGAAACTTGTTGCTGTTTTACAAACCTCTGCTCTTGTAGGCCCAACACTGTCTATAAGAATAAAAGCGTGCGTAGACATCAGCCCCAAACATACCTTAATAGCTAGTAATGTACAACTTGAGTTGATCATGCCTCTCAATCGTTCCATCGTCCTGTACCAGCGAATGAATACGTTTTTCCGATATCTGCCATTGGTAATACCATGAAAGTATCTCGTGTTCGAATCACCTTCTAGGATAAAGCGAGCTTTAGAACGTTGATACCATTTCAATTTCCTCCTCCCGCAAAAGTTTCGTTATTTGTGCACGGTTAACAAACGAACTTCCGCTAATGCCTCAAGAGCATCAATGATCGAGGATAATCGTATTTTTGTTTTTAAGTAAGCCTGTTGTGTGACAGGCCCATCCAATAAGGTGTTTGGGCGATGCACAAATCTTGTTATTCCACCTTTGGACTGGGGGCAAAAACCGACAACGGGTCTTTCTCAAATCATTTTAACCATTTCCTGAAATCCCTCGCGGTGCAACCATCCAAGTTTCGATGTTTTAAGCTACCTGCGAGTTCGGACCAACACTTGGTGCGAGCAACCGAACAGTACACCATTTTTTTCGTGCACTCAACGTTTTCGGCCGCCTAGGCTAGATTCCGTCACATGCCCGGTGTACACGCCGGTGCCCACGACAAGCGCACGCTCGACACCACCTTACCGGAGTATAATCCATCGCGACATGGCAAAAGCCGGGCGAAAAAGAGCGCGATCACGAGGCATCGACGAGTCTGGTGCATGCATGCGTGCACACGCTGCTGGCGCCGAGTCACGCACGCACATGCACGCCCTTTCGAAAGTAAAATATGCAATCGGGAGCGATCGGCGCAGAGATTGGCGCCGCGGGCACGAAGCAAGCAAGCATGCATGTCCGTGCATATGCGTGAGCAGTAAACCCCTGTGCAGCTCTCGGACGACAAAGTATGGTTCAAACTTTTCAATCAAGCACGCACGCACTGACGCCTACGCACGAGGCAGGCCGGCGACCCAGATTCCTCAACTCCGGACGGAATCTCTAATCTTCTAACTTAATTTACTTGTGTTGACGTGGGTTCTAGCGAGCGAGCTGCTCCGATCATGTGGCCAATTGGAGGCGCTGATCGATCCAACAGGAGTAGCATATTCGCCGGCTGCTGGCTCATTGGCTTGGCACGTATAGTAGGAGGGGATGTTTGTCACTAAATAAATCAAGGACAGTTTGTTAGTGATTCGGCCTTCAGTGTCCTTGTCATGATGCTTCCTGCTGTTTTGTTTTACCTCCTGGCTCCTGCAAGCTTCAGTGGTGATTGGCTGTTAACTAGTCTGTTATTTTGGACAACATGCAGGTCAGTTACAAATTACAGCAATTTTTATGACAGTGACAATTTCTGTGCTCTCCACTATAAAAAGAGCTATATACACCCATGGTCTCAATAGTTCTCCACTACGTGCAAACTAGTCCCACTATTTGTCAAATGGGTCAGGTAGTCCCAATAGTTGTTAAGGATGTGCAAAACTAGTCGATTCTGGTGATGACACGAGGCGTCATCTTTTTGCAAAAATCCCCTCCTATATTATTATATCACTTACAACTTCTCTTGTTATGGGTCCCGCATGTCAGGAACGGAGGACAAAATATCTAAAACAGTAAACTAAATACAGACTGCGGCCATGGGGCTCGAACATAAGACATTGCTTGAAATAGACCCTAGTGCGAATACTCTACCACTGCAACCGACATTTTATTATTAAGAACAATCTCGCACCGTGTCAGAACGACTACTTATTCTCGGTTATCTTTTTCTGGCTCTATTTTAAATTTGCAGCTCAAATTAAAAAGTAGAGCTATCAATATTTGAACACTAATTAAAAATATATTCACTACAAATTAAGATTAAGATTTGTAGCTTCGCTACTACTTCTTATCTATATTACACCAGTTGTTCTTGCAACTTCATCTACAATACAAATTACTAATATTAATCACACTACTTCTCATGTTTTTCAACGACGGTTATGCACCGCTACCGTCGTGGTGATCGTCAGGGTTAGCCTCCTCTTCTCCTTTGTCGCCTCCATCTTCTCTTCCTTCGCTGGGAGCTGCTCCTTCGAATAGTCGTCAACGTGGTCGCTCAGATACAACAGGTCAAGGACGACCGAGGGCTCTCCTCCTTCATACTAGGGGACGAAGTCCTCTTGGTTTTCTTTGCTAACATCCTCATACCATCGTTCGTCAATGGCAATCTTGGAAGTGCTAGAAGAACAAACTCACTGAAATTTTAGAGGACGAGAGAAAACTTTGGTTAACAACAATGGAAATGTTTTATAATTGTGCAGTACATTGGGTTATCCTCCATAGAACAATTAACTGCAGCGAATAGATCGAGAGAGCACTGAAACCTCTTGCGGAAATCTATACTTCTTATAAAGAAAAACCCCACTAAGTGCATTAGTTATTTTCTATGTCAACATGCAAGCTATCCACATCACCCACTATTTTAGCCAATCAATTGTCCATGTCATCTCCACTAACAATCATTAGTAATAGTAGATCTTTCATGCAGCCTATCCATGTCATCTTTTTTAGCCATATATCTTTCCACATCACTAACATCTAGTCCCAAAACATTCAACAGTTTCACGTGAATTAAATTCAGTGTCTCGATTGTTGTGATCAACACGATCTTGAAAACTAAATATTCCATACATCTTATACCAATTTTATTTGGATAATATTTTTGTCAGGAGTTTTCCGCTGCAACGCGCGGGGTATTCTTCTAGTAGAACATACATGACAAACCGCCTACTCATTTTTTCCAAAATATTAGTTTTGACAAGGCATGACATAAACTGCTTACTTTTCATGATCACATAATGTGACTTCAAGTTTACTTGACATCTCACAACATCTTGATGGGTGTTGTACACATGCATTGAGAGTTTCATGATGTCATAATGTAACTTCTACTATATTATTTTCGCTTGAAACTAGGTTTTCATTTTTTTTGAATTTCTCTGGATTTATTTGATTTTCTCAGAACATGTCAAAAATTGCCCGTGTGACCACCATTCATCGCTAGGTTTTGAATGTTTCAAAAACAAGGGCACTATTGCGTAGAATCATGGTAAACTACGTTTATATGGTTTATTATCTAAATTTTAGTGCCAAACTTTAACATATTTGTATTTCAAATTTGAATTATTTTCATAAATACCATTAAACTCATTTATGAGTGGTATAGATAAATGCTCAAATATTCAGGGATTGTACCTCATATATGATGTACTTTGTGCAAAGAATTGAAATTCCAACTTCCGATCTTATCTGGGGTACATGCTTCACAAAAAATCACAATTTTGGCACTAAAAACTGAACAAAAATACAAATTAAAAAATCTTGTAATTCCACTTCGGTAGTCATGCTTACAATGTGTACACTGATTTTGGTATTGATAGCAATAATTTGTCCATGTATATAGCCATGGCCTTAGTCATTTGGCTTGAAAGTCAGGAATCTTCATACAAGGTAGTCATGTTTTTGGCATGGTCTTTGGTTCCCCATCTTGTTCTTGAAATTTTCTCGATTTTTGTGATTTTCCAAAATAAGCTTAAATCATAGCTTAATTGTGAAATGATTTAATCGTTAAATTATCACTAAATTATGAAATAAAACTAGCCTAATCGCCAAATTAAATGGCAATCAAGATTTAATCATCGAATTATCTCTAGCCATAAAAACAGTTTGCATCTACCAGCTTAATCAAGAAGATTATGATGGTATATCCGATATTGGGGTGATAAATTGCTCCATTTCTGGTTTATAAGCTATTCAGGCACGCTTTAGACTACAGAAGTGGGATGGTTCATGACTCAATAGTGGGTGAGACCATGGTCAGGTCTCTCCTATCAGCGCGGTAACATTATGCACATGAAACATACGAAAGGAACCACGTCTTTTAATCGTCAAATTAATAGCAAGAGAGACCATGCATTAAAAATATTTAACACCGGATTTAGATGGTTGGTGGTAAGACCAGCCGTCTGGATTTAATGTTATTGAGTGTCATTGCCATATTTGGGTTTGTAAATAGCGAGTTAGGACGAAACCTACCCCGTTTAACTCACCAACCATAGGTTGGCTAGATAATGTAGCATGTGTGTAGTGTTGTGATGCATGTAAAGTGCATACATGAATTTTATAGTTTATTATTTCATATTCTCACATATTTGCAACTTACATAATGTTATATCCATGTTTTATAATGATTTTGAGAATTTTCCACATGATCCCCCTTCTTTTGGTTATAACCCTGGAGAATAGGAAACACCTGTATTTTTTCACTTTTAGGGACCTTAACGACGTCAAATTGACCTAGAATTTTTTAAGCATTTATTTTTATGAAAAAGAAATTACCTGGATTTTTGCACCTCGGGAGGCGAGCCACGAGGCCCAAAAGAGCACATGTGGCACGACCAAAAGAGGTGGTCACGCCACCTGCACCCGTTCAGCCCTCTGCATCCGTCCATCTTTCGCCAAAAATAGGTTTTGACCTAAAAAAAACCTATAAGGTCACCTAGCGAATCTCGGGAGGAGCGCCGCAAAAACACCAAAACCGAGACAGAATCAGCAGAGATTGGAGGGGGAAACGCCACCGGAGCACCGCCGGTGGGATCTCTACCTTCTCAAGTGTCTCCACCATCATCACCATGATGAAGGGGGAGTAGTCCACATCTGGACTATGGGTTTTTGTAAGTAGCTTATCGTATCTCTCTCTCATTCTTTCAATGTATTAGTACCATATGAGCTGCCTAACATGATTACGGTCATCTATGTAATTCCCTTGTGGTGGATCTTTATTTTATGAGATGATATTTTGATATTGCAATTTCATTATGTGTGAGATGTATAAGTAGATGCATATTATGTACCCCGTTCTTTATTACTTGTTTTGATCAATCATGTATGAGAGAGCATGCATGTGTGGGGGAACATGTCTATTAGATGGAGTAACATGTGGTGGTCAGGATAGTGACAACAAAATTTGAGATCCACTATGGTTTTTACCTTTCGTTTGTTACCTCGTTAGGGATTAAGTGAATGCATGTGCTAATTGATGTCTAGTGACAGCCCATACATTCTTGTTTTATGCTAGAATATTTGATATTCAAACTTCATGTCAAAGTACCAAAGGCTATACTCTGTTTATTCTTAATTCTAGATTGCATGGAGTTATCTCTTTTTAGAGGAGTATAAAAGAGAGATGTGTTTCATCATCTCTAAAATAGGACATGATGCCCATATGAATTCTAACCTTCACATAATTAAGTTGCACCAATATTATATCACCTGTGAATTGTTTTATGTCCACCAAACTTTATAAGAGAGTAAATAAGTGAACCCATAAACCCGGGTCCATCTTTTATTATAAGAAACAACTTTCCAACACTTTACTGCACCTTTTATTTTCAGTTTTAATTAAATCCAAAAATACAAAAACACTTTTAATTATTGCATTTATAATAAAAAAACCAAAATGACCTTTACTTATCGTTTTTACTTTAGTTTTCTAGCTATAGATAGTTTTACTTTTGTTTTGACCTTTTATATTTTTATTTTAGTTTTAATAATATGAAACCTTGTGCTTGACAACCACATGGTGGAGTTGGGGACACTAGACAAAATACTTGTTTGTAGGTTGCTGGAGGAGGAGAGGAGAAGGACGCATTTTTGCACAATTCCCCGAGAGTTCGATATAAACCCTTGAGTCACCCTTGTGGGAAAACCACTCTTGCTATAATACTTTCCTCTTGGTGTCCCAACGAGTGGTGTTAACCATCATGTTGTAAATGAGTCGAGTTTGAGTCGTTATACTATGCTCGGTATACCTCATACTAATATTTGAGCAAGGTTGATTGAGGTCGAGTGAAAGACCGTGCTATAATATTGGCTCGTTGTCACCTTGTGACACTATCAAGTCGGTCTTGATCTAGTTTTGAGGTAAGCAAATGAAAATGCTACATAAGAAGGTAAGTAGCCATATCAATATCATAACAAAACGCTATAAAATATTGTTCTAACCAAAACCAAGATAATGTAATTTATGCTAAGTAGCTTGTGTGTTCTCCCTCAATTCAAAGACAACTAATCGATTACTAACGATAAGTATCTAATGTGTGTAACATTTTTATTGAAAAACATAAGTTCGAAGTTCTAGTGATGTGCAAAGATTGTAGTATTCTTGGAGCGGCATGGGTATTGAAGTAGTTCCTACCATCACATATCAAAGAAGCATAAGTGCTTAAGATTGGAAAATTTTATTAATTTGGAGAGTTAATAGCATAAACTATTACTTTGTAGGTCAAATTTATCAAATGATACCATTTTGTGTTTTCGGGGTGGACAAAATGACAGATGTTGCTCCTTTTTTTGTTGCAAAAAAACACTAAACGTGAATTGACACCAAAAGTGACACTAAGACCCACCTGTTAGGCTGTAGTCGCACGGGGTACACAACAGGGCGAGATGGCAGTTACTATCCTATTGAAATGCGCGTGGGAGGGGGCATTTTCAGTTCCCCTCCCATGCTTTCTCCCTCCCCGTTATCTCTCACCCTCGGTGATGGCCCTGGTGAACCTCTGTAAAGGCGACCCCCCCCCCCCCCCCCCCCCCTCATCAATGGCGGCGGTATCACACACTCCCCGGACTGCTAGAGCGTCAACTCTAGTTTTTTCAAGTCTTCATGCGCGGGGCCATGGTAACCGGAGCATGCTGCGGTGGTAACTTTGGCCAAGGCGGTGGTCACCTAACCGAGGAATATCAATCACCACTATGCCAGAAAAAATCCTCCTCCGAGGGCAACGAGTAAGCATATTCTCCTCCTCTGGTCCCGCTTGTGTAGCTTTTGAATCTGGATTTGCAGATTAAGCTAGTGTAGTGTTTGTTTGAATCTGGTGCATTTTTAGTCTGAATCTAGGTTTAGTATGTGTTTGTCAGATTTAGTACTTGTCTACATTGTAGTTTCATATAATTTTAGTACTTCTCTGCTTTTAGTGAATCTAGATTTATAATTTAGCCTATAAGATTTAGATTATTTTGTTTGTGTAGTTAGTAGCTAGTTTTTCTGTTTAATGTAGCTGGGATGAAGAGATATTGGAACTTAGGGTCAATTTCCAGGCAAAGACAATTCTGAGAGATTTTTTCGCATATCCGATCTAACTCTGCTAAATTTGTTTGCACCGATATGAGAATAATCTGTATTATCTTAGGGAGAAAGAAACGAATGTAGATTAGAAACATGGCTCAGCTGGAGAAGATGCTAGGCAATTATGATAGTGAAGTAGTGACATGATTTTTCCTTTGAAACTTAATAAAGACAATGAGAAGCCACAAACACATTTGAACATTGACACTTTTGAAACTCAAGTGCAGATTAATCGGCCAGTTGTAGTTGACATAACAAGATTAAGGATTACAATAGGTAGGGTATGGGGTGGGTAGAGCAATGCCATAAGCCCATAACATACACATATAGACGATGGGTACAAAATTTTACTCATAACCGTACCCATGGGTATAATACACGTGCCCACTAAATACCCAACAAGTAGATTAAATAGTACACAAGTTATTCATAATTTTACAATCACTGATAGAAACCAATTAATCTCAACTTAATTATAAATATATGAGTACATGACAATTATCTCAACTAAGCAATGGGTTGCAAGATTCGCGTATCTATATAACAGGTAGGGTATGGGTATACAACTAGGACACACGACTTAAAGGATAGGGTACAGATAGGATAATATAAAACCCCTGCCCACTTCTCATGCTCATACCACTAGTGTAGTGGCCTCCCTTATAAGAAGGTCCGACTTGGAAAATAGTAGGTTGAACATGGGTGCCTATGAACCCGTTTTGGAAATACATTTTTTAAACATAAAAAAATTCTGAAAAAATGTCCGCGTGTGCATCTGCACGTTCCATGGGTGAATATAAAGTTTCACGGAGAAACAACTTTTTACTTGGCCTACGTCGAAAAGACAAAAATATGTCACATATATACTGCTATATAGCACGTAATTTTTCTATTTTTTACAGAGGCAAAGTAAATAGTAATTTTGTCACAAAATTGATGTGCACGACACATGTTTTGCATCCCCTATGCATAGAAATTTTGTTTCAATTTTTTTTGACATGTTTTGCATCACCTATGCACATACCAAAATAAGTGGGTTCATATGCCCTATGTTCAACCTATTAACTCTCGGTCCGACTTCTTATAAACTAGTAATGTGAGACTAATATTTACTCCTAAATTTTACTATGCATGAATGAGCCACACGAGTACATGAGTCTTTAGTATTTTCACAAGGGATTATTGGGGCAAAGATACATGGACTGTCCAATGTAGCAATTCCAACAGATGCTACGCCTTACAATTTTAGAAAGAAAAACATGACGCTTTGGCAGTACACGGAGTATGCACCGCAGGACGTTTTTCTTCCTACTATGAGCACAAAGATACCAAATCCAAGAGGACCACTGCAAGAATGCTCTCGGCCAAACTGGTACGGCCGGCATTTATACAAAATTTGCACTACAAATCTAGCCAACGAGTCGATGGTAGTGGCATAGTTAGGCTAGCTTAACTAGTCTACCACTCGCTCAGACGGAAAAAATACAATCACCTTTTTTTACGCAAAGGACGGTAGGGAAAACCCCTACTGCGTTATTTTCTCATTTCATAAAACGGGATACTCTGCCTCTGCTGGCATGGTGCTCGGCGAGGTTCGGGCTGGCGCTGCGTCCGGCGGCCTTGGAGGTTCTGGTGTCTGTGCTGATGTTGGCCGTGGGCGTTCTCCGCAAGGCGTGGTTGAGTGCAGCGGATGGTGGTGTCCAACCCCCCCTTCCTGTAGGTAAATGCTCAAAACTCCGGGTGACAACCCTGCGTCGACTTGTCGATGCCGGTGGCAGCGGTGTTCTTGGACACCGTTTCCTCGCTGGAGGTGCCGCTGTGGAGCTCCGGCACCTACAGTACTCGAGCGGTCTCCGGGTGAAAACCTTAGAGCCGGCTTGCCGGCTCGGATGATGGTGTTGTCTCTGCAGCACTCCCACCTTGGAGGCGTTATCTTGGAGACCCTGAGTATGGTTGTTGTTGCGGCGTGGGCTGGCGGTGTTGTGTTTTGGTGGTGTCGGTGCGGCCAGCTTGGGGCCGATGGTGGTTTGTTGTCCCTCTCTGGCAGGTCTTCGCGTGATCTCGGTCACTTGGTTTTGCTTGCCCAAGACCCTCCCATGGCGGCCGTGCAGTGTGGCGAGCTTCGGGCTCTCGGTGGCGTCTCGGTTCACTTTTGCTCAATGACGATGCAAATTGATGCCTCCCCCACCTGCTTGTCGTCTCGTTTTCTTGTGGCGGAGCTCCCAGTCAGGGTTCGTGCTAGGTGCTAGGCTTTGGCACTTGTTGATTGTGGATTCTCCTGAGTTGTGCCGTGGGATTTGATACGCTCGTCGGTGTGGCGCTCGGCTATTTGTTAAATCTTGGTATTGTGATCCCTCGACAACACCCCTCATCTTCTGGTGCCTCTTGGTGGTTCTTGCCGCTCCCTCTCTTCGTGTGTGTTTTTTCCTTTTTCTCTCCCCTTGTAATCCCCGTGTACTCTGGTTCGTTTGAACCCATCTTGTAGACGTTGCAAAACCTCATAGGCAACTTTGATTATAAAAATTCAGGTGGGGACTTTGTCCCCCCCGGTGACCATCAAAAAAAAAAAGCGGGATAACATTTTTTTTATAGATAAAGAGTATATATTAATATCGCGGAGATACCTATTACACCCAGCCTCTGCAACAACGCATCGCCCTAGCGGCATTACGGATGCACACAGCCCGAAAAACAAAGAAAATTTACAAAAAAGAAAAGTCCCGCTACAGTAATCTTTTACTTGAAACAACGACACTAACACCACCAAGACAGCACCAAAAGTTCAGCTTCTTCAAAAACGACGCCTCCAAGAAGGACAGAGAGCACAAGCACCGTCGTCGTCCGATCATCGATTTTAGGTTTTCACCCTGAAGAAAATCCTCACTCTCAAAACAACGCCTTTAACAAGGACATTGTCAGGCACAACCAATTAAGGCCACACCTTGGATTCACCCTGAGAGTTAAGACTTTGAAATTCTCATGTGCAGTCGCCCCCACTTACAGACCGCTGCTTCCAATCACGAATCACCAAGTCAATTCCTCATCACCACCCAGACTCGAACCACCATAGCTAGTCCTAAGATCTCGACTTCTATGACATTCTCCGCCGGCACCACAGAACGAAAACATGCTCCATGATATTAACAGCTAGCCGAGCTTCGAAACGCTCCCTCTGAAACCAAACGGCCAGAGAAAAAACACGGGTGCGCACGACCGAATCCCACCCGATCCAACAATTTCCAGGCATGAATTGCCCAATGGAGCACCAGCGGAGCCTTCCGGAACACGACACTTTCGCCAGATAGATGGGGACAGGAACCGGTAGATCTTGATCTTGGCGTGAGAAAGAATCCTAGGACCACCGCCTTTTATTCAAGCCGAGCTTGTAGAGGAGGAGCGAGAACAGAGCACCGTCGCATATCGTTGATGTGAACAAGGCCACGACCAGATCTGCAGCAGGCCTCGCATCGCCCTCGCCCTCCTGTAACCGCTCGACAAGGAGCACACGTCCGCCGACCGGCGCTGCCCCAGGTCCCCCGCGCCGCCTCCAAGACGACGGGTCTAGGCGGGACCCTAGACCCACGGCCTGCCTCCACCGCCCGCCGCCGTGCAGCCGGGACTGGAAAGCCGCCACCGGCTGGCCGGGATCGCCGCCCGTCCACTGCCGACAAACACCAGCGCCGACGCCGCCCCAGCCGCCCCGACGAGGAATTCGCCGCAACCCCCAGCACCGTTCGCCACCAGGGGCCGCCGCCACCGCGGCCCACGCCGGCGGCAGCGGCGGAGGGAGGCCGCGCGATCTGGACCCTTTCTGCTGGCGGCTTCGTCGCTCCGGAGTCGCCCCTGGGGAGACGACCCGGGAGCCCTTCGCGACCTGGGCAAACTCCTCAACGGGATAACATATTTACAGGAAGTTCAGTATTTAAGTTTACAAGGTAGTGTGGCATGCCTTCCTTGAGGCGGTTTAGCTCTGTGCCTAATGAGTCCGAAGTTTTCTTTAAAGAAGCTGAAACAGTCCTCTTGACTGATGGCCTGGTTGTCGAAAATAAATTTATTCCCGTGGTTTCATAAGCTCCAACAACCAATAATGAAACTCTCCTTGAAGCAAATGAACTTATAACATTTCCTCGCCTCTTTAAGCATATCAAAGATAGGTAGTTATGTTTTCCATTCCATATTCAGCTTCCACCAAAACTGAGGACACAAAGCGAAAATTGATGATGACCAAGCCAAGCAACCAATGGAGGAGAGACGCATAATCTCAACTGAGGACACAAAACGAAAATGGAGGCTGACGAGATAATTATGCTCATGCTCATTTACAAAGTCGAATAGACCAGTGGCGGAGACAGGGGGACCAGCAGGGGCCTGGCCCCCCTAGCACAAATGATTTGCTGCTAAAAAGTATATGAACAATGTTGATTTTAGAAATTTTAGACTAACTGGCCCCCCTTAAGAGTCAAAATCAAGCAATCCTGCCTCCGCCCCTGGAAGAGACTCATTTATAACGACACATTCTGAACTAGAAATATGAGACTAAATTTTAGTCTCACCTCTTACAATGCATGAATACGTCAAATTGGGGTCCTGTGATTTCTAAAAATTATGAAAAATAGAGAATGAGCTGGACAATTTTAGGCCAAAATTCCAACAAGTATATAATGAGGCAATACAAGAGAGGAGATATGAGCAGTAGGCCGTATCCTAGCTGACCCCATGCAAGATCTGCTCACAGGGATAATGCTGATACTTTGTTGGCGTGCATGTATGGGGGAAGGAGAAGACGAAGACTCATAAAACGAGAGGGGACCGTTGCTAGATCCCCTCCTCATCCTCACCAATTTTGCCACGCTGATCCTATATCTGTGGACGAAGTAGTCTGCCTGTGCATGGTCGTTTGATCGGAAACCAATGGGCAGATGTCGTCGTGAACGGCGAGAGGATGGCCGACTTTCAAGAGATATCTTCTCCGTTGATATTTCGTCTTTAGTAGAACGTTGGTTGGAAACTGAGAGACGATATACACGAGAAAGTGAACACCTGTGATGCTTGTGCTGAATTATCATATACTCCTATGGATTAAGTGGTCGATACATGGTCGTTTTTATATGGTTTTAGAGTTGCAGGAGAACATGTTCTCCAAGTGAAGGCACCCGAAAAGGAATCCATGCATGGTTCATGATTGACCTTTTGCAACGTCTGGCTATTAGTTATACCATAGCGCTGACTTGTTAAACTTTTCGTCTGTAATTTAATTTAAATTTGTATAAATTTTCCTCCGTTACTTAGGCACGACCGCAATGCAAATGCCACGCCACCAAGGCATCGCCACCCTAATCCCGGTTTAGTGCTCATCCAGGAGAGCAAGAGCCGTGCAAGTATATATGCCTCTCAGTTTTCTATTGCGCGACTTGATTTGGTCGATAATAAGGCGATAAACATGCAAGGCCCAGCAAACCTTTTTTTTTAGAACGCAAAAGTCAACCAAGAGTCTTGCTCGTTTTTGCATCGACCAATGACAAACTACGGTATTCAAAACCAAGTAAACCTAGACCTAGACGGCACACCTTTTTTTTTACATGAGACGGCGCAAATTTTTGTTGTAGGCGGATTTTGGTATGGATGCTTTGGTGCCAATTGAATAGAAGTTGGCTATGCACAATGCATGAGCAACATGCCAAAGAATGGTTATTCGGATATCCAGGAAAAATAACCATCATCAAAACTGATGCTTCCAAATTTAGCAACAAATTTCAGAATATATGCATTTAGATCATGCTTCGTTTGAGCATACTCCTCCGTATATTTTCTCAGAGCATCTCCACCGCCACCCTCCAAACGACCCCCCAAAGACCCATTGGGGCGGACACCAAAAAACGCTACCAGCGGCACCCCCCAATGCCTCGCCCCGAGCAAAAAACATGTCTGACATCCCCAAGAGGCTCCAAATTTGGAGGCCCTCTCGGGGGGTGCCGGACATGGGGGCGGACATGCTTCTGGCTGGGCTGGCCCACCCATCATACACACAACGCCCCGCGTCCGTGTTACCCTTCGTCTACATTGTCGCCCCCGGCGCCAAAATTCCCAACCCTCCCTCCATTTTCCAAAAACCCAACTTGCCGCCTCCCACCTTCGGCAGATGAGGCGTCAATTGCGGGTCGCCGTCTGCCCCGGGCTTCTTCGACGACGGTGGGACAACAACAAATAAACACGATTCACATAGACACGATTCACAGATTCACATAAACACGATTCACAGATTCACATGATTCGCAGATCAAATTCACATGACAGAACATAACTAGAACAAAAGAGCATAACACTAGTAGGGTTGCTAGCCGGAGCCGTCGTCGGATTATGACTCGTCACAGTTCCGATAACGTCGCCGGCACTGGGTGTCGTCGTACATCTTCACAGCGAGTTCGTCCTCGCCGTCGAACTCGAATGCGAGGAAGAAGCCGATGTCGACGCCGTACTGATCCGCGAAGGTCATCCACCCCGCGGCCCAGGCAGAGGAGGCCGTCCTCGTGCACTAGCTCGACGAAGTAACGGCCGCCAGTACGACTAGCCTCGACGAGGGCCAGCCCGTCGGGCGCGTCCCCCCCCCCCCCATCACATCGGAGAACTTCTGCGGCAGGCGCAGCCTCGTTGTCGGCAGTTGGAACACCGACACGAGAAACTCGAAACCGTTGAGGTGGGAGAGGGGGCCTGAAGGTGGCGGCGATGAAGATCTCCGCTGTCCGCGGCCGCCACCGCCACCTCGCACTCGTCCACGCGTTCGGCCACGTGGTCGGCCACGAGGTGCCATGTGCGTCGCCGCCGCGATCTAGGGTTAGCCGGAGGGGGTGGGGATGGTATTGAAATGCTTAACCGCCGTTGTGTTCACGATTTGATCTAGGGTTAACTGCCGATGTGTTCACGTTTTGATTTTTTTTTTGAATTGGCGTTTGGGGGGCGGGGCTTTGGGGTGCACCGCTGTGGGCTACGTCGAAAACACGGGCGGACACATGTCCGGCACCCCCAATTGGGCCTCGATTGGGGGTGCCGGACACGAATTTGGAGAGTGCCGATGGAGATGCTCTCAGTAGGCTGATTTCGGTAGGGATACTTTGGTGCCAATTGAAGAGAAGTTGGCTATGCAAATGCATGATCAAGAAGCCGAAGAATGATACTCCCTCTGTCCCAAAATAACCGTCTTAAGTTTGTCAAAAAAATAGATGTATTTAGATATGAAACATGTCAATATACATTCACTTTTAACCAAACTTAAAGACACTTATTTTGAAACGGAGGGACTAGATATCGGGGGATATTAGACATGATCATTCCGATATCCTGAGATAATAACCATGATCCAGACCGATGCTTTCCAAATTTGGCAACAAATTTCAGAATATATCATTTAGATCCTCTTTATTCAACTGAATCAATAGAGCATACTCCGTATCTTCTGCCAATTGGGCATTTAAGCCTCCATCAACGTCGAGCAGCCAAGTTTGAAGCACCTAAATTTTTAAATACCTGGAGCATCCCAGGATTTCTTCAGTCTCCGAACACATCCAAGCTAAAAAACTCCACACACGTTTTTTTAATCTCTGAGATAGGAACATGGTCATGTTGTGCGATGAACTCAATTGAAGTATGATTAAATTGGACACATACCCCACACTGGGATCCACAAGCCAGCATGTCTAATATGGACAGGCAGAGGAACAAGGCACCCCATTGGGATGGTCTTTTCCCCCAAACATCTCCCTTTAAACCAGTGAAGGGACACCAACCAAAACCACTGCCTATGTCTGCCCATACACAACTACACAGCACAAACTACAACTAGCCATGTCCTCTCTCGCTTGCTCCCTCTCCCCCCATAGGTCCATAACCAAATATATATACTAGGACTAGGTGAGCTGCTTCAGCCTTCATAGTACAACAGCAACAGGGGAGGAGGAGGAGGACGGAGGGGCGCCACCACCATCACCACCACAATTACACTCGGATTAGGGTGGGAGCAAAGGAGAAGTATTCGTTTTGCCTCACCGCCTTCTTTCTTTAGCTAGCTCTGCCTTCCCTCTTCTTGTGTGCAAGCAAGAAAACACAACAATGATGGCCTGTGGGTCTCGAAGCAACGAGATGGTCGATGAGTTTGAGAAGCTGGTCATCAGGATGAACCCTCCGAGGTTTCTTTCCTTCCATCTTCCAAACCGATGTTCCCTTTGACCCGTGCCTCTTGTTAACTGTGCTACTTCTTCTTGGCCTTTGGGAACTTGCAGGGTCACCGTGGATAATGCCTCCGACATGACTGCAACCTTGGTCAAGGTAAAGCTACGGAGCCCTGCTCTGTTCTTGCAAAATCCTTGCAGACATTTTTTCTGCGGAATCATTTTTCTCACGCTTTGTTTGTGCAGGTGGACAGTGCAAACAAGTATGGGACCTTGCTGGAGGTAGTTCAGGTACTGACCGATCTGAAGCTGACCATAAAGAGGGCCTACATTTCCTCAGATGGGGAGTGGTTCATGGATGGTGAGTGAGCAAGGCCTTTATTTGCAGAATCCCTGTCTTGGAAAGATTAAGGAGGAAGGCAGTGTTGCCTTTCTGCTTTCGGTTTGGGTGTAAATCTTTCCATCGATTTCCAATCTTGATGAGGTTCGTTCCACCTTTGTGCTGCAGTGTTCCATGTCGTTGATCAGGAAGGGAATAAGCTTTATGACGGCCAAGTCATCGACAGAATTGAACAGGTAATACAGTACAAACAATCCCAGCTTGTGTAGCTGACAATTCATTAATGGTGCTACTGCTACGTACCTCGTTTCCAAAGAACAGATCAAAATGCAGAGTAGTGTGCAGTTGGCATTGCAGTTCGGCCGTCGTTGATGTGATTGGCAAAAGACGAGAGTTTGATTTTGTTGCGTTCGATTTCAGTCTCTGGGAGCCGGGTCCCTGAGTTTCCGGGGCACGGACCGGTGTGTCGGCGTGGAGGCTGAGGCGGAGGCGGCGCAGACGGTGATCGAGCTGGTCGGCAGGGACCGGCCGGGCCTCCTGTCGGAGGTCTTCGCGGTGCTCACCAACCTGAGGTGCAACATCGCGGCGTCCGAGGTGTGGACGCACGACGGCCGAATGGCGGCGCTGGTGTACGTGACGGACGCCGACACCGGCGGCGGTGGCATCGAGGACCCGGACCGGCTCGACAAGGTGAAGCGGCTGCTCCGGCACGTGCTGCGCGGCAGCAGCCGGGACAAGAAGACGGCCAGGGCCGCCATCTCGGCGCGCGCCGAGGCGCCGCACACCCAGCGGCGGCTGCACCAGATGATGCGCGCCGACGACGGCGGGAACGGAGAGGGCTGCGAGGCGGCGCACGGCGGAGGACGGAGCCTGCCGGCGGTGGTGGTGGAGGACTGCGCCGAGAGGGGCTACACGCTGGTGAACGTGCGGTGCCGCGACCGGCCGAAGCTGCTGTTCGACACGGTGTGCACCCTGACGGACATGCAGTACGTTGTGTTCCACGGCACCGTCATCGCCGAGGGCTCGGAGGCCTACCAGGTGCGTGCGCGCCATTTTCCTTCTCCTCCCCTCTGTCTGGCTGATGAGACTGTTACATTCGGTGCATCTTTCACCGGTTCCGATGCTCGCATCTGTTTGACCAGTAGTACACACACGCTAGTGGACCTAGAGCGGCAGAGATGCCTGCGTTGTTGGATACTGTTAGATCTCGGCATGTGACGAGGGAGATCCTGCCTAGTTTTGTGTGAACTTGACTGACTTCCCTCGTCCTCTCCTACCGCTGTCCAGTAGAGAACAGACAACGAGAAGCAAAGATATTTCTTTCTCCCTTCTGTACGATTGAGCTAGCAGAATTAAGGACACAGTACTACATGCTCATCGAATGATCCTCTGGTCTTTCAGGAGTACTACATCAGGCACCTCGACGACGGCGCCGCCGCCTCCGACGAAGACCGCGAGCGGCTCCGCCGGTGCCTGGAGGCCGCCATCCAACGGCGGAACACCCAGGTACGCACCACCATGCATGATGTACCTAGTAGTATAACACATTCCTCTCTGCGTCTGCGTGACACGAAACATTCCTACTGAACCAACTGTAAGCAATTGCAGTACAGCATGTGACGCGTTTGCGTTTGCACTGGCTCTGCAGGGGCTTGGTCTGGAGCTGTGCTGCGAGGACAGGGTCGGGCTGCTGTCCGACGTGACTCAGATATTCCGGGAGCACGGGCTGTCCATCACGCACGCCGAGGTGGAGACCCGCGGCGAGCGGGCGGCGAACGTCTTCTACGTGACCACCTCGTCGGGGATGCCCGTGCCGGCGCAGGCCGTGGAGGCGGTCAGGGCGTCGATCGGCGACGAGATCCTCTTCGTCAAGGAGGACGCCGCCGCGCCCAAGTCGCCGCCGGGCCGCGACGGTGGCGGGCGATCGCTCGGGAACATGATCAGGTCCCGTTCCGAGAAGTTCCTCTTCAACCTCGGCCTCATCAGGTCATGCTCCTAGATAGAGGAGCTAGCCGAGCCGAGCATGCACACTTACCTACCAGGCTCAGGTTGACCCCAGCTAGTTCAGGGTCGTAGTACGTACTGTAGCTACTAGCTAGCTAAGCTAAGTACTCACGTAGCTAGGGGTGGCGCGGTTCCTTCGTCAAAGGTGCACCCGCGCGCGCGTTGATGATCCTTGTCAAGTTCTTGGATGAAAAGGAACAAGCGCATGCTTCATCGTCGATCTTTAGAAGTGTAAATATTTTCCATCTCGCTCTAAATCTTTTGCCATATCCTGCTGGCTGCTGCCGTTCCGTGGATTACTCTTGTTTGCCGACGATATGTGGGGGATCAAGTTCACCACGAATCACGAGAACTATGATTGACTTTCAAACGACGTGTAGTACGTTATGTAGCCGATGAACAAAAGGGACGACCCGCACGACGACTGAATGGGGGGATCGAGGCCCTTCCGAATGCGCGAGATCAAAGCAAAGCGGCTGCTTTTGTTATATGCATGCTTGCATCGAGTAACGAATGTCGATGCATTTGGGGGCGCCTAGGTTGCTGTTAAAGTAAACCAACCCTTAACTAGCCACGCTGAATCTAACAGACTACTGTCATTCAACTGCAACTCGTGTACGGCATCTTGGTTTCTTCCCGTTCAATGTTAAAAACTCTGTAGTTTAACCTAGTCCCGGTCAATGCTTGATTGGATATGCTCGTGAGTCATTGCTACACTACTTGAGTTTTTAATAACTTTGATAGTATAGTTCTTGTATAGCGTTAGCAAATGTTGGTTTTCCCTGCCAGAAGAAACGGTGAAGCCGAGCATCTGCTGCTCTCTCTGCTTGCTACAATCATTTTTTTAGGCTATCATCGGCCTCTCTAGTTTCCACATTTGGGGAACGATGGGACCAGAGCGTTAAGTCATGAATACTGTTACAGATAGTCACATTGGTAGGCTGGTTCGTTTTGCGAAAGACCATAGCGTTCCTCGCATCCCATCACAGATCTTCCAGAGAATGGTTAGGAGGACCGAGCTCCAAATGCTCGTAGGCAGGCCTAAAGGGAGAACGGGATCCCATATAGCTGGGAAGGAGTACCCGCATGAGTGATGCTCAGGTGACGCCAAACCTCCTCCGCAGTCGGGCATGTGAAGAAAAGGTGCGTCAGGTCTTCCTTTGCGGAGGGGCATCTGGGGCAAGTAGTGTAGTCGAGGATGTGTTTGCGGTGAAAACTCTCGTGCTGATCCTCTCGAGTAGGAATTGCCAGCCGCATACCTTGATCTTGCTAGGCACCCTGGAGGACCAAATTTTCTAGGCGTCAACATTTTGAAGAGCAGTTTGCATCGTGCAGTATGCCCCTTCGACGAAGAAGGAGGAGCCATCAAGCAGTGTCCGAGCATCCGGGGCGGCCATCAAGGTGATTCCCTGCAACAACTGAGAGAGAAGAACATGCTGGCTTTCAACCGCATTGGTTTGCCGGTTACGAAGGTCCATTTCGACCACATTTTTCAGAATAGTCAGTACCCGAGCATGTTGTTTAGTGTGGTGGGAGTATAGGGCGAGGAAGGCATCGACTAGTGGCTCGGACAACAGCCATATGCCATGCCAGAAGAAGGTGGATTTGCCGTTACCAATCGCGCATCAAGTGAGGGTGGATAGACTTGGCATCTGTTTGGCGACTATTTTGGCAAGGTGAGTATGTTGGGAGGTGTGGTTGGCAAAGGGAGAATGTTGGGAGAGCCAATCTTTCCAAGGAGTGTTGGCATCATGGAGGAATTTGTAGAAGAGTTTCAAAAATAGGCAAACATTCTGTGGCATTTAGATTTTTAGCTCCTAGACCGCCTAAATCTTTGAAAATACAAGCTTTGTCTCACGCCACTGGGCATTGAGCCCTAGAACAGGTATCATCCGCAGCCCAGAAGAAGGACCTACGCTTAGCATCAATCATCTGAATGACAGAGATGGGGATGAAGAGAGACGACATGAAGTGAGTTGGGAGACTATCGAGAACCGATGCGAGGAGGACTAATCAACCTCCCTTGGAGAGGAGGGAGGCCTTCCAGCCTGAGAGTTACTTGTCAATGTTGTCAATGATAGGTTGAAAGGCAGAGTGGCAAACTTTTTTGTCGGAAAGGGGCAGCCCTAAGTAAGTTTGGGGGAAAGTAGAGGTATGGGTACCTAGGATGGAGGCGATACTTTTAGCGTCATTGTCGGGAACATGGATGGGTTATAGTTTTGCTGAAATTGATTTGGAGCCCTGTTGCATTGGAAAAATCGTTTAGGATACTCTTAAGGTTGGTTGCCGCGGCAGGAGAAGCACAGAGAAGAATGAGGGTATCGTCAGTGTATTGAAGTACCAAACAAGGGATGTCGTCTCATAGAGGGTGAGCCAGATCCCCGCTATCACAGAACTCGATAATTGAACGCTGGAGAATGTCCGCCACGATGATGAAGATGTAGGGGGGGAAAGGGGATCGCCCTGTCTAAACCCTTTCTTACACTGGATCCAGGGTCTCGGCACACCATTCACTAGAACCGCCGTGAGCCCGGAGCGTAAGATTAGCTGAACCCACGCGATGAAGCGAAGCGGGAACACATGGTGCGCAAGATTGGCAAGTAGAGAGTCCCAGCAAACGGACTCGAACGCTTTGCGGAAGTCTAGTTTGAGCACAATGGTCGGGGCTTTACGGCGGTGGCAGCAGTTAAGGATGTCCGCTGCATGAACAAAATTCTCAGCAATTCCTCTGCCTAGAATGAATCGAGTTTGGTTAGGATTAACCAATGCCTCGCTACAATCATTGACGTACGTGAAAGGACGAACTCATGTGAGAGGTGGTATGTTGCTCGTTAGCCATGGCCAAAGCTACAGTGTATTTCCTCCCAAAGGTGAGGGATCTAGGTTCAAAGAAAGAAAAGGAAGAAAACAGTAGCTAGTTTGTTTTTAGGGACGAAGCAAAAAGGGAAAACGCCGAGGCCCGAGCTCGATCCAACTCTTGGAGTTTCCAAGGAGCACGAAGACGGACGACCGGACACAGGAGCACTGGCGCGGTTTATACGGACGCACAGGAAGCAGCACGTGATTCATACTATTAACAACTCCCGCAAACCAAACAGTTGGCTCCTGTGCAGGCTAGTGCTAAACCTCAGAGTGAGTGAGTGAGTGAGTGAGTAAGCCAGGCGACAAAATTTTCATTGCCGGACGTCGCGACCACCTTTTCTCATGCGCGCGGGAATCGCACAGTTATCCTCTCTTTGTTTTTTTTTACTCTCTTTTTCGTTAACGTGAAAGTAAAACCCAGCCAGGGGTATAGCTGACACGAGGCGACACAAAGGTATCTCACTGCTGTCCTTTTTGGTGGCAATGCAGACTTTGCTTTCCCATCATGCCTAGTGAATTTCGACAAATTTAAATATTTTGTGAAAATTCACACAATATGAATCAAAGTATGAACAAAATCATTCTTTGTATGCATGGCGCCCTGGGGTCGTCATGGTACATTACATGGTGTTTTGAGATAAGGCACCATGGTGTCTTGAGCTATTTAGAGTCGTGGCTCGTCATACAAGCATGACGTCCTAGTCCAGGACGTCCTGCTATGTACAATGTCGCTCCAGGACGGAGCATCCTATGAAATGGGATCACATTTTTATTTTTTTCACTCTTTGTGTTGAAATATTAGATTATGGTTAAATTTGTCCATTTTCACATCAATTAAACTCGACCTTCATTTCTTTTTTAGAAATGGAGGTGTCCGTCAGCCTTTGCATTTAAAGGATGCATGCAGCCGTTTTATATTAATAAAGAGTGTATCCAGGTATGTACTAGGTATTTGTATCCGGTATAAAACTCAATCTTCATTTACTTTGCTTCCTTGGTTATCTTTGTTTGTGCAACTCCTAGTCCAGGTAAAGCTTAGTTTGCTCCATGATTAAGCAAAGATGATCAGGAGCACCAACAAAGGGGCCGGGTTTAGTTAGTTACACGGGTAAAGCGGCAGACCAGCACTCACCTGCACGACTGATTTTTTGTAGACAAGTTTGCGATCTGAATGGTAAAAGATGGCAGCTCCGCCCTGGACGTCGTGGTGCTACCCGGTACCTTTTGCACAGTCTTATAATCGAAATATCGAATGGACTAAAATCTCTCGACCGTCCGTACCTGTGGCACGTGGATGCATCGTTGTAAACTAAAGACCATCACATGTGTAAACAAATCGTTGCCAGAAGGGTAGTAAATACCAACAGTCGACTCAGCTCTAATACTTGCACAAATTTTAGCCGGACATTGTAATTCACACTGTTTAATTTCGCCTTTTACCCTATGTTTGTGTATTTCCACGTCACAAATTACCCAATTTTAGGACGATTCACACAACCCCATAGTCCATACATAGACCATAGTGATTGTTTACTCAGAAATGCAAACGGAGCCCAAGTTCCTTTTGTAGCTCTCGTTATAAAAACGAAAAAAATATCCACACTTTTTAATTCATAAAATCAAGAACTAAATCACAGATTTAGATAATGTCGAGATCTACAAATTTGTGAAATTTCAACTCAAATTCATTGTATTTTGCGTAACGTAAAAAAGAAAAATCAAACAAATTTCAAGTTTTCGAAATTGTGTACAGTTCACCACCCAGATCCACCACTTGTCATTTTTGTCCAATCCATAATACAACGAATTTCAAGTTACATATTTGCACACTTGTAGATCATATCTCTATCTACAGCTGACAGTTTTCCCCCAAAATTTTCAAACTTGCATACAAATTTGGAATTTTTCAAAAGACGAGCTACATGGAGTTCGGAGTCAGAACGCCTCACTCGTGCAACCCATCGGATCCACGTGGCCTGCCACGACGGAACTGTATGTTGGGGAAGATGAAACTTACCGCCATTGCAGAGGTCGACGAGAGCTCGAGGTCGCGCGGGAAGTGGTCGATGCAGGTCCTTCTTCGGCGTTCGTTCTTGCGGCCGAGGTCCCGGAGCTTGTCCCCGTCGTCTCCTCCTCCAGTCCGGCTCCTTCTCCTTGCGACGGTGCGGCAGATTGCTGGGCGGGAGAGCAACCGGCGTCGCTACGATGTGATAGTTTGGGGGTGAGAGTGAGAGGAAGAGATGAGAGAAAGAAGTCGGGCGGTGAGGGGAGTTATGTCGCGTGTTCCCGAAGCGACACGCCGCTTCTCTCTCGTGTCTCCACGCGTGCAACCGGCGGGTGGGAATGGGCCTGTCCCCGCAGGAACGGTTGATTCAGGCGTCCCTAGCGGGCATGGCCCGACGCTGCTTTAATAATCGTGCTATGCAAGAACACAGTAAAGTCCAGGCAACCAAACCGGCAGATTTTTTTCTCCCTCGAATAAAAAAGAGCCTCCCAGCTACCAAACACGTCCTTGATACATGGTGCTGTTATTGCGGCATGAGAAAGATGCATGCGATGATTTTGTTGCTAGCCAGCCACGTATAGATCCCTGGACCCCACCCACACCACTCATGTCCAGTAGTAAATCTCGAGCTAGCGCTCCTCGAGTCCAATCGAAATCGATGGCTCCACCCATCTTGTTGGGAGGTTTCCCATTGGCTGCATGCCCTCGAGTCCACCCATCTGTACCCTAGAAAGCTAGCCACGACCACGAGTTGTAAAACGGCAAAGGGAGAGATATTATCTGCCAACAGTGAAAAGGTACTTGATTCATCCTAGCAAAGTCCATCTTGTTCTAAGATCGGATGTGTATGAAAGGTACGGAGGTCAGCTGCTCACAGTAACCGGCAGGAAATTTCTTAGTACGTATACGGAGCACAGCTGCCCGTGTTAGGAAAAGGGTGATACGTACAGAACATGATCTGTTTCGGGGTATGTCAATGAACGAAAATGGATGGACCCGATTCGTTCTGGGGCCGCGCCTACATAGTTTGTGATGTTGCACCATTAGGTTAGGCCAGGGTCCTATTTCCGGAGTTCACTATCACCTTGGAACCTGTAACTAGCTAGGGGTTGAAACAAAACCCAGTTGCCCATTGCTACCATAGACTTTACTATAGAGATAGAGTGGTCTCCCATCTCGTGTGAACTGGAACCACGCCTGTGTGTCTGTCCGTCGGTGCAAGCGAACAAGATCGTCCGTCCAAGAGATGAGAAATCGCTTTTGTTTCTTCAAGCGATTATTACCAGACCCTGTTTTGAGCTAGTGGTATACTGACATTATACTGTGTGACTGACTGTATGTATGAGTCCAAGATTGCCGATATCATTATCCTGCGCCGTATCTCTGTTGCGATACCATCTTTCTTTCCCTATCTGAACCCTGCAACGTCCGCGGCCATACCTGAAGCCTGAAGGGTGAAGTGGTGGTGGTACCGATCGATCCATGGATCCACCAACCGGCAGCCGAATCCGCGTCTAGCGTACGGCCATATCGCGCTCGCATGCAAAGGCAGACCGCCCTGCCGCGTCGCATCGCCGTTCCCGGCGCGCAGTGGTCACGGCGGAGCACGCGCGGCCACCCAATGAGGTCACGCGCCTAGCTGCAGCGCCGGAGGGTGGAATCTGGGAGTGTATCTTCTTCCTAGAGAAGAGACGAGCCACGGCGAGTCGAGAGATCCCATGCACCATGTCGCGCCATATGACGGGTCCACGCCGGCGGGGGTCCCGGTAGAGATGCGAGATCGCTGGCCGGGCGCGGACTGAGTTTGGCTTGGCTGCGTGCTGTTCGGCGGTGGCGGGAGGGGGCGACACGCAGGGGCTGGAGGTGGCAGACGGATGGATGGTGATGAGTCGGCCAAGTCTTAGGCTGCATGCCGCGCCCGGCGCGCCTAGGATCCCATCGGTGACCGGACCTGGCACGTTGCTTCTTTACAGTCGGGAGGCTATAGCTCGATTTCGTCAGTGACGGCCCAATATTTCGTTTGGGGCATCAGACCACGCCTTAAAACTTACAAACTGAAAATGTTCTAACTGTAGTCACACACTATGAAAGATAGGCCACGTCACATACCGACAAGCGGGCCAGCATCATCATTGAGACAGCCAAAACCACATCTCTTCTAATTCCTCGTCTCTCCACTTCATTTCCACCCCGTCCTCATCGTCATTTGGTCGTTGTCCCCACACATCTTCGATGCTTGTAACCCGCCGGACATGGAAATCATGCCGCCGACCCAGCCCCGTCTCGCCTGGGCCTCTCGTACCGACGCTCATCCACTCACTAGCCACATTGCCCCAGTGACCTCGCGTGTCCACCTTGCATAAAAGTTGTTCGGCTAATTGCCTGGTGGGTTGCAGTTTTCGGAATTTTCGCCGACGCCAGCGATTGGGTGTCTTATTGTTTCATTGTTTGAATCAATATATCGGTAGTGATGATTAAGATGATGGATCATCTATTGATGGAAGAAGAAGCCAGTATTCACGTCGAGGAAGAAGGGAAAGATGATGGACCACCTGTTGATTGAGGAAGAAGGGAATTTGGCGATTCTTACTTGACTTCTGTTGTTCTACAGTTACAAGCCAACAAGGCTGTGAAAACGCAGCCACACGAGGAGACTCGAAGCCTGGGAGGATCAATACCAAGCCAAAGCAGAGGATGGAGGGCTGTTACATGCTATACTCTAATTATTTTGCCGATGTCCGAGCATTCACCAGAAAGGACTTCCATCCACGCTTTTGGATGAACAAGGATTTTTTCTTGCATATGGTGCATAGAGTTAGGGGGTACGATACATGGTTCGAATTAAAGGAGGACTCGTGGAAATGATTGATTTCTCATCAATTCAGAAGTGCACTGATTTTGTGAGCATGCTTGCATATGGAACTCCTGAAGATGGTTACGAATGGTTACGACGACTATCTATGCGTTTCAGAGTCAGCAACTACCAAATCAATGTGTATATTCTGCAGTGTGGTGCGGGTTGTTTTTGCACCTCGCTATTTGACAGAACCAAATGTAGAAGTAACAACTCGGATCATGGCACAGAGCGAGGTGAGGTGAAGGATGGTAAAAGGGGCCTTGAAGGATATTGCATGCAGTGTGGTACCGGATCATAAAATGTGGATTTGACACTCGTTTTGGGCATGGCAGGATACATCAATGTGGTAAAACGCTCTAGGGTGTTTGCGAAACTTGATGAAGGCCATGCTCCGACAGTCAACTATGAGATCGGTGGAAACGCCTAAAACAAAGGTGGGCGGAATTTGTGAATACAATTTTTATTTTTTATAGGTAACAAAGAGTGTTGGTTTGCCTCCGAACAACATAGTTGTAGAAAGGATGACGAGTAGGCAATTTGGGTGCTCCAAATCTCTGTTTGCTATTGTCTTGTACTATGCTCTGGCATGGTTGAACGATCGGATGTGGGAGGTCATAATTATGTGTGCGATTATGCACAACATGATCATCGAGTGTGAGTGTGTGAATCGAGTGCATGATCCTCTTCCATATGATTTCAAGGTCATCTCAGCGATGTTGATTATCTACTGCCGACAAATTTTGCTTATTTCCTAGCCGTGCATACAAAACCCCTGTAAAATTGTTCATCATGAACTTCATGATGATATAGTCGAACACTTGTATACTCGCCGAACATTGGCAGCCACGGGCTAGTTGAACTTCAATTTATCTCAATTGTATGAATAATTTTGTCCTTATTTTTAATATTGTGAATCTTCATTTTGTATGTTAAAACTATGTGACATTTAAATAATTTGATTTATACTTGCCATTTTTTTGAATTAGGACAACAAGTGCAATTAGGAGGGAACATTGGCGTAGCCACTAGCCAGTGGGAAGAGGCGTCCCCGTAATTGGCAGCTCAGCCCGGACGGAGGAATATACGCTGTTGACGTTACATGGTCGCCGCGAGTGCGGATGTGTTACAAAAGATAGCACGAATACGATAAAGAGCGGAAAGATCAAATCAACGGGGACACGAGATTTAACGTGGAAAACCTCTCCAAACAAAGGAGAGGAAAAAACCACGGGCGCCAGCCAGCAATACTTCACTATATCGGGGTGAGGTTACAAACGCCATGGGTTTACAATGTATGGCTTACCCCAACCGGAGGCTTACAAGATGTATTTATAGTGGTCAAAACCCTAAGTCGGTTGCGATGGACCGTACTGCGGGGGCTCCCGCCCCCGCACCCCCGCGAGCGCGATTATTCTGCTCAAGCCTCCGGCGACGGGACTCCGCTTCGCTCCGAAGTTAGCCGCTCACTCCATATCGTTAATTTGGATCACCATAACAACAGGAGGAACGTCTACCGGATCGTGTTCGTTTATTCTGATGGGTGTCGTTAACATGCATGGGCAACATTTGGCCGACCGAAAGTCTAGCACGGCTCTAATAATATGATTTGAGCTATTGATGTGACGGCGAACCATGTGTCCGTCACGTGATGCCACAACCTTTGCACGCCGGTTCCATCACGCCATTTCTCTGGCAAGTATATACATCCCGGCCGATCACGATAAACATAAAATAGCTGTGTGTTCTGTTTTTTTATGAAGGGAGTTTGTTTTTTACTCAATAGTTCGCATCAAGTCGATACAAGCAGAGGAGCTACACCGCCTCTGTATACACAGCCCAAACTAACATAAAAGGTTTAATGCAGACTCTTATTAACAAACAACGGTTATTCTAAAAAGAGGTACCTCAGCAATTCTCCACAGAGGGTGATTTTTGCATCACAAATGTGGCGGGAGACTAAACTATGTTTGTTTTTTCGATGATAAACTATGTTTGTTTACATGAGCTTTTGTAATATACTACTCCAGTTATGTACGTCCCGAGTGTATGTAATGTTAGTAAAAAAAAGGAGTATGTAAAGTGGCTCTCTGAAGTTTTCTTTCTTGCGAATGAGACACTTTTCTGAGGCTAACGTATGTACCGACCTCGCCGTCCGTCTAGAAATCCGAATGTCCCAAGGATTTCATCAGGCCACCAATCAATCAAGATTCAAGAGTTCGTTGCCAGAGAAAATAAGATAAACGAGGAACTGAACTCGAGCGAACAACTAGAAACAAATAGCTGTTCCCGAAGAGGGAAGCTATACCTAGCTTATATGCATGCAGAGACAGACAGGGGCAACGCACTGCTCAAGGAGACAGGGAGAGATAGGAAAACAACGTTAATCTGTAGCTAGCCTTTCGTTCTCGACCCTCTTCCTTTCTGCAGCAAATCTCGATCCAGCGAGCACGTGAGCTGCTATGAGCCTATATATGATGAGGCTGTGACTCAGCCGTGTCTGGAGGAAAGTGAGTGACCGCAGTTCCCGTTCTTGCTTTTGGCGTCTTCTCGATGAGTTTCGCATGGTATGCGTTGGGTCGACCAGATGCTGAAAGTAGAAACACGCTCCAACATTTTTACAGCACGCTTCATTCAGATGACAATTTACGACCAAGTTAACATTAGGTATACGTTAGTATTATCCTTCCTACGGGTTGTTTGTATTTTTTTAAGAAGACTATTTTTAAGGAAGCGGTGATCCCCAACTTTTGCAAGCCTTATATTTTTGTTGAGCCTCGTAGAAGTTGAAATTTCATGTGCAAACTCTTCACATGGTTCATTTTCAAGATCGCCCGCCGGGGGTGGCCCCATTGCGACCTTTGTCAACTCGGGTAGGAGAGAGGTGGATCTCATGTTCAAATGTAGGTGCTCCTTCCACGTTGAAATGGCACCAAGGATTGCATTGGGCTTATCGGTTATGATACCACACAATCGAGCAATCATATCACCGTGGAGGGTTGGGGTAAGGATTGGCTGACTTTGCCCCATCCAAAGTCAGGTGACTTTCTGCCACTTACATGTGGGATCATCATATATGGGGTCTACATGCCATCTACACAAAGTCAGCGAGATCTAAGTCAGCGAATCCTGATCGGGAGGGTTGGTGGTGTTCGGATATGAGGGGTCAACGGTTGGCGCCGAAAAGGACTGCCATCCTTGCAAAAGCTCGAGGTGCTTCGGAATTTGGGAACAAGGGAACAAGCGGAATGCACGGGTCTTTCGGAAATTTGCTTCCCTGCCTTCCTCCATAATTTTGGCCATTAATCGGAACACCGCTCTTTGAGCCGTCACAAGGGCAAAACGTTTGAGTGAAATCATGCCGCGAGAGTGAAATCGTTTTATTCCGAACCTCTCAGCTTACTTTGTAACGTAAACTCTTGTTAACAATGAAATAGGGAAAACTTCTTTCTTTTGTTTCAATTTTTTTTTGCTGAGAAGTGGTTCACTCTAGGAAGGGTGTTCATCTCCAGATATTTTCGTCGTGAAGATCTCTAAAAGGGAAAACACGCGAACACGCAGCTGTTGTTTGCCGAAAATAACACTAAGCACAAGGCTTCTTTTTTTAATTGAAGCGCAAAGCTGTTAGATTTTTTTTGATAGGCAGAAAGCTGTTAGATAGGTATCACCATTTCACGCGATCCTCCGTATTTGTTGGGAAAGTCGTTATCCGCAACGCTTCCGAGCCTCACATTTCTGGGCCAACATGGGCCAGACGAAGCGCGTCCTTGCGCGAAAAGTTTCACGTTCATGTTGGGTAGCGTAAGCAAAAGCGTGGCCCACTAGACTCGATGAGAGATCTCCGTGCGATCGTTGTGGATCTCTCTTTCTCCATCACTTGCTGGAAGGCAGGCACGGCCGAGTTGCTGGCCAATTATGGGATTCGGCAAGTAGGCAGGCTGGTTTTGTTCGGTTTGGTGCCACTTGTGTGTCCTTGCCACGCGACAACGAGGGAAAGAACCAAAAAAATGCCATGGGAAACATCAATATCATGCTGCCGTAGTGCCATCTTATGCATTCGGATATTTTCGTTGGCTCGTCTCCCATGCTCTTTTAGGACTTTGCATTGTGTAATGTACGGATACCCACACGAAAAGGGTGCATGTACATAAAGTCTCTCCAAATCATTATAGAAACTACATGATGTGTAAACTGGGGCGCCGTCGGCAAGACCAAGCTACAGGGGACTTAGATCCGACCATGCATGAGATGAAGACTTTGTTCAGGGCCGGTCCACTTGACGGGATTTAAGTTTTTTAATTTTTTTTGCAAAACAGAGTACATATGCGAGACGATAACCCTATAAACACACGCTCACACACCTCTACTCCTATGAACATCTCCAAGTGACTGAGCCGATGGGTTAAATTTTGAGATTAACAAAGTCACCGCATACGTTTCACTATCGACGTATCGCCTCCTACTAAAGCAGGCGTCGCGGCGCGTGACGTAGAAGTGCTTGCATGCACCTCGCGCCCCCCATACGTGACAACCTCACCATGTCATGGCACATATGCAGCACCACAACAAATGCAATTACCCCTATCGAGCCCTTCGCATTGGCCATTGGCCCCACGCATCATATTCCGCTGATCGAGCTTTGTTCCCTCCTTGAGTTGATCGAGCTCTCGGTTTGCGGGCGACGGCGTTGCGGTGTGACTGACCATGGCGAGGTGCTCAGAGTTTGAAGCAGGGGACATGGTGGGGTACGACGATCACGTGAAACGGTCAGGAGGATGAATCCACCAAGCTTCAAACGAAAAAATTATCCAGAGACCAGGATATTTCACCATCAGTGCTACGTATCTTGTGTTTGTAAGTCGAATTTTCATGTAAACTGGAAAGTCAAGCGCCGGTTGACAGGAGGGAAATTTCAGCCCATCTGTGTGTCACTAGAGTCACCGGAATCCGGCAAACTTCCACCCGTCGTCTGCTTTCTTGCCAATCGAGCCATATTTCACCGCAGGTTCTTGATTTTGGTCGATATTAACCAAATCGTGCAGAAAAAGGGGCAGAACACCGCCGCATCAGCTATGCAAGCAGGCGCGCGGGTGCAAGCCGACGCTGGCAGGGCCAGACACGGACGTCCGCTGAGTCAGCCAATGACCAGCCAGCTAGCTACTCCCTCCGATCTGAATTAATTGACTCAGATTTAGTACAGTACTAAATCTGAGTCAATTAATTCAGAACGGAGGGAGTAGCTAGCGACACGAGCTAGCTTTCGATGACTCCGGTGCTTAGTACTACAGTAATCGACGGGGCGGGGAGGCGAGGGCAGAGCGTGGGTCGGCGGGTAGGGGCACGGGCCGACGAGAGGAGGGAACAGGGGAGCAGGAAGGGAAAATGAAAAGGAAAAAGCTAAATCTCAAAAAAAAGGAAAAAACTATTGATTTGTGCGTTTAGGCGTTTTAGGGGTCTTTTTGATATCGGTTATGTAAGGGTAAAATTTTGTACCCCAAACTTTCTTCAAACTTATTCCGGTTGAACCCGAAATTGGTTATCACGTGCGAGAATATCCGGTGTCTGGTAAAACTTACCGTATTCCATCCAGGAGAGAGCACCTGCTAATTTACCTATATATATCTGGATTTCCTTTGGCTGTACTAAATGTTCTCCTTTATTAATTGCAGTCTAAAGCTCGAGTCCTTCATGGATTGCCACTCCTTTAGCAAATGGCTATCAAGACAGTGATTGTCCCATATTATTCAACTAGAAAACTCAAATGTTTTCAATAACCAACTCCTACTAGCTGACGTAGCAATCACAAATGCATGTCTCTAAGATTGCGACACATACATACTACTGGGGTAACTACTGATGTCCTGACAAGGGCTCTCATTTTTCCCTTTCTCCTTCTCTCTCATATCCTTCCCCTTAAGAGTCTACCGGCCACTTCCGGCCATCTCCTCGTTTCCTCCGGCGACCTCGTTGGTCGAAGTGGGAGGGGAGAGGGGGTCGGCCCCTCTCTGTCTATAGCAGTATTAGGGTGTGCTTTTCGTCTTGTTCCTACATGGAGATTGGCGCTATGCCACGAGGGAGAAAGTTGACGGAGCAGTCAAGCAGCTCCGTGCGGCGGGCATCGGTGTGCCTGTCACCTGTGCTCTAGAGGTCGGATGTGAAGGTGGAGAGGGTGCAGCCGAGGGCGTATCCTCTAAATAAGCTCGGATAGACTCAGAACTGGGCGGTTGCTGCTTCTCCTGGTCGGCGTGGAACGGGCGCCTGAGTGGGATGGGCGGGTATGTCGACTTTGGGGTTCGATCTAAACTTTCTCTCATGAAGATCTTCAGCGACGGCAGCTTTGCACCGCTGCTACCCTTAGCCGAGGGAGCCACTTCGCACCTCGCTAACCAGTTATGCGACTGGTTTTCTTCCTCCAACGGAGGACTTCTACCTCAGTGCGGCGCTCCACGTCAACCGGACCCCAAGTGGTTTTGTCCCCGGTGGTGTGGATGGCATCCGCTGCTTCGAGGTTCGTCGACAGCAGTAGTGGAGAAGGATCAGGACTAGATCACTTTCTTACAGTGTCTTTTTTTTGCGTTTTCTAAGGACCGGTTTGTATTTTTATATTCTCTTTGGGTTCTCTATGTAATTTGTGCCCACTGCAAGGAATCAAAGTTGTTGGTTCCTTTCGGACCCACACCCTTGTTAAAAAAAATAAGCATATATACTATTTGTACCTGCTGGATTTATCATTCGTTTTACCGCCCGATGTACAACGTGGTTGTACCGCCCAATGTACGACGTGGTTGCGTTGCAGGAGTACTACGTCTGGCACGTCGGCAGCCACCCCGTGATCGGACCGCCGTCATTCGGTTACGCCTCGCCCGGTGTCTCGAGGCTGCCGTCGTGAGGCATGATTCCGACGTACACACCGCCCCCTAATCCTAAGTCAAGATCTATCAATGGAAGTGACAATCGGACGACATTTGACTCATTGCTGCAGAGGTTGGAGTTGGCGGTGAGGACCGAGAACAGGGCGAGGCTGGAGAACGGCCTGTCAACCAGCCGGGCGGCAATGTAACACCAGGGAAGGCGTGGCCGACGACATCTTCTACCGGGCAGCAATGTAACACCAGGGAAGGCATGGGCGGGCGCATGGCCGACGACATCTTCTACGTGTCCGACGCCTCCTCAAGCCAGCGGATGAGGCCGGGAATGCAACGGAGTCATCCATCGTCAGCAACCTGATCAAAGGCTCCTTCAATGGATTTAGTTCTACGTGTCCGACGCCTCCTCAAGCCAGCGGATGAGGCCGGGAATGCAACGGAGTCATCCATCGTCAGCAACCTGATCAAAGGCTCCTTCAATGGATTTAGGCTCATCAGATCACAATCCTGAAAGAACTTGCATAACGCATTGTGATTTTTCTTTATGGAGAAGTAATCCATTTACAACAATGAAGAAACACATGTCAACGTACTTAAATCCAAGTAGACGAAGGAGTCGTAGGTTCAGAAACGTAAAGTTCCTGTAAGCATTGTGTATTTGCTTACAAAGAAAATAGTACCATAAAAACTGATCTTAAGGCAACAACTGGCCGTAACTGGAGAGGGTTTAGCGAAAGATAGGCTGACAAGAACTGGCTTAACTGATAAGATGATAAAGGTAGATGGAAAAATTAACTGTAGGTCATTGATTCCTTAAGTGAACCTAAAAGAGAGACCTTTTGTCATGGTTTCTAACTGGAATTAAACAAAAATACTCCATTCTTACACTGTTCGATTCCACGATGTCTCAACAACCAAAAATGACTTTCAAAGCTAGATCCAAACAGCCACAGTATGATTGCACACTACTCAAGGATGAGCAATAGATATGGTTTAACAAGGCTGCAACTTATATCAGCCGCTGCGCAGCCTCCTTTGCGATAAGCCTTTCCCTGGCCTTGGTTTTCGCCTGCGACTTCGAGCCCATGACACCACCTCCCCACTTCTTCCTGACCTCATCGAATTTGTCGTTGAAGTTTGCCTGGTAAATTGCTCAGCTGGTTTGTAGACAAATAAGCAGAAAAGATGTAAACCAAGAAACAACAGAAATCAGAGAAACAAACCTTAATAGCCTCAAGGACCTTGCTGAACTCAAGTTTATCCTCATTCTTCACTGTGGTAAGGCACAGAACAGAGGCAGTCTTCTTGTGAACAATCTATAAAAAATATTCATTAGATCTTTCATTTTTGCTGGACCACATTTAATGTCCACTTCGTAGCAACAGAAATCATACCGATCCAAGGCGAGATTTTCCCTTAACAATACAGTAAGGAACCTCCATTTTCCTGCAAAGGGCTGGGAGCCACACAACTAGCTCAATCGGATCAACATCATGAGCAATGACAACCAGCTGGGCCTTGCTCTGTAAAAAGGCATACAAACTTCAATTATCATCAAAGTTCAGTCCGATGACTGGATTAGTGACTTGTGTACAGACAGAGGAAGGAGGGGATGTACCTGCTCAATTAGGTAAGTAACATGGTTTAGGCCATATTTCACGACTATCGGCTTCTTTGCCTCAACAGTTTTCCCTTCAGCTTCAGCCTGAGCCCTCTTTAGAAGCCTCTCCTTCTTGGCAGCTTTGTCTTCAGGGCGGTACTTAAGTAGCATCTTGAACAAGTTTGTTGCTGAAACAAAAGTTTGAAGGTAGGCAAGTTAACACAATCAGTAGGAGTAAGTACTGAGGGACCTCACAGGTCAAACAATCTATACTGAGCTCATATTAGAACTCAAAACAACATCACAAGATCATCTACACAAGTTCTAGTCAGACATGGACATAATCAAAAGGTACCAAGGCGAACTCACAATTATATATCACACTAATATAGGGTAAACATACTGAGAGCAACTTCAAATTCAAAATAATGGAAGAATATCCATTTAGAGTCAAACATTACAAAATTTGACCAACAATATAGCCAAGTATCGAGAATGCCGATGATGAAATGTTATCAGTTTTGCTAATTCTCAGGCGCCTGAGAATTTCTTAAGTCTCAGTCACCCACAAAAATATGCATCAGTTGCACTTTTCTGATAAAAAAGTGCAATTGCACTTTTCTGTCAGAAAAGTGCAACTCGTTCCAGTTGCACTTTTTTTTGAACTGCAGTTGCACTTTTCTGAGTTGACTGAGACTTAAGAAAAAATCAGGCGCCTGGGACATAAGCACTCCCGTTTTAAGTTTGACTACAAGAGATAAGAATGACATATCGCCAAGAGAATGGAACTTAATTAAGATTGATGAAACGTTTTGGGCATAATTTGATATGAACTTGAATCTCACTCTGCATCTGAACAAATCTTTCCTCCACAGACTAAAAAAATTGCTCGTAGCTCCTGCCCCTCCACTAAACGAAGCATTGAATCCTTACACATGCCGCTTTAAGAGCTCAGAGATAACTGTGAGGCCTAAACCAATGGCATAAGAACTAGTGACGAAACAGGCATGGGTACTTTGGTGGGTTATCATGTGCACAGCATACTTCAGAGACCCATTGCACTGAGACGAATGAAATCTTAAGACCACAGTGAGAACATCTAGAATTATAGGCTATCGCGACAAATCATTGTGTGATACTTGTTATACGAGAATATCATTATGCAACATAAGCACCAACATGGTCGGAAGGTATACCAAGGTTCTTGTCGAGCGTGCGCGTGAACTGGTGGAGCGCCGGGGGAACCTTCAAACGCTGCTTCAGGATGCGGCGCTGGCGCTGGATGCGCACAACCTTGGGCCACTTGACGAAGCGGTGGAGGTCCTTCTTGGGCGGGAGCGCGCCACCGATGCCGAACTGCTTCGGCCTCTTCTCGAACAGAGGGTTCGTCACCTGAACCTGTACCGCCAACGAACATATCAATGAGTCGAACTAAAAACAGAACGAATCGAACGAAAGCGGGTAGGTCTGAAGGAGCGGAGGCTCACCGTCTTCTTCTTCGCCGGGACCGGCGCCTTGCCACCTCGCTTCGGGGCCTGCAAGATTTTACGATCAGCGCACGATAATTAGTTGCTACATCTAGCTCCAGGGCAGCTAAGATCCAATTGAAGTAGCTCGAGAACGCCCCAAAAAAGAATCAGGAGAAATCTATAGACTGCGATCACGGCGCGAAAATTTGCGTGTAATCGACGGGTGAGAGGAGAAACGACGCGAACCATTTCGCCGGCTGCTGGTTAGGGTCCACGGGGCGACGGCGAGGGGTTAGACGGAGACGAGGGAGAAGCCGCTCCGAAGACAGGCGGCGGCTTTATAAGTGTGAGTTCGATAAGACGGGAAACTTACGGAGCGTTGGATGCGAGGCGGGGGTACCCTGGTGCTTTCATGGCCGTCCGTTACCAGGATTAGGGTTTTGGTCCTTTTGGAGGTCATACTTGGGCCAAACGGGCCTAGTGCTGGAGGAGAGATTCTGATAGATACTGTACGCTGCTTGGTACGGGCTGTGTTGTGAGAGCTAGACATATTTTTTTTGTTCATTAAAAAGACACCAAGACTCCTAAATATTGAATCATTTGTCCTCTTACTACTCCCTCCGTTCCAAATTAATTGACTTCTATTTACCCACATGACATACACATACGTGGACAAATAGAAGTCAATTAATTTAGAACGGAGGGAGTACAAATCAAGGCCTTTGATTCTTTTGCTAAATCAAATCCTTGAAATGGGAGTGCGAACAAACTAAGGTTTTAGAGAGTAGCATAGTATTTTATTGTCATGACATGATCATAAGGAGCATATTTGATTAGGTTGGTTCACAAGGGGTGATCTTTGTGCGTTATCACCACAATGAACATTTCACGCAAAGTCAAAGAAAGCATGTGAAGGAAAATTATAATCACTACTAAAACATTGTAAAAGTTTTATGGGTTCAAAATTTTGACTTATTAAACTACTCTTCTAAGTTTTGTTGGCACAAATATCTCTTTGTGGGATTTCTATGTTTCCATTTGTAACCAACCCCCGAACCGTCTTCTTAGTTTTATTTCTGCATTGACTGCTGCCTCCCTTCAATCTTCACTCCCCCTTCCTCTCTTTTGGTGCTCTTCCACGAGTAGTTGTTGCCGACAATAGACATATCAATCGTGCGACAGTGACAGAGAAAGCCAAGTCCGATAGCGCAGACAAGCATACGCTGGCTTCAGAATGCCTGAAACAAAGTTCATTGTATACAAGGGTGTAGCAGTCCAACATGGGCCACACCGTACCATGATGGATTTTATAACACGACGTGCACCTAAAAATCGATGGGGCATGTGGTCTCATCTATGTTTGCGGTTGATGGATATTACTTTGACTGACATTCCAGATTCGTTTCATTGAAAGCTCACACAAAATGGTATTTTTACAATGAAATTGATGTATGAGGATTTAATGAATGGGCATACGAGATTTCTCAAAACTTATTTGTGGAAGTTAAAAATACCATTGAAGATAAAAGTTTTCATGTGGTTTCTCAATAGAAAGGTCTTACTTATTAAAGATAATCTTGCAAAAAGGAATTGGCTTGGTGACAAGAGTTGCCATTTTTTTGGTTCGGCTGAAACTATTGATCGTTTATTTATCTCCTGCCCGTTTGCAAAGCTTGTATGGCGTGTGGTTTTTTGTACGTATAATATCCCTACCCCTACTAATGTCTCTAATATGTTTGGGAATTGGTTAAACGGGATTGATAAGAAGATCAAAGCTAGGATTTGTATCGGCGTTTCAGCTATTTGTTGGTTCATTTGGCTCTGTAGAAATGTTTGTCTTTAACAAAAAAAAATCATGTCCTACGGGTAATGCATTAGGCGGCGCATTGGATACAACTTTTGGTTTTCATGCTTCCTTCGGACCAGCGGAACCTTATGGTGTCTGGGTGCATGGGGCTCCTGGTGGTGGCACGGAATTTTTTCTCCCAATCTACGTGACAACATATTAGTCGACTTAAGTAGTCCCTTTTAAATTGCTTCCTGGTAGGTTGAGACTTGTCTCTTTTTCTTCGTGTATTCTGAGATGTAAAACTTGATACTTGCAAACTTCATAATAAATGGTTGTGTGCATCGCTTGATGCAGAGGCCGGATTTTCCCTTTTTGAAGAAAAATACTGAAAATTCTCAAGATGGGTAAATCAGAGAGTTGAAGATAAACCTGGAAATTGTCGTGCGCATAGCATTGTGTGTATATTACATATTAATTTATAGTTTGCTTATTATTTTACTAACTAACTTCCTACGTACATTGCCAACTCTTTAGATTGGGTATAATAGTCACATTACCAACCAAAAATAGCATGGTGGACATTGGTGCACATGACCGTGAATTTCAAAACATCTCAACAAACTTATTTCAGATTTTTTTTCGGTTGATTTACATATTGACTTAATACCTAATCGTGGAAACATTTGAGAAAAAAACGCACGGGTCTATATAGAAAAAGGAAATTGAAATTGTTAATTGTACGTACCTTGGACACTTTGTCTTTTTTCTCGCAAGTACTTTTCTATTTTAGTGTCAAACTTGACATGCACAAGCACATACATTCATACATTCTTTGTACGCATAATTTGTGCCTTTATATTTAGCTAACTTTTTATTTTACCATGTACATAGGGTTTAGCCCACCAAATCTGTGTCGACCAGCCCCATCGTCTAATTTATTTGTTGCATGTATGTGTTTGTGCAAAGGGAAACATAACAAATGTGCCCGAGTTACTAATGTAACAACTAGAGGAATAGCAAATGTACTCAAATGAGACTTTCTAACAGCAAAGATTTTAAAAGGGCTGTACGTGGCTTAGATACTAATTACCAAATGTGATGTTGATGCACCATGCAGCATGACCAACATCGTACATGAAATAAAGATTCTAGTATACAGTACATGATTCTAGAGGACTTAATTTTACTGCCAAGATTTGAGAGCAGGGTACGCGCAAATTCTCGTGTAGCTTGGCACGAGGCCTCCTTTGATTTGAAGGATTTTCTTAGTATTTCTATAGGATTCCGTCCCTATGGATTTTTTTCCTTTCCTACACATTTGATTTGAAGGATGGCATCCCGTAGAAACCAGTCCTGTAGGAGTTTCATAGTGTGTTTTCATGGGAAATGAAACATGGGCTCTGACCTCATATGAGAATTCAGGTGTGTCCATATAATTGGGTTGTCATTCCATTCATTTATACTTCCTATTCATTTGATTTTTCTACCATGTAAATCAAAGGAGGCCTTGTTAGATGTAGTTGCACCTTCGCACTTTTCTTCCCATCAAGTCGAAAAATTAGATGACGTTTTCCCCCAAACGTAATATGAGCTCACGTTTTGCCCGAAGGAAATTACAAGCATAGCTTACTTTTAGTAGCATTGATGCTCCATGTTTGACTAGCAATGAACATTGTTGAAATTAGGCAACATTCATAATTTGTTCTAAAAATTTAAACATGATTACATCATCTTCTAGGATGTGAAACTCAAACATATTAGATTCATTGATCAACATGAACAACAACACCATATACACAATAAAAATCATTTTTTATATAACAGTGTTTCAAAAGAGACTATTAGGTTAAATTTCCGACTAGAGCTTTAAGCTATCTATCTATACTTCTTATAAAGCAAAACCCCACTAACTTACAATTATTGATTCTATCTCAACATGCAAGTTATCCACATCATCTCCCCTTTTAACCAACCAATTGTCCACGTCATCTCACCAAAATGTATTAATTATTGTCCATCTCTACATGCAAGTATTCATATTATCTTTTTCTCTAGCTATTAAATTGTCCACTTCATTATTTTTATTTTGTCGTTCGAATGATAAGACCACGCAATCCCGCTTAAATCATGTGTTAGTGGAACATCGTAATTAATTTTGCCAATCAAATGATTTTTTTCTTACATATTTCTATAGTCTGTTTAAATTTTGTGGGCTGATTAGGTTTCTAAGAGATACCCGCTGCAACGCGCGGGGTATTTTCCTAGTATCTAGCAATAACTTAATCAATAGACTAAGCCTTTAATTGCAACTTCTGATGCCAACAAATTTCATTCAAAGTCATACCACTATTGGTTGTCGATATCCTACTCCTTGAGTATGTAGCATATATGTAGTAGTCCCTGGTCTCTTCATGAGCTTATCAAAGCTCACCCAAATGTAATAGACTGCGACGTTTAATAGTCGAGATCGTATATGTGTGTTCTTTTAATAATGCTATGTAGGACAACACCTTTGATAAAAATAGCCAACATAAACATATTAACGCATGTTACCAAACCTGTTTACAAATTTGAGAGTTTTGCATCTCCACTTGAAGAGGGCTACATAATACTTTCATTTGCTAATCAATAGTTTGTTCTTGTCAGGTCCTAATTCACGGGATCTACCACTACGTTGAAACACTCATGGGTCTCATACCAATCTCCCTCGAAGCACCGTCTATCATATTTCATGATAGTCCCTTTGTCAACAGATATTTCTTTCTTTTTTTCTATTTCAATATACGTAACACTCATCACTCCATAGTTTCTCAACTTCCGAACCGGTTTCAAATTTATTTTTAAGTTTCATGATGATTTTCGTTATCCTCAGAATCATTTACCTTGAAAATATTTGTTTGGTTGTCACAACTCATATGGATGGTCGATAATGGTTTTTTCAACCATCGGCAAGTACATCGAGAGCTCACACAATTGTTCTGCTTCAACAACATTTGTATAAAAAGTAGTAAGTACACATGGTTGGTCTCGTCAATTTTTTTTTTTTACAGAACATCCATGACAGCACACCATCTCTAAAAAACAAATGCATGTACAGTTGGGGCACACAACTCATCAACATCCAATTTGCGCCACTATATCGCTCAGTAATGTGCCCTCAACAGTGAATCCCATAACTCATAGACGTATCATTCATATAGCACATGACTGTTTCAAACACATGTCAATGATCAATACCCGGTTTTTACGTGAACTTGCTCAACTCAAAAGGAGATATCAGGTTTACGTCATGCTTGCAAGGTACATGGGTGAACCTATTATCTGAGAATTTCTTTAATTGATCTATCGTCTCCTTCTTGTTATTTTGAAGTGTCATGCTAGGATCATAAGGTGGTGTTTGATAAGGCTAACTGTCTATTAAGCCAAACTAGCTCAAGACCTTCTCAGCATTGTGTGATTGCATTAATGTAATCTCCCGAGTCCTTAATTAACTTAACATTCAAAATCACATCGGCTTCTCCCAAATCTTTGACATCAAAATATTTCACTGAAAAGACGTGCCCTCATTTAGCATAATAATGCAAAACTAAATATGTCGTTAACAATATAAGCATAATAAAACAACAATTGACCGCACTTTGGCGATAGTAAACACACATGTCAGCCTCATTAATGATAGAGTTTGCAGAAGTTAGAGTTATGGTTGCTTAGGTGCTTGCTTCAGCCCATACAAATGTTTTAATGATTTACATACACTTCTCTCTTCACCCTTTACCGCAAATCCATCGGATTGATCCATACATATTTCCTCTTCCAACTCACCATTAAGGGAAGTTTTCTTCACGTCCATTTGATGAAGATAAGACCATAAGAGGTAGTCAGGGAAAGTAGTACACAAATAATGGTCGGTCTAGCAACAAGTGAATAATTGTCGGTATGATCTTCACCTTCTCTCTAAATGTATAAATGTAGAACGTGGCCATAAGCCGTGCCTAGTACTTCTCAATGGTACCATCATGCCTCAATTTTTTCTTGACCACCCACTTGCAACCCGCAGGTTTACAACCATAGGGTCATTCGGACAATTCCAAGTCTCACTGGAAAAAAATGAGGTCGTCTCATTATGGGCAACTTTTTTCAGTCACAATGAAGTAGGAGTATTATTGTCCGCAAGGTACACAACGAAGTCATCACCAAATGATTTTCTCCACCCTTTGTTTCTTACTCATATTAAGAGGTTCATTGTCATCCTTCTCGAGATCGTTCGCAAGGACTTTCTGAACTCGTGATAGTTCAAAATAATCACTATATATACTAGATTCAGGAAATGTTCTAGCAGTGATATGCATAGCTTTCATCGAAAACATGTTCTCAAAGAATGTTACATCCCGATATTCCATAATAGTATCAACATGCATATTAGATATCTATGGTTCTAACCACTAAAAATCTATAGTCGACGCTACGCTGAGCATAGCCTAGAAAGATTACGTTTCTCGGGGATTAGAACGTTGACCTTGGCTAAGCATCCCCAAGTCCACAAATACAAAAAAGTGATGGTTTTTGCCCAACCCACTCTTCACAAGGGTTTTATTCTTATTCTTATTTGGAACTCTACTTAGGACATGACATGGAGTCAACAAAGACTCCCCCGCCATGCTTTAGTTGAATCAATTGTGTCTACCATGAAATTTACCAAGTCGACAAGTGTTCAGTTTTGCTCTCAGCAACCCCGTTTTGTTTGGGGGGGGGGGGGGGTGATGACCCACAAGTATAGGGGATCGCAACAGTCTTCGAGGGAAGTAAAACCCAAATTTATTGATTCGACACAAGGGGAGCCAAAGAATATTTATAATCCTTAACAGATGAATTGTCAGTTCAGCTGCACCTGTGAATAGACTTGCTCGAGACAGATTATCAGTAGCAACAGTTTTATAGTAGTAACAGTAGTGAAATAACAGCGACAGTGAAATAAAGACAGCAGCAGTGATTATAGTAGACAACAGGATTAAAATACTGTAGGCATAGGGACAGATGTACGGACGTTGCATGGATAAGATAATTCATTTAATATCAAGACATGGGCATTTGCAGATAAATAAGATAAAGCATACAAGTATTTATTAACCATAGGCATGTGTTCCAATTTAGTTGTGCGTGCTCGCAATGAGAAACTTGCACATCATCTTTTGTCCTACCAGCCCGTTTGCAGCGGGGCCTCAAGCGAATCTACTGGTAATTGAGGTACTCCTTTTAATAAAGTACCGGAGCAAAGCATTAACACTCTGTGAACACACGTGATCCTCACATCACAGCCTTTCCCCGAGGCTATCCCAATTATTGTCACTTTGGGACCTAGGGTTCCGGACAATGACATGTGTAATACAACTTGCAGATATGATCCAAAACAATAATTATCTTCATGATACAATAACATGTTCAGATCTGAAATCATGGCACTCGGGCCCTAGTGTCAAGCATTAAGCATAACAAGTTGCAACAATGACGTAAAACACCGATAACGGATACTAGGCACCATGCCCTAATGGTATTACAGACATTACATGGACGATCTCATCCAATCCCTACCATCCCCTCAAGTCTACAGCGGGGAATTACTCACACATGGATGGGGGGAACGATGATGGTTGATGGAGAGGCGTTGGTGATGATGATGGCGATGATCTCCTTCGATTCCCTGTCCCGGCGGAGTGCCGGAACAGAGACTTCTGGTCCCCGAATTGAGTTTCGAGGTGGCGGCGGCGCTCGGGTCTGTTTTCTGGAAAATTGTCTAACCCCTCTGCGTTTTTAGGTCAGAGGGGGGTTATATCCGCGAGGGGAGCCCGAGGAGGAGAGGGACTCGCCCCCCTCATGTGCTGGCGCGGCCAGGCCCTTGCGGCGCCACCACCTGAGGTGGAGGTGAAGGAGATATGCCTTAGAGGCACTTAATAAAGATAGTTTATTCGTCATATCTCAATTGTTCATTATATGTTTTATACCATGCTATAATTGTATTAAGCGGAAACATTAATACGCGTGTGGTAGATAAACAACCAGGTCCCTAGTAGCCTCTATCTAACTAGTTCATTGGGCAATTGATGATCGAGGTTTCCCGATCATGTGACATTGATGTCAGTTGACAATGGAGTCATGTGATTGGGAGAATGACGTGATGGACATACCCAATATTTGTAGGACGTAGTCATTACGCCTTTGACCGTGAGATCAACTCTTATTGCTATTCCTGAAAGATACTTTGATTGCATCAAACGTCATATCTTAACAGTGTGACAATAAAGGTGTCCCTCTCGGGTATCGGAAGGGAGTATGTTGAGACGAGGGATCAAGAGCGGGATTTGCCAGTCCGCATAGCAGGATAGATACTCTAGGGCCCACTTGGTGAGATTATGTCAAATGAGCTTGCAAGCATGTGACTAGGGCCCACAGGGACATAATATAATGGACGAGTAGAAGATAGTGTTGTCGGTAACGAGATCAAGCTAGGTATCGCGATATCTATGAACGAGTCTCGGACACGCTAAGTATCGCCATGGCAAAAGGTTTAAGACTCGACGTCTAGGTTCGAACGACAAAGTTATTCGTTATCTCACAGGGATTAATTCTGGGTATCCAAGGTCCACGAATTAGTCATTGATCGGAGAGCGCGTCTCGATCATGTCTGGCGAGATCTCGAACCGCTAGGGTAACACACTTAAGGGGAGTCGACAAGTTTACCGGAAGAGAAATTAGAAGAGAGAGCACCGGGAGCGTCCCGGGAAAGATCCGATGAAGATCGGAGAGCGACGAAATAGTTTTCGGAGCTGGAATAAATTAGATAATGTGTGTTTAATATTAATTAGTGTAATTAATAGTTAAATACATTTTTATTTAATGATTTTCGGAATTTAAAAGGCAGCCCACCTTAAATGGGCCTTCCCATGGGAGAGAAGGCCCATAGGGGGGGAATTCCCCCCCTTGGTTCGCATGAGGGAAGGGGGCTGCCCTAGGTGGGCCAAATGGGGCCCACCTAGGCCGGCGCATCCCTTGGGGGTGGGCTGGTGTGGGAATAGTTCCACACCACCCAGCCAGCAAGGCTGGCATCCCCCCTCCACCTATATATATAGGTGCCCCCCTTGGCCTTTGAAGAACAACCCAATTTCTCTCTCTCTTCTTCTCCTTGAAAACGTGATTCCTCCATTGGAGTTGCGCCAAGGTGAAGTTCTCTCCACCATACGCACACCACCGTGCTGCTGGTCTTCCGGTCCAAGTCTTCCGCTGCTCGTCCCTGGATCGGAGCCCGGAGGTCGTCGTCTTCACCGTACGTGTGTGAATCCCTGCGAGGTGCCACGCTAGTGGTGCTCGGAGGTCTTCTTCCTCTACACGACCTCGAGGTCGTCTTCGTCGGCTTCGTCGACAACGCTTGTGCGGGAGCGTGATCCCCGCGTTTCGGTCTACAAGGGTATGTATATCGATCTCCTCCGTATTACTATATCTGCATAGTATAGATCCTGGCTAGTTTAAGGTTATCGTAGCTAGAAAATTTATTGTTTTCTACCTGCGATCCCCTTCAGGAGGCCCCCTGGCCCCCCTCTGGCAGGGCTTCTGGCTCCGCGAGTCTTCGGGCAAAATAAGGACTTTTGCATTATTCCTGGTGTTTTTCCATAAAGTCGAATTTCTGCATAAAAATAAGACACCAGGTTAATTCTGCTGAAAACAGCGTTAGTCCGTGTTAGTTGCATTCAAAACACACAAGTTAGAGGCAAAACAATAGCAAAAGTGTTCGGGAAAGTAGATACGTTTTGGACATATCAACTCCCCCCAAGCTTAGCTTATTGCTTGTGCTCAAGCAATTCAGTTAACAACTGAGTGCGATAAAAGAACTTTCACGAACACATTTGCTTCATATGATGTAAATATTCTTACTATCTGGCAAATGCTTAGGCTATTCATGATAAGATATATGTAAATGGTGTCACCTAATTAGTTATGTAAACTATGAAGAGATGCCAATCATACCAATAGTAAATAACATAAAACACATCAATTCGCAAGATTGCAAAGCTCATGAGAAAGTGTGACAAAGTGGTATCTCGCTTGCCCGAATGTGTACAACAAAACATAAATGTCCAGCCACCTCTGAGATTCAAGAGTAGACTAGAGATAAAGATGTCAAAGATAAAAGCATCAAAGTTACACCGCAGTTAACAGTATTCTGGGACAAACACACTACACTAAGAATGACAACTATGCTCTCAAGAAGGTGCTCAAAGAAGGATGGTGACTCAACAGTAAGTAAAAGATATGCCCTTCATTGAGGGAAGCAGGGATTTAACATGTGCTAGAGCTTTTCATTATTTTGAAAATAGAGGTAAAATTGTTTTTGAGTGGTGGTTGTTCCGTCAACGAATGGAAATAGAGTTCCTGTTATCTTCCATACTAAGCAAGTTGAGAGCGGTTCCGAATTATGTTAAAATCAAGCATTTATAATATGCATCCTTATATTTTATCTTTTTGATATTTTGACACTCCTCCCAACCTTTGCTTTTCACAAACCATGGCTAACCGAATCCTCGGGTGCCCACCAGCAATCACATACCATGGAGGAGTGTCTATTTTTCACTTTTCGAAACTTTTGATATTATAGTGGTCTAACCAGCTCTTTGCAATATTAGTGACAAGCAGATGAAGCATGCAAGTCGGTTTACTTATTTAGTATGGAAGATAACAAACCCAACTACTACTTCCTCATGAGCTCGAAACAGTGGCACAAATTGAGAAGTGTTTGAAGGTTTTAAAGATAGCACATGCAAATTTACTTGAATGGTTTGAAATGCCATACATAGTTATTTATGGTGTACTCTTTGGAATAACTTGGTTTTCAGGTATTTGGAAGCACAAGCAATATTGCTTAGTACAAGTGGAGGCTAGCAATAGACAGGGAAGCGACAATTCAAGAGAGCAATAACCGTCATAATCATGCTTGCGACAAAATAAATTGCTCATGAGCTCGAAACAGTGGCACAAATTGAGAAGTGTTTGAAGGTTTTAAAGATAGCACATGCAAATTTACTTGAATGGTTTGAAATGCCATACATAGTTATTTATGGTGTACTCTTTGGAATAACTTGGTTTTCAGGTATTTGGAAGCACAAGCAATATTGCTTAGTACAAGTGGAGGCTAGCAATAGACAGGGAAGCGACAATTCAAGAGAGCAATAACCGTCATAATCATGCTTGCGACAAAATAAAATTAACGGAGGCATAAAAGTGATACTAGAACTCTGAGGCAAAATAAATCATCAAGGCTTAATTGACTCTTTGTTTTCAGTCATATACATGTCTGAGCATGTGCCAAGTCGATACAAATGAATTTGTTCAGAGGAGGATACCACAATGTCATACTCTTTCATGAACAAAACAATGCAAGCAAACATCCATAGAAACATGTCATCTACTATTAATAAATTGGAATTGATCATATGAGAACATAAAAAACTAAGCATCCACCAATCGACATATATATTATGCGAACCATCTAAGCATGCTCACATGAATGAGTATATGTACAAAGATGAAAAACAAATAGAGTTCATTACCAGCCTCTTACCCAACTCGAATTGTCATATATCGTAATTATTGCTCTTTCACTTGTGTGGCTTGAATAATATGAAATGAAAACCAATCTCCACGGATTAATGGATGGCATTGAGCTCTGAAACAAACTATACAAAACCAAAAGAAACAACAAATATTTTTGGGATTTTCGGATTTAGGAACTAAAAACAGAACAGCCTGTGAAGACGAATTTTTTCGAGGATCTTAACATGCTCAGATCAGAAAACTCAAAACTAATGAAAGTTGCGTACATATCTGAGGATCATGCACAAGAAATTTCAGGTCATTTGGATTTTTCTACAGGAAGTTATGATTTAAACGGTGGACAGCAGAAATCTGTCCCTGCGCGAAACAGCAAACAACAAAGCAAAATATTTTTGTGTTTTTGCATATTGAACTGAATTAAATACTAAGCATACTAATACTAGATACTAAAACAAACCAGCAAGAGAAATAACAGAAATCTTTTTGGTATTTTTGAGTTTTGGAAAGCAAAGCAAAACATGAACAAATAAAAGAAAGAAAGAAAACTAAAACAAAACATGGATATTCAAAGTACCGATGTAATGATTTATAGATGAGCGTGCTATCGGTATACCTCACCCCAAGCTTAGGCTTTTGGCCTAAGTGGGAATCAGCCCCATGGTGAATAATGGCTCCAGCCCGATGGGTCATCCCTGGCGAAGTCGTACTCTGGCTCGGCTGCGGTGGAGAAAGACCCCGAAGGTCCTGCATACCCCGGATCTGGGTACGAGGAACCAGCTGTCTCAGGGGGCTGAATGAAGTCCCCCTCATGCTCCTCTTCGTTGTCTCCCATGCTTGGGTCGTGTTGCCCCTCAAGTGTGTCAAGCTCAGCCTCCGAGACCGACAAGTTTTCCCTGGCATAAAGGTTAAGCGGAGGTGCAGGCAAAATAATAGTTCTAACAATTGTAGATGTTTTCAAATAATGCTTCTTGGGAAAGGTTATAACGTAGGGGAGAACATGCAAACTATCATGGTCAGCAATAAAGTTATGTTTCTTCATGGCATCAATGTCTAGTTTTTCTATGGGAAGCAGAAAATCAAGTGGGTGAGGTGCCAAACCATGCAAGGCTAGTAAACGAGAGGCAACTAAACCTCCACAAACTCCTCCCCTCTCACGGTTAGTGGTGAGACGGTAGGCAATCAAAGCACCCAAATTATAAGTTTTATCATGGCATAATGCAGCAGCTAGAAAAACTAAGTCAGGCAAGGCCAATCTATTCGCAGTTTTCCTAGCAAGAACACATTTAGTAATGAAGTAAGCAAAGTATCGAATGGAAGGGAGATGAATACTCCTGATTTTACCCTCCTCTTGAGAGAAACTCCTCCCATAGCAAATGTCCTCATATAAGTCCAGCAATGGCTTAGGCTTCCCTTTCAACTTCTCTCGAGATCCCTCATTTGGAACTCTAAGTGCTGCACAAAAAACATCAAAAGGCAAATCCACAGATTTATTGTAAATCTTATAGTGCACCATCGGGTTAGATGAGGTCAAATTGAAATTGAAGTCTTGCACCACCGACATGGCTAGCTTAGCATATTGAAAGGGTTGATCATCAACAAAATGATCTAATCCTGCATTGGTCATAAGAGTATGAAAATCATGTGCAATCCCCGTAACTCCCATGAATTGTGAGCACGGGTAGATAGCCGGGAACACACTCTCTTCGCGATGAACCCTCATCTTCTCATGCACCACTATCTCATGTTGATCTATTGCATATGGGTTCCACTCCATGTTCTGAAATTTTTAACAAATAACATAAAAATTGATTTTTAGCCAACTAAATGAGGGGAAACCACTATAGTGACTTGCTAGAGGCTTAAGCATGCGTCAAAACTAGTTATCCTCACTTAGAACAAGCATTTAAACTTACTAAACATGATATCTACAGCAGCAAAATACTCAATATATAATCCACTAAACAAAATTCTACTTGGATAGTCGGAGGAGTCACATACCGGAGAGTGAATACCCCAAATCTCAGCAACAAAGATGGGCTGAGCAAAGAGATCGAAAATCCGAGGCAAGAACAGGAAGAGCACGAAATTTTTCGATTTGACTGTGTTTGGTCGGGTGAGAGAAAGAGTGGGGAGGAAGATGACTAAGTGGAGGGCCCAGGTGGGTCCCCCTCATGTGCTGGCGCGGCCAGCTCCTTGCCGCGCCACCACCTGAGGTGGGGCCATGGTGGGTCCCCCTGGCCACCTCTTGGCACTTCCAGAACCTCCCCAGAAAAATAAAATTTTTGGTATACAATTTTTGAAATTCTGAGAAAATTTATTTTTTCATTATTTCCTGGTATTTTGCATTAATAATTTTAATATTGAAAAATTGTTTTCTAACACCAAATTCAACTAAACTTTGCAAACTAAATGATATTACAGTAGGTAAAACAAAGAGGAGAAGAAAAATGTTGTTTAGCACTTCCATGCATTTAAAATGCACTTGTTAACAAGGTTGATCAAGTCTTGTCACCAAATAAATTTTATATGACATAAAAGATTTAAACTTCACGGGATACTCATGTTACCTTGTATCGTATTGGTATGGATCCAACCATAAGGGTTTTGTATTCTTCTATATAAGGGCAATCAATACTTCCCACTTTGATGGACCTCACATTGGTAATTGTATTAACTCCAGGCATTTTATCCATTTTCTTGGGGAAATAGACAGTATGTTCCTTGTCATTCACATTGAAAGTTACTTTTCCTTTATTGCAATCAATAACAGCCCCTGCAGTGTTTCGAAAAGGTCTCCCAAGAATAATAGACATATTATCATCTTCAGGCATTTCAAGCACAACAAAGTCTGTCATGATTAAACAATTATTAGCCACTTGAACAGGAACATCCTCACAAATACCAACAGGAACAACAGTAGATTTATCAGCCATTTGCAAAGATATATCAGTAGGTATCAATTTATCAAGATAAAGTCTCTTGTAAAGAGAGAAAGGCATAACACTAACTCCTGCTCCCAAGTCACATAGAGCAGTTCTAACATAATTATTTTTGATAGAGTAAGGAATGGTTGGTATACCTGGTGAACGGACAGATGTCGCCTAGAGGGGGGGGGGGGGGGTGAATAGGCGATTTAAAACTTTTTCCGGGGAGCCGGAATTTCCGAGCCTAGATGGACCGGAAATTCCGGTATGCTTGATAAAGGCGGAATAAAACTAGTGTTTTACTTTAGCAAGCATACAACCTAAATATACTAGGTTCACCTATGTGCACCAACAACTTATGCTAAGCAATACAAGTAACAAGGTGATAGCAAGATATATATATGACTTCAAGCACGAAGGCTATCACAATGTAAAGTGCATAAGTAAAGAGCTCGGGTATAGAAATAACCGAGGCACGCGGAGACGAGGATGTATTCCCGAGTTCCACCCAAAGGGTGTACGTCTCGTTGGAGAGGTGTGCGCAACCACAACAGGTTAGCCGCAACGCCACCAAGGCTCACCTTCTTCTCCTGATGAACTCAACCACAAAAGGTTGCGAGTTCACCTTCCACTATTGATCCCCTTTTGGGCGGAGATCGAATCCCTTACAACAATCTTGAGGCACACACCCACAACTTAATTGGGGGCTCCCAAGTCTTGAGGCACACACCCACAACTTAATTGGGGGCTCTCAAGTGACCACAAAAGGTCTTGACCACAAAAGGTCTTGGCCACAAAAGGCGTCTAGGATCCAATGACCCAAGAGTAACAAGCTCACAAGTATCACCACCACGAATCCTCGTGGAGGGCTCAAACCGATGCAAATGCAATGGCAAGAGCACACGAAGTGCTCAAGTCCTTCACTCTCAAATTCCAACAAAGCAACAAATGCTTATGGGGGAATAAGAGAGGAAGAACACAAGAAACCACAAAGGAGTCAAATCCTTCACTCCCAAATCCCACCAAAAGCAACTAATGCTTATGGGGGGAGAAGAGAGGAAGAACAAAGAGAAGAACCACAAAGGAACTCCAAGATCTAGATCCACTAGGTTCCCCTCACTTAGAGGAGAGATGGATTGGTAGGATTGTAGATCTAGATCTCCTCTCAACTTTCCCTAAAGAATATGCAAGAATCTATGGAGGGATTGAGAGGGAAGTGAGCTTTCCAAGGTCAACAATGGAGTAGGAGAGAGAGGGAAAACGTGCTGCCTTGGATTGGCTGAGGAAGAAGAAGGGGAGGGGTATTTATAGCCCTCCAGGAAAAATAGCCGTTGGCTGTTTCGACACCCGGAAATTCCGGTGTAAGTGAGACTCGGAAATTCCGGTCACCCGGAATATCCGGTCAACGAAAATCTCCGAGCTGAATTTCCGGTAGGAGTCAGTGCCGAAAACAATTCTTTCCTTAGCCGTTTTCGCGAGGCTCTTTGAGGGCAACTCGGAAATTCCGGGTCATCAAAATATCCGACCACAATTTCCGGTTGAGTCCAGCACCTCTTTTTCCTTCTTTCCTTAGCCGATTTCTTGGACGAGTTGGGGAACCGGAAATTCCGGTGGAACGAAATATCCGGCCCCAATAATCCGGTTCAGAACAGCCAAACTAAAACCGCTATAACTTTTGCAAATGAACTCCGAATGAGGTGAAACCAACTTTGTTGAAACCAACTTTGTTGGAAATATTGCATCCCATAAGTAGAGCAAAGTCACCACACATGGCAAGGTGTGGGACTTTCCTCATGGTCGAACCGGCAATATTTCCGCCACCGAAAACGCAAGAAGTTTGCCAAAGTAAAACCGTTTTCGAAGCACTTGGGCTTGTCATGAGGAACACGACAAGCACCAAAACCCAACATCCAAAACACAACAAGATGAACGAATGAAATCCCGATTTGGATGAGCTAGCGCTTGGCATGAAGATGAACCAAGCTCTAATTCCTCACATGGATAAAAGCCAAATAAGAACCAAGAAATATGATATGCCAAGTATGCAAAGGTTTGAGCTCTCCACAAAGATGCGATCAAGTTACTCACTCGAGAGCCCCTCTTGATAGTACGCCTATCTATCCTATAGCCCTATCAAGATCATACCTTTGCCTTGAGCATTCCACTTGAGTTAGATGATGACTATCTTGATCTCTTCAAGTGGATCACCTTTCTTGATTGCGCTTGCTAGCACATGCTTGATGAAGACATCTCCAAATACTCCCCCATACTCCATTATGGGAGAGTCTCGCTTAGCTTCGTCTTCATGCCTCCATTGCAAGCTCCAAGCATAGGATCTCTTCAAGAGGTTCTCTTGGTCTTGCGCACCTTATACTTGATGACGATCACCACATGACGTCATCCTCCATGAGCTATATGAAATCTTCATTTGATGCAAGCCCATGGGAAGATACCTAACCCCACATAAAGATACCACACGCACATATATCATGGGTTAGTTCACAAAGCTATACGAACACGTGTTTACCATCCCAAGAGATACATGATCCCTCTTGGTACATCTCGTAGCTTTGTGTGTTGATCAACATCTTGATCAACCTTGTATCTTCCAACATTTCTTCACTAATATGATGTCTTGAATCCTTCAAGACATACTTGCAATATGCTCCACTCAACACATGAGCTTCAAGAGTCCAACACCTGAACTCCACCATTCCCATGGACACGATCTATAAAGATATCTTAATGCAAACATTAGTCCATAGAGGTTGTCATCAATTACCAAAACCACACATGAGGGAAAATGCTCTTTCAATCTCCCCCATTTTGGTAATTGATGACAATCCCTTTTACGAGGGTTTATATAAGGAATTGAACAACCATGCAATGCACTAAGCGAAGCAAGGATGCAAGAGAACAAACACGTATTCCCTTAAACCCTCTAAATATCTCCCCCATTGGCATCCATTGCCGAAATGGGCGGAAAAAAAAAATTAGAAGGCCAATATAGTAAGAGCTCCCCCATAATTTATGCATTTCTCATGATATGAGTGAAATCAAATGCACATATCCAGTGACGAATAGATGGAGGGGATCAAACTATATTGAGGATCCAAAGATTGCACAAGAAAGACACCAATTGAAATCCACTAGAAGGATACCAATTGCAAAAGAAGGATGCATTCACAAAGAAGCAAGCAATCAAAGGATCCAAGAAAAACAATTGAGCACAAGAAGATATTATGATAAGATCAACCAAGTGTTCTAAAAATCAAGAGGGAACTCCCCAAGGTACATGCACAATGAAAGATTTGTATTTCAATATAGCGTGCATAACATGGAATCCTCACTCCCTCCTAGATAATTTTGAACACACACAAATGTTGAGCAACAAGAAATAGAAGTGACAAATGAAGACTTGCTCAAACAAGAAAGGATGGGTGTGACATGGAAATACATTTTAGGAGACTAAAACAAGGATGAGCCAAGGCATCACTATAGTCTTTCAAAATATGAGGTACATAGTGCATATCATGTATTTCGCATACAAGCACACCAAAGAGGATACATCAAATAGGATCACAAGCTTATTAAGAGGCAATGTGATACCAATAGAAAAACAAAGCTTGTGCCTTTTAGAGATCACCAAAGAATCAATAAAGTAATAAAAGGTGATCACTAAAGATTTTGAATACCAATTAAAGATGTAACTACACTCATGTGTATAAGTTTCTAAGTAGACACTAAGTCCACAAAGAAACATGCACACACAATGTAGGTACACGGTAAAGCACATGGTATCCAAGAGGAAGTCATAAATACACCGATAAGATTTTTGCTTAAAAGCAAAGCACATAGCTCAAATTATTCTTAGAGGGTATAGATGAACTTCCAACACCAAATTCTCAAAGCATCACAAATACCCACGTAGGATAAGTGATAGTTGAGATGCTTCGAGAAAGATAACAAATATCACATAAGGCAAATGATTTTGAGAATTCATCAATATTGCACATGAGAGACTTTGAAGAAGATTTGCTAGATTAACATATTGGGGATCGGTGAATCATGAAAATGATTATATATATTCCCCTTGATGTGTAATCATCCCGGCTTACTCACATTTGCAATGAAGATGTTTTGAAAAGAACTATGCAAAAACCATATTAAATGCAACTTAGAGATACTCATGCCAAAGAACAACCTACGCAAGGTTTGAGAGCTAGAACTATATGCATGAGTTAGATACTTGTTACCGAGATAGCATTGACGGTGTAGAAGATGAGATTTCACAATCATCCAAGCTTGGCTCCAAGAAGCACATGTTGAAGACATCTTCTTTAGTATGAGACAAGCTTCCAATGCATCTCCCATGTACCTAAAATAAATCAAGTACACCATGGTACCCAAACTAATTGGGTCCAAAGTAGTTAGACCAACTACAATACATAGGACAAACTCCACATAAATATGTGCATATTGATATGAAATAGAATTTCATGCACATCTTAATCATTTAGGATTTGATGGAGTTTATCCTATATATTGGATCAACGAAACTAAGCATGCCATAAGATATACATATAGTAAATATGCATGCACAAAACTTTCAAGAACCAAATAAGATACAATTTGGACAAAACACCAATTAAATCAAGAAGTTACACAAAAGTGTGGCAAGAGAAAGATTTGTCCACATTATATCAAAGACCCAAATCAACACATGATTGGAGATACCAATATGAAAAGATATCCAATGAAAATATAGTCAAGGAATGACCATAACCCTCTACACTTTTCATGATGGTCCGAAGTACCAAGATGAAAAATGTTTGTCTTCCTAAGAGACATGTCATCGGGATCAAATACCAATTGAAGACAACTAATATTAAATAACATATAGGATTGCTCCCCCAAGATTTGTGCATTCTTTATGATCTTGTATATGAATACAAAATGCACACAAATGAGATCATTACTCTCCATATACATTGTTAAAACATTAGTCATGTTCAAGAAGAGCAATAAGATACCAAACCAATTTTAAAGAATAGTGTTCTAAAGAGTATAGAGTAGCTTCCCCATGACTAGTGCATTTTTAAGATCTTGTATGTAAATACAAAATGCACACAAGTGGGATCATTACCCTCCATATATCTTTTTGAACACAAAGTTCAAGAAAATCAATAAGACCCGATATCAAATAAAAGGATGATGTTCTACTCAATGTAAGATAGCTTCCCCAAGAATAGTGCATTACTTAGAATTAAGACTTTGAGTGTAAACGCACAAGAATGGGATCCTTGCTTTTCCTAACTCAAGAAAGCACAACACAAATTATGAGTAGAGCAACAAAAAGATCCAAATGAAACAAGGATGACAAAAGGGTGGTTAGACCAAAACAAACTTGGCGATAAAATAAGACAATTTATGAACAATAGCCAATGTGAAGATGATCAAAGAATTTACCACAAATATAATTATCACTTGTCAAAGACAATGATTGTATGGAGATAGTTCTCGGTGGTACATGACATATATGTATTCAAGATCATATTCACAAAACATAAGCATGTGGCAAAATAAAAGAATTGAAAAACATGCTTATCTAGAGATTCTTGATGGCTTCAAATAATCGATGATCATACTAAGCATTAAGAAACTCTCTCACAAACAAGATACCAAAAGATGGGTGAACAAAAAGCATTTAAGCAAATATGGAACTTGTTTGAGTACCATGCCACCTCGGAACAGGATAATCAACAATATCAACTCTAGGTGACACTACCTCACATGTTCACATTTTTTTTTTAGGCTTGTAATGTGCACATAGCTTATTACTCCCCCATAATGTGATAATCCATTCTTTTTAACAAGAGGCAAAAGAAATCCAAGAGATAATTAATGGACATTAGAATTTGAATTTCTCATGAGTAAGACATACCACAAAGAGACTAGATAACATTGATATATCACCACTAAGTGGTAGACCTCATGAATACACATTTTTAGGATAGTGAGTTACCAAAAGGCACATCACTCCCCCAAAATGGGATAGTCCAATAATATCCCTGTAAGAGCCAATTAAGATGAAAGCAAATAGACAAGAGGCTCAAAATATATATAGTGTGCAAACCAACATACACAAACTTGATTACTCAATCATAAGTAAGTAGAGTGCACAACACATATAAAACACTTGTAAGGTACAAAACCAAACACATGCAAGGGTGCAAGTAACTTTCAATGTATACATATGAATCAAATACAAGTTACCGCAAGGAGGAGCATTGGATATATGCTAAGACAATATAATCCACTTGACTTGACTTGAGATAATATGGATGATGAAGATCCCTTAATTCTTCATGATGTAGTCAAGTCTCCAATGTCCTCCGCTTACACCTATTGATCAAGTTTTAGCTTGTTGGTCCCCAACCAAGTTGGGTCCTAAGAGGTTAGTCACAATAGGCTTGGCAACCCAAATGGTTCTTTTCTTGACACCACTTTGAGTACCAACAAATTTGGCAAACACATTGCCAACCTTATCCTTCCTAAGAGGATGAACATTATCAATTGTAGTGGGGTTGGATAAGGTACCGTGAGTGCATGAAGAAGCAAAGTGATCCTTCCCACGACAATTGTAGCAAAGTCGGTTTTTACCTTTCTTCTTGGGAAGGGAAGGTTCTTCAACTTGGGAAGCTTGAGTTTGGACTTGAGGTAGCTTCCCTTGTTGCTTCTCACTAAGAGGCTTCTTCTTCAACGGGCAAGATCTAACATGGTGCCCTTCAACCTTGCACTTGAAGCACACAATCTTGGCCGAATCAATTACTTGTTCTTGGCCCTTCTTCTTGATGAACGTGTGCTTCATCTTGTTCTTGGACTTGTTCTTGTTATTGGAGTTGAATCCAAGTCCACTCTTGTCATGAGTAAGTTGTTGCACTCTCAACATGTTGTCGAGTGTGGACTTCCCTTCATGACACTTCTTCAAGTCTTTCTTCAAAGAAATGACTTGTGCCTTGAGCTCTTTGAGTTCCTCTACATGGTTAGTTTCAACACAAATACTAGAGGAAGTAGATGCTACATTGTTAGAGCAACAAGGCAAGAAATGTAATTCATCACAAGATTTAGCAATAGTATGTGATGTAGAATTACTAGTACTAGCACAAGGCAATATAGCATTAGTAGTAGAAGTTGTACTAGTGTCCACTAGAGGCTCACAAGATGTTACCTTCGTAGTGACCGCCTCATGATCTAACTTTAGCCTAGCATGGGATGCTAGAAGATCCTCATTAGAGCTAAAAAGCCTTTCATGAGTTTCTTCCAACTTCCCATACTTACTAGTTAGCAAATCAAGTTGAGCCCTTAGCTCAACATTCTCCTTCAAAATAGATGCTTCACACAAGGTGGAGTTAGTAGCACAAGCATCATTATTATTAGAAATGGAAGAAGACAACATGACAAGCTTATTATTTAACTTAGCATTTTCTTTACTAAGCACATTACATTTAGCAATAGCATGGTCATGTTCTTTAGTGAGTTTAGCAATTATTTCATTATTTAACTCCTCACTAGATTCAAATCTCTCCTTGAGAGCAACCCGAGTTTCTTGCTCTTCCTCAAGAGCATTCTCAAGATTGTGGATCTCATCCGCGGAATCACGAGCAAGACCCCACCCTTCATGACAACGGGTCTCCAAAGTCTCAAGAGTCTCCTTGTGCTCAAAAAGAGTAGTCATGATTTCTAAGAAGTTCTCATGAGCATTTTGATTATTTAAGAGAGCATGAGAGACAATATCAAACTTCTCCTTAATTAGATCATCATCATCATCATCATCATCATCATCATGAGATGTATTGGAATTCAAGTTAGGAGATACCTTAGACTCCTTAGCCATAAGGCAAATGAGAGTAGTGAATGAAGACAATGAAGAGTTACTTGAAGCACCATTGAGGTCCATGTCTTGTTCCAACAATTGTTGGGATTCCTCTACATTGTTAGCCAAACAAGTACTAGAGGAAATAGAAACATTTTGATCATGGCAACAAGACCAGGAAAGCATATCATCATGAGATTTAGTTAAGCAACTACTACATGATATGCAAGGACTATCAACACTAGCATGTATGACATTTGGAGTGCTAGAGGTGTTTAAGTCCAAAGATAGAGCATTGCAATGAGATGGGTGTGAAGTATAGTCAATAGTGGATTCACCATCAAGAATGCAATTTCTATCACCACTCACCATATCATTACCTTGTGGCAAACCACATGTCGGTGAAGTGGAAGAAGACGTGAGCTCATCACGACCGGATGTGGAAGAAAGACAATCATCCTTGGAAATGTTGGACACCTCATATATATCTTGAAGTTTTGTCCATAATTCATGAGCGCTCCGAAAAGGCATGATTGACGCAAGGACTACATCGCTCAAAACACATGTGAGACCATTAGATGCTAGAGTATCGAGATAAGAGTTTTTCTCATCCTCTAAAGATAATTCTTGTGAATCCTTTGGAGGAGAAAAACCCATATCTACAATAATCTCTAAATTTGAACCCATGTCTCTAAAGAGATTAAGCATGCGAGTTTTCCAAACATCATAATTTGTGCCATCGAATATATAAGTGGGATTGTGCACTAATTCTCTAAACGACATCTTTATCTCTAGGCGGTTAGTCCTAATAATGAGATAACCTGGCTCTGATACCAATTGAACGGACAGATGTCGCCTAGAGGGGGGGGGGGGGTGAATAGGCGATTTAAAACTTTTTCCGGGGAGCCGGAATTTTCGAGCCTAGATGGACCGGAAATTCCGGTATGCTTGATAAAGGCGGAATAAAACTAGTGTTTTACTTTAGCAAGCATACAACCTAAATATACTAGGTTCACCTATGTGCACCAACAACTTATGCTAAGCAATACAAGTAACAAGGTGATAGCAAGATATATATATATATGACTTCAAGCACGAAGGCTATCACAATGTAAAGTGCATAAGTAAAGAGCTCGGGTATAGAAATAACCGAGGCACGCGGAGACGAGGATGTATTCCCGAGTTCCACCCAAAGGGTGTACGTCTCGTTGGAGAGGTGTGCGCAACCACAACAGGTTAGCCGCAACGCCACCAAGGCTCACCTTCTTCTCCTGATGAACTCAACCACAAAAGGTTGCGAGTTCACCTTCCACTATTGATCCCCTTTTGGGCGGAGATCGAATCCCTTACAACAATCTTGAGGCACACACCCACAACTTAATTGGGGGCTCCCAAGTCTTGAGGCACACACCCACAACTTAATTGGGGGCTCTCAAGTGACCACAAAAGGTCTTGACCACAAAAGGTCTTGGCCACAAAAGGCGTCTAGGATCCAATGACCCAAGAGTAACAAGCTCACAAGTATCACCACCACGAATCCTCGTGGAGGGCTCAAACCGATGCAAATGCAATGGCAAGAGCACACGAAGTGCTCAAGTCCTTCATTCTCAAATTCCAACAAAGCAACAAATGCTTATGGGGGAATAAGAGAGGAAGAACACAAGAAACCACAAAGGAGTCAAATCCTTCACTCCCAAATCCCACCAAAAGCAACTAATGCTTATGGGGGGAGAAGAGAGGAAGAACAAAGAGAAGAACCACAAAGGAACTCCAAGATCTAGATCCACTAGGTTCCCCTCACTTAGAGGAGAGATGGATTGGTAGGATTGTAGATCTAGATCTCCTGTCAACTTTCCCTAAAGAATATGCAAGAATCTATGGAGGGATTGAGAGGGAAGTGAGCTTTCCAAGGTCAACAATGGAGTAGGAGAGAGAGGGAAAACGTGCTGCCTTGGATTGGCTGAGGAAGAAGAAGGGGAGGGGTATTTATAGCCCTCCAGGAAAAATAGCCGTTGGCTGTTTCGACACCCGGAAATTCCGGTCACCCGGAATATCCGGTCAACGAAAATCTCCGAGCTGAATTTCCGGTAGGAGTCAGTGCCGAAAACAATTCTTTCCTTAGCCGTTTTCGCGAGGCTCTTTGAGGGCAACTCGGAAATTCCGGGTCATCAAAATATCCGACCACAATTTCCGGTTGAGTCCAGCACCTCTTTTTCCTTCTTTCCTTAGCCGATTTCTTGGACGAGTTGGGGAACCGGAAATTCCGGTGGAACGAAATATCCGGCCCCAATAATCCGGTTCAGAACAGCCAAACTAAAACCGCTATAACTTTTGCAAATGAACTCCGAATGAGGTGAAACCAACTTTGTTGAAACCAACTTTGTTGGAAATATTGCATCCCATAAGTAGAGCAAAGTCACCACACATGGCAAGGTGTGGGACTTTCCTCATGGTCGAACCGGCAATATTTCCGCCACCGAAAACGCAAGAAGTTTGCCAAAGTAAAACCGTTTTCGAAGCACTTGGGCTTGTCATGAGGAACACGACAAGCACCAAAACCCAACATCCAAAACACAACAAGATGAACGAATGAAATCCCGATTTGGATGAGCTAGCGCTTGGCATGAAGATGAACCAAGCTCTAATTCCTCACATGGATAAAAGCCAAATAAGAACCAAGAAATATGATATGCCAAGTATGCAAAGGTTTGAGCTCTCCACAAAGATGCGATCAAGTTACTCACTCGAGAGCCCCTCTTGATAGTACGCCTATCTATCCTATAGCCCTATCAAGATCATACCTTTGCCTTGAGCATTCCACTTGAGTTAGATGATGACTATCTTGATCTCTTCAAGTGGATCACCTTTCTTGATTGCGCTTGCTAGCACATGCTTGATGAAGACATCTCCAAATACTCCCCCATACTCCATTATGGGAGAGTCTCGCTTAGCTTCGTCTTCATGCCTCCATTGCAAGCTCCAAGCATAGGATCTCTTCAAGAGGTTCTCTTGGTCTTGCGCACCTTATACTTGATGACGATCACCACATGACGTCATCCTCCATGAGCTATATGAAATCTTCATTTGATGCAAGCCCATGGGAAGATACCTAACCCCACATAAAGATACCACACGCACATATATCATGGGTTAGTTCACAAAGCTATACGAACACGTGTTTACCATCCCAAGAGATACATGATCCCTCTTGGTACATCTCGTAGCTTTGTGTGTTGATCAACATCTTGATCAACCTTGTATCTTCCAACATTTCTTCACTAATATGATGTCTTGAATCCTTCAAGACATACTTGCAATATGCTCCACTCAACACATGAGCTTCAAGAGTCCAACACCTGAACTCCACCATTCCCATGGACACGATCTATAAAGATATCTTAATGCAAACATTAGTCCATAGAGGTTGTCATCAATTACCAAAACCACACATGAGGGAAAATGCTCTTTCACCTGGATCACCCAACTTCTTTGGAACCTTACCATTGAAAGAGTAATTAGCAAGCATAGTAGATATTTCCTCATTAGGAATTTTCCTTTTGTTAGAAACAATATCTTTCATATATTTATAATAAGGAGGCAACTTAATAGCATCAGTCAAAGGAATTTGCAAGAACAAAGGTTTCATCCATTCACAAAATTTATTATAATGTTCTTCTTCTTTGGTTTTAAGCTTCCTAGCAGGAAAAGGCATTTGTTTTTGGACCCAAGGTTCTCTTTCACTAACATGTTTCTTAGCAATAAAATCTTACTTATTGTACTTTTTATTTTTAGTGTGTTTTTCAGGTTCCTCTTCTATTTCTTCCTAATCCGAATTATCATTTTTATCATTATCATTGGCATTATTATTATCATTGTTAAGTTCATTACCACTTTTAGTTTCAGCATCAGAGACATATATACTATTGGGATTGTTAACAGGTTCGGAGGATTTTACAACTGTTTTATGTTTCTTCTTCTTTTTCTTAGAAGGAGCACTAGGTTCGTTAATTTGTTGAGAATCTTGTTCAATTCTTTTAGCATGTCCCTCAGGATATAAAGGATCTTGAGTAGATTTACCACCTCTAGTTGTTACTTCACAAACATGTTTTTCTTTAGCTATAGAGGCATTCATTAACATTTCTTTTTGCACTTTAGAAAGTTGATCAATTTGAGTTTGAACCATATGAAAATGTTTAATAAGTATTTTAACATCATTGGAGGTTCTATCAACAATATCATGCAAGTTACTAATAGCGCGAGAGTTTTCTATTAAATGATTCTCAATTCTCATATTAAAATTACCTTGCTTAGCAATAAAAGTATCAAATTCATCTAAGCATTGATCAGGAGGTTTAGAGTAAGGAATATCTCTATCATCAAACCTTTGGAGAGAGTGTACCTCCATTATGGGTGAAGGAGGAATTGGCTTACATAATTCTTCTATAGGAGGTAAATTCTTCACATCTTCAGATTTAATACCTCTCTCTTTAAGAGATTTCTTGGCTTCCTTCATCACTTCATCATTTAATTCAATCATACCTCTCTTCCTTGGTGTTGGTGTAGGTGTTGGAGTAGGTTCAGGAATATTCCAATCATCATAATTCTGGCTTATCTTAGCTATTAATTCCTCAGCTTCTTCTGGAATTCGTTTTCTGAAAACACAGCTAGCACAACTATCCAAATATGTCCTAGATTCAACGGTTAGTCCACTTTAAAATATATCAAGAATATCATTTTTTCTAATTCATGGTTCGGCTGGCCTCTTATTAGAGAGCAAAACCGTGTCCAAGCATCAGGCAATTTCTCATCCTCTTCTTGATTAAAATTATAAATCCTTAGCAAAGCATCACGTTGAGCACTAGCAGGAAAATATTTCCGAAAGAAAGTATCAAGCAATCCAATAGGACTAGTAATGGAACCAGGAGACAAATTATTATACCAAGTTTTATCTTCTCCTTTTAATGAGAAAGGAAATATTTAAGTGACAAAGTAAGTGCGCATCTTTATGTCCTCAGAAAATATACCACTCAAATTAGAGAGTTCATTCATGTGTTCTACAGCACTTTCATTTTCAGTTCCACAAAAAGGTTCTCTTTCAACAATAGCTATGTGAGTCAAATCAATAAAGAAATCATAATCTTTATCCTTAATGTTTATGGGAGATATAGCAAATTTAGCATTAGGAGATAATTTATATCTAACAGCATGTTTTTCAAGAAGGCTTTTCATAGCAGTAGCATCTTTAGTAACATTAATCTCATCAACAAAATCATCATCAAGTTCCACATAAGTTTCATCGGGATCATCAGGAAAATACTCTCTAGACTCAGGTGAACTAGCAGAAGTATTAGAATTTTCAGCATTTTTAGTTTGTTTAGATTTACCAATTATAGCATCTAGAAAAGGTCCTAAGGAACCATTTTCATCAAGCACAGTAGAAGCATCGTCATAATTTTCAGAAGCATTTTCAGATTCAGCAGAAGTAATAGTACGAGTAGCATGCAGCGGTGAAATAAGCTTACTCATCACAGTCGGAGAATCAAGTGCAGCAGCGGAACTCAGAGTTGTACCTTTTCTTGTAGTGGATGGAAGTATGGGAAACTTCTTATCATCAGGTTTCCCCATGATGGATGAATTACAGAAATCAATATCAATCTCAGGTGAACTTATAAATAAAGTTATGCTCCCCGGCAACGGCGCCAGAAAATAGTCTTGATGACCCACAAGTATAGGGGATCGCAACAGTTTTTGAGGGAAGTAAAACCCAAATTTATTGATTCGACACAAGGGGAGCCAAAGAATATTTATAAGCCTTAACATATAAATTGTCAGTTCCGCTGCACCTGTGAATAGACTTGCTCGAGACAGATTATCAGTAGCAACAATTTTATAGTAGTGACAGTAGTGAAATAACAACGACAGTGAAATAAAGACAGCAGCAGTGATTATAGTAGACAGCAGGATTAAAATACTGTAGGCATAGGGACGGATGTACGGGCGTTGCATGGATAAGATAATTCATGTAATATCAAGACATAGGCATTTGCAGATAAATAAGATAAAGCATCCAAGTATTTATTAACCATAGGCATGGGTTCCAATTTAGTTGTGCGTGCTCGCAATGAGAAACTTGCACATCATCTTTTGTCCTACCAGCCCGTTTGCAGCGGGGCCTCAAGGGAATCTACTGGTAATTAAGTTACTCCTTTTAATAAAGTACCGGAGCAAAGCATTAACACTCCGTGAACACACGTGATCCTCACATCACAGCCTTTCCCCGAGGCTATCCCAATTATTGTCACTTTAGGACCTAGGGTTCCGGACAATGACATGTGTAATACAACTTGCAGATATGATCCAAAACAATAATTATCTTCATGATACAATAACATGTTCAGATCTGAAATCATGGCACTCGGGCCCTAGTGTCAAGCATTAAGCATAACAAGTTGCAACAATGACGTAAAACACCGATAACGGATACTAGGCACTATGCTCTAATGGTATTACAGACATTACATGGACGATCTCATCCAATCCCTACCATCCCCTCAAGCCTACAGCGGGGAATTACTCACACATGGATGGGGGGAACGATGATGGTTGATGGAGAGGCGTTGGTGATGACGATGGCGATGATCCCCTTCGATTCCCCGTCCCGGCGGAGTGCCGGAACAGAGACTTCTGGTCCCCGAATTGAGTTTCGAGGTGGCGGCGGCGCTCGGGTCTGTTTTCTGGAAAAGTGTCTAACCCCTCTGCGTTTTTAGGTCAGAGGGGGGTTATATCCGCGAGGGGAGCCCGAGGAGGAGAGGGACTCGCCCCCCTCATGTGCTGGCGCGGCCAGGCCCTTGCCGCGCCACCACCTGAGGTGGAGGCCCCCTGGCCCCCCTCTGTCAGGGCTTCTGGCTCCGCGAGTCTTCGGGCAAAATAAGGACTTTTGCATTATTCCTGGTGTTTTTCCGTAAAGTCGAATTTCTGCATAAAAATAAGACACCAGGGTAATTCTGCTGAAAACAGCGTTAGTCCGTGTCAGTTGCATTCAAAACACACAAGTTAGAGGCAAAACAATAGCAAAAGTGTTCGGTAAAGTAGATATGTTTTGGACGTATCAGGGGGGAGTAGGGATAAGTCCTTTCTTGAATAATATGTGTTCCTTACAAGATGGATAAATGCAATGTTGATGTTAGCTTTAGTACAAATAGCAAGGTTGAATCTTTGGGAGCAGTAATGGGATAACATAATGGCATATCATCTGGTTGGACTCAGATTTTATTCCCCATTGTGGTATGACAGAGATGGGAGAAGCCATTGCTTGATTATAAGGCCTTGAACTTACCTTGTCAGATTTAAACTCTAACACGATTAGTGAAATTGACTGTGCCATGATTTTGGAGGCGTTCAGAGAGGACAACGCTGATCGCTCTGAAATTAGTATGAATGCGAACAAGTTATGATAAGAGAGCCTCTCGATTGTCCGGTGTTAGTGTAATTATGAGGACGTGCAACTATGTGCTCATGATCTCAGTCGATTAGGTCGTACAGAGTTGAGTGGTGGTGTTTTACAAATTGCGATCCCGGCCTACGTGTTGACACCGACTTTGAATGATTGTAATAATAAAACGGTTATCGAATCAACATATTTACATTAAAAAAGGATTGTTACTTTTTTTTAAAGGCTACTCCCTCCGTTGCACAATATATTATGTTGTAGGTATTTCACATTTATATGTGTATACATGTATGTAGACATGTTTTACTGTATATGTCCGCTCTTTTATTCGGAACATAGATAACATGTGTAACACGTAAAACATAAAGTGTGAAACAAAGGGAGTATTACGAGGTTACCAAATCCAGTCAAGTTACAAATATAAGGGCCCGTTTGGAACACAAGATTTCTATAGAAATTTCATAGGATATGATTTTTGGAGGAAATATTTGTTTTCTACAGTTTTGAACATAGGAATAGGAAAAGGAATTACACATGATATGATTGCTACACTTCAAGTTTCATAGAAAAATAAACATTTGGTCCGATCTATTGGAAAGTTTCCTACACGAACAATGCTTCGAGGCGCTTCACTCCTTCGCTCACGTCCAGCAAAAATGACCGCGTATAGGCCAGCCCAAACCGAAGAAAACACGCTGGCTTCAACTAGAATTGCGTGCAACCCTAAAAAAAAATAGGGAATTGCTATTTCTCAGCTAATTAGGGAATAAGCTATTTCCCAGCTAGCTCGCCCACCGTCGATCTTCTTTTTGCTTTCAGATTCGCGCGATCTTTGTTCCCTATTTTGGCCCGAGTTGGTTCTGTTGCCTGGGCTTCTTTGTTTTTTGTGGGCTGGCCATCGTGTCTTGAGCCGTTTCTAGATTTTTTTTCTACAATGGCTGGGCTTCTTTGCTTTTTGGGTCGTAGCAACAGTAGGTTAGCTAGCTGGGTGGTCAGGCGTGGAGGGCCTTTTTTTCTTTTGATCCTTTCTTGTTAGAGTTTTTGTGTTTTCTTTTTTATTCGTTTTTGTTTTTGTACGTATATATTTCTTTTTTAGTACGGGATCGTGAACCGGTTGTTTTACATAGTTGTAAGCTATATTTTGTAAATTTGTTGTTTTTTGTTATGAATAAAATATGCAAGTTTTTTCTTGTGTTTTTATCCATATATATTAAAATTAGACTTGTACATTCAATTGATTTATAAATATAGAAAATTTATTCCCTAAATTCGTGGTAGACCTTGGTTGCACATTATCTCTGCTTTTCTGAGTTGCAAGCCGACATGCGACTGGCTCTTTTCGTCAACGAAATAGGGTACGAGGAGGGGAGGAGTTGCATCTAGGGTTGCAGTTGCGCACCTGTTTTCTGCACATTATCTTCTTTTTTTCTGAGTTGCAAGCCGACAAGCAACTAGCTCTTTTCATTGACGAAATAGGGTAGGGGGGAGGGAAGGAGTTGCATCTAGGGTTGCAACCGTGCACCTGTTTTTTGCACATTATCTCTGCTTTTTTGAGTTACAAGACGACATGCAACTAGCTCTTTTCGTCTTTGAAATAGGGTAAGGCGAAGGGAGAAGTTGCATGTAGGGTTGCAACTGTCGACCTAATTTTTATACATTATCTTCGCTTTTTTTAGTTGCAAGCAACCATGCAACTGGCCCTTTCACCGACGAATTGGGGTATGGGGAGAAGGGGTAGTGAAATCTAGGTTTCCAACTGTGCACATGTTCTTTGCACATTATCTCTGCTTTTCTGTATTGCAAGCCGGCATGCAACTGGCCTTTTTGTCAATGAAATAGTCTACGGGGAGGGGGATGAGTTGCATATAGGGTTGCAACTGGGGACTTGTTTTTGCATATTATCTCTGCTTTTCTGAGTTGCAAGCCGACATGCAACTGGCTCTTTTCGTTGACGAAATAGGGTACGGGGGAGAGGAATTGCATCCAGGGTTGCAACTGTGCACCTGTTTTTCGCAGATTATCTCTACTCTTCTGAGTTGCAAGCCGACATGAAACTGGCTCTTTTCATCGACGAAATAGGGGTACAGGGAGGGGAGGAGTTGCATGTAGGGTTGTAAATGTCGACCTGTTTTTGTACATTATCTTGCTTTTCTTAGTTGCAAGATGACATGCAACTGGCTTTTTCATCGACGAATTGGGGTACGGGGAGGGGGGGGGGGTAGTTGAATCTAGGGTTCCAACTGTGGACTTCCAGTTGTGGACCTATCTTCGTTTTTTCAGTTGCGAGCCAATATGCAACTAGGTTTTCATCATTGAGATTGATTACGGGGGAAGGGAGTTGCGCATTGAATTGAGTTGTTCAACTACAAAATTTGGTTGATACAATTATTTCATACTTACTTATTTTTTGCACATGCCTTTTAATTTTCCTGGCCAATTTCAAGCCTTATGTGTAACCGAATCCGGGTGGCGAGTGGAAATAATATGCTTGCAATTTTGTCGTGCAAACATAGATTATTTTTTGTTGATTTTGTGATTTTGAGATATATGAACCAAATAATTCAATTCGGTACGTTGTGCTGAAATTAAACCACGTTACAACTTTTTTCAAGGGCAAACAGTGAAGAGCTACTCTAATTTACACGAGCTTTAAAGTCTCACAGCTAAATCTTGTCAAATTATGCTTAAACATCCCCGCAAACATCACCTGTCCCTAGTGGACTACACATAGCTGGGACAGAGAGATGGAATGAGCTTAATTACTACACTGACGTCACCTGACCAGGGAATAGCTTATTTCCTAGTCGACTAAGGAATAGAGAGACATGTGCCTAGGATGCAACCCGGTCTATCCTAAGGAATAGGACCAGCTAGTTACATGACTCTACAATGTGTTCAACAACTTCGTGATGGATCAGTTCCTACTTGTCTCCACGTGATTTGATTGTTCCAGTGAGATTAGTATTTTGTTTGCCTTTTTTTTTCCGTTGTGATTAGCACATATTTTTGTATGGCAACAACTAGGTCTCAAACAAGAAGAAAGACAACCTCTAACTCTTTGAAACACAGCAATTTTTTTATGTTTTTCCTATCCTGCAATCCAAACGGCTCTATTTTCCATTCCTATGTTTAAATTTCTATAGGACTACTAAAACGTGACATCTCAATGCCTTTTTTAAGGGGACATCTCAATTTTTTTTAAGATTAACATCTCAATTCTTATGGTTTACCTATTCCTGTGTTTCTCCTATGCCATGTTTCAAACGGGCCTAAACTTCTTATGTTAACGATCGGAGCTGAGCTAACTGTTTTTTTTTAATTTACCACATATATTAAACCAACAAAGAGTACATGATTACATCGATTATAAAAACAAAGCTAAAATAGACTAGCAAATCTATGAGATCTTCAAGCTCTTTCTTCATCCATGACACAATCTTGTACTTTTCTGAAGGCAGCCATAGAACAACTCCAAAACCACCAAACCACACACCTGTGAATACCACCGAAGGTTCTCCCTTTTTAATTTTGAGCCGCAATGCCAAGGCTTTGTGCACGCACGCAGCCATTAAATTAATCAAGCAACATCGGCAAGAGCACCACCACTGATATTTCAGGGACAAATAACCGAGCCACTTTGTCGATGACGCTGGGAGCTGAGATAACGAATCACCATTGCCGAAGACGTAGTAGTCGGGATAGATAACGCGAGGACAAACCTCCTCGCGGCAACCATGAGAAACAATCCAAGATTGATCTGGCGAAGCAAGATCTGAAGAACCATACCTAGACAAATTTAATCTTCCAAAGCCACCATTGACGTCGAGAAGGAGATGTTACCGACGATCGAAGCACGGAAGATCACTTATTGCAAACGATGCCATCTCCATTGACAAAGAAGAAAACAACCAAACCAAACGCTAACATTAAGGACCCTTGTAGAGCGCCCTGCGCAGGTCCGAGGTCCCCACCCTGTTAGCGCATGTGCCGGCTCGAATCGGCTCAAATTCCAGCCCTACCTGCGGCCCATCAATCGCTCCCCAGGATTCTCTTTATTTTATCAGATCTCACATGTTCCTCACACACACAAAACTCAGATCTCACATGGGAATGCAATCCCTTAATTATTGCCGAATTATTACGGGAATCCAATGAATTTTTTTTTTTATGAAATCCAATGAAGGCTTTGCCTAGGGGCCCTAACATAATCACCATTTTGCAATTCATCTTATCGGAGCGCTCACTGTGCATTCTGTGCCAACGTTCTGACGCTACTACGATGAAACCATTTGCGTTTGCGCCACACTAGAGGAGGGTCCTCGAGACATTGCGTATGTAATGCACATTTACAAAAAAAAGAGGAAAATTGCGAAAAAAAAGAACAACACATACACACATGAATAATGCCTTACTCCCGGAACTTTACACATTCAGAAAAAATTCTATACTGACAAATGGCCTAGTAAGAATAATATGCTCGCCAATTACCATTCGTCGCGCCGTCACAAATTTTTCTAGGTACGTGAATATAATCGTACCGATCTCGGCGATGACGGCGCTCTCGATCGTGGATCTCCTCGTTGGAGGTTATGGAGTCCATTCACCTCCCATGTCGTATTTGGGCTGCTCGTTTTGGCAGAGACGCCCATTTCTTCATTGTCGGCTAGACGTTGTGCAACCCTAGGGTCGGCATCGATGCAGGAGCGGCGGCTCCGGTTTATCGTGACCGATGTATTGCGTTGAGATGTTAGAGTGTTGGCTTTAGTTGCTTCGGTGATTTGGTCATCGACTCATGTGGGGTGCAGCCTCCGATCCATGTAGATGTTGGAACAACGGCTTCGGATGCTCGCATTTGCCATGTTGCGTTGAAGTGTTTTGGGTGGCGACTTGGATCAGTAAGGCGATTTGGTAGTCGACTCATGCGGGGGTGCGGCCTTGGGGCCAGCGCAGTCGCTGACGCGTTACGTGTATGGTTTTCGACCGGTTTTCTTATTAACGCCAAACTCTTTCTACTCAATCAATTTCTTTTTAAATCCCGTTTCACAAAAGAATATACAATCTATGCTATAAAATATTTTGGTGTTTATATAAATTCACATATATACAAATATATGTAGACACATTTTAGCGTGGATGTCATTTTATTATGCATCTAAACAACATTAAAACAACTAAAACGTACTATTATACTACTCCCTCTGTTCATATAAAATGTTTTAGGTATAACACATGTTGTTTAGATTTACACTAATATGAGTGAATATTTATACTAAAACATGTCTAAATACATGGTGAAACGGATGGAGTATTTGGGAAGGGAGGGAGTAATCGCAAGCCACACCAAATACCGAAGATGTGGAGGCCCTGGATGGAAATTTGGCAGACCAAGTCCACACGAGACCAAATCACCAAAGCACAAAACGGCAGCAGCAAAGGACAGCAGTATAACTTGACGCCCCCGCTCGCTCGCTGCCCATTTACAAGAAGACAGCAGCAGCACAAAAGGCAGGAGGAGGAACCAATCCGCGAATCCCCCACACTCCGCCCCGCGCCGCAGCGAGAGCGAACTGGTGACTTCCCTCCTTCCGCTGCCGGCCGCGCCGTCGTCGTCCGTCCGAGGTAGACCCTCCCCCGATTCCTCCTCGCGATCTCTCCCCGCGGCAGCATTTGCCCCTCGGATCTGGCCTCCCCGTGCGAACGGCCCTTCTTATTTATTCCTTCAGCATTGGTTTAGGGATTTTTTGGGGGTTAGATTAGATCTCGCCGAATTTGGTGATGCAATGGCGGGGGTTACTGCTTCTGCGCCCCGCTCGTGTAACGGCCGAGGGCTGGAGATCTATCCGTCGTTCGGAATTCGGTGCGAACTAGCGGTTTCGATGCGGTGGATTGAATCTTAGGTCGTGGATGGGATCGAGATAGGGCTGGTAAAATCCGGTGATGCTACTTGTACCCTTGGTGATGCTCTGGTTGTTGAGTTGACTGTACCAAGTCACTGATCCAGTTCATATTCCCTAGCTATTTTGCGTTTGGTATGGTAGGACTTCAGTAGAGCTCCCCAGTGCGCACGGTGCAGTGGAGTCGGTTTTCATCTTTCATAGGAATGGCTTGAGCTCGTATAGCTTTGATGAAAATTAATTTTGTGTTAACATTTCCATCAGGTTTTGTAGCCTACGAAAGTTGCAATGCCATATTGTTGTTTGATGGGATGCCTTATTATTCGCTGCCTGTACATTACAAAAACACGCTCCACACAGTTATCAGAGATACCCACTATTTTTTCTATGCTATTTCTAGGAGAAGCCGCAGTTTATTCGTTTTATTCTTATCTCTGTTTTTTTGTCAATCAACGCAGGTTGTGAATATGTCAGATAGTGTGTTGCAAGATCTCAGCTCAGCTCAATCAGTTGAGCTGGAGAAAAGCAAAGATAGTTCTGTGGAACCCTGCAATATTAAGCCCGTGTCAAACGGCAACAAATGCGTCAAGAAGGAAGAAAAGGCTCTACCTGAATGTCCTGATGTGACCAATGGATGTGAGGCTGGAGTTGTAGATGTTGAGTACATTGATTCTGAGAATCTCCCAGATCTCCCGGATGTTGACGCAAGCCTTAGTGTATGGCACTACCTCTTCATATCCATCATCTTTGTTGTTGGATACTTGGTAGTTCTAAATTATTTCTGCCCTAAGATTTTCCATTTTTTATTTTCTTCAGACTTTGCTTGCAAGGTTGGATTCAAAGGACTGGGTCAAGACATGTGAAGCTCTTAATAATGTTCGTCAGTTCGCAATATATCACAAGGAAATGTTGCCGGAACTGCTGTAAGTTGTTTCCTTGTTTCTGGTGTAACTGTTCTTAGCGTCAGATATCATTTGTCCATCCACAATGCTATAAAACTAAGTTGCAACTGTTACATTGGTTGTGTCTCTTAACACCATTTGTCCATCCAATAATGCTATGAAACTACATTACATCTCTTATATTGACTGTGTGATATAAATGCAAATTCCAGGGAGCCTCTAGTTCCTCTTATTGTGAAATCTGTTAAGAATCCAAGGAGTGCTCTATGTAAAACTGCGCTTATGACCTGCGCTGACATCTTTAAGGCATATGGTGAACTAATGGTCGACTCAGTTGACCTGCTGGTGTGTTTCTTCTCTTTGAATATGATATTCACGACTGCACTTGTTTATTGCACGGTGATTTTATGTACTAACTATGAAGTCTCTCACATCACGTGTGTCATATGTGTTCACAGCTAATGCCACTATTTCTGAAATCTTCACAAGACAAGCGCTTTGTTTGTGAAGCTGCTGAGGCAGCCCTTATGTCAATGACTAGCTGGATTTCCCCTTCTGTACTGCTACCGAAAATGCAGCCCTATCTCAAGAACAAGAGTCCACGGATTCGAGCAAAAGCATCGGTTTGTTTCAGCAAGAGTGTACCACGCCTTGTAAGTGAAACCCTCACCTGAAAATTTATCTGAGACCACAATTTGTTTTGACCCAGTTATTGTCGGACTATCTCCAAGTGATTCTTAGAGAGATTAAACACACCACATAATAAAATTTTCTGATGCAGCATTGCTCGGCTAGATACAGTCGGTACATATGGATATTTTAATTTGTGCTGTTCTTCCTGTCCATGTGCTTAGGTAGAATTTCCATTCAAGGTCTTCCAGAACTTTGTAGTTTATTTACATATGCAAATACTTTGTTTGAATTATCCACGTCATAATATGAAGAGGGACTTTAGCCTCAGATGATATAGTGCACACGGTATAACTTTGATATGTTCAGAACATTAGTGGCAAATGTATGTTTTGCTGTAATCTGTATGTTCAAACATTTTCACAGTTTTCTAGTCATTTTCAGTAGGGCCAGTATTTACTTCAGATTGATCATATAATTGTTAGGTGGTGGGGGTCTGCATGTACTGACCACCCACTCTTGGCCCCTGTGCTAAATATGAGGAATACAACGCTCCAGTTGCTCTACAGCAGTAACCTTTTTTTTCCCTATACAGGGTGTGGAGGGAATCAAAGATTACGGAATAGATAAGCTCATCCAGATCGCAGCAACCCAGCTCAGTGACCAGCTTCCTGAATCAAGGGAGGCTGCTCGTAAGCTGTCATTGGAGCTACAAGCATTCTACGAGAAGTCTCAAGCCTCAAGTTCAGGTGAAGGTGACAGCACACCTGCTACCTCACCAGAAGCTGAATCCTGGGAGGCTTTCTGCCAGTCTAAGCTTTCCAAACTAAGTGCCCAAGCAATTCTTCGTGCCACTGTGGGTATCCCTGTTGCCCCAAAGGAAGTCGGCATTCCTGTTGCTCTAAAAGAAGCCGGCATTGCTCTAAAAGAAGGCGGCATCTCTGTTGCTGTAAAAGAAGGCGCTGTCCCGGTTGCTTCAAAAGATGGTGAAGTCCCTGCTGCTCTGAAAGAAGGTGACGCAGCCTTGGGTTGCTAGCACTGGGAGACAGTGAGGTTGCAATTTTTCCACATTCAGTTCACGTTTTGCTGTACATGGTTTATGGGTTGCTCCATCGGTACATCGAACCTCCTTTTGTCAAGCGTCTGCCCTGGAGTTCTTCAGGTGCAAGATACAGGGTGTTAATATTGGTGGGAGATATAGTCCCTTATACTAGTTGACTGTATAATCCTTTGGTTCCACTACTTGTCAATTTGGCACCGATTGGTCTGTCAGGCAAATGTGGAATTCCACCGCTCGATATTTGCTGGAGTAGTGCCCATCCCCTTCTCACCTTCTGTGCTTCTTTTGCTTTGCGCTCTACTTGGTTTCATTTGTGTGTCTCTGGCCCTCCGTGGCATGTGTATCTGCTGCTCGTCATATGACGGTAACCCCTGTACGTGCAACAACTACAGAATTGCATCTAGCTGAATTGTCAGACAATGTATCATCGGGCATCGGAAGCATTGCCCAGGGTTATGGTTACGTGTTAAAATGTAGAATACGTATTTTTTCGTTATAGGCGGAGGCAGAGGCAGTCCACGACTGCTAGAGGCGCCGTCGGTCTACAAGGCGGATGCCCTGAGCGCTGGTTGGAGGCCATCCCAGCGGCCGAGCTTGTCGAGGTTGCTCTCGTCGATGGCTTGCTGGAGGGCCTCCTCCTCGGTGAGCTCGGGCGGCTGGAACTCCGCCACCGCCAGCCCCTCGTCCTCCATGGCGACGTCCTGGGCCGGCTGCTCTTCCTCCGGCTCCCACTCCGGCGGTGGTGGAGGTACCCAGACGACGTCGAAGTCGCGATCGCCGAGGAGGCCGGCGCACCTCCTCGCGTCGCGTTCGAACCCCGGCCGATCCCACCACCGGGAATCGGGGTGGAACTGGTCGTCCTCTCGGAGGTCGGCAGGGATGAGGTTCCGGCGGTGGATCTCCATCATCATCTCCACGCCGGCTCTGGGTCCGGCGGGTCTGGAACCCTCCTCGAGTTAAGGTGCCAGTCGTTCGGCAGGTGGACGTCCCCCACTGGTACCGGCTGGTTGCTCCGGTACAGGGCGTGCGCCAGAGGGACGCCCATATAAGGGCGGTCCCTAGGCTTCTTTGGTGGCGGCGACGATCGGCGTGACGAGGACGAGCCGCCATGAGACTCCTTCTTCACCCTCTTGAACGGCCACGACCCTGTCATGGTGGCGAAGGATGGGGAGGGAGAGGGAGAGCGAGAGGGGGATGGGAGAACGATGATGTGGTCGTTGGAGGTGGCCGCGGCGTCCTTTTAACGCGGCCGAGGACGCGGTCTTCCATGGCATTAATGGTGGCGGAGAGCGGGTGGCTAGTGAGGCGTCGCCATTGATGGCGGCGTTGACGCTGAAGCGGTAGCGCGACAGCCTTTCGCCTCTGAGTCGTGGACGCCTCGGGACACGAAGCAGTGGCCATGGTCGCTGACGCGTAGGGTCAGATCAAAGGGGGAGGACGTGCGCGGACACAGCAGACCGTCCGCGGCGACGCAAACCTAGTCCAAATTTGGGCCGCGTTTGCGTCGCGGCGGACGACTCGACAAAAATGCGGCGGGCCGCTGGGCTGGATTTTTCCCGGCTGCGGTAAAAAAGGACGGAAACAGACCGCTTTGATCCGTTTGCGTCGGGCCGCTGGAGATGCCCTTAGTGTGCCAGATTTGAGAGCAGACGTCTGGGTCCTTGGGCGAGGGTCCGGTCAGGCACCGTCGGGGTGCTCGAGCTCATTTCAGGTGGCTGGGTTGGAGCTCCTCAGCTATAGCGTGAGACAGAGCCGCCTCCACGGCGCGCCGCAGTCCCCGCCGCCACTCTAGCGTTCCCCTCCGTCGCTCCTTCTCTGGAAAAGCTTCATCATGTATCGAAGACACGGCTCTCGTTGGAGATCCAGATCGCCACTGATTGTGTGTGATAGAGAGAGATAGGAGAGAGTCTAGGTCAACGACATAGGTGGGGGGAATATCGACAACAGATCGATCTAGTTTTCCTTTTTTATTTAATTAACAACGACGCCCACGGAACGGAATGGATCGGTAGAAACGTTCGATGGCAATCGCACGGCGCAGACACGTGAGCTCGCGATAAGACAAAAGGAGTTCGGTGTGGAAATAGAAATTGAGATATTAAAAAAGGGAGGAGTAGTAGAGAAGAGATTCCAAACGAGTCCAGAGCCTGGTTTGTGGACGTTTTTATTTATTTTGAACAAAACGGGCACATTGCCTTATTTTATTAAAAAAGTATGAGAGAATTGACCGGTTCATTCGCGGGGAACGGTTTAAAACCATTAAAAATGTGATGCACCAATATCGTCATGAAACACGACCACACTTTGCACCCGGCCAACCTGGCCACCCCCACGGAGCACACACGCCGCCGACGTCATCGTCATCACACCTCCACGAGCAAGCGACTCCGACTTCTCCTTCGACGACCATCGACAAAGCCCTCGTCGCAAGCACCACCGGCAATCCATGTCGGCCCATGCCAAACAGTTAAACAGTTGACCCGTGACGTCGAGGAAACACAACTCCGACTCCACTCCTGTAAAATAAGACAGATATATCGGAAATTATACGGACTTTCCGTTTTCCGTATTTTTCCAGCCAGCCTTTCCGCCCGGAATACGACATTCCAAGGCCAGCCGGCCGGGCCAGGGCATGTACTACGCGTAACGCTGGCACAGGCGATTAAGCTGACATACGCTAGGGTAAATAAATCCCAGGTCCCGCCTGGAATCAAGCGTAAGGGCTAATTTGGTAGTCAGGGAAAACTAGGGTATCCCGGTGTTTTCCCCGGGTGAAAAGCCCGCGCGCGAATCTGGCCCTGGGGAGCCCCACCGGCCCATTTGGCGCTCCACGAGGGAGAAGTAACCCGGCCATTCCACGCGTTTTCCCCGGGAGAGGTTTCCGCTAGTCGGGAGGTCGGGGACGAAATCCTCTACTCGCTCTCTCTCTCACAACAGATCGCGATGGCGCTCGTTGGCATGGAGAGGTGACGGCGCTGGGCGCGACGCCTTCCTCCGACGAACACGAGCGAGCCGGCCCTCCCGGCAGCTGCACCTTCGTGTTGCTCCCTCTCCGGCGTTGTCCTTCTCCTCCCGCCGAGATCAGATCTGCTCCGCCTGGAACCTCTCCCCCTCCGACAACGACGACGGCCCGGCGGTTGTGATCGTCCCCGTCATCCTTGGACGAAGGTACGCCTCCTACTGTTTCCCCCGCCTCGTTTTTTTCTCGGTTATGCTTTAGTCAGTGAAGACTGAGAAATTTGTGCTCTGGATCTTTGTAGCTACGGAGGCTAGATTTAGATCTTGGAGCGAAATCATTCAATTGGCTATTCTTGCAAAGCTGCCGACCTTTTCCCTCTTCCAGATCTGTCCACGAGCTGTGATTCACACTTGATTTTGTTAGGGTTCTGGTACAGGTAAATCTGCTACTCTATTGATCCATTTGTCCACGAGCTGTGTTGATCCATGTGTACAAATCTATAAATTGCTAGTTTGTCCCTGCCACAAATGTTCAGTTCGGTAATTTCTGATAAAAGATCAGTGATAGTATGCAGAACCATTGCTAGTTTCACCAATCAGACAAGTAAAAAAGAACCACCTGACGCTGCACTCACTCACTCACCCACACACCATACTGTACAAGTGTACATGCAGGGATACAGTATGAGCTGACAGCAACTCTACATCCCACTGATCATATTCAAGTTTGAAATTATTATGTGCCCATGTTCTTTTGGACTTTCCATGACCATTAGAAGTACTTAGCAGGGATGATAAATTAATTTGTCTCATTTGCTTGTTTGAGCTGAAGCACGTTCTATAATGCAAGTACTAGTAAAACTGAACATCATCTGGTGTAGACAGATTTCATCTGCAGCTAGCACTTGACTTCTTGCTATTTGTTCTACTTCTGGTTGTTCCACCTATTTTCTGTTTTAGTAGCCTCTTAAGTTAAACTTGCACTTCACTTCTTGCTATTTGTTCACACTCCATGTTTCCTTTTGCTTCAGATTGGCATCTTCACCGGCAGGGTGTATATCAGTCCTTGGGCTAAGCATAATTTTCATCTATAACACCGTTCAATCATAAGAGTTTGTTACAATTTGAAAGCATGTGTAAAACATTGAAAAATAATTTTAAAAAGCACGTGTGCTTCCTCAACAAAACTTGTTCGGCTTTTATACAAATTGAAATAAGTTTGTAACATTGATTTTTTTTAAAGCTAGCTAAGTGTACCAAAGCATGGGTTAAAAAAAAAAGCTACTGTACAACAGATTTGGGGAGCACCCCACCCGTGAGGGAAAAAAAACAAAGAAACCATGGATTCCACAGCCGGAGAAAAATAGAACGAGCTGTTCCTGGGCTTTTTCAGTCACGCGTGAAGAATAAAGAGAGAGAAAGCACAGGCCCGCATCTGCGCGTGTACGCTGGGCTCTACCATGTACGCTGCATCCGAGCGTTCAGACTGAAAGCACAGGCCCGCATCCGCGAGTTCAGACGGAAGGACCTAGGATTCGCTCCGTTAGGTCGGCCTATACGGAACGTTTTCCTATACGGGGCGAGTAGATCAGCCCCGGCGACCTGCCGTCCTCCGAGGCTCACCAGCCCCGCAAGCCTAGGCTGCACCGTCGTTTCGCCCGGTGGCGCATCGCTGAGCCTGCCCCCGCTTGGCCTCCTGTACACCTCCGGTGCGCTGCCGCGAGTCAGCAACCGCCTGCTGGTCGATCTCGTTGAAGTTCTCCGCGCCGGCTCGTCGACCAGGTGAGTTCCCCAAAACTCGGTCCCCAATCCCCATCAAGCAGCAGTCTCGCCCTAGTGATTTCCTCAATTTAGCAATTTTTAGAGCTTTATGTGATCTTTTTTCTCGTCGGTTTCATGTTATAGAAATGCAATTTTGATGGTTTAGGTTCTCGTACTATTGTTCATGTGGTCATGGGAGGCCCAGATCAACCAAAATCATTGATTGGGTTTGTATCCTTTGTGTCCCCATTTTAATATAATAATGTTCCTGCATTTCTTATGTACTGTGTTGGATCATCAAGTGTTGAGTTCAGATTCTTAGTAACTATGCAATCAAGCCATACTATTTTTTATGCTTCGGCATGAGGTACGTTTTTCGCTTGTTATAAGCCCTTAATTTTTGGCTCGGACCTTTGCTCAAATCCTTCCTCCGCCAGGCCACTGATGAGTGATGTCAGCTTGGTTGGCTTTGTGAATGTATGGTTTCCCAATAAAATGTACTCAATGTATTGGTATAATTCGCCGTCTTTGTAACATAGCTAGCTTTATGAGCATGCCTTATTGAAATGTTTGCAGATTATTACTGCTAGTGCCTTCAAATCCGTACCCTCGCTATATAATTGCTCTCAGCTTGCCATAGTACCTATGCTATTTTAAGTGTGGAAACAGATTTTTGATTTGGAGACAAACAAGCATCTTAGTATCAAATCGGTTTGTTATTTGTGTTGAGTGTAAGATAACAGTGTGCTTCTTTCGAATGGTTTGGTAGGTTTCAACATATTGATCATGGTGTTCAGCAAGGTGGAGGTGAACTTGAAAAGGCTGCTTGAGGCAGCTCCTCGGCAGCAGAATCAGGCTAAGCTTGTCCATGTATGTGTAGCTCCCCTAAATTCATGCGTTATTTCTGTTCAGAGTCTTTGCAGACACTGAGCTGTAATTTACTTGAAGGAGAAGATATAGCTTCCATAAAAGATATAAGGAAAATTGGACGATGGAATTTGCTTGCTTGCTAATGAATATTAACTTTTTTTGTGAAATTAATGAATGTTACTTTTGATCTTTGCATTTTGACCGGATTATATTTACTGGTACTGACAGCCTCCAATGTGCAGTACATAACCACAGCGAGGGAGCTGTTGGAGCAGCTTGGAACAGAAATTACACCAGAAGGGACAGCAAGGTACTCATGGGTTTCTATGTGCTGTGATGATATGGTATTTGTGCTTTTCGAGAATTAATATGTTGATGGTCATACACAGCCTGTAATCAGTATTGCAGCTAACATTTGTGGAGGATCCATAATTTTTAGAAAGAAAAATAGTTGGTATATTATAAGATCCCAACCATCAAAGTTGTCAGCTAATATGGAACTGTTATATGTGAACCTCATCTCTGGCTCCTACTTCTTGAGTTTAGTGTGTCCTTCCTAGGTACCAATTATCAAATCGTGATACTGCATCTGTATCAGTATCATCATCCTCTTTTTTATTTTGCATCAACGTAAATTATGGAAAATGTAAAGGATGAATGGGTACTAATTACTGAAATACATCAGCTTGGTTTAAAAAGTCGTATGTTGAGCATTTCAATGTTCATACACTATATTGGGGGAGCATGGTCTACCTGAATTCTTTTGCATACTGTATTAATGTTTTCGGCTACTAGATTAGACATACCCTTAATATAAAAGGACCCACACTAGGCAATGACGGCATGCAAATCTGGATACTCTTCTTTTGGGTTTGTTAGCAAGCTGTTCATGAAAACCTGGATATTCTATCAAAAAAGATACTCCCCTTACTTGACGGATGAAATCTTATATGAAGGTTCGGACTATAAAGATATTCTAACTGACTGCCTTCCTTTTCATCTGCAAACTTATAGCTGATTCAGTGACCATAGCAGTGTGTGGAGCAAAGCAAGTTACCTTTTACTGTTTGCATGTACTTTCCCATCATCAGAACAACATGTTTATTCATGATTTGTTTCTTGATTCAGCGTTTCAAAAGCTAAGCTCAGTGAGTATTCTGAAAAGATTGAAGCACTAGCTGCCACACTCGCTGCTTCAGTGGTATGTGTTTATCTTATTGTATTGATTCATACTTATATTGAAATGCTTGATTCCTCTACCTCTGCCCTGTGGAACTCAATACAACCACAAGTCCACAACATATGATGTCCTGAGACTCTTTTGAACCAAATTCTCTGATTATCGTGTACAGCTATAACTCTATAATCTTTCTTCTGTATACACTTCAATTACTATCTTATTTGATGCAGCCAGAAAATGAAAATCCGGTTAATGAGAGCAGAGAAGAGGAAAACTCTTACGAAAAAGAAAAGGTCGGAAGTCCAATATCCTTGTCATCAGGATTGAGAAGGAGATCAATGTAAGTAAAATTTGCTATCTTTTTATTTGGTTCCTTTTCTTACGGTTACAATTAATGAACTAATGGATGCAATTAATTAGGGCTCATGCGGAGGTTGGACCAAGCAATCATGAGAGAAAAGAACGAGACACTAGTGCACCTATTAAATTGGATGCAGAAGCTCAGGCTCACATCGAGAAGCATAGGTATGTCCCCCTTTGTTTGCAAAGTTTCATTTGGGCCTAAGTCTCTGTCTTACACACTGAATTTTGTGTTATCAAAAGTTGAAAGCTGTCGTCAGTGCTATGTTTGATTATTAACATGAAAAGGTCAGGGTTGTACAAACAAATATACCGGAAATCCATTTTTGGCTTGTAGGACTAGATGCTCGTATTATAAAAAAACATATTTCAAATGTATTCGGGTATACATTAATGTCGGCACACAAATTTTTGTAAAGACAAAAAAAGGTATTTTTGTGCCCTGTGTAAGAAAGACAAGTAATAAGTTATTTTTACGCACCGAATTTGTCTTTTTTATACAGAACACACACAAAAAAATATTTTCGTGAAACTTTGTGTTCCAACATAAAATGTTCGAAGGTACACCCAAATTTTATTTCATATTTTTTTGACATTTTAAAATGTTTTTCAAAATGCACTTCCATAATGAGACTAGATGCTCATGCGAGGCAAAACACCGTGTCCCAAATATACTGTATATCCTCTTACTTTGTTGGGTCTCCTAACTGCACAGGAAGCTGCAAGAAGATCTGACAGATGAAATGGTTGACTTAGCACGCCAGCTGAAGGAAAGTAGCATGTTAATGAACCAATCCGTGCAAGATACAGAGAAGGTAGATCCTTCTGTTGCCTTTTCATTGTTTCTTCTGTCGATGAAGTTCCCTCAGCTCCCTTTCTGCTGGATTTTTACTGAGAATGCTCACTTGCTTGGTACTGCTGATGCAGATCCTTGGTTCCACCGAGAGAGCCGTTGAGCATAGCTTGGCGAGCACGGGACGCGCAACAGCTAGAGCCTCGGAGGTCTACTCGCTGGCCTCCAAGACAACCTGCTTCCAGTGGCTGCTCATCTTTATGATGACCTGCATGTTTGTCATGGTGGTTCTGCTCATACGGGTCACCTGATGTTGCCATGGCCACCGAAGATCTGTGTTTTCAGTAGCCGTTAAGATGGTTCAATCTTGTAAACACTTGTTATATGAACGAAAAAATGAGCCTGTGTTCCAGAACGAGCATCGCTTCGATCACTGTCATAAGAGCATCTCTAGCAGTACCCGTATCTTGCGGAAGTGAAAACTGAAACGTGGTTTTCAGTTTGTGTTTTGGGTGTTTGACAAGCCCAAATTTCACCGCGTATAATAGAAACTATAATTTAAATTTCTTGCACTCGCGGGAACCGACAGCTTATTGAAACGGAGCCCTAACGGTCGTCGCCACCCTAACACCAAAATTTGGCTCACCGGAGCCCTCGGTCGTGGCGGCGCTCACTCAGTCATCGGAGACAAGGTCGATGCACATCTTCTCCTTCTTGACAAGGCGGCGCCACTTCGGTTCCTTCTCTTGCTGTGTACTCGGCGGTGACCCTTGCTTGAGGAGGATGTTATCGAGGTCCTCATTGCATCGGTGACGCTTTTGGAGCTTCGCTTCCTCCGGAGCGGTGTGCTATCGAGGGAGCTCTCGGGACAAAGTCCTCCGGCCCAAAGGCGAAGGCGGTGTGGTCGTAGCCCTAGATTGGGAGCTCCTCCTCCGACACCTCCATCTCCGGTGAGCGCATTCGCGTGCCGGAGGAGATCCCTAAGCCGTACGATCTCCCCGCCTTGCTGCAGCGGCGCACTCGCTTGCGGTCGAACTACTCTACCATGCGGTAGAGGAGGACAAGCGGCGGCTCCAGTCCGACGTTGGTGTAGTGGCGCTCCGAGCGGTTTTGGGCCGCGTTGGAGATGACGAGCTTCTTCCGCTCATCGTCCAAGTTGCTGCCGTCGCCGCCCAAGGTTGGGAAACGACCCTCGCTCTCGCTTGAGCCTCTACGAGGCCACATTGCATTGCGGCGGGGATGAATCGCTCGTCGGCGGCGAGGATTGGGTGGTGGATTTCTCATCGGCGGCGGCAAGCGACATGGGTTGCGAACTGAATTGGTGGCTAGGTGCGGCAGAAACAAAGGTCATTGGGATGGATTTTTACAGTCCGGGCCGGCTATACGGGTTATGTTCTGACCCAAAGAAAGGACGCGGGCCCGTATAGCCGCGTAAATTTTCTAATTTTAGCGCATTTACGGTTTCTCTAGAGATACATATTCTGATGGGAAAATGCCTGAGTTCATCGTGGACCCAAGTGCTGTTGCGGGCTGTCAAGTTTCTACAAGCGCCCATTATTTTTGTGCCTTCATATTTTCTGATGAAGTGTGAATCAAGAAATTTCGGTTTAAAAATATGTAGATCTGTGTATGTTGTCCATGACGAGGCAAGTTCAGGGATGCGAAAATGAGACCCGTTTGTCCCACTTTTGTTTTTCATTTTATAAAATTTTGAACAAAAAAGTGTACTACACATTATAAAATGGAAAAAAATGTTGGACAAACGGATCCCATTTTCGTATCCTTGCTAAGCAAGTAGCTACTCAATGTTTACCTCTTGAACGTACAATCAAGAAACCTGGCATTATCAACAATTGGGCATAATCTAGATCAGTAATATCGCTAACTAATATTGACTAGTGGTAACAGCATCACAAGAACAAGAAAATCGCTGAACAATGATCACCAAAGTATGATTATTTCTTAATGTTTGTTTGAACAGCAATGCCATTGCACCAAAATTCTCAACGCTGGATAACATGAAATATTGACAAGTGCGATTTCCAGACAACCATGGAAGATGTCTTATGGCTACTACTTTCTTTGTTCCAGTAAAAATTTGCAGCACATGCAGCAATCTGCCGCTCGTCCCACTATTGGAGAAAGCATCCCTTGTCGGAGAATAGTCAAAAGGACTATGCTCGAAGAGGATCGGACTCAAGGCTTTGAAGCAACGTCTTAGGGAACCTCGAGAAGCTCGACTGGCCGGAGAAACACGACAGAGAGTGACACGCGAGTTACCCAGGTTCAGGCCACCATGAAGGTGTAACACCCTACTTCTGTTTGTGGATTGCTTGCACTGCCTCGTGAGGATTACAGTACAAGATATTAAATGACTAAGAACTAGGGTTGGAGAACACAAGTCCGAACCCTTTGCTAGGTAGCAGCTCTCCCCCTTTTATAGGCGAGCCGGCTCGTTAGTCCCCAATTCATGGCGGGAAAGGACAGCCACATAGCGCCAAATGGGGGGGGGGGGGGGGGGGGGGGGCTCGTCGCTCTACTATGATAAAGTGGCCGTCTGCCGCAGAAGATGAGCTGGTCGCTTACGATGGCGGTGATGCTTCCTCTGTCGGGTTGCGCCGGCCTTGGTCTTCTTGCACCAAAGCAGTCAGCTTTAGGGCGGGCAGGGAGGCAACACGGATTGATGCCCAGCTTTAGCACCGAAATTGCAAGCTTTGGATGGGGGAAATGGCCGGTGCAGACAGTATCCTACTTTATTAACCGGAATGGTCAGTTTCGGCGACCGTGCCAGCTGCACGGAGGAGGGGGACGTCACCGCCTCACCGGTAGTAGGCAACGTCTCTCTGCGGGGGAGGCAGGGCCGCAGATCAGGGTGCAGGTGGGTGTGGGCGGCCCACGGAGCCCACTACCCAAGTCCACTTAAAATCACATGTGGACGCCCACGGGTAAGAGAAACAATTGAATGGGCCATGTGGGGTTGCCCCAGTCGCCCACGTCGGAGCCCACCTCCCCCACATCGAACTGTGCAGATCGGTCCGTGCAGATCCCCACATCCAGATCGATCGCTTTTACACCAGAGAGAGCCAGCGAGCGCCGCCGGCTACCTTCCCATGGCCGGACCGCCGCCGCCTCCTCATGCTCCGGGGAAGGAGGCCTTCCCTCCACCCGCTCGTCCCCCCTCCCTCAGATCCGTCTGCCGACGACGCCGTGTACAAGGCGGCTCTCGACGACGACGAGGGCAAGGCGCGGTTCCTCCGGTGGAGGGTGCGCGCCATGGAGAGCCACGTCGCCGAGCTAGACTTCAGGCTCGGCGGTGTCGCTTCGCTTCTGCAGACGACTGACCTCAAGAACTCGCCGGGGCCGGCCAAGAAGGAGCTCCCCGTCGCCATGAGGCAGGTCATCGACCTCTTCCAGGACAACTACCCCGAGCTCGTCGCAAGAAACGTCAGTACGTACTAACCGAATCATTTTGATCTCCATGCTTTCCCCTTCCATCAATTCCACCAGAATTTCATCCGAATATTTGAGATTTAACTGAATTTTGGGCTGCTGTAGATTCTGATCAACGTGCCATTCTCGTGCTACGCGGGCATTTGTGGGTTACCGCGGGACACCCACAGAATTTGGTGGGCTACCGCGGAACGCCCACTTAAGGTATGCGGGACTGTGCGGGCATAAGCGGGCTACCCGCGAGCAGTCCCACCTGCACCCTGAGCCGCAGAGGCACATGCCCTGTGTCGGTGGTCACAGGGCGAACAGTGCGCCTTCTCCTCGCGAGGGAGGCCTCACAAGGCCTTCAGGCTAGCTTTACTCCGTCCCCCTCGAGCGGTATGGTCCCTCGCGAGAGGGTCAAGCTCCACGCGCGTAGACGTGCGCCAGCTAGGTATTAACTGGGCCGTGGGCTGGCATTATCCAAGCCGAGAGCAGAAGGGCCATGCTACCCTAATATTCACTGGACCGACATCCCTGTTGTTGACAAGGGTTGTGGATGATGGATGGGCAGCCCCAGAGCTAGTCCAACAGCTTCTCCCTCAGGTCTGATATGTTCTTAGATAAGTTTTTACCCTCCTTGGAAGGTTGTTGTCCAGTTGATCAAAATAACTATCTTTTTTTCTAGTTTTAGTTCAGAACTATAAGAGTTTAAGTAGTCCATAATTTCATATCAACTCCCGTTTTGTAATACTTCTAATTATTCGTACATAGTTAATGAATTTGCCAAAAGAAACTACAGATTTGATCCACAAATAGTTTTTCCATGGTACCCTCTGAGCTAGTTTAACTCTGGCTATGTCTTTTAGGCATAGCCGGTCACAAACCCGGGTAAAGAAGGTGTGATAAGCTTGGCGAGCCAACATAAAAACTAGCCAGTCCCACTTTGCTCTGCCTTATCGATCTATACGTCCCGCAAGGTCTCCTCTCTTCCTTGCCGTCGACACTTCACCTCGCGTGAGGTTAACATTGACTAAAGAAACTATGTAACAACAAATGAGCTTAAAATTCTCAGACAGATTCATTAGTTGTGTCATGGCAAACAAGCATAGGGCATATATAATGCGGATTTATCATCTTACATTCCTTTATACAGAATTGAACAATATTTTGTCCATGCAATTACACTGTTCATTAGAAGCTAAGTTTTACCTCGCTGGGAACTGACAAGTGGTTCCCAGCGAATAGGCTAAAGGGAATGGATCAAGTGGTTCCCATCGAATAGGCTAAAGGGAATGCATTCTTAAATTCATAATTATATCTCCAAAGCAAACAAACAAAGATGAACATCAAAAGAAAAAAGAGCCGTCAGGATCTTCAGACTAAGCGTCGGCATTCAATGGGCAGGAGGCAAGGCTTCCCTCCCTGTAAGATCTGGAATCCTGAGCAGCAACAACGTCTCGTTACGCGATTCATTTCCTGGCTGGCGGCTCTCATTGAAAACAAAAACTAACAAAAGGGTGGACGATGCTGAGGAGCCTAGCTGGGTGCGTGGTTGTATTTTCTGAACACCCTCTCTTGGTTCTCCCTCCACCATTCCTCGGCCTGCTGCTCAGCGAACCTCCTCTTGCTAACAAAAATATTTAAGAGAAGAACCTTAAGTAAATTCACTAGCGCCTTCCAAGAAAAATGACTTTGGGTTGTTGCGTGGTAAAAATATGTGATTGACAGATTAATCATGTTGAGATCTATGCAGGACAAACACGGTAAAGGGGCTGGGATGGAATACCTGAACCGGACACGCTTGAACACTTTGGTGCCATCTCTGAGCTGGATAAGTGTGACATAAACTCCTGGCTCAAATTGCTCAATCAGCTGCACTTCTCCATGAGTACCATACTTTGGTGCAAAGTCGCCCGGAGCCCTCCCGTTGTCGTCCATTCGATGGCATGGAGATTCAGTTGACAAGGAAAGGCTAGTGCCATCCAGGTTACCCATGCTAGCGGACCTGTGGTGTGTTAATTCGTGCAGCCCATTGCTGGAGAGGCGAGCCTGCTCGTGTCCAGAAATGGCCTCTGGTGGATGACCACACTGTCCGGTAATAAATCTCTCTGATTGACTTTTCAAGGTTTTGACGCTGTCAGCAAATTCAGTGGGCACCTTATCTGCAACTCCCTTGAGCTGAATATTGAAAAGATGGCATGTTATAACTGTCTGCTAATACTGATCAACGACACATGGGCACACCCTTGCTATGAGCAACTAAATATTTCATTCAAAGCAACACTAATGTATCTTATTGTGCTTGTTTTATTTCCAATGAGTGAAGCATATCTCTACTTGTATACTAACTGCACTAAAGAAAAGTGGCGAATACTTCAAATGGTGTGCAGTATAACAAAAAAAGGTACAGTAAGTATGGCAGCACGATAGGCGTAAATATATTGGAATTGCTCCAAAACAAAGTTCACGTTTGCATATGTAGTTCACGGGAGTAGTGGTACCTCACTGTCAAGAAACCTAACAAAGTCCAACATAGAATTGCGCCTGGCAGATTCTTCTGCGGCTAGAGAGGCAGAGCTTTTAGCTCTTTTTTCTGCTTTCTGCAGTTGGTCATCTTGGACTTCACATTTCTGTTTTAACTTGGTAATCTATCAAAATATGACAATTTTATCAAAATCAGATAACCATAATGACGTGGGAAAAATAATAATATTCTAAAGCATACCTGAGATTGCAACTTTGAGATGTCTTGATTCAGTGCCTCATTAGTCTTCTTCAAGCTATCAATATCATATTTGGAGTCTTTAATGCTGAGAGAACTTGTGGTTGCTGGAGCTGGACTTTGCTTTTTTGGTTGAGCTGGTGACACCACTGGCATGCCCATTCCCATCGGTGCCATTGCCATAGGCATATTCATTCCCATTCCCATTCCCATTCCCATACCCATCCCCATCCCCATCCCCATGCCCATTCCTCCCATTCCTCCCATTCCCCCCATCCCCATTCCCATAGGCTTTACAGTAGTTGGGACTGCTAAAGCTGACATCGAAGGAACTTGGGGTGCCCTCGCCATGGACACAGAATCAGGTTTTATCTCGTTTCTAACTGATTTTGTCTCTGCATACTTGACTGGCTCTGATGTTGCTGCTGTTGCTAGCCTTGAAGGCCTTATGTCGGGCCTCTCGGACTTATCTTTGATATCAACAGATCGACGAGTAATGACACTCTTCTTGTTATATGGGCTATTACTGCCGCCGCCATCTGCAGCTTTAAGTTTCATGAAACATGAATCACATACACGATGTGGCTTGCCAGGAGTTGGCGCCAAAGCAGCCTTCAGGACCTTCCTTGAACTGCATGCATGGCAATGAACAAGCCCACAATTATAACAATTGTGCCTCTTTCTTGTGAAACCAAATGGTTGCCTACAACCCGAGCATACAGACTGATCTGCACCTGAAACCCACTTATGTATGCAAATGCATGTTGTGAAATTTGAACCGCAAGCTATACTTTTAACATGACGGTCTTTTAATGCGTCCACAAGAGTTGGCTTCTTTTTATCTTCAACGCCACCATGTCCCAGCCTTCCATTGGCCCCCATACCCCATGTATATACCTCGCTTCGTGAAGTCAAGACTGCAACATGATAAGAGCCACATGAGATCTCTTCAACCAACTCACTATTCAACTTGTCTTGTACTTGGCAGGGTTGTTTACCATCAGCTTTTGGATTCCCAAGCTGACCATAATTAGAGCTACCCATTGTGAAGACATGGCCGGACGTGGCGAGTGCAACAGTCATACTATACCCACATGCTACCTGATGGAAATTGTTGTCAACAAGGGCTTGAACAACAGTGGGAACTAGCCGAGCCTCTTTATCCCCATGACCTAGGCGGTTCTTATCTCCATCACCCCAGGTAAACAGCTTCCTGGACACCATATTCATGCCTGTCTGACTATTGGTCTCCACAATTGCTGCGGAATGCCAAACGCCACAGGCAACTTTAAGCACTTTGAATCCGCTCAAGGACTCAACTTCCTTCGGATAGGCAACGTTTTCACGATTTCCATGTCCAAGAGCACCAAATGTCCCATCACCAAAAGTGAATACTTTTCCACTTGACATGGCAAGTAATGAATGCCATGAGCCACATGCAACAGACAACACTTGAAGCCCTTCTAGAGGTCCTGACACTCGTTTTGGAAGCCAATGGCTAGCTCCGATGCCATGTCCTAGCAATCCAGCATTGTAAGAACCATCACCCCAATTGTACAAATCACCAGAGGCAGTTACAGCACACGTATGAAACTCCCCACATGCAATATATTCCACGTTAGACACTGCTAAGGATTCGACAAGTTTGGGACGACTAATATCTTCATCAGTTCCATGACCTAGCCGTCCACCAAGCTCTTCACCCCAAGTGAATACTTCTCCTTGTCTGGTAGTAAGAGCAATGTGCCTTGAACCACACGATATTTGCTGTACGTCCAAAACAACATCTGATTCAAGAGGTTTAGGAATTAAGACATCTGCTTTGGAGCACAAAAGGTTTGACGATCCTTCTGACGGGAGCACATCAGTCCACACCTCACCCCATACATAAACGTCACCAAGGGATTCTATATCATCTGGTCCAGAACCTTGACTGGAAGAACTAGGAACACTGCTAGAAATACTAATCCGACTATTGTCTCCCGTACTTACTCTCAGCATATTTGCACGATCTGATCCAACATATGCTCTTGACGAATTCAATGAATTGACTGTGTAATAGCCATCCGAGTTAAAATTCCGGGTATTACTTGCGGCAGTATCTAGTCTTGTATTATATGCAAGTTGATATTGCGAAACTTCCTGCAAAAAAGCAAACATAAACAAGGAAATCTTCTGCAATTTATTATCTAGTGTAAGATACTCTCAAATCTTTGCCTGATACAATGAGTGGTAGGATGGATACATAAGTAGGGAATCGGATGCTAACTATCTACAGAACAAATGATAACTAAATGGCATCTCCAAGCTTTGTTTTGTTTGCACAGGACTGTCATTAATCCATTTTTGGGCAGCTTTCCGGAAATCATAGGGAAGCTGAAGCCCCTCACAAGTACCAGGTAGCTTCTATTAAAATATGAATTCTAAAGGAAGCAACCCTTTGTCAAACAAGGCCTAACTAATGCATGGATAATATTTGAATTCGCTCTCGGTTACTTTGTAAAAAAAATCTCATAATATTGTAGTAATTGCAAACAATGAAGTAAATCGTTTGGGAAGACCAACTCACGTCCGAAAATGATATTCTATCCCCTGGGCAATCAGCAGAAAAATTTGCATGACACGAAGTAATCAGTGTCTCAAGTGTTGAAAACCACACTTCAACTTCAGTTTGATCCTTGCAAACCTGTAGATCAGCTAGAATATCGTGTCATTGTTATCTTCAACAGATCATCGTACAAGGAATATATAAAGATGAAGCATTTCGCATCAGCCAAAACAAGCATACATAATTTATCTTTTACCAGATCAAGGGAGCGTTGTCCGTTCTTATATATCAGGGAAAATGATAGGTAATCCTTCTCAGGGCGTAGAAACCTCCTAAAAACTGCCTGATAAATGATGCACAAATGCATAAGATCCCAAGTTTAGATATCTAATAAATTTAAACTGAAGCACTATGCAATCTCAGAGTGTCAATAAACTCTTTGATACTGAAACTTAATCATGTGAATGTAACCAGCAACTAACCATCAGCGGTTAACTGGTCAGTGGGAGTTTAACTTACCGTTCTTTGTCCAGGTATGATTTTAGACACAACAGATAGTCTGAGACACTTTTCCTTGTTGTGTGAATACCAAACTAATATTGTTTCGTCCTGTAATGATAAAAACAAAAGAAATTTCGTTTCTCATCCTGTACTAAGAACATGAACATTGGTACCACATAAACGGACACATAAACTTACACTAGAAAGTCTGAACTCGCGGATCTTGGGTTTACCCTTCCGACTATACTTGATTAGCTTGCTGCCTTTCTTTAAAGTAATAAGGGCCTTTCATACATGCAAAACATAGTCCAGATTTCCATAGCCAATTATTCAGTAAATGAACGTTTTCTCAAGCAAACAGAGGGAAATGATACACAACGCAGTATTTAGAGACTCACATTATCATCTGGTGTCATCTAAACAGCAACAGGTCACCATTCTATTTTCACCTTTGGATCACCTGAATCTGCACAGATAAACTAATAATGGGTATCAGTATCACAAGAATGGAATGTTTCTAAAACTAATAAAAAGGTTTGTCTTTGATCATTTTGGTTTAAGTTCCAGGAGGTGCTCCTGCGTGAGTCCAAGTGGAGAGTTGTTGGGTGGTGTTTTTCGTTTCTGAACTTTTTGCTGGTTCCAGCTAGACTCTTGTTTCTGTTTGAACTTGATATAAAGCTGGGTCTGTTGGCCTTTGATCTAAAAAAACTACGGCAAAGATGCTGCTTCACACAATTCATGTAAATATGCAAATTCCTACATCAAACAAAAGTTCTCTACAAGTTTGGGAACACTTTACTATGCACAAAATTGCAAAATGGGGGACACTAGCCCACCTATAGAATGAGCTTACGAGTTACAATTCTATTGTGCATTTCATTTGCAGAGGTCAACATGCACGGGATTCTCCCCCTAATGTATGGAACAACCGCTAAAAATTGTCGAAAATAAACTGCAGCCGCACCTCGGGTGGTGCCAACCGAGATCAATCTTGTGCGTCGAAGAGGTAGAAATCTGATCAAACCAATCCCGTGTCAGATCAATTTAATTAATAGGGTACCAAGCCAATCCAAGCAGAAAACGAAATGCACGATCGATATCCAGTCAGGCTAGGATCCTTACCAAACGGAGGGAGGAACCGGACCGGGTCGCCTACGCGAGGAGTCTTGGGCGTGCGGAGGCGTTCTGTGTTGGTTCGTCCCGTCGTCGTCGGCGAGGTCGCCGAAGATGGGGCATTAGGCGGAAAAAGAGCAGGAAAGCTCCGCACCGAGGGAAGAAATTGGGTTGGTCTGGGCGGGTCTCCGGTCCACTCCGCGGCAATCCGATGGATGGGAGGAGAGAGTGGCTCCCTGGAGGTGGCGGGAGGACGCATGGACGGCGCTCGCGAGGAGAGGAGCGGAGGGTTCGGCGGCGGTGGACGCGGGAAACGGATGGAGCGGGGAGCCAGCAGGGCAGCAGGGGAGTCGAGGACGAGAAAAAATAGGCCCTTTGCTACTTTTAGACAGTTCGAGGCCGAGCTCCAAAAAGTCGTATTGTAAAGTTGGTTTCAGTAAAATTTTAAAATATCCACATGTGTGCAAAATTTAATCCGAAATTCGTTGTATCTTGGACAGGACAAAAGTGACAAATGAGTGATCTAGATCCGTGAACAATACTCAGTTTGAAAATTTTGTCAGACTTGTCTTTTTTGTGTAGCCTAAAGAATAACTTGGCACTGAATTTTTTATGTTGGTAGAGTTCGACGTCATGTACACCTAGAATTTTTGATTTTTTTTAAAACTTAAATTTTGTTTTTTTTGTAAAAAAGGACCCAAGGAGCTCGGGCTCCGTTCTCGAAACAATCATGCATTATAAAGGTTGTAAATGACATACCACGTGCTAGTACTGCAAGAGCATCTAAATCGGTACATTGTATCCTTTTGATTGTTGGACCTGTATCCGCCATAATAGGGACGTCGACCCAGAGGCGCCTTCAAATCAATTTGTAAGTTTGACATGCATTCACAAATATTGAGCTGAAACATGATTTTCATTAAAATTTGACACAAAATACTATAAATTTAAACTAAAATTTAATCTGAGCCAAGGGAGGTTAGAACTTACCTTAAACTACCTAAACTAAACTATTCTGGATGTCGCTAGGGCCTGTCTCGTCGTCCTTCGTCCTTCGTCCAGCGCAAGCGCATGCGCCTCTCGTTGCGGCGCGCGCTCGCCAGAGTCCTCGTCGCCGCCCTCTAGGCGTTCAACTTCACGTGGGCCGCACGCTCAGCGTCCTCCACTTGGGTGATCAACTGTTGCTGCTCGTAGACCGCCCGCTCGATTGCCATGACGGAGCGGGCACACTCCTCCGCTCATGCGCTCTCGTGTCGGCTGCCTCCGCTACGACGTTCGCCTCTTCTAAGCCCGCCCTAACGCGGTAATATGCCTCCTCGTTACGTCAGCTCATGAACGAGTTTTACGCCACGACCTGGGCGGGCCACACCGGCGGCAGTTCCTGTTGTGGCTCCTCCTCAGAAATCTCCGCCGAATCAAAGGGGTCATCGCCACTCCCCTCGTCGTCAGTCGACAAATGGGTTGGGTCCTGCGTCGGGGGGGGGGGGGGGGGGTGAGGGGGGGTGAGCACGGCACGCGTCTTGGGTGAGACCGTGAGGGTGGCCTAGGTGGTGGCTAGGCGGCATGGCATAGCGACAACATGGGTGGTGTAATGTGGGTTACGGCGAGAGGGTGAGCACGGGTTGTGAAGCGGCGACACGACATGTCTTCTTTTATAGCCGACCGATCGACTAGGAGATTGTAAGTGCATTTAGCATCATGTGTGGTTTTGGTAGTTAATGACAATCCTACTCATATTTGCATTGATCTGTTCTTAAAGGATTTTCCATAGGCAATGCTTGAACACGATATGTTGGTATCAATATTGAGGGAGAACATAAAAAAAATGATGACCAAAGTAATATTCAAGGTGTTATTCACACACATGGTCACCTAGTGTTGTGCTTATTGTAAGTGTGGCTTCGAAAGAAGATTGAGTGAACATTCTGGTTACCTCCAAGCCATATTAAGAAAATAAGATGAAGTGCAAGGTTGATCAAGTCAATGTGCAAATAATGAAGTCACGATCGATCAACACATTTAGAAGATTATGAAGTGCAATATGACCCATATCGAAAGATATCATTTGATTGAAGCTTGAATGGATACATGAAGACGGAGCTAAGCGAGGCTCTCCCATAATGGTATGGGGGAGTATTTGTAGAAGTCTTCATCAATCATATGCTAGCAAGCACGACCGAGAAAATATATGATATTGATAGGTTTTTTGTTCTATCAGTTTCATGCTTTTGGGATACCGGGTTATAGGATCGATAATCGTACTATCAAGATAGGCTCTCGAGTGAGTCACTTGATCGCATTTTAACGGAGATCTCAAACCTTTACATACTTGCCAGGTCATCTTTTTAGGTTGTTATTTGGCTTTTATCCATGTAAATATATAGAGATTGGTTCATCTCCATGCCAAGCTCTAAATCATAAAAAACTGGTTTCATATGAATATCTTGTTGCGTTTTTTATGTTGGAAGTTTTACCGGTTTGCTTTCTAGAGAGGTCAAACTCTCTTCTTGTGGTTTTTTCCTCACATGATGGACTATGATGTGTATATGCATGATCTTGTAGGGCTTGTTATATTCGAAACAAGCCCAAGATCATCGAAAACGGAGTCTAGATGAAATAGTTATTGCAGTTGTCGTATGCTTTTTTCTGCCAAGCCAGATAATCCGGTTTGGGCGGATATATGCCCCGGATTATCTTGGGAGGGGGCAGATAATCCGCCCCTAGTAGGTGCAACGTCTATTTTCTTGGGAGGGGCTGTAAATACCCATCCCTTTTTCAACCTGTAGCCAACTCGTTTTCCTCCTCTATCTCTTCATCATTTTTTACCTTGGAAATTTTACCTCTCCCTCAATCCGTCCCACGATTCTTGCATATCTTTGAGGGAGAAGTAAGAGGATATCTAGATCTATGTTTCCACCAATCCATCTCTTCTCTAAGTGAGAGGAACTTATTAGTGGATCTACATCTTAGAGTTCTTTGTGTTTCTCCTCATTTGTTCTTCCTTTCTTATTTCGCCCATAAGCATTTGTTGTTGTGTTGAAATTTGAGAGTGAAGGATTTAAGCACTTGTGCTCTTGCCATTGCATTTGGTGCATCGCTTTGTGCTCTCCACGTGTATTCATGGAAGTGAAAGTTTGTGAGCTTGTTACTCCAGGGCCATTGGAGCCTAGCCGACTTTGTGGTGGTCTTGTGAGCCTCCAATGCAGTTGTGGATGCGTGCACCAAGCTTTGTGGTGTAAAGGCTCTGGTTTCCGTCTTGAAGGTTACCGGTAGTGGAAGTGAGTCAATCCTTTATGGTGCGGTTCATAGGAGAATAGGACCTTTGTGGCGCCGAGTAAGCTTGTTGTGTCTAAAGCTCACACCCCTCCAACAAGACTTACTCTCCTCAAAAGGAGGAACTCGGGAATACATCATTGTCTTCGTGTGTCTTGGTTATTTCTATACTCGAGCTCTTTATATGCACTTTACATTGTGATAACCTTCGTGCTTGAAGTATCTTGCTATCACCTTGTTACTTGCCTTGCTTAGTATAAGTTATTGGTGCGCATAGTTGAGCCTCGTACAAACTTTTAACTTGTGTGCTTGATAAGTTAAACACAGTTTTATTTCCACATTTGTTTAAGCCTAAACCAGAAAAGTTAATATCGTCTATTCACCCCACCTATAGGCGACATCGTTGTCCTTTCAACTGGAAACAGAGGCACGAAGCGGTGGCGTTGGGTGGAATCAACGGGTGGATTAGACACGTCGCGTCGTAGTTTAATGACGGCGGCACGTCTTCGCCGCACTGCCATGGGAAGCCAGGAAGGCTAATCTAGTCGCATTCAAAAGGTTGTGTGCTGCCCTGGAGCCGACGTAAATGCGAGACGTACGGCAGACGCACCGCCGCCCCGACCCTTCGTCGCTTGGCTCGCCATTACAAGCGGACCTGCCTCCTACACGACGCAATTAATCCCCGTGGGCGAGCTCTTTGTCTATGACGAGGAGGCCCTGCTTGTCGATGGTAGCATCCGTGTAATGTCTGACACCCCCGAGCAGGGCTCCAAGTTTGGAGTGTCTCTCGGCGGTGCTGGACATCATTTGGCTCGACCCGGACAATTTGAAGTGCCGCTTTGGGCGTCTTATTGGTCTCAATATCTAATAGGATCCGTTTAGGTGCCATTTGGAGGTATGGTGGAGATGTTGTAAGCTACTCCCTCCATCTCACAATATAAGATGTTTTGCCTTTTTCCACATTCACATGTACACACATGTATCTTGACACACTTTAGTGTATGTCCACATTTTTGTAGTGTGGATCTAAACATGCACAACGCATAGTTCCTGCAAATTCTCCATATGCATGTTCTTTGAGAGTACCATGAGATTGGCTAGAACATGCCCCCTCCGCCTCTGTTTCCTGTTCATCAGAATCAAGCCAACCAGCAGGTGCCTGCGCCTACACACCATATTCCGGTGCCTCCAGTGCAACAACAAGTTTCTATTACTGCGGGAGCAATGTCTGTTGTTTCTTATGCTTTAGTCCAAGGTAGTGTTGGTCCTGCGGATGGTGTTCCGGATCTAAATCTGTCTGATGTTGAAGTATAGGTTGGTGCGCATGTTGTAGCTCGTGTAGATGATCAAGTTATGGCCGATGTTGTCGTGGAACCTCCTGTGGCTGCAATGCCAATTGCCGACAATCTGTTTGTGCACGTGGATGATCATGACGAGTGATGCGGCTTTGGATGCTACACTTCTTGCTCAGATTGCTGCACAAGATGAGGTGGTTTTGGCTGCGCCCAATTTTCCTGTGGTTGGGTTGCCACGGGTTGCTTCTAAGGCTCCTATTGGGCATGTGGACCTTGCCTCAACTGGGCTTGTTGGGCTTGTGCTGGCACACGATTACGTTTTTTGATCCAATGACTTAAATCGTACATTCCACCCGCCAGTTATGGTTACCGACTCTGCACCCACTCTTGCTGCCTCTAAGAAGCGCTCTGCTGAAGTGGCCTTCAACTATGACCAGGTCCTGCCTTTCCATCATGAACATAGCAAGGTGGTGCGTACTGAAAGACGGTATGTTGTTGTGTCACGTGCGTTTTCCACCAGACCCTAGCTGAGACATCTCGGATGATTCCCAGCACAGACGTCATCTCATTCCAGGCCAAGCGTGTTGTTACACCGCAGAATAGGAGGGCAGATAAAGTTATTGTGCCCAATGTCAATGCCACCCCTCGCATGAAAACCCGCATTCATTCGAAACTCGATGGTTTTAAGCTAGCTTTAGTTCCTGGGACACCAAAGCAAAGGAAGAGAGGGAAGAAAGACGGCTCCTGTAAAGCCAGATGAGACTAGCAAGAAAGTTTCAGCTAGACCTCCCACACCAGTGGAGGCCCTCCAGCAGTTGGGAAGCATTTTGGAGATTGATCTGACACTGTTGACTGCAGAGAAGCTTAATGCTGCTGCTGCTGACAAGTGAAAGTGCATGTGCCCTCATGTGTGGTTTTGGTAATTAATGACAATCCCTATGGACTAATGTTTGCTTTGAGATATAATTATAGATATTGTCCATCGGAAAAGATTGAGAGTTCTTGGAGCTTCAAGCTTTGTATCAATGGTTGAAAAGAGCTTAAAGAGGGTTGTGTGAAGTTTCCTGCTCCAGGCAGCGGTAGTGCCGCTGAGAGCAGTGGTAGTACCGCTACACCTGGGTCCTGCGAAGCTGTGCACACCGTAGCCCGCTACCGTTGGGGGTACCGCCGGAGGTGCCGCTGATTTTCGCCTTCGGGTGGACACATCGGTACCGCTAGCGGTACCTCACCGGTAGTACCGCTGCCAGCGGTAGTACAGGGGTGTCCAGCGGTAGTACCGCTACGTGCATTTCATCAGGGCTGGAACCTTGCCATGGAAGATTGGGTGAGCATTCTTGTTTACCTCCAAGCCATCATATATAAAGAAGAAGATGAAGATACATGTTGATCAAGGTCAAGTGCAAAGAATGATTTCAAGTTGATCAACACATAAGGGACAATTGCTTCTGTGCCCTGGTTCTCTCTAGTTTATCTGTTTGTGCCCTACCCGCGTAGTTTCTCTCGTCTGTGCCCTGGTTGGCTCGCACATGGCCCGCGGATGGCGAAGACGGCCGTTTCAGCCCTTTGACCGTTAACACATGTGGGCCCAGCGAAGTGCATGCACCCCGTCCCACTTAAAGCTTACTAGTGGGGCCACCGGCGGCGGAGTGCTTGCATGCAGCCGTACATGCGCGTCCATGCATGTGCCCGCCGTCCCCAAATGTGCGTCGCGCCTTCAATGGCGTGCCCTCCTGGCCGGCAAAAAGCTGCCTCGCCTTCTACACTGCCGGCCCGGCCGCGCATCTGCTCCGCCGTCCTCGCGTCTCTCTTGCCTACTCTGTCTTGCTGCAAGCTGAGCTGTCTGGAGCCGAATCAATGCCCGGTCGCCATTACTGCCGTCTAGACCGCGACACCGTCTAGACCGCAGATGGCTTTAAAAGGAGCCATCTCCTTGCCCATTGCGCTCACAAATCCCCTCTTCCTCTCCTAGACACCTTCGCCCAGTACCTTATCTCTCCATGGCTCATGGTGATGATAGCTCCACTCCCAGCTCGAACCTCCGCCGCCACGTCCGCTATCATTGGTTTCTTGAGGCGAGAGAGGGAAGCGGCATGGGGCGTGGGCGTGGGCGTGGGCGTGGGGGTGGGCGTGCGCGTACTACTCCAAGTTCGAGCAGGATGCGTTCAAGGACCGAGATTGCACGATCCGGGGAGTCTCCAAGGGGCAGGCGCAGGGGCAGGGCCATTGCTCCCGATCCCATTCCCTTCATCGATCTGTCCGACGAGGACGACCAGGAGATGGACTGGACCATGGCCTGGAAGGAGGAGGTCACGGAGGTCCTGGACCCGGGTATGGCCTGGGCCATGGCTGACCATAAAGCCACGGAGCTGGCCAAGCATTCCGCCGCCGAGCAGCAACGACTCAAGATCAACTCGGAGAGCAAGGGGAAGAAGAAGGTCATGTGGTCGCCGTCGAACAGCAACGCCCCAATGGAGGTCGATGCCAAGGGAAAGGCCAGGGGCAAGGGCCAGGCCGAGTCGGTGGAGGTTTCCGATGACAAGGACGAGTGGTAGTCCATTTTAGTTATTAGTTGCTTTATTAAGAGCAAGTGCCAATTTAGTTATTAGTCGTTGATCTATTTTATAATTTGGCAAGGGCAAGTCCATTTTGTACTACCATGAAATTTGGCAAAGCCTTGTGCTTGACGTTTCCAATTGTGTGTGTAAATCCCCATTTGGTGTGCCAAAATCCACTTCAGTTTACAAATTTTGCTTAGAAATGGGGCCGTTTACCCTACCTTTGGAGCTCATTTGAAAGACATTTTTCAGCGAGTCCACCATTTTTTCTTAGAAATGAGGCCGTTTACCCTACCTTTGGAGCTCATTTGAAAGACATTTTTCAGCGAGTCCACCATTTTTGCTTAGAAATGGAGCTGTTTACCCTACCTTTATAGCTCATTTGAAACACATTTTTCAGCGAGTCCAAGCTCATTTGAAAATTTATATGGATTCAAGTTAGATTTGACCAAGCTCATGGCAATCCCCATTTGGTGTGCCAAAATCCCCATTTAAGTTACGATGACGGGTTACAGCCAAAATCCCCATTTTGTGTCACTAAGGCCGTGCTCCACTCGTCAGCGGGTAAAGCCCTAGTCCTACGCGCGCGTCCAATTAGATCGCAGAATGAGCTTCTCGCAGATCGCCCCGAGTCTGCCTACAGATTCCTTCTAGAGGAACGATCGGACAGCTGTAGTTCAGCGCTAGGGTTAGTTCGACGGTCATTATTCAAATGGGGTTTGGAGTCACTCAACGGGGTTTTCAAAAATTTGATAAAGTGTCCAAGTTTCATTTTGAAGTGACTAAGAAGGATCGAGGCTTCGTTTTTCAAATTTCATGTTTTAAACTTGTTTAAATGTCGGTCAACGTTAGTTTGACTGAAATTTGAAATGAGCTTCAAATATTCAAAAAAAAAAATCAAAAAAAGGAAAATACTACGCACATAGTCGTCTTATGTCATATACTAACAATTCAAGCTGATAAACAATGTCCATACACATTTAGATGAAAAATTCATGTATCTAACTGATATCCTCGAATTATGTTGTATGAACTCGAGGTTGAAATGAGCTTCAAATATAAAAAAAAAAATCAAAAAAAGGAAAATCCTGCGCACATAGTCGTCTTATGTCATATACTAACGATTCAAGTTGATAAACATCATCTATAAACATTTCATATGAGAAATGCATGTATCTAAGGTGATATCTCTGACTGTCCTATGATTTCAAGGGTGAAGAGAAGGGGTTTTGGATTTCCAACATGAAAATGAGCAAACACCTCACAAAGTTTCATTTTGTAGTAACTAAGAAGGATCCATGCTTAGTTTTTCATTTTCATGTTTTAAACTTGTTTAAATGTCGGTCAACGTTAGTTCGACCGAATTTTGAAATGAGCTTCAAATATTCAAAAAAAAAATTTAAAAAAGGGAAAATCCTGCGCACATAGTCGTCTTATGTCATATACTAACGATTCAAGTTGATAACCATCATCTATAAACATTTCATATGAGAAATGCATGTATCTAAGGTGATATCTGTGACTATGTCCTATGATTTCAAGGGAGAAGAGAAGGGGTTTTGGATTTCCAACACGAAAATGGGCAAACACCTCACAAAGTTTCATTTTGGAGTGACTAAGATGGATCCATGCTTAGTTTTTCATTTTCATGTTTTAAACTTCTTTAAATGTCGGTCAACGTTAGTATGACCGAATTTTTAAATGAGCTTCAAATATTCAAAAAAGATCAAAAAAAGGAAAATCCTGCGCACATAGTCGTCTTTTGTCATATACTACAATTCAAGTTGATAAACAAGGTCTACACACGTTCAGATCGCGTAACTACACAGAGCGTGCATTGTGGGTGCCAGTTCACGTCCAGTTCGTGTCCAGATCGCGCTTGGTGTGTTGACACGGATGCACCGACGCATATTTGCACGTAAACAAAAAGTTAATCGCGTCAGTTCTCGCCAAAAATGCTTCTGATACGTCTAGATGTCTCACAACGTTTCCAACTACATTAAATTTGACCATAATGACGACGCACATCAACTGTTCGACACCTGTACTCGACACGTATAGGGGCACCAGATGACGCGGTGAACATTTACAGCCATGTCAGTTCGACTAGACGTGAAGCGCGGTCACACGATCTCATCATTGCGAATATAATCTGTAAATTGTGTTGTCATTTTACACTGCGGTTGCAAGAAAACGAAGCGATGCGCCTGTTCGGTGCCCCGAGAAATTATCGATCTACGCGCCGGCGGCAGTGAATTCATCACTATCCCTTCACAAATAAAAACCCCAATCCCATTGCATTGCGGTTAACTCGGTTCTCTCTTCTCTCCGGTGCAGTTTCTCTCTTCTCTCAAGTCCGAAAAACCCCAACCACCCCCTTCTCTGCAATGGATCCGTGGTGGCAGAACGAAGCCATCCCGAGCGACTTCGGCGGCGAGGGGAACCTGATCCCGTGGTGGGAAGAGGGCCACGAGCATTGGCAGGGAAACGCCCGCTCCGACGACGACGGCGAGGGCGACGACGACAACCAGGGGGAGGACGGCGACTCCGACCCCGACTACGACGACGGCGACAACAACAACGGGTCCGAGGAGGAGGACTCGGACCCGGAGTTGGTGAAGGACGACCAGGAGGAGGAGGAGGACGACGACGACGAGGAGGAGGAGGAGGCGGAGGAGGAGGATGACGACTCCGACGACTCCGACGGTGACGACGGCGACGACGACTAACCGCCAGCCAAGAAGCGGCGCATGTAGGCCGGCGTACGTAGTAGGAGTAGCAGTGCATTAGTTGCACTGCTACTGATTAGTAGTAGTATTAGACCGCCGCCGGCATAGTAGCAGTGCATGTCTTTTGTAATTGTTAATATAATCCTAATATAAATCGAATTTTAGTTTCAAATCGAGTTTCACTTTCAAATCGAGTTATGAATCGAGTTATAAATCCTATTATAAATCGAATTTTAGTTTCAATTCGAGTTATAACTATTATAAATCGAGTTATGAATTGTTTCAGTTTCAAATCGAGTTATGAATCCTATTTTAATCGAATTTCAGTTTCAATTCGAGTTATAAATTGAGTTTCAGTTTTCAAATCGAGTTATGAATCCTATTATAAATCAATTTTGAGTTTCAATTCGAGTTATAAAATTCTCACTAAACCAGGACTCGCTTCCTGTCCCCACTTTGAAATCAACGAATTGTCACTAAACAATGACGTATGATGACCCACAAGTATAGTGAATCGCAACAGTCTTCAAGGGAAGTAAAACCCAAATTTATTGATTCGACACAAGGGGAGACAAAGAATATTTATAAGCCTTGACAGATGAATTGCCAATTCAACTGCACCTGTGAATAGACTTGCTCGACACAGATAATCAGTAGCAATAGTTTTATAGCAGTAGCAGTAGTGAAATAATAGCAGCAGTGAAATAAAGACAAACAATAGTGATTATAGTAAACAACAGGATTAAAATACTGTAGGCATAGGGACGGATGAACGGGCGTTGCATGGATAAGATAATTCATATAATAATCAAGACATGTGCATTTGCAGATTAATGAGACAAAGCATCCAAGTACTAAGTAACCGTAGGCATGTGTTCCTATTTAGTCGTGCGTGCTCGGAATGAGAAATTTGCACAACATCTTTTGTCCTACGAGCCCGTTTGCAGCGGGGCCTCAAGGGAAACTACTGGTAATTAAGATACTCCTTTTAATAAAGTACCAGAGCAAAGCATTAACACTCCGTGAACACATGTGATCCTCACATCACAGCCATCCCCTCCGGTTGTCCCAATTATTGTCACTTTGGGGCCTCGGGTTCCGGACAATAATATGTGCATACAACTTGTAGATATGATAAAAAATAATGATTATCCTCATGATACAATAACATGTTCAGATCTGAAATCATGGCACTCGAGCCCTAGTGACAAGCATTAAGCATAACAAGTTGCAACAATGACGTAAAGTACTAACAACGGATACTAGGCACCATGCCCTAATGATCTTATAGCTATTACATGAATGATTTCATCCAATCCCTACCACCCCCTCAAGCCTATAGCGGGGAATTGCTCACACATGGATGGGGGAAACATGGATGGTTGATGGAGAGATGGTGGCGATGACGATGGCGATGATCTCCTTCGAATCCCCGTCCCGGCGGAGTGCCAGAACATGAACTTCTGGTCCCCGAATTGAGTTTCAAGGAGGCGGCGGCGCTCGGGTGTGTTTCTGGAAAAAGTGATGACCCCCCCGGCGTTTTTAGGTCAGAGGCATTATGTAGGCGAAAGGGGGACGCAAGGGCGTGGCCGAGTCGGCCACACCATACGGTGGCGCGCCACACCATACGGTGGCGCGGCCAGGGGCCCACTGCGCCACCACGTGGTGTGGGCGCCTTGTGGCCCGCCTCCGTCTCGTCTTCTGGCTCCGTGGTTCTTCTGGAAAAATAGGGGCTTTGCGATATTTTCTAGTGTTTTTACCAAAAGTTGAATTTCTGCAAAAAAACAAGACACCAGGGCAATTCTGCTGAAAACAGCGTTAGTCCGTGTTAGCTGCATTCAAAACACACAAATTAGAGGTAAAACAATAGCAAAAGTGTTCGGGAAAGTAGATACGTTTTGGCCGTATCAACGTACTAATCAACGAATTGTAAGTTACTTCAGTTAATTCAGTGTTAATTCAGTTAATTCGGTGTTAACGATGTGTTAATTGGGGCTGAGATACCCAACCTGGGCGTCAGACTCGTCCCTTCCTGTCCCCACTTGAAACTCGCTTCATGTCCCCACTTGAGCGGTCCCACTTGGAGGAGGAGCAGGATGAGGACGAGGAGGACCCAGGCCGACCCCACCAGTCAGGCCGGTGCGCCAGGCCGACCCCACAAGTCAGGCCAAGTGACGGTCAAACGAGGTTGAGCAGACGAAAACGACCGTCTTGGCCGTGCGCGGGTCATTTGTGGCCCAGCCAGGGCACGGACGAGAGAAACTACGCGGGTAGGGCACAAACAGATAAAACTGAGGTAGGTAGGACACATAAGCAATTGTCCCAACACATAAATGGTGAGAAGTGCAATCTCAAGAGAAGCATTTCGAAGACATCCTTTTTGCTTGGAGCTTGCAGTGGATACATGAAGACGAAGCTAAAAGCAAGGCTCTCCCATAATGGTGTATGGGGAGGGTATTTGGACAAGTCTTCATCAAGCATGTGCTAGTAAGCGCAATCAAGAAAGATGATCCATTTGAAGAGATCAAGATCGTCATCATCTAGCTCAAGTGGAATGCTCAAGGCAAAGGTATGATCTTGATAGGTTTCCTTTTCTACCGGTCTCATGTTGTTTTGTGGAGATCGGGTTTTAGGATAGATAGGCGTACTATCAAGAGGAGCTCTCAAGTGAGTAACTTGATCGCATCTTTGTGGAGAGCTCAAACCTTTGTATACTTGGCATATCATATTTCTTTGTTTTTATTTGGCTTTTCTACTTGCTGGGTTTTGGTGCCCAGTCCCAATTAATTACAACTTTAACCACTTCAATCTTTTCACATTTTTGCCCTGATCTAATCAGTCAAGCAATGACAACAGTTTTTAACTATATGTGTAAACAAAAGAGATAAGAGGGATGATCTACCTTGCTGGTAGAAATAACTTCCTTCATGGGAGCCGCTCTTGAAAGTCTGGTTGACAAGGGGGGTAGAGTGCCCATTACCATTCGTTGACAACAACAAACACCTCTCAAAACTTAATTTTATGCTCTCTATATGATTTCAAAAACCTATAGAACTAAAAAGCTCTAGCACATGTTTGTATCCCTGCTTCCCTCTGCGAAGGGCCTTTCTTTTACTTTATGTTGAGTCAGTTTACCTACTTATTTCTGTCTTAGAAGCAAACACTTGTGTCAACTGTGTGCAACAATTCTTATATGCTTACTTATTGCACTTGTTATATTCCTTTGTGTTGACAACTATCTATATGATATACATGTTACAAGTTGAAAGCCAATGCTTAAACTTATATCTTACTTTGTGTTGCTTCAATGCTCTTTTACTTAGAGACTATTGCTTTATGAGTTAACTTTCATGTGAATCATTTTGATGCTTGTTTGAAAGTACTATCCATGAAAAGTTTTTGCTTATATGATGTAGTTGTTTACTCCTTGTCTATTTGTTAGCAAACTATAAACCATTGCTTTGAATCACTTCATTCATAACATGAGCCTTACATTATTATATGATCAAGATTGTGTGAAGCATGTCACTTCAGAAATTATTCTTGTTATCGTTTTACCTACTCGAGGACGAGTAGAACTAAGCTTGGGGATGCTTGATACGTCTCAAACGTATCTATAATTTCTTATGTTCCATGCTTATATTATACCAATTGCCTACATGTTTTATATACACTTTATATAGTTTTATGCATTTTCTGGAACTAACCTAGTAACAAGATGCCACAGTGCCAGTTCGCTGTTTTCTGCTGTTTTTGGTTTCAGAAATCCACTTAAGGAAATATTCTCGGAATTGGACGAAACAAAAACCAAAGGTCTTAGAATCTCCGACACGTTCCAGAAGTCCGAGGGGGAGAAGGAGACGGGGCCCGAGACGCCCACCTCAAGGGGTGGCGCGGCTCCCCCTTGGCCGCGCCGGGACCTGAGGTGGGGCCCTCGGGGCTCCACCGCCTTCGCCCCTTCGCCTATATAATCCCCCCGAAACCCTAAGGCATAAGGGCCGAACACTTTTCCACTTTTCATCACGGAGCCGCCGCCGTCGTCAACCCTAGTTCGGGGGGGGGGGGGGGGGGGATCAGAAGCTCTTCCCGGCACCCTGCCGGAGAGGGGAATCATCACCGGAGGGCTCTACATCACCATGCCCGCCTCCGGACTGATGCGTGAGTAGTTCATCCTTGGACTACGGGTCCATAGCAGTAGCTAGATGATTGTCTTCTCCTTTTGTGCTATCATGTTTAGATCTTGTGAGCTGCCTATCATGATCAAGATCATCTTTATGTAATGCTACATGTTGTGTTTGCTAGGATCCGATGAATATTGAATACTTTGTCATTGCTTCATAATATATCATGTTGTGTGTTGTTTATGATCTTGCATGCTCTCCGTTGCTAGTAGTTGCTCTGGCCAAGTAAATGCTTGTGACTCCAAGAGGGGGTATTTATGCTCGATAGTGTGTTCATGTCTCTATTTAATCTGGGGCAGTGACAGAAAGCTCTAAGGTTGTAGATGTACTGTTGCTAATAGGGATAAAACAGTAGTACTTTATCTAAGGATGATGTTACTTACTTACATTACACACATTGCTTAATGCAATAATCTGTTGCTTGCAACTTAATACTGAAAGGGGTGCGGACGCTAACCGGAAGGTGGATTATTAGTCATAGATGCGGTTGGAACGGTCTATGTATATTGTTGTAATGCCCAAATGAATATCACACTAGACATCATGTCATTAGTATATGCATCATTATGCAGCTCTTTATTCTATCAATTGCCCAGCTGTAATTTGTTTACCCGCATGTATGCTATTATTATTATTATTATGGAGAGACACCACTAGTGAACTGTGGACCCCGGTCCTTTTCTTTAAACTGATAATACAACCAACTGCAAACTGTTACTTTCATTCTCTGCAAACAAACATCATTTTCCACACCATACGGTTAATCTCTTTGTTACAGCAAGCCGGTGAGATTGACAACCTCACTATTGAGTTGGGGAAAAGTTTCTTGATTGTGTTGTGCAGGTTCCACCTCCACCAAGCAATTTCTGGCGCCATTGCAAGGGGGAGACCTTCAGACGTGTTCTTCATCTCCTACTGGTTCGATAACCTTGGTTTCATAACTGAGGGAAATTTGCTACTGCACTACTTCACACCTTCCTCTTGGGGTTTTCCAACTACACACCCGTGAGCGCATCAAAGAATTTCTGGCGCCGTTGCCGGGGAGATAGGAGCACCTCTGTTCAGAAGTCCTTGACGCTCCCTCGTCAACTCAGCGCTCAGCAAAGAATATCTGGCGCCGTTGCTGGGGAGCTGAAGCACATCTGCAAGGGGAGTCTCTCAGTTCCCAATCTCTTTACTTTGTTTTTGTCTTGCATTTTATTTACTGTCTTGTTTGCTTAATATAAAAAAAACACAAAAAAATTAGTTACCTGCATTTTATTTACTTTGTTATTATCTTGTTTGCTTCTTATTATAAAAAATACAAAAAAATTAGTTACTTGCATTATTATTGTTATTTCGGTTTGCATATTTATTATTTCGGTTTAGTACTTTGTTTATTTCGGTTTAGTATCATTGTTATTTCGGTTTGTCTTTTTACTTGATTAAGATGACTACTGCTGAGAATACTAAGTTGTGTGACTTTACTAGCACCAACAATAATGATTTTATATGCACACCTATTGCTCCACCTGCTTCCAAAGCAGAATTCTTTGAAATTAAACCTGCTTTGTTAAATCTTGTCATGAAAGAGCAATTTTCTAGTGTTAGTTCTGATGATGCTGCTGCCCATCTAAATAATTTTGTTGAACTTTGTGAAATGCAAAAATATAAGGATATAGATGGTGACATTATAAAACTGAAATTATTTCCTTTCTCCTTGAGAGGAAGAGCTAAAGAATGGTTACTTTCATTGCCTAGGAATAGTATTGATTCTTGGATTAAATGCAAAGATGCTTTTATTGGAAAATACTATCCTCCTGCTAAGATTATTTCCCTAAGGAGTAGCATTATGAACTTTAAGCAATTTGATAATGAACATGTTGCTCAAGGTTGGGAAAGAAAGAAATCTCTGGTTAAGAATTGCCCAACCCATGGACTGACTGCTTGGATGATCATCCAAACCTTCTATGCAGGACTAAATTTTTCTTTAAGGAATTTATTGGATTCAGCTGCTGGAGGTACTTTTATGTCCATCACTTTGGGGGCTGCAACAAAACTCTTGGATAATATGATGGTTAATTATTCTGAGTGGCATACTGAAAGGACTCCTCAAGTTAAGAAGGTAAATTCTGTTGAAGAAACCTCCTCTTTGAGTGAAAAGATTGATATGATCATGTCTATGCTTGTGAATGGTAAATCTCATATGGATCCTAATAATGTTCCCTTAGCTTCTTTAGTTGCACAAGAAGAGCATGTTGATGTGAACTTCATTAAAAATAATAATTTCAACAACAATGCCTATAGGAACAATTATGGTAATAGTAACTACAAGCCTTATCCTTCTAATAATAGTGGTGGTTATGGTAATTCCTATGGTAATTCTTATAGCAATAATAGGAGTACCTCCTCTGAACTTGAAACCATGCTTAAGGATTTTATCACTACACAAACTACCTTTAATAAAACTGTTGAGGAAAAGCTTTGGAAAATTGATATTCTTGCCTCTAAGGTTGATAGTCTTGTTATTGATGTTGATCTTTTAAAATCAAAAGTCAGGCCTAATGATACTAATGAGAGTAAGACCTTTGCTAAAATTAATTCCATCCAAATTCGAATTGATGAAAATGTTAGGATGATGGCTCAATTACGTGCTAGATGGGAAAGAGAGGAAGAATTAGCTAAAGTTGATGATATTGTTAGAGTTTGCACCATTACTACTACTGAAAATAATGTTACCCCACATGCTAGTAAACCTCCTACTATTAATGGTAACATGATTGGTGTTGGCAATGTTTCTTCTACTACTTCCAAAAGGTTAAAATTGTCAAAAACTGTTGAAACTAGTCTTGATAAAAGTGCTGAAATTTTTAAGAACATGGGAGAAAGTGGTTCGGTTTGCTTTGATGATAATAATTTTGATTTTGATAATTGTAATATCTCTGAAGTTATCAAGTTCTTGCAAAAGTTAGCCACAAGTCCTAATGCTAGCACTATAAATCTTGCTTTTACTACACATATTACAAATGCTCTCATTAAAGCTAGGGAAGAGAAATTAAAACTTGAAGCTTCTATCCCTAAGAAGTTAGAAGATGGTTGGGAGCCCATCATTAAAATAAAAGCGAATGAATTTGATTGCAATGCTTTGTGTGACCTTGGTGCAAGTATTTCTGTTATGCCTAAGAAACTTTATGATATATTTGAGTTGCCACCGTTGGAACATTGCTATTTGGATATTTTTCTTGTTGACAATGCTTTGAAGAAACCTTTGGAGAGAGTCAATGATGTTCTTATTATGGTTAACAATAACCTGGTCCCCGTTGATTTTATTGTCTTGGACATTGAGTGCAATCCCTCTTGTCCCATTGTTTTGGGAAGACCTTTCTTCGCACGGTTGGTGCTATTATTGATATGAAAGAAAGAAATATAAGGTACCAATTCCCACTTAAGAAAGGTATGGAACACTTCCCTAGGAAGAAAATGAAGTTACCTTTTGATTCTATCATTCGTACAAATTATAATGTGGATGCTTCTTCTCTTGAAAACACTTGAGTTTTGCTTTCTGTGCCTAGCTGAAAGGCGTTAAATAAAAGCGCTTATGGGAGACAACCCACGTTTTATTTCTGTTATTTTATTTTATTGAGTCAAGGAACATGCCTACCTCTGTAGCAATTCCTTTGTATCTTTACTTTATTGCATTGTTGTGCCAAGTTAAGCCTCTAATAGAAAGTTGATGCTAGATTTGGATTGCTGTGCTGAAACAGTTTTCTGCTGTCCACCGTTAAATTCATAACTATTCGCAAAAAATCGGATGGACCTGGGATTTTTTGTGCGTGATCCTCAGATATATATGCAACTTTCATTAGTTTTGAGTTTTCTGATTTGAGCAAGTTAAGTGCCTCGAAAAAATTCGTTTTTAGGGACTATTCTGTTTTTGACAGATTCTACCATTTATTTTGCAATGCCTCTTTTACTATTTTGAATGGATCTTTTTGTTCCATAAAATATCAGTGGTTGTAGCTAATGTCCAGTAGCATTGGTAGCAATTGTGTTCATGCAGAATATAAGAATTTTTGATTATGCACTAACCCTCTAATGAAGTTTACTTTGAGTTTGGTGTGGAGGAAGTTTTCAAGGATCAAGAGAGAGGATGATATGATGTGATCAAGAAGATGAAATAGCCTAAGCTTGGGGATGCCCCCGTGGGTCACCCAAGCATATTTCAAGAAGACTCAAGCGTCAAAGCTTGGGGATGCCCGAGGCATCCCCTTCTTCATCAACAACATATCAGGTCATCTTTAGTGAAACTATATTTCAATTCCGACACATCTTATGTGCTTTACTTGGAGCGTCTGTTTGTTTTTATTTTTGCTTTTGTTATTTTTGTTCTCTGAATAAAATGGATCCTAGCATTCTTGTGTGGGAGAGAGACATGCTCCGTTTTTTCATTTGAATACTCCTATTCTTCACTTATATTTGTTGAGTATTCTTCTATAGCCACTGCAATACTTTCAGCTCTTGTTTTTCATGCATCTCTTGTTCGGAGCTGTTAGTTCTCATATGTTACACTCTCATATCTCATTGTTATATACTTGGAGAGTTTATCTTTAAATAAGTTGATTGGTGTTTGGTTGGAAACAGAAAATGCTAAATGTGGTAGATGGTATAATGAAAAAGATATACATGCTCTTATGGATTGTTATCTTGTATGTTGTGGTGCTTGGCAATTGTTTTGAGCTCTCAAGTAGATCATGTTTAAACTTTTACATCATGTAGTTAAATCCCATTAATGAAGAACTACCGTAAAGCTTGTTGAAATTTGGTTTGCATATTTGGTATCTCTAAGGTCTAGATATTTTCTAGTAAAGGTGTTTGAACAACAAGGAAGACAATGTAGAGTTTTATAATGCTTGCAATATGTTTTTATATACGTCTTGTTATCATATTTTATACTTGTGTTTACTTCAAATAACCTTGCTAGCCAAAGCCTTGTACTGAGAGGGAATGCTTCTCGTGCATCCAAAACCTTGAGCCAAAACCCATGCCATATGTGTCCACCATACCTACCTACTACATGGTATTTCCTGCCATTCCAAGCAAATACTTCATGTGCTACCTTTTATTATTCAAAACATATTATCTCTTATTTGTGTCAATGTTTATTAGCTCATGAGGAAGTATGTGGTGTTACGGATATCAACCTTGTCATTTGCTTTTAGACAGACTTTCACAACCGGACTAGTGGCATATACATCCGCTTATCCATTAACTTTGCAAAAATAGCTGGCAAATGGGGTGCCCAGTCCCAATTAATTACAACTTTAACCGCTTCAATCTCTTCACATTTTTGCCCTGATCTAATCAGTCAAGCAATGACAACAGTTTTTAACTATATGTGTAAACAAAAGAGATAAGAGGGATGATTTACCTTGCTGGTAGAAATAACGTCCTTCATGGGAGCCGCTCTTGAAAGTCTGGTTGATAAGGGGGGTACAGTGCCCATTACCATTCGTTGACAACAACAAACACCTCTCAAAACTTAATTTTATGCTCTCTATATGATTTCAAAAACCTATAGAACTAAAAAGCTCTAGCACATGTTTGTATCCCTGCTTCCCTCTGCGAAGGGCCTTTCTTTTACTTTATGTTGAGTCAGTTTACCTACTTATTTATGTCTTAGAAGCAAACACTTGTGTCAACTGTGTGCAACAATTCGTATATGCTTACTTATTGCACTTGTTATATTCCTTTGTGTTGACAACTATCTATATGATATACATGTTACAAGTTGAAAGCCAATGCTTAAACTTATATCTTCCTTTGTGTTGCTTCAATGCTCTTTTACTTAGAGACTATTGCTTTATGAGTTAACTTTCATGTGAATCATTTTGATGCTTGTTTGAAAGTACTATCCATGAAAAGTTTTTGCTTATATGATGTAGTTGTTTACTCCTTGTCTATTTGTTAGCAAACTATAAACCATTGCTTTGAATCACTTCATTCATAACATGAGCCTTACATTATTATATGATCAAGATTGTGTGAAGCATGTCACTTCAGAAATTATTCTTGTTATCGTTTTACCTACTCGAGGACGAGTAGAACTAAGCTTGGGGATGCTTGATACGTCTCAAACGTATCTATAATTTCTTATGTTCCATGCTTATATTATACCAATTGCCTACATGTTTTATATACATTTTATATAGTTTTATGCATTTTCTGGAACTAACCTATTAACAAGATGCCACAGTGCCAGTTCCCTGTTTTCTGCTGTTTTTGGTTTCAGAAATCCACTTAAGGAAATATTCTCGGAATTGGACGAAACAAAAACCAAAGGTCTTAGAATCTCCGACACGTTCCAGAAGTCCGAGGGGGAGAAGGAGACGGGGCCCGAGGCGCCCACCTCAAGGGGTGGCGCGGCTCCCCCCTGGCCGCGCCGGGACCTGAGGTGGGGCCCCCGGGGCTCCACCGCCTTCGCCCCTTCGCCTATATAATCCCCCCGAAACCCTAAGGCATAAGGGCCGAACACTTTTCCACTTTTCATCACGGAGCCGCCGCCGTCGTCAACCCTAGTTCAGGGGGGGATCAGAAGCTCTTCCCGGCACCCTGCCGGAGAGGGGAATCATCACCGGAGGGCTCTACATCACCATGCCCGCCTCCGGACTGATGCGTGAGTAGTTCATCCTTGGACTACGGGTCCATAGCAGTAGCTAGATGGTTGTCTTCTTCTTTTGTGCTATCATGTTTAGATCTTGTGAGCTGCCTATCATGATCAAGATCATCTTTATGTAATGCTACATGTTGTGTTTGCTGGGATCCGATGAATATTGAATACTTTGTCATTGCTTCATAATATATCATGTTGTGTGTTGTTTATGATCTTGCATGCTCTCCGTTGCTAGTAGTTGCTCTGGCCAAGTAAATGCTTGTGACTCCAAGAGGGGGTATTTATGCTCGATAGTGGGTTCATGTCTCTATTTAATCTGGGGCAGTGACAAAAGCTCTAAGGTTGTAGATGTACTGTTGCTACTAGGGATAAAACAGTAGTACTTTATCTAAGGATGATGTTACTTACTTATATTACACACATTGCTTAATGCAATAATCTGTTGCTTGCAACTTAATACTGAAATGGGTGCGGACGCTAACCGGAAGGTGGATTATTAGTCATAGATGCGGTTGGAACGGTCTATGTATATTGTTGTAATGCCCAAATGAATATCACACTAGACATCATGCCATTAGTATATGCATCATTATGCAGCTCTTTATTCTATCAATTGCCCAGCTGTAATTTGTTTACCCTCATGTATGCTATTATTATTATTATGGAGAGACACCACTAGTGAACTGTGGACCCCGGTCCTTTTCTTTAAACTGATAATACAACCAACTGCAAACTGTTACTTTCATTCTCTGCAAACAAACATCATTTTCCACACCATACGGTTAATCTCTTTGTTACAGCAAGCCGGTGAGATTGACAACCTCACTGTTGAGTTGGGGCAAAGTTTCTTGATTGTGTTGTGCAGGTTCCACCTCCACCAAGCAATTTCTGGCGCCATTGCAAGGGGGAGACCTTCAGACGTGTTCTTCATCTCCTACTGGTTTGATAACCTTGGTTTCATAACTGAGTGAAATTTGCTGCTGCACTACTTCACACCTTCCTCTTGGGGTTTTCCAACTACACACCCATGAGCGCATCAGTTGTCACGTTTCCAACGAGCCCGGATGCAAAAGTTTTACCCGTTTTGGTACTTGGTGTTCAGCTGTTTTTTGCTTTGGCGGTAGTACCGCCTGGGGTACCGCCGGAGCAACCCGAGAGCCATTTTCGGCGGTACCGGGAGCGGTAGTTCCGCCGGGATGGTAGTACCGCTGCCCGGGGCGGTAGTACTGCTACGTGAAGCCTGTTTTTAGCCTGTTTTCATGCCCTAACTCCCTAGGGGGAGCGGTAGTACCGCTAGGACCAGCGGTAGTACCGCCACGACGCGAATCTGCACCCAATGGTTGGAATTTGGGTTGACCTATTTAAGGGGCCTTCTTCTCCAATGGTTCCCCAAACCTTTCTAGCAAGTTTTGACCTCCATTGTTGACCTTCTTGAGCTTGCTATCTCTCCATCCCTCCAATGATTCGTGCTACTTCTTGAGGGAAAAGAGAAAGGAGATTTAGATCCACCTTTCCACCAATCAATCTCTTCTCTAAGTGAGGGGAACCTAGTGGATTTAGATCTTGGAGTTCCTTTGTGGTTCTTATCCTTTGTTCTTCCTCTCTTCTCCCCCCATAAGCATTAGTTGCTTTTGGTTGGATTTGGGAGTGAAGGATTTGACTCCTTTATGATTTCGTTGTTCTTCCTCTCTTATTCCCCCATAAGCATTTGTTGCTTTGTTGTAATTTGAGAGTGAAAGAGTTGATCACTTTGTGTTCTCTTGCCATTGCATCTTGCATCGGTTTGCGCCCTCCACGAGGATTCGTGGTGGTGAAATTCGTGAGCTTGTTACTCTTGGGTCTTTGGACCCTATACGCGTTTTGTGGCCAAGACCTTTTGTGGTCAAGACCTGTTGTGGTCACTTGGGAGCCCCCAATTTAGTTGTGGGTGTGTGCCTCAAGATTGTTGTAAGCGATTCGATCTCCGCCTAAAAGGAGATCAATAGTGGAAGGTGAACCAAACCTTTTGTGGTGCGGTTCATCGGAGAATAAGGTGAGCCTGTTGTGGCGTTGAGACCGACATGTGGTGGTCGCTCACACCTCTCCAACGAGACCTACTCCCTTAACAAGGAGGAACTCGGGAATACATCTTCGTCTCCGCGTGACTTGGTTATTTCTATACCCGAGCTCTTTACTTATGCAGTCTACATTGTGATAGCCTTCGTGCCTGAAGTTATCTATCTTGCTATCACCTTGTTACTTGTATTTCTTAGCATAAGTTGTTGGTGCACATAGAGTATATTTAGGTTGTATGCTTGTTAAAGTAAAACACTAGTTTTATTCTGCATTTATCAAGCTTACCGGAATATCCGGGTTCATATTGGACCGGATAATCCGGCTCCTCGGAAAAAGTTTTAAATCGCCTATTCACCCCCCCTCCCCTCCCTCCTCTAGGCGACGTCTGTCCTTCCAACAAGTCTCCTCCAAAAGTGGTGCACAATGAATAGAACATCCTCTTGTTCTTCTCGCGGTGGATATGTCCCTACTCGTATCCGTTATCCTTTATTTTGCTTGTTTGAGATTGCAATTATTATTGTAATAGGTACTTATTTCTGCTGGTTGGACACCTTGTTCTGCCAATGCTTCTATTACTCTGTTGATTTGGTTATCTACGGGTTACATTAATTATCTAGTTTGGAAGGTGTTGTGTTGGAATATTCGTGGTTTGAATGCAGATGATAAGCAATTGACTCTTTCTACTAAGATTGTTTAAAGTGGTTGTGCGGTAGCCTGTATTCAGAAGACTAAGAAGGAAAGTTGCGACCGAAATTTCATTAAAAAAACGTTGTCCAAAACAATTTGATAATTTTGCCATTGCACCATCTATGGGAGCTTCTGGGGGCATCTTGGTAGTCTGGAAATCTAGTATTTTCAGTGCACTTGATTGAAGCACAAGCTTTGGTTTCATAATTTCTTTTTGGTCAGCTCAGTTGCAACACAAATGTAATTTAGTTGTAGTCTATGGACCTTGTGAAGGAGAACAGCAAGACTTGTTTGTGCAATGGCTTTATAATGTCTCAATTGCTGACGAGTTGTGGTTATTCTTGGGGGATTTTAATTTTATCCGAGCAACGGATACAAGCCAGGAGGGGATGTCAATGACATGTTTCTTTTCAAGAGCCCATCGATCATCTTGGCTTATTGGAACTACCACTCAAAGGCATATCATACACTTTGTGCAATATGCAACAAACGCCACAACTAGAACAATTAGATTGGTTCTTCATGACTTCGAGTTGGACTTCTACTTATCCGAACACGGTAGTCTCCGTGATGGCTCGTCAACCTTTTATCATGTTCCCTGCATTATCAGCATAGAAACTGTTATTCTAAGGGTTAATTTATTACGTTTTCAGAATTTTTGGGTGCATCAACCTGGTTTCTTCGAGTGTGTCAAAGGGGCTTGGAATAAACCGACAAGGGCAGTGAAAGCTTCAACTGTTTTAATAGAAAAATTAAGCATCTACATGTGGCTCTTAAGAGGTGGAAAATGGGGCTATCAAAGCTAAAGTTGTTAATCTCAAAATGCATGGTAATTCTCTATTTTGATGATCTAGAGGAGGAACATACACTTATACCCAGGAAGCCAATTTTCGCAGGATTGTAAAGCAATCCTATGAATCCCTATTGCGCTTCCAATATCAGTACTGCAGGAAAAGGTGCACAATCAGGTGGATGAAGTTAGGGAGGAGAACACAATTTTTTTCATGCTATGGCCACTGAGCGACATAGGAGAAACTTTATTGATAGCTTAATGCTTCCTGATAGCCACCTTGTCACTAACCATGATCAAATGGATGCAGTTGCTTGGGATTCTTATAAGCAGAGAATGTGCACCTCTCATGGGATAACTATGCAGTTCAACCTGTCGGCTTTTATAAGAAGAGTGGATAATTTGCGGGAACTAGTGGAGGATTTCTTAATTTAAAAATGGATGATCTGATCAAATCAATGCATGTGGATATAGGGCTCATGGGCCTGATGGATTCAATGACATGTTTTTGAAGAAGTGTTGGCACATTGTGAAGCATGGTTTTTATGCTCTTGCTACAGCTTTTCAGCAACTATCTATTAACCTGCATTATCAAACGGATGTACATGATTATCCGATAGTGTTTGTGGCGTGGAAATAACCCTGACTCTAAGAAACAGTCTCTCGCATCTCTAGATATGATATGCAAGCCCAAGAGCAGTGGTGGTTTAGGCATTATTGACTTTGAGAAACAAAACCAAGGCCTTTTGCTCAAGCACTTATATAAATAACAAAGCATACCTGCCTTGGGTTAAGCTAGTAGGCGTAATTACACGGATGGTATACCCTCATGCAGCCAACCTCTGTGGGTCTTTTTGGTGGCGCGATATCATGAAACTAGCTCCAATCTATCAAAGTCTATGTACTATTACAATTAGATTTGGGGACACAACCTCCTTTTGGTCTAGCAATTGGCATGGAACCTGCTACGCTCCATGTTCCTGAGACTTTTCTCGTTTGCTTTGGATGTCAACATTTCGGTCAGAGATATGTGTTCTTCTGCTGATCAGCCATAGATGTTTGCTCTTCCCCTTTCTCAGCTTGCTTTTGAGGAGTATCAGGAGTTAGACTTGTTGCTCAATATTGTTATCCTAAACCCTGAGCTCTCAGATTAATGGAGGACCATATGGAAGAATGGGGTGTTTACTTAGAAAAGGTATTATCATCACTGTTTCAAGGATCAGAAGGCTAGCAGAGTTTACACTTCGATCTGGGAGAGTAAAGTGTTGTTGAAATTGAAAGTGTTTGTCTGGTTGATGGTGAGTGATCATTTAAACACTAGAGACATATTAAGGCGTATTCTTTGCCCCACTTATGTCACTGAGGAATGGCTGCATCTTTTCTTTCATTGCAACTTCAGTATAAGAGTCTAGAACTACCTTCAGATCCAGTGCACTCCTGGTTCATCGTTTGAGCAGGTGTTTCAGCAAGCTAGAAAGGATTTCCATCAACCTTTCTTTACAGAGGTTGTGATCTTGGCGGCATGGCTCATTTGGAAGCAAAGAAATGAGGCAATTTTCCAGCAGGTTATGCCCTCTTTCAAATCTTGGAAAGGGGATTTTATCAATGAGATCACCTTGCATGTGCATAGGGTGAGAGACAAGCATGTCCGGGAGTTATCATCATGGATTGACAACCTTCATTAAGTTGTTGTACATTCTTCCTTAACAGCCCCAACCCCATCTCTTTTGCCTCTCTTTATATATTCCATGTACAGTCCCTGATAATAGCTTTGGTAATACTTTAATACTGTGGGGCTTTGACCCTACAGTGAATGTTCTAAAAGAAACATGTACACCACCTACACCATCTTCTATTGTGAAACAGAGGGAGATCTATATATTTTCTTGACCGATCGAACAGCCGAAGACAAAAACAGAGGACACATTCCTATATAGGCGCGTGCTAGACATAAGTCGCCCTAGCGCGCCCCAATCTAGGTCCCCTCTTTAACCATTTGATTTACCGTATCGTACACAAAGAAATAGTTTACGCATCGGATCAGGACACGTTTACGTGCAACTGCAATGATTCATGGTAGCGCGCATCGACTAGCTGCAACCAAGCAGGACGCGTTTACGTGCAACTGCAATGATTCAAGGTAGCGCGCATCGACTAGCTGCAACCAAGCTTACGTGCTGGCTTACATGGAGGACGTGAAAAATCATAGTAAAGCTTGTCATGTCATGTCGTGCTATTTGGTAGCTGCATGTGCATGACAGTAAAAGCAAACTTCTATTGTCATTCATGCAAGCATAAATTTACACACATATCACATGGGAATATGCATTTGAAGAATAAAAAATAATTGAAAATCACCTACCTAGGTTTCTCATGTGTGCATGTACAAAATCCGCTCTCTAAACAAAATTCATAGTATATTGAACCTTACAGAGTTCCAAAGTTGAACCATTGCATCTAAACTACGAAACAACCGGAAAAAAATTATAGACATTTTTGATACATTTACATTTTTTTTACATATTTAGCAACGCAACAAAAAACCAAAGCAGCTGAAAAAAAACTATATCTTTGTAGCATATTTCAAATATCTTTAAAACAAAATAAAAATCACATATGTCGCACATCAAAAAAATATAAACAAATTGAAACATTTTTTATATATTTATAGCATATTTTGTGTGCTTTTATAACAAATTAAAATCACATACTCGCTCCTTTTTTGTTATAAGATGTTTTTGCTATTGCACATGTTGTCTAGATACACACAAAAATGAGTGAATATGGACAATAAAACATGTCTAGATACAAATTCGGACATGTGAATGTGGAAAAAGAATAAAACATCTTATATTAAAAAAGAGGTAGTACATAGCATACCCCAAAAAAATACCGAAAATGATAGAGGCAAAATCCTACTTTTACAACAAATAGTAAAGCACATGTGTAGCATTATAGTAAAAAAAAGTTCCCATCAAAAACAAAAATGAATGAAAAAGCATTTGTATGGTCGTAGGATAATTTCTATACTTCTAAAACAATTAAAAAATCGCGCATGTATCGTAGCCGTATCGATGGAAAACCCTTGAAACACTTGTGGTAAACACTCGCATCGCCTTTCCAATGTTTCCCAAGTGCCCCGGTTGGCGGCCTCGTGATACATCACCGACGATGACACATCGACCTCGCAACGTAGCCCCGGACCCGTTGAAGCATCAGTGTCGGTTTGCACCATTCGTGCTTCAGTGACGACACCAACTTGTGGAAAGCGGTAAACTCGCTTGCCACAAAACGGTGGTCGTAGAAGTACAACACTGAAATACTTTCAAAAAAGCTAACAACAACAAAACGGTGGCCATAGAAGTACAACACTAAAAATCTTTGAAAAAACTAACAACAACATAAATCGTATCTAACGTGTGGACCTAGACCATCACCCCGCCGATTTGTTGCTGCAGGCCATTCCTGCCACCACCCCGCCTACTCTTCGTCCCCGCCAGCACCAGAGCGACTTCCTCCATCACCGCGTCCGGTGAATCTCGCGGCCGCGCGGCTTGGAACGTCTGCGACCTGACATCTCCCCGAAGGTGTTCATCTGTTTTTTCGGTCTCGGCACAACAAGGTACGAACACAACCTTGGACAACTTTAACGAGTACTTTTTTCAGCATCTACATCATGTACCAATCCTCCTTCAATGAGTAGTCTGATGATGACAGTGATGGCCTTGTTGCCACCCTCGTCGTCAATGAAACTATCGAAAGGATGCGGATATTGTTTGTAGGGTCGTTGTCGGGATGTTCTACGGCATTTGACCGGGACATATCAGCTGGCCACCAACAACTCTATGGGGGATACATTTTTCTAGTGAAACCCACATATCCTTCCAAGATTTTTCGGTGCCGTTTCCGGATGAGAAGGTCCTTGTTCAACCGTATTTGGTTGAGAGTGATTAATTTTGATGATTATTTCTTGTGCAAAAAGGATGTTGTCGGTATGTACGCCTTCTCATCGTATCAGATATGCATCGCCGCAATCCGCATGCTTTCATATGGAATGACCGGTTATCTTGTGGACGAGTATGTGCGGATGAGTGAGTCCACTTGCCTGAAAGCAATGTATAAGTTTTACAGGACCGTGATTGCGGTCTTTGGCCCTGAGTACTTGAGGGAAACCCCACCATGAGGACACGGCCCGTCTCTTGTCAATCAACGAGGCCAAAGGCTTCCCTGGGATGTTAGGCATCATCAACTGTAACTGCCCATTTGCTTGGTGAGGACAGTACAAGGGCCATGTTGAAGAGTGCACAGTCAAACTTGAGGCCGTGGCCTCACAAGATTTTTGGATTTGGCACTCTATTTTTTGGCATGGCCGGGTGATGCATGTAAAATGCATACATGAACTTTGTAGTTTATTATGCTAAAATCCTTATTTATTTGCAACTTTATTTTATTTATTGGAATTAACCTATTAATAGTTGCAAAAGTTCACAAATTCTTGTTTTGCAATTTGTTATGTACGGAATAAACAAATATGGAAGAAAATCACTCATTATGCTGAAATTCGGAGTTTCCTTAAATCTGTCCTTGCACATAATTTTTCAAAGATTGCAACGTACACCCTCGAAGACGACGTCAAATGGAAAAACATAAAACTACAAAGTTGTAGGGAATTTTCTTTTGATACTTTTGGACTAAAAATTTGGCCCAATCCAACTCCGGACGTGATCAGGAGATCCGTTCCACCGAAGGCAAATATCTAATTACGGAAATTTGAAAGATTGTGATTTTATTGACTCCGACTCTTACCAAATTTTTGGATTCGGCCAAGGCACGAATTGGAGCCCCATTAGAGCTGAGAGAGGTTCCTAGTAAGCTTCTAGAGGTGTCCAAGAGCCCTTGGATCAAAGGGGCATTCATCCCATGGCCTAGATTGCATCTCCACATCTATATAATTAAGGGAAACCCTATTTTCCAAGAGCCACCAAAAGCCACGAATTTTCCTCCTCTTGGCAGCCGCCAAGGAGGGGGAGGAGCTTGTCCATTGCTGCACCATCATCAAGGAAGAAGAAGGGGGAAGGGGCCTCCGTCCCCTAGGGCAGCCGCCGCCCTAGGAAGCCTCCGGCGCGCCGGCGGGCTGCGCCACCTTCATGGACACCATCTTCTCCACGGGGCTGCGGCTTCTCTTCATCAACAACATCATATCCACCACTGGTTTGTAATGTCTCCTTGTTCTGACTAGTTTCCCCATGTTCTTGAGGGCATAGGATGGTTTGGCAATAATTTTCACTTAACTTGTATTGAGTATTTGGTCAAGTTTTATCTTTTATGATTGTCTTGATGTACAATGTATGAAGTGCACCATATATTGAGTAATGCATGAAGGTGCTATAACACTAGTGTGATGGAATGGGTAGGACCTAGGAGGACACATAAACCTTGGTCTAATACATGAAGTTGCATTAGGAGGGGATTTATATCGGGGACCTTAGATTTTATGTCTATGGTGGGACTTTATGTCTTAATAATTTTTGTGTTGTCATTTACTTGGTCATAAGATCCATCATAAGGGGTTTAGTTTATTATTTAGCTACACCTAATTATGCCTCCGTCCAAGAAGATTAAAACTTGACAAAATGTTTACCTTGTTGTTCTAGAAATATCTATGCCATGAAATCCATTTAGCCCTTGGGAACGTTTTCCACGTATAAGAAACACACACTTGAGCTTGTCCTCTTGCTGCGTAGAGGATTGGGCTTTCTATCTTTGAGAGCTTCACTCATCATATTTTATTTTCAGCTTTTTACTTTATTGCGAACTGTACACCAAAAACCCAAAAACACTTGCATCATTTAATCATTATTAGTTTGTCTAGTTCATAGATAATAAGATAAGTGACACTCTTATTTGAGAGGATAAATACTTTTACCTTCTACTTCTCGTGGGATCGATACTAATACTTACACATTGAAGATTTCAACGATCTCCTATACTTGTGGGTATCACCGGCTCGCACAATGATATCAATGTGCTTGAACGCTCTCCGGTGTTTAACAGACTCTCTAATGGCAATGCCCTCGAGGTGACCTACGAGATCAATGGTCACACGTACAACAAGCTATATTTCCTAGCCGATGGCATCTACCCTACATGGACTACATTTGTGAAGACCATATCCAATTCAATTGGTGAGAAGAGGAAGAGGTTTGCCAAGAAACAAGAGAGTGCTAGAAAGGATGTGGAGAGTGCATTCGGTGCCCTCCAATAACGATGTGCTATTGTTCGGCACCCTGCCAGAACATGGAGCAACAGAACCATGTGGAAGGTGATGACAACTTGTGTTATCATGAACAATATGATCATGGAGGATAAGCGTGACGACACCTTGCATGATCAACCATGGAGTTTCAGGGTGAGTTGATTGATCCCAGGGGCCCTCCACTTTTGCTCATTTCCTCGACTTCCACCGCAACATGCGTGAGAAGATGCTCCATCTTCAGCTCCAAAATGGTTTGATCGAGCATTTGTGGCAACACTACGGGAACCAGATGTTCCCTTTGATATATTGATGTGTAGGGAGGTGATCTTCTCCTTGCGGTTGGGAAACCCCAAGAGGAAGGTATGATGAGTGCAGCAGCAAGTTTTCCCTCAGTATGAAACCGAGGTTATCGAACCAGTAGGAGATGAAGACGCTTCTGAAGGTGTCAACGGCACAAGAAAGTCTTGGTGGCGTGTAGTTGACGAGGGACTTGCACACAACACAACCAAGATACTTTGCCCCAACTTTTTTTGACACTTTTACCGTAGGGGAAACCCCTACGGTGTAACTTTTCGATTAATGGGGTGGAGAAACCAGAGGTTTATCCAATAGAGTTTACAACGGAGTACAGGGCTTAGGGGGGGAGGAAGTGGTAGAGTTGAGGTTGTCAATATCACCGGCTTGCTGGAAACAAAGGATTAGACGTATAGTGTGGAAAATGATGTTCGTTAGCAGAGAATGAAAAAGAACAGTGTTTGCAGTAGGTTGTATTATAGGTGTAAAAGAATGGACCGGGGTCCACAGTTCACTAGCGGTGTCTCTCCATAATAAATAATAACTAACATGCGGGTAAACAAATTACAACTAGGTAATTGACAAAATAAAGAACTGCATAACAATGCATATACTAGTCATAGTGTCTATTATGAGATTTACTTGGACATTACAACATGATTCATAGACCGTTCCAACCGCATCTATGACTAATAATCCACCTTCCGGTTAGCGTCCGCACCACATTCAGTATTAAGTTGCAAGCAACAGATTATTTCATTAAGTAAAGTGCGTAATGTAAGCAACACAATTATCCTTAGACAAAGCATCGTTGTTTTAGCCCTATTGGTAACAGCACATCCACAACCTTAGAGGTTGTTGTCACTCCCCCAGATTAAATGGAGACTGAACCCACTATCTAGCATAAATACCCCCTCTTGGAGTCACAAGCATCTACTTGGTCAGAGCATCTACTAGTAACAGAGAGCATGCAAGATCATAAATAACATACACATGATATAAATAAGCATCTTGACATAGTATTCAATATTAATCGGATCCCAGCAAACAGAACATGTAGCATCACAATAATATGATCTTGATCATGATAGGCAGCTCACAAGATCTAAACATGATATCACAAGAGGAGAAGACAATCATCTAGCTACTGCTATGGATCCATAGTCCAAGGATGAACTACTCACGCATCACTCCGGAGGCGGGCATGGTGGTGTAGAGCCCTCCGGTGATGATTCCCCTCTCCGGCAGGGTGCCGGAAAGAGCTTCAGAACCCTCCCGAACTAGGGTCGACGACGGCGGCGGCTACATGATGTTTTGTGGAAAAGTGATTGGGTGCTTAGGGTTTTCCCGTGGGAGGCTTTAAATAGGCGAAAGGGAAACGTCGGTGGGCGCCCGAGGGGCCGGCACCACGTCACGGCGCGGCCAGGGGGCGCGCCGCCACATGGTGTGGCTGCCTCATATATGGCCCCTCTCTGTCTCCTCTTTGGTCTTCGTGAACCTTACAGGAAAAATAGGGACTTTTGTTTTTGTTTCGTCCGATTCCGAGAATATTTCCAGAACAACTTTTCTGAAACCAAACACAGCAGAAAACAGGAACTGGCACTGTGACATCTTGTTAATAGGTTAGTCCCAGAAAATGCATAAAAATGATATAAAGTATGTATAAAACATGTTGCAATTGGTATAATATAAGCATGGCACAACAGAAATTATGGATACGTTGGAGACGTATCAAGCATCCCCAAGCTTAGTTCTACTCGTCCTCGAGTAGGTAAAACGATAACAACAAAATAATTTCTGTAGTGACATGCTACCACACAATCTTGATCAAATAATATTGTAAGGCTCATGTCATGAATGAAGTGATTCAAGAAAATGGTCTATAGTTTGCTAACAAATAGACAAAGAGAAAAAACTTTTCATGGATAGTACTTTCAAGACAAGCATCAAAAAGTTTTGCATAAGAGTTAACTCATAAAACAATAGATTCTAAGTAAAAAGGCATTGAAACAACACATAGGAAGATTTAAGTTTCAGCATTTGCTTCCAACTTTCAACATGTATATCTCATGGATAATTGTCAACACAAAGAAATATAACAAGTGCAATACGCAAGCATATAAGAATTGTTGCACACAAAGTTGACACAAGTGTTTGCTTCTAAGATAGAAAGAAATAGGTAAACTGACTCAACATAAAGTAAAAGAAAGGCCCTCCGCGGAGGGAAGCAGGGATACAAACATGTGCTAGAGTTTTTTTAGTTTTTATAGGTTTTTTAAATCATATAGAGAGCATAAAAGTAAGTTTTTGAGCGGTGTTTGTTGTTGTCAACGAATGGTAATGTGCACTCTACCCCCCTTGTCAACCAGAATTTCAAGAGCGGCTCCCATTGAAGGATAATATCATCCCTCTTGTTCTCTTTTGTTTACACATGCAGTTATTCACTGGGATTATTGCTTGACTGATTGGATAAGGGCAAAAATGTGAAGATAATTAAGCGGTTAAAGTTGTAATTAATTGGGACTGGGCACCCCATTTGCCAGCTCTTTTTGCAAAATTATTGGATAAGTGGATGTGCCACTAGTCCATTGGTGAAAGTCTGTCATAAGCAAACAACAAGGTTGATATCGAAAACACCACATATTTCCTCATGAGCTATAAAACATTAACACAACTAAGGGATAATAGATTTTGAATAAAGGTAGCAAACGAAGTATTTACTTGGAATGGCAGGAAATACCACATAGTAGGTAGGTATGGTGGACACAAATGGCATGGGTTTTGGCTCAAGGTTTGGATGCACGAGAAGCATTCCCTCTCTTTACAGGGTTTTGTCTAGCAAGGTTGTTTGAAGCAAACACAAGATGACAACTGTTACAGCAAGACTTAAATGAAAACATATTGCAAGCATTATAAGGCTCTACATTGTCTTCCTTCTTACTCAAACATTTTAACCAGAAAATATCTAGACCTTAGATACCAAACATGCAAACCAAATTTCAACAAGTTATCCAGTAGTTGACTACATGATCCAAGAGATTAAACATGATCTACTTGAGAGCTCAAAACAATTGCCAAGCACCATAATATCCAAGACAATGATCTACAAGAATATGTATGTCTTTTCAATATACCATCTACCACATCTAGCATTTTCCGTTTCCAACCAAACACCAGTCAACTTATTTTAACATAAATGCTGCGGCTTTCAGCTTTCGCCATAAACATAAAACAATAAGTGTTGCGGCTTTCAGCTTTAGCCATAAACATAAAACAATAAGTGATGCGGCTTTCAGCTTTCGCCATAAACATAAATGAAGAATACAAGTATTCATATGAAAAAGCGGAGCGTGTCTCTCTCCCACACAAGAATGCTAGTATCCAATTTATTCAGAAAATGAAAATAACAAAGCAAAAATAAAAGCACACAGACGCTCCAAGTAAAGTACATAAGATGTGAGAGAATTAAAATATAGTTTCACTAGAGATGACCTGATAAGTTGTTGATGAAGAAGGGGATGCCTTGGGCATCCCCAAGATTAGACGCTTGAGTCTTCTTGAAATATGCTTAGGTGACCCACGGGGGCATCCCCAATCTTAGGCTTTTCACTCTTCTTGATCACATCATAACATCCTCCTCTCTTGATCCTTGAAAACTTCCTTCACACAAAACTCAAAGTGTTCTTCATTAGAGGGTTAGTGCATAATAAAAAATTCACATGTTCTGCATGGACACAATCATCACCAATACTTCTGGACATTATCTACATCCACTGATATTTTTTGGAGCAAAGAAATCCACTCAAACACAGTAAAAGAGAGAATGTGAAATAAAAGGCAGATTCTGTAAAAAACAGAACAGTCCGTAAAGACGAATTTTTTCGAGGCACTTAACTTGCTCAGATCAGAAAACTTAAAAGTAATGAAAGTTGCCTAAATATTTGAGGATTACACACAACAAATTTCAGATCATTTCGATTTTTCTGTAATTTATTACGATGTAAACGGCAGACATCAGAAAATCTGTTCCTGTGCAGAAATCCAAATCTAGCATCAACTTTCTACTAGAGACTTTACTTGGCACAACAATGCAATAAAATAAAGATACAAAGGAGTTGCTACAGAGGTATACAAGCTATTTGACTCAAATAAAAGGAAAATTGCAGAAATAAAATAATGGGTTGTCTCCCATAAGCGTTTTTCTTTAACGCCTTTCAGCTAGGCTCAGAAAGTGAAAATCAAGTGTTTTCAAGTGAAGAACCAACAACAGAATAATTTTTTCAAATAATAGAATCAAAAGGTACCTTCATTCTCTTCATAGGGAAGTGTTCCATACCTTTCTTAAGTGAGAATTGATACCTAATATTTCCTTCTTTCATATCAATAGTGGCACCAACAGTTATAAGAAAAGGTCTTCCCAAAACAATAGGACAAGATGCATTGCATTCAATATCCAAAACAATAAAATCAACGGGGACAAGGTTATTGTTAACCATAATAAGTACATCATCAACTCTCCCCAAAGGTTTCTTCATAGCATTATCAACAAGAAAAACATCCAAATAACAGTGTTCCAAAGGTGGCAAATCAAGCATATCATAGAGTTTCTTAGGCATAACAGAGATACTAGCACCAAGATCACATAAAGCATTAAAATCAAAATCATTCACTTTCATCTTAATGATGGGTTCCCAACCATCTTCTAACTTCCTAGGGATAGAAGCTTCACGTCTTAATTTTTCTTCCCTAACTTGAATGAGAGCATTTGTAATATGTTTTGTAAAAGACATATTTATAGCATTAGCATTAGGACTTCTATCTAGCTTTTGAAAGAACATAATAACTTCAGAAATATTACAATCATCAAAATCAAAATCATTATGATCAATGGTAGTGGAACCATTGTCTCCTATGTTTTTTAAAAATTTCAGCACTTTTATCAGGAATAGTTTCAGTGGTTTTAGGCAATTTTAAACATTTTGAAGAAGTAGTAGAAACATTGCCAACACCAATTATGTTACCATTAATAGTATGAGGTTTACTAGCATTTAAAAACTTCATCATTACTAGTGGTGGTAATTGTACAAACTCTAGCTATATTATTCTCTTTAGCAATTTTATCTTCTCTTTCCCACCTAGCATGAAATTCAGCCAACATCCTAATATTGTTATCAATTTTAACTTGGATGGCATTTGCAGTAGCAAAAGTCTTATTCTCTTTAACATCATTAGGCATAACTTTCAATTTCAAAAGATCAACATCAAGAGCAAGGCTATCAACTTTAAAAGCAAGAACATCAATTTTGCCAAGCTTTTCATCAACAGTTTTATTGAAAGCAGTTTGTGTAGTAATAAAATCCTTAAGCATGGTTTCAAGATCAGAGGATACACTTCTATTATTGCTGTAGGAATTACCATAATAATTAACATAACCATTACCATTATTAGAAGGATAAGGCTTATAATTGTTATTACCAAAATTATTCCTATATGCACTGTTGTTAAAATTATTGTTATTAATGAAGTTTACATCAACATGCTCTTCTTGTGCAACCAATGAAGCTAAGGGAACATTATTTGGATCAACATGAGATTTACCATTCACAAGCATAGACATAATGACATCAATCTTATCACTCAAGGAAGAGGTTTCTTCAACAGAATTTACCTTCTTACCTTGGGGAGCCCTTTCGGTGTGCCACTCAGAATAATTAATCATCATATCATCAAGAAGATTTGTTGCAGCACCCAAAGTGATGGACATAAAGGTACCTCCAGCAGCTGAATCAAGAAGGTTTCTTGAAGAAAAGTCCAGTCCTGCATAAAAGGTTTGAATAATCATCCAAGCAGTCAGTCCATGGGTAGGGCAATTCTTTACCAATGATTTCATTCTTTCCCATGCTTGTGCAACATGTTCATTATCAAATTGTTTAAAGTTCATAATGCTACTTCTTAGAGAAATAATCTTAGCAGGAGGATAATATTTTCCAATGAAAGCATATTTGCATTTAGTCCATGAATCAATACTATTTTTGGGCAAAGATAATAACCATTCTTTAGCTCTTCCTCTCATAGAAAAAGGAAAAAAATTCAGTTTAATAATATCTCCATCTATATCCTTATACTTTTGCATTTCACAAAGTTCAACAAAATTATTAAGATGGGCAACAACATCATCAATACTAACACCAAAAGTCTACTTTAGAAGCAGGTGGAGCAATAGGAGTGCATATGAAATCATTATTATTTGTTCTAGTAAAGTCACACAACTTAATGTTCTCAGGAGTACTCATTTTAATAAAATTAAAATAAAACCGAAATAAATAAATAAATAAATAAATGCAAGTAACTATTTTCGGTGTGATTTTTATAATAAAAGGCAAACAAGACAGTAATAAAAATAAACTAAGCAAGACAATAAAAAAGTAAAGAGATTGGAAGTGAGAAACTCCCCTTGTAGAGGTGCTCCTTCTCCCCGGCAACGGCGTCAGAAAATGTCTTACATTTCATTATCTTTTTGGTTTATAAAATTGTTTGTGTGGACCATTTTGTTACTACTAAATTGGATTGTAATAACTATTTGGATGAACTAACTATTTGTTTGAACTAACTATTTGATTAACTATTTTGAATTATATTATTTGTATTGTGTGTTTGAATGCATGTTGTATACAGCCAAAACCCTGGCCGGGGTAATTTTTTTGATCAAAATGGTCAAAACCCTGGCCGCGCGGAATCAATGCGTCGGCCCGTTGGGGGTAGTGGTTCGAATGGGGCGGACATGGGCCGTACGCCTATCCGTTCGACGACCCAAATGGACAAAAAAGGACTAAAAGCTTGTATGTTTGCGTCGGTCCGTTGGAGTCATCCTTGCAGTGTTAGGACATTGTCAGTTTATACCGCGGGGACAAATTGTCCGGTGCAATTGGCACCGCAAACAGATAGATGGTCGTGCCAGTGTCCGTTAGAACCTATTTTTGTCCGAAGTTAGAATGAAATACGGTTAAAAGAACTACGGATGTGTCTGCATCTGTTTGTCGTGTGCCCATATGGCCCCTGCGGTAAGCCTCCTACCTTCCCACCCACCGTCTTAGATGGGCATTGGGATCAATTTTTTACTGTACGGAAGTGGCCAGCCCATTGTTCACTTTCTCGGCCTCTCCACTTCTCAATGTGGGCTCGGTCCTCCTTTTCCCATCGTCATGTAGATAAAACCGCCATGATTCTGAAGAAGTGGCTATGCTCGAAGAACGACCGCGAGGCGGTCTTAGACACCGATGTGGGTTCTCGGTTGACAACACCGCCAGAGCAGCACTACGTGAATGTCGATATCGAGGACGTGGCGGGAGGCACCCACCCCCGTGTCGTGCCCCTCGACATGCACCTCCCGGACGGCTGGCACTTTAGGGTTCAAGTGATGGCCATTTTAACCACCGAGGTGGTAGGCCTGAAGGTGATCCGCGTTCGCTGAGCCCAAATTACGAAAGGGTATGGCGAAATTCAATCGTCACTCATGGCCTACAATGGTTGCCATCTAGACAAAGGCATCACTACAATGGTAAGCAAAAGTGGGACTGTGTTTACCCTGCATAATTATTTAAACCTTCATGATCATGATTACATGCTTCATATAAAACGGGTAAGATGATATAAGGATGAGAATTATAATGTGTAGAATTAACCCCTGTACCAACAATCGACCTAATACATGTGCACTACAACAACGCAACTCATAAATATGTCATATAATAGCACAATAGTAGTTGTTTACCACAATAACATCAAGACCATCCCCGACGAACAAGGAAAGCTTGCAATACCTACCATATTACCTACTGATGGAGCACAACAACAATCCATGAAACTCATAAATCGACCATACGTTAACAATTGTCTACCACAACATCAATATCATCACTCCCTAACAAGTAATTTTGGCAATGGGCCCTACCATACAAACACATGCTCACAACAAATCAACAAGCAAATCTTGCAAAATCTATAATATTACCACATTCTCACACCACATTAACAAGCAAAGCTTGCAAATCTACCATGCTACTTCTAGATGTACATCATGCTCACAGATTTAAGCCGCAATAGTTAGGGTTTGAGGATACTTACAACCATCGGGAGTGGCGGAGGAGGTCAAGACCAGCTCGTAGAAGAGGGGGAAGAGGTTGCCGCCGCCTGCCGTCGATCGAGGAAGGAGCTGACTACTTACATGCTCGTTGTTGAAGAAGCTTTGCGACCGGGACAGAGAGCTTGAAAGGGGGAAATGGGCTGGGGTTTTGATGGTGAGCCGAACAAGTTGAAATAGGGATAGGATTGGCAAGCGCCGACAAAATTTCTCCCGCTGCTTCTTCTTCTGCGCGTGTGAGATCCAGCCATCTCCCCTGTTGCACAAGTTCAGTGCCATGTTTCCTCTCCTCGAATGAGACGATAGTAGGTATAAGGAAACTGCCGATTCATCTGTTTCTTTGGCGACAAATTCAAAGTTGCTTTACTTTCGTGCGAGACAAATTTTTAATGCGGGATAGGAAAAAATAGGACAAAATTGGTTTTCCAAAGCCATAAGGGGCCTAATACCACCTACCAAACACACCCTACATTTTTCTAGTTTTCTCTTTTGCTGAGATTCTGATGTCCCTTCTATTTTAATGAGAAATACCTACTTTTCATCCCTAATTTTTTTGTGGAGTTCACTTTTTGTCCTAAAACTTATATTTGGTCTGAAATGAAACCCATGGCTCTTCAAAAGGTTCATATCAGATCTAACTTTATGAAAAATACTTATGTGGGCAACATGCACCATAGAAAATGACAAATTGCACTAAAATGGAAATGAATCTCGATGGCCTATTTCATCAAGTCGAAATTCCCTCTCGGATTTTATATCACCAAACATCCAGAGCACTCGTGATGCTCCACTCTGTTATCGTGCACCCGCGTTGCCTTGCACGTGCACAATCTTCAAGTTTGTCGTTCATGTCCTAACTTACCTGCGCTCCAACCGATTTGGACCTCCAGACCACCCTACATGCGTCAATTGATCTCATGTGTTGTCGTCACACTTGGCAGCATCCCATCATCGCCACGCTCATCGCGGTGCGATCTCGTGGTGGAATCATGCTGATATGCTCGTGGTTGGTGCAACTAGTCGGTAGGGTGAAGTGATGGGGTAGTCCACATCACCGTTTTGTTTTGGTAGTAGGTGATGCAAACCAAAGATGTTCAAAATTCGCAAACAAAAGTTTTACAATGAAAAGTAATCTTACTCGGATGAAAAGTGTTACTCGGATGAAAGGTGGACTTTCTTCATCTCTCGACAACCTCAATCCTAGCAATACTAAGAGCATGCACATCGTATGTAAAAACTTGGTGTTAACAGAATCTGAATCTAACCGGTGGGAAGGATGAGTCTACCAATGCAGTGCAAGACTTAAGGCTAAGAAAATCAAATGGCAGGAGGGTCCACTTGTCATTAAATAAATATTAAATAAATGGCTGCATTTATTCTTATTTTACTCATATATTGGTGGGACAATTTTTGTTGTACCAAGAGAACATCAGTGTAGCAATTTTGGTTCTGCTATGTTTCGCTCAGCTTTATTGTTAGATTCAAGTCTAAACGGTACACATGCCTTAAAATGGATACTGGGATAATTTACTACACTTTTCTCAGATACTTTATTATTTGTCACATTGACCACCACCTGTCAGTGATACAAGCTGATAAAAGTGAAAAGTAAAATGTGGCAAATAATAAAATCCCCCGATCCAACGGTAGAGGATGACGAAACGTCAATTCTGTGTATTTTTTTTTTTTGACAGTGAACTATGGACTTTATTGATCTGTTGCAGCAAGATCGCTGACAACTAATTGAGATACAAAGTCTGGAACATGATCGTGCCATAGCATAACTCCACCCGGGGATAGGCTAGCACCATCAGCAGCTAAGACATGGGCCACTACATTGCAAACACGCTTACAGTACAAAATGTTGTAATCTATAAAGTTTGTAAGTAACAGGAATTTTGCCTCCCGGAAGAGAACTCCATGCCGAGCTGAATCAAACTCACTGGATTGAAGAGCTGACTTCAACAAAGTTGAATCAGTTTCTATGATTATTCTTCCTATGCCAAGCTGAGCTGCGAACTCAATGGCCTTCAAACATGCCGTTGCTTCAGCTTGAAGAGCATCGGCAACATGGGGGAGTTGGCCCATGCCTGCACCACATACGTCCCCATCACTATCTCTAATACAGAAGCCCCAGCCACCTGTGCCTGTTTCCCTGCAAAAAGAGCCATCAATATTGATTTTTAAGTAATCTTCAGGTGGTTCCATCCAACGATCAGTGGCAGGAGCAGGTGCAGGAACAATATTAGATTTGCACAAATAGGTATTAAACTCGGAAGTGTATTGGACCGCGAATGTGGCGACGGCAGCCGGAACAGGAGGACGGTCTCCAGCATTTACTGAATTTCGCACATCCCAGATCTTCCAGAGAATTGTGACCGCGAGTAAGCAGATGTTCGCATCCAGATTCAGTAAGGCTTCAAGTGTTTGCGATGCATTTGCGCATTCCAGCAATAGACCACGGACAAACTCCAGGTTTGCTTCGCGCCAAACTGATTTGGCAAACTTACATTTAATAAAGATGTGGCCGCAATCCTCATCAAGTCGCTGGCACAAAGGACAGAGGGTTTCAAGGTCTAGACCTCTATGTTTCAGGTTCATCTTGACGGGCAGGCTATTATGTCCCAAGCGCCAAAGGAACATGTTGATTTTCCTGGGGGTATTCAGGCTCCATATCTTTTGCCATGTGGTTGGCGCCCTTATTGTCGGATCTGCTACAGTAGATGAGGTCATTTCACCTGCAGCAACATCCAACAACTTCAGCCTGAGCTTGTATGCCGACCTGACAGAGAAGATACCCTTCGGGTCAGGATGCCAAGCTGGAAAATCATCAAATCCTTCTTGGATTGGGATGGCGAGGATCTGTACTGCATCATTGACATTGAAGGTTTGCCTCACCAGCTCGTGATCCCATTGTCCGGTGACAGGGGAAATGAGGTCAGAAACTTGCTGTAATAATTGATGACGATCACGGTGTGTAGTCGGTCTTCTAGTAACACCTCTTGGTATCCAAGGGTCCTCCCAAATGTTGATGCTAAGACCATCACCCACACGCCAAATTAATCCTTTTTTGATAAGGTCACGACCTTTTAGAATACTACGCCATGTGTATGATATTCCTTTAGTTGGTGAGACATTGAGAAAATCACCCGTCGGGAAGTACCTAGCTTGTAGCAATCTTGCACACAGAGAATCTGGATTAATAACAATTCTCCATGCTTGTTTTGCTAGCATTGCTATATTGAAGGAGTATAGATCTCTGAAGCCTAATCCCCCTTCTTTTTTAGGTTTTGATAATTTCTCCCAGGAAAGCCAGTGCAACTTGTTTTCTTTATCCATCTGACTCCACCAAAATTTGCAAATCATTGCAGATATTTCATCACACAACTCCTTAGTCAAGTCGAAACAAGACATGGCATAGGTGGGAATTGCTTGCGCCACTGCCTTGATAAGTATTTCCTTCCCAGCCTTTGATAGGAATTTTTCTTTCCATCCTTGGATTTTTGCCCAAATCTTACCCTTTAAGTATTGGAAAATTCTTTTTTTCGCCCTTCCAATATATACAGGAAGGCCAAGATATTTCTCATTAGCTCCTTCCCTTCTCATGTTAAGGCACTCAAGAATTTCAGATTTCCGAAGAGCGTTACAGTTTGGACTGAACAGGGCAGTGCTTTTCTCTTTGTTGATCAGCTGACCCGAACAAGTTTCATATAGGTTTAAGATGCGTTGCAACTCCGTGGCATTGTCGCAGTCCGCCTTGAGCAGCAGCAATGAGTCATCAGCAAAGAGGAGGTGTGAGACACTTGGCGCAGTGGGGCAGATTTTGATACCCTCGATAAGTCCTTGTTGGTTGGCAATGTGGAGGAGTGATGAAAATCCTTCAGCAACAATCAAGAATAGATAAGGGGATAAAGGATCGCCCTGTCTGAGTCCACGTTCTGGGTTAATGACGTCGGTAAGCTCACCATTAACCTTAATCCTGTAGCTTACGGATCGGACACATTTCATTATGAGAGACACCCAGCTAGAATGGAACCCAAGCTTGAATAGCATTGCTTCTAGAAAGTTCCATTCCACTCTGTCATATGCTCTACTCATGTCCAGCTTGACTGCCATATAACCATCTCCACTTCGTTTGTGTTTTATAAAATGTGTCATCTCATAAGCAACCAACACATTGTCAGTGATAAGCCGGCCTGGAATAAAAGCACTCTGGTTCTGAGAAATTATATCTCCAATAAACATCCTAAGTCTATTTGTGAGGACCTTGGAGACTATTTTGTAGATGACATTGCAGAGACTAATTGGTCTCAAATCTTTGACATACTGTGGGTTCTTAATTTTGGGGATTAAAACCACATTTGTGTTATTCCAATCTGCCGGCAACGGACCACCATTTAATACTTGCAGCACCTCAGTCTTAACATTCTCACCAACCACCTCCCAAAATCTTTTGTAGAAAATAGCTGGCATGCCGTCAGGTCCTGGTGCCTTCAGGTCACCAATGTTCTGCAGAGCCTCAAAGACTTCATCTTCAGTAAAAGGTGAGCAAAGGGAATCATTCATATACTTCGTGACCCGTGGCTGCACATGCTCTAAGAGATCAGAAATATTAGCTGATGGTTGAGACATGAAGAGTGACTTATAGTAATCATGAATATGTTGTTTCAGCCCATCCTGTCCCTCGATAATATTACCATTTTCATCCTTAAGATTTGTAATCTTGTTCTTTTTCTTTCTCTCGGAGCAACAACTATGAAAAAAGCGGGTGTTCCGGTCTCCATGCTTCAACCAATCAACATGAGCACGTTGTCTCCAGTAGATGTCTCGTTGATCCTCTAGACGTTCTAGTTTAAATCTTAAAACATGCTCGCGATGGACATGCTCCGCAGAAATTGTATCTTTGAGGCAGCGATTTAAGTCCTTCTTTGTTTTCTTGATGCGCTTCTCAAGATCGCCCAAGACGTTATGGTTCCAGTCCTGAAATTTCGCAGCAACATGCTTAATTTTATCTACTGTTGACCCAGAACCATGCAATGAATCGTTCCACGCCTCCTGCACAAGATGTGCACAACCATCCTCCTGAAGCCATGAGGCCTCAAAATGAAATGTGTGATCAAAGGTAGAGTCATGTGCCTGCATACAACTGGTGTCGAGAATCACTGGACGGTGATCTGAATGTCGGGGTTCACCGTTAATGATCTTTACAGCAGGATAGATAGAACGCCATTCAATATTTGCGACTGCTCGGTCAAGGCGCTCTTTAACATATCGATCATGGCGATGACTATGGTTCCGCCAGGTAAAGATATCTCCCATGAATCCAAGATCAGTTAACTCACAAAACTCAAGAGCTTCGCGAAATCGATCCATTTGGGCTTGAGGTTTTGGAGCACCACCAGCCTTCTCATGTTGGAATAATATTTCATTAAAATCGCCCATACAAAGCCAGGGGACTGAACCTTGCTGTTTAAGATTTCGAAGAGTTGTCCATGTTAAATCCTTATTGTCTGGATCTCCATAGACACCAGTGAACCTCCACAACACATCACCATCAGAAATATCAGCATCGATATATAGGCGCTTAACGTCACGTACTGAGACTATCACATCACGCTTCCACAATAGAGCTAGACCCCCACTCTTTCCATCACAATTGAAAACAACCATATTCGGCATACCTAGCAACCATCGGAATTTTTGCATACGCTGTTCATCAAGCTTTGTTTCAGAGATAAACAATACGTCTGGATCCTCACGCTTCTTGACATCCTGAAGCCCACGAACTGCCGATCGATTTCCGAGTCCCCGGCCATTCCATGCCGCAATCTTCATTGATCCTGCTTCCTACAACAATACTTCTCTTACAGACAGAACTTGCTTGTCAATGGAATGGGTCGTCTTTAGCTGTGGTAGCAGCCAGAGCAACACCCAACTTTGATTTTGCTTGGGAAAAAAACAGGATCAGGAAGAACCTAAGATGAGTTTACACAGGGATTTGAGATACCAGCGAGAGAGAGCGCGCGTAGTGAGGTGCAAGAGACGGGAAATGGGGGCAAGGATCCGGCGGCGAGATTCACCGGCGGCAGGAGGATGATATTGATCCAAAAATTTGCAGATTGTGGCTAACTAATTTGGAGATTTTTGGTCTTGGCTTGGAAGGGGAAATGGATTATCTATCGGGGGGAACAGATCAAGGAGGGATTGATGGATTAAGGAAAGAAGAGAATCAACCGAGGCAAACAGGAAAGATGAATCAGCGGGGGGGAGATTGGAGAAGAGATCAAGAATTGGGAAAGGATGAGGAAGAAAGAAGGTGTATTACGGCATTTCGCCAGTCGCCACGGAGGCAGTCTCTTTGCAGCTGACAGCGCTTGACCAACAACCTTCTCTCAATTCTGTGTATTTACTCGAGAGGCAGAGCATACAGTTCCAGGACCAAGTCGAACAGAAAGCCCTCGACCGCAGTTCGGTTCGCCGCTCGCGGCGCGGCGAAGACCCCTCTGCCTCCTAGATCACCCTCTCGCCATTCACCGGGGGCCGCCGACCGGCGCACGGAGCTCGCCGCCGTGATGGCTGATGCGATGGGCACAGCCTCTTCCTCCGGGTGGGACTTTACCTCGTGAGTGGTGAACCGGTGACTACCCCCCATTCCCTCTCCGGGTCTTTGCGCACGAAGCACGGAGCTCGCGTCATTCTGTTCTTACCTGTGGTGAAGACGGATGTAGTCAGCTTGTGGGCTTCGTAGCTTCTTGTGCAGTAAATTGTGTAGCTTGCCGACTGGCGACTGGCGACTGCCGAGTGCTGGATGGTCTATGACTAGTTTAGTACTCACCTTGCGCGCGTAGTGCTTGATGTATTGCCTGATAGAGTGTCAGTTTCTGGTGGTTGTTATAGCCTTATAGGAAGAATATACAGCAGGTGGAATTGAGATTAGGCGCATCTGATCAAGTTTTCCTAGTTTTAAATCATGTTGAGAATGTCACGGAACATCTGCTCCGGTTATGGATGATCTATGATAGAGCTGTCACCAATTAAATCACCTGAGTCGGTGATAGTTTTGTTAGCTGAGTGTTGACATGGAATACATGAAAGCGAAATACTGAGAAGATTCCAACTTGTGAAGATTGCAGACGCCACTGCGCCAGCATCTTGCTCCCAAAAGACATCAGTTCCCTCAAGCCCTGTTTCTGAAGCCACCATTACTGCAACCAATATCAGCATCGAAATAAAATCTGATTAGGATGGTCAATGAATTTGCGATTGGACGTCGCATCATTCCTTGACATATAAATAGCTCTACAAGCAGCAGCTGCCCCCACTAAAACCAATGATCTAAGCTGTTTAGGAACCATCCTAGCCCAATACCAAACATATGATCAATATTAGATCGTTTCTGAATACCCAATGCAATCCTAATAGCCTTCCAATGCAGACAAGCAATTAACACAATGGTATGGATACCTGAATGATGTATGCTAAATTGCTAACATTTACTGAAAAGTTGTGTGCGGTGCCTATTTAACCAACACAACCTCACCAAGAAATCCTTGAACTAGTGATGATCAACTCGATATATGTCGCTTTTCCTGCTCGTGTGCTGCTACCTTCAGTGTTGCTCATTTGAGAATTGCGACACTATATACATGCAGTACTGGATAATCAGAACTTAATGTAAATAATTTGCAATGTTGATGCGAATGTCCTCTTCCTACTCCTGCGCAAATTTGAATTCATGTTTGTGGTTCCTGGAGAAATTCTGCGGTGCAATATTAACTTTTCGTTTGCCAGTGATTATGAAGTTGATTACGGATCCGAGGAACATGCCTTCATTGTCTACAAGACACTAGCTGTTGACAAGGAGGTAAGATATCTCATTTGACCTCTTAACATGATGACTGCTTCATAAGCTCCTCATGTTTTCTTAGTTCATGGCATGTTTGTTGAAACCCTTTGATCTCTTTGTATCGCAGTTGCAGCCCGATAAGGTCAGGCGGGAGATGACTGTTTCTGGTAGCAAACTTCTCGTGTCAGTAAATCTACACCGACACTTCTAAGAATTCTCTTTGCGTTGCTCCATGAGGTGTAACTAGCCATTTAGACCTTCTCATCTATGAACTTTCAGGCACTTTGAAGCAGTAGAGGCTCGGTTTCTGCGGGCATCTTTCAGTGCCTTTGTTGATCTTATGGCACTTGTGACAAGGCTCGTCGAAGAATATGGTGGTGTGAGCCAGACCTGATGATGTCTGATGGCGCCATCTCTATCAAGTCACACCGTTCAACACTCTTCATTGTTAAGATAGAGGCTATATTTGGACAACACTCAACACAAGTAGCTGAGTTCGTGATGGATGTGACTGAACAAAATCTTGTGTGTATCGTGCCAGCTGAGGTGTTCTAGATTACACTGTTTTGTCGATCAACCACTGCACTTTTCGGCTCTTTTGCAAAGCAGTACAAAGACAGCATAAGAAATGTTGTTTGGTTGAGCCTGTATACAAAAGTAAGAGATAGCTAAACTAATTAGTTACAGAATCTCCAGTTAATTAATTAATATTGCCATGCTCATGCTTCAAACTTCTCGTCTGTAGTACTATGCATGACCAGGACACACGCATAACAGCATAAGTAGTAGCTCGTCTTATTATAACCACCAAACAGCGACAGAGGCACACCTGAAGGACAATCTGCTAGCACGGTACTACAGTCCCATATTACTTAACTAATCAACTCACACGAGCACACCCTGCAATCATACTTAACTAATCAACCCACACGATCGAGGACAACCCAATATCACTTCTTCTCTTCTGCATAACTTGCTGCTGCTGCTGTCGTTGTCGAAGTCTCTGTCTCACACGGTGGCGACGATCTCGATGACTTCCGCCGGCTTGTCGATCTTGACAACGTCGGTCTGCTGCTCGGTCGCCCTGACCTCGATCTTGTGCACGCCGAGGACGGGGACGGGGCCCACGGACAGGATGGCGACAGTGTGCACGGGCAGCTCGATCACCTGGTGCTGCTGCTGCTCGGCGGCGCCGCCATCTCCGAGGTCGGAAGTGGTCGGAAGCACAGCGTTGGTCGGCTGGTTGCGGTACCAGAAGTAGAGTCCCATCTGGGCGCAGCTGAAGAACAACCCTCCAACGTTCGGGTACTGCATGCGCGCATACAATTCATGATCAGAGATCCATTGACGAAGCTGGCTATCAGTGCCAATGGTGTAAGTATAGACTATATAATCAGGTACCATGACGTATGGGTCGTGGGTGAAGTAGCCGTAGCAGAACCACGCGACGGCGCTGAGGACGAGGCAGAAGGAGAGGCCGACGGGCATGTACTCGACGCTCTTGGTCTTGATCACCTTGAACTGCAGCCAAACCATGGGCATATGTGTCATGTCATTACGCAAGACGTGAACGAAGACAAGAAGAGAGACTTATAGCTAGTTAGAATTACTTACGATGACGGAGAGCGGTGCAACGAATACTGCCATGGAGAAGGCGAGGCAGACGCTGCCGAGGAACTTGACGCGGTGGGGCGGCGCGACGGCGTAGAGGGTGAGGACGACGATTAGCGTGAAGGCGGCGACGTCGAGGAGGAAGAAGTAGGCGAGCGTCCTGAGCCTGGCGCGGCGCGGCGCGAAGATGAGGTAGGCGACGATGTAGATGAACTCGATGCCGCACCCGAAGGCATTGATGGTGAGCAGCGCGGCGGAGTTGGTCTTGACCAGCGCGTAGAAGATCCACAGCACGCAGCTGAAGAGCGCCACCACGTACGGCACCGAGCTGAACCCGCCCGTCGTCTTCTTCTTCCACACCTGCACGAACGTGGCCCTGAAAATCCATGCCCACACATCGAGATCAGTCAGTCAGATTAATGGCGACAGACTGTTACTGCGAGTCTCCGATGCAGGGTGGTATTGTACTTACAGCGGGGCGAGGAACACCAGGAAGGAGATGATGTTTCCTGCACAACGGGAAGAGGAAAACCGACGCCGTTAGTTTCTCGGTGACATATTGGCAGTAAATCGAGTACTGTTTACATATTTTTATTTAGTGCGGATGCAACTAATGGCAAGGAATTAGTTGCAGGGGGAGCACGCACGCATCCGTCACCGCTCAACCAATCGCTATTCCAAGAAAGGGAATTCGGGAGGGATGAAGAGCGCATGGTGAGCTGTTGGTAAGAAACTAAGAACGGATGCACGCTAGATTAATGGAGGTTTAGCCCGTTAGGTGCGCGCAGCAATAAATCCGTGTCCGTGTGTAATGTGTTTGCGGATGGATGTGTTCGATCATGCTAGACTAGAATTGGAGGTGGCTTGCCCTGCTCTATATGCATTAACCTACCTATACGACGCTGTGATCAATGTAGATGATCATCAAACATGCGTGAGTTGCATGCATATAAACACCAAAGGCGTGTGTGTGTGAGTGGGCGCTAATCAACACAAAGTGTGCATTGTTTCTCCATCAGTTACCTGCGATGCCGGAGATGCTGATCGCCGGGTGATCGAACGAGAGGAGGCCGCCAGCCATCGCTACGAAAACTTAGCTACTGATATCAACTAGAAACTGTATGTAGGAAGCTAGAGGAGGGAGAGAGAGAGAGAGAGAGAGAGAGAGAGGAGATCTCAGCCTAAGCCAAAACCCCCTTTCCTACTCCCTTTCTACGTGACACAAGGATCAGTGGCTAGCTCTGAGAGAGATGCGACTGCTTCTTGTGTGGTTTGCCTCGGCGACGGGTGGTGGTTTATATAGTCGGGGGACGACTCCCTTTTGCTGGTGCTGTACAGTGAGCTGCCCACTCCCAGCCGTATGATCGACTCCTCAACCCTGATGAGAACGTTGCACTCTGTCCTTGATTTCATTTCATCTGGATCTCTTTTCTCTCTCAACATTTGTTACATTTGGAACATACTGACACAATGGGTTTTGAAAACGTCTCTCTCTCTCTCTCTCTCTCTCTCTCTAATGGGTGGAAACACACGGTACCGTAGCTTAATTGATTTGAGTGGTGTATTCTTGGTAAGTTGTGTGATCATGGGAAATAAAGACACAGCTCTAATAATAATTTAGCTATATATTTGTGAGGCTTCGTAGTGAAGCATTATGCATGTAACAAATGTTCAATAAACACTAGTTGGTCCTTGAGTCCCTTATTTTACTTTCCAAAAAATAGTCGGTTTCGGCTGAGCATTTATCTCTAATGAAGAAGCTCACTGAAAATATGTGTCGGTATTAAAAAAAGGTTCCATTAGCTTCATAATATTTGTAAACTTTATGGTTATTGGTTAATATACATTTGTTTAAATATGGTTAAATGATAATCGTTGGATGGAGATCTAGCACGACACAAAATTGACTTCCATTTAGGAATAGTGGCAATTAGTTCTGCGCCACCGCTAAGTGGGCGCTGCCACTAAAATTCTCTCCATTGTACGAGCACCACTAACTCTTGGCAAGTCGTTCTTCTATGCTACTGGATGCAGTTGGCGTTAGGTTAGGCAAACTTATGGTTAGTTTGACTTGTTTCTTACACGTGGGCCCAACCTTATACCACATTAACAAGACGTTTTTAAACCTTTTTTCTCATATGGAAATCACTTTTGGTGAGCTTTTGTTAAAATTCTTTGGATTTCGCGATTTCAGTAGACCTCGAAATAATTACCTTTCGGTTAAAATATTTCGGCACTTGCAGTACTGCACGGAATTCATTTTTTTATTATTTTAATGAATTTTAAGAGGAAGGTTTTGACCTTTGCCCAAAACAAAATCGAAATCATGGAGATTCACTGAATTGCAATGTTTCCAGTAGTGGCCAATGTTTTTTCTGAAACTGAAGTTCACTTTGCCCCGTCTGTAGGAGTCCCTAGAGTACCATGTACAAAGATTTGAGCGCGCATTTGGGGTGGGCATAATTTTTCTAATTTTCATGCTCCCTTTATCATGCGGCCACAGCTGTTATCCTCGACATTGTTTTGCGGCTCACCGTTGTGCACCTCCATGCCCTCCAACCTTATTATGATGTTCTCCACCTCGGCCGCCTCGCTGCTTTTGTTTCCTCCCTCCTTGAAGATTTCCCCTCCCCCCATTGGGTCGTGTGGTTAATGATGTGCTCTTCCGATTGGAAGTGAAGCACGTGAGTCCCGCCTGACGTTGGTATGCCTCCCATCCAACCATATATGTGAATTCCAAGTGGATCTAGCCACAAAGATAGAGTCAACGGAGTTGGAGAATGTTTGTGGGGCGGTGCAAGGGAAGAGGACACAGGTAGCCAAACTTAGCTGCTATGAAGCCCGGTGAATCGCCATTTTTAGTCCCTGCAGGGTAAAAATTCAAATCATTTATTCGAATTTGATTTTGTATTTGAAATCTCTGAAGTGGGGATTTTTGCTCCTCTCTCAAGGTGCATGTCGTCCGGATTTTTCTAAATATATGAAATGGGTGTAGCACTAAAACCTTGCCCAGCGAGAGAACTACAGTTAGCATATATATGTTTGATTACTATTTATATTACACATAGCCATACTAGCCCTCAGAGACTTGCACATGGAATTTCAGAAATTCCTATGTATGCAACCAATGCATTTGTGCACAGGTAATATGACAATAATTTGGACAATTTCATAGAGGTTGATAAGGCTTTGGCCATGATGTGTGGTAAAAACCTAGGTATGTAGAATGTGTTGATGTCAATTCACATTTTTATTTTTAACAAGAGATTGTGAAGACAGTCGTCAATAAATTATGTTAACAACTTACAAAACTCAATCAAGCATAATTGAGGATTTTCTCCTTAAGTATGACGCGAAGGCAAGTGTAAAGGAAGATATAGAAATGGAGGCAACTGATGATTTTGCATCAAGAGATGATGCTGAGAACTTTGCATGAAGGATTTGGCCATATCAAGAGATTATTCAGAAACCTTATTCCAAATGATTTTCAAGAAGCCTCTTTTATGATTAAGGAACATGCTGAAGTGCAACCTTTTATGATTTTCAAGAAGCCCCTATTCCAAATGATTCAGAAACCCTAAAAATTTTACATCTGATTTCTTAGTGAAATAAATGTATGATGTTATTTTTCAAATGGAACTCAACAAGACACCGGGCCCCGATTGTTTTCCTGCTGAGTTCTATAAGAGTAGTTACAATGGGAGTAACTAAGGTAATAACATAGATGCCACCTAGGCAAAAAAAAATGATGTGGCATGTAATTAATGAGTAGAGAGGCAAGTGGAGTAACTAAGCTAGTTACTATCACATCACAGTTTTTAAGAGAAAATGTGTGTATAGTAATAAATGAGACTACATATGACACTACCTCTTTGTTACTTTGCAATGTGAGGATAGTAACATAATCTAGTAACACGTGTATGTTACTAGTTGAAGTTACTTCCTATTGTGACTAGTCTAAGACCTTTTGGGAGGTTACTAGGGACGATTTAATGGCCTTCAACTACAACAAGGAAACTTGCCCTCGCTAAAGTTGAATTTAAGGGTCATTACGTTGCTCCCAAAAAGGAATGTGCTTCAAATACATCAATATAGACCAATTTATCTTCTCAATGTCAGTTTTAAAATCTTCACGAAAGTAGCTACTAATCGTATTACCGAAATCGCAGAAAAAATAATTAGGGCCCACTCAGTCTACGTTCATGCCTTGATGACACATTTTGGAAGGGGTGGTCGTCCTACATGAGCCTATCGATGAAAAGTCGTCAACATAGCCATGTTTGCCATCGGCGTGTGTTGGCGTACTGAAAGTTGTCAGTGTAGGACTAGTGGGCCCCTCTTTAACGGATGGTGGCCGTTTGACGCTGGCAGCAGCTACGCCGACAACAAAGTCGTCAGCCTAGCATGGACCTACCGCACATGTGGCCATTTTTTCCATTTTTTTATTTTTTACTACTATTATTTTCTAAAAGTTTCTCAAGTGGTCACAGACTTAATCTCATGTCAAACTAATCACACTTGGTCAAACTTTCAGTCGGTCACCCATCTTTAAATTGCTACAGCCCAAGCACGTTTAACTTAAGCAGGTTTAACTTTTGAGTTCTTTCCGAATGAGCTTCCAAATAAGAAGGTATACCTTATTGATACTAGTATTCTATCAATCATGTTAACCCCTCGATCATGACGTTTCACTTCTTTATTTATTGTTTAAATTTCAAAAAAAAACTGAAATAATAATAATGATTATGTAACAATAATCTTTGAATAATAACAAAAAATGATTTTAACTTTATTTTTGCCTTTTCATTTAATATGGAATAATTCATATATATCTTTAATCCGTAAATCGTATTCAAAAAATAAATGTCTAAATCGATTAGAAAAATGACATAAATCCAAATATGAGATATGTATCATCTTTTACATAAAAGAAACATCGATAGTTTTAGAAAACTTGACCCCTTTCGATTAATAGTCATGGTGGCTATTTTAACCCTTTTCCAAAAAAAAATCAAAGAAACTAAAAAAAACTCAAAAAATACATCCTATGGCGTGTAGTCCTTTTATTTGTACTAGTTGCTATAAAAATGATAAACTTGATTTTTGACATTTTTCAGAAAAATCTTCAAAAAAAGGTCTATCATGTATAAACATCTATAAGTTCCAGGCGAAATGACCAAGTTATGGCCATTACCATGTTATAGTTTGTGATAAAGTTCTCATATTAGACAAATAAGTGTATCTTGGTATAGAAAACAATGGTGCTGAAGGGATTTTTTGAATTATTTTTATAAATATCAATTTTCATTCTCTACTTTTTGTGAAACAAGTACAAAAATATGGTGCAAAATGAAACCCTGCCGGAGAGGGGAATCATCACCGGAGGGTTCTACATCACCATGCCCGCCTCCGGACTGATGCGTGAGTAGTTCATCCTTGGACTACGGGTCCATAGCAGTAACTAGATGGTTGTCTTCTCCTTTTGTGCCATCATGTTTAGATCTTGTGAGCTGCCTAACATGATCAAGATCATCTTTATGTAATGCTACATGTTGTGTTTGCTGGGATCCGATGAATATTGAATACTTTGTCATTGCTTCATAACATATCATGTTGTGTGTTGTTTATGATCTTGCATGCTCTCCGTTGCTAGTAGTTGCTCTGGCCAAGTAAATGCTTGTGACTCCAAGAGGGGGTATTTATGCTCGATAGTGGGTTCATGTCTCTATTTAATCTGGGGCAGTGACAGAAAGCTCTAAGGTTGTAGATGTACTGTTGCTACTAGGGATAAAACAGCAGTACTTTATCTAAGGATGATGTTACTTACTTACTTTACACACATTGCTTAATGCAATAATCTGTTGCTTGCAACTTAATACTGAAAGGGGTGCGAACGCTAACCGGAAGGTGGATTATTAGTCATAGATGCGGTTGGAACGGTCTATGTATATTGTTGTAATGCCCAAATGAATCTCACACTAGACATCATGTCATTAGTATATGCATCATTATGCAGCTCTTTATTCTATCAATTGCCCAGCTGTAATTTGTTTACCCGCATGTATGCTATTATTATTATTATGGAGAGACACCACTAGTGAACTGTGGACCCCGGTCCTTTTCTTTAAACTGATAATACAACCAACTGCAAACTGTTACTTTCATTCTCTGCAAACAAACATCATTCTCCACACCATACGGTTAATCTCTTTGTTACAGCAAGCCGGTGAGATTGACAACCTCACTGTTGAGTTGGGGCAAAGTTTCTTGATTGTGTTGTGCAGGTTCCACGTTTGTTGCTGACACCGGTGTGGCGCCGTGCCCAAGTCAGCCAGCAACAACCTTCAGACGTGTTCTTCATCTCCTACTGGATTGATAACCTTGGTTTCACAACTGAGAGAAATTTGCTGCTGCAGTACTTCACACCTTCCTCTTGGGGTTTTCCAACTCATCACCACCGTGTGCATCAAATAAAATTTCTGGCGCCGTTGCCGCGGAGATTTAAGCACATCTGCAAGGGGAGTCTCTCACTTCCCAATCTCTTTACTTTGTTTTTGTCTTGCATTTTATTTACTGTATTATTGTCTTGTTTGCTTAATATCAAAAATACAAAAAAATTAGTTACTTGCATTGTTATTTTTATTTCGGTTTGGTCTTTTATTATTTCGGTTTCTATTTTTGTTTATTTCGGTTTGTCCCTTAAATTGCTAAGATGACTACTGCTGAGAATACTAAGTTGTGTGACTTTACTAGCACCAACAATAATGATTTTATATGCACACCTATTGATTGCTGCACCTGCTTCCAAAGCAGAATTCTTTGAAATTAAACCTGCTTTGTTAAATCTTGTCATGAAAGAGCAATTTTCTGGTGTTAGTTCTGATGATGCTGCTGCCTATCTAAATAATTTTGTTGAACTTTGTGAAATGCAAAAATATAAGGATATAGATGGTGACATTATAAAACTGAAATTATTTCCTTTGTACTTGAGAGGAAGAGCTAAAGAATGGTTACTTTCATTACCTAGGAATAGTATTGATTCTTGGATTAAATGCAAAGATGCTTTTATTGGAAAATACTATCCTCCTGCTAAGAATATTTCTCTAAGGAGTAGCATTATGAACTTTAAGCAATTTGATAATGAACATGTTGCTCAAGTTAGGGAAGAGAAATTAAAACTTGAAACTTCTATCCCTAAGAAGTTAGAAGATGGTTGGGAGCCCATCATTAAAATAAAAGTGAATGAATTTGATTGCAATGCTTTGTGTGACCTTGGTGCAAGTATTTCTGTTATGCCTAAGAAACTTTATGATATGTTTGACTTGCCACCGTTGGCACATTGCTATTTGGATACTTTTCTTGCTGATAATGTTTGAAGATATCTTTGGGGAGAGTTAATGATGTTCTTATTATGGTTAACAATAACCTTGTCCCCGTTGATTTTATTGTCTTGGATATTGAGTGCAACCCCTCTTGTCCTATTGTTCTGGGAAGACCTTTCCTTCGCACGGTTGGTGCTATTATTGATATGAAAGAACGAAATATAAGGTACCAGTTCCCACTTAAGAAAGATATGGAACACTTTCCTAGGAAGAAGATAAAGCTACCTTTTGATTCTATTATTCGTACAAACTATAATGTTGATGCTTCTTCTCTTGGGAATACTTGAGTTTTGCTTTCTGTGCCTAGCTCAAAGGCGTTAAAGAAAATCGCTTATGCGAGACAACCCAAGTTTTATTCCTGTTATTTTATTTTATTGAGTCAAGGAACATGCCTAACTCTGTAGCAATTCATTTGTATCTTTATTTTATTGCATTGTTGTGCCAAGTTAAGCCTCTAGTAGAAAAGTTGATGTTAGATTTGGATTCCTGCGCAGGAACAGTTTTCTGCTGTCCACCGTTAAATTCGTAAGAATTCATAGAAAAATGAAAATGACCTGGGATTTTTTGTGCGTAATCCTTAGATATATATGCAACTTTCATTAGTTTTGAGTTTTTTTATCTGAGCAAGTTAAGTGCCTCGAAAAAATTCGTATTTACAGACTGTTCTGTTTTTGACATATTCTGCCATTTATTTTGCATTGATTCTTTTGCTGTATTTGGATGGATCTTTTTGTTCCATAAAATTCCAGTAGCTGTAGCTAATGTCCAGTACCATAATAATGATTGTCTCCATGCAGAATATGAGAATTTTTGATTATGCACTAACCCTCTAATGAAGTCTACTTTGAGTTTGGTGTGGAGGAAGTTTTCAAGTATCAAGAGAGAGGATGATATGATGTGATCAAGAAGATGAAAGAGCCTAAGCTTGGGGATGCCCCCGTGGGTCACCCAAGCATATTTCAAGAAGACTCAATCGTCAAAGCTTGGGGATGCCCAATGCATCCCCTTTTTCATCAACAACTTATCAGGTAAACTATATTTTAATTCGCCCACATCTTATGTGCTTTACTTGGAGCGTCTGTTTGTTTTTGTTTTTGCTTTTGTTATTTTTGTTTTCTGAATAAAATGGATCCTAGCATTCTTGTGTGGGAGAGAGACACTATCCGCTTTTTCATTCGAATACTTCTATTCTTCACTTATACTTGTTGAGTATTCTTCTATAGCTACTGCAATACTTTCAGCTCTTGTTTTTCATGCATCTCTTGTTCAGAGCTGTTAGTTCTCATATGTTATACTCTTTTGCTTCATTGTTAAATACTTGGAGAGTTTATGTTTAAATAAGTTGATTGGTGTTTGGTTAGGAACAGAAAATGTTAAATGTGGTAGATGGTATAACTAAATGATACATAATCTTGTAAATCATTAAATTGTGTCACTTGAATCATTGATGTTGTTTTGAGATATTAATATGCTTAATGGTAAACATGATGGTTTAGTAAGGTGGAATGATTAATGGTTGGTCTAGAAAACTTGAAGCTGTGCCACACTTAAATTTCCAGTTGATAGCATAATGAAATATGACTCCTAATGTTAAAAGCAACCGTAATGACTTTGTGTTATGCGCTACGGTCGGAGTCCCAACAGTGACTTGTTCATTTGCCACAGTCCCTCGTGGAGTGATTTTCATTATGCCTTGTAAGATCATATTTCTATTTGGAATCCTTTTTCTTGTGAGTTCTAAAGCTGCGGTTTTCATGGCACTTCCACCTCCATATTTGCTAGCCTCTTCGGTACTTTGCATTGCCCTTTCTCACATTGAGAGTTGGTGCATACTTCGCGGGTACATCCAAAACTCGTGAGAGATCTTCATCGTGTTCTCCTACACATAAGCCAAATATCTTCCTCAAAACATCCACCATACCTACCTACTACAACATTTCCATAGCTGTTCCGAGATATATTGCCATGCAACTTTCATCTTACATTACATGACTTGTTGTCATTTATCATTTATATATTGCTTTGCATGATTCTTTACAGCTGATGTGTGGTTTTACCCATGTTACGCTAGATCATTGCATATCCTGCTACACTAGCAGAGGCACCGTTTCATACATTATGTTTTATTCATCATGAGATATTTGTACCAAAAAGTGTGTTGTCATATTATCATATTAGGATGTTTGCCCCTTAAAGTGAAAAGAGCCATGGAGGCCATCGAAAAGAGAAACAGAAAAATACAAAAAAATAGAAAAAAAAGAGAAAAAGAGAAAAAAAAGAATAAAAAAGGGGGCAACATTACTACTATTTATCCACACTTGTGCTCATGTTATAGCACCCATATTATTCATAGTCATCATTTGTGCTCATGTTTAGCACCTATACTCCATATGAGAGAGTTTTCATGTTTTACTTCCATAACTATGTGGGGAACTTTACACTATAGAACTTAGCTTGTATATTCCAATGATGAGCCTCCTCAAAAGTGCTCTAGGTCTTCATGAGCAAGCAAGTTAGATGCACCCCCACTAGTTCCATTCGAGAGCTTTCATACACTTATAGCTCTATGTTCATCCGTTGTGTGGCAATCACTACTCCTTGCATAGCTTCGATTGTAAGACTTCCTCTTGTCTAATGATCACTTTCAGCTTTGTGAGACTTTCTTCCGTTGGCCTTCCAAACCCCCATTAACATTCTCTTAGCCACAACATACTGGTGCCAGGAACCAACGCTGAACACTTTCTTGTTTTTGTGTGAACAAATAGAGAAATGATCTTCTATGTGCATATTGCTATTACTTGACTTGATCCTTTCACAAAGTTGTCATGATTGTTTGATTCATTAGATGATTATATTGTTGTGCTTGAAGCTTAAATCATCTTTAATATCTACTTTGCACGGTTGATTGTTCTCTATTACTGATTCATTGAAAGTTTTGCTATGTTATGCCTACTTGTTTATTCATTACTCATTTGATATCAATATAAACTACAGCTTTTATTCATTTGATCTCAACTTACATGCATTACATTATTATTTGATCAAGATTGTGTGAAAGCATGTCACTCCAGAAATTATTTGTTATCGTTTTACCTACTCGAGGACGAGTAGAACTAAGCTTGGGGTTGCTTGATACGTCTCAAACGTATCTATAATTTCTTATGTTTCATGCTTATATTATACCAATTGCCTACATGTTTTATACACATTTTATATTGGTTTATGCATTTTCTGGAACTAACCTATTGACAAGATGCCACAGTGCCAGTTCCATGTTTTCTGCTGTTTTTGGTTTCAGAAATCCACTTAAGGAAATATTCTCGGAATTGGACAATTTTTATACCGAAGATCATAGAATTCCAGACACGTTCCAGAAGTCTGAGGGGGAAAAGGAGACGGGCACCGAGGCGCCCACCTCAAGGGGTGGCGCGGCAGCTTCCTTGGCCGCGCGGGCACCTGAGGTGGGGCCCTCGGGGCTCCACCGCCTTCGCCCCTTCGCCTATTTAATCACCACCCCCCCCCCCCCCCCCCCCGAAAACCTAAGGCAAACAACCCGAACACTTTTCCACTTTTGGTCACGGAGCCGCCGCCGTCGTCAACCCTAGTTTGGGAGGGTTCAGAACCTGCTCCCGGCACCCTACCGGAGAGGGGAATCATCACCGGAGGGCTCTACATCACCATGCCCGCCTCCGGGCTGATGCGTGAGTAGTTCATCCTTGGACTACGGGTCCATAGCAGTAGCTAGATGGTTGTCTTCTCCTTTTGTGCCATCATGTTTAGATCTTGTGAGCTGCCTATCATGATCAAGATCATCTTTATGTAATGCTACATGTTGTGTTTGCTGGGATCCGATGAATATTGAATACTTTTTCATTGCTTCATAATATATCATGTTGTGTGTTGTTTATGATCTTGCATGCTCTCCGTTGCTAGTAGTTGCTCTGGCCAAGTAAATGCTTGTGACTCCAAGAGGGGGTATTTATGCTCGATAGTGGGTTCATGTCTCTATTTAATCTGGGGCAGTGACAGAAAGCTCTAAGGTTGTAGATGTTACTTATCTAAGGATGATGTTACTTACTTACTTTACACACTTTGCTTAATGCAATAATCTGTTGCTTGCAACTTAATACTGAAAGGGGTGCGGACGCTAACCGGAAGGTGCATTATTAGTCATAGATGCGGTTGGAACGGTCTATGTATATTGTTGTAATGCCCAAATGAATCTCACACTAGACATCATGTCATTAGTATATGCATCATTATGCAGCTATTTATTCTATCAATTGTCCAGCTGTAATTTGTTTACCCGCATGTATGCTATTATTATTATGGAGAGACACCACTAGTGAACTGTGGACTCCGGTCCTTTTCTTTAAACTGATAATACAACCAACTGCAACTGTTACTTCCATTCTCTGCAAACAAACATCATTCTCCACACCATACGGTTAATCTCTTTGTTACAGCAAGCCGGTGAGATTGACAACCTCACTGTTGAGTTGGGGCAAAGTTTATTGATTGTGTTGTGCAGGTTCCACGTTTGTTGCTGACACCGGTGTGGCGCCGTGCCCAAGTCAGCCACCAACAAATTTCAGACGTGTTCTTCATCTCCTACTGGATTGATAACCTTGGTTTCACAACTGAGGGAAATTTGCTGCTGCACTACTTCACACCTTACTCTTGGGGTTTTCCAACTCATCACCACTGTGTGCATCAATTATATCACATAAATATCGCTAGTTTCAGAAAATTTGACCTCTTTCGATGAATAAACATGGTGGCCATTTTAACTGTTTTTCAAAAACATCAAAGAAAATGAAAAAAAAAACTCAAAAAAAAGATATCATCCGGCATGGAGTCCTTTTATGTGTATTATTTGCTATGAAAATGGTAAAAATGTTTTTTGCCAAATTTTTCAAAATAATCTTTATAAAAAGATCTATCATGTATAAACATCTATTGTAAGTTTCAAGTCAAATGATTAAGTTATGGCCATTTCCACAACATAGTTTGTGATAAATTTCTTATATTCGTCAAATTGGTGTATCTTCGTATAGAAAACAATGGTGCCGAGGGGATTTTTATAAATATCATTTTTCATTTTCTAAGTGCCAAAAATGACTTCTTTAGCGAAGCAAGTACGAAAAATATGGTGCAAATGGCACCCGTGTAATTTTGATGAAATCAAAACATTTATATTGTTTCATTTTATCTGGTTTAAGACTTTAAATTAAAAGTATCATGCAAGAAAAAAATCAAATGCAAACATAACTAAATCATAGGAAATAAAAACATTAATGTTGAATTTTCTAAAACTATTTATGTTTTTGTGATGCAAAATATGATATGGATGTCATATTTGAATTATTCTCATTTTTTAATCTATTTAGATATTTTACTTGTTCAATTCTGATTAATGGATTTAAGGATATGAATTATTTCATATTAAATGAAAAATAGCTATGCTGACGGCTAAATAGGTTAAAAAAAACTATGCCGTCGGCACAGCCCTCGATCGAACCTGACCTACGCCGACGGCTAAACTGCGTCGACGACCTCTTTGTTGGGCTGCCCAGCTCGAGGTGTGCCCTGACAAAAGCCGTCGGCGTAGAAATCAGCCGTCGACGTCTCGCCGTTTTCATGTAGTGATAATGTCCATGAGCGGAAGTGTTTTCCGACAGTATGTCACCGATGTGAATTCTTCATATACATCCTTGAGACCATCTTAAAGTAAGTACCACTGCAAATTAATTATGTTCCTTTTTCCTTCCCCATCTAAGAAATATCATTCCCCAAGATATTTTCGTTCACAAAAGGTAGAAGGTACAGAGCAAGTGAAAAAACTGAGCACCCATGCAAAGCCCACAGTATGAACAGTTTAGCTGACAAGAGCAGAAGAGATATATGTTGACTGAATCACCATTGGTGAACTGAAACACGATCGCTGAAAAGTGACTTGATCAAGAATAGTATTGCAGGGATTATCCTCCACTATGTGACCAGCTATCAAATATCATAGTTCTAGGAAACCGTGTGAATTAGTAATATTAGTTAGCAGAGATTTCTTGCAATCAGTAGGGATACCATTTCAGAAGATCATACTGTTACTACTTACTAATACTATATATATGAGATGCAAATTTTCCTTGCAGAAAGCTATGGACTAGTATTAGTTTGAAGATGTAATGGTTATATGGTAATTAAGGTGTCTAATCACAGGGATATGTATGCTTAATCTCAAGAAGATGACAGTTATGAGTATTCCTAATAAAATATGATCGCGTGGTTTTTACTTTATGTAGGGAAAAAACTCAATGATATGCATGAAAAAGCCTGTTCAAGGGTCGAGGGAGGTTCAAAATTCAGAGTTTATTCTTATGTACTAGTGTTAGTTAATTTCTCTTTGTCTTCAAGTTGATCATTGGCACTGGACCCAGCACATAATTCATATCAATAAATAAGATTGTTTTCACCAAAAGAAACAAAAGGTCAAGAAACTAGCTCTTGTGCCTTAACGTTCATAGCAGCTAGCTGCAAACGCACACCACATTATTATTGTACTGGTTTGGAGTTTTATGCATTTGCACTACATACTTTCTGGATGCATCTTTCCCTATATGATGCAATTCCTGTTTTTTTGGTCAGCTGGCTCCTGAGGAAGCAATGCTGTCATCATGCAACATGAAGACCGTGTAAACGTCTACAAAACCGAGGGAAAGCAGGATCTAGGTGTTCACTTTGAAAAGAAAAACAAGGAAAGTTGGCACACACACACATATATCACATTATTTTTTGTACACGGCAGGGATGATAAGTATTCTTAGCGAATGACAGTTTTAGCAACAATTGTTCAACCAGGCCACTCTCTGTCCATGGAATGCATGCTACTAGCTAGTCTTTTGCTATTAATGTTTCATAGACCTAGCTTGCCCAAAGAGATTCTTTTTTTTAGAGGTTCTGTATAAGTATACATGTAGCTGGCCTCCAATATTTATCTCTTCCCAAAATTTAGCATATGAACGTATTAATACTCCATCGGCAAATACAGGGATACATCAATGAACTGGATCAGCGGATGCAACTGTCCAGTGATACCCCATTGTTCTTAAAGGAAATTTGGTAGCTTGCAAACCACAACCAGTTACAAATTTAAACTGACATTGTTTGTTAGGCTGATGATGAGTAGTAACTTGCTGGTCTCAGTTTTCTTGTTTCTTATCCATAGCAGCATTCCATCATCCAATTACAGAAAAAGATGGTGAGATGTGATCTTGCTTGTCTTGCCATGTCTCATCAGGTTGTTGCATCATTCGACATCAAATTTAGACAAGATGTAGCAGTTAGTTCTTATCATGCCAATATTACCCACCGGTTGTTTCAGAAGGCACGCATAAATAAATCCATGCTAAGACACAGCCGGTAGGTGATAAGCTCTGTTATCTTATCCTGCCTAAAACTGCAAAAAGGAAAACTAGATCTAGAAATTGTGAGCATCACCTATTTTGACGTCAGTGCAGATGTTCTTACACAAAAGTAAAACGATCTTATGGTGTTTTTCACAAAAAAAAATGTCCTTAGGCTGTTAGAGAGCTCCTATGCATTATATGTCTGCATCGAAGCTACCAAAGGTAAGTGTGTTTCTCTGAAACTTGGCCCTTCCTAAAAGAAAAGTTAATGGATGGTTACATGTTCTCTTCCTAAAAACGTTAATTAATAAATAATTGCTAATGTGAGGCCATGTATGACATCAAACCTATGCTTTTTAGATGGAGATGTTAATTCCTCTCTGTTACTGTCATTTCTGACTACTTGTCTACATACATGTTCTCTTCCTAAAAACGTTAATTAATAAATAATTGCTAATGTGAGGCCATGTATGACATCAAATGTCAGCGTCCCGGGCCCAGCTCCACACACTCACGTCGTGCTCGGACGTTTCCTGGCCCATGACCGCGCACACAGCCCAGCTACAAGGAGAGAGCCCACCTCCAACCCAAAAGCCCGGACTGAAGGGTGGAGGGGACTCTCCCTTATAAGCTGGGTGTGGCCTCCTCCCACTAGCGAGGTGGGACTAAAGTCACCGGCAACGCTTGGTACCTAACACCCCATCCCCCTAGGAAGCCCCCCAGGCGGGCATGGCGGTGCTGGCTCTGATACCATTTGTCAGCGTCCCGGGCCCAGCTCCACACACTCACGTCGTGCTCGGACGTTTCCTGGCCCATGACCGCGCACACAGCCCAGCTACAAGGAGAGAGCCCACCTCCAACCCAAAAGCCCGGACTGAAGGGTGGAGGGGACTCTCCCTTATAAGCTGGGTGTGGCCTCCTCCCACTAGCGAGGTGGGACTAAAGTCACCGGCAACGCTTGGTACCTAACATCAAACCTATGCTTTTTAGATGGAGATGTTAATTCCTCTCTGTTACTGTCATTTCTGACTACTTGTCTACATTCGCCCCATCATGAACTGGGAGACTGAAGTGCATGTGTGTGTGCATGCATGGTTGTACTGCATTTCACCGATGGCCTTCCACTAAGTTGCTCCGGCCAGCTTTTCCATTGTTAATATTTCTTGTTCAAGAACGGCATATCTGATCCTATACATGATTACCATGTCTCCTGTGCCATTTCCTCAAGTTTCTATATTTTTCTGAAACACACAGTTTTTTTAGAAAAGGGTACCCGGCCTCTGCATCAAAATGATACACACAGCCTTATTTATAAATATAAAAGAGTATCATCACGGTATATCCAGCATTACAATTCAAAGATCACAAACAGTGGAAACAAAAATCAACCACCTAAAGATGGATGTGTTAAACATCGATTCTTCTAGGATGCAACCATCCTCCCGGGTATAAGATAAACCGCACGACCGCCAGCATGAGGGTACATCCGGTATCCATGATCGTCCGCTGCTCCACAGGTAGGAGTAAGGACCATGATTGAATCCAGTAGATGGCTCTGTTGACAACCTGAAACACACAGCTAAATACGCGTAGTTTTGTATGTACAACTCAAGGTAGCAGGAATCTGTCTTTGCATACTACTATTATTCCTGGTAAGAATCTTTTCACCCTTTTTTGCATGCACATATAGTTATTGGAAATATTATATATAGTGTATGAAGTATATTTTATTTTCGCAAACATGTATGATGGAAAGCTGTAGTTTTCGGCTATGAAAAATGTAAGAAAAGGGTTCTTTACAAATGGTATAACGATTCAGTTTGGGTACTAGCTAGTTGACCAGAAAAGTTCCACCAGAGTACATACATACATTAACTAACCTGTGGAGAACCTCAAATACTATCTCACTCAAAGCAAACAAGGACAGCCGCTTTGAAGCCATTTAACTAGGTAGGCCACTGAATAAACCTGGGAACAAAACTGCCACGTCGATTACCTGTCATTGAGCTAAATCTGGTCGACAGGGACAGGAGTCCTCACGGACCTGTTACTTCTGGGACCCAGCCGATCATAATGAAAAAATTCGCGTCAGGTTCATATATTCGCTTATGTCTACAGGCAACTATATTTTTCATTCATAGCACATCTGTTGGGTTTTATTAGATCCAAATCTACAAGCAAGAACAATAATACCATAAAACACCATCCCAACATTAAGGATCTATTATAAGAAGCTAGCGTGAAGACTGAAACGTTGAGCATCACTGAGAAGCTTAAGCTGTTGGTCTGAAGAAACGTTGGAAGTTTTCTTTTGTGTAGTACCAAGGTCTGGGTGCTTTCCCTTCTGTAGCTTGCAAACTGAGAGACACTCTTGTTCTTGTTAAGGTGTCTTTTTAGGAGTTGTTCCAGAAGACTGTAAGCTTGTGTTTTGTGTTATTCGTAACGCTGGCAAGCTTAGGAAGATATATTATGCTTTTGTGAACAGTCGGGCAATAGTCTTTCCTCTAAAAAATACTACTACTATTAATTATGGTGTACGAGAAGGTTCCATGTAAAAAAAACATAGGGCTTGTGCGGCGAGGCTGGGGTGTAGGAATTGCCAGTAACTTTTAAACCGTTTTTGGAGGTGGAGGTGGCAGGCGAATGTAGTACTCTTGGCTTGGGGGAAACCTCTTTTTTGAAGTTAGGGCAAGTACAGCGCGGGCGCTTACCCAGGCGCTAAGGAATTAAATCCTGGCGGTTTTGTGCCTATCCTACTCATTTTCTTGGCATCGACGACAAACTAAGCATCCGACGCTTATTTAACGCGTGCAAATAATGACTCCAGGCGTCCGACGCTATATACATAGCATAACCGATCAAATTAAGCGCCTCATTAAGAGTCCACCGACGTACATGCCCTTATGCATCCATTTCTGTCGTATTTTCCTAAAAAAAGACCAGAATCCGATCAAGTAACCACGGTTTATTAAACACGGAAAACCCACGAGGAGATAATTAATCAAGAGAACGTAGGCAGAGGCATTGTACCATATATGCAGATCTCTTTAACCTGCTACTAGCTGGGTAGGTAGGCAGGTCTATGCAAGCTAGTGCTGATAATGCTGTACCCATTTTCCCAATCTTGTTTCACGCACGATCAAGAGCATGGGGATATATGGCAACTTGTGTGGTCAGCCCCAAAACTTCCATATGCACCGGATTTACTAGTGGCGGTTGCAGTAAGGGTTAGGCGGCCTTTTCCCCTTTCTATCTCATCTCACTCTTCCTCCCTTAATCCATTCTCTCAGGTCTCACCATTGCGTTGCAAATCTCTACCATTTTCACCTTCAGCAACCGGCCGGACAGAGAGGCGAGCACATCACAGCCATATCTTGCAAAGAAAGAGCGCATTGAATGATTCATCATGAATGTGTTGAGCAAGTTGCCACCTATAGAAAATCCAGTGAGATGAGATGGTGAATCTGCGTGTTTACATTGGCTTTCAAACTTTAGGGCCCCTTTGACTTGCAAGATTTTCAGATCGCCAAGATATATAAGGACGTAGGATTGCAAATTTCTCATGTGTTCTAAAACACCGTTCTAAAGAATTGACCAAACCAGAAGAAAATTGTAGAAAAAGTTGTGGGGCAGAAATTATCCTGTTGAAGAAAAGTCCAAACAAAATACTTGCATCAAATTAAACTACCTACGAGAAAGATAATTTCTAACAATACCTAGCAAGCGTTCATTTTTTTAATAATATATGGTGTTGAACTTGACGACTAGTATTGGGTTGCACCTCTTTGAATCCAGAGTTCCAGAGACAGCAAGGACGGGAACACGGCGATCATGTGCCCTATACACCCAGAGAAAACCAACATAAGTACAGCTGAGGAGATCAAATGGAGTGGCTTTGCCGTGCATTTTGGTGGTTATTCCCAGTACCACTAGAAATTTCTGATTCATGTAACTACTGATCTGGCCGTTGGTTCTTCCAAAATGGCAAGTTGATGTGAAGGATTCTGTATATTTTGATAACCTTTTTCTTTGTGTCATCTTATCGTGTCAGCTGTTGCCACTGGCCACTGGTGCATTATTAAAGTGCATGCCTCAATGTCGTCGCGTGTACGAGGTTCCAGTTGCATTGTCCAGTCAACACCAAAGAAAACAAAGAAAAAGTATTAGTTGCATGCTAGGCCTACCAATCATTGAGCTCCCAATTATATTGGAACAGCAGTACTATATGTCCATACCTAGAAAGCATGCTGGGACTAGGTAGCTCTTTAATCTCGTTGACCTTTAAACACATTGATATATACAAAATGGTTCAAATCTCATGTGAATTTAGAGAAATTATCCCGTTCGTATGGAAGATTTATACTAACTTGTTCATGTGTTTCTCCAAAAGATTTTCAGAAGTACTCCATCTGTTCATAATATAAGATGTTTTAGATATCTCAAGGTGGATTAGTACAGACTAAAATCAATGGATATACACACACTAAAATGATGCATACGAATTTATGAAAACTGAGAAGCCCTAAAACATCTTATATTTAGTAACGGGGGCCGGAGTACATGCAAGCACTTTAGTTAAGAGAATATCATTGTCAGATTAGGTATGGGTCAATTAAGCATCACATATTTACATCCATCTATAAATAAGTTCACCTTACACTGTATCTCGTAACCGAATCTTAAACAACAGATCTCTTTCAAGGAATTGAAGCAAGTTTTTATCTTTTGACCTTACCTGCTCTAGCTCCTATAGGTAGAAATCCAATGTGCACCTTCCCCCCCACGCATCTTCTTTCTAAAATCTTCTTTCTAGTTTTTTTTAGGAGTAACTTTACTTTTTATTCTTTAGATGTGACATTTTGACAACTTTTACCCAATTACGATAATCTTGCAACATGTTACCGCTTAGTTGTGACATTTGTAAAAACTTTTTACCATAATTCCTTATTTTTCTTAAACTAAAATCCATATCCACTTCTCAGAACTACTCCTACATTATAACTGCGTGCAGCCAACTCAGACCTTTAGGGGTATCCAAAATCATGCCAAGATTCCTCAATTTCAGTGAAACTCTATGAAATTGTATCAATTATGCTGAATAGGTGCGGCGATCTCCGCTAGGCTGCTCGTGCACAAACCACAACTAAATCTAGGTGCAATAGGTGATATGTGAAAAACCCGTATGATATGAAAATCATGGCGGACGATCCTGAGATCGCCCCTACGTACCACTATAGCCATTGTTGCAACACCGACCGTAGTGCTTCGTGTTGCTATGATCCGTAGTAGCTGGATCCCACGCATGCATGCATGAAGGAGCATATGGCTACTCCCCAGGCACATGAGCACTCGACCACGACCACGACCACGACCACGGGAGCTTAGCCAAGAAAAAGGTTGGAATTTTACTGAGTTTGAAGAAAGACAAAGTTGTCTTCCCTTAACTAAGAAACGATCTCTTAAAAATTAAAAGAAGATTATTTTATCCATTGAAGCATATGTGTTCCCTTATTAGCACAGTTTCACATTAAACATTAATTATATCTCATTGCTTGCTAGAGATAACAATAAGAGATAATGCATTGTACATGTATGACTTATAATTAATGTCTTGTCTAGATGACGTTGAGAGATACGAGAAGATTCAAAAACATGCCCTAATAAACCGGAATGGAGGGAGTACTGCTTAACATGCATTCTTTTGTATGCATTTCTTGTGATTGGACTAGAGGGTGCATTGTTTTAGAGGTACTGTCCAACTCAGTGTACTCTATTTATATGGTTGCATCATACACTCGTAGTTTATAATGGTTTTAGTTGGCATCCTTAAAAATGGCCTTGATTTTTTATGTTTATAGAAACTGAGGCCATTTTTTATTTTGCCGTGATATATGGGAGTATAAATGTATAATTAATTCCTGCGCATGATAGGACTCTCTTGAAGTTTTCCCCCCTAAACCCATCATTTTGTTGGTGGTTTCAGGTGAGTTAATTTGGTGTTGTGCTTGGACACACACGCCTCAGCAAGATGCTTGATATATATAGCCATGATCATCACGCGCAACGACAACTTTGGCAGCACCCAGTCCCGTCCACGTCGCAGCTGAAAAGGGCATTACAAGATGAGCAAGTTTCCCTCCAATTGCAAGGCAATGGAATCGGCACTTGTTGCTTTGTTTGTTTTGAAACGATCTCCTCAACATCCACGATGTGCACCCTAATGGTTCAAGTAAGGCTTCCACGGACACGCATATGCCCTCACAACTGGGTTCGACTTAATTACAGCGAGGAAAGTGCGCGATTACTCACACATATGCAGTCGACAATTTTACCTTGATGATTTCCCTTCACCTTTTTCTCGCAGTAAGAAAACCATCACGCTCTAGCTCATCCCCCATAGGCCATGGTGCCATATCTATACCCAAAACCACTAGTTGCATCTGATTTCTGGTTAGTATGGCGACTTGTACGACACTACACATGCCTCATCGAGACGCAAATGTACAAGGACAAATCAAACAAGCATATTGGCAGCATCCAGTGCCGTCAACATCGTAGCCGCAAAAGGGAAAGGGACCTCATGCACCTCAGAAACAAACGGAAGGGGCCCAAGGAAGATGCTTCGATCGACATGCATGCAAGAATGCAGCCATTGGCTTGGGCTCCAACTCTTTCTATTTTGGTTAGCTCCCATTTTTCCTCAACAGCCATCCACATTAATTTATCTTCTCAGCATTTTCAGCAAGAGCAACCAACAATCTACGTACGGTTGTGAGTAATCACTGGCAAATCGCAAAAACAAAGGTAATCTCACCGGCACACATGCCCCACTGACACGCGCAGCAGTTTGACTTACATCGAGCTATAGGCAGCAGTGTGCGATCACTGAAATACTAAAGGGTTTCAGTTTACACTGGAGCGTTGAAGCAGATAGGTAACATTTGTCCCCACTGTGCACATATGCAGCGCATTTGCCTCCCCGGCGCAACTGGCGAAGTGGAAGGAAAAGAGAAAACGGTGTGCAGAGTAGGGCGGTATAGTATAGGAAGGAAGGTATTGGCCGGAGATGGTAGGGAACAGTGTGGATGCACCGGTAGAGACGATTATGCGGCCGGCTTTAATCGTTGGAGATGAGGTAGCAGCGGGCAGGAGGCAACTCGATTCAGCAAGTTGCAGCCAATTTTGGGCACAGGATCACACTATACCCGGCGGGCAAGCTGTCGCTCACTCACTCGAGGTTCTAGCTACGTGCTTTCTATACATCACCCTGACTAGGCTACTCCAGCTCCGAGATCTATCGCCACTACTACTCCACCTGCCATCCCGATCCCTTGCATGTTTGCATCTAGGAAAGAAACACTGGCCGTGCTTGAGTTTTGGATCTTAATTGTTTCCTATCTAGAGATAACGAAAGGCTGTCAGTCGAGCTGGACGGCACCGGGCTGCAGGCGGGCACTCACTCACTCCAATATGCAGCGTGCTTGATCGATAGTCCATCTCACTTGCAGCGCGCATGATGATCTCATCGGCTAGCTAGATGCAGTTGCTTCTGCTAGCTCACCTACCTTGAGAAGTGAGAAGGGTATCCTGCTGCCCGCGTCGTGCATGTACGGACGGGCGGGTAGCTAGACTGTCATGCGCGCCAGTTGCTGAATGCGATTGGAGGCGCACAAGGCGATCAAGTGAGTACTAGGATCAGTATGAGTAGTAGTTGCATAGGATTCATGAATTGATCCATCGATGATGTGCGTGACACTGTTGCATCTGATCTGCATGCATTTCGGCGTCAAAAGAGAAACGCGCTTGCTGCACCACCGTTTCGATGCGAATTACATACAGTACTACTACTGTATATCTTTTGTGCCGTGCTGGGATGACTGGGTACTTGGAAAAATAACTAACTGGCCGCAAAGTACTAGTAATATTAATTCTTCATGGTCTGAAGCATTCCAAAGAGATAAAAGTTTTATCATAAAACTTCTCCAGGGTATATACTGACTCGAGCTTCGCTATAGTAATGTACACACAATCGAGAGAAGAAACAAATCAGGACTATTCAAACAGGACTGGGATTGCACTCTTGACATAATCATAACATTAGTCTTAACACATCTCTCCTGTCAAGCCAACAAAGAAAAAAGATGGCACTCTGACAAGCCACGGCATGACAAAACCAGATTTCACACACAACCGCCCAATAATATGTATATATATACAGAATTGCAGATACATCACTGACCAAAACCAGGAACAGGCGAGCTCTTTGGCCACTTTTCCGACACACCAAACAAACAAAACAACCGAAGCTCGACCGGTCTGATGCACTACTGCAAACGAAACAACAGGAGCTGTGTTTCGAATTACTCCGGTTCAGGACCTTAGCCTGCCACGCGTACTCCACACAGCTGAAACGCCATGCAGCTTTGCTTTTGTGCTAATGCACGCCACCCCCATTAGCTTCCTCAGCAGTCACCGTTTGCAGAGAGTTGCTGTCCACTGACCCCAAGCTCCCAGCTCTGCGCTCCCAGCTTGACCGCCTTGAATGCATGCCTGCTCGGCCTTCCACAAGCTCTGGTGAAAGTTCATCTTGGCTAACATCTGGGGATACATGTGTTACTCTGCCCTCTTTCGCATCCAACATGCCCCCCATACCTACTTCCAAGTCGCTAATATCAGCTGCTGTCCTTGGTTCATCCCAGGACAGTGGCTTCCTGCCCATTTCAAGATCTCCAACAGGCTTGCCCATGTTGGGGCTCATAAAACCCCCGGATGCTGATTGTGCTTGTTGTAGACCTTGCTCTATTGTGACCCTTGCCCGGAAATTGTTCTTCGAAGGAGGAATAGAGCTGCAGAATATCTCTAGAATATTGTTCAGAACACCTCTGTGATACGGGTTAGCCCGACGATCATAGCGATACCTGAAATTTTCATATGTTGTCTACAAAAGATTGTATGCAGATGATTAGCTATTGAATTGCAAGTGCTACAAATAGGAGATGCTTATTGAAATGAACAAACAATTACCTGATTGGTGCTCATCAGATAGAAATGAAAGACAGACAGACCACCGACAAACCATACACAAAGAAAACAGTAAATAATCAGAACAATGGAGGCTGGTGTCTTTAACATTGCCCTCCAAATTGACATGTCTTCAGCATCTCTAATCTTGATTATGTACACCCAACAGAAGGCAAATACATAGAGGCAGATTAATGTGGTGGAGAACACAAACATGTAGAAGAACCGATAATTGCGCTGCACAAAATATGCAATAATGATTAGACCAAGCTGATATTGAAGATAAGTCAGTAGAAATCCAATAATCAGAAATGTCAGCACAAAGAGCAACTCTGGAAATACATGTGTGCATGCCCAAGCAACATGCATTCATATAAGAACATGTTACAAATTGCTAGAAACCTCCAAACTTACCAGCCCTATGCATTGGCCAACCCATGGGCAGTGATGATCAAACCGTTCCACACAGTTATTGCAAATAGAACAGTGTGAGCATCGAGGCGGTCGGTAAAGCAAGCAGGTGTCACAGTATTTAACCTTCACACTGATTCCATTTACAATGACGTCCTTTGTCCGAGGCAAACGGAATTGTTGCGGTGTCTGTCCTCTAATATAATTGCTCCCATCAATGCTTTCAGGTTCAGGAGGATGAGTATTACGAGGTATTATACCAGGGTCTCTACCAGATGTAAGAAGAAGTAGCATCAAATCCTAGAAAAGGAAAAGAAGCTCAGCTGTGTATACATTTCATTACAAAAGATAAATATTCCCTAAGAAAAGTATGTGGAAAACGATCATCCAAAAAACCATGGCAACTGCTATGTACAGGACAGTAAACAAAACAAAACAACTTCGCTCGAACCATTTTACAAGGTTAAGTAATGGCTTACATAAACGGTGAAGACAACCACCACTACCATCACTGAGATACCACAATGATCAGGAAAATCATTCATGAGGTGTCTGGCGACAAAAACGCAGAACACAGCCACTGGTGCAGCAATGAGGAACATAGTGAGAAATATGGATCTCACATCAGGCCCAAATATAAATCTCCCTTGCAAGAAGAATCTCTGAAAAATGCAAAAACATACCATCACAGAAATTAGCAAATGTTGTGGCAGCTTGCGAGCAATCATAGCAAACATTACATGTCTTTGATTTTAAACAGTCAGACAACCTAAATAGCAGCAAGAGCTTTCCTGTGAAGCCCTGCAAGTTGCAAACCCTTGGCAAGAGAATTAAGTTTATATTGGATTCAAGTTGAAGCCCCTAAACAGGGCCCGATAGCATAGCTGAGCCATCATAAATTTCAAAAGCTAAAGCTAAAGAAGTATGTATCTTTCTGACGACCATTTTGACTATTTTGTTCAACTAAAAAAATGATGCCAACATCAAGCCAAGCCAAATGTAGAGAAAAGCGAACAAAATTCAACATACACACTCCATCATATCTAAGAGCTAGCAAGAAAAAAATTAGGTGAAATCAAACATATTGTGTCAAGGCAAACAAAAATATCACACGACTATTAGGCCCAGTTCTTTTGGAGCTTCTCAGCAGCTTATAGGTGAAAATAAGCCTAAGCCCAAAAGAACTGGATTTTGAGCCGTTTCCTGGGCCAGCCAGCTTCGACCCATCCTTGGGATACCCCAACTTCCCGCGGCCACCCAGGGCTTCCCGCAAGTGAATCGAAGCTTTTTTTTGCGTTGCCCCTGTTTGACATGAAAATTACACTGAATTGCCACCGCGCAGCCAACGGCGAACCGGCCATTTTTCCTTTCTTTTTTTTCCTCTCCCTCCCATGAGCCTTTTCTTCTCTCCCGTCCCTAGCGACACGACCAGACAGAGCCGAACCTAGGGTTCCTCTGCCGCGTGCCGCCTGCGGCCGAGCCGTCCTCAGTCCGCAGTGGTCCGTCCTGATTGGAGTCGATCTCGAGCGTGGCGGCGTGCGGTCCGCAGCTGCCCGGCCCGGCTGGAGTCATTCTCGAGCGCGCCGGCGTGCGTTCCGCAGCGGCTATGCGCGGGCGTTTTGTTCTGCCTCCAGCTGACCTGCCTCTCCCGTCTCCACCCACCTCAACCTCAGGTGTTTGCTGCTGCTGCCTCCTCCTACCTCCGGCTGCCTGCTGCTGTGGTCGATTTGCTCTTCGGATGGAGCACACCAGCCACCTCTCAGGTCTGGCCGCCCCTCACTACTGCCGGCCAGCGTCATCTTCCCGCCTGGGCCTTGTGTGCCAACTCCTAGATGCAGTTCACTTCGTACGATAATACGATTTCTGGAATTTGTTAGTCAATATAATTTGTTGGGTCCTGTCAGATACGAGCATCTCTAGTTCATGGCCTGGAATCGATATGTCAATGTTCTTCACGTATGTGTTTTTTTATGAAGGGATTTTCCTTCATATATGTGTACATTGCAGTGCTTTTACAAACTAACTGAAACTTGAGCATCCATGGATGCTTCACATCGTTGTATTGATTTATCTATAAACGACGTGTGTTTGCAGTATTTATCACTTTTTATGATGTTCGAAAATCATCTTAGGGCTATTACGGACTTTTCAACATACAGTTCATACAATAAGCTACGACACTGGAAGCCGGAAAGAACTGGACTACAATTTGTCAGGTGCTTATTTTCACCGTTGTTTCTATGGGCAGCTCAAACTGGAGTGGCTTATGCACAAGCCGGAGCCGAAAAGAACTGGGCCTTAAACTATGTTGACAAACTAGCGGGCTTGGATCTCAGGAAACAGATTTGTCTGGAATCCTCGTCATCAACTTTAACTTAACAATGTTGGTAGTAATTGCAAAGAAAACATAGTTGCTGACATATTTATATGTATAACTCCTTACTCCATGCAGTTTCGCTTTCACCTATCGAGTAACTGAGATCAGTTGCACGCAGCTAAAGCATAGGCATCCTCGCATATACTAAATCACAATGAGTTTTCTGTTCAGCACTGAGACATAGATCCAATAATCAAAATTGTGGATCACATTTCCAGCTAAAGTCTATTGATTGTGCTGCTAAAACACACATTCCATCTAAATTTATCTGAATGTAATACCTATTTCGCATACATGGTTGTATATACTCAAATGATAAAGAAGAAAGCAGGACAGAATATATTGTGGATATTTTTCCAGCTCGGACTTAAATTTCATTCCTTGGTGGGGACAGCCATTACAGCGCTTCAGGCATCCAAGTAACTTACAAGTAGCTCCAGTGCTGATCATCTCTTAATGACCCAATTAACCTCGTGTCGAACAATAGGAACTGCGAATACCTAATTGACTACCGAAAGTTTCACCCGTGAAAATACATTCTAGTATGGGTAACACTAGCAAAATTATGAACTCAATTTCACTAATATCTAACCTAGTTGCGTATGGAGTATCAGTAAAGGCATACATTCAAATCGAAATGGCTCCTACGGCCACCATGCAAAGGGAGGGGGGAACTTACGTTGTTTCCGCGCCAAACCTGGTAAACCCTAGGCTGCTCGTCGGCGTCGCGGCCTCCGTCAGAGCGGGAAGGCCGTGGAACGTACATCCCGTCAGCCTCAGAGGCAGGAAACCCTAGGGCAACCCGACCTCCTCCCCTGCGGCAGATGATGGCCCGCCCTGCCTGGCCTCCCCAGGGAGAGGCCTGGAAGCAACGCCGCTAGGCCAAGGTCGCCCCGGCGAAGAGGGCTGCTATGGAGGCGGCGGCACCGTTGACGGGGGCGGGCGCGAGGCGGAAGAGAGGAGAGAGAGAGGAGGGGGGAGAGGGAGGAGGGCCAGGAGGTCTTCGGGCTCGACCAGTCGGGTCAGGGCCGCCCGGACGACAGGGACGTGCTCGCGTGTCGCGTGTCTGCTTTTGACTGGGCGCGTATGGTCGCGTCCATGACGTCTCTAAACGCATTTCTCTAACCGGAGCTCGGCCCATATAGAGGAGAAACATTAGTTGGGCCGGTCCATAAATGATTTCGGATTTTAATTTTGTAAATAAATAAAATATAGTAGTATATAAGGCATGCTTATTAAGAAAACTAGATGATACCCCGCGCGTTGCAGCGGGATCATTTAAAACTGAATATTTAACATTCAAAATGTTGATATATTACACAATAAAAAAAGAAAAATCTGAAAGATAATAGAAATATTGCACAACTCGATATAGTGTTGCAGAATAACATAGTTTGGGAAATTAATGGAAATAAGAGTTGGACAAAATCGTACAACCTGTATTGATCTAGAGGAATATATTGGATTTGTAACAACTAGGTATATTATAGCGAAAATGCAAAAATTAGTTGGAAGTAACATGATGATAGATATTGTATGTCCAAAATATGCATTGCTGAATTGTCTTTTTCTATAGTCATGAATTCTTATTTCAACTGCCATTAATCCATCGGACGACCTTGTAGTTCCTTCGGTAGATCTTCTCGTGTGCATTGGTTTGGACATGCTGAAAGCTAACCATATAATGAACATATATTACGAACATAGATAGTTGAGTTATATAAGGACATTATCTGAAAGAGCAAACACCATGTATTAATAATTGATTTGTAGTTGGAGCTTGTTCAGTACGGAGATGATGAATATGGAAGCTATGCACCTGAACATGAGCCCACGCAATTACCAATGTCGAGCGAACGCGTAGCTGAGAACTGGTGACACAGAAACACTGTGAAATAGATTTCTCTTTGAACTGATGGTAGTCGTACGTGTGCCGCAAAATTGACATATCACCACATGACTACAGACTACTCATGCTGCTGCAGGTACCAATACAGGAATGAACTGATAGCACAGTGGAATGACATAAGCGAATGTTACAACAAAATCGAGTTCATATCTAATCCAAGATTCCCTGCAAAGAATGTGAACACGAACCTCTCCAAGCAAATCAATTCTGCCTCAGATCTTGTATTCATTAATTCAAAAAAGGACCTTGTAGTCATGGACACCAGAACATATGAGTGAAATTCAGAGTTGCAGACAACAGCGAGCCGACATTAGATGTGCTGGGTGAGAGAATTTTTCACGATGTACTGGGTGAATGACGATAGCAACCTCCGGCCGGCGCCTACTCCGAATCGTCGATGACGATCTTCTCCATGCGTGACGTCACGGACGGGAGCGTGAGGTGACAATTGTCACAAGTAAAGGGGGATGCTGTCGTCCGGAAAGAGATCCGCTAGGACGCGAAAATGACGATGATGACGGGGGTGGAAGCACATGGCCGCGCAACCAGTGCCGATGTCCCGTTTTCGCGGCGCCCGGGCATGTCGCGGGCTGATGGTGCTTTCCCAAGACGCTTGTGTGGTCGACACGGCTGCATCTTCTTGGGGACACGACGGGACTCCATGGGTGTTGTTGCTAGGTGAGTTCGACGAAATGGAAACGACCTGGGGCTCTGAGCAGACAACTGGATGTGGTTCAGCTGGCTGTTTATAGAGAGCGTTGGGAGAGGAGAGGAGAAAGCACACGCTGAGAACCGAGAAGACGACCTGCTACATAAAAGTTGCAGTTTCCTTTCGGGTAATTGATACGTTTCAAACGTATCTATAATTTTTTATGTTCCATGCTTATATTATACCCATTGCTACATGTTTTATATACACTTTATATGGTTTTTATGCATTTTCTGGAACTAACCTATTAACAACATGCCACAGTGCCAGTTTCCTGTTTTTTGCTGTTTTTTGTTTCAGAAAAGCTGTTAAGAAAATATTCTCGTAATTGCACGAAACAAAAGTCAATACCCCTATTTTCCCCGGAAGCATCCAGAACACCGAATAGGAGACGGAGGAGGGCCACGAGGCGGCCACACCTGGTGGAGGCGCGGCTCCCCCCTGGTCGCGCCACCACGTGGTGTGGGCCCCTCAGAGCTCCACCTCCTTCGCCCTTTCGCCTACAAATACCCCCCCCCCCCCCCCCCCGAACACTTTTCCACGAAACATTACGGAGCCGCCGCCGTCGTCAACCCTAGTTCGGGAGGGTTCAGAAGCTCTTCCCGGCACCCTGCCGGAGAGGGGAATCATCACCGGAGGGCTCTACATCACCATTGCCCGCCTCCGGACTGATGCGTGAGTAGTTCATGCTTGGACTACGGGTCCATAACAGTAGCTAGATGGTTGTCTTCTCCTATTGTGCCATCATGTTTAGATCTTGTGAGCTGCCTATCATGATCAAGATCATCTTTATGTAATGCTACATGTTGTGTTTGCTGGGATCCGATAAATATTGAGTACTATGTCATTTGCTTCATAATATATTATGTGTGTGTTATTTACGATCTTGCATGCTCTACGTTATTAGTAGATACTCTGATCAAGTAGATGCGTGTGACTCCAAGATAATTTTGTGTATTCTACATAAAAATAATTTTCACAAATCTGAAAAAATATTCTAGAACTCTAGAGTCCTTAAAATTTTCGTGCCCCGATTCCCTTTTTTTGCCATCTCCGGATTCCCATAGATTCCCTCCAATAGAGTGAAGTGAAGGCGTGTGAGCTCTCTGAAATAGACGGACAGGATATGTGATAATAACGCTGCTTCCTACGAGGATGGGAGTGCCTTTATAGGCATCCCTTGAAAAACTAGTCATTACTCATTAAAGCTATGTGTCGCGGGGTACTGAACACATCCAAAACTCAAATGGCTAGGGAGTTTTATAGGTAGCACCCGCCACTTTATTTATTCAGTAATAGTCATATGTTACAAAACTTGTATGATGTTTGAGCTAGCCAGAGGTGGTGACGGGTAACAGAGAGCATGCAAGTTTGTGCACCTCCATGTTTGAAGGCCTCAGCTGAAGCAAGCCTAAAACTCAAGTTCTAATTTCATTTAGCACATCGCTAAATTTCCCCGGTAGCTCCCATCCAAGCTATTGATCACCCTGAAACAATCCGAGTTGATTATTGTTTTGTGATTCTATTTCAAACAAGGGAAGGCCCAGAAGGGCCTAACTGCTCTATTACCATCGTCGGTGGGGGTAAGAGTTACATAGGACATCAACGCAAAAGAAATTATAGAACACTCCTCATAATTTGCAAAAATCACCCTAAACAAAGTATAGAAAAAGCGATCAAGTCATTTTCCCCACCACCGCATTTCATTCGCAGGAGAGATAAGCGCATGGCTCTTTCCATTGTGCAAGCAAGATTGGTTGGGTTAGCCCACTTTTCTATGGGTTGTCGGCCACCGTCACCAAACCATGGAAGGGCCTTCGAACTGGAGGTTGAGAGGTTGTATGCTCGGCTAAAATCACAATGGCTAGCCATGGCAATTGTGTAAGGATCTCCAAATAGCAGCCGCAATTTCCCCAACTACCAGCCGGAGTCGACAAAAGCATCTTCGTGAAGCTCCTCCTCTAGGTCAGCACCACCCGAAGAGGAAGGAGTGCATTGTTGCCACCACGCCCACCCAAGCCACCGCCACGAGCAAGAGCCTTATTAAAGGAGTCCACCCCCACCGCCTTCAGCTCCCGATCATAGGAGCAACTCGACGAGGAGAATCTTGTGAGTTGAATGTCTATTAGGCAATGCCAAGGCCTCTCTAGCACCTCGATGACCGTATATTCTCCAATAACTTCACCATCCTTGCATGGCCTATCTTTCTCACGGTCTCGCTTCCATAATAATTTTGAGCCACCCCTCCATAATAATTTTGATACACCAGGGGTGGCGTAAATGTGTTATCCATTTCCTTGTCAGCATCAATTGTGCACACGATGATATTTGTTCTTGCGAGCTGAAGCATGTTCCAAGTCCCGCAAGAAAGATTCTTACACAAAATTGTAGGTGGACAGAAGTCCTAAGAAATAAAACTCATGAATAGCTTTGTGCCAGGCAAAACAAATAACCTAAACCGAATCATCTGTTCATACGAAAGTTTGGTGTCTAGCATCGGGCTGGTGACACAGATCAGGAACTACGGACCTCGACTCAACTGATCCATTAACTACCATAGGCTTTTGACAACAAATCACATAATTCCATATTAGGTGCACACAACAAACAAACTCATTAGCTATATAGCACATTAACAGTTCTAGCATCACAGAACATTTAGGCCACAAGAGAATCAATAAAAACATCTCATAACAATAGCTGGATTTATACTAGTGCATATTGTAGCTTCTAGGGAATTATACTGCCAACGTTTCCCAGGAAAATAAGTTCATTTGTGGAGTCGGTGCAACATCATTGGTAGTTTGGGCTGCCTCATCCTTGACCTTACTGTCGATTATATCCGCCTGGTGCACTGCTGTTGTAGCCGCCAGGATATCCATGGGGTTCGTTGCCCCCTTGGTACCCAGGATTGCTGCCTGGGTGTACTGGTCCAGGGTCGCCAGGCATGTTGCCTCCTGGGTAAACTTGGTTACCTCCCTGATGCCCCATAGGTTGACCTTGGTAGCCAGCTGGACCACCTTGCTGATAGTTAGGAGCACCATTGGGCATGTAGCCCGCCTGCTGGTTCGACATGTGGGGTGGCCCGCCCGGTGTGTATCCTGCCTGTGGGTTCGGCCTTTGTGGTGCACCACCCGGTGTGTACCCTGGCTGTGGGTTCTGCATTTGGGGTGCACCGCCCGGTGTGTACCCTGGCTGTGGGTTCTGCATTTGGGGTGCACCGCCCGGTGTGTACCCTGGCTGTGAGTTCTGCATTTGTGGTTGGTAACTTGATGGACCACCTGGAGTATAAGGTGGTGGAGGCATGTTGCCACGGTTCTGACCAGGTGGTGGCGGAGGCGGAGGCGGAGGCATGCTGCCCGGGTTCTGGTGGCCAGGCGGAGGGCCGTTGAAACCCTGCTGCCCAGAAGGTGCATCCCTGTTCTGGAAGTTCTGCATGTTCTCCCTTCTCCTCTCAAAGTTCCTTGACCTGTCAAAGTTGCGGGGCCTATCATTGCGTCGAGATCTTTCATTGGCGCGGGCATTGTTCCTGACCCACTCCTCATGATATTTAGGATCATAAGGAACAGCTTCCCCATCAATAAAAGGTTCCCCTGAAACACAAAGTGTATTGTATGAAGTGATGTGTTCCCTAATTCCAGTCACATGCTATCAACAACGATAAGCCATAAAGTCACCACCTCCAATTAAGCTCCAAGTCACTCCGATTAAAATTAGTTCCCACACAGTTGCATATAAAAATAATAGGTTCATCCCCAAACAGTATTTGTGCTGCTTAGCACTTGTGCATGTTACATATTTGGTCAAGTATAAATGTGTTGCATCCTACCCATAATGCAAGAAAGAGGCATCTGCTGTGTCAAGCCTATCAGGTTTTTAAAAAAAGGAAGTCAAGCCTATCAGGTTAGATAGGGCACTTTCCAATGGGTTTCGATCCATGCAGAAAACACAGTGAAAAATATAATCTGAGCCGTTTGGAATGTTGTTCAGCCATACTTTACATTCATGTTCAATATAATCATATCCATATCCCTAATAATCACTTTCAGACATAGAAGCAGATAAATGGTCATGTAATTGGCAAGTATGTTTCATGAAACAGTAAGGTGCAAATAACAGGCTACAAAATTGATCTCATTTTTTATCATTTGGAAAAGCGGCCAGTATATATTGAGGTAGGATGCTTGCATACCACAACTGTGTTCCACACACAAAATACATGCAGATCTTAATTGATCAGTTTGTAAGTAATGTGGTAATTATATTGAGCTCAAAGGAGGAAGCGACCAATGACATAGTGGCATTAAAAAAGCAAAAAATTGTAATGGTCACGATCCATGAGTAATCAGAAGGTCAGCATGATCTTTCATAGTTACCTCCATAGTCCTTATTTCTTACATCCAGGTATGAATCAGGGAGAACCCAGCGGACTTTGGGCAACTCTGTGAATCATAAGAAGCGTAAGATTCAAGCAAACATTCTAAATTGAGTATATTCTACACTGGAACATCGTCAAGATTGCTTCATAAAACATTAATACCTTTAAGTTTATATGAGAGCTCTTCAGATACAAGAGCACCAAAAGCAAAGTAATGACGAGTTGACACAGAATATATCTTCATCCTAGCTTCTTGTTCACTGGAACATTAAAGCAAATGACAAGGTAGATAAATTAGAATGTTTAAAATGGAAGCAACCAACAATGCATACCCAGCAACTAAGTTTACAAATATTATCTCCAATAAAAATTGAATTAAAATTTCAACAAAGGTAATGCTACCTCTATCTCAATATATAACGAAGATCAAACCAAAGAAAAAAACACAAGATCAAACGAAAGAAGAAAGCACAAGTATGGCACCACATGAACATGAAGACTGATAGCATCATCAAATAGAACAAAATGATCAACGAATCTGCGCCATGAAAGATCAATTCCAACTTCCAAATCACACTAGAACATTCCAACTTCCAAATCACACTAGAACAACAAGAGAAGCAATAGGCCATACCCCAACATTACTTACGCTAGTTAAAAAATGGGAGCAACCAACGTTGCATACCCAGCAACCAAATTGCACGCACTAAGTTTAGAAATATTGTCTTAAACAAAAATCGAATTAAAAATTCAGTGAAGGTAACGCAACCACTATTTTAATATAACCAAGATCAAACCAAAGAAGCAAGCACCAGTTTTGGTACCGGATGAACATGAAGATCAACAGCCTCATCAAATAGAACAAGATAATCTACGAATCTACGCCATGAAAGATCAATTCAACTTCCAAGTCAAACTAAAACAACAAGGGAAGTAATAGGCCATACTCCCAAGTAGTAAAAACAGCCCAGCCAGCAGAACATAAACAAAGCAAAAGCAGGCTCTATTCACATAGGCACACAGTTGTGCCCCAGCTCGACTTCACTTCTCTTTACTAGCATCCTTTAATTGCTTTTTAGTTGCTGGTGTAGTGAACTTTATATTTCAGTTAAGAAATAATGGAAAGGGGTTAGCCGAGTTGGAAAAAAATTACATAAGCACACAAACACACACCAGAAGAAACTAACTAACAATGCAATCACAGTTGATACAAGATCAAACAAAACCTATAATATAAATACCCAATTGAATCGGACCCGATAAATGCTTTATTGTTAAGACCATGGGTACCTAGACTTGATTCAGATCCAAACAACAATAATCTGTGAACATGAGAGAAATGGTTACTGCGATACCTTCCGACGATCTGGGCCAGGGTCTTAATATAGCTGTCGATGATCTCGTCGCGTGTTATGTCGGGGCTGGCGGCCTCGCCGGGTGGCGGCTCCATGACAACCAGCCAGTGCTCGAAGTCGCATCCGTCGAGGAGGATCGTCTCCTTGGGCGGCCGGTTGCTCCAGTTGGGCGAGGAGTCCCGCAGCGAGGACGACGCCGGCTGCGTCGCGAAGCACCTCACGGACCCGCGCGCCGCCGCCGGGATGGGCGAGGCCGCGGCCGGGAGGAGGGTCGCGGCGGCGGCTAGGGGGCGTAGGAGGAGGAGTCGGGAGGCCGCGGCGGGGAGCGTAGATAGACGGGTGAGGAGGACGGCGCGCGACGCCATCGCCATGGGGAGTAAAAACCCTAGGAGACGGGGAGGGGATGAGGACGAGACGGAGGAGAGAGAGGAGATAAGGGTTTAAGCCGCAAGGGCGAGATTTGTTATAGGGGAATGGTTCTGGTTTGGAGAGCCGAAAGATCTGGAGAGTGAGAGAACAGCCTCGATATGGGCCTGGGCCTGACTTATCTAACGGCAACTCTGTTAACCTCATCCCGTCCTCCACACAAGTACTCCCTTCACTTTATTCTCAAAAAAAAAAAAAATACTCCCTTCACTCCGTCCGTTACTACCTGAAAGATTTTCAAAGAAATGAATCTTATACTAAAATATATTTGGATAAACCTAAAAAATAATAAATATCTAGATACATGGGTAAAAAAACTATTAAAACTTGTTTTATTTTCCTTCTAGAAGGTGTTGTTGTGGTACATCGATACATGATAACAAATGAAAACCCAGGGTTTGGCCTCATTTCTCGAATCTGGTAAAAATGATGTGAGTCATGTTCCTTGTTGGAGGTGTCGACTAGGCTTCTCTACACCTCACCGATATATAATTTTGCTATTAACATGTGGACGATCTCTTGGTATCCTCCGACGTAAGGGTTACAAAGCGAATGAACATGGCTTGTTTCGTGTTTGGCGGGCTGCCTACTCACCGGAGATGGGGAGGGGTGGCAGCTAGACGTCGGTGTCCAAGCAGGATGGGGACCAAGCGAGCATGAGTGAGAATCAAGAAGCGGGTAAGGGGAAGGGCTCCTTGCCTGAGCGGGGGGCATGGGAGTAAGGAGTGCATATGACAACATAGTACGATTCGAAGGATTCGAAGGCTTCAATCGATCCGGACTCACGTGTAGCGGCAGTTAACCTCAGGGAGAGCAAACACGAGGAGGAAGGCGGAGTAGGCTATGGCTCTAGCGTCAGAGGATCCGACAATTCGGCTCGGGCGTGGTGGCGGTTAATCTTTGTGGGCTGGGGCCAGTGGCGGAGCCAGGAAATACACATAAGGGGGGCGAGCATTGAGCACAAATCCAAATGGAAAAAATGTACATAATATATAGTTTTTTTTTTGCTTTTTTCTGGGCGATTATATAGGTTTGCGACTGTCGCAAAATATACCATGACCCATTAAATCTTGCACGCGCAACTTGGAAATTTTCAACTAATGGGTGAACTAAATATTTGCAGCTAATTGCAAACGGTGCGGCATCATACTAAATTTATAAATAATCCAGTCCTTGCAATCCATTGAATTATTTTGTCTTAGAAGCCCGTCTTCTACAAATGATTATTACAAATCAGAAGATCAAACTAAAATATCTTTGATCTTGTATGTGTGCTACAAATCAGAGAAGAAATAAGATTAGTGTCGGTTGAGTGCTTCAAATATTGAAGAATAATCAGGGGGAGAGACTACAAGAAGAAGAAAAGCACATGTGATTACCCCGATGACGATGATGATGGCGCCAGAAAATGTCTTGTTGACGTGGAGCACCAAACACCTGCGTAAAAGAATATGGGTTAGGTTGAGACTCCAAGTGCAGAGTGAATAGTAAGGGAAAGACTATTTTCCTCACGAGAGATGACTCGAGGGTTTATATCGAACTCTCGGGGAATTGTGCCAAAAGAATTATCTCTTTATCCTTCTTTGTGAGACCTGCAAAACAAAGCAAATTGTTTTGTGCCCTCAACCTCACCAAGTAGTTGTCAAGCACAAGGTGTGAGTAAAAGATATGAAAACATAATAAATGCAAAACAAGAAATAAATATGCAATGATGATAAATAAATATGTTAAGGATGGTGTAAACAATGATGGATGATATTTTTTGGTTTTGTATAGTGAATGCAAGATGTAGAAGTGTTTTTGTATTTTAGGATTTTTAAATGGCTGAAAATGAAAAGTGCTTAAAAGTTGTTGGAAAGGTGTTTCTTATGATTAAAAATGGACTGGGGTTCATGGTTTCACAAATGCAGTCTCTCTTTAATAAAGTGGTGGATAATGGAACGCTAGAATTGACATATTAGATTGCAACATAAAGGTTTCATGACAAGTTACTAATTATATGGGCATCACGTCCTAACATAGAGATCTTTTGTGTATTAATCTCTCTTATACTCCACCATGATGCGAACTAAATCATAACACCTCAGTAATTAAGATAGATCAGAGTATAGCTTTAAGTTCTATGACATGAAGTAAAAAATAAGAACAGCCTAGATCTAGTCATGGAGAAGTGGGCTTGGAGCAGCACTAGTCAGATTCATGGATGTCATTGAGAGGGACACGGCGGTGGCAGGCAGCCCCTATTTTATTGGTGACTCTGTGATGCGCATTGTTGAACACAATAGGGGTAGGAACCATAGATCAGTGACTTTCACCCATGATTGTTGGTTAATGCTGATGAATTACCCTCAGGAGTGCTGGAGTTTAGAAACTATTGTCACCTCTCTTGCACAGTATGGCAGAGTTCTTATCTGGAATAGAGATGACTCCAACATGTCAAGGATCCTGGTTAAGATGAGAGTTTATGATATAGATGCTATCCCTCTCAGCATGGTGATTACACAGTCCACCTCTTGTTTAGGCACTGGTTATTCCTGGTCTTGCCCAACTATCATTATCTCTTCTGTTATGTTGGGGGCAGGTCCAGGTGATGAAGATCCTTTACTCCCAGATGGCCAGAACCCCCATCCTGTGCCAATTATTGTCGATAACTTTGATTTTTGGCATGCTGAGCATGAGGGAGAGATGCAACAACCTGCAGAAGCAGCTGCTGCAGTAAATGCTGCTGCACATGAGGACCCTGTTCTGATGACACCCCCACAGAGCCCAGTACATGCACAGGAACATGTTGCACCAGTGGAGGAGCAACAAAACTTGGTTTTACTCGAGCAGATGGAACAACCTGTCTTACCTGAGCAGATAGAGCAGCCTGTGGAGCCAATCCTGGAGCAGAATGTACCACCTCCACCTCAGCCTATCTTTGTTGAAGTGTTTCCTCCTATTCTGCACCAGCCAGCTCCCTCTGGTACACTTGATAATGCTGCAGTAGAGAAGGTGCTATACAGCTCCCTGAACTCTGAACAGAATGCACTCTTATCACTTGAACCTGGTACCTCTGCTCCTGCTACTGCTGCTAAATCCAGGAAAAGGAAAGTAAAGACACCAAGATCTGAGGGACAAGTCAGGAGAAGCTCCAGGCTTGCTAAACTGAAAGATGGTTTCAAGGACAATATTGAATCTGAGGAAGAACCAGAAGAAGCAGATGATGCAGATTATGAAGCTCAGATCAGAGACACTGGAGCACCAGCACCACCACATCTCCCTCTGGGTACTATCCAGGCTTTGGCTACTGGACCTTGTCAGATGCATCTTGAGGATGTGTCAGAAGAGAATCTGAACTATGATAGTACCAATGATAGCATTGAATAAGATGTTATTTGTGGTCTTTGTCAATGGCAGGATGAGGTCGAATTATGTTGCACTTGTTACTTATTTTGTGTGTGTGGCATGTAATAAGTTGATACTTGTTTTATGTGCTGCTACTATCCTTTTATTTGCTATGTATGAGTGATGTGAACCTTTATACTAGTATGTCTGATGAGGAGTTAAGTGCTATCATATCTCTGAGTAACTGTGGCAATCTTTTGAGGTTATCCTGGTCATTTTGTTGTCCTGATTGGATGAGTTCCTTTTATTCTGATTGGCTGAGGTTCTTGCTTAAATGTTGGCTGAATAAAATTTTCAATCTTTATATACGGAAGCCTGATTTTTTTTGTCTTCTGCCTGCTGAGTTACTGGGCTCTTTAAGATTGCTCAGTGGTAAATACTTTTCATGGTTTCCCAATGAGTAGACAATGGTCAATTTTTGATTGGAACCTCAGGGGGATTAATTCTCAAATCAGATGGAACGATATCAGGCAAAATATTGAGGAATCTAACTGCAACATCATTTGCTTCCAAGAAACCAAAAAAGAACTCTTTGATCTGCCTTATATTAGGAAATTATGTCCTAGGCGTTTCAATAAATTTGTTTATTCACCTGCCATTGGTAGCTCTGGAGGTATAATCACTATTTGGAATGGTAACCTCTTTGATGGCTTGGAAATCTCCACATCCAGATATCATGCGACTGTGCAGCTTATTTGTAAAATCAGTGGACAGGTTTGGTACCTATCTAATGTTTATGGCCCCACCATCCCTGCTGAGAGGCTTCTTTTCCTTAATTGGCTAAATAACATTGATACTGCTCCTATGAACCTCTGGATGATCCTTGGGGACTTCAATCTGATCAGAGAGCCAGATAACAGAAATAGACCTGGTGGTGATGTCAATAATATGATTGCTTTTAATAGATTCATCAGCTACCATGATCTCTTGGAAATCCCCTTGAAAGGAAGATCCTTCACATGGAGTAATATGCAGAATGATCCCCTTTTGTAAAAGTTGGATTGGGTCTTTACTTCCTCCAGTTGGACTGATGTGTTCCCCAATACCCTTGCTACACCTTTGGCCAAGCTCTCTTCTGATCATGTGCCCATTAAAGTTCAGATAGGGATTCAGGTACCTGCAGCCAAGATCTTTCGATTTGAGGAATTCTGGATTGATATGCAGGGGTTCACTGATACTGTTGCCTCTCATTGGCAACACCTTGGCATATATAAAAATGCTGCCCAAGATATTACTGCTAGGTTGAAATCCTTGAGATATGGACTAAAAAAATGGAGTAAAAGCCTGTCTCAGTTGACTAAGATCATTGATTCATGTAACTTTGTCCTGGCTCTTTTGGATGGACTGGAGGATCAAAGGCTGCTCTCTCTGCTTGAAAAGAATTTTAGAAAAGTACTCAAGAGCCACTTAACCAAGTTGCTTGAAGCTAAAAGGTTATACTGGAGAAACAGGGCTAAAATTAGGTGGGCAAAACTAGGTGGTGAAAACACCAGATTCTTTCACACCTATGCCACAAAAACCTTCAGGAGCAATTATATTGCTATGCTAAATACTGAGGATAATAGAATTGTTTGTGAGCATGAGGATAAGGCTGCTGTTATCTGGCAGTCTTTCAAGCATCGTATTGGATGTTCTGACAGTCCCACCATGTCATTTGATCTGGAAAATCCGATTGTGCCTAACCCTGAAATTGATTTTGTTAGTTCGGAGAATCCTTTCACTAAGGAGGAAATTGATAATATAGTCAAGGCTATGCCAACTGACAAGTCACCTGGTCCTGATGGTTTTAATGGGGCTTTTCTCAAGAAATGCTGGAACCAGGTTAAAGAGTAGTTCTATAATTTGTGCTTCAGCTTTTATGAGGGGAACTTGGATATTCACAGTATCAACACTGCCTTCGTCACTCTTATCCCTAAAAAGAGTGACCTAGAAAATGTTAATGATTTCAGGCCAATTTCACTCGTCAGCCTTACTTTGAAATTGTTGACTAAGCTTTTGGCTAACAGAATGCAAAGTGTGATTGTCCAGGCTTTACACAAGAACCAATATGGCTTCATTAAGAGCAGAACTATTCAAGATTGCCTTGCATGGGCATTTGAATATATTCATTTGTGCCATAAATCCAAAAGAGAGATTGTTATCTTGTAGTTGGACTTTGAGAAAGCTTTTGATAAGGTGGAATATAGTGCCATCCTCCTAATGCTGAAAAGCCTGGGATTTGGGATTAAATGGATTAATTGGATTGCACAGATCCTTAATACTGCCTCTGCATCAGTTCTCTTGAACGGAGTACCTGGGAAAAAATATGGTGTAAGAGAGGAGTCAGACAGGGAGACCCTCTTTCACCTCCGCTGTTTGTTTCTACTGCTGAACTTCTTCAGTATGTCACTAATGAAGCTTGGCATTCTGGTGAGATTGAGCTGCCACTTAACTGCTCATATGGCTTGGACTACCCAATAATCCAGTATGCAGATGATACTTAGCTCATTATGCCAGCATGCCCTGAACAATTGAGAAAGCTTAAGATCCTTCTTGACAAATTTTCCTCATCCACTGGACTGAAAGTTAACTTTAGCAAGTCCTCCTTAGTCCCCACTAATATTGATCATGACAGAAGCACTGCTTTAGCTTTGGTCATTAGCTGCAAGGTTGAGGCTTTACCTTTTACTTACCTTGGCCTGCCACTGGGTACTACTAGGCCTAAGATGGGTGATCTGATTGGCATCCTCCATCGTATTGACAAAAGGTTAATTGGGATTGCTGACACTCCATCCTATGATGGAAGACTGATTGTTATCAAGTCCATCATTTCTGCTATACCAAATTTTGCCATGTGCACATTAAAATTGCCCCTGGGCTTTCTTGATTATGTTGAAGGCAGTACTAGAGGGTTTTTCTGGAGATGAAAGGATATTCATAAGAAAGGAAAGTGCCTGGTGAAGTGGGATAATGTTTGCAAACCCAAGAAGGTGGGTGGATTGGGTATTTTAAATCTAAGAAATCAAAACATTGCACTTCTCATGAAATATCTGTTTAAATTCATGAATAAGGAAGAACTGCCCTGGGTTAATCTCATCTGGCAAGCCCACTACTCTCAGGGGAAGTTGCTGCAGAGTGCTGGTCCTGTGGGATCCTTTTGGTGGAAAGACTGTATCAAACTCATGACTACTTTCATGGAAATTGCTTCTTGTATACCTGGTAAGGGAGACACTGTTCGTTTATGGATGGACTAATGGTCAGATGATTTACTCAGGCACCAATTACCACATCTTTGTTCCTTTGCCAAATCACAAGACATCTCACTCAAACAGGCAGTTGCTATTTGTGTTGATGAGGAAATTACTGATATGTTTCATCTTCCACTGTCTTTGGTAGCTGATCAACAGTGTGACCAATTAGACACCATGTTGCATAACCATGCTGAGCAAACCATGAATGATAGGTGGACGTTGGCCTTGAATCATAAACAATACTCCAGTAAAAGAGTTTATGAGGCTCTGATGCCTAATGATTTGGCACCTTCCCCTTTCAGATGGATCTGGAAATCATGTGCCTTACCTAAGCATAAAATATTTTTCTGGTTATTGTTGCAAGACAGACTAAATACTAGGGATTTATTGGAAAGGAAACAATTTGTTATTGAGGATTATAATTGTGTGTTGTGCACACAGAGAACCACTGAAGATTACATGCACTTGTTTTTTGAATGTGATTTTAGTAGAAACTTCTGCAGGAAGCTGAACCTGGAATGGAATTCAGATTTGGATATCATCAATATGCTTATGGAAGCAAAGAAAACATATAAACTGATCTGCTTCGAGGAAATACTGCTGGTTGGTTGCTGGAGCCTATGGAATCACAGAAATAGATGTATTTTTGATACACAGCCTGTCTGTCTAGATACTTGTTTTCTAGATTTTGTTTACTCTTTTAAGCTTATCATGCATAGAGCTAAACCTTCTCTTAAAGAGGGTATGACCCAATGGGTGGACACCTTATGAACTCCTCGATTGTAATCTTGTACAGTTGTTAATGAGAAAATTGAAAATTAAGGGATTTTTCCCTACTGTTTTGCGCCTCAAAAAAAGAAGTGGCATGGTCACCCCCACATCTCCGGTAGCAAGGTATTTTTGTTTATCCCTAGTGAGGCAACAAAGTAAGGTAAAGTACCCCAGTGGATCGCGGAACTGCTGTCACCTTCACCGCACTAGCCACCCCCCGTTACTCCAACTAATGCACGCGTTCCCCCTCACACGCTCTCATACACATGTTGGATCAAAACAAGTAAACAAGAACGGGGTACATAATATGCACCTATTTTCATAACTGAAACAAAACTATTGCAATCTCAAACATATATCAACTCATAAAAAGATCCACCACAAAGGTATTACATAGATTACCGTAATCATGTTCAGCAGCTCATACGGTGCTAATTAGTGAAGCTCAAAGAGAGGAGAGATACATAAGTTACTTCCACAGACCCATAGTCCAGGGATGGACTACTCATTCTTCATCATGGAGATGGTGGAGAAGTCGTTGGAGAAGATGGAGACCACACCGGCAGCGCCCCACCGGAGTTTCCCCCCTCCAATCTGCAGCTCCAGGTCTATGTTTCGTGGTTTTGTGTTTCTGCGGTGCTCTCTTCCGAAAGGCATCGGGAGACTATTTTTATAGTCGTTTTTAGGTCAAGGGCTAAGCACGGAGACGAAGATCGACGGCATCGGAGCCACGAGGGGGAGATGAGGTGTCCCACGCGGTCAAGGAATCTTGCCGCGTGGGCCCCCCTCTTTTCCTCCTCCGACTTCCTTTTTTGTTGATCCTTGTCTCGTACGTTTCTTTCCTTCCAAAAAATAATCCCGTGAAATATTAGGTCATTTGGACGTCGTTTGGGTTCCTGAAAGGTAAAAACATTGAAAAATAGGGTTTCTGACTGTGCAGGGTTAATTACAGAAAAATGGGGAAACTGTGAAATATTTTCAAAATCAATATAAAATAATGACATAACCCCTATATGATGCAAATATGATTGAAATATAAGTAATACAATGCAAAGTTCACGTATGCATTTTACATGCATCAGCATGCAGCATGCAGAATTGCAGACTCGTGGGTCTTGACTGAAAATTCTCATCTCACACAGGAATTTTCTGTGAGTAGGATGCATATATTTTTGCTTTCGAGGGATGGATATCAACAGGACACATAGCTTCATGCAGAACTAATCGGAGGTCCTAGATAATTGTCTGCATGTTAGGGGGGGGGGGGGCGTGGCCCCTGCTGATCCCCTGGCTCCGTCGTTGGATGGGTAACCGATGCGGAGGCGTCGAGAGGAAAGAGGAGGCGTCGGGTCATCGCCACGATCGTGCCAAACACGGCAATTTGGAGTGTCAGGCAAAGGGATGTGGGGATGGACGACGTACCGCAATCACCAACGCTACCGACTGAACTTTAATATAGTGGAGATTATAAAGTAGAGATATCAATCTCGGTTTTCAATAGTCGACACTCATTTTGTTAACCTTAGTACAAAATTAAGAAGTCCGAGAAATATTTCCCACCCAGTCATGGTATTCTTATAAGCAAAGTGGATAGATGTTAATTATCCTATAACAAACAACACGAGAAAATAAAATTAAGTGATTTCATCACCACGTTCTTGCCAGATACGTATGGATTGACTTCAATAGAAACAAGAGATCAACTAATGTGATTGGAGAATGGAATGACAGAGCTTCACAAGTAACATTGCTACACAAATTAAGGATCACTACAAATAGGTACTAAGCTTTTGCACGATAGAACATCAAATCTTTGAGAATATATTAAACCACGTCACTGTTAAAATTTGTCGCTGTTGGCATGTCCAAAGGAAGCAAAAAGGCGACCTTAAGACATTTGATGAAGTAATCACTTCGGTTGCAGTTGGAGATGCCCTACTGCATCTGAATCGACATGACAGCAACAGTGTCTTCATGATGAGGCGACTCCGAGGCGCCCCTGCCGCCGCCGCCGCCAGAAACCACCCGCCCCCCGGCCCCCGCCGCCGCCGGAGGAGGCTGTCCCACGGTGGACGGCGGGGGCGGGGGCCCTCCTCTGGTCGTTTTCCTCCCAAAATCCGAACCTCCCCACTAAATCCGCCCCAGGCTCTAAATCCGTTGCTGCTCTGCTTCACCTCGGCGGCGGCCGCCCGGCTCTGCCAGTCGCTCCCCCCGTCGTGTGTGCCTCGGCCTCTAGGTCCTCTGCGTCGTACGCTGCGGGGCGTCGACACTGCTACTCAGGGAGGGGCTTGATGCACCGGTGAGGTGTTGTTGGGAAACCCCAAGAGGAAGGTATGAAGTAGTGCAGCAGCAAGTTTTCCCTCAGTTATGAAAACAAGGTTATCGAACCAGTAGGAAACTAAGAATCTTCTCAAAGTGGCAACGGCGCCAGAAAATATGCTGGTGTAGTTGACGTGGAACCTGCACACAACACAACCAAGATACTTTGCCCCAACTTAACAGTGAGGTTGTCAATCTCACTGGCTTGCTGTAACAAAGGATTAAACGTATGTGTGGAAAAGGATGTTTGTTTGCAGAAAATGAAAGTAACAGGATTGCAGTAGGATTGTTTAACAGTTTAAGGAAAAAGGACCGGGGTCCACAGTTCACTAGTGGTGTCTCTCCATAAATAATAATAGCATACATGCGGGTAAATAAATTACAGCTGGGCAATTGACAGAATAAAGAAGTGCATAATGATGCATATACTATAGTTATGATGTCTAGTGTGATATTCATTTGGGCATTACAACAATATACATAGACCGTTCCAACCGCATCTATGACTAATAATCCACCTTCCGGTTAGCGTCCGCAGCCCTTTCAGTATTAAGTTGCAAGCAACAGATTATTGCATTAGGCAATGTGTGTAATGTAAGTAATACAAATACCCTTAGATAAAGTACTACAGTTTTATCCCTAGTAGCAACAGTACATCTACAATCTTAGAGCTTGCTGTCACTACCCCAGATTAAATAGAGACATGAACCTACTATCGAGCATAAATACCCCCTCTTGGAGTCACAAGCATCTACTTGGCCAGAGCATCTACTAGCAACGGAGAGCATGCAAGATCATAAACAAAGCACTCACAAGATATATTATGAAGTAATAACATAGTACTCAATATTCATCGGATCCCAGCAAACACAACATGTAGCATTACATAAAGATGATCTTGATCATGTTAGGCAGCTCACAAGATCTAAACATGGTAGCACAAGAGGAGAAGACAACCATCTAGCTAATGCTATGGACCCGTAGTCCATGGATAAACTACTCATGCATCAGTCCGAAGGCGGGCATGGTGATGTAGAGCCCTCCGGTGATGATTCCCCTCTCCGGCAGGGTGCCGGGAAGAGCTTCTGAACCCTCCCGATCTAAGGTTGGCGACGGCGGCGGCTCTGGACTTCGTGGAGGAAAAAGGTGCGCGTCCTAGGGCTTGTATTGCTGGGGGGTATTTGTAGGCGAAAGGACGAAGGCGGCGGGGCCTCGAGGGCCCCACACCCCCTGCTCGCGCGGCCAAGGAGGCTGCCGCGCCACGAGGTGGTGTGGGCCCCTCGGGGTCCACCTCCGTGTCGTCTTCGATGTTCTGGAACCTCCTGGGAAATATAAGCACTTTGACGGTTCGTTTGTCCAATTCCGAGAATATTTCCTTAACAACTTTTCTGAAACCAAAAACAGCAGAAAACAGGCAACTGGCACTGTGGCATCTTGTTAATAGGTTAGTGCCAGAAAATGCATAAAATGATATAAAAGTGTATATAAAACATGTAGCAATTGGCATAATATAAGCATGGAACATAAGAAATTATAGATACGTTTGAGACGTATCAAGCATCCCCAAGCTTAGTTCTACTCGTCCCGAGTAGGTAAAACGATAACAAGAATAATTTCTGAAGTGACATGCTTCACACAATCTTGATCATATAATAATGTAAGGCTCATGTTATGAATGAAGTGATTCAAAGCAATGGTTTATAGTTTGCTAACAAATAGACAAGGAGTAAACAACTACATCATATAAGCAAAAACTTTTCATGGATAGTACTTTCAAACAAGCATCAAAATGATTCACATGAGAGTTAACTCATAAAGCAATAGTCTCTAAGTAAAAGAGCATTGAAGTAACACAAAGGAAGATATAAGTTTAAGCATTGGCTTTCAACTTGTAACATGTATATCATATAGATAGTTGTCAACACAAAGGAATATAACAAGTGCAATAAGTAAGCATATAAGAATTGTTGCACACAGTTGACACAAGTGTTTGCTTCTAAGACAGAAAGAAGTAGGTAAACTGACTCAACATAAAGTAAAAGAAGTGCCCTTCGCAGAGGGAAGCAGGGATACAAACATGTGCTAGAGCTTTTTAGTTTTTATAAGTTTTTGAAATCATATAGAGAGCATAAAAGTAAGTTTTGAGAGGTGTTTGTCGTTGTCAACGAATGGTAATGGGCACTCTACCCCCCTTGTCAACCAGACTTTCAAGAGCGGCCCCCATGAAGGACGTTATTTCTATCAGCAAGGTAGATCATCCCTCTTATCTCTTTTGTTTACACATATAGTTAAAAACTGTTGTCATTGCTTGACTGATTAGATCAGGGCAAAAATGTGAAGAGATTGAAGCGGTTAAAGTTGTAATTAATTGGGACTGGGCACCCCATTTGCCAGCTCTTTTTGCAAAATTAATGGATAAGCGGATGTATATGCCACTAGTCCGGTTGTGAAAGTCTGTCTAAAAGCAAATGACAAGGTTGATATCCGTAACACCACATACTTCCTCATGAGCTAATAAACATTGACACAAATAAGAGATAGTAGGTTTTGAATAATAAAAGGTAGCACACGAAGTATTTGCTTGGAATGGCAGGAAATACCATGTAGTAGGTAGGTATGGTGGACACAAATGGCATCTGTTTTGGCTCAAGGTTTTGGATGCACGAGAAGCATTCCCTCTCAGTACAAGGCTTTGGCTAGCAAGGTTATTTGAAGCAAACACAAGTATAAACTTTGACAACAAGACGTATATAAAAACATATTGCAAGTATTATGAAACTCTACATTGTCTTCCTTGTTGTTCAAACACCATTACTAGAAAATATCTAGACCTTAGAGATACCAAACATGCAAACCAAATTTCAACAAGCTTTACGGTAGTTCTTCACTAATAGGTTTTAACTACATGATGTAAAAGCTTAAACATGATCTACTTGAGAGCTCAAAACAATTGCCAAGCACCACAACATACAAGATAACAATCCATAAGACCATGTATATCTTTTTCATTAAACCATCTACCACATTTAGCATTTTCTGTTTCCAACCAAACACCAATAAACTTATTTAAAGATAAACTCTCCAAGTATATAACAATGAGATATGAGAGTGTAACATATGAAAAACTAACAGCTCAAACAAGAGATGCATGAAAAACAAGAGCTAATAGTATTGAAATAACATAGGAGAATATTCAACAAATATAAGTGAAGAATACGAGTATTCATAAGAAAAAGCGGAGCGTGTCTCTCTCACACAAAGGAATGCTAGGATCCATTTTATTTAGAGAATGAAAATAACAAAAACAAAAACAAACAGACGCTTCAAGTAAAGCACATAAGATGTGTCGGAATTAAAATATAGTTTCACTAGAGATGACCTGATAGTTTGTTGATGAAGAAGGGGATGCCTTGGGCATCCCCAAGTTTTGACTCTTTCATCTTCTTGATCATATCACATCATCCTTCTCTCTTGATTCTTGAAAACTTTCTCCACACCAAACTCAAAGTATCATTAGAGGGTTAGTGCACAAAAAAATTCTTATATTCTGCATGAACACAATTGCTATCAATGCTACTGGACATTAGCTACAGCCACTGATACTTTATGGAACAAAAAGATCCATTCAAAATAGTAAAAGAGGCATTGCAAAATAAATGGCAGAATCTGTCAAAAACAGAACAGTCCTAAAGATGAATTTTTTCGAGGCACTTAACTTGCTCAAATCAGAAAACTCAAAACTAATGAAAGTTGCATACATATCTGAGGATTACGCACAGAAAATATCAGATTTTTTCAATTTTTCTGTAAGGAGTTATGAATTTAACGGTGGACAGAAGAAAACAGTTTCATCACAGCAATCGAAATCTAGCATCAACTTTCTACTAGAGGCTTAACTTGACACAACAATGCAATAAAGTAAAGATACAAAGGAATTGCTACAGAGTTAGACATCTTACTTGACTCAATAAAATAAAATAACAGAAATAAAAAGTGGGTTGTCTCGCATAAGCGCTTTTCTTTAACGCCTTTCAGCTAGGCACAGAAAGTGATATTCAAGTATTTCCAAGAGATGAAGCATCAACATCATAATTTGTACGAATGATAGAATCAGAAGGTAGCTTCATTCTTTTTCTAGGGAAGTGTTCCATACCTTTCTTGAGTGGGAATTGGTATCTAATATTTACTTCTTTCATATTAATAATAGCACCCACAGTTCAAAGAAAATGTCTTCTCAACACAATTGGACAAGATGGGTTGCATTCAATATCCAAGACGATAAAATCAACGGGGACAAGATTAGTATTAACCATAATAAGAACATCATTGACTCTCCCCACAGGTTTCTTCATAGCATTATCGACAAGAAAAACATCCAAATAACAATGTTCCAAAGGTGGCAAATCAAACATATCATAGAGCTTTTTAGGCATAACAGAGATACTTGCACCAAGGTCACATAAAGCATTGCAATCAAATGTATCCACTTTTATTTTAATGATGGGCTCCCAACCATCCTGTAACTTTTTGGGATAGAAGATTCAAGTTTTAATTTCTCTTCCCTAACTTTAATGAGAGCATTTGTAATATGAGTTGTAAATGCCAAGTTCATGGCACTAGCATTAGGACATGTGGCTAACTTTTGCAAGAACTTAATAACTTCAGTGATATTACAATTATCAAAATCAAAATTATTATCATCAAAGCAAACCGAACCACCTTCTCCTATGTTCTTAAAAATTTCAGCACTTTTATCAATAACAGTTTCAACAGTTTTAGGCAATTTTAACTTTTTGGAAGAAGTAGAAGAAATATTTCCAACACCAACTATGTTACCATTAATAGTAGGAGGCTTACTAGCATGTGAAGTAACATTATTTTCAGTAGTGGTAATAGTAAAAACTTTAACAATATTATCTTCCTTAGCTAGTTCTTTCTCTCTTTCCCATCTAGCATGCAATTGGTCCATCATCCTAACATTTTCATCAATTCTAACTTGGATGGCATTAATTTTAGCAAAGGTCTTACTCTCTTTATTATCATTAGGCATGACTTTAGATTTTAAAAGATCAACATCAAGGGCAAGACTATCAACTTTAGAGGCAAGATTATCAATTTTACCAAGCTTTTCCTCAACAGTTTTATTAAAAGAAGTTTGTGTAGTGATAAAATCTTTTAGCATGGTTTCAAGTTCAGTAGAGGTATTCCTATTATTGTTATAAGAATTACCATAAGAATTAACATAACCACCACTATTATTAGAAGGATAGGGCTTATAGTTATTATTACCATAATTGTTCCTATAGGCATTGTTGTTGAAATTGTTATTTTTAATGAAGTTCACATCAACATGCTCTTCTTGTGCAACTAAAGAAGCTAAGGGAACATTATTTGGATCAACATGAGATTTACCATTCACAAGCATAGACATAATAATATCAATCTTTTCATTCAAAGAGGAGGTTTCTTCAACAGAATTTACCTTCTTACCTTGAGGTGTCCTTTCAGTATGCCACTCAGAATAATTCACCATCATATCATCCAAGAGTTTTGTTGCAGCCCCAGAGTGATGGACATAAAGGTACCTCCCGCAGCCGAATCAAGAAGGTTTCTTGAAGAAAAATTCAGTCCTGCATAAAAGGTTTGGATGATCATCCAAGTAGTCAGTCCATGGGTAGGGCAATTTTTAACCAAAGATTTCATTCTTTCCCAAGCTTGAGCAACATGTTCATTATCAAGTTGTTTAAAATTCATAATGCTACTTCTTAGAGAAATAATCTTAGCGGGAGGATAGTATTTTCCAATAAAAGCATCTTTACATTTAGTCCATGAATCAATACTATTCCTAGGCAATGAAAGCAACCATTCTTTAGCTCTTCCTCTCAAAGAGAAAGGAAATAATTTCAGTTTTATAATATCACCATCTACATCTTTTTGCTTTTGCATTTCACAAAGTTCAACAAAATTATTTAGATGGGCAGCAGCATCATCAGTACTAACACCAGAAAATAGCTCTCTCATAACAAGGTTTAACAAAGCAGGTTTTATCTCAAAGAATTCTGCTTTAGAAGCAGGTGGAGCAATAGGAGTGCATATAAAATAATTATTATTGGTGCTAGTGAAATCACACAACTTAGTGTTCTCAGGAGTACTCATTTTAGCAATTTAAAAAGCAAACCGAAATAAACAATAATAAAAACTGAAAATATAAATAGCATACCGAAATAAAAATAACAATGCAAGTAACTAATTTTTTTGTATTTTTGATATTAAGCAAACAAGACAATAATAAAAATAAACTAAGTAAGACAATAACAAAATAAAGAGATTGGATGTGAGAGACTCTCCTCGTAGAAGAGTCTAGCTTCCCCGGCAACGGCGCCAGAAAATATGCTTGATGCACCGGTGAGGTGCTGTTGGGAAACCCCAAGAGGAAGGTATGAAGTAGTGCAGCAGCAAGTTTTCCCTTAGTTATGAAACTAAGGTTATCGAACCAGTAGAAAACTAAGAATCTTCTCAAGGTGGCAACGGCGCCAGAAAATATGCTGGTGTAGTTGACGTGGAACCTGCACACAACACAACCAAGATACTTTGCCCCAACTTAACAGTGAGGTTGTCAATCTCACTGGCTTGCTGTAAATAAGGATTAAACGTATGTATGGAAAATGATTTTTGTTTGCAGAGAATGAAAGCAACAGGATTGCAGTAGGATTGTTTAACAGTTTAAGGAAAAAGGACCGGGGTCCACAGTTGACTAGTGGTGTCTCTCCATAAATAATAATAGCATACATGCGGGTAAACAAATTACAGCTGGGCAATTGACAGAATAAAGAAATGCATAATGATGCATATACTATAGTTATGATGTCTAGTGTGATATTCATTTGGGCATTACAACAATATACATAGACCGTTCCAACCGCATCTATGACTAATAATCCACCTTCCGGTTAGCGTCCGCAGCCCTTTCAGTATTAAGTTGCAAGCAACAGATTATTGCATTAGGCAATGTGTGTAATGTAAGTAATACAAATACCCTTAGATAAAGTACTACAGTTTTATCCCTAGTAGCAACAGTACATCTACAATCTTAGAGCTTGCTGTCACTACCCCAGATTAAATAGAGACATGAACCTACTATCGAGCATAAATACCCCCTCTTGGAGTCACAAGCATCTACTTGGCCAGAGCATCTACTAGCAACGGAGAGCATGCAAGATCATAAACAACGCACTCACAAGATATATTATGAAGTAATAACATAGTACTCAATATTCATCGGATCCCAGCAAACACAACATGTAGCATTACATAAAGATGATCTTGATCATGTTAGGCAGCTCACAAGATCTAAACATGGTAGCACAAGAGGAGAAGACAACCATCTAGCTACTGCTATGGACCCGTAGTCCAAGGATGAACTACTCATGCATCAGTCCGGAGGCGGGCATGGTGATGTAGAGGCCTCCGGTGATGATTCCCCTCTCCGGCAGGGTGCCGGGAAGAGCTTCTGAACCCTCCCGATCTAGGGTTGACGACGGCGGCGGCTCTGGACTTCGTGGAGGAAAAAGGTGCGCGTCCTAGGGCTTGTATTCCTGGGGGGTATTTGTAGGCGAAAGGGCGAAGGCGGCGGGACCTCGAGGGCCCCACACCCCCTGCTCGCGCGGCCAAGGAGGCTGCCGCGCCACGAGGTGGTGTGGGCCCCTCGGGGTCCACCTCCGTGTCGTCTTCGGTGTTCTGGAACCTCCTTGGAAATATAAGCACTTTGACGTTTCGTTTGTCCAATTCCGAGAATATTTCCTTAACAACTTTTCTGAAACTAAAAACAGCAGAAAACAGGCAACTGGCACTGTGGCATCTTGTTAATAGGGTAGTCCCATAAAATGCATAAAATGATATAAAAGTGTATATAAAACATGTAGCAATTGGCATAATATAAGCATGGAACATAAGAAATTATAGATACGTTTGAGACGTATCAGGGCTCCTCTAGTCGGGGGCTGCTCGGAGGCCCTGCTGCTTCTCTGAGATGGTAGGCGAGCCTGGCCTCCAGGTCCTCCACGATGTGGAAGCTCTGCCGTCGTCCAGGCCGTCGAAGCTCTGCCGTACCGCTGCTGCTCCCCTCCTGTTGCACTCGCCCGCAGCCACATATGCACAATCTTCAAGTGAAGTTTGTGAGCTTGTTGCCCGCTCACGGGGAAACCCGTGCTCATGCTATGTGCATGGGCGGACCGCGGTGGCGCCTCCGGGTGTCGCAAACCTCTTTGGAGGCGTGGTTCTGGAGCTGCGCCACTGCTCCCAACTCCTGGCTTTGGTAGGGTGACGGTGATGGTGGGGGTTCCGGGCGAAAGCTCAACGATGACGGTGCCGCAGACGTCGTCTCTTTCTTCCCGAAGGAGTCGCGAAGGAACCCCAAACTACAGTCTGCTACATGGGCTTGAGTCACCTTCTTCTTTGGGGGAGTATCCTGGTACCATTTCTCGGTCTGTTGTGGAAGCTTCAGCGGCGATGCTCGACTTATGCTACTGGCGGGGCAAATTTGTCTCCGTTTGACGGCGATGGCCATTGCCCTTGGGCTGCCTTCCGTGTTGTGCTGGCTCAAGTTCATCCCAGAAGGGACACTGTGCTGAGGGAGCTTCGAGCTCTTGGTGTCGTCTCAGCTCATCTTTGCTCAATGACGACGCAATGACGCCTCCGAAGCTATTAATCGTCTCGACCTTCCGTGGCGGAGCTCCCAGTCAAGGTTCGTGCTAGGTGCTAGGGTTGGGCACTCTTTGATTGTGGATGCTTCTGAGTTGTGCTGTGGGTTCGAAGCGCATGCAAGTTCGGCGCGCTAGGCTACTTGCGGGTATTGTGATTCTCGACAACACCCCTCACCTAATTGTGTTTCTGATGCTGAGGTGCTTTCTGCCTGCTAGCTTTATCAAGATCTTGGGTTAAGTAATGTACTCTCAAGTGGCTCTTGCCGTTTTCTTTTTCACTGTCTTTTTACCTTTTTAGAGATGTTGTTTAGCTGGTGACCGCCTCTTATTGGCGAGACCCATCTTTCTCTCTGTAATCTTTTTATGTATCCTGACCGATGGACACCCGTCGGGGTAGCCAGAAGCCTGGTCCTGTAAGCATATTTTGAAACAATACCATTCAGATGGGGATCCTCTCCCTCCGATGACCGTTTCAAAAAAAAATCCAAGTCATGTCAAGGTACCTCGAAGCGCAGTTGGTCAGGCAGGTAGTTTCACCGGAGCTGAACTTGCATTTGTCCCAGCACACATTTGGCAGCTTGCCGATCAACTCGCTCAACATCAACTTTTGCTTGTCTTGCTGCAAACATAATGAAATTCAGATGAGAGTCTTGTTTTACTGATTTCGGTTTCACATGGGAGGCAAGTCATTAAAGCGTGGTCATCAGCTGCAGAAGCATGGCGATATAACATGGGGCTTGTATCAAGAAAATTTGCAGACACTAAGAGAAATTGAAATGGACATGAAAGAAAAATTCAAACAACGACAGAATAGATGAGTTCAGAAGGATTGAGGGCAGGTAATTATAAAGCACGATTTAATTCACAAGTTTGTGTGTCTTTTGACTCTTAAAACCATGACATTGAGGGCAGGTAATTATAAAGCACGATTTAATTCACAAGTTTGTGTGTCTTTTGACTCTTAAAACCATGACACAGTAGACGAGTCCTGAATTTGACTCAAAGGCCAATGCCCCTATTTTGGATGCAAACATGTGACCAGTCTTGGTCCTTAACATATGTGGATAGAGATAGGAAAAATCCCGTCTCGGTCCGACTCGAGACATGCCCCTGTCGATTTTTGTATATACTCCCTCCAATAGTCCAATCTGGAAAAAAACGTCGCTAGCTATACGTACCATGTTGTTTCCTCACAACATTTTAATCGGATAAGAAGAAATAACCATGCGCACGATGCAGGAGTCCAGGGACTTGAACCCTGGCGGGCTGAGCCAATTGGTCGATGCCAAGTTCTCTTACCAATAATTATACAAAATAGTAAATAATAGAACACGTTTCACAATCCTGAGATCTGCAGAATGAGTAAATGCTGCAACAACAGCAACAACTTTATTCAAAGTACCAACAAAAAAATGCCAGATTGTCATATTGTTCGGTGTCTATGAGGAAAATACTCACTCCGTTCCAAACCACTTGACACACATTTGTCTACACGCCGGATGCAAATACATCCATATTTGAACAAATCCAGGTCAACTAATTTGGAACAGATGAATTAGAAGGAAAGCAAAGTGATATAGCAGATTCACACAAAAGCGACCAAGGAAACAATTAAGAGAGTATATGCCAAGTGCAAAAGTACAAACATAGTACACAAGTTGCAGGTCTCGTTCTAATGAGCCTCAAAACACATATAAATCATAAAACCAGGCTTGCCACCTTAGAATACATATGAGCCTATATATTATCGACATAAAGCAATATGAAATACCAATAGATTATAACAAATAGATATCTTCAGCATAAGAGGAGGACCTAGAAGAGATGATGTCAAACGAATGCCAAAATCGTTGTCAGGACTGAAGTCAACAAGCAACAGATTATCCCATTCATTCTAAATTAATACATGCATTAGGAAACATAACCTAAAACATGATAGATTTACGGATGGTTTAGACCAAGACGAATCTCCACTCTCCTCGAGATGGATACAGTCGAGAGTCGAGCAACTCGGGAATCACTTTTTGCTGGTTGACACATCTTGAAATAAATATGTATAGAAAAGGAAGACCAAATCCTTACATTGAAAATGAAACACAATACAACCTCCTCATCTTAAACCTCTTTCTTAATTCACATATTTGCCATATGAATTTCTGAAAATTGGGAACGAGACACACTATGATGGTAGAGCTTATGAGGCAATAACTGCTAAAAAGCTCAATGCACCGTGACCTCACCTATGACCAAGATTCTAAACTTGCATCTAGCTTCTTAATACACGCTTCCTTTGAGTTTAAATTCACACCATAGTCCAACCAAACGATCTGAAACTTAAGAAACATCACTGACAGAATCACGAACAAATACTCGTGCATGCGCAAAGTGAGCCTATCTCAACTGGTTTGGTTTCTTGTGATGGAACCAGCCCACCCAGGTTTAAGTCCCAGACTTGGCATGGGTGCTCGCATTTTTCTGGATTTTCTAGGATTTAACCGGTGCTATGCTTTTAGCGGTAGGTGACGTGTCCGTCAACAGCGAGGCGCCCGTGGTGACTTCGTCAACCTCAAGATATGCCGGACCAGTCTCTCGGAGGTGCTCATAAGAGTAGGGTTTGCGTATGTGCGGTCATAGGGGTGTCTGTACGTGCGTGTTTGTGATCGTCTGCGTTGTTTCTCAAAAAAAAAATACTAGTGCATGCTTCCTCCCGGAGAAAATTTAGGAAAATACTTCACGTACGACCTTCCTCGTATGATTCACGTACGACACCAAATCCATCGGACCACATTCGTGCTTAGAGCCCATCGGAAGGCCCATTATTCGCGTCGCACAGAGTTCGGACAAAAAAGGAAAAAGGTCCATTTTAAACACTGAGCTCATAGATGTTAGGCGATTTGAACCCTGAAGTTGAAACCCCTGTCTTTTGTATCTTGAATTATTGAATCCCGGTCTAAAATGAATCTTGGACATATTTTTCGAAGAGAAAATAAAATTACAAAATTGCTACTGTGGATGACAATATTGACCCACTTGTCAGATTCGTCTTCATCCCCAATCGCTAATTATTTTTCCACTTTGAAGGATGGCCGCGCAAGGTAAAAATTAAGAACACCCATGCCACGCTTGTCCCCGGCAAAGGAAGTTGGACGGCGTGCTGCCCATGCCCTGCCCCGCCGCGCTCCTGCCCTGTCCCGGCAAAATTTAGAACGTCCATCCTGCTCCTGCCGGCCTCTTACCGCGTTCTTTGCTGCAAATCGGCATGCCCAGAACTGCAGTGTCAAGCACACGAGCAGGATGCTGAGCACGGCTGCCGTCGAACAACTTGCTAGCGGCCACGATGGCACCACAGTACAATGTGGAAGGAAACGCCGACGAAGCTGAGAACGAGCGTTTGGTACAGGAGTGGCACGATCTCGTGCGTGGCCGCCGAACTCACGCCAAGTCAAGCTCTCCTTGGCCGACAGCTCCTTCGCGTACCTCAGTGTCGAGCTCGGCGATGTTGTGGCCTTCGACAACGTCGCGATACTTATCCTCGAAAGCATCATATGTACATCTGCGGTGGCGAGCTTGGCCTGTCGCACGGCGTGCTGGGCGGGCGGCGCGTAGATCCACAGGAGGAGAGGGAGACGGTTGAGGTCTCAACCGGGAGCTCTAAATGTGTGTCCGGCATCCCTAATTTGAGCACGTTTAGAGGCCGATCACAGCGGCACTCCCCAAAGTCCCACTCCAATCGTGAGCACACTGTCGAACACCTCGCGGGCGCACGAACCGCCGCCGATGAAAAAAAAGATAAACACAAATGCCAATGAACAGAAACGATGAACACAGACGATTCAAACTTAAACGATTCGAACGATTGAAATTAAACTAAACGATTCGAATTTAAACCCTAGCCTAGTACTCCAGCCACGCCATGTCGCTATCGTCGCCGCTGCCGTCGTCGTCGAGCACGATGTAGGCGGAGGAGGAGCCCGATCCGCCCAGGCTAGTGGACTCGCCGTCATGACTACGCGGTGCACGGCTGCAGGAGGCGCCGCCGGAGTAGGACGAGGCCGCCGTTGCCACCGAGTCCGCGATGGCGGCGAGGTAGCCGGGGCTGTCGCGCTCGATGGTGGTCACCGAGTCCGCGATTGCGGCTAGGAACCCGGGCGCGTCGCCGTCGTGCGCGGATGACGATGCCGGTGCCTCCACGACGCGGAGGCGAGCGCGGCTCGTCCTTCACCGGGCGGTGGCTGCGGCTGCTGCACCTCCTGGTGCCGTGGCCGCACGGGCAGCAGCCGCAACGGGGTGGTGTTCCCTGTCCTTGCGTGCTGGCGTGTGGCGGCGACGGCGGACTCCACCGTGTGGCCTGTGGTGTCCCACCACCGGTGGCGGCCTTCCGTGTTGTGGCGGCCCGACCTTCTCGGGCCGTCGTAGAACGCAAGCGCCTCCGTATGCTCATGCCCGAACCGCCGCAACCACGCTCCCCAGTTGTTGTTGTCGTACTCGGGGAGGGTGCGCTCGTGCGGGGTCAGCCAGGACCGGCGACGCGCGATGTCGCGCCGGATCTGGTCCTCCGTCTCCGGCAGCGCCGGCACGGGGAGGCCGCCGAAAGGGGACGTGCGCCACCCTGCGGGCAGACGCGCGTCCGGTGGCACCAGTAGGCCATAGCAGTACAGGTCCCACGCCTTTTCGGTGGAGACCGTGCGCCCGCTGCGGCTGCTGCTGCCCTCCCAGTTGTTCACCATGGACGCAACGGTCGAGGGCGGTGTGGACGACGGAGGGTGTCGGAGAGGGAGAGAACAGAGGGCGGTGTGGGAGAGAGGGCGGGCGGCAGGGGAGGGGGCGGTGCGCGAGCATCCGCGCCGGCGTAAATGCGTTGCGTGGACTGCCGCGCACGCTGTCGTCGGCGTGGACTGCCGCGCACGCTGTCGCCGGCGTTAATGCGACGCGTGCCGGCAGGCCTGCCGCCACCGTCTCGTCGCATCGCCTCCCGTCCAGTCCCATCGCCTGGGAGACTACCCGGCGACTCGTCGACATTAAACGCGGCGGAACGGCCTCCTGCGCGCCTTCATTAAAATGGGCGCGTCGCGTCGTGTGTATGACAGGCGGGCCAGCACTGTCAGGACCATGGCCGAGTCGATGTCCGGCACCCCAGAAGGGCCTCCAAGTATAGAGGCCCTATAGGGGGTGCCGGACATAAAATCGCTCGGGGCGAGGCTTTGGGGGTGCCGCTGGTGCAAGTTTTTGGTGTCCGGACCCCCAAAGGGCCTTTAGGGGGTCCTTTAGAGGCCCCGGTGGAGATGCTCTAAGGTAGGCGGGCCAGGAAGTGAGTGAGATTTGGGCCGGACGGATTGAGAAAGAAATTGGGGAAGAAGATAGACATGACAGGTGGGTTCCGATCCACTGTCAGCGAGATTAGCATGTTATCCGGTCAGGATGCTCCAAGATTCATTTTAGACCGGGATTCAATAATTTAGGGAGCAATCGACAAGGATTTCGACTTGAGGGTTTAAATCATGCATATAATACTACTCTATGTTAATATCTCAATAGTGTGTGATAATAGTATCATATAACCATACATTTATTACGCGCCCCATACCACGTCCACTACAATGTCACGAATATCCGTAAGGGCTCCGGTGCCCGTACTGTAATCGACGTCGTGCAGCAGCAGCAGCCGGGCCCACACTAGCTCAGCAATCCGGCTACCCGACACCTAGAGAGAGCTACCCAACACATGTCAGCATTCTAGCCGACACCCCGACATAGTGTAATTCTACCCGGTCCACCAGGCCTATATAAGGTGGACTGCTACCCTCATAGCACAGGTTGGACTCCAGACCATTTCACCCCCATTACACCAAGCCCATCTCATGGAGCAATCTTGTAGCCCGATATGCTCACCATGCAGGAGTAGAGTGTTGCCTCCACACTAGGGCCCGAACCTGGGTACTTCTAGGTGTCACCGAGATCACCTTGCTAGTGCCTAATCCCGAGCAGGTACCATCACACGCACCCTGTCGGCCTCACCCATCTAAAAGCCACCCCCTGACATCTGTCATTCCCAATACGACGACACATGGGTTCCGAAAATGTTCACGGGTTAAGAAAACAATGTTCACACCATAAAAAAATATTCACAAGAACAAAAAAAGTATGTTCATGGGTTAGACATGTTCGTGGGCTAAAAAATATGTTCATACGTTTAAAAACAAAATAAAAAAGGAAATGGAAACAACAAATAAAAATATAAGCATAATGAAAAATAAAATAGAAACAAACAAAACATGAACATAAATAACAAAGTAACATCGACAAGCTAGACATGAGTAGAAATCCGCTTAGGGTTCTCAGTGCAAACAAATAGTAGAACATAGTTGTTGACTGGGAAGGTCACGAGCGTAGCTAGCTTTGTCGTTATCGTCCATGCTAATGAAGGGAACGTAGACGTGTGTTGACGTAGAGAAAATAGTTGAATTGTGTGTCATAGATGTAGTCCAACGGAAGCGATAAGTCATGCCAAGACGCTCCCCAAAAATTATTGGTCCTTTTTCGATGTAGGATCTCAATGGACGGGGTTTTGAAGTACTGCTTTACCGGAAGACCATCCACGCAATTGCCATATACAAAACCGGTGCATATCTCTCTTTTCTTTCCTTCCTTCCTATTATTCTTTCCTATTTCATTCATTCTTTAATTCTTTTATTCTTTCATCCCTCAATTTGTATCGCAACTTTACCGGACCTTGTTCCGGCCCACCCTTAATTGAATGAAAGCAGTGCTCACTGCATTTCCGTCAAAAAAAAAAAACCGGTGCACCAACACAATTTATTCTTCCATCAAAACGAGTTCTAAATCAAATTCGATTCACTCGATGGAATGAGCGTGTGGGATGTGTGGTGAGGGAGAAGTGCATGTGCACTGGTTCTATTCTCACTCAGTTACAGGAGACATGTCCTTCTAAACTGGTCCAACTCTCTGCTCACTAGTAATGTGTGACTACTGACTAAACTTAGTCCCACTTCATATACATGCCATGCAATAATTCTTAAGGGGTCTTTTAATTCTTAGAATTTGCTGAAATATATGGCCAACACCCATAAAATCAAACAACCAAGTGTAGCGCCAAGGTTATCCGCACTTTGTTTTGAAATGGGTTCATTTGACCGAGAGCATGCATGCATTAACTTTGAGCACCGGAGGTACAACTTATAGAAAGGACCCCTTTTGAAAATATTGAAAATTACAAACAAGACGTTGGATTTTACATAGATGATATCCAATCTAAAAACTAAAAAGAGGTCAGGTCTAGCTGCTGCTCAACCGACTTCGCGAGTGGACTCACCAAGATCAACCACGACAACGCTGGGGATAGAGCCTTGGGTCCTAGAGCGGGAGCAATAAAGGCAAACCGAAGAGCCTCCACACCTAGAGGTAGTAGACGTCATTGCGCTAGGTATATGACGCCACCTACTGCTACTAATGGCGGAGTGCCCACCCTCCGGGCAGAAAGGTGGACAATGAAAACGCCACCGATAAAGCACTCCTAGGTGCCACTCCACCAACAACACAACATCAAATGAAGACTGTTGCCGAAGAACTCTAGGACGACGTTGCACATAGGTTTCCCCGACCAGCTTTTGAGCAAGGCAGATGAAGATAGATACAAACCTCACCGGCTCTCCCCACACTCAAGACGACACGATAAGTGAAGAAGATGTCGAGATCTTCTCAGCTAGAAGCAAAATTGAGCTTATTTAGCATGGAGGCTGACGCTCATCTTCATCTCCACCCACTAGCAAAGCACCATGAGAAGAAGCAATATCACCCCCAGTCATCGAACACCGCCCGCATACCTCTGATGACCCACAAGTATAGGGGGTCGCAACAGTCTTCGAGGGAAGTAAAACCCAAATTTATTGATTCGACACAAGTGGAGTCAAAGAATATTTATAAGCCTTAACAACGGAGTTGTCAATTCAGCTGCACCTGTGAATAGACTTGCTCGAGACAGATTATCAGTAGCAACAGTTTTATAGCAGTGACAGTAGCGATATAACAGCAGCAGTAGGATAAAAACAGCAGTGATGATTATAATAGACAGCAGGATTAAAATACTGTAGGCATAGGGACGGATGAACGGGCGTTGCATGGATGAGATATTTCATATAATAACCAAGTCATGGGCATTTGCAGATAAATAAGATAAAGCATCCAAATATTTATTAACCATAGGCATGTGTTCCAATTTAGTTGTGCGTGCTCGCAATGAGAAACTTGCACATCATCTTTTGTCCTACCAGCCCGTTTGCAGCGGGGCCTCAAGGGAAACTACTGGTAATTAAGCTACTCATTTTAATAAAGTACCGGAGAAAAGCATTAACACTCCATGAACACATGTGATCCTCACATCACAGCCATTCCCCTCGGCTGTCCCAATTATTGTCACTTTGAGACCTCGGGTCCTGGACAATAATATGTGTATACAATTCGTAGATATGATCTAAAATAATAATTATCTTCATGATATAATAATATGTTCAGATCTGAAATCATGGCACTTGGGCCCTAGTGTCAAGCATTAAGCATAACAAGTTGCAACAATGACGTAAAACACCGATAACGGATACTAGGCACCATGCCCTAATGATATTACAGCTATTACATGAACGATCTCATCCAATTCCTACCATCCCCTCAAGCCTATAGCGGTGGATTACTCACACATGGATGGGGGAAACATGGATGGTTGATGGAGAAGTGGTGGCGATGACGATGATCTCCTTCGATTCCCCGTCCCGACGGAGTGCCGGAACAGGAACTTCTGGTCCCCGAATTGAGTTTCGAGGTGGCGGCGGCGCTCTGGTGGGTTTCTCTGAAAAAACTCTTCGTGGTAGTCGTTTTTAGGTCAGGAGGGACTAAGTAGCCGAGAGGGGGGCTCGAGGGGGTGGCCGAGTCGGCCACACCCCCTCCCGGCGCGGCAGGGGCCCCACCCGCGCGGGCACGTGGTCTGGGTGCCCTGCTGCCCGCCTCCTTCTCGTCTTCTGGCTCCGGGACTCTTCGAGCAAAATAGGGACTTTGGCAATTTTTCTGGTATTTTTCCTAAAAGTTGATTTCCTGCACAAAAACGAGACACCAGGGCAATTTTGCTGAAAACAGCGTTAGTCCGTGTTAGTTGCATTCAAAACACACAAATTAGAGGTAAAACAATAGCAAAAGTGTTCGGGAAAGTAGATACGTTTTGGACGTATCAACCTCCTTCACCACAACTCTACCGGCATGACGCCAAGCCGGGACACTGCCCGAAAACATAGATCTGACCCAAGCCATAGCTATACCAAAACTGCCCCCCCCCCCCACCCCAGCACCTAAGCGACCGAGGTCACCTGAGAGGAAAGGGAAGAAGCCGAGGAAGGAGAAAATGAACCTCATTGTTCAGTTACCTATTTCGATGAACGTTCCTGTTTTGATGTCAAAGTGTGTTCTACTTCTCAAAGCTCATGTTCAAGAAACCAAGTGCGGCGAGAGAACATCAAGTGGACAAAATATTTGAGTGAAATAATTCATTAAAATTTCAAATATGATGCAACCTATGCTGATATAAGCTGTTTGGGACTGTTATGCGGTATATGATCATGTTGATATTGTGTGAGGTATTAGCATTGGAGGTACAAATAGTTGCACGCGAGGAGCAGTTTCATACAAATACTTGTCAAAGTGAACAAACTCATACAAAAACTTGTCACGCTGTGCAAACTCATACAAAAATAGTCTGAAACCATCCAATTTGTCCACAGTGGCAGCCACGTCATGTACAAAAGTTTGCAAGAACGCCCTCAGGAACAACTGATAGGACGATCGGGTCCAAAGAAACGTGCAGACATCGTACTAGGTACTCGGTTTATTTAATATTTATGGAAAAGTCCCTCCGAACTCATAAAAGGAAACTGGTACTGATTGACGGAACGTACTTTCTCTCTCCGCTCCGTCAGCGCCGTCACCACTTCGCCGGCGTGGTCGCTGCGCCGTCATCCCGCGATCATGGCGGACGATCCCTACTACCGCAAATACGACATGGAGGCGCCGGAGTATGTTTTCGTGGTCGTGGCATCCGTGTTCTTCTCTCCCGCACGTTCTTGTCCGCCGCTCTCTTCATCTCCGCCGTGGTGACGATCAGATGTGGCTTTGGTCGAGTAAACATTTGGAATCACAATTGTAGTAGTTGGTAAGGGTTTGTCACATGCATTCGTGGTCGATTTCGTGGTGATTGTGGGTTTCGATCTAGAGTTGGTCCGTGCATCGCCGGCGGCAAAGTGCGCCTAAATTAGCAATCTAGAGTTGGTCCGTGCATCGCCGGCGACAAAGTGCGCCTAAATTAGCAATGATTCGGTGGTTGTAATGCGTTTTCGTTTGCAAATTAATCATATATGTGTTTGTAGTTAGGTTTTGAAAGTATTGGGCAACAATTTGGTGCATGCCCTGTTTCGGCCTTCTTTGCACTGCAATGAATAAAAGGTGCGATTTTGGGATGATTTTGTGTAGTTAAAGAGTTTTAGTATGAGTTGTTAGTACTGTAGTGTTAGTGTGCGCTGTTTGTATGCAAAATTTTCAATTACATGTACTAAAAGTCAGATAAGGAGTGAACTAAATTTGGGCAGTGAGCTATTTGAACTGAAGATGAACTGTTAACTGAATTTTAAGATGAACTGTTAACTGAATTTTGCTTCATTCTCTGAATTGCAGGTGCTGACAGTGACAAGTTTACAGTCCAAGTAACTCATAATGGATATTTCACTGGGCTTAGGGGTGATGTGGATTATGCTAGTAGCACGACGGACTCGTTTGACAACTGCGGCAGCGATACATTCTCAGTTTTGTGGATTAAGCATTTTTTAGAATAGCTAGGGCATCCAGATTGAAGGAGATATGCCCTAGAGGCACTTAATAAATATAGTTTATTCGTCATATCTCAATTGTTCATTATATGTTTTATACCATGCTACAACTGTATTAAGCGGAAACATTAATACACGTGTGGTAGATAAACAACCAGGTCCCTAGTAGCCTCTATCTAACTAGTTCATTGGGCAATTGATGACCGAGGTTTCCCGATCATGTGACATTTATGTCAGTTGACAATGGAGTCATGTCATTGGGAGAATGACGTGATGGACATACCCAATATTTGTAGGACGTAGTCATTACACCTTCGACCGTGAGATCTACTCTTATTGCTATTCCTGGAAGACACTTTGATTGCATCAAACGTCATATATTACATAGTGTGACAATAAAGGTGTCCCTCTCGGGTGTCGGAAAGGAGTATGTTGAGACGGGGGGTCAAGAGCGGGATTTGCCAGTCGCATAGCAGGATAGATACTCTAGGGCCCACTCGGTGAGATTATGTCAAACGAGCTTGCAAGCGTGTGACTAGGTCACCAGGACATAATATCATGGACGAGTAGAAGTTAGCAGTGTCGGTAACGAGATCAAGTTAGGTATGGAGATATCTATGAACGAGTCTCGGACGCGCTAAGTATCGCATGGCAAAAGGTTTAAGACTTAGACGTCTAGGTTCGATCGGTAAAGTATTCGTTATCTCGCAGGGATTAATTCTGGGTATCCAAGGTCCATGAATTAGTCATTGATCGGAGAGGAGTCTCGATCATGTCTGGTGAGATAATCGAACCGCTAGGGTAACACACTTAAGGGGAGACGACATTTTACCGGAAGAGAAAAATAGGAAAAGAGAGACCGGGAATGTCCCGGAAAAGTTCCGATGGAGATCGGGCAGCGACGAAATAGTTTTCGGAGCCGGAATAAATTATGTAATATGTATTTAATATTAATTAGTGTAATTAATAGTTAAATATATTTTATTTTAATTTTTCCTGAATTTTTAAAGGCAAAAATCCCTAAATGGGCCTTTTTGGGCAAAAGGGCCCATGAGGGGGGGAGGGAGTCCCTCCCAAGGGAGGGGCTGGTTCGGCCGGCCCCTAGTGGGCCCCACTAGGGCCGGCGCACCAGCCATGGCCGAATTCGGGTGTGGGAATAGTCCCACACCGCCAGGCTGGCAGGCTGGGCAGCCCCTGGCCTCCTATATATATGAGGGTACCCCTGGCCTTTAAATTACACCTAATTCTCTCTCTCTCTCTCCTTGGATCCCGTGACTCCCTTGTTTGGAGTTGCGCCGAGGATAAGTTTTCTCCACCATACGCACGCCGCCGTGCTGCTGGTCTTCCGGTCCCAGTCTTCCGCTGCTTCGTCCCTGGATCGGAGCCCGGAGTTCGTCGGCTTCACCGTACGTGTGTAACGCCCTGCGAGGTGCCACGCTAGTGGTGCTGGAGGTCTGCTTCCTCTACACGGCCTTGAGGTCGTCGTCGGTTTCATCGACATCGCCGCGTCATCGTCTTCTTCGTCGCGCCAAGTTCTCCGCGACCTTGAGGTCGGCTACGGCGTCTACGTCAGCAACGCTTGTGCGGGAGCGTAATCCCCGCTTTTCGGTCTACAAGGGTATGTATACCGATCTCCTCCGTACTACTATATCTGTATAGTATAGATCCTGGCTAGTTTAAGGTTATCGCTGTTAGGAAATTTTTTGTTTTCTGCATGCGATCCCCTTCACAGATAATGGCAGGACACATGTGTATTGGATTAGACCTGGGAAAAATGTTGAATATGGGGTGATTTGTATTGAGAAGGATGCCCATATCTTGAAGAAGCTTCCAAGGAGCACAAAACTCTTGCTTTGATGGTGGACCACACTAACTTTCTAAATGTTTTCAGGGAAGATGTTATTTTGAGAGTTGATCCAGAGGTTACACCTGTATTGAACAATGCAATAGCTAGCACGAGCACAAAACCATCAGTGCTAGTCGATCAAATTAGTGAAGATGGTGAAGAAGAGACAAACACTGAATTTTATGACAGTGACTGGGATGTCGAGGATGGTGATGATGATATTTTTGTAGCTAATGTTGACAAGGAAGTGAATGATAATAATGAACCGGTGGAAATAGTGGAAGTAGAGGATGATGCTGGACTAGAACATGAAGATATTCAACTGTCAATAGAGCAGCATCACGAGTTACAGTACAAGTTCAGCTTATTTAACCCAGAAGTGGACATGGAAAATCCAGATTTCAAGGTGGGGATGTTGTTTTCCAGTATGAAAGAGATAAGAGCAGCTCTGAAATCATATAGTATCAAGGACAAGGAGAGGGTTAAGATACATAAAACCAGAAATGAACCTACCAGAGTTGATGCTGTGTGTCTTGGAGAATGTGAAGGTGGTTGCTCATGGTTCTTGAAGGCCTCTATGGATAGCAGGACTGAAGCAGTGGTAGTGAGGAAATATTGTGGTGTGCACAAGTGTGATAGAGTTTGGGAGCTGAAGGCCTTGACAGCTCCTTTCTTGACTGCAACTTTCATGGATGAGTTCAGAGACAACCACAAGATGGATCTTACAACATTTGCAACTAAAATCCAACGAAAATTCAACATGACACCTAACAGATGGAAATTAAGGAGAGCAAGAAAGGAAGCACTATTGATGATACATGGGGATGAGGTACAACAGTTTAGCTTGATGTGGGATTATGGGCAAGAGCTAAGGACTTCTAACCCTGGCTCTAATTTTTTTCTGAACACAAATAAATCAACAAAGCAAGGAGTAGTGAAGGAAAATTTGGCCACATTGTACTGGTCTTACGATGCTTGCAAGAGAGGGTTTCTCGAGGGATGCAGACCAATCATTTGCATTGATGGTTGCCATATAAAGACCAGATACAAGGGTGTACTACTAACTGCAGTTGGTGTTGACCCAAACGACCGCATCTATCCAATAGCAATGGGGGTAACCGTAGTGGAATGTACAAATTCTTGGGAGTGGTTTCTAACCACACTAAAAGATGATCTGAATATCACGAATAGTTCTCACTTCACAATCATGAGTGGTAGGCAGAAGGTAATTTTCCCATTTTTTAAATTTATTAGCTTGTTTATTTTATTACTTGTTTGGTTTGTTAGCTTTTTTAATTTATTAGCTTGTTTATTTTATTACTTGTTTGGTTTGTTAGCTTGTTTATTTATTTGCTTGTTTATTTTACAGGGCCTCATTAACGCAGTCAAGACTGTGTTCCCTGATGCAGAACACAGGTATTGCGTTAGGCACTTGTATGAAAATTTTAACAAGAAGCACAAGGGAGAAACTTTGAAGAAAGATTTATGGGCCATTGCTAGATCATGCAATATTCCAACTTTGAGAAAACACATGGACAAAATGGAATCCGACAATAAGGAAGCTCTGAGCTGGGTTGAGGAACTGAACCAACATACATGGATTAAGGCTTTTTTTCAAGGACTTCTCGAAATGTGACATGTTATTGAACAACAACTCCGAAGTTTTCAACAGGTACAATTTACTAAATCTCCCTCATTGTACTATGTTGGTTTACACTTGTGCACATGCACATCACTGACTGGGTTTACTTATTCTTGTGCAGCTATATTCTAGATGCCAGAGAAATGCCTATGTTATCTATGCTTGAGAATATTTTTTACAAGATATTGCATAGAATTGTTGCAAAGCAAAAAGAAGTTGAGAAATGGCAAGGTAAGATTTGTCCAAAGATCAAGAAAAAGCTGGACAAAGCAACTGAATGGACTACAAATTGTAATGTTATGAGTGCTGGTGGAGGGCTTTATAAAGCAGCTTCTTCTTAATTTGAAGGAGGATAGTGTGTGGACCTTAAGGCTATGACTTGTGACTGCAGGAGGTGGCAGCTCACAGGGATACCTTGCTGCCATGCAATTGCTTGCTGTAGAACCGAAAGGATTAATCCCGAGACTCTTGTGCACAACTGCTACTCGATAGAGACTTACAAGAAGGCATATGCACACAACATGGCACCACTGAGAGGTAGATGCCATTGGGAAAAGCAAAATGGTGTACTTGTGCATCCTCCATTGTTTACGAAAGTACTGGGCAGACCTAAGAAGAACAGGAGGAGAACTCTAGAAGAAGTAGAGAAAAATGGTGTAAAATCCATCACAAGGGCAAGTCTATCAATGCACTGCTCAGTTTGCAAGAAGGCAGGCCACAACAAAAAAGGGCATGCTAAATACATGCTAGAACAGAACAATGGTGCTGCAATTCTTGAAGATGAAAATGGGGATGGAGATAACCCTGCAATTTTAGAGGTACGTGACAATGGTGCTGCAATTCTGTGTATATGATCACCTTGCCACAATTTAGCTAATTCATTAAACTTTATGTTCTTCACAGCACATTATTCCCCAGCCTACTAACCCTGCAATGGATCCTAGAGAACAAGTCGACACGATGGTGTACATGATGAGTCAAGAGGTTGCATATTTACTTGCTAATACAGAATGTACACAAGCCTACACATTTGACTTGTTGTCTAACTAAATTAATATAATTTTATTTCTAGGCGAGAGCACACGTACCACAACCAAGGGATAATGGCCCTCTGCCTCAAGAGAGTTATTTCGTAGCTGCTGCAAGAGATGCTCTGCCACAACCTAGGGTTACAACTGCAATGAGGAAGAGCCACATCAACTGCTAGGGGAAGGGGAAGAACCAGCACATCTCAAGTGGAAGGAGAAGTACCTCGACAAGCAGCCACTGGCAGAGGTAGAGGAAGAGGGAAGAAGAGAAGTGCAGAAGCTAGCAGCTCTAAGCCCACCCAGCCTGCAAATACAACAACAAGACCAAGGAGATCATACAACATTGCACGCTTATCATATGTTGTTTGGTCCTGACAAACAACATCAACAACAACAAGGCCAAGATGCAACCAGAATTGTACCTGACCTCAATGAAGCAGCTCTAGAAGTAATACAGACAACACAAGATGCACCATCTGCTTTTTAGATGTTCTTTTGTAGGCCTTGTCTCAGTTTAGTTCAAACTGAACTTGTTTTGTGCTTTCGTGGCAAATTTGAGTTCATACTGAACTGTACTGCAGAATATTTGCAAGCATTGAACCATTTTATTTGTGCAAGCACTGGTCAACAACAATAGTACATTATATATTTATATTTGATATTACATTACTTAATTCAGTACACCATTGCACACTACACTGCACTAAACCTACAACCACAATGTAACAACATTTTGTATTTGATATTACATTGCTTAATTCAGTACACCATTGCACACTAGCACATTGTGATACTTGGCCTCCAATGCTTGTATCTCTGCATTTTTCTTGCTCAACAGATCTTGCACAGAGTGTACGGGTCTCATGTATTTCTGCTTCAGCTTCCGCTCGAGCAATTAGTGCATTTCCTACAGCTTTTAGCCTCCAACTCCATCTCTGATTTCTCTAATCAATTACTAAGATAATTCGGCATTGGATCATCATGCCAGTCCACAACAGAGGCGTAGTATCTCTGTTAGTTATCTCTGTCAGTGCACTAGTATCAAATATGTAGTGCTAATTGCTTTGGTGTGCACTATCAATTAATAGGAAGGCATGCACACAGTTCACTGGTCTGTGGAGGCAAAAACATGAAACTGGATAGTGGATTGAGGTTGAACCTGAAGCAATGTTTGTACGCTCTGTATTTCCGCCCTACAATGTTGTTGGCATTATGTTTATGGGAGACAAAGACACAGTGCCCGTCTCCAATGGAGATGCAAATGGCGAAGATGCTGCTAGAGCTGGTATGGTGGTTCCATGACCGAACTTGCTTTCCAAATGCTCAAAAGTACTACCCCTTTCCACCAGCACCATGCCGTCATAACACAACTGAATGAACAAAGATGAAAAGAGATCGGCGACATCTCCACCCCGTGCTGCGCGCAGGCCTCGACTCCGTGGCAGGCTGCAACGCTCCTCCCCCCGTGCTGCGCGCTGGTCGGCTGGGTTGCCGGCAGCGCCGGCGCGGGACGTGCGTGGCTGCTTGTCGGCGAGCTCGGTGAAGGGGATCGCAGGCAGAAAACAATAAATTTTCTAACAACGATAACCTTAAACTAGCCAGGATCTATACTATGCAGATATAGTAATACGGAGGAGATCGATATACATACCCTTGTAGACCGAAACACGGGGATTACGCTCCCGCACAAGCGTTGTCGATGAAGCCGACGAAGATGACCTCGAGGTCGTGTAGAGGAAGAAGACCTCCGAGCACCACTAGCGTGGCACCTCGCAGGGATCCACACACGTACGGTGAAGACGACGACCTCCGGGCTCCGATCCAGGGACGAGCAGCGGAAGACTTGGACCGGAAGACCAGCAGCACGGCGGTGTGCGTATGGTGGAGAGAACTTAACCTTGGCGCAACTCCAATGGAGGAATCACGTTTTCAAGGAGAAGAAGAGAGAGATTGGTTGTTGTTCAATGGCCATGGGAGCACCTCTATATATAGGTGGAGTGAGGCTACCAGCCTTGCTGGCTGGGCGGTGTGGGACTAAACCCCACACCATCCCGCCCCCCTTCATGGTGCGCCAGCCCTAAGTGGGCCCCAATTGGCCCACCTAGGGCAACCCCCTTTCTCAATTCGCACCTAGGGGGAAGTTTCCCCCCTATGGGCCTTTCTTCCAAAAGTTAGGCCCATTTAGAATTGGGGCGGCCAATAAATCCAAAAATCATTAAATAAAATGTATTTAACTATTAATTACACTAATTAATATTAAACACACATTATCTAATTTATTCCGGCTCCAAAAACTATTTCTTCGCCCTCCGATCTCCATCGGATCTTTCCCGGGACGCTCCCGGTGCTCTCTGTTAATTTCTCTTCTTCTTCCGGTCTATTAAACTTGTCGACTTCCCTTAAGTGTGTTACCCTAGCGGTTCGAGATCTTGCCAGACATGATCGAGACACGCTCTCCGATCAATGACTAATTCGTGGACCTTGGATACCTAGAATTAATCCCTGTGAGATAACGAATAACTTTGTCGTTCGAACCTAGACGTCGAGTCTTAAACCTTTTGCCATGGCGATACTTAGTGTGTCTGAGACTCGTCCATAGATATCATGATACCTAGCCTGGTCTCGTTACCGACAACACTATCTTCTACTCGTCCATGATATTATGTCCCTGTGACCTAGTCACATGCTTGCAAGCTCATTTGACATAATCTCACCGAGTGGGCCCTAGAGTATCTATCCTGCTATGCGGACTGGCAAATCCCGCTCTTGATCCCTCGTCTCAACATACTCCCTTCCGATACCCGAGAGGGACACCTTTATTGTCACACTGTTAAGATATGACGTTTGATGCAATCAAAGTATCTTTCAGGAATAGCAATAAGAGTTGATCTCACGGTCAAAGGCGTAATGACTACGTCCTACAAATATTGGGTATGTCCATCACGTCATTCTCCCAATGACATGACTCCATTGTCAACTGACATCAATGTCACGTGATCGGGAAACCTCGATCATCAATTGCCCAATGAACTAGTTAGATAGAGGCTACTAGGGACCTGGTTGTTTATCTACCACACGCGTATTAATGTTTCCGCTTAATACAGTTATAGCATGGTATAAAACATATAATGAACAATTGAGATATGACGAATAAACTATCTTTATTAAGTGCCTCTAGGGCATATCTCCTTCAGTCTCCCACTTGCACTAGAGTAACACTTAATCTAGTTTACAACTTGGTAAAAGCTCAACACCCATAGCAACTTGGTGCATGCTTGTCTCGTGGAAGAGGAATACAGTCAACAGATCTCACAGATTGAGACCTATATGTGCTTTGCAACACTTCTATGTCACCTAGTTTGACATCATCCCGTATCTTACGATGACGGTGAAATATATCTTAGTCGATGGAGTGAGACTCGAACCTTCGCGTAGCATGGGCCTTAAAAGTCTAAGAGATCTATTAAGGGGAACCACATATGCTCGGAAAACTATTAAGTCCAATCACACTTGCTACTTCTGAAGTTGCCATATATTTCTATACCTATGTAGATTATGCGACAGTGCATTCATATGCGACTTCGCAAGCTAACCATGTCTTTCTTCAAAATAAAGGACATCTCCTATATGAGATTTCTAGTCGTTTGGGTCAGTGTCATAACTTGCATCATCGTAACCGTTTTACGGCAAGTTGTCTTTCCACTTTTACCCTTTACCAAAAAACATATCTTTAGTTCTCACAGATACTAAAGAATATACTTAACGTTTATTCATTGATCCACACAAGGATCACTCTAGAACCCGTTCTTCAACCAAGAACTTGGGTCACACCAAGTCGAGCTTTCAGTCTGATAGAATCTATGTCTGAGGCATAGAGAATGTCGAACATCATATTCTTTCATTAGCTATCACTGAAAATGCCAATATAAACTTAATATTTTACCTGGTCATACAAGCAAGAACCTTTTTCTTCGCTTGTTCTATTCTGAAACACTTCAGAATCTTAACCTAGGAAAATATTCCGACCTAATGTTATTAAGCCCCTTTTGATCTATACAATTATAGATCGGATGCCTAATACTCCTAACTTCATTCATAGAAAATTTAATAACTTAAATAATCCTTTATACTTTACTAGATGATCTGTATCATTCTCAATATGTCGTTACATATAAAATCATGAATGACACCTAGCTCCCACTCAAATATGCCTTCCACATATAAGATCAAGAAAAGCTACTTAGCTCCCACTCACTTCTTTGCAAATGCAAGTTTCTTCAACTATTTTGGACAACTCCAAAATCCTTTGATCACATCATCAAAGTGAAGATTCCAGCTCCGATATGCTTGCTTCAGCCCATGAATGGACAGCTGAAGTTTGCATACATGTTTAGCATCCTCAGGATCACCAAACCGTTTCATTGTACTAATTACAACTCTTTCTTAATGATACCATTAAGAAACATGGTTTCCTTATCCATCTATCAATTTCTCAATTTGAAATTATAGTAATTGCTAAACGACCCCGAATAGATTTAGGCTTCGCCACTTGAGACAAAATCTCGTTGTGGTCAACTTTTGAATCTTCCGGAACTGTTTCATGACAAATCGATTCTTATCAGTGTCTATTCTCTCATAAAATTCCATATTCTATTCACAGCTTAGATGCCATCAAGAAGATCTCCCAAGTCATTACCTGGTAATCGTACATGGATTTTATCTTGGATCATATATGACTCATAGCCATTTCTCGGACTTAGGTCTACCATCTCTTCTTCGTAGTTCGTAGGTCTGTCATATTCCATTAACATGACCATCATAACAAGATTGTCGTACCACATAGTGTGGAACACAACCTCGTACGCCTACGTTCTTCGTATGAGCTCAGAGCATCATGATCTTTATCATCAGCTTCTTTCCAGTTGAGGAGCATAACACCGGAAACACTTTCCGTTGCGCCACTCTGATGTCTGGAGAGAAAGTTCATTAACTTCGTCTTGCTCTACTTTCTTTCCCACTTATACCCTTGGACAAGAAACTATTTCTTTTGCAAGGTATATTCCGGCAACGTTTTTGCCTATGTCGTGAGACATGTACCCAACTAATTCTTTAGGTACGGTACACTACAAAGATTTATCCATTTTAGGTTTGATCACATCGAAACACTAAATTGCTGAAACGACAATCTAGGCTAAAGGCCATGCCATCACTCATATGGTATTGTCTCCATGGATTTAAATGGTTTCCCTATTATCTAACGTGAATGTTATGTTTCTACCATATGACTCCAATGATCACAATAATTCGAAAAGATATTTATTTACCACACACTATCCGATAGGGTGCGATTACGACGTCCTAACATACCATAACACTATGGTGTTCCATGCGACGTAATTTGTGGAACTCTTCTCACAAGTCTTCCAATGATATGCCAACATTATAACTCAAATCTTTATTTCCTCGATCTGTATCGCAGGAATTTGATTTTTCTTGTTAAATTTATTTTCCTACTTCATTCTGAACTTGTTTGATCGAATCAAAATTTCCAGACTAACATTTCTTAAGTGGATATCCATATATCTACTCGGAATATTCATGAAGTCTATGAAATAAAGACTTCCACTATACGTTAAAGTACTTCATTGATTCACATACACCCATATGCATGATTCTCAACAAGTTATACTCAAAACGTTCAGTGAAGTTTACGAAATAAAGGTCTCCACTACACGTTAATTACTTCATTGATCCACATACATCTATATGCATGATTATCAATAAGTTATATGCACGCTTTCCGAAAACGGTGTCTTAGTTATCTTGCAAGTGTCAAAAGATCAAATTTTGTAGATCCATCCGTATGGAGCTTGTTCATTGACTATAACATTGACATGACTTAAACGGTAGTGCCACACGAATGTGGTGTCTTTATTAAGTTTGTATCCTTTGGCATTAATATTATGAATGTGGGAGCTTCTACCATCTAAATTCAAATCGGCTTATGATCATTACTTCATAAATATAGGACAACGATTTTGTCAACAATCGTCTCGCTAGAGGAAACACACTTATAACGATCATACTAACAGGCGATCATAAAAGAATTTATTCAAATGGTAGATCTAGAGGGAGAGTGTCTATGGCCATCACAACATTTTGTCTGCCATCATCAACACACATTGTCGCCTCATCCTTCCAAGCTACTCAAGTAGTAAATCTGGTTTTCATAAAACATGACTAGTATCAAAAACTTAGTCACTACTGCGAGTACTTGCTTAGGTAAAACATTCATAACGTGTATATCATATATACACCATCATCATTGATGACTTCCCGACGATCTGTTTCATCTTCTTGATTCTTCCAACGCAATCAAGAACCATGAAGGTGAACGATTCCCCTTGCATGACATAGTCTATGACAAAGCATTTGCATCTGACAACGTTGTCTGTCATCCAGTGATCGAGCTGAGCGAGACGTCTCAATGTCATCAAGTATGATCAATGTCATCGAGTATGACCAGTATCATCAAGTATGACTGCCACGTGCTCCTTCAATGCGTGCATTCTCTTCCATCTTGGTTGAGAAGAAAAACAGTCAACGTACTGATAAACTTCATCAACCCAACTTTAGGTGTATCCTGAGTTCAGCGATCATCTCATATGTTCGCGATCTAACAACTCGCACCCACCGTTAATTCTCTATGGCAGAGATCATAGCATACACTGGACTATGATGATATTATCCGCACAAAAACTTGATAATCCAAATTATCCTTTTGTTAGCGGAATCTCCGGGTTTATCTCCTAGCGGGTATTGTATCACAAAGAGCTAATGGTTTAAACAAGGAGTATCCTCAAGCTAAAGTATAAAACTATGAAGTTTGGACCCAACCTTTTAAGTTTCTCAATCGCAGGATTGCGCCTAATTTTTGAAGAAGGCTATTACATTGGTTAATATCTACAAAGGTTTTGCAAAACATAAAGACTTTGTTCATTATAAAATAGGGTTCAAGTTTTAATAAAATAAAACTACCAGAACTCCCACTCAAAACGAATATCCCTCTAATCGTTTTAGTGATTACACGATCCTCATCCATTATGCAACCCCTCATCGTCAGAGCCGGCAACATAACTTCAAAGGTAGACATCGACATGTCAATCACAACAACTCTGTGACTCATGCTTAACCTTTCGGTCACCGTGTTCCGAGGCCATGTCTGTACATGCTAGGCTCGTCATAATAACCTTCAGCGTATACGCTTGTGCAAACATGTCTTACACCCACTGTATGCGAACGCCGATATGTCTGACACCCGATCGTCACGGCCTGCCTCATAACGTAGAACTTTCTTGGTGGTGCACACCAAAGGGAGAACACTAATGGTATTTTGGAGGGATCATCTTATATTACTACCGCCGTGTAACTAATATATAACTATATATATATATACACACAATATAAGATGTAAACAACAACATAACATCAAATGTAATGCGACGTGATATGGTCCTTGCGCCGATGGTCTCCTTCGCGCCCACAGCTTATAAACAATTTATCAAACCTACCTTGACCATATCACATTTCCCCCTGCAAGATAAAGTTAGACGCTTTCTACTTTATCTTTTGCATATTTTACGTGGCTTGGGGCTTTCGTAAATAGAACAGGTTTCATACCTACGAATCTATTACCACAACAACGATCAAATAATTGCATGTTTATTCATCCCTTTCGGGCCCTCCATTGAAAATGCAAAGCCAACTAAAGAGAGAGAGACAGACACCCGCCAGCCATATATACGGTACAAGCCGCATGTCAGTTGTGGAACCAGTCTCGCGTAAGCGTACGCGTAAAGTCGGTCCGGGCCGCTTCATCAACTCAATGCTGCCGACAATGCAAGTGCACGCGAGAGGGTAGCAAATAAAAGAACGATGCCCCCGTGATAAACACGGGTTCTAAAAGCGGACAACTATATCTACGCATAGATCGGCTCTCATACCACTGAAGGGGATCGCAGGCAGAAAACAATAAATTTTCTAACAACGATAACCTTAAACTAGCCAGGATCTATACTATGCAGATATAGTAATACGGAGGAGATCGATATACATACCCTTGTAGACCGAAACGCGGGGATTACGCTCCCGTACAAGCGTTGTCGATGAAGCCGACGAAGATGATCTCGAGGTCGTGTAGAGGAAGAAGACCTCCGAGCACCACTAGCGTGGCACCTCGCAGGGATCCACACACGTACGGTGAAGACGACGACCTCCGGACTCCGATCCAGGGACGAGCAGCGGAAGACTTGGACCGGAAGACCAGCAGCACGGCGGTGTATGTATGGTGGAGAGTACTTCACCTTGGCGCAACTCCAATGGAGGAATCACGTTTTCAAGGAGAAGAAGAGAGAGATTGGTTGTTGTTCAATGGCCATGGGAGCACCTCTATATATAGGTGGAGTGAGGCTACCAGCCTTGCTGGCTGGGCGGTGTGGGACTAAACCCCACACCAGCCCGCCCCCCTTCATGGTGCGCCAGCCCTAGGTGGGCCCCAATTGGCCAACCTAGGGAAACCCCCTTTCTCAATTCGTACCTAGGGGGAAGTTCCCCCCCCCTATGGGCCTTTCTTCCAAAAGTTAGGCCCATTTAGAATTGGGGCTGCCAATAAATCCGAAAATCATTAAATAAAATGTATTTAACTATTAATTACACTAATTAATATTAAACACACATTATCTAATTTATTCCGGCTCCGAAAACTATTTCGTTGCCCTCCGATCTCCATCGGATCTTTCCCGGGACGCTCCTGGTGCTCTCTGTTAATTTCTCTTCTTCTTCCGGTCTATTAAACTTGTCGACTTCCCTTAAGTGTGTTACCCTAGCGGTTCGAGATCTTGCCAGACATGATCGAGACACGCTCTCCGATCAATGACTAATTCGTGGACCTTGGATACCCAGAATTAATCCCTGTGTGATAACGAATAACTTTGTCGTTCGAACCTAGACGTCGAGTCTTAAACCTTTTGCCATGGCGATACTTAGTGTGTCCGAGAATCGTCCATAGATATCATGATACCTAGCCTGGTCTCGTTACCGACAACACTATCTTCTACTCATCCATGATATTATGTCCCTGTGACCTAGTCACATGCTTGCAAGCTCATTTGACATAATCTCACCGAGTAGGCCCTAGAGTATCTATCCTGCTATGCGGACTGGCAAATCCCGCTCTTGATCCCTCGTCTCAACATACTCCCTTCCGATACCCGAGAGGGACACCTTTATTGTCACACTGTTAAGATATGACGTTTGATGCAATCAAAGTATCTTTCAGGAATAGCAATAAGAGTTGATCTCACGGTCAAAGGCGTAATGACTACGTCCTACAAATATTTGGTATGTCCATCACGTCATTCTCCCAATGACATGACTCCATTGTCAACTGACATCAATGTCACATGATCGGGAAACCTCGATCATCAATTGCCCAATGAACTAGTTAGATAGAGGCTACTAGGGACCTGGTTGTTTATCTACCACACGCGTATTAATGTTTCCGCTTAATACAGTTATAGCATGGTATAAAACATATAATGAATAATTGAGATATGACGAATAAACTATCTTTATTAAGTGCCTCTAAGGCATATCTCCTTCACTCGGTCCCAGCCCGGCCACCCCCATCGCTCTGCCTCCATCTGCCCCGTTCCGGCGCGCTCCACCTCGCTACGGGCTTCGCCTCGTCCCGGCCTGCTCGGCCTCGTTCCGGGCCCGATCTGGGCCCTGGGTGGGCCAGCGCGGGCCGCTGCCCCGCTGCCTCCTCGACTAGCGGCTCGTCCGCCTCCCTGGGTGCCCCGCGCCGGCGCTGCAATGCTCCTCCGGGAGCCACTGCGCCCTCTGGCTTCCGGTTCAGGTATGGTGTGGTGGCCTTGATTCTCTCGCAGCATTGGGCAACCCCAAGAGGAAGGTGTGGAGAGTACAGCAGGAAGTTTTCCCTCAGTTTGTGAACCAAGGTTATCGAACCAGTAGGAAACTAGAGTTCTCCCGGAGGTGTCAACGGCGCCAGAAAAGGTCTTGGCGTGTTGCTGACGTGGAACCTGCACACAACACAATCAAGATACTTTGCCCCAACTTAACAGTGAGGTTGTCAATCTCACTGGCTTGCTGTAACAAAGGATTAAACGTATGTGTGGAAAATGATGTTTGTTTGCAGAAAAGAACATGATTGCAGTAGGTTGTTGTTGACGGTCAAATTTGGCACCTCTTTGAAATACTGGTTTCTGGACGCAAGTGTGCCATGGCAGATGAAACAAAGAAAGATTCACCGTGGAAACAGAAGGCACTCTTACAACGGCAATGTACTTGACAATTTAAGCAGCAGACAAAACATCAGGTGCATATCAGTCGACAAATCATCGGGTAATTACAACAGCCGTGCACCCGACAAGTCATCAGGTGCAAAGCACTAGACAAAACATCAGGTGCATATCAGCCGACAAGTCATCGGGTGTGGGGCACTCGAAAAATTATCAGGTGATAGTAAAGGCGTGGAGCACAGCAAGAAGCGGAAGCGGCGGTGCAGTTTATCAATTCGACTAGGATCCGAACTCGACGTACGAGATTTGGTCTTTTAAGTAGTTTTTTGCTAAGTATGGAGATAGGAGACCGATTCGAACACGATTAGGGTTTTTTGTAAGCCACAAGGAAAGTCCAGCCGCCCTTATATATCAGGGTGACGGCCGATTGAAAGAACACACAATCGTCAAACACAAATCAATCTACTACTTTTTCATCTACTTTTGCTCTAGTTTCTTGCTCTTCGTCTTCGTTGTTCTTCGTTTTGGCGAGCTTCGATCTACGAGGTCCTGGGTGCGGGCGAACCGATCCAGGGCAGCCCATCGTCGCCGTACGTCCAGAGGGAATCCCTCCCGGGCGTGTGGGGTGTCGGGTTCTGAAAAGCGCCCGCCGGATTGTCTTGCGTATCGCGCTTCCGGCGAGCCTCCTGCGGTGCGCGTTGAGGAGTATCTCCCTCGGCGCCGCAGGTACACGTGACGTGTTCGTGTGTCAACACACTTTTTGGCGACTCCGCTGGGGAAGAAGATCATCATGTCAAAATCAATTTCTCAGCCATCTGATGTTAGTGCCGAAAGCATCATCAAGCCTAGCTTCGATGATCTTTCGGCTGATCAGCACCAAGCCTATGAGGCGTGGAAGAAGGAACGTCAAGAGCAACTCGATGTGCTAGATAAGAAACGCAAGGAGGAGTTCGTGGCTCTGAAAAAAAGGCAGGAAGAGGAGGACGTCGAATCTTTCCTCTCTGGATACAAGAAGAGTCGCCAAGGGGACGTCGTTCCACTCGGCGACAACAAGCTGCCACCTATGCTCGGTATCTCAGCCGAGCCTGCTGTAAGTTCCGATGTCTTCTCTAAAGATCAGATAGCTGTGATTAATCATTACGCCACCGAGTCCAGTAACTTAGCTTATGCGGTCATGTTAGATATGTTAAAAGCTGGGAAAAATACACCTGATAATTTTGCTAATACTAGTAGCACGAGTATTCCCGCTAGAGACCCTAATATGGTTCCACTTAATCCATCGGCGACTTTCCAGAGTACGCCGATGAGGCGTCCGTTTCAAGACAATCAGCTTATCAATGTACCAACTCCTCCAGCACCAATCAGTAGCGTGGTATATTCGGCCCCACCGCCGAATCGTATCATGCCACCGGTAGCAAATTTCATAGTACCTAACTATGAGTCGGTGCCCAGCACACGAGTGAATTTTACACCTAGTGTTGCGGCTCCAATTGCAACGCTACCAGTAGGTACTTCGGTCATGGACGAAAACATGGTTACCCTAAGGGCCGAATTACAGAAGATGTTTTACGATAACTTCGGCATAGAACCGAAGCCGATCAACCGGATGTGCCAAAAACCATACCCAGAGTACTTTGATAGCATACCATACCCCCAAGGTTATAAAGTCCCTGATTTTGCTAAATTTAATGGGGTAGATAATAAAACAACATGGGAACATGTGAGTCAATATTTAGCACAGTTAGGAGAGGCTGGTAATACGGATCCTTTGAAAGTTCGTTTGTTTCCATTATCATTAACTGGTACTGCTTTTTCATGGTTTTCCGCATTACCTTATGGCTCTATTCATACTTGGTATCATCTAGAGAAGAAATTCCATGAACACTTTTATACCGGAGATAATGAGCTGAAGTTATCCCACCTTACATCGGTTAGGCAAAAGACTGACGAATCAGTCACCGATTATGTTAAGCGATTTAGAGATACCAAAAACCGGTGCTATAGTTTGGTAATTACTGAAAGAGATATGGCTGATTTAGTTCTCAATGGTTTAAGATCTCACATAAAAGAAAGAATTGAAGGTTTCGAGTTTCTGAATATTAGTCAAGTTTTGCAACGAGCATTAGCTCAAGAAAACCGAAACAAAGAGGTGAGAGAAACTCATAGAACTAAGTCTGATCGTCCCCATCTCCACATGGTTGGATATAATGGTGAAAATTCGGATGATGAGGCCGATGTTTACGCTGCTGAGTTTGTTTGGCCATCAAAGGCCAAACCATACACATGTGAGGCTTTAAAGCCGACTCGCAAGGGTCGGGATGACGACATGGTGTTTAGTTTCGATGTCGGTAAATGTGATAGGATTTTTGATGCTATGCTTAAAGACAAACATATTCGTATTTCTCATACATTACCGCCGTTTGATGAATTAAAACGGCGTGCATATTGCAAGTATCATAATTCATTTTCTCATGCTATTAATGACTGCAACGTTTTTCGACGACAGATACAATCGGCCATTAATGACGGACGATTGAGTTTTGCTGACATGCAAGTCAATAAGCAATCTTTTCCTATGAACACTATCGAGTGGCAAGGGAAAAGGTGTTGATTCGGCCAGAGGCGGCCGGATCCGTTAACAAAGCTAATGTTGTTATTGGTGAGCCCAGGAACGATAAGGGCAATGATCAGGTTACAAGAAGGGAGGTGGTGCTAGATAAACAGGCTGGAGGCAAGGAGGTGATAAAAATCACTATCAAGAACACCACACCCGGGGGGGCAAGCGCCAATACAAGAAGGTATTCGTGCTAAGTTCATAAAGCCGAAGAACCCAGAAATCAATAAGTGGAAGAAAAACGAGTCGAACGTGCGTTACAAGAAAATCATACCAACTTTCGACATGTTATTAAACAAGTATACCCGGCAAGCTGCTGGTCCATATAATCAGCGATCTCAGATGAAGCGACCAAGATCACCTCCGAGTGAACCTCCCTACGTGCCAAGTCATTTCAACGGAGGAGGAGTGCGACTGCCGATAGCGCCACAAACATTTCACCCGGGTTGGGCAGCTCCATGAAGGTCCGTGCATGACCGGATAAGAAGGTCTGTTTACGACCGACTGGGCAGTAACGTCAGTCGGTTATATCATCAAGATAAGGCGCAGAAAGTATGGCGTCCCAAGTCACCTACAGTCGATGAAGCTGCGAGTGCTGGACAACAGATGCGAGTCGCGAGTACAAGCACTATAATTATTGGTACACATGAATTTTCACTCGGAAAACGGGTCGTTGGCGAATCTGTCGGAAGGGCAGTCGCGGCAGAAACGTCAGTCGGGGTGATAGCGAGTGGCAAGAGCGATAATAGAACAGCCGCAGTAAGAAGTGGTGACGAGTCATCTGTTCAGCCAGTTTCGACTGTGCAACAAGGAACCTCGGCTAATGATCATGAAGCTAGCAGCAGTCGAACCAAGCCGAGGGACCCGAAGTATACTCAGCCTAAGTGGTGTCCTTGTGGAATAACTAAGACTCAGAAGAGAAAGCTGCAGCGGATGAGGAATCAGCAAAAGGTGGAACACGATGCAGAGGTACGGAGGGATGAGTGCTTCGAAGAAACTCACCCGATTCCTTCTCGAGTTTGGCTTCGCAAGGAAGTCGTGTCGGCTCCAATACCGACTAAGGAAAACGCCGATATCAACACAACGCCTGCGGTTCCCGAGATGGTCATATCAGCTGAGGACGAAAACTTAGCAGGTAAACAGAATCACTCAGAGGTGGTGAGTATGTCGACTGAAAATTCAGAATTTCTGGAGAATGACTCGGAGATGGAGACTGCATCCGAGGGTGATGATGAGATGATAGACTATGAGAGTACGCCAGTTATAGGAGGCCTAGATATCAACATGGTATACTATTTACCTTCTGAATTCCGTGCACCAGGCGAAGAAGGAGAAGTAGCGCAGCTAGATTTTGGTCCCAATAACGCTATTTTTGAGAAGCCACGAGAACCGGTGAACCATTTGAAGCCGTTGTTTATCAGGGGACACATTGACGGATTACCGGTTGCTAGGATGCTTGTTGATGGAGGCGCCGTGGTAAATTTGATGCCATACTCAGTCTTCAAGAAGTTGGGAATAGATGAAGATAAATTGATGAAAACCAACATGGTGCTCAATGGATTTGAGGGCAGAGAACGGACTGAGGCCAAAGGTGTTATGAGTGTAGAACTCACAGTGGGAAGCAAAACTTTGGCCACCGCATTCTTTGTTGCTGAGGTGCAGGGTAACTATAATGTCATATTAGGTCGCGACTGGCTCCATGCTAACCAGTGCGTACCTTCTACATTGCACCAGTTCTTAATTCAATGGGTTGAGGATGAAGTGGAAGTTGTTCATGCAGATAATTCGGCTTGTGTTGCTTTAGCCGATTCTTTGGTCGACTAGCAGCACCCTAATGCTACCTGTTTGACGGGGCGCGACCTTTCAGATTACGACTTCCTTAGTGCTACAAGGAATGGTTTTGTGCCCGTATCTCTAAAGCCGATTGGAGACAATCGGCTGTCTCGTTCACAGTTTTAATGGATCAAAACAAAGAGTGGTTGCAGAAGAGACTCATTGAATATCGGGCTGTTGGGAACGATATGGGTGAGTCTATATAAGAAATAGAGGACATGGACAAATTGGGACAAGGCTTTACGTCGGCTGACCCGTTGGAAGAAGTAGACATAGGGGATGGTTCCATTCCAAGGCCGACGTTTGTAAACAAAAATCTGAAAGCCGATTATAAAATGGTGTTAATCGGTTTGCTGAAAGAATTTGTCGACTGCTTTGCATGGGAGTATCATGAGATGCCTGGTTTGAGCCGAGAGCTGGTTGAGCATCGGTTGCCAATCAAAGTCGGTTTTAGACCTCATAAGCAACCGGCTAGGAAATTCGATCCTAAGATATATGACCGAGTCAAGGAAGAAATCGGTCGCTTACTCGAAGCTAATTTTATCAAGACTTGCAGGTATGCGGAGTGGATTTCTAACATCATGCCTGTGGAGAAGAAGGGATCCTCTAAGCTGCGGATTTGTATTGTTTTTCGAGATATAAACAGAGCTACACCCAAAGATGAGTACCCTATGCCCATAGCCGATATGCTTATTACTAATGCTTCGGGTCACAAAATTATCAGTTTTCTGGATGGCAATGCGGGTTATAATCAGATCTTTATGACCGAAGATGATGCATATAAGACTGCTTTTCGTTGTCCCGGGTTCGTTGGTTTATTCGAGTGGACTGTGATGACCTTCGGTTTGAAGAATGCGGGTGCCACGTATCAACGAGCAATGAACCTAATATTTCATGATCTGCTTGGGGTGATATTGGAAGTTTATATTGATGATGTGGTAGTAAAATCGAGTGGCGCTGACCCTCACTTAGCCGATTTGCGACTGGCTTTTGAAAGGATGCGAAAGTATGGACTGAAGATGAATCCGTTAAAGTGCGCATTTGGAGTGTCGGCTGGGAAGTTCTTGGGTTTTGTTATACATGAACATGGCATAGAGATTGATACCAAGAAGATTGAGGCGATAAAGAAAGTAGAAGCGCCAAAGTGTAAGAAAGATGTGCAGAAGTTTCTGGGTAAAATCAATTATTTAAGACGATTCATAGCAAATCTGTCTGGAAAAATCAGTGCCTTTACTCCTATCCTTCGGTTGAAATCTGATCGCGAGTTTACCTGGGGGGCAAAACAACAGGAAGCGTTTGAAAATATTAAGCGTTGTTTATCTACACCTCCGGTGATGAGAGCACCCAAACATGGCGAGCCATCACGACTGTATATTGCAGCCGAGAATAATGTTATTGGTGCTGTGTTGACGCAAGAAATCGAAGGAAAAGAGCACATTATCACTTATTTGAGTAGGCGTTTGCTGGATGCAGAAACAAGGTACACATTCATCGAGAAGTTGTGCTTATGCCTATATTATGCTTGCACTAAAGTAAGACATTACTTGTTATCTAGCATATGTGCCGTAGCTTGTCAAACTGATGTCATAAAATACATGTTGCATAGGCCGATTTTGAGTGGAAGAATCGACAAGTGGGCATATGGTTTAATTGAGTATGATTTGGCCTATGAGTCATTAAAATCTATGAAAGGCCAAATCGTTGCTGATTTTATTGTTGAACATCGGATTGACAATGAGCATGAGGTAGAGATTAATTTTATTTCACTAGTACCATGGAAGTTATACTTTGATGGTTCAGTCTGTGACGATGGCGAAGGGGTCGGCATTGTTTACATCTCTCCTCATGGTGCTGTTTTTGAGGCCTCATGTCGTTTAGAGTACTTATGTACGAATAATCAAGCCGAATATGAAGCATTGTTATTCGGGCTGGAGATATTAGTCGACGTAGGCGCAACTCATGTGGAAGCCTTTGGTGATTCATTGTTGATAGTGCGGCAAGTGAACAAGGTTTTTCAGTGTATAGATGGAGCACTTAATATGTATCTTGACAAATGCCTGGATATAATTTCTACTTTAGATTGTTTTAGCATATCCCACATATCTAGGCAGGATAATGGAGCTGCTAACGATTTGGCTCAACAAGCATCTGGTTATCATGTCAGTCATGGCATGTTTCATCATGCTTATAAGCCGATGCTTGCTTTTGCTGAGTTGGGAGCAGCCGGATTGATCCCTGTTGATTCGGCTGCTAATAAAGGATCTAGTGCAAGTGTTCATGTGGACTGGAGACAACCTATTGTTGAGTATTTGCAGGATCCAAGTAAGAAGGCAGATAGAGTTGTTTGGCGACTGGCTTTCAAGTACACATTGCTAGATGATAGTTTGTATCGCCGAACGACAGATGGTATTCTCTTGAGGTGTCTGGATGAAGATCAAGCTTGAGTTGCCATGGGAGAGGTGCATGAAGGTATATGTGGAACACATCAGTGGGCGCATAAGATGAAGTGGTTATTGAGACGCGCGGGATTTTATTGGCCGACAATGATTAACGATTGCTTCAGATATTATAAAGGGTGTGAAGCTTGTCAGAAGTTTGGGGACATTCAGTTAGCGCCTGCTTCTATGTTACACCCTATTGTGAAGCCGTGGCCATTTAGAGGGTGGGGATTGGATTTTATCGGCATAATTCATCCTGCATCTTCAAAGGGGCATCGGTTCGTGCTGGTGGCCACTGATTATTTCACTAAGTGGTCTGAGGCGGTACCTCTCCGGAATATGACACACAAGGAGGTAATTAAATTCATAACTGAGCATATTATTCATCGATTCGGCATACCGCAAACTTTGACGACAGATCAGGGTACATCATTTATGGCAAAGGAAGTGAAGGAATTTGCTGAATCATACGGTATAAAGATGCTGAATTCGTCTCCTTATTATGCTCAAGCCAATGGACAAGCCGAATCTAGTAATAAAACGTTGATTCGGCTGATCAAGAAGAAAGTAGATGAGAACCCAGAGAGGTGGCATGAAATACTATCTGAAGCACTATGGGCGCATAGGATTTCACAACATGGTGCGACTAAAGTGACTCTGTATGAGCTAGTGTATGGGCAAGAAGCCGTTTTGCCTGTTGAAGTAAATCTGGCTGCTCTAAGAGTTGCCAAACAAGATGGCTTATCGGCAGTCGATTTTCACAACCTAATGATGGATAATATTGATGAGGTAGCCGATAAACGAGTGATAGCTTTGAGGGATATTGAGAAGGACAAGCTGAGGGTAGCCAGGGCATATAATAAGAAAGTAAAACTGAAGAGTTTTCAGGTTGGTGATCTGGTCTGGAAGGTGATTTTACCAGTCGGTTCAAAAGATAGGAAGTTTGGCAAGTGGTCACCGAGTTGGGAAGGTCCTTTTAAGATTGTGGGAGTTGTACCTGGGAATTCATATTTGGTGGAATCTGCTGATGGAGGTTTGATGTTACCTCGAGCCCTTAATGGGCGTTACTTGAAGAAATATTACCCGAGTGTGTGGCAGGAAGCCTAATCACGAAAAATGGCCGATAAAATATTATCGCCCTAAGAGCATATAGCCGATGAGGTGTTCACATCGTCTTTAGAATATGATTGCTGCGAGTTATTTTTCGGTGCGCAAGCTTCACCAAAAAACAGGGGGGCATGTGTTGACGGTCAAATTTGGCACCTCTTTGAAATACTGGTTTCTGGACGCAAGTGTGCCATGGCAGATGAAACAAAGAAAGATTCACCGTGGAAACAGAAGGCACTCTTACAACGGCAATGTACTTGACAATTTAAGCAGCAGAGAAAACATCAGGTGCATATCAGTCGACAAATCATCGGGTTCTTACAACAGCAGTGCACCCGACAACTCATCAGGTGCAAAGCACTAGACAAAACATCAGGTGCATATCAGTCGACAAGTCATCGGGTGTGGGGCACTCGAAAAATTATCAGGTGATAGTAAAGGCGTGGAGCACAGCAAGAAGCGGAAGCGGCGGTGCAGTTTATCAATTCGACTAGGATCCGAACTCGACGTACGAGATTTGGTCTTTTAAGTAGTTTTTTGCTAAGTATGGAGATAGGAGACCGATTCGAACACGATTAGGGTTTTTTGTAAGCCACAAGGAAAGTCCAGCCGCCCTTATATATCAGGGTGACAGACGATTGAAAGAACACACAATCGTCAAACACAAATCAATCTACTACTTTTTCATCTACTTTTGCTCTAGTTTCTTGCTCTTCGTCTTCGTTGTTCTTCGTTTTGGGGAGCTTCGATCTACGAGGTCCTGGGTGCGGGCGAACCGATCCAGGGCAGCCCATCGTCGCCGTACGTCCAGACGGGGTCCCTCCCGGGCGTGTGGGGGTGTCGGGTTCTGAAAATCGCCCGCCGGATTGTCTTGCGTATCGCGCTTCCGGCGAGCCTCCTGCGGTGCGCGTTGAGGAGTATCTCCCTCGGCGCCGCGGGTACACGTGACGTGTTCATGTGTCAACAGTTGTATTTATCAGTTTAAAGAAAAGGACCGGGGTCCACAGTTCACTAGTGGTGTCTCTCCGTAAATAATAATAGCATACATGCGAGTAAACAAATTACAGCTGGGCAATTGACAGAGTAAAGAAGTGCATAATGATGCATATTGATACGTCTCCAACGTATCTATAATTTCTTATGTTCCATGCTTGTATTATACCACTTGCTACATGTTTTAGATACACTTTTATATCATTTTATGCATTTTCTGGGACTAACCTATTAACAAGATGCCACAGTGCCAGTTGCCCGTTTTCTGCTGTTTTTGGTTTCAGAAAAACTGTTAAGGAAATATTCTCGGAATTGGACAAACGAAACGTCGAAGTTCCTATTTTTCCCGGGAGGTTCCAGAACACCGAAGAAGACACGGAGGGGAGCCCCGAGGGGCCCACACCCCCTCCCGGCGCGGGTCCCCCCTCTGCCGCGCGAGCACGGGGTGTGGGGCCCTCGAGCCTCCACCGCCTTCGCCCCTTCGCCTACTTATACCCCCTTGATATCTAAGACCTCGGAGGCGCACCTTTTTCCTCCACGAAGTCCAGAGCCGCCGCCGTCGTCAACCCTAGATCGGGAGGGTTCAGAACCTCTTCCCGGCACCCTGCCGGAGAGGGGAATCATCACCGGAGGGCTCTACATCACCATGCCCGCCTCCGGACTGATGCGTGAGTAGTTCATCCTTGGACTACGGGTCCATAGCAGTAGCTAGATGGTTGTCTTCTCCTCTTGTGCTACCATGTTTAGATCTTGTGAGCTGCCTATCATGATCAAGATCATCTTTATGTAATACTACATGTTGTGTTTGCTGGGATCCGATGAATATTGAGTAGTATGTTATTGCTTCATAATATATCTTGTGAGTGCGTTATTTATGATCTTGCATGCTCTCCGTTGCTAGTAGATGCTCTGGCCAAGTAGATACTTGTGACTCCATGAGGGGGTATTTATGCTCGATAGTAGGTTCATGTCTCTATTTAATCTGGGGTGGCTAGCTCTAAGATTGTAGATGTACTGTTGCTACTAGGGATAAAATAGTAGTACCTTATCTAAGGGTATTTGTATTACTTACATTACACACATTGCCTAATGCAATAATCTGTTGCTTGCAACTTAATACTGAAAGGGGTGCGGACGCTAACCGGAAGGTGGATTATTAGTCATAGATGCATGTGGAACGGTCTATGTATATTGTTGTAATGCCCAAATGAATCTCACACTAGACATCATAACTATAGTATATGCATCATTATGCACTTCTTTATTCTGTCAATTGCCCAGCTGTAATTTGTTTACCCGCATGCATGTTATTATTATTTATGGAGAGACACCACTAGTGAACTGTGGACCCCGGTCCTTTTCTTTAAACTGATAAAACAACCTACAACAATCATGTTCTTTTTCTGCAAACAAACATCATTTTCCACACATACGTTTAATCCTTTGTTACAGCAATCCAGTGAGATTGACAACCTCACTGTTAAGTTGGGGCAAAGTATCTTGATTGTGTTGTGTGCAGGTTCCACGTCAGCAACACGCCACAAGACTTTTCTGGCGCCGTTGACACCTCCAAGAGAACTCTAGTTTCCTACTGGTTCGATAACCTTGGTTTCACAAACTGAGGGAAAACTTCCTGCTATACTCTCCACACCTTCCTCTTGGGGTTGCCCAACGCTGCGAGATCATCAAGACTTTTTCTGGCGCCGTTGCCGGGGAAACGAGACTCTTCTGCGAGGGGAGTCTCTCACTTCCAATCTTTTTATTTTGTTATTATCTTGCTTAGTTTATTTTTATTATTGTCTTGGTTGCTTAATATCAAAAATACAAAAAAATTAGTTACTTGCATTGTTATTTTTATTTCGGTTTAGTTAATTATTATTTCGGTTTCTGTTATTGTTTATTTCGGTTTGCTTTTTAATTTGCTAAAATGAGTACTGCTGAGAATACTAAGTTGTGTGATTTCACTAGCACCAATAATAATGATTTTATATGCACTCCTATTGCTCCACCTGCTTCTAAAGCGGAGTTCTTTGAAATTAAACCTGCTTTGTTAAACCTTGTTATGAGAGAGCAATTTTCTGGTGTTAGTACTGATGATGCTGCTGCCCATCTAAATAATTTTGTTGAACTTTGTGAAATGCAAAAGCATAAGGATGTAGATGGTGATATTATAAAACTGAAATTATTTCCTTTCTCTTTGAGAGGAAAAGTGATATTTCTCAAACGTATCTATAATTTCTTATGTTCCATGCTTATATTATGCCACTTGCTACATGTTTTATATACACTTTTATATCATTTTAAGCATTTTCTGGGACTAACCTATTAACAAGATGCCACAGTGCCAGTTGCCTGTTTTCTGCTGTTTTTGGTTTCAGAAAAGTTGTTAAGGAAATATTCTCGGAATTGGACAAACTTAACGTCGAAGTTCCTATTTTTCCCAGGAGGTTCCAGAACACCGAAGATGACACGGAGGGGAACCCTGAGGGGCCCACACCCCCTCCCGGCGCGGGTCCCCCCTCTGCCGCGCGAGCACGGGGTGTGGGGCCCTCGTGGCTCCACCGCCTTCGCCCCTTCGCCTACTTATACCTCTCGGATATCTAAGCCCTTGGACGCGACCCTTTTTCCTCCACGAAGTCCAGAGCCGCCGCCGTCGTCAACCCTAGATCGGGAGGGTTCAGAAGCTCTTCCCGGCACCCTGCCGGAGAGGGGAATCATCACCGGAGGGCTCTACATCACCATGCCCGCCTCCGGACTGATGCGTGAGTAGTTCATCCTTGGACTACGGGTCCATAGCAGTAGCTAGATGGTTGTCTTCTCCTCTTGTGCTACCATGTTTAGATCTTCTGAGCTGCCTTACATGATCAAGATCATCTCTATGTAATGCTACATGTTGTGTTTGCTGGGATCCGATGAATATTGAGTACTATGTTATTGCTTCATAATATATCTTGTGAGTGCGTTATTTATGATCTTGCGTGCTCTCCGTTGCTAGTAGATGCTCTGGCCAAGTAGTTGTTTGTGACTCCAAGAGGGGGTATTTATGCTCGATAGTAGGTTCATGTCTCTATTTAATCTGGGGTAGTGACAGCAAACTCTAAGATTGTAGATGTACTGTTGCTACTAGGGATAAAACAGTAGTACTTTATCTAAGGGTATTTGTATTACTTACATTACACACGTTGCCTAATGCAATAATCTGTTGCTTGCAACTTAATACTGAAAGGGGTGCGGACGCTAACCGGAAGGTGGATTATTAGTCATAGATGCGGTTGGAACGGTCTATGTATATTGTTGTAATGCCCCAATGAATCTCACACTAGACATCATCACTCTAGTATATGCATCATTATGCACTTCTTTATTCTGTCAATTGCCCAGCTGTAATTTGTTTACCCGCATGTATGTTATTATTATTTATGGAGAGACACCGCTAGTGAACTGTGAACTCTGGTCCTTTTCTTTAAACTGATAAACAATCCTACTGCAATCCTGTTACTTTCATTCTCTGCAAACAAACATCATCCACACATACGTTTAATCATTTTGTTACAGAAAGCCAGTGAGATTGACAACCTCACTGTCAAGTTGGGGCAAAATACTTTGATTGTGTTGTGTGCAGGTCCCACGTTTGTTGCTGACACCGGTGTGGCACCGTGCCAAAAGTCAGCCACCAACAACCTCCGGTAGAACTCTAGTTTCCTACTGGTTCGATAACCTTGGTTTCACAACTGAGGGAAACTTGCTGCTGCACCACTTCATACCTTCCTCTCGGGGTTTCCCAACAACACCTCACCGGTGCATCAACTCTTTTCTGGCGCCGTTGCCGGGGAGACTAGATTCTTCTGCGAGGGGAGTATCTCACTTCCAGTCTTTTTATTTTGTTATTGTCTTGCTTAGTTTATTTTTATTATTGTCTTGTTTGCTTAATATCAAAAATACAAAAAAATTAGTTACTTGCATTTCGGTTTAGTTATTTTTATTTCGGTTTAATTATTATTGTTATTTCGGTTTGTCTTTTATTTTGCTAAAATGAGTACTGCTGAGAATACTAAGTTGTGTGATTTCACTAGCACCAATAATAATGATTTTATATGCACTCCTATTGCTCCACCTGCTTCTAAAGCAGAGTTCTTTGAAATAAAACCTGCTTTGTTAAACCTTGTTATGAGAGAGCTATTTTCTGGTGTTAGTACTGATGATGCTGCTGCCCATCTAAATAATTTTGTTAAACTTTGTCAAATGCAAAAGCATAAAGATGTAGATGGTGATATTATAAAACTGAAATTATTTCCTTTCTCTTTGAGAGGAAGAGCTAAAGAATGGTTGCTTTCATTGCCTAGGAATAGTATTGATTCATGGACTAAATGCAAATATGCTTTTATTGGAAAATACTATCCTCCTGCTAAGATTATTTCTCTAAGAAGTAGCATTATGAATTTTAAACAACTTGATAATGAACATGTTGCTCAAGCTTGGGAAAGAATGAAATATTTGGTTAAAAATTGCCCTACCCATGGACTGACTACTTGGATGATCATCCAAACCTTTTATGCAGGACTGAATTTTTCTTCAAGAAATCTTCTTGATTCGGCTGCTTGAGGTACCTTTATGTCCATCACTTTGGGGGCTGCAACAAAACTCCTGGATGATATGATGGTGAATTATTCTGAGTGGCATAATGAAAGGACACCTCAAGGTAAGAAGGTAAATTCTGTTGAATAAACCTCCTCTTTGAGTGAAAAGATTGATATTATTATGTCTATGCTTGTGAATGGTAAATCTCATGTTGATCCAAATAATGTTCCCTTAGCTTCTTTAGTTGCACAAGAAGAGCATGTTGATGTGAACTTCATTAAAAATAACAATTTAAACAACAATGCCTATAGGAACAATTATGGTAACAATAACTATAAGCCCTATCCTTCTAATAATAGTGGTGGTTATGTTAATTCTTATGGTAATTCTTATGGAAAAATGCCTAGTGAGGAAAGGATTTTGGAAATTGAAAGAGCTACTAATTTTTTTATGCAAACCCAATATGAGCAAAATAAAGTATTCACTAGGACTATGGAAGAACAATCTATTATGTTGAAAAATATTAGTCATCAAATGGAAAATTTAAATAGAGAAATTTCGGGTCTACAAGGGAAAATCACTAGTGCTGAAGCTTGTATTTTCTCTATGTCTGAAGCACAATCTTCTTTAATTAATAAAATGGCTGTTAAACCTGAAAATATTGATGATAATCCTTTTGCTACTGCTAATGCCATCCAAGTTAGAATTGATGAAAATGTTAGGATGATGGCCCAATTGCATGCTAGATGGGAAAGAGAGAAAGAACTAGCTAAGGAAGATAATATTGTTAAAGTTTTTACTATTACCACAACTGAAAATAATGGTACTTCACATGCTAGTAAACCTCCTACAATTAATGGTAACATAGTTGGTGTTGGAAATATTTCTTCTACTTCTTCCAAAAAGTTAAAATTGCCTAAAACTGTTGAAACTGTTCTTGATAAAGTGCTGAAATTTTGAAGAACATAGGAGAGGGTGGTTCGGTTTGCTTTGATGATAATAATTTTGATTTTGATAATTGTAATATCACTGAAGTTATTAAGTTCTTGTAAAAGTTAGCCACAAGTCCTAATGCTAGTGCCATGAACATGGCATTTACAACTCATATTACAAATGCTCTCATTAAGGCTAGGGAAGAGAAATTAAAACTTGAAGCTTCTATCCCTAAGAAGTTAGAGGATGGTTGGGAGCCCATCATTAAAATAAAAGTGGATAAATTTGATTGCAATGCTTTATGTGACCTTGGTGCAAGTATCTCTGTTATGCCTAAAAAGCTCTATGATATGTTTGATTTGCCACCTTTGGAACATTGTTATTTGGATGTTTTTCTTGTTGATAATGCTATGAAGAAACCTGTGGGGAGAGTCAATGATGTTCTTATTATGGTTAACAATAATCTTGTCCCCGTTGATTTTATTGTCTTGGATATTGAATGCAACCTATCTTGTCCAATTGTGTTGGGAAGACCTTTTCTTAGAATTATTGGTGCTATTATTGATATGAAAGAAGAAAATATTAGATACCAATTCCCACTCAAGAAAGGTATGGAACACTTCCCTAGAAAAAGAATGAAGCTACCTTTTGATTCTATCATTCGTACAAATTATGATATTGATGCTTCATCTCTTGGAAACACTTGAATATCACTTTCTGTGCCTAGCTGAAAGGCGTTAAAGAAAAGAGCTTATGGAAGACAACCCACTTTTTTATTTCTGTTATTTTATTTTATTGAGTCAAGGAACATGTCTACCTCTGTAGAAATTCCTTTGTATCTTTACTTTATTGCATTGTTGTGTCAAGTTAAGCCTCTAATAGAAAGTTGATGCTAGATTTGGATTGCTGCGCAGAAACAGTTTTCTTCTGTCCACCGTTAAATTCATAACTAAATACAGAAATATCCAAATGACCTGAAATTTCGTGAGTGTAATACACAGATATGTATGCAACTTTCATTAGTTTTGAGTTTTCTGATTTGAGCAAGTTAAGTGCCTCGAAAAAATTCGTCTTTACGGACTGTTCTGTTTTTGACAGATTCTGCCATTTATTTTGCAATGCCTCTTTTACTATTTTGAACAGATCTTTTTGTTCCATAAAGTATCACTGGCTGTAGCTAATATCCAGTAGCATTGGTAGCAATTGTGTTCATGCAGAATATAACAATTTTTTATTATGCACTAACCCTTTAATGAAGTGTACTTTGAGTTTGGTGTGGAGGAAGTTTTCAAGTATCAAGAGAGAAGGATAATGTGATGTGATCAAGAAGATGAAAGAGCCAAAGCTTGGGGATGCCCCCGTGGGTCACCCAAGCACATTTCAGGAAGACTCAAGCGTCAAAGCTTGGGGATGCCCATGGCATCCCCTTTTTAATCAACAAACTATCAGGTCATCTCTAGTGAAACTATATTTTAATTCCGACACATCTTATGTGCTTTACTTGAAGCGTCTGTTTGTTTTTTTATTTAAAATGGATCCTAGCATTCCTTTGTGGGAGAGAGACACACTCCGCTTTTTCTTATGAATACTCGTATTCGTCACTTATATTTGTTGAGTATTCTTCTATGTTATTTCAATACTATTAGCTCTTGTTTTTCATGCATCTCTTGTTTGAGCTGTTAGTTTTTCATATGTTACACTCTCATATCTCATTGTTATATACTTGGAGAGTTTATCTTTAAATAAGTTGATTGGTGTTTGGTTCGAAACAGAAAATGCTAAATGTGGTAGATGGTATAATGAAAAAGATATACATGGTCTTATGGATTGTTATCTTGTATGTTGTGGTGCTTGGCAATTGTTTTGAGCTCTCAAGTAGATCATGTTTAAGCTTTTACATCATGTAGTTAAAACCTATTAGTGAAGAACTACCGTAAAGCTTGTTGAAATTTGGTTTGCATGTTTGGTATCTATAAGGTCTAGATATTTTCTAGTAAAGTTGTTTGAACAACAAGGAAGACAATGTAGAGTTTTATAATACTTGCAATATGTTTTTATATACGTCTTGTTTTCATAGTTTATACTTGTGTTTTCTTCAAATAACCTTGCTAGCCAAAGCCTTGTACTGAGAGGGAATGCTTCTCGTGCATCCAAAACCTTGACCCAAAACCCATGCCATTTGTGTCCACCATACCTACCTACTACATGGTATTTCCTGCCATTCCAAGCAAATACTTCGTGTGCTACCTTTTATTCAAAACTTATTATCTCTTATTTGTGTCAATGTTTATTAGCTCATGAGGAAGTATGTGGTGTTACGGATATCAACCTTGTCATTTGCTTTTAGACAGACTTTCACAACCGGACTAGTGGCATATACATCCGCTTATCCATTAAATTTTCTAAAACAGCTGGCAAATGGGGTGCCCAGTCCCAATTAATTAAAACTTTAAACGCTGCAATCTCTTCACATTTTTGCCCTGATCTAATCAGTCAAGCAATGACAACAGTTTTTAACTATATGTGTAAACAAAAGAGATAAGAGGGATGATCTGCCTTGCTGGTAGAAATAACGTCCTTCATGGGAGCCGCTCTTGAAAGTATGGTTGACAAGGGGGGTAGAGTGCCCATTACCATTCGTTGACAACATCAAACACCTCTCAAAAGTTACTTTTATGCTCTCTATATGATTTCAAAAACCTATAAAAACTAAAAACCTCTAGCACATGTTTGTATCCCTACTTCCCTCTGCGAAGGGCCTTTCTTTTACTTTATGTTGAGTCAGTTTACCCATTTCTTTCTGTCTTAGAAGCAAACACTTGTGTCAACCGTGTGCAACAACTCTTATATGCTTACTTGTTGCACTTGTTATATTTCTTTGTGTTGACAACTATCTATATGATATACATGTTACAAGTTGAAAGCCAATGCTTAAACTTATATCTTCATTTGTGTTGCTTCAATGCTCTTTTACTTAGAGACTATTGCTTTATGAGTTAACTTTCATGTGAATCATTCTGACGCTTGTTTGAAAGTACTATCCATGAAAAGTTTTTGCTTATATGATGTAGTTGTTTACTCCTTGTCTATTTGTTAGCAAACTATAAACCATTGCTTTGAATCACCTCATTCATAACATGAGCCTTACATTATTATATGATCAAGATTGTGTGAAGCATGTCACTTCAGAAATTATTCTTGTTATCGTTTTACCTACTCGGGACGAGTAGAACTAAGCTTGGGGATGCTTGATACGTCTCAAACGTATCTATAATTTCTGATGTTCCATGCTTATATTATGCCACTTGCTACATGTTTTATATACACTTTTATATCATTTTATGCATTTTCTGGGACTAACCTATTAACAAGATGCCACAGTGCCAGTTGCTTGTTTTCTGCTGTTTTTGGTTTCAGAAAAGTTGTTAAGGAAATATTCTCGGAATTGGGCAAACTTAACGTCGAAGTTCCTATTTTTCCCGGGAGGTTCCAGAACACCGAAGATGACACGGAGGGGAACCCCGAGGGGCCCACACCCCCTCCCGGTGCAGGTCCCCCCTCTGCCGCGCGAGCACGGGGTGTGGGGCCCTCGTGGCTCCACCGCCTTCGCCCCTTCGCCTACTTATACCTCTCGGATATCTAAGCCCTTGGACGCGACCCTTTTTCCTCCACGAAGTCCAGAGCCGCCGCCGTCGTCAACCCTAGATCGGGAGGGTTCAGAAGCTCTTCCCGGCACCCTGCCGGAGAGGGGAATCATCACCGGAGGGCTCTACATCACCATGCCCGCCTCCGGACTGATGCGTGAGTAGTTCATCCTTGGACTACGGGTCCATAGCAGTAGCTAGATGGTTATCTTCTCCTCTTGTGCTACCATGTTTAGATCTTGTGAGCTGCCTAACATGATCAAGATCATCTTTATGTAATGCTACATGTTGTGTTTGCTGGGATCCGATGAATATTGAGTACTATGTTATTGCTTCATAATATATCTTGTGAGTGCGTTATTTATGATCTTGCATGCTCTATGTTGCTAGTAGATGCTCTGGCCAAGTAGATGCTTGTGACTCCAAGAGGGGTATTTATGCTCGATAGTAGGTTCATGTCTCTATTTAATCTGGGGTAGTGACAGCAAGCTCTAAGATTGTATATGTACTGTTGCTACTAGGGATAAAACAGTAGTACTTTATCTAAGGGTATTTGTATTACTTACATTACACACATTGCCTAATGCAATAATCTGTTACTTGCAACTTAATACTGAAAGGGGTGCGGGCGCTAACCGGAAGGTGGATTATTAGTCATAGATGCGGTTGGAACGGTCTATGTATATTGTTGTAATGCCCAAATGAATCTCACACTAGACATCATAACTATAGTATATGCATCATTATGCACTTCTTTATTCTGTCAATTGCGCAGCTGTAATTTGTTTACCCGCATGTATGTTATTATTATTTATGGAGAGACACCACTAGTGAACTGTGAACCCCAGTCCTTTTCTTTAAACTGATAAACAATCCTACTGCAATCATGTTACTTTCATTCTCTGCAAACAAACATCATCCACACATACGTTTAATCCTTTTGTTACAGCAAGCCAGTGAGATTGACAACCTCACTGTCAAGTTGGGGCAAAATACTTTGATTGTGTTGTGTGCAGGTCCCACGTTTGTTGCTGACACCGGTGTGGCGCCGTGCCAAAAGTCAGCCACCAACAACCTCTGGGAGAACTCTAGTTTCTTACTGGCTCGATAACCTTGGTTTCACAACTGAGGGAAACTTGCTGCTGCACCACTTCATACCTTCCTCTTGGGGTTTCCCAACAACACCTTACCGGTGCATCAAAAAGCTAAAGAATGGTTGCTTTCATTGCCTAGGAATAGTATTGATTCATGGACTAAATGCGAAAATACTATCCTCCTTCTAAGATTATTTCTCTAAGAAGTAGCATTATGAATTTTAAACAACTTGATAATGAACATGTTGCTCAAGCTTGGGAAAGAATGAAATCTTTGGTTTAAAACTGCCCTACCCATGGACTGACTACTTGGATGATCATCCAAACCTTTTATGCAGGACTGAATTTTTCTTCAAGAAACTTGCTTGATTCGGCTGCTGGAGGTACCTTTATGTCCATCACTTTGGGGGCTGCAACAAAACTTTTGAATGATATGATGGTGAATTTGAAGGGGATCGCAGGCAGAAAACAAAAAAATTCTAACAACGATAACCTTAAAACAGCCAGGATCTATACTATGCAGATATAGTAATACGGAGGAGATCGATATACATACCCTTGTAAACCGAAACGTGGGGATTACGCTCCCGCACAAGAGTTGTTGACGAAGCCGACGAAGACGACCTCGAGGTCGTGTAGAGGAAGAAGACCTCTGAGCACCACTAGCGTGGCACCTCGCAGGGTTTCACACACGTACGATGAAGACGACGACTTCCGGGCTCCGATCCAGGGACGAGCAGCGGAAGACTTGGACCGGAAGACCAGCAGCACGGCGGTGTGCGTATGGTGGAGAGAACTTCACCTTGGCGCAACTCCAATGGAGGAATCACGTTATTCAAGGAGAAGAAGAGAGAGATTGGTTGTATCCTTTAAAGGCCAAGGGGGCACCTCTATATATAGGTGGAGGGGGGCTGGCAGCCTTGCTGGCTGGGCGGTGTGGGACTATTCCCACACCAGCCCGCCCCAAAGGGGTGCGCCGGCCTAGGTGGGCCCCATTTGGCCCACCTAGGGCAGCCCCCTCCCTTCATGCGCACCAAGGGGGGAATTCCCCCCCTTATGGGCCTTCTCTCCCATGGGAAGGCCCATTTAAGGTGGGCTGCCTTTAAAAATCCAAAAATCATTAAATAAAAATGTATTTAACTATTAATTACACTAATTAATATTAAACACACATTATCTAATTTATTCCGGCTCCGAAAACTATTTCGTCGCTCTCCGATCTCCATCGGATCTTTCCCGGGACGCTCCCGGTGCTCTCTTCTAATTTCTCTTCCGGTAAACTTGTCGAATCCCCTTAAGTGTGTTACCCTAGCGGTTCGAGATCTCGCCAGACATGATCGAGACACGCTCTCCGATCAATTACTAATTCGTGGACCTTGGATACCCAGAATTAATCCCTGTGAGATAACGAATAACTTTGTCGTTCGAACCTGGACGTCGAGTCTTAAACCTTTTGCCATGGCGATACTTAGTGTGTCCGAGACTCGTTCATAGATATCGCCATACCTAGCTTGATCTCGTTACCGACAACACTATCTTCTACTCGTCCATGATATTATGTCCTGGTGACCTAGTCACATGCTTGCAAGCTCATTTGACATAATCTCACCGAGTGGGCCCTAGAGTATCTATCCTGCTATGCGGACTGGCAAATCCCGCTCTTGATCCCTCGTCTCAACATACTCCCTTCCGATACCCGAGAGGAACACCTTTATTGTCATACTATTAAGACATGACGTTTGATGCAATCAAAGTATCTTTCAGGAATAGCAATAAGAGTTGATCTCACGGTCAAAGGCGTAATGACTACGTCCTACAAATATTGGGTATGTCCATCACGTCATTCTCCCAATGACATGACTCCATTGTCAACTGACATCAATGTCACATGATCGGGAAACCTCGATCATCAATTGCCCAATGAACTAGTTAGATAGAGGCTACTAGGGACCTGGTTGTTTATCTACCACACGTGTATTAATGTTTCTGCTTAATACAGTTATAGCATGGTATAAAACATATAATGAACAATTGAGATATGACGAATAAACTATCTTTATTAAGTGCCTCTATGGCATATCTCCTTCAGTCTCCCACTTGCACTAGAGTAACATTTAATCTAGTTTACAACTTGGTAAAAGCTCAACACCCATAGCAACTTGGTGCATGCTTGTCTCGTGGAAGAGGAATACAGTCAATAGATCTCACAGATGGAGACCTATATGTGCTTTGCAACACTTCTATGTCACCTAGTTTGACATCATCCCGTATCTTACGATGACGGTGAAATATATCTTAGTCGATGGAGTGAGACTCGAACCTTCGCGTAGCATGGGCCTTAAAAGTCTAAGAGATCTATTAAGGGGAACCACATATGCTCGGAAACTTTTTAGTCCAATCACACTTGCTACTTCTGAAGTTGTCATATATTTCTATACCTATGTAGATTATGCGACAGTGCATTCATATGCGACTTCGCAAGCTAACCATGTCTTTCTTCAAAATAAAGGACATCTCCTATATGAGATTTCTAGTCGTATGGGTCAGTGTCATAACTTGCATCATCGTAACCGTTTTACGGCAAGTTGTCTTTCCACTCTTACCCTTTACCAAAAAACATATCTTTAGTTCTCACAGACACTGAAGAATATACTTAACGTTTGTTCATTGATCCACACAAGGATCACTCTAGAACCCGTTCTTCAACCAAGAACTTGGGTCACACCAAGTCGAGCTTTCAGTCTGATAGAATCTATGTCTGAGGCATAGAGAATGTCGAACATCATTTTCTTTCATTAGCTATCACTGAAAATGCCAAGATAAACTTAATATTTTACCTAGTCATACAAGCAAGAACCTTTTTCTTCGCTTGTTCTATTCTGAATCACTTCAGAATCTTAACCTAGGAAAATATTCCGACCTAATGTTATTAAGCCCCTTTTGATCTATACAATTATAGATCGGATGCCTAATACTCCTAACTTCATTCATAGAAAATTTAATCACTTAAATAATCCTTTATACTTTACTAGAGGATCTGTATCATTCTCAATATGTCGTTACATATAAAATCATGAATGACACCTAGCTCCCACTCAAATATGCCTTCCACATATAAGATCAAGAAAAGCTACTTAGCTCCCACTCACTTCTTTGCAAATGCAAGTTTCTTCAACTATTTTGGACAACTCCAAAATCCTTTGATCACATCATCAAAGTGAAGATTCCAGCTCCGATATGCTTGCTTCAGCCCATGAATGGACAGCTGAAATTTGCATACATGTTTAGCATCCTCAGGATCACCAAACCATTTCATTGTACTAATTACAACTCTTTCTTAATGATACCATTAAGAAACATGGTTTCCTTATCCATCTATCAATTTCTCAATTTGAAATTATAGTAATTGCTAAACGACCCCGAATAGATTTAGGCTTCGCCACTTGAGACAAAATCTCGTTGTGGTCAACTTTCGAATCTGTCGGAACTGTTTCACGACAAATCGATTCTTATCAGTGACTATTCTCTCATAAAATTCCATATTCTATTAACAGCTTAGATGCCATCAAGAAGATCTCCCAAGTCATTACCTGGTAATCATACATGGATTTTATCTCGGATCATATATGACTCATAGCCATTTCTCGGACTTAGGTCTACCATCTCTTCTTCGTAGTTCGTAGGTCTTTCATATTCCATTAACATGACCTTCATAACAAGATTGTCGTACCACATAGTGTGGAACACAACCTCGTACGTCTACGTTCTTAGTATGAGCTCGGAGCATCATGATCTTTATCATCAGCTTCTTTCCAGTTGAAGAGCATAACACCGGAAACACTTTCCGTTGAGCCACTCTGATGTCTGGAGAGAAAGTTCATTAACTTCGTCTTGCTCTACTTTCTTTCCCACTTATACCCTTGGACAAGAAACTATTTCTTTTGCAAGGTATATTCCGGCAACGTTTTTGCCTATGTCGTGAGACATGTACCCAACTAATTCTTTAGGTACGGTACACTACAAAGATTTATCCATTTTAGGTTTGATCACATCGAAACACTAAATTGCTGAAACGACAATCTAGGCTAAAAGCCATGCCATCACTCATATGGTGTTGTCTCCATGGATTTAAATGGTTTCCCTATTATCTAACGTGAATGTTATGTTTCTACCATATGACTCCAATGATCACAATAATTCGAAAAGAGATTTATTTACCACACACTATCCGATAGGGTGCGATTACGACGTCCTAACATACCATAACACTATGGTGTTCCATGCGACGTAATTTGTGGAACTCTTCTCACAAGTCTTCCAATGATATGCCAACATTATAACTCAAATCTTTATTTCCTCGATCTGTATCACAGGAATTTGATTTTTCTTGTTAAATTTATTTTCCTACTTCATTCTGAACTTGTTTGATCGAATCAAAATTTCCAGACTAACATTTCCTAAGTGGATATCCATATATCTACTCGGAATATTCATGAAGTCTATGAAATAAAGACTTCCACTATACGTTAAAGTACTTCATTGATTTACATACACCCATATGCATGATTCTCAACAAGTTATACTCAAAACGTTCAGTGAAGTTTACGAAATAAAGGTCTCCACTACACGTTAATTACTTCATTGATCCACATACATCTATATGCACGATTATCAATAAGTTACATGACCGCTTTCCGAAAACGGTGTCTTAGTTATCTTGCAAGTGTCAAAAGATCAAATCTAAGGACTTGTAGATCCATCCGTATGGAGCTTGTTCATTGACTATAACATTGACATGACTTAAATGGTAGTGCCACACGAATGTGGTGTCTTTATTAAGTTTGTATCCTTTGGCATTAATATTATGAATGTGGGAGCTTCTACCATCTAAATTCAAATCGGCTTATGATCATTACTTCATAAATATAGGACAACGATTTTGTCACTAACATATATGAACGATTGTCTTGCTAGAGAAAACACACTTATAATGATCATACTAACAGGCGATCATAAAAGAATTTATTCAAATGGTAGATCTAGAGGGAGAGTGTCTATGGCCATCACAACATTTTGTCTGCCATCATCAACACACATTGTCGCCTCATCCTTCCAAGCTACTCAAGTAGTAAATCTGGTTTTCATAAAACATGACTAGTATCAAAAACTTAGTCACTACTGCGAGTACTTGCTTAGGTAAAACATTCATAACGTGTATATCATATATACACCATCATCATTGATGACTTCCCGGCGATCTGTTTCATCTTCTTGATTTTTCCAACGCAATCAAGAACCATGAAGGTGAACGATTCCCCTTGCATGACATAGTCTATGACAAAGCATTTGCATCTGGCAACGTTGTCTGTCATCCAGTGATCGAGCTGAGCGAGATGTCTCAATGTCATCAAGTATGACCAATGTCATCGAGTATGACCAGTGTCATCAAGTATGACTGCCACGTGCTCCTTCAATGCGTGTATTCTCTTCCATCTTGGTTGAGAAGAAAAACAGTCAACGTACTGATAAACTTCATCAACCCAACTTTAGGTGTATCCTGAGTTTAGCGATCATCTCATATGTTCGCGATCTAACAACTCGCACCCACCGTTAATTCTCTATGGCAGAGATCACAGCATACACTGGACTATGATGATATTATCTGCACAAAAACTTGATAATCCAAATTATCCTTTTGTTAGCGGAATCTCCGGGTTTATCTCCTAGCGGGTATTATATCACAAAGAGCTAATGGTTTAAACAAGGAGTATCCTCAAGCTAAAGTATAAAACTATGAAGTTTGGACCCAACCTTTTAAGTTGCTCAATCGCAGGATTGCGACGAATTTTTAAATAAGGCTATTACATTGGTTAATATCTACAAAGGTTTTGCAAAACATAAAGACTTTGTTCATTATAAAATAGGGTTCAAGTTTTAATAAAATAAAACTACCAGAACTCCCACTCAAAACGAATATCCCTCTAATCGTTTTAGTGATTACACGATCCTCATCCATTATGCAACCCCTCATCGTCAGAGCCGGCAACATAACTTCAAAGTTAGACATCGACATGTCAATCACAACAACTCTGTGACTCATGCTTAACCTTTCGGTCACCGTGTTCCGAGGCCATGTCTGTACATGCTAGGCTCGCCATAATAACCTTCAGCGTATACGCTTGTGCTAACATGTCTTACACCCACTGTATGCGAACGACGATATGTCTGACACCCGATCGTCACGGCTTGCCTCATAACGTAGAACTTTCTTGGTGGTGCACGCCAAAAGGGAGAACACTAATGGTATTTTGGATGGATCATCTTATATTTCTACCGCCGTGTAACTAATATATAACTATATATATATATACACACAATATAAGATGCACTCAAAACATCAATATGTAATGCGACGTGATATGGTCCTTGCGCCGATGGTCTCCTTCGCGCCCACAGTTTATAAACAATTCAATAAACCTACCTTGAGCATATCACATTGCCCCTGCAAAATAAAGTTAGACGCGTTCTACTTTATCTTTTGCATATTTTACGTGGCTTGGGGCTGTCGTAAATAGAACATGTTTCATACCTACGAACCTATTACCACGACAACGATCAAATAATTGCATGTTTATTCATCCCTTTCGGGCACTCCATTGAAAATGCAAAACCAACTAAAGAGAGAGAGACAGACACCCGTCAGCCACATATACGGTACAAGCCGCATGTCAGTTGTGGAACCAGTCTAGCGTAAGCGTACGCGTAAAGTCAGTCTGGGCCGCTTCATCAACTCAATGCTGCCGACAATGCAAGTGCACGCGAGAGGGTAGCAAATAAAAGAACGATGCCCCCGTGATAAACACGGGTTCTAAAAGCGTACAACTATATCTACGCATAGATCGGCTCTGATACCACTGAAGGGGATCGCAGGCAGAAAACAAAAATTTTCTAACAACAATAACGTTAAAACAGCCAGGATCTATACTATGCAGATATAGTAATACGGAGGAGATCGATATACATACCCTTGTAGACCGAAACGCGGGGATTACGCTCCCGCACAAGCGTTGTTGACGAAGCCGACCTCGAGGTCGTGTAGAGGAAGAAGACCTCCGAGCACCACTAGCGTGGCACCTCGCAGGGTTTCACACACGTACGGTGAAGACGACGACTTCCGGGCTCCGATCCAGGGACGAGCAGCGGAAGACTTGGACCGGAAGACCAGCAGCACGGCGGTGTGCGTATGGTGGAGAGAACTTCACCTTGGCGCAACTCCAATGGAGGAATCACGTTATTCAAGTAGAAGAAGAAGAGAGATTGGTTGTATCCTTTAAAGGCCAAGGGGGCACCTCTATATATAGGTGGAGGGGGGCTGCCAGCCTTGCTGGCTGGGCGGTGTGGGACTATTCCCACACCAGCCCGCCCCAAAGGGGTGCGCCGGCCTAGGTGGGCCCCATTTGGCCCACCTAGGGCAGCCCCCTTCCTTCATGCGCACCAAGGGGGGAATTCCCCCCTTATGGTCCTTCTCTCCCATGGGAAGGCCCATTTAAGGTGGGCTGCCTCTAAAAATCCAAAAATCATTAAATAAAAATGTATTTAACTATTAATTACACTAATTAATATTAAACACACATTATCTAATTTATTCCGGCTCCGAAAACTATTTCGTCGCTCTCCGATCTCCATCGGATCTTTCCCGGGACGCTCCCGGTGCTCTCTTCTAATTTCTCTTCCGGTAAACTTGTCGACTCCCCTTAAGTGTGTTACCCTAGCGGTTCGAGATCTCGCCAGACATGATCGAGACACGCTCTCCGATCAATGACTAATTCGTGGACCTTGGATACCCAGAATTAATCCCTGTGAGATAACGAATAACTTTGTCGTTCGAACCTGGACGTCGAGTCTTAAACCTTTTGCCATGGCGATACTTAGTGTGTCCGAGACTCGTTCATAGATATCGCCATACCTAGCTTGATCTCGTTACCGACAACACTATCTTCTACTCGTCCATGATATTATGTCCTGGTGACCTAGTCACATGCTTGCAAGCTCATTTGACATAATCTCACCGAGTGGGCCCTAGAGTATCTATCCTGCTATGCGGACTGGCAAATCCCGCTCTTGATCCCTCGTCTCAACATACTCCCTTCCGATACCCGAGAGGAACACCTTTATTGTCATACTATTAAGACATGACGTTTGATGCAATCAAAGTATCTTTCAGGAATAGCAATAAGAGTTGATCTCACGGTCAAAGGCGTAATGACTACGTCCTACAAATATTGGGTATGTCCATCACGTCATTCTCCCAATGACATGACTCCATTGTCAACTGATATCAATGTCACATGATCGGGAAACCTCGATCATCAATTGCCCAATGAACTAGTTAGATAGAGGCTACTAGGGACCTGGTTGTTTATCTACCACACGTGTATTAATGTTTCCGCTTAATACAGTTATAGCATGGTATAAAACATATAATGAACAATTGAGATATGACGAATAAACTATCTTTATTAAGTGCCTCTAGGGCATATCTCCTTCAGAATTATTCTGAGTGGCATACTGAAAGGACACCTCAAGGTAAGAAGGTAAATTCTGTTGAAGAAACCTCCTCTTTGAGTGAAAAGATTGATATTATTATGTCTATGCTTGTGAATGGTAAATCTTATGTTGATCCAAATAATGTTCCCTTAGCTTATTTAGTTGCACAAGAAGAGCATGCTGATGTGAACTTCATTAAAAATAACAATTTCAACAACAATGCCTATAGGAACAATTATGGTAATAATAACTACAAGCCCTATCCTAATAATAGTGGTGGTTATGTTAATTCTTATGGAAAAATGCCTAGTGAGGAAAGGATTTTAGAAATTGAAAGAGCTACTAAAATTTTTATGCAAACCCAATATGAGCAAAATAAAGTATTCACTAGGACTATGGAAGAACAATCTATTATGTTGAAAAATATTAGTCATCAAATGGAAAATTTAAATAGAGAAATTTCGGGTCTACAAGGGAAAATCACTAGTGCTGAAGCTTGTATTTTGTCTATGTCTGAAGCACAATCTTCTTTAATTAATAAAATGGATGTTAAACCTGAAAATATTGATGATAATCCTTTTGCTACTGCTAATGCTATCCAAGTTAGTATTGATGAAAATGTTAGGATGATGGCCCAATTGCATGCTAGATGGGAAAGAGAGAAAGAACTACCTAAGGAAGATAATATTGTTAAAGTTTTTACTATTACCACTACTGAAAATAATGTTACTTCACATGTAGTAAGCCTCCTACTATTAATGGTAACATAGTTGGTGTTGGAAATATTTCTTCTACTTATTCCAAAAAGTTAAAATTGCCTAAAACTGCTGAAACTGTTCTTGATAAAAGTGTTGAAATTTTCAAGAACATAGGAGATAATGGTTCGGTTTGCTTTGATGATAATAATTTTGATTTTGATAATTGTAATATCACTGAATTTATTAAGTTCTTGCAAAAGTTAGCCACAAGTCCTAATGCGAGTGCCATGAACATGGCATTTACAACTCATATTACAAATGCTCTCATTAAGGCTAGGGAGGAGAAATTAAAAATTGAAGATTCTATCCCTAAAAAGTTGGAAGATGGTTGGGAACCCATCATTAAAATAAAAGTGGATAAATTTTATTGCAATGCTTTATGTGACCTTCCTGCAAGTATCTTTGTTATGCCTAAAAAGCTCTATGATATGTTTGATTTGCCACATTTGGAACATTGTTATTTGGATGTTTTTCTTGTTGATAATGCTATGAAGAAACCTGTGGGGAGAGTCAATGATGTTCTTATTATGGTTAACAATAATCTTGTCCCCGTTGATTTTATTGTCTTGGATACAGAATGGAACCCATCTTGTCCAATTGTGTTGGGAAGACCTTTTCTTAGAACTGTGGTTGCTATTATTGATATGAAAGAAGGAAATATTAGATACCAATTCCCACTCAAGAAAGGTATGGAACACTTCCCTAGAAAAATAATGAAGCTACCTTTTGATTCTATCATTCATACAAATTATGATATTGATGCTTCATCTCTTGGAAACACTTGAATATCACTTTCCGTGCTTAGCTGAAAGGCGTTAACGAAAAGCGCTTATGGGAGACAACCCACTTTTTTATTTCTATTATTTTATTTTATTGAGTCAAGGAACATGTCTACCTCTGTAGCAATTCCTTTGTATCTTTACTTTATTGCATTGTTGTGTCAAGTTAAGCCTCTAGTAGAAAGTTGATGCTAGATTTGGATTGCTGCGCAGAAACAGTTTTCTGCTGTCCACCGTTAAATTCATAACTAAATACAGAAATATCCAAATGACCTGAAATTTCGTGTGTGTAATCCACAGATATGTATGCAACTTTCATTAGTTTTGAGTTTTCTGATTTGAGCAAGTTAAGTGCCTCGAATGTTTTTGTCTTTATGGACTGTTCTGTTTTTGACAGATTCTGCCATTTATTTTGCAATGCCTCTTTTACTATTTTGAATGGATCTTTTTGCTCCATAAAGTATCAGTGGCTGTAGCTAATATCCAGTAGCATTGGTAGCAATTGTGTTCATGCAGAATATAACAATTTTTTTTTTTGAATGTTAGCAGGAGAACTGCCAAATTCAGTGATTAGATAGAAGGTTGGTCCAGTTTATGAGGAAAACCGTACCCAAAAACCATACAAAATGCCTTTCGGCTACAACACACAACCTAACAAACCACGGGTCACTCTGTCCGGATCCACCTCCGAAATGATGCCCCCAAGAGGGAACGCGACGCCGAATAGCGCCGCCATCATTCGATCTAGAGGACTAGATCAAGGGTTTCCCCCGGAGCATGTCGGAAAACACAAAGTGGGAGCAACTACATCGATGCCTCCAACAAGGTAGCGACGCCTGTCGGCGACGCCATCGACGACTCCGGTCATGACCAGGATACGGCTTTCGCCGGCTGCCTCACTTGCATAGCCCGAACTTAGGATTCAGACAGCATACCCATCGAACCACTACCTTGCCTCCACGGCCAACCGCACCTCCCGGCAAACTCGACGAGCTTCCAACCTCGCAACCGCATCACCCACTGGAAGGAGGATGCAACCCCCGCCACAGCGCCATTCTTCTCCCAACGGAAGGACTGCAACCAAGCACGGCGCCATTCGTCTCCTCGAGGATGCAACGTCTGCTGGCCATTCATCTCCCGCGGAGGATGCAACAACCGCAGCGGCGACATTCCTCTCCCTCCAGCCTCCACCAACTCATCCGCATAACGGCCGTCGACACGCCCGCAGCAACGTCTTGCTTGCCGAACCACCTTCAGGAGGATGCAACGCTGCCGACAACGATAGCGCCATTCATCTCCCACACGGCCCGGACCAAACAGCGCAGCACACACCATCCATCATGCCGAACGCATCGGCCTCCTCCACAACCGCTGGAACGGCAGCCCAGCACACGCCCGATTGAGCCCTGGGGCAGCCGGCAGCCGCCCGCTCTAGCATGCCCCAGCGCCTTCCTCCTCGTGCTTCCAGCGTCTCGGCGGCGCCCGCGCCGTCCCCCGCGTCGGAGACGCAGCGGCTGCGGCCCTGTCAGCCCAGATCGAGCCTGGGCGGGCCCGCGCCGACAGCCGCTCCGTCCGACGACCTCCTCCTTGCAACCTCCAGCCCAGCGCTCCGCCGTGATGCCCCGCCGCCACAACTCCGCCATGGCGCCCTTCCCGCCCGCAGACGGCCGCGCCGGCGCGCGCCCCACCGGATCTCCGCCTCTCCGCGCGAAGGCTTGGAGGTGGTGGTGCGCGCTCATCTCCCTCCGCCTTTGGCGGCCGGGCGCCGCCACCACCGCCTCGCCGGCGGCGGCAGCGGCTGGTGCGCTCAGGTTTGGTGGCGGCTGGGTTAGGGTTTGGGAGCTCTCCGGAGCCCCCCGCGCGAGGGACTCGGGAGAGAGTTTCAGAATATAACAATTTTTGATTATGCACTAACCCTCTAATGAAGTCTACTTTGAGTTTGGTGTGGAGGAAGTTTTCAAGGATCAAGAGAGAAGGATAATGTGATGTGATCAAGAAGATGAAAGAGCCAAAGCTTGGGGATGCCCCCGTGGGTCACCCAAGCACATTTCAAGAAGACTCAAGCGTCAAAGCTTGGGGATGCCCATGACATCCCCTTCTTCATCAACAAACTATCAGGTCATCTCTAGTGAAACTATATTTTAATTCCGACACATCTTATGTTCTTTACTTGAAGCGTCTGTTTGTTTTTGTTTTTGTTATTTTCATTCTCTGAATAAAATGGATCCTAGCATTCCTTTGTGGGAGAGAGACACGCTCCGCTTTTTCTTATGAATACTCGTATTCTTCACTTATATTTGTTGAGTGTTCTTCTATGTTATTTCAATACTATTAGCTCTTGGTTTTCATGCATCTCTTGTTTAGAGCTGTTAGTTTTCTTATGTTATACTCTCATATCTCATTGATAAATACTTGGAGAGTTTATCTTTAAATAAGTTGATTGGTGTTTGGTTGGAAACAGAAAATGCTAAATGTGGTAGATGGTATAATGAAAAAGATATACATGGTCTTATGGATTGTTATCTTGTATGTTGTGGTGCTTGGCAATTGTTTTGAGCTCTCAAGTAGACCATGTTTAAGCTTTTACATCATGTAGTTAAAACCCATTAGTGAAGAACTACCGTAAAGCTTGTTGAAATTTGGTTTGCATGTTTGGTATCTCTAAGGTCTAGATATTTTCTAGTAAAGGTGTTTGAACAACAAGCAAGACAATGTAGAGTTCTATAATACTTGCAATATGTTTTATATACGTCTTGTTGTCATAGTTTATACTTGTGTTTGCTTCAAATAACCTTGCTAGCCAAAGCCTTGTACTGAGAGGGAATGCTTCTCGTGCATCCAAAACCTTGAGCCAAAACCCATGCCATTTGTGTCCACCATACCTACCTACTACATGGTATTTCCTGCCATTCCAAGCAAATACTTCGTGTGTTACCTTTTATTCAAAACTTATTATCCTTTATTTGTGTCAATGTTTATTAGCTCATGAGGAAGTATGTGGTGTTACGGATATCAACCTTGTCATTTGCTTTTAGACAGACTTTCACAACCGGACTAGTGGCATATACATCCGCTTATCCATTAACTTTGCAAAAAGAGCTGGCAAATGGGGTGCCCAGTCCCAATTAATTACAACTTTAACCGCTGCAATCTCTTCACATTTTTGCCCTAATCTAATCAGTCAAGCAATGACAACAGTTTTTAACTATATGTGTAAACAAAAGAGATAAGAGTGATGATTTGCCTTGCTGGTAGAAATAACGTCCTTCATGGGAGCCGCTCTTAGAAAGTCTGGTTGACAAAGGGGGTAGAGTACCCATTACCATTCGTTGACAACAACAAACACCTCTCAAAACTTACTTTTATGCTCTCTATATGATTTCAAAAACTTATAATAACTAAAAAGTTCTAGCACATGTTTGTATCCCTGCTTCCCTCTGCGAAGGGCCTTTCTTTTACTTGATGTTGAGTCAGTTTACCCACTTCTTTCTGTCTTAGAAGCAAACACTTGTGTCAACTGTGTGCAACAATTCTTATATGCTTACTTATTGCACTTGTTATATTCCTTTGTGTTGACAACTATCTATATGATATACATGTTACAAGTTGAAAGCCAATGCTTAAACTTATATCTTCCTTTGTGTTGCTTCAATGCTCTTTTACTTAGAGACTATTGCTTTATGAGTTAACTCTCATGTGAATAATTTTGATGCTTGTTTGAAAGTAATATCCATGAAAAGTATTTACTTATATGATGTAGTTGTTTACTCCTTGTCTATTTGTTAGCAAACTATAGACCGTTGCATTGAATCACTTCATTCATAACATGAGCTTTACATTATTATATGATCAAGATTGTGAGAAAGCATGTCACTTCGGAAATTATTCTTTTTATCGTTTTACGTACTCGGGACGAGTAGAACTAAGCTTGGGGATGTTGATACGTCTCCAACGTATCTATAATTTCTTATGTTCCATGCTTATATTATACCACTTGCTACATGTTTTAGATACACTTTTATATCATTTTATGCATTTTCTGGGACTAACCTATTAACAAGATGCCACAGTGCCAGTTGCCTGTTTTCTGCTGTTTTTGGTTTCAGAAAAACTGTTAAGGAAATTTTCTCGGAATTGGACAAACGAAACGTCGAAGTTCCTATTTTTCCCGGGAGGTTCCAGAACACCGAAGAAGACACGGAGGGGAGCCCCGAGGGGCCCACACCCCCTCCCGGCGCGGGTCCCCCCTCTGCCGCGCGGAGACAGGGTGTGGGGCCCTCGAGCCTCCACCGCCTTCGCCCCTTCGCCTACTTATACCCCCCTCCCCCCCCCCAGATATCTAAGACCTAGGAGGCGCACCTTTTTCCTCCACGAAGTCCAGAGCCGCCGCCGTCGTCAACCCTCGATCGGGAGGGTTCAGAACCTCTTCCCGGCACCCTGCCGGAGAGTGGAATCATCACCGGAGGGCTCTACATCACCATGCCCGCCTCCGGACTGATGCGTGAGTAGTTCATCCTTGGACTACGGGTCCATAGCAGTAGCTAGATGGTTGTCTTCTCCTCTTGTGCTACCATGTTTAGATCTTGTGAGCTGCCTATCATGATCAAGATCGTCTTTATGTAATACTACATGTTGTGTTTGCTGGGATCCGATGAATATTGAGTACTATGTTATTACTTCATAATATATCTTGTGAGTGTGTTATTTATGATCTTGCATGCTCTCCGTTACTAGTAGATGCTCTGGCCAAGTAGATGCTCGTGACTTCAAGAGGGGGTATTTATGCTCGATAGTGGGTTCATGTCTCTATTTAATCTGGGGGAGTGACAGCAACCTCTAAGATTGTAGATGTACTGTTGCTACTAGGGATAAAACAGTAGTAATTTGTCTAAGGATATTTGTATTACTTATATTACACACTTTGCTTAATGCAGTAATCTGTTGCTTGCAACTTAATACTGAAAGGGGTGCAGACGCTAACCGGAAGGTGGATTATTAGTCATAGATGCGGTTGGAACGGTCTATGTATATTGTTGTAATGCCCAAATGAATCTCACACTAGACATCATAACTATAGTATATGCATCATTATGCACTTCTTTATTCTGTCAATTGCCCAGCTGTAATTTGTTTACCCGCATGTATGTTATTATTATTTATGGAGAGACACCACTAGTGAACTGTGGACCCCGGTCCTTTTCTTTAAACTGATAAAACAACCTACTGCAATCCTGTTCTTTTTCTGCAAACAAACATCATTTTCCACACATACGTTTAATCCTTTGTTACAGCAAGCTAGTGAGATTGACAACCTCACTGTTAAGTTGGGGCAAAGTATCTTGATTGTGTTGTGTGCAGGTTCCACGTCAGCAACACGCCACAAGACTTTTCTGGCGCCGTTGACACCTACAGGAGAACTCTAGTTTACTACTGGTTCGATAACCTTGGTTTCACAAACTGAGGGAAAACTTCCTGCTGTACTCTCCACACCTTCCTCTTGGGGTTGCCCAACGCTGCGAGAGCATCACATATACTATAGTTATGATGTCTAGTGTGAGATTCATTTGGGCATTACAACAACTAGTTGAATGCCCGTGCGTTGCTACGGGTATAGATAATATAATTAAGTTTGGGCTATTTCACATGTCCATATTGTTCACAGCATAGCAATGACAGTCTAATGACGTCTCTCTTGCAAGTATTGTCTCATTTCAGCTTATCACCAGAAGAGTGTCTCTCCCTCTAGTAATCGTGCACGTGCAATGCACGTGTTGAATAATCTGACGATTCACATAAAGATAACATAATTCCATTTTAAAAATATATTAAAGTCATCATAACTTAATACGTATGATTATTACTGTTGTGGTTGTTTGAAAAATTCGGGACATAAAATTTATTGATGCTTGAGAAAATCAAGTGCATGGTGCAGCCATCAAGGAGCACAAAATGAATGGACTCCTATACTAATTTCAACCTAAACATATATGTGCTAACAAACCCGTGAGTGTATATAGCAATATCATGCAGTGGGACATACGAAAAATGGGCAGCACAATTATTATGTTTCATCATTCATAAGAAGATAGTGATACAAATAATTGAGCTTATTTTGCCATCAGATCAAGATATCACAATATGTATACTTAGTTTAGTTGGGACAAATGTATGTTCACAGGTAGTTGTCTAAGCACAGCATAATAGCACATACATGTATGGATCATTGGAATAATATGTATTACTTGAATAGTCTACAAATAGCGGATATTTTTTTGTTCATTCGTGTACAAGACTTGGTCCTTAATAGCTCCTGGATTTGTTGCACACGTCTCCCAAATCTCAAGTGCATGGTGCAGCCATCAAGGAGCACAAAATGAATGGACTCCTATACTAATTTCAACCTAAACATATATGTGCTAACAAACCCGTGAGTGTATATAGCAATAGCATGCAGTGGGACATACGAAAAATGGGCAGCACAATTATTATGTTTCATCATTCATAAGAAGATAGTGATACAAATAATTGAGCTTATTTTGCCATCAGATCAAGATATCACAATATGTATACTTAGTTTAGTTGGGACAAATGTATGTTCACAGGTAGTTGTCTAAGCACAGCATAATAGCACATACATGTATGGATCATTGGAATAATATGTATTACTTGAATAGTCTACAAATAGCGGATATTTTTTTGTTCATTCGTGTACAAGACTTGGTCCTTAATAGCTCCTGGATTTGTTGCACACGTCTCCCAAATCTCTTGGGTATGTACTACATACACTCTCAAGATGGTTAATACAGTCCGTGCTGAAAGCATCTATTCAACTCAATAAAAGAGGAACCATCTTCTTGCCTAAACCATTCTTTGCTCCTTGAATTTCTGGAAAAATATCAACAACCCGCGGTAGTTATCAAACCAGGAATACATTAGGATATTTTTTATCACAAAATAAAATGTGAATAGGTCATCTAAATTAGACCCATATATCAAAACAAAAAAGAGTAGATTTCCAAATAAATGGATAAAATGATAGACTTCTAAACAAACATATGTAGCATGCAAGAAATTAGCACTTGAAGTAGTTGAGAAATGCACATAGAGTTAGATACCATAAGATGCTTAATAGTGAAACCGGGTGGAGAGAAGATAAATAATTAGTTCCTAGGATTCCTTACACGGGTATGAATGAAAAAGCTGTTTCGGGATGAATATTCATTTGACGTACTACATAGCCATCTTATAGAGCACATTGAACTCCTATATTCCACTGCACCACCTCGTCGCTAGCGCTTATACCTCTGTTGTGGCACGATGACAAATCATTCATCGCAACCTACAAGCCATATAAAGCAATCTGATAAATGTTGTGATTTTCAACAATTAAAAAAGTGGTTAAGAACATCAACCTATCACTGCATGCTTTAGGTGCCATGTGAGTTTTCAAGTCAGCTAATGTTTGGAGTCCAAGATAGCAGCCTTACTAATCACCTCAACACAAATTGTGCTAGTAGTTTGGAATCCAGAACTTGATTAACTGACTGTGGAACAAAACCTCTGTCGGCAATTCCCGTTCTCCATCTCTAACACCTCCATCATCATCACTATCTCCATATTCTTCCAAAGCAAGCTGTAAATTGATTGACAAGGAGTCAAAATTTGACACAGCTTTTTACATCACGCCAAAGGTAAAGGGTCAAAAAAGAGAACAAGATTTATAACCTACATTTCAGAAAAGAAGGACCTGATGACGAAATAATAGAAGACACTCCGTTATAAACTGTTCACTTGAATTAGTTACAAGTCGCAGGGTTTAACTTTTGACACCGTCCTACTGAATCTTTAATAAGGAAACTGATTCACATCTACTGAATGGTTAAATAAAACAGACAAGCTCACAAGCAAAGACAAGTGTTTTTAGTGTGTCTGTTCATTTTAATCTGTATGTGATCCACATAGAAATACCAAAACATCTTATAATTTGGTACAGAGGGAGTATCACTTCTAAATAGCAAAAGTTAGCAGCACTCTTATAGAGCACATTGAACTCCTATATTCCACTGCACCACCTCGTCGCTAGCGCTTATACCTCTGTTGTGGCACGATGACAAATCATTCATCGCAACCTACAAGCCATATAAAGCAATCTGATAAATGTTGTGATTTTCAACAATTAAAAAAGTGGTTAAGAACATCAACCTATCACTGCATGCTTTAGGTGCCATGTGAGTTTTCAAGTCAGCTAATGTTTGGAGTCCAAGATAGCAGCCTTACTAATCACCTCAACACAAATTGTGCTAGTAGTTTGGAATCCAGAACTTGATTAACTGACTGTGGAACAAAACCTCTGTCGGCAATTCCCGTTCTCCATCTCTAACACCTCCATCATCATCACTATCTCCATATTCTTCCAAAGCAAGCTGTAAATTGATTGACAAGGAGTCAAAATTTGACACAGCTTTTTACATCACGCCAAAGGTAAAGGGTCAAAAAAGAGAACAAGATTTATAACCTACATTTCAGAAAAGAAGGACCTGATGACGAAATAATAGAAGACACTCCGTTATAAACTGTTCACTTGAATTAGTTACAAGTCGCAGGGTTTAACTTTTGACACCGTCCTACTGAATCTTTAATAAGGAAACTGATTCACATCTACTGAATGGTTAAATAAAACAGACAAGCTCACAAGCAAAGACAAGTGTTTTTAGTGTGTCTGTTCATTTTAATCTGTATGTGATCCACATAGAAATACCAAAACATCTTATAATTTGGTACAGAGGGAGTATCACTTCTAAATAGCAAAAGTTAGCAGCACTCTTCTAAAAACAAACCAGTTGTAATCTCGTAATAGCATGGCAACAATTTTTTCAACACTGTATTGCAAAGCAAACTGAAAGATTTCCCAAGTGAAAAAAGCTAACCAAATCAAACTGCTCATCCAGCAACAGACGGAATCTGAGAGGAGTGCGGCATGGGCAGCGCCCAGGTGTCGCGGAGGCTCGCATGGAGCTAGATACAAGGGAGGGAGGGAGGCGAACCTGAAAGCGTGTTGTCGTGCCATGGTGATGGCCTTGCGAGGTTGTGGCTGTCGAACTACCATGCCTGCAATCCTTCTGCACCATCTCTTCTCCTTACCTGCAGCATTTATAAAATCTATTTAAATCATCAGCCTAGAGCATTTTCAACTATTTCAAGATTTATAAACCAAAAGGTTGAACGAAAATGAATTGATGCCTATGGATATAAACGAGCAGCTAGAACAAGATTTTTATCGAGCTATTTAACGATCAATAAACCAGAATTCTAAGTAGAACACAAATATTTCTCAGAAGCTACGGAAGTATCAACGCAATTTGCAACCATTCCCCACATTACGGTCTGCAATGTCAAAACTTGCAAGAACATCTTGACCATCATGAAAGAAAGATACTATGAATTAACAAATAATTCAAGCTGATGAATGGTAATCGGGGTCGCATTGCGCTGCAACATATTATTGGGATATCCTACCAGCGTTTAACAACCTTGATTTAGTCAGTGAGGAATTAAGGGTTAAATTGTACACCTATCTAAAAAGCTAAAGAACATGTTATGAGTTAACATACTGTCAACATATTTTTCCAAATAGAAAGTGACAGAGGAGTATCAGAATGATATCAACTGAGTACCTTTGTCGACTACTACTGAGGACTATACAGTTTTGGTAGCTCTTTCAAGAGTAATATGGTGTATTGGTGTGCATCATTGGTATACGATTTGTGTGAAATGGAAATCTACCTCCCAGTACGTTGCATTCACTTGGGGCTTTCTCTGTCTGGATCAAGATGTCACTTGATGTCAACGTTTAGCTGCTCCATCTCCTTCAATGTCAATCCCTATAATTTGCAAATTCATATGTTTCAGTAATTGTGGAAAAAGATGGTAGTGTGGGAGCACATAAGACATAACCTGAGCTGGGGAAAGATGACAAAGTTCACATACATATACTGACTGTGGAATTCATGTGGTCCATGTTTTTTCATAGAGAACTTTAGAATATCTCAGAATAAAATGATCATTTGCAATTTAGAGTAGGAAGTCTGAAGTTTCAGATTTAGTAAAAACCATTCTGCTAGTTCACTCTTTCTAGTATACTATATGTAAATGCTACATGGCTATCAGTTTTTCGTTACAGAATTTATGGCTTGCATATTTACACAAGATTTGACATAAAAGGAGCTGTTGACGACTTGACGCCTCCAGCCAGCCATACGTCATGGAAAATAAACAGTCTAAAACGAAAAGGGAATACAAATAGAACTCACGGTGTCCAGGTCGGGCAATCGAGTTTGAATGGAAGACAGCTCGGCTGCTGACCTGTTGTACTGGCGGCTGGCCTCACTACGTGGGCACGCGGTCGCCTGCTGCCGGAGATCAGAGGACCTGGTGTCGGGCAGTTGCAAACCGCCGGCCGCCAAGCGGTCATGTGGTCCGAGGTCCCAATGTCGCGCCGAGCCTTTTCCTTGCAAAGATGGTCGCTGCGAGATCACCTTCATGAGGACCAGCGGTGTCGAGCAAGCAGAGATGGAGCAGGGCTCCGCCTGGACCTGCTACAGAGGCGTTGACCACAGGTGGGCCATCTCCCTGCTACAGCGACGGGTCTGGAGGGAGTCCTCAGTGGCGGCCCTGAACTCGGTGGCAAACGTGCGGCGCCTCCCGTCCCGCCATTGGTCGCCGTCGCCGTGGCACCTACTACGGAGTACATCCCATGCGCCGAGCGGCCTTGGCAATGGGTGGTGCGTCGGGGGCGAAAAGGTGGTGGGGAGTCGGGAGGGGGCGGTGGCGGCGTAGGGATCCGGGAGGGCGACGATTGGGAAGTGACTCGGTTAGGGGATTGCGGTAGTAGAGATAGAGATTTGTTTGCGTTAGAGAGAATTTAGGAGTCGGTTGCGGGCCAAACGTACCATGCATTTGACCGCGTAAAATAAAGAGAGTCAATTTTTAATTTCTGAACCGATATTTTTTTTATAGGTGGCAGAGGTGCGTAATTTGACATGTTTTTTCTGAACCGATATCTTCTTCACTTATAGTTAGGTGGCAGAGCGACGTAATTATTCATGTAGTAGCATGGCATTTAGCGTGTGACATCATATCACGCATTTTGTTTTAATAGTAAAGATATACATAGACCGTTCCAACCGTATCTATAACTAATAATCCACCTTCCGGTTAGCGTCCGCACCCCTTTCAGTATTAAGTTGCAAGCAACAGATTATTACATTAAGCAAAGTGTGTAGTGTAAGTAATACAAATATCGTTAAACAAAGTACTACTGTTTTATCCCTATTAGCAACAGTACATCTACAATCTTAGAGGTTGATGTCAGACATGAACCCACTATCGAGCATAAATACCCCTCTTGGAGTCGCAAGCATCTACTTGGCCAGAGCATCTACTAGTAACGGAGAGCATGCAAGATCATAAATAACACACTCACAAGATATATTATGAAGTAATAACATAGTACTCAATATTCATCGGATCCCAGCAAACACAACATGTAGTATTACATAAAGATGATCTTGATCATGATAGGCAGCTCACAAGATCTAAACATGGTAGCACAACAGGAGAAGACAACCATCTAGCTACTGTTATGGACCCGTAGTATAAGGATGAACTACTCACGCATCAGTCCGGAGGCGGGCATGGTGATGTAGAGCCCTCCGGTGATGATCCCCCTCTCCGGCAGGGTGTCGGGAAGAGGTTCTGAACCCTCCCGAACTAGGGTTGGCGACGGCGACGGCTCTGGAACTCGTGGAGGAAAAGTGTTCGCGTCTTCGGTCTTGTATTTTCGGGGGGGGGGGGGGGGGGGGGTCTTTATACGCGAAAGGGCGAAGGAGGTGGGGCCCTGAGGGGCCCTCACCACGTGGTGGCGCGGCCAGGGGGGACCCGCGCCTCCACCAGGTGAGGCTGCCTCGTGGCCCCCCTCCGTATCGTCTTCGGTGTTCTGCAAGCTCCCGGGAAAAATAGGGACTACCGTTTCGTTTGTCCAATTCTGAGAATATTTTCTTAACAGTTTTTCTGAAACAAAAAACAGCAGAAAACAGGGAACTGGCACTGTGGCATCTTGTTAATAGGTTAGTCCCAGAAAATGCATAAAATGATATAAAAGTGTATATAAAACATGTACCAAGTGGCATAATATAACCATGAAATATAAGAAATTATAGATACGTTGGATACGTATCAACATCCCCAAGCTTAGTTCTACTCGTCTCGAGTAGGTAAAACGATAACAAGAATAATTTCTGAAGTGACATGCTTTCTCACAATCTTGATCATATAATAATGTAAAGCTCATGTTATGAATGAAGTGACTCAAGGCAATGGTCTATAGTTTGCTAACAAATAGACAAGGAGTAAACAACTACATCATATAAGTAAAAACTTTTAATGGATAGTACTTTTAAACAAGCATCGAAAAGATTTGCATAAGAGTTAACTCATAAAGTAATAGTCTCTAAGTAAAAGAGCATTGAAACAACACAAAGTAATATATAAGTTTCAGCATTGGCTTTCAACTTGTAACATGTATATCATATAGATAGTTGTCAACACAAAGAAATATAACAAGTTCAATAAGTTAGCATATAATAATTGTTGCACACAGTTGACACAAGTGTTTGCTTCTAAGACAGAAAGAAGTAGTTAAACTGACTCAACATAAAGTAAAAGATAGGCCCTTCACAGAGGTAAGCAGGGATACAAGTATGTGCTAGAGCTTTTTAGTTTTTATAGGTTTTTGAAATCATATAGAGAGCATAAAAGTAACTTTTGAGAGGTGTTTATTGTTGTCAACGAATGGTAATGTGCACTCTACCCCCCTTGTCAACCAGACTTTCTAAGAGCGACTCCCATGAAGGACGTTATTTCTACCAGAAATGCAGATCATCCCTCTTATCTCTTTTGTTTACACATATAGTTAAAAACTGTTGTCATTGCTTGACTGATTAGACCAGGGCAAAAATGTGAAGAGATTGTAGCGGTTAAAGTTGTAATTAATTGGGACTGGGCACCCCATTTGCCAGCTCTTTTTGCAAAGTTAATGGATAAGCGGATGTATATGCCACTAGTCCGGTTGTGAAAGTCTGTCTAAAAGCAAATGACAAGGTTGATATCCGTAACACCACATACTTCCTCATGAGCTAATAAACATTGACATAAATAAAGGATAATAAGTTTTGAATAAAAGGTAGCACACGAAGTATTTGCTTGTAATGGCAGAAAATACCATGTAGTAGGTAGGTATGGTGGACACAAATGGCATGGGTTTTGGCTCAATATTTTGGATGCACGAGAAGCATTCCCTCTCAGTACAAGGCTTTGGCTAGTAAGGTTATTTGAAGCAAACACAAGTATAAACTATGACAACAAGACGTATATAAAAACATATTGCAAGCATTATCGAACTCTACATTGTCTTGCTTGTTGTTCAAACACCTTTACTAGAAAATATCTAGACCTTAGAGATACCAAACATGCAAACCAAATTTCAACAAGCTTTACGGTAGTTCTTCACTAATGGGTTTTAACTACATGATGTAAAAGTTTAAACATGGTCTACTTGAGAGCTCAAAACAATTGCCAAGTACCACAACATACAAGATAACAATCCATAAGAGCATGTATATCTTTTTCATTATACCATCCACCACATTTAGCATTTTCTGTTTCCATCGAAACACGAATCAACTTATTTAAAGATAAACTCTCCAAGTATTTAACAATGATATATGAGAGTGTAACATAAGAAAACTAACAGATCTAATAAGAGATGCATGAAAAACAAGAGCTAATAGTATTGAAATAACATAGAGGAATACTCAATAAATATAAGTGAAAAATACGAGTATTTATAAGAAAAAGCGGAGCGTGTCTCTCTCCCACAAAAGAATGCTAGGATCCATTTTATTCAGAGAATGAAAATAAAAAAAACAAAAACAAACAGACGCTTCAAGTAAAGCACATAATATGTGTCGAAATTAAAATATAGTTGCACTAGAGATAACCTGATAGTTTGTTGATGAAGAAGGGGATGTCATGGGCATCCCCAAGCTTTGACGCTTGAGTCTTCTTGAAATATGCTTGGGTGACCCACGGGGGCATCCCCAAGCTTTGGCTATTTCATCTTCTTGATCACATCACATCATCCTTCTCTCTTGATCCTTGAAAACTTACTACACACCAAACTCAAAGTAAACTTCATTAGAGGGTTAGTTCATAATCAAAAATTATCATATTATGCATGAACACAACTGCTACCAATGCTACTGGATATTAGCTACAGCCACTGATACTTTATGGAACAAAAAGATCCATTCAAAATAGCAAAACAGGCATTGCAAAATAAATGGCAGAATCTGTCAAAAATAGAACAGTCCGTAAAGACGAATTTTTTCGAGACACTTAACTTTCTCAAATCAGAAAACTCAAAACTAATGAAAGTTGCATATATATCTGAGGAACACGCACAACAAAATCCTAGATCATTTTGATTTTTCTGTGATTTGTTATGAATTAAACGGTGGACAGCAGAAAACTGTTTCTGCGCAGCAATCCAAATCTAGCATCAACTTTCTACTAGAGGCTTAACTTGACACAACAATGCAATAAAATAAAGATACAAAAGAATTGCTACAGAGGTAGGCATGTTCCTTGACTCAACAAAATAAAATAACAGAAATAAAAAGTGGGTTGTCTCCCATAAACGCTTTTCTTTAACGCCTTTCAGCTAGTCACAGAAAGTGATATTCAAGTATTTCCAAGAGATGAAGCATCAACATCATAATTTGTACGAATGATAGAATCAAAAGGTAGCTTCATTCTTTTTCTAGGGAAGTGTTACATACCTTTCTTCAGTGGGAATTGGTATCTAATATTTCCTTCTTTCATATCAATAATAGCACCCACGGTTCTAAGAAAAGGCCTTCCCAACGCAATTGGACAAGATGGGTTGCATTCGATATCCAAGACAATAAAATCAACAGGGACAAGATTATTGTTAACCATAATAAGAACATCATTAACTCTCCCCAAAGGTTTCTTCATAGCATTATCAACAAGAAAAACATCCAAATAGCAATGTTCCAAAGGTGGCAAATCAAACATATCATAAAGCTTTTTAAGCATAACAGAGATACTTGCACCAAGGTCACATAAAGCATTGCAATCAAATTTATCCACCTTTATTTTAATGATGGCTCCCAACCATCTTCTAACTTCCTAGGGATAGAAGCTTCAAGTTTTAATTTCTCTTCCCTAACCTTAATGAGAGCATTTGTAATATGAGTTGTAAATGCCATGTTCATGGCACTAGCAATAGGACTTGTGGCTAACTTTTGCAAGAACTTAATAACTTCAGAGGTATTACAATTATCAAAATCAAAATCATTATCATCAAAGCAAACCGAACCACCTTCTCCTATGTTCTTAAAAATTTCAGCACTTTTATCAAGAACAGTTTCAGCAGTTTTAGGCAATTTTAACTTTTTGGAAGAAGTAGAAGAAACATTTCCAACACCAACTATGTTACCATTAATAGTAGGAGGCTTACTATCATGTGAAGTAACATTATTTTCAGTAGTGGTAATAGTAAAAACTTTAACAATATTATCTTCCTTAGCTAGTTCTTTCTCTCTTTCCCATCTAGCATGCAATTGGGCCATCATCCTAACATTTTCATCAATTCGAACTTGGATGGCATTAATTTTAGCAAAGGTCTTACTCTCTTTTGTATCATTATGCATGACTTTAGATTTTAAAAAATCAACATCAAGGGCAAGACTATCAACTTTTGAAGAAAGAATATCAATTTTCCCAAGGTTTTCCTCAAAAAAATTATTAAAGGAGGTTTGTGTAGTGATAAAATCTTTTAACATGGTTTTAAGTTCAGAGGAGGTATTCCTATTATTGCTATAAGAATTATCATAAGAATTAACATAACCACCACTATTATTAGAAGGATAGGGCTTATAGTTATTATTACCATAATTGTTCCTATAGGCATTGTTGTTGAAATTGTTATTTTTAATGAAGTTCACATCAACATGCTCTTCTTGTGCAACTAAAGAAGCCAAGGCAACATTATTTGGATCAACATGAGATTTACCATTCACAAGCATAGACATAATAATATCAATCTTTTCACTCAAAGAGGAGCTTTCTTCAACAGAATTTACCTTCTTACCTTGAGGTGTCCTTTCAGTATGCCACTCAGAATAATTCACCATCATATCATCTAAGAGTTTTGTTGCAGCCCCCAAAGTGATGGACATAAAGGTACCTCCCGCAGCCGAATCAAGCGAGTTTCTTGAAGAAAAATTCAGTCCTGGATAAAAGGTTTGGATGATCATCCAAGCAGTCAGTCCATGGGTAGGGCAATTTTTAACCAAAGATTTCATTCTTTCCCAAGCTTGAGCAACATGTTCATTATCAAATTGTTTAAAATTCATAATGCTACTTCTTAGAGAAATAATCTTAGCAGTAGGATAGTATTTTCTAATGAAAGCATCTTTGCATTTAATCCATTAATCAATACTATTCCTAGGCAATGAAAGCAACCATTCTTTAGCTCTTCCTCTCAAAGAGAAAGGAAATAATTTCAGTTTTATAATATCACCATCTACATCCTTATACTTTTGCATTTCACAAAGTTCAACAAAATTATTTAGATGGGCAGCAGCATTATCAGTACTAACACAAGAAAATTGCTCTCTCATAACAAGGTTTAACAAAGCATGTTTAATTTCAAAGAATTCTGCTTTAGAAGCAGGTGGAGCAATATGAGTGCATATAAAATCATTATTATTGGTTCTAGTGAAATCACACAAATTAGTATTCTCAGCAGTACTCATTTTAGCAAAATAAAATTCAAACCAAAATAAATAATAACAAAACCGAAATAAAAAATATTAATGCAAGTAACTATTTTTTTTGTATTTTTTATATTAAGCAAACAAGACAGTAATAAAAATAAACTAAGCAAGACAATAACAAAATAAAAAGATTGAGAGCGAGAGACTCCCCTCGCAGAAGAGCTTAATTTCCCCGGCAACGGCGCCAGAAAAAGTCTTGATGCTCTCGCAGCGTTGGGCAACCCCAAGAGGAAGGTGTGGAGAGTACAGCAGAAAGTTTTCCCTCAGTTTGTGAAACCAAGGTTATCGAACCAGTAGGAAACTAGAGTTCTCACGGAGGTGTCAACGGCGTCAGAAAAGGTCTTGGCGTGTTGCTGACGTGGAACCTGCGCACAACACAATCAAGATACTTTGCCCCAACTTAACAGTGAGGTTGTCAATCTCACTGGCTTGCTGTAACAAAGGATTAAACGCATGCGTTGAAAATGATGTTTGTTTGCAGAAAAGAACAGGATTGCAGTAGGTTGTATTTATCAGTTTAAAGAAAAGGACCGGGGTCCACAGTTCACTAGTGGTGTCTCTCCGTAAATAATAATAACATACATGCGGGTAAACAAATTACAGCTGGGCAATTGACAGAATAAAGAAGTGCATAATGATGCATATACTATAGTTATGATGTCTAGTGTGAGATTCATTTGGGCATTAAAACAATATACATAGACCGTTCCAACCGCATATATGACTAATAATCCACCTTCCGGTTAGCGTCCGCACCCCTTTCAGTATTAAGTTGCAAGCAACAGATTATTGCATTAAGCAAAGTGTGTAATGTAAGTAATACAAATATCTTTAGACAAAGTACTACTGTTTTATCCCTAGTAGCAACAGTACATCTACAATCTTAGAGGTTGATGTCACTCCCCCAGATTAAATAGAGACATGAACCCACTATCGAACATAAATACCCCCTCTTGGAGTAGCAAGCATCTACTTGGCCAGAGCATCTACTAGTAACGGAGACTACTAGTAACGGAGACCATGCAAGATCATAAATAACGCACTCACAAGATATATTATTAAGTAATAACATAGTACTCAATATTCATCGGATCCCAGCAAACACAACATGTAGTATTACATAAAGATGATCTTGATCATGATAGGCAGCTCACAAGATCTAAACATGGTAGCACAAGAGGAGAAGACAACCATCTAGCTACTGCTATGGACCCGTAGTCCAAGGATGAACTACTCACGCATCAGTCCGGAGGCGGGCATGGTGATGTAGAGCCCTCTGGTGATGATCCCCCTCTCCGGCAGGGTGCCGGGAAGAGGTTCTGAACCCTCCCGAAGTAGGGTTGGCGACGGCGGCGGCTCTGAAACTCGTGCAGGAAAAGTGTTCGCGTCTTAGGTCTTGTATTTTCGGGGGGTCTTTATAGGCGAAAGGGCGAAGGTGGTGGGGCCCCAAGGTGAGGCCGCCTCGTGGCCCCCCTCCGTATCGTCTTCGGTGTTCTGGAAGCTCCGGAGAAAAATAGGGACTTTGACGTTTCGTTTGTCCAATTCCGAGAATATTTCCTTAACAGTTTTTCTGAAACCAAAAAACAGCAGAAAACAGGGAACTGGCACTGTGGCATCTTGTTAATAGGTTAGTCCCAGAAATAGCATAAAATGATATAAAAGTGTATATAAAACATGTAGCAAGTGGCATAATATATGCATGGAACGTAAGAAATTATAGATACGTTAGAGACGTATCAGGCGTCTTGATGCCAGCTCCTGGGGAAACCCATGCTCGTGCTATGTGCCTGAGCAGACCAAGGCGGCGCCACCGGGTGTTGCTAACCTTGTTGAAGGCGTGGTGTAGGAGCTGTTGCATTGCTCGCATCACCGATGTGCAGGTGAGGTCCGAGTGAAAGCTCTGCGATAACCACGTCCGTGGGCGTGGCTCCCTTCTTGAAGGCGTTGCAAGGACCCCCTGCTCTTCGCCATTGAGCCTGATTGGCGTGATAAGCTTGCTGTTCTTGGGGGTGTATCCGGCGGCGAAGCTTTTGGCCTCGCAGTGCTGCCTTTTGGTGCTCTTGGCGCGATTGTTGGCTGTGCAAGCTTGGCAATTATCCAATGGAGATGGTAGTGGCATTGTTGCGAGCTTCGTGTTGTTGGTGCGGTCTCGGTTGATCGGCTCCCTTCGGCGGCCAGGTCGCCTCCCCATGTGGCGCTGGTGCTAGGCCAGAGTGCTTGGGGCTGCCCCTTTGGCTGAGGTCGGGGTCAAGGTTCGTGGAGCCGGTGCTAGGCCAGTCTCACTCGTTGGTCCCCGTTCGCTCCTAGTTCACCAACTTGTTGGGTAGTCGCCATGCAAGCAAGTGGTGGTGCTACAATCTGCAATGTCTCGGGACCGTGATGCCCTTCGACGGCATCGGACACACTGCTCAAAGCACTGTCCTGCCCGTCTTCCTGGTGGTGGTCGTCATGCGGGCACGCCTGGTAGTGCTTCTCAAGTGCACATGTTTCCCACCTCCGCCCCCCTATGTGTGTTGGTGTGCGTTGTTTTTGTTGTATCTCCTCTCTGGTTCCTCCCCGTGTACTCTGGTTCATTTGAACCCATCTTGTAAAGGTTGCAAAACCTCATAGGCAACTTTGATATAAAAATTCAGGTGGGGACAAAAGTCCCCCCCGGTGACCATCAAAAAAAAAGATGAAAAGAGAAGAAGAAGTGTACACAACAAAATAGCAAAAGCAGGAGCTCACCATCGCTGTGACGGAGCTCACAATATGCAACAGAGGTGTAGTACCTCCGGCCGCCGCCGTGCTTGTCGATGGGATGGCCGATGCTGCCTCCGCTGGCTCGACGGGAGGGTAGCTGCTGCAGCCCCCGCCGTGCTGCAGCCGTGCAACCGCGTCGCCTCTGCGGCAGCCGTGCACCGAGCCGTCGCCGCCATGCACCCGCGTCGCCTGCGTCGCCTCTGTCGCCGCCGTTCACCTGCGTCACCTCTGCCGCCAGCTAGTGTTAGGGATTGCAAAATCAATTTGGGAAATTCGTGTGTGAGCCAACTGTCATGGTATGCATAATCCAGGAGGGTTTCTGAAAATTACGTGGGGCTGCCAGCCTGCCACTGTGGACGAATCAGATGGTTTCGGACTGTTTTTGCATGAGTTTGCATAGCGTGTCAAGTTTTTGTATGAGTTTGTTCACTTTAACAAATAGTTATATGAAACTGTTCCTTCCGTGCAACTATTTGTACCTTCAGTGCTAATACCTCGTATTGTGCGCTTAATCTGTACCTGAGGGGACGTGGAGGTTTTTAACGAGGCGCCTTGCTTGCTTATATTTTCCCATCAAATAAAAAAATCTGTGAGGCACGAATTTCCTAACCTAACCAAATCTATATCGGGACATTGCTTGATTTGCTTCTAGGACGCTAAAACGAGGAAATGCGTGGAGTGGACGGCCGTCCAACAAACATTTGGCATGTCCCTGTTAACGACCCACGGAATATGCTCTTTCGGACAGACGGAATATCCGTCGGAATCGGAATGATGCCCGCGGCGGCGTGGGAAAGCGAACATTTCGCGCCGTCTCGCCGCTGCTCCGTCCGTCCGTCTGCGGCGGTTGCGTGTCTAAAAATATTCAAATTTTCTTCCCACGACAACCAACCAACCAGGCAGCCAGCGCAAGTGGGAGAAATAAAAGGGACAAAACAAGAAAGGGTGGAGGTACGCCAGCGTGCCAATGGCGCATCCGGCGACGACCCCCCGCGCGGCGGCGCGCTGCCCGATCGCGGCGTGCGCGTCGGCAGCCCGGGCGGGAAGGCCGCGGGAGCTGCCGCTCGCGCTGCTGGCGGAGCGCGGGATGCTCGTGGGGGGCCACCGCGGGATGGGGATGAACGCGGTCGGGGCGCCGCCGGGGGCCAGGGTCGGCGTCGCGAGGGAGCGGGAGAACACGCTGCTCTCCTTCGGCCGCGCCGCCGAGAACGCCGCCGTCGCATTCGTCGAGTTCGACGTCCAGGTATGTAGCGAGCCTCCGCTGCCATTTCCATTCATTAGTTGGCGATTGATACAGTCCCTAGCTGGTTCAAGCTTGGATTGGAATTGGCGTGGCGTAATCACGAGCGAAGTTGGTAGGCGGCGTGGTTGATTGAGCAATGTGTGCTCTGTTCTACGTAGTTGGCACAACCGTACAACTACTTTTGTTGGGATCCTCGAGGCAATTGTACCACCAGGACATGAACCGAAATCTGTCATAAACTCCCAGGGTAATGTGTAATGCAGTTATGTTACACTGGACCCGTAAGCTGATTGCATGGAACAAGCATCACTTAGCTGCTTCTTACTCCATGTTGGGATTGGGGCTGATGTTTTCCGGTGCTAAAGTTTTGCATGCCAAGCTCTTGAATTCGAAGTTATTACAGTTGCACTTGTATTGTCCAACTTTGCTACAACCGGGGTGGCACCAATGTTTGGTTGTATCGCCCGCCGGAGTGTGTTTCTCCACCTCAAAGTATTAGTGAAATCTGGCAATTGGCAATCTTTGGAAGCATGCATGTCAGCTAGGTCGATCAAAGCTGACCGTTCTCTTTACTTTCAGTTTATTACAACCAATTTGTTCGTTTGGAGTATTCTGCATCTTCCTGACTATATGCATATATTCCTTCCTTTTAGCTGACCACACTACCATTTTGACTTGCAGGTTACAAAAGATGGTTGCCCAGTTATCTTCCACGATGACTTCATCCTCACCCAAAAAACTGTATGTTCATTTCATCCATTCATATTGGTGCCATTTTTGTTTATGCACTATCATATTGATTTATTGCCAAAGAAAACTCTCGAGTTAATCTGTTATAGTGGGCAAGTTGTGTAGGAGGCTTTATATGAAAGGCGTGTTACTGATCTTCTACTGGAAGAATTCCTTTCATACGGGGTACAAAAAGAATCTCACAAGGTGTTTTATCCCTTCTATTTGTTAGATTTTTTCTGCATACCGTTCACTAGCACGTGACTAAAAACCCATAGTGTTCACTTCCTAATCGCCGTTCAGGTCTCCAAGCCCCTACTTAGACGGATGGAAGATGGCAGAGTCCTTAATTGGAACACAGAAGAAGACGATTCTCTCTGCACATTGCAGGAAGTTTTCGAACATGTCAGTCCTCATCTGGGATTAAACATCGAGCTAAAGTTTGATGACAACATTATCTATCCGAGTGATTCCCTTAACTATGCTCTTCAAGCCGTACTGCAAGTATGAATTGTTGACCTAATTCTTTAAGATGATACCAATTGATTTGCGTACAACCATTTGGTCACTGTGAGGTGATGATCATAACGTTGATAAATGGTGTTTTAGGTTGTTTTCCAGCATGCTGGGAACAGGCCAATTTTTTTCTCAACATTCCAACCTGATGCGGCACGGATAGCACGGGAACTACAAAGCGTCTATCCTGTCAGTATGCCTTCAAACCTTTTGTTATCTTCATATTTTATTTTTTGAAAGTTTCTTCAACGCAGCCCCTTTTGAGAAAACTATGGTTCTGAACATTCTAGCTCGCTAATAGTGTTACACTGAACATTCTAGGTTCTGAACTATTGGGTTGTACTATGTTCATACATCAGCACCATCATTTTGAACCTTTTATCTTTCATTAGGTACTGTTCTTAACAGAAGGGGGAACAGCCAAATACAGTGATGTGAGAAGGAACTCTCTTGACGATGCTATCCGAGTGTGCCAAGAGTATGACTTGCATGGGGTCGTGTCAGAAGTGAGAGGGGTTTTGAAGAATCCCTCTGCAATCCTCAAAGCACAAGAATCCAACCTTGCACTTCTCACCTATGGGCAGCTCAAGTAAGCAGTGCATTTTTTTAATCATGCATTCATGGAATCATGGTTCTTGAATCTTTTGCCAGTTAGCTCTTGTTGTGTGCTCAGTAATCTTACAGATCTCCTGGATTTATTGGTTGCATCTGCAGTAACGTGTGGGAGGCTGTTTACTTCCAGTATATGATGGGTGTGAATGGTGTCATTGTTGATCTAGTGGAGGAGATCTCGAATGCTGTGGCAGATTTCAGCAAACCACACCTCAGCCAGAACACGTTCAGTAACAGCTCTGGCATAGGCGGAATGCATGAGGCCTTCTCACAGCAGCAGCTGGGGTTCTTGCTCCGGCTTATACCTGAACTGATTCAGCAACCACACTGAAGGACGGATATAATCATATAACACTAGTCTAGAAGATACATACTGGAACACTGGTGTTGCTGTGAATAGAGATGATTCCATAGCATGAAGAAAACTTATCAGGAAATTATTCTGCATGTAATATGATCAATCTTGTTGCAAATGCCAGCAAACCAACTTTGTTAACCACACGAACAACAATACATTGAAAGCTTACTACTAGATTGTAGTTTGAACTACCAGTTCTTTACATGTTCACTCTATTACAAGCCACCAAAACAATGGCCTGACCGAAGGAGGGATAAACCGACAAAGAGATTACGAAAAGTCTGTGTCATGCCATAGAAGATAACTATGAAGATTAAGAAGTTTATCGCTGGCACGTCATCCAAACCGGGACATAAACTCCCTGGCAATCCACTCGAACTTCTTGGAGCCGAGCTCTGTCGACCCCTGTGTTACACTTTCTTTTTTTTACAATGCCCATGACTGCAGCCAACTGGCACACGAGAGCACCACCTGCATAGAAGAACGAACTTTCATTTTGTCTTTCCTCTTGTCCAGGCCCAACTAATGGAGTCACACTTTTGGAAGGGCATGATGAGAGTTATTTTATTCAGCTAGTCCATTTCGTGTTTGAGGATTGTGAATTAGTTCACTTATGGGAGGACAAGTGGCTAGAGGATATACCATTTTTAGTCTCGGAGCCATGACTTATTATTGTTAGAAATATGATCATGACACGGACGCTGTTCTTGGGACAGCGAACCTTTTAATATTATAGGCCAACGCTTGGCTGATTGGAGCTATAACTTGATCGACTAGTTTAAAAAAGATGGAAATGGTGCAGCAGCATCCAACTGACCAAGTTCTACGCGCAGAGCCATCAGGTCACAGCTACACTATGGGTGGGTGTTAGGACCCCAGGGTGGTAGGATGGGATCGTGAGCTGAATCTCTAACGAGGAAGCTAAATAACAGGAAGTAATTGCGAGAATTAAAGGCAGAATTGGGTAAATATGCTAAAAAGGGAAAGACTGGAAAGGGAAGAACAGGAAAGGTAAAGTAGGAAATTAGGGTTTTCCATTGATAGTGCCACCCAGCCTCCCACTCTCCCGGTTATATAGAGTATCCAAGGAGCCACGATTCAAATTAAAGTTTAGAAGTCTCGGCAGTTTGCCTAAATACATTTAAATAGGAATTCGAATTGTAGCCGTCCGATGGAGTGAAGCGTTATGCCGGGATCTCAGCCGTCCATTCTCTGAAGGTGTTCTCTGTCTGACGGTGAGTAGTGACTGAACCTTGACAGTGGGGTTGTTTGTGGATAATTAGAAGAAGAAACTTGATTTTTTTTCAAAATGGAAGAAACTTGAAACTTAGTCTACCTGAAGAAATTATGTGGCCCTGAGGTCCCTGTGCAAGACATGCAGTTGCTCATACCAGTAGTCTACATAGCATGCTTCTGGATCGCAATATCTTTTCGTCTCTTAAGTCCTAAGGAACTAGTACGTATGGCTCTGCTACTGCATGCCCCACAATCGCAAGCACTGGCTGTGTAAAATAACCACAATTAGCACATGGTGCATTGCTCATTTTCCCTTTACCGACCTGAACCGAAATCACTGACGCACCACCAACTCTTCCAATTGAAGAAGACATCTTTCATGAGACCCTTCCCTATCTATACCTGGACAGGAAAAAGGCTATCCTGCAGGTGACTCACTTCACATGTATGCTTTGTCAGCAAAAAAGAAAGCAGGCGCTCATGCTTCTGCACTAAAATTTTTCCCAGACCTTCTAGCCGTAAGAGAAAGACAAGTCCTCTCCTAGAGGAGGAGCCTCACCTCACAATAGCTGGAACTAGAAGAGACAACCTGCATCATCGCCTGTACTATTAGACAACCTGCATCATCGCCTGTACTATCTGTTTTGCTTACTCTGGCCTACAGTATGCATATAATCCCTTGGCAACCAGATTGTCGGTGACCTAACCACGCTCCTATTGGCAGTTGACGTGGAGGGAGGGGGTTTCCCTTAAGACAAAGGCAGCACCCTAATCTGTCTTATCAATCTTTGCCTGGATTCTTGATGAATTATTGGCTTCTTTCAGCTATCAATTATTTACTACTAGCCATAGGCTACTGTGTTCCCCATGTAGATTGATTATAGATTGGGTAAGAGTGGAGGAGTTGCTTCGTTGACAAGGTCACCAAACAGATTAGTCAGAGGCATGCACCCCCACTCCAAAGGCATTGACAGTGGGCTACACCGTGAGGGGCCTAAGAAAGCAACCTGAAAAGGGATTTGTATAGGTGTGGTGCATCATGCTTTGGAGGAAAAGAATGGTACACAATGCCAATCTGAACCTGCGGCTAATGGGGCAATTCAGAGATGTTATCCAAGATCTGGAACTGATTGATTATCCGCTTTGTGGCAAGAGGTTCACTTGGTCAAATGAGAGGGACAATGCAACACAGACTCGGATTGACAGGGTTTTGGTTTCCAAGGAGTGGGATCTCGCGCACCCGCAGCTCCAATTGACACCAGCGTCGTCCAATGTGTCAGACCATTCACCGTTGTTGCTGTCCCCAATGGTGAGGAAACATTTCTCGGGTTTCCGTTTCGAGTCCCACTGGTTGCTACAGGACGATTTCTTGGGGGTGGTTCAGGCCGCTTGGGAAAAGCCTGTGAAATCTAAGGATGCGATCAGGGTTCTGCATAAGAAGCTCAGTCGCACTGCAAAGGCTCTGAAACAGTGGAACAGGGGCAAGATGCGGCAGGCCAAACTGATTTCTGCCATTGCAGATGAGGTGATTTTCAATCTTGACGTCGTGCAAGAGGACAGGCAACTTTCCAGTGAAGAGAGGGAGCTCAGAGCTCTTCTGAAGAACAAACTGCTCAGGATCGCGGCTGTTGACAGAATTAGATGGAGGCAGCGATCGAGGATCACCTGGATCCGCGAGGGAGACGCCAATACCCATTTTTTCCACCTACGAGCAAGCGGGCGCAGGAGGAAAAATTACATCCCAACTCTGTAGTGTCCAGGAGGTGTGGTGTCTGACCATGACCAAAAGGCAGAAAGCTCAAGCACTACACCAACCTGATGGGGACTAGGAAGCAAGCTACTTCTGATCTGAATTGGGCAACTCTCAACCTGCAGCGGGCCGACCTAGCCCACTTAGAGCAGCCATTCTCGATGACGGAGCTGAAGGAGGCCATCGATGGGCTGCATGGCGAAAAGGCTCTGGGGCCAGACGGGTTTATTGGCAATTTCTTCAAGAAATGCTGGGGGATGATTAACAAGGATCTGCTTACGGCAATGAACCAGATGCACTCCCTGAAAGGAAAAATGTGGAGTTGGCTTAACTCCGCAACGATTGTGCTGCTACCAAAGAAGAAAGATGCTGTGGACGCCAAAGATTACAGACCTGTGAGTCTCATGCACAGCGCAGCAAAGATACTATGCAAGTTGTTGGCGAATAGGCTTGCACCGGAGTTGAAAAAGCTGGTGTCGGCAGGGCAAAGTGCCTTCATACAAGGGAGATCGATACAAGACAACTTTCTTTATGTCAAAAATGTGATCAAAGAGGCGCATCGCAAGAAAAACCCTTTACTGTTCCTAAAGCTTGATATTGCAAAAGCATTTGATACGCTGAATTGGGGATTCCTTCTTCGGGTGCTTGAGAACATGGGCTTCGGACAGAGGTGGCGTGATCTGGTGTCTCTCTTGCTGGCCAGCTCGTCGTCAAGAATTATGCTAAATGGTAGCGTCGGAAAAAGATTCAAACATCAAAGAGGTTTGCGTCAGGGCGACCCTCTGTCGCCAATGCTGTTCATCCTTGCAATGGAGCCACTGCAATACCTGTTCGAGCAGGCCATGACCCACGGTGTGTTATCTGAGCTGAAGTTGAGGGCAGCAAGGATTAGGGCCACTTTTTATGCAGATGATGCTGCTCTTTTCGTCAACCCCTGCAAGGAGGATATCACGACTGCACAATGCATCCTGAAATTTTTGGTGACGCATCTGGTTTGAGAACAAGCATAGAGAAGTGCGTGGCTTATCCTGTGGCATGCCAGGGTATTGATTTGCAACAGATACTGGCTGATTTCGGTGGCTCCTTGGGTGATTTTCCCTGTCGCTACTTGGGGCTACCGCTGGGATTTCGAAAGCCAAAGAAGGTCGAGGTTCAGTTTCTTTTCGATCGAGCTATGGGCAGATTAAAGGGATGGAAGGGCAAGTTCCTAAACAGGAAAGGAAGACTGACATTAATCAAGAGTGTGCTGACGGCCACCGCTACTTCCTCACGGTGTTTAATGCTGAAGGCTGGATGGTTAAGCGGTTCAACAAGTTGCGGCGGAAATTTTTGTGGGCTCCTGACGATGAGGCGATCGCAGGCAAATGCTTGGTCAGTTGGACCAAAATCTGCGCACCAATTGAGCTGGGCGGGCTGGCTATCAAGGACATGCAGATGTTCAGCAGAGCGTTGCGTCTGCGCTGGGAATGGTTTCGGTGGACTGATCAAAGCAGGCCATGGGTAGGAACTGAAACCCCGTGCGACAAGATGGACAAGGACTTGTTTTCGGCGTGCACCACAATTGAGATCGGAAACGGTGAGGTTGCTTGCTTCTGTAATGACCGTTGGCTAGACGGAAGATCCCCCCGCATGATTGCACCGCTGTGTGTCCCCCTTGCGGTTCGCAAGAACCTGACGGTCAGAGTGGCGCTGGCTAATGACAGATGGATGCGTGGACTGTCACGCATCTCCTCGGAGGAACAGCTTGACCAGTTCATCGATCTCTGGGTGTTGATTCAGCAGGTTATACTGACCAACGGGAGGGACACCATCTCCTGGAATCTTACTGCAAACAAGCAATACTCGGCGAGTTCATCCTATGCGATGCAATTCGTTGGAAGAATGCGACAGCCAGACCTGGAGAAGGTGTGGCACATCAAGGCGGAAGGGAAGGTCAAGTTTTTCTTTTGGTTGGTTTTGCAGAATCGAAACTGGACTGCGGAGAGAAGAAGAGCAAGAGGTCTCACCCATGACGACAAGTGTTGTCTCTGCGACCAAGAGTTTGAAACTTCTTCGCACTTAGCCCTGCAGTGTGTCTACGCCAGAGAAGTCTGGAATTGCTTCAGAATCAATTTCCCTACGGTCGTGCAAGTCGCCGCGAGCCACACTTCTTTGGCAACCTGGTGGTCGGCGGCTACTGCTGGGAAGGCAAATGACCAACAGGAAGAGGCGATAACCATGTCTGTGTATGCGATATGGCACATTTGGAAAGAAAGAGGCCGGAGAATGTTCCAAAACGAGTTCCTCCAACCGGCTTTGGTGGCTGATCTAGTTAAAGCTGATCTGGAAGCCCTTTCTTTCGCGAGAGGCAACCAGGGAGGAATAGTCCCCTGAGAGTTTGTGTTCGTGTTGTTGTATAGCCATACGTTGAGTTGCCTTAGGGCGGTGTGTTGTAAATCTGTAAGGTTACGACGTTTTTCTCTCCTTCTATAATGAAAATAAAGCAGAGCTCCTGCTGTTCCCCGTCAAAAATTCACTGGGTGTTCAATTCTGATGTTCACATTGCTATTGCTATACTCTCGTACTCCTTACGCACGGCGGTTCTGTATCGGATCTGGTGAAGTGAAAAAAAATGACACGAACATGCATGATATTGAAAACAGAGTACATATTGATAAACTATATATTAGATGGCTGTATATATCTGTTTGTATTGTATACGTATCGGTATAGGTCTGTCTATAACCGACACAACCATGTAAGTTACCCTACTATATAATACAAGCCACCCCAATACGAGAGGTGTGCAATACCCTACCAATCAATCTACCCCTTACGTTTTACATGGTATCAGAGCCGACGGCGCGGAAAATCCTAAATTGATCTTCTCGATCACCGCCGCCATCGGTCCTAGCTAGCTTCCGCCTACAACGACGAACGCCTCCATGGTCTCGTAGACCTCCTCTGCGCTCTCTTCCGACATGTCCGCTTCCTCCTTCGCTTCCTCGTCGGGGACGGTTGCTGCCAGGATGGTCTCCGTAATCCCTGCCGCGCCGATCAACTTGACGAACCAGATCACGATCAAGCTCGGCACGGACAACTTCCTCTACTGGCGTACCCAGGTGGTTCCGATCCTTCGGAGCAACCGACTGTTCGGGTTCATCGATGGGTCTCTTCCATGCCTAGATGAGATGATCCCCAATCCATCGGCGGCCGCTGTCGCTACGGATCCAAAGACGATCCCAACCCGCAGTACACCGCCTGGCATCAGCAGGACCGGGCCATACTCACCGCCTTCGTCTGCTCCCTCTCCGAGAGTGTTCTCGGGATGATGACGATGGTCACCTCGTCTCGCGAGGCTTGGGAAACCCTCCGCGGCAGCTTTGCATCCGAGTCCACAGCCCGGGCCATGCACATCCGCGGAGAACTCAATCAACTCCGGAAGATGGACTCCACTGCCTTTGCCTACTTCAACAAGGTCAAGGGGCATGCTGATATGCTCGCCTCCATCGGGCAACCTCTTCGTGCGGAGGAGTTCTCCGGCTACCTCTGTTAGGGATTGGATCACGAATATGACTCACTGGTCCAGCTCGTTTCTGCCCGGGCACTCACCGATCCAATGCCGGTCCGGGACATCTACTCCCAGATGCTCGCTACTGAACAGCGCCTCAATGCACGACGCGCGAAACTTGGTGTCAATGCTCAGATGATGGCGCACTATGCGGCTCGCCCAAGCGGCGGTGCACCTCCGCCGGCTACCCATCCGGCCTCCACTCCCAAGCTGGCTGCTCTTCCAGCCGCGGTGCAGTTCGCTGTCAACCGTGGTCCTCGCGGTCAGGATCAGCGTGGTGCCCCTACCGGCGGTAATCGCCCAACCTGTCAGATCTGCTCCAAGGTGGGCCATGTAGCCCCGTGCTACTTCAAACGATTCCAGCGCAACTACCTGGGTGCTGGCAATGAGGGCCGGTACATGGATCGTCAACTCGCTGCTCTCTCCGTTACCGGCGGTGGCAGCTCTACCTCGACCTCCTATCCGGTTGATCCCAACTGGTATGCTGATACGGGGGCTACAGATCATCTCACCAACGACCTCGACAAACTCACCATGAAGGAGCCCTACCATGGAAAGAACCATGTTCAAGCTGCCAATGGAGCAGGTATGCGCATTACACATATTGGTCATTCCACAATTCCCACTTCTTCACATCCATTACATCTCAATGACATCCTTCATGTTCCTTCTGTTTCACGTAATCTCCTCTCGGTAAAAAATTTTAGCCATGATAATAATGTGTATTTTGAATTTCACCCTTCGTATTTTCTTGTCAAGGACCGGGCTACGAGGGTGGTTCTTCTTAGAGGGGGATGCCGTCGAGGTCTTTACAATCTGAATGAGTCGTCCATCAAGCAAATTTTCCATACAGTCAAAGTGTCGCGTGAGAAGTGGCATTCACGCCTAGGTCATCCAGCTACCCAAGTCGTCCAGCATATTTTACATCGTTATGAGCTTCCTTCAGAGTCAGTCAATAAAGTTGTAATTTGTGATGCCTGTCAACAAGTCAAAAGTCATCAGTTACCTTTTTCACTTTCTACTCGTGTTACTACCGCACCACTTGAGATAATTTATTCTGATGTATGGGGCCCTGCCCAAATTTCAATTAGTGGTCATGAATATTATGTCAGTTTTGTTGACACTTATAGTCGTTTTACATGGCTTTATCTTCTTAAGCGTAAATCTGATGTTTTCCAAATTTTTCTTCAATTCCAAAGACATGTAGAACGTCTCTTAAACAAGAAAATCTTGCACGTACAAACTGATTGGGGAGGAGAATATCATAGATTAAATAAGTTCTTTACTGATATTGGTGTGTCTCATCATGTTTCCTGCCCCCACACACACCAACAAAATGGCACTGCTGAAAGAAAACATAGACACATAGTTGAAACAGGGCTAACTCTCCTTGCACATGCTTCTGTTCCTCTTCGATTTTGGAGTGATGCTTTTACCACCGCCTGTTTTCTTATCAATCGCCTTCCTAGTCGCGTTATATCAATGAAAACTTTCATTGAGCGTTTGCTAGGCGAAACTCCTGACTACACATTCTTTAAAGTGTTTGGATGCGCATGTTGGCCTCATCTTCGCCCATATAATAATAGAAAACTCGAATTTCGATCCAAACAATGTGTCTTCCTGGGTTATAGCTCTCTTCATAAAGGTTACAAGTGTCTCCATATCGCCACTAACAGAGTCTATATATCACGCGATGTCGTATTCGATGAGAATGTATTCCCATTCTCTCAACATACTCCTCCAAACACCCCACCACCATCCATTACCTCTCTTTTACGGTCTGACCAATTTGTTGATGCCGCATATACTCCTATGCTTCTTGCTAACCATGGTGCAGGTGTAGGACGCGGCGCACGTCTTGAACTGCTTGACGATGCTTCTCCAGCTCCTGCGCACGTCGATCGCTCCACGCATGTCGATCAGGGGCTGCATGGCCTCGGGTCCCCCGTCCGTGCATCAGGGGACGATCGCATCTCGCCTCCACCTGACGAGCCCGGCCCGTCTACACCAGCTTCATCGCGCTTTACTGGGCCTGCTTCATCGCCTGGCTCTGCTTCGTCGACTACTGGGCTGGATCCCTCTACCTCGCCTGTGAGCGACACAGACACGGATGCATCGCCAGCCATGCCCTCTGATCCTGTGCCGTCACCTGAACCTCCTATTCTGCCTGCTGCTCGCCCAGGAGTCACTACCCGATTACAGAAAGGAGTTCGCCATCCTAAAACCCGCAGTGATATGTTTGTCTGGACCGCTACAAGGGATCTTATGCATTCCGAGCCCCGGGATCATCGTGAAGCCATGACTTGTCCACAGTGGCGTGAAGCCATGGAAACTGAATTTTCTGCCTTGCAAGCCAACAAGACTTGGCGACTAGTACCACCACTCCCTGGTGTGAATATTATTGACTGCAAATGGGTGTTCAAAATTAAGCAAAAATCTGATGGGTCTATTGAAAGATACAAGGCACGTCTTGTTGCTAAAGGGTTTAAACAACAATATGGGCTTGACTACGAGGATACTTTTAGTCCCGTGGTTAAACCCACTACTATTCGGCTTCTCTTATCGATGGCTGTTACCAAGGGATGGCATTTGCGTCAGTTGGATATTCAGAATGCTTTCTTACATGGGATTCTTGAGGAGGAGGTGTTTATGCGGCAACCTCCTGGATTTGAGGATTCGAGTCATCCTGGTTATATATGTCGTCTTGACAAGGCACTGTAAGGCCTCAAGCAGGCTCCTCGAGCGTGGCATGCACGGCTCAGCTCCGTTCTTACTGGACTTGGGTTTACACCCTGTACCGCAGATACATCTCTGTTCATTCTACAACATCCAGATGTTACATTATATTTGTTGGTCTATGTTGATGATATCATTGTGGTCAGTTCTTCTACTACTGCTACGGATCGCCTAATTCATCAGCTTCGTACTCCGTTTGCACTCAAGGACCTTGGACAACTGCATTATTTTCTGGGTGTTGAAGTTCATCACATACCTACCGGTGGCCTTCTTCTCAGTCAGCCCAAGTATGCGCATGAATTACTGCAGCGTGCTGGTCTTCTTCAGAGTGTCCCTATGTCCACGCCCATGTCCGCTACTGTTACACTGTCCTCCACGGATGGTACTCCTCTCTCGGCTGAGGACTCCACCCGGTATCGTAGTGTGGTTGGAGGTCTCCAGTACCTTACTCTGACGCGTCCTGATCTTTCATTTGTAGTGAATAAGGTGTGTCAGTTTCTGCATACACCTACAATAGTCACTGGTCTGCAGTAAAGCGCATTCTTCGTTATGTCAAGGGGACTGTGACACATGGGCTCTTCTTGCGACCAGCTACTACATCTATTGATCTGTTATCTGCATTCTCAGATGCTGATTGGGCCGGTACTCCTGATGATCGGCGATCCGGGGGGGATTTGCTATATTCTTTGGTGGTAACTTGATTTCGTGGAATGCTCGAGAGCAGGCTACTGTTTCTCGTTCCAGTACCGAGTCTGAGTACAAAGCGGTTGCCAATGCTACAGCTGAGATTATCTGGGTACAAGCATTACTTGGTGAACTTGGAGTGTCACTGACAACTCCTCCTATCTTATGGTGTGATAATATTGGAGCAACGTTCTTCTCGTCTAATCCGGTCTTCCATGCTCGCACAAAACATATTGAGGTGGACTTCCATTTTGTGCGAGAACGGGTTGCACAAAAATTGCTCCAGATTCGGTTTATCTCCTCCAAAGATCAGTTGGCTGATATCTTCACCAAGCCATTACCATTACCATTGTTCCAAGCATGTAGGAGCAACCTCAACTTGTCTAGACTAGTTGAGATTGAGGGAGGGTGATAAACTGTATATTAGATGGCTGTATATATCTGTTTGTATTGTATACGTATCGGTATAGGTCTGTCTATAACCGACACAACCATGTAAGTTACCCTACTATATAATACAAGCCACCCCAATATGAGAGGTGCGCAATACCCTACCAATCAATCTACCCCTTACGTTTTACACATATATCTGTGAGATGTCTCTACCGAGTGAAAAACGGTCGTCACTCTCTCATGTTCACACTCTCGAAAAAAAACTCTCATGTTCATCATGAAGCTTTTGGATCCTCGGGTCTTCGTTCTGTAGTACTCTCATGTTCTCCCTCCTATAGTACTCTACTTGCTTCCATCTGACCATCTCGCTTTGGAATATTTGTTATGGTATGGAGCAAATGTGATTCATCATACTTTGAAGAAAAATGTACATATTTCGAGATTTGGCTTTACTAATGTGGGTGTTAGCAATTATAATGTTCACATTCCTATTGTTGATATGAGTAACATGTTGTGATGTCGAACTCTCGAGCTATTACCGCGAGTTCTCACATTTAAGGCTTTGGTTGTCGAAAATGACTTCCCGGGGCAGCAATGCTGCATATTTCTTGCTCTTCATATGATTGGTCTTTACCTAACAGCTGATGGGTAGCTTGCTTACCTGCTTATTCTCTGCAAGGATTCCAATGTTTGCTTTTTGTTCAAGGAAAAAGTGACATCACATATCACTAAGCTTGATTGGGCATAATGAAACGACCCCGTCCTAATTCATTACCAGAACAAGATCTCAATCCTGATGTTCTCACTAGTCCAACCTTCACGGCATCCAAAACATGCCAACTGAAAATCCGGCCATGGGGTCACGTGTTGTTGAACAGATACCGGCCGCAGCAAATTAACGGAAAAGTGGAAAACTGATTATCATATACTGGTTTTCTCGGCACCTGCCTTCTGTTGTCAACGATGGTCAAATTATGGGTTTTGGTCAACAAATCTTGCCTCTTGTTCCTAGTTGAAGTGAAGAAAATGACATGCTACTTGGCCAGGCCAACTTCTGCCTAACCCTGTCCCTTTTTGCCAACTGAAATTGAAGAGATTCACGCAGATTTCCCATTAATTAGTGGATTTCCCTGTTATTTTCTGTATTAGTTTTAGAAATGAAATATCACAATACAACCTTAAAGCTGTTAGATTATTCGTTTCCGCGATATGTTCAAAGATATTCATTATGATAGATATGGATTTAACAATATTCTCTGTCCGTTTTTTTGGGGATAATCTCTCACTAGTTGACCACGAGAAGATTGTTGTTGACATGTTCTGTGCATAAACATCTCAGACAAGGTAGGCAAGCCGAGTACGGTATCTTGAGCATAGACTCGACTGCAAAGTATTAATTTTTTGTATAGAAGCTGAACGAGCATTTTAAAAACATTTGACCAATGTTTTCAACGATGTGCATGAACAGGTAAACGGGTTCACCTCCTGCGTGAAGGAAAAGGCTGACTCACCCAAACTTTTATCCTAATTAACTAAGCTCTAAGTTGACATCATACTGCATGATATCTTAGCAATTATGCACCTTTTTACTTTATATTTTATTTAATACTGTATTTTATTTGTTCCTTTCCTTATAAAAAATGTACCCTATGTCCTAAAAGATTCCTTTTTCATCCTATGTGTTTTGGTTTAGACTAAATGGGAGGCACTATCAGTTTGGTACTGATGTGCATACATAGCCTTTGCTTCTTTGAGTACACAAGAGATCACATAATCTAATTTAACATACTTTATGATGCTTCAAGCTAAGCAGTAGCTTCTCTTCTTGTATAATTGACTATCAAAATGTTGATGAACTGAAGGGACTCATAAATTCTAACAGGTCTGATTGGTCAGTTGGAAAACTCGAAACCATCTACTTAAAGTCCTGATGAGCACAAGAAAATTAAGCCATCAGGGCATATTGTAAAGAAAAAAAGAGAATCACACATCCAGTGTGTGCCTTACAACCGTCTTAGATTTCAGCCTTAACCATGACAACTCTAACTATTATTGACCCTAGAAAAGCAAGACTACCAAGTCCCTGGATCACTAGGTCATGACAGATGCTTGCACATTAACAGTTGCTTGTTGATTATTTTTTCAACTGGCGGCGGGATATCTGTCTATTTATTAAAATGTAATACAATCTGAAACCACGATTCACGCGTCCCAGTCCCAGGTAGGCGCGAAGCAGTCGCCTCTTTATAGTTATTAGACGAAAATTGAATTGGCAACGACATAGATAGCATATGTCATGGGGCTTAGCTCCTGATCAGGGCAAGGAATGTGACAACTTGCAAAGTTGCAAATGGAAGATGGAAAGACAGATTGAAAAGGTTACTGAACTTTCTCCAGTTGTCACCACCGTATATCATGCTCTCAATCAGAAGCAACTCCTTTGACTAATCCAATCAATACATGCATGTACGCGTACGCTGGCCTTCAGTCAGCCCTGCACTGTCCTAGATTAGACTGCCCAAACCTTTGTGTAAGATGTGTGAGAAGACCAGGTCAAAAGAGTCAGAGATGGCACTCGGTATGAACAGAGGATTAACAAAGGGCAGCCGTAATTTCATCTGCTTTTTTGCTTCCTTTCAGTTATGATGGAGAATGGACAGAGTTTGCACTCCTGTACATCCCATCACCCAAGGTACTTTTCTTGCTTCGCTTGCATTGCTTAAAGTAACAAGACGTATCTTTGTCAGAAATAAATAGGATAACTAAGAATAAAGGTAATAGGCAGGCTCACTTGCTTCTTTCTAGAATCAAGGATCTAGAACCTCAGACCAAACACAATGGCGACCCACTACAGAAGCTGATTTGGATCCTAGCCGTTCATATTGAAGCCTGGTTCAAATAAAATTTCTCACAATATACCTTGTTTTTTTAGGATCATAACCTCAACGTCTTCATAAGCTGCATATAATTTCTAGGTTGAATACTATGATGTGTCTGCATGTTTGAGGATCTTAACCTCAGTGTCGCACAAACATTTCTTATTCTTGCAAGAGTTGATCAGTTTCTCGTGATATTCTTGTAAAATTCATGTGAAATTTCCGCGCTCAAAACCATGGCCACCTAGAGAGGGCCAGCCAGACAATAACTTGGGCCATGCATATATGCCTTGCTTGTCCGGGAATTCAAGTTGCTGCATGTCGACATGATAAGTGACCTGGAACGGGATGGTACATTGCTACGAGATGAAAAAAAGGCCATTGTTGATGGTTGCATCCAGCGTATAGCTAGTTATGAGCAGCACAAGAAGGAAGCTTCGAAACGCCGCAGATTCGCAGAAAAGGCGAGCGTCCTTTGCAGGATGTGAAAGGGAGAGTAAATTTCATAGTCAATTTGCTGCTTTTCCATGGATCCCGGTGCGTGAAGATAGTAGAAAATTTTCGTTCTTTACATGATGGGATGTGTTCGGAACCAAGGAGATCGAAGGTCAGAGTTCAGAAGCGTAAGGTTTAGAGCCTGTTCGGATCTCCTCCGCTCCGTGGCTGCGTTCCTGGAGCGGCGCCGAACGGAGCAACTCCGTGGAGTGGGAAGAGAGGATTTGGTGGAGTTGCACTTCATTTTCGCGGAGCAGCTAAATTTGAGCTCCACGCGCTTTGTGGCGTCGGAAATTTGAGTGGAGCGGAGAGGATCCGAACAGGCTCTTAGTGTAACCACGGTCGATGTGAACGGAATGTCTGGAATGGAATTGCTTGCAAGGCGGTGTCACACGAGTTCCGTCGTACAACTTCGAGGGCACTTTAGGACACAAGGATGGATTCGTTATACACGTACCCGGACCTTTTTTCTTATTTTGACCGGTAGAACTTCTCGAGTCAATTTGAGAAAGGGTCTAGGAATTCCCCCATCACTAGGGGGACACAAATATATAAACAAGTATTTCTAGAAAAGGATGTTTTTATTGCTATCCCCGGCACGACACGTCTAGATAATGCACACGAGAACCAATGCTATTTCATTCTGATTGCAAGGACTAAAGAGGATGGTCACATATGGGCCCTTTTTTCTCATCATTCCTGATTGAATATAGTCCGTACGACCGCCATCAATCGAATGCATCTGGTAGCCACAAGAGCTAGTTGCTTTTATGATAGTAGAAAGCATCACATGTGATTCAATAAATAGTTATGTGTGCAACCTGTAAAAACTGAGCATTTCTACACAACATTATTCTGACATTTCCTTATGTTTCATTTGGAAAACCGCCAACCTCACTTCCTCCTCTGAATAGAGTTTAGTAAGAAGACTATTTTCCATATCTTAAACTTGGGGAATATCCTCTGTTCGAGACTCATTGAGTGTAGTTTCCTTCCTCTAGAGCACTGAACAGGCCTTTATAATACTCCCTTGCGTTTCTAAATGTAAGACGTATAGTTTTCTGCATGAATATTAAGACAATGGTATTTGACATATGGTGGACTCATTTGTTTCTGATTTTTTTTTGAAAGAGAGTAGTCCCTAATAGCCACGAAATGATCACTCTGTTCCAGATTGGAAATCATTTTTGGATGGATAAAATTGTCCATAAATCACAATAAACCCTATATTTTGGAATTTTCTCAAAAAACTATACGCCCTACATATAAGAACGGAGGGAGTAATTTGTAATGTACGACTTTAGTTGTTCATGGCACTCAATCATTCACTCATCCTGGACAAGAGAATGAATGCGTTTTTTCATGTGTTTGCCATTGGCAATACTATGGAAATAATGAGCACCGTACATCAATACAATGATGTTAATAAGCGATTATTGCGGGTATATCAAATTAGCAATGCTACCCTGACTTGGGTTATCAACCTTGTAGTAGAGCTCAGGTAAATAAAAAACTTGTAGTAGAGCTTCAAACCAACACCTTTCATAAGAAGACGATGTACACGTTTGTCGACGCTACTTGATCTAGGTTTTGAAAGCGATCCCGGGCTAACACATGGAAAAAATGCTACAGAAGTCCTTTATGAATACAACAAATGTGTTATAACCGGCACCACTGACACGTCAGACTGATGCTCTCTACAAAATTCCTAAGATGTTGTAGCTATTAGAGTAGTGAGCTTTGTTCAATTTGAGGCCTCAATGGTTATCATAGATGCAATATGAACCAGAGTACTACAATAGAGAACAGTACATCAATTGCTGAAATATTGGACCTTTTAGTACATTTAACAATTCCTGAAAAATCTCTAAGGCCCATGTTGTCTTGTCAAGTGGTGAGAGTTTAGTCCCATACTGCTAATTGAGTGAGATGTGCATCAGCTTATATACTGAGACATTCTACTACTAGTATGAGTTGGTGTGAGGTATGAGAAGAATGGTTGTGTACCACACGCGCGCTCCTCCTCCTCCGCCGCCCGCCTCGCCACGACGCGACGCGCCGCGGGTTGCGGGAATCTCGCCGAGCCGATGTGTGCGTTTCGGCTGGACCTTTGCCTCCCGCGTCTGTGCACAAAAGGAGAGGTCGCTCCTCTCCGAAGGCAACATAGAACAGAACTCATATGCCCACAGCCGCCACCACCACCATCGTTCCTCCTCGCTGTTGCTGCCATCGTTGATCCCATCCTGTCCGCCGCGTACACGGTCGACGGGAGAGCAGGCCTTCGAAACCCTGCCTCTCCGTTTCCTGTACGGGAGAGGGGCGATTAGGTTTCTGGGGAGCGGCTCCTACGCGACTGCTCGCCAACCTTCATCCACTACGTCGTCTACTTCAACTATGTCCGCGTCGCCTTCATCATCACCATGAGCACCGATGCCGAGATCGAGAAGACTGCTGCGGAGAAGAGGATCATCGACGAAGGTGCTTCTGCTTCGGGCAATTGGCCAACTGCCGGGTATAACTCGTTTATACCTCTACTGATAATTTCCGTACTTGCCATGCTACTGCTTTCTGTAGATGTTTGTATCATCTTGCTAGTACATGGTTATGTGATCAAGTTTCAGTATGTCATTAGCACGATATGCGTCATGATTTTAGTTAATATGTGGATTAATATAATCGGAAAATTACTTATATTCTCAACAATCCAAAAACCTAATATGTGTAGGCAATTTTCGATCTAAGGTTTTGCTGCTGCACTGAAACCAGGCCCGTTTACGAGGACATATTTTAAGCGTTGGTAGACCAAAACCACTTTATGGCTCACTGCGATGAACGTGTTCTGGGTCGCCGGTGTCACTCCCACTGGAACGATTGCTCCTGAACAGGAGAAGGCGTTTAGGGAGGCCACTGTCGTCTTTGTTGGAGCCGTTCTGAGCGTGATCAGAGATAAGTTGGTTGACGCATATTTACATGTGCGGGTTGCCAAGGACTTGTGGGAAGCGCTCGAATCTAAATTCGGCGCAACCGATGCTTGTAGCGAGATGTATACCATCGAGCAGTTCCATGATTACAAGATGGTTGAAAACCGTCCTGTATTGGAGCAGGCTCATGAGATACAATGCATCGTAAAGAACTTGAGCTTTTCAAGTGTGATCTACCGGGCAAATTTGTCGCGGGATGCATAATCACTAAGTTGCCTAATTCATGGAGGAGCTTTGCCACTACGCTGAAACATCAGAGGCGTGAATTCTCTGTTGAGGATGTCATTGGCCATCTGAGTGTTGAGCAGAATTCGAGGGCAAAGTACTCGCATGGAAAAGGCAAAAGGTACTTATGTTGCCAATATGGTACAGAAAAACTTCAAACCCCACAAGCACAAGGGGAAAACTGGTGTCCAACAGAATACCGACTTCAAAAGGAAGGGTAACAAATCTTTTAATAAGGATAAAAACAAAGGTGCATGCTACACGTGTGGTTCAGATGAACATTGGGCTCCTAAGTGTCCAAAGAAGTTCAAGAAACCAGGACAAGACTCAAGTCTGTCAACATGATCGTGAGCAACAATGAGAATGGTGCATCCGGGTACGGTAATTAGTTTACTGTATTTTCAGTTTGTCAGTCTAACGATTGGTGGATTGGCACTGGTGCAAATACTCATGTATGTGCTGAGATTTCATTGTTTTCTTCTTATCAGGTCACAGGGAACGGATCTGTATTGATGGGGAATGGAGCGTCTCCTACGCGACTGCTCGCCAATCTTCGTCCACTACATCGTCTACTTCACCTTCGTCAACTACGTCTGCATCGCCTTCATCGTCATCATGTCCACCGACGTCGAGATCGAGAAGGCTGTTGCGGAGAAGAGGATCGCCGACGAAGCTGCTTCTGCTTCGGCCAATTGGCCAACTGCCTAGTATAACTCGTTTATACCTCTCCTGATAATTTCCGTACTTGCCATGCTACTGCTTTCTGTAGATGTTTCTATCATCTTGCTAGTACATGGTTATGTGATCAAGTTTCAGTACGTCATTAGCAATGTTTATGTCATGTTCATGATTTATGCTTTGATTAATTTAATCGAACAATTGCTTATATTCTGATTTTTGCATCCTATGACCCATGTTTTGTAATATATAGGATGATAACTTTGCAATAAATATGGTTGCATGCACCAAATGATATAGAGGCCTGGGCTTATTCCCTTTTTTTTGAAAAAAGTCCCTCCGCAAAATAAACTACATAGTTCTTTATGGTTTATACACGACTACAGTATTTAGCTCCAAACAATATGTTGGTCCTTTTCATCGTACCAGTGGAAAGGACCAAGAAAACATGGAGTGTGTTTAAGCAAAAAGCAAATAAATAAAAGAAAAATGACATCCGAAAAAGAGATCTTCCCTGCAAAGGTGATGTATATATAATCTATAAAGTTCAAACCATATATGCAAAGTACTGTTTAATTATGACAACACGTCTGGTCTTATTCTTTTATCACTGATCAGTCCAATCATCTTGGCTTTGATCATCATTTCGGTGTGATCACTTTGTGCAGCAGATCGATGATGGATTACGTCCAAATAATTTCCTGCTCCGACGCCGGAAAAGGTATGGTTGATTGATGCCAATCATTTGGGTCTCGCAGGTTCAGTACGAATCACTAGCTGATGATCACTTAGAACATGCATGTGTTAAGCAGGGACGTTGCTTTGCTTGTCAAGTCCAAGAGTTCAGGACGGCCAAATAGCACACACACCGATTTGGTTTTGCCTTTTTGGGCTAAACTATTTGCGTGGCTCTGCATGGAAAACATATCAACGTGGTTTTAGGGCATGTTGAAACTCTAATTAATATAAGTAAGAGTTTCTATGAGCTTAAATCGTCTGTGTTCTGTTTACGAACCACTTTGTGTCCGAACTCAAGGGATGTAGCCATGTAGGTACACAGCCATGATAGTTAGTTGTAGGAAGGTTAGACATAGATCTAATCTAAAATACAAAAAATATTTAGGTAAGTGCCCTATCTTATGAAATCAATGAAGCTTATGAAAATAATATGAAGCAGCACTGGTAATTCTGTAGAGCACTTCACTCCTTGATTTCAGGCAAGGGCAAACCATACCAGCCAAAGATCCTGGATAGAGGGATAAGCAAGCAATGATTGGTCCACTTTTTGCTCATTCTCTTTTGGAGAAAATAGTGGCACGGGAGAGAGAAAAAAACTACTGTATGAACCAAACCCAAAACACTCATGTGTGAAGGCAACGTGTGAATGTGGATCCCACGAGTGAGCACTAGGCTACTAGCACTATTTTTGTGCCGTGTTGTGCTTCTCTAGCGGCCAGGTGGTGTTGCTGCTGAGGCGGATCTTGTGTAAGCATGCCATCATCATTTCTCTCCTTTTCCCATTCATTTTTTAATTTACAATTGAGGTCAATTCCAATGATTATTTGGTGTACTTCACCTCTTAGTGCAGTCCTCTTAAGGTGATGCCTCGTTAGTTATTGTAGGCATGGAAAACAAATGAATTGGAATACTCGGAAATTTTATATTAATACTCATGAAGAACAGGAAATTGTAAAACAAACAAAAAAATAGCAGGGATAGTGCAAATGGCATAGTGATAACACTATACAAACGAGCTTCACAAAGAATCGAGAATTCCCTTAGAGACCCTTATTGTTTCTTGATCCAACTTCATTAACTACATATTTTTTTTAGAAAAGGGGAGAAGCCCCAGCCTCTGCATCGATTGATGCACACGGCTTTTATTGCAAAGTCATAGTATAATTCGAAGTTTTACATCTCAAGCAAATGACAGTAAAAATGAAATAAAAACGAGCTATGACAGATAAGACACATCCTCTCAAGCGACTATCTTAATAGACGCCTTGAATTCTTCTAGACAGCCGCCAGGTACCCCGGGAGTAGATATCCAAAGCGACCGCCTCCAGCCGGGTGCATCCAGAGTTGATAAGCACTCGTTGCGCCTCCGGGGCCAGGAAGGCCCACTCGTGGATCCAGTAAGTAGCCAAGCGGACCACCTGTAAAAAGTTTGGTAGGCCTCCTTTGTTAAACACAATGTCATTCCTGCATTTCCATATAGACCATAAAAGAGCACAAGTTCCCACACGAATTTGCGCTTTTAAGTTCTTTTCCACCCCATTTAACCAGTTTCCGAACATATCCGTACTGTTAATTGGGGGAGTAATATTAAAAGTGTACTGCACTATTGTCCATAGAAGATGCGCAAAAGGGCATGTAAAAAATAGATGATCTATTGACTCCTCTGAATCGCAAAAGACACATTTCTTACACCCATTCCAATTTCTTTTAGCAAGATTGTCCTTCGTTAGGATAACTTTGTTAAATAAAAACCACATAAAGATCTTAATCTTTAAAGGTATTTTCAGTTTCCATATTTGTTTGCGCAAATTAACAGTATGACCATGCAACAAGTCTTCGTACATGGATTTAACTGTAAAGGCTCCTGTAGATGTAAGTTTCCAAACAAATTTATCATCCTCATTTATCAAATGTACGGTAATGAGTTTTTGCAACATATGCAGCCACGCTTCCCATTTATTTCCTGTTAAGTTTCTTCTAAACTCGATGTGTACTGTAGAATTAGCTAATGCATCCGCTACCAAAATATTTTTGTGGCGTACTATAGAGTACAGCGTTGGGTATTGTGTAGCAAGAGGGACATCTCCCAGCCATGCATCCTCCCAAAAACGTGTATCTTGACCATTGCCAACAATAAATTTCCCTTTGCTAAAAAAGCTTTCTTTTACACCCATAAGCCCCTTCCAAAATTGAGAATCTGTGGGTTTAGCTGTCACTTGTGACAGTGTTTTATTTTGGAGGTACTTGTTTCTTAGGATTTCTTGCCAAACTCCTTCCTCATTAATAAGTTTAAAAAGCCATTTGCTTAGTAGACACATATTTTTAATATCTAGGACCTCGATTCCTAAACCTCCCTGATCCTTTGGTCTACATATAATATTCCATTTTGTTAGCCTATATTTTTGCTTATTCTGATCACTCTGCCAGAAGAAGCGTGACCTATAAAAATCTAACCTTTTTAGCACCCCTTTAGGTATCTCCAAAAAGGAAAGCATAAACATCGGTAGACTCGTTAACACCGAATTAATAAGGACCAACCTATCTCCGTATGAGAGTAGCTTGCCTTGCCAACACCCCAGTTTTTTTTCGAAACGTCTTTCTACTGGGTTCCATTCTTTATTTAGAAGTTTTCTATAATGTATCGGAATTCCTAAATATCTGAACGGAAGGTTCCCTACCGCGCATCCAAAAACATTCATGTATTGGTCTTCAGCTTCTTTAGCTTTCCCAAAACAGAATATTTCGCTTTTATTAAAGTTTATTTTTAAACCTGATAGTTGTTCAAAAATGCTTAGGATCAGTTTCATGTTTACTGCCTTTTGTATGTCATGTTCCATGAATAAAATAGTATCATCGGCATATTGCAAGATCGACACCCCACCCTCAACTAAGTGCGGTATTAGACCTCCAACTTGACCATCCTCTTTCGCTCGTGAAATGAGAATAGCTAACATATCTGCTACAATGTTGAAAAGTATAGGAGAAAGGGGATCGCCTTGTCGAAGTCCCTTTCTTGTCTGGAAATAATGACCAATATTATTATTCACCCGAATGCCCACCGATCCACCCATAATATAGCTTTTAATTAAATCACACCATTTTGGATCAAAACCTTTCATTCGCATCGTTTGCAGAAGGAAAGGCCATTTAACTTTATCATACGCTTTTTCAAAATCTATTTTAAATAGAACACCATCCATTTTCTTCCTCTGAAGTTCATGAATAGTCTCATGTAGTACGACTACCCCCTCTAGGATATGTCTACCTGGCATGAAAGCGGTCTGGGTTGGTCTAATTACTTTGTGCGCAATTTGAGTTATCCGGTTTGTGCCAACCTTCGTAAATATTTTAAAACTCACATTCAGTAGACAGATTGGTCGATACTGTTGGATCTGAACCGCATCTTCCTTTTTTGGCAAGAGGGTGATTACACCGAAATTGAGCTTATAGAGTGGCAAATGGCCCTGTTGTAGCTGAACGAACATGGCCATCAAGTCCTCTTTGATCACAGCCCAAAACATTTTATAAAATTCAGCAGGGAACCCGTCTGGTCCCGGAGCTTTATTATGTTCCATCTGCATAATAGCCTCTAGAACCTCCTTAGAAGTAAAATCGGCATTTAGAATCTCATTTTCCTCCCTCGAAATTTGAGGTATATCCGAAACCCTTTGTTCATCTAGTACAAAATTATTCTCAGCCGGTGCCCCAAATAATTGTTTGTAGTACTCAGTAATGTATACTTTTAAATTTTCATCTCCTACTATTGTTCCCTCTTCTTGCTCTAACTGGAAAATTTTCTTTTTTCTATGTTTCCCATTAGCAATTAGGTGGAAATATTTCGTATTATTTCCTCCCTCTTGTATGTGTTTCACTTTGGCCCTTTGTGCCCATTTTGATTCTTCTTCTCTTTTCAACTTTGATAAACTATCATTAGATTTTCTCAACATATCACGTTCTGATGTGTTGAGAGGGCTAGTTTCAGCTTTTATATCAAGTGCATCAATAATGCATAATAATCTTTCCTTTTCTTTTCTATAAATCCCACTTCTATGCCGAGCCCATCCCCTAAGATATCGTCGGACGTGTCTTATTTTGTTTTGCCAAACTTCGATAGGAGTATCCCCCCTAACATGTGCTTGCCATTCTTTCGAGATCATTTCAAAGAAGCCATCTTCACGTAACCAGGCTAATTCAAAAGAGAACAAAGACGTATTGCCTAGGTGAGCTTGTTCACCCGAGTCAATTAGGAGGGGAGTGTGATCCGACCCTGTCCGCGATAAAGCTCTAACAGTTACCAACGGAAATTTTTGTTCCCAATCGACGCTGGCAAGCACTCTATCCAGCTTTTCATATGTCGGTGTGTCTCTCCGACTAGCCCACGTGTATTGTCTCCCCGAAAGTTTAATCTCGTTTAGACTAAGGCTTTCGATAATGGAGTTGAAAAGAAAAGGCCATCGCGCATTATAATTCAAATTATTCTTTTCATGTGGTCCTCTAATAATGTTAAAATCCCCCCCGACTAACAAAGGGAGTGGGGAGTTCTCACAAACTCTCACAAGTTCAGCAAGAAAAAAATGTTTTTTTGCCTCTTGGGCTGCCCCATACACCGCCACAAAATTCCACTCGAAACCATCTTTTGCTTTTAAGTGAAACTTAACACAAAAATCGCCGGCTTCCACATCTATGACTGCCAAAGTTTCCAGATTAATACCCACTAACATACCACCCGAACGTCCCTCAGGTGGTAAACAGAACCAAGAAAAATCCCTACCAGCTGACAAATTTCTTAAAAAATGTGCTGGAAAACTCGATTTACCAGTTTCAAGTAAGGCTACAACATCTAAATTATAATCCCGTATGGATTCTTGAATCCTTAGATGTTTTGCTGTATCCCGAAAACCTTCACTATTCCATATAAAAGCTTTCATTGTTTGTTCTTTTTAAGTCTAGCACTTCGTCTCAAATTGTTTTTGTCTAAAACAATATTTTTACGGCCCCTTTTAGTGGTTACAGGTGGACAAGGCAGATCCGTATGATCTTCCATGTCATTAATATCCTCGTCTAATAAGTCTTCACAAAGATCAGAAACTTTAGAGACAAAAAGATTATGAGGATCTTCATCATTTTTACTTAAATTATTTTTAAGAACTATTAAGGATCTTTCCTTTTCCACATCTTTTAGAGTTTGGACTGAAGACAAAATTTCAGATGTTGACTTACCCAAACAAACTCCCAACGTACTAGCTCTATCTAAAACAATATTACTTGTAAACTTGCTTAGAGAAAGGATTGGTGGGGAGGTAGTACCTGTCATGTTGCGAGTCTTGGCCCTATCCATTGCTCGCTCCAGCTGCGACAAGTCCGCATTTGGCTGTTCCCGAATGCGATCACTCGAGCGTAGTCCCGCGGACAGTGCTTCTGGAATTCCTCCGAAAGCGATCAGCCTCTCCTTGGTGCTTGAGAAGTAGGCAGCGTCCGGTGATAAACCCCTGACTGTTGCAGAACCATCCACAGCCGACGGTCGGCGCGGTGATGGTGAGCGACTTGATCGTATCATCTGCCCGCCAGCCACAATGCCAACAGCTGCCGTAGCGGACGTCTCCGCTTGACAACACTGAGGGACAGACACATTAGGCGAGCGTGTACTGCCTACCGCGATGCTGCGAACCGGCGTGGCCGACGCAACCTGAGAGCTGGGTGAAACTGATCCCCGGGATGGAGTTTTAGCAGGGCTGCGTCCAGGCGTGACTGCAGCTGCTGCCTCTACTGAAAATGACGAAGCATCCATAGTCTGAACTTCTTTGTTGAAGACTTGTTCCTCAACAGTTTCAGCTTCAAACGTACCAGATTGAGCATGATCATGTACCTCCTTTACAGCAAGCGGAGAGTTAAAAAGGGCTCTCCGAACCTCCTTCAAAGCACTCCTCCTTAGACTCTCCTCCTCCTCCTCAACCATATCACTCCATCTGTCCGAGAACGACCCAAACTTTATGCTTGGTTGCAGAGCTACTTTTTTTGCAAAGGATTCTGGAAGCACTACCCCGGGTGTTGCAGCTTTTCCCTCATCCATTTTATTACCTTCCTTAACACTTCCTTCCTTGGTCGACCTTCTTTCCTCTTGATTTTCTTCTCCTTTTCCGTCACCCCCACCATCATCCTCACCATCCTTCTTATCCTCATTACTTTCTGCCATCTCTACATCATCGTCTGTATCTTGTATTTCTATGGACAAACGGTATCCCTCATCCTCATACATAATGATTTTGTGATATGGAATGGCTGATATGTCTGTCACCCGCACCCTAGCACGGACAACTTCGTATCTTCTGGTGTATGCCATATCAATGGCTTTAGTCTTCCCAAACATGCCTACCATCCCCCACAACGCCAAATAATCATCTAGCAAACCCTCCGGTACCCCTCTTATGAGTAACCAAACACTATCCAGCCGCTGAGTAGGTTTTACCTCTGATTTCCACTCAGTGAACTTGATAAAGATTTTGCTATTCTCCTTAGCCTCAAAAGAACCAAAACGCATTGCACGGATAAGCTCCATCTTATTTGGAAACTCAGCCTTGTACGTGTTGTCACCATAGAGCTGTACATCCCAAGGAAAATCATCATCCATCACCACCCACCTGAGAACACCAACAATCTCCTCAGAGGAAAGAGTTCCTCCGGTAACAGTTATTCTGCCCATCCTTCCGCTGTTTGATCTCGGCCGGTATGACTCAGAATTAGCCACATCAAAAAACATCAACATCTCATGTGCGTACCCATATACAGACAATGTTGGTTTAGGAGCATTGTGCAATGGACAATCATCGTTAGCATGATTGACATCCCTACAAAAATCACATAGGATTGCCTTGCAGTCAATTGAATAGTGACCTTGCAGATTACAACGAAAGCACTTCACTTTATCTATGCTTTTCTCTTTTTTCTTCATGATTTTAGTATCTCCAATTACTGCCACGGTGCCAGCAGAAGGTGCAGCGGCCTTTGCCGCCCCAGCGCTGTCATCAACCTGGACGATGTTGTTCACTGCCGTCGCCGGAGTCACATCCGCAACAGAAGCTGTACCCGAGGCCGCTGGCATAGACTGCTGTCCCAGAACTGCCGTCATGACTCTCGACGCGGCAGCCGTCACCGCCGCGTCGGAGACCGTCTGATCTTTTCCAGCTTCAGTCTCTTTGCCCTTGTTCACAATCACCGGGCGCACAATCTCGCTTCCACGCCCTCCACCACCGCGATAGCTGAGGTTGCCACGAGTTGCCCTGAACTCGTTTCTTCTTCTGTTTCGATAGCCGAGATTATCATAAAAAACATCCCCTGCGCCTGGATGGAAGACTCCATTGAAAGCACCCTGATTGTGATCACCGTAGCCATCATCAGTAGGACCACCCCGTCCTCCGCCGTTGAAACCACCACGGCCTCCAAAACCTCCACGAGCACGGACGTTTCCGTAGTCAAAACCAACCGCGTTGTACTGTCTTCCTCCATTGTTTTGCCAGTTGCTTGTACCAGCACCACCATTGGTGTGCCAATTGCTTGGCCCGGCGCCAGCGTCGCCATGGAAGCCACGGCCTCCATACGCAGCACCTCTCCCAGCGTTCGATACTCTGCCAAACTCGCCTCCAGCAGCCGGAGGCTGTCCAGTACCGCGGCCAAAGCCGCCGTTCCCGCCGCCGCGATTCGCCATCGAAGCAGGGCGTACGCGCGGCGCAGGTGTCGTATCCTTGGACCAGAAAAACCCTAGCAAACCACGAAACGAAGTCCCAGCCTTATCTGAGATCATCGTCGGTGTTCTTGGGCCTGTTTGACCCCTATCCAGCTCGACAGGCCCAACATGAGGGTCCGTTTGACCTCTTTGTTTAGAGCCTGGCCCAACATGGGAGCCCTGTTGACGAACGACGTATCCGTTCGAAATTTGAAAATTACCTGAAGATCCGCGATCCGTCGGAGTCGGCGCTGATCTCTCGATCTTCTTCATCTTCTCCGGCGTGAACCGCCGGCGGCGAGCCGGTGACCTTGTACGTGTTTTATTCTTTCTCCGCTGGACCGTGATCCATTCGTTGGCGTCGAAATCATCCTCCAGGAAGACCGATGGCGACATCACCGGCCGTACGAACTCCGGTGAGCACCTGCGTGTAGGAATACAAAAAGAGCTCACCTTAGGCGACGAAGCACCGATCCACTCCTTGACCGCAGCTTGTTGCGCCCGCCTCTTCTGCAGTCTTTTTGCCGCCCGAACTCCACCAGCCGTGGACATCTCGAAGGCCGGCGATCCAGAACCCATGAGATACCTGGATGATACCTCGACAGAGGCCGCCTCCGAATCCTCAGAGCCCCTCTCCGGTGACGAGAGGGTCCAGAAACGCCCCATGGAACCATCTTCGCCGGCGGAGACGACTACCGTCCGGCCGTCGTCCGCGCAGTCGCCTCCCTTGTCGCTTCCCTTGTCGTTTTTTCATTAACTACATATGACCTATGAGTAGAAAAACTTAGACCCCTGATCCATAATTTCTTTATATCACTGGCCCCACGCAAAGAAAAAAGGAACATTTTGGAGAGCATCTTTTATTTAGTATGTCAAGTGTATGTGAGACCTTTCTTTCATTGTATTTTATATTGTCACTTTATATTCTGGATGAAATGAAATGTATGACCGCACAAACATAGCGATGCACGGGTTGTCAATGAAGATATTTGGTTGACCCCAGACACAGATTTTGTGGTTGTCTCCACGACAAGTTTGTGGAATAAAATTATGAAAATCACAAAGAAAGAAGACAGGGACACCCAATCCAAAGAAACCATAGGGAAGAAGTTACCTTTTCAAGAAAAAATCCAGGACAAGTGTGTCAAATAAAATTATGAAAACCAAAAAAAAATATGAACACCCAATCCAAAGAAACCATAGGGAAGAAGTAACTCTTTGTGAAAACAATTACCTTGACCTCGCCAACAATGTCAATTCTCTCATGAGAATGCTCTGTGTACAAATATTTAGTACATATTGTCTAGAAAGACAATGGTTGATCAACTTATCTAAATTAACATGCAACTAAAATCCCATTGAAGTTGACATTATTTGGCGATTTTGTTGACAGTCCATGCAGATTTTCTTTGTACATGCAGCATTAATCCTTTGATTCAGATAACTAACTGGTTAAAGCACATAACATGTTAGTATGTTACCACTTTGAGTTACACCCAAACATAGCATGCCAACCTAATAGTTGGTGACATGCAAGACAATTGAATTAATCCATGCATTGTGCTTTACTTGTTTTCGACATCTCTAAATGTTTGAGGTAACTATTGTTATACTTGCTGGCAATCATCGTTGTATTACAAATTTATGATGAAGATTAATCCTTTTGTGAAAGAGAACATTACCTAAAAAGGTCATCATTATATGTGTAACGTTACCGCCAGTATTGTGCACATTTGTTTTAGTGATGTTTACGTGATTTGTTAATTATTGCATAAATCTATAATATGGCTTAAAAAATGGCCACGAAAACTCCATGCGAGTGCGTGGGTGGACTTGAGACCAACAATGTCATCATAAGAAATATGTTCTGAAATAACAATAATTAACCTGTATTACCTTGTTTCTGACAAGAAAACCATGTAATAAGTTTCAAACAAAACTATGTGAGTTCTTTAATTATGTAACTCTAGGATTTTTATAGATTATATAACTTAAATGTACTGTCAGCAGAAATGCAAAATTGACAGAGTTATATTATCCAAAGAGGCTTGTTAATACCTTAGAAGGAGCTTCAGGTGAGATTTGGCAGTTGAATGGAAATTGTTAGAGATAATTAATTGGGTGGAGTTGAAGTAAGGTGATGACAAGGTAAGATGCAATGTGGGATGGAAATGTTTAACCATCGAAACCTTGTACAATGTCATCCGGACCAGGCTATCTGGTCAAGAATTTTAAGCAACTTTGATCACTAAAACCACCATCCAGATCAAAACCTTCCTCTTGTTGGTCATGTGTGTAGAATCTTGAACGAAGACAATGAACAAGAAAGGATGAGGAGGGAGGACACAATCCATGTTATGTGATGTTGATAAAGGCATAGATCTCTTGTTCTTCTAGTGCCCTATTGCTAGGTAACCTTGGAGTTTTTCAGTGTGCTTCTGATAACTCACGTCCTCTAGAGTCTATTGCAAAATTGGGAGAGTGAGTTCTGAAGTTCCGGGGATGGGAAAGAAATGCAGCTAAATTTGTTTAGTTATTAAATTTTGGATCATCTGGAAAACCAGGAAAAAGTGTGCTTTGATCACATTATGCCTGGGGATGCTGGCGACACTATTTTCAACAATTCCTATTGGATTGACGCTGTTGGAGTGATTTGCAGAAGGAAATAGTTCGAAGAGCACTTTGACGAGAAACTGAGAAGCTGAAATCGTGACGATGGAGAAGTGCAATCGTTAGAGAGGGTGGTCGCCGACATGTCTAAGAATCAACATTGGATGGCGTTCATTCGAAATGATTCATTTTGGGTGTTATTTCACGTGTCAGGTAGCCAGTTGTGTGGGGTGTACCTGTTTTTTTACCGTTCATGGAGGAAACTCCCTTGTTTTGAGTTTGTCATGTGTATGGCACGGGCAAAAACAAGTAAACAAAAGCCTTAAGTTTCGTTAATGAAGATGGGGTCTATCCCTTGATAAAAAAAATGTAACTGTGCGATCCCACGAGATCGTCAAGCACTATGGGCCGATGCACACTCGTGACACCCATCCAAGTTGTTAACTCTTTTTCTGCTGCAAAAGAAAGTGCAAAGAAGGAAAGGGAATTAAAAAGGTAGGATAAAGCTAAGGCATTGCAGCTGCTCCTAAGCAAAGGCGCATGCAAAAGAGGAACAAAGCTAGCTAGGGAAGAAGGGCATAACTGCATATATCTGCTGCAGCCAAGGAAAAAAAGGGCCACCATATTGATGAATACGATGCCCTCCTAATTCCAATCCAATCCTACTGCTTAATTAATTAACACCATGCTACTCGCTAGCCTAATTACTTACACGATTCCAATGGAAGGTATCCCTTAATCATACGTATATGGAGAGATGCTGCACGCTGCGTGCGTCCATGGATTAAGAAAATCGAAGCCAAGTGGAGGGCAGACTGGGCAGTTGTGTTTGGTTCTTGATTAATCAAGGGAGCCCCCGTACGACAGCAAGAACCCGCACTAGCTAGTTGCTAGCGCCAAATCTGCCGGACAGATTGGAGAATGTACATCATGTATGAATTAATTAGGTCGTGTCTCGTGTGTGGTATCAGATTCGGCTTTGACAGTGCTTTTCCTATTGCAGGTTACTCACCCCCATCAAGAAATCTATGGGCATAATTTACACCGCAGCAGTGCCCTCACCAAAACGGAGCCCGAATGCAAGAAATCTCAAATGCGATAGCAAAACCACGTTGTGTGCTTTCTGAAGTGGAGAATAGAATAGATAATAAAAGTGACTCTTCAGCAAGAGTCATACTTCATGAACAATAACATTTGAGTTGACATGTTTCTTTTGTGCCCTAATGTTAACCCTATGACGTTTATTAGACCCCCCAATGTATGACTTATTGTAATTTACATCGAATTCAAGTCATCTATAATAAGAGAACTCAGCCGATTCAGACAGGTATCATCCTGAGAATAAATTTTGAGATGTGCACATGTGACGCTATCACGGGCGGGTCCAATAAAAGCCGATTCTAATAGTTTTCTGGCTCATGTCTTTAATAAATACGTCGTGGCATAAAAGCGTCTATATTCTGATGTACAGAGAACTTACAAAGACAAGTATAAAGATAGAAGTATACAAAAAACATACAACCGACTCCGTCAACATACATGTACAAAACCATCTCCTGGACTTCAAAGGCCTAGTTTTATTCATGAACTACCATCATACTTCACGGGGTAGTATAGCCTCATCTCGTTCCTTTCATGTAGCGATCGTAGTTGTTGCCCAGGTCAGGAACTGGCTTGCTAAAATCATTTACACTATGCAGAGGTGCACTATTTTACCCACACGGTGCCCCCCTAGTAGGTCTGTCGGGTACATAACCCATCATTTTTCTATGAGTATCTAGCGGGCCCGTAGGTGTTTGAATTAATGCTGGAAAGACTTTTTTTCACATTTCAGACATAAATACTAAATATGATAGGGCCAAGTAAGTGCACCAACAACTTAAGCTAAATATGGTAAGAACAAGCGATAAAACAAAAGAGATAAATAACCAATAATAAGATATAAAGCATGAAACATGAAGGTTATCAAAAGATATAACACAAGTGAGAGGAGATCGGGTATAGGGATAATCGAGGCACATGGGTCTCACCTTAAAATCTTCTCCTTGAGCCTCCTCCGCAATGTAGCAGCTATGGTTAGCCTTTCATCCACTTCGGAGATGACAAGCTCCACAACCACGTCGTCAAATCCACGGAGGAGAAGCACAAACAATTCACACTCTCCACAAAGAGGTCACCTCCGTACTAGCCACCAAACCGTCTAGGAGATACACCTACACTCCAAGGGTAACAAGATCTTGCACCAAGCACTAACAAGATTGGTATGGTCGACTAGTGCAATCGGATGAATAGGTGACTAAAATTATTTTTATCTTTTCTCCATATTAGGGATACAACGATAATAGAGGTTGTTCCTATTTGCAACTAGGTGGACAATGCTACGTGCCAACCATACAAAGCAATACAACACCACTTAAGTAAAGGGAACGAGATAACCCCAATGAAAGTATGTTTTCGTTAGAGAGGTGTGGTACCACGAAGGACACAAACGCCACAAAGGCTCACCTTATTCTCCTTAAGCAAGGAGGGGGGAGGGGGGCAATCTACTAAGTGGGAACTTGAAGATGAGCACATGACTTTTACAATCAGGTTGGAGCACAACTCCACAACTCAAAGGTAGCTGTCAACAATGCCACGAAGTTTCACAACACTAAGAACAAGCTCAGATATTAATGGTGGAGAGAGAGAGAGAGAGAGCAACGTCATGGTCACTTGCGAAACAAGGTGATCCTTTATATAGGGCTCCTCAAATCTAGTCGTTCGCTGATACCCACAAGTATAGGGGATCGTTGAAATATTCAATGTGTAAGTATTAGTATTGATCCCACGAGGAGTAGAAGGTATAAATATTTATCCTCTAAAATAAGAGTGCGCTTCTCTTATTATCTATGCACTAGACAAACTAAAATGATTAAAAGATGCAAGTGTTTTTGGGTTTTTGATGTAGGGTTTGCAATAAAGTAAAAAGCTGAAAATAAAATATGATAAGTGAAAGCTCTCAAAGAGGGAAAACCCAATCATCTATGCAGCTATGCAGCAAGAGGACAAGCTTGAGTGGTCTGTGTCTTATATGTGGAAACGTTCCCAAGGGCTACATAGACTTCATGGCATAAATATTTCTAGAACAACAAGGTAAACATTTTGTCGAGTTTTAATCTTCTTGGACCGTTGGACAGAGCCTTAATTAGGTGTAGACAAATAAATAAACTAAACCCCTTATGATGGATCTCATGGCCAAGTAAATGAACACACAAGAATTATTAAGACATAATTGTCTCACCATAGCTATAAACTCTAGGGTCCCCGATATGTATCCCCCTAATGCAACTTTATGTATTGGACTAAGGTTTACATGTCCTCCGAAGTCATACCCACTCCATTACACTATGGTGATCCCCTAAATGCATTAATCAACATATGTGTGCACCCATACGTTGTACAATAAGACAATCATAAAAGATAAAAACTTGACCAAATACTCAATACATGTTAAGTGAAAATCATTGTCATTCCATCCTATGCCCCCAGGAACATGAGAGAACTACTCACAACGCGAAGACATGATATAATTCAATGGCATAAGTGATACAACACAATCTGAAAATATAATCTCCCCACAAACAATGACCAGTAGCAATTCACAAACATGTACAATAGTACTTAAACAATAGCTAGGGTTCGAACAATCTCAAACTATGAGGGGGATGAAGTGGATCACGAAGATGGCAATGGAGATGGTGCTGGTCTTGACGGTGGTGTTGACGGAGACTCCGGAGTGGGGATGGAAGAGCCTTCCGGAGGTGATTCTGGCGGCGTTTCCCCCCTCCAATCTTCTCCGGGGGCAGCCTTTTGACTCATGTTTCATGTTTTTGTGTTTTTCCGCCGCCTCCTTGCGAAACTCCTCGGGGGACTAGTTTTATAGTCGGTTTTAGGTCAAGACAAAGCCACGTAGACAAAAACGGACGGCATCGGAGCCACGAGGCGAAAAAGAGGGGTCCTCACGCGGCCAGGGAATCTGGCCGCGTGGGCCCATCTCTTTCCTTCCTCGGACCTCCTTTTGTGCGCTTCCTTGGCTCGTACTCTTTCTTCCTTCCAAAAGCTGATTTGGAAGTCATTTAGACGTCTTTTGGGTCCCTGAAACATCAAAATATAGCAAAAGGGATTTTCTTGTTCTGAGGGTTAATTCCAAATAAATGGGGAAACTGTGAATTATCCCCTAAAATCATTATAAAACATAAATATAACTCATATATAATGCAAATAAGTTGGAATATCAAGTAATAAAATGTAAAGTTCATGTATGCATTTTAGATGCATCATTCGCTCCCGAAATACAACATTGTGACGGGTCCTTTTTTCTTTTCATTCTTTCTCTTCTTTTATCGTTTTGGTTGTGTGCACCCTTAATATTTCGACTTCTTCCTAAAAATATGTTGGTGCAGAGGGTGAGTCTAATTGGTATATTCATTATATTAATATATCCCCTTTATCGAAAAAGTGAATTTGTAAAACTCACTTTGGCACTTGGGTGCATATGCAAACAGTATTTAAAAAACAAATTTTAAAATCTTAAAATTCTGAAATAAATTCCGCGGATACATCTTCGCATTCTATGAGTTTACAAAGTAGTTTCACGGAAAACCGATATTTTTTGTGTCATGTGTAAACAAGACGAAACATATCGTGGAAAACCTTATTTTAGCACTAAAAATTGTTTTTTACAAACCATGAAAACTATCATTTTTTCTGTTAAACGACTTTGTGAACATATAGGAGGTTAAGATCTATGTTGGAACATTTGTTTTCAAAATTTGACATATCAAAATATGCTTAAAATCCATTTTAGAGAAAGGTTGCCTATGCACCCACCGTTGAATTTCAGTTATGTTGAAGAAAAGAAGAACTTGACTAGACTGAAACTGAAAACTGAAATCACAGCAATCGGTAGTCACAGTCCAGCAGTCCAGTGATGCATGACATTTGACGAAAATGAATTCGCGAATTTGAGTTGTCCAACTAAGTTACTTGGAGGTGACGAGGAGGACGATGGCATCAAACATGTAAGTTACTTGGAGGTGACGAAATCTTGATAAAATTTCCAAATGTATTTCTCACTCCAAAAATCCCAAAAGTGTGGCTCGTTGATTTGTACATAAATTTGCTTCGGTCGTAAATCTAGCATCACAGACCTATTATTTGCTCGTTCGATCGAAAGAGTTGGTAAAGCTGGGAAAACACCGAACACACCCAAAGGTACCACGGCTATAGCTCGCATGTGGTTGGTAAGTCGTGAATATTGAGATTTATAACCTTGAATTTGTGAAATTCACTTTGGCACTCGGTCCATATGCACACGGTATTTAAAAAACGTATTTTAAAGATAATTCTGAAATTATATTCCGCTGCTACATATTCACATTCTATGTATCCACAAAGTAGTTTCACGGAAACCCGATGTTATTGGTGTCATGTGTAAACAAGACAAAACATATTGCGAACAACCTTATTTAGCTCCAAAATTTGTTTTCTTACACAAGCAACAAAAAGTAAGTTTTTTTTTCCCGTAAAACAACTTTGTGAAGATATGATGTTAAGGTCTATGCAGGAACGTTTGTTTTCAATTTTTTGACATTTCAAAATACGCTTAAACTCCAATTTAAACGAAGGGTGCATAGCCCTAGCTTGAATTTCAGTTATGTTGAAGAAAAGAAGAACTCGGCCAAACTGAAACTGAAAACCGAAATCACAGCATTCAGTAGTCACACTCCATCAGTCCAGTGACGCATGACATTTGACGAAAACGAAATTCGCGAATCTGAACTGGCCAATTAACCTCGTTGCTTGCGTTGCCGCCTAACAGGGGCACATGCAGATGCAGTACGGTAACGGTAACTTGCTGGAGAATTTCCGGAAGGAATTTACCGATTTGGCCGGGAAATAAAGAGCCCCGCGCGCGGGCAGACAGGGCTTGTCAAATCGGAGAAGGCACCGTGTTAAGCCACACGTACGCCGGCAGGCGATCGAGCACGCGACGACGTTCGATGGAGTAAACTTCACGCCTCCCGCGCAGGAGATCTCTCTCTATATATAGCCCGCCGCGCCCTTTTCCCCCTCCTCCTCCCTACTGCAATCCCATCTCTCTCTAGACTCTCTCTCCTCTGTCTGCAAGTCGCCATGAACATTCCAAGCAAATGCACGGCTCCCGCGCACCACTTTGCACTCGCAAAGTGAGCTCGAGGAAGCTGCGAGCTGCCCCTGTTGCCTTTGAGCACTACGCGTACAAGGACAAACGTCCCTGTGAAGTGCAAACTTACTAGCTAGTGCGGCCATTCGTACGTGCTCGATCCACTGAGCCGAGCTAGTCGGTGCGTGCTATAGGAAGCTAGCTGCTGGAGGGCGGTACGTTTTGCGTGAAGTGGTTGACGATGGAGATGAGGGCACCGGTGATGGTGAGGCAGGGCGGGCAGGAGGTGCTGAGGCAGCTGCCGCCGGGGTTCCGGTTCCGCCCCACGGACGAGGAGCTGGTGCTGCAGTACCTCCGCCGCAAGGCCCTCGACCTCCCGCTCCCTGCCGCCGTCATTCCCGACGTCCACAACCTCTACAGTATCGACCCCTGGGACATCCCCGGTGCCAGCGACGGAGAGAAGTACTTCTTCGGGGTCCGCCCTGCCGCCGGCGCTGGCGGCAAGAGTGCCGGCATACTGGCGACGCCGAGCGGGAGCTGGAAGCCAGCCGCGAGCGGGAGGCAGAGACCGGTGGTCGTGTCCAGGTGTGGCCGGAACCACCTCGTCGGCGTCAAGAAGTCCATGGCTTTCGTCCCCCGCCGGAGCAGGGGCAAGGGCAGAAAGACGACACCGGCGGCGCCGGTGCAGACCGGCTGGGTCATGCACGAGTACCGCCTCGCCCTGCCGCTTCAACATAAGAATGTGAGCACTGATTAATCCTCCTTGATTTGTTGGCTAATTAAGTAGTCGCCACTTGCTTGATTGATTGCCATCAATTTGTTCTTGCTGCATGTACTGTTTCCAAAACACAAAAATCCTTTCTCTGCTATGTTCTTGTACTTGTTCAACCGCACTTGTGCAGCTGTGCAAGAGTGCTACTCCAATCCTTAGCTTTGGATGACAGCTCAAAAGAATGAACTGCACTACAACGACTAACCAATACGTACTGATCTAACTGGAGCAGCTACAGATTATATACTGTATATAAACTATAGTATAATTAACGTCTAGAATTGAACTGTTTTGTGGGGAATTCTTACAAAATTCGCTTAAATACCTGCGTTTAAGACTGAGTTTTTTTTAAGCGTATAGCTAGCTAGCAAGCTCATGTGTGTACATGCTCTCCTTGCCTCCTTGGCTCATAACTAGCTGTACGGTGGGCTTAAAGTTGATTATATGGACGATAGTTACCAAATACTCCACTCATATATATACGGCCTTCATGATGTCAGGACTCAGGATTAGCATAAACTAACCTGCTTAAGTATTGTGTATTCACAACTGATGTAACTACTCTGTCTCAAATTAGATTTTTCAATGAAGAGAGTTAACTCGATCAGTAATTCGTATCAAGGCGATATAATCAAGGGTTACACTACACGCACCCGGCCTCTAGCTGGAATTGGTAACTAACTGTACATATTTAAGCTAGTTATAGTACAGCTAGCTAGGTGCATATATGTAGGGCACATAAGATTCTCCGCGAGCTAGCCATTTCATCAAACGGTGTGACTACTTGCTAAACCACTAATTAATTGACCTGGCCGACGGATGGATGCAGATCGGTCGATCCTGTTGCAATTAAATCGCTTGAGATGGTAGTGGTTGTCGTCGCCATTTGTGCTGATACGGAGAAGGTGGTTGGTTGTACTTAACGCTGTCCTAGATGCTCTCGGCCTGTTTAGAATCCGTTCAGATCTTATTGTTGGGACTAATTAAGTAGCCTGCAGATACATGTAGCTACCCCCTCGCCTAGTATTTACATACACTCACCCCGTCGCCGATTAGTTAGTTGAGTTTACTGGTGATTGGTAGTGAAAACTTCCTTGTAATTAATCAGAAAAGAAAAAAAAGAAGGCTAGCCAGTTATTAAGTAACTGTGCACAATAGTTCCATGACCACTACGTACTGTTGCTAGAGGTGTTTCGTCAAAGAATTGACGTTCTGTTCACTTGATCTCCACACAGTGCAACCCACTGTCAATGTTCATCTTCATGAAAGGATCCTGCTTGCTACTGGAGTTACTTAGTTTGGCACTGTTGATTGGTTTCTAGCTGAAAAAGAGCCCCAATTTTGACCCCTATTTCACTTGAGTCGTACCTGAACAGTAAGTGGGGAGAGCCAGAGCTAAAAAAAGCGCTGGGTCTAGTCCATCTGATGTTTTTAAAATATTTAGGTTTATTTGGCAGAGTGCGCGTCAGCATAAATAGAGGTGTTTGTTTTTTTGTAAAACAGTTATGAGCAGTCGTAGTATTGCCATTTATTTGTTTGATCTAGTATAATTTTTTATTCTATTTTGCCACTTATCTCTGCCATTGATTTACGTTGTTGAGGGAATATATGTGCTTAATTAGATGCTGGTCACAACTTGCAGGGTTGCTGCTTGGGTGAGGCTGGAACAGAAGAATGGGTCGTGTGCCGGATCTTCAAAAAGGACAGGTCGTCGTCCTCCTCCTCCAGGAGACAAACGCTGGGCGGCCACGCCACCGACGAGCACCGCACGATGCCGATGCCTCCGTCGCTGTCGTCGCCGGCGTCCTCTTCCAGCTGCGTCACAAGCGGCGGCAGCTCGGACCAGCAAGAAGAGGTCAGCAGCTGAGAAGCAAAGCAAACTGACTAGCTACACTAGCTAGGCAGGTTACAAACCAGGGGAAATGATGTGTCTTTTTCTCGTTCCAATATTTGTTCTTCTCTCTCTTGTCTCTCCGTGTAATGTAATACAGTGTGATGCGATGTGATGTAGCGCCAAGCAACTAGGCAGTGGATGTTTATAGTTAACACAAGCAAGCTAGAGCACGTATGTCCTCGAGGTTAAAGTTTAGAAAGTTCCTTCTAGTTAACAGATGTACTATGCATACAGATGTACCGCATACAGCTTGCTTAGCAGCATATATAGCAGTGACGCTGCATGCATGAGCGCTCTGTAACTTGCAAGCTATAAAAAAAATCAAGGAAGAAACGATTAATGAAAGTCTTTCTCATATTCTACCTTGTTTGCAGACATACTCTGACGTGGTGTGATCACGTCAAATCACATGGTTAGGTACTTGGGGTTCGTAAGGGAGGAAGAAGGTAGTTGCTGGTGATTTCGGATGCCTGACAAGTAAGGAGTTTACTCAGATTCAGTCCCCGGAGGGTAACATCATACTTCCTGCTTGTCTGCTTATTTATCTCGAGGTTAGAATGGAGGCTACAATGGCGACCCGGCGAGATGAGTTCGCGCTAGGCTTTCTGACTATCAGATTGTGTGTCCTCTAGCTGTCGTCCCTCTCAGCCTTTATATAGGATCGAGGCTGGGTCTGAGTAGGTCGAATTCGACTAGAATTACATGACATGAAAATTTAAGTCAGTACGAGTTGCGTCTTCCTTGTGGCCCACTCCTTATCTTGAGCCGCCATGTTCCTTTTATGATTTTACTGAACCAGGGAGTGGGCCTTCCCTATTGATTACGCTTCATAGTGCTTAGTTGGGATACCTAAAGGGTATAACCACATCATACTCACTCCATTCCAAATTAGATGACTTCTGTTTATACAAAACTGGATGTATCTATACATGTTACAAGTCTATGTACATACACTTTTAGACAAATAAAAGTCATCTAATATGGAACGGAGGTAGTACGTTTTCATTTCACAACCAACTACTTAACATTATGTCTTCCTAAAGATGCACACCAGATTAATTTATATTATAAAAAAAATTGAACACAGTTGAATTCACACACAAATTGAAGCACCTTTCATCTGATCGAATTTGTTGCTCAGGGTTACATGTTCATTTTTTTCCCCGAAACTTATTTAGGGCATCTTCAGTTCGTACGATTCTAAAAAAGAAAAATAGAAAAAAAAGCATACAAGATTGCAAAACGTAAGAATCTGTAATATAAAATGTTTGGTTGTACCTCGGGAAAAACACAGAAAAAATAGTATACCACTAGACCAGTCAAAGTGTGTAAAAAAGCGGTTCTAATGGACTTCAGAAATGATTCACTGCAGAGCATAGCATAATGTTGTTCAAGAAAACGCATCCCTCTTGTTGGTTGGGTACATATATCACTAAAAATTAATTTCCTACAAGCATATCTCTTCAGCCTGAAGGAATAGGGAGGAGAGAGATCCTTTTTGCTGGCGCGGGGCTGCATAAAGTGTTTCGCATATGGAAAAAATATCGTTCTACGCAAGCACCATAAGATATTTCTGTAACGATTTTGATAGTTTGCAAAGTAACAATATTACATCTCAGAATACACGAAAATAAAGAGACCAAGTCTGTTGCGAAGTAACAGTATTACATCTCAGTTTGTCGATGAAACCTGTTGCACATCCCCGCGGCTAGTTGTAACCCTCAGAACTGCTAGGATCATATCTCCTTCTTCCAAAGGATCAAACGTATGACTTCTACCCGTATTCACGCATAAGGTTTTCCAATTGTCAGCATTCTGTCTGTAGAGTGTCGCACCAACAGCAAGAGTGGAACAACCTACTTGCATACTTGGAGAATAAACTAGAGAGGGAGAGAGAATTTTTTCAACACATGAGAGGGCTTGGGGTGAGTTCCAAGGGGTAAAATCACTTGGTTAATTTATATGGGAGAGAGCGGAATAGAGTGTGGCTTGGGAAGAGTTCCTCCCCTTGGCCTTTGCCGCCTTCTAGAAGCAAGTGCGGTCGAACCCTAACCGCCGACAACTCCTTGCCTTGGCCCCCAAGGCAAGTGGGGGGGGGGGGGGGGGGGGGCAGCCCAAGGGGGCTTGCATTGGTCTCTAGGTGGGCCTAGGAGGCCCATGTGACTGCCCCTTGCAGGCTGTAAGCCCTAGGGCAGCCCATGGGTCCCCTATGGTACTATTTTCCCTCTCTGATGTTCATCCGATGAATATTGGCAAATCGATCAAATGCTTTCCTATAAATTTCCGGGCCGGTTTGGTTAACTCTGAGATCTCACATGTACTATTTTAAAATTCCCAAAACACTTATGGAGTTTTTCTAAAACTATTTTTCCAACATTGGAACTATTTCGATGACACCAGAACTATTCCGATGACCCTCTCAATTATTCACATACTAATGATCTCTCATAACAGAATGAATAACCTGATCTCTCATAACAGAATGAATAACCTAAGCGTGTGAACATCTAGTCCTGATCATTTTTCGGTGTTAACGAGACTACCTATGGTCATGCTTTCTTTTCTCGAGGTACCAAAAGGGGTACGGAAGATATTATATACACACAAAAATTATAGACTAACTAAGTAGAACATTAGATGTCGTCTGAAACATCAAGGTGGGCTTGGTATTGAGGTACTAGATTTTAAGAAGAAATGTTTACTCAATGAGTGGTAGTTTAAAATTTTAAATTAACAAGGGTATCACAGGAAGTATTCTATAACAAATATCTCCACTCAAAAAACTTACAATTCGTCGCGATGCCATTGGACCCACCTTTCTAGAAGGGCCTAATGAGGGTCAAATAGGATTTATTAGTAGATCTTTCTTTGTTGTTGGAAATGACATTAATACGGCTTTGTGAAGACTCTTGGTTAGTGGTACGCCTCTTTGGCAACAATACCCGATGTGGTTTAATTTAGATCAAGGTAAACATGTTTCAGTAGCTAGCATTTTAGGGTGGATCTGGACCAGGCGGGTCCGGATCTTCCCTGGTCATTTCTCGCCGCTTCGTGTGGGGGTTGGTGCGGAGTCGCCCCTTCCCGCGCGCTGCTGTCAGGTTAGGAGCTCCACGGCGGTGATGTTCGTTCAATGCCAGCGCTCTGATCCGGTTCCTGGGGGCTGTCCGGGCTGGGTTAGGACGGCCTGAACGGGGCGGCGCCTCCCTTGGTGGCAGGGGCGTGGCCGTTGTGGTGCTGGTCCGACGCGCCGCCCCTGGCCAAGATCTGGGCCCTTCGGACCCCATCTGGGTTTTATGCGGGTCGGCTTGAATCTTTGATGGTGTGGTCTTCTGCACACTGATGACGGAAAGCAGCTTCGATGGGGGGCGGCGGTGCCGACGGTGTGCCTTCTGCAGCGTGATGGCGGGAGCTTCACGGGCTTCTCGAGGCTGAGAGGCCCGGCCGGGCTTGTGGGCCCACAGGCCTGCTGTGCTTCTGATGTTGCGTCTGGCCGGTTACCGTGTATGACGGTGGAGGTTGGTCTCTCCCGCACGTCAGCGGTACTGCGGCTCCTAGTCTCGGCTCTTCTTCTTCGGTGTGTAGGCCTCTCTTCTCTGTGTCGTGGTGCGACAGTGTGAGCGACTTCGCGATCGTCTCGCGCGGGGTGGTGGGCGGTATGGTGGATTGCTCCGGAACGTCTCGGGTGATGATGGGGTCGGGAGAAATCCTTAGTCGGCCTATCCGACTCTGGCGCGGTGGCGCCTGCGGGTGCCGCCGGTCCTTTTTGAAGCCGTCGGATGTTTCCCCTCCTCTCCTCGTCGAGTACCGGAGGAACCCTTGGCATCAGCGTCGTCGTCGTCGCACCCCTTTCTGAAAGTGTCGTTTGGTACCGGCGCTTCGAAGCATTCGGAGCTTGGTGGGAGGTCTCCGGTGGGCGTAGCGGTCTTGGAGCTTGTTCACTTTTGTCGATCCGCCGTTGTTGGCATTTTTCCTTTCCTCTTTTTTTTTTCTTTTCGACGTGCTTGTGCTATTTCTGCCGGCGTGTATCATTGGTCGGCTCAGTTGTGGCTATATTAATATAGCGGGACGAAAGCCTGTTTCAAGAGAGAATTAGCATAGCGTGTGATGTAAATTAACCTTTCATATATATGAACAAGATGTTTTTGTTTTGAAGTTGCTCACATACGAACTTTGTATATATAATAACTATCTATGATGTTGGGAACTCAATAGTTAATAAGCAAATATTGAAGGAGAAGCAGAAATTAGTTAAATGGATAAATTTAAAAAAAATGACGCATAGTCGGATAAGGGGTGTGGCAATCTGATAGGATCGAGTGGCTTGCGGCAGAGGTGGAGCACAGCGATTCGTTCGTTTGAGAGTGTGTGTGCGTGGGTGGGCCCATCGACAGGCACTGCCCTACCCGAGCGGATCCACTATAGATTTGGCTTTGAATAATAAAGCCCGTGGATCACATCACGGACAGAGACCACGGGCCGGGCACTAACTCGATCAACACAAACCTTTCTTCCTGGATGGATCCTTTTTCTGCTAGCTACTGTATGCCTTTTCTCTCTCTTGTTTCTGTAATATGAACAAAGTAATCATTCATATACATATACATGCAACTCTTATATATGTGTGTGTATATGTACCCCTCAGTCTCAGAAACAAAGAACCATAGAATTATTGATATTCAGGTTTCCAGGGATCTACCTAGCTAGCTATCACTTTCTGAACGACTGTTCTTCTTGCAGATACATACGGTTGCTTTGCTCCCCGGTTGCCTGAATCCTCAAACTATCGATCCACGTCTTGGTCTCCGAAGGAAGATGTGACAGCCGACAGGCTAACTGTGAAACTGTTCTTACGACTGTATGTGCTAGCTGTAGGTTGCTTGATCTCCCTGAACTCTCCTAGGCGCCCGTAGTACAGGGACAGCTGAGCTCTACAGATGATGCTCAGTATTCAGTACGTATATATGTACGCAGACATCGACCTGAGAATGAGATGCATATATATACCCCTCAGATCGAGCTCAGAAATTCGCTTGACGACGAAGGCGACCGAGTTGGATCTATCTCGGGCAGGCTAATCGGATGGTTACTTAGTTAATTACAGCTAGCTGCATATATGATGCCACTTAACGATCGAGGACGACGACGTACGACCGGCCACGTAGTCCTAAATCCATTGGGTCCATGGATCTTGTCCGTACCTAGCCAGCCCAGCCAGCAGTATGGCACTGTCGTCAGTGAGGTGTTGCTGTCTTCCTTCACGTTCTCGCTGCCTAATTAGCTAGGCCGCTATTGCCGAGTATAGACAGTGTCATACTGTGGTTTAGACTATCGATCAGCACCATTTGCACGCATTGATAGGGTTCATGAGCAGATGAGCTCGATCGTAACTAGTCTTGGTGTCAACGTGGACGCGTGTGTAGCCTAACATATGCATGCCCCAGCGCTCGAGTTTTCTGTAACCCTACTATTGCTATCCATAGCAGAAAGCCTGTAGAAAATAATGTCACCGCGCCAGATTATTCCGGCACTGAGCTAGGCAGGAGGTGTTCCAGTCTCCCACTCCATCTCCCACCTGCGTCTTCCTCTCTCAGAATGCATGGTTGCTTTCAGCTTCTTCAATGCAGAAATGTACAGACGGTGCAGGGGGCCGAGACGCTCTAACTTCTTCTTGGGCCACAGGCCCACAGCCCGGGCAGACAAGCTTCTAAATGTAAAACTGTTGACGCGTGCGAGTGTACTCACTAGCTCGTCAACCTCGAGATCGCCTGATTTGACACTTTGATTATTGTCACATTCGCCGACACCGCATGCCCTCTGCCAGCGGGCGAGAGTTGCTCTCGCTACAGCTCACGCCGATCTACTCCCTGCCAGCCTTAACTGCGGCGGGATGAGCATCAGCAGGAGTACTGGATGAGAGTAATTTCCGGATGAAGTACGTCTCCTACACCTCCATATCTTAATTTGCGCAAGAATGTTCATAGCCGTAAATAGAATTATTTGAAATCTTCAGTAGTTCAGTATGGAGGTGAAGAGATCGCCAAGGGGGAAACAGCTCTCGCGTCGCCCGCGGCGACCGGACGCGCTCTTCTCCGCCCCCCTCCTCCGGTCTCCTCTCCTCCTCTCCTTCCGTCCGCCGTCGGCGCGCGCCGCCGGGCTAGGCCCGTGTGGTGCCGGCGGCGGCCGGCCCCGACCGCGGCAGCGGTTTCCATGGCGACGGTGCAGGTCGGCCAGCAGCGTTCCGGCGCAGTCTTGGATGGCGGTGAGGCGACGGCTCTGCTCTTTGGCGGTGCGGCGATGCGGTGAGGGGTCTTGGCCGGCGGCGCCCTGTAGGCCCAGATCTGGGCCCTTTGGGCCCGATCTGGGTTAGGGCCGGCCGGTGCGGGCCCCAACCGTGACGTTTCCGGCTTGACGAAATAGAAGCTCGTGACGGGGGTGACGACTATGGCGCCGTGTCTGCTGCAGCGTGTTGACCGGAGCTTCACGGGTCCAATTTGGACCCGGTCGGGCAGGCGGCCTGGTTTGCTCCTACTAATACGTCCGGTCTGCTGCTGCCTTTGGCGGCGGAGGATGTGCCCTCCCACGCGGTTGTAGTACTGTCGTCTCTGCTCGTCGGGTGCTTCTTCTCTGTTCGGTTGGCCTCGGAACATTGTCCTTGGTGAGACGGCGATGATGTCTTCAAGACTGGCGGCACATGTTGGTGGGTGGTGTGTTTGGTGGAGCCGATGGTTTGTCTAGGGTTGTGGTTATTGGGTGTCGGGAGAAATCCATGTCGGCGATGGCCGGCCCCGGCGCGGTGACGTCTGCGGGCGTCGCCACCCTTCTTGAAGGGCGTCGGGTGTACCCTTCTCCACTCCCTCCGTGTACCGGGAGAAATCCTAGGATCAGTCCGGGTAGCAGCGACGTTGTCGTCGCATTCCTTATTGAAGGTGTTGCTTGGTACGCAGTAAGTCGGAGTTCTGGGAGAGTGGTGGGAATGCTCCGGAGGGTGCAGCGGTTGCGGGATATCTTCGTTTTCGTCGAGCTGACGTTGTTGGCATTTGTTTTTCTTCTTTTATTTCTCTGTTTCTCTTTTTGGGCTTATTTGTGCTGATTGCCCCAACAATGATCTCACAGTTGTATGGGTGGTTGCTATATTAATATAGCAGGGCGCAAGCCTGTTTCGAGAGATAGCGGTAAATTAAAGTAGGTTACGCGCGCATATATTCAGATCGACTGCGTATATTCTTAGGGTTACTATATCCTTTTTGGAGGAAAGAAGGACGTGTAATTCCACTCTGTATTTCTTCTTGTCTTGTTCTGAGAATGAAATCGATGAGACTATGATTCTTTTCATGGAGACTGGAGAGTGTCGACTGCTCCCTCCGTTTCTTTGAAAATGAGGAATGTAATTTTGTCTGAAGTTAAACAATGTAAACTTGATTAAGTATATTGAAAAACTATCAGCACACTATTGTACTATATACATATATTGTACTATATAGATATTCATACTATTTTTTGTAGAACTTTGAAAACTTTGCATTGTTTAACTTTCCATCATAGCTATAGGCTCGCACGCATTTTGACATGACGTGAGTACTCCTGCTCGATCCATAGTTGGTAACGACAATACGTGACAATTGTTAAACGCCCAAAGATCATGAACCTTCACAATGTTTACATACATGTCGTTTCTTCTGCCTCCTGATATTTGGTAGAACTCCAAGCTGGCCACACTTTTCTGATCACGTGATTCAAAAGTACTTACCGGATCAACCCCTTTAAATATAAATAGCACGGCCATACATTCATGGATCAATACACTCGGGGGATACAGTAATATCTCTCTCAAATAGAGAGGGATAAATCCCATTTCGACTCACCATACCTCGTAGGCTTCTTCTTCCACACCAGGCTTCTAAAGGCTACATTTATAACTACTTAATTACGATTTAGTGTTTGATAGGACTTAAGTAAATTGATCTCGAGTACATTCAAAAATCTCGTAAAGCATATACATTCTTTAGCGAGAATCAAGCGCAGTTGCTATGTCTCATGTTGAGTCGTCGGTCCAACCCCAAGTTCATAACATGTGTCTGTAAAATATGGTATGACATTTCCATATCTATGATCCCCATAAGAACTCTCACTTGGGAGATCACAAATAAGTCAGGTGTTTTCTACAGAAAACATTATTCACATAATATTGAATAAATAATGGGTAACGTGCAATATCATAATCTGTATGATTGTTGCTATGATGTTGTTAACAGTCAATTTGTTAACCTTATAGACATGACATTCCAGTCTAGCTAATATATGCGTTGAAACGCAAGGGTTTATGTTTTCTCGAGAAAAATCGCGTTTTTTAACGCTATAGTTTTCTCGTACTTGAGGTGGATCGTAGTTCCCTTTTTGGAGAGTGCATGTTGACGGGTCTCCAGGATTAGCAAATGAATAATGACCCTAGATCGACGATGATGTGGCACTCCATTAAAACAGCTGCCCCGGTGGATTTAAGGGCCTGTCCGGACGTACGTCGGAGATGCATAGAGTCTCGCTTGTTCTGTAGAAACATAACCATGCATGTATGTATGAGTTGTTCGTGATGGACCTCATTCATATGCACGACGTGCATATGCCCACAATTGGCAACCACCTGGGAATCAAGATATTTATGTCTGGTCCAAACAGAATTGTGAGCGATTGGTGAATTGTGATCGATTGATGGAGTAGTTGGCATAGATCGCTCTCTATGATTGAATGCATGCAGGTTGATTGGGATTTGGGGGAGACTGGTCTTTGCTAGGTATGCAAAATGATGCTCCTATGTATCACATACAAACTGTGAAAGCAGAATCGTATTCCAGGTTGTTACTCAAGTTAATTATGGAGTACATTGTTATTCAAGCTGTATATTTTTCGTAATTTTGACTCTGGGCACGCAAATGAGATACAAGTTCCCAATTGATCCGACGGCTATTTAAGCTCAATCTACAGAGCTAAGGGGTATCTCCAGTCGTTTTGCCCCCCCCCCCCCCCCTCCCCCCGCAGATTCAAAACTGGGCCAAAACGGCGCAAAATCAAAACCTGGAGAGGTCATTTTTCCAGCCGTAGCGCACCCAAGCAGGAAAAATGGGGGTCTTTTGGTGAGAGCACGTGGGGTAGAGGAGAAAAAGTATCAGAGAGAGGCATCTTTGCATGCAAATTAGAGAAAAAGTAGAAGAAATATGCCTTTTTACATGCAAAACGGCGTTTTTTGCCCCCCATGTCAAACCCAGCCCCTTGGGTTCGCCGGCGCTAAAGCGGCGCTTTTTCAAGTCCTGTGGGAGCTGGATGGTAGAATTCCGGTGTTTTTCAACGTTTTTTGGTTCAGAAAGTAGCCTTGAAGGACGTTGGGGCGCGGCTGGAAATGCCTAAGGATAGCAAATTCGAGAGCTGATTTGATAGCAAAAGGCATGTATTAATTTGGGAGTAGTTCCGAACCTACGCTAGCTGTTTCCGTTTAATGGGCTTTGCTGTTGTTTCTTGCTTTTTTGGGCTGCTTTGAGTCTGCTAGTCTGGTCCTGTCCATCATTCTGTTCCGTGGGCACACAATCTGGTCCATTGTTTCTTGATAACTTTTTTTTTCTAGATTGTTCACCACATATGCCATGTGGTATTGTTTCTTTTATATTTTAATTTGGCTTTGTTCTTTATAATTTGTAAATAAAAAACTTGCAACTATGGTGTGGCGAAGAGCGCAACACATAAGTATAGTCAGACAAAAATGCAAAAGAACATATAGAACCCCTGTTGCACTTATTGAATTGTAGATTTCCTCGCAATCCATATGCCACCCCGACGACTAACGGTCATCAACACGTCGGACAAGCCGTGTGGCAACTGTCCAGGACAGCGTCACACCGACATTGGCTCCCTCGTGACCCAAAGGGCCATGTCTTTATCGGGTAACAACCTCGCGGGAATAAGAGCATCTCTAGCAGATGTCGGAAAACGGAACTAGAAAACGTGTTTCCAGCTCAATCGGAAATGATTTTACGGTGTCGTGAAGCAGAACAGGTCTCGTAAAACCATACCGTAAAATGCTTTTTTCCTTTTTCTTTTCTTCATCTTTCTCGATGAGTATATCTTTCTAAACAAACTAAACACCGTCGGACAAGGTGCTTCGGCTACCATCCGCCGCCCCTGCCCGGCCCTCCTAGTGTTGGCCTCCCCCGCCTCAACCAGCCTCCTCCGGTGGAGGTGCTCCCATATGGGGACCTTGGCCATGGAGGTGCTTCCATGGGGCTGCGAGCACAACCACCCCAACCGTTGTTGGGGCTCTTACCTGGCTCTGCTAACGCTGGCCTCCCTCGCCTCCTCCCGTGGAGGTGTTCCCATGGGGAAGTTTGGCCATGGAGGTGCTTCCATGGGGCTGCTAGTGCAAGCCATGATTCGAACAAAATCAGTCAGAATCAAACCTCCTCATCGGTAATTGAAGATTGATATCGGAGTCGAGTCTCCTCGTCATGGGATCGAGCTCGGGAGTCACCGACGCCGACGTCGACAGAGTTTTGAATCGTTTTGGTTTGTCTGGTTGGGGACGTGGGACGTGTAAATCAACTTCAAAACTAGATGTATTGGGCACGGAGGTGATAATATGGGGAGTTGGAAAACTATTCTGAGTCGTTTCCAGTATGTATTTTTTTCAACAAAAATTAGAAATATTCAGGTTTGACGGGTCTGCCAATAATCCTCTAAGAGCGCGTGGATTGTGCTTAGTTAACATAAATTTTGGACTAGTGATTAGGCCAAAAAAGACTACTAATTCTTCGACACGCGTGAAACACTCCACCTGGGGAGTACGTCGCAAAACCAAAATTCAATGGCGCCATCCAATGGTGCCGTAGGAGCTCACGCCACCATAAGACCCACGACAGGGCCATGTCGAGAACGGAGGAAGGAGGAGGCGGTTGACCACCATCCTTTCCGATCATATGTATAGAAAAGGTTTCTAAAGCTTAGCTTTTGAGTAGAGATTTTTTTACACCCGAAATACTTTACATTTTTAGGTACAAAAAATAATAAAATTGTGGATCTGAGAATGCATATTTTCAGTTCTATAAGTTTTATCAGTTTTTTATTTTCATGTAGTCCATAATATAAAAAAAAGGCCGCATGCATCAATCGATGCAGAGGCCAGGACTACCCCTTTTCTAAAAAAAAATTAGTCCATAATATAAATCATTTGAAAATTAAATTCACACTTTTATGGGATACACCATTGACTTCATCTGGGTTTTTTCAGTATTTTTTTAAACTCACAAATCTGATTTTCAATAAATAAATAAATAAATAAAGGGACCACCGGAATTCGAGAGCCAAACACTTTCCGTAAACTTTTAGATCTCTATCCAGTCCTGGATATACACCAGTATGTTGATCGACGATCGATCACTATATTAGAAAGTACTACAAACCTCCCCTCTGTTCCTAAATACGATTTAAGTGTCGCTATTTATATCGGAGGTTTCATGTGTATGTTACACTAAGACATGCCTAGATACGCATATGCTAGAAAAGGCTAAAACATCTTATATTTAGGAACACATGAGTAACTATTAATTATTCTTTTGCATCGATAAAATAATCAATGACAATGAGACCATCCAAGAATTTGATGCTGGTGGAGAGGAACCGGCGTCGCCGCGGCGAGGAGTTTATGTGTACCATGTATTCACTTCTCGAAACAGGCTTTCGTCCCGCTTTATTTAGCCCCGCTTTATAAATAAAGCAACCAATCAACAGACAGTCAAGGATACAAACACAACACCACACAAGCTGGACAACAACACACACAAAGCCAAAGAAAAGAAAAAGGCGGAGAGACTAAACTACGGTGATCCGCAACCGCTGCGCCAACCGAAGAATTACCACCACTCTCCTAGCATCGAATCGTCGAGTACCAAGAAGCACCTTCAAGAAGGAGCGCATCCGCTGCTGCCCGGACCAGTGCACTGGTCCTAGGGTTTCCCCCGGCACAAAGGGAAGCAGACATAGGGTAGCCACGACGCCCTTCAAGAAGGGAAGATGCCACCCACAAGCGGCACCGCGTCCTTGCCGACCGAGCCGACAAGGATTTCTCCTGAAATCCTCTATCTGCATTCCTGAACGATCCGTAGCATTGGAGCCCGCGCAAGAAGACTCGCCACCACCAGACACACCGCCCACCTGCACGCGCCACCACGGACAGGAGGCCACCGTCGTCGTCTCACCGAAGCCAGCTTCCCGAGGTCTGTAGAAAGAGGCGAGGAGTATCTTGATCAGGATCAGCCGTACCACGGACCCGCTGGAGGGAACTACCTCCACCGCCCGAGGCGGTAGTCGACCGGAGGCGGACGCAGAACACACCAATCCCCTTCAGGTCTGGCCGGAGCCAGCCGCCTGCCGGTCCGTAAAGCCCTCGCGAGGGCACACCAGTCCTATTGGGGTCCGGCCGGACCCGGAATGGGTCCGTAAAGACTGCCGCCACATTGCAACAAGCCGGCCGCCGACACCGCTGAACCCTATTCGATCTACACCCCAACCATCTACAGACCATACTGCGCGTAGGACCGAGCGCACGCCCGAACCTAGTCTGGGCCAAAGGCGCCGCCAAAGTTGCCCCTCTGCAGACCGCCGCCCCGCCGTGCTGTGTCGTCCACATCACCACGAGCTCGCCGCCGAGTCGCCACCCACCGACCGAAGCCGACCTACAGCCTCCAAGAAGGTCACAGCACCAGTTCTAGGCCCGCCTGGCCAGATCCGGCTCCCCAGCCACAGCGCAGCTAGGGGGTGTGAGCGCCGCCGTACGCCGACCAGAAGAAGTCGGCAAACGTGTGCTCCGAGCAGGGCCCACACAACCCAGATCTGGCCCGAAAGGGCCCAGATCTGGGACTGCAAACCCGCGCCCGCAGAGTACCGCTGCCCGCATCACCGCACCGTCTCGAAGCCTACCGCACCACGCATCCCCACTGTCCGCGCCGCCAGCACCGTGTGCGCTCCTGGCTCGGCCCTCGCGGGCACCGCGTGCGCTCCTGGCTCGTCGCCCGCTGTCCACGTCTCCAGCACCGCGGCAGTCCTGTCGCACAGAGGCCGTGCCGGCGCACCAGGGCGAGTCGCCGCCGCGACGCGCTGCCGCCGGCCGATCTGGGCACCACGAGGAGACTTCCTCCGCCAGGCGCCGCGCAGCCCTGCCAACTCCAGCGCCACCACGCCCTCGGAAGCAGCCCCGACGAGCACGACCGCACCATGGCTGCCACGGGCCTCGCCGCGCCGCTGCCGAACCAGAAGGAGAGACCTAGGAACTAAGGGGAGAGAAACGAGAGAGCCCGCCGCCGCCGTCAGCCGCCCTGCGGCGTCCTCCGGCGACGGCGAGGAGGGAGAGAGGGTGGAGGCGGCGCGCTCGGCTAGGGTTTCGAACGCCGCCCGAGTCGCCCTCGCGAGAGCGACGCGGGGGCCGAAACGACTCCCTGGAGATCCCCCATGTATTCACTTATCAAGATCTCAAACTTTCGTTGGCCGACGTGCACGTAATTACACCGGTCCGATCGGTGCGTTATAAGCTAGACAAGTGGGCTGGAGGTCGATAGGTGTGGCGATAGATGACTTGCATTCTCAGATGAAACGAATAACACGATTTAGATGGAAATCTTTTTGCCACCTAAAGTGGAAGCGACTTCGCTCCCTCCTCAAGGATGTAGACATGGGCGGAGGCTAATTACAAGTACATATTCCTTTTTGTATTTCTTTATTCTTTTATTATTTTTCCTCTATTTTATTTTGTGTTCTCTTTTGTTTCCTTTTTATTTTCGTTTTTTCCATAAACATGGTTTGTGTTGTGAATAACAAGGGTTTTTAAATAATTTTTCATGGTCAAATAGAATTTGATGTTTCGGAAAGAATGTTCATGGTTTTTAAAAAAAAATCACATGATTGAAAAAAGCGTGGAGTTCAGAAAAATGTTCATGCGTTCAAAAGTGTTTTGACTAATTCAAAAGTATTCACGAACACAAAAGGTATTTGCATTACTGAAGTGACTTTAGCAGTTAAATAGAAATTTGGTATATTTCAAAATTTCTTAAAAATAATATCATTTTAAAAAAATGGCATATGTTTAAGGGCCACGATGGGGCTAAAAAAAACTATGCCATTTGAAGGCCCGTCGTGTATGCTATACATCCAGAAGCCTTTATCTACTTCAAGATCGACGGTGTCCATCCAGTAACGTACCCATGTCGTGGGCCGGCCCAGGTAGCTCCTATCTACCTTTTTTTTTGTTCTCGTTTTTTTGCTGTTTGAGTTTCATTTACTTTTTGATTTTTCTTTTTCTGTTTCTTTGATCTATTAAAAATAAAAGTTTAGAATTCAAAACATTTCATTTTTTGAAAAATGTTCAAAATAAAAATTGTTCAGTTTTCAGAAAAATCAAACTTTAGTAATGATTAAATTTTGAAAAAATATTCAAAATTCTTAAATTTAAAATGTTCAAAATTTAAAAATGGTCAAACATAAATTTGTTCAAAACTATAAATTGTTCAATTTTAAAAGTAATCAAATTTGAAAATTCTTTAGTTTAATTTTTTTCTGTTTCTAAAAATGTTCATAACTAAAAAATATTCGAAATTCAAAAAATCTTCAAAAATAAAAAATGTGAAAAATGTTCGAAATTTGAAAATAATCATAGTTTAAAATTGTTCAGTTTTCGAAATGTTTAAATTTGAAAATGTTCATTTATTAAAAAGTAATAAAGGAGAGGAATTTGTTACTGGGCCGTTTTCGGGAGCGGCCCATGAAGCAACCCTGCGAGCGGAGCGTGGTAGGCTCCGCGTACCGCGTCAACTAGGCACCCTCAACGCATCGATGCATACAGGGCGAACTCGTTTGCGTCGCATACTGCTTCGGCCGCTTGAAGCAGTTCCTTTCTGGACCGGCCCAATTACGTTGCAAACCTCATTTGTTCGTTAGGTGGCTGGTTCAATCTTGTTTCGTTTTTTTTCTTTTTTCTTTTTTTGTTCTTTTAATTTTCCCTTTATCTTTTTTTCAATTTTTATGATTTTATTTTTTTCATAAAAAACATTCAGAATCGAATTATTTCAGATTTTAAATCGTTCATATTAGAAAATTGATGAAATTTTAATTTTGTTCAAATTAAAAATTATACAATTCAAAATTTGTTCATTTTTAAAGATTTTTTCATATTCAAAATTGTTCCAACATTTTTTTGTTCATATTAGAAAATTGTTTCAATTCAAAATTTGTTCATATTCATAAGCCATTCATTTTCAACACTTTTGTAATAAGAAAATCATATTTGAAAATTTATTCATATCCGGAAAAAAATTCAAATTCATGTACAAAATTAATTTATGTTCAAAACAGTTTGAGTATAGTTTTTCTTCACTTTTTAAAACCATTCAAAAATAATTTCCGTTCACACACCTTTTTTGTTCACTTATTAAAAATGTTCATATATAATTTTTGTTCACAAACCTATTTTGTTCCCTTTTAAAGTAATTCAAAAATAGTTTTTGTTCATCGACCTTTTATGTTCACTTTTAAAAATGGTTCAGAATAGTTCTTATTCACCGACCTTATCTGTTCACGTTTTAAATTCGTTCACAAATACTTTTTGTTCACCAACTTTTTCTTCACTTTGATTTTTTTACTTTGAACTTCGAGAGAATTTTGGTACTCAGTACGTGTACTGTGTCGTATATGTCGAACTACCAAACTCACAATTTGTTCATATTCGAAAAAAATCAAATTTCAAAATTGTTCATACTTGAAAATTGTTCAAGCTCACAATTTGTTCATAATCCAAAATTGTTCACATTCAAAATTTGTTCATATTCAAAAATTATTACATTTAAAATTTGGTCATATTTGAAATTTTCTTAAATTCGAAAGCTGTTCAAATTCGACATTTGTTCATATTTGACAATTGTTCAAATTTAATGAATGGTCACTAGATTTTTCTAGTAATCCAGTCAACCAGTACATTTTTCTAGTTGAAACACATGTAACGCTTCTGCCCTATCAGTTCTACCTAGTTAGAATGGTTACGAGATTTTTCAAACAAATTATTTGGTCAAGTGGTATTACAAATTATTGTGCATCTCTGGAGATAATTTTTCTGGAACGTTTCTGATAGAAACCTGATGCAAGAGTACATGTCCAAATCCGGCCCCTATACATCCGCCGTCATGTTCAGACTTCCACGGACATTTAAAAATTAGGTCCGGCAATTGACAAACACTTGACGGGCGAGGTGTATGTCCAGAGGTGTAGTGGGTATGAACGCGGAGGGTTTGGCTCCCTCCTCTACAGGTTAGTTCCGGTAACGGAGTTTGAATTGGAACAACAACAAAGGTAGGAAGGGGGCGTGCGGGTGAGGAAGTGGGAGCAGGAGGGAGATGGACGACGAGGGTTTGATCCGATTTTGATGTGATTTGAAGTGGATGCATGTGTTTGCAGCTACTTGACAAGATCACTGTCCCATGATTCATTTTTCTATGAGAAATAATAGGCACCCTGCTATTTTTGACCCGGCGTCCACACCGTACGAAAGGCCAGCCTCTAAATAAATAACCATCGTTAATCATCTACACCGTACGTACCCTGATTCCGGCCGCCCCATTTTCAAATGTAGAACTACTCGCATGCGTGTCGGCAACTGAGGATGCAATTATAACATCTGCCTGGATGGGCAAAGCAGATTCGTATTCCCATGGACTGAGAAGGCAAAGCAGAATTGGTTGTAGCTTTCTTTATAAAATTTCCTCCCGGAGCTAGAATCCTCGATTGACTGGAACCTAACCTGAGAGCCCGTAGGTGGAGCTCGCACAGATGAACGTGGCTGGCCAAACCGAACTCGCGTGTGTATATATGTGGCTGTCTTTGTCGGGACGACGGGACTGGGTAGCGGTTGGCAAATGGCATCGGATAACAGCTCTTCGATCGTCTCTGTGTCCCATGACCAAAGCTTGATCGATCCCAGGCTCCCAGCACAGAACAACACATGTTTTGCTTCTGTGGAAGCAGAAATGGTATTGGTTTTCTTCATCGGAAAGCGAGTGAGCTCGAAGTAACAGCTGGCTGGGGCGGTTGCAGTTGAGGGAGCTGGGAAGAAGAAGCGAGTATACGCATCAGCGTCATCATGCAGTGTTGGCAAGCCGGCGGCCCAAAGGCCCCGAACCAAGCGTGGCCCTTCTAGACTCCAACGGCCGGTGGCGCGTCTGTGGCTCTGGGCCTCGCCGATTGGCCAGACGGCCGCTCCACCCGTCAACACCAACGGATTCGCACAGGTGCAAAGATGGTTTGGCTACTTTCAAACTAGGGGCTTCAAAGTTAATCCCTCCGTTTCACAATATAAGCCATATAAGTCGTTTTAGATTTTTTTTATGTATATCATGTATTTAGACATGTTCAGTGTAAAATTTATGTGAACATTCTTCTTTTCGGGGAAAAAATGATGATAAGTTATCACGTCCCCACTTGGAACAACCGTGGGGCATAAGTAAAAGGCTAAGAGCTACTCCCTCAATTTTTTAATATAAGATGTTTTAGCTATTATTACATATGTTGTCTAGATAAACACAAAAATGAGTGAATATGGGTACTAAAACATGTCCAGATACAAGTTTGGACATATGAATATGAAAAAATGCTAAAACATCTTATATTAAAAAACAGAGATAGTAGGTCGTATATGCAGAGGATATTTAAGCAAAAGCACATGGAAACATGAAAATGTCATTTATAAAGACATAACATAAATCACTTAAAACCTTCAAAGACGTGGTTGGACCTGATTATTGTTTTCCTCCAATATCTCGTGTAATAACCGTTTTATATTCCCTCTGTGTATAAAATGATGTCTCAACTTTGTCCAAATTTGCATGTATCTACATCTCTAATTTAGAGGTGCAGAGAGGCTCAAAGGAAGAAACGCCATCCACCCAACGTGTTGTTCTAACATGATATTTGCGTCGATGGCGTTCCTCTAACTCACGGACCACAAGGGTCGTGCCGTTAAATAGTCGTAAGCCGGGTTAATATTTGGTAGCAGTATGTCATGTTAGGTTTTTGCGGGGATTTTTTGGACACATTCGAAGCGTACCAGAGCACGACGTTACCAGAAGAACACATCTATTTTTGAACAATTCTAAGAATGGTCATGCATCGATCAATATCCGACATGTCATGAAACTTTAAATCCAATCAATTAACTCAACAAACAAACAAACCAAGCTATCAAACCATATAGTACAAATATGGAATGAGCAGCACATGATGTTAAATTTCAAACATTTTTCCTTAGTATTGAGTTGAATTTGGTAATCAAATTCGGAGACATCATATATGCCTTCTATGTAAACATTTGTATTTTATTTTATTTAAAAATTCTACACGCAATAGCGATAATAAATTATGTGCAAATTCAGTATTACCCTATTTCCTTTTTCTTAATCACCATCATAACATCATTTTCAGCTCTAGGCGTAATATAAATCTTCTTCGATGTCCTTTTGAGCGACGTTTCATCGACAACGAGACATCCGGGGTGACTTCGTTAATTTTAAAACTTGATCCGCCGGCTCAGTATTTCGAAAATGCTCACAAGAGTAAGGTGTACGTGTGTGTTTATAGGGATAAATGTACGCATGTGTATTTAAACGTCTACGTTTATACTGTGTTTAAAAACACAAAGGCGATAAACGCAGGCTGCGAGTCGGCGCGGCAATTGCGGCGGCGTCCTCTCCATCCATCTCCCTCACCCTCATCACGAACCCCACCAAGGCACCAACAAACAATATCGAACCCAACCCCCCTTCTCCACCTTCCCAGGAGCCCGAATCCCCCACCCCCCCCCGTCGGTAGCCGATCGCGTCGACGATGCTGAGCGCCGCGAGGAGATCCGGATGCGTACGTGCGCTCCTCCGGCCTGATTCTCTTACCATTCATCCATCCATCGGAATTCTCCCGTCTGTCCTCGCCGTCCGTTGGTTCGGAATCTGATCCGCACGCGCGTTTTATTGCAGGTGCTCGGGCAGCTGATGCAGGCCCTGCGCCCGGCGGCGGCGACGGGAGCGGCGAGGAGCTACTCGTCGGCCGCCAAGGAGGTGAGCGTCTGGGGAAGCGGAACCCTATCCGGCTCGTTATGATTCGGACCGTTGCGGCTGGTGTGGCGATCGGCGTGTCACGCCTTGTCTACTCTCGGTTAATCTGATTTTTGGTTGTTTGTCTGGGGGTGGTGAATGGTACGGCCGCTGCGTGGGCGTGGTTTTCGGAGACCGATGGTCGTGGGGCGGGCAGATTGGTCGCAGGTCGACCAGTTGCTGGGGTCGAACGGTAGAAAGCGTTGATTGCATCTATGTATGGCACCTCGTTTGGTTTCTCCAGCTCGGCTCCGGAATTATGGGTTTGCCAGTCAGGAGATTCAGTTGTTTTTGATGTGAGCGTCTCGGGTGGTAGGAACTTCGCTTTGGTGCAAGGTTTTCGAGTTCGGGAAAAATTGAATGTTAGGTGTTCGGAGAAATGGGTGCTTGTATCTAAGCAGGTGACTGGACAGCTGTTGTAGTGATATTCAGCCTTGTCTCTGATTCCACAGGGTCGAATGAACCAAACATTGAGTTAATTCGTTATTATGCCTGCTGATTCTAGGTACATCTCATATGTACCTCTTATTAGGCAGTTAATACGCCTGCTTGTTGAATCCTGGAAATGCTCTGTTTGCCCTGAGAAGCAATTTTTTTCTGCTCAGCATACCTTTTGGTTTGGCAGCCAAATTCATGCTATTCTACTTCTTTTGCTTCTTTAGATGACTGTGCGTGAAGCATTGAACTCTGCCCTTGATGAGGAGATGTCTGCGGACCCTTCTGTTTTCTTGATGGGAGAAGAGGTATCACCCAGAACCAGAAGAGAGATTCCATATTTTTCTTCCCTTTGCCGTCCCTAATACATGTTATTTCTTTGCCAGGTTGGAGAGTACCAAGGTGCATACAAGGTGACTACTTTCTGTTAAAGAATAATAATGATGTCTCTGTGACGTTGTCGCACACTGGAAGCGTGTGAAAACTATTAGCACTCACATCTGCTGACCTATTTGCAGATAACAAAGGGTTTGCTAGACAAGTATGGTCCTGACAGGGTTCTCGATACACCAATCACAGAGGTTTTACACTTAAACCCTCAAAGCAAACATTGTGCATGTTCTTAGGTCTGCGATCATTTTCAAGTACTTATATGCTTTCCATTTGTTGCAGGCTGGTTTTACTGGCATTGGCGTTGGTGCTGCCTATCAAGGTCTTCGACCTGTAGTAGAGTTCATGACATTTAACTTCTCGATGCAGGTCAGTCATAATTTATTTGTCGAAATCCAAAATCACATGTTTGAGGAAGAACCTTATTGTAGGTCGTGTTGTTTCTCGCTGCTAGTTTTCTAAGTGTCATAAATTACAGTATCTATTGTTGTGTTGACACTGGTAGTTTACACTTTGGAAGTAGGACCTAATGCAGGAAAATATACCTATGCATAGTATTATAGTTAGTACTTAGTACAGCGTAGTCACCGTGTTGAATTGGTACAAGGCGATGTCTCCGGTTTTACTAAAGGTCATGCAATGGCAAGTGTATTGAACTATTAATTCTGAACTGTACTGATTTTTCATTGTAAATAGTCTGGCCTTGATTTTCTTGCATCATGCTATTTTTTGGGGAAATGTTCTTGAAGTTTTTTTTTACTTTGCAGCATACAACTACTGTAGTGTCATTGGAATAACTCAAACTTGAAATAAATATAAACCATATGAAAATGTGATGGTCACATCACTACATTTTCCTCTCCTGGACAATTTAAACAGAGCTAAGAACTTAACTTACACTGTTACACAGTATGGTTTATGTGCAAAATCGGTAATGATCTCTTGCACATGCTTTATTTCACAGGCCTCCTATTAGTCCGAAATTCCTGTTGTAAAACATAGTTCATCCTTCTGGTCTACATAATCTCAATTAGTTTCTGTTTTTAAACGATCTGATATTGATTATTGTTTATTAATCTTTGATCCCCATAATCATATTAATTGCATGCGCTGCTAGCCTTTCATGTTGTAGCCAGTTTGTATTCGTTGCACATACTCCTGTAAATAAAATTCCATTTTCTGTGATATATCTGCATCTGTGAGTATATAAACTTACATCCATACTGTGGATAGCCAAGAAGTTCTCCTAATCACTGTTTGCACATCCAGGCAATTGATCACATCATCAATTCAGCTGCCAAGTCGAACTACATGTCAGCTGGTCAGATAAATGTTCCTATTGTTTTCAGAGGACCAAATGGTGCTGCTGCTGGGGTTGGTGCACAACACTCACAGGTTTGTCACCGAATTATATATAGAAAATTAGAATCATATTGAATTGTAAGAGGTTTAAGATTTAGTATGCTTGACACTCTTAATGTGCATACCATCTTTTGGTCTTTTTTTCTTAGCATCTAGGAGTTTTATGTAGGCAAGTAAAATGTAACTGTAATAGTCTAATTCTAGTTCAGTGGAATTACTAACTGGTTTTGTATGCAGTGCTATGCAGCTTGGTATTCACATGTTCCAGGATTGAAGGTCCTAACTCCTTATTCCGCAGAAGATGCTCGAGGCTTGCTAAAAGCAGCTATCAGGGATCCAGACCCTGTTGTTTTCCTGGAAAATGAACTGCTGTATGCAATATTTTGTCCTACTTACTTTCTCTACATCTGGGTTGCGGGTTCAGTGTATCATGTGTTTTTTTCCTGCAGTTATGGTGAGTCGTTTCCTATTTCTGCTGAAGTACTTGATTCTAGCTTCAGCGTACCAATCGGCAAGGCTAAGGTATGTTCTTTCTATTTATTTTTTGGTGCGGAAGAGTTTAATGTTGTCTGCTTCTTTTATGGATTGTGATTTTTTGGTGGGATCCTTTTTCTTATTGGTCTGCAGATAGAGCGAGAAGGAAAAGATGTTACAATTACTGCATTCTCCAAGATGGTTGGGTATGCTCTTCAGGTATGTTAATACCATACTTCAAAAAGAAAGAAGTTACTGATAACTTTTTTATTTATTGTATAGAGTAACAGTACTTTTAGCAAGACTGACTTGTTTATTGAATATGACTTCGTCCTGCGAAAAATGGTTGCTACTTAGAATTCGCACAGAATGCAAAAGAATTGTATGCCCTGAGCCTCTGTGAACTTTGTCCCTATTGGTTCCTTTACTTTATTTCTGGGTTTGGACCCATCTGGAAACTGTTTTCATAAATGTGCTTGTACCTTTTTTTAAAAAAGCTAGGATGCCTCAGACTAAGGTATAACACCTCTGCACCAGCATAATTGACGCTTACCATGCTATCATGTTGGTCCAGGCTTGAAGAAAACGATGAATACTAGTTCCATACTAAAGAATGTGGTGTTTCACTCTGTGCCACTAACATCCAATAGCCGGAACCATGCAAAAATTCTAGACATTCAGTTCCTTTTGATCAAGAATATTGGCTTTCTTGGAACATTGTGAAAGAGTATGAGAGATGGGTGACTAGCAGCTAAAGACCTTTTGACCGATAAAGGATTTCTAAAGCTTAAATAATATCTAAGTGGAAGTGGCTACTAAGTGTGGTTGTTAAAATAATAAAATCATGACCTACACATTTCCCTTATTTATAAGTGAAGTGAATTAGGATTAAAGTCAGTTGATCCCCGTAAGCTGTCAAAATACTTCACGATGTAATCTTTGGGATCTACAATTCCAAGAATTCTTCAACAAGATATGGTTCGGCGACATACACATGCATGCAAAGAACTGTGAAAGGGAAATAAAGACAAGTAGACAACCTTAACAGGAAGACATTCAGCACATAAAAAAACATGTTATCAAATTAAGCAGTGCCTTAATCAATGAGACATGCATATGCTAGCGCCAACAACACTGTCAAGCTCTTCCTGATTTCCCTACCCCATCCACGCTACCGCACATAATGACATGTGATTCTAGTGTATGACCTTGTTGATAAGATGATGTAGATCAATGCAAGGTGTGTTGTCACTGATAAAAGGTCTGTTTATTAAAATGGTCTTCAAATCTAGTTAAACCCAAAATAGGGGCAACCGTGGTTCTCATGTTTATTTACCTATATGATTACATTTGTCTAATTAACATTTAGTTTCCCCTATATATAGAATACTCAAGCAATAGTTATTATCTGTCTTATTTTGAAATGTCTTCTGGTTACATTCTCATGCTTTGTCAAATTTCAGGCCGCAGAGATACTGTCCAAAGAGGGAATCAGTGCTGAGGTAGTTGCCTACCAAAATATATTATGTAGTACAGTTATGCAGCTATGTCCTTATTATATACTAATATCTGTTAACAGGTGATCAATCTTCGATCAATTAGACCATTGGATAGAGCTGCTATCAACACATCAGTTAGGAAAACCAACAGATTGGTAACCGTTGAAGAAGGCTTCCCACAGCATGGGGTTGGTGCTGAAATATGGTCCGTCGCCTCTCTCTCTCTCTCTCTCTCTCTCTCACACACACACACACACACACACACACACACAGTTGTATCCTTTACTTCGAAGGTTGTACGGGTAGTTCACCGGAGGCCGTGGCCGGCGGTGTCGGGTAGGTGCCGTGATAGGAAGCAGGGGATTGGGAACTTAGAGAAGTAGATTGGATCGGGAGAGCATACAGGATAGAGAGACTTTCGTATATTGCTTAACCAAAAGACACGGGATACAAATCCTCTTATAGGAGGACTAGCGCCAGGGGGCCTGAGGACTAGCGTCAGGAGACCTGATGCAACTGTAGGACTAGTAGTAGTATTCAACTAGGACTCTTCATTGACTCTGACACGCAATTAACCTGGCCTCTAATTATGGAAGCTGCCATCTATGCCATCTATATACTACTAACGCCACAACACATACACACACAGCCTGGACATTTGATTCTGAGATGCATTTTCATTGCAGCATGTCTGTTGTGGAGGACAGTTTTGAGTATCTTGATGCACCAGTTGAGAGGATTGCCGGAGCGGATGTGCCCACGCCCTATGCTGCAAACCTAGAAAGGCTGGCGTTTCCTCAGGTATGTGTTGCTGCTTCTCATGCTTTGATTCAAAACTAATGGATCACATCTTTTTATATCTAGTTGAGAAAGTCTTTCTATTCGATGATGGCTCAAGAGTTATCACTAGTAGCGGTGGAAATAGCACAATTTTACCCTGAGTTAATTTTCTTGCTTTCACCCATCTATTTTAGGCTGTAGACCGTTTCACTGATTGGCTAATGGCTATTGTGCAAATCTGTGCTGATGATGGGGACATCAGCTTTAAATTTATTTTATTTGGAATGCTACGTGTTGGTTTCACTGCAAGCTTGGTTCACCATTATAGGAATTTAGTGAATTATATGCAATGTTAAGCTTGGACTTTGCCTAGTGGGGTAGCAACGAGGAAACTGTAAAATCGTAAGTTGATGGCTTGTAAAATCTGGAGTATCAGAGAGGAATCTAGGTTTTGATAGGCTGATGTCTTGTCAAATATGAAGGTTTATGCATTGTAGAACTGGGATTTTGCGTACCAACAGGAAATGGGGGAGGTTAGGAATTATGCCCACATGAAAATTTTCTTTACCACATGAAAATGGGTGGGGGCTCATGTGATGATTGACCGTTTTGTTTCTCATCATAGCTTTACTAATGCTGTCGGTATACTTGCAGGTTGAGGACATTGTCCGTGCAGTAAAGCGAGCTTGCTACAGAACATCATCAGCGGCAGCAACAGCCTAAACTCAAATGCGCATGATGTTTCCAGGCCTTGTCTTTTTTTCTTCCGTGTCCAGAAAATATGTACCGCATCGCATAATGGTTGTCCTCCCAGCTGGCCTGAGCAAATTTTGTAGATGGGTCATGAATTGTCGATTCCGGTGTGCCCATTTCAGCTGGATGGATGCATACGGTCATGGTTCACACCCAGGAAAGATATCGAATCATGCAGCTTCAGGATATTTAAATGACCGATGGATGCGAATAACATGTATGTAACTGAACTCCAGAAGTTGAGGCGTTGTGTCAATACCTGATTTTGCTTTCCTCTTTCTCTCTGTCTGAATCTATTTCGCCAGGACGATACGATTGGGTCATTGCATGCCAAGGTTAGTACTACTCTATAACGAATCATGGGTTCACGGTGCCTGGCTTGAAATGTTTCTGGGAGCTATGCTGGTGCCTGAAAGCGACACGCGTGGGCATTTCTGGTGTCTGATAACGACACGTGTTGCGATTTCTTGTGTCTGAAGGGGACGCGTGTAGCAGCGGCCCAGAGTGTGCTATGAAGATGACTCTACAGGTAGTCTCCAAGATTCTGTGAGTATACTATATCCACGGAAAGTAACTGACGGAAGCAGGGAAAGTAACGCATGGGTTGCAACTTGCATCGCTGTGGGGTTGTGGGGGGCCTGTGTCTCCCTGATGATTCCACTAGAAACTACCCTATTTTGTCACAAGCATGAGAGAAAGCGATCCATCTTCTCTCTAGTTTCTCGAGCTTATCATTCCCGCTAGATCATCATTGGTGGGTGGTGCTCTCTCCCTCTAATCCATGGACGGATAGCTGCGTTACCTTTTTGGCCGCTGTTTGCAGTGGTGGACTGCCCTGTGCCACGACTCATATATCAAATCAAATGACGATATTTTCGGTCAACACATGCTTTGTTTGTATAAAAGGATTCGTATATGATCCAATCCAAAAAAAAGATAAAGTGCCTCGAGCCAAAGGTAACTGATCAAATACCGCGATTAGTTTGCAGGTTTGAAGTAGATATGAAAAGAATGAAGACGAAATGAGATGATACTCCTCTTTTCAAAAGATAAGATAATTCTCCTTGGCAGGAAGAGGGATGGCGTTGGCACTGAACGGACCAGGTTCAGTCGGATCTGGCCTTGATTTGATGCGAAAGAAAGCGTACGGATCCAAGCCGGTGGGTCCACGCTCTTGAATTCGTTTCTCCTTTTCCTGGTTCACGTTTTACATATAGGTACTTCCAAATGCAACGTATTTTGTGTAGCTTTTTTATTTCACGGATACATCTTCACATTCTATACTCACGAAAACTAGATATTTGTTGTGACATGTTTATACATGCCACAAACAATGATGGTTTTTCGTTAAACAACTTTGTTAACTTATATAATGTTAAAGATCTATAGGCACACATTTTTTGCAATTTATTTGACATTTTGAGATGGTTTAAAATGCATTATAAATACCGGTTTGCATATTCACCGGGAGCCAAAACGCCTACCACTACCAAATTCTCCCATTTTCTCTCATTCCCAAGTTTGAGAGTCAGCTCTCCACCTTCGGCCTGTCTCTCTTTCCTCTCTGATTTGTGGTAATTTCAGTAAGCTTAAACAATTAGCTCCTAAAATAAATATATACATTTGAGGTACACTATATGTGATTCACCACAAGTTGTGTGTAAGCAAACTTATCTAGTAAGTCTCGAATTCGCTTCTAGACCTAGCCACCTCTTATTCGTTTCTTTGACAGCGACCCCCTCCTCTATGGCGACCAATTCGGCGCTTGGAGATGAGAGGAACCCTCGAGTCTTCTTTACAATTTATTTTTCTTCAGTGTTAGATTGTTGTTGGTGACGATGTCTCGATGGAGATTTTGGTGTAACGCCAAATAAGAGGCACATGGCTCAATCTATGTCCTTGTTTTTCCGTCGTGGCCGACGCTGCTAACATCAGGGAGCTTGCGATATTATGTTTCCGTAGATCGTCAACTCTAGATCTATCAGTTTATCATGTGGGTTTTGCGCCAATCTTAGCGATGGTGTTAAGTCTTCTCGTGCCTCATTCTTTTGTGATGGTGAAGTTATTCGCAATCATTGTGGTGGCATATCAGCAGTTCAAAAAACCGCCTTGTCACAACACGTTCAATGATCTTATGTTCTCGGCTATTGTGGTGGGCAATTTAAACGACTTTAAAACTTTCGAGGTTATTGCAACCTATGCAGGTTTGGTCACGTGATTCTTGGAGGAATGTCAAATGTGCTAAGAGATTAGTTAGAGTCATCAAAAATCTTTGTTGCACATATATTTTACCGTGTTTTGATCTAATGTACCGTGTTTAATTGACCAATAAATTCAGATCTTCTAAAGAAGTAAACATATTCCCTCTGTTTTGTAATATAAAATAGAATGTTTTAGATGTAAGTGTAACACTTGTTTTTAGATTTGGACCAAAATAAATGCACATGTACAATAAAACATGCTTGGATATGAATGTAGAAAATCTCTTAGATTGTGAAACGGAGTACCTTATAAGTAGTGGGTTGATTACCACCACTGCCTCATCACCTTAAGAACACGAAATCTCAAGACATCAGGGACCTATATGCTTAAAAGGGAAGCTACATAAACAATACGCGAGAACTTATTTTCTTTATCCATTGGGGAAGAAAAGAAACAAGCGAACAAGAACAAAAGAGAAACCAAAACAGCCGAGCTGATTGGAAACATCCAGATGCCGCCGCTGCTGCTACTAACCCAGCATTTTCTCCATTAAAAACATCCTAATCAAGGAGCCGTCGTTAGTTGCTTCCAGAACTATACAGCCACCATTGGAGAAGGAAGGAAGGAAGAGCAGCCAAGGACGCAAGAGCGGAAGCGAGAGAAGGGAAGGTTTGGGTCAGGGGAGGGGGGGAACTCGGGCAGAAATCGCCCAGCGCTATTTTCCCGGCGATTCGTCGGATCAGGTGTGGATTTTCTTGGCGCGGGTTTCTGGTGGTCGGATCGAAGCGGGCTCAATCGCCGCAGACGCCGATTCGTTTCGGCGGCCATGGGGTTGCTGATTAATCGGTTTGGTTCCATGGATAGGCAGGTACCCTTCATCTGTATCTTGAATTTCTGCGATTCCCTTTGCTTTGGTCGGGTTTTTATCGGTTATTGTCAGTCGGAAATTTGGGTTCTCCATGTCGATCGGTGATGGCCTTCTCTGTCACCTGTCCCAAATTCGTGTTCTCATTTCCTTTAATTTAGCGGCTACCATGTACCCGATTTCAGTAGTTTCGAGGTTTAATCCATGTGCATCTTTTTGCTCAGTGATTATCTTTTTATTTGTGCCTTGTTGCTCAGTGAGTATTGTAGCATTGTGGTAGATTGGTGGATGCGCAATCATTAGTTGCGAGCTTACCTGCTATTTCAGATGCATCATACAAAAGCTTCAGAAGCTGGCGACTTCCATTTTCCTGAGCTATATATAGTAATCCATAGCACAGAGTATTAATTGAGCTTCGGTTCTTTTGTGTAGTGGAGTTAATTGAACTTCAATTCATGGGTGTGGTGAAGTAATATGACCATTTGAGCTTCTGTTCTTCAGTGTAATTGAATTAATTGAACTTCAATTCGTGGGTAGTGAAGTAATATGATCATTTGAGCTTCTGTTCTTCCTTGTAATTTAATTAATTGAACTTCAATTCATGGGTGTAGTGAAGTAATGGGATTAATTGAGCCCCTGTTCACCTGTTTACTGAAGCAACGCTTTTCAATTCGTTTCTGCAGGGCTTCAATGTGATACCCTGGCACGGTTCATCATAGGTTACTGGTTGTTTGCTCAGGCTCCAAGTTGAACGTCATCCCCAGTTGCTGCGGTAGCCAGGGGGACATGACTAGTCGTGGCAAATGGTAACCTTGCTTCAGATGGGTTCGAGTTGGAAATGCCGGTGTGGTTCTGCCCATCGGGTGGTGATCGGTTTCAGTTGATAATTTGTGTAATCGTTGGTTTGGCGTACTGGATACTGAATGGCAAGATACTGAAGAGGGCCGTTGAAAGGAATTGGATAGTGCAGGAGCAATTCCAAATTGGAGGTCTGCCTTTTCGCCGACTATCAGAGATTGGTTGTGATGGGCTTACCTCAAATTTCTTCAGCCAGAGATGTTTCTACAGGTTCAAGGACACCTGTGTTAAGCCCTCCACCTATTGAAGGCGTTGGTGCCTGCGATTTGGATGGGCTTCCTCGAGGAAGCTCAATTGGCAAGGTTCCGTACCGATCCATTTGTAATTTCAGTAGACAGACTGCAGTAGATGTCAACGATGCATCAAATGGATATTTTAGAGAAAGCCATGCACTTGATGAACCCACAGACCTCCAAGGATTAAGAACTGGTTTTAAAGATGCAAGCTCTAGATCTTCTCACAAATTGCAGCCTGCTGTCCATATGCCCACAACGAGGGTTGTGGGCTTTGGATCAAACTCTTTTGGAGGTTCTAATACAACAGAAGTAGACACACCATGTCCTTCTGTGGACACTGATAATTGTGATTCGCCATTTGATCAGAATGAACTTCAGGCAAGGAAAAGACTGCTCTCTCCATTGAAAAATGTGCTACCTCGAAAGTTCCATGGTGGTTTGCTGAATATTGCTTCTAATGATGCTAGATTTCAGCATTCTGAGCCAGGTAGGAAACTTTACATTTCTGGATTACAAGATAACAAAAAGGCGAACACTGGAAGCCTTAGTTCTTTTGAGTCACAGGCCTGTCCAACCCCTAGATTCTCCAACTGGAGTTCAGAACATGACGTCAATAGGATTAGTTCTAATTATTTCACTGATGGCCCTTTGCTTGGGAGCAAAGAGTCATTATCCTATTATGATCATCTAGCTGCTAGTGCAAAATTAGCACACTCTCCGCTCTCATTATCTCCCCTCAGCCCTAGACATATTCATAAAGTTAAGACTAAAGAATCTCCAAGGCATGTAATGAAGGATATTGAAAATGATTTTCTAGATTTAAAGGAAAAGAGAGGATTCAATGGAATCAGGATGCTAGATGTGTTAGAAGAAACTAACAGATTGCATGATGAATATGGTGCTATGACGCCTAATAGAAGTTCGTATATAAGATATCAAAATTGGGGTTCTGAATCTTCCCCTACGTCTCCCCGAATCGGCTATGGACGGAGTTTGAGTCTCCCTGCAAGGAGGTCACTAGTTGTGTCCTTTGAGGAATCTCTTTTGTCTGGCCGACTTTCTTATGGAAAAGATAACCAGGTCTAAGTTCTTGCTGTTCACCATCTAGTACTACAATTCCAAAGTATTGACTGTTGAATTTTATTCCCTTTTTCTCTCTGAATGCAGATAATTGATGGTTTCTTAGCTGTCCTGAACATTGTTGGTGGTAGCTTCTCTCCCCCAACTCAGAAACTTCCATTTGCGGTAACAAGCATTGATGAGGATAGCTCCTTCTTGTACTATTCTTCTATTGATCTTGCGGGTAGATTGTCTACAAATGGAACCAACAGTAACAGCCCAAAACTTCAAAGAAGCCTTAGTAACAATGATTCGCGATCAGCAAAGAGTCGCTTACGCATCCCTGCTAAGGGACGCATACAACTGGTACTAAATTCCTTGACCCCTCATCTTCCGTATCTAGTTATGCTATCCGTGTTTGTTCTTGTGCAGTTCATTGCAAATACTTTCTATGATAAGCGCCACATCTTCCCTATCTAGTTATGCTACCTATGTGAAATATCTCATTTGACAAGCCATGTTGAGATTTTTTTCGTATGGATGTAACTGTCTGCTTTAAAACTTAACTCTGGATAGTTTGTGTCCTATTTGAATCTGCCTAACAGAATGTCACTTGTGATCTCTAGGTTGCTTTTTTTTCAGACACTTGGTGTATTTCTGTGCACATTTTAAGCTATTATTTGAAATTGTATTGGGATGTTATGTGTGTTCCATGCTTGAATTAAACAATTGTCTCATCAGGTTGTGAGCAACCCCGAGAAGACTCCACTTCATACTTTCTTCTGCAACTATGACTTAACTGACATGCCATCTGGAACCAAGGTACAAAATAGCACGATTAGCTTATCCATTATGTACTGAAGAAAACCAAAGGTTATTATGATATCTATTATGGTTGGCGGCACAACAAATGTTTTGGACTTTTTTTGTTGGCCAAGGCAGGGCAAATTAAATCTAGAACCTTTTTGCTTGCAACTTGCAAGCTATAAACAGAATGGATAGTGTTTACTTATTAATTAAGTCATCGCTCAATTACTAATCTTCAACCAAGTGGGCCGCCCTTTACTACTGGCAATAAAAACCTAGGTTACACGGATTGATACGCGTAACAGGTAATTCATCAGTTAGTGCATAGCGTAACTTGAAAAGTAGCATGGCATGCACGGTACAGTTGCCCTTTTGTTTCAAAGGATTCAGTTTCTATATAATCACATTAAACAATCTCTTTGTTTTCTGTATCCCCTTTCTCATCTTATTTTCCTTGTGTATAATGAGACAGACGTTCATGCGGCAAAAGGTCACTTTGTCTCCCACTGTTTCTCCCTCTAATATAGTCAAAGAAGAAAGCAAGATCGCTGACACAAATGGCCCCAAAGCTCAGTCTGTCTCATGTGGAAGTGAACTTGCACAACGACAAACTCTATGCTCGGAATGTAATTGAGCTGATAGCCTGATAATAAGCGGTAAATTCGAATTGCATATGTTGAGACGCTGATAATTTTTCTTTGTCTTTGCAGACTGCGGGCAGGGACAGACGTGCAGCTCAATTAATGAATCAGAAAAGAGATGTGCAAACACAAAAGGTTATTCATTGGGCACTGACATGAAGGAATCAGATAAACCCAGTTCTCCTGTGAACAAGAAAAACAATACCGATTCTGATGATTGTGGCTGTCAGATGGATAACGTCCCCTCAGGAACAAACAAATCTTGCTGTGCATCTTCCAGGATCAATGACAGTTCAGGTGGAGGCGTGCTTCGCTATGCTTTGCACCTGCGGTTTCTCTGCCCTGCCTCCAAGAAGTCCTCAAAATCCATGCTACGTTGCAATTCCGACCCGTCATCAGTACCGCACGGCGGCAACACATTGCCCGAGGATCGGAGATTCTATCTCTACAACGATCTTAGAGTTGTATTTCCTCAGAGGCACTCGGATTCAGATGAAGGAGAGGTATGCACCCATCCTAACATTTGAAAGTATTCTACCGATAGAGCTTCTTCTGGTTTCTTTCTTCGAGCATATCAACACTAAAGTTTGTCGTTCAGCTTACGCAGAAATTATTGCTCTTTTGTTTCCTGACCGGTTAACTGCGTAGGTTTTAATGTGCTGTTATCATTTCTCTTGCAGCTGAAGGTGGAACACGACTTCCCTGCTGATCCCAAGTACTTTGACATAAGCAACTGAAATTTTGCTTGTGCTGTCATGTATATAGCATGTGCCGTGGCGCATAAAAAAACAAAAAAATATGTACATATTCTGTCCTGACTAATTCGCTATCAGTCCCCCAAATGTACAAGTTTAATTTTCCAATAAAGGGCCGAGTAGTGGTTTTTGTTGATTTAAGACGACATAATTTTACTTGCTCATTACCAGATTTAGCACAAAATATCTAGGCCCCAGTAGTGGTTTTTGATGATTTAAGACAACATAATTTTACCTACGCATTACCAGATTTAGGCCCAAAATGTAATACTACCTCCGATCATGTGTTGCAGTTCTGTGCTGAAACACATGTTTACGTTATCATTGTAACAGCTCTTGTACCGCACTTCTCCTAGTCTACCGCCTATTCCTAGATTGTAGGATCACTAGCACTATGTGCGGTACCCCCTGTAAACCAACTATATGTACTCGCTATCCCCTGTAAACCAACTATATGTACTCGCTATCTCTGGTAATATCATTGTGCTTGGTATCAGAGCACTCCATGTCGAGCCCTCCTTCCCCATGCAGGTCACCAGCGAAAACCTTACCCCAACCGTCGGCCCTCTGACGGCCGATCTTCACACCCCTCTGCAACAGCGGCCGGCCATGCCTCGAGCACCTCCCTCCCCAGCCGTGTTCGCCGAGCTGAATCTCGGGAACCTCAACCTGAACCTGCCGGTTACCTACGGCGGGATGCCACCTCTACCTACGGCGGGATGCCACCTCTGATCATGCCCACCCAGATCCCAAACCCCATCTCACACCCGATCCTTGGCACACACATCTCTACCTACGTCAAGTACCAGGTATCTTCTGCGGGGGCAAACTTCTCCAAGTGGCGGAACACCTTCATCCTTCTTCTCAGCATGACCGCCACCCTTGACCACATCCAGCGTGCTCCTCCCTCTGCTCCGGACGCCACTTGGCTTGCCGTCGACATTCATATATGTCTCTGGTTTGTGGCCACCCTGTCCGACGACCTCTATCGTCTTGTGCAAGGGCATGTCGCCTTCACTACGTGGAATCGCCTCAACCAATTCTTCCTAAGCAATCAGTCCTCTCAGTATCTGTTTCTCAGCAAGTCCCCGCGATCCACTCCGCACGGCGACATGACGATCACCGATTATGCCAGCAAACTCCGCGGCCTCGCGGATGATCTCACGGCTATCGGACGTCCTTTGGACGATCGCGATCTAACGCTCCAGTTCCTGGACGGACTCGGTGGCGCATACAAGATGCAGGCTGAGATATTAAAAGCGGCATATCCGCTCCCCTCCTTCGCCGACGCCTGTTCTCGCCTGCAACTTGCCGAGGTCGAGGACTCCTCCGCCCAGCAGCAAGCCGGTGCTCAGGCCATGGTTGCCCACAGTGGAAACCGCGGCGGCAGCGGCGGCTATCAGCGTGTTCCAAGCGTCAGCCCCAACTACAAAGGCAAAAACCCCATCCCCGGCTTTGCGCGCGGGGGGGGGGGGGGGGGGGGGGGGGTGATACGTCCATTTTGCATCACTATTTTATATCATAATTTGATGTTATTCATTGATATATTTCATATTTAGAGATGATACTTATGTTATTTCATCTATTTTGCATGTTTGATGATTATTGGAGAGTTGATCACCGGAGTCTGGAATCTGCTGGAAAAAGCACCGTCAAGATACATTATTTGCAAAGCTCAGAAAATAAAACGAAGACCGTGGAAGTTGTTATTTTACCAGATCATGGAGGAGGCCACGAGGGGAGACCAAGGTGGAGCCCAGGGGGCCCACACCATGTCCCGGCGCGGCATGGCCTGGACCCGCGCGGGCACGGGGTGTGGCCGCCCTGGCCCACCTCTGGCCGAGCCCCTTCGCGTACTTGATCCCCCCGAAAACCTAAGACCTTTCACGGAGAGTTAGAGTTATTCCGCCGCCGCCACGAGGCGAAAAACAACAGAGAGAAGAAAGCTCTCCGACAGGGAGAAATCTGCCGGGGAAATCCCTTCCCGGAGGGGGGAAATTGTCGCCATCGTCACCGTCATCGAGCTGCACTTCATCGGGATCATCGTCACCATCATCTCCACCGCCGTCACCGTCATCTCCGCCGCTCCACTCCGTTCCCGCTGTAACATCTAGGGCTAAATCTTGTGTGTTTGATAGGGGAAACTCTCCCGGTGTTAATTATTATTGTTATTGATGCTATTGGGTGGAACCGTTGAATTAAAGTTTATGTTCAGATTGTTACCCATCATTATATCATCTCTGATCATGTTCCAAATGATGTGTTGTGAGTAGTTCGTTTAGTTCTTGAGGACATGGGTGAAGTCTAGATGTTAGTAGTGAACTATGTTGAGTAATATTTAATGATTTGATATTTAAGTTGTGGTGCTATACTTCTAGTGGTGTCATGTGAACGTCGACTACATGACACTTCACCTTTATGGGCCTAGGGGAATGCATTGTGTATTCGAATATTAATTGTGGTGTTGCCGGAGTGACAGAAACCTAAACCACCGTTAATATCTCGATGCATGAGGGATAGCAGGATCTCAGAGTTTAAGGCTGTGGTTAGATTTATCTTAATTACTTTCTTGTATTTACGGATGCTTGCAAGGGGTATAATCACAAGTATGTATTAGTCATAGGAAGGGCGGTGCATTAGCATAGGTTCAACCACACAACACTTATCAAAACACTAAAGATTAATCATCTATATAAAGCGAAAGCACTAGACATAAATCCCATGTGTCCTCAAGAACGTTTGGTCATCATAAGTAAACAAACCGGCTTGTCCTTTGCTCTAGAAAGGATTGGGCCACTCGCTGCAATTATTATTGTTGCGCTTTATTTACTCGCACTTTATTTATCTGTTATATCAAAAACTCCTAAAAACCTGTCTGCTAGTATTTACAGTGAAATCCTCATCAAAACTGCTTGTCAGCACCTTCTGCTACTCGTTGGGTTCGACACTCTTATTTATCGAAAGTACTACGATACACCCCCTATACTTGTGGGTCATCAAGACTATTTTCTGGCGCCGTTGCCGGGGAGTGAAGCGCTAATGGTAAGAGAAACTTTAGCTGTAAGTGCTGTTTTTATTTTTGTCTCCTAATTTGCTTAATTATGGAGAGAGGAACTATTGCTTTCCTGTTTGGAAAGGCTTCTACCACTGCTGAGGTAGAAAATGAGGCGCCACCTGAAGAAATAGTGCCATTTAAAATACCTATGAAAATTATTGATCGTGTTATGGATAACCGCTATGAAGGGGATGGAACTGTCCACCCCGGTGATCATTTACTGTTTTTACATGAATTATGCGAGTTGTTCAAGTGTGCAGGTATTACAATGGACAAAGTCAGGAAGAAATTATTCTCCATATCACTTACTGGGAGAGCTGCGCATTGGTATAAATTGTTGAAGAACAGGAATTCTCTTGGATGGGAGGAAATTGTACCTCTCTTTTATTCTAAATTTTATCCTCCAAGTGAGATTCACCAAGATCGGAATTCTATATATAATTTCTGGCCTCATGATGGAGAAAGTATTGCCCAAGCGTGGGGGAGATTGAAGGCATTAATGCTCAAATGCCCCATTCATGAGCTTCCTGGTAATATTATTGTTGATAACTTCTATGCAAGACTCTCCTTTGAAGATAAAACATTATTGGATACTTCTTGTGCTGGATCATTCACGCGTAATAAGGAGGAGTTTAAATGGGATCTTCTTGATCGTATTGAAGAGAATACTGAAGCATGGGAGAACGACAAAGGTAGGGAGTCAGGTATAAAATATGACTTCGAATGCATTAAAACTTTCATGAATACTGATGCATTTCGAAATATTAATAATGCCTATGGTCTTGACTCTCAAGTTGTTGCAAATTATTATAAATCCTTTGCTGCTTATTTCGGTTTGCCCAAGGAGGGTTTTGAAAAGTATCATGAACCATATAAAGATAAATCTATTACTCCTATAACTGAAAGCATTGAAGTTAATGTTGTTGATCATATTATACCTGAGCCCTATATTGAAAAGGTTCCTTTTCCTGTTAAGGTGAAAGAACATTCTGTTATGGCTAGTGTTGTTAACAAAAGTGAAAAGAAAGCTATAGAACCTGATGAACAAATTAAAATTGAACCTCCTGTGGCTATAGTTAAAGATCTTGTTACTAAAAATGTTGGAGATGAGTATATTATATTTTGTGAGGATGCTTCTAATGTTGTTTCTCATCCTAAGAGTTCAAGGAAAACTAGTGTTCCTGTGCTATCTGTTAAAATTGGTGATCATTGCTATTATGGTTTATGTGATATTGGTGCAAGTTCTAGTGCTATTCCTTATGAGCTTTACAGAGAAATTATGCATGAGATTGGTCCTTGTGAACTTGAAGAAATTGATGTGGTTATTCAACTTGCTAATAGAGAAACTATCTCTCCGATTGGTATTGTTAGAGATGTTGAAGTTTTATATGGTAAGACTAAATATCCTGCTGATTTTCTCGTACTTGGTGCGGCTGCTAGTAAGACTTGTCCTATCATTTTTGGTAGACCTTTTCTAAATACTTGTGGTGCTGTTATAGATTGTAAGAAAGAGAAAATCTTTACTAAGTTTGCTGGTGATTCATATGAATTCAATTTTTCGAAATTTGCTAAAGTCCTTATGAAACCGAATTGCCTAATGAGGATTTTAAAGTAGAACAACTTGCCTCTATTGCTCTTGCTCCTAACAATGTTTTGCAGCAATTTATGGAAGATCATGAAAGTGAAGTCTTTATGGAAGAAAGAAATGAACTTGATGAAATATTTCTTCGTCAACCTATACTTAAACATAATTTACAGGTGGAAGATTTGGGTAAAACACTTCCACCTAAAGAGGATCCTGTCTTTGATTTAAAACCTTTGCCTGATAATCTTAAGTATGCTCATATTGATGATAAGAAAATATATCCTGTTATTATTAGTGCTAACCTTTCAGGTAAAGAAGAGTAAAGATTATTGGAAGTATTGAAGAAACACCGTGGAGCTATGGGTTATACTTTGGATGATTTAAAGGGATTTCTCCTACTATATGTCAACATTCTATTAATATGGAGCGTGATGCAAAGCCAGTTGTTGAACATCAACGCCGTTTAATACCCAAGATGAAGGAAGTGGTAAGAAATGAGGTATTAAAACTTCTTGATGCTGGTATTATTTATCCTATTGCTGATAGTAGATGGGTAGTCCTGTGCACTGTGTCCCTAAGAAAGGTGGAATTACTGTTGTGCCTAATGATAATGATGAGCTTATTCCTCAAAGAGTAGTAGTTGGTTATAGAATGTGCATTGATTTTAGAAAGGTTAATAAAGTTACTAAGAAGGATCATTATCCATTACCCTTTATTGATCAAATGTTGGAGATATTAGCTAATAAAACACATTTTTGCTTTCTTGATGGTTATTCTGGTTTCTCTCAAATTGCTGTTAAAGCTCAAGATCAAGAGAAAACCACATTTACTTGTCCTTATGGTACTTATGCTTATAGACGTATACCTTTTGGTTTATGTAATGCTCCTGCTACTTTTCAAAGATGTATGTCTGCTATCTTTCATGGTTTTTGTGAAGTAATTGTGGAAGTATTCATGGACGATTTTTCTGTCTGTGGAATTTCTTTTGATAATTGCTTGCACAATCTTGATAAAGTTTTGCAGAGATGTGAAGAAACTAATCTTGTTCTTAATTGGGAGAAATGCCACTTTTATGTTAATGAAGGAATTGTTCTTGGACATAAGATTTCTGAAAGAGGTATTGAAGTTGATAGAGCTAAAGTGGAGGCAATTGAGAAAATGCCTTGCCCCAGAGATGTTAAAGGTATTCGTAGTATTCTTGGTCATGCTGGTTTCTATAGAAGGTTTATTAAAGATTTTGCTAAGGTATCAAAGCCTCTTACTAATCTCTTGCAAAAAGATGTACCATTTGTTTTTGATGATGATTGTAAGGAAGCTTTTGAGACTCTTAAGCAAGCTTTAATAAGTACTCCTATTGTTCAACCACCTGATTGGAATTTACCATTTGAAATTATGTGTGATGCTAGTGATTTTGCTGTTGGTGCTGTTCTTGGACAAAGAATAGATAAGAAGTTAAATGTTATTCATTATGCTAGTAAGACTCTTGATCCTGCTCAAAAGAATTATGCTACAACTGAAAAAGAATTTCTAGCTGTTGTTTTTGCTTGTGATAAATTTAGACAATATATTGTTGATTCTAAAGTTATTATTCATACTGATCATGCTGCAATTAGATACCTTATGGAAAAGAAAGATGCAAAGCCTAGGCTTATTAGATGGGTACTACTTTTGCAAGAATTCGATTTGCACATTGTAGATAGGAAAGGTGCTGAAAATCATGTTGCTGACAATTTGTCTAGATTGGAAAACATTGAATATGATCCTATTCCTGTTAATGATAGTTTTCCAAATGAACAATTAGCTGCAATAAGGGTGAGTTCACGAGATAGTCCTTGGTATGCTGATTATGCTAACTTTATTGTTTCAAAGTATTTGCCTCCAACCTTTTCAGCTCAACAAAGAAGAAAATTCTTTTATGATTTGAGGAATTATTTTTGGGATGACCCACACTTATATAAAGAAGGAGTGGATGGTATTATGCGAAGATGTGTTCCGGAGTATGAACAAAAAGAGATATTGAGAAAATGCCATAGTAGTGCTTATGGAGGACATCACGCTGGAGATAGAACTGCACAAAAGGTTTTTCAATCAGGTTTTTATTGACCTACTCTTTTTAAAGATGCAAGAAAGTTTATTTTATCTTGTGATCAATGTCAAAGAATTGGTAATATCTCTAGACGTAATGAAATGCCTATGAATTATTCTCTTGTTATTGAGCCATTTGATTGATGGGGATTTGACTTTATGGGTCCTTTTCCTCCTTCAAAGGGTTATACTCATATACTTATTGATGTTGATTATGTTACTAAATGGGTAGAAGCTATACCTACTAAAAGTGCTGATGGTGAGACATCATTAAAAATGCTTCAAGATATTATTTTTCCTAAGTTTGGTGTTCCTAGATATCTCATGACTGATGGAGGTTCTCATTTTATTCATGGTGGTTTTAGAAAAGTTCTTGCTAAATACGGTGTTAATCATAGAATTGCTTCAGCTTATCATCCTCAAACTAGTGGGCAAGTAGAATTATCAAATAGAGAAATTAAATCTATCTTGCAAAAGACTGTTAATAGAGCGAGGAAGGATTGGGCTAGTAAATTAAATGATGCATTATGGGCTTATAGAACTGCTTATAAAAATCCCATGGGTATGTCTGATACGTCTCCAACGTATCTATAATTTCTTATGTTCCATGCTATATTATACCAACTTATTACATGTTTTATATGCATTTTATATAGTTTTATGCATTTTCTGGGACTAACCTATTAACAAGATGCCACAGTGCCAGTTCCCTGTTTTCTGCTGTTTTTGATTTCAGAAAAGTACTTAACGAAATATTCTCGGAATTGGACGATTTCTTTTCTGAAGTCCGTTTTTAATTGGGAACGTCCAGAAGACCGAACACGAGACGAAGTGGGCGACCGAGGCGGCCACATCAGGTCCTCGCGCGGCAGGAGCCTGGGCCGCGCGAGCACGTGGTGTGGGCCCCTCGGGGGTCCACCGACCTCGCCCTTTCGCCTACATATACCCCCCGAACCAAAAACCCTAGCACGGTGTGCAATATTTCCTCCACGGGTACCGAGCGCCGCCTCCATCGAAGACAAGATTCAGGGGACAGAACTCTCTGTTCCGGCACCCTGCCGGGACGGGGAATTGCCCCCGGAGCCATCTCCATCGACTCCACCGCCATCTCCATCGCCGTTGCTGACTCCTACGATGAGGAGTGAGTAGTTCTCCCCCGAGGCTGCGGGATCTACGGTAGCTATGTGGTCTATCTCTCTCTCCCATGATGTGATCTTTTATGTGATCATGAGCTTTGTAACCTAGTTGAATATGTGATGCTACTCTTTATCTATTATGCACTCTAGAGGTTATTTTAATATGAACTCCGGGGTTATTCACGGTTGTAACGGTGACAGTGTGTGCACCGTGTGTGATTCCTTTATGACGTTGTTGGTGTTAGTTTACTCTGACTTTGAGGGTGCTCTTGTAGCCCTACACAATGAATGGTGTTTGTTATCCAACATGAGAGTGCTTGAGAGTAGTGTTTATTTATTTAACTTTGATGTCATTGTTGACAATGTCCACTGGTGAAAGTAGGATCCCTAGGCCTTGTTTCTAAGCATTAAAACACCGTTTCCAACAAGTTCTGCTACATGTTTGCTTGCTGCCATTTTTATTACAGATTGCAATTACTACTTATAATCATCCATATTACTTGTATTTCACTATCTCTTCGCATAACTAGTGCACCTATACATCTGACAAGTGTATTGGGTGTGTTGGGGACACAAGAGACTTCTCGTATCTTAATTGCAAGGTTGCTTGAGAGGAATATCTTTGACCTCTACCTCCCTGAGTTCGATATACCTTGGGTGATTCACTTAAGGGAAACTTGCTGCTGTTCTATAAACCTCTGCTCTTGGAGGCCCAACACTGTCTACGAGAATAGAAGCGTGCGTAGACATCAAGCTCTTTTCTGGCGCCGTTGCCGGGGAGGTGAGCGCTTGAAGGTATCTCCTTTAGATTCTGCAGTTATTACTTTTTGTTTCTTGTTTTTATTTTCACTAGTTAGGCTAATGGAAAACAACAAAAAAATTAGAGATCTCTATGAAATTTATATTGCATTAGGACATGATACTTTTGAAGAGAAAATTAAAAAACCTATGGAAGTTAGTTTGCATAATAGTAGTAGTAATGTTATTAGTATAAATTCTGTGGACACTATTATTGCTAAGGCTATGGAAAAGTCTAAGCTTGGGGAAGCCATTGTTGATGAATGTGTTATTTTTAGTCCCCCAAGCTTCGAGGAGAAAATTTTCTTTGATGATACTTTGCCTCCAATATATGATAATTATAATCTTTGTGATATTTTCAGTCCACCTACTATTGAGGATATAGTTTATGTTGATTATGATATGCCTCCTATATATGATGTTTACAATGATGAATATGATGTTTTCAGTCCATCTACTATTGAGGATAAAATTAATTATGATTATTCTATGCCTCCAACTTATGATAATTACAATGATGGATGTGATAGTTTTACTCCCACTATTACTAATACAATTGATTATGCTTATGTGGAGGGTAATGATATTATTATGCTTATGGATCATGATAATAATGCTTTAGGTGATAGCTATATTGTTGAGTTTATTCATGATGCCACTGAAAATTATTTTGAGAGAGGAAAGTATGGTTATAGAAATCTTCGTGTTACTAAATTTCTTCTCTTTATGATGAAAGTTTTGAGCTTTCTCTTGATTTGCTTTTATTTGCTGGGTACTTTAAGACCCACTGGTTATTATGACCGAGGGGGACATGGATTCATACATCACAATAATATTAGGTCTCCTCTCTTTATGTTGGAAGTTTTGAAGTTGGATTTGTTTCATCTTTCTATGATAGTTGCTTTATGTTTCAATAATTTATCCTACTACAAGATCCCTTTGCATAGGAAGTGTGTTAGACTTAAATGTGTTTGATATTTACCTCTTGATGCTCTCTTATGTTTTTCAACTCTCATTTTTATGAGAGCATCATACGAATCTCCTTGCCTAGCTAAAAGGCTTTAAAGAAAAGCGCTTATGGGAGACAACCCACTATTTTATTTCTGTTATTTTTCTTTTATTTGAGTCAAGGAGCATGCTTACCTCTGTAACAACTCCTTTGTATCTTTATTTTATTGCAAAGTTGTGCCAAGTTAAGTCTCTAGTAGAAAGTTGATGCTAAATTTGGATTCCTGCGCAGAAACAGTTTTCTGCTGTTCACCGTTTAATTCGTAACTCCTCACAGAAAAATCCAAATAATCTGCCCTTTTTTGTGCGTAATCCTCAGATATATATGCAACTTTAATTAGTTTTGAGTTTTCTGATCTGAGCAAGTTAAGTGCCTCGAAAAAAATCGTCTTTACGGACTGTTCTGTTTTTGACAGATTCTGCCATTTATTTTGCAATGCCTCTTTTGCTATTTTGATTGGATCTTTTTATCCTATGAAGTATCAGTGGCTGTAGCTAATGTCCAGTAGCATTGGTAGCAATTGTGTTCCTACAGAATATCATAATTTTTCGTGCACTAACCCTCTAATGAAGTTTACTCTAAGTTTGGTGTGGAGGAAGTTTTCAAGGATCAAGAGAGAAGGATGATATGATGTGATCAAGAGGATAGTAAAGCCAAAGCTTGGGGATTCCCCGGTGGTTCATCCCCAACATATTTCAAGAAGACTCAAGCGTCAAAGCTTGGGGATGCCCAAGGCATCCCCTTCTTCATCAACAAACTATCAGGTCCTTTCTAGTGAAACTATATTTTAATTCCGCCACTTCTTATGTGCTTTTCTTGAAGCGTCGGTTTGTTTTTGTTATTTTCATTCTCTGAATAAAATGGATCCTAGCATTCCTTTGTGGGAGAGAGACACGCTCCGCTTTTTCTTATGAATACTCGTATTCTTCACTTATATTTGTTGAGTATTCTTCTATGTTATTTCAATGCTTTCTAGCTCTTGTTTTTCATGCATCTCTTGCTAGAGCTGTTAGCTTTATTATATTATACTCTCATATCTCATTGTTTAATTACTTGGAGAGTTTATCTTTTAAATAAGTTGATTGGTGTTTGGTTGGAAACAGAAAATGCTAAATGTGGTAGATGGTATAAAGAAAGATATACATGCTCTTATGGATTGTTATCTTGCATGTTGTGGTGCTTGGCAATTGTTTTGAGCTCTCAAGTAGATCATGTTTAAGTTTTTACATCATGTAGTTAAAACTTATTAGTGAGGAACTACCGTAAAACTTGCTGAAATTTGGTTTGCATGTTTGGTATCTCTAAGGTCCAGATATTTTCTAGTTAAAGTGTTTGAACAACAAGGAAGACAATGTAGAGTTTTATAATGCTTGCAATATGTTTTTATATACGTCTTGTTGTCATAGTTTATACTTGTGTTTGTTTCAAACAACCTTGCTAGCCAAAGCCTTGTACTGAGAGGGAATGCTTCTCGTGCATCCATAATCCTTGAGCCAAAACCTATGCCATTTGTGTCCACCATACCTACCTACTACATGGTATTTCCTGCCATTCCAAGTAAATACTTCATGTGCTACCTTTTATTCAAAACATATTATCTCTTATTTGTGTCAATGTTTATTAGCTCATGAGGAAGTATGTGGTGTTACGGATATCAACCTTGTCATTTGCTTTTAGACAGACTTTCACCAACCGGACTAGTGGCATATACACCGCTTATCCATTAACTTTGCAAAAAGAGCTGGCAAATGGGGTGCCCAGTCCCAATTAATTACAACTTTAACCGCTGCAATCTCTTCACATTTTTGCCCTGATCCAATCAGTCAAGCAATGACAACAGTTTTTAACTATATGTGTAAACAAAAGAGATAAGAGGGATGATCTACCTTGCTGGTAGAAATAACGTCCTTCATGGGAGCCGCTCTTGAAAGTCTGGTTGACAAGGGGGGTAGAGTGCCCATTACCATTCGTTGACAACGACATACACCTCTCAAAACTTACTTTTATGCTCTCTATATGATTTCAAAAACCTATAAAACTAAGAAGCTCTAGCACATGCTTGTATCCCTGCTTCCCTCTGCGAAGGGCCTATCTTTTACTTTATGTTGAGTCAGTTTACCTACTTCTTTCTATTCCCGAAGCAAACACTTGTGTCAACTGTGTGCAACAATTCTTATATGCTTACTTATTGCACTTGTTATATTTCTTTGTGTTGACAACTATCTATATGATATACATGTTCAAAAGTTGAAAGCCAATGCTGAAACTTATATCTTCCTTTGTGTTGCTTCAATGCTCTTTTGCTTAGATAATATTGCTTTATGAGTTAACTCTTATGCAAATCTTTTTGATGCTTGTTTGAAAGTACTATTCATGAAAAGTTTTACTTATATGATGTAGTTGTTTACTCCTTGTCTATTTGTTAGCAAACTATAGATCATTGCCTTGAGTCACTTCATTCATAACATGAGCCTTACATTATATTATGATCAAGATTGTGTTTAAGCATGTCACTTCAGAAATTATTCTTCTTTTATCGTTCTTGCCTACTCGGGACGAGTAGAACTAAGCTTGGGGATGTTGATACGTCTCCAACGTATCTATAATTTCTTATGTTCCATGCTATATTATACCAAGTTATCACATGTTTTATATGCATTTTATATAGTTTTATGCATTTTCTGGGACTAACCTATTAACAAGATGCCACAGTGCCAGTTCCCTGTTTTCTGCTGTTTTTGGTTTCAGAAAAGTACTTAAGGAAATATTCTCGGAATTGGACGATTTCTTTTCTGAAGTCAGTTTTTCATCGGGAACGTTCCAGAAAGCCGAACACGAGACGAAGTGGGCCACCGAGGCGGCGCCACCACGTGCTCGCGCGGCAACACTACTGGCCGCGCGAGCACGTGGTGTGGGCCCCTCGGGGGTCCACCGACCTCGCCCTTTCGCCTACATATACCCCCCGAACCAAAAACCCTAGGACGGTGTGCAATATTTCCTCCACGGGTCCCGAGCGCCGCCGCCATCGAAGACAAGATTCGGGGGACAGAACTCTCTGTTCCGGCACTCTGCCGGGACGGGGAATTGCCCCCGGAGACATCTCCATCGACTCCACCGCCATCTCCATCGCCGTTGCTGACTCCTACGATGAGGAGTGAGTAGTTCTCCCCCGAGGCCGCGGGATCTACGGTAGCTATGTGGTTTATATCTCTCTCCCATGATGTGATCTTTTATGTGATCATGAGCTTTGTAACCTAGTTGAATATGTGATGCTACTCTTTATCTATTATGCACTCTAGAGGTTACTTTAATATGAACTCCGGGGTTATTCACGGTTGTAACGGTGACAGTGTGTGCACCGTGTGTGATTCCTTTATGACGTTGTTGGTGTTAGTTTACTCTGACTTTGAGGGTGCTCTTGTAGCCCTACACAATGAATGGTGTTTGTTATCCAACATGAGAGTGCTTGAGAGTAGTGTTTATTTATTTAACTTTGATGTCATTGTTGAGAATGTCCACTGGTGAAAGTAGGATCCCTAGGCCTTGTTTCTAAGCATTAAAACACCGTTTCCAACAAGTTCTGCTACATGTTTGCTTGCTGCCATTTTTATTACAGATTGCAATTACTACTTATAATCGTCCATATTACTTGTATTTCACTATCTCTTCGCATAACTAGTGCACCTATACATCTGACAAGTGTATTGGGTGTGTTGGGGACACAAGAGACTTTTTGTATCTTAATTGCAGGGTCGCTTGAGAGGAATATCTTTGACCTCTACCTCCCTGAGTTCGATATACCTTGGGTGATTCACTTAAGGGAAACTTGCTGCTGTTCTACAAACCTCTGCTCTTGGAGGCCCAACACTGTCTACGAGAATAGAAGCGTGCGTAGACATCAATGGGTCATGTGGCCAAGTAAATGACTACACAAGAGTTATTAAGGCATAAAAGTCCCACCATAGCATTACACTCTAAGGTCCCCGATATTAATCCCCTCCTAATGGAACTTCATGTATTAGACCAATGGTTTAGTTGTCAACTCCCAGGTCCTACCCAATCCATTACATAGTGTGATCACCTCATGCATTTCTCAACATATGCGTGCACTCATATATTGTACAATAAGATAATCATCAAAGGTAAAAACTTGACCAAATACTCAACACATGTATAGTGAAATCATTGCCAATCCATCCTATGCCCCCAGGAACATGAGAGAACTACTCACAACGCAAATACATGATATGATTCAATGGCATAAGTGGTACAACACAATCTGAAAATATAATCTCCCCACAAAACAATGACAAGCAGCAATTCACACACATGTAGAACAGTACTTAGACAATAGCTAGGGTTCGAACAATCTCAAACTATGAGGGGGATGAAGTGGCTCACGAAGATGGTGATGGAGATGGTGCTGGTCTTGACGGTGGTGTTGACGGAGACTCCGGAGGGGGGATGGAGGAGCCTTCCGGAGGTGATCCGGCGGTGTTTCCCCACTCCAATCTTCTCCGGCGGCAGCCTTCTGTCTCTCTGTTTCTTGGTTTCGTGTTTCTCCGCCGCCTCCTTGCGAAACTCTTCGGGGGACTATTTTTATAGACGTTTTTAGGTCAAGACGAAGCCACGGAGACGAAAACGGACGGCATCAGAGCCACGAGGGGGAAAAGAGGTGGTCCCACACGGCCAAGGAATCTAGCCGCGTGGGACCCCCTATTTTCCTCCCCGGGTTTCCACTTTTGCGCTTCCTTCGCTCCTACGCTTTGTTCCTTCCAAAAAATGAGCTCCGTGAAATCTTAGGTCATTTGGACGTCGTATGCTCCCTGAAAGTCAAAAACATGGAAAGAGGTTTTTTTTGGTTATGCAGGGTTAATTCCAAATAAATGGGGAAAGTGTGAATTATCCCCCAAAATCATTATATAACATAAATATAACACATATATGATGCAAATAAGTTGAAATATGAAGTAATAAAATGTAAAGTTCATGTATGCATTTTACATGCATCAACATCCCCAAGCTTAACCAATACTCGTCCTCGAGTATGAAGGTGATAAAACTAAACATGGAGTTGGCATTTTATTACTTAACAGAGGATATCAAAGATGATTATTATTGCTACATAGAGTCAAATGGTTCATTCTTAATAAGGGGTAGCAACATACAAGATATATTATCAAGTGATATCAAATATTCAAGGTAAAGATGTTCAATGATAATTCACAAAGTGTAACATGAAAGAAAAGTTCTATGGACCAAATGAATGCATAAATGAAAAGTAAAAGATATCCTGAGTTGGTCATAGAGTGTTGTTATAGAAATCTGAATATAAAAGGTGGACACTTTGGAAAGATAGATAAATAAGTAGAGGTATAACATTCAAGAGTATTATCTACCTTCCAAATGCTTCAACTTAAGTTAATGTTTGCAATGTGGTGTCCATTGGTGTGAAGTTCTCATTACCCCTATCATAGCATCTTTAGTGATTAATAGTTGAAAGTGAAAGCAAATATGAGTTATGTGCTTGACAAAGTATGGGTCAAAAGCCTCATGCCCGTTGAAAACAAAAACCTCTCCGACTGGCTACTCAACTTGGGCCACAAAGCAAGTGAAGGTTACAGTCATCGTGAATAAAAGTGGCATCATAGAGAGTTTCACCCTGGGTACCCTTTGCCCCAGGACATGGAAGTGGGCACCTGTCCAAATGACAAAGCAAGCAAACAGTGGACATCTCTACATCTCTTTCTTTACTCTTGCTTTTTTCTTGTAAATGTTTTTTCTGTTATGAGATGTGTCATGGATTTCTCCACTATGGTTATGTTGCAAATTTCCACCATGATCCACATGGCTTAGGTTAGCCGCCACAGGTGTCTCTCTAGCCAATAATATCACTCGCCCGAACTTACTAAGTTTGCATCTTCATTTCACGCAATGTTAGGCATCGATCACCAAAGGAACATGATATCAACTTTTATAAAGAATAAAGTGCAGTGTTGAAAGCTTTCCATGTGTCAGCACGTATGAGCTAGCTCCTAACCAAAGACCTTTGTCAAGCCCAAAACAATATAACATGGTAAACATACTTGGAATAGCATATTAGCTAATAGGTAGATATGGTGGACTCACTGGAAAAACTTGGTTGAAGGTGTTGGAAAACAAGTTTTTTACTTGTTGGAGTTTTTGGGCTAGTAAGAGGGAGAAAGTTGACCATCTAAATGCATGCATAAGTGTCCATAGAGCTAACGATTTCATGTTAAACAAAGTAAAGCATCATTCAGCATATAAAATATGAATAAGAAATAACTCTAGACAAAACACTTGCAAATTAATACTCATTAACAAGCACATAAATCATGAGACTATATGTATCTTTTTAAATCAACTCAAACATCCTCTTCCCAATCTTTTTAATAGCATCCAACTTAATTCAAACCAAACTTCCAGCACCTCTCTCATAACATAAATGATAATGGTGATCTTATTAAAAACAAAACAAAAATAAGAAGAACAATAAAAAGACGCTCCAAGTTTATACGATAGTAATGCGTTGATAGAAAACAAAAAATAGACGTGTGCAAACCGAGAGTGTTTGGTCTAGTGGGGTGCCTTGACATCTCTAAGCTTATGGTCTTCACCATCCTTAGATAGCTCTTGGTGCATCTCCTCTACTCCCTGTGAAAAACTTTCAACACAAAATTTTCTCCCATCTCTTTTCTGTGGGGTGACATTAGTAGGCACGAAACAATTGAATTGCTTGCTGCATGAAATCCTTAAACAAAAGTATAAAACATGTCTAGAAAGTGTATAATGTTGTATTCTTTCTCATAAACTCAATTGGATAAAAAAGATTCAACTTAAAAGCTCAAAGAATGCATAAAACAAAATGGGACAGAATCTGTCCAGAAAAACAGCAGCAGCAAAACGATTTTTTTTACCCCACTTAAATATGTCGAAAAAATCTGAACAAATCCACGCTTACAGAGGATGAAAAGTTGCAACTACAATTCAAATTTCAGCTCATTCGGAGTTACAGAATAGGAATGAAAAATCATACCGTGCACAGATTCGTGCTGGAATAAAATCTCCGAATACAAAAAGCAACCTTTTCAAGCCAAAATGGGTAGAACTTAGCACTTTATTGAAAATTCCAGAAACTAAACTAAAAACTAAGTCTCTTGTTACAGCAAGAGGACACAAAGAAAATCAAAAATAAAACAGCCGGGTTGCCTCCCGTAAAGCGCTTTCTTTATAGTCATATAGCTAGGCTTACTTACTTGGTATCAAGATGGTTGGAGTGAGGTGGCTTGGCATCCCCAAGCTTAAATTCTTGTACTTACTTGATATGCGTAGGGTGAGCCTAGGGTATGCATCCCCAAGCTTGAGTGTTTGTCCCTCTTGATCTTTGTTCATCTCCCTCAACTCTTCCACTTGAAATTCTCTTTACACAAAACTCAACATAAAACTTGATTAGAGGGGTTAGTGTCTCCATAAATTAAATCCACAGAGGTACATCAAAGACATATCATGAGTTGATTATAAACATTAGCTACTGTTACTATGGTTGTGCATTGCTCCTTGATCAGAAGAACCACACAAAACACAAGCAATGAGAGCAATGCAAAATAAAGACAAAATCTGTCAAAAACTGGACAGTCTGTAAAGAGTGAATTTTTAGAGACACTTACGTTGCTCAAATAAGAAAACTTTGAACTAATGAAATGTGTAATAATAACTGAATATTGCTGTCGTCAAATATCAGATCGAAGTTCCTTTTATGTGATTTGATACATTTTTCGCAGTGAAGATCAGGAATCTGTTTTCTGGCAAATCACTATTGTTAAATCCTACTCCCTCCGTTCTGAATTAATTGACTCAGATTTAGTGCAAGTTGTACTAAATCTGAGTCAATTAATTCAGAACGGAGGGAGTACCTCTCAAAAGAGGTTTATTCTTGCCATAAAGATGAAAAATAAGATACAAAGGTGATGTTACAGTAGTAAACAATCATCTTGACTCAAAAACTGAAAACCAAACTGAAGAAATAAAAAATAAACAAAAAGAACCAAGAATGGTTCAAGAGAAACAAACAAAGAAGAAAGAAAATATTTTTGTTGTTTTTGATTTAGCAAAAAGGCAAAAGAAGAAGCAAATATATACAACATAAACACTCTTTTTATTTTGTTTTTTCTTGGGAGAAGTTTTAATGATAGAGACTTTGCAATGGTTCCATTGGCATGAACAACACATGTTCAAGGTCGACCCCAACTTCTCCATTACTCATCTTTCTCATTTACTTTCCCAAATTTTATTTAAAGTGAAAATCTTAAACTTACTATTAGAAAACAGTAGGTAAAGTTACTTTGCATGTTAAAAATATAGAAAGGTGTGCTCAAACTGAATAGGAAATAAAAGCATAAAGAGCACACCACAAAACATTAAACCATTAACTTTTAAGTCTAACTCCTTTCCTATGCATTGGCATTTTATATATGAATAAATAGCAGCAATTTTGTGGTAACCAATGCATGTAATGATCAGTAGGTTGCATTATAAATAGCATAAAAACATAAAGATAAGTCTTTCTTCCTCTCTCATAATAGTTACTAGTAGTGGAATTATACTTCACAAGACAATTATTGAATTGGTGCAACTTTGCAAACTTAGGAATATATAGAGGATTATTAATACTATCATGTGAGATATTAGCATGTTTTCCTCTCTCATAATAGTTGCAAGAAACATCATAAACATGGTGGTTGTGGGTGGAATGGTTATTATTGTAAGATAATTCCAGCCCACAGAAGTATTTTTCAACATATAAAAACTTCTTCTCTATGGTGTGAATAGGAGAACTCAAAGATAAAGTAGGACTCTCATGAGTGAGAGTATTATCACAAGCAGCAAGTATATCATCTTTATCCTCACATAAATTAGTAGCAACTAAACATGAATGATTATTAATAAGCATAGGACCATCATCTAAAGCATTATCATATAGCATATTTAAGCAACACTCCTCATTATCATCCAAAAGTTCACTAGTAGCATTATTAAAAAGTAAAGGAGCATTATTAGTTTCATCATAATAGCATGGGTTATCATATAGGATCATAGAATTTTCAGTTTCACACACATCATAGCATGGGTTCTCATAAATAACAACAGATATTTTAGTTTGAGTGTTACTATCATAAAACATGTCTAAACCATATTCCTCATCATCTTTAAAATTATTATCAATAATGTTTTTATTAGGCATAGGTTCATATTCCTCATCATCATCAGAATCACAAAAGCAAAGTGTATCATCAGCAATATATTGAATGTTACCCTCATCCATAGGTGGTGAAGGTGGAAGTTCCCTCTCTTCATTCTCTAGTTGGTCATCATTTTCATCATCTTCTTGGGGTTGCATGGGCATCCCCAAGCTTAGGTTTTTATCCTCTTCTTCACATTTTTCCTCTTCCAAGCTTATCTTTTCATCATCTTCTTCCTACAAAACATCAGTACTTTCTTGGGAAGCAGTGTTCCTCTCTCTATAGTCAACAAGATAAATATTTTTAGAGAAATTGACTCTGCAATACTCAAGAATAGAAGCAACCTCTTGTTGAAATTTTATAACTATAGGGCTAGTTTCATTTTCAAGAGCAAAGAGAGCCAATTCAAAAGATGCATAATTAGCAACAAATTCCTCTACTTGTTCCATCCCTAAATGAGCATAATCATTTCTGTTGTAAGATGCTATGACACTTTCTGTATGGAACCTACATTGAAAGAAAAAGTGTCTATTTCTTTGTTTCAAGCAACAAATTTTATTATGGAATAAAAGCCACTTGTCAGCAATATATTCCAATCTTTCCATAAAACCTTTTAATATTATCCCTTCTTTTGACTCTCTAAATTCCTTAGCAATATAATAAGTTTCATTGTACCTAGATAAGTAATTATCCATCCATTCCTTACTAGAAGTTTTTTTGGTATTTTCCATTTTAAATTTTTTATGTGTTTTTTATATAAATAACTGAAAGTAAAAGTAAACTAAATGCAAAACTGAAAGTATATGCAAAACTGAAAAATAAATATCTAGTGCAAACAAGAATAAAAACTTAAGCGCTACACTCCCCGGCAACGGCGCCAGAAAATGTCTTGATACCCACAAGTATAGGGGATCGTTGAAATCTTCGATGTGTAAGTAAAGTATCGATCCCACGAGAAGTAGAAGGTATGAGTGTTTATCCTTTCAAATAAGAGTGCCACTATTCCTATTATCTATGCACTAGACAAAGTAAAATGATGCAAATGTTTTTGGGTTTTTGGTGTAGAGTTTGCAATAAAGTAAAAAGCTGAAAGTAAAGTATGACAAGTGAAAGCTCTCAAAGAGAGAAAGCCCAATCCTCTATGCAGCAAGAGGACAAGCTCAAGTGTGTTTTTCTTATAGGTGGAAAACGTTCCCAAGGGCTACATGGATTTCATGGCATAGATATTTCTATAACAACAAGGTAAATATTTTGTCAAGTTTTAATCTTCTTTGGACGGAGCCATAATTAGGTGTAGCTAAATAAATATACTAAACCCCTTATGATGGGTCATGTGGCCAAGTAAATGACTACACAAGAGTTATTAAGACATAAAAGTCCCACCATAGCATTACATTCTAAGGTCCCCGATATTAAACCCCTCCTAATGGAACTTCATGTATTAGACCATAGGTTTAGTTGTCAACTTTCAGGTCCTACCCAATCCATTACATAGTGTGATCACCTCATGCATTCCTCAACATATGCGTGCACTCATATATTGTACAATAAGATAATCATCAAAGGTAAAAACTTGACCAAATACTCAACACATGTATAGTGAAATCATTGCCAATCCATCCTATGCCCCCAGGAACATGAGAGAACTACTCACAACGCAAAGGCATGATATGATTCAATGGCATAAGTGGTACAACACAATCTGAAAATATAATCTCCCCACAAAATAATGACAAGTAGCAATTCAGACACATGTAGAATAGTACTTAGACAATAGCTAGGGTTCGAACAATCTCGAACTATGAGGGGGATGAAGTGGATCACGAAGATGGTGATGGAGATGGTGGTGGTCTTGACGGTGGTGTTGATGGAGACTCCGGAGGGGGGATGGAGGGTCCTTCCATAGGTGATCCGGCGGCGTTTTCCCCCTCCAATCTTCTGCGGCGGCAGCCTTCTGTCTCTCGGTTTCGTGTTTCTCCGCCGCCTCCTTGCGAAACTCTTCGGGGGACTATTTTTATAGACGTTTTTAGGTCAAGAGGAAGCCACGGAGATGAAAACGGACGACATCGGAGCCACGAGGGGGAAAAGAGGTGGTCCCACACGGCCAAGGAATCTAGCCGCGTGGGACCCCCTATTTTCCTCCTCGGGTTTCCACTTTTGCGCTTTCTTCGCTCCTACGCTTTGTTCCTTCCAAAAAATGAGCTCCGTGAAATCTTAGGTCATTTGTACGTCGTATGCTCCCTGAAAGCCAAAAATATGGGAAAAGGGGTTTTCTGGTTCTGCAGGGTTAATTCCAAATAAATGGGGAAAGTGTGAATTATCCACCCAAATCATTATATAACATAAATATAATCCATATATGATGCAAATAAGTTGAAATATCAAGTAATAAAATGTAAAGTTTATGTATGCATTTTACATGCATCACCCCTCTCACTACAAAATGTTCTAGTCTCTCCCCAAATTGTAAAAAAATCTCATATCCGTTACACAATTTACTCGTGACAATTTTGTATCCATTGAATTTGACCCTTTTGGTTTCTCCGTGAAGGACCTAGCCACCAAGACCCTCCTCCACCGCTCCAATAGTGTTGGCGATCTTTACCCATTCTTCGGTTCCAAGACCTCCACTGCGGCTGCCTTCACCACCACCACCTCCAGCGAATTATGGCATCAACGCCTTGGTCATCCAAGCTCGTCCTCCACACCACCTTTAGATCATGATTTTATTCAGCCTTGTAATAATGATGCCACTAGACGTTCCCCTTTATGTAATGCTTGTCAACTCGGTCGTCACAAACGCCTACCATTTCCCACATCCACCTCATCCACCTCTGCTGCTTTCCAACTAGTTCATTGCGATTTGTGGACATCCCCTGTTGTTAGCTTTTCAGGTTATAAATATTATTTGGTAATTCTCGATGATTTCTCACATTACTGTTGGACTTTTCCTTTGAAAAAGAAATCTGACACATGTGCCACAATACAATGTTTCTTTTCCTTTATCACCACACAATTTCATACTAACATACAATGCTTGCAATGTGACAACGGCGGCGAGTTTCTCTCTCACGACTTACGCTCTTTCTTTGCTGACCGTGGCGTTTCCTTTCGCCTCTCATGCCCCCATACCTCGCCTCAAAATGGCAAGGCTGAACGCCACATTAGAACCACCAATGACATCATTCGGACCCTTCTTCTCCAAGCCACCATGCCGCCACCGTTTTGGGCTGAAGCCCTCCATACGGCTACTCACTTACTCAACCTACGACCCTCACGCGCAATACACTCACACACACCTCATTTTAGACTTTACGACGTCCCCCCATCCTATGATCACCTACGTGTTTTTGGATGTTTGTGTTACCCAAACCTATATGCCACGACCCCTCACAAACTCACCCCACGCTCCACGCGTTGTGTTCTCTTAGGATACCCTCGCGAGCACAAAGGTTATCGTTGTCTAGACCTGGAAACTCGTCGTGTTATTGTGTCTCGCCATGTCATATTTGATGAAAATACGTCCCAGCTACGTCGTCCACCAACCAACCTACCCCACGACCCGCAACCCAGCCCCGCACCAACCCCACTCCGCCACGTCGCCCCGACCACGTCGCCCTGCGCCTGCCTGCGCCTCCCAGCTCTGCCGAGACCACTCACCACCCGACAGGATCAACCTCGTACGCAACCCCACCCGACCCCACGCCCAGCACACCGGCCACTAGATCCCCGACCGCATCTCCCTCGACTACCTCGCCGGCGGCGGCAGACACCGCGTCGCCTGCACACACCCGTGCCTCTGCAGCCACTAGCATACCGCCACCTCACCCCACTCTCCCGCCCAATGCTAACCCGATACGGCCACCCCAAAATCCACACCACATGGTCACCAGAGGCAAATCTGGCTATTCCATGCCCAAGCACCCCTTTTCCCTAGCTGCCACCACCACTCCCATTTCACCCATTCCATCCAACTATCGATCGGCACTTAAAGATCCTCATTGGAACAATGCTATGAACGATGAATTTAATGCACTAATTCAGAATGACACGTGGTCTTTGGTTTCTCGTCCTGCAGGTGTTAATGTGGTGACGGGTGATGACCCACAAGTATAGGGGATCACAAAAGTCTTTGAGGGAAGTAAAGCCCAAATTTATTGATTCGACACAAGGGGAGCCAAAGAATATTTATAAGCCTTAACAACGGAGTTGTCAATTTAGCTGCACCTGTGAATAGACTTGCTCGAGACAGATTATCAGTAGCAACAGTTTTATAGCAATGACAGTAGTGATATAACAGCAGCAGTAGAATAAAAACAGCAGTGATGATTATAGTAGATAGCAGGATTAAAATACTGTAGGCATAGGGACGGATGAACGGGTGTTGCATGGATGAGATATTTCATATAATAATCAAGTCATGGGCATTTGCAAATAAATAATATAAAGCATCCAAGTATTTATTAACCATAGGCATGTGTTCCAATTTAGTTGTGTGTGCTCGCAATGAGAAACTTGCATATCATCTTTTGTCCTACCAGCCCGTTTGCAGCGGGGCCTCAAGGGAAACTACTGATAATTAAGGTACTCCTTTTAATAAAGTACCGGAGCAAAGCATTAACACTCCATGAACACATGTGATCCTCACATCACAGCCATTCCCCTCGGCTGTCCTAATTATTGTCACTTTGGGACCTCGGGTTCCGGACAATAATATGTGTATACAACTCATAGATATGATCTAAAACAATGATTATCCTCATGATACAATAACATGTTCAGATCTGAAATCATGGCACTCGGGCCCTAGTGTCAAGCATTAAGCATAACAAGTTGCAACAATGACGTAAAACACCGATAACGGATACTAGGCACCATGCCCTAATGATATTACAGCTATTACATGAACGATCTCATCCAATCCCTACCATCCCCTCAAGCCTACAGTGTTGGATTACTCACACATGGATGGGGAAAACATGGATGGTTGAAGGAGAAGTGGTGGCGATGACGATGGCGATGATCTCCTTCGATTCACCGTCCCGGCGGAGTGCCGGAACAGGAACTTCTGGTCCCTGAATTGAGTTTCGAGGAGGCGGCGGCGCTCTGGTGGGTTTTCTGGAAAAGTTTTCGCGTGATAGTAGTTTTTAGGTCAGGAGAGGCTAAGTAGCCGAGAGGGGGGCTCGAGGGGGTGGCCGAGTCGGCCACACCCCCTCCCGACGCGGCCAGGCCCTACCCGCGCGGCCACGTGGTGTGGGCGCCTCGTTGCCCGCCTCCCTCTCGTCTTCTGGCTCCGGGACTCTTCGGGCAAAATAGGAACTTTGGCGATTTTTCTGGTATTTTTCCTAAAAGTTGATTTCCTGCACAAAAATGAGACACCAGGGCAATTCTGCTGAAAACAGCGTTAGTCCGTGTTAGTTGCATTCAAAACACACAAATTAGAGGTAAAACAATAGCAAAAGTGTTCGGGAAAGTAGATACGTTTTGGACGTATCAACTCCCCCCAAGCTTAGCTTATTGCTTGTCCTCAAGCAATTCAGTTAACAACTGGGTGCGATAAAAGAACCTTTCACGAACACATTTGCTCATATGATGTAAATATTCTCATTATGAGGACAAATGCTTAGAGCCTTAGACTATTCATAATAAGATATATGCAAACGGTGTCACCTAATAACCATGTAAACTATGAAGAGATGCCAATCATACTAATAATAGATAACATGAAACATATCAATTCACAGGATTGCAAAGCTCATAATAAAGTATGATAAAGTGGTATCTCGCTTGCCCGAATGTGTACAGCAAAACATAAATGCCCAGACACCTCTGAGTTTCAAGAGAAGACTAGAAATAAAGATATCAAAGATAAAAGCATCAAAATTATACCGCAGTTAACAGTATTCTGGGACAAGCACATTACACTAAGAATGACAACTATGCTCTCAAGAAGGTGCTCAAAGAATGATGGTGACTCAACAATAAAGTAAAAGATATGCCCTTCATAGAGGGAAGCAGGGATTTAACATGTGCTAGAGCTTTTAATTATTTTGAAAACAGAGGTAAAATTATTTTTGAGTGGTGGTTGTTCCGTCAACGAATGGCAATAGAGTTCTTGTTATCTTCCATACTAAGCAAGTTGAGAGCTCCGAATTTTTAAAACAAGCATTTATAATATGCATCCTTATATTCATTTATTTTGATAACTTGACACTCCTCCCAACCTTTGCTTTCACAAACCATGGCTAACCGAATCCTCGGGTGCCCACCAATCAATCTCAAACCATGGAGGAGTGTCTATTTTATTTTCTCAAATCTTTGTGATATTATAGTGGTCTAACCAGCCCTTTGCAAAATTAATGACGAGCAGATGAAGCATGCAAGTCAGTTACTTAATTAGTATGGAAGATAACAAGTCCAACTACTACTTCCTCATGAGCTCGAAACAGTGGCACAAATAAAGAAGTGTTTTGAAGGTTTTAAAGGTAGCACATGTAAATTTACTTGAATGGTTTGAAATGCCATACATAGGTGTTTATGGTGGACTCTTTGGGAATAACTTGGTTTTCAGGGATTTGGAAGCACAAGCATTTGCAGCTTAGTACAAGTGGAGGCTAGCAATAGACAGGGAAGTGACAATTCAAGAGAGCAATAACCGTCATAATCATACTTGCGACAAAATAAAATTAACGGAGGCATAAAAATGATATTAGAACTCTGAGCCAAAATAGATCATCGAGGCTTAATTGACCTTTTGTTTTCAGTCATAACATGTGTAAGCATGTGCCAAGTCGATTCAGATGAATTATTCAGAGGAGGATACCACAATGTCATATTCTACTATGAACAGAACAATGCAAGCAAATATCCACGAGGCATGTTATCTACCATTAATAAATTGGGACTGATCATAAGAGAACATAAACTACTAAGCATCCACCAATAGACATATACCTTATGCGAACCATCTAAGCATGCTCACGTGAATGAATATATGTACAAAAATGAAAACAAATAGAGTTCATTACCAGCCTCTTACCCAACTCGAATTGTCATAAATCATCATTATTGCCTTTTCACTTGTGTGCTTGAAAGATATGAAATAATAACCAAACTCCACGGAGTAATGGATGGTAATAACCCCTGAAACAAACTATACAAAACCAAAAAGAAACAACAAATATTTTTGGGTTTTCGGATTTAGAAACTGAAAACAGAACAGCCTGTGAAGATGAATTTTTTCGAGGACCTTAACATGCCCAGATCAGAAAACTCAAAACAAATGAAAGTTGCGTACATATCTGAGGAACATGCACGCAAAATTTCAGGTCATTCTGATTTTTCTGTGAAAAGTTATGAATTTAACGGTGACAGCAGAAATCTGTCTCTGCGCAAAACAGCAACAACAAAGCAAAATATTTTTGTGTTTTTGCATATTGAACTGAATTAAATACTAAGCATACTAGTACTAGATACTAAAGCAAACTAGCAAGAGAAATAACAGAAATATTTTTGGTCTTTTTGAGTTTTAAGAAAGTAATGCAAAGCATGAATAAATAAAAGAAAGAACGAAAACGAAACATGGATATACAAAGTACCGAATGATAATGATATATAGATGAGTGTGCTATCGGTATACCTCCCCCCAAGCTTAGGCTTTTGGCCTAAGTGAAGATCAATCCCATGGTGCCCATGATGAGGTGTCTTCATGGTATGACGAAGAACCTTCGCCATGGTACGAACTCGAGGATGCTCCGACATAATGCGAGGTGTAGTCCGCGGTGTAGTCCTCCTCGGGTGCTTCCTGAACGAGATGCTGCCCATAGAAACCTTGCACGCTCAGCTTCTCATTCAACTCCACGGCCTCCTGTCAAGATCAAACAAACCAAGCTGGGGCAAAGGGACTTCCCTCTCGTCCGTGTCAGCAAATACCATGCTATACACAAGATGGCCTAGAGTAGAGCTATTAGTAACAAATTGGTGACCTTTCATTGCATCAAGGTCAAGTCTATAAGGAGCAAGTAATTCATTATTTGGATCAATGCTAAGTCCTAGATGTGCAACAATACGAGAGGCTATGATCCCTCCATAAATGGGTCCCTTAGCGGACAAGCGACGAGCAATGAGAGCACCAAGATTATATGTAGTGCTATTGTTAAGTGCAGCGTTAAGGAAAGCAAGATGGAGATGTGAAATGTTACAAGTGTTCTCCCTACCAAGCACGCTAGTACAAAGGTAGTAAATAAAATACTTAATGGCGGGGTATTGGATGTTTCTTATCTTGCCGTGTTGCGCACGGCGGCTGTCATCATCTGTCACCTCGCGGTAGAGTTGCGTCAACTCTCTTGGGTCCCCTTGGATCCTCTTGGTTGTTCCCGAATGTGCAGTACCTATTACATCACAAAACTTGCGCAAAGGCATAGTGATAGGCCTGTCATAAACCTTAAAGGAAACAGTTGGGTTGAACGTTCTGTTGTTAAAATCAAAGCTCTAAACAAAAATCTTGGTGAGCCTGACATATTGTGGACTCTCGTCCATCATATATGTGGTCAAGCCCACCCTCTGCACAAGAAGCAAGAAATCATCAAGTAATCCTGCAGCACGCAAAAAGTCAGTGCATGGGAAAGAAGATGAGTTTGGAAACCCATCATCCCTCTCATCTCCGATGCCCGGTGCCAAGATATCTTCATTGTAGGATCGCCTAATGCGAGTAGTTGATCTTGAGGGCCTTGATACCCTTGGTGCATCACTCTCAAAGACCTCTCCAAAGGTGTGGTTATGCATTTTCCTTTTCTGAAATTTTTAACCAATGTCATAAAAATTGATTTTTAGCCAACTAAATGAGGGGAAACTACTATAGTGACTTGCTAGAGGCTTAAGCATGCATCAAAACTAGTTATTCCAACTTGAAACAAGCATTCAAACTCACTAAACATGGCATCTACAGCAGCAAAATACTCAACATATAATTCACTAAACAAAATTCCATTTGGATGAGCGGAGGAGTCACATACCGGAGAGCAAATACCCCAAATCTCAGCAACAAAGATGGGCTGAGCAAGGAGATAAAAAATCCGAGGGCAAGAACTGTCGGCCCAGTGGATTCTAGGGTGTGCAGAGCCCCCTCTCTCCACGGCCCTCACACGCGTCGATGCCGACGAAACAACTAAGGACCAAGCGGAACGCTTGGGGAGACCCCCGAGGGGAGAGCTCTCTCGAGAGGACTTGAGGGGGCAGCGAAGGGCCTGAAGGGGCTTCCCCTGAGGCCGCCCCCCGGCAAGGCTTTTCTCCCCTGAAGGGGAGTCAACACAACTCCCTCCATAAGGCCTCCAGGGCCCTGTGGAGATACTTCTCTACGAAGCAATCGCTGCAGGGCGCACATGGCCTCTGCAGCAGCCGCAGAGTGACGCGCGCGTCTGCGCGCGATGACGACGGCGCCACAGTTGCCGTTCTGGTGATAAAAGGAGTCAACAAAGCGCTGTGTCCCCTACGCCGCCACCAAGGCTTTCCTCTCTGGCGATAAAGCAGGTGGCCGGCGCAACGCTCCAAACGGCGACATCACCATGGGCACCCCCACGGTCTTTGCAGTACCAGCTGGCCGCTCTGCAAAGACGGCGGCTGCCCTGCCACGAAGGCAGGCCTTGCGACCATGGACCGAGTCCATGGGCACCTCAGCTGCGGTGCACCCCGCTCCACCATTTCGTCGCCATGTGGGAACCCTTCCACTGCGCAGCACGCAGGGATGAGGCCCGGGGCGCCTATATAAGGAGCAGGAGCGCCACCGTAGCGGGGGACTGGCGGATCGATCGATCGCTCATCCATAGACACCCCACAGTAGCTTAGCCAAGCCGAGCGAGCCCAAGGAGGAAGAAGGCCCGAACCTTCCCCCTCAAAGCTCCGCGCTGCCTCGCGAGGGCCCGCGGCAAGCTCGTTGTACTCACCCTCTACTGAGCAATACAGACAAGCAGGAGTAGCGGTTTTACCTCACCCTGAGGGCCGTGAACCTGGGTACGGGCCGGAGTCCATCTCTGTCGTGCTGTTCCTCTACAGGCTCGACGAGCACCGTCGCCGAGCCGGTCGTAGGTCGTTGACCAACGTGTTCAGTCCCCTTCACGAACTTCTCCCCCGAGAGTGGTTATCCCTGTTCCGTGGGAATCACACATCGACAAGAACAGCAAGAACATGATTTTTTCGAGTGTGGGAGTGTTTGGTCGGGAGAGAGAAAGGCAGGGAAGGAAGGAGAGTAAGTGGGGGGCCATGTGGGCCCCACACCATGTGCTGGCGCGGCCCAAGGGCTGCCGCGCCACCATGTGGAGTGGTGGCCCTATGGGCCCCCCTGGCCACTCTCTGGTCCTCCCAGCCCCCCCCCCCCCCCCCCCCCCAGAAAAATATGAATTTTGACATAATTTTTTTAAAATTCTTAGAATTTTCATTTCTGGGCATTTTCTGGATTTTAAGATATTAACTTTAATGCATGAAAATTATTTTTCAAATCATATTCAATTAAAAACTATGCAAACCAAATAGTATTACAGTAGGTAAAGTAAAGAGGAGAACAAAAATGTTGTGTAGCACTTCCATGCACTTAAAACATATTTGTTAGCAAGGTTGATCAAGTCTTGCCACCAAATAAATTTTAGATGACATAAAAGGATTCAAACATTGTGAGACACTCATGTTACCTTATATGGTATTGATATGGATCCAATAACAAGAGTTTTGTATTCTTCTTTATAAGGGCAATCAATACTTCCCACTTTGATGGACCTCACATTAGTAATTGTATTAACTCCAGGCATTTTATCCATTTTCTTGGAGAAATAAACAGTATGTTCCTTGTCATTCACATTGAAAGTTACTTTTCCTTTATTGCAATCAATAACAGCCCCTGCAGTGTTTAGAAAAGGTCTCCCAAGAATAATAGACATATTATCATCTTCAGGCATTTCAAGCACAACAAAGTCAGTTATGATTAAACAATTATTAGCCACTTGAACAGGAACATCCTCACAAATACCAACAGGAACAACAGTAGATTTATCAGCCATTTGCAAAGATATATCAATAGGTATCAATTTATCAAGGTAAAGTCTCTTGTAAAGAGAGAAAGGCATAACACTAACTCCTGCTCCCAAGTCACATAGAGCAGTTCTAACATAATTATTTTTGATAGAGCAAGGAATGGTTGGTATACCTGGATCACCCAATCTCTTTGGAACCTTGCCATTGAAAGAATAATTAGCAAGCATAGTAGATATTTCCTCATTAGGAATTTTCCTTTTGTTAGACACAATATTTTTCATATATTTTGAATAAGGAGGCAATTTAATAGCATCAGTGAAAGGAATTTGTAAGAACAAAGGTTTCATCCATTCACAAAATTTATTATAATGTTCTTGTTCTTTTGTTTTTAGTTTCTTACCAGGGAAAGGCATTTGTTTTTGAACCCAAGGCTCTCTTTCACTACCATGTTTCTTAGCAATTGTAGCATCTAAAAAGGGAGCTAATGAACCAGTATCATCAAGAACAGTAGAAGCATCATCATAAGTAATTTCAGATTCAGTAGGAGTAACAGTGCAAGAAGCTTGAGGCAGTATAACAAGCTTACTTAAAACAGACGGTGAATCAAGAGCAGCAGCGGAACTCAGAGTTGTACCTTTTCTCGTAGTGGATGGTATGATGGGAAATTTCTTATCACCAGGTCTTCCCATGATGAATGAATTTCAGAGAGCAATAGCACACTCAGGTGAACTTATAAATAAAGCTATGCTCCCCGGCAACGGCGCTAGAAAATAGTCTTGATAACCCACAAGTATAGTGGATCGCAACAGTCTTCGAGGGAAGTAAAACCCAAATTTGTTGATTCGACACAAGGGGAGCCAAAGAATATTTATAAGCCTTAACAGCGGAGTTGTCAATTCAGCTGCACCTGTGAATAGACTTGCTCGAGACAGATTATCAGTAGCAACAGTTTCATAGCAACGACAGTAGTGATATAACAGCAGCAGTAGAATAAAAACAGCAGTGATGGTTATAGTAGACATCAGGATTAAAATACTGTAGGCATAGGGACGGATGAACGGGCGTTGCATGGATGAGATATTTCATATAATAATCAAGTCATGGGCATTTGCAAATAAATAATATAAAGCATCCAAGTATTTATTAATCATAGGCATGTGTTCCAATTTAGCTGTGCGTGCTCGCAATGAGAAACTTGCACATCATCTTTTGTCCTACCAGCCCGTTTGCAGCGGGGCCTCAAGGAAAACTACTGGTAATTAAGGTACTCCTTTTAATAAAGTACCGGATGTCATGGTGGTATCACGGCAGATGCCATAGGATGGCTAATTGTGTGGGGCCGATGGACGCTGGTGGATCCGGGGAGGGCTAGCGAGCTAAGGAGCTCACACGAAAGATGGCAAGGAACCACCAAAACCGACTTAGACAGGGAAGAAACCGCAAGAACACACGAAGAACACACTCAAAACCACAAGCAACCACAAACACGCACGATGTACCCAGATTCGGGGCCCTCGTGAGGAGGTAAGACCCCTACTCCTGCCTTTCCTCACTATATATGTGTCTCACAAGATCTACAAGATGCTCCTTGAGCTGTTTTGCCTCTAACTCTAGGATGAACTCAAGAACAAGGATGAACTACAAGGAGGAGAGGAGTAAATGCGCCTATAGTTTTGGCTCTCTCGTTGGTTGGTGTTTTCTCACGGGGGGGATAAGCCGCTATTTATAGAGGAAGGGCCGAGTTACCAGGAAACCCTAACTCCTCTGGGTCCCACCGGACAATGACTACAGTCCAACGGCGATGTCGACATCCCTACCACGACCTAGCGCCGAGCTATCCGACATAGGTCGAGGTAGGCCATGATGCCTCTTTGCCGTAGCCGCCGCCGGCCTAGGTGATGATGCTTCCCCTGTCAGAGACAGGACGTGTCTTCTCCATGCCTTGTGTCCTGTCAGTCAGTTGCCAATATAGTGGAATAATCACATCGCCCTTGTCTTGTACCCTTTGTCCCGCGCCCGTGTCAGGCGGGAGGTGACTTAGCTTCCGTATCAGACGGTTCAGTGTCCTTGCAGTGTACTTGCCCTTGACTTCTGGTCCGACATAGGATATGCTGGACGGCCTTGCTCTACCCGGCATAGCTATGCCGGATCCTCCGTCGTATCCCGGCAGGGATGTGCCGGGCCTGCTTACTCGGAACGCTTTCCAGAGTCCCGGCATGCCTATACCGGAACCTCCTTCCTGCACACAACAAATAGAGAGACAATGCCGACATGGTGATGCTGGCCAGGTTATGTCGGTCCAACCCACGCTAGTTTACCAGTGTTTCCTGCCTTAGCCTCTCCCACGCCGGGTGTATGTCGGCTACCTCCGACATACCTCCAAGCCGGCTTTACTCATAGCCCGAGCCACCCAGGACCCTGCTCACTAGCACCTGTTTCTGATATCGCACAAGAGAATGCCCCTAGGCCCAGCTACACGAAGATGTCTTAGGCTTGCTCCCAAAGACATCTTCGAGAAGCTGGTTCTTAGGAGAACTCTCTGCTTCTGCCTGAATGAGAGTGAGGGGCTGGGGGTCTATTTATAGTACCACCAGGGGAGACAGCCTGGCCCCTGCTTCCTCCAAAGGGCACCTCTTGACCTTTCCCAAGAGCCACCTCCCGCGTACCTCCAAAAGGCGTCCCTTCACCCCCCGAAGAGTCATATGACCTTTGGTGTCAGGCAAAGGATATTTACCACTGTAAACATGAGTATCTTACCCATGCCTTTACCCTACCCGGGGGTAGCCCCCCGACACCGGAGCAAAGCATTAACACTCCATGAACACATGTGATCCTCACATCACAGCCATTCCCCTCGGCTGTCCCAATTATTGTCACTTTGGGACCTCGGGTTCCGGACAATAATATGTGTATAAAACTCATAGATATGATCTAAAACAATGATTATCCTCATGATACAGTAACATGTTCAGATCTGAAATCATGGCACTCGGGCCCTAGTGTCAAGCATTAAGCATAACAAGTTGCAACAATGACGTAAAACACCGATAACGGATACTAGGCACCATGCCCTAATGATATTACAGCTATTACATGAACGATCTCATCAAATCCCTACCATCCCCTCAAGCCTACAGCGGTGGATTACTCACACATGGATGGGGGAAACATGGATGGTTGATGGAGAAGTGGTGGCGATGATGATGGCGATGATCTCCTTCGATTCCCCGTCCCGGCGGAGTGCCGGAACAGGAACTTCTGGTCCCCGAATTGAGTGTCGAGGAGGCGGCGGCGTTCTGGTGGGTTTTCTGGAAAAGTCTTCGCGTGATAGTAGTTTTTAGGTCAGGAGGGGCTAAGTAGCCGAGAGGGGGGTTCGACGGGGTGGCCAAGTCGGCCACACCCCCTCCCGGCGCGGCCAGGCCCCACCCGCGCGGCCACGTGGTGTGGGCGCCTCGCTGCTCGCCTCCCTCTCGTCTTCTGGCTCCGGGACTCTACGGGCAAAATAGGAACTTTGGCGATTTTTCTGGTATTTTTTCTAAAAGTTGATTTCCTGCACAAAAATGAGACACCAGTGCAATTCTGCTGAATACAGCGTTAGTCCGTGTTAGTTGCATTCAAAATACACAAATTAGAGGTAAACCAATAGCAAAAGTGTTCGGGAAAGTAGATACGTTTTGGACGTATCAACGGGCAAATGGATCTATCGCCACAAATTCAACTCTGATGGTACTCTCTCTCGGTACAAGGCGTGTTGGGTTGTTCGTGGTTTCACCCAAAAACATGGTGTGGATTATGATGAGACTTTCAGTCCTGTGGTGAAGCCTGCAACCATTCGAGTTGTTCTCAGCATTGCCACCTCTCAGTCATGGCCCATTCATAAAATGGATGTCAAGAATGCCTTCCTTCATGGCACACTACAAGAAACGGTATATTGCGAGCAACCTTCTGGTTTTTTGGACTCCACACACCCTTCTCATGTTTGCAAATTGCATAAATCTCTTTATGGCCTCAAACAAGCACCACGGACATGGTTTCATCGCTTCACCACTTTTATCCTCTCCCTTGGTTTTTCGGCATCTATTGCATCGTGGATCTTCCACTGCGTATCTCCTTTTATACGTTGATGACATTATACTCACCGCAAACACCATCACCCTTTTCGGTACATCAAAGGGACCTCTTACCTCGGCTTGCATCTTCACAAAGCATCTAGTACCGAGCTCATATCCTATTCCGATGCAGATTGGGCGGGCTGCCCTGACACTCGCAAATCCACCTCCGGGTTTTGTGTTTTTCTTGGAAACAATTTGGTCTCTTGGTCATCTCGAAGACAGCCCACCGTGTCTCGTTCTAGTGCGGAGGCTGAGTACAGGGCTGTGGCAAATTGTGTGGCTGAATCATGTTGGCTGCGGCAACTCCTACAGGAACTTCATCATCCTCCAACACGCGCCACCGTTGTCTACTGCGACAATGTGAGTGCTATGTACATGTCCTCAAACCCGGTCCAACATCAACGAACAAAACATGTTGAGATTGATCTCCATTTTGTTCGTGACCGGGTTGTTCTTGGCGAAGCGCGTGTTCTTCATGTTCCTACAAGCTCCCAGTTCGCCGACATCTTCACGAAGGGGCTTCCTACTAGCGTGTTTCAAGAATTTCGGTCCAGTCTAAACATCACTGCAAGTGTGGTTCCGACTGCGGGGGGCTGCTGAAACACATGTTTACGTTATCATTGTAACAGCTCTTGTACCGCACTTCTCCTAGTCTACCGCCTATTCCTAGATTGTAGGATCACTAGCACTACGTGCGGTACCCCCTGTAAACCAACTATATGTACTCGCTATCTCTGGTAATACAGTATCGATTCTATTCCTATCATTCTGCTTTCTGAACTACATTTTTTTTGGATCGGAGGGAGTAATTGATTTAGAGAGCTCTAGAAATTTTCTAGGCTTTTGTAATTCACAATGTGTAAGTACTTACGAATCTAAATCTAGCCGACTGGGAGTTTTTTTACAGCTCAAGACCTCTATATATTATCAATAATTGTTACATCTGAAATCAAAAGTGGCTGAGGAGGGTCATCTAGCCAAACTGATTGGCTTGAGCCCTTGGCCAAACAAGCTTATTCATGAGATACTGTATTTGCTTCGCTTGATTTACCAATAATGAATTGGACCTTCAGAAGAAAAAAAACGCTGCATAGCGCTCTGTGAGTGTGCACCATTATTCATTGTCTCGACCACGTCCAGGAAATCTGAACTTCGGGATGTGAATGGCTGGGTCAACCCACCGGCTCTCTGGCCCGACCCAAAAAAGCAAGGTCATTGGGCCAGCTGGGTCAGCCTCAGATTTTAAATGGGTCAACGAGGCCGGCCGACTACCCATTGGGTCAGCTGGATCGACCCACTTTCGAGACTTCGAATACACGAGTTCAACTTTTCTGTTAGGATGGTGCCACGCGCACTACCGAAAACAATAGCTACATCTACTGTGTGGAGCTACCCGTAGGTCAAATATCGGGATCGTCGGACATACATCTACGGAAAAAATATCGGCATACCCCTCACAGAGCTGTGTAGCTTTGTGAGAGCTATACCGACGGCATTGCCGTACACGTAAAAAACCCCGTAGGTGTAGCTCTTTTTCTCCTTTTTCCTTTCAAACGGTTAAAATATGATCATTATCGTGTTATAATTTATGATAAAGTGCCCGTATTTGACTTATAGGTGTACCATGATATGGGAAACAACGTCGTCAAACCGAGTTTTCAAATTATTTAAAAAAATATTATTTTCCATTTTCTAAGTGTCAAAAATGACTTTCTTAAGCAAGTACAGAAAATATGGTGAAGAATGTCTCCCATATAATTTTCACATAAAGTAGTCCAAATTCGATGGATAATACATAACTAATAGAAAATTTTCTTGCTTTCCATCTAAATTCGTCTATTTAAATAACTATACAGATTTTCCGATTCAAATTTAAACTACAAGTGTGATAGTTTGCTCCGAATTTTCTATAAAATCATTTTACGATATAAAAGTAGTGGTTACATCACAGAGCCGTCGATACTTTTGAAAAATTCGACCACTTTCGATGAATAGTCATGGTGGACATTTTAACCGTTTTTCAAACAAATCAAAGAAAGTGAAAAAATACTCAAAAACAAAAACCCTATGGCATGGAGTCGTTTTATGTGTACTAGTTTTTAGGAAAAATGATAAACCTAAGTTTTGAAAAACTTGAAAAAAAATCATAAAAAGGTCAATCAACTATAAACATGTATAAGTTTCAAACCAAATGGTCAATGTCTGGGCATTATCGTGTCATAGTTTATGATAAAGTGCCCAAATGCGGCACATAGGTGTGCCATGGTATAGGAAATGACGTCGTCAACCGAGTTTCCAAATTATTTTTAGTAATATCATTTTCTATTTTTTTAAGTGCCAAAATGACTCTTTTCATGAAGCAAGTACCGAAAATATGGTGAAAAATGACCCCATATAATTTTCACATTTTCACATAAAGTAGTCCATATTTGATGGAAAATACATAAATATTAGGAATGGTCATGCTTTCTATATAAATTCTTCTCTTTAAAGGACTCTGAGCCGATTTTCCCAAAATAATTCGAATTTGAACTACAAGTGTGTGTGATAGTTTGCTCTGAAATTATTACAAAAATAATTTTAATATACACAAGTAGTGGTTACATCAATCATCGATAGTTTTGAAAAATTCGACCACTTTCGATGAATAATCATGGTGGCCATTTTAACCGTTTAAAAAAAATCAAATAAAGTGAAAAAACAGTCAAAAATAGGACCCTTTGGCATGGAGTCTTTTTATGCCTACTAGTTTCTAGAAAAATGATAAACTTGAGATTTAACAAAATTTTCAAAATAAAACTTCACAAAAGGTCAATCATTTATACATGGTTTCAAGCCAAATGGTCAATGTATGGCCATTATAGTGTCATAGTTTGTGATAAAGTGCCCATATTCGGTACATAGGTGTGCCATGGTATGAAATAAAAAGTCTTCGAACCGAGTTTCCAAATTATTTTTACAAATATCATTTTTATTTATTTTTAAGTGCCAATTTTTTTCGTGAAGCAAGTACAAAGAATATTGCTAAAAATGGCACCATGTAATTTTAACATAAAGTAGTCCATATTTGATGGAAAATACATAAATATTAGGGATTTTCTTGCTTTCTATCTAAATTTGCTTATTTAATTTACTTTATGCAGATTTGATGTTGGTTCTTTTTTGTTTAAAAAGAAATTATTCATTATGCAAAAGATGACATGGATGTCATATTTGGATTCCACTCATTTTTCTAATCGATTTAGACACTTTATTTTTGAAATTCTGATATACGAATATAAAGATATGAATTATTCCTTATTAAATGGAAAAGGTAAAGATAGAGTAAAATTAATTTTATTGTTATTCTTCAAATATTATTATTACAGAATCATTGTTGTTTATTAATTTTTTTGGATTCAAACATAAGAAGTGTAATATCATGATGCAGGGTTAATATGATTGATACGATACTAATAACAACAAAAACTCATTAGGAAGGAACTCACTAGTTAAGCGTTCTTAGGTTGGAGCAGTTTGAGAATGGGTGACCGTTTAGAAAGTTTGACCAATAGTGGGTACTTTGACCTTAAATTAAGTGAGTGATTTAAAATTAAGTATAGGACCAATTCGGAATGAAAAAAGTTGGAATTATTTTTGGAAAAAAATGCCGACGACCACGGAGCTACGCGGATGAAAGCTATTCCGACGGTGGCCGTCTCCATAGATGTGCGCCAACGGTTTATGGACATATCGACCACAGTGTTACGTTAGAAAAAACTTCGACCATTACTTCAAACTTGATGCCCGACTAGCTCGGAGGGCTCTCAGGCCATCTGTGATTCTGATGTCGCTGTCTTGTGGGTCCACTTGGCCGGTGCCGTCTGTGGTGCATCTAGGTGATGTAACAGGGGACTGCTCCACACAGCAAGGAGCCCTCTCGGGCCATCCGCCACTTCTCTCTCCCGATTTCTAGCGACGCCTCCATCGGCAGGCCGCCCCGGAGGACACTCGGTGACTCCTTTGAGCCCACAGTTGCCTTGGTGTCCACGTTTCCTGAGGAACCACCGGACACCGTCGAACCGAACCCAACAAGCTATCGCTAGAGAGAGCCGCCTGCCCTCTCGCTCCGAGTCGTGGAGCACCGATCCTGCTAGTGGATAACGAGTACCTGGAGTGATGTCAACAAGGTCACGTGTATGCGAAATGATACATGCGAGGTCACCCATGCCGGAACCTAAGAACCTTCACGCATGATCCAGACATGTTCGATGCTACATAAACAGATACCAAAGCTCTCCAGCGACGCCCCAACAGGGTAACAACGCGCGCTACACCGCCGTCGCCGAATCCGAAGGATCAGACTAGGGTTTTTCACCCAGAACCCTGACACAGAGAGGAACCAAAACGACGCCCCAAGAGGAATGCCACACCCGTAGGTGCCGCCGTCGTCGGCATCGAAGCACAGAACTCTCGCTCGGCACCTCAACCGTGTCACTCGAGGCGCGCAACCAACTCGAGGGGAGCATTGCCTCCGCCAACACAAGGCCTCCAAATCGAGACCAGGAAGACGCCACCGCCGTAGCTATGACGACTCTAGGATATCCACCACGCTCCCCTTGCTGCCCACGTAGCTAAGGAGAAGCGTCACCACCGCTACAACGTTGCCCACCACTGAGCCACCCGCACGGCCTCACCATCTGGGGCCGCCGCCTCGGCTTCCCCACTCCCTGAACAATAATGGTGGTCCCGTAACAACCACGACACAACGAGTGCAAGAAGGACCTGTGAGGGCACCGCCAGATCCGGGCCTGCCTGGCCCAGATCCAGCCCACACTCGCACGCTTGCCGGAACCGGCCACTGCATCGTGTGGCCACTGCACCAGCACCGTACCAACTACAGGCAGCCGCTCCAGCCGCGACTGTTCCAGGCCGCCACTGGCCCGCCTGGCCCGCAACAACCCATATTGGGCCATCCCATGCGCTCCCGAGGAGAGGAGAGACGCCCGGATGTTGCGCCCTATGCCGTCACAGCACGCCGACCTGGTCTCCGGCGCTCCGCTCACGGAACCACTAGATCATAGAGGGAGAATCACCACCGAGCTGCACCATTCGCAAGTTGAGTCAGCCCCGCGCAGGCCTCCATGCGGCCGGGGAAAGGAAGGCCTGCCGCCACCGGCACCACGCAGGCTCTGCCAGGCGGCGCTCGTCGGCAGCGGCAGGGGAGGGGATGGGGAGAGGAAGGTTGGAGGCGGCCCTCGGGTTGGCGCGCTTGGTCGCCCGCGGGGGGCGACGCGAGCTCTGAGTTCAGGAAGCGTTTTCTCACGAAGCAAATCAAATGGTTCGGAACAGTTGCAAGTCGACTTATAACTCATGTGAATGAGAATTAACTTAATTCTCAGTCAAGTGACATTATCAAATCCCAGTAGTTCGCTTGTAACTGATGCACAAATTACGAGGCAGATCCAATGATCTAAAGCAGAGTTACACGCCACTTGCAAGTGATGCCATCATGTGTTAATTCTCAGTTAGCAAAACAGTTTTATTAAATAGTAACCGCAGTGGCCTGGCTAGCTCCCCTGTATCCGCCCCTGCAAACTAGCATGACACTGAAAACAAGCGAATTTGTTACACTTTTGCACTTACACGCTGTTTGGTTAGGCATCACGTTGTTGTGGCCAGCGCCACAAAAGAGTGCTCGGCAAACCCGGCTGGTACCGTCAAATAGGTTGTTCTTCCAACTGCAGCCAAACGCGTAACGCGAGAAGACAAAAAAAAATCTGACACCTTCCATGCTCCTCTCACACTCCATGCAAAACGCAGCCAAACCAAACAAACAACACTAAAAAATGCAATTCTACTAACCCACCATTTATATGCAAATCATTACTTTCTGACCCGTTTGGTTGCTACTACCTCTGTTTTTTAATATAAGACATTTTAGTCTTTTTTCACATTCATATGTCTAAACTTGTATCTAGATATATTTTAGTATTTATATTCACTTATTTTTGTGTGGATCTAGACAGCATGTGTAATAGTTAAAACATGTTATATTAAAAAACGGAGAGAGTAGTTGTTTGGGCTAACTGGCCGGCTAGCCCTAGGACAACTCAAATACCATGCAGTAGACAACATGAACCAAAGGCGCCCTATGTTGGTGTAGAGACTGAAACTGGTATAATATTAATACACTTTATTTTCTTTATCGACCTTCTGTTGTGTTGGACTCGAGGGGACGGACTTCCTCAAAACAGGATTTCGCCCCGCTTTATAAATAAAGCGCCGACGAGCAAACAACCACAACCACAGATACAATGAACTTAGACTCTTGTTTTATTACGGGGAAGCTCCAATGAACGAGAAACTAGAAATGAGTTGTGGTTTGGTTGATGAGGTTGAATGACGATCCCAAAGGCACGGATAAGTGATCTAAAAATTAAGAATAATTCCGGAGATTTATAAATGTACAATTCCTAAAACCCCGTGGGTTTGTGCCTTTATCTTCACATTTTCAAATCAGTTTGCGCGTTGGAGAATCGTAGTAGATAGAATGCGAGCCGTATCTTCGGTGGACTCATATCTGGTGTAGTTTACGGGGGCAATTCTCTTCAGACATTCGCAAACGAGCATCATCCTCTGTCCATATAAAGATTCAACCACAATTCTCCTAGTTTTCTCTGTCTCTCCGATCGCTATCTCCTCCTCGCGCGTGGCACATGACTCGTCGCGCCTCCGTGACCATGGTAGAGCTGGAGTCGCAGGAGGCGGCGACGACGATGAAGGTGGCCTCGGCGAAGCACGTGGCGGCCACCGTAGCCCTTCGTGCAGGCGCCACCGCTACGTCGCTCGCCGCCGCCATCCTCGTCGTCACCAATCGGCAGCAACGCTGGGGCATCGAGGTCAACTTCACCATGTTCGACGTCTGGGTGTACGTAAAACCAGTCTCTCGCGCCATGCAATGTCGATTCCTTCTTCCTCCGTTCTTTCAATCGATCGATCTCCGCTTCAACTAGCAGATTGATCGATGATGGCGGCGGCGAGGGTGTTTAATAAGTCTGTTCTTTTTTTTTTATGGTTGATCAGGGCATTCGTGGTGATCAACTTCTTCTGCGCCGCCTACTCGCTGCTCACGGCGGTCTTCGCCAAGAAGCTCATCGGCAAGTGCTGGTTGCACCCCGTGGATCAGGTACTACGTGCTGACGAACTACCCATCTAATTACTGCTTAAAACAAATCCATAGCTCCATGTAATGTCGATCGACTGACGGACGGCGACGTCGCTTTGCTCTGTCGTGTGTAGCTGGTGGTGAACCTCCAGACGGCAGCGACAGCGGGCGCGGGGGCGATCGGATCGGTGGCCATGTGGGGTAACGACGCCAGCGGGTGGTACGCGGTGTGCCACCTCTACAGCAGGTACTGCAATGTCGGCGCCGTTGCTCTGGCGCTCTCCTTCGCTGCCTTCCTGTCCCTCGGTGCCGCCTGCGCACTATCCCGCTACCCCAGGACGCCGGCCAGACGGTGAATTAATCGGCACATAGTATCAGAAAGTTCAGAACCTTGATTAGTCTCATTGCCTACATATATCAAAGTTGATGTAAATCCTGTGAATTTTTCAATATTCTTCTTGTCGTGTTGGAACTTGGAACTTACCTTGATTGATTCAGCACTAGCATGACCATGAGAAAAGAGACGCATACCTCATATCATAGTGCAAAATTAAGCTGGCTATCTCTGTTCTGGGGACAGAGATGAATATCTTACAAAAAACACACCCTGAATATGATCCTGGTGTAAACCGACCGACAGTCGCGGCGCAAAAAAAAAATTAGCTGAGCAATGCAGGGAAAAGTGCTTAGGAGCAGCCCAGGATGTCAGCTTTGTTCTACAGGCCGATCTACTACACAGAGGAACGCAGCTACATTCACAGGGTGAAGAAGGCTCATCCGCCATTGCTGCCGGCGTTGAGCGCTTCATTCGACTTGACAAAACGGCCTTTCACCCGCTTCCGGGTGTCCGCCCTCAGCTTCCGAGACTCATACCGAATGTGCTTCTCGTACCTGCAGGGAGCACAAGAAATGCAGTCTGACGTTAATATGACCGGCTCTAAGGAGCAATGGAGAAGGCGGGTTAGGTATGAGTGTCCATGCCTGCGATTCTTCCTCTTCTCTTTGTACCGCTGCATCGCGTTATCCCTGTTTAGCGCGAGCGTCTCGCTGTCGATCTTTGGGGTAGGCCTTTCAGCTCCGGTCGGGACAATGGTTTGATCACCAAAGGAGATCTCCCTAGTGGGAACTGCTCCTCGGTCATGGCAAGAGCTCGCCGAGGGCACTGAAGCAGGCACATGACTGCCAGAGGTTGTTGGTCCATCGGCTGTCGAGGTGCCTGAGCTAATCTTCAATCGCTTGTTGCTCGCAGTGCTCGTCTGCGAAGGAACAAAAAAAGAGCAAAGGACAATATCATCAAAGGTATCACAGATGCAAGAGCAGACACGGAAAATTTTATTGAAGGAGATTTTGTACTTTTGTATATTGATGCAAAACAAAAAACACGTGGTGGGTCTTCCCATATAGCGATTATTAGCGCTGAAAAAAAATGGCCCTCAATGTTTCACAAAGAAACAAGAAAGCCCCATAAATTGGTGGACCAAAAGGAGGATGGAACAAGGATCTGTATGGTGGCCCATAACTATCCCTGTGATTGAGAACAGCTAAAAGCGTTCACACTAAATGGGACCATGGAGCCTACTTTCACAAGAACAGACACTTCAATGATAAGATCGAATTAGGAACACGGCAGCCTAAACCCATTGAAGAGAAAGTGCCACATCAACATCAGTGAAAGATCTACTGCGAAGTCAACTGGAAAGTTAATAGGTAGAGGAATGACTGTGCAGATGGGATGTCGGTACTCGGTATCCCCATGAATATGCACGTCTTAATCAGGTTCAGGTCGAGCCGATCCGTTTCAATACCTTGTCAACATTGAATTTTAATCAATCATTTCATAAATTACCCTAACCGATTGCCTGGTATCTAGACTATCCAATGCATATGGCTTATATATGTGTTGCTTACTGAGGAATAAATACCAAAAGGCCCTGACAGTAAAGTAGAGGACTCAACGTATCTGTAAACAAGGCATATTTTACCAGTAATGAGCTTGGACTTTCCTGTCAGGTATGCCAGGTATGGGGTCAGCACACTGCATGTGAGATATTGTTATCACATGCTTCGGCTGCTAATGCAAGGGGCTAATTTTGATACTAGCATGCTTAATTGGTAACACTATTGGGGCATGTTACATTACATTAGGCATCTAATCTGCTGGATAAGCAAAGGGCATGTCTGTATACGTTGAAACAGATGGAAAAGGGACTTACATTTTTTGATGGCAACTGGCAGATATTTGTGGACATGATATCTTCAGCAGCTGCACAGTATCCTGAGTCGTAAATATCTTCTAGATCTTTCGCTGTCCCAGAAGAAATTTCCTTGAGCATGTCATTGTAACTTTTGATCATAAAACCTCCATTGTTTGAACCGAATCCAACTTCGAGTGCAGAGTTCTCACTGTGGTTCCTTGATCTTCCTAAGTTGAAATCCCATATCTGCCGGGCAGATAACTAGTGAATTGTCAGTATTTTCTTTCAGAAGAAACTCATTCCAGACTAAGATTAAATTATGCAACTATTCGTCAAAGAATATCCTTACTCAAATGTCAATTCCGAAAGCATAAATAGGCCTATCAAATACTATTCTGAAGGTAAGTTATAATTGTACAGATCAGAGTTTGAATAAATAATATGACCATCAGTTTCATCAACATCTTTGATCTGATTTGCTCAGATATGAGGATCCATTCCATGTTCGAAAAGTCAAATACTCCAGACAATTCAGTAACATGCAAAATCATACAAGGCACACTTGCACATCGCGATAGCAACATCACCTCAGAAATTCCGGTCTAATTTGCATTATTGGTAAAGGAGCAAGACCTTTCATTATCATCCAACGTGTGCATTCAATGTCTCTAAAACAGCCCGATCCATGAACCTACATGGCAACAACAGTCTGTACTCCGGTTTCAAATTGAAAGATCCGTGCCATAAATGGTGAGCGGAAAAAGGGTAAATTTATCTCTATGCAATGCCAATGAAATCCATCTTTTCTTCTGGCTGACAAAACCTAGGAAGAAAGCTGGATAGTCCATGAGAATCACACAAGACCACCAGATCAAATACTACAAAGGAATGGAAGCTAAACAGAATTGATTTGCGCGCGACGTTTACGGTACGAATTTTGTCTGATACCTGTGATCAACCGTCAGAATCGTGGATGTATGAAGGAGCCAACGGCGGTGGAATTCATCGGATGCAGATCGTACGTGACTTTGACGGACGGATAGCAGCACTAGAAGCTAAATCTCCGATGGCTTTGGAACTGACACACTAGTCTATCCATCATATCACCTAGTACCAGATATCATGGTTGCATTTCGCAATCTGTTTTGTCAATGCTGAAAATTAAGATTTCTCACGACCATGAGATGTGTTTCCCCTAAAAAACATGTGCTACTGCGAGGCTACCATGGTGCCGGCTACTTTAGAACAATGCAACTAAATTAGACGCTCATAAAGACGACTATGAAAACATTTCGCAGTACAATTTCTCTGAAGGTTGACTGAATTCCAGCATGTAAAATTTCAGTAAAGTTGGCATTTTTTTTACCTGGGTGGGTGGCACTGAGGAAGGCGGGGTGACCTCCCATTGAAGTTGCTCCGCATCATCGCCGCGGCGATCGCTGCTGATGAGCTCGGCGCAGTTGGCCGGGGGCATCATTAGCAGGGACGTGTACGGACACTGCGCCTCCGGAGTAGGAGGCAGCGGCTGCTTGTCCGGCAAGCGGCCGCTCGCACCGGCGGAGGACCGGCGAGGCGTGCGGGGGCTCAGATCCGAGTACCCTTGCGGCTGCGACGTTTGGGTCTCCCGCCGCGCCATCTCCGCGAGCTGGTGGCCCAGCGCCTCCCCTTTGAGGGGGCGGGAGACGGCCAGCTCCGGCGGGTCGCAGGGCACGTAGAGGTCGCGCATCTCGGGGTCGACCAGCATGGAGTAGTCGAGGGAGGAGAAGAAGAGGGCTTCCTCCTCGTCGTGGCCGCCAAAGGCGCCGCACCCGTCCTTGGTGATGGAGCCGCCGCCGCCGGGGAGGAGGTCGAGCCCCCAGGAGGCGGCGAGGTCGGCCGCCCCGGGGCACCCCGAGAATCCCTCGACGGGCACGCGCGCCGCGCCGTCGCAGCCGCCGTCGCAGTCCGCGCAGAGGAACGCCGGCTCGCCGCCCCCGTCCGCCACGCGCGCCGCGGCCGGGCGCGCCGCGCAGCCGGCGCAGAGCGGCGCCCGCACGTGCTTCCGGGAGAGCGCGTTGGCGGCGTGCACGTGGCGGTCGCAGGCCACGCAGAGGCGCGCCGCGTCGGCCCGGCAGTGCAGCGCCGCCGCCGCCTCCCCGCAGTAGTCGCACGGCCACTGCTGCCCGCCCTTCATCTCCAGCGGCGCCTGTACGCCACGCCACGCCACGCCGCCGCAACGGAGACCAAAGAAGCACCACGTACGAGACCGGAGGCTCGGGAGGGGGAGAGGGTGGTGGGTCAAACGGCGAGAGGGTTTGCTACTTCTTCTTATCGCCGCGCGGCGCTTTTAGCTTATCGGCGAGCGACGGCATGGGAGAAAGGGGACGCCGGATCCGCTGTGCCGCGCTCAACACCGGGAGCACGGGTTTTCTCTTTCCACGTGCCGCGCTGGGCTTTGCTGAGATGGCGGGTCCGGGTTGGTGGGTCCGGAGAGGCAGACGGAAAATATCTACCGATGAGGTGGGAGTGGGGCATCGGGAGGCTGACACGGTGGGGCATGGGGGGTGGGTCCCAGATGCGGTGGAAAGAACTTGGGCTCGTGGATTGCTGACAAAATGACAATCAAGCCTGCATGTGTGGTGCACTTTTAGGCAATATATATGACTCACATGCCACCGTTTTATTTTATTTTTTAAAAGAAGAGTTAAAAGGGTGATTTTGGTTCAGGCTTGGGTATGTTTGCTCACAACCCACAAAATCCAGAGATTTCACAAAACTTGAAATCTAGACATGCCAGAGAGATCTACATGTGGTAATGTTTTTCAAGAAATAAACAAATAAAAAAGTTCCCCTTTTCAACAAAAAAAGTATCAAGTGCCCATGAGAATCATCCATCATTATCAAATGTATGATACTTTAAGGACATCTTTGGATTGTAGGATTTTCAAAAGAATTTTATAGGATTCCAATTCTTAGGAATATTTTCTATGGATTGTCTTTGGTTTGGTTTAAATGAATGGTGTTAACAAAAATCATAAGAATTAGATTCCTATGTCTCAATTCCATAGGAATTTGAACAACCACTACAACCTCTTTTATACACTCAAGTGTGTAGGACCCAGGCACTTTTCCTATGTTTTTTATGCGTTCTATTCAAACGACAATTCCCGCATTGTTCATGTGTTTTGCAATCTCCGTTTTGCATTTGTAATTTTGCAAACCTGTGAAATTTCTGTGTTTTCACATTCCTATATTTTTCAACCTTACCATACAAAGAGGCCCTAAGCTACTTTTTTTTTGAAAGGAAAGCGGTGAGGGAAGCCCCCACAGCGAGTTTTTTTTTTCAAATAATAAGAACCCAAATTCGCGCCCATGAAGACTTGAACCTGGGTGGCTGGGTTGTACATCCACTCCACTAGCCAAATGAGCTGGGCTCACTTCTTGCCCTAAGCTGCTTTGACTTATGGGTTTTTAGATACGACTTTTATTGATTATGCTAGATATGAAAAGCCACAAGAGGGAGAAAAGAACCATACACATGAATCCCTACTAACCTGCTTGGGACCAAGGCAGGCAAGAGAGCAGCTTCATCAATGATGAGCTAGATAAGAGCGTTAATGCCAAGGAGATGTTAAGAACACCATTCGTTTTTAAGGATCCAGATTACGTCTCCAAGAAAACCTTGATGATCCTAAATTGCTCCATATCTATTTGATTTTAGCTCTACTAGAAAAGAAACGAGTTGAGCATGAGGTAGAATCTAGGTTGAAAAAGAAGCTTATTTTTTGGTAAGACTATCTCTCTCGATTTTAAGTCGATAAAGATTAACTTAGTAGGTACTCCCTCTATCACAGTTTATAAGGCATGCACGCAGTTTAAGAAAAAAGTTTTACCTTTATATTTAGTCAACAAAATATGAATTATATGTCACAAAAATTATACCATTTGCTTTATATTAAAAATATTTTTTTATGATATACTTTTTGTAATATAAACCTTAAATTTTGTTGACTACATTAATGGTCAAACTTCATTCTTAAACTACGTATGTGCCTTATAAACTGTGATGGTGGGAGTATATGATAACATTTTGGAATAATTTGTTACTTTTTGGGAAAAATAATAATAGTTCGTTACCTTTCAGAAGATATGAGATTCTTTTAGTGTTTTACAAGGTAACACTATCTATTTGCCACAATTCCAGCTAAAGGTTGTCACCGTCTATCATTCTCTGGCTTTTTGGACCTCTCTGAGGCCATGTACAACGCAAGGTGCGTAGTGAGGTTCTTATAAAAAATAAACAAACTTTTTCATAAGCATCGATGCTTAATTCTATGGAAGAGGTATATAGTTAAGCATTTCTCTTGCGTAAATAAGCACCGGTGCTTAACACAAACAAGTTTATTTTTCTTACCACCTCTATAAGCACCTTGCATTGTACATGCCCTTAGTTGACTCCAAAGTTGCCTTCAAGATCAACATGAGATCACTACAGTTCAGGCCCTCTTTGGATTGAAGGATTTTCATAGGAATATTGGAGGATTCCAGTCCATAGAACTTTTTCCTAAGGAATCCATTTGAATCAAATGAATGACATCTTCAAAATTTCTATGGATTGCATTCCTACACCCCCAATTACATAGGAATTTCAACATCCACTCTTCTTTGGATCATAGGATTAGAAAAAAGAGGAATTGGAAAAACACAAGAATATTGAAATTCCTATGGATTTGTTGGAGATGACATTCCTCTGATCCTAAGGGATTAAATCCTATGGATTGGAATCCTCCAATATTTATATGAAAATCCTCCAATCCAAAGAGGGTCTAATCTCTTTTTTACACTCACTCGCATAGGATCGAGGTACTTTTTTTGTTTTTCGATGTATCATTCAAATGACCATTCCCGTAATGTTGCTCTGTTTTGTAATCCTCTGTTTTACACCTGCAATCCTATCAAATTTCAATGTTTTTCCAATTCTTCTGTTTTCTAATCATGTGATCTAAAGAAGCACTGCATATGCGACTTATCCTATAATTTGAACAAAGTTAAACTCGCTAGTGAAGCTCAGGGGCAAATCTAGCAAAATAAATCAATGGATCCATCTTTATGTATACGTACGGTCTAAGTCTAACAAAGTGATAAATGGTACCAAGGAGCTATTTAGTCTAGATTAGCTCAAATTCGTGAACTGAATCCAACTTTTACACGCCAGCTCCACCGCTGGGCGACCTAAGTCTAAATCCCACAAATTTGACATGCCCATGATGGAGTTGCACTAGACTCGCAAAGGAGAACGGCGTTATGGCAGACAAGATGCACAATCAAGAACCATTAACATATCCACACGACAAAATACATTATGAGTGATAAATTACTTAAAATCTAGCCAACCTATCATGTAAGAACAAACATGGTTAATTTACAACATAACTTAGTTTAAATTGGGATGGTATGATTATGGATATAATGGTAGATCAACCTCTAATTAAGGACCTCTCTGCCGCCCTCGTCTGCTCGTGATCTAGCCACTGTAGTTCTTGTAGCGCTTGGCTAGCTTCTTTTAAACTTGTTCTTGCATTTGTAATCAGTACCTTGTATCCTAGCCGGTTGTTAGCTTTATTAATTTAAAGCTGGGCTCTTCGAGCCTTTTATCTAAATAAAAAAACCTCTAATTAAGGATATGTTTGGTCATTTGTCATGATTCAGCACCACAACTCCTCGCAGGAGCGGAGCCATGATCGGGCCGGAGCCCTCTTAATTTAAATAATTCTATCGCTGCACGTAGACCAGGGTCTTAGTACCCGGGGTGGCTCCTCTGCTCCTGACATAGAAGTGATAATTTATGTGATCTAATATTAGAAAGAAAAGCAAACAATCCCGGAAGATAAGATATGTCATGAGAAAAAGAACATGAACGTATGAGCTAGCACATGATCCTGTACAGAGCAAGCGATGCTAAACATCAAGCTTAACTTTCCACGTTAATTGCGAAGTTGAAGCACTACCTCGCGTAGTTTTTTTTTTAAGGATACGTCCTACCAGACGTATCGGTTTCAAGAAGGAGAGGCCAAGCAACGCGTTTCGGCACATGTGCCCGAGGGACGCCCAACCGAAAAGGAAAAGAAAAAAAGATCACTCACCAACCCTCCACCTCTCAACGAGACCTAGACAATCCCTAAAAAGACCTGCTGCCAACCAAAGCACTGCTTCTGCTTCCACCATCTTGGTCGCAGCCTCCACCGATGGCGCGTGCCCCTCGAAAACGACATTTTTTTTGTGTCTCCACAAGCTCCAACAAATAAGGGCAAAGGTTGTCCACAAGTCTTTAGCCTCTCTCCCTCTTACCTCCTTTGAGGTAAACCATTCCATGAGAAGGTCACCGTGCTCCGGCACCCAATCAGCCTTCCCCCACATCCTCAAGAAGGAGGACCAAACCTGTCGAGATAGGGCACAGCCTAGCAGGAGGTGATTGATGTCCTCCTCCCCCTGATCGTAGAAAGGGCAGGATGCCGGTCTTGGTAAGCCTCTACGAGCCAAGCGGTCAGCCGTCCAACACCTATTCTTGAAGGCCAACCAGAGGAAGAATATGCACTTATTTGGGGCCCACGATTGCCAGATCTGCAAGGCCCCCACCATCTCGGTTTTGCCCTGGAAGAGAGCCCTGTAGGCCGAGCACGCAGAGTATTTGTGGTTTGCCTCCCAGTTCCACCGAAACTCATCGGCAACACCCTCAGAGAGGGAGAAAGCCGCCACACTGTCCGAGAGGGATAGCAGTTCGTCGAGCTCACGCGCATTAAGGTCAGGTGGGACGTCCTCCAGCTATCCACCAGCGAGACCCTGACTGACAGTCCTTGAGTCACAGGCTCCCTTGGAGACTCTGAGGAGGATGTGTGGAGCCAGATCCCGCACACGCCCACCAGGCAACCACCTGTCACTCCAGAAAAAGGTGGCAGTCCCGTCGCCCACAGCCGAGGACGTCGCCGCCTCAAACAAATGCCAGACCGTGCGGAGAACTTGGATGTTGAACTCCTGCCACGGCTTTGTGTCATCCGTCCGGCTGAGCCAAAGCCACCTCGCCCGGAGTGCCTTGTTCATCGGTCTCAAATTTCGGATGCCTAGTCCCACAAGGCGTTTGGGCATACAGACCCGCTCCCATGCCACTAGACAGTGGCCTCCACGGACGTCCTTGCGTCCCGCCCACAGGAAACCACGGATGATCTTCTCGATGGCTAGAATGGTCTTCACAGATAAGTCCAAGGACATCATGGCGAAAATCGAGACTGCCGACAGAGTGGTCTCCCGCCTCGGTTGAGCAGCCCCGCCCGCCACTTCGGGAGATGCCCAGCCACATTGTCCACCTGGAACTGGAGCTGGGCGGCCGTCGGCTTGCGAAGGGAGAGCGGGAGGCCCAGGTAACGCAGCGGGAAAGGAAGCACCGGGCAGCCCAGCTCCCGAGTCACCAACTCGGCTTCTGCCTCTCCATAGCGGATGAGGTGAGCTGAGCATTTGTCGAGGTTCACCCTTAACCCCGAGGCTCCCCCAAAGTCATCTAGCAGCCGAGCGAACACGTGGAGGTCCCTCGCTAGGGGCCTTACGAACCACATCGTCCGCATAGATCGACGTGCGGTGCCGCAGGCCTAACTCTGCCAAGCGTGACAGAAGTCCACAGGCCGATCGAGCTGACCTCATCGATGAAAACAAATTAATTTCTGAAACCGATCGCGAAATGCGCCGATCGACAAGCAGCTCATGGGGCGTGATGTTGCCACATATATCACTGTCGACTGCGTACGCCGTCGAAATCGTCCTAGCTAAAGTCTGGCTTGTGATTTAAGTGTTACTAAGATAAATTTCGAAAAACAAATTAGTATATGCAAATGACGTGACTAATGTAACTTTGAATCTTTGCACATTTAAGGGTAGTTACGTCTACATGGGTCATGCACTTATGTTTTATGATAAATCGTGTTTTGATTAAAAAATTAGCATGCTATGAGAAATAGCGACAACCGGCCTCTTCCAGATGCTATGAGCGTGCTATATGAAAAAAATATAGTCTAAAAAGTGGCAGAACAATAAGCATAACCACGTAAAAAACATGATCCAACCAATAGCGATGATGTCTTTTAATTTAGAAGAGGAACCAGTAGATTGTAGTTCATCATAAGACAAAAAGAAAAGAATTTTTGCTTCTTCATAAGTTAAAAAACTTGGTGATCTTGACTGATAGGATGGAAAAAAAACGCATGTTAAAGTTATGAAGTTTTAGCGTGCTATTTCTTGAATAACGTTGTGGCCCACGAAAGTGATAAATATTAGCATGAACCATTAACATATGTTATAGCTTGCTATCATTATCGCAATTTTAAATATTACATCTGAAAGTTTACTACGTAAAAATAAAAAGGCGAAAATAAAATAATCATGAGGAGCTTTAGATCGCCTATATAACAGAGGTTTTTTTTTTTGAATTTTCCATATATATAAAAACCACACCACCAGCAAGCCGCCTCATTAAAAACCCTCCAGCCCCCGTAGGTACCCTGGTAGGGAAAAGAGCGCGTCTAAAACTTGCTGGCCTCAGAGTTCAAACAAAGTTACATCCTTAATTACATCGGGAATAATAAAACTAGGGGGATCACCATCCCAAATAGAAAAAGAATTTGACTCCAAAGCAAAGCGAGCTAGTCTATGCGCCACCTTGTTCGCCTCTCGGTTGCAATGCTGAACTGTGATTGATCCAATCCTGGAAGCACGCACGAAGCAGTCCACCATGATAGCTGAGTATGGACTCCTAATCTCGCACTCCCCATTAAAAGCTTGGCATAGTTGTAGCGAATCTGTTTCAACAGTCACCGGTAGACACCCTAGATCTTCAATTAAACTCAAGCCATTTTGTAGCGCCCTTGCCTCCGCTGTGGTAGCATCTTGTAGAAATCGTAGCGGCCAAAAACCCCCCGCCACTGCCTCCCCTCTTTCATTCCTGAGAACAACGCCAGCAGCTCCATCTCCGTTCGGAAAAAAACAGGCATCAATATTCAGTTTATAAGTATTTGCCGCTGGTTTTGACCACATTACCGCATGTGATTCAACACCACGCGAGGCGCCTTGGAAATTTGCTGCCAGCGCTAGGATAGAAAACCCCGAGCGGCTAGGAGAAGCAACTGACTCTCCCTTGACAGCTTCACGCCTCTGCCACCATATGTACCATGCGCTAACCACGACAGCCTCCTTGATACCAATGTTGCCTAACTCGGCCACCACCGGATTATTACTTCGCAAGATTTCCTCCAAAATAACAGAACCTGAGAGTTCACCTGGAAGTACAGAAACAATGTAATCAATTAGACCGAGAGCCTTCCAAACCTCGCGAGCCCGTTCACACCCGAACAACATATGTTTAATATCTTCAGGTCCTTGTTTACAGACTGGACATTGAGCAGAGGTCTTAATATGTCGATTTGCCAGAATCGCCAGACCCGGCAGTGTACCATGCAGTGCCTTCCAAGCGAAGATTTTAATTTTTGCTGGTATCTTAAGTTTCCACAGTATATCCCAGACTGGATTACGTTCCATATTCCCTTGTCCATCCGGGCGCCTAACCCTTGCTCCAAACGCATGATTCCACTGGGCATAATATGCTGATCGCACCGTGAACGTATACGTCTTGGTGAGATTCCAAGCAACGAAATCTTCCAACATATTTTCATTTATGGCGATTTTCTGTATCCTTACCACATTAACTGGTAGGAAATTCTCCTCTAACAACTGTACATCCCAAGAGTGAGAATAGGGGTCAATCAGCTCATTTACTGTCCTTAATAAACACTGTCCTCTTGGCGTAATTACCATCCTCGAGTGACTATCTGGTATCCAATGGTCTTCCCAAATGTTAATATTTTCACCCAAGCCAACCCTCCATATATGGCCTCTTCTAAACATATGTAACCCAGCCACAATACTCTGCCATGTGAATGAGGAATCACTCTTCGGGCCCGCCTTCAAAATGTTACCATGCGGGTAATATTTAGCTCTCAACACTTGTGCACATAAGGAATTTGGATTTGTAATTAACCTCCAAGTTTGTTTCGCGAGCATGGCCAAATTAAAAGAGTGGAGGTCTCGGAATCCCATCCCTCCATCCCTCCATCTTTTTTCGGTATGCACATCCTCCACCAAGCCATCCAATGCATCTTCCGATGATCATCGGTATCACCCCACCAGAAACTAGAGATTGCATCAGTCATCTCTTTACATAAACCAATTGGGATTTGGAACACAGACATAGCAAACACAGGTATTGATTGGATAACAACTTTCAATAAAATTTCCTTACCTCCCAAGGATAATAACTTCTCATTCCACGCCTCAAGCCTTTTGATAATTCTTTCAAGGAGATGGATAAAACTATCACTTCTATCAAGGCCAATCATAGACGGAAGACCTAAATAAGTTTCAGAAATCGCCTCCGTCAAGATATTTAATTCAGTACAAATCTGAGCCCTCACATCGGTGGCTACATTAGGGCTGAAGAAGATGCTACATTTAGCTTCGCTAACCAACTGTCCCGAACTTGCACAATATTGGTCCAGAACTTGTCTCAATGAGGCTGCATTATTCATATCCGCCTTCATAAGGATTAGAGAATCATCGGCGAAAAGTAAATGAGAAACCGATGGTGCATTTCTGCAAACTCTAACTCCTTCAATGCCACGAACCTCCTCTTTATGAGCCAACAAACTAGACAAACCCTCCGCGCAAATGAGAAACAAATAAGGAGATAAAGGATCACCTTGCCGAAGACCTCGACTAGGAATAAACCCCTCTGTCTCCTGGTTATTAAACCGAATCTTATATGTAACTGATCTAACACAAGCCATCAAAAGATCCACAAACCGTTGATCAAAGCCCAGTCGGGCCATCATACTCTCCAAAAAGTTCCACTCTACTCGGTCATACGCTTTGTGCATATCAAGCTTTACAGCACAGTACCCCCATTTGCCTTTCTTCTTCTTTTTAATAGTATGCATGCTTTCGTAAGCCAACAGGATATTATCCGTAATTAATCTTCCGGGAACAAAAGCACTCTGAACCGGTGATATAACCTCATCCAGAATTACTTTTAACCTCATGGCAATCATCTTAGATATAACTTTGTATAACACATTACACAAACTGATAGGCCGATATTGAGTTATAAGCTCTGGATCTGCAACCTTAGGGATTAGGACAATAATCGTATCATTCCATCCGGGTGGGATAACCTTGGTGTTGATTGCCCGCAGAACCTCCTCAGTTAACTCAGCCCCCAACACATTCCAGCATTTTTTGAAAAAGATAGCGTGGAGACCATCCGTACCTGGCGCCTTCATATCACCAATATAAAACAGCGCCTTCTTCACTTCCTCAGCTGAATAGGGCTTCAAAAGATCAGCGTTCATATTTTCAGTCACTTTCGGAACAACTTTTTCAAGAACATTAGGATCTGGTTCCTCAACTTCAGTTGTAACCAGCCCTGCAAAGTATTGGGAAATCATTGGGTTTAAAACAGCATTACCTTCTCTCCAAGCTCCCGAATCATCCTTCAGTTTATTAATCATATTCTTCTTACGACGAGCACTTGCAAAATTATGAAAATAAGTAGTATTCTTATCCCCATGTTGCAGCCAGTTTAATCTACTCCTTTGTGCCCAACGGATCTCATCCTGATCGAGGAGAAACTCTAGCTCTTGGGCCAATTCTTTTTGTCTAGCAACATTTTCAGCAGATACTGGACCCGAAGCAACCTTCTCAAAATCCCTCTGAACTGTGCGAATCTTTCTGTTATTTTTCTGTAATACAGTGCGGTCCCATTGATGAAGGAGCTCATGTACCGCAACAAGCTTCCCAGCTAACCCTTCAGCTCCTGCATGCCTCGTCGATCGTGCCCATGCATTCTCTACCACTTGCTGGAAACTTTTTTCCTTCAACCACTTCGCCTCAAACCGAAGGAAAGATGGACCTCGAACCTCTTGCTGTGACTCTCCTTCAACACACATTAGAATTGGCCGATGATCGGACCGTCCATAATCCAAATTCTGTAGGATAGCACCCACAAATCTATTGTTCCAGGCATCGTTCGCTAGAGCCCGATCCAACCTTTCTCACGTGTGAGGATTAATATATGCGTCGTTAAGTTTTTCAACCGTGTGCCGCGCAGATAAATCGATCACGTGCTGATTTGTTTCTAGCATCTTGTCAAAGTCAGTGGGGTTGGAGATAGGACGCTTTCGTTGTCGACACTTGCACCGATCGGCATGGCGCCGGGATCGATCCCTTTATTATTGGACAAGATATACATTACTTAGGCAGCTAGCTAGCAATGGTCCTCCATCCCGTCTCTCTTGAAAATGAATATGACAGTTTGAAAAGCGGTAATCATCTGTTCAAACAAAGCGTCAACCCCGAACGAATTGAACAGCCGAGTGACCCTGAGCCGTTCCGTACACCCCAAAACTGGAAGCTTACTCAAAGAGCACGTACGTACAGGCACAGGTTTCCGAGAACGGATGATGTCTAGATCTTCTCTCTTGCAACGAGAGCAGCAGCAGCACATATGATCCGTGGTGAGCTGGCGCGCTCGAAGCCTCTGGGCTCTTCCGTACGGCGCCTCACTTAACATAATCTAATCCGGTGCCGTGCTAGCTAGCTTCCCCTCTTTAGACAAAGATACAGACTTTTTTGCAATACAATACTGCAGACCATATCTCCCAAAGATTGACATCTTGTTGGTTAAACAAATGCACGTGCCCACTAATTAGGAGTAATCCCTAGGCCTCACATGCATGCACCTGTATGTGCGTGGTTCATCTCCTAACGGGAATCGCACATGGAGGGTTCAGGGCAGATGAAGCACCATCGGACTTCGTAGCACTGCACCCGTCAAGTTGTCTGTCATAGATGGGCTCATGCTTTCTCGTTTCGGATCATGCAGCGCCGATTGATGACGGATGAGGACGGAGAGTTATGAAAACAAACTCACGGTATACGATCGAAAGCCGTCGAAAGTGTCTCGGGCCAACGCTGAAAGTGTCAGAGGTATGATCCAAACTTGTCTGAGATACCGGATCTCCACAACAACACCCCCGCAAGAGGGTGGCGACGCGCGTCGCCGTCGACTAGACCAAGGCGATTAAGGATTTTTATCTGTAGTCTTGGTCCAGGGAAGATAACCACAACGACGCTCTCAAAAAAGATAATAACAACAGCATATCACTACGGGAAACGCTGATAGTGCCGACGGCATTTGCCGTCCGGCTCAGCACGGCTACCCTCGGCGTAGTGGTAGGCGTAGCGTCGTCGGCGTAGAATCCATCGGCGTAGCGTCGTTGCTGTCGACGTAGTTTTTGCCGTCGGGTTAACAGCTATGCCGACGGCATAGCTCCGTCGGCATAGCTCTACCAAATATTTTTTCGAAAACAATTTTCCAAAAAAAAAGTTTTTTTTTGAATTTTTTTCCAAAAAAAATTCAACATTTTCATTATTATTTCAATACCGATTTAGTCATCTAATTAATCTCATATCACACACTTAAGCTAAGGCCAAACTATCCACCATTAGTCAAACTTCCCAGACGGTCACCCATCCTCAGATTGCTCCAGGCCAAGCACGCTTAACCATTGAGTTCTATTCTAATGAGATTCCAATTGATATGTCATACCTTGTTGCTAGTATGATATCAATCATATTAACCCTCATTCATGATATTACACTTTTTAATATTTAAAATTTTAAAAATAAGATTTGAATAAACAAAATAACTATGTTTAATAATACTTGAATAATAATAATAATAATCAATTATTTTACTTTAGTTTTATCTTTTCTATTTAATAAGAAATAATTCATATCTTCATATTTGTATATCAATATTAACTAAATAAAATATCTGTATCGATCATAAAAATGAGAGGAATCTAAATATGACATCAATGTCATCATTTTCATAATGAATAATGTCTTTTAAAACAAACAAGAACCAACATAAATCAGCATAAAGTCAATTAAAGAGAGGAATTTAGATAGAAAGATAGTAAATTCCTCATATTTAGTGATTATCCATCAAATATGTACTACTCTTTGTGAAAATTAAATGGGTATCATTTTGTACCATATTTTATGTACTTGCTTCACAAAAAAAGTCATTTTTAGCACTTTAAAAATGGAAAATGATGTTTCTAAAAAGAATTTTAAAAATCGCTTCGGCGACGTTGTTTCTCATACCATGGCACACATATGTGCTGAATATGAGCACTTTATCACAAACTATGACACGATAATGGCCATACATTGGTCATTTGTCTTGAAATTTATACATGTTTGTAAATGATTGACATTTTTGTGAATTATTGTTTTGAAAAGTTTGTCAAAACACAAGTTTATCATTTTTCCTAGAAACTAGTACACATAAAAGGAGTCCATGCCAAAGGGTTTCTTTTTTTGAGTACTTTTTCATATTTTTTCATTTCTTTCAAAAAACGGTCAAAATGGAGAGCATGGCTATTCATCAAAAGTGGTCGAATTTTACAAAAATATCGACGGTTCTATGTTGTAACCACTACTTGTGTAACTTAAAATTATTTTTGTAAGAATTTCAGAGCAAACTATCACACAGTTGTAGTTCAAATTTGAATTACTTTCGGAAAATTGACATAAAGTCAATTAAAGAGGGGAATTTAGATAGAAAGCAAGGAAATTCCTCATATTTAGGGATTATCCATCAAATATGTACTACTCTTTGTGAAAATTAAATGAGTTTCATTTTGGACCATATTTTATGTACTTGCTTCACAAAAAAAGTCATCTTTAGCACTTTAAAAATGGAAAATGATATTTCTAAAAAGAATTTTGAAAATCACTTCGGCGACGTTGTTTCTCATACCATGGCACACATATGTGCTGAATATGGGCACTTTATCACAAACTATGACACGATGATGGCCATACATTGGTCATTTGGCTTGAAACTTATACATGTTTGTAGATAATTGACATTTTTGTGAAGTATTGTTTTGAAAAGTTTGTCAAAACACAACTTTTTTGCTTGGTTGTGTTATGTTGATACATAGGGCCATGGGGAACCAACATTTCATCTACTCCGTCGCACGATTCCATGCTCGGCACCCGAAACGGGAGTTCTAGGGGGTAAGAGGGATCGATGTAGCGGGTCGCACCTCGGAGTTGTATCTCGGTTCCCACAGCCTACCAAAACACTAATATACATATGTTATGTGTCCATGCAAGTTTTGGTGGGGTTCCGACGCTCCGGACCCCCGACACGGAGAAACCCCACATCCGCTGGGAAAAAGTCAAACCCGGCGATCTACCCCTTTAAACGGCGCCGAGAGGGGGTAGACGCATGAACTTTTTTGCTTGGTTGTGTTAGGTTGATACATAGGGCCATGGGGAACCAACATTTCATCTACTCCGTCGCACGATTCCATGCCCGGCACCCGAAACGGGAGTTTTCCACCTCTAAGTGCATGAACTTGCTAGGGGGTAAGAGGGGTCGATGTAACGGGTCGCACCTCGGAGTTGTATCTTGGTTCCCACAGCCTACCAACACACCAATATACATATGTTAGGGGTCCATGCAAGTTTTGGTGTGCTTCCGACGCTCCGGATCCCCGACACGGAGATACCCCACATCCGCTGGGAAAAAGTCAAACCCGACGATCTACCCCTTTAAACGGCGCCGAGAGGGGGTAGACGCATAAACTTTTTTGCTTGGTTGTGTTAGGTTGATACATAGGGCCATAGGGAACCAACATTTCATCTACTCCGTCGCACGATTCCATGCCCGGCACCCGAAACGGGAGTTTTCCACCTCTAAGTGCATGAACTTGCTAGGGGGTAAGAGGGGTCGATGTAGCGGGTCGCACCTCGGAGTTGTATCTTGGTTCCCACAGCGTACCAACACACTAATATACATATGTTAGGGGTCCATGCAAGTTTTGGTGTGGTTCCGACGCTCCGGACCCCCGACACGGAGATACCCCACATCCGCTGCAGATTTCATCGCGTTACCCCCATATGTGTACTTATATTGTTGCCAACATTTGATCATAATTTTTGAATGTAATCTGATTTTTTATGGAAAAAAGTGGAAAATAATTTTGTCATGTGGTGAGCCCGACGGTAATGCCGTCGGCATTACTGTGAGCATTATTCCCGTATTGAGCCCGACGGTAATGTCGTCGGCATTATGTTGAGTAACCCGCGGGGATCACGGCGCCGTGAAACCGTGCTTCGATGTGGCCACGTGGAAGGGGAATGCTGACGGCGTTATAAGCCCGACGGTGGCCGTCGGGCTCACTACTGGAATGCAGACGGCATTCTGGCGCCGACGGTCTTTTCTGTTTCGTCGGGCTCACATAATAACCGTCGGGCTCACTACTGGAATGCTGACGGCATTCTGGCGCCGACGGTCTTTTCTGTTTCGTCGGGCTCACGTAATAATGCCGACGGCCCCGACAAATTGCCGTCAGCATTGAAATTGCCGTCGGCACTATCAGCGTTTCCCGTAGTGATACACCGTCGCCGTTAGCGTTCAAGCGCTGCACTTTTGCCAGAAAACTTTTTGACCACATGCTAGTATCCCGGACAACCCGGAGTCACCAAGTCTGTAGGACTCTAGGACACAATTTGGGAGCCGTATTGCTGAAGCGCCCCCAACACCAGGATCACCCGCTGCTCCCTCCCCGCTATCCTCATGTGTAAGAAAAAAAAAGTCACCAGCCTCACGTCTCTCTTCGAAGAGTCGCACGCATGGTCCACTTTTTAGCCCCGCCGCCGCAATATATCTGGTCTCACACCTGTGAAGTGATAGACACCGGCACAAACGAGTAAAAGGCCATGTGGTTTGTTGGTTTGTGCGATTAAAATCAGCAAGAATTCTTAATACTCTTTGATTCTACTTCTACATGATTAAACTCTTGGACCCCTTTGTGTGGTCGCTGAAAAATGCCGCCTTGAGACGTGAAATCAAGGGTCTCTGTCGTGCGAGTAATCGTCAAGAGTTGTGCCCGCGACTCCGCGGTCCGCGCTGCCTGAAACGGACGAATGGACGGTGACCACTTCACATCGACCATATGTCCATATGCACGCAGGTGGAGCCGTGGATTGGAGTCCAGTGGGCGAAATTTTGCTGCTCCTGTGATTAGTACAGCGTCCTCCTTGAGATGGATTGCTTTAGCATCCTTGAGAGAGCACACTAAATAGGTTATTTATTTATTATTTGTATTACATTAACATCCATCAAAAGTTCAGATACATGGAAATACAATACGTGCACTGCTGCAACTAGCAGCATGGCATTGAGGTCAGCGATGACGCCACGGCAATAAGTCAATAAACAACTTCCCGCGAAATCTTGGACGAAGTATATATACTGCACATATGCGCCTGGATTTTGCAAGTGAGGATTAAATTAAACCGGGGCGCCAGTGCTAGGGGATTGCCATGATTAGCGTCTATTATATGCTAGCAGCTCCACTCCAGCTTTGCTTCGTCTTTTGCCATTGGTACGTGACGCTGTATTATATGTGTAACTACTGACAATAATCTGATTAAACTAGTTGCCGACGAGTCCAGAAGCGTCTGTTTGGTCTACAGATTCCAGTATACTTTTGGCTTCCGGATCTAATCTTACCGGTCATAAAGTTGTCTTGTCGTATGCTCTTCGTTTCCGGAGTAAGGGCATCTCCGGCGGCCCGGTAAACGGACCAGGACGTTCGCGGTCCGTTTTTATCCGTTTTTTACCGGACCAGGGAAATTTCAGCCCAACGGCACGACGCAAAATGTACGAGCTGTCCGCGGCGACGCAAACACGGTCCAAATTTAGCCTCGGTTTGCGTCGCCGTGGACGGTCCGCTGTGTCCGCGCGTGTCCACGCCCCCTTTAACCTGGCCCGCTCGTCTTATGTGGGCGTCCCTCTGGCGCAGCCTCTGTACCGCAATAATACGCCGGTACCGGGCGACGTCCACCTCCCCAACGACTGGCATCTCAACTCGAGGAGGGTGTCAGTCCTGCCGGTGCCCAGAGCCGGCGTGGATCGGATGATGGAGATCAGCCGCCGCCGCAACCTCCTTCCCGCCGACCTGCGGGAGGACGGCGCGTTCCACTAATCGGGGTGGGATCGGCCGGGGTTCGAGCGCGACGCTGATGACTGAGTTGAAGATCTTCTTCTCAGCAGTTGGGAAACTTCAAGAGGGAGGTGTGAAGCAGTGCAGCAGCAAGTTTCACTCAGTTATGAAACCAAGGTTATCGAACCAGTAGGAGATGAATGCTCTTCGGAAGGTGTCAACGGCGCCAGAAAAAGTGCTGGCGTCAAAGGGGAGGTTGAAGCCTGCTAAACCGAAGTGCCTTGATCTCCCCGGCAACGGTGCCAGAAAAAGTCTTGTAGCGTGTAGCTGACGTGGAACCTGCATACAACACATTCAATATACTTTGCCCCAACTTAACAGTGAGGTTGTCAATCTCACTGGCTTGCTGTAACAAAGGATTAGACATATAGTGTGAAAAATGGTGTTTATTTGCAGAGAATGAAAGAACATGATTGCAGTAGGTTGTATTATCAATTAAAAAAAAAGGACCGGGGTCCACAGTTCAGTAGTGGTGTCTCTTCATAAATAATAATAGCATACATGTGGGTAAACAAATTACAGCTGGGCAATTGACAAAATAAAGAACTGCATAATAATGCATGTACAAGTCATGGTGTCTAGTGTGAGATTCATTTGGGCATTACAACATGATACATAGACCGTTATCCAACTGCATCTATGACTAATAATCCACCTTCCGGATAGCATCCGCACCCCTTTCAGTATTAAGTTGCAAGCAACAGATTATTGCATTACATAAAGTTGACAAAGAACTATTGTTTTATCCCTAATAGCAACAGTACATTCACAATCTTAGAGGTTGCTGTCACTCCCCCAGATTAAATGAATACAGGAACCCACTATCGAGCATAAATACTCTCTCTTGTAGTCACAAGTATCTACTTGGCAAGAGCATCTACTAGTAACGGAGAGCATGCAAGATCATAAATAACGCACTCACACAATATATAATGAAGCAAATGACATAGTACTCAATATTCATCGGATACCAGCAAACACAACATGTAGCATTACATAAAGATGATCTTGATCATGATAGGCAGCTCACAAGATCTAAACATGATAGCACAATAGGAGAAGACAACCATCTTGCTACTGCTATGGACCCGTGGTCCAAGGATGAACTACTCACGCATCAGTTCGGAGGCGGGCATGGTGATGTAGAGCCCTCCGATGATGATTCCCCTCTCCGACAGGGTGCCGGGAAGAGCTTCTGAACCCTCCCGAACTAGGGTTGATGACGGCGTCGGCTCCGTAATGTTTCGTGGAAAAGTGTTCGGGGGTCTAGATCTTATTTCGTCGGGGGGTAGTTGTAGGCGAAAGGGCGAAGGCGGTGGAGCCCCGAGGGGCCCTCATCATGTGCCGGCGCGGCCAGAAGTGGGGCCGCGCCCACACATGATGAGGCTGCCTCGGTCCCCGTCTTCTCCTCCTCTTCGGTGTTCTGGATTGTTCCGAGAAAAATAGGGACTTTGGCTTTTGTTTCGTCCAATTCCGAGAATATTTCCTTAACAACTTTTCTGAATCCAAAAACAGCAGAAAACAGGGAACTGGCACCGTGGCATCTTGTTAATAGGTTAGTGATGGCCCTTGACGATGATGACGATGGCGCCAGAAGATAGTCTTGCTGAGCACAAAGTACCTACGTCAAAAGAATGTGGGTTAGGTTGAGACTCCAAGTGCAAAGTGTATAGTAAGAGAAAAGACTAATTTTCCCCACGAGGGTGACTCGAGGGTTTAATATCGAACTCTCGGGAAAATGAACCAAAAGCTGTTGTCTACTTATTCTTCTTTATGTAACCTACAAAATAAAGTAGATTGTTTTGTGCCCTCAACCTCACCAAGTGGTTGTCAAGCACAAGGTGTAAGTAAAAGATATATAAATAAATGCAAAACAGAAATAAATATGCAATGGTAATAAATAAAAGTGCAAGAATGGTATAAATGATAGTGGATGATGTTTTTGTGGTTTGTATGATGTTTGCAAGATGTAAAAATGTTTTTGTATTTTTGGATTTAATAATGGCAGAAAATGTAAAATGCAATAAAAGTGTTGGAAAGGTGTTTCTTATGATTAAAAATGGACTGGGGTTCATGGTTTCACAAATGCACTCTCTCTTTTATATAGTGGTAGATAATGCAACATAGGAATTGACATATGAGATTGCAACAAGACAAGTTATTAATAATATGGGCACCACATCCTAACATAGAGATCTTTTTTTTGTTATTAATCTCTTTTATACTCCATCAAGATGCGAACTAAATCATAACAGCTCAGTAATTAAGATAAACCGAGTATAGCTTTAAGTTCAATGACATGAAGTTTAAATAAGAACATGCTAGATCTAGTCATGGTGATAGTGGCAATGTCACCCACATATCCCCGGTAGCATGGTCTTTCCTTTATCCCTAGTTAGGCAACAAAGTAAGGTAAAAACCCAATTGGATCACGGTATTGCTATCAACTTACCACAAAACCACCCCCCGTTACTCCAACTAATGCACACGTTCCCCCTCACACGCTCTCATACACATGTTGGATCAAAACACATAGACAAGAACGGGGTACATAATATGCATCTACTTTCATAACAAAGACATAATATTGGCAATCATCATAACATATATCAACTTAAGAGATCCACCACAAATGTATTACATATATGACCATAACCATGTTCAGCAGCTCATATGGCACTAATTAGTGACTCAAGAGAGAGGAGAGATACATAAGTTACTTCCACAAACCCATCGTTCAGGGGTGGACTACTCCCTGTTCATCATGGAGACGGTGGAGAAGTCGTTAGAGAAGGTGGAGACCACACTGGCAGCGCCCCGCCGGAGTTTCCCCTTCCAATCTGCAGCTCCAGGTATCTGTTTCGTGGTTTCTGTGTTTCTGCGGCGCTCCCTTCCGAAAGGCATCGGAAGACTATTTTTATAGTCGTTTTTAGATCAAGACGAAGCCACGGAGACGAAGATCGACGACATCGGATGCTCGAGGCCCCAGATGGGTTGCTCCACGCGGCCAGGGAATCTGGCCGCGTGGGCCCACCTATCTTGGCCCTCGGCCTTCCACTTTTGCACTTCCTTCGCTCCTACGCTTTGTTCCTTCCAAAAAATGATGTTCGCGAAGTTTCAGGTCATTTGGACGACGTTTGGGTCCCTGAAACATTAAAATATAGAAAAAGGGGTTTTTGACATCGCAGGGTTAATTCCAAATAAATAGGGAAAGTGTGAAATATTCCCAAAATCATTATAAAACATTGATATAACCCTTAGATGATGCAAATATGGATGAAATATGAGTAATACAATGCAAAGTTCATGTATGCATTTTACATGCATCAGTTAGTCCCAGAAAATGCATAAAAATGCTATAAAGTGTATATAAAACATGTAGCAATTGGTATAATATAAGCATGGAACATAAGAAATTATAGATACGTTTGAGACGTATCAGACGCCCGGAGGCGCGCTGGCCTCCTCGGCGATCAGGACTTCGACTACGGCGGCGTCGCACCGCCGCTGGACTGGGAGCCGGAGGAGGAGCCGGAGCACGCCGCGGAGGAGGACGACGAGCTCCCATTGGCGGAGTTCCAGCCTCCGGGTCTCACGGAGGAGGAGGCCGTCCGCGAAGCCATGATCAAGAGCGAGCGGGAGGAGCTCGGGCGCTGGCCTGGCCTCGGCTCAATGCTGAGGGCATCCGCGCTGGAGAGCGGCGGCGCATCAACCAACCGCGGCCCGCCGCTGCTGCCGCCGAAGCAGGAGTGGGAGGAGCACGCGCCGCCGCGGTCTCCCAATCAGTGGGCGCCTTGGCCGGAGACGTCCTCCTCCGCACCGCCACCGCCACCTCCTCCGCCACCTCTAGCTCCGGTGCCCTCCGCGGCGTGGTCCTTCCCCTGGGACCCGCCGCCCTTCTACGACCTCACCGGCGACTCCGACGAAGAGTAGGCGCCGGCGGCGAGGCCTAGACTAGGGCATTTTATTATATTTCCTGTTTTAAATTTCTGTTTTTATTTTCACGTCCTAAAATGTAATGTATCTATTATTAATATATGAAAGTTTTAAAAATATGCGTCGAACCGCTGGGGCGTGACCCAAACGGGCATTCGAGCGTGCAGAGCCCATTTTGTGTCCGCGACCCGACGCAAATGGACCAAATCGGACACGATTTAGTCGCGGTTTGCGTCGGGCCGCTGGAGATGCCCTAACGAATTGCTTCATTCCGGTGTAAACTGGTTGTGTGGTACTTTAAAGTGGTAGAAATTAGATAATTTCATCAATATTTTTTTTTACAATTTTCGTAGGCTAAACAGGTAATTGCTTATACAAGGTTACTGATGCTAAGCATCTTTTCCTACCAGTGTCATTCTATTCATATTGGTAAAAACGTGACACTGATTTTGAACTGTTGTGAAAAAATTGATGCCTCTGATCTGAAAAAAAGTGACAGCTATACTACCAAGTTATGTTGCCTCGGCTCTTTCCAGCGACAGTTCAAACGGATCGGAGGGCGTACATTTTTGGTAGGCTTGACCAGTCCATTTGCTTTGAGCAAAAACAAAAACAAAATTATATCGGCACAAATATGCATGTGTTTTTTTAGGGTAACAAATATGCATGTGTGGGCTACGGTGTTGACGTCGCGCGCAAATACTCTACCACGGAAGCCCAGGTTTCCGAGGCCTGCTACACACAAATAAGGCTGAACCATTCTAGGGATACTCCATCAATTATGTTTCCGTTTCCGGTCCATGTCGTAGCTTTCTCCTTGCCAAAAGTTGTAAAAAAAAAAAGTATATATTTCACTCTCAAATGTTATGATTTGGCTACTATTCACCTTGGACTTTAAATTTGGAGAATGTGTACCCTGAACTTTGCCAAACCGGTGAAATCAAACCATGGAGTGGTTTTGCACCGATTTGAGCTGTTTTGAGGGATGAGGTGGCCATGACGTGGCGCTGATGTGGCAACGATTTGGCAACAAGAGGTTAACAGCCGTTATGACTTAACGTGGGCCCACCTGGCGGTGGGTCTTCGAACCGTTTTCTTACCCATTTGCCCTGAATTAAATGTGTCATAGCGTGGGTCCCACTTTTCAGTGGCTCTGAGGCCGTTTTCTTGCACATTTCCCCTTGGATTAAATGCTCTGCACAGATCGGTACCTCACCTGACGCATTAAATCCTCTCGATCTCTGGATCATTCTTCTTCTCTCTCGGTCGCGACGAACCCTAGCTTCCGCTCGATCCCCTTCTCCTCTCGATCTCTCCCTCTCGCCCGCTCCCCGGACGAACCCTAGGTTGCGTCGACGAACCCTAGGTGACCCCATGGCCGCGTCGAGCGCCGCCCAGCCCCGTTCATCCCTCTTGTCGGCTGCCCCGACTATGGCCTGGAGGTGCAGCGGCGCCACTCCAACACAAGCGACCACGACGGCTGGATCTACTACCAATGCAGGAAGCATAGGGTATGTCCTCAATCGTATCTGTTCTTATTTATTTTTGTTGGGACGGGTAATTTCTTTGCGAAAAGGGGAAATGTTCTAGTCTTTGAAGCTTTGTTCTTTCTTAATAAACAGAGGGGGTGCAATTTCTGGCATTGGGAGCTGCAGTACGTGATGTATTTGATGGACGCGGGTTACATCATGAAAGCAGCTGAAGCAGAAACATTTGGATGGGCAGAGGAAAGGAGGGAACATCTGGAGCTCAAGAATAAGCAAGCTGAAGAGAGGATGGGCCAAGGGGCGCATGATGAGAGGATGATGAAGAGCATTGTGTCCGTGGGGGAGCAACTTACAGAAGCAGTTCTTCTTCTGAAGCTTGTTGTTGCTCTTATGGTTGTGGGCTGTCTGCTGCTTGTCCAGAAGAACTGAACCGTGCAGTATGTTTATCAGATGTGGTAGTTTTAATCAGGTTAGTGTATGTATGTTGGAAGATGTAGTATGTTTATCAGTTGTAGTAGTTGGAAGGTGTAGTATTATGTCTGAACCTGGAAGTAATGAAGCCTGTACTGGCATGTACTGATGCTTCTGTTTGTGTAATGAACCTGTCAGAGATGAATATGTATCTGTTGTTGTTTGTGTTTCATTGCAAAGCATATCTCTAGCATACATTGTTCATAAATTTTGATGCTGCACACATTAAGTTGCATGCTGAATCAGAAATATTCATATTCTGAACAATGTAAAAGCACAATGTTGTAGGTGTCATTTTACATCGATAGAACTGGCACATATACTTGTGCTTCTCACATTACAAAAACAGCCTCAGTAGACAAATGGCTACTTCCTTTGCATATCTTTAGCAGCTCTGTATGCAGCAAGACTGAAAGTGGTATGCTTAGGAGGAGCATCAGGCTTGTATTTGGAGAAGCTCTTCTGGTGGGAAGTTTCACTTGGTCTGGGTGTCACAAATGGCTGCTGACAGAGGTTTACAATTTTCCTGTTGTCCAGCTGGCTGGGATGGGAGCTTGGTTGAGAGTTTGGCTGGGAACTTGGCTTCCTTCTTGGCTGGGAGTTAGGCTTGCTGATTGTGTTGTTGTCTTGCTCTGTTCTTGCCTTTGTACTTGGCTGGATAGCTTGTTGGGAGTCTCTCCCAGGTATCTTCAGTCCTGTAGGCCTGGTTCTTAATGCCTTTGCTACTGCCTCTTCATGCACCACACCACTCTTTCCTTTCCTTTCTCTTGCAGCATCATCATTTTCCTGTATCAAGTGCAACAATTATATAAGGTTAGTGGAAAAATAGTAAGTAGATAAACCTTTCTGTTATCCAGTTGAGTTGTACCTTAGCTCTCTTGTTAGTTTCCAACTCAAATTCATGTTGCTGTTGCCTTCTTTTCTTGGTTCTATCTCTGACTATGTGTGCATTGCCATGGTGCTTGGCCACAGGATTGTTTGTGCAGCTGGACATATTGTGTCCCTTTCGCTTGTAGTTAGTGCAAGTTATTTTTTGGCCAACTCTGCTCAACTTTGAGCCCTTGGGTCCTTCATCTGGTGCCCTTCTCCTTTCAGTTTTGGGCCTTCCAGGCAGTCTAGGTTGTTCAGCTCTTGGCCAGCTCTCTTTACCCTCCATTGGCTCCAAGCAATGATCATATATCTTATTGTAAACCCTAATAGAATAGCAGTCAGCAATGTAGTCATCAATTTGTCTTGAAGAAGCATAAATTGCACTGATTGCATGACAGCATGGGATGCCAGCCAGTTGGAAATATCTGCAAGTACATGTTCTTTTCTCCAAATTGACAGTGAACCTATACTTCTGATATTCTTGCACCTCAAACCCCTCCTTTCCATTCCAGAGCACCTCAACGTTTGTAGACCTTGTGATGTTCATTTTGAGTTTTTGAATATGTTTGGACAGATAATCCCTTTCCATTTTGCTGACTTGGCCATGTTTTGCTGAACCCTGACAGTCATCTTGCGTATTATCCATTCTAGCATGGACACAACAGGCAAGTACCTAGACTCTATTATGTAGTTGTTGAAGCACTCACACATGTTATTGTCCACAGAGTAACAATTGTATCCAATTTACATGAATGCCCTGCTCCAGTGTTGTGGATCAGTGTTCATCATATCTTTAGCTCCATCCACAGTGAACTGAGCCCGTTTTTCTCTGTTGTAGTTGAAAAGCACCCTGTTTGGCGACTTGGCACATCTCCAGAACAATTTTTGCAGGTCATGATTTGGATGTTTTTTCTTCCAGTTTGAGTATATGTGTCTAGCACACATCCTATGCTCTGCCCTGGACATTATGTCCTCAATTGCAGCTAGCAAACCTTTCTGTTGGTCAGATATGAACACCCAACCTGCTGCCTGATCTGCAATCTTCAGGTCTTTGTTCAGCAAAGCTAGAAACCAGAACCATGATTTATAGTTCTCCTTTTCCACTACTGCCCAAGCAATATGGTACATTTGATTGCTGGCATCCCTTCCTAAAGAACATAGCATCTGTCCAAAGCAAGCTCCTTTGAAGAAGCAACCATCCAAGCCAATTACTTTTCTACACCCTGCAAGAAACCCTTTCTTCAGAGCTGCAAAGCACATGTAGAACCTCTGGAATACATGACTACCATCTGGTTGATCAGGGTCCATTTTGACAGCAACAGTACTTCCTGGATTCGAATTTAACAGTGCCAGCTGATAATCAAATACTTTTGAGTATTCTCCTTTGGTTGAATCCATCAATTTCCTAAACACAAGCTGCTTAGCTCTTTTGCACTGAGCTTCAGTAACATCTGCCCCCACTTCTTGCAACACTGTCTGCAGAAAATGCTTGATCTTCCAGGTTGGATTTGCTTTTATCAAGCTGCCAAACCTCTTAGCAAGATAAGTAGAATTGACCAATTTGTTGTCTCTCTTAGGAACACAGTGGTGCTCATCAACTAGAGTAGAAACTTGAAGCCACTTGTTCTTGCTAGTCCTTGATGCATATATAGTCCAAGGGCAAGTTTTCCAAGAACAACTTGCTCTGACTTTACAATGCTCATCCTTTGTGAAAACTAAATGGTGCTTCTCCTTGATTCCATACTTAATCAAAGCCTTCTTCATTTGTTCCTTGCTTCTGAACACCATCCCTAGCTGGAATTTTTGATCCTCTTCCTTGTTGTTGTATCTAGGCCAAATGCTCTTCTTCCTCACAGTTGTCTTTCCACCTTCTCCATCACTCTCCTCTGTATCTGAATACTGGTCATCACTGTCAAAATACTCAGTTTCAGATTAAGAAAAGGCAGCACCTTCATCTCCAGATCCATGTGCTACAATTTCATTGTCTTTGATGATATGGTGTATACCTCTTCCAAGTTTTTTGTTCCTATCATTTAATCTTATCTCCCTTGAAAGTTTTCTCATCTGCTCAGCCTCAGAATCCTCACCAGAACTGACATCAGGAATTGGCTCATATTCAGTGTCTTCATCTGATCCTTGGACAGGTGGTGCACCTTCTGTCACACCTGCATCAACTACATGCTGCTCCAGTGCTTCAGCTAGCTTTGCTCCCACTTGCTTTGCTTCTTGAACTGGAATCACAAGGTCCATGCTATTACAGTTGTGGGATGTGTATGTTTCAGTCACTGCTATTTCAACAAAATTATCTGCCTTCTCTGCCTCAAGGATAAACACCTCTTTAATATAAATGTCTGCCTTTTCAATATCAATCCTCTTGATGGTATCATTGTCTCCCACAAACATGAGGCCATCACTAAGAGTTTTGCCTGGAACAAGCCAATGCGGCTCCAGTGCAACCTTAAAGTCCATTCTACCCAATTCACAGTGATAAATATCCTCTGCATAGCTCATCGGTGTTTCCAAACACAGATCACTTCTGTTCATATCAGTTTCATGACATGCCTCCTCCCCCACATAGTCAACACTGCATCCATCTCTTCTAAAGTAACCCATGGCATGGAACCTGACAGTAATGTTTGGAATGATTGATGTACATACATCACCTCTCAATCTCTTCATGAAGTTTGTATGGTCAACAATCAGGCAAAGTGATTTATGGCCTACACTTACAGCATTCAACATCTCAACTATGTCTGCATCTGACTGTATGCACAACAGCCCATCCATAAGATCCTTCCCAGGCATCTGCCAGTACACCTGCAGCACTTCATCCCTCTCATACCCCAACTGCTTCAACATTTCATCGATCCATAGAATAGACCAAGTCTCTGTGTTACATTAGTCCACAACAGAAGGAGTTCCTTGATAGTAATCCAGATCCTCACCTAGGCCAACGAATCTCCCGTTGTGCTCGATTACAACAGTGAAGCTGCAGTCATCACTGTACTCCGGGGGGTTCTCCTCCTCCCAAGAACGGAGATGAGGCTCACGAGGCATGGCGTCCAAACCTGAAAAAATTCAGAAAACTGTTAACTGACAGAGATTTGTTATCTGACAGCTAAAACCCTCAGCTTTGAAATTCAGAAACTCACCGTGATTGTCCAATTCGATGAAGGAAGCAGCCGATTTTGGTTGCGCGGTCGCGCTGCGGACGGAGCGCTCGATGGCGAGGTTGCGCGGCAGACGGACCACTCGACGGCGAGGTCAAGGTGTTGGTCAAAGCGGGCGGACGGCGAGGGTGACGGAGAAGCAGGCAAGAAGACGGACGGCGAGGGTGACGGAGAAGCAGGCAAGAATATGGACGGCGAGGTCGCATTGTTGACGGCCAGGTCGAGGTTGCGCGACGGATAGAGCCCTCGACGGCGAGCTCGAGGTGGTGGTTGCGGCGACGGAAGCAAACGACGGAGCAGCGCAGCGTCATCGGCATGGCATCTGTCGCGAAACCACGGGGCACCGAGTGGCGGCGACGTCGTTCTCGTGGCGGAGGACGGTGGCGGCGTTTCCCATGGCGTCGTTGTGGTTCTGGTGGTGGTGGAAGAAGCAGGGCATGCAAGGGAAAGGTGGGAGAAGCTGTGCTCTCGTCGTTTTGTCTGAAAAAGTGATAACGGAAAGCCCGTTGTCTGCCTCGGAGGGGAAGGGCTTATTTGCAAAAGAGAACAGAAAGGAAAGGTTATTTCTGCAAAATTGTCGCGCAAACACACCTTTGTCTGCCCGCTCCGCCGTGCATCTTTCTCTGCTCAAGATCGCCGCTCCGCCATGAACTGGCACCCGCTCTGCTCAAGCTCTAGCTCCACCCTCCTCGAGACGCCGCTCGCCCAGACGACGCTCGAGCCTGAGCCTGCTTCGTACCTGCCTGAAGTAAGTCCTCCACCGCGACTCCGCTAGGGTTATGATTCCCCGTTTGTGTCTAAATTTTGATTCCCATTCTTTGATTCAACCTTCGATTCCCAATCTTTCTGATGAATTTTGCATGCCGGTAGATCACGTACAGAGCAGACGCGCCTGATTCAGTGCAGGACCCTGTATTTTGTGGGATTGATGCCGCGCCAATGTTCTATGTCGAATCCACAAGCTGAAGCCCGAGATATTTGTTGCTTTCGAAGGAAACCTGACAGGAAGACGTTTCTACAACTGTCCACTCAAGAATGTGAGTGACACAAATGCATCTCACTGCTGAATTGTCTGAATTTGTGAATTGTCTGAATTTCTGTCAGTTAACACACTAACTCTGAATTTCTGTCAGTTAACACACTAACCCTGAATTTCTGTCAGTTAGCACACTAACACTGGATTTCTGAATTTGTAGGAAGCTGAAAATTGTGGGTTTGTAAGATGGATTGATCCTGATTGGCATGCAGGTTTGCAAAATGCCCTTGCTAGGTTGTGGGCTATGCATCAAGCAAGTGAAAAAAGTTTAATTTAGAGCAATCACCAAAATGCCACACTGCTGCACAATATTTCAGAAAAGAAGAAGAAGGTTGAGAAGAAATACTCCAATCTTGTACAAGATATGGACAACTGGATAGATGAAACTCACCAAGAGATAAGCAAAATGGTACTGGAAGAAGCCAAGGCATCAAAGGTGAATGCAGAGAAAGAACTAGATGAGTTGAATAAGCAAAATGTTCAGATGCTGGAACAGTTGAAGAAGATGGAAATAATGAAGCTGAATGCGCAACTAGAAGTGGGGGAAGTGAAGAAACAAAATGCTCAGTTGCTTGAGCAGTTGAAGATGATAAAAGCTGTGCAAACGGGTGAGCATGAGCAACTGAATGAGTTGGAGAAGCAGAGAGTTCTGTTGCTTGAGCAGTTGAAGAAACTGCAGGAGGGTGAGCATGAGGAACTACAACATGTCAGGAAGCAAAAGTCTCAGTTGCTAGAGCAGAATCAGTTGCTTAGAGCAAGGCAGAAGGATGAGCAAAGGAATTTGGAGAAAGAACAGGAACAAACAGCTAAGCTGCTAGAGCAGTTTCAGATGTTAAAAGCTATACAGAAGGGTGAGCAAAAGGAATCAGAGGAGCTGAAGCAACAAGTCCTTGAGCAGAAGGAGTACATAAAGAAGCTAGAGTACAACCTCTATGACTTGTTCAACATCAGTGAAGCATCCAGAGACAAACTGAACAAAATCAAGCAAATATGTGATGCACCGGTGTGGTGTTGTTGGGAAACCCCAAGAGTAAGGTATGAAGTAGTGTAGCAGCAAATTTCCCTCAGTTGTGAAACCAAGGTTTATCGAACCAGTAGGAAAATAGAATTCTTCCGAAGGTTGCTGCGGTTGACCTTGGCAGGGCGCACTACCGGTGTCAACCCCGAACGTGGAACCTGCACACAACACAACCAAGATACTTTGCCCCAACTTAACAGTGTGGTTGTCAATCTCACTGGCTTGCTGTAACAAAGGATTAAACGTATGTGTCGAAAATGATGTTTGTTTGCAGAGAATGAAAGTAACATGATTGCAGTAGGTTGTATTATCAGTTTAAAGAAAAGGAACGGGGTCCACAGTTCACTAGTGGTGTCTCTCCATAAAAAATAATAGCATACATGAGGGTAAACAAATTACAGCTGGGCAATTGACAGAATAAAGAACTGCATAATGATGCATGTACAAGTCATGGTGTCTAGTGTGAGATTCATTTGGGCATTACAACATGATACATAGACCGTTATCCAACTGCATCTATGACTAATAATCCACCTTCAGGATAGCATCCGCAACATCTTTCAGTATTAAGTTGCAAGCAACAGATTATTGCATTAAGTAAAGTGTGTAATGTAAGTAGTACAATTATTCTTAGACAAAGAACTACTGTTTTATCCCTAGTAGCAACAGTAGATTCACAATCTTAGAGGTTGCTGTCACTTCCCCAGATTAAATGAAGACATGAACCCACTATCGAGCATAAATACTCCCTCTTGGAGTCACAAGCATCTACTTGTCAGAGCATCTACTAGTAACGGAGAGCATGCAAGATCATAAATAACGCACTCACAAGATATATTATGAAGCAAATGACATAGTACTCAATTATTCATCGGATCCCAGCAAACACAACATGTAGCATTACATAAAGATGATCTTGATCATGATAGGCAGCTCGCAAGATCTAAACATGATGGCACAATAGGAGAAGACAACCATCTAGCTACTGCTATGGACCCGTAGTCCAAGGATGAACTACTCACGCATCAGTTCGGAGGTGGGATGGTGATGTAGAGCCCTCCGGTGATGATTCCCCTCTCCGGCAGGGTGCCGGGAAGAGCTTCTGAACCCTCCCGAACTAGGGTTGACGGCGGCGGCGGCTCTGGAACGTATCGTGGAAAAGTGTTCGGGTATTAGGTCTTGATCTGTCGGGGGGTATAAGTAGGCGAAAGGGCGAAAGCGGTGGAGGCCCAAGGGCCCCACACCACGTGACCGCGCGACCAGGAAGGGGGCCGCGCCACCACATGATGTGGGCGCCTCGGTGCCCTCCTTCGTCTCCTCTTCGGACTTCTGGAACGTGTCGGGAAAAATAGGGACTTTGGCTTTTGATTCGTCCAATTCCGAGAATATTTCCTTAACAGCTTTTCTGAAACAAAAAACAGCAGAAAACAGGGAACTGGCACTGTGGCATCTTGTTAATAGGTTAGTCCCAGAAAATGCATAAAAACCATATAAAGTGTATATAAAACATGTAGCAATTGGTATAATATAAGCATGGAACATAAGAAATTATAGATACGTTGGAGACATATCAATATGTGAAACCTGAATTTGATCAAGGGAATGAATTTAGTTCAGATGATGTGACCATCTAGTTTCTATTGAGTAACTTTGTAACACATGCTACCATGTAGTTCCATTGCAACAATTTGACATGATGTAACACCCGTTATCAAGTTGTGTATTTCTCAGTTGAACCATTCTGTTCAAACAAGTAGCACAACACCTGCATTTTTCAGTTGAACCATTTTAGACACTAACTCTGAATTTCAGGGATAGAACAACATATCACATAGGTAGCACCAACTAGTTCATTACAAAGATAACACATAACCAACACCATCATATGACCAACATATGGTTCATTACATAACAAAAGCAGAGCACAGAGCTCACAAGTCTGACCATAGAAGCACTACTACTAAGACCAACATATGGTTCATTACATAACTGATTAAGCAACATCACCAGAAGACCAACATATGTTCATTACAGACCATTTATGACTACTAAGAAGGCTAGCAACAGGGTCACAACTATCACTCTCCAAAAGAGCCTGGTTTAGTCAGTCCAAACCCTTGTAGCTTCATCACTCTTCCCAGACACACCAATGCTCCTCTTCATCTAGCCCAAATGCACCTGGCAAGATCTTGTCAACATACAGATGAACTCCTCTCTTTGTGGCACTGCAAAACCAGAACATGACAACATGGTGGGTTGCCTCCCACTGGGTGACATCCAGGACATCTGTCCAGTTCTTTGTCATGATGGCAAGCTTGTCAAATTTTCCAATCTTCATCCTAATTGCAGTTCTTTCAGTGTTCTTCTGGTAGTGGACAACCACATCAGTACCAGTAGCATTAATCTTGGGACTAATATGCATCCTGGTGAACTCCTTGCTGAAGTACTGCAACAAAGATAGATCCACATTCAGATATGGAAATGACACTAAAAGTAACTCACTAGCTGTAAAACACATTTGCACAGAAGTACTCACCATTTTGCCTCTGCCATCCCTTAGCACCTGTCCCTTCTTCAACAAACAGACATAGATTGGTGTCTTTGGTGCTTGTTCAGCACAAATGTGCCTCAGAAGCTTTACTTCACGAGGAAACATGGCAACTCTTGTAGGAAACACACAGTGAGGGTCGAAACTGTCCATGCCTGGATGGTTTGGACCTGCAAACAAGCAACAACACAGTTTTCAATCAAATTGATACAAATTGAAAATCACAAGATCAACAATGTATAGATAAACAACCTCGGATAACCATGTTGTTCTCACGTTCCCAGATGCATGTCTCACAAGTGCACTTATTCTGAACTTCAGAGGATACACCATTCTCAGTCGACTCTGAATCCATCGACTCATCTTCAGAGGATGAACCATCTTCAGACGGGGATGAATCTCCCCCAACCTCTACCATAGCATCAGTCGATGAATCGTCCTCACCAGATCCAGCTCCCCCAACAACCACATGAACCCCTTCGTTCTCCGAGTCGGTATCATCCAGAATGATGTACTCTGTCTTCGGCGGCATGGCGGACTAGCAAAATCAAAACCAGAAATCGAAGGAGTAAGATGGCTTCAAACAAGAAATACACATCTAAGTAAGCTACATGAGCGATGGACCTACTGAAGGGCAAGATCCTAAACCTAATCGACGGCCGCCGAACCACCGCGTCGGAAACCTTATCTGCGTCGCCGCAGAGATGGATAGGAGAGCTACATGATACTAATCAGTCGAGCAAACCTACCTTCCAAGGACGGCGGCGGTGAGCCGCGATGGATGCGAGGACTTGCGGCGGCGACGGCGGGCGAAATCAGCTGTCCTCTCCACCGGCGACCGAGAAGACGATGAGCTCGAGGAGGAGGGGAGAAGTCCCGCGGTGAGTGGTGAAGTGACAGCGGTGGGTGAGTGAGTGAGTGGGGTAAGTAGGGGTAATTAACTGCGTCTCCTCTGACTGACCGGTGGGTCCCAACAGACAGCCTCCAAATCGTGTCTGAAGTTACAATGACAGGTGGGGCCCAGTGGTCAGTAACGGCGTCAGTTCACTTGCCACGTCACCGCCACGTCACCAAGTCTATGTGGATCCAAAACCGCCCCAAATTTGCCTCAAAACAGCTCAAATCGGTGCAAAACCACTAGCAGGGTTTGATTTCTCCGGTTTGGCAAAGTTCAGGGTACACATTCTCCAAATTTAAACTCCAGGGTGAATAGTAGCCAAATCATAACATTTGGGGGTGAAATATATACTTTTTCCAACTTGTAAAGGATGTAACTCTGTTTATATGAGGCAGCAAGTTTGGTGACGCACTCTATTTTTTCCATGGTACTTATGGAGACTGGAAGATTTTTAATGAGACGGGCTTACTGACCTAATATATATAGAGTGTGGTGGAAAATTCAAAAAAGTTGTGTGAGCATCGCTAAATCTCCTCGCTTTGAAGTGCTAAATCCATCTAAGCAAAAATAAAAAAATCTTTCATTAATATTTGAAAAATTCTGCTTCATTTGATCACCTACTCCGTACGTTCTGTGTGTGCATGTGCTGAATTCACGCATCTGAATTCTGAACTGGGCATGTCCTGCAGCTATCGAAATATGTCCGGCCGGTGGTGCCTTTTGATCTAGGGCAACTTGCGTTTTTCGTGATATGTTTTTTTTGCACGGATTCGTTATATTTGTGGAGCAATTGAACATTTAATTTATCGTGTGATTTGAATAATACAATGGGCATGCCCCTGTTTTTTACCAAATGGACACAAAACATCTGGCTGTCTGTGCCACAAGGAATGAAATTCAGTAAATCATGCCAGCGCCTAGCGGTCCATATCGATACAGCGGCGGGTTGACATTCTCTGGAACCAGAATATATTCTTTGAAAAAGATGAAAAGGAGATAATCCCGAAAGGTTCTTTTCCGATGCCAAAAATGAGCCATGCACCACGGCACCGGGCTATAAGTAGATAGCCATACATGCACAATAATGATATATGAGCAGCAACGTGCTGAAGAAGAAGAGGGCAAGCCTTACATGGCTGCAAGGGCCTTACCTCTGGTAGCCAAGGATGACTTGCCTATGTCTTCTTCCTCCGTCAAGGTTTAGTTAACCTTGTGGTGGGGTCTCATGGGCAGTCAACCTTGGCTAGCCTGAGTGGCTCTTACATCTCATGCTAGGCTGAGATTGCTCCTCTTATTTGTTGTCTCTATTTGTTAAAGAGAATGAGTTGTGTTTTTCTGGGTTTTTTTCTTGAAGAGAAGCGAAAAGAAAAGCATGGACAGGTCAGAGGAAAGCTGTGGAAGGAGAACATGAGCGCATGCCAGAAGTTGCAACCAGATGGCGTTATTCATCGGTGATATATATACTTTGGCGTCATAGATTCTCCTTCCGTGCATTTATATGCATGTAAAACTAGCTGTTCCTTTTCTTTTCCCCCCTACTAAGATTTTCGGGTGAAAGCCTAAGCTCCATCGGGAGTGGGCGGCGACGACGGACGCGTCGTTTCCTTGTTAGAGGCGCCGCCTTGGAAGTTCTTAGCCCCTCACGGTGTGATGGGCTCGCGGTGCTCGGCGAGGGTGGTACTGTTGCCAGGGGTGCGGATGAACGGGGTGGTGGCCCCGGACGGTGGTCTCCCACGCTACGATGGTTCCATGAGGCGGAGCCGTTGTCTATCGTGGGGTGTAGGTGGCGACCTGGATGAAGACTGCATGGACAGAGGGTTCGTCGACCTGACTGGATCACCTTCGGGCTATGCGAAGGTCAATCTGGTTGCTACGTCGGGGCGGTGGCCCCGGAACATGGTGGTTTTGGTGGCAACCTGGATAGAGACTGCGGGGGCAGAGGGTTCGTCGACCATGACTGGATCGCTTTCGGGTAATGCGAAAGTCGATCTGGTTGCTACGTCGGGGCGGCGGCTCCGGAGCGGGTGGTGTGTGTTGTGGCGTTTGTTCGACCTGTGCCATGTGGACGGCGGGTCGCTTCGTCTGTGTGTTTCTCTTTTGTACAGTTTGTATGGTTTTTGGACCCGGTTTCCCTTATAAACTGGGTCAATTCTCTTCTATCTATTCGACCAGTGCATGTCGACCACTTTTACCTAAAAAAAAAGTTGCATCCCTGTGAAACAATTTCGTTGACTCAGATGATTAGACCTCCCACCTAATGTCGAGACCGAAATTCATGATTTGTGCAGCAACATTGTCTTATTTTTTCAACCAATGGTAACAATTTATAAACAAGATCAATCATATCACGAAGAATGTCTAATGGCATCTTATCAGCATATAGCTACTAATGACACTAGCTGAATGCCCGCGCGTTGCAACGGGGCATGAGAAATATTCATTGATGTCCAAGAAAAAAGAAAACGCAATATATATTCATGTAAAGATTGCCACATAATATTGCAAAAAAACATAATATAAGAACCCTTGTAGCTCGTGTGTCTGAATCCAACCAACAAGAGTATTGCAAAAAACATATATTATAGGTTTCTGTCCGCCCCTGGTAAAGTCGTTGTAACCGAAACGCCGGCCGCAATACATGCCCCCATCTCCCATTTCAAACGGAAACGTAAGCAAACCTCTATATTATAATATATAAAAGTCCCGCACACAATTTGAAAAAAGCATAGTCAGTATAATGTAAATTGATCAGGAAAAACTACCATATGTAAAATTTAGTATTCTATTACTTCTATGAAAAGATAACTAACCAATATTTGTCAATTTTGACATCAACTAAAACATCAGAAATTCAAACAGTAAGAGCACATAGACGTGGAACAGACGAATACTGAAAGTACTTAAGCCGACGACTTTCAAGTTACGCATCTGATAACGTGTCTTTTGTGGGCTATCCAGTGATGCTTCTTAATTCTTAGATATTATTTGAATCAACTAAGTATGAGATGCAACACTGCAGTAGTGAACCCACGATGCTTGAGTTACTGGATGCTCCATAATCTACATAAGCAATTGATTCTAAAGCCACAAATAAAGATGTCCAATAAAAATTGGCAATCTGAGTCTCCAACACATTGCTTTCTCTACTACCTCTCCTTTGCTGCATCACGGCGTGGGAGATGGTTGGCATGCAAAGTGTGGCCATACTCATAGTCAGATCGCAGCTTGTCAGCAAAATCCATGAAGTTTGTACACTCAATATAGAAACCTGGATGTTTGTACCTCTGTCTAGGTTTACAGTGTCAGTAAAGACAAATCTTTGGCCCTCATTCTAGGAGTGGAGATCTTAGGAATTATGTCAAAGTTGCTGCATGAGATGTCAGAAACAAACTACAACTATATTAGATCTGGTTAGTAAAAAAACATCTGAGTGAGCGGTAATAGGATAGGATGTCATAGCTGAATGTGAAATGCTAGATACTTTGCATTACTGATTATTTAGTATAGACATGAGAGTCTTGCACTTTAGCTCGTCAGATCCACATGACACTAAATTCCTCTTCACTAATAGAAAATCATGCAAGAAGTATCATAGACGTATCTCATTACTTTCCGAAACCTATTTATGTACTTTCAGTTCCAGTGATGATTACGCAACAAAATTTCAGTTCCAGCAGGAAACTTGCAACAAAACTAATTCATGATATGTCAACAAAAATTTCAGAATTGGAGTGATAATTTCGGATGGACACTTGCAAAAAAAAATCATTCAACAGTATGTATTTTAAGCTTGATCAACAAAGATAACAAAGCCTGGTGTTTAAATCAAGTTGGGTTAGGGTAGAGATGAAACCCAATAAAAACCTGTGGCAAACAGCAGAAGATCTGGAATCTGATTCAAAAGGTTGCTCGATGGATCATCAACACACAGCCTACAGTGGAAAGTGAAACTAAAGTCCCGGTGAACTGGTCTAGGTAACTACTACATACTGTTCCGAACAGATATCTAAGGACTACAGTAACTCTATACCTGTCAACACTGACAGCAAAATCATGGAAGCCATAGATTATGGACAAGTAAACCATAAGTTTAGCATCAGGGGGTAATAATTTTTGTTTGAACAATGTCAGCACCAAATAGAAGAAGCAACACCAGATATCAATGCAACACGTACTTTACCTGCTGGTTTGCACTTGAACTTTACCTTCCAGGAAAAAAGACAAACATGGCCGCGCCATCTGCGGTCAACTATAAATGGTTTTACTCTACCAATAGGTTTCACTATATCATTGTATATTAGTTTTGTTACTTATGTTTAATCGCCTAAGATGCTGCAGTGTTTGTAGGAAATATTCTTTTGCATCCAGGTTCAGTGACTACTTTTAATCTCTATTTAATTTGACGAATGTATCATCTGATTGTCCAGTGTGCATGAAAAATGAAGTTAATTGAAGATCCTTGTATCTCACCATCAACATAGCCTAAAGTAAATAAGATGCAAAATTCTGAATCAAATGAGTGGTGCAGATTTGAGAGTTGGGTAATGTATATATGCAAATGATGTAACTTGGGCATTCGTTCACACAATTTTACAAAGCAAGTCAACTTTGCACCTGGATTCAAGAAGGTTAGTCCTTGTTAGGTTTGCACTTGAAGTCAAATTTCAGTTCCAGCGGGAAACTTTCAAGAAAACTAAATCAGATTTCTCAGACAACTCTTGATGGCAAACATTAGAGTCGTAACTTAAAGAAAGGTTACTAACCTGAAGAATGATCTGTTCCTGAATTTCGTTTGCCTACCTAAATACAGGTTACAAAATAAGCAACGGCAGGTGCAGTGCAGTGGAGGCGGCGTGAACTCGAGTCGTCGAGGGCGGTCGGCGGGGCAGTGCGGAGGCGGCGGCCTGTCCCGAGCAGTGCGACCTGCCATCCTCTTAGAAGCAACGACCGGCGACTGCAGGGCGGCGCCTAGCTTGTGGCCGGCGTGGGCGCGGCCTCGCTTGATGCCCCGATGGAGAGGGCAGTGGTGCTGCTGAGAGTGCGGCCGCGCCAATGGAGAGGGGTGGCGGCGGGATTGAGAGGGCGAACGGCGCAGTGGCAGCGGCACGGCTGAGTGCGGTGCGCGGTGGGATTGAGAGGGCGGACAGCGCAGAGGCGGCTTGCTGATTGCCGGCCGGAAAGGCTGAGAGAGGAAACGCGCGGCGGAGGTTGCGCGGTGGAGACTGCCTGCCGTAAGGCTCGTAGGATCTGCCTCACCGTGGTTTTTTTAATTTAGTGGAGATGATAAAGGCTGGTCAAATCTGATTGTTTCTTTGGAGATAACGTGCAGTTCACAGAGCAATAGTACAAGTCAATAACGGAGTCAGCTGCTATTAAAGAGCGGATTTTTAATCGTATATTATGGATCTAATTTTCTCGATAGATAAGTTTGTTTAGCGGCATGCACTCAGATAGGTTAGTTGTTAGATCGGTTAGTTGTTAGGCTGATTGGTTCAGCCGTGAGAGAAAAGGGGTGGCAGCTACGGTGACATTTGAATTATGAAGTGTGAGATGAGTTAGTTTTTTCCTTTTTTTTCTATTTTAAACCGGTATCTTCACTTGTGGCAGAGCAGCGTAATTAGATATGTAGTGGCATGGCATTTAACATGTGACACCATACCGTGTGACACCATACCACGCATTCTGCTTTAATAGGAAAGATTACATCATTCCACCCGTCCATGGAAAGAAGTAATATAGCACGAGGGGACGTAGAGGGCTAGAGGCATAATATAAGATTATTCATTGCAGATTTCAATGAAAGGATTTTGAGAAAATGTACTCGTTTTGTTTAGGAACGAGAAAATATTTTCGTCAAGGGATTAAAGCGTGGCACTGTAAATTCTAAAGTAAAATTACACCCATTGTGTGAAAATAAATTGTGTACACTTTGGATGCTCTAAACCCACCTTCCTGCACAACACGCGTGAATATATGTTTGGCTGAAAATTTAGAGGTTTACATATAGTCCATTAATATGCACACACACAATTTATCAAAATAAGTTCAAGTAGAACCGACATACAATTAAGATTGTGTGGCAGTGGTGATACATAAAATTGCGCAATCATTCCAAGAAGACTATTTTTGCGAACTAAGACATTGGTGTGAAACTTGTGTACTTCTCTGGCCATCCTTATCCCACTTATAAACTGGTTGAAGATTCCGTTGCTCCGAAAAAGTCAGTTCCCTCTCCCTCGCGTCGCCCCTCCGGAGGCGACTCGGGGGCCAAACCCTAGCGCCGCCCCCTCCCCCTCCCCTCCCTCCCTCCGTCTCGCCGCCGCCTGAGACAGCCGGCGGGCAAACCTGCTCGGCCGTCGAGGAAGGTGGCGGCAGGGCTGTCGCGGCTTCATCCTTGGGGTGGAGGGCTTCTGGATCTGAGGCGGCGGCCTCGCGCGGCGAGGACGACGTGGACCTGGCGGCGGGTGGCGGTCGTCGGTGCTGCAGGCCGTGCGTCGTTGCTGCGCGGGCAGTGAGGCGACAGTGGGTGTGCTCGCAGTTAGGAGGTCGTCGTACCTCCGTTCTCAAGATCTGAAGATGGCTGCGCTCCAGTGCTCTGCTCGTCCCTTCCCCCTAACCTTGGATCTTCCGGGTTAGTGGTGGGGGCTGGAGGAGGGGCTCTTGACCGGGGGAAACCCCTGGCCGACGACGGCGGCCACGATGTCAATGCCGCTGCAGCGGCGTTCCCCTTCCTGAAGGTGACTTCGAGGTCTTCCCTTCCTCCCCAACCTGCTCGTCTCGGGTGAAAACCCATAAATTTCTATTTGGGCGACGGCGGCGTTCCGGCGTTGTTTCCTCCATGGAGGCGTCGCCTGGAGACGGTGGGCTTGGTGGTCAAGTGAGGCGGTGGTTTGCTGCTGCCTAGTAGCGGTTGTTCCCCTGTGGTGTTGCGGTGTCAAACCGCCATGGTGCTCTGCCTCCTAAAGTGTCTGCTCGCCGGCGGGTCTTCGCCCTCGATCCTGGGCGAGAGGGGAAGTGTTCCCCTCTCCGGTTATAGTAGCATAGTGGCCGAGCCAGTGATACGTCTCAAACGTATCTTTAATTTCTTATGTTCCATGCTTATATTATACCAATTGCTAAATGTTTTATATACACTTTATATGGTTTTTATGCATTTTCTGGGACTAACCTATTAACAAGATGCCACAGTGCCAGTTCCCTGTTTTTTGCTGTTTTTGGTTTCAGAAAAGCTGTTAAGGAAATATTCTCGGAATTGCACGAAACAAAAGGCAAAGTACCTATTTTCCCCGACACGATACGGAATCCGAATGAGAGACGAAGGGGGCCGAGGAGGCAGCCACACCATGTGGTGGCGCGGCTCCCCCTCTGGCCGCGCCACCATGTGGTGTGGGCCCCACGGGTGCCCACCGACGTCGCCCTTTCGCCCATATAATGCCCCCGACATGAAAACCCTAAAACAATCATCGTTTTCCAGAGAGGAGTTCCGCTGCGCTGCTGCCATCGAAGACAAGTTTTGGGGGACAGAAGTCTCTGTTCCGGCACCCTGCCGGGATGGGGAATTGCCCCCGGAGCCATCTCCATCAACTCCACCGCCATCTCCATCGTCGTTGCTGACTCCTATGATGAGGAGGGAGTAGTTCTCCCCCGAGGCTGCGGGCTCTACCGGTAGCTATGTGGTTTATCTCTCTCTCATGGTGTGATCTTTATGTGATCATGAGCTTTGTAATCTAGTTGAATATGTGATGTTACTCTTTATCTATTATGCACTCTAGAGGTTACTTTAATATGAAATCCGGGGTTATTCACGGTTGTGAAGGTGACAGTGAGCGCACCGTGCGTGACTCCTTTATGACGTTGTGGTATGTGTTTACTCATACTTTGAGTGTGCTCTTGTAGCCCTACGAAGTGAATGGTGTTTATCATCCAACAAGAGAGTGTTTGAGAGTAGTATTTATTATTCAGCTTTGATGTTATTGTTGATAGTGTCCACTAGTGAAAGTATGATCCCTAGGCCTTGTTTCTAAGCATTGAAACACCGTTTACAACCTGTTCCGCTACATGTTTGCTTGCTGGCATTTTTATTTCAGATTGCAATTACTAGTTATAATCATCCATATTACTTGTATTTCACTATCTATTCGCCGAACTAGTGCACCTATACATCTGACAAGTGTATTGGGTGTGTTGGGTACACAAGAGACTTCTTGTATCTTAATTGCAGGGTTGCTTGAGAGGGATATCTTTGACCTCTACCTCCCTGAGTTCGATAAACTTTGGGTGATTCACTTAAGGGAAACTTGCTGCTGTTCTACAAACCTCTGCTCTTGGAGGCCCAACACCGTCTACGAGAATAGAAGCGTGCGTAGACATCAAGCTATTTTCTGGCGCCGTTGCCGGAGAGGTAAGCGTTGGAAGGTATCTCCTTTAGATTCTGCAATTTTATCTTTTTGTTTCTTGTTTTTATTTTACTAGTTAGGCTTAATGGAAAACAAAAAAAAAATTTAGAAAGCTCTATGAAATTTATCTTGAGTTAGGACATGATGTGTTTGAACAGAAAATTAAAAAACCTATGGAAAATTATTTGCGTGATGGTAACAATGTTATTAGTATGAATTCTTTGAACACCATTATTGCTAATGCTATGGAAAAGTCTAAGCTTGGGGAAGCCGTTATTGATGAGTATGTTATTCTTAGTCCCCCAAGTTTTGAGGAGAAAATTTTCTTTGATGATACTTTGCCTCCAATATATGATAATTATAATCATTGTGATATTTTCAGTCCACCTACTATTGAGGATATGGTTTATGTTGATTATGATATGCCTCCTATATATGACGTTTACAATGATGAATATGATATTTTCAGTCCATCTACTATTGAGGATAAAATTAATTATGATTATTCTATGCCTTCAATTTATGATGATTACAATGATGGATCTGATAGTTTTACTCCCACTATTACTAATAAAATTGATTATGCTTATGTGGAGAGTAATGATATTATTATTCTTATGGATCATGATAAGAATGCTTTAGGTGATAGCTATATTGTTGAGTCTATTCATGATGCCGCTGAAAATTATTTTGAGAGAGGAAAGTATGGTTGTAGAGATCTTAATGTTACTAAATTTCTTCTCTTTATGATAAATGTTTTGAGCTTTCTCTTGATTTGCTTTTATTTGCTGGGTACTTTAAGACCTACTGGTCCTTATGAGAGAAGGATACATGACTTCATACATCACCATAATATTAAGTCACCTCTCTTTAAGTTGAAATTTTTGAAGTTGCACTTGTTTTGCGTTCCTATGCTAGTCACTTTGTGCTTTATTAATTTATTTTCTTACAAGATTCCTTTGCATAGAAAGTGTGTTAGATTTAAATATGTTTTATATATGCTTCTTGATGCTCTCTTTTATTTCAACTCTCATCTTTATGTGAGCATCATAAATATCACTATGCCTAGCTAAAAGGCTTTAAAGAAAAGCGCTTATGGGAGACAACCCAATATTTTATTTCTGTCATTTTTCTTTTATTTGAGTCAAGGAGCTTGTTTACTTCTGTAACAACTCCTTTGTATCTTTATTTTATTGCATTGTTGTGTCAAGTAAAGTCTCTAGTAGGAAGTTGATGCTAGATTTGGATTCCTACGCAGGAACAGTTTTTCTGCTGTCCACCGTTTAATTCGTAAGAATTCACAGAAAAATAAAAAATGACCTGAGATTTTTTGTGCGTGATCCTCAGATATGTATGCAACTTTCATTAGTTTTGAGTTTTCTGATTTGAGCAAGTTAAGTGACTCAAAAAAATTCGCCTTTACAGACTGTTCTGTTTTTGACAGATTCTGCCATTTATTTTGCATTGCTCCTTTTGCTGTTTTTGAATGCATCTTTTTGTTCCATAAAATACCAGTGGCTGTAGCTAATGCCCAGTAGCATGTGTAATGGTTTTTTCCATGCAGAATATGAGAATTTTTGATTATGCACTAACCCTCTAATGAAGTCTACTTTGAGTTTGGTGTGGAGAAAGTTTTCAAGAATCAAGAGAGAAGGATGATATGATGCGATCAAGAAGATGAAAGAGACTAAGCTTGGGGATGCCCCCGTGGGTCACCCAAGCATATTTCAAGAAGACTCAAGCGTCTAAGCTTGGGGATGCCCAAGGCATCCCCTTCTTCATCAACAAACTATCAGGTCATCTGTAGTGAAACTATATTTTAATTCCGTCACATCTTATGTGATTTACTAGAAGCGTCTATTTGCTTTTGTTTTTGTTATTTTCATTCTCTGAATAAAATGGATCCTAGCATTCCTTTGTGGGAGAGAGACACGCTCCGCTTTTTCTTATGAATACTCGTATTCTTCACTATTATTTGTTGAGTATTCTTCTATGTTACTTCAATACTATTAGCTCTTGTTTTTCACGCATCTCTTATTAGAGCTGTTAGTTTTCTTATGTTATACTCTCATATCTCATTGTTAAATACTTGGAGAGTTTATTTTTAGATAAGTTGATTGGTGTTTGGTTAAGAACAGAAAATGTTAAATGTGGTAGATGGATGATGAAATGATACATAATCTTGTAGATCATTAAATTGTGTCACTTGAATCATTGATGTTGTTTTGAGATATTAATATGCTTAATGGTAAAACATGATGGTTTAGTAAAGTGGAATGATTAATAGTTGGTTTAGAAAACTTGAAGTTGTGCCACACTTAAATATCTAGTTGATAGCATGATGATATATGACTCCTAATGTTAAAAACAACCGTAATGACTTTGTGTTATGCGCTACGGTCGGGGTCCCAACAGTGACTTGTTCATTTGCCACAGTCCCTCATGGAGTGATTTTCATTATGCCTTGTAAAATCATATTTCTAGTTGGAATCATTTTGCTTGTGAGTTCTAAGCTGCGGTTTTCATGGCACTTCCACCACCATATTTGCTAGCCTCTTCGGTACTTTGCATTGCCCTTTCTCACATTGAGAGTTGGTGCATACTTCGCGGGTACATCCAAAACTCGTGCGAGATCTTCATCATGTTCTGCTACACATAAGCCAAATATCTTTCTCAAAACATCCACCATACCTACCTACTACAGCATTTCCATAGCTGTTCCGAGATATATTGCCATACAACTTTCATCTTACATTACATGATTTGTTGTCATTTATCATTTATATATTGCCTTGCATGATTCTTTACAGCTGATGTGTGGTTTTACCCATGTTACGCTAGATCATTGCATATCCTGCTACACTGGCAGAGGCACCGTTTCATACACTACGTTTTATTCCTTATGAGTTACTTGTATCAAAAGTGTGTTGTCATATTAGAATGTTTGCACCTAAAAGTGAAAAGAGCCATGGAGGCCATCGAAAAGAGAAACAGAAAAAGTAAAAAAAATATGAAAAAATAGAAAAAAGAAAAGAAAAAAAAAGAAAAAAAAAGGGGGCAACATTACTACTCTTTATCCACACTTGTGCTCATGTTATAGCACCTGTAGTATTCATAGTCATCATTTGTGCTCATGTTTAGCACCTTTACTCCATATGAGAGAGTTTTCATGTTTTACTTGCATAACTATGTGGGGAACTTTACATTATAGAACTTGGCTTGTATATTCCAATGATGAGCCTCCTCAAAAGTGCTATAGGTCTTCATGAGCAAGCAAGTTGGATGCACCCCCACTAGTTCCATTGGACAGCTTTCATACACTTATAGCTCTATGTGCATCCGTTGTGTGGCAATCACTACTACTTGCATAGCTTCGATTATAAGACTTCCTCTTTTCTAATGATCACTTTCAGCTGTGTGAAACTTTCTTCCGTTGGCCTTCCAAACCCCCCTTAACAATCTTTTAGCCACAACATCCTGGTGCCAGGAACCAACGCTGAACGCTTACTTGTTTTTAAGTGAACAAATAGAGAGATGATTTTCTACATGCATATTGTTATTGCTTGACTTGATCCTTTCATAAAGTTGTCATGAGTGTTGAATGCATTAGATGATTATATTGTTGCTCTTGAAGCTTAAATCATCTTTAATATCTACTTTGCACGGTTGATTGTTCTCTAGTATTGATTCATTGAAAGTTTTCCTTTGTTCTTCCTACTTGTTTACTCATTACTCATTTGATATCAATATAAACTTCAGCTTTTATTCATTTGATCTCAATTTACATGCATTACATTATTATAAGATCAAGATTGTGTGAAGCGTGTCACTACAGAAATTATTTGTTGTTATCGTTTTACCTACTCGGGACGAGTAGAACTAAGCTTGGGGATGCTTGATACGTCTCCAACGTATCTATAATTTCTTATGTTCCATGCTTATATTATACCAATTGCTACATGTTTTATATACACTTTATATGGTTTTTATGCATTTTCTGGGACTAACCTATTAACAAGATGCCACAGTGCCAGTTCCCTGTTTTCTGCTGTTTTTGGTTTCAGAAAAGTTGTTCTGAAAATATTCTCGGAATTGGCCGAAACAAAAGGCAAAGTACCTATTTTTCCCGACACGATACGGAGTCCGAATGAGAGACGAAGGGGGCCGAGGAGGCAGCCACACCATGTGGTGGCGCGGCTCCCCCTCTGGCCGCGCCACCATGTGATGTGGGCCCCTCGGGCGCCCACCGATGTCGCCCTTTCGCCCATATAATGCCCCCGACATGAAAACCCTAAAACAATCGTCGTTTTCCAGAGATGAGTTCCGCTGCGCCGCCGCCATCGAAGACAAGTTTCGGGGGACAGAAGTCTCTGTTCCGGCACCCTGTCGGGACGGGGAATTGCCCCCGGAGCCATCTCCATCAACTCCACCGCCATCTCCATCGCCGTTGCTGACTCCTATGATGAGGAGGGAGTAGTTCTCCCCCGAGGTTGCGGGCTCTACCGGTAGCTATGTGGTTTATCTCTCTCCCACATGGTGTGATCTTTATGTGATCATGAGCTTTGTAATCTAGTTGAATATGTGATGTTACTCTTTATCTATTATCCACTCTAGAGGTTACTTTAATATGAACTCCGGGGTTATTCACGGTTGTGAAGGTGACAGTGAGCGCACCGTGCGTGACTCCTTTATGACGTTGTGGTGTGTGTTTACTCATACTTTGAGGGTGCTCTTGTAGCCTTACGCAGTGAATGGTGTTTATCATCCAACAAGAGAGTGTTTGAGAGTAGTATTTATTATTCAGCTTTGATGTCATTGTTGAGAGTGTCCACTAGTGAAAGTATGATCCCTAGGCACTGTTTCTAAGCATTGAAACACCGTTTACAACCTGTTCTGCTACATGTTTGCTTGCTGCCATTTTTATTTCAGATTGCAATTACTACTTATAATCATCCATATTACTTGTATTTCACTATCTCTTCGCCGAACTAGTGCACCTATACATCTGACAAGTGTATTGGGTGTGTTGGGGACACAAGAGACTTCTTGTATCTTAATTGCAGAGTTGCTTGAGAGGGATACCTTTGACCTCTACCTCCCTGAGTTCGATAAACCTTGGGTGATTCACTTAAGGGAAACTTGCTGTTGTTCTACAAACCTCTGCTCTTAGAGGCCCAACACTGTCTACGAGAATAGAAGCGTGCGTAGACATCAACTGGCAGAGGCACCGTTTCATACACTATGTTTTATTCCATATGAGTTACTTGTATCAAAAGTGTGTTGTCATATTAGAATGTTTGCCCCTAAAAGTGAAAAGAGCCATGGAGGCCATCGAAAAGAGAAACATAAAAAGTAAAAAAAATGGAAAAATAGAAAAAAATAAAAAAAAATAAAAAGGGGGCAACATTACTACTCTTTATTCACACTTGTGCTCATGTTATAGCACCTGTAGTATTCATAGTAATCATTTGTGCTCATGTTTAGCACCTTTACTCCATATGAGAGAGTCTTCATGTTTTACTTGCATAACTATGTGGGGAACTTTACATTATAGAACTTGGCTTGTATATTCCAATGATGAGCCTCCTCAAAAGTGCTCTAGGTCTTCATGAGCAAGCAAGTTGGATGCACCCCCACTAGTTCCATTGGAGAGCTTTCATACACTTATAGCTCTATGTGCATCCGTTGTGTGGCAATCACTACTCCTTGCATAGTTTCGATTATAAGACTTCCTCTTGTCTAATGATCACTTTCAGCTGTGTGAGACTTTCTTCCGTTGGCCTTCCAAACCCCCCTTATTATTCTTTTAGCCACAACATCCTGGTGCAAGGAACCAACGCTGAACGTTTGCTTGTTTTTAAGTGAATAAATAGAGAGATGATTTTCTACGTGCATATTAATATTGCTTGACTTGATCCTTTCACAAAGTTGTCTGATACGTCTCAAACGTATCTATAATTTCTTATGTTCCATGTTTATATTATACCAATTGCTACATGTTTTATATACACTTTGTATGGTTTTATGCATTTTCTGGGACTAACCTATTAACAAGATGCCACAGTGCCAGTTCCCTGTTTTCTGCTGTTTTTGGTTTCAGAAAAACTGTTAAAGAAATATTCTCGGAATTGGACGAAACAAAAGCCAAAGTCCCTATTTTTCTCGGAAGCATCCAGAACATCGAAGACGAGACGGAGTCGGGCACCGAGGCGCCCAAACCATACCACGGCGCGGGTCCCACCCTGGCCGCGCTGGGAGGTGGTGTGGGGCCCTCGGGCCTCCACCGACCTTGCCCTTTCGCCCATATATAGCCCCCGACGTGAAAACCCTAACAGAATCGGCCATCTTCCACGAAAAGTTCCGTAGCGCCGCCGCCATCGAAGACAAGTTTCGGGGGTCAGAAGTTCCTGTTCCGGCACCCTGCCGGGACGGGGATTGACCCCCGGAGCCATCTCCATCGACTCCACCGCCTCCACTTCGACTCCATGATGGTTTGTGTGTAGTTCCGCCGTGGACTACGGGTTCTAGCTGTAGCTAGTTGGTACTCTCTCTCCCATGTACTTCAAGACAATGATCTCATGAGCTGCCTTACATGATTGAGATCCATATGATGTAATCGGTGTTGTGTTTGTTCGGATCCGATAAATTGTTACATTATGATCAGTCTATCCATCAAAGTTTGTGAAGTTATTGTTGCTGCAATCTTGTTGTGTTTAATGCTTGTCACTAGTGCACGAGTGGCATGATCTTAGATTTAAGCTCTATAATTATTGGTTAGATTGTATATACAAATTATTTGCACATGTCCTTGTCCGGAACCCGAGGCCCCAAAGTGACAGAAATTGGGATAACCGGAGGGGATGGCTTTGATATGAGGACCACATGTTTTCACCAAGTGTTAATGCTTTGCTCCGGTGCTCTATTAAAAGGAGTACCTTAATTACCAGTAGTTTCCCTCGAGGCCCCGCTGCAAACGGGCTGGTAGGACAAAAGATGTTATGCAAGTTTCTCATTGCGAGCACGTATGACTATATATGGAAAACATGCCTACATGATTAATAGACTGGATATTCTAACTTAATGTTATCTCAATACTGTCAATTGCCCAACTGTAATTTGTTCACCCAACACTTGTTCTTGGATAGTTACCACTAGTGTAGATAGCTGGGAACCCCGGTCCTTCTGTCATCATCATTGCTCTAAAGTCAACTACGCACTTGAATATTTTCTGGTGCCATTGCCTCTGTGTTACTGCTACTGCTGTTGTGTTACTATCACTATTGCTCTCATATTACTGCTTTCACATCACCCCTGTTACTAGTGCTTTTCCAGGTGCAGCTGAATTGACAACTCCGCTGTTAAGGCTTATAAGTATTCTTTGTCTCCCCTTGTGTCGAATCAATAAATTTGGGTTTTACTTCCCTCGAAGACTGTTGCGATCCCCTATACTTGTGGGTTATCAATACTATTTTCTGGCGCCGTTGCCGGGGAGGCATAGCTCTACTCATAAGTTCACCTGGGGAGTACACTCTACCTCTCTCTCTGTTATTTTATTTTATTTTTTCTTTTCTAGTTTATTTGTGCTTAGTTTATTTCTGCTTAGTTGTGTTTTGTTTAGTTTACTTTTGTCTAGTTTATTTTTGTCTTGTTTTATTTTTCTTATATACCTAAAAATCCATAAAAATTTAAAAAACCAAAAATCTAAAAACTGTTGCTATGGGAGAACATGCTAGATACTCTATGGAACCTGAAGAATTATATATGAAATATAGAGAATCATATAAAGGGAAAGTCATGAGAGGCGTGTTAGAAAAGTTGAATACAATTGCTGAAATTTTGCTTAAACGCCATGATATAAATTGCTGCTCTGAACAGGATAATAAACATCTTAAATTCCAATGTGGCTTTAGTAAAGAAGTTTTAATTGTGAACTATCATTGGAATAACTATATTGACCTTGGATTTGAAGAAGTAGAACAATTTGTTTTATTTATGGGAGCTTCTGAAATAGAATCCTTCATGTCTAAAAATTATGAAACCTGTGTTGCTTGTAATAACCTTAAAGATTATGTCTCTTCTATCCTTGATTATTGCATAGAAAATTTCAGCAATAATTGTTATATCATTGATTTAAAGAGAGACTCAGCAATGCACAAGAATGTGTCCACAATTTGCAGGAACCTGTGGAAGAAGAAATTGCTGAACCTGAAAGCTCATTAGATGAAAAAGAGGAGGAGAGTGATGTACAAAAGGAGGAAGAATGGATTAGCTACCCATCTCTACCTTCTAATGAGAGTAACTCTTTATCTCTTACACTATTTGATTGTCCCCCATGCTTACCAAAGGAGGATGAATGTTATGTTCCTGTGGATTCTCTTGAAATATTCCCTATGAGTAAAACTTGTGAGAATAAATATGCTACTGTTATCTATGATAATCCATGCTATTTTGATAAATCTTATGATAATCCTTTATTTGTGTCTAATTTCGAAATGCATGGAAATAAGAAAGTTTGTTTAGAAAATGTTTATGATAAAGCTCTAGATGATGGTCCTATGTTACTTGATAATATTAATTGTACTACTATTGAAAATAGGATTGGAGAGGTCTTGACTTTATCTTGGAGCCCCATATCTCTTGAGAATGATCAATCATCTTGTTATAAAATTATTAAAAGTGGGTTTGAATGTTTTAATCCCACTATTTTGGAGCTTGATAAAAATTATGTGCTTGCAGATCATGAAAAACATGCTTTATGTGACAGTTATATTGTTGAGTTTATTCATGATGCTACTGAAAATTATTATGAGAGAGGAAAATATGGTTGTAGAAGTTTTCATGGTACCAAAACACCTCTCTATGTGCTAAAAGTTTTGAAGTTATTCTTGTTTTATCTTCCTATGCTAGTCACTTTGTTCTTTGTGGATTTATTTGTGTACAAGATTCCCATGCATAGGAAGTGGGTTAGACTTAAATGTGTTTTGAATTTGCTTTTTGATGCTCCTTTTGCTTCATTTTCTATTTTATTGAGAGCATCATTACAACTATCAAGTCTAGCTAAAATGCATTAAAGAAAAGCGCTTGTGGGAGACAACCCATGATTTATTTCTGTATTTTTTCTTTTATTTGAGTCAAGGAGTTTGCTTACTTCTGTAGCAACCCCTTTGTATCTTTATTTTATCGCATTGTTGTGTCAAGTAAAGCCTCTAGTAGGAAGTTGATACTAGATTTGGATTTCTGCACAGGAACAGATTTCTTCTGTCCACCGTTTAATTCGTAAGAATTCACAGAAAAATAAAAATGACCTGAGATTTTTTGTGCGTGATCCTCAGATATGTACGCAACTTTCATTAGTTTTGAGTTTTCTGATCTGAGCAAGTTAAGTGCCTCGAAAAAATTCATCTTTACTGGCTGTTCTGTTTTGACAGATTCTGTCTCTGTTTTTTGCATTGTCTCTTGTGGACTTTAAGCAAGGTTCTTTATCATGGAGGTCTGTAGCTAATGTTTTATTGAGTTCTTACAATGTGTCACTACAAAACCAAAGTGGATTAAAGGTTTTGAGTACTAACCCCTCTAATAAAGTTTATGAGAAGTTTGGTGTGAAGGAAGTTTTCAAGGATCAGGAAAGGAGAATGATATAATGTGATCAAGAAGAGTGAAAAGCCTAAGCTTGGGGATGCCCCCGTGGGTCACCCAAGCATATTTCAAGAAGACTCAAGCGTCTAAGCTTGGGGATGCCCAAGGCATCCCATTCTTCATCAACAAACTATCAGGTCCTCTCTAGTGAAACTATATTTTAATTCCGACACATCTTATGTGCTTTACTTGAAGCGTCTATTTGTTTTTGTTTTTGTTTTTGTTATTTTCATTCTCTAAATAAAATGGATCCTAGCATTACTTTGTGGGAGAGAGACACGCTCCGCTTTTTCTTATGAATACTCGTATTCATCACTTATATTTGTCGAGTATTCTTCTATGTTACTTCAATACTATTAGCTCCTGTTTTTCATGCATCTCTTGTTTAGAGCTGTTAGTTCTGTTATGTTATACTCTCTTGCTTCATTGTTAAATACTTGGAGAGTTTATGTTTAAATAAGTTGATTGGTGTTTGGTTGGAAACAGAAAATGCTAAATGTGGTGGATGGTATGATGAAAAGATATACATGCTCTTATGGATTGTTATCTTGTATGTTGTGGTGCTTGGCAATTGTTTTGAGCTCTCAAGTAGATCATGTTTAAGCTTTTACATCATGTAGTTAAAACCTATTAGTCAAGAACTACCGTAAAACTTGTTGAAATTTGGTTTGCATGTTTGGTATCTCTAAGGTCTAGATATTTTCTAGTAAAGGTGTTTGAACAACAAGGAAGACAATGTAGAGTTTTATAATGCTTGCAATATGTTTTTATATACATCTTGTTGTCATAGTTTATACTTGTGTTTCACCATGCGCCACAGAATTATTTCAGTGGCGCACCCCACGTCGGTGCGCCATAAAATTATTATTTTGAATTAAAAAAAAGGTGGCCAAATCCAGATCTGGATCTGGCGGCGCCGCCCGTTTTTCGCCGGAATTTCGTCGGAGCCTGTGTTCGGAGGAGGAGGTCGTCGTCGTAAGTGGGTGGAGGAGGGGGTCGCCGGAGGTGGGTGGAAGAGGAGGAGGAGGTCGCCGGAGGTGGGTGGAATAGGAGGAGGAGGAGGAGTTCGCCGTAGGAGGTCGCCGGAGGAGGAGGAGGAGGAGGAGGTGGTGGAGGTGGTCGTCGTCGGAGGTCGTCGGAGGAGGTGGTCACGGTCGCCGGAGTAGTAGGAGGTGTTCGCCGGAGTAGGAGGTGGAGGTGGTCGCCGGAGTAGTAGGAGGAGGAGGTTGAAGTCGCCGGAGTTGGTGGAGGAGAAGGAGGTCGCCGGAGTTCGTTGAGAAGGAGGAGGGAGGAGAAGGGGAGAGGTGAAGTGAGGAGAGGAGGAAATGAGAGAAGGGGAGAAGAGAAGGGGAGAGGAGAAGTGGAGAAGGGGAGAGGATAAGGGGAGCCAGCCTCGGGATTTCAAATTTTTAATCCCGCCAAAATAATTTTGTGGCGCACCCCCTCTCGGTGCGCCACAGATTTTTTTTCTTTTTTTTTGATTTTGCTGAAAAAGGCAATCTTTTTTAAATAACTTTTTTTTCCTTTTGGAATTTGGGGAATCTAATTTTCTCTAGTTTTTTTAAGGTATTAAACGCATTTTTTCGACGTCGTATGCAAAAGTTATGGCCGTTTCGACTTTTTTTACAGTGATTTTGCATAAAAGGTCAAAACTCATATTTCAAATATTCTACACGAAGTAGACACTAATACCTAACCATATTTTGAAGGATGGAATTTTTTGAACATTTTTTCATTTTCTTCTTTTTGCCGCAAAACTGAAAAGGCGATCCACAGGGGGGGGTGAAAGTTTTTCTGTGGCGCACCCAATATGATGCGCCACAGAAAGTAGGCCCATTTTGTGGCGCACCCCACCTAATGCGCCACAGAAAGTCCACTTTCTATGGCGCACCCCACCTGATGCGCCACAGAACACCCCACCTGATGCGCCACAGAAAGTCATATTTTTGTGGCGCATCCGATCCCATGCGCCACAGAAAGTCTTTCTGTGGCGCATCCGTCCCCATGCGCCACAGAAAGTCACATTTCTGTGGCGCATTCAGAACAATGCGCCACAAAAATGCTTTTCTGTGGCGAATGGGATTTGGTGCGCCACAAAAAGAGCATTACCTATAAGCCTTTTTCTACTAGTGTTGGATGCATTAGATGATTATATTGTTATTCTTGAAGCTTAAATCATCTTTAATATCTACTTTGCAAGGTTGATTGCAATTTTTACTTTGTTCTTCCTACTTGTTTACTCATTACTCATTTGATATCAATATAAACTACCGCTTTTATTCATTTGATCACAGTTTACATGCATTACATTATTATATGATCAAGATTATGTGAAAGCATGTTACTTCAGAAATTATTCTTGTTATCGTTTTACCTACTCGGGACGAGTAGAACTAAGCTTGGGGATGCTTGATACGTCTCAAACGTATCTATAATTTCAATTTCTTATGTTCCATGCTTATATTATACCAATTGCTACATGTTTTATATACACTTTATATGGTTTTTATGCATTTTCTGGTACTAACCTATTAACAAGATGCCACAGTGCCAGTTCCCTGTTTTCTGCTGTTTTTGGTTTCAGAAAAGCTGTTAAGTAAATATTCTCGGAATTGCACGAAACAAAAGCCAATACCCGTATTTTCCCCGGAAGCATTCAGAACACCGAAAAGGATACGGAGGAGGGCCACGAACCGGCCACACCTGTTGGTGGCGCGGCTCCCTCCTTGGCCGCGCCACCACATGGTGTGGGCCCCTTGGGGTCCCACCTCCTTCGCCCTTTCGCCTACTTAAACCCCCCGACGGGAAAACCCTAGGTACCCGAACACTTTTCCAGAAAACATTACGGAGCCGCCGCCGTCGTCAACCCTAGTTCGGGAGGGTTCAGAAGCTCTTCCCGGCACCCTGCCGGAGAGGGGAATCATCACCGGAGGGCTCTACTTCACCATGCCCGCCTCCGGACTGATGCGTGAGTAGTTCATCCTTGGACTACGGGTCTAGAGCTGTAGCTAGATGGTTGTCTTCTCCTATTGTGCCATCATGTTTAGATCTTGTGAGCTGCCTATCATGATCAAGATCATCTTTATGTAATGCTACATGTTGTGTTTGCTGGAATCCGATGAATAATTGAGTACTATGTCATTTGCTTCATAATATATCTTGTGAGTGCGTTATTTATGATCTTGCATGCTCTCTGTTACTAGTAGATGCTCTGGCCAAGTAGATGCTTGTGACTCAAAGAGGGGGTATTTATGCTCGATAGTGGGTTCATGTCTCTATTTAATCTGGGGGAGTGACAGCAACTTCTAAGATTGTAAATGTACTGTTGCTCCTAGGAATAAAACAGTAGTTCTTTATCTTAGGATATTTGTGCTACTTACATTACACAATTTACTTAATGCAATAATCTGTTGCTTGCAACTTAATACTGAATGGTGTTGCGGATGCTATCCTGAAGGTTGATTATTAGTCATAGATACAGTTGGATGACGGTCTATGTATCATGATATAATGCCCAAATGAATCTCACACTAGACATCATGACTTGTATATGCATTGTTATGCAGTTCTTTATTCTGTCAATTGCCCAGCTGTAATTTGTTTACCCGCATGTATGCTATTATTATTTATGGAGAGACACCACTAGTGAACTGTGGACCCTGGTCCTTTTTCCTTAAACTGATAAAACAACCTACTGCAATCCTGTTAGTTTCATTCTCTGCAAACAAAAATCATTTTCCACACATACGTTTAATACTTTGTTACAGCAAGCCAGTGAGATTGATAACATCACTGTTAAGTTGGTGCAAAGTATCTTGATTGTGTTGTGTGCAGGTTTCACGTCAGCTACACGCCAAGCTCTTTTCTGGCGCCGTTGACACCTTCAGAAGAACTCTAGTTTCCTATTAGTTCGATAACCTTGGTTTCACAACTGAGTGAAATTTGCTGCTGCACTACTTCATACCTTCCTCTTGGGGTTTCCCAACAACACCTCACCGGTGCATCAGCCAGCTCTCTTCATGCACCGCCGCCTTTCTTTCACCGCATCTTTGGTGGCGGTCTCTCCCGGCAGTTTGTGTCTTGTGTTGTGGTTGTGCTGTAGCGGCGATGGTGTTGGTGAGTGGAGGCTTGTCGAGGCAGCAATGTTCTTCTCCCTCCATGGCAGACTTGTTGGTCATTGTCCTTGTGTGCTCAGTGTGAGCTTATCTACCTCTCGACGGTGCGGCGCCCTTCGATCCAGGGCGAGAAAGCAGGGTGCTTTCTCTAGAGGTGGACACATGCGACATTGCGAGAAGGTTTGTGCCCCGGTGGTTGACGAAGACCTGGATTTCCTTTGTGGCGTTTCTTCACTGACTCTACTTCTTCTCCGGTCGGATCGCGGGACTCGACAAGGGCTTCGACAGTCAAGTTGTGCTTCGTCTTTGTATTTTTGTTGCTTGTTGTTTTCGTTGCCTGTAAGCTGTTCAGCAGCATTCTGTAAACTCTGGCCGTTCGGGGCTTTATTAATTTAAAGCTGGGCACTTGGTGGCTTTTATCTAAAAAAAATCCTTATCCCACTTCTAGAAGAAAAAGAGGGCCAAATGGGGGCTACATCATGCATGTGTATCTGTAGACAGAGAAGGTAAGTACTCGTGCGTATCAAAAATTGCTGTAAGTACTCGAGCTCCATACAACCCTTAAAAAATAATCAAAAACCACAATTTCAAATCTCAAATAATTCTTAAAAAACCTGTGAGTACATTTACACATATGCTATCTACGACACAACTTTCGTTTAAATATTTTAGCATCCGTGATCTACACAAAAAGGAGAAATGAGGAGGCTCGTAAACGAGTTTTTTTTTCCTTTCACACATTTTCTTTTTTTATATAGCCCAAAAAACAACAAAATTTTCAGCAAACTTTGCGGATACTCCCTCTGAACCACTGGACCACTTTAAGAGCATCTCCACCGGGGGCCTATAAATGTGTGTCCGGCACCCCCAATTGGGTCTCCTTTAGGGGGTGCCGGACATTTGTCCGGGCAACATTTAGAGGCCGCCCACAGCGGTACTCCCCAAAGGTCCACCCCTCAAACGGGCCAAATTTTGAGCAAACTGTCGAACACCTTGCGAGCGCAATTTTCTGCCGGCAACCGCCGCGTCGCTCCGTGTTACGGCAACCGCCGCCGGTTCGTGTGGGCGTGCAACCGCTGCCGCTTGGCAGCAATATCTAACCATGCTCGCGGGCGCACGTCGACCTCATTCTATTCACCGCCGTGACATGCGGCGGGGCGTTTGATGGGAAGCCTCTTCGGCTTGCGCCGCCCCTTTCTTCGGTGACAGCGACGCTGCTGCCCAAGATGCAGCCGGTTGTAGAGGCAGATCGGGCAGTCCTCTGTTGTCGTCGCCGTCCTCGCCGTCACGCTCGTCGTCCATTGAGGACAACTCCGGCGTTGGCTCTCGTCGACCGCTACGACGCGCCTCGTACTCCTTGTTCACCATAGTGTGCCAGTAGGGCGCCGAGATGGAGTACTTGGGGTCGAGCTTTTGCTCGACCGGCATCTCCGTCCACTTGCGCTTGAGGAGCTCGACGCGGTCCTGCCCGCTGAGCCGCGGCGCCACCGGAATGTTGACGACGCTCCTCACCCACCCGTCTGGAAGGGTGGCGTCGTCGTCCACCGGCAGCTGGTGACGGCTGCTCAGTCGCGCGGTCTCCAGCGAGAGCACGTAGGGAGGCGCGTTTTCGGCCTCCTCGCGCCACATGCCTCGCTGGAATGCCTTGGCCATCTCCGCCTCCTCGTTGTGACGTCGGAGTTCCTCCAGCTGCTCGTGGCGTTGCTGCCCACCGGGGCTGCCTGCCATGGCGGCCTATGTTCTTGAAGAAGAGGGGGAGAGAGGGGGAAGTGATGGTGTGAGTAGAGGAGGGCTGCGCTGCGTCGGGTTTTAAAGGCGGCCGGAGGAGCGGGGTTGGGTGGCCTGCATTAACGAGGCCACCGCTTCGCCTGGCCGCGCATTGACGACGCCGAAGCTCTGCAGGGCGCCGCCGCGGCCAACCGCTGCGACTCCAGCACGCGTCGCTTCCGTCTGCGCCATTGGAAGCGGCGTTATTGCGATGCGTCGCTTCGCTCTGCGCCTGCCAGGGGAACAGGCGCGGCGTTATTGCGACGCGTGATGACAGGCGTGGCGCCGTCTCGTCGCCTCGACATTAAACGCGGTGGAATGGCCTCCTACGCAGCCTTCATTAACACGGGACGGGCGCGTCGTGTGTATGACGGGCGGGCCATCTCTGTCAGGGACATGGCCGAGGCGATGTCCGGCACGCCCAGGAGGGCCTCCAAACTTGGAGACCCGATTGGGGGTGCCGGACACAAAATCGCTCGGGGCAAGGCTTTAGGGAGTGCCGCTGGTTGGCGTTTTTAGTGTCCGCCCCTCCAAAGGACCTTTGGGAGGTCCTTTAGAGGCCCCGGTGGAGATGCTCTAAGTGTAGTAACAAATAAGCTAAACTAGTATAATCCATTAGCATAATGCGCGACATTTAATTCGGTTCGGAGGGAGTATGTAAATTGTATCAATATGTATACACGTACCCAACATAAATTTTTAAACACTAGTGGAAAAACGACCTTTCGTCCAGACTATCAGTCCCGGCCGGTTTTGCGGCCGGTACTAACGTGGCATTAGTACCGGTCGAAGCGGCCGGACAGGCGAGGCGCATCAGTACCGGGCCGTAGGGTATCTTTAGTATCGGTCCGTAACACGGACCGGTACTAAAGGTCCGTGGCAGGGCAACAGTCGCGCGGGGCCGCGCGAGCGGATCTTTAGTACCGGCTCGTGTTACGGCCCGGTACTAAAAGCCAAACGGTTCGCCTCCCGCCCACGATTTTAACATACACGGGCACACGATTTGCCAAAACGGTTATGTTCCCTCGATTTCCTCTCTTCTTCCTCCGGCCGGCCATTCCCTCTCCTCTCTTCTTCCATCCCCTCCACCATGAATCCTGCACCGATCACTCGCTACGGGCAGGTGCGTGCACATAGCACCACCTATCTCAATGTCGTGTACACGAACGACAGCACTAAGGTGCCGGGGTTTCTTTCCGATTTCGAGTATTGGCTTCGCGAAGCTCCGGAGCAAGACAAGTTCATGGGGCTTGATCTCGAGTACACGCCGGATCAAAGAGATGTTGCCGTCATCCAACTTTGTTTCAAGAAACGTGTCATGATCTTCCAGTGGGCAAGGTAATATAAAAACTTATCTTAGTTTTAAATTGGGGCTTATTTTGTTTGTTGATCATAGGAATAGGAAAATTGCATAGGATAGCAAATTCTTTTGGCCGAAAATTGCATAGGATAGCAATTTCTTTTGGCCGAAAATTGCATAGAAAATTGCATAGGAAAATTGCATAGGATAGCAATTTCTTTTGGCCGAAAATTGCATAGGATAGCAATTTCTTTTGGCCAAAAATTGCATAGGAAAATTATACTTGTTCTGATTCTTAATATAAACTTGTTATGATTAATTCTTATTATACTTGTTGAATCATAGGAAATGAAGCAAAATTATATATACTTGTGCCGAAATATACTTGTTATGATTCTTAATTATTATACTTGTTCTAAATTATAATTGTTATATATGATTCTTATTATACTTGTTGTTATGATTAATTCTTATTATACTTGATCTAAAATTATACTTGTTATTATTCTTATTATACTTGTTGTTCTAAATTATAATTTGTTGCAGCAGTATTTATAACATGTGTTCCATTTGTTGTTGCAGTAGTGACAAGCAATGTCCAATACTCATGGATTTTCTTCGCAGCGGCATACATTTTGCTAGCGTTGATATATCGAATGACAAGATCAAGATGAGACGCACCTGGGGTCTTGAGATACCATCTTCCTGCCACATTGATCTGCAGGACTTGTTCAGGATTGACCGTGACAAGACTGGAATGGCTGATATGGCAGTCGCCGTGATCGACGACGAGTACGCTGAGATGAAGAAGAGATTCCCCAAGAAGCAGCACGACTTTTGGGAGAAGACCCCACTTGACGGTATCAACATTGAGTATGTAGCAATAGATGCGTACGTTGCATACGAGTTGTACCGCAATATTAGAATTGTCAACTACGGGCAGCGTCAACTCAAACCGACACAAGTGCCCCGTGGGTCTCCTTCTTTGGGGTATTCTGATTCGGAGGACGATTCGTACTAGTGTTGGCAATGGCAAACACTTTATCTCTAATATTATGTAGTGCTTTAGGGTCTCCTCATATGTAAGAGAGTACTGTTTGCAGTTTCATATATATGTGTATCTTTAATTATGCATTACTTTCTGTATGTCCCTTTTTTCCACTGGTGCCCCTTTTTATCCACTGTTTTAGAAAGTAATTAGTTAAAAGAAAGTTTGAGAAACTAATTAGTTAAAACAAAATAGATAAAACTAATTAGTTAAAAGAAAGTTTGAGAAACTAATTAGTTAAAACAAAATAGATATAAAATACCTTTTATTTTAAATGTTACATTTTTTAAATATCTATTTTTTTGTAATTTGTTGAAAACATGTTCTTGAACATAGATATGTTTTTTATAAATTATTAGAAACTAATTTCACTTGTTTTGAACAATTAAATCTATAGATATGAAAAAACAGAAAAGAGAAAATAGAAAAGAGAAAGAAAAAAGAAAGAAGACCTTTTAGTACCGGCTGGTGTCACCAGTCGGTACTAAAGGTTTGCGGCAGGCGCTAACCTTTAGTACCGGCTGGTGACACCAGCCGGTACTAAAGATGGACATTAGTACCGGTTGGTGTCACCAACCGGTACTAAAGGTTTTCACTATATTTATCTTCCGCCCCCGAGTCAGCACCATTTTTCCAGCTCGAGCACACTCCATTTTTGCTCTCTCTTTTCTCCCACAATAGCTCAAGTTCACCACATTTTTCTCCAACATTTGTCTAGGTTGGTGGCATCTATCTATAGAAGGGTTAGCACCTTCATCTACTCTTCTGGCATTTGAAGTTTAGCTCATTTGTTTGCTAGTTTGAGCTCATTTGATTTTTGTTGTGCTAGCAAGGTGTTTGATGAAATGCCTAACTTGGAGATTTCATTTGTTTTATATGCATTTTAAGTTCAAACTAAAATATGATTTGTGGTTTTTTGTAGTGTCGTCCAGTCCCCTTCCTCACCGACGTCGATCTCCCGCGTCGTCCCGTCGCCGACACCACCTCGGTGAGCCTCTTGTTTTTATCTTTTATTTTAATAAATCTTAGTTATAGAATTATTACTTGTATAATTTTCTTATTTGTGTAACTTTTTGTTATATATAGTGTCATGGTTTTGACATCTGTCCACACCGGCTCTCGCCCGCTCTATTATTCGGATGTGGTACGATTGTTTGTTATAAGTATATGTTTGTTTAATTTTGTGTTTATAAAAATTATACCGACCAACTTAACGTAGATATATTTTTATCTAGGAGGTAGTTGAACCGGAAAATGAGCTCGACCCTATTGTCGAGTTTTTAGTAGAAGAAAACAATGATTTGAAAGCTAAATTGAAAAGAAGTGAAGATCTTCGTCTCGAAGAGAAGATGAAATGGGAGTTAAAGATTGCCGACGTCGTCGATGATAACGAGATCAAGATGGAGGCAATGCGCTTGGATCACGAGATCAAGATGAATGCAATGCGCTTGAAACTTAAAAAGTTTAGAAAATATGTCATTAGTCAAGAGGCTTGGTATCATTATGCTGTTGGTTCAATAATTACCTTAGTTGCGATTTTGATCGCATTTGTCGTTGGATTTAAATTCTTTAGCTAGTTCTATGATAGTTTCAATTAATGAATGTTTATGAGAACTATGTATTAGATTTGTTTAAATATGGTGAACTTGTATTAATGAATTGGTCACATATCTATCTATTCATGATAGATAGATATATATAGCTATTGTGTAATGGTTTTGTATATATTTACATAATGCAGATGAATCGACAATGGATGTACGTTGACCGACGCACTCCGGAGTTCATGACCGGCGTGCTGGATTTTATCCGTGTTGCTGAGACAAATAAGCGGGATGGTTTTATGTATTGTCCATGTTGTGCTTGTAAGAATATCAGGGGTTACTCCAAATCAAAAACCATTCACATCCACCTGTTTCAGTCCGGTTTCATGTACGGCTATAATTGTGGGACCAAACACGGAGAAACAGGGGTCATAATGGAAGACAATGAAGAAGAAGAGGACGATGACAACTATCCTGAGTTTCCTGAATACGACGGTACTACAATGGGGGAAACTGGAGAAGACGCGCCTGACGAAGAGGCGCCGGATGAGCCCGCTGATGATCTTGCTCGGGCCATTGCTGATGCACAGAGAAATAGTGTAAATCAGAGGGAGTGGCTCAAGTTGGAGCGCATGTTAGAGGATCACAAAAAAAAATGTACCCAGGTGTCGAAGATGACCAGAAAAAGCTGGGTACGACGCTGGATTTGCTGCAATGGAAGGCTGAGAATGGTGTATCGGACAAGGGGTTTGAAAAGTTGTTGAAAAAGATAAAGAAGATGCTTACAAAGGATAACGAATTGCCCGACAGTACGTACGAGGTAAAGAAGATCGTCTGTCCTCTAGGATTAGAGGTGCAAAAGATACATGCATGCATTAATGACTGCATACTCTACCGCGGTGAGGAGTACGAGAATCTGAATGCATGCCCGGTATGCGGTGCATTGCGGTATAAGATCAGGCGAGATGACCCTGGTGAAGTTGAGGGCGAGCGCCCCAGAAAGAGGGTTCCTGCCAAGGTGATGTGGTATGCTCCTATAATACCACGGTTGAAACGTTTGTTCAGCAACAGAGAGCATGCCAAGATGTTGCGATGGCACAAAGAGGACCGGAAGAAAGACGCGATGTTCAGACACCCCGCTGATGGGTCGCAGTGGAGAAAAATCGAGAGAGAGTTCCCGGACTTTGCAGATGACGCAAGAAACTTAAGGTTTGGTCTAAGTACGGACGGCTTCAATCCTTTTGGGGAGCAGAGCAGCAGTCATAGCGTCTGGCCTGTGACTCTATGTATTTACAATCTTCCGCCTTGGTTGTGCATGAGGCGAAAGTTTATCATGATGCCAGTGCTCATCCAAGGCCCGAAATGTTCGAGTACCCATTGTGAAGCTTTGTGCATTCCTCAATGCAATATCTCAGAAGGTAATCGATCCAATGATCCTACCAAGGTTACAGAATGATGTGGTCCAGTGTCTTGTCAGTTTTGAGTTGGTGTTCCCCCCATCCTTCTTCGATGTTATGACGCATGTCTTGGTTCACCTAGTCGAAGAGATTCAAATTCTCGGTCCCGTATTTCTACACAATATGTTCCCATTTGAGAGGTTCATGGGAGTCTTAAAGAAATATGTTCATAACCGTGCTAGGACAGAAGGAAGCATCTCCAAGGGCTATGGAACCGAGGAGGTCATTGAGTTCTGTGTTGACTTTATTCCTGACATTAATCCGATTGGTGTTCCACAGTCGCGACATGAGGGGAGACTGAGTGGAAAAGGCACTCTAGGGAAAAAAGTATTTGTATGTAGGGACGGACCTTCTTTCAGTCAAGCGCACTACACAGTTCTACAAAATTCCTCGTTGGCAGCTCCGTATATCGAGGAACACATGAATATTTTACGATCTGAGAGCCCGGTGGAGGATGAGTTCTGGATTAAAGATCAACACAAGGCGAAATTCAGCAGTTGGTTGCAAACACATCTCATGAGTAACACCGAAGTTGATGTTCAGCTGTACTTGTTGGCCAGGACACCATATTCGACTATAGTCACTTTCGAAGGGTACGAGATAAATGGGAATACATTTTACACGATCGCTCAAGATAAAAAGAGCACCAACCAAAACAGTGGTGTCCGCTTTGACGCAACAAACAGCAATGGGCAAAAGGACACATATTATGGTTACATAGAGGAGATATGGGAACTTGAGTATGGACCTTCTTTTAAGGTCCCTTTGTTTCGGTGCAAATGGGTCAAGCTGAATGCAGGCGGGGTAAAGGTAGACCCGATGTACGGAATGACAACGGTGGATTTGAACAATCTTGATTACAAAGACGAACCGTTCGTCCTAGCAAATGATGTAGCTCAAGTTTTCTACGTGAAAGACATGTCTACCAAACCGAAGAAAAGAAAAAACATGGAAGCGAATACATCAGACGAGGCAAAACGCCACATAGTTCATTCAGGGAAAAGAAACATCGTGGGAGTGGAGGACAAGACAGACATGTCAGAAGATTATGATAAGTTTGATGAAATTCCGCCCTTCAAAGTCAACACTGACCCAAGCATCACGTTAAGTAATGAAGATTCTCCATGGTTCCGGCACAAAGTTAAGCAATCGAAGAAAAGTAGGAATAATACAACAGATGGGAATATTGGTGATGTGTAATCCAGGAATGATATTTATGAAATATGAGGTCTTTATCACAAACTATGTTGTTGAAATATGAGGTCTTTACCATAACTTGGTCATTTGTCTTGAAACTTCTAGATGTTCATACATGATAGACCTTTTTGTGAAGACTTTTTTGCAAATTTTGTACACATATAAGGTCCCCATGCCAAAGGATTTCCTTTTTTGAAGTGTTTATCATATTATTTCATTTTTTCGTAAAAACGATCAAAACGGTCGCGGTGACAATTCATCGAAAGATGTAATATTTTCTAGAACTATCAATGTTTCTGTGATATAACCACTAGTTGTGTACCTTAAAATGATTTTTCCAAAAACTTCAGACCAAACTATCGAACAGTTGTAGTTCAAATTTGAATTACTTTCGAAAAATCGACATAAACTCAATTAACTAGGGGAAATTAGGTAGAAATCAAAGAAAAACCTAATACTTCGGGATTATCCATCATATGTGGACTACTCTTAGTGAAAATTGGATGGGTGCCATTTTGCATCATATTTTTTGTATTTTGTTCACAAAAAAAGTCATTTTTTGCACTGAAAAAATGGAAAATGATATTTATGAAAATAATTTCAAGAATTCCTTTGGCAAGATTGTTTCTCAATACCTTTTAGTTTTATGCACCTATTTGTGGAATACCTTTTATTTTTATCAATACCTTTTTTTTGTCAATTCTCTTTATTTTAAATGTTACATTTTTAATTATCTATTTTTTTTGTAATTTGTTGAAAACATGTTCTTGAATATATATGTGTTTTTTACAAATTATTGGAAACTAATTTTACTTGGTTTGAACAATTAAATATATAGATATGAAAAATCAGAAAATAGAAAACAGAAAAGAGAAAGAAAAATGAAAAAAGAACTTTAGTACCGGTACTAAAGGTTTTCGTTTCGCGCCAGTTATTCGGACGCCGAATCGACAAACCTTTAGTACCGGCTGCAACCACCAGCCGGTACTAAAGGACCTTTAGTACCGGTCCGTGGCACCGACCGGTACTAAAGGCCTGTGCCTTAAATGCTCTCGCCCAGATCGGGCAGTTCCTCATTCTCTCACAGACGCAGAGTGTTTCCCGACGACGACGAAGAAGAGACGCCGCGCCGCGCCCTCGACCACATCACTGGAGACACCGTGCTGCGCCGCTCCCTGACGTCGTCTTCGTCTCCTCCGACTCCGGTCGACGCTCCGCCGTTGCTAGGTGAGGTCCTCCCTCCTCCCTCCTTTTCGCCACCGGAGCTAGGGCTTAGAAAAACGATGGAGCCGCCCGCAGCCGTCCCCAACGCGCCCGACTCCGGCCGACGCTCCGCCGTTGCTAGGTGAGGTCCTCCCTCCTCCCTCCTTTTCGCCATCGTAGCTAGGGCTTAGAAAAACGACGGAGCCGCCCGCAGCCGTCCCCAACGCGCCCGACCCCGCCGCCGCCGGAGTGCCGCAGCCCAAATCCGTGCGGCATTGCTCGAGAGGAGGTCATGCTGACCGTAGCTAGGGCTTCGATTCGGTGCGGCATTGGAGAGAGGAGGTCATGCTGACGTGATGCTGATGTCAGCGCCTTGTTTTCCAGGAAATTGCTACTGTTTATTTTAATTGCTAGGAAATGCAACTATTTTTGGATGTTAATTACAATTAGTACTGTATGTTAGTATTAGTGTAATAGTTTTAGAATTCAAGTGTTAGCAATAATATATTTGTGTTAGAATTTAAAGTGTAATAGTTTTAGAATTCAAGTGTTTGCAAAAATATTCATGAACTTGGTATCTATGTTAGCATTAGTGTAATAGTTTTAGAATTCAAGTGTTAGCACTAATATACTTGTGAATTCAAAGAACAATTTTATTTGATGCAAAGTACTTATGCAATTTTATTTGATGCAAAGTACTTATGCAATTTTATTTGATGCAAAGTACTTGCAATTTTTGCTACTGTTTTAGGAAGTTTCTAAATTTTGGCCGGTGATTAGATGGTTGCACGTTGCATCTTCAGGGAGGTGTGAGTGAACCATGTTGTCTGAACATATATGCAATGTTCATTCCACGTTGTTCGCTGACACCATCCCTGAAGCAATTCTATATGACGCCTTGCTGTCTGTTTTGCAATGTTAGGAAGTTTGTAAATTTGGATTAATAGTGTGGATGCAAAGTACTTGTATAATTTATGGTAATTTTATGGATGCTACTATGTAATTTTATTTGATGCAAAGATTATAATGCTACAATGTAATAAATAGTGTGGATGCAAGTGTTGAAATTTGTGAAGGAAAGTGTTAGAAATTGTGACATAGTATTGTGAAAATGCAACCACAATTTCCCGCGGCAACGCGCGGGGAATGTGACAATGTGACAATGTAATATGAAATATTTCTATCGTCGTTCTTATCGTGATAATGTGACATCAATGTAGGATTCGACGTCCTGTCTGTGACCTTCCCGAGTCTCGTTGATCCCGCGCCTCACCGTCGTTCCCGAGCATCCCCTCGTGCCCTCCCCCGCGGTGAGCCTCTACCGTGCGCACATGTTATTTCTTTACAATAATGCCGCCGCCCGATTTGGAACTAAATTGTTCTATCTTTTTTTTTTTGTATTAGTTAAGCTATGGACGGCAGAGCAAATGAAGAGAAATTGTTCGACATCATCAGAGATGGTGAAGATGATGGATCGCAATATCTTAACATGTCCGGTGATGAAATGGAGGACGAGGAGATTTATAACTTAGAAGCTCCTCCATCCGCCTCGAACAATAATGCCGATGAGAATGTAGCGCAGAATACCGACGAGGTATACATAGCTTCTGGTGATAAATTAATGATTTGATATGTGTACATATACATGTTTTAACATAATATTTCTTCTTTTAGCCCTCCGGATCGGGATCGAGCAAGTCTGGTAAAAGAAAACGAGGCCCGGCCAAAAAGTTAAAAGATGAAAGATTTGATATCGAAGAAATCTCTGAAATTGGCGAACCGATTGCTCCGAAAGAGCACGCACGTAAATTTGTGAGTCAGTGCGGAGTTATTGTTCGGGACAACATTCCGATCACCATCCGAGAATGGCACAAGCCGAAGGGTGGTGGAGAGAGTTTTGTGTCAGATATTTGCAAGAAGGAACTTCTGAAGTCCCTTTTCCACAATTTCGCCCTACCGACAGGCCTCAGAGATGGCGAGAAAAAGAAAGTCTTCCAGTGGACTCTAAAGAAAATGGCCGAACAATTCATGAACTACAAGAAAAGGTTATACCACCAATTCATGAAGATAAAGAAAACCCCTAATTTTGAAGACGTACAGTACAGGAGGATAAGAGATCAGTGGCAAGAATTCAAGGACTACAAGGAATCAGAAGAAGCTCTGGAAAAGTCGAAGAAAAATAAGTTGAATGCCGACAAAAAGCAATATTTCCAACGTTTGGGGCCAGGTGGCTATAAGACCGCCATTCCTAAGTGGGAAGAAAGGGACGCCAAGTTAATTGCTGCCGGGGTCACTCCAAGTACATCAAGCTATCCCGCAAGGGCGAGGCATTGGGCGTACAGCGTCGGGCTAGAGCCCGACTCACAGACAGGGATTCTTGTGTTGAAGGAAAAGGTTAAACCAGGACCCGAGGGAGAGCCCGAAAGAGAAAAAATTCGGAAGAAAGTCAAAGAACTTGATGATGCAGTAGTAGCCGCTCGGGAGGGAAGGTTCGCGCCCAATAGAGAGAACGACGAGCTGTCACTCGCCCTCGGGAATCCTGAACACACTGGGCGAGTACGAGGCGTGGGCGTCGTCCCTTGTAAGCATAGGGACACTTACAGGAGCCGCGACAGGAAGAAGAAACAGGAGGTAGAGAAATATCAGCGGTTGGAAAACATGATATTAGACCTGCAACATGAAATGAGGCAGAAAAGGGCATCTGAGCCGCAGGAGGACCAACTTGATATGGCATCTCAGCGGAAAAGCAGCGTGGCTTCCACACAAAATGTCCAGCCTGATGATGCAACATACCCCGTGGATCAGATTCAGGGGCAAACAAACTGTGAGCTGCACATCAAGATGAGGAACCTATCCATAAAGGTGGCGGTCGGCTTTGCTTTAGAGAATATACCCGGAGCAACCCTTCATGGCGGTTAGATTCCAGCTGGCTACGCGCGAGTCGGGGTGGACGAAATTATGAAGGGATTCGAGGACCTAGAGCTTGACTTTCCTGGAGCTGAAGGGGAGACGACACTGGGAGAAGTGTTGCGCGGAGTCATTCTATGGAGAAAGGAACACATCGTGTTTCCAGGAGAATCGACGCGTAGGCCACCAACCCCTCCGAGTAGCAATCAACCTCCAAGTCCACCGCACATTGAAAATATGGACACAGAGAGGGAACCCAGCGCGACTCCATCTCCCCGGTGCGCGAGTCCAACCCAGCGGGAGTCCACCCCGGAGCGTGCAAAGAGTCCACTCCAGCGGGAGTCCACCCCGGAGCTTGCAAAGAGTCCGCCCACCGGCAATAGGACCTTCTCAATGAGGCAGAAGATGCTTGCCGGTGCGTCGAGTGGTGCTCCAAAGGACACCTACAAGTACGGGCCGCCGTTGAAGGATCTTCCGGTGTTAACTTACCACCGGACCGTTGAGGAGAATGCTCCCTTGGTCAAAGCTCACAATGCCGCACACTTTGCGAAGAAAGTGCCCGAGCCAAAACAGGTACTAAACCCTAAGGGTGTTAAACACTTTTTAGACATCGTCTGTGATCCTCACCGTAGAACTTTGCCTGATAACTATGACCGCTCTATCTCGAAGAGTTTTGACACGCAAGAGGAGAATAAAAAGAAAAGGGTCGCTGCACAGAAGAAGAAGAAGGCGAAACAGGTTCCCCAGCTCGGAGAACAGAAAGTACAGTCGATCGCCCCGCTGAAGGTTCAGACAGACAAGAGTCCCAACGTTGGGACAAATGTTCCTGCTACTGACTACATGGACGATGCTGCATTTGACGCATTTTTCCCCAAGTCGACTGAGATAGCACGGACGTTTGTCTATGGAAAAGATCTTCTCCCTACTGATGAGATGGTGCGTCTAGCTTTTCAAATGCGGAGATTGCATGACTGGTACATGAAGGTTGCAAAGGACAAGCAACTCGTGTTTTACGTGACATACCGAGAAGACCAATTCTTCGTCAACCACGAGATATGTGTCGAATTTGAAGAATTATGGCAGTTATACAACCGGCGTGCTCTCGACACAATTATCATGAGTTGCTATGTTCTGTAAGTGATTTTTTCTAAGTGTCTAGCTGAGCATGTAATTATCCTCACTAATTGAGCCTGTAATTATCCTCACTATATTCTTTCGTATGCTATTATATATGCAGGTGGATGCTTATCGAGTGCAAAAGGAAAAGACTCTGAGAAGTTGGGTTCATTGACCCATGTATCGTTAACTGCAAAAACTTAGAGCGGAAGCCCGAGGACTGCGAGGAGGCATTGTTGAGGTCGCTATTGAGGCAAACACAGGCGGCAGATATACTTCTTCCTTACAACTTCAAGTGAGTGTGACTGTCTTGAACACAATTCTATATTGCTAATTACTAGATGTTAAGTTTAATTGATGAGTTATATGCATGCCTCACTATATAAACGTGTGCAGCTACCAATGGATTCTACTGGACATTATCATTGACAAGGGATTAGGTGAAGTCTTTGACTCATTACGCAAACCAGAATCATACTACCAGGACTTGATTGACATGCTTCAGAGGTAATTTCAATCATTAACCCCATTTCATGATATCAAGTAATCATAACTCATTTATTCATTTGCTTTTGCGAGTAGGGTTTGGAAAATATTCATCAAAAGAGAGAGGGGTGAATGGAAACCAGAGCTGACTATTAAACATATTGATGTAAGTGTGCTACTATTAAACATAGTCTCTTTAATTCATCATCATTTTGAATTATTATTTAATTAATTTATATTCTCGTAAAGACCTTGAAGCAGCCTCCGGGAAATGAATTATGTGGATTCTACGTCTGCGAGTTCATGAGGACCTTGAGCGTTGAGCAGGCGTTGCGTGAAAAAAGAATGGATGTGAGTGTGACTGTCTGGTACTATATATATATACACACACAACTAATATATTCATATTGATCTCGTTTAAAGCTTAACGACAAGTGGAACGCCATCCTACCACATCAGCGCGTAGAAGCAATTCAAGAGGATATAGCGGGATTTATCCTTGAGTAGGTCATGCATCCAAAGGGAGAATACCATAATCCTAAATATAGCTATGCCACATGAAAGAGGAGGATGTATGACATTATTGCGATCTCTATACACCGGATTGTATATATGTATATATGTATGTAATAGCGTAGTATGAATATGTCCTATATCTAAATTATATTATATATCAACGTTTACCGTATTTAGTAGCGTAGAATACATATACGAAAGTATATTACGTATGCATCAACGTGTACCGTGTATATATATAATACCGTATGAATGTAAAACAGTAGATGAAAAAGAAAACATAAAATAAAATTGCAGTGAAGAAAAGAAAACAGATAACAGAAAAAAAAAGGAAACGAAAAATAAATTGCAAAACCCTTAAAACCTAAACCCTTTAGTACTAAAGTTTCTCCGCACGAGCCCGTGCCCCGCGCCCACGTGGAGGCCTTTTAGTACCGGACGATGCACAACCGGTACTGATACCCGGGGGGGGGGGGGGGGGGGGGGGGGCATCAGTCCCGATTGCGCAGTACTGGTTGGGAAACCGGTACTGATGCCCCTCCCCGACCGGTACTGGATGTGCGTTTTCCACCAGTGAAAACTTCCAATTTATTTTTCATTTTTTCTGAAATGCTCTATGGAGCCCAGGAGCCAAACTGACACGCTCCATGTTTATATCAAACAAATTAGGCCATGCCAACGTACATGATACATGAGACCAAAATTTTAAATTGCTTTTTTTTTCTCCTGGATTCACGGCAAGGTTCGAGCTACAACTATGGTAGCTATCATCAGTTGCTAGTGCACCAATAGCATTTTAATTTTTTAAATAATTATACATATATTTAAAGTAAGATACCGATTTTAAAAAGCCATATCACATATTATCAAGTCTGGAAGCACCAAAAAAAGAACTAAATGAAAGAAATTTACAACCAATAAAAATCGTCCAACGTGACACGATCTATAGTGTTTTATGATTTTTCAAGTGGTTGTGTAATATACTTATACACATACTCATTATGGGCTTAGTTAGTTTATATCTACAATTGAAGATGTCATTGTATTTTTTTATTCATTTCTAGTTATTCGAAATAGCAACAACTATAGTTTTTCCTTTGCTCTAATCAAAATACCGCAGCTATTTACTACTATAGTGGTGTTAACTAGAACATTGATACAAGGTGCCATACCATAGTTTTCAAAATTTGGACAATCTATATAGCAATTTAAAATGTTGCATGAGCGGCAAATCACCGACCTACTGCCTCTATTTATCAAAATGTAAAGCTAGAAATGATAATCATTTGACAACTGGCTTTAGCACGTCTCTTTTATAGACACTGATTATACATGTGTTAATCAATATTAACAAACTAGGGCTACCAAATAATAGGTTAGGCTCTTTACTTGGAAGGAATGAAACCATTTACACTATTGAGTAAAATTTGTTGTTTTTTGATGATCCAAATTCATTGAGATAAAAGCTAACTTTGGACGAGCGAAGCGAGTGCCCGTCGCCGATACAGTACGAGTCGTTTTCGGGTCGGACTGCACCCGACGTAGTGTTATGCCACTATATATACATCTTGTAAGCCGCCGGTTGGGATAAGTCGCAAGTTGTAAATTCCCGGCGTTTATAACCTCACCCGATCATATAGTGAAGATTTCCTGGCTGACGCCCGTGGTTTTTTCTTTTCCGCTGTTGGAAGGGTTTTCCACGTTAAATCTCGTGTCCCGTTGTGTTGATCTTGTTTTTGTTCATCGTTTATTTGCCTATTGTTTATAACAGAATTAGCATTCTTTATTTTATTTTATTTTGTTTTGCGGGTGATCATTCTTGATATTCTTTTTACATATAGGTCAACTTACTATGGGACGCGGCGCTTCTGGATGTTTAAAGGTTGCATTTCAGAGAATATTCTAACATTATCATTTTGATGTCCTTGGAGTATCTAGGTATAGCTACTAGCTAGGTCAAAAGCAAGCTGAGCCTTATTCTATCAAATTCTACAATGTTATCAAATTCAGCCATCCATATGGAAAAGATATTCGAGCACAAAATCTTCCTTTTCAAGGTGTCAACACATGCTCCCAGTCGACCATGACCCAAGATGGAAGGTGCATGCATGCATGGCTGCTGTCGTCCTCTACATTTACTTTACCAAAAAAGCAAAAGAAAACTCATGATAACTGAATAGAGTCGCATGCATGTTCTAGTTGACAATAATATATTCTGGAGGCAAGACAAAATGATGAGAGATCCTTGAGATAAGGTTTTTGGTTGACGTCTCTGCTGGCATCTGAGAATATAGCATATTAGGTCATTGCTAGCTGTACAAGGCACTATAAATTGGCCTGAGAAGTAAGCAACACCATGCATAGAGAAGAGATTCAGTAGCTAGCAGTGATCAAAGAGAGCAAGCCTTACACGATGATAAGAGTTTTGATCTCTGATAGCCAAGGATGACTTGCCTGTGTTTTGTTCCTCCGTCAAGGCTTGGCCTTGGTGGTCTATCTCCACAGGCAGTCTCCTTGGCTAGACTGAGTGCCTCTTATCGCTCATGTTAGGCTAAACTGCCTCTCTCATCGTTTATATTTGCAGAAAAGTTTCCTTTGTCCTTAATCTATAATCTTTGTGTGATGCTCGCATTAAGTTATGACTTAACCTTTTGCATATCTCTGCAATTTTTGTTGGCCCTTCTTCTCTGGTTTACTTGTGAAGTTGTGATGGAGTTTTATGTCGACATAGCATGCGCATATCATGAGAAAATTCATTTTTCCACAACCAGTTGGTCGTACCCAAACTATCTGGAATGTCCAACTGAGTTTTACGCTGCTTATTTTCGTCATAACCCCTTAGATTCATTCGAATCATGCATTCCTCTTAAGTCCTGTTTTTATACGCGGACCTTTTCTTTCCCTCCATTACCTGTCACGAGCCTTCCTTTTGTAGTCATCTTGATCACCATTCTATATTATCTCTCATGAGTTAGGATCTGTTCCATGGTTCTGAGGCAGCAAACTTCATAACCGTCGAATGATATATGTTAAACAATTCAGCATCAACTTCTTCCATCATATATGATTTTTGTTTCAGCAAGATCGATCACATCTCAAGCATTTTGCTAAAAATACATTTCCAGATCTTCATGTATTGGGAAGAAAACTTTCACGCGGCACTTATATGAAAATCATAACAGGCTGCTACGTTCGTACATACCATTATATTACCATGTATTAACAGGAAGTTCAATGCACATTTCTTCGATACAAATCATAACAGAAAGCAAATTACCAATGCATGGTCATTTCCTTGTAAAAAATTAGGAACGTTGATGAGAGTATGAGTAATTCACAACCTATGAACATAAATTTCCAGAAATGTGCAACACACATGAACCGAAGAGCATGAACAATATATGAAAATAATTTGGGATCCAATTTGTTAATTTTGCATCAAACATTTTGGATCTAATAATCATGGATAGAACAAAAAGAATCTAAGCCTAAATATTATCCAATCCAAGAACCATATCAACACATCAGATCAAAATTTCCAAAAAATAAGGAATACAAAAATATAGATGTCGTTGAGCCCATTCTTTGCACTAGATGTCGTCGCCTCTACTTCCCGCCACTGGAAAAGTTCAATCTAGTTTCCTCGAGCTTGACCATGGCGGTCTAGTCGTCGACGAGCCCAACCATACCAGCTAGGATCTGAACCATGGGGGGGAGGGGGGGGGGGGGGGGGGGGGGGGGGGTAGGGCAAGAGAAGGCGGTGTTGTACCGACCATGTCTGCATCATGGGAAGTTGGCACTAGTAGGCCGAAATCGGCCGCGGCTCACTACAGGAAACTGTGTATACGCCGACGGCTTTTTATCGGGGCCGTCGGCGTAGCCCCTGGGCTGGGCGGGCTAAAAAAACAGGCCATCGGGCCAAATTTAGCCCTCGGCGTATCGGGATACGCCGACGGCAAATCCCTCGGTTTAGTTATCAGGGCTACGCCGATGGCTTTGCCCTCGGCTTAGCTATTTGTTTCTATTTTCTTTTTGTCATTTAAATTGAAAAAAAAAAATCATATCTTTAAATCCACGACTCAAAATTTAACAAATAAAATATCTAAATTGATTAGAAAAATGAGAGGAATCCAAATATGATAACTATATCATCTTTATATCATATTTGTTGTACCTTGTTCACAAAAAATTCATTTTTGGTACTTAAAAAATGAAAAACAATATTTCTAAAAAAATGAAAAATTCCTTCGGTGTGATTGTTTCCTATACCAATATACACGTATTTGTGGAATATGAGAGCTTTATCACAAACTATGTCGTGGGAATTCATTTGGGTTGAAACTTGTATATGTTTATACATGATAGACCTTTTTTGAAGAGTTTTTTTGAAAAACTTGTCAGAAATCAAGTTTATCATTTTCAAAGCAACTAGTACACATAAAAGGACTCCATGGCATAGGATATCTTTTTTTATCTTTATTTCACTTTATTTGATTTTTGATGACCGTAGATGATCTGTGTCAAAAGAATACGGTTAGGTTGAGACTCCAAGTGCAAAGTGTATAGTAAGGGAAAAGACTTATTTTTTCCCACGAGGGTGACTCGAGGGTTCAATATCGAACTCTCGGGGAAATGAAACAAAGGTTGTTGTCTCCTTATCCTTCTTTATGAAACCTACAAAACAAAGTAAATTGTTTTGTGCCCTCAACCTCACCAAGTGGTTGTCAAGTACAAGGTGTAAGTAAAAGATATAGAAATAAATGCAAAATAGAAATAAATATGCAATGGTGTAAATAAAGTGCAAGGATGGTATGAATGATATTGGATGATGTGTTTGTGGTTTATATGGTGTTTTCAAGATGTAAAGGTATTTTTGTATTTTCGGATTTAATAATGGCAGAAAATGTAAAGTGTAATAAAAGTGTTGGAAAGGTGTTTCTTATGATTAAAAATGGACTCGGGTACATAGGAATTGACATATGAGATTGCAACAATACAAGTTATTAATAATATGGGCATCACATCCTAACATAGAGATCTTTTGGTTATTAATCTCTCTTATACTCCACCAAGATGCGAACTAAATCATAACACCTTAGTAATTAAGATAAACAGAGTATAGTTTTAAGTGCAATGACATGAAGTTTAAATAAGAACATGCTAGATCTAGTCATGGTGATAGTGACAATGTCACCCACATATCCCCGGTAGCATGGTATTTTCTTTATCCCTAGTGAGGCAACAAAGAAAGGTAAAAACCCAAATGGATCACGGTATTGTTGTCAACTTACCACAAAACCACCCCCCGTTACTCCAACTAATGCAAACGTTCCCCCTCACACGCTCTCATACATATGTTGGATCAAAACACATAGACAAGAACGGGGTACATAATAGGGTTATTTATCAGGCTGCCCTCAGTTGTGGCATAGACCTCAGTTTTGCCCTCAGTCTCAAATCGTGCTCAGTTTTGCCCCTACTCTGTGCACAAGGATTCATTCCGTGACTCCTACCGTCTCCGTTAGCCTTCCTTACATGTGGGACCCAGAAGACAACCGTTGGTTGTGGGACCCATAAGAGAACCGTTGGCGCGTCTTGTGGGACCCAGTCGTTGACCGTTCGCTGGCAGCGGCGTGTGCTGTAAAAGCGGCGGAGCGCGTCCCCGGAGCTCGCAGCGGTGAGCACGAATCAGCCAGCGGGTTTGGAATTGGAGGCGGGCACGCACTGCGGTTGGCGGCGACCCCTCTTGGTAGTAAGCAGCTGGGCGCGGGCGACCGATTGGGCGGCGTCGACGGGGAGCGCCGCCGACGGGAAGATCGCCGTGGAGGGCGCGGCCGTCTGCTACAGCTATAGGGGCCGTGCGCGTAGGCTTTGAGATCCCCTTCGGCTCCGTCCGGTCGCGAATCGAGGTCGATGTCTACCTCTAGCTCTCGCGCCACGTCGCGGATCGAGATTCCGGCGTGCATGGAGATGCCGATCTTCCTCTGTCCACGGTGCCGGGCGGACGTTGTTCGGAGGACTTCGCGCACAAGGAAGAACAGTAATCGTCCGTTCTACGTGTGCAGGGATAATGGGGTAAGAATCGGAGCAATTTCACAAATTTAGTGCATCTAGAATGGGGTGAATCGGAGCAATTTTACTAAATTGATCTGTCTGACATTATTGCAGATGACTTGTTTCTTTCTTTGGGTCGATGCTCTGGCCAAGACGCTGACGGATGAACTGCTAGGCGAGCATGAAGAATGGTTGCCCATAATGCCACAGAGGGCAGCGGCCGTAGCGCGAGCTCCGGGAGAAGATACGGAGGGTGGAGCACGCATTGATGCTGTTGAGCTTAGGAGGTTGAACCAGAAGATTAATAAGCTCGAGGAACAAGCACAAATTCCCCTTTGCAATTACATTTGGGCATTTGTAGGTGTGCTAATCGCACTAGGTGAAATGTTGAAATTGTATGGAAAGGCATGAATTTGGGGGGAATTTGTAAGTTTGAAATTGTATGAGAAGTTTGAAATTCAGAACATTTATCAATGAAATGCATCTCTGAAAAATACATATAATCCTTAAAAAACAAAATCGGATTCCATTAAAAAAAGTGAGAATGCACTAATGGGCCAACTACATCCAATTAGGCACATTCGTAGTGGCCAAATGGGATTCTCTTTTAAAAAAAAAAAGGGGAGAAGGGTCCAAAATGAACAAAAAATGGTGCGGCAGGGACTCGAACCCAGGACCGCGCTGTATGGTTGTCTATATGGCCGTGCTGGTAACCGGGAGGAGAATGAGGAGATGTTGATATATGGCGGGAAGGAAGGTATCTATAGTTACTGCATTACTTTGTTTATAAATTTGAAAATGCATTTTTTAACAGATTTTGTTTGTGACGTTGCTTAACCACTTAGAGCATCTCCAGTGGCTAGTGTATATGAACGTGTATGCTAAATATACACCACGTGTATGCTAAAAATTAGAAAGGTGTATATGGAGGTATACACCTCCATATACACTAGCCACTGGAGATGCTCCTATGTAGTTATATCTTTGGGCACACATAAATTTGATTTGTGGGCACGTTTTTTTGCACTGATTTTTTTCACGTTCATTAACCACTTGTGCATGACTTGGTTCAAAAATAATTCAAACACGAGCAAACACTATTTTATATTAGCACGGAGGGGCATATATACCCAAGCACAAACATTGGCCCCACTTTACATATAGAGGAGCCCTACCCACATTACATATATTAAACTAAAAAAGAAAAAATACATTTCATATAGGGCCCTAAATATAGAGGGCCCTAAACCCTAACTGCTGGCGCCCCTTCGTCTGCGGGCGCCCTTCCGTCTGCCGGCCAGCCGCCGGGGGTTGGCCTACTCCTTAACTCCGCCGGCCTCCTCGCCGTCCACTCCGCCGCCCTGTCCGCCCTCTCGCCTTCGTCACGGGCCCGGGCATTGACCTCCCGCATCTTGTCATACTCCCTTTCCCGGGACTTCCTTATGCGGCGCCACACCCTCTTCTCCTCCCTCTTCTCCTCCCTCTTCTCGTTCTTGTCCAAGGCGGCGAGGAGGCGCTCGGTCTCCTTGTTGGAGTGGTTGGCGATCCTCGCGACCTCGTCGGGGTCGGGGTTGTGGAAGAAGTGGCCTCCCACCACGGGCGATCCTCACGATCTCTTCGGAGGTTTCTCGTCGTCGCTGACCGGCTTCTCCGGCGCCTCCCACCACTGGCGAGGGGCTGGGTGGTTGTCCTCGTCGCTGACGGACTCGGGGTTGGAAGGGATAGAGTAGGTCGACATGGTGGTAGAGGGAGGAGGAGGCAAAGGGGATGGAGAGGGATGAGAAGAAGGGAAGATGGCTTGGCACTATTTAAAGACCCGATGAGAAGTGTGAATTAAATGGGGTAGATGAAGAAGCAACGGGCACAACTGTGTGAAAGCGTAGGATTAGGCTTAGTAGTACGTGCGCGGCCGCGCGTAGGCAGCCGCAGCTGCGTTGCGGTCAATGCGGTGACTGCAAAAATAGCTGGGCTAGGATGCGACGTGACCCTGCATGCGTGCATTAACGCACCCTTAACGCAAAGAGGTGAAAGCAAGTCCAAAGTCTCACGCACACGCCTGAAGAAACCCTCTGCGTTAACTAGCTGTCCAGCAGAACGGAGACCGACTGAGGAAGCAAGAGGCACAACGGACTAAAGTCTGCCCCTCTTTGCATTAATTCTACACTCGGGGCTGCATGCATTGTCCTACTCAAGAGAGCCTTCAGCACAACTATTTACAATTTTTCTACCCAACCCTGAGGAAGACCAAGAAATTTTAATGCATACCCGCCAGATAATGTACAAAATAAGTGAGTCGAAAGTGCTTAATTAGATTATCACGGTTCAATTGGGAGGATCATGGATTTGTTTCAGGCAATAACATTTTCTCTTAAGATGGAAAAAAGGAACAAGGCAACACATGCTTACAGTATCAGCAGGTGCATAAAACAAGATAAAGATCCTGAAATAGACGCAATGAAGTTCATGTTACGCTTCTCAATGACGGTGGCGTAAGAGCGGTAGTCGACGTTAACACATTTGATTTGTTAAATTTTCTTCCGTAGCTGCATGGCGCGCACGTACCAAAAGAGAGGGGCTGCATGGTTCCCGCGCATGCATGTAGACACGCTAGCCTGGAAACGCTAAGACGAGCGCTGGTTCCCGCCCATCGGTTCATGTAGCGTCTCCACTGTTTTTTTAGAAAAAATATTCCAGCCAATCAGATTGCACAATGCGGCATCTCGCGGATCGCGGTTTCGATCGGACGTCTACAGTAGGCTTAGATGGGATCGAACGGTGCCCGCAGATGCCTTCTAGAAGGATTGACCAAGGTTTGAACTGAGCATACAAAATTCAGAAAAAATTGCAAAAATGAAAAACCTGCGCACATAGTCTCCTTATGACATATACTAACGTATAAAATTTATAAACAAGGTGACATACATTCAAACTTCAAAAATGCAGGATGAAGTGTGATTCAAAGTACGAAGTCCAAGTTTGAGTACAAGTGGTTTTGGATTTGGAACATGAAATTTTGAACAAACTCTCCAAAACTTCAGTTTGGAGTGACTAAGAAGGATCCGGGCTTATTTTTTCATTTTCATGTTTTGAACTTGTTTAAATGTTGGTCAAACTTGGGTTTGACCAATTTTAAAATATTCATAACATATTCAAAATAACTAAAAAAAATGAAAAACCTGCGCACATAGTCTTCGTATGTCATATACTTACGACTCTAGTTGATAAACATGGTCTACATACATTCAAACGATCTATACATGAATGTGGTGTCATTCGTCAAATCTCAAAGTATGAAGTCCAAGTTTGAGTACAAGTGGTTTTGGATTTGGAACATGAAATTTTGAACAAACTCTCCAAAGCTTCAGTTTGGAGTGACTAAGAAGGATCCGGGCTTATTTTTTCATTTTCATGTTTTGAACTTGTTTAAATGTTAGTTAAACTTGGGTTTGACCAATTTTAAAATATTCATAACATATTCAAAATAACTCAAAAAAATGAAAAAACTGCGCACATAGTCTTCATATGTCATATACTGACGACTCTAGTTGATAAACATGGTCTACATACATTCAAACAATCTATACATGAATGTGGTGTCATTCGTCAAATCTCAAACTATGAAATCTAATTTTGAAGAGAAGTGGCTTTGTATTTGCAACATATTTTAAAAAAAACTCACCAAAGGTATTGGATTGAATAAGAAGAATGCATGCTTCATTTTTCATTTTCATGGTTTGTACTTGTTTAAATGTTTTAAATCTCACCAATTTAAAAATAATCAAAACAAATTAAAAAAAATCAGAAAAAAAGAAAAACCAGCGCACATAGTCTTCATATATAGAATAGATGTCTAGGTAAGTTATTTGGCTGATTTAGAGAAGGTCGAAAAAAGTCTTGCTTACAAAAGAGGCCGTTTACCCTACCTTCCGAGCTCTTTTCTAGCACATTTTTCATGAAGGTCTCGGATTTTGACATTATTCAACAGAAATACAACAATAATAGTTCTAACATACATCCCACATCATTCAAAACAAATACAACGCAAGTAGTAAGGGTTGTTTCATAGAAATACAACATGATTGATAATGTTTCATAGAATCTTGGTGCTTTGTGGCACTACTTTGCTCCTTGTGATTCTTGTGGTACTTGCTACCATTTTGCTCCTTGTGCTCCTTGTGATCACTGTGCTCACTGCTTTTTCTCTTCTCATCTTGTGTGTCGGCACCTTAACTGTCTTCTTCGAACAGACCACAGAGCTGAACAAAAAGTGAGCAGAAGGTTTACATAAAGTGATAAATGTACAACAAATTCGAAAATATCATATTGGAAGATTTACATACCTACGAGAACTCAGAACCACAGATGGTTGGTCAACATCAGTTGGAGCATCAGTTTCAGCATCTTTTGGCTCAACATTTGCAACATCATCAAAATAATTATTTCGAGCATCATCATCAAAATAATTATTTGCAGCATGATAATCAAACTCATCATTATTTGCAGCATGATAATCAAACTCATCATTGTTTGGAGCATCATCATCTGAATCATCATTTGGAGCAACATTTTCATCTTCTGTTGCATCTGGCTGCTGATCAGGATTTTCATCTTCTCCGAACGCTGAATCTACAGCATTATCACAATACTTACCGAAATGACCAGACCCACCACACCTTTTGCACTTACGCTGCCTTGCTCCAAGTCCAGCTCCTTCGCTGCGATGCCTCAACCGACTCTTCCTCGGTCTACCTGCTGCTCTCTTCAGAACTGGAGCGCAAAGTCTGAATCCAGGGTCCACTCTGTCCCACTGTTGTTTTCCCTCCAAAGCAGGCAAGGCATGTGCATATGTGGCTCTGAACCTTGCAACAGAGTAGTACTCATGAACATACTGTTGTATGTTCCCTGCTGGACCTGAGAGAGAAGTGATGAAAAACAATGCATGAATGCATGGCAACCCGGTTATCTGCCATTGTCTACAACTGCAAGTTCTAGCTTCTATATCCACTGGATATCTCCAGTTTCTCTTCTCTTTATCCATTACTGATACCTCTGCTGTGCTATCTGACAATAGAATCATGTTCATTACCAAGCCTACTGTTTTCCGCTTCAGTTCAGTCATCACCGAAGGGATAATAGTGTGGCCCATGAATTTAGCCTCAGCTATTGCATCACGAACATGAAACTTCTGCGCGTATTCTATCCTTATCTTGTCAAGCAAATCCACCAAATAAATATCCTTAAATTTCCGGATGGCTGCGTTGAAAGACTCTGCAATATTATTGTGCACATAATCAACTTTGCTCAGTTCAGTAAATTGGCTTCTGGCCCATAACTTGGAGTGGTGTGTTTCCAATTATTCATTTATTTTGGCATTGGTGTATAACTGCCTCATGTGGTAGTTGTGCTTCCTCACACTGCAAGTCAAAGATGCTGGCCATAAATTGTCTGTATATGTCTTTCCTTTGAATTTCTTCACAAAATTTGCAGCAAGGTGACGAAAGCACTCCCTATGCTCTACTCCTGAGAATACATTGTCCACGGCCACTTCTAAACCTTTGCAGGCATCTGTATGAATTACCAAGCCATTGGGATGTGCAATAGCCCGGCGCAGATTCTGCAAAAACCAAGTCCAGCTCTCCTCAGACTCTGTCTCCAGCACACCGTATGCAACTGGAAATACAAAATTGTGTGCATCTACTGCACAAGCTGCTACTAATTGTCCTTTCAACCTGCCTGTGAGGAAAGTAGCATCAATAGCCAAATATGGCCTGCAGCCTGCCAAAAAACCCAGTTTACAAGCCTCAAAGCACACAAAAACCCTTCTGAAGCATTCCTTGGTCCTTGTCACTCCCTTCAATGTGTACTCCACTGAGTGGTGATCAATTTCAACAATACTACCTGGGCTTGTCCTCTCCACTTCAGCTTTGAATGAATACAACAATTCAAAACTTTCATGCCAGTTACCATAGATAGATTCCATAACTTTTTGTTTACCATTGAAGACCCTCATGTATGGTAAATCTATCTTGAACTTGGCTTTGATGTTTTTCTGCAATTCCTTTGTACCCACTTGATGGTTTTCTGTCACCCACTTCTTTACTGCTTCTGCCACCCAGTTTGACTTGGCTCTACTGATTGTTTCCTTCCTGAGAGTTGATTCTTCGCATGTGTGGCTAAAAGGGTACACTTTGACCTAAATATTTAAGCTTTTCCGCATTTTAGATGCGTGCATCCTCCATGGACAACCCTCAGTCACACAATGCACTGTGTAACGACGTTTATCGCTCTTGTCAACGATGAACGCACGTTCTGCCTTGATGCAGTACGATACAAGTGCATTTCTACACTCACTCATGGATGCAAAAATTGTACCTTCTGCCATATGAGGGTTTTTAGGGTCCCACTCAACAGCTGGAAGGTCTTCCTCCTCATCTTCATCTTCATCATCTTGCTCATTGTCAGCCTCATCTGAGATTTCAACACCACGAGATGCCCGTCGTAAATTCTGAACAACATCAGAGTATAGCCTCTCTTCTTCATCCCCAAATATGTCAGCATCAGCCTCCACTTCAACTTCAACAGGTACCCTTCTCTCGTTGCCCACGCTTGTCGAGCCACCACGTCGCTTTGGATGAACTGAACTATTCTGCCTAGAATTGGCTTTACGACGAGATGGTTCTGTCCGAGAAGATGAACCCGTCACCCTAGCATTACTCCTAACTTCCGGCACAACCACATCTACTTGCAGCCTCACATTGAATTGATCTTTCTCCTTATGCTTAGCAAACATGGTAGCGAGTTCTGCATCATTGCTAACTTTCACCCAATTCATCCCCCCATCGTAGTATCTGAATTCCACTTCGTCATGCAAACCCCAAGGATATGGGCTGCAGATGACCTCCCCAAATTGCCTGAAATTCCAATTACAATCCATTGGCACTGGATAATCGAAACCTCCCTGGAATTTCTTCTTGCTGTCATCATCCATGATGTATCGTTCCCTTCTAACGCTCACCAAGAAAGCAAACCGCAACTCCATCCTAACCCACGAAAAACAGAGGCGCAACTGCAGAATTAAACTCTAATGCACAAGCAAGCTATGTCCAATTGAAGAAATAAATAGCGTCCTATGTCGATCGACTTTTCAAATGCACGAACAAGCACAAATTGGAAGCCTTACCGCTCGGGAGCCCAGTCATGGATGCGGCGGGTCTCCGGCCCGACGCCTGAATCGCCAGCTACTCCGGGGTCGCTGCCGCACGCCATTTCGCCGCCAACGTCCTGGTGGGATGCACTAGCCTCTCACCTATCAGCACTCCGGCCGGGCGCACGAAAGGAGCCCCGCCGCAGGTCGAGCAGGTGGCGGCCGCAGTGGCGGAACGAGCGTCCCACCCATGTAGTCGCAGGACGATGGCGGCGGAGCTGCTGGTGGTGCTAGATCTGGTGGCCACGCGGGACGGCCGCGGCGGCGCAGGTGGTGGATTGGCCGTGGCGGCGAAGCACAAAACGCCGGTCGGGAGCAGGCGCACACGGACAGATTGGGAAATCAGGCGGTTGGGCGGTCCCACCTGTAAGCACTGCACCCAGGCGGTCCCACCTTTAAGTTGCGGACCCACTGTCAGTAACGCCATCACACGGAATAGACTTCAAACTTGCTGTTTGGGGCAAACCATAGTACCTGCGAACGAACAAGGGGCAAAACTGAGGACGATTCGCAACTAGGGGCAAAACTGAGTCTAAGAAGGCTGCTAGGGGCAATCCATTAAATGACCCTACATAATATGCATCTACTTTCATAACTAAGACATAATATTGGCAATCATCATGACATATATCAACTTAAAAGATCCACCACAAAGGTATTACATATATGACCATAATCATGTTCAACAACTCATATGGCACTAATTAGTGAAGCTCAAGAGAGAGGAGAGATACATAAGTTACTTCCACAAACCATAGTCCAGGGGTGGACTACTCCCTCTTCATCATGGAGACGGTGGAGAAGTCGTTGGAGAAGGTGGAGACCACACCGGCAGCGCCCCGCCGGAGTTTCCCCCTCCAAACTGCAGCTCCAGGTCTCTGTTTCGTGGTTTCTGTGTTTCTGCGGCGCTCCTCTCCGAAACGGCTCGGGGGAGTATTTTTATAGTCGTTTTTAGGTCAAGACGAAGCCACGGAGACGAAGATCGACGGCATCGGAGGCTCGAGGGCCCAGAAGAGGTGCCCTACGCGGTCAAGGAATCTGGCCGCGTGGGCCCCCCTCTTTTGCTCCTCGGCCTTCCACTTTTGCACTTTCTTCGCTACTACGCTTTGTTCCTTCCAAAAAATGATGTTCGCGAAATTTCAGGTCATTTGGACGACGTTTGGGTCCTTGAAACATTAAAATATAGAAAAAGAGGTTTTCTGACAAGGCAGAGTTAATTCCAAATAAATAGGAAAAGTGTGAATAACCCCAAAAATCATTATAAAACATTGATATAACCCTTATATGATGCAAATATGGATGAAATATGAGTAATACAATGCAAAGTTCATGTATGCATTTTACATGCATCAATTTTCTAGAAAAAAAGTCAAAATGGCCACCATGACTGTTCATTAAAAGAGGTCGGATTTTCTTAATTTAACTATGTTTCTATGATATAACCACTAGTTGTGTAACTTAAAATGATTTTTAGAAAAACTCCAGACCAAACTATCAAACACTTGTAGTTCAAATTTGGATTACTTTCAAAAAAATGGGCATAAACTCATTTAACTAGGCGAAATTAGGTAGAAATCAACAGAAATCCTAATACTTTGGAATTATCCATCAAATCTGAACTACTATTTGTAAAAATTAGATGGTCTCCATTTTGCACCATATTTTGTACTTTGTTCATAATAAAAAGTCATTTTTAGCACTTAAAATGAAAAATGTTATTTATAAAAATAATTTGAAAAATCCCTTCGGCGTGATTGTTTCCTATACCAATATACACCTATTTGTGTAATATGAGAACTTTATCACAAACTATGCCGTGGTAATGACCATAACATGATCAATTGGGGTTGACACTTGTATATATTTATACATGATAAACCTTTTTCGTAAAGATTTTTTTGAAAAATTTGTCAGAAATCAAATTTATGATTTTTCATAGCAACTAGTACACATAAAAGGACTCCGTGACATAGGATATCTTTTTTTGAGCTTTATTTCACTTTATGTGATTTTCTTCAAAAAACGGTCAAAATGGCCACCTTGACTGTTCATCGAAAGAGCTCCAAATTTCTAAAAATATGTATGTTTCTGTGACTCAAAAGATTATATGGATGTCAAATTTAAATTCCTCTAATTTTTCTATTCAATTTACACATTTTATTTGTCAAATTTCGATTCAAGGATTTAAAGATATGAATTATTTCATACTAAATGAAAAAGGTAAAAATAAAGTAAAATTATTTTTATTGTTACTTATTGAAATATATTATTACATAACCACTATTATTTATTCTAATAAATATTTCGACTTTAAACAATAAGAAGTGTAACATTATGAAACATGGGTATAGTATACAACTATCATTAAATCATAACTTGTCAATTGAAGGTAATATAGAAGGAACTCAAACGTTAAGCGTGCTTGGGATGGAGCAATTTGAAGATAGGTGTCCGAATGAGAAGTTTAGCCAAGTGTTACTTTTATCTCAGATTAAACGTATATGTGAGACATTAAGTGTGTGACTAATTGAGCAATTTCAAAATAATATTAATAATAGTAATTAGAAAATTATTTTTTTTGGAAAACCTATGCCGGGGCAGCATTCGGCGTAGTAAATAAAAAAAATTATATTTTTTTAAATTTTATTTAATTTTTTTAAAATACCGTAAGCCGACGGCTACGCCGACGTTTTTTATTTCGCGGACGACGAGATCGGTCTAAACCGACAGGGTGGTAAGTTGACGGTGATAGCCTTTGCCCGACGGCAATCTAGGCTATGCCGACGACCAGAGCCCGACCATGAACATTGGTTTCAGATAAATTCATATGAATGTTGCTCACTATACTGGCAACCGAGGTACCAATAAAACCGTGTGCGATGTGAGTCTCAATGACATCGAACATATAAGGATAATCGCTGGCACTGAAAATGGACACGGTGAATATACAAATCCTTACCAAATATTTGGCACTGAGAACCTTGTTATTTTTCCTCCTCTGTCCCAAATTTTTTTCTCCTCACGCTCGTGTCTGCCATGGTCAGCATGAACTCGTCGGGGAGGTCGACGTCGCCCATCTCCTACCCCAAGCCGGGTCAGCTCCTCTGCTTGTCAAGCGCGTCTGCTGCTGTAGGAAAACGTGGTTCGTCTCATGTCAGGTTCGGAAGATAATCTAGTCCGCATCTACTTCAAGTGTTCAAATCACACAGTCAGTTCCATAATTCGGCCAGTTTTTGATTGATTTTGTTTTCGGTGAAGCTGATTTGACTCTCAATTTGATTTTCCATTTCACAAACTAGGGACCAAAAGACATCTAAGTGCCGCAGAACACAAAAACGTATTGGTTGCTCTGACGGGACCAAAAGGACTACATGATTACATTTAGTGGAGAGATTGATGCTAGTCTTGTTATAGAACGAGCTTGTTCATTTTAAATGGAGGCTTACTATAACGGGACTGTTTATACTGAAGTCCATGTATGCTGATTGTTTAAACGGGCACACGATATTTTTATGAAAATATGTGGAATTTTAAGATCCCATTGAAAATTAAAATATTGCTTTGGTTCCTCCACCGAAAAGTATTGTTAGCAAAATATAATCTTTCTAAGAGATGCAGGATGGGCTGCAAGAAATGTTCCTTTTGTGATACGCATGAATCTGTTGATCATTTGTTTATGCCATATCCTTTTGCCCATCATATTAGGAGGTTAATTCACCTTACATTTAATATGCCCCCTCTAGTAATACTAAAATATTTGGTAATTTGTTATATCGAATTGATAAAAATTCGAAAACATATTCGTGTCGCCACTTTGCTTTCCTTTGGAGAATATGGAATTGCCAAAATGATATTGTTTTTTAACAAAACAAGTGTGGCTCATTTTCGAGAACTGAGTGCTAGCTCACAGTGGCAGAGGCTGCGAGTGCACGCCTAGCCGGCCCGGATTCGAGTCCCAGCAGTGGTCAAATGGCCGCACCAAGGCATACTCGAATAAACCAGACATCTCACCTAGCCAACAAAGTAAAGTCAAGGGAGGGCTCATTCGCCCGCTGGCCACCTTTTTAAGCGTGGCTCATTTTCTGCAGGTCGTCGGCATCTTTGTACTGGATTCACTTGTGGTCCTACTTCCTTGGGGTTTTGTGGAACTAGGCGCGCTCGTCTAATGATGGTCGTTCGTGCTATCTTCAGGAAGAGTAGCTGATTGCATACTAGGTGATTAGGTGCTTAGTGCTTGTAGCTTTGGTTGGTTGATTTCAGCTTGTGTGATCCGCGAATGTCCTCAGGTTGTAATGTTACTGATTCTTAATGTAAAAACCATGGATAAATGACCGTGTGCAACATTCCAATGCAGGGGGCGGGTCGTTGCTCCTTTCGAAAAAACTCTAGTTGAACTTAACAACTATTCTGTGTTGGTATTTGGTGGTTATTGACGTTCTCGGAAAAGCTGTTTTCGGGAGGGGCAAATTGCTTTATTCACGGTTTCATACTTTGATGTGGTAGAAATTAGATTTTTTTAGACATTTGGTAGAAATTAGAGCATCTCTAACAGAGCCCTCAAACCGCGCCGAACCGTAAAATAACTACCAAAGACGGTTCGCGAAACTTAAAAAGAGAAATAGCAGCGCCCTCAAACGTCGCGGGCCCGTAAAAAAATTTGAGGGCGCCCGGGAAATCGGCCCGCGGACCAGGGAAAATTGGGTTTTCGCCTCGGAACCGAAGGGGCCATGTAAACCGCGAGAGGCGTTGGCGGGCTGAACATTCCGCACCCGCCGGTGAGCTTCCGCCGCCGTAAACTTGCCGGAATCCGACGGTTTTCCACCAAACTCAACGGAATCAGCCAGAATCGGGAAAAAATAAAGCTGCAATGTGCTCGCCTACTCTAGGGCCTCTGCGCCGGCCTGACGGCGGCGTCACCCGTGAGGACCGGCGGTGGCGGCGCCGGCCAAGATGTGCGGCAGCGGAGGTAGCGCCCGTGAAAATGGGCGGCTCCCCCGAGGTAGCACGCGGCGGCGCCCGCGAGGGGAGGCAGTAGCGGCGCCTGCGAGGGCAGAGATGGCGGCGCCTGTAAGGACCTGCAGCGGCGGCTCCTCCGAGGTAGCACGCGGCAGCGACCGCGAGGGGCGGCAACAGCGGCCTCGCCGGGGTCGAACTGGTGGAGGGCGGCGAGGAGGCGGTCGCGGAGCATGGCCTCGCCGGGGTCCTGTTAGTACTGGGACGGTGCCGAGCGGGTTTCTAGTCAGATCGATCGGGAACCTTCCCAGGAAGAAGACGACGGTGGCTGATTTTTTGTAGAATAATCGAGAATATTCCTTTTTACGGTTTGATTTACAGTTTCTGCTATGTCTTGTCTCGTTTTGGACAAAAAAAACGCGAGTTTTCCAAACTGTAAACCAGTTTTAAGATTTCACGGTTTGGGTGGTCTGTTAGAGATGCTCTTCTATACCTAGTCTTTTTTTTTTGGACGATTTGCCCTTACCTAAAATCAGGTAGCTCCAAGCGCCGCCGCCGCCGCCTGCCTCGCGCCTCTCCGTTACACAGGCGCTCGGCCGTGTGTGGGAGGCGGCGGCGACGAGGAGTGGCCGCGAGGACGAGGAGGTGGTGGAGGTGGGCCGGATCATACCTCGCCGGAATCGGAGAAATGGCGGCGCCGGCAGTGCAGACTCCGGCGACTCAATTAGGCGGCCTGGGGGCAATAATCCAGGGGAAGGAGAGGTGAAACACGGAGGAGGACGCGGGCTACTAATAGGGGCGGGCAGGGGCGTGAATAGTTGGCTTCATTGCACGAATTGAAGAGGAGCAATTTCGGGTGAAACGGCCGGCATGGTCTTCGACGACGGGCAAATACGGCAGCCTGGAGGCGTTTTGGAGAGGGATTTTGGGGGGAAATGAAGGAGGAGGTCGAGGGCTTTTAGTAGGAGGAAACGGCACTTTAATTGGGGCTGTAAATCGTCCGGAATCAAGTCGGGAAGAAACGGCACGGGAGCTATTACGGGCGTGATTTTGCGTTTCTGGATATTGAAGACGATGACGACGTCATCGCTGACATCAGCAACTTTTCTTTTCCTTATTTTCCTGGTTTTTATTATTTCTTTCATATCTTTTGATCTGAGACTCCAAATTAAGTCAAAAAAAATTCTAAAATTCATATCTTCGTTTTAAAACATTTGTACGTATGTTTTGAACACTTTTCAAAAATAATAATTTCGAAATATTGATTAAATGCAACTTTGACACATTAGGTTAAATTTGAAAATATGCCTTTTATAAATTTATTTGTGGCCAAATAAAATTTATGAAAATGTCACAAATTCATATGTTTGAATATAAGTTATTTTACATCCCTTTTTTATAATCGACATATTTTTCTCTCCCGTTGCATCGCACGGGCGTGTTTCCTATAAAGAAAGAAACAAAGAAAGGAGGACTTCCTTTTCCTTGGTTTGGTTGGTCGTTGGGCCCACCTGTCAATGTCTATCAATTTGCAGAAAACCCCCCAGAAACAGGGAAATCAAGACACAGTCCACACAGCAACAGAGCCTTCGCCGTTTCGTACGTCGGAGGGACTTATTCGAATTTCCGGAAAAACCAACGACCTACTTGCAAAAATGCTTCTCTATTCACTCGACCCCTACCTCTCTCTCGACCCCCTTCTCCTTTCCTGGCGATGTCGCCGCCGCCTCTGTCACATCCCAAATTTTGAAACTAAGAAAAACTTAGTTTTACAAGACCCAAATTTCTGAACCCACAAAAAACTTTTGAAATGTTTTACTGACAATTGTGTTTCCCTTCCCATTGCTATGTTTGAACTTGTGTGACTTGTTGTTTAAGTTGTTTGACTAGTAAGTACAAGGCCCAACCAATATAAAAATATATTTAACTTTAGTGATCATGTTATGACAAGAAAATATTCCATATATCTTTTTCATTCTTATTTGGCCAACTCCATTTCAATGATACTTGGTTTAGCAACAACCAAAACTAATACCCAGTATTTGAGAAAGTAAAAGCATTTCCAAAACTATGTGCTCCCAAGAATATGGAGATCTATATGCTACCTCCTACCTATTTCTCAATCCTGATATTTTTCAGGTGTATACAACTCCCACTTTATAAAACTCTTATTTCCACTCTATCTGAAATTAACACTGGTGGGAATTATATTATCCCACATATTTCCTTTCTCGGACCTTGTTGATAACTATTGAGTTATAAGTTGAGATAGTTTTAAACATCATCTTGTCATAATTAAGTGTGATTATTTTTAAGAAAGTATTGTTAATTATTTGAATGGTGATATGATTAATTCTGTGGTTTGAATTGTGTGGCCTTGATTGTGATGTTGATCATATTGTGTTTGTTGCTTGTGTGGACAATTCCTTAATTGTACCTAAGGGTAACATCCTCTTGATATCAAAATTGGTATGTGACCTAAATTGAAAACAAACTCCTCAAATTAATCAACAAATGGAAATTTAGATCATGAGCTAAAGAAATGATCTAACTAAATTAGTTTCCCTATTTAACTATCTATTTTCTTCAAACAAATACTTTCTTATGAAAATAAAACCTATTTGAAGTTAATATATTTGTCAAGGAAGTTCCAAGAGTTCAAAATAATATTTGAACTTGCTTAAAAAATTTCTAAAAAGATTATAAAAATGTATTTGAGAAAAATGCTATATTTAAAACTCTATGAACAAAAGTTGTTCAAAACATTTTATTTTTCAACACCAATTTTTGTGCAGCTTCTACATGTATATGGGAGGCCACATGAATATTTTCAAATTTTTCTAAAATGTTTTAGTGCCTCAATAAAATCCTTGAAATGCTACTGGATTTAAAAGGAAACAAAAGAAAACAGAAAAGGACTTAATTGCGAATAAGAAACAAATTCTGCCGAGGGGGTTTTCGGAAATGTGTCGTCTCTCTCCTCCCGCCCGACACGGCCACGCCATGGCCGGGAGCAAGGGAGGCCCCCCCCACGACGCCGCCGCTCGCCGCCCGGACCCCCCCTCTCCCCCTCGCTCCTATGCCCCCTTGGACACCAACATCCGCGCCACGCCCCCCCCCTTTTTGCACGCGCCCGTGCCGCCGCTCGACATGTCCGCGGGCGCCACGACGTCGTGCGTCGCGCCGCCGGACCCCCCTCCTCTCCTCTCCCCTGCGACGTGGATAAGAAGCCCCCCGAGCCCCGCTCCTCTGCTCCCCGGCTCTCTCTCCCTCTCTTTTTCTCTCCTCTCTTCCCCACGGCACCGCGCCCGCCCGAGCACGCCGTCGCGCACCGCCGGCGACTCGAGCCTCCCCGAGCCAAACCGAGACCGCCACCAGCACCGCCTCGCCGTCCTCTTCATCTCCGCGCAAGGAATCGAAGAAGGGAGCTGGGAATCGCCGTCGTCGCCGCGTCTTCTTCCTCTCCGGCCGCCGCACTCCGAGCAAGCTCGCCACCGCCTCCGGTCACCGCAGCTCCAACGGAGCGCACGCACGCGTCGAGGGTGAGCTCGCCTCTCTCCTGGACATCCCCGTTCATCCCCTCCCTCTGTTTTTCGCCGAATCGAGGGGAGCTCGCCGCCGGCCGCCGTCGGGCGCCGATGCGCGCGTTGCTCCGGCGACCATTAGGTAGTGTCGCCGCCGTTTTAATGTTCCCCTCGTTCGTGCGGGTCGATAGAAGCCAGTGGCATATCCCCTAGTGCAGTAGGTCGTCCGGTCCGTGCACCTCGCCGCCGGTGAACGCCGCGGCCGTGCGCGTCGTCGCCGTGCACGGGCCTCACCTCAAAACGATGCGCGCCTGTAGTATAACACAAACACCCGACCGGCCCAGTGGCTAGCGCAGCTGTCCCTCACACGCTCGTCGCGAGTTCGAACCCCCACCGCGCACTGCGGTTTTCATTTTATTTTGCGCACTGACAGGTGGGCCCCACCGGTCAGTGACCGGGGAGGCCAGCACAGCCGCACCCAGCCCAGTCAGCGCCAGCGTGGCCGTGGGCTCCACTGGTCAGTGACCCTGGGTTGCCTGCGCTGTGTATAAAACTTTTCTGGCCTTTTTCTGTAAATACTAAAAATGACAGGAATTTGATTTATTTTGTAAATTCAATAACTTGAGATTCATAACTCCAAATAAATCAAATCAAACTGTTCTGGAAAGCTTATGAAATTATCTAGCCAACCCAATTAGTTTCACCCCATTTAGATTAATAATAAAAATACATTATTCAAAATACCATGAAAGGTTTAAAATCTAAACTTGTTTGTTTCTGATACTCGGTTAGTCCAAATTAGTTGAGACCAATTTTATTGAGTCACATTTAGTCATGGTTAGTCACCCCTAAAAGGATTTAATTTTTAGAACAACAGAATATAATTGATAGCTAAAACTTGATTAGTATGCTTCTGGATTGAGACCATTGTGTAGGGAGTTTGGTAACTCCAATTGACCCAAATCCAATTGTGTTGTCTTCTACACATCAGTAGCTTTCTGTAGAACTTTAGTTTGTATTTTTGCGATCAACAGAACTTAAGATATGTAATTAAACATGTTCAACTAGTTTCTGCCATAATTAAGACATAATCAAATAATGGCTAATTCAATTAAATTGAAACCAAATTGTGTTGCTTGATATATGAAGTGACTATTTAGAGCATTTAAGATTGTATTGCTGTAATGATTGTTGTGCTGCTGTTGCTTGCTAGTTGTTGTTGTTTAGCATGTTATAATATGTTAGTACTGTTAGTGTTAGTTGTTAGACACATTGGTGAGTAATATGTTTGCAATGGCTTGATGGACTTGATAGTCTTGGAGTGGAATACTAGCTTAAATATCTTGTTAGTGTATCCACCTTAGCTTGGTGAGGTATTTAAATTATAGAGATTAATTGGTGACTTAACTTTTGTTTGAAGTATTTCCTAGTTAGGAAAAGGGGTTTGTGAATTACCTCTAATTGAGGGTGTATTTGTGCCCTCTTGTTTTGGCATGTGTATGGTGTTATACTCCTGATTAATATAATGCCCTTGTAAATATATATCTTAGTTGATTGCTTGGTTAAAATAGTGCTATGATGTGGTTTGATTACCTTTTTGTATACCACTTGTGGTATGGTTTGCTTATTGTGTGTTGTTCTATTTTTATGTTTGCGACGCTAGATATAAACGCTACCAAAGTGGTATTTGGAGAGGATTTATCGGAGAAGGATGATATTTATTTCTTGAGCGGTGAGAAGAAGTCCAAGAACATCATGCTGGAATCAGGCAAGCTATTCCCTGAGCTTGCATCTTTATACATCTATTTTGGGTCACATGTTTTACTTATAAAGAGCATATGTGATTTATGTGGTGGTTGCCACTAAAGCTATGATTTTGAAAACCCTTTTCCAAAATACAAGTATATTATTTTGACACCCTATATGGAGATATTAGATGGAAATTCTTTTTCAAACTATAGGATGGGAAAAATATTGTTTACTCAAAACTCCTTTGAAAATACTTGTGTGGACATGGAGCACCAAGATGTGGTGATGAATTGGAGAAAAGGAGAATGGTGGTTTTGATAAAACGCACATTGTGTCCTTGTACTTACGTCAATCAACCGATACTCTGTGCGACCACATTTACCCACATATGGGAAAGGGCTTAGTCATATAATTTGCTCATATTAGTATGGGATACCTCATCAACGGGGGTGACTCCGTTATGCATGAGGGATGGTTGATGACCTACCCCCGACCTGGGTCCTCGCTCAAACTCTATGAGTAGATAAGGAGGAGGATAGAAGGATGTCCCCTATACACCGCCAGATAAAACCTATGAGTCCTCACACTTAGATTCCGACGGGCTGGGTTAAGTGTCGATGGAAAGTATCATATGGGCAGGATCCTATACTAGCATGAGCAAAGGACAGACTAGGGTCGGTGACTCAACTTCGCATACACCTGGTATGGCGAGACGTGGCTGACACGATGAGTTATCGGATGGGTGTGGGAAAAGCGTGCTACCTCTGCAGAGGGTTAAAACTATTCGAATAGCCGAGTCCTCGGATATGGACAGTTGAGAGGCCCTACTTTGACCATGTGCTAGTTTTGGAAAAGAATTGAGTTTTAAAAAGAAAAGGAAGTGGAGAATGACCCATACACCTATACCAATGGATCGGTATGAGGTTGTTGGGGACCATGAGCCGTGACGGGTTATGGTCTGATAAAGGAGGAGTTTTGGAGAAACAGATAAAATGGTGATTTTCCGAGAAAATGTTTATTAAAGAGACTTCTTACCTTTTTCAACCAAGATGTCTTTTTGGGAAAAAGATTTAAAGAGACTTCTTACAAAGGCAGATTTAGGGGAAAAGTTCTAAAAACCTGCTTTCTTTTTTTTATAAAGATATAGGGGTTTCAAAACAAAGTTTTATTAAACAAAGGTCTATCCTTCCCTTTTTAACAAGGAAGTAGAGTTTTCAAAGCAAACGAAGTTTTATTTAAACAAATAAAAGAGTAGTATATGCTCATGTTGGGGTAGTTTGCGAGTACGTAAATGTACTCATGGCTGTGTCCCTGGATATTCCCATGTCCAGAGTTCAAGAAGAAGTATGCTGAAGACCGAGAGACCGATGACGTCTTTGCGAACTAGGCCGTCTTCCCAGTCAGCTGCCTGTAGGTGTCTTGGCAAATGACTCGGGCCCCACGTTGATTGGTGTTTTTCCGCTGCAAGAACTTATTGAAGATTATGGCTTCAATCGAGTAAGTAATTCCTTCGGTAATTATGGATGTTCTTTTGATACCAGTTGATTGTGCTCAGCGACAGACTGATCATGGGATCGCTGATGTTGTAGGCACAAGGGTATTTCGGACAGCTAGTCCGGGGTCCCCACAGACTTGGTATCAGAGCCATCCTGACTGTAACAGACCTTAGTTAGCATGGACGTTAGTTAGGAAAGAAATATTTTGTTAAAAATATATTGTTACCAAAAACATATTTTTATCTAAGGAAGTCCAAAAAAATGACTTCCACTCTTCTCACCTTCTCAAATATTTCCGAGTCTCATCCCTCTATTTTAAGATTTTCCAAGGATTTCTCTAATCCCTCTTATCCGTTCAAAATACTTGACGATGAACCCAAGTGAGACCTAATTAGCTAGCACCTACAAGAAGAAGCTTCCATTACAAGTACTCAACATTCCACATCGAGGTGATGGATCCGCAAATACCAATATTATCGATATCAACAAGCAAGAGACCTCCGAAGACCTCAACTCAATATCAACAATTCCACTCAGTTACTCCTTCGACAATCTCAATTTCTCCAGCTGAAGACTAAGGCGACAAAGTGAAGACTTCACCAACCATATTTAACCGAGACCATAGGATAAACCTGATAGGAACCCTGATTGTACCACCCGACTACCACGAGTATTAGACGTCCGTTGGTACTAAAGGTACCTTGTGTGTTGTTTATTGGTGTGCTTTACTCTGGTTGTGTGATTGATTGTTGGTGAGTCCCCTGGGTGGGTGTTGTTTTTCTTGTGCGTTCACAATTACGCCTTGATGGCAACACAAAGTAAACCAAAATTCCCTTTTTATAAAACTCCTTTTTGTCACCCAACAAAAACTAATTTTTTGACCTCTTCGCCATAGTTGCACCTTGTTGCAGATGTAAACCCTCTTAGGAAAATATTTTCCGGATACTTCCTCTCATCTAAACCATCTCCCGATAAGAACTGACAGTTTCGCAAGATACAAAAGACCCCCGATCTCTAACCAAATAGCCGGAGATTTGTTGCAACTTAACCGGCAAGTCAGACAATGACCTTCATGCACCATCTGGAGCAAGTGCGTCAAGATCTCGAAGAAAACTGCCATTTAACGCCAACCTCGTGAAGACACGAGCATCACCTCACAAAAATAACTTGGGAAATTACAAGAATACTATACTAACTTATTGTATCTAACTTCAGGTTAACATCTGACATAAGTTCACGATAGTACTAACTATTCTTCTAGGACTGCAAGCCTTGACAAGAGACGAGGACATAAGGAGACCCATTTAGAATCGGTAACTAGGAACTCAAGGAGTGTATACGAGTTGCTATGAAGATTCGAGCTCAGAGACCGCAAGAAGGAGGAACTACGACAAGAAGACATTGAAGAGAGATTTCCTAGGTTGGCAAAGAAGCAATATACCAGACTATCATGGAGCATCTGGAAACTCTTATATCAGAATCTATTAGTATTAATCTCTCTAAAATAGTGTGATATTCCAATGTTCGTGTTATATAGAAGTAGTTTGGTAACAAGCCTCATGAACTTGTTAACAAATCACCTTTGTATGCTCAAACAATTGAGTGTCACATACAAATAAACGGAACGTCAGATAATCCAGTACATCTCCGCCTCTGGAATATGAAAGATAGTTTGATGACCAGACTAGCTACCTTGTTAACAAATCCTTCTTGTATGACTAAGGCAATATCAGGAGGTGATTTATGCACCACCCCCAAACACCGAGGAGTGACACCCAAGCCGAAGATCGTCAAGCTACTCAAGAAGAACGATGCCTCCAAGTCAACTCCAGCTGCGACTTTCAACAAGACCGATTCAAGACCTCTTTTAAGGGGGGAAGACCTGCAATAGGTATACAATAACGTGGTAAGTAGATCCGTGCGCTTTAGCCCTGTAGAATCTGGAAATAGCCGACCAAGACTATCCATCCGAGTCAATCGTCCAGACCACCCCATCATAAAGGATCTGGACTCCGCACAGAAGTTTATCGACAGAGAAAGCCTCGCAACATCAATTTATCGAGATCCCACATGGCGACCCCGCTGAAGAAACAACGACCTCGGAAGTATAGTCAACCCAAAACCCGTGCCCTCGTACTCCCCTGTTACCACCGGGCAAATCTCGAGGACGAGATTTATTTTAAGGGGGGAAGAGCTGTCACATCCCAAATTTTGAAACTAAGAAAAACTTAGTTTTACAAGACCCAAATTTCTGAACCCACAAAAAACTTTTGAAATGTTTTACTGACAATTGTGTTTCCCTTCCCATTGCTATGTTTGAACTTGTGTGACTTGTTGTTTAAGTTGTTTGACTAGTAAGTACAAGGCCCAACCAATATAAAAATATATTTAACTTTAGTGATCATGTTATGACAAGAAAATATTCCATATATCTTTTTCATTCTTATTTGGCCAACTCCATTTCAATGATACTTGGTTTAGCAACAACCAAAACTAATACCCAGTATTTGAGAAAGTAAAAGCATTTCCAAAACTATGTGCTCCCAAGAATATGGAGATCTATATGCTACCTCCTACCTATTTCTCAATCCTGATATTTTTCAGGTGTATACAACTCCCACTTTATAAAACTCTTATTTCCACTCTATCTGAAATTAACACTGGTGGGAATTATATTATCCCACATATTTCCTTTCTCGGACCTTGTTGATAACTATTGAGTTATAAGTTGAGATAGTTTTAAACATCATCTTGTCATAATTAAGTGTGATTATTTTTAAGAAAGTATTGTTAATTATTTGAATGGTGATATGATTAATTCTGTGGTTTGAATTGTGTGGCCTTGATTGTGATGTTGATCATATTGTGTTTGTTGCTTGTGTGGACAATTCCTTAATTGTACCTAAGGGTAACATCCTCTTGATATCAAAATTGGTATGTGACCTAAATTGAAAACAAACTCCTCAAATTAATCAACAAATGGAAATTTAGATCATGAGCTAAAGAAATGATCTAACTAAATTAGTTTCCCTATTTAACTATCTATTTTCTTCAAACAAATACTTTCTTATGAAAATAAAACCTATTTGAAGTTAATATATTTGTCAAGGAAGTTCCAAGAGTTCAAAATAATATTTGAACTTGCTTAAAAAATTTCTAAAAAGATTATAAAAATGTATTTGAGAAAAATGCTATATTTAAAACTCTATGAACAAAAGTTGTTCAAAACATTTTATTTTTCAACACCAATTTTTGTGCAGCTTCTACATGTATATGGGAGGCCACATGAATATTTTCAAATTTTTCTAAAATGTTTTAGTGCCTCAATAAAATCCTTGAAATGCTACTGGATTTAAAAGGAAACAAAAGAAAACAGAAAAGGACTTAATTGCGAATAAGAAACAAATTCTGCCGAGGGGGTTTTCGGAAATGTGTCGTCTCTCTCCTCCCGCCCGACACGGCCACGCCATGGCCGGGAGCAAGGGAGGCCCCCCCCACGACGCCGCCGCTCGCCGCCCGGACCCCCCCTCTCCCCCTCGCTCCTATGCCCCCTTGGACACCAACATCCGCGCCACGCCCCCCCCTTTTTGCACGCGCCCGTGCCGCCGCTCGACATGTCCGCGGGCGCCACGACGTCGTGCGTCGCGCCGCCGGACCCCCCTCCTCTCCTCTCCCCTGCGACGTGGATAAGAAGCCCCCCGAGCCCCGCTCCTCTGCTCCCCGGCTCTCTCTCCCTCTCTTTTTCTCTCCTCTCTTCCCCACGGCACCGCGCCCGCCCGAGCACGCCGTCGCGCACCGCCGGCGACTCGAGCCTCCCCGAGCCAAACCGAGACCGCCACCAGCACCGCCTCGCCGTCCTCTTCATCTCCGCGCAAGGAATCGAAGAAGGGAGCTGGGAATCGCCGTCGCCGCCGCGTCTTCTTCCTCTCCGGCCGCCGCACTCCGAGCAAGCTCGCCACCGCCTCCGGTCACCGCAGCTCCAACGGAGCGCACGCACGCGTCGAGGGTGAGCTCGCCTCTCTCCTGGACATCCCCGTTCATCCCCTCCCTCTGTTTTTCGCCGAATCGAGGGGAGCTCGCCGCCGGCCGCCGTCGGGCGCCGATGCGCGCGTTGCTCCGGCGACCATTAGGTAGTGTCGCCGCCGTTTTAATGTTCCCCTCGTTCGTGCGGGTCGATAGAAGCCAGTGGCATATCCCCTAGTGCAGTAGGTCGTCCGGTCCGTGCACCTCGCCGCCGGTGAACGCCGCGGCCGTGCGCGTCGTCGCCGTGCACGGGCCTCACCTCAAAACGATGCGCGCCTGTAGTATAACACAAACACCCGACCGGCCCAGTGGCTAGCGCAGCTGTCCCTCACACGCTCGTCGCGAGTTCGAACCCCCACCGCGCACTGCGGTTTTCATTTTATTTTGCGCACTGACAGGTGGGCCCCACCGGTCAGTGACCGGGGAGGCCAGCACAGCCGCACCCAGCCCAGTCAGCGCCAGCGTGGCCGTGGGCTCCACTGGTCAGTGACCCTGGGTTGCCTGCGCTGTGTATAAAACTTTTCTGGCCTTTTTCTGTAAATACTAAAAATGACAGGAATTTGATTTATTTTGTAAATTCAATAACTTGAGATTCATAACTCCAAATAAATCAAATCAAACTGTTCTGGAAAGCTTATGAAATTATCTAGCCAACCCAATTAGTTTCACCCCATTTAGATTAATAATAAAAATACATTATTCAAAATACCATGAAAGGTTTAAAATCTAAACTTGTTTGTTTCTGATACTCGGTTAGTCCAAATTAGTTGAGACCAATTTTATTGAGTCACATTTAGTCATGGTTAGTCACCCCTAAAAGGATTTAATTTTTAGAACAACAGAATATAATTGATAGCTAAAACTTGATTAGTATGCTTCTGGATTGAGACCATTGTGTAGGGAGTTTGGTAACTCCAATTGACCCAAATCCAATTGTGTTGTCTTCTACACATCAGTAGCTTTCTGTAGAACTTTAGTTTGTATTTTTGCGATCAACAGAACTTAAGATATGTAATTAAACATGTTCAACTAGTTTCTGCCATAATTAAGACATAATCAAATAATGGCTAATTCAATTAAATTGAAACCAAATTGTGTTGCTTGATATATGAAGTGACTATTTAGAGCATTTAAGATTGTATTGCTGTAATGATTGTTGTGCTGCTGTTGCTTGCTAGTTGTTGTTGTTTAGCATGTTATAATATGTTAGTACTGTTAGTGTTAGTTGTTAGACACATTGGTGAGTAATATGTTTGCAATGGCTTGATGGACTTGATAGTCTTGGAGTGGAATACTAGCTTAAATATCTTGTTAGTGTATCCACCTTAGCTTGGTGAGGTATTTAAATTATAGAGATTAATTGGTGACTTAACTTTTGTTTGAAGTATTTCCTAGTTAGGAAAAGGGGTTTGTGAATTACCTCTAATTGAGGGTGTATTTGTGCCCTCTTGTTTTGGCATGTGTATGGTGTTATACTCCTGATTAATATAATGCCCTTGTAAATATATATCTTAGTTGATTGCTTGGTTAAAATAGTGCTATGATGTGGTTTGATTACCTTTTTGTATACCACTTGTGGTATGGTTTGCTTATTGTGTGTTGTTCTATTTTTATGTTTGCGACGCTAGATATAAACGCTACCAAAGTGGTATTTGGAGAGGATTTATCGGAGAAGGATGATATTTATTTCTTGAGCGGTGAGAAGAAGTCCAAGAACATCATGCTGGAATCAGGCAAGCTATTCCCTGAGCTTGCATCTTTATACATCTATTTTGGGTCACATGTTTTACTTATAAAGAGCATATGTGATTTATGTGGTGGTTGCCACTAAAGCTATGATTTTGAAAACCCTTTTCCAAAATACAAGTATATTATTTTGACACCCTATATGGAGATATTAGATGGAAATTCTTTTTCAAACTATAGGATGGGAAAAATATTGTTTACTCAAAACTCCTTTGAAAATACTTGTGTGGACATGGAGCACCAAGATGTGGTGATGAATTGGAGAAAAGGAGAATGGTGGTTTTGATAAAACGCACATTGTGTCCTTGTACTTACGTCAATCAACCGATACTCTGTGCGACCACATTTACCCACATATGGGAAAGGGCTTAGTCATATAATTTGCTCATATTAGTATGGGATACCTCATCAACGGGGGTGACTCCGTTATGCATGAGGGATGGTTGATGACCTACCCCCGACCTGGGTCCTCGCTCAAACTCTATGAGTAGATAAGGAGGAGGATAGAAGGATGTCCCCTATACACCGCCAGATAAAACCTATGAGTCCTCACACTTAGATTCCGACGGGCTGGGTTAAGTGTCGATGGAAAGTATCATATGGGCAGGATCCTATACTAGCATGAGCAAAGGACAGACTAGGGTCGGTGACTCAACTTCGCATACACCTGGTATGGCGAGACGTGGCTGACACGATGAGTTATCGGATGGGTGTGGGAAAAGCGTGCTACCTCTGCAGAGGGTTAAAACTATTCGAATAGCCGAGTCCTCGGATATGGACAGTTGAGAGGCCCTACTTTGACCATGTGCTAGTTTTGGAAAAGAATTGAGTTTTAAAAAGAAAAGGAAGTGGAGAATGACCCATACACCTATACCAATGGATCGGTATGAGGTTGTTGGGGACCATGAGCCGTGACGGGTTATGGTCTGATAAAGGAGGAGTTTTGGAGAAACAGATAAAATGGTGATTTTCCGAGAAAATGTTTATTAAAGAGACTTCTTACCTTTTTCAACCAAGATGTCTTTTTGGGAAAAAGATTTAAAGAGACTTCTTACAAAGGCAGATTTAGGGGAAAAGTTCTAAAAACCTGCTTTCTTTTTTTTATAAAGATATAGGGGTTTCAAAACAAAGTTTTATTAAACAAAGGTCTATCCTTCCCTTTTTAACAAGGAAGTAGAGTTTTCAAAGCAAACGAAGTTTTATTTAAACAAATAAAAGAGTAGTATATGCTCATGTTGGGGTAGTTTGCGAGTACGTAAATGTACTCATGGCTGTGTCCCTGGATATTCCCATGTCCAGAGTTCAAGAAGAAGTATGCTGAAGACCGAGAGACCGATGACGTCTTTGCGAACTAGGCCGTCTTCCCAGTCAGCTGCCTGTAGGTGTCTTGGCAAATGACTCGGGCCCCACGTTGATTGGTGTTTTTCCGCTGCAAGAACTTATTGAAGATTATGGCTTCAATCGAGTAAGTAATTCCTTCGGTAATTATGGATGTTCTTTTGATACCAGTTGATTGTGCTCAGCGACAGACTGATCATGGGATCGCTGATGTTGTAGGCACAAGGGTATTTCGGACAGCTAGTCCGGGGTCCCCACAGCCTCCCTTGGTCCGAACATCGTCGGCCGTCTCCCGCGCTGCGGGTCGCCGCCAGAGGTCGTGCCCTCTTTCCCCTCATCCTCACTCGCCCGCTCTTTTCCCTCTCCCCCTCTCGCTGTCCTTCCTCCACGCTCGGCCGAACCCTAGCTTCACTGGCCGTGATGCCACACCACCGATTCCAGCCTCCTCCGACGAATCCGACGATGCCATCAGCACCTCCTCGCTTCCCTCTCCATCCTCCTCCAGCCTCGCGTCCCGGGAAGCTCTGAGTCGAGCGGATCGAGTCGTCTTCCCCGACTCCGGCCACCGCCTTCTCCACACGGTCGCCGCCGTTACAGACCTCCCCCGACCTCGGCGACCCCTCCGCCACGTTTTTGAAACCCGTTGCAAAGCACGGGCGTTTTTCCTAGTAGATGATAAATACTCTATCATTTTGTTTGTACAGCTTTCATGGGCTTCCGTGGCAAACACTCAACCACAGAAACCCAGGTTTCCAAGGCCCACTACACACGAATAACGCCCAACACATGAAAGCTCCATGATGGTTCCGGCCCACTGGTCTTAGCATTGCTTTTTCCGTTAAGAAGTTGTGTGATCACCGCTTAGATTTCCCTCGGTTTGGGTGCTAAATACAAGTAAGCTAATTCGAAAATCTTCCATAAATCTTTGTAAAAGTCCTGCTTCATCTGAAAACCTACGTCTTGCAGTATATAAATATCTCCGATCGATGGTGCCTTCAAATTTTCGTGTTGAGCATATGAACATGTATATTTATTGTGCGGTTTAAATAATACTCCCTCCGTTTTTTGATATAAGGTGTATAGTTTTTTCGAAAAAGTCAAACTTGACTATCTTTGATCAAGATTTTAGAAAATATTACTACGAGTTACCATATTAAAACATTACCATTAGATTTATCATGAAAAATATTTCATATTTTATTTTCTTAGTATTTAATATATTGATAGATTTTTGCTAAAGTCCTGGTCAAAGTTAGTCAAGTTTGATTTTTCAGAAAAAACTATACACCTTATATCAAGCAACGGAGGGAGTACAATTGGTATGCCTCCTGTTTTGACTAACCAACCAGACGGAGAAACATCTGGTTGTGCTATAAAATAAAATGCAGTAAAGCATGCTAGCTGTCCTTCTTTTCTTCTGAAAAATAATACCACGATATATTTATAGTAGCAAAAAATACATGATAGAGATACATAAGCTGACTAAAGTGATTATAAAATAAGTCTAAAATAACCGAGTAAATACTCGAGATTTTCAAATTGTTTCTTCTTCCATGGCATAATCTTATACTTTTTTAAGGCAGTCGTAAAAGCATGACATAGATATCAAAACAATAACCTGTAAATACCAACGATAAGGCGGGTTGCCATTATCTGGAACTAGAATATATTCTTCGCGAAAGATGAAAAGGAGATAATCCTAAAAGGTTCTTTCCTGATGTTGCTCCTCTTATTTGTTGTATCTATTTGCTAAAGAGAATGAGTTGTGTTTGTCTGGGTTTCTTTTTCTAGAAGAGAAACAAAAAGGGAAGCATGGAGAGGTCAGATGAAAGCTGTGGAAGGAGAACATGAGCGCATGTCAGAAGCTGCAACCCGATGGCTTTGTTCAATGTTGTTAGGCATATACTCCCTCCATTTTCGAAAGAGTGTACATCTTACTTGTATACTAAGTCATTGTTTTAAAACTTTCACCAAATTGATAGAAAAATATAGCAATATGTATGACATCAAATTGATATATTTTAAAACTTCATTTCAAGACGAATCTAGCGATACTAATTAAGTGCCATAAATGTTGGTACATTTTTAGTTGGTCAAATGTTAATAAATTTGACGTATAAAAGATATAAGTACACGTTTTTAAAAACGGAGGGAGTATATATTTAGCCGATTATTCCTTTTGGTGCATGTAGATCTAGCAGATATGGAGCCTCCTGTGAAGTTTGCTGCTCCGAGAAAGAGTTAATTCACTCAGATGATCAGACACGTAATGTCGACCGAAATTAATGTTTTGTGCAGTGATATTTTTTATTTTCCGGCCAATGGTAACAACTTTTAAACATGATCAATTATATCACGAAGAAATAATGTTGAGTGGCATCTTATCGGCATATCGTCACGTACTACACACTGAGAGCGTCTCTAGCAAAACCGTTAACAACGTCAAACCTGTAAAATTCTGGCTGGTTTACGGTTTTAAACCAAATTTTTATCTAGAACAGACCCTTTAAACAGTTTGCGTACTTTTAAACGTTTTACAAGTCATTGAAAACGCGAGCCACCAACCTTTATGTCTACCGTTTAGAGGGTAATATACAAGACAAGAACTGGCTGGAATTCTCCAACCTCTCCCTGTGCCACCGTCCTTACCATAGGCTCCAGATATCGATTTCTCACATCCCGACAAAATATTACATTGCCGTTCGAAGATTCACACTCGCCGCGCTTGAGACGTGGCCTGCAGGTGAGCGGCAAGGCAAAGCAGCACGACATCGCTTATGCTAGCAGCCAAGGATCAATTAGAAGGTACTACCTCTGTTTTTTAATATAAGATGTTTTGATCTTTTTCCACATTTACATGTCCAAACTTGTATCTAAACATATTTTATTGTCCATATTCACTCTTTTTTGTGTGTATCTAGACAATATATGCAATAGCTAAAACATGTTATATTAAAAAATGGAGAGAGTAGCACACAAGCAGTTGATCGATTCCTTCTTTAGCATCGATTCGTAGAGTAAAATAGATCGGCGATCATTGTACTTGTCTCACGAGTTCGTCATGGTCACCGTATATGGTCGATACCGGCCCAACGATGGTCACTAGAACCTGTAGACATGCGTATTTGCTGACGTGGCGCTTACACGACCCCGAAACCGTTATATATATATATATATACTTATATGTATTTCGTTTTGCAAAAACCTCTTTTCACATAAAGCTGCTTTCCTAATTCCCCACAAGAAAAGAAAAAAATCACCACCACGCGCGGAGGTCGCCGCCCTCTTGGCTGCCATGGCTCCCTCCGCGCAGCACTCGGCCATGGCTACCTCCATTGAGGTGCACGCCTAGTTCTCCTCCACGCTCGTAGTCCTGCTAGTCCTCCTCATCGGCATCGAGCTCGGCAACACAGCCGCCACCGTTGGCGTCTAGCGCCAGCACGGAAGTTCGCCCTCGATTCGGCCGTGGAGATGCTCGCTTTCCATTCGCGCGCCTCGTTGGAGAGCAAGCATCAACATGGCCAGGTCCCTCTTAATTTCATCTTCCGGCCATTGGGCCGCTGGAGATTGAGCTAGCAGTGGCCTGCATCTGGCGCTGCTGCACCGCCGCATCCGAGGATGCTCTCGGGTACGCGCACGACCGACCTGAGTGCACTAGAGCCACGTCGCTCCGCTCGGCTACTCGCCGCCGCGCCTGTCTACATCGTACCCCACCCTGACGCGTGACGCCACGGTCCCTCCGGCTCCTTGGTCCTCAACTTCATCTTCCTCGCGCATGTCGTACTGTGGCCGTGTCGTCGCTCTGGTGTTCATCGATAGCGGAGAGATGGAGCCATAGTGTGGTGGTGGATGGAGCCGGAGCGCGGCTTCTGTACGTGCCAGTAGGGGAGGGGGAAGACTGCATCGAACGGAGGGTCGTGCTGCTCTGCTGCTTCTCGCCGCCTTCCCGGGCCTCGCATGGGGCACCGCTCCTCCCCTCTTGTAGAGGATGAGGAATGGCCATGGCCTCAAGCTCTGCTCCCCATCTTCCACAACATTTTCTGCTTTGCTCCCCTGTCCCGGTGCTATGCCACTAGTCGAAAAAGATTTATAGGTGGATCTCTTTTTTGGGCGCACCAAATAGAAATGCGCCACAAATGGCGCACTGTTTTGCATGCGCTACAGAATTTTAAAATTCTGTGGTGCACGGAAACCGCATGCGCCATAGAATGTGACATTCCCGTCACAGAAAGTCACATTTCTGTGGCGCATACAGCCACATGCGTCACAGAAAGTCACATGACTTTCTGTGGCGCATGCAGTCGGATGCGTCACAGAAATTTAACTTTCTGTGGCGCACATGGTCAGATGCGTCACAAAATATCATATCATAGATCCAGATCTGGTTTCTCTCTCCTCTCATCTACTCAACCCACGCCGCCACACACACCCACCACGCACCCCTCTCTGCACATGACCGCTTCCTCGACCTCTTCTCTTTCCCATCGTTGTCCCCATCTCTCTCCGCCTCCCAGATCTTCCAAGTCTCCAACCCACAGCTCACACCTCTCTCTCCTCCCGCTGCACGCCACAGATCTCTCCCTCTCGCCCCCACTCTTCCTTGCTCTCCACACCGCCATGGCCGAGGACGCCCCCAACGCCGCCGCCGAGGGCACCCACCCCTCGCCTTTCGAGGCCACGACCGAATCCGGCACCCCTTCGGCGGCGGAGGCGCTGCTCCCGTCTCTCAGCATCTGGCCACTGTCCACGCCGTAGTGCGTCGGGTCGTGCAGACCCTGTCTGCGCCCAGCGCCCTCTTCCCAGCTCCTCGAGGGCGACCTCCTCTTCCCAGCTCCATCGGACCAATTGCCCCATGCCTCCAAGAGTCCGCGTCGTGTCCCACAAGGCCACCTCGGCCTCCTCGCCGTGCTCCACGACTGGGCCAAAAAGCAGCCGTGGATCTCGTATAGGGGGACGCCTTCGCCGACCGCAGATTCTGGAACGGGACGGCGGAGCCCTGTCCTCGCTGCTCGATGGGTCGCTGAAGTAGCAATCCGGGCCCCCGTCCGCGTCGCTCGGCGCACCACCACTGAGCACCAACTGGGCGAAGTCAACGACGCTCCCTCCTTGGACGAGCGCGAGGAACAGGCCAGGCCGCCAACGTGGTCGCCGTCGACCTCGGCAGCGAGAGCGCCCTCCAGCATGCGAGGTGGAGCAACGGCGTTCAGCCGCGCGGTGGCAGCCATTTAAAAAAAAAACTGAAAAGCACAATCTGTGACGCATGGTTACAGTGCGCCACAAAATTCTCGATTTTCTGTGGCGCATGGGCCGGTGCGTCACAAAAATTTAATTAAGTGCCTACGTGTCTGTGACGCACCCACCATGCGCCGTGGGTGCGCCACAGAATTCTAAAAAAGTGCGCCACTGATAGCTTAGTAGCTCTCGGCCTCTCGCTGCTCGCTCGGCATCGCCATGAACCGCTAAGTCCAAGCTCGAAGCAAAGGGAGGTAGAAGATGACGGGAGATGTGGTCTGGGCTGTCAAGGGGCTGCCAAGTGGGACCGGACACGATTTTAGTTAGGGCGTTTTTGCAAGAAATCTCATCAGACGAGACTGGTCAAACATAAACGCCACGTCAGCAAATACGCATGTCTACAATTCCAGTGACCATTGTTGGGCCTCTAAAACATATTCGGTGACCGTATCGACGGTATATTAATGTACAGTGACCGACCATGGTGAACTCGTTAGACAAATACATTGACCGCTGATCTATTTTCCTCCGATTCCTGCTATCCGTTGGGTTGCTAGCAGCTTGCTCTTGCGGAGGGCCTGACGGTGTTGCTAGTGGCGGTGGTGGCCGGGCCGGGGCTGGGCGGCAGCAGGCGGTGGCCGGACACGGGTAAGAACGAATATGGAAATATAAAATGGATTTTTTTTATTTTATCTTCCGTTTTACCGTTTTTGTTCTACGTGACGATGTTTGAATTTATAAAAGAGGGAAACATGAACTGTATCTTGCGTTCACAAACCGGCGAGATACAGTTTTAGCTAGAGATGCTCTAGGGACTTCAAATCATCGCACTCCCCCTGTAATAAAGAATTAATATAGCACCAAAGTTGTACTCACCCGTTCTTAAAAGAGTGTACATTTAAACTTTTGTACTAAGTTAAGGTTTTTAATTTTTGACCAAATTTATAGAGAAATATAGCAATATGTATGCCATCAAATTGATATATTTTTGAACTTCATTTCAACACGAATCTAGCGATACTAATTAAGTGTCATGCATAAATGTTGGTACATTCTTTATAAAGTTGGTCAAATGTTAATAACTTTGTCTTACTATAAAAGGTATAAGTACACTCTTTCAAGAACGGAGGGAGTAGTAGAGGGCTAGAGGCATCATCCTTCAAAATTATATAATGTAGATTTGAATGAAAGTTTGGAAAAAATACACTCGTTCTTTTTATAGAAGAGAAAATATGCTCCTTAAGGGATGAAGTGAGGCACTGTAAAATCTTACGCAAAATTACACCCATTATGTGTTGTGAAAAATAAATTTGCAGCTTTTGAGGCAATTGTAGAGACCCACCTAGCTCCTTCACAAGTTACAACACACATGAATACAAGTATGGCTGAAAATTTAGAGGTTTATATATAGTCGTCGAATAATATGCATCACTGATACATAAAATTGGTGAATCTTTCCAAGAAGACTATTCTTGCAAACCATTAAGATACTGGTCTAAAACTTGTGTACTTCTCTCTGGCCATCCTCAACCCAGTTCTACAAGAAAAACGGGGCCAAATGCGGGACTGCATCATGCATGTGTATCTATAGACAAAGAAGGTAAGTACTCCCATGCATATCGAAAATTGCTATAAGCACCCTAGATCTATGGAACCCTTTTAAAAGAAATCAAAAACCACAATTTCAAATCTCAAATAATTCGTAAAAAAATCGTTCATGTACGTTTACACATATACTAACTACGACAAAAGTTTCGTTTAAATATTTAGCACCGTTGCCTACACAAAAAAGAGAAATTTGGAGGATCAAAAACAAGTTTTTTCACCTTTGTCGGGGGCTACCCGGGTAGGGTAAAGGCGAGGGTAAGATACTCGTGTTTACAGTGGTAACTATCCTTTGCCTGGCGTCAAAGGTCATATGACTCTTCGGGAGATAAAGGGACGCCCTTTGTAGGAAGCAGGGGCCAGGCTATCTCCCCTGGTGATACTATAAATAGACCCCCAGCCCCTCACTCTCATTCAGGCAGAGGCAGAGATTCCTCCTAAGAACCAGCTTCTCGAAGATGTCTTTGGGAGCGAGCCTAAGACATCTTCGAGCGGCTGGGCCTAGTGGCATTCTCTTGTGCAACACCCGAAACAGGTTTGGATGAGTGGGGTCCAGGGTGGCCCGAGTTGTATGCTCGGCCGGCTTAAGCTTACGTTGGGAGTAGCCGACATGTTCTAACCGACATCCCCATGTCGGGATTCTTTACTTGTCTATGATATGCAGGAAGGAGGATCCGGCATAGTCGTGCCAGGGCCAAGGGAGGTATGCCGGAGGTCCAGGCTCGGCATACTCTTGCCGGAGCACGGTGAGGAGCCCGGCATAGCCATGCCGGGATAGGTGAAAGCGTCCGACATATCCTATGTCGGGCAGGAAGTCAAGGGCAGGTGTCCCGTCTGACAAGGAAGCTAAGTCACCTCCCGCCTGACACGGGCGCGGGACAAAGGGTACATGTCGGGGATGTAATCCCCGGGTGTCCCAAAGGTACTGTTCCGATGGACTAACCAGAGGAAACATCAGAGAAATAATCATGAGATAAAGGAAAAGAAGAATAAAGCATCCCGGGCTGTATTTGGAGTTGTCTGGTCCAGCAAACCTAGACGTAGGCCGATTTCTCTACTCGGTGGGAATCGAGTGGGCCGCATCTTGGGCTAGCCCGAGGCTCCTTCGGCATCTCCTCGTGTTGGTCAACGCATCGACACGACCACGATCCCCACGCTCCCGAGTTCATCTTCCCCACCCCGGCCCCTGCTTCCCCGACCTCGCCACCAGCCCGGCTCCGCCCCGGCACCTCCGGCACACCTCGGTCGCCTCCGACACGCCACCGCCTCCTCGACCTCGCCGGCTTCCTCGACACAACGCCACGGCCTCAACCTCCCCGAGCTCATCCTTGACGGCCGCGCCCGGCGTCTCCTCCGACACCGCCTCGCCACCTCGGAAGCCGCCGACCTCGCCTCGGTGCGCCCCGACCCCCACAGCGCCTCCTCTCCTCGGCCGCGTCCCGGATGCACCCGACGCCGGGGTGCCCGACATCGCCGCCCCTGCCTCCTCCGACCTCAGCCGCCCGAGCGCCGCCTCGGCCCGACCTCGGCGATCCAGCGTCCCCGATCTCGCCGCCAACGCCGCCAACATCCTCTCCGCCATCGCCGCCAACGCCGACATCAACCCCCGTTTCCCCGCCTCCATATCCGCCCGAGTTCATCTCCGGCGTGGCCGCACCCCGGAGCCTCCCTCGCCCGACCTCGGCCACCTCGACCCGACATCAGCGGCGCCCGCCCGAGTGCAGCATGACCTCAAGCTGACCTCGGCCTCGTCGCCGCCCCCGACAGGGCCGGCCCCGACATCCTCGACCTCGACGACATTACCGCCGACATGGACGAGTCTCCGGCGCGCTCCCACCTCGGTCTCCACATCTGCGCCGCCCCGGCGTCTCGGCTTCAACCCGGTGTGCCCCCAGCTCCGACTTAGCAGCATCAGCTCGGCATCTCCGACCTCCCCTGGGTGCTGGGTTGTTTATCCTTCACCGTGGCTAGATTGATGTATCCCGAGAGTTGGGTTTCACCAGCTTCCCGTGCGGCTAAACAGGAGAGCAAAGTTACTATCACTAGCAAGAGATTCGCAGGAGAAGAGAAGATGCGGGGGACAGGGGCAAGAAGACAACAGTGAACAGTGCAGCGGATGTGACTATAGTACACTGCGCATGATGCAGGCACAGTGCGACAAGATCCCAGTAGTCATGTCCGCTACAGTACGTGTGAACAGTGTCGTAGTACGTGTGAAGTAGTGCGCGTGGGCCAGACTATGTCCCCTGCTCTCCTCTATATAAGAGCACCAGGGGGAGGCACCAAGAGCCAGCGACGGCCACCCCCGTAGCTCATTTTCTCCCCTTGGTCTTTGCTCTTCAAGACCTCTTAAAGGCATTTAGCACTCTGCTCATGGAGCATCTTTTTGTACCGCGCCAATACCAGTGTGAGAAATATAACAAATAGGCTAGATGCTGCAGTAGGGGTTTTATCTCCTCACGAGAGCCCGAAGCAGGGTAAATACTCGCGTCCTCGTGTTCATCTGTTTATTTGTGTGTGCTATTTAGCGCGCTATCCCTCCCCGAAATCCTCTAGCGTCCATCGGCCCCACACAATCAGCCATCCTATGGCATCTGCCGTGATACCACCACGACAGTACAAGACAAGGGCGACGTGACTATTCCACTGTACTGGGAACTGACTGACAGGAGACATGGCATGGAGAAGCCACGTCCTGTCTCTGACAGGGGAAGCTTCATCACCTAGGCCGGCGGCGGCTACGGCAAGAGGCATCATGGCCTACCTCGGCCTATGTCGGGTAGCCCGGCTGCTAGGTCGTGGTAGGGATGTCGACATTACCGTTGGACCGTAGCCCTTGTCCGGGGGGGCCCGGAGGAATTAGGGTTTCCGGGCAACTCGGCTCGACCTCTATAAATAGCGCCATAACTCCTCCTGTGAGAGGGACACCAACCAGAGAGCCAAAACTATAGTCTCATTCATTGCTAGGGCATTTACTCCTCCTCCCTCGGTAGTTCATCCTAGTTCTTACCAAAACAGCTCAAGGAGCACGTTGTAGATCTTGTGAGACACATATAGAGAGAGGCAAGGCAGCACTAGGGGTGTTACCTCCTCACGAGGGCCCCGAACCTGGGTACATCGTGTGTGTGTGGTTGCTTGTGGTTTTGAGTGTGCTCTTCGTGTGTTCTTGCGGTTTCTTCCCTGCCTAAGTCGGTTTTGGTGATTCCTTGCCATCTTTCGTGTGAGCTCCCTAGCTCGCTAGCCCTCCCCGGATCCACCAGCGTCCATCGGCCCCACACAATTAGCCATCCTATGGCATCTGCCGTGATACCACCACGACAGTTGGCGCCCACCGTGGGGCAGGTAGAGGCGCTGGCTGGTGTAATCATCCGGACGGGCCCGATGCGGGTCCTCTCCGGCCTCGTCGTCAAGTTCGGCGACATGGAGTTCGTCAGCGACAACGCCGGCTGCTTCCGCGGCAGGCCTTTCCCGGCCAACGGCTGCATCGTCGAGTTCGGCGCCTTCGCCACCTATGTCGCCACCGAGCTCGTCTGCGAGTACCCGGAGCAGGTGCTCGTGGCCGAGGATCCCCCAGCTGTCTGTGCGGCTCGCGGCCGGCGTACTACTCGCCCCGAGAGCTGCGCGGTCATGATGGCCGGGGTGACGGCTCCTCCAGCAGAAGAACCTGTCTTCGTGCCCGAGGCAAGGTCGACCCGGAGGGCCAAGCAGGCACTGGAGAGGCAGGGCCATGGCGGCGCCGAGACATCTCGTGTCCCGGTAAGGGCTGAACCTCTTAGAGAGACAGTAGAGAGATTGACTGTGCCGGGGGCAGCTGAGTTAGAGGCAGAGCGGTTGTGTTTGCTAGAGGAGGCCGAGCAGTTAGCCGAGGTCCGGAGGGACTTCGACCGGGTCATGCGTGAGTATGACGCAGCTCATGGGTTATCGCCGGTAGGAGGCCGGCCGAACCGTGAGGCGGAGGTACGCAGAAGAGGCAAGGGCCTCAATGCCGAAATAGATAGGGATGGCAGGGCTGCATCCAGTGTGACTCCCAGCGTAATGTCGGCAGCAAGGCCGAATTACAGTTCTCCGGCCAAGACTCTCAGGGCTGCTGAGGCAGCGAGGGCCGAGCTTTCCGGTTTGACCGGGGAGGCCCGCCGCAGGCAGCAGGACCGAGTCAACGAGCTGGTGGAGTTGGCAACCCGGCAGAATGAGGCCGTCAAAAGGGCCAATGCGGCTGCGGGTGGATCTCAGGTCGTCCACTCGACCAGAGCTCCCAGCGGCAGGTCCAGGGGACAGGCTGCTTCTCCGCATGTCGGGGGAAATCAGGACCGGAGTAGGAACCCCGGAGGAAATCAGCAGCTCCAGATGCTGACATACGATCCGGCCTATGCCGGGCAGCAGATCACGGAGCAGGGCAACCGCGGGCAAGCCCAGAGTAGAAACAGGCAGGCTTCGGGCAATCGGAATGCTGGCAACACCAACTCGGCCGGACGAGGACACCCACCTCGTTACCCGATACAAGGTCGGATGCCGGGAGATCAAGCTGTCGGAGCTGTGCCACGGCGGCAAATGGGTGGACAAGGTGTCAGCCGATACGACGACGGCAACTCGGCGATGGCCAAGGCTGGATACTATGCCTTGGAGAGTGCTCTGGGATCACGGCTGGGAGCTCGCCAGCTGGACCCAAATGATGCCCGTTACAAGCTGGATCGGATATACCGGTCCGAACTGATGGAGGAGCAAGGCCCACCCGGTCCTGCTTGCTTCGGGCCCAGAATTATGTCGGAGCCACCAGTCCGACATTTTCAGCTGAATAGAGGGGCCAAGACTTATGACGGCAGCACCAAGCCGGAGGACTGGCTCACCGACTATGTGACCGCAGTGCACATCGCGGGGGGAAATCGCCGGTGGGCGGTAGTACATCCCGCAGATGCTGGAGGGGCCTGCCCGGATATGGCTCAACAACTTGAGAGAGGGAAGTATCAACAGCTGGCTAGACTTCGAGGAAGCCTTTGTCAGCAACTTCTCCAGCACCTACAAGAGGCCCAACCGACCTCAGCAGCTCGCGATGTGCAGGCAGAGGGACAATGAGACGGACCGAGAATACCTGACTCGGTGGAGCACTATCCGCAACTCCTGCGAAGGGGTCGTGGAGGCCCAAGCCATTTCATGGTTTGCGCAGGGATGCCGACATGGCTCCATGCTTTGGCAGAAGCTGCAGAGGGAAATGCCGGCCACCTTGGCCGAGACTATGAAGATCGCCGACAGCTATGCCCTCGGTGATCCGATGCAGCCTCTGCTGGACTCGGGCGAACCGGGTAGGAGGAACCCGGGAAACAACAGATCCGGGCCGGGTAGGAACAATGACCGCCAGGATTTTGGCCAGAAAAGGAGCGAACCTGACTTTCGTTATGCCTCGCATCAGGTGGCGGCAGTAACCCGGGAGCAGGGAGATGCCGGCAGCAACCAGCGACAGAAAACTGACGCCCAGGGTTGGGGCCAGAATCAGGAGGCAAAGAAGACCTGGGCCGAGCAGCGGAAGCCCTTGACTTACGAGGAGATGCTGGACAAGCCCTGCTGCTATCACACTTTCGAGCCCAACCGGCCAGCAAATCACACAACTCGGCAGTGCAGCTGGTATTAGCGCATGCGGCGAGAAGGCGCACTAGGAGGATCTTTGGTGACTGCCCCGGAGAGGCCCGCGGCTCCAAGGCCACCGGCACCGGTAACAGGGGCCAATACTATCCGGGTTAACCCGCCAGCTCAGAGGCGGCCACCGGCAAGGCCGGTAAACGTGGTAAACATCCGAGGTAACAATGATGCCGGTCCCAGCAACCAGGGCGGGTACCCCCAGGGCAACTATCAGGAAGCTCATCAGAGCTATGTGGTCTTTGTGACCGAGCCCACTGATAAGAAGAGTCTGCGACAGCGCGCTCTGGAGGTGAATGCAGTAATGCCGGCAGTACCCAAGTTCATGCACTGGTCCGAGATGGAGATCACCTGGGGGCGGAAGGACCACCCCCGAGTCATGCCAAAGCCGGGAGGCTACGCCCTAGTGGTGGACCCGACATTCATCGGGCCAAGTATCAACGTCCCGTTCAGCAGAGTCCTGGTCGACAATGGCAGTGCCATCAACATCATGTACAAGGACACAATGCTCAAGTTGGGAGTGTCCCTGAACACACTGCTGCCGACCAGCACGACCTTCCATGGCATTGTGCCGGGGGTTTCTTGTTCGCCTATGGGCAAGATCTGGATAGATGTGCTGTTCGGAACCCGGGAGAACTGTCGGACTGAGAGTCTCGAGTTCGAGGTGGTGGACCTCGAGAGCCCATACCATGCCCTGATTGGCCGACCTGCACTGGCCAAGTTCATGATCTCCACGCACATGGGCTATCTGAAGATGAAGATGCCAGATCCGAATGGCATAATCACCATCTCGGGGGACTACAAGCGCTCTATCGAGTGTGCTACTGCCGGCTCATGCTTGGCCGAGTCCTTGGTCATAGCTGAGGAAAAGAAGAGAATCCAGCAAGTGGTGACGCTGGATCAAGCCTCACAACTCGGCGTGCCCGGGATGGCGAACCCAGAGCAGCATGCTTCCTTCCAGCCGCCAAAGGAGACCAAGAAGGTCGTGGTGGACCCGGCTAACCCAGAGCACCGGGTGATTATCGGCACCAGCTTGGACAGCAAATAGGAAGGCGAGCTCACCGACTTCCTCCGTGAGAATCGGGATGTCTTTGCTTGGTCGAATGACGACCTTCAAGGAGTTCCGAGGGAGTTGGCTGAGCACTCTTTATTCGTGAGGCCGGATGCCAAGCCGGTGAAGCAACCGACGAGACGTCTCTCGGACGAGAGAAGAGCTGCGATCATGGAGCATCTAGCCGTACTGCTTGCGGCTGGATTCGTGATGGAAGTGCTGCACCCGGACTGGTTGTCTAACCCGGTCCTGGTAGAGAAGAAGAAAGATGACCCCCTGCTGGCCAAGGTGTGGCACATGTGCATTGATTTCACCAACCTCAACAAGGCATGCCCGAAAGATCCTTTCCCGCTCCCCCGGATAGATCAAGTGATCGACTCCACTGCCGAGTGTGAGCTTTTGTCTTTTGTAGATGCGTATTCTGGTTTTCACCAGATACCGTTGAATCCGGCTGATCAATTAAAAACTGCTTTTATTACCCCGTACGGGGCGTATTGCTATCGTGTCATGACCTTCGGGTTGAGGAATGCCGGTGCAACTTATCAAAGATGCATGCAGAAATGCTTGCATGAACAAATAGGTCGGAATGCAGAAGTGTATGTTGACGACATAGTCATAAAAACAAAAGAGAAATCCACTCTGATCGAGGATCTAAGAGAAACATTCACTAACTTGAGAAAATTTCGAATGAAACTTAACCCGGATAAATGTACTTTCGGTGTGCCGGCCGGAAAGTTACTCGGTTTCCTGGTGTCTAGCCGGGGCATTGAGGTTAACCCGGGCAAGATCCGAGCTATCGAGAGCATGAAACTGCCCACCCGTCTTAAAGATGTACAAAAATTCACCGGGTGCCTGGCATCCCTAAGTCGGTTTGTGAGCCGATTAGGAGAGAAAGCTTTGCCTCTGTATCAGCTCATGAAAAAGAGCAAAACCTTTGTGTGGACACCGCAAGCGGATGCAGCTTTTAATGACCTGAAAAAGACACTCTCAAACGCACCAGTGTTGGCATCCCCATTACCCAAGGAGCCGATGTTGCTCTATATCGCGGCCACAAACCGAGTAGTAAGTGTAGTAATGGTGGTAGAAAGAGAAGAGGGTGAAAAGGTGGTGCAGAGGCCTGTGTATTATCTGAGTGAGGTGCTATCTCTCTCCAAGCAGAATTACCCACATTACCAGAAAATGGCTTATGGCGTGTACCTGGCGGTCACCAAATTGAAGCACTACTTTCAAGAGCATCCGGTTACGGTGGTGAGCGAGGCTCCCTTGTCCGAGATTATCGGGTGCAAAGATGCCAGCGGCCGAATTGCCAAGTGGGCCATCCAGTTGTCTCCGTACGCCCCGGCTTACGAGAGGAGAGACGCCATTAAGTCGCAGGCGCTGCCGGACTTTTTGGTGGACTGGGCCGAGATGCAATATGAGCCTCCCCTGCCCGACTTCAACTTCTGGAAGATGCACTTTGATGGGTCCAAGGCCAAAATTGGATTGGGTGCCGGTGTAGTCCTCACTTCCCCGAAGCAAGATATACTGAAATACGTGCTCCAAATTCACTTCTCGGCATCCAATAATGTGGCTGAGTATGAGGCACTCGTGCACGGCCTCAATGTCGCCAAGGAGATTGGCATTCGTCGGATAGAGTGTTATGGCGACTCGGATTTGGTGGTGCAGCAAGTGTCGGGGAATTGGGACGCCTTGGATGCCAACATGGCGTCATATCGGTTCCATGTGCAGAAAATTTCCGGATTTTTTGAAGGATGCGAGTTCAAGCACATACCCCGGGGAGAGAATGAGGCTGCGGATGTACTGTCCAAGTTGGGGTCATCGCGGGACGCGGTCCCACCCGGCATAGCTTTGGAGCACTTGAGGAAACCGTCAATCAAGCCATCACCCGAGTCAGAGTCCATCTTCATCCCGAAGAGCTCGGTAGCAGAGGCTGTGCCCATGGAGGTCGATGTCGGGAGCATTTGGCTCAACCCGGGGACTGCGCGGAGTATGCCGGTAGGGGTAATGACAGTCGAGCCTATGGACGTAGACGCCCCAATCTTCCCTGTGCGGCCGGTGCCGAGTTGGGCGTTACCCATCATGGCATATATCCTGGATGGGACCCTGCCTGACAATGAAGTGGAAGCTCGGCAAGTGGTGAGAAGATCCAAGGCTTACACGGTGATCAACCAAGAGCTATACAAGAGAAGTGTCACTGAGGTGCTGCAGCGTTGTGTTGACCCAGAAGAGGGGCAAGAAATGCTGCTCGAGATACATCAAGGTGAATGCGGTCATCATGCTTCCTCAAGGGCACTGGTAGCAAAGGTCTTCCGGCATGGGTTTTATTGGCCTTCAGCTCTGCAGCAAGCAGAAGATATTGTCCGGAAATGTGGAGGTTGCCAGAGGTTTGCCCACAGAATACACATGCCGGCGGCAGCGCTAAAGACTATCCCCATCACATGGTCGTTTGCTGTATGGTGCTTGGATATGGTGGGTGCGTTCAAGCCGGCATGAGGTAACATGACTCATATACTGGTCATGGTGGACAAGTTCACCAAGTGGATCGAGGTGAAGCCAATACGGAAATGTGATGGAGCAACTGCCATCTCATTCTTGAAAGATATCATATTGAGATACGGTTATCCCCACAGCATTATCACGGACAATGGCACCAATTTTGCAGTAGGGGAGTTTGCTCGGTTCTGTGCGGAGAAGAGAATCCGGCTTGATGTGGCCTCGGTGGCACACCCAGAAGCAAATGGGCAGGTTGAAAGAGCCAACGCTTTGGTCCTTGCCGGCATAAAGGCCCGATTGATAGAACCGCTCCTGCGGACTCCGGGATGCTGGATAGAAGAAATACCGGCGGTGTTATGGGGTCTCCGGACCACACCCAACAGATCCACCGGGTACACACCATTCTTTATGGTGTATGGTGCTGAGGCAGTATTGCCAACCGACATACAATATGACTCGCCCAGAGTGGCGATGTTTACAGAAACCGAGGCAAGAGAAGCCCAAGAGAATGATGTCGACTTGCTCGAGGAGGCAAGAGAATTGGCCCTATCTCGGTCAGCGATATACCAGCAGAACCTCCGACGCTATCATAGCCGGAAGGTACACCCCCGGGTGTTCAGAGAAGGAGATCTGGTGCTGAGGCTGATACAGCGCACTGCCGGCATGCACAAGTTATCCCCTCCATGGGAAGGACCTTTTGTTGTGAGCAGAGCCCTGCACAACGACTCATATTATCTTGTAGATGCACAGGAAGCTAGAAAAGGTGTAATGGATAGAGCCGGGGAGGAAACCAAACGACCGTGGAATATAGCTCTACTTCGCCCCTTTTTCGCTTAAAGGGCGCAGTGTATGTATCTCGGTCTCTTATGAATGAAATGCCGGCACCCCGAAATGAAACTCGGGGACTGCCTTGTCCGCATGATTGTTTCCTTTTTATGTCTTTTGCATGACGGCACCCCGGGATGGACTCGGGGACTGCCCTGTCTTTACTTATTATCTATATGCCGGCGTCTCCAAGTGAGACTCGGGGACTGCCTTGTATGTTTTGTATATATTGTCCATGTGCCGAATAAGCTTTCAACCTTGCTTCAAAGTTAAGTAATGTATGCTGTATGGAATAATCATGTGACTCGACTGACGAATGCCCAGAGTGGTAGTCAAGAGCAAAGGTGGTGAAAGATGGTAGACACGAAAACGAACTCGGGGACTCGGTATAAAAGCAATTCGGGACATGTCGTATGCTAACCCTGTATTTCAATTATTCTTACGTTATGTCGAATACCTTTAAACCTTAACTCGGGCATTTTCTAGTACCGTATGCTATAGTCGTGATTTTGTGACTCGACTGTCGAACGCCTGGATGGTAGACAAGAGCAAAAATCGCTAAGTATAGTAAACGAGAAAGTAAACCCGGGGACTCGGTGTAAAGTAATCCGACATGACTAAATACTTGTTCGATTCAGTAAGACAGATAGCAGAGTATTCTACTTAAAATTGTATATATTACATATGCACCCGGCATTCCGGGGATTTGACAGAATTGTTCTCTAAGGTTTTATGCAGTAGTCTTGGCAGCAGGAGTCTTGGCAGCCGCGGTGGACTCGGTGGTGTCGGCAGCTCCCAGCTCGACGTTGACCTCAGCAGCGGTTCTCAGCTGGTCAGTCGAGGCCGACTTGGTGAGGTCGGCGGCGGCGCCCTCGCTGGTTATGTCAGCAGTCCCAGAAGTGGAAGCTTTCCCGGATGGCTGAGCTTTACCGGAGGTCTTGGAGGTTTCGGGGAGGCTGTCTTGGTTTTCTTCTTCATCGTCTTCCTCCTCGTCCTCAAGGTCATCGGCATAGTCTTCGTCATCCGAGTAGACCTCGCCCTCGACATATTGGTGGGGCTGCGAGTAGCTGGCAAAGTAATGCGCAGCATCTTGCCGGAGCTGGATCTTGACGGGATCGGTTGTCCACGCCGAGTTCTCGCGCTGCACCCGCACCCTCTGAAGATCAATTCCCTCATACCAAGATAGTATGAAGGAGAGTGCTTGGTCCGCACCGGCGCGGGCGGCGGAGGATCTCCATTCCCAGAGGCGCCTTTCCGTCTTCATCAACTCCTGGGCCAGATCAGACACATTGTCCGGAGGCGTGGCGCCGGGCCAGAGCTTCCGGTAGACATGAACGCCGGCATCGAGGAGCTCCATCCCGATACTCTTGAGCGGCGCGAAGCGCGCGTTGAGTGCTACGAGGTGGTCCTCCACGTCCCACTCGCCAGAGATGGGGCCGGCTTCAGCCCTCTTCGCACGCGCCCGGTTGATGGCCTTCACCGCAACGGTGTGCATGTGGGAGAAGTGTTCTGAGGAAAAGAAGGCTGTTAAAGAGTTAGAAGGCGGGCCGATATAGGGCGTGTGTCGGCAAAGAAGTCAAGCAAGAAGGGAAAAGTTAGGAGGAACTCACTGTCCATCTGATCGTTGATCTTCTTTAGTTCGGCCAACCATATGTCGCACTTGGACTTGAGAGTGCTGAGCTTTTCCTCGGCCAAGGTGGCGCGAGACTCAGTTTGCTCGAGCACTTCACCCTGAATCCGAGCGGTGTCCGCCAGGGTCTTCTCCAACTCGGCCTTCTCTGTCTTGGCCTGCTCCAGTTCTTGTTGGAGCCGAGTGGATTTGGCCTGCTCCTTCTCCAACTCGAGCTTGTGCTCGGCGGCAACTCGGGCGGCGGTGTCGGTTGAAAAGAGCGAGAAGTCGGTTATAATGGCAAAGGGAACTTAGAAAGAGGAAGGGTATTTCGGAAACAAGGAAATATACCATGGCCCTGGTGCGCAGCCTGGAGCTCTTTGAATCGTCTCCGGAGGGACCCATGCTCGACCAGCAGCCTCTAGAACACCCGGGTGCGCTCTTTGCTGCACGACTGAGATAAAAAGCGAAGTGTTAATACAGATTGTTGGAGATGCCAGCCGGGTAACCTTTACTCGGGCAAGTATTGTTACTCGGCAGGAATCTCGGGGACTGGATGCGGAATGTTTTGGAAGATTCTCGCCGAATGGTCGTAACTCGGTCAAGTCTTAACCATTCGACCAGAACCTCGGGGACTGGAGATAGGGGATGTTGGAAAGACTTACCTCTGCAGCTGTTGTCAGTTGGAGGACCGCAGATTGAACAGCGTGCAATGATTGAGCAACTCTCCCGGGGCCATCCGGGTGGTCGATACTCGGGTCGGAAGAGGTAGCCTCGTTGATATCGGCGGCATTCCAATCCGTGTTGTACTGCTCCATCGAACCTGAAGAGTCAGCACTAGGAATGAGGAAACCCGAGCTCTCCAAGTCGGCAGCAGAGACAACCCGGTCGACAGTGGCCTCCAGCATGTGCAGTGCCGCCGTCTTAACGGCGATGCGTGGAGGGTGCACCACTTTGAGTTTACCCGGAGGAGGCTGACCTTTCTTGGCCGCCAACTGATCCGGGGTCGGGGCAGTTTTCTTCTTGGCGGTCTTGGCATCGTGCGCGATTTCGTGGTAGGGCCCTCGGTTGGTGCCTGGCGCTGCCGTTGTGCGGGTGGCTGCTGGGTTGCAGCGGAGGGTTGTGGTTCTGGCGGCGCCGATTGCTGCGTGGGTGCGTCCGGCACCGCCGTGGTCTCGGCTTGTGCAGCGGCGGGACGCGCTGGGTTGCCGCCAGACCCGACGTCTCGGTCCGGGCTTGCTCGGCTCCCTTCCGCCGCGATCTTGGATGTCGGCGGTGAGGCGTCGGACATGACTATGTCGGCGGCCGCAGGTGTTGCCCGGGGTGGACTGCCGACTCCGGGGTTTGTCGGGGCTGCCGAGGCACTCTGGTCGAGCTCGAGTGGGGCTCTGCGCATGAAATAAAAGGTTAGATTGGGTGAGGAAAAGGCGTCGAAAGACAAGAGAAAGAATGCTTACCCGGCGGCAGTCGGGATCTTTTTGCGGGAAAACTTCTTGGCGGTTTTGGCCTTCTTGGCCCCCGGGTTGTCAGCGGCAGAGGCGCTGGCTCCCGCGCGCTTGCGCGTAGCTGCTTGGGTACTCGGGGCAGCTGATGGTGGAGACAGACGGTCAGCACAGGCCAAGGGGATGGCGTGTGTGATCTCTAACATCACACAGTCGTCGTCATCAGATTCGTCTTGGGGGCGAGACCGAGTTCGAGGCTTACCCGGGCCGGAGGTGCGGGATACCGGGATCGACAGGTGGTCCTCGTCATCCGGATCTTCCGTGAGCGGGGTTGCCGGCGTGACAAGATCTGCCCGCCAACCGCCGTTGGCCCACCGCTTGTCCTCCCGGGTTTGACGGTCAAACCTCTGCAGAAGGAAGATAGCGAGAACTGATTAAGGAAGCAAGAAAGGCAAGAGGATAATATAGCTGCCATGTCGGTTACTAGGTTATGTCGGAGAGGAAGAACAAGAGTTTACCTCGGGCGGAGGATTGGCGCGGCTGTGTGGCTCAAGTCCCCATTCCCAGTCATCTCCCATGGAGGTCTGGGCGATGGCACGAACACGCCTGCGCACTGCCGGCTTATCCAGCTCGAAGGGGCTGATGCGAGTTGGGTCGCGGGGCCCACTCATGTGGCAGATCTTGTGCGCCCGGTTCTGCAGGGGGCTTATCCGGCGAATGACGAAGGTCTTCAAGAGGTCGTCCGCCGTCAGCTCGTCCTTGATCGAAAGTAGGTGGTTGTGAATGGCCTGGATCTCCGCGTCACTGCCCGACGGATCCCAGCCCCAATTCGCCTGAGAATAGGGCGGATCAATTCGGAACTCTGGGAGATTGATGAAGTCGTACCCCTTGGCATTGTCGGCGGAATCCGGATTCTTCACGTAGAAGAAGCTGCGCTGCCACTTACGGCAGGACTCCAGCCCGCTGACCTTGGGGAAGTCGGAGAGCTTTCGGGCGGCAATGGTGGCGGCTCCGCAGGCGGTCATCTCTTTGTCCTTCACGCCCTTGTTCGGAATACTTTGCTTCCGGAGCACGAAGTACTTCGCCCAGAGGCTGACCAGGGGCCACAGGCCGAGGTACCCCTCGGAGAAGGCGACAAAGGCCGAGAGGACCGTGATGGAATTAGCCGGCAAATGGTGCGGCTGCAGCTCGAACTTGTCGAGGAAGGCCCGAAAGAATCTGCTTGTCGGAAGGGCGAAGCCGCGCTCGAAGTGCGCGACAAAGACCACCCGTTCTCCTTCCTCGGGCGTGGGCTCAACTTCGTCGCCAGGAAGCCGGCATATGATTGGTGCCGGGACGCGGCGCGTGCGACGTAGCCAATCGAGGTCGTCTTGCATGACGTCGGAGCCTTCCCATCCTCCTCGGATTCCTTCCGCGGATGTGTCGGGTTGCTCGGAGGAATGGCTCGAAGACATGTCGGCTTATCTACAAAACAGATGTCGGGTGATAGCCCAAGGTGTAGGGTAAGTCGGATAGCAGTCGTCGAATGCCGGGTATAAAACTAAATCTATTACCGGGGTATAGAAATGAAGATCTACCAAGGCCATATAAAAGGAAGTTAAATGGTTCTAGGTGGGAAGAACCGCTAGCAGTACAATGGTGAACCGCTATTGAGGAGGCATGGCAAGATCTAATGGAGAGAAACCGCTAGCAGTGCTGTGGTGACGAAAACAACGATCTACGAGGAAGTTAACACTAGTTCTAGCCTGTTCTAGCGAAGAACGGGGATGAACTACCTCGGCCGAACCATGGATCGATCCAATCGAGCATCGGGGAGGGCCTTACCGTGGAGATTGGGTGCGCGAGAGGTTCTTGTCCTAATGGCAGCGCGGTGAGCTTCGGTCGCCGGCGTCGCGATCTCCGGCGTGCTGCTCGTACGCTGCGTGCGGCGCGGAGGCGGTGAGCTCGAGAGCAAGAGATTAGGTAGAGGAGAGGAAGAGGACGATGCGGAAGGGGAAAATAAATCCCCTCGCGTCCATATTTATGAGGGAAGGGGATGCGCGGTTGCCAATTTTTCCCGCCCGTTGGTTTCGAGCGAATCGTGGGATCGTGGTTGAGGCGGTTGGCGCGAATGGAGCAGTTATGGCCGCACGATCGGCCACACCATGGGTTACAGAATAGGAACCGTCGGCTGCGGATCGGATGCGGTTGCCAGCCCAGGAGTCGAGGAGGCGCCTCGGGAGGTCAAACTACTCGAGTGTCTGCGGGATATGACGGCTGGTGGGGCCGGCGCGATGTTTTCGGGATAGCTTGTCAGACCGCGTGGCGCGTTTCTCGGGACGGTGCAGCACGTATATGACACGTCTCGGGGGAAGATCTGTGAAAAAAAATTGTTGATGTCGGAGGTACCGGAACAAGAACCAAGGATGGCTGAGAGCTCGATGCCAAACCAAAATGGCCATGTCGGATGATTTTACAGTATGTCGGGATAAGCATGCCGGAGTTTTCTTATCAGGCCGACATGGTGGTGTCGGAGGGCCTTAAAAGTGACCGACTTGAGCAAGTCGGAGCAATCGAGTTACCCGACATAGTTATGTCGGCTATTGGTTCAAGGCAGTATTGGGTTAAATCTGATGCAGCCCTTCATCCGAGGCTGCAGGACTGCACCAGCTTCGGGGACTAGTGTCGGGGGGCTACCCCCGGGTAGGGTAAAGGCGAGGGTAAGATGCTCGTGTTTACAGTGGTAACTATCCCTTGCCTGGCGCCAAAGGTCATATGACTCTTCGGGAGATAAAGGGACGCCCTTTGTAGGAAGCAGGGGCCAGGCTGTCTCCCCTGGTGATACTATAAATAGACCCCCAGCCCCTCACTCTCATTCAGGCAGAGGCAGAGATTCCTCCTAAGAACCAGCTTCTCGAAGATGTCTTTGGGAGCGAGCCTAAGACATCTTCGAGCGGCTGGGCCTAGGGGCATTCTCTTGTGCAACACCCGGAACAGGTTTGGATGAGCGGGGTCCAGGGTGGCCCGAGTTGTATGCTCGGCCGGCTTAAGCTTACGTCGGGAGTAGCCGACATGTTCTAACCGACATCCCCATGTCGGGATTCTTTACTTGTCTATGATATGCAGGAAGGAGGATCCGACATAGTCGTGCCAGGGCCAAGGGAGGTATGCCGGAGGTCCAGGCTCGGCATACTCTTGCCGGAGCACGGTGAGGAGCCCGGCATAGCCATGCCGGGATAGGTGAAAGCGTCCGACATATCCTATGTCGGGCAGGAAGTCAAGGGCAGGTACATGGCAAGGACACTGTCCCGTCTGACAAGGAAGCTAAGTCACCTCCCGCCTGACACGGGCGCGGGACAAAGGGTACAAGACAAGGGCGACGTGACTATTCCACTGTACTGGCAACTGACTGACAGGAGACATGGCATGGAGAAGCCACGTCCTGTCTCTGACAGGGGAAGCATCATCAGCTAGGCCGGCGGCGGCTACGGCAAGAGGCATCATGGCCTACCTCGGCCTATGTCGGGTAGCCCGGCTGCTAGGTCGTGGTAGGGATGTCGACATTACCGTTGGACCGTAGCCCTTGTCCGGGGGGGCCCGGAGGAATTAGGGTTTCCGGGCAACTCGGCTCGACCTCTATAAATAGCGCCATAACTCCTCCTGTGAGAGGGACACCAACCAGAGAGCCAAAACTATAGTCTCATTCATTGCTAGGGCATTTACTCCTCCTCCCTCGGTAGTTCATCCTAGTTCTTACCAAAACAGCTCAAGGAGCACGTTGTAGATCTTGTGAGACACATATAGAGAGAGGCAAGGCAGCACTAGGGGTGTTACCTCCTCACGAGGGCCCCGAACCTGGGTACATCGTGTGTGTGTGGTTGCTTGTGGTTTTGAGTGTGCTCTTCGTGTGTTCTTGCGGTTTCTTCCCTGCCTAAGTCGGTTTTGGTGATTCCTTGCCATCTTTCGTGTGAGCTCCCTAGCTCGCTAGCCCTCCCCGGATCCACCAGCGTCCATCGGCCCCACACAATTAGCCATCCTATGGCATCTGCCGTGATACCACCACGACAAGCTTCCCTATAAATTTCCTTTTTTTGTATAGCCTAAAATATAACGTAGTTTTTAGCAAAAGTTTGTAGATACGTAGATTCTAGCAATATGTGTAGAAGTAGCAAATAGTGGAATTTTTTCGAAACATCTAAATATCTTTTTCTTTGTTCCCTAGAATACTGGGCTCCATGGGGCCTAGGAGCCAAAATGACGCACTCCATGCATGTACCAAATAAATTAAGCCACGGCAACATTGGAAACCTAAATTGAAGCCCGAGTTCCATGGCTCCTGGAATTTTTCAAAATTCAAATTTGACATTCTGAAGTTTCAAAAAAATCTGTATCTTTTCTAGATGTGGTCAATGATGCATTCTACCAACTGGGAAAAACTCAAGGTGAAGTACATTGTATTTTGGCTACAAAAAATGATGAAATTTGAAAATTGTTAGAGGTTTCAAAATCTGCACTTTTCACCTTTTCAGACCCACGATTTTGTCAAATTTGCACAGCCCAAAATACATTGTTTTTCGAAATGGATATTTGCACACTGTTAGAATACATCATAGTCTACATCTACGTTTTTCAGAATTTTTGAAACTTAAATGCAATTTTTAAATTTTAGAAAATCTGTGCTCGATGTAGCTCGGGCTCGAAAAATCCACTCTCATGCCAACATACATGATACACAGAGACGGAGCTGTCTTGCAGCCACCGGTGCTAGCTGACCCTCTAATGAAAAATACTAAATCACAATAAATTTATACTCCCTCCATTCTGAAATACTTGACTCTAAAATGAGTGAATAATGATGTGTTTCTTGTCTAGATACACTTAGTTTGAAGTTAACGGAAGGAGTACTAGCTAGTTAGTGTTTATTGAATATTATGGCACCAAGTAATAGTGAGGTTATACTGATGAGTGATGACTACATTAGCATTTTTTTTCCAGCTTTGTCCGTGATCATATATGAGACCAAGGTTTTAAATCGCCTTTTTCGTGTTTTCACGGCAAGGTCCGAGCTACAACTGTGGTAGCTATCAGTAGCTAGTGCACCAATATCATTTTAGTTTCGAGTTATATAGATGTATATATAACGTAAGATACAAATGTAAAGAAATGCATACCACATATCATCAAGTCTGGAAGCGCCAAAAATGAGAATAATTTAGGACCAGTTGACACGATTTTGGACTCCATCTATAAAGCTTTCTGATTTTTCGATTGGTTGTGTAATACTCCCTCTGTATCATTATATAAGATGGTTTAGCTATTCTCATATGGACTACGTACGAAGTAAAATGAGTGAATCTACACATAAAGTATGGCTATGTACATCTGTATGTTGTTTATATTGGAACATCTAAAACATCTGACATTTTTGTTACAGAGAGAGTACTACTTAAACACATAGTCATTATGAGCTTAGTTTATATCTAACTGAAGATGACATGCTATTTTTTTTTCTAATTCTTGTTACCTGAAATAGCGCCAACTATAGCTTTTTTAACAACAACCTAAATGGTGCAGATGTTTAGGCCTAGTTTGGCAGTAAAGTTTTATCAAAACTGAAGTATTGCTAAACTAAAGTATTACAACGCCAGGCAAACAAATACTACAGTTTTTCTCTTTTCTCAGTTTTTTGAAAAAGAGGGTCGGACCTCTTTATCGAATACTTCAAAAAAAACTACACTTTTAGACAATACTTCAGTTTATAAACCACATTATTTATTAGATCCAAACACATTAAAGTATTTAATACTTCAGTATTTTTAGAAACCGAAGTATTCTCTATATATACTTCAAAAATACTTTGATACCAAACGTAGCCTTACTGCTATACCGGTCTTAACTAGAATAGTGATACAAGGTGCGCTAGCATATCTTTCAAATTTTGGAAAATCTATATAACTATTTCAAATGTTGCATGAGCCGCAAAGTACTGAGCTACACTCCCCCTGTTTCTCAAAGTGACAAAGCTAGAAGTAATAACCATTTGGCAATTCGCTTTAGCACATCTCTTTTGCAGGCCATGATTATACATGTGTTAGTCAGTAGTACACATTAGGAGTACCAAGTAATAAGGAAATTATAGATACTCTCATAGACTCTACTTGGAAGGGACGTATTTACCGGGAAACTATTTACACAATTCAGTAGAGTTAGTTCTCGGTATTTTTTTTTTTAATATGGGTCAACTTACTATGGGACGCGACGCTTCTGGACGTGCAAAGGTCGTCTTTCAGAGAATATAATAACATTATCATTTAAATGTTCTTCGAGTATCTAGGTATAGCTACTAGCTAGGTCAAAAGCAAGCTGAGCCTTATTCTATCAACTTCTGCGATGTTATCAAATTGAGCCATCCAATTGGAAAAGATATTCGAGCACAAAATCTTCCTTTTCAAGGTGTCAACACATGCTAGCTCCCAGTAGACCATGACCCAAGATGGAAGGTGCATGCATGCATCGCTGCTGTCGTCTTCTACATTTACTTTACCAAAAAGGAAATAACTCATGATAACTGAATAGAGTCGCATGCATGTTCTAGTTGACAATAATATATTCTGAATGCAAGACAAAATGATGAGAGATCCTTTAGATATGGTTTTTTGGCTGACATCTATGCTGTCATCTGAGAGAGTAGAATATTAGGTCATTCCTAGCTTTACGGTACTATAAATTGGCCTGAGAAAGAAGCAAACACCATGCACAGAGAAGAGATGCAGTTGCTAGCAGTCACTAAAGAGAGCAAGCCTTACATGACGATAAGAGTTTTTATCTCTGCTAGCCAAGGATGACTTGCCTGTGTGTTGTTCTTCCTCCGTCGAGGCTTGGCCTTGGTGGTGTATCTTCACAGGCAGTCTCCTTGGCTAGACTGAGTACCTCTTATCCCTCATGTTAGGCTAAATTGCCTCTCTTAATCGATTATACTTGAAGAAAAGCTTCCTGTGTTCTTAATATAATATGTGTGTGATGCTATCAACTTATGACTTAATCTTATGTATATTTCTGCAATTTTTGATTTTTTGTTTGCACTTCATCTCTGGCTTACTTGTGAAGTTGTGGTGGAGTTTTATGTCGGCATATAAGGTGTTAGCTAGCCAGTTTCATGAGGAAGCTAGCTGCGGGAAGATTTTATTCCATTTTATCATCTATGGCGAATGAAGCAGACCATGGTTGCTGTTACCGCAACTTCATATTAATACTATGGGAAAGTTGTGATTGAACCCCATGACATTTACACCCACCCACTTTTTTTTATGTTTTCTTGTTTGTATCTCTCAAACAATACAACATACTGAAAGCTTTGCAGGTCGCTGAAAGATTAGAATTAGAATGTGGGAAAACCAGAAAAGTAGTTCAGACGTTTTTTGGGCAATTTAAAATTTCAAAAGTATATATTTGTTTAGTATATATATATATATTATGTCAGAGAACTACGAAATATTATCCCCATTTTTCTATAACAAAACTTTGAGTGAACAGCAAAGTTAAAATTTCAATGTTGCTTAATTTGACAGATACAAAAACATAACTTGTTTCAGAGGAAAAAAGGGTTACCACAGATATTGATACGCATATATATGAACAAACCCATATAGGGATCAGGGAGTGTACCTGAGCGCCTAGTCAGAAAGTCCACTCCCACTAATACAACTTCAATCTGTGCAACAAAGACAGAGAATTGGCGGCACGCCTTCTCTTGAAATGTTGTTTCACCACAAGTATTTGGACAGAAATCCTCTCTTTGCGCGGTGGCCATGACATATTTACGACGCATCGGGAAATCAGACATAAGTGAAAGAGTGTTCAAAAAACAAAAGGTAGAATATCAATGGCCCCATGATCGTCTTCCGTCACCGCTCCTCAACCACGTCTATGCACTCACGCTTACTCGCCATGTAACCAGGACCTTAGATAGTGTTGCATGACAGCTACAATATTTTTAGCGGTATATATTTTCTTTCAACACAGTGTTGCATGATCAAAAGCAACAGTGATATAGACTTATTAACAATTCAGCTCTATTTGAACGTAGCAACCATTAATTGTGTGTTGGTATTTGGTAATTATTGATGTTTTGAGCAAAGCCGTTCTACTACCTACAATCAGAGGGCAATAGGTGGAAAGTCAACCGAGTTAGAGCATTTCGGGTGGGTGTGTTCGTTGTTTTAGTCCGAAAGCTTTGAAATCTATTCTCTTTGTGGGTGTTCAGACATATATAGTGTCCAACCAGATGGAGGCAGGTGCCCCGGATGGCACTCCAAACGTTATTTAAAAAAACTAAACGCAACTTAAATTTAAACGAAGGGATAAATTTGAACAAACTTAATTCAAATACAACAAAAATTAAACTGAAGCATCTAAATTTTAAACCAAACTTAAACCTAACCCCTAAACTATCAACATTTATCATTGTCGTCGTCAGAGGTATGCTGGTGACGATGTTCTCCCTCTACATGCGCATGACGACCGTGTAGCCTGGACATTCTCTAGGTCGTCGCGCTTAGACTTTGCGACTTTGGGTGTGACGGGAAGCACCCCTTGTTAGTGGCGGTATGAGGACCCCGTCGTGGTTGAGGAACCACTTGTTCGGGATCCCTTAGTATTGCAATGCGAGATGCCCCGGGCAGCATAGTCACACGCTTGGGCGAGTGTGGAGCTATTTCGGCTGCCGTCAACGCAGGAGATGGCCTCTTAGTCGTTACGCGTCATGCTAATGGTAGCTTGTGATGGTGGCACTTGGTGGTGGTGAACCCGTGAGGTGCTGACATGTGGGAAACTTGGGTGGCGAGTGAGGCACTGAAGCGTGGGATAAAATAAAGAGGGCTAGATAAAGACGAGAGGAGGGATATGTGGGGGCGGTGGGTGGCGCGCCACAATAAATTTAGTTGATAGACGTCGTCCCCAATCAATGATAGAGAGGGCCACCGCTGATGGGTGTGGACCTGCGTCCAATGTGCTAGTCATTTTCGGACATGTCCGGATACCCCTTGCGAGTCCCAAATGTTGGGGAGTGGGGTAAAGGGGCGTATGAGGGCATGCAATTTGGCTCATCAGGAAGCCCACTTATAGGGATGTGCTTAAACTCTTCAACATGCTTGAGAAGACCGCCACGCCGTGAACAAAAATATGTGTCAGGATTCCTCGACATAGGACCATAGGCTTGGCAGGCCCCACGTTATGTAAGGTATCTGGGCGGATATGCGGTGTCAAGGCGAAGGACACGGGGACGTACCAAGGTTATAGTATTAGGTGTCACATGACACCGCTAAAACTGGGTTTCTTTGATATATTTCATCCATTTATCGTGTGGGACAGCGCTAAGTCAAAGTGAAAAATATGAGTGATTTAAACAGTAACACCAGCTTGTTTTTGTTCTAGGTCGGCCCCTGGAAGGACATTATATGTCTCGTAGGGATATACCTAGACACACACCAAGGAAGTGTGTGAATAGGTTATGGACCCAACAGAAAAGTACTTGTGGGAAAAGTAGAGTACCCCTACAAAGTGTAAAGAATTGTGGTAATGTCACTCGCGAGGTTCTAAGAAACCGTGAAACCTAACATACATAGATTATAAAGCAACCGAGATTCCACAGTAAGACAATGAGGTCTACTATGAGCAACCAGATTTATGATGTGGAGTTGAAGAATTTGCTTACTTCATTGCGCACGAAACCGAAGGCAATGAAGGTGAATCTGATTTGTAGAATAAATTAATAATATTTTTGTGAGTTGAGAACCCTTAGTGTATCATAATTAAGTTATTGAGCTACCTTGAATATGTTGAAGTTTTTATTCACCTGTAGCTTGTAATAAATAATACTCCCTCCGTTTCTGAATATAAGGTGTATAGTTTTCTGCATGGAAATTAAGATATGGACATTTAACATATGTTGGACTCAATTATTTCCTGTAAAAATCAGAAAATATGAGTTCCTAATAACCAGAAATTCACAATAATCCCCTCCATTACATATTGAGATTTTGCAGATGGGTAAAATTGTCCATAAATCATATTAAATCTTATATTTTGGATTTTTTTCTCAAAAAACTATACACCTTACATCAAGGAACGGAGGGAGTATGTAATTTGGACCCACAATTTTTCTTTTCTACAACTCTTATGATGTTATATTTGTTGAATTGTGGTTCATACGTCTTGTAGAAAGGGTTGGTGCACTAAAACATGGTGTGGTCTACATGATCTCCATAGTTCCACGGAGGTTCGAAGGCTAGGATGAAGGAGATTAGAAGCCGCTCAGAGCAGGACCACATACGCCTACCCCTTCCTCCACGACACATCGGAGAGCATTAGATAGTGGCAACACCGACCTGCGACGGAAGTGCACCTTGATTTGTGAACCAGGGTTGTGAGCTCGCGATGCGCATAAGCCCTCCATGGCCATTGGAGCCTTCGTGCTGGAGAAAAATGATCGGACGATGGAAAGGGGAAAACAGTTGTCCCACTGGACCCGTCAATCACATAAGCCTTGCCCAACGGCAGTGAGAGAGGTAGCACCATGGAGGAGCGGCAGAAGCAAAGATCAGGCACTTCGGCCCATACAATGCGAGGCTGTTATATATGTGGTTCTCCGAAGAGATGCTTATACTACCCAAATTAATTGGTATCTTGTTTAAATTTTCTATTTTGCACCAAAACTAATGCTAGTGGTCTAGATAATTAGATAGTCCAAATGCAATTTCATGTTCCGTCTTTTATGAAGACATAGAATCGAACATGCTAGCTATCCTTTAGCACATTTCAACGACATATGTGTGGTTCGTTTTCAAAGGAGGCCATATGTTGTCATCTCACAAACTACAAGGATATATCATATATTTCAAAATGCAACATAAAGCCGTGTATGATCACATTTGACATTCCATATATGATGGCAAATCTGGAATATATTCTGCTACCCTCAAAAGGTTTCATGATAAGATACTCTGGTAGAGCCTACATGCACCAATATGATTTGATCTTGTTCTCTTGGATGTGCATATAAATAGATGTTCAATAGAAGAAATACTGCAAGGCAAGAACTTAGAGAAATTCAGTAGTAGTAATGCATTTGCAGAGAAGAAGCCTTACATGGACGCAACGGCCATACCTCTGATAGCCAAGGATGACTTGCCTATGTTTTTCCAACCTCAAGGCTTGGCAGTATGTATGAGCCTTGGTGTGGTTTCATGGGCAGTCTCCTTGGCTAGCCTGAGTGGCTCTTGCGACCCATGCTAGGCAGAAATCTTCTCTCTTTCTACTTGTCATGTTGATGTTCTTGTTCAATGCACAAACATAATTTGTTCTATAGAGTTGCAAAGATGTACAAAATGGATGATGCCATCTTCTGTTCTGACTTGGCTGTTTATTGTTTTTGTTTTTTGGATAACGTACTAAACCAGGTCTGTTGTGCACATTGTCTTTCAGTGAGTGACAGTGACACCTAGTTTTCTGGCTTTCCAAAACATCGTTACCATAAAATCCTGCTTTTGTCTAGCTGATTCCCAATGTGCAGTACAGTTTCTTTTTTTTTTCAAGTTCGTACAGTTTCTCTTTTCGTCCCTGCAGACTTGGAGTACAAAAGGGATACATGTATCTGTGTCTAACTGTCTTGCATACAAATGACTGTTTGTATTGTGCTACTTCCTCCGTTTCTCGGTATAAGATGTTTTAAGTGTTGTCTAGATTTGGAACAAAATGAGTGGACATATACATTAAAACGTGTGTCTAGATATATGTGATTTAGAAAAATCTAAAACATATTATATTTTAAAACAGAGAGGGTACTTGTGATTGTTCAGGCTCCACCTTTTGTTTCAGGTTTATTGGCGAAGAGCCATATGCACCTTACATTACTCGCTTTCTATATATTTAGACCTAGCTAGCTTTCACACTAGAAGTCTGGATTTAGCACCATATAATTCTGCATGCCATGAAACAAAAAAATACTAGGGAATTCCTTGAAGACTAGTTATAGTGGGGAGTATCGTATACATGATACTATTTTATGTTACTATATCAATAGTGGGTGGTAACAATAGTCGGTGATAACATGTGAGTAGTATCATATAATCATGTATTTATTATGCTATAGACTTATCTTGTTTCGAAATCCGTTATGTACAAGTATTTAACCATGATACCATCAACACCTCTCTCCTCATTAAATATTTGCCACATCATCATTTTTGTCTATGTGTTGTTAGACTAGTCACAGTGGGAGTAACTAAGGTAGTAACATAGATGCCACCTAGGCAAAAAAGATGATGTGGCATGTAATTAATGAGGAGAGATGCAAATGGAGTAACTTAGCTAGTTACCATCACATCACAGTTTTCAAGACAAAATGTGTGTATATAGTAATAAATGAGACTGCATATGACACTATCTATATGTTACTTTGCATAGTGAGAGTAGTAACATAGTCTAGTAACACGTGTATGTTACTAGTTGAAGTTACTACCCATTGTGACTAGTCTTATCATCTATGTTACTCCCACTATTACTAGTCGAAGAGAACACAATAGAATAATTAATGGCACCTCGGTCATGACTAAATATTATGGTTAACGGCCAGACCCGCTCGAACCAGCTGAACCATTCAGACCGTCCGCACACTTTTTTTATCCTACCCGTTACTCTTCTCATTTTAAATTAGATAACTTCTATTTATACAAAAGTAAATGTATCTAGACATATTACAAGTCTAAATACATATATTTTTGGACAAATGGAAGTCATCTAATATAGAACAGAGGGACTAGAAGTTTAGTTTTCTTTCGACTGTTTATCCGACAAAGGAAAAGAAGTATTGGTTTCAACGTTACAGTCGCAAGAAACAACACACAAATACCTGCACGAAAGAGAAGGATAAGCACAAAAGCAAGCAACAAAGCGAGAAAAGTGGAAAACTCGGAAGAAATGAGTTACCAGAGAATTCATCCCGAGCAACCTTACCCTTCACCGGGAAATCCTCATCTCTTATCATGGACCATGGTGTTTCTCGAACCTTATCTCTGCTCCTTCTAATTTTAGCAACTCAAAGTAGCCGACTGTTATTGTTTGTTAGAGTTCCTCTTGCCGAATCCTAAGGAGTCAGCTAGCCTTGCTTAGCCAGACCATCCTAATTTTCTTGTCGTTCTTTTCATATGAACTTTTTCTCGTCATGATCGGGAAGATGTTCCCCCACGAACATCATATCCTCTGTATTAACAATGAGAAGAAAGTAACAAAAATAAAACGTATTTTTCTCTGAATTACACACGTTGAAGTGTTGAACACATATCTTATTGAAAAAAAGGATGATTGGTGTTGTTTTCTTTGTGTAATCGCGGGGTATTCATGGTCTCAGCCATACCTAACAGGGTAGTACAAGGGCCACTTCAATCAGGGGCAGCGCCCTTACCACGCCTCGCCGCAGCTGCCACCACCCTCGACGCGATATGGTACACATTACGACCATGACGAGGAGGGGACGGGGGCAGCTCTGGATTCCTGAAAGGATGGTAAGATCTTGAGTTCATGAAAGTTAATTTTGCCATGTTTGTCTTCTTTATCTCCTGATTAACCTTCGATGTGTGTGTTAAGTGCTCAAGTTGGCTAGTTCACCGTGTAGTTTTTGATTCGGGACTGAATTAAGGTGTGAGCTTACCTACATGAATCTGAAACTGAAAGTACACATAGATATCTCCCCAAAAAAGGTCAAATAAAGAGAGAAGTATAGAACAATCTGTCGTGAAGAAAGGATGATTTATATTTCCTCTGTTCCATTTGCAGTTTGGCCGCTCTCTCTCCTGCTGGTCTGCTGGATGTTTACCAGTAGTATTAGTGTTGCGGTGTTGCCTAGAATTGCGGAACATCCAACATCCATATACTTGCGTTGCATGCACTTCTGTTCGTGAAAGTTGGTTATCACGTCAGTCTAACAAACTGAAGGTCTCCGGAGTAACAGATAAATAACAATCTTTAGAAACAAACTACAACAACGGTTTCGTGGTGTAGTTGGTTATCACGTCAGTCTAACACACTGAAGGTCTCCGGTTCGAACCCGGGCGAAGCCAATATTATTTTTCGATTCCCTTATTCTTCATGTTTAGAGCCTGGAAAGTTGGGCCACATCTATGTCGATCATGTTTTGGGCCAAGAAAGTTTTGGGCCACCACCCATCGAATATGTTCGGATGATTGGCTTTGATTCCAGAGACAAAATGACTCACCAATTAGTGCACCCATGATTTTCTAGGTTACGGAATCCTATCATGTGTTTTCAACTTTCAGAGTCGGTGTTTACATAAAATCTCTGTTTCATCGCGTTGTGGTCCAAGAGTCTTTGTCTAATCGTCTTTACACCGCGACGACAGGTGCAATGGTTTTGTCGAACATTTTTTTTATCTAGAGGACAGGCTTTCTGCCCATCTTCTATTGAAAGCTTATCAAAGTGTTCTACACAAAAGGAAACAACATGGACCATCGGCTGCATGTTCTTATAGGATAGGAAATAAGGTATAGCGCATCATACAACTATATCTAAGAGAAAGATCCACTATATATTCTCCAAGTCATCGACTACAGGACTAAGCAAAAACAACTCTAAGGGCTCTTTGGATTATAGGAATTTTAATAGAGTTTTCATAGAATTCCAATCCTCAGAAAAAAATTATGGATTGCCTTTGGTTTAAAAGAATGGTGTTACCAAAATCTTATGGATATTCCTATGCCTCAATTTCATAGCAATTTAGACATCCACTCCAACCTCTTTTTTTAGACTTAACCGCGTAGGATCGATACACTTTTCCTGTGTTTTTCATGCGTTTGATCCAAACGACTATTCATATAGTTTCCTGCGTTTTACAATCATGTGTTTTGCACCCGTTGAAAAACATAGGAATATAAAAAATATAGTAATCCCACAGGTTTGTCAGTGCAAAACAGATGATTGTAAAAACACAGAAAAACTACCGGAATAGTCGTTTGGATGAAACGCAGGAAAAACCCTAGAAACGTGCCTCGATCCTATCCTACGTAATTGAGTCTAAAAAAGAGGTAGGAGTGAACGTTTAAATTCATATGGAATTTAGGCATAGGAATCCCATCCATAGGATTTGGTATCACCATTTGTTTAAACCAAATGTAATCCATAGGAAAATTCCTAGTGATTGGAATCTTATGAAAATCCTTTGAAATTCCTACAAAGAGGCCCAAACCTGTGCGGGTTCCTAGGTTTTTTCTATTCCTGTGTTTTACAACCCTACGATCTAACTACTCCGCTACAGTCGTGCTTCGCTACTTAAACTTGTCTTCGAACCTTACCATCACACATTCTATCGCACCATGGTGTCTGTCGACCAACGGCTTCCATGAGATAAAACACATTATAAAACGGATGCACTGACTCGCCTGCTAACTCATTTTTGCTCGCAAACTCTTTTGCAAAACTCTGAAACTGAAGTTACACTTGCCCACGGTTTGTCTTAGGGGTGGGCGTTCGGTCATGAACGAAATTTCGGTCTATGAAATTCGGTCAATAATATTTGAGGATAGAAATTTACTCACAAGCTATGAGGACCAATAATTTTTGGATACTCACATTTCAGTGTCTATTTCGATCATAGCCGAATTTGACGTACGCCAAGATTAGTTTAGTAGTAGTGTGATCACCGATTCACGTCTGAGGTGAGGTCACTACTTGATGTTGGAGCTCCCTTGCCGGCTCGTCGGAGCTTGGAGGGCGAGCGCTGCTGCAATGTTCCCTTAACCTTGAGTTTGCTTGCTAGCAGCATGTTGCAACCTGGCGGAATTACAGACGAGCGGCACGGTGACACGGAAGGTGGATGCTGGTGTGGTGGCGGCAAGGGTGTCGGGGCAATGGGGCGGAGAAAGAGGAATCAGGTGTGGAAACGGACATACTGACTAGGTTTTGCATCGAGACTTAGATATTTCGGGAAGATCTACAATATTCTGGGCTGGATCGCTACATTGTGGGCCTAAAAAGTAGGTGGTATGCTCACTAGCACATAAATTCGGTCCTGCGGTCTACTCGGTTTATCTAAATGTGTTGGCCAAATTTCTAAACTAATTTTGGTCTTTGTTATTCTGCTACCTAATTTTTCATTGAACTTTTCAATCTTAGTCCTTTCGGTTTCGGTCTCAGTGTTTTCGGTTTTCGGTCATCGGTTTTTATGACCACCCTTAGTTTGGCTAACTCTGGCATGCGCCAATTTTATCTTTTTTATTTGATCAAAGGTTGCTAGCTTTCATGTCAAAAACGAAGAAAACACAAATATATGTAGGCTATTTTCAAAACTTCGGCACATAATAGCCACATTTTGACAAATAAAAATTTGAACCAAACAAATAAAAACGATGAAAGAGTGCAGATCAGAGTATCAAACAGAAAACACGATATCGACCCAACCGAGAAACTGTTATACTCCCTCCGTCCAACAAAGGATGTCTCAACTTGATCAAAAATTGGATATATCTAGACAGTCATACATCTAATTTTTGATCAAGTTGAGACATCATTTGTTGGACGGAGGGAGTATTAAAAGTGACCATGTTTCATTACCTCCACACTGAAAGCTTCAAGCTTAGAAGCATGACGCGGCGGTGCACCGAAGATTTGAGCATGATGAGGGCTGAAACTATATAATAATAAAACATGGCGATAAATTAGAGGCGACCCTATCAGGGGCGAAGGCAGGGGCTAGAGGAATTCTCTTTTAGAGATTTTTTTTGCATTCTCTTTGATCGCCCCTCCCATCCTAATTTCATATTTTAGAGATATTTTTGTTCCCGACTCCACCCTTGAGCCCTATATAATATTTTACATCAAACTTGAGGTGCGAACGTAAAATTGAAGGAAAATAATAACCTGACGGCATGGATGCATAGCAAAGACAAATCTCCATATAAGGAAGATGACATTGATTCGGATGAGGAAGTGCTCGATCGAATTCATTAACTGTCCACTCCATTTTTATTTTTGTTGCAATCACAATTGAACGAAGTCGTCTTAATCATCTTATCCCTAGCTCAACAACTAAAAAACTATTTAGGGCACCTTTGATTTGGAGAAAACGAGGAGGAAACATACATATTTAGGAAATATTCCAGAGTTTCTACTGTTCACAAGTTTGATGCATAGGATTGGTGCAAGGGAAAAGTAAAGGAAAATTTTCTTGGTGACCCTCTTGCAAGGCAGAATGTAGAGGAAAAGAAAAATTCGCTCAGAGCTCATTGTTTGAACCCTGTGCATAAGGAACGAGGATAGTTGTACACCGGAGATCCTTTCCTATTCCCATCCCTTTTTCTATTCCTTTGATTTTATTTTCCTTTGAATCAAAGGTGCCCTTAGATAATAAAAAAAAATTAGTTTTGTCGAAATTGTGGAGGTGAAAGCTCTCCATGTGCAACCCGTGTTGGTTAATTTAGTTCGCTACCCTCAGCCTACTGGGTATAGATGGACCAGCCTAGCTAGCTCTGTAGCTAGCGCAAAGATGAGAAATTTCATGGAAGAGGGTAGATCGATCATCGATGCACCTCAGTCCTCAGCTGCAAGGCCTGCATGCATGGACGTCGCGGATGACAGTCAGCGAGGGCTTTGTCATGGTCGCCTAATGCTGCCATCAAAGGATCGGCATTTTGTGCTGCTACATACATATGCCTGTCCGACAAAATAGCATAGTACCTCCTCCCCCTCCGTTCCACAACAATATAAGATGTTTTAGCATTTTTTTTATATTCATATGTACACATATATATCTAGACATATCTTAATGTACATGTATACTTATTTTAGTACAAATCTAAACAATATGTATTACACCTAAAACACATTTTATGGTGAAACGAGGGAGTATGATGCATGTGCAAGAAATACCTATGTTTTTTATTTTTAACTGCCGCAAACACACTACAGGAAACATGGTAGTTACCGATGGTCTAACATATAGCGACGACTTTTCTTGGGGCCGGCGGCGTACATGCAATATGCCAAGAGTATGCAAAAAACCGTAGACATAAGTCTGCCCGCCGGACAGGTTATATGCCGACAGCTCTAGTCAGACCGATCTCCGTTGGCTTATAGAGCGTCACTAGTACAGAAAAGGCTATTAGTGATGCACCAAAATCCATTTTTTGTGGCGCACCGTGGGAAATGGTGGGTGCGCCACAGAATTCTCGCCGGCGCACCCGCCCAGTGCGCCACAGTAAAAGCCAAAATTATGTGGCGCACCCCACCACCGTGCACCACAGAAATATTTCAGTAGCGCATCCGTCTTACGTGCGCCACAAAATTATTGTTTTGAATTAAAAAAAAGGCCGTCCAGATTCCTTAATCTGGACCTAGCGCTGCCCGATTTTTCACCGGAATTTCGTCGGAGCCCGTGGCCATGGTCGTAGGTGGCTTGGTCGGAAGTGGGTGGAGGAGGGGGTCGCCGGAGGTGGGTGGAGGAGGAGGTCGCCGGAGGTGGGTGGAGGAGGAGGAGGAGGTTGTCACCGGAGGTGGTGGAGGAGGAGGAGGTCACCGGAGAAGGTCGCCGGAGGAGGAGGAGGTGGTCGTCGGAGGAGGTCACCGGAGGAGGAGGTGGTCGCTGGAGGTGGGGGAGTAGGAGGAAGTCGAGGTCAGGACCGCTAGTCCAAGAGGTTGTCGGCAAATGGGTACCGTCGGCAAACGAGCAACATCCGTTTGGTCGTCCTAACATATGCTGACAGCCGCGGCTTCTTGACCATCGGCAAAGTTTTTTTTTTCCTTTTTAGAGTCCATTATTATTTACTACTCCCTCCATTTCTTAATATAAGGTGTCTAAGGTTTAGACCCGGATATTAACGACAGTATTTTCTATGCAGTGGACTAATTTTGTACTTAAAATATTTGAGAGGAAAGAGTCCCTACTAGTCATAAACTGAAAACAATATGTCAAATTCCTACGTTCCAGACTGTGACTCATTTTTTATGGGAAAAATTATCTAGAAATCGCAATACACCTTATATTTTGAAAAAAAAAATCAAAAACCTAGACACCTTATATCAAGGAACGGAGGGAGTATTACATTTTTCATTATATTTGTATTTCTTATGGCTATGTATATCACATATAAAATAACATACAACGTGAAGATCAATCGTTCAGTTTTATTCATACTATATCCCATAAAACATCACGAACTACATAGTTTACACGCTCTAGAGAGTCGAATTCCCACCCTATATCTAGGTGGTGTCGTGCCATATGTATACAAGGATGGTGGGAGGTGGAGAGGTCCAAGATCCTGCTCTGAGGTGTGACTGGCTTCACTGGCATCACTTCCCAGTAATTAAGGTTTTACACTTATAGATGAAAACTCCTGCTCTGGGTAAAACGGGGGGAATCTTACCGGAGGACGTCACCGCTGTGGTCTGTCAAATTATAGTTTCTCACACGGTCAGTGAAAACCGTCACTAAAAGAGATGTAGGACGATGGCCTTTGTTTGCCGACAGCCTTGGGGTATATGGCGACCGAGACAACACTGACGGTTTTTTATCCTGTGTTCAGCCCGCGTTAATTATACGACACCTTCATCGTAAACGAAGAAATAAACAGACAACAAGGTGCTGTGTGCATGATGGATGATGAACCACAGGTCCAGAAGCCCAACCGTGATGTGAATGTGATGCTGCCAGATATACGAGTGGGCAGGCTGGCTCGCTAGAGTCCGTAACGATGGATTTAGCTCGTTCCGTGTTCAGCGCTGAATGTGCTCGAGTATGAGTTAGACCCCGGGCGGCCGGCATGGTGCATGCATGCGCGCGGTGGCCCGGTTTGCTGCTTCTTCCACCGGCGCCGGCGGTCGCGAGGCTGCTGCTCTCTGAACACATCACCGTGCCGGCGGGGCGCAGGACCACGCGCGCGCCCGTAGGCCTGTGCCGCCGTGATTGTGCGTGTGCGTTATGTGATCGAGTCCGTATGGGCAGGGCAGGGCAGGGCCTACCCCTGCCCTCATGGACGTACGTACTCAGAGCTGCAGACACTGGGCCAGAGATCGAGCAGTGCCATGACTGCGATGGCCCCTCGGTCCATTTATCGATCTCGAGCTATCTGCCTCGGCTCCGGTCAATGACGGTGACGCTGCCGCGCTGTCCGATCCGTTACCGTTGCGCCAGCCCGCGCGCGCGTCAAGGCTACACAAACCCTCCAGCGCCGCTGCGGATCAGTCCAGGCCGGCAAGTCGCCGGCGGGCACGCCGCGCGTACCCCACAGGAGATCGCATCTTCTCACGCCCTATAATCCATGCATGGGTACGTACGTATACGGCCACACCTGGTGCATGCGAGATCTCCCGGCCGCCATTAAACGACCGGTCCCTTGCTCTTTTGGGGCAACTTGCATCCGCGACCACCCCTCTTTGCGGCAGTGTACGTACGTTACGTGTGGATGTGGTGTGGGAGGGACGACAGCCCCAACGCTCAGACTATTTGGTAGTCGGTATACTATACGTACGTGCATGTCTTCTGCAGAGTCATCTAGAGAGAGAGAGAGATGATGTGTGTGAAGAAGCCAGGTTTCGATCGATGCAGGATCTGCTCCGAATTCAAAGCCATCTACAACAAGCAGCAGCTTATTAGGCTTTGCGTGCCCATACGTCAGTGTCATGTCCCCTGCACAATGGGACCCGATCGACGCGGAGATGCATGGCAGCAGGCAAGAGGAGAACATGAGAGGGACGATGTGATCAATCAAACACAGAAGCAAGGCTAGCTTCATATATATACGTAGTAACGTACGTCGAGATATATTATCAATTAAATTGAATAGCTAGTGGTATCAGATATCAATAGGTTTCTCTATGATGCAATGTATCTACGATCTGGTCATTCTATCATGGGGGGATGGTCACATCAGCTAGCTCGGTCGCAGTCCAAATGATTTGCCAATTGCAACTGCATGTCAGCTAGCTGTGTAGATCATAGACGCACAGGCATAGAGACACACCTATGTGTGAGTAGCATCTCTTTCTCACAATAAATTTCTGAATCTGACGGACCAAGCCTCTCTCTCTCTCTGTAGTCCCTCTCCGGTCTCTAGTCTCAAGGCGATCAAAGAGGCGCAGCCTGATGCTGAAGAGTGCTTCAAACAGTAAATGCATCGTCTGCGCCCATTCAGATCACTGTGCTGGTACCGGTGCTTTCAGTTTCACTTGTGTCCAAAAGCTTCTTCGGAGCCTTGATTCACCAGCATGCATGCTGGATTTCATGTTCCTCATTTAGCCGACTAATTGCTGCATGGCTATTTTAAGGAAAGCAATGGCTGGTCTTAATCATGTTATTTTCTTTGCGGGACGTCTTGATCTAGTGACTGATCCCCTTCAAGGAAAATGTGAGACTGGTGGAGAGGGCGTGCAGTATAGCCAGAAAGATGAAACTTGGCGTTACTTAACACATGTGTGCATGCTGGGTATCAATTAAGGGAGGAAAAGGTGAAGTTTCCAGACGTGACATGCTAGGTGCAGCCAACATCTCTCTGTGGACTAGACAGGAACATTACTTGGGAAATTGGTATAACTTTTGCAGGAAAGGAAGAAATGCATGTTAACATAGTGTTAAGTTGTTAACACATAATTCAATACGGCAGACAGTAACAAATCATAGATGGTCTAGGAACTTGCTCTGCCAGTGAGTAAAATCATCATGAACGGGCATGATTGCCATCTTGAATCCTCGAGATAGAATTCAAGACAATTCATTCCTGATAGGGAGGGTTTTTTTTTTATAGAAAAAAGGCGATACAGCCCACCTTTAAATTAATAAAGCCAGTCGGCCACACGATACAGGGTGTTGAGGAGAACCTCGTACAAAGCAGAACAAGGACAAGCTAAAAGAAAAGGGGCTACATTACGCCGAGCACCACAACCTATCGAAAGGCGGGCTCGCCAGCGGCGGAGAGACCCCCACAGCTAACACAGAGCTTGACACCGAAGATGAAAGTAGGAGACGAAAGACCAGAGCCTCCAAAAGACGACGAGCACGAAGGTGAGGAAGTCGAGCAGCATAGCACCGAGCGGAGATCATCGATTGCAGCGAGGACCAACCCTTGCGTAGGACAGCCAGCCACCAAAAGGGCGGGATCGGAAACCACCGAAAGCAGGTGAGCCCCAAACCCTTGCGTAGAACGGCCAGCCACCAGAGGGGCGGGAATGGACCCCGTGTCCGCACGATATGCCTACCCCCAAGCACAAGAACAAGACATCTTCACCACAGGTCGCCGACAACAGGAAGACTCCAACTTTGCACTCAAACCGCCATGTCGAAGCAAGTAGACCCCTGCTCCTGGGCGGTGCCTCCAAGGAGGATACGACGCAATAGCGCCGCCACCGTCAGGTCGGAAGACCAGGGTTTTCACCCGGAGCAAAGACGGAAGAGGTGAGATGGCACCACGGTGTCGCCCCCAAGAGGGAAGCGACGTCCACAGACGTCGTCGACACCGGCGTCAGAGACGACTTGAGCTTTCGCTCGGTCCAGCTCCACCAAATCAGCGTCGAGGGATACCGACTCCAGCCCCTGCCACGAAGGACAGGGGACACCATGGCAACGGAGAGCCTCCAGATCCGCATCTGGGCGAGAACGGCACCCTCGCCGGACCTCGCCAGGAACTCCCACCGAAGAACTCCTTGCCGCCCGCACGGCCAAAGAGCACCCAACACCGCCAACACGAGGCTCGCCGGAGAGCAACACGTGCGTCCACCACCCAGGGCCGCCGCCCCGGCTTCCGAAACTCCCCCGAGCCGACCAACGAGGGAAGCAGAGAGAGGAACACCAGCCAAAGAACAGCACCGGCCGCCACACCAACTACCCGCAGCAGCACATATCAATCACGCCAAGGCTACCAGATCCCCAGATCCGGCCTGCACGCGCGAGCACCGAGGGAACCAGACAACGCGGAGCCTGCGGAGGGCTGCTAGAGAGGAGAGGGAAGGCCGCGCCCGTCGGAGCGACCTGCAAGCGACGGGAGCCCGGGCCCCTGCCCAGTGCCTTAGACCTCACCAGTCCAGATCTGCCGCAGAAGGGGTCCCCGCGACCCACTAAGGAGCCCAGGACCTGCGGCTTGAAGTTGCAATCACCACCGGTAGAGGAGGGGAGGACGACGGAGAAGAGCTGTCCATGGCGGGGCGGGCCGTCCACCACCACCACGCCGCCAGATCGGGAGCGCTGGCCGCCGAGAGAAGCACAGCGCGCGGAGACCACCTCGCCGCCGCCGTCCTCGAGGTTGCGAGCAAGCCAGCGACGGTCTCGGGCGGCGGCGAGGGCAGGGGCGCGGGGAGGAGAGGCGGCGGCGCTGCCTAGGGTTTGGGCCGCCCGAGTCGCCCCAGGAGAGGAGCGACGCGGGGGCGTTTTTTCTTCCAGGGAGTCTCAAGCAACTATAAGGTTGGATAGGGAGGGGTTCAGAAGAGATTAATCATATATATCACTCCAAGTCTCTTTTATTGTGAAATAAATAAAACCAGCTTTATGCCCTCCACCAGCTAACTAAGGGGATTAATCAGCATATTCCAATAACTTTTATTGTGTCATTAATATAATTAAATATAAACCTACTCAAAGGCCACCAGCTAAAGAAGGATATTAAATTACCATAATTACAATCTTATTCTACCGTCATTCACTCATCCATACATCCACATCCATTCATGGGGTAGATGTTGTCATACTATAAGAAGGTAAAGAAGCTAGGGCGACTCCAATGCGCCGACACAAATCACGAAACGGACAACATTCAGCCTGCTCTGGCCACTGCACCCAACACGGTGGTCCATTTGGTTCGTCCTATCCCTTTTTACTCTTTTTTAATCATTGGCCATCTTTCACCAAAATTAAGCTAGCAAAACATATCTTGCAATTTTTCATAGTACCAAAATAACATCGTGTCATGTCGGCATACAACATTGTATCCAAAAAATCGCACAAGGTCACCTGCCCCGCCGTAGTTCATGACACACAATCCATATGACCAATCATCTCGCTCCATGTAGAACTTTTGATTATTTGCAAACCAAGCCCTTTTCTTGACGTCATGGTACTCAAGTCGGTCTTCATGATCCGGGACTCCTTAGTGAAAAGGGCTAGTTCAACCTTCTTGGTCTTCGACTTCACTCCAATGGCTCTAAAGTGGGGATTTTCTTCATCGATCTTGAGCTTCCTCTTTTGTATTCCGAAGAGGTTTTTTGAGTGCTCCTTTCTCTCCTGACGCTTCCTATTTTCCCTCTCTTCCTTCTTCTCACGTGCATTTCCCTTTTGGGATATGAACCCCTTCAAGGTTTCTTGCAAGGCAATTGTCGAAGCATCATGTTTTGGCTCTATCTTGGTGTTGGTCCTCCCACTCGGCCTCTTCCCGCTTGGGGCATCATGGTCGACGACCGGTTCGCCCCCACCTCTTTGGGCTGACGCAACGAGTTCTCTCCACTTTGGACAATATTTAATTTCGTTCCAACAATTGATCAAGAAAAATGATTTGCCCCCCATGTTGGTTCTTGAAGGTTTCAAAGCACAAAACGCCTATTGAGAGATGAAACAAACAAGAACAAAACATATTCATATGTTGTATAGTACGACTCGAATGGACAGAGGAGTGAAAGGAAAACATACCAAATCTTTGACCCCAAGCCACTCACGGTCCGGCCAACAAGATGTGCGTACGAGCCAACAAACTTTCTACACTCCGGTTGGGTGATCCCCCATCTCTTTTGAAGTGACAAATCGGGCTCAAATTGCCTATCCTCATGGAAGTACTCATGGCACCGCTTCCAATATTAAGTTCCTTTTTTCTCACCCCCTAAAATGAATCTTCTTGCATTTCCTTCCATGCTTGGCAAAACATCGTATCCTCGGCAACCGAGTATGTCGGGGTCCTCATGCTTTGTCGCTTAGTCGGCCATGAACAATGGCTCATGGGTCTATGTGGATGCTCTCTTGGGGTTTCGTATTTTGGCCATCTTCATTCTCAGTACATTGGCCAGCCTCATTGATATGTCCGCAATGAATCCCTCCCCATCATCACCACCAAGTTCCTCGTAGTACCTAGGGTCGTTCGTTGTCAGCTATGTTCGTTTCAAGATGGTTGCGCGCATCGGGGAGGTTGTCTGTAGGGATGACTCGTAACTGCTTTCTTGGCAACACCAGCGAGTCGCCAACAAGAGGAGCAGGGTTTAGGTCAAGTGATGGCACAACCAAGACGATTGATGCAAAATTTCCCACTTCACATGGAGAAACAGAACCCTCCTACTTGGGGGAAGTCGTATCCGGCCATGTAGTCGTGTGGCGGCGACATTGACATGCCTGGAGACGGGTTTTTGGGTATTTTGCCAAAGAAACCGAGCTGGCCACCGCCGCTGCGGCGACCCAGGCCACCGTCGGCTTTTGAACAACCCCTAGCATGAGAAGGGTGGTCGTTCTGGCCTCGGTGGCGATGGCCTCTGTGTCCGCAATGGCGGCCATCCCATGCATGGCTTTGGCACCGGCCGCCTCTTCGACTTTACTATTAACCTTCTTCCTCCGGTTGTTCCGCTTCAATGTCTCTGCCGCACTCTGCTCCGGGGTGAGGTTTTTTCGGCTTCACAACGGCGAGGACGGGGGTGCCTGTGCCCTTGGTGACCGCGGCAGGATGAGGGTGGATTCCTCGGCGGCGAGTGTGGGTGGTGCGTCGGCCATGTGGTTTTTCTCGAAGGTAGCCGACGGGAGAGGAAATAAGTGGTGTGGAAATTTGAGTCATTGAAGGGTCAGGGGGGACACCATGGTCCTTTGGGCGTGACCCGCCGTGAACACAAACCATCTCAAATTTGGGTCAAAAATGGATTCGTGTGGGCAGAAGAAGACATCAATTTGTTTACGTCCGAGTGTTGAGGCCATGGTTTTTATCCAAACAGATAGAAACAGATAACTCCAAAACCAAATGAGTCTCCGTGTTGGAGTTGGTCTTTGGCTAGTCACAGTGAGAGCAACTTAGCTAGTAACATTACACATTTCAAGACAAGTTTGCTTATGTGGCATGTAGTTAATGATGAGAGAGGTGTTTGTAGTCACTTAGCTAGTTACTCTAACGTCACACTTATCAAGATAATATATGTCTACAACCTAATTAATAAGGCATTGCATGACACCACACATATGTTATAAAATGTGTATGTTACCGGTTCATGTTACTAGCCCATCAAAACATGCCTCGGTTGGAACATAAAAAATGAGTAGTACTCACTCCGTACTAGTTTGTAGGGCATAATTTACAAATCTCTTAGCGAGCAAGGGTAATAGTATAGCCGATTGTTGGCTATAAGATAGTGCCATGTCATCTATAGCCAACTTAATAACCAACAAGTACAATAGCTAAGAGCAAGTTCAATAATATAGCCAGTTGCTGGATATAAGAACTTGCCATGTCATATATAGCCAACCTTATAGTCAACATGTGCAATAGTGAAACATATATGTGTGATATTTTATTAAAACATTACCCACCTCCCACTCTCACATAGTGCATAGGAGCACGTGCTAGAGCTGGCTATTGCATAAGAGCCTACCTATTTTCTCTCTCCTCTTCTCACTACTCCATGTAAGCACAAATATAATATTTAAACCCTTATAGCCAGCTGACTGGACTCAATTGTATTTGCTCTAAACACAAATATGGATTTTTTTTATTAATAGTTGGCCCACCTTCCACTCTCACAAAGCGCATAGGAGCACGTGTTGCAGCTGGCTATTGCATAAGAGCCCGCTTCCATTCTCTCATATTCTCTCTCCTCCATGTAAGTCTGAAAATATTATTTAAATCCTTACAGCCTGCTGAATAGACCTATTGTACTTGCTCTAAAGAGATGAAGTTTTTACAGCGCACTGTTTTTAAAATTATGCCCTATATAAATTAGAACAGATTGAGTACTCGTGATTGCCAAGAATTAAAGCATAATTGTTGCCCCCACCTCTGCATGGCCGTGTGTGGGTGCGTAACCCACACCTTCCAGACATGGGCACGCCATTGCCCATGCATGCAGCAACCCGGCCCGCCACTGCCGGGGCCGGATCCCGGCTACGGCGACTTGTCGGCTGGCCCTACGCCCACCCGACCCGATAGGGCCAATATATCGGATGCCGCCATGCCATCGAGATCATCTCATGCACGTCGCGTCCTTATCCAACAATGCCCAATCGATCGTGATCACGTCACCGGCGTGCGGGCCCAGCCGTCTCCGCGTCTCTGGCTAGCTGCACGATTCCTCCGATGATTGGATTGGATGTGTGTTGAATCATGCAAGGCATTTTTCTCCTTTGATCGGTGCAGCTGTGGTCGATCATCTCTGCATGCTGCCCAGGCCAGGTGCATGAATGATCAGGCTCCAGAAGCAACAATGTCTGCCATGGCGAGCACAGCAATGTGTATGCATGCTCAACAAGGCACATGCATGACGAATTGACGATAGTGGTTACAACATGTAACAAGCTAACATCTGGAGCAAACCTAACGTCTAACGACACCCGTAACTGTACCGTTACCAAGGTCCAAGGGAAGGACCACACATATGTCATGTACTCCCTCCACACATAACGATTTAGATGACTCACCCTATAGGGAAGAAATCGATGCACCTAACCACTAAAAACATGTCTAGATGAATCCGTGTTTACCTCTAGACGAGTCATCTAAATTCGAAAAGAGTAATTATGTATGGATCTACGTATTGTGGCGAATTTTAATTAGTTATATACACTCCACCTCAAGTACGGTATATATAAGATTAAAATAGATAAAAGATATACCAGTAGTTAATATTTTGGTCCTAATCGAAAAGTATCAAAATGTGGAATTTGGGCACTACTTCAGGCAATTTTATGAGTTATGGTCACGCTTCAATTGTGTTTCATCTTAATCTGCAATTTTGAAATACAATTATTTTGGCACAACGAATCACAACTAGTCATATTTTGACGAACCCTAAGTATTGCCACCGGTCAAAATTGCCACGTTGATTCCCTGAGTAACCCATCACATGATTTGGGGGTTTGCGGTGAGCTATCCTCACTCCTCATAAGAGTTAGAATCGTTACAATTTGAACTCATAAGAGTTAGACTTTGAAATATGTTTCACATCAGAACTCTATATTTAAATTATATGTCGCGAGAAAAAACTCAAGATAATACTCACTCTGTTTCTTGATATAATATGTCTAAGGTTTTGGCACGGATATTAAGACGTCAGTATTTTATATGCGGTGGACTCATTTTTTGTATGCTCAACAAGGCACATGCATGACGAATTGACGATTGTGGTTACAACATGTATGTAACTAGCATTTGGACTTGGAGCAAACCTAACGTCTAACGACATCCGTATCCGTGGCACTGTGCCGTTACCAAGGTCCAAGGGAAGGACCACACATGTGTCATGTACTCCCTCCACACATAACGATTTAGATGACTCGCCCTATAGGGTAGAAGTTGATGCATCTAACACTAAATACGTGTCTAGTAGATGAATCTGTTTTTACCTATAGCTGAGTCATCTAAATCCGAACGGAGTGACTATGTACGGATCTACGTATTGTCGATGGCGAATCTAGGATTTCAGTGTTAGACGTGCCACACATTACACACTTAATTTAATTAGTTTTATACACCCCACCTCAAGTATGGTGTATATAAGATTAAAATAGATAAAAGATATACCAGTAGTTAATATTTTGGACCTAATAAAAAAGTGTCAAAATGTGGATTTTGGACATTATTTCAGGCAATTTTATGAGCTATGGTCACACTTCAATTTTGTTTGATCTTATTCTACAATTTTGAGATACAATTATTTTGGCACAACAAACCACAACAGTTTAGTCATTATTTTGGAACCCTAAGTATTGCCACCGGTCAAGATTGCCGAGTTGATTCCCTCTATTCTAGAAATTGACTTGTTTTTTATAGTAAAATCGTCCATAAATCGCAATACACCTTAAATTTGATTTTTTTTCACAAAATCATAGACACCTGATACGTCCATTTTGCATCACTATTTTATATCATAATTTAATGTTATTCATTGATATATTTCATATTGAGAGATGATACTTATGTTATTTTACCTGTTTTGCATGTTTGATGATTTTGGAGAATTGATCACCGGAGTCTGAATTCTGCTGGAAAAAGGACCGTCAAGACACCATATTTACGAAGATCAGAACTTCGCGAAAAACATCAGGAAGGTCCTATTTTGCCAGATGCCTGGGGTAGCCAAAAGGGGAGACCGAGGAGGGCCACGAGGGGCCCACACCATGTGGTGGCGCGGCCCCCCTTGCTGCCGCGCCGCCACGTGGTCTGGCCACCCTGGCCCACCTCTGGCCGAGACCTTTCGCGTACTTCATCCCCCTCGAAACCCTAAGACCTGACAGATCGTCGAGGAAATATTTCGCCGCCGCCACGAGGCGGAAAACATCAGAGAGAGAAAAACTCTCCGGCAGGGAGAAATCTGCCGGGGAAATTCCTTCCCAGAGGGGGGAAATCGTCGCCATCGTCACCGTCATCGAGCTGGACTTCATAGGGATCATCATCACCATCATCTCCACCGCCGAGGTGTTGATTACTATTGTGGTTGATGCTATTGAGTGAAGCCGTTGAATTAAGATTTATGTTCAGATTGTTATCCATCATTATATCACCTGTGATCATGTTCCATATGACGTCTCGTGAGTAGTTCGTTTAGTTCTTGAGGACATGGGAGAAGTCTAGATGTTAGTAGTGAACTATGTTGAGTAATATTTAATGGTTTGATATCTAATTTGTGGTGTTATTCTTCTAGTGGTGTCATGTGAACGTCGACTACGTGACACTTCACCTTTATGGGCCTAGGGGAATGCATTGTGTATTCGAATATTAACTATGGGGTTGCCAAAGTGACAGAAACCTAAACCATCATTGGTATCTCGATGCATGAAGAATAGTAGGATCTCGGAGTTTAAGTCTGTGGTTAGATTTATCTTAATTAATTTCTTATATTTGCGGATGCTTGCAGGGGTATAATAACAAGTATGTATTAGTCCTAAGAAGGGCGGTGCATTAGCATAGGTTCACCCACACAACACTTATCAAACCACTAAAGATTAATCATCTATATGAAGCGAAAGAACTAGACATAATTCCCGTGTGTACTCAGGAACGTTTGGTCATCATAAGTAAACCTACCGTCTTCTCCTTTGCTCTAGAAAGGATTGGGCCACTCGCTGCAATTATTATTACTGTCTTTTATTTACTCGCACTTTATTTATCTGCTATATCAAAAACTACTAAAAACTTGTCTGCTAGTATTTACAGTGAATTTCAAATCAAAACTGCTTGTCAGCATGTTCTGCTCCTCGTTGGGTTCGACACTCTTATTTATCGAAAATACGATGATATGCCCCTTATACTTGTGGGTCATCAACACCCTTATATCAAGTAAACTGAGGAAGTACATAGTAAACTGAATTTGAAGTTTTTATGGGCTGTCATGGCACTCCCACTGGATCCACCCATGTGTATGTACTCTATTACTGTATGATTGTATCCGAATCTCACTATAACTTTGAGATCATACGTTGGGCAGTAGAGTATAGATGTGCTTTTCATGTGGATGGATGGATGTTTTCGATCAAATACAGTAGTTTTTTTTTCAAATTTGCATTTAGGCGGAATATTCTTTCAGTGGGAGGCGACGTTCCCGTCGACAACGAGGCGCCCGTGGTGACTTCATCAATCTGAAAACTCGATCCGCCGGATCAGTATTTTAGAGGTGTTCATGGGGGTAGGGTGTGCGTGTGTGCGTTCATAGGGGTAACTGTGCGCGTGTGTATGTCAGCGTATGCGTTTATACCGTTTATAAAAAACAGTAATTTTTTTAAGGATATATCAAGTACAGTAGTTTGCCGATTGGCATGTGCTACCAATTGTGACGGTTGGTGTGCGCACAAGCAGCTCATTCAATGCCACCAAATAAGCGAGAGCCAACCAGATTGGTGGATCAGGATTGTATGGGAGGTCTATGTCTCTTTGTCTTATCAACCATATTTTGTCAAATGTAAGTTTTGACTATGAGTTTGCTATGACATTTTCTCAATAGTAACAAACCATAATAAGAAGATATATTTGGAAAAAAATCTGATAACAAAACTTTTGTATCATTTTAGCTATGAAATACATCATGAAAATAAAGTATGTTCGCATGTTCCTCTACCGAACAAATAAACACTCTTCCGACACATCGGGATTGCGACTGTCGCGGGACCACGTAAATAATCCTTCATTAGTGGCCGCGGCGAGATGAGGGGTATGTCATACCCGTCGGGTCTACATCAACCCTTTCGAGGAGTTTGTCTACCGTCATACAGATCAAAACTACTTCAGCCTTTTCAGTCACACAATGTCTACATTAAACCAGGTCGTGGAGGACCTCCGATCTACATCAAGCCTCCGAGAAGTGCGGCTGCCATCGTACAGATCGGAACTACTTCAACCTTTTCGGTCACAATGTTGACATCTAACCAGGTTGAGGAGGCGCTCCATGGAGGATTTTCGTGGTCTGCTGTGTTATTTAAAAATATATTTTATTATGAAAGAAATGATATTTGAAGCATGAAATGGATTTTTTACAGAATATGGAGGATTTGATTTTCCACAGAAGTCGTGAATCTAAATTAATCACCCTGAAAGGTTCATATATTAACCACAAAATATTGATTATGTGGAAATTGTATGATTAAAAGAATTAATAGTGTGAATAGATTGCGTAATGAGTAGATTTTTATTAATAATTGGGGATGATATGGATAAACAAAACGCTTAAATAGTGTATTATGTCGACATCTTCTATGTAAAGATAGACTAATTTAATGCATAACAGTAGAGTTTTGTCTTATAAGAAGTATAATTAGATAGATAGATTGGGTCTGCAAAGTTGCACCGCTGAGGTTAGTAAGCATCAAGAATAAGGTCATAATTGTAATATTTAGGGAGCTACACTTAGACTAGACGCCAAGGTTTCGGCTCTAGGTCTGCTCATGTTCTAATTTATGATGGTTTATTGTTATCTTGTCTTTATTTTATTTTATCGAAAAGAAAATTGAAACTCTGACCCTGCATCAAAAAGATGTACACAAATATTTTTATTAATTTATTAAAAACCTTAAAATAACTATTAATCCACACCATCTAAATTTGGAGACCTCACCATGTCATTCAACAGCTAGTCGGGATCACAAACCATCTATCCAGCCCAACAGACTCTCATCGCACACCGTGAACGACGCATGTGTCAAAACTTGAAACTTGTGGTGTCATTTCAAAACCGTGATGTCAAATACATGTAGTTTTACAAATTTATAATCGTTTGTTCATGATTTATACATGTATGTCAAGAATTTACCAATAAGTTGTGTGGTCAATTGACCACAAACCTCTCAATATGTGGCTTCACCACTACGGATATTGGTCAACTCATTGACCTTGTCGGGATTGTTGCCGACCCTGTCATGACCCAATATAGTGACACCACTCTCCACGTCCACACTCCAAGACCCGCCATCGATGACGCGGTAGATGCCACGCCACACCACCTCGTGGTCCCTTAAACCTGCATTGCCCCTAAATCGATACCCTGGAGGGAGAACGATATCTGGCACGGTCATCATCCGACCCGAGAGATCTAGGTTTAGGGTTTCCCCCGGGACCATCACTATTAAGGAGATGCATACTGCATCAGCAACGACAAAGATAAGGGCTCCTAGACGATGCCTCTATGGAGGGGTGTGAAATTCATAGCGCCTTTACCGACTTTTCCAAGTATATAGGGTTTTCCTCGGAAACTCGGAAATCAGGGTGACGCACTACAGCTCCTACGAACGATGTCTCCACTTAGCTAGGCATATGGTGCCCGAAGTCGTCGCAATCGCTAACTTCGGCCAAAAATCGAACCAAGGTTTTCACCCGGAAGAACATGCGTCATCCAACGATGCCCTACTTTGCTCAAGACCTACGTTGTCGTCGTCCCGCAAGTCCAGCACCGCCAAGGGCCTCGGGCACCACACAGCGAGGGAGACGGCCAGACACCGCTAGGGGAGTCACGTCGGCACCGCCTATCTAAGGTCGACGCCCCTGAATCCGATCTTTGTCGTAGGAGATGGTCGGAGATCCCCACCCACCTTTGGGAGTGATGCCGGCCTACGACAGCGAAAAGGGGGGGGGGGGGGGGTGGCGTGCAAAAGGAAACCCGGGTCACCCTGGGAGAGCGAGACGGGGAACGCTTCTTTATTTTATATACACATAGCTTAGGGGGGAATATGTCAACATGTTGTACTCATAATATAATTCTTTTTTAGATGTACCGATAATATAGTTCATCATACGTTTGTGGATTTCCAGTTGGGAAGTGTTTAGAGGCCATATCCAACTGGTCAAAAAGAGCTGAAGGACAAGGTCAATCCACAAGTTGTTCATGCCCTGCGCTGCCCATAACCGATGCAGGAGAGCAAGGGAACATCTGAACTAAGCATCCCTTCAAACTATCATTTCTCGTTACCCCTGGAATAAAATTATTGAAACTGTAGAAGATTCCTTATCCTCGCACTGTAAAGATAAGCAGATCTTCAACGCAAAAACATTAAAAGGATAAGCAGATCTTGAGATTGATAGTCTGAATGAAACAGTTACTGTGTTTCAACAGTTCGAAGTGCTCCTTTTTGTATTAACAAGCCGATCGCTCAAAGTCGATTACAATATATTTATATGGTGATGACAGTGAATCCATTGATAAAAAAATCATAGACAATGCCTAATTAGGGTGTTGCTTGCTGCGGATATTACTGAGTTCTGAAAATGTGTAGCACACCATGCTAACTCTACTTGCTGTAGACTGCTGCATCCAGACAAGGGGATGGATCACTAGATCCAACATCTCAAACTCATCTGTTGCACCTACCAATCTTGCAGCATTATTTCCGCCTGTTCAGGTAAAAAGTAAATAAACAAAAACGTTAGGATAAATAAAATTATTATCACTTATTATGAAGAGTGGTTCCATACTTCCATATATAATGTTTTCATTTGTTTTTAGATACAAGATTACATAAGCCAGTCGTCACTCAGATTAACAGACGTCGAATTAATGAACACCCGATGCATATATGTTGTACCTGTTGTCAATGTGGGCTCCTTCTCTTGCTTTTTCTGTCTTCCCCTACTGGAAAGAGCACATGTTGCTGAACATCAATTGATTGAGCAGCTCCTGTCTTTGCTCCCCCACTGATTGCATTAGGTAAGTGCCATTGTCCTGAAAAAATGGATGCACACAGTTGAGGTAAAATGGCGAGGCCATGGATACCAATTCGGGGCTTTGCATGCATGCATGCATACATGCATATCTAAAGAGAGGAACTGAATGACATGCATGCCAACCTTAGACTGAGAGAAGGAGATGCCCCCATGATTTTGCACTGGGTAGGATGTGGTGTCTATAATTCCTTGAGATGGAGCTGGGATAGCTTGGTTTATCACTGGAGCAGGCATTGCAAGGGCTTCCTGGAACATGCCTCCAATCTTCTGAAGAAGCAAAAAATTGTTGAATACATTTATTAACATCTCGAGATCAATTAAGACCAAAGCATTTAGCTTGTGTAAGTAAATGGTTCTATCTATTGCCACATACTTGTGTCGTGTCATGGAGGCCATCACTGTCCAGTCCAAAGCCATACAGCACTGGGCTCATGGAGGCAATCCTCATAGAAAGGAACTGAATAAAAGTAAAGATGTCAGCAGCCCTCAAAAGGAAAATGTCCCAATTAGTTAAGCATCAGTGTTTCTTGACTTATTCTGTTTATTTCCCTTTGGCTTAATTACCTCAACTTGGTTCTGCAGGGACTGCACATAATTGATGATCTCATCCAAAACGAGTGCCTTTCCAGTGACCTGCACAAAAGTAGCATTTGTTTCCCCTCAAAGTTAGAGCCCTGCATGCACGCATGAAGAAAGACATGTAAATGACAAGAAACAGAAACAGAAACAGACTAATTTTGACCTTGTCACAGCCAGGGACCAGTGTTTGAAGCAACCTCATCCTCTCACTGATCCTCTCCCTCCTCACCTATAGAAAGATAAATGGCGTCAAGATCAAGAAGATATCAGGAGAAAAATTGTGTGTATGTGATGTGCTGTACATACCCTCTCTGCGAGGCTGTGGCTATCTGTTGCCTGCCCTCTCCTTGCCCTCACATGGATGTATCCCTTGGGTGCCTCCTCCTGGTCCTGCTCACTGCTGCTCTTCTCCCTCTTCCCTCTCCTACTCTTCCCATCCTTGCAATCCTAGCAATTGCAAGGAAATAAAGTTATTAGTTGAAAAGTTAATTACAACAAAACGCATTGGCTGTAACTTGATTAGTCATTACCTTGGAATGAGCACAGCTAAGTGTGGCACCTTCATCTGTGGCCTTCCTCTTCCTGTCCACAGATGCACTGCCCTGTTGAGAGTCAAGAACCGCAGAGGAGCTTTCCAGTGAGGTATCCACCAGCATGGCTGCACTTGCATTTGAAGGTGCTGGAGATTGGTCATGGCTGGTTTGGTTGTAAAGAAAGAAGCTTGAGATGTTAGGGGTGGAGGTGTCAACGGTGTTGAAGGCTGCAGGAATCTTGAGTAGAGAGTGGTGGTGGGATGAGAAGTCTGCCATTGTTGGATTAGGCTAGTCTGTGCCTGAATGTTTCTGTTTGTGCTTGTGATGGAAAGCTTGGTGGTTCCTTCAGGTGAGAGGAGTACGAAGGGGAGGAAGAAAGTTGCCTGGCTCCCTGGTGAATGCTCATGCTGGCTTATATAAAAACTGAGGAGGCTAGGAGAGAAAGGAGTTACAAAGAGAAGAGAGGCGATAAGACCAAATCATTTAATCTCTATTGATGGATAAGTTAGCAGTGGGCAGTGTTAAGAGAGGGACCCTGTGTCTTGGGACAGCTTCTGTTAACAAATTTAAATTTTCAGATTCCTACTACAATTATTTCGTGGTGAGTAACCATTTTCCATGCTTAGCAAAATACGCAACACTCCTCAGTAAAGTAACTGATCCTGATCCAAGAACCAAGTCTTTGCCAACCAAGGTTTCTAAGGTCTTCGCAACTCAGTGCTCCAAATAACCTACTTCTAAAATTCTTTTATGCACACAACTTCATTAAAAAGTAAATATTCACCCTTACAAACACTGCAGTGTAACAGTAGAAAATCTCCATGCATGCATTTACTGAACCTTCAAGACCAGGAACCAAATTTCTTCGTAGTACCACCGGAAAAATGTATCTGCTACAGTACATTCCCTATCTAGCCTCATTTTATTTCACAAGCAAGTATACCATGTGGGAGCAGTTACCACGCTCCCCACTGAAACACTGTACGGTGTAATATGGGATAATTTCCCTCAATCCAATGATGCAAAAAAAGTTCCATCTCCAACACAAGGTACCTCCCAGTGAAGAGAGGTTAAATGAGAATTAATTTAAGAGGGCTCCGATGCATTAACTGCAAATTAATCAAAAGGCTTTTTCTGAGAGCGGATAATCACTGCTGAGATTAGGTCACAAGTATCCAAATGCTATCAAATTTCGTGTCAGTGGTCACTAGTCTGGCCCTACCATGCCAGCAGCCTTGAAAACAAATGACAGGGTATGCATGGTTTGGTAACTAGAATCACCCTAGCATTAACTGCTTGCTTTATCAGTAGAACAAGTGAGTGTAGATCCTGGAAGTAATTGCAGCCACTGGTGATTAGTTAGTGGTAGACTGAGAGAACCATACAGATGGAAGGATCCAAGAGCTAGCTACCTAGCTAGCCCTCTGAAGCCTGAACTTTTCTGAACCATGCATGAACATATTTGTAGAGGCCTTTTGTGGTACCCCCAAGTGAATAATAGCGGTCTATTTTCATGGATCCAAGGGCTCATATTAATTCATACTAGTGCTGAAAACGTGAGTAGTACGATTCCTACTAGTCGCAAAGAGAGGGCAAAATCAGTACACCAGCCTAACAGATCACATACGTGGACAAGCCCATTCCCGGCCCAACAGATACCCATCCCTATCTGCTCCGACTCCTGCGTCGTCGCCACGTTCCGCCGCCCCTCCGCATCGCCAGCCTCTGATGCGTAGCCGAGGTATAAACTCTGAAGCCTAGACACATCACGGGCAGCATGGGACTCGATTCCTGTGAGGGTGGAGGCGCAGCTTGACTAGCTCTAGCGCTTCATCATTTCCCAGTTCAGTTATGCCTCGTCGTCACCCAGTTTAGCTAGCGTGGAAGATCTTCCGGCAGTTTGTGATAGTCATGGACAGCCGAGCCCATAAAGTGTTGGCTCCGAGACGGAGTCCCCTGGCATAACTGCGACGTCAACTTGTTGTATTTGATAGTTACTTCATTAGTGCCACTTCTCCTCTCGATTCCGTTCATTGAACTTGTTTCGTTCTCTACATCTTTTTCACGATGAACAGGTTTTTCCTTGAAAGTTCGTAAGAAGAACTACAAATGAACATTCATTGCAAGATAGAGATGACCCTTGTGATATTTCTGTTGATCTACTTGCACACAGGGTATACGAAGGTGCAGGCGTCCAAAACGTGTTTTCTTTGTTCATGTTTGCTTTGAACTGTAGGTTGTTGGCTGCCATATTCATAGCAGACCTCTCGAACGAAGTAGTCTAGTTTGATCCAAAAACAATTTCCTTTGCAAGAGTTGGCCTGCAGTGTATCAACAAAAGATGGTAGGCTTCCATGACTTCGTGGACCAAAACACTAAGACAAAAAAAATTCCATGGCATTGTCCAGACTGGATGATGAAGTCGTCGGAGCACGGCAGATGTTGATCAGCGTGAATAATCACATCGGTGGGTTCCAACCGGTGGACGGGGTGGAGGAGGTCACAAGCTAGCGTCGGGAGAAAAGGGGGTGTACGGCGGCGGCGACGACGAGCTGGTCTGAGATTGGGAACGAAGACACAATTTGTCGCGTGTGGTTTGACAGTTTTCATCCTGATAATTGCGCTTTATGGGCCTGTTGGGCCTAATCTCCCCCGCTGAATCTGAGCCGTTGATTGATTTCATACTAGTCCCTCTCTCATGAGTAGTAAAAGGTACCATAAAACTTTCTTATTTGTATATGCTCTCAATTATGCCATTCTTTGCAGAATGGGTGCTGCAAGTTAGCAGGCTCTTAGACCGGTCAAACGACATTTCTAGTGAACTTACAGCAGGGCAAGCAGGAAACTAGGGATGCATGGTATATGGATTAATTCCTTGAATAATGTATACCTAGTATTTTTATGATTTTCTAACTAAACAGGCTGGTGGTAGCAGCACACTACATGCGCCAAGACTTTGAGACAAGAACGACTGTACATGTACCAGAGATGTGGTAGGATGGAAGGCAATGTGTGCTCACCTAATCAATAACTTCCTTACCACCAAGCCACCAACCAACCATGGAGGCTGGAGCTAGCTAGCTACACACTAGACAGAATCAAGCCATATATGATTATTTCCTGTAATTATGTTCAATTTAAATAAAAGGAATGAGATATGTTTATAATAAGATTTATGTTAGATTTTTTTTAGAGCTAAGGCGTCCCACCCTCGATTTCCATTAAAGAAACCATCAGTTTATATACAAGATTAAAAAGAAAGAAAAGGAACGAAAAAAGAAAGAAGACTAGAATCCAGACATAGGCCACCGAACCAACACAGGTTCCTGGCCTAACCCAGAACACGCTCTCGTAACACCATCAGCACCCAATGGTGTAGACTAAAGAGTTAATCCAGCAAACACTACAGACAGAACCAAAATACAACTCAGAAGTAACCGCACCGGCGGTCCTAATTCTTTCCTGCTACCTTCAGTTTGGTTCTAAATCTTTAAAATTGCACAAGTGAGTCCTAAATCTTTCGTAAGAGATTTATCGGAGGTCCTATTTTGCTCTGACCGGTTTGACCCGTCTACGTGGCGCTTTGACCACTGCCACATCAGCAATATAGACCCAATAGAGCTACTAGTTAGGTATACAAATTATTAAAATGCCACTGGCTCCTATTCGTGCTTTTGATGGACCCATAGGTCAGCCACTGCTCATGTGGAGCTGGTGCATGTTCATGGAGCTCAGGGAGGAATGGAGGCGGAGATGAACTGTCACGGTGTCACCTCGAGAACATTGGACTGGCTCGACTGTACGACCATGGCAACAATACTAGCAGCGAAGCAGCTGGTCGGTATCCTAGCTCCTGCCCGCAAAAAGTAAGTTAAGACCGTGGTTTGAAAGAAATACAAGGTAGGGATATTTTCACAAATATACACACCCAACTGGTATCCCTACTAAGCCCTACTGTTGATGTGAGAATGGTTTAAGCGCCACGTAGGCAAGTCAAAGCGGTCAGAGCAAAATAGGACCTCGAGTGAATCACTTACAAAAGATTTAGGACCTATATGTGCAATTTTAAAGATTTAGGACCAAACTGAAGGTAGCGGGAAAGAATTAGGATCGCCGGTGTAGTTACCTCTACAACTCAAAGTCTTGATCTCCAAATCTTCTCGACGCATTGAAAGTCTCATTTGATAACCGCACGAGAGAATAGACGGAATAGGGTGATTTGAATCCTAGCGGGGCTATTTTTCTTTCGTCTAGTACGCCCTGTCATGTATGATTTTTTTTTCTTTTGAGAGAATAGACGGAGTAGGGTGATTTGGATCCTAACGGGGCTACTTTTTTCCGTCTAGTACGCCCTGTCATATGACATTTTTCTTTTTGGTCTCGGCCGTGTCATGTTTGCTTCTTCTATATCAATATAAAAGGCACAACTTTTATCTCGTTTCAAAAAAAAAAAGATAACCGCACAAACAGTCTGGCTCCCCAATTGAGTGTATTTTGATTTTCCTCCTTTACCTTCAAAATAGTCCACGATGAGATCATATTTCCAATCATATTAGTATAACCACTTGATTATTGGGTCGAATATTCCGAAAACAAGCGTTATTTCGCATTTTTCAAATAGCCCATACAATCGCAGCTATTCCAATTTTAATCATGCCTTTATCTTTTGTCGGAAACCATCCAACCAACCTCGCAGCAGGTGTTGCATCGACTCAGGTCGACGTCTAAATCCAAACGAACAACAGGCAATATTCCATATATACCGAGCGAGAGGACATTGGAAAAAGAGGTGTCTGATTGTTTCCTTACAACCATAAAACTGACACATTTCATGTCCTATCCATCCCCTACGCGTAAATACATCTTTAGTCAAAATAATATTGCGTACCGCCAGCCACAGGAACACCCAAACTTTGGCTGGAATTTTAAAACTCCACAGCCATTTGAAAGGGAAGCCCAGCCTTCCAACTTTCAAAGCTCTGTAAAAAGATCTAACAGAACTCTAAAGTCTTCTTAATCAGTGAAACATGCAAAGCTTTTTTTTCAAACAAAAATTTATCATAAATAAATGAGGAACTAGTAGGAGGACGCCCTCCCCCGAGCCTCCGGTAATTTGGGGTTTTTTCCTACCTTAAGGTCCCGCTTTGGTTATTCGTATTCGGGACGTAACTCACGGAAACTTCCAAAAGAGCACACAACCCGAGTGAGGGCATCTCCAGCTGGCCGACGCAAACTGCGACCAAATCGTCCGTTTGTGTCGGGTCGTGGACATAAAATGGGCTGTGTCCGCTCGAACGTTTGGGTCTCGCCCCAGCCCAGCGGCCCGACGCATAACTTTTAAACTTCCATATATTAATAATAGATATATTACATTTTAGGACGCAAAATGAAGACAGATATTTAAAAACAGGAAAATATAATAAAAACGTCCTAGTCTAGGGCTCCCCGCCGGCGCCTACTCCTCGTCGGAGTCGCCGGTGAGGTCGTAGAAGGCCGGCGGGGCCCATGGGAAGGGCCATTCCACCGCCGGCAGTGCCTTCGGCGGAGGACGAGGTGGTGCCTGGGAGGAGCTCGCCGCCTCGGGCCAGGGATCCCACCGCTCCAGCTTCGGCGGTGGCAGCACCTCCTGCTTCGACGGCAGCGGCGGTCTGCGGCTGCTGGACGCGGTGCCCGTCGAGAAGGCGGAGGCCCTCAGCATTGTGCTGAGGCCCTCCCAGCGCCCGAGCTCGTCGAGCTTGATTTCCTCCATCGCAGCCGCGATGGCCTCCTCCTCCGTGAGGTTCGGTGGCTGGAACTCAGCCACCGGAACCTCGTATTCCGGCTCCTCCGGCTTCTGCACCTGCTGCTCCTCGTCCTCGGGCTCATCGTCCACCGGCGGCGGCGGAACCCAGTCCCCGACGCCGCTACCGTAGTTGTAGTCGGCGTTCCCGAGTAGGGCGGAGCGCCTCCTCGGGTCAGGTTCCTGCCCGGGATGATCCCACCACGGCGAGGCCGGGTGGAACTGATCGTCCTCCCGCGGGGCGATCGGCAGGAGGCGGCGGCGGCGTATCTCGAGGAAGCGCTCCTCGCCGCCGGCAGGAACCGGCGGCACAGGGACCCGCCGTGCGTTGAGGTGCCACCCGACAGGCAGGTGGACGTCCTCGATGGGCACCGGCTTATTCTGGTTGAACAAGGCATGTGCCAAAGGAACCGCCATGTACGGGCGGTCCCTCTTCTTCTTCGGCGGCGGCGAACGGCGACGTGCCGAGGAGGAGGAGCCTTCTCCACAGTCCTTCTTGATCTTCCACGGCCACGGCGCCATGGTTTTTGGTGGAGAGGGACGGGGGAAGAGAATGGACTGTGAGCGTGGTGGCTGGCCGCGGCGTCCTTTTAACGGAGGCTGCGGACGCGGTCTTCCACGGCATTAATGGTGGGTGATGAAGCGGTAGGCGGTGGCGCAATGGCGCGTCGCCATCAATGACGGCGCAGGCGCTGAAGCGGCGGCGCAGCCTTTTCTCGAGTCGTCGCATCCTCGGGATACGAAACAGTTGCCACGGTCGCTGACGCGTGGGGCCAAGTCAAAGGGGAGGACACGCGCGGACACAACGGACCGTCTGCGGCGACGCAAACCGAGCCCAAATTTAGGCCGTGTTTGCGCCGTCGCGGACAGCTCGGACATTTTGCGTCGGGCCGTTGGGCTGGGTTTTTCTCGGCACCGGACATTTCCGGACGAAAACGGACTGCCCACGTCCGTTTGCGTCGGGACGCTGGAGATGCCCTAAAATCCCCTCCCATTCCACTAGGCATCGTAACATAAGGCCATGAAAAAACATGTCGTATGATCGACAAACGAAACAAGGGTGATCGACAAAAAAACATAAGGCCATGAAATGAGTTTTGCGCCCAGTTTTGCATCCATATATTAGTGAGTGAATTTTCGCACTTCCTTGCAAATTATTATTTTCACATTTTTCTAACATAGCATGCATAGTGCCAGCTAACTGCGCTGAGCCAATTTGAAAATGAAGAGGGGACCGAAGAGTGCATTCCTCATAGGCAACATTCGAAGTACTAGCACCCCAACTAACGTATGATGAATGCTTATGTGTTTCTCCGAAAGTTTTTTTTGCACGAATTTTAAAGCACGCTGACTGAGATTGTGGTGTTAATCCTAACTAGTTAGTAGTACTCTTACGTCACTTATAAATTTCATGTAAATTGGGATTAGCACCCGTAATCTCAGCCCATCGGTGCGATTTAATATTCGTGCAAAAAAATCTCGAAAAACACAGGAGCACTTCTCCTAATATATTTGTCTGTTCACAAGTACGTACATTGTAGAATGTACATCCCTTTGAATGTATATGAAAATTGATCTAGTTTAGATGATCCCGCCATGAAAAAAAATACAGAGTTCAAATTTTGACGCACAGTCCAAAGTTTATTTACTCCCATGCCCTCGTGCAAGCATTTTGGACGGGGATAGGAGGAGCGCTCCTTCTACATTATAAAAGAACTAAAAACTGTACATGTGCTGCGATCGCGGATTATACAGATGATAAAAACAGCAGGCTAAACATCCAAGAGCTTAGCCAAAATAAATCTATTTTAGCTATTTCTAATCGACCGAAAGGGTTTTCTGCAAGGACTCAAGATCATCGCTGATCAGTCACCCTACCCCTCCGAGTGCCGAGTAGTTTTCCGAGTACCACACTCAGCATATTCACCGGTTCGCCGAGTGCATCCACAAGAACTCGGCAAAAGGGGCACTTTTCTGACTATGCCGAGTGTTGAACTCAGCAAACAAGAAACAGTTGACTTATAGAACTCTTTTCCACTGCTGCGTGCGCGTTAAAATAATACTCCTATTTTGTACAATCTTAATGCATTTATAATCGTAGCATTTTTAGAGAAAATAAACATGAAATTGTAGAGATGAAAATTCAAATCAAATGATTTTTAAAGTGGGTTACATGCGATCGGAATCGCACAAAGGGCAGGCTGAACACCACGACCTTTTTAGTTTCTATCCAATCCTACTCCCTCCGTCCACGAATTCTACCTTTTGTCTCAAGTCAAAAATTTAACATTTTGACCAACTTTATAGAAAGGAGTAATAACATATATGACATCAAATTGATATATAATGAAAGTAAATTTCGAAGGGATCTAATGATACTAATTAGATACTACTAATTTTCCTTATAAAGTTGGCCAAAATTATAAAACTTTGACTTAACCGAAGTACACTTATTTTCGTGTGAATTTAGACAACATGTACACCACCTACAACATCTTATATTATGGAACAGATGGAGTAGATGCAACCACTTGAATATACCCTCTATTCTTAAATATAAATTTAGATGTTTTACCCTTTTTCTGATTTGCACGTATTTAGACGTATTTTAGTGTGTTGATTCACTTATTTCAATCCATATTTAGCCCACATGAAAATCCCAAACATGTTATAATTTGAACGGAGTCGCTAGTATCTGTAGATCACCCAGTCTAGCCAGTTTTAATCTAAATCTATTTACATGGCCTTCTCCCATGCATGAGTATGGAAGATATGTTGCAAGAGAATTTGGTGACCCCTTCCTTAATTTGATCGGACGGTGGGACGGGTCTTTTGTTTCGAAATGAATGTTAAAGCCCCACTTATCTACATCAAAAAAGATGCATACGACCTTCTTGTTTCCAGGCCCGATTTTAGACCCCCACCGGGACTAAAATTTTGCCTATATATACTCGGCAACCCCTGCCCTCTCTCCTCTGTTATTTTCGATAATCAAAAAGGAAAATATCGTGTTTTCAGGCTTGGCGCCAATGTCACCGTCTCCTCACTGGAGCAATCGTCAAGTCCACCTCCCAGTCCATCCCTCACCGAGAGGGACCCTTGCCCGAGTCCATCTCGATCTCCGCTGCCGCGTCAGCCGACTCCGCCGCCTCCGTAAAAGCGGAAGGCCACCACTACGTCGACTAATACTACTCAGAAGAGCGGTACGAGGAAGAAAGCCAAGAAGCTGTCACGGGTTCCTACCAAGTTAGCTTACGATTTGACTGACGAGGAGACCAACATTGCCGTGGCTGCCGATGTGAGACGACAGGTTGCACCGAAACGGCCCGAGCCAAAGGAGATAATAGATCCGTAAGTCATAGAGTGGGCTCCGGACTTTATTGCGGAGCCATTGCAATATGAGAAAAATAAGACATCAGACTATGAACGTTGTCTTAAGCAGATATATAGAAAAATGCGCCAAAGTAGCAGTGCAAGCGGGAGTAGAGACGTTCTCGAGCTCAAAATGCAGGCTGTACAATCAATCGGCCCACTCAAGGTGTTGCCCAGTGGTTCACGAGAAATTATGGATGGCTTACTCGCTAGCGACTTTGGTATCACTCTTTCACAAGTTAGAGGCGAGTCAGAAATCCCCAAGGCTGAACTAGCATGGAGATGTCAGAGGGAAGCCTCTAGTTAGGCTTGAGAAGTTGCACTCCCTACCAACAAAAATGCGGCAATCCCATGAGTGGTACATGTGTGCCGCCGCTGAGGAATGAGAATGGATGACCGTGAGAGTTAAAGAGGAACATTATGCCCTTTGTCCAGATGAGGTTCAGATTGAGCTTGAAGGATTCTTTTAGTTATTCAATCTAGACGCCCTCGACAAATTTCTCGTCAGTTGTTGTTGTCTGTAAGTGATTAATTTATTTCTGTAATAAATTCCATACCTCAGCTCGTTCATTGACTGTAATTATTCTCACTATATTATTTTGTACGCTATTATACAGAATGAAGAGTATAGAATGTCGAAAACGTGAAATCCATAATGTTGGGTTCATTGACCCAAATCGAGTTAATCATGTTGTGGTAGCAAATCACGCCAAGGAGATGGAGACTCTCTTGCTACGGTTCATAAAGAAACAACATTACAAAAATCAAATACTACTTCCTTACAGCTTCAGGTGAGTGTGTTACTGTCTTATACATATTCACTAATTTTCTTACTCAATGTTAAGTGTAATTATGAGGTACTGACGTATATAAACATGCGTATTTTTCACTGATACTGATTGAGATTCAAGTTGAAAATGGAAGAGTTAATATCTTAGACCCATTAAATAAAGATCTTGGCAGGTACCTCAACCTGCTTGATATGCTCAATCATTATCGCACTCGGACTCTTCCGTTCTGATATCAGGTAATTAATAAATTCTTAAATTATTTTCTTTACCGGGAGGGTTTGAAAACAGTTCACCACAGATCAAGTGGGTGTTTAGGCCGGTCGAGGTAAGTAGTACCAGATAGGTCCGCGCATCTCTTTAATTCTAGTTTATACATTATCATGCTTGATTATTATTTGATTAAATCATATTCTCATAAAATGCGCGAGGCAGTAAAAGAACACTAATTTATGTGTATACTATGTTTGTGAGTTCATTTGTCAGCACGCCAGTTAGCGGAGAATAACAGAGCACGTACATAAACAATATATTCACATTTTACCATCAATTTTGTTCAGTTTCAAATGGAATTATTTTTATGATGATTGATATATTGATGTTGATCTCCTCTCCTTTGTAGTTCGATATAATGCGGGAGAAGATACTACCAGAGGACCGCCTACTAGCAATTCAAGAGTAATTGGTGGGCTTTTTGCTTGAGGAGGTCATATCCAAAAGGGGAGAATGCAATCCTTGCAATAGATAAATAGGGTCTAATGCCTCCATATAATGTAATGAACTCCATGTAAATATATGGACGGGCTCTAGTCGTGTTTCGGACTCATGTATCCAATTTTTTATATATATATGCACCAACGTGTACAGTATATAGTAGCAAAAATATTTTTACGAAACTTGTTTGAAATGAAAAAGAATATCGACAAAAAAACACAAAATAAAAAGGAAAACACAAAATGCAAAATTAAATACAGAAAATGAAATAGGGTGAGGCTGCCTGCGCCACGTGTGGACTTATTTAGTCCTGATTCGTGTTACAAGCGGTACTAAAGGTCCTCCATCCACAATTCGGGGCCGCGGCCATGTGGATGGCCTTTAGTCCCGGTTCATAACACGACCGGGACTAAAGGGGTCTTTAGTCCCGATTGCTTAGTCCCGGTTGGACAACCGGAACTAAAGGTCCTCACGAACTGGGACTAAAGGCACTTTTCTACTAGTGCATGCAAGCCCGTAAGTAGAACGACAACGACAGCACCAAATTAAACTTACTGAACAGCGTCCAAAGACCTCTGCCAACAAACTATCAATGTCACAGTTGTAGGCGTCATCCCATGATACCGTCCTTCTCGAATCATTTTTTCGCACTTCCACTCCATTTCAAGCTGCAATATCGCCTATTCAGCACATTACAAATCTGAAAATTACACTTGCAAGATCATCAGGAAATTTGTGATTAAAACATGCATCATTCCTAGTCCTCCACAGTGTCCAACACAGTACAAGCCCCCACTAAGTGCTTTCTGTGAGAAGTATGAAAAATAAATTGATATTTTTATATCATAAAAAAAACCATTTGCTGTTTGCATCATTTTTATATAATTTAAAAGGCCAAATTCACCTTATCACAGGTTTTTTCAAAGTCAATTTCGAAAAGGAACCAATAGAGTTTTTTGCAAATTGAGATAGCTTTCATGTTATAGTACAATCCCCTCCATAATGTATCCGTTCTTGCTAAAAAAATGTGTATCACCGATGGCTATGTATAACCTCACCTAATCTACGTGCTAATAACTTTGTTAGTACTTTATAACTGACATTCCGTGGACAACGATGTTTTGTAGAAAATGTGTTTGCAATGTGAACATGTTCGACCTGATGGAGAGATCTCGTGGCGAAATTTATATAATTATTGCAATTATCTTCAAAATAGGAAGCGTGTCTATTAAATACGGTTGAATTCAAAAGGAAATGGAACTGCCCGCTACTGCCAATAAAAATTGCATCTCTCTCGCTCTGTGGTATCTCAATTTGACATAGTCGGTACACTGATCGACTTTTCTCTCTCGCTCTGTATCATCTCTTCTCTAGCGATTAGCCAAAATGCTCAGAAGCAGGAAATCCCAGGAGTTAATCAATTGATTTTTTTTTTTTTGAATGGAATAAAAATTACGATTTACTCCGACGTCGTCCGACAGGCCCGCCTACACCGACAGTTCTTGTGGACGGACCTAAATGCTACCTTTTGACGTTGTCGCTGCCCGACGGTTCTTCCTACATCGAGTTTATGGAATGGACCGAGGAGGAGGCGACGGGGCAGGAGCCTGGAGGAGCACATAAGAACAAAAAATATAAAAAAATATCCACTACAAAATACATATAAATTCAATGAACTTGCTCGGAGGGATTGAAGGCCTAACATTGTACTCTCTCCGTATCAAAATATAAGATGTTTTAGTACAAGATATGTCCACATTAGACATATCTTAGCGCAAGGTTCACATGAAACTTACACTAAGATATGTCTACATGTCCACGTGCAATCTTGTGCTAAAACATTTTTTATATTTTGATACAAGGGAGTATGTTACTCGTGTTCATCCGTATCCGTGATGGGGAGGATTTCGCTCTCATATCATTTCGCATTTACAGTACTATTTATTTACGACAGTATAGGATGCTGTACTACTATGTACTGGGTAGAATATCACGTCGTCCTATTAGGGTTTATTCGCCTGCCAGCTCATATCGGTTGATCACACAGCCGTTCGACCTTGGGCCAATATCTTTACGTAATGGGTAGTAACTTACAGAATCCTAGTCCATGACAACCGGTATTAGGACAGTCATACGACACATCAATTAATTAGATGCAATGTAAAAAATTCCATCTCCATAGTAACAGTTGGTATCCACTCTCATCCCAATTGTCTGTGCCAATCAAACACAGGGGTGCAGCCCAAATGTTAGCACGCTGAGTAAAGATATATACGTACAAATGAATACAATCCAAGTCCAACAGAACAAAAACACTGCAGGAACCTGGACCTTCTTTTTTTTAGGGGAAAACCTGAACATTCTACTACAGCTACGAATGACAACTAGCTGCTAGCTTAACTCACCTACAACGGGCTCCTCAAACGGACATGAAACATGTCTGTTTATGTCCGTTTAGAGCAGTCCACGGAGTTTATGTTCATTTAGAGCGGTCCGCAAACACTTTATGGGTTTGTATTCATTTGGGGTAGGGGTGAGCCCAACGGCCCACCACCGCAAATCATAATAACATGAAAAAAGAAACGCAAAGAAAATAATTAAACATAATATAGTTATAGGGCCCCATGGGTCACTGATACAAAATATTACATAAAAAAACCCATACTAATGGGTTTTCGGGGGATGGGCGGCGCCATCACCGCCGCGGCTAGTACGTCATTGTGGCCTTCTACTTCTCGTCCTTGCTGTCGGAAAGGACGATGTAGGGCGGGGGGACGTATAGGTGCACCGATGGAGCCGTCGAATGAGGCGTTTCCATGGCCACGCCGGGGCCTAGGCATGCAGCGGCTCGCGGTCCTGCCATGCTGACCATGACACCTGCTAGCGTACCCGCTCCTACGCCGCCGCCACCTCCCCCTCCTCCCAGGCTCGCTGCCGGCGCCTCCGTAGACTCTTGCAGCGCCCGCCCGATCTCCGGCCGTTTCGCTAGCTCGTCCAAGTTGTACTGGTCGATGGCGGCCTGGAGGTCCGCGTCCTCATCCATGGCCGATGCAGGCACTTGGGTCACGTGCTTGGCGCGTAGTACGTATCCCAGTTGGGGTGTGTGTCCTCAGCCTTCTCCTTCACGACGGCGCCGCTGCCTTCCACTGCGCCCTCATCCTCCTCCAGGTCGGAGTCCTCGTCGTCCTCCATGCCGACGAGTGTGGGGTCATCAAACCCCTCCGGCACCTGGGCCGCGAGTAGGACCGCCGCCGTTGGTCGTGCTCGACCTCGAACCAGCGTTCCCACAATGATTTCTTGAGGGCATAGGCGGGGTCATGAAGGAGGTCGGGCGGTAGGAAGGACCGCTGCCATATTATCTCCTCTGTGTGAGCGAGGAATGGGGCACGAGGATGTGCTGCTGGTTGGGGTGCCAGTCTGCCAGCCCCCCGATAGATACACGTCGCCACGGTAGGGGCTCCTCGATCTCCCAGTAGAGTTGGGCGACCTCGGTCGACACACAGGCGCGCGCAGCAATTGGTGGCGGGCGGCGTGTTGTGCACGAACCGAGGCGGAGCTCTCCGATGAGGAGGCCTCCTTGTTGTTGCGGCGGGACTTCCACCGCTCGGCTTGTTCATCGCCGGTGATAGAGAGTTAGGGTTTGACCGGCAGTGGGGAATGGGGACTGAGAAGTAGGCGATGAGGATGGTGCGGTCGCCAGTCCCCACTAAAAATGACAAAGAAGCGGCCACGGTAACTGACAATTGTGACACACTGATGTGCCACCACTCGGCTTCTTCATCGCCTTTGACGGGGAGCAAGAGTTTGACCAACAGTGGGGGTGGGGACTGAGAAGTGGGAAATGGGAACGGTTCGGTCGCCGGTCCCCATTAAAAACACGAAGGGCGCGTTTGGTAGCCTGAGCTGCTTTTTGGGCTGACTGACGCTATGGTGCGAGACCGAATGCGCGTTCGGAACGGGCTCGGAGCCAGAATTGGCCTGTTGTTTGGTTGCTCGCGATGCATGGTTTGGGACAAAAAGACCCTTCTGTTTGTTTGCCTGCAGCAAGCCCAAAAAGGCGACGGAGATGAAACTGCAGCTGTTTGGTACCCTCCAGGCCCGCGTAAAGGTCACCTCTTCTCTACACTGGTTACCTTACCATGCTATCACCCCTTCACACACAAATAACATTTCGTCAAATAGCAAAGTGAATTAGATATAACAGTTCATGAATTTTTCCCTAACTATTACAAATGGTTATTACGAGTCATAGTTGCACACTTACAAAGCTAACAGTTTATGAACTTAGCCATAGCTACTAAGAATGGTAGTTTAACGAATGGTAGTTAATAATCAAGGGGGGGTGTTCCTCTCCTTCTTCTTTACTTCACTTCACTCCTTCTTCTTCTCAAATGGTGGCATCGCCTCTAGTATCCCACATAGCGTTTGCCCACTCAAGCCTCTTCTCCTTCCAGGCTTCACTGTCGCCTGCCTCCACGCCATGACCGGTTTCAACTTAATCAAGGTTCACAACAACCTGGAAATAGCCATCCTCGCCCCAACCTAAGATCCAATTGTGAATGATGCAGCAAGCAAGAACCAGCTTCACTTGTGTCTCGAAAGTGTGGAAAGGTTTCTGGTCAAGGACCGTAAACCTATTCTTCAATGCAGCAAACGCCCTCTCAATGGTGACTCTAAGCCTTGAGAGTCTCAGATTGAACAACTCTCTGGCATTCTGAGGTCGGTTCCTATGAGTAAACTCATTGAGGTGGTACCTTGTTTTCCTGAAGGGAGGTAGAATTCTAGGTCGGCATGCATATCTAGCATCTCCTAGGTAGAACTTGCCTTTAGGGATTTGCAATCCATCAGGCATTGACAAGCTGTCTGAGAGGATGCTTGCATCATGAGCTGAACCCTCCCAGCCAGCAAGCACGTATGTGAACCTCAGATCGAAATCCATAGCTGCTAGCACATTCTATGTGGTGTAATGCTTCCTCCCACGGAATGCTGGAGACATAGCCGCTGGTACCTTTGCAGTGACATGAGTACCATCAATAGCCCCAATCCAATGCTGTCAAACAATGAGTACACAATCATGTTTCTGGCAATAGTAACTAGTCATGATAAGTAGAACAAACATGATTTTGTACTCACCCTGAAATACGGGAACCACGTGTAGCTGTTCATGATCTTGGGTGGTGTGTTGCTTGATGGTGGCCTGATCATTTCACCTCTGAGCTTTCCAACTGCATACAACACATGCTGGAAGTACCAAGAGATAGTCTCTGTGGATCGCTTGAATGTGCTATGGATCACTCTAAACCTCTGGTTATGCCCCACGACAAGAAGAAACATTGCAACTTGTTCTTCCACAGAGGTGTGGATGCTATCAACTAGAAGTCCTCTCGCCCTAAACTTGTTCACAAGTGCAAAGAAAGGGGTTCTTCTCATCTGAAGCATTTGGATTGCCTCTACATCATTGCAGTTGTAGATGAAGTTCAGGCTGGCAATCCTCTCCTGATCTCGCTGTAGCATAGGACCATAGGTGATAGGAGGAAAAGCAGCACGCCTGACTGCTCTATTGTGAACCAAGATGATACAGGCTTGGATGACAACGATGAGTACTGCGACGTGATACAGAAGTTGTTTCTGGTTCGTCTACTCAAAAAAATCTAAGCATTACGAACTGTCTTGTCTACCCAACTAGTTCTACCTACATGAATCGAACACTGAGTAGAGCAGAGTTTTACCCTTACCTCTTCTATGGCAGACGAAGGAGAGGTCCAGAGGTCGGAGAAGATGTTCACGGCACACGGCCAGTGTCGGATGCGCATGTGCAGATCTGGGCGCCGCCACGGTGCCAAAATGGGGATTTTTGGGAGGGGGCTAATGGATGGGGGTTACCCCTACATTTGCCGCGCAACGCCTCTCGACGCCTCTCGGATTTCGCTTTCTCCCGTCATGCCGCGCCCAAGCTCCCGCTCGAACGGCGTTGTCGATTTTCGTGCGCACAGACCTGTCCCGCAGAAACGGTCAAACCGAATGTCCCCGTAGAAACGGTCAAACCGAGCGTTCCTCCCGAGCATGTCCCAGAGGTACCAAACGCGCCCTAAGCGGCCACGGTATCAGTGGGACACGGACGGACACACAGAGTGTTCACAGCTTCTCCCAAACGTTTGCGAAGGGCCCATTGGACGTGCCCTTACGGTCAATCGTGAGCAGCAGCCGCCAGGAAATATCAAGGCATCAAGCGAGTGTCTGAAAACTGACTAGAGCGTGTCAATTACTATCATATTCCATAAATCACATTGGCACATCGGGATATGTACAATCATCTTGCATCACAGGACTCATCACATGGGCGTCTACCTTGGATGCAAAGATGATTAAAGAGAAGCAAGCTACATATACAAAAATTACTACGCACCATCTGCAAACAACAGCAGACCGTTTGCGTGATGGATAAATAAAGCCCGGAGTGTGCGCATCGTCATGTTGCAGGATCTCCAGAAGAATAGGGGTTCCATTCATGCCACAAGCTTCGGACTGTCAACGGGACAAACCTGGGAGCTAAGAGGGACCGGAGCTGAGTAACTCGACTGCACCACAGCATACCATGTGTTCTTTTGCTGGGCGACATACTCCTGAAGTGAAGGCGTGCCAGCAGGACTATCGGAAGTGCTCCTCTAGCAACATAAGCATGTCTTCATCGCTCGAGGAACGGTCCGTTGCATACTGTAATGCTGATCTGCCATCTCGGTCTGTGGCGTGTGAGTTAGCTCCCCTGTATAATAATGGATTGAAAATAAAAGGTGAGACATATCTGAATCTTCACTCGTGCAGCTGCTAGATCATCCCCAATATTGACAAACCAAATATATGGAACAAGACTAAATGCTTAAACGCGTCAACATACCTGGAGAGCAGAAGCTTAGCATGCAGATGTCTTCCTTTCAGAATACAGTGATGAAGGGCTGTCCGACCTCTTGAATCAGACACATTTACACTAGCACCGTACTGCAGAAGTAATTCAACCATCCCTACATCTGCAACACGGCATGCAAGATGAAGCAAGGAGAAGCCTTCATATCTGTCATCCAAGTCATCTACATGTGAACTTGTGCTGGCAGGAGAAAGGGACTCTTTAGGAGAAATCTTCTCTTGTGAATTACAGTCGAAAAATCTAGGGCTTCCATCAGGTGGTGAAGCTGGCTGCTCTTGTAGAATTGCCTTCCCGAGATTCAGAAACAAACCAGAAGCCATCTGCCCGTAGATTAAATTTACATTGGCGTGTGATGCCACGATGAGACTGTATACACCTTTCTTGTCATTTACAGTTACATTGTCCCACATCTGCTGAGCCACGTGAATCTCATCGATGCTAGACCTCCGTACAAATTCCTTGTCAGCATACTGCAACAATTGCATCATAAAGAACTCAATACACGACAATATGAAATATGAAAATGAAGGATGGATCTTGGCTTCCATTAGGGTTGCAGAACACATTGTGAACCATCTGATGATCTATATAAATTCAAGTTCATGCATTGTAATGTTTACTTAGCTTCACGGGCATCTCAAACCTAAGATCAATGATAAGGAACTGATAATGCACACAAAACTTATTTGCAGATTTCACAATTTACGGAAACACGGCACACTTTCATTACATACGAATTAATATACCCATGGAAATTCCGGTAGTTTGTTATTCTACATGGAAAACAACTTTCGTAGTTCACACATATCATCTGTAATATTAAAAAAAAACTGCCTACGGTGAGTTTACAGAAACCACGGGCACATTTTCATTATATACAAATTAATATACCCATGGAAATTCCAGTAAGTTTGTTATTCTACATGGATAGAATCACGGAAAACAACTTTCGTAGTTCGCATATAGCATCTGTAATATAAAAAGAACTGCATAAGGTGAGTTTACAGAACAAGGAGATGCAATGTATAGGCCATGAAAACTAAATAAAAGCCCTTGAAGCAACTTTCTGACAGGACAGAACTCACTGTCGAGTTTTCAGGAACGAGGATGCAACTGTAAAGCAACAAAAATATTTAACAAGGGTGTAACTTTTTACTGAAATGACAAGGGTGTAATTAACATTAGATCGCACATCAGAATTCACAAAGTTCTATCTGGCAAGAAATCATGATGGACAAAAAAATGCCCAAGTAATAAACTACAATGAATCATATTTATCTGATCAGTTTTTTCAGGGAGATACTGGGAGACCACTTGGTCCTTGAAAGTTAATTCCTAACGGGGCAATGGAGAGAAGAAATTGCACAAGTTAAGTGGCAAGCACCTTGGCATGAATAAACTTCTCTTTGGCAGAGAAAGGATCCGAGTGTTTAGGCTTGCTGATAGTGAAGTATTGTGCTGTATGTGATCCACTAGTGCAGCAAGAAAACAAGGTTGCAAGTTAATTTCTCGAAGCACTAAAAGAGACTCTCAAGTTCTATACTGAAATTCATATTACCTTAAATTATCACCAGAATAGACATTGCTTGATGAATGCAATGTTTCTTCCCAAACTCTGTTGACAAACATGTTGCCTAATGATTGGAAGAGATTGATTACAGATGGCTCCCAGACTCTGACATCGAGAGTCAGAGATCTTACCTGCAAATATGATGTATTTTAAGTATTTATTTTGAACTTGTGTTCAGTTCATTATTCCTTGTTGACACTAATGATCCATCTAACATACATTGCTAAATACTCAGCTAAATTTGACTGCAACAGATCTATTGAAATACGCAAAATGACAGTTATAGAAATATAGGGATGACCAATGGTTGAAGAAAAAATATAACTCCTGAATGTTCGAAATTAAGTCTTGCCGCACCATGGGCTGAGGCTAAGATGCTGCATGCATAAAGCAAAAATGCACATGGTGGTAAGATTTTCTAAACACAGTGGCATGTAGTAGTCATCCTATCGTTTGCAAAAAGTTACCATGCAGTATGATACGTGCATTATCACCATAATATTAACTGTCCTACCAGATGGACTGGTAAGTACATCAACACCACAGTGATAGCTATACTAACCAGTATTGTAACGACATCACAAACATAATGGTAACATGTTATCAAACGATATACTCCCTCCGATCCATTAAAAGTGCCGTGAGAAAGGAACTTGCCTAATACAAATCCTTAGCTTGACTTGCGACACTTTTTCTGGACCGGAGGGAGCAGTAAATACGTCACAAATATGGTGGTAACTTCGAGGGACACTAGCTGCAGGTGTCAATGCTGTATCACATCCATATAATGCTTACGCATGCAAACAAGTGAAAAAGGCTCTGTTTGGCACATCTAGAAACAAAATGCACACCGCTAATCTCTTAACCTAAGTAAACTGATGGGTGGTAACTCGGGACTAATGAAGTGGTAAATTCATAATTTTTTGGGTGGTTACTTTCAAGTGAAAAAAATAATCGTCAGAACATACCCATACTGGAACTAGTTTTCAAGCTCAAAGTCCGCCGTGAAGAAAGACCATAAATCCACTACATTGTATGGAATATTTGAAAATTCAAGTTTATACAATAATCTTGGCGACACTGTTGTCTATCTTTTATGCATGCAAACAATGACTCTCCACACGCGGTCACTCTCTAAGCCCTAATGTGGGGATGCGATGCTTTAGCACCTCCTTACTTGTATCATCTTCAAAGAAAATAAGTGTATACAAAGACTGAATCTCAGCAAGTTCCTAGAAAGGATGATGCAGGCAAATCATTGTATCAATGACCTCAACAGCAGTTGTCACAACATTACCCAAAATTACTGTAGTGCAGATCATGGAAGCTATTTATACCATAGTTGATAAACAAGGGAAGAATTATTCTATCAAATTTACTATCATAGAAAATACTGTAAAACTATATCCATCTCAGAATGGTAGGCTGCAGTCTGTGGCATTGATTAAATTAAATTTGCTTCTGAATCCTCTCTGCATCTAAGATAATATTTTTTTAATAGCCATAGGACCAAAATGGCATAACTAAATGCTTCAGATACCAAGTGTTTGGACTTGAGTGTATATGTAAGAGTGTTAAAAAATGTACCATCTTATGGGTAAATGATTGGTTAGCACCAAATAGCCGATATGTATTACAGTTGCAGCTGCAAGAGTATGTTCTCAACCACAAATGCATGTGAGACCATGTACCGGCAACAATGTGGTTCTAGACTTCAAGTTAAATGCAGATGCAGCAACAACCTGTGTGCAGTGCCCCATCAAAAGATGGGGGTTTTCTATAAGCATATGACTATATAAATCAATTTTATTACATATACCTTTGATATATGCACTCCAAGATTTCTGTGTACCCCAGAACACTCTATGCACAGAAGAGCACCGAGGTTTAACGACGCCCAATCAGGTTCCGAAGCACCACAGTCAGCACAAATATTGTTTCCATCAACCCTCCTGAGCAAGTCAATTGGTTTTTCAGGTTTCATACTGGTCCTGTGATGATGTGTGCTTCTGACATCATGTTGCCCATTCCCAGTGTTCTTTTCCAGTGTTAAATCTTCGCTTGTGGAAGTTTCAAGTTCTACTGAACTAGTATAGGAGCTACTCTCACTGGCGCTCCGATCATGGCCACAGCTCCTAGGACTCTGCATACAATAAAACAGAACACCATAATAAACTGAATTGAAATGCATAATCCAACAAGAATCATCTAGCCTAGACCATTATTAACCTGTTCTGGGGATTGTGAGCTCAGCAAAGATGCAATGACACCAGTAATTTTTTCGATCCAATCCATCTGATCTATAGCACTCTCTGCCTGTATAAATCAGATGATGTGAATAAAGTAGCAAGCTCGTATATACAACATGAACATCATAGTCGGCAATCTTGAGGTTCTACCTGCAACGTGTAGATCTTCATGGGTGAAATAATTCTGAAGCAGAACCTCAGATCTGATTGTTCCGCATCGACTTTAATGGTTGATGTCAGCAAATTTACAGTATGCCGTGCAACAGATTTCTCATCATGTACAATACCATGGTAATGAGAAGAGAACAATCTGCTCAGCAACCCAGAACCATGTTCAGGGGTGTTGTTGGTTCTTTGGACTGGACAAACACCCTATAAGATCAAAAGTGAAAGATCGAAGAAATGAGACGGACTGAAGTGTATCATACATGTACAAAATTGTGCTGGCCGTATGATGATTTAAATACAAAATGTTACGAGGGGGACCTACAGGTGGCTTAGTAATCTGCTTGCGATAATAGTAAAGCATTCCACGACTATCAAGAACAAAAAACCTTCTTTTCCAGTCGCCTCTCAAGTTCGATGATCTCTTTGAGAGATAACCTTGACGAATGGTCTGAACCTGAAAATAGTACATCATATTATAAAAACCACTTCTAGGAGCTACAGGACCTGCATGTATGCATGAAGCTTATATTTATAGTCGAGCAAAAAATGTTACCTTGCCTTTTGAGGATGACTGCATCACTGCCTCAATCATTTTATGTGAACTTCTACCGATTGTTTGTATGCCATCAACATTATGGGAATCATTCAAACCATTTGCAGATGACCGACTTTCACGATCTATCTGCTTTTTGTACTCATGCATCCTCTCTACAAGAGAAGCTTGTTCCTTATTTGCCCTTTCTCTCGATTGCTGCGAATAGGCAAGAACCTGCAGGACTATCCGACCGCAAGTTAAAAGATAAAACAGTTTGTTGAGTTCATATTATGACCAGTTTGCAAAAGAATTGAATAAACAAACGAACAAATCAAGATAAATCAAATTAATCAGATCGCAGATAAACAGATCTATGGTAAGATGAAAGTCCTACATTACCATTCTACCATAGATTAATTTGATTATAGCCTACTTAAATAATTGACAAAAAAGGAGAAGGTTATAAAACAACTTAACGTATCCAGGGAAAAGAGTTCCATATTAAGTAGGCTGAAGACTGCTAGCCAATGAAGCCTCTTAGATAACAAAGCGTTCATTCTTTGTTCTGTTGTTGATGATTATTAATAGTTCGGTGGACTTTTCGCAAAAAAACACAAGCATTGGCAAGCTCTACTATTGTTTTTGCTACAAAATTGATCCACACAAAATAATGTTTCTAATGACCCAGGAACAATTCCTTGAGATAAAATGACTGGTGTTAACTACTCCGGAGTTGGGACATATCCAACTTATATTTAACAGTAATCACGATTTCTCAGAACCAGCAGGAACAAGAATCCAGAAAATTTACCAAAAAGGTACACAGAGAACAAAAAAATAGGAACTGCAATATTGCATCACACAGATGAATAGGACAGCACATGTGCCCCATATAGAGCACAAGTAACTTCTTGGCATATTGATTGACTACGAATTGGCCCAGTGTCGATCAGGTGAAATGAAAACAGAATTATCTGCAGCGACAATGCAGCACTACATATACATGTGTCTTTACCAGTCTACCTACAATACCTCACCGATGTTCGAAGTGCTTAAAATGTTTGTGTGGAGAAAACAGCTGGGGCTGGATACGGAATGCATTTATGGATGTGCGATCCAATTAAAACAGAGTCGTCTGGTAGCATGTGCCTCCAGATAAAAGGTATATTACATTGGAATACTACATGTGTGGATGTAGCTCACAGACCTAACAGAGCAGCAAATGGTGTAGCATTTTTTGTGCGTTAGGATTAAGCTAAAATTAAGTTTCATGCACCAACTGATAAAACCAAAAGTCCGAACTGATGGAGAGAAGGTGGGCAATCCACATGTACTTTAACACCCTCTCTGACATGTGACTCAATAAGGCCTACACGTGATAGAAAGAAGGCAAAACAATTAAAATGCGAAAGCCCGGACTTGAACCCAAGACCTCTGCTCTGTTACCTATTAAGTTTCATGCACCAAGCAGTGGAACCAAAAGTCCAATTTGATGGAGAGAAAGTGGGCAAGACACATATACTTTAACGGTAACTACGGCCAGAAATCTATTACCAAAAAAGACTAGGGAGATTGTATGAAGAAGAGGCTATGGTTCAAGAGTAACCTGATTAATATATGGTTCCATCTGATGCAACAGTTCATATCCCTGAATGAATGGCAATAAATAAGCTTAATCTCATTTTGTGGCATAATATAACATCACCAATAGATGAACTATACAAGGCATTACTTGTTTGAAATATCGCAGATGCGAATCCATCGTCGCACTAACAGCCTCCAAAAATTCAAATCTCTTCTTTGCCTCAATATGTGAAATTGCAGTGACCTGAAAATTCACAGGTACAGTAAGAGGTGCCATGACACCCACATATACATATATAGGAAATGACAAGATCAAAGTTAAGGCAAACAGTTCACATACCAGGTTGAAACGAGCTTGCTCAAATGAAGATCTCGCACTGTGAAGCTCCTGGACAGAGCAAGTGTAAGTCAGTTTGAGGGGAAACACTGAATTGCCTCTTAACATACAAGCTTAGCAAATGAAAGGAAAGGTTTACTTCTTCAATGGCAATTGTTATGTCTGCTCTTGTACCTTTCTTCAAAGATAAGTATTTCTCACGAACCTAACCAGATAGTTAGCAAGTCAATAACAAACAAAAGTAGCAAGCTAGTGTAAAGGTACAAGTGTGGCAAAAAAATCAAGAAAATAGAAAACAGCGGTAAAATAAGAGAAGATTGTATAACCATTCCAGCATTGATTATAAACTAGAACAAATCAAAACAGAAACAGCAAGCAGATACTATTGGCTGGTGGAAACTACAAACTTGGTATATCCCAGCACAAATATGCCCCAAGAAAATAGAAAGAGAACCCTTCATCATCTGACCACTCGGAGGCAAAGAGAATTAAAATTGCCTTACAAACATCAAGGAATCATAATTATATAAAAACAAGTGTCGACATTAGCTTTAGATTTAGAAATACACACCATTTTCCCTCTGTCTTTTCATATATTTGAATATAAGTGAATAAACTTACCTGGTCATACACGAGGCTAGCCTTGTCAAAACGCTTCCTGGCATCCTGGGTAAATGTATAAAGCAGGACACTATTTAAAAAAGAATATTCTTGCTATAAACTTTCAACATTCGGTTCAGACAAATACTGGTACCTTAACGTCATGCAAATCAACGTCTACAAAATTCAGCAATCTGTCATTTAGCATATGCTCAACCTGCCAGGAAACTGAATCAGAAAATATACCACCTTAGGTACTCAAAGTGTGTTGCACCATGAAATGAGAACAGATGTATTTTCAATTTTCAGTGATGACATTGAATTATATATGGATTCCCAGATAAAGGGCAATACTGTAACTTGTGAATGTGATGGTGCTTGGGAGACCTAGTTCTATTCTAACATCAAATGCATTAAAAAAAAGGTGACAAAAGGAACAGAGAAAAATACATGTAGTAATTCTAACAACCAGATAGGTAATAAAGTACCCCCTCCGTTCTGCAATGTAAGCCTTTTTAGCTAGCTAGTTTAGCTTGCTAAAAGGCTTATATTTTGGAACGGGGGGAGTAGTTCTTGTCCATGAAAATCATCAAGTGCATGCTGACCAAGTGATATTATATTGTAGCAGAAATAGAAAGTCTCAATTAAAACGTCTTATAAGTGCAGTTCATGCTGTCCACTGACCAAAAGATATCGCATTAAGATAAAAAGCCCGCAATATTATAATATAACAACAAAAAGCAGCAATGTCAACAAAAATCCTAGTCAAAATCCTAAGCACTGCATGAAGAATTAAGACTAGAGTGGACATAAAATTTGTTAGAAAGCCTCACATGATGCATATACAACACACAAAAATGTAGTACCTGGGAGCGCAGGACTTCCTTATATGTTCCTATTTCTCTCAGTGCAATTGTAAATTTATTCATAACAGGTCCTGGAAATGACATGAATTATGTGTTTTTAGTCAAGTGACCAAACTCAATTCCTATTTGAGTAAAGAATGCAATCACGGAATGTCAAATGAGCAAAATAAGCTAGTTAGTGGCTTCTTTACTCAACTGTTGTTCGATTAAACGAAATGGTTTAGTTAGAACACAGCTGCTTTGGCACGTTTTCTTTGTATAAAGTTCAAAACATGTGCAACATTCAAACCACGTCTTAAGCAAAATAAGAAGAAATACCATGTATATAAAAGAAGAATGGCATGGCAAGGAGCTGAGAGCATACAGAGAAACTCAAAAGGCAATAAGAAAACAAACCATAAGCGAGTAGTGCTATGCCAATGATGAAGTTCTTTCTAATATAAACATTGTTTTCAGAACTAAGAAAATACATGGTAAAATGAAAAAGGCCTCCATGCACAACGATTAATCATATTGAGAGAGTAATCTACTAACCACCGAAAGCAACACTGATTGGGTCATTGTGGCCTCCTCCAAATGTTTCAAGTGAGCTTGCAAATGCAATGTCTCCATCATATGCTTCCCCTAGTCCTTCACTGAAACAAAACGAGGATGTCTATATAAAATTTTCTTTCTCTCAAACACACACCAAAAAGCATGTCATTTTGTGCTATAAGAAGAACGCCAAGAGATAAAACTGTACAAACCAAAACCAAAACGCCAATAAGGATGCATAGACTAACTTATCAGAAGCCGGCACGAATGGGTTTAGATAGTAGTGTGCAAGATAGTGAATTACAATTCAAATGTTCAACTATATCATGTGTCAGGTAGATTGAATAAAAGAAAAACGAATGCGCAACAAGTGAACACTCACGTATACTTGCGGCAACCTTTATGAAACTTCAAACTCCTCTCTCTCAGTATTTCAGCACTTTCTTCAAGTGATTGTATCTGTTTATCAAGGGGTCAGGAAAAGGTAAACAGTTAGTCATGAATCAAAGGATGTAAGAAAGAAACAAGGTTTCATTCACGATTGCGACCAGTGAAACTGAGGCATTCCACCTTTCCTCTGAACCATCTTGACCTAATGTAAAATATATAAGCAGTTTCTACCAAAAATATCCGTTGAATTGGAGGACGGTCAAATAGTTGCATTAATAAAGAAGCAGAGCATTTTTTTTAGTGGTCAGCATATTCACAAGTATTTGGATGTTCTTTAATCCACCAGCTAAATGGGAGATCAGTTTATTCTTCAAATGGCTTCAAAAAATTCTAGTCTGGGAGGTGATATAGGTCAAACTAGCAAAGTATTGGGGTTGACACACCTGGAATTAAACTAGAAGCATGTAGTACAATTAAAGTTGATCTAGTGACAATACCAATTATGAACCAGCAATAAAATCACCAATCTGAGGTTCGACAAAATCGGACTGCGCGTGAAAATAGAACTATCTGTACTGAAAAATCTGCATATCAATACAAAGTAAATCGATTCCTCCAAAAGTCAAGGCAGCCCATTCAGTACATGAAAAGTGAAAAGGTGACAAATGACATGGAAAAAATGACACAGAACAGCGAAATCAGCACACGCATGCGCCAACTGATACCCCAAACAAGAAAATTTGCTTGTCCCTTACCTCAAACAAAGCAAAAATTGCTTTGTCCCATACCATCAGGATGATGCTAAAGACCCACGCCCCCCACGGAATTATTCAAGAACCACGACACACATATCATGCGGCAATGCCGACAGACGCAGCAAGTTCAATGGCGTGCGAGAATACAGACATGCGGTAGCCAAATCACAGGTAGGAGAACAGGCTTTTCCTCATGCATTCGCCAAAAAAACTGAAATAAAAACATCCCCCTCCCGTTGGCAGCAACGCCGCGCTGCCAACACCCAACAGAACGACGGAGAAACACCCGTGGACTGGACAAGCACCACCCGAAATCCCGAGACCCCAGAAAACGAGATCCGTCGCGCTCACCTGCGTCCGGAACATGGGCGAGTCATCGAGCCTGGCGAAATACATGGCTGCCGACCACTAGCCTGCATGCAACCGCCGCCGCCGCCGCTGCTGCCACCACCGTCCCCGCACCTCCTACCTCCTCATCCACTCTGCCAATGCCGCCCTCTCGAACCCTAGCATCCGGAGCTCCTTCTTGCCGTCGTGCACGCCCAGCCTCCTCGTCGCCGCGCACGCCTGGCCACCGCCGGGTGCTGCCGCCGTTTCGCCGCCCGGGGGGAGGGATGAGGATGAGAGGGGAGTATGTGCGCCGCGGGAGTCGCCGGGATTAGCGTAATGGCGGCGATTTGGGTGGGGAGAGAGGGAGCGAGGGGAAGAGGGGAGAGAGGAAGGGAATTGGTCGGGTGGCTCGGCGAGAAGGGAGGGAAGGAGGACGGAATAGGAAGAGAGTGAGTGGAGCGAGCGATGGAAACAAATGACGGTGCGAAACAGAAAGGAGACATCTGGAATGCTTTCACTAAAAAATAATTTCAACAAACTAACGTTGAGCTTAAAATAATTTCAACAATCTAACGTTGAGCTATATTTGAAAATTCTTTTTTGCGAAACAGGAGCTTATATACACACATATAAAAGCCCATACACTCTTTTTTTTACACACTCACGCATATTCCTATTTTTATGAGCACCTTCGAAGATTGAGATTTACAAACTCACCATAACCGCCTTGTTATTGAAGGGAACGATACCTCCCGCTCAAAGAATATTTCGGCTTAATTAAAAATACCAGTGCCAAATTGAGGTTTGAGTTCTAATATGCTACCGCCATCATCTTAACTATCCAATCGCAGGTTGGTTCTCTATTTATTTGAAAGGTTTTTTTTTCTAAGGTGATTTAAGATTGAAAGAATAAGAAAGTGAAAGAAGATTGAATCTTGTGTGGAACTTAAATCTTGTTTTGCTCTAACTTATATTAAAACGGAAAATCAAGATCTTGAGATGATAATTACAAGCAAGGAGATCAAGATATGAATTTAAATCGAGATCATTATAGATTCATGGGTGAGGTATGGTTGATCGAGTCTTGGAGCATGCAATCAAGCATTGTGTGTTTCAAGAGTGAAGAAAGATTAATACTTGTGTAATCATTGGATGTATTATATCAAGGCCGATCCATTACAGCCACAACTTCTCACACGGAACGAGTATTCACAGAACTAAGGGAGAGTTAATCATCAAATTAGGACTTCATAATCTATAAAACACAAAAGATCCTATTTTCATCCACACTAGACACTATGTTCTGCTAAGGAAGCCCATGAACTAAGGTGTAGGAAGAAATGATGAAAGTGCAAAGAGAAACTGATTTTTTTTAAATGACACATTGCTTTGTCTCACTACTAATGCAGTAGAAGATGCCGCCTTACGCACGCGTTGGCTGCAATCAAGAGTATCCACTCCTACAATCAATATAGAAAGAATAAAAATATTTCACATAGATTCTATTAAGTGAAAAAAAAACTTATGGAGGGATAGACATATGTGCTTACCCATCTTTAATATTCAAAATACTAATCATTTCCCCGTACACATCGAGAAATTATACTGGTGTCCTAATTTCGAGGGTGGGGGGGGGGGGGGGGGGGGCATTTAGCCCCTACTCATAGGTATGTCCCATGCAACACCCATTATATTATTATAATTTAAGCCGCAACTTCTCACAAACAAAGCAGAAATTACACATATGAGTAGCATTAGCAGGATCAAGCTTGGGTTAATCATCAAACTGGGTGTTCATCATCCATAAATATATAAGCTTATGTTATCATCCGCATTAGACTCTCATATATCGAGGAAGCCCATGAATTAAGATTGGGGAAAAAAGATGGGGAAAGTAAAAAAACACATATTAACGCTTGATGATGCCATAGTGATTTTTTTTTTGAGGTTTAAAGGGCAGGTGTTCTGCCAAATCAATTAAGCGGGGAAGAAACTGTCTGTTACAAGCTAGTAAGAAGCTAGCTGGGGCACAAAGAATACATGAAATTTAAAAACACAGATAAGTAAACTAAAACGACTACTCCCAATTGGAAGGCATAATGCCTGGCTCATCTCCACTGTTATGTTGCCTCTGTTCCTGAAGGTAGGTGCCAAGAAGAAGCAGGTCATCCTTGATCAACTCCGCAAGTGTGGTTTCAGGCTTGTTTAGTTGCTGGAAAACCCTCCGACATCGTTCTTTCCAAATGTGTCATGCCCCATAAATCGCCACCTTCATTTCATCCTTCGACAGTCTTGGCAGCATGTAGGACCACCAGTCTTCAGGCGAGCTGAATTGATCCTGCTGAATATCCAATAACGAACAGCCCGTCCATTGAGACAACAGGAACCACACCTGGCGGGCATACAAACAAGAAAGAATCAAATGTGTTGCGCATTCAGGTTCTTGGTCACATAAGTAACACTTGTCCCCATGATCAATTCCGCGAGAGGCCAGGACATCATTAGTCAGAATCCGTCTTCGCAGCCAGAGCCAGACAAAGAATTTGCATTTCGGTTGGACCTTGTTTTTCCAAAGCTTGTCGTAATTGACCGCAGAAACCGAACCTGAGAACTGCGCAAGGTACGCTGACTTGGCGCTGTATTTGCCTGACGCCTTGAGCCTCCAGGTGATCGCATCATCCTCATTTGACAGGTAAATGCTTTGTATTTTGATCCAAAGGGCCGTGAACTCACGGAGCTACTCCTCAGATCTTATTCTGTGCATTCCTGTCATCCATTTATCATTGGCAATGGTGCCCTCCACTGTCATAGTGATTTATCATAAACAGATCCTTCTCGGTACTAATCTGGTAGGAGATGCAGTCTGACGGGTTGGTTGCGACCAAGAATAGTACACCTACAACGTGTATAGAAACAATAACAATAGTTCACATGGATTCTATTAAGTACAAAATGCAGCCCACGGGTACACATATGCGCTCACTCCCTCTCTAATAGTAAATGTAATAAATGCTTATCCGCTATTTCGTAGAAATCCATGAAGGTTAGTGGAAGATTCCACCGACGGTGCAAATATTCTTACTAGAGTCGCTTCATGTATGAATTCAAATTATTATCCTTTTTTCTTACACAAACCATAAATTATATTGATATATGATATTTGAAATTTTGTGGGGAAGGGGGGTGGGATAGTGGTCTCCGCTCGTATTTAAGTAGGTCTACCCCATGCAACATCCCCGCAACACATCATGCTCAATGCGAGAAAGCAGGGATTGCTGAAGCCGCCAACGGTAAGCAAGGGACATCCATTTCCGTTCCCCTGCAACCCAAAAAGGAAAAGAAAAAAAACAGGAAGGGGGGAGTAAGGGAGATGAAAGTGTGCAATTGACATTGTTGTCGCTATCAAGTTTTGTGGCTAGACGGACCCCTTATCTCTTCACTTAATTAGGGCTCTTCCCCTCTCTAATGTGTTGGATATTTTGTGGTGGTTCAATATTGACATATTGCCATGGACCGGAGGGACTACTTCCTCCTCGTAGCGTTGTAGCTAGGGTTGTATGAACCACAATGGCGCTCATGTTGTTCTTGATCTTTCCTATTTCCCCTAACAGTGCTTTGTTGGGCGGAGGGAGTGGCTAAGATGACCCAGCATGAGCTGCTATGTATACACGTTCAAATAAATCGAAGTTAATTCCACTGAACAAAATTTAACTCTCCCTGATCCGAAAATACACGCGGGTTGAGCATTGAAACGTGTCTACATAGTTACTGTACTACGTATAAAGAGCTCTTGCCTCTTGCTAACTGTACTCTCACTCTGAGTGGCTATGCAACAGATGCAACAATGATCATGACACCTACACTCTAGTCCAACGCAAAAGTTTACGGAAGACGTGCGGACTAGTATTTTATAGTGGAAACTGGAAGGAAGAAGGAACAAACTATATAGATTAAGTAAGAAATGATGGAAAACATTCGAGAGAGACGCTCACCTGGAGTTTCGGCTTTCCGTCGTACCGCTTCGTGGGCCCGGCCGGCCCTTAAAAGATTCTTCGGCCCGCTGTGCATGAAAGGAGGATATGCCTCATAGTTCAAAAAAAAAGAGAGGAGGATATATGCCTCATGATGCTATCAGTGACTGATAGCTGCTAGTACTAGATGACAGCAGAACTAGGCAGCATTCGGTACTGAGCATTCCTCCTAATTTCCGCAGGATTAGGGGGCTGATCCCTTCACAACAAAGAGTGGATTGTCTCATCCATGAAGTTAAGGTTTCTTCTGTTCTTGGCGTTACAAAGAGACATGGGCAACAACCAGTCGACCATGTTTGCATGGGAACAAAAAGATGGAGCCAACAAACATGGGAGATGTTTTCTTTGACCCCCCTGGTGTGCAACAGCTGAGAAAGCGATTGGTCAGTACTGCATGTCTGTATTGGATTCATCGAGACATATGATATCCCGTTTGTGTCACAGTCTGTAACCAAGCTGTTCTCACTAACAAAAAATATACTGTAGAACATATGTGGTTATGTTAGTCTTGAGCTGAGACGCAAACGATTTATGTGTGTGCGAGAAAGAAGAAACATAGGCTTTCAGCCTCTGATAGACCACACCTGCATAGATCTAGGGAGTCAACTCTGCAGGCATGTCAAGTTGTCAACCTTTCCTCTCCAACCACATCATATCTTTTGATTGATTGGTACAAAGATCGAACGTCATCACCACGAAATGCAATTATGTTTCCACTTTGCTCTGTTTCTTAGCCACAAAGGCTTTGGCCATGCTATGGCTAGTGTAGGAGAGGTACTTCCGGAATCGCCATGCTTTTAACTGTCACCTTTGCTGGAGGAACGTCCATCATTCTCAGGTTCCAGTTTATTTAAAATGTGGATGATAGGATACAATCATACTCCCTCTGCCACAGCCAGGTGACAATTATGCGACTTATAATATGGGACAGAGGGAGTAGTTTGCAAATCATGAACCGAAGCTCTATACTGTGAAACAAATGTTAGTAACCTAAAGCCGTAGGCACTAAGCTAACATTCCCATTCCAGCACGTTTGAATCCGGACTGGGTGTAGAACTAAAGATGACAATGATTTATTTATTTTTGACAAAAACTCAAATGACAATGATCGTTCCCAGACACACAATAAATGGAAGAGGAGAACCGGAACATACTGTTGCATCAGGATATCTTGCCAAGTACAGATGTTCCTCATGCAGGAACAGATGAAAAATATAGAGCATAAAAGCTAGCGAAATTTCATAAGCAAAATGAGAAAAGCCTACCGACATGCTAGTTATTACAAAAAATTGACAGCTTCTGTGCCATCCACATCAAGATTCATGTCAACAGTTCACAATAAAAAAAATAGACTGCTACAATGAAGCATTGCGAGGCAGAGAAGTAAATAACTCGGGAAAAAGGACCATGATTAGTCACGATATCCACACGATGTTCTCAAATGTCAAAACATAATGTTGGATCGTTGTACCGGATGACAACTACAAATTTGAGATAAGAGGGCAGTGACAAGTAAACATGTTCCGATTGCGTCCCAAGAACACACAAGATCCCTCTTGTAAGGCTGCCTTTGGCAGCATGTAGGAGCAACACAACTACACAGTTCTAGACAGCACTTTCTCAACCCGAATAATTGAGAAAAACCAACCTTGTTCATCAGACAGAGCATTTGGGGTAGAGGATATCATAGTGACCAGGCCGGTAAAGAAGAGTAATGTAAGGCTTCTCAGCAGCAGGAGTTGATGCCATTGCATCACCACCCTCCGAAGTATTGACGGCAGGGATGAAATCATGGTGGTTCACACTTAAATTGGCAGGATCACAAGAGCTACGGTCTAGGTACATCACGCGGATTGGCACCCCTAATGCATCTGACAGGGCAATAATGTGCACATGATCACTTTCCTCGCCCATTGGCTCCACAGAAGCCTTGCAAAACTGCAAAGCGGATTTCAAATCAGGGTCAGTTGCTTGGCTGCATATATATGGAAACGGGGTACCGAATCCAAGGTTGGAAATAACAACAGGTAACTTTATTGAATAAATTAGCTAAAGCCTGTTTGGATTGCTCCATGAGAAAGACAGGTGAATAAGTCATTTCATGTCCTAACATGGTTACTTAGGATAAAGATTGCTCCCATAGTGTCACAGAAATAAAGAAAATTCTATGAGGTTCGGCTCGATGCACATTTTCACTCAAAATTGCATGCAAAGTAGACATTAGCCCATAGAAAAAATTCCTAGTGTTTCCAATCCTATAAAATTCAAACGAGCCCCGCAGGAAAATATCCATAATGAATAGAATCCTCCAGAATTCTTGGAATCAAAAATCCCTATTCCTTGAAGAATAGGCCATTGCTTACAGAGTTGCTAATTCTGCTCCTACTCTCATGATATGTAGTTTTCGCTTTACATAAATCTTTCTAAAGGAAACTGTCCCTATGGAATACAGGCCACACCCACAAACCAAGGAGGTACCATATCAAACAAGTAATTAATACGCCTATTAAATGGCTGACTACAATCTCATCAGTCAACCTGTCTCACAGCATTCTGGGTCAGAACGCAAATACTGTGAGCACAAGACTCTTGATTTCCACAACTGATACACAACGTAAAATGATAACTGACAGTAGAATAGACTTACACTGTGAGCATGAGGGTGCACTATTCATTGTTACAAGAGGCATATACATGATTACTGGTAGAATGTCTTTGTTCAATGTGTTACATATAAATATAAAATAAAACTAATAAGCTAACCTGAGCCACAGTCGAATTTGTCAAGCCAGAGATGAATGGTTCAAAGAACTCAGCCCTCCTTTGAATTTCACCAGAGGTAACAAACCTAAAGAACATGACAGCTAAAGAAGACATAATTAGTCAATTAGATAATAATGATAGCACAGTCAAGAAAGACATGTCCTAAATATCTGGTTGTACAAACCATAATCAGAAACCGATTGCTCCCTGGTTCTTTCTAGAAGTTCTTCAGGCCTAAAGATACAAGAAACAAAAGTAGAGTCACTACAAAAGAAAAACTCTGATAACAGCCATGCCATACTATTTGAACAGTTAAGGAATCTCTCTTCCATCAGGACTTCTTTTTCTTTTGTACATATGCTTGTGCATTATTAGGAGACAAATACAGCTGTAGAATATTTACCCTATAGAAGTTGCGTGTCCTTGCAGAACATTTTGCAGCTCTTCAGTGAATATCTGAGGATAACGAGGGAGGAAAATCATCAAGGCTAAGGAGGCAGAATAGAACAGCCCAGTGAGTATTAACAAAACAAACAAACATTTTCACATATTCAAACACTCAGGATAGATGCCAAAAAAAACAGACTTACAGAGAAGAAGTCCTCATATGTGAACTCGATGTATCCCAGACCCTGAAGTGTCTTGTTACATTGCTCAATGTTCTTTAGGATGCGGTCAACCTCAGCTTTATCTTGTGTCTCCAGGATATGCTCCTAGCAGCAAGCCATAAGATTGTGAAAAATATGAATAGACATGCTTTATGAGAAAAGGAGCACCATAAATACGTGGAAAGTACCAGGTAGGAAAACATAAAGCTTCGATAAAAGCAGTTTCCATCTCCTCGTGTCCGTCTTAAAGCATCATACTGTTCACCAAGCAACTGCAGGTCAAGCAAGAAAAACATAAGAACAAACTGAAGGGCAACAAAAATGACACATTGGATCAACATAAAATACATTTATTGTTTACTATAATTGACAAACAAACATCAACCTTTATTTTCTCTTGTAAAATGGGGCTGCCAGATTGGAACTCTGCTGCTAAGGCGGAGAGAGGTTCCTGCAAGATTAAGAAGATGCCAGTAACATACATAAACTGATAAAACACAGCAGTGCGTAGCAATGGAAGGCAAAGTAAAAGCAGGAGAACAAAGGTATTAATTAGTACAATGTAAATATAACGATAATCATAACAGTTTTTGTAACTATTTTCCATTGAGAAATAGAAGTTCACCAGTACCACCAAATGCACTCAAGATACCAAACTAATTGACCAAAATAGAGAGAATAAGAGATCAACCTCGGTATCCTATTTCATTCGGGAACCGTGTGGAATTGTGACTGTCGCACCCTGGCTTCTCATAGGGTTTTGTCATTTTTTAACTTCAAAGTTAGAGCATAACATCACATTCTAGAGAAACCGCAGGTGTACACGTAGCAATACTTCTAAGATAAATTTCATCTCATTAAAGCACAACAAAAAATCTGCTCCAGTTTCAGTGCAGAGTTGCCCCTAGTTTTTTCATAGGCTATTCAACATCGACAAGTTGGGAGAACAAACCCACGTGGCCTATTTTCTTTCGTACTGTAGACCCAGAAGATTAAACAAGGAGCTCCACCAGCCTATGATAAACCCCTTTTATCCTACGTAGAACACAATAGAAACTGCTCCCCGTGAATCTAAATTCCAATCCCGTATGCTACCTTATAGCCATTTCAAACGACAATTGATCAAGGAACCTAAATTCCAGTACGCTAGTTACCAATAGCAACATTCTGTACTGGATCAACAGGATCGGACCCCGAAAGAGCTGTCCTCCAGAAATGGGCACCAGGTTAGCAACACCAAAGTGTGACGATCCTTTTCCATGAACAAATCTACCTATAGCGATAATAAATAGGGTGGGAGAGGAGCGAGCCGAGATGCCTCACCTTGTTACCGACGTACGGCACCTGGGGTCCCTCGGGCTTGGGCTCGGGGTCGGGGCCGCCGCAGCAGGCGTGGTAGTAGTCCCCGGCCATGGAGAGCTCCACCGACACGGTGTCCGGGCTGAGCCGGGACGGGCTGGGGCCCGAGCCAGCCCCCTCCCCTCCTCCTCTTCCCTCGACGAGCGGCGCCGGGACCGGCGGGGGCGCGTCTCCCATGTCCGCGTCCTCCGGGGGCGGAGCCGCGTCGGTGTCGCCGCCGTCAGCCGCCTTGCGCTTGCGGGCGCTCGCGTCGGCCGCCTCCCTCGCCAGCTTCGCGTGTGGGGTTTGCGGGTGCGAGTGGTGTGGGCTGGGCTCCGGACGGAGTTCGAGACGAGACGACGGCTTCGATTCGGGCGGAGGAGACCTTCTTCGGCTTCTGCTGTGGCAGGGCGAGATCTCGGCACAGGTAAGCCCCTCGCGTAATCCACTCTTGTGATTTACGTGGCACTGGCAGGTGGGGTAATGTTTTCGGGCCCTACTGTCATATTCTGGAAGTTAAGTGTTGGTCCTACTGGACCATCACCTTGCCATTTCTACGGAACATCTCCGATTTGGATAAGATCCCGTAAAAGCTCCTCCTGGAAAATTCCGGTCAAGGTTGGGGTCGCTTTTACAGCTCAAAATAGGCATTGTGTATCGGATAAATTTTAGGGTTCACCCTGGTTTCTCCAGCTAGCGATTACTCACGACCTATATCCTATTTTGCTCCCCCCTTCATAGTTTCGGTATGATGTAGAGCTCATCGATGCACGACACTGGCCGACGCATCAGAGTACGTGCACCTCAGGGCGATGAAGTGGATCGGCGCCGATGCCTCTCAATCACCTCGAGCAAGTGTCGCCTCTGAGCGCACAGTGGGTCGGGCGTTCCCTCTAAGTCACCCTGTGCGGAGGCGCCACCCCGTCACGCGCGAAATGCGGAGGTGAGTAGCTCCCGCGCAGTGTCGAGCGAGGCGCTGAAGAAGGAGGGTGGTGATCTCTCTGAGCAGGGGCGAACCAGATCGTGCACCTTCGAGCACATTTGCCGTCCTTCCACTGATCGAGCCGACATAGAAGTGGCTGCCACTACGAATGCGGTCGTGCACGACGATAAGGGTGCTCCGGCCCGGCTCGAAGACACAATGGCAGAGCAGAGCACGCGTGGGCGTTGGGTCGGTTGACCACCCTTCAATACTTCTGCTTCAAGTGACTGGTCAATGAAAAAGAAGATCACTTAATCTAATTAATCTAGTTTTATTTTAAGTTTTAGTTCTATCTCTATGTAAAATAGCACGATGTGAACTTGCGATAAACTAGTGAAAATTTCACTCGAACTTATGTATTTCGATTTCACAAGATTTTTTGTGACCTTTTCCTCTTAGACCCCTCCCCCCACAACCCAATACGAGAAACTAGTTTTCGGGTAACCCGAAACTGGTTTTCCGGGGCAAAATTTATCCGGATCCACTAGTGATGCTCCAAATATCCATAACAGCTTCTTCTCGAGTGAGCGACCGCTTGAGACTCGTGCGGTTCATGGGACGCATGCACGTGGGGTGTTTGGTTAGACTTTTTTCTATATAGCTATGCAGTGCTTTTTAAAAAGCACTGGACATCTCTTCTATATAACTATGCAGTGCTTTTTAGTTGACATCTCTTTTTAAAAATCTCATATAACTATGGTATTAACCAAACACCCTCTTCACCTACGATACAAGGTGCTTTTTTTTTTGACTTATATCATAGTGTAACATAAGCCAAAAGTCAAAAGCCAAAATCACCTATTTAGGTGCCTTTTGGGCTTAGAGAAAGTACAATAAGGTCTAGTCAGCAGGCTGTAAGGATTTAAATAATTTTTTCATGCTTACATGAAGGAGAGAGAATAGGAGAGAGAATGGAAGCGGGCTCTTATGCAATAGCCAGCTGCAACACGTGCTCTAGGCGCCTTGTGAGAGTGGAAGCTGGGCCACCTATTAATAAAATAGTCCATATTTGTGTTTAGCTATTGTACTTGTTGGCTATTAAGTTGGCTATAGATGACATGGCACCTACCTTATAACCAACAACCGGCTATACTATTGTCCTTGCTCTTATAAGCCAAAGCAAAAAGGCAACTAAGAGCATCTCCACCGGGGGCCTCTAAAGGACCCCCTAAAGGCCCTCTGAGTGGCCGGAGACGAAAAACGCCCACCAGCGGCACCCCCAAAGCCTCGCCCCGAGCGATTTTATGTTCGGCACCCCCTATAGGGCCTCTATACTTGGAGGCCCTCCTGGGGGTGCCGGACATCGACCGGTCATGGTCTCCGACAGGTGCGCCCCACCCGTCATAGACATACGGCGCGATGCTGTGCTCTAAATTGCGCCGGTGCAGGAGGCCGCTCCGCCCGCGTTAATGCCGACGCGTTTCTCCAGGCAACGAAGCGACAGGACGGCGAGGCGTCTGCGACACGCCTCACAATTACGCCGGCGCCCAGGCTTTCCCGGCTTCCCAAGCGTCGGCGTGGCCGAATCGCGTCGCCGCCACATTACTCCGACGCGACGCGTGCTCACCCACCCGCCGCTTCCCGCCCCTCCGTTTCCCTCCCCGCCTATATAAAGACACTCCTCCGCCGTGCCCGCAGACTCACCACACCAACTCCTCCGCCATGCCCGCAACCTCCGTAGCCAAGAACACCTCCACCATGCCTCGCCGCCTCCAGACCACCTGGGCCACCATCGCCCAGGCTGCGCGCCGCGCTCACCCTCTGGGGCAGGAGGACCAGCCGGAGCTGGCGCTCCAGCCTGTCGACATGCCCTTCGACTGGGCGAACGTCGACGTCGACGTGGAGGACCAGCAGGAGGAGGAGCCAGCGCAGGAGGAGGAGCCGCCGCGGGAGGAGCCATGGCAGGGGTCGGCGCAGGAGCAGGAGCTGCTGCCGCCGCTGTGGCCCGACCAGGTGGTCGCGATGAACTCCTTCGACACCTGGCGCGCCGAGCAAGCGACCGACCAGTTTAGGGCCAGCTACGAGGCGGTTGGCGACGCCGTCGATGCCGCCATCCTCAAGGCCTCCATCGAGACCGCGAAGCGAGACACTCGCTGCCGCGCCTTCATGGCCGCCGAGCGCGCGGCGTACGCCGACCTCAACGCCGTGGCCGAGGAGCGGGAGGCGGACCGGGCCTCGATGGAGGCCGCCCAGCTGGCGGTTATCGACGAGCTGCGCCGGGTGCGCGAGGCGAGGGAGGCTGCAGACGAGAGGGCCAACATGCGCCGGGCGGAGAGCACGCTCCGGCAGGAGAGGCGTGTGCGCTCGCGCCTAGCCAAAGCTGCACAGGACGGCGAGGCAGGACAGGGCGGCCTCGACGAGTTTAGATTAGGGTTAGGGCTATGCTAGGGTTAGGGTTCAAATTCATTAAAAAAATTGTAATATATAACAAAAATGAATGAAATTTTAACTTTTTATATTAGTTTGCAATTTATTTTAAACGCCCGCGAGGTGTTCGACAGATTGCTCGCGTTTGGGGGTGGGCCTTTGGGGAGTGCCGCTGTGGGCGGCCTCTAAATGTTGACCGGACACATGTCCGGCACCACCTAATTAAAGGAGGCCCAATTGGGGTGCCGGACACACATTAGATGCCCGGTGGAGATGCTTAAAAAGGCTAACCAAACACCCTCGAAGTCAGACACGCCCCTCAGGGCATGTCCAACGCGTCGCCCCAACCTGTCGCCTCGCAGGCCAGCTAGGTTCGGATTGTCAGAACCGTCGCCCCGCAGTCTGTCAGAGTGGCCTGCAGAAGAGGCGGCCTCCTCGAGCGAAAGGGAGGAAAAGGCAAAAAAGAGAAAAGGAGAAAGCCGGACTACTCACGAAATCCCGCAGCGCGAACTCTAGCACGCCGTGTGGTCAGGTACGCCGCCGTGTATAAGCCTGGCCGAGCTCGTTGGCCATGGCGGCCGGAATTAGGTCTGCCCGAGCTTGTTGGCCCGGCCATGGCGGCCGAAATCAAGCCTAGCCGAGCTCGTTGGCCCAGCCATGGAGGACGGCGCAAATTCGGAAGGATACAGCGGAGGAGCGGATGGAAAGATGGTTGTGCGCTTCATCTGATACCTATTTATTTGGATCTGTGGATGAGAGTTTTGAGCGGATGGAGGGATGGTTGCGTGGAAGAACAACAGGATGGGGAAAGTTGAGAGTGGTGAGAGAGAACATGGTGGATCCCACATGCTACTGCTTGGGTTGGATGAAAACTGGGCCGAACGGTGGTTTCAGCACTACGAGCCTACGTGGAACAGATGAGACCACCGTTTCCCGACGCCACCATTGCTCGTGCCCTCAACTATCCGTGACAGGTGGGCCCAGATTTACTGGCGAGACCCACCCTCTGACCGAAGTACTACTCCCCATCCCATAACGCGGGACGGCGGTGATGGCGCCGGCGATCAGATCCAGTGCTCCTCGTAGATAGCGGCGGCGGCGGCGGTCATGTGGTCGACTGCGGCGTTGTGGTGGTCCCGCCACCACATACGCCTCCTTCTCCCGGTCCTCTTCGTCGGCTCCGTCCTCTTCTACGTCCTCGCCTCTCCGCGCTCCTCCTCATCCTTCTCCCCCCCACCCGTCTCCAGGTACGCCCCAACCTGCTACACCATGTTCTTCTGGACTCTTCCCGGAAGTTATAGATCCCCCGCATTGGGTTTCCTGCAGGGAGCATTCACCGTTAGGGGCGCGGCTCATATGGGCACAGCGGCGGATGGCGGAGTGGCGGCCGTGCCGGTGGTGGCGGACGCCAATGCCCGGTGAGGCCCTGTGTGCTTCCCGATTCTGGGTCAGGTTATAGGATTTACTTGAGTTGTGGTGAACTGGTGATGATTGGTTTTTATCCCCGCTCTCCTTCCGCAGCCCCGCCGACCAGGAATGGGTACATCCGGATAGATTGCTACGGCGGGCTCAACCAGCTGCGGCGCGATGTACGTTAAGAAATCCCGGCTTGAGTTATTTATCCTCCTTGGAGTAGAATAAAATGTCCTTTCCTTATGTACTGTTAGACCTGAATCATTTGTCCATGCATTGATGCACAAGTGTAGGGTAGTGGAGTCTGATAAGCGGGAATGTTGTACAGTGGTATGCGATGTCAACTGAGTGTCATCTCCTCCTCCATTGTAATCGTTATGATTCAATCATTCTGCAGCTATGCGATGGAATTGCCGTTGCACGTCTTCTGAACGCGACAATGGTTCTGCCCAAGTTTGAGGTTGCTGCATACTGGAATGAGTCCAGGTAATAGAGTCACTCTTGCTATGTGGTTCATTTCTTCTCGAAAAGTAATTCAGTGCTTACTGAAATGGTATGTCAGTGGTTTTGCAGATGTGTTTGATGTTGATTACTTCATTGAGCAGACTAGAGGTTATGTGGAAGTGGTGAAGGATATGCCTGACGAGATATTGTCTAAAGAGCCCTTTAAGGTTGATTGCCGAAAACGGAAAGGACATTTTGATTATGTTGAAACAGTGCTCCCGGCTCTTTTGGAGCATCACTATATTTCTCTGACACCTGCCATGAGCCAAAGAAAAGATAGGTATTTCCCTCTCATCTGGTTGATATCTAAAATCTGCTTTCTATTTTCACAATTCTCCGTCCGTTTCAAATTATACATGTTTTTGGATATTTCAATGTGAACTACATATGGACCAAAATGAGTGACCAACACACTAGAATGCTTCATGCGATTCAGAAAAAAAGCTAGAACATCTTATATTTAGGAATGGAAGGAGTACCAATTATCATAGGCATGCTTTCAAGTAGTTTCTCTCCCAGATTATGTTGTTCATTGCATGTCAAATTCCTTGAATCATAATATCTGCTATAGTGTTATCTTATGTTTGGATGTTCATATTGGAGGGCTTGGAATTGAATTGAGTCCAATTCCAAATCGATGGGTGTATTGAAATGAGTCTTCAATTCCAAATTCCTGTTTGGTTGTGCAAGATATTGGTAGATGGAATCAAAAAGAGCATCCAGAATTTGGTCATCCCCATGAGAAAGTGCGAATTGGAGAGGGCATCTTTTAGTTGTACTTCAATTCCATGGAATTCGGCTACCAATTCCAGTTTCCAATTCCAAACACAACCAAACAGTAAAATTTGAGAAACACAATTCCAATTCCCAATTCTATGCTCCAATATGAACATCCAAACAGCATAATGTGAAGGATGTATATAATAATAAGGCTGGCAGTGAAGTACTACAGGACTAAAATTCTTATGTAATTGGAATGCAACAATGTTCTCATGCTCTCATCTTATGTACCTAAAAGTAGCAAAATTAACTTTTCTATTAATCATGCGAACTTTTTGCTGTGGTACAGTAGGAGAGTCTCTTATGCTGTTACTTGTATTAATGAGCTGCTTCTTTCCCATACTGATGAATCTGCATGTATTCTTTTTCTCAGATATCCATCATATGCGAAAGCTTCTTACTGCCAAGGTTGCTACAATGCACTCCAGTTGAACAAGAAGGTGGAAGCCAAAGCTCTTGAGCTTCTCCAAGCCATACCCAAACCTTTCTTATCCCTTCACCTTAGATTTGAACCAGATATGGTTGCCTACAGTCGATGTGAATATATTGGTCTTTCTTCCAAATCAATGGAAGCAATTGAAGCTGCACGTGGGCAGGACAGGAATGTATTGATTGGTAATGCTGCTCGTCTATGGAGGAACCGTGGAAAGTGCCCTCTAACACCAAGTGAAACAGCATTTATCCTCCAGGCACTAGGTATTCCTACAGAGACAAACATTTATTTAGCTGCTGGCGATGGGCTGATGGAACTAGAGGGATTTACTTCGGTGTACAAAAATATGTACACTAAATCGTCTCTCCTGACTCATGAAGATTTTGAGAGGATGCATGGAAACACAAAAGCTGCTCTCGACTACTATGTTTCAGTCAACAGTGACGCATATGTTGCCACGTTCTTTGGAAATATGGATAAGATGGTAACTGCAATGAGAACGGTGCAGGGGCTACAGAAGACGTTGGTCTTGAGTAGGAGGGCCTTCGCAAACTACACGGCTGCTGGACTGGTAGGGGACCAACTAGCTAGGGCCATGTGGGATGCTCATCGAGAAGACTATATCATTGGGAGGGGGTCAGCTCTACCCGAACATTGCTTTTGTGAGTCCAAGTTGTAGCGCAAATGTGCCCATGTAACATGAAGGCTACTCTATGCAGCCACCTTTGGATAAGTAGCAACTAATGACAAGTGCAACCAGGCTTTAGAAGAAACTATTCTTCACCATAGTGGACTTCGCAAGTTGCACAATGTCTTGGTTCAGAGGGCACATGTCACTCGTACAGGGGTGCATCATGGATTCATGGCCTGTCTTCCTTCTCCTGGATATTTTTTTCGGTGAGTTCAGTTAGTAACACATATATGTACACACACACTTTCAGTTTACTCTTAGGCTGCTTCGAGGATCATGTAAGAAATAATTGACCTAGAGAATCACTCTGATATATCCTTCTGCAAATCAATATATACCAAGGCCCCAGCTGCTAACATTTGAGGGGTATAGCTAATTTGAAACTTTTATTAATATAGAAAACCAACAAGGGGAGAAATTTCAGGGGTGAATATGTTGTACAATGTTGGAAAATGTCTGCATTGCTAGGTACTATCTACTGTCAAGTGGTAGTGATTTGTGACTTTTCTCATCCACCACTAAGAAATACTCCCTCCGTCCCTAAATATAAGAGGTCTTGAACGGCTAGGATGCCTTATATTTAGGGACAGAGGGAATACCTCATATTAACATTGTTGGTTGTAGAGTTGGAGTCCAGAACCACAAGAAGGCTGGATGCTTATTGTGCATCACGATGGCTACGTGCTTAATTGCTTATTCATTTCTTTAGCTAGGGAGTTGTTTGGTTCTTGATGCCCAGGTCATTTTTGTTTCTAGAAGGAGAATCAGATTTCAACAACCGTCCATCTTGATTGTTTGCAAGTCAATGAGAACAATGTTAAACAAGAAACCCCAAAATGGAACGCATGATGCATTCTGGACCTGTGAGTCGAGTGCATCAATCACCCACTGACTATTGAAACAATAAACTAGGCTTCCAATTGCATGGGTCATATTCGTCATCGCTCCATGCTCTGAGTTGCTAACCGATGTCAGCAGTGGATTAATATTCTACGTCATGGCCAGTGAGCTTAGATTAATTGGTGTTGAGCATGTGGGCTTTTTAGACTGCCACTGGAATGGAAGGTAGATGACAATTGGCAGTTCAGTTGCTCATTTTTTCAGTTATGCCGTTGAAGCAGTAGATGGAAATATAGCCTCCCTTCGTTTGATTTAGTCACAATCCACGAATCGTACTATTCCCTATCCTTTGGGAGGGATATTACTGAATCCACTTGAAGATGTATGTATTGTGTCCATTCGTTCTCCAGATTCCACTTGTCGGTGTGTACATTGACACGAATACGGTCTCTAATGAATCCATTTTCACATGTTAATCAACAATTTGTTTCAGCAACTGGGTCATACTAGTGGCCACAGTTTCCTTAACAATGTTTACGCATTGCGCACCTTGTAAAATACCAATCTTGAAAAAGACGGTGGTAGTACTTCTTCTCTTCTGGCTTTAGACGGATGAGAGTCAGTCATTAGATATCTAGACCTGGTGTGAACGTTCAAGGCTCAAGTCGATGACTTTGAGCCTACAGAGACTTAGTGCAACTTCCTCGCAGTTTCGTCTGTATTTTTTATGGTATTTTGTTGAACGCAGTTGCTTTTTGAATTTTCTTTTGATACACGGGCTTCATGGAAATCTTCTCTCTACTCCAATCAGAAAATTATTAAGAAGGAAATGCAGCAGGTTTGAGCGCATAATTGAGTGTTGGTTGAGCAAATTATCAAGGAGTATCATATAGATGGAAACAAAGATGTCAAGGTCAACTGCTCTACTTTAGCTAGCTAATACTAGTATATGCAAATATTGCAAGTAGAGTGAAGAAATTCGAAATTTGTTATGTATTGTATATACGAAATTAAGGATGACCACGTATATAAGGCCACGTGCAGTGGAGGGTGATTTGAGAGGTGCTTACGAAAAATAAACCAAGTTTTTTCTTAAATACCAGCACTTATTTGTATAGGAAAGGTGTATAGTTAGGCATCTGCCTAGTGTAAATAAGCACCAATGCTTAAACAAAACCCGGTTTAATTTAAGCACCTCTCTAAACTTCTTGCATTGTACTCTCTCCACTCCGAATTACTTGACTCGGATATGTCTAGTTATGGATGTATCTAAACATATTTTCTTATGTAGATACATCCGTATTTAGAGAAATGTGCACCAGTATTTAGATAAATGTTCGCCAACTAATTTGAAACGTAGTCCATATGGAGTGCTGTGGATGGCGCAAAAAACACTCAGATACCCATGGGCCATATGGAGCGTCTACGTACGTATGCTCCATAGAAACCGACTACATATGCACATGTACTTCGAATAGGATCGGCTACGATCAATCACTCTATAACATTTTTTATGGACACACGACACGAGTATAGCCATTTCGTGATCAAGACTTTGTATCTTTTTTTTTTGGGACTGCTTTGCATTGTTCTTCACCGACCGGAGTTTGGAGTACTTGCCAATTTTGGAAAAAAATAAGGCAAAAGTTTTGCCTTTTTTCGCTATCGTACTTGCCAATTTTCGCTATCGGCGTTGGAAATCAACTGTACTACTCTTGCTGTTTGTGCATGCCATCAGCGTGGAAAGGCGGACCATGAAAGCATACCAACGGCGACAATCATCGGCGCATTTGTGTATGGAGTCAGCCACGAAGGCGATAAGTTCAGATGAAGTGGCGACAATCATTGTACTCCGGTCAGTCCTACCTATGTGTTGTCTATTTTTTTCTCAAGTATCGTCTCAAGAAGGGCAGGGCGTTCCTGTAATTCTTACAAACTGGAAGTTGTCCAAATTTATCATACGAGCCACGGATGTTTGTGTGTGAAGGAATCGTCTATGTCTTATGACGAACTGTACTTTCTGCAGTCACACTTTATAATTTTTATCAACGTTTTAAATAGCCCGTTATAACTTTTGGAGAGGCCTCTTGCTAACACTATGCACTTTTAATGCTAAGTTGAGCACGACGCTAATAACCCGTTAAATCCCCTATAACGGTTCTAAAAAAATCCCCCATATAACGCCAAATTTGGAATTATTTAGCCCTCTAAACCGCTACAGAAATAGAAAGGACACAAGTTAGTACATAAAGCCATCCATGTACCTTATTATTTCTTCCTGTTTTTATTATATGTGGCGCATTGATGCAAATCTTAGTTATTGAACTGAGATTCCTATTCAATACTTGGTTTTAAGAGATATATATATATATATATATATATATATATATATATATATATATATATATATATATATATATATATATATATATATATATATATATATGTGGATATGTGGATCAATTATATGTGACATATAATATGATACTTGATTGTAGACTTATTTTTTACAAATTTTCATTACTTAAGAACAACATTATGGGTTAGCTTGGCTATAGCTCCGTTATAGCCTTCCATAGCTTCTGCCGGAACCGACGCTATTTAAAACTTTTATTTTTATCCATCAATTTCTTGCGATAGGCTCAAGAGGAGAGGCATCAATGCGATCTAGGATTCCTCCCTCTTGTCGGCGGAGCTGCTAGTTCTCCCGTCTTCGGCGGCCCTTGGGGTCTCGAAGATGCGGCTGACCGCGATCACTCAGTGGGAAGGATTTCGTTCCTTTTTAAGGTTACTTTGTTTCTTTTTAGATTATTTCGGTGTCTTTTTTATGCTATGGCCGCGATGAAATTCTAAAGTTAGAATAAAGTGCTCCCGTTCTATACTCGCTCCAGTTGTGCACTTAACGTCGGTAGAGGGCGTGTGGAATTTTTTTTTTCTTTTTTGTGAGAGATAGGGGCGTATGGAGTTTTGTGTATGACGGATCTTCTGAGATCCGATCCATTTTTGTGTTCACTCATTTGGTTATAGATTTAAGTTTTTCGATCTATAGTTGTCATGCTTATAATGGTTGTTCTGGTGCGTTGGTCCTTCGGTTGGTTCATTGATTATAGTCATTGTTAAGTGAAACCTATTTATGATTTTTATTACCGTTGCGATTCTTATCATTGATGCATGATAATCGGTTGGCCTTATCGTAGAAAAAAAAACCTTCTTGGGATACTGCCATTCACAGCGTGGTTCAACATGAGAATCTGTGGTAAAAATATATTTGTTTGTGAACTACTCCCTCCGTTCCAACTAGCAAGTCATGTAATTTGGAAGAAGTGGTAATAATAAGCATGTCCACTGTATCTCATTACCATGTGCACGAGGTGGCTGGCTATAAATTAAGGGAAGCTTCACGAAGAAGTGCCCACTGAATTGAGCAGGCCAGTCCCATCCTTATCATCTCTTCTACCCTCTGCAGCTTAGGTAGCCCTCCTAGTCTTGGCCTGGCCACCATAAGTAAGCGGCTACTAGGCGAAAGACACATCGGCGTATCCATCGCTATGAACTTTGTCCTGTCTGCGCGCGCACCACCGGCACGGTGACAAGGCAGCAAGCGTGGATCATCCGAGCGGACGCGGAAGCGGCCATCCTCCTCCGGCTCCAGGGCACCGTCGCGAGAAGAGACGCTCGTCTCCTCCGCCGGCGGAGCGACGACAACGTCGTGACGACGACCATGTTGTTGAGCCGGAGGTCGTCGGGGATGCGGCTGTTGGCGGCGGGACGACGAGCTACGCGGAGTACGAGTCCGCCGTCATGGTGGCGGCGCTCACGCACGTCATCAGATCCGGGCGGCCGGCGGCGGCCGTCACCGTCGGTGCAACCGTGTCCGGTGAGCAAGGTATATTAGTGCGTCGCTCAGCTTTCCCTTGGTGTGATGCTGCCTGTCATCCAAGGAATCTTCGTGTCCCTGTGCTTCCTTTGGTATCTCCCTCTCCTTCTACACGATCCGTATGAGATTCTACATGGAGAACTCTAGATAAGGCGAGATCAGGAATCCTAAAAACAAAGGAGAGGAAATCATATTTCGTACGTACGTGCGCAAGGTACACGTGTCGAGCACTCAAGCTTTGTTTTCGAGCGGATTAGACTTGGAGCTCTCGCAAACTATCCCAAGCATCTTCCTTCGTCTAAGTTGCCCATGTGTCAGTCAAACGTGGCTGGACCATCTTAATCATCCTCCAGCTTGGCAAAATACACAAATAATATGATCACTTCTGCTAATACTATGATATACCCACTCGTTTCTATCTATCGTACAAAGAAGAGTTGTTTCTGTCTGATCTTGACATTGTGTCAACATTCTTGCATGAACCAATGGTTGGAACCAGTGACGCGCCAACACAGCGGTGCTTTGTCCGGGGCGGCGGCTTCCGAGCAGCACCAGCAGCAGCAGATCTCCGGCGAGCGTCTGCGGTTCCGCGGCGTGCGGCAGCGACCGTGGGGCAAGTGGGCGGCGGAGATCCGCGACCCCGTGAAGGCAGCGCGGGTGTGGCTCGGCACGTTCAACACGGCCGAGGACGCCGCCCGCGCCTACGACGCCGCTGCGCTCCGCTTCAAGGGCGCCAAGGCCAAGCTCAACTTCCCCGACGCCGGCGCGACGCTACCCCGCCATGCCATCGGCCAGGTACGTGGACTGCCCGTGATGGCGGGAGGCGCGGCATCGCCGTCGACGTGGCAGCAGCCGCGACGACCCGTGGCGGCCGTCCGTCCGCAGAGCAACTCCCCGGGTGCCACCGGCGGCACGGCAGCCGCTGCTCCTGAAGAGCACTTCCCAGACCTTCTCCGATACGCGCACATACTGCAGAGCGGCGACGTAGACCTGCGGGCTGCTGTGGCTGCCGGGTTAACACCAGGAGAGTCGTCTTCGTCGACACGGGCGCACCACTCGAGGTCACCTCTGCCAGCTCCGCCGGAGGATCGTCGATATGGCGAGAGAAGTGCAGGCCCTGGCGGCTAAGAGCAGCTCTAGCCGCTACTGTAAAACACGCAAAACCAAATAATAACTGTCACTTATCAGCCCCTGTAAAAAAACACGCGGTGCAGAACCCCTGCTCCGGATCCGAACCCAATTTTTTTCAGGCGTCATCAAATTCGACCTGCCGAACGGTACTTCTACAATCTTCGGGAGGGAACCGAGCACGATCCGCACTCCCTTCTATTTTTGGCGGGACGGAACTCACTCCCATCCCTTCCCGCTCCCGCGCCGTAGTCGCGGTCGATCTACCGGCCCAGTGTTCCTGAAGGTAAGGTGCCTCATTTGATTTGCTTGCCTGAAATGTATGTTTCTTTGGTAATGGTCCGAGTTTTGTATTCGACTGGAATGCTCGGTGGTGACTGTGTGGATACTGGATTATTGTATTGCAGATTTTGACACAATCTCAACAAGCGTTTGGTGCTCAAACTCGAGAATGGCCCATATTTCAACCAGGTGGATCTTTGTAATTTGCAAGTACCTGCTGCTGCATTATCACATCATGCGAGGTGTTTGTAAGTGCTGGTTATTATGGTCTTTAGTCATCATTACTGAATTTTAGTGGTTTTCTTAAGTATGGTCAAAGATGATATGTAAATTATTTAGCAACATTTCTCCCCCACAACAAATATATTGATGTGGGCGCTAATTTCTCGAGTAACAAATAATGCTACCGGTCGAGGTGTAAGACATGAACATGTTTAGAGATTTTTTCAAGGCTACTTCTTGCTTTTCGGCAAGATCGTTGGTTATATTATACAATTATATTTTGGATTTGTGATGTGTAAAATTGTTGCACTCAACATCCAGCTAGAACTGATCATCGACGATCTATCTAATTCACCCCTCTACTTACATACTATGTTGAACTCATCGAATAGGAGGCGGACGACACCACACACGACATTGACTTCCTGGCTCTTCCCTACTCCCGCAACACTTGGTACCTCGATCACCCTGCTACAAAGCCAAAAATATGAGAAATCACTTCAATCTAGGTCACAAGTACACTCCCACCAAAAATTTAAGAAAGAAGATATTTAATGAATAAACCAAATCGGGCGCGACAAGGCGCGCCTTCTCCTTTTTCTAGTTAGATTTACCAAAAAGAAATAGTGATGGCCGGCGTTCGAGTCCTAGTTCCGACCGTGGAGTATTTTTTAAACCGGATTCTGTGTACTCATCATCGGCATCCGTGGCATTATCACCATTAGCCTTTCCACTCCCGGCGACTGACTCAGTCAAAGCGCGAGTCAAACGAGCCATTTGATGGTCGAACGAGCCTCTTTCCCACGATTCGGCTCAGGACCGCCGCCGCGGCGATGGGTGGCGGGGCAGCGAGGCCGCCCGCCTAACCGGGCCCGGAGTTGACGAGGCGGCCCAACTCCAGGGGCGCGCTCCGATACCCACGGCCGCCATGCCCAAGCTCACCCGGCGGAATTCCTTGTCTGCTTCTTCTTGACGTCCACGCACACACCGAACTGGACGCTCATCCGGCGGCGGCGGTGCCACGATCCCGATTTGCCAAGCTCATCGCTCAAATCGCTCAACCCATTTGAGCGAACGGGTTTCAACCAGTTTTAGTTGGTGGTTTTAACCCACAATCTCCATTTGGTTCAGTTCAGTTCGGCTGGAAGATCAAATAGGTTTGGTATTAGTCGGGCCTAGAGAGAATCGAACTGGTTTAGTTCAGGTTGGGCTGCCGAATTTATTTGTGCGGGTTTGGTTGAGGTACGGCGTAGGTTTCAAACTATTCTCAGGTTTACGACTGAGACAACGTCACAAGTCACAACGACGGCGACCTCTCCAGCGGCATTATCCATGGGCTGCAAATTCTCACCGTCAGATCCCACCACGCCAAACGGCCGAGATCAATAACCAACACTCTGCCATTATTTCATAAACATCCTCCGATACCCAAATATCCACTCACAGGACAGTGCCACCCAGGCAGGCACTGGCATCTTCCAAAGAGGTGGTAATAAGTCCAAATCACGAGGGTGGGAACGCACAACCACCCGATCTCGCATCCATTCCCCTGGCCCTCTCGATGGTGTTTATGCGATTCGGCCCCCAGCTTATCGCCTCCTCCCTCTCCCGAGCCCCTAAACCCAGCAGAACCCTAGCCCCGCCACCCCTCGCCGCCGCCGCCGCCGCACACCGCCGTTCCCGCGCAGCTCACCTCTCCTTCTCCTCATCCTCCTCCTCCATGGCCGGGGCAGCACCCTCGGAGGACGCGCTCCGCCGGGCGCTGGCGGAGAGGCAGGCGGCCGTGGACGCGCAGGGCGAGGCCGTGAAGGCGCTAAAGGCCGCTGGCGTGAAGGACGGCTTGGACGCGGCCATCGAGGCGCTGAAGGCGCTCAAGGTGGAGGCTGGCACAGCCGCGCGCAGGCTGCAGGCCGCCGTCGGGTTCGGCGGCGGCGCCGCGCGGGAGGAGATGCGGCAGGCGGTTGTGAACACCCTCGAGCGTAAGCTCTTCTACATACCGTCGTTCAAGATCTACCGCGGCGTCGCCGGCCTCTACGACTACGGGCCGCCCGGGTGCGCCGTCAAATCCAACGTCCTCTCGTTCTGGAGGCAGGTGAGTGAGGCCTGGAGCCCATCTAGGGATGTTATGATTTATTTTTCGTACTTGCTTGATTCTTACTGTATGTCGTTAAAGACGGTCGCGCTTGTATCATAGATTCCTAGTCGATGTGTGTAGCAGCTGCGAACGAATTAATGTAAGAGTAATGCTGATTTACCGCGTGCACTGTGGTTTATGTGACCCTCAGGCAGATATATCGTTCCTCTATTCGTTCGTGACTTATGTTTTACTAGCTAACACTCAGTTCCTTAGCTTTTCATTGTACTAGACTACTACTCCCCGTGTTTCACTTAGGAAGCACAACAGTGCTTGTAAAAGTGCATGCTCCTACCAAGCTGTTTTTAGTTCTTACAGATCATTGCATCTGAATATTACTCGATGGTGTTCCTAGAACAAACTGTTTGCTTTGTTAATAATATATTTGTAATTTCTATAAGCTGATGAGGTGTTTTATCTGTATTTCTAGTACTCGAAGTGCTGTATAGCAATCTGTAGTCTATTTGGCAAGTGTGGATGAACAAATATATTATTTTGGTGCAGAATGTGCTCCTGATTAAGGGTTTAATCTTGAATCTGATTAATAGTTCGGAGTGCAGAGATCTCAGTATTTTACCCCCATATTTGATATTGACGCAAATCAGGGATTTGATTTGCTAGTTTGTAGTGGAAAGATTTCTGCTTCTTAAATTATTTTCTGTGTTAGATACCGTTTCTTTCATTTTCGTTAGCAAAGTTTTAATTACTTCCTTTTTTTCCAGCATTTTGTTTTGGAAGAGAACATGTTGGAGGTTGACTGCCCCTGTGTGACACCTGAGGTTGTCTTGAAGGCGTCAGGTCATGTCGAGAAGTTTACTGACCTCATGGTTAAGGATGAGAAGACAGGCACATGCTACCGTGCTGATCACTTATTGAAAGATTTCTGCAAGGACAAGCTTGAGAAGGATCTCACCTTGTCCCCTGAGATTGCTGCCGAGTTTAAGCATGTCCTTGCCGTATTAGATGACCTCTCACCAGAGGAACTTGGTGCAAAGATTAAGGAATACGGGATTGTTTCCCCTGATACTAAGAACCCACTCTCTGCTCCCTACCCATTCAATCTTATGTTCCAGACATCTATTGGCCCTACAGGTCTTAGCGTTGGGTAAGAAGATATGCAGTCACCACCTAATCATGTTCTTTTGTGTTGACTGGCCAAATATACTCAAGTTTGTTTGAACACACAGGTATATGAGACCAGAGACTGCACAGGGTATTTTTGTCAACTTTAAGGACTTGTACTACTACAATGGCCAAAAGCTCCCTTTTGCAGCAGCTCAAATTGGTCAAGCATTCCGTAATGAGGTTTGTTTTCTGTCACACTTTTTTTTTGGTATTAACTGGATTGTTAGTTCCTGCATTTGACTCGTTGCATACTTTGCATGTTAGTAACTGCAGTATAGTTCAGTAACTCGTTGTCCTTTATGTGATGATTCAGCACATAATGTTTGCTTCCTGAACTTAATCAAATGTTCAATCTAACCTATTTTTTTCATGGCATGTGTTCCATCTTGTCCTGGATTACTTCCTTGTGAACATTTCTGCAACATGATTTTGAATGATTTATGGGTGATCTCTATGTTGAGAAAATAAGACGAATTAATGTATTATGCTGCTGTTGAACTACTTTACTTTTGCTTTTGCTACAAATATTTTGTGCAACATCATTTCGGATGAATAATGCGTGATCCTCATGTAGCTAAAATAAAATATGTTCTCTATTTCCACTGCACTTCATGTGATAGGTTCGAATACCTGCATGAACATTTTGATTTGAAAGAAATGTGGTGTTATTCTATCTTTGTAAAATCTCGTACCGCATCAGACTTATATGCCTGGAGAAATTTGACTTGCTAACATCCTAAACATAAATTTAGCACACACTATAATAGTATAATGTTAAGATGGGTTAATTGGCTTTTAGGATTTGCTTAGATGGAGCTCCTTTTTATCTACTCCCTCCGATCGCAATTAATTGCCGCGAGCCCAGTACAAACTTGCACAGCCGTAGCTCACCCTCCGCGTCAATCCTTACCAGAGGGAGTACTAACTATTTCCACTACTTGGCATGCAGATCTCTCCACGTCAAGGTCTTTTACGAGTGCGTGAATTCACATTGGCCGAGATTGAGCACTTTGTAGATCCCGAGGATAAATCACACCCCAAATTTGCTGATGTTGCTGATTTGGAGTTTTTGATGTTCCCAAGAGAGCTGCAACTCTCAGGGGAGTCAGCCAAGTTACTGAAGCTTTCGGAAGCAGTTTCAAAGGTTTGAACATGATGGCTATTTTCTCTTTGTTTCAATCAGTCACTTTTCCTCGTCCATTTTGTGTTAGTGGTGGTTTGATTTCATTTTTAAAACTGATATGTTTGTTTCTTCAGGGAATTGTTAATAATGAGACACTTGGTTACTTTATCGGAAGGGTCTACCTTTTCCTGACTCGTTTGGGAATAGATAAGGGCCGATTGCGCTTCAGGCAGCATCTACCTAATGAGATGGCTCACTATGCTGCTGACTGCTGGGATGCAGAGATCGAGTGCTCCTATGGATGGATAGAGTGTGTGGGCATTGCAGACAGATCTGCATATGATTTAAAAGCTCACTCCGTAAGCATATCACATCCCATGAATACTTTTGCAGACACTAGTTTCAGTTCTGATATGTTGAAATTGGAATTCAAGTTGCTTATTTTCAGCCAATGTTGATCTTGCTTTCCTGAATCCTGATTGCTGTTTCACAGGAGAAAAGTGGTGTTCCACTTGTTGCCCATGAAAAGTTTTCAAAGCCTAAAGAAGTTGAGGTGAGCTATTTATTGTATTTGGTTCTTCAGTATCTTATAGGAATTATTAATGAATGTATTGGATAATTTGTGCAGCTAGTTTATGTTTTATTTTCTCTTGAAGTATAATTTACATAGAGTTCCTTTATGACAACCATGGTTTGATGCATGATAGATCAACTTTTTCCTTGTAATAAGCAAAGCTTTGGCATTGACGTGTCTGTATTTGCGTGCACTTCTTTTTGCTACAGAAACTTGTTATAGTGCCCTCAAAGAAAGACCTAGGGCTTGCTTTCAAGGGCCAGCAGAAGATGGTGGTTGAAGCACTTGAGGTAACTTAGTTTTGCTTTCTTTTGCAAATTATCATGTCTACTGAAGCAGAACTTAATTGTTGACCTTATTCTTGGACAAACAGGCTATGAGTGAGAAGGAAGCAATGGACATGAAAGCTGCACTGGAATCTAAGGGGGAGACGAACTTCCAAGTTTGCACGCTTGGAAAGGATGTGGTGATTACCAAGAAAATGGTATCAATCAGCATGGAGAAGAAGATGGAGCACCAGCGAGTCTTTACCCCTTCAGTTGTTGAACCTTCATTTGGCATAGGGAGGATCATCTATTGTCTATTTGAACATTCGTTCTACACAAGACCTAGCAAATCTGAAGAGGAACAGCTGAATGTCTTCCGGTTCCCTCCTATTGTTGCTCCTATCAAGTGCACTGTGTTCCCGCTGGTAAAGAATCAGGAGTTTGATGATGCTGCCAAAGTGCTTGCCAAAGAATTAACAGCTGCAGGCATATCACACATCGTTGACACAACTGGTACGTGATACAGCATATCAAACAAAACATATTTTGTCTGACCGTTACCTCTAGACGGGATAAGCATCTTATAAACTTGAAGAAATATATCTGCTATATTGCGAAATATATTGTCGAATTTCATCACGGAAGATTATATGCCTGATTACCTGATATTGGATATGTCCAAATCACCATATACCAATAATACTAGAGGTTATTTATGCCAACTCCACAAGGTCACATTGTTTATTTTCTGCAGGTATTTCTATTGGGAGGAGGTACGCAAGGACGGACGAGATTGGTGTTCCTTTTGCGGTGACAGTCGATTCTGCAACGGAGGTGACGATCCGAGAGAGGGACAGCAAACAGCAGGTCAGGGTGGGCATCGACGAGGTTGCATCTGTAGTGAAGCAACTGACAGAGGGCCACAGCACCTGGACTGATGTTGAATTCAAGTATCCCAGCCATATCGGTCCCCAAGGTGATCAGGAGTGAGTTATCCGGTCACAGTTTGAATCTTCACCAGCAAGATCACCCAAGTTGCCAAGTTGATTCAACAGGGCAAACTGTTATACTCCAATCTCCCTATATTGAGTCAATACTGGCGTCGATGCAATTTGAAAGGCAGAGTTATGCATTCATACATGTTAGTACATTACTGTACTGCTTGTCAAGATCTTACCTACTATACATTTTGAGAATGTTTTACCATACAATGGAATTGACACATTGATCATTTACTTAGTTGTAAACCTCTCTTGAGGCTTTCTTAAGGATTAAGTTAAAAGTTGTATTGAAGCTATTAAATTTTCAATCTTTGACCTACTTTCGGCCTCTGCTGTAAAGAGTCAAATCTTTTTCTCGGCGCCCGTGTTTGGAAGTCGTGTAAGGTGGCTCCGGTTCTCCTCAACTACCTGGGTTGGGATTCCTGCTTAACACTGGCTGGGGCATGGATTTGTCGTCAGAAACAGCTTGGGTGACGGGTGCTCCACAGATATGGACCACGCAGCCCAGCCACTGCTCTCCGTGGCGCACAGTGACGACGACGAGGCTGGCGAGTGCAGCACCGTCATTACTGGCAATGGCGCATTATCAGTGCAGCCCCGGCTGGTGGAAACCGGCGCTTCATCGTCGGTCGGCGATGAGCAGGAGGGTGCTGAGGCCAACGAGATGGCAGTGCGCATCCAGCGCCGCCTGGACGTGCTCCCAGGCAAGCCGCACGAGAGCGAACCCCTGAGCATCTTCCGCGTGGCGGGATCCATGCGCGAGCGCAACCGGCACCTCTACGAGCCGCAGATGGTCTCCGTCGGTCCCTTCCACCGGGGCGCCGCCCGCCTCCGCGCCATGGAGGAGCACAAGTGGCGCTATCTCCGTGACCTCCTGGCCCGGAACGCCGACGCGTCGCTCGCGTCCTACGCCCGCGCCGCGCGGGCACTCGAGCCCAGCGCGCGCCGCCGCTACGCCGAGCCCGTGCCGCTCCCTCCGCGGGAATTCGCCGAGATGCTCCTCCTCGACGGTTGCTTCATCCTCGAGTTCTTCCTTAAGGGAGAGGACCGCGCCGCCGACGCGCTCATCGACGCCGCCTGGGCCATGCAGAACGTGTACAGCGACCTCTTCCTCCTCGAGAACCAGCTCCCCTTCTTCGTCCTCGAGCGATTCTACCACATCGCCACCGGCGGCCGCGACCACATCGCGTTCACCACCCTCCTCGCCAAGTACCTCACCGTAGAGACCCCGCAGGACGCCGCCACGGCGCGGGCCCCCGACGGCGAGATCCTCCACCTGTTGCACCTCCACTACCACTGGTTCTTGCCACCGGAGGAACCTGCCGCTAGCGGCAACAACCGCAAGGTCGGCGAGGACGAGGCGTTCGACGAGTGGCTGGCCAAGCCCATGGACGAGCGGTTGCCGTGGCTGCTACCCTCGGCGTCCGAGCTGGAGGACGCCGGGGTCACCTTCCGGGCCAAGAAGTCCCCCCGGAGCCTCGTCGACGTGACCTTCCGCGCCCGCGACGGCGTGCTCGAGATCCCCGCCGTGGAGAGCTACACGAACCGACCCGTGTTCGCCAACCTGCTGGCGTACGAGCAGAGCAGGGGCCGGTGGGAGCTGCAGCGGCTGATGAGCTACGTGGTGCTCATGGCGTCAGTGGCCGCGCATGGGCGGCGCGACGTAGAGATCCTGCAGCGCGCCGGGGTGTTCGTCAAAGGGGATGACGAGACGGCGGCGTTCTACGCGCATCTCGGCGAGCTCTGCGGCGGGGCAGGCGCCGGCACGCCGGGCGTCGCCAACAACTGCTACGCCGACATGTTCAGAGACGTCAGGGAGTACTGCGGGCGCAGCTGGAACCGGCACCGCGCCGTGCTCGCGCACGACTACTTCAGCAACCCGTGGACCAGCATGTCCGCTGCCGCAGCCGTGGTGCTGCTCGTCCTCACCGTCGTGCAGACCGTCTACACCGTGCTCCCGTACTACCACCATTAAACTAGCGTCGATCCATGCCGCATGCACCGTGCACACGATGAGTCAACTAATACTGGTGATAAATAATGTTCGTAACTCAAAATAAATAATGGTAGTGACTATGGAATCTCTAAGATGTAAACGGATATGATAATTTTTACACCACATTCGATTATTGTGAAGCCGTCTTGAAAAATCCAAATCCAAATCTGATTTTAAGGAATCTGACGGATAATAATATCCGGTTTCGAATTTGACATCCAGATATGGTATAGGTTACAGTACGTTAAATAGCTTAGAATATAGATTATCCGAAAATAAAATAGAATTATCTGATGGTTTTAATCTGAATAATCTGGTTTCCTACTGAGGTGTCTAACCTAATAAACCACAAACTGCATGTACCGAGTTGTCGAGTTCGTCTGTTGAAATTGAACAAATTTACTTATGCACGTATGTATCCGATTAATTTTGTTTGTGCTCTGAATCCGTGACCACATATATCGCATCCGAATTCACAAGTAGTCATTATCTATGAATCTGATGATAAAATGTGGTAAGTCATATGATGCAAAATCCAATCCGATCCGTTTACATCTCTAAAAATCATAATCTTGATCTTGAGCCGCTTCCATGCACTCTCTCTGTTCCTCAAAACAACCCCAACCTTTGAAATGTCGCTTTTAGGCCCGTTTGATCCCTGCTAAGGCAAATTGAGAGAGGAGGATTCCTGGGAGCTCCTTGTAGGTGACAATGATGACGCTGGTGATGAGGACTAGAGCGAGCTGGAGCCGTCGCTGACGTGGCCAACCGCGGTGGAGGATGACCAGGGTAGCCGATGTGGGCCTTTTTAACCGTCTAGGTATACTCGTTAGCTGACCTCGTGATTCTCACTCTCTAATTACTCCATCCGTTCCACAATATAAGATGTTGTAGATGTTATACATGTTGTCTAGATTCATACCAAAATAAGTGTACACATAAACTATAATATGTCTATATGCAAGTTTGTACATGTGCATGTGGAAAATGGCTAAAACATCTTATATTGCGGAACGGAGGGGGTATATAACAATGCCAAGCCATTGCCTTGTTCAATCAGCAATTTTGTTGGTTAGTAGGTTACGAAAACATGTATGAATGAAATTGTTTCTATACAACATGGCATGTTTTATCATAGATGAGTGGATAACCCATAAATATGCATCACAAGTTGTTTTGTTGCGGCACGAAAAAAGGAAAATCTTTAAAAAATTCAAAGGATCAATGCATGTAGTTCTAAGTTAGATTATGTAAAATATCCCCGAGGTCGAACATGGTGAAATTTTTTCTTTTGAAATTACGAAGTAGATTTAGAAAGAAAAAAAAGGTTATACAATTCTCGATCATACGAATTAAGCGGCCAAGTTCATATGAATTTTTTTTGAACTTAAGATAAGTTCTAACCGTCGATACTGGAATTCTCTCCGCCAAGTGACTGTCACGAAAAGATCAACCTCTAATACTGTTTTGAATAGACTCATGATGATCCCGAGATGATCTGGCTGATCATGCATCTGTCCCCGTCACACACCGGGCAATAATACCACTAATCTCCCAGTGCCATACGCCACATACACAACACTATAGGTACTTCTAGATGAGAGAGAATGTATACGTAGCCGACGAATCATCCCTAACCCGAAGGACGCCCGGTGCCCAGCTGTGCTCCAGATGGTAGCTACACATCACAAGGACGTACTGCTACCACCCAACCGGTTGCGTCTCCAGAGTCAAGTGCTCCCAAACAATTCTGGAAAATGAGGTCAACTGCCTCACACCGGAGACTGTTGCCGATTAAGGGGGAGCCAAGTGCCAGACGCGTATCTGTCGGAGCTCGCGAGCAAAATTTTAAGATTTTCGCCAAATGTCATCGGCGAGAGTCAGACTGTCAGAGTGGGAAATTCTGCACACGGCGGGAGTTGCTCTAAAAAAAAAATATGGCCAACGGGGAAAGATCCTTCCCTTAACTTTATGTTGTTAGGTAGAAGGTGAGATGACCGGTTTCTGAGAATTCATCGCCGCGGCCTTTTTGGCGCAGCTAGGACTCGAACCCGGGCCGGAGTTGCTTCTAAAAGCTACTACGGTCCGGAAGAAATAATCATACAATCACGATCAAAAGAATCATCTAATCAGGATATATCATATGTTTCACGATGATGACCGTTGTATTGTCCGTGCGATGCCACACCACCTCTTGTGAATACAATCGACACTCCCAGACATACCCGGCCATGCTCTTGCTTTATTCATCGCCATCAATATATTTGTTGGAGTTCGAAGTCTTCATTTGGAATTCGAAGATAGTCAGATTCGAAGACCCTAATCAAAAACCTTTGCAAACAGCCGCCAATTGGATCCTCTCCACTTTCTTTCATTTAAATCGAGTCCTTGAAATAAATTGTATGGACGGACTCAAGGACAAACTCATCTACACAATTTATAATAATTCCTATGCCAAAATCGAGCCAATGTAGCAACAGATGGAGAGGGCAAGCTTACTAAACTAAAAGTAAGGAAAAATCGAGCTAATTTATCTTGAAATCAAATGTGACGGCGCACAAATCGGGGCGAGAGACGACGGGATGCGGCGATGTGAGACAGACAAATCCGGCCGAGAGACGGTAGGGGTTGGCTCCACGGATCAGCTCAGAAACGGTCGGCAACAGCTAGCCCGAATCTCCGCGTCGAGTCGATGGCGTCCACTTTGGTCAACTTGCGGGAATGACGCGAAAAACGACGGGGTGCTTGTGGAGGGCACGATTGACGAGGTTGACGGCGGCGGTGCTTCTATCCATCGTGGAGTCGACGAGGGGCGGCCCAAATTGGTGAGAAAGGTCGGCGGTGGCGCGAATGGTGCACACTAAAATTTCACCCCGTCAAGGATTCGGAGAAATGAGACAAACCCAGAAAACAAGACGCAGCAACTAGACATATATCACGGTTTAGCTAGATTTGAGGATAATTCAAATTATTTTTCACGTTCACCAAATATGCGGAATATGCTCAGTTCATTTTTTTAGCCAAAACCTATAAAAGAGATGCTTTGTGTTTGTTCATGGGGTACCTAGCCAAACGTTGAGCGGGCTCGGGCCTAAAAAAGACCAATCCTAAATATTCATGCCCGACCGACCCAACCCAACCATAGACAAAATTCTGTTTTTAGCAAGCCCGAATCTGGTCTTGAGGAGGTCCTATTCTACGCCTTGTGCAAAGGTAAGCGCAGAAACACGCCGAGCACCCCGCCTACTTTGCCTTCGTCACCACCAACGGCGTCGCCACTCTGTCTCCTCCACCGCCTACTTCTCCCCTAATCCCCCCTGCCTGATGTCGCCACCCGTGGACGGTGGCGCGACCGCCCCTGCCCTCCTCAATCGCCGCCCACCGCATGTTCGTTGCCATCTCGGGCATCTCTCTAAATCCCCTGCACCCGGAACCCTAAGATTTTCGCCAGTGACCACCAGCACCCCACCCCCGAACCCTAAGATCGTCACCGATCTTCGTCTCGATCTCTGGCGGACGATGATCGCACAAATAGGCCAATCCTAGTAACTGTAACAAGAAACAAAAGGGGTACATGTATTGGCGCTAACTGTTGCAACATGTCGTAGAATAGTAATTACCAAATGAGCTAATCGTCGAGCACAAAAGATAGACTCGAGGCTAACTCAGAAATTTCGGACTAGATCGAGTCTGGCTAGTCATAGACAGGTATTCTCTTTATTACTCTTTCCGTATTAAAATATAAGATGTTTTAACCCAAGACAAGATATATCCACATGTATGTATTTTATGTTATTTTGATAGGGAGGGAGTAAATGACTTATGTGAACTGAGGGGCATTCTCGATGGGACACCATCCCGTGGGCCTTGAGAATTTGTACTCTTCCTTTGACTGCAGCACAGCAGCCGTCGATATGCGACCACGCCCACACTGTCCCACTCTACCCCACCTGTCATGGTCCCATGGAGATGCTTCACCGCAACCGCCGACTGCCCGCGAGTCAAACTCCCGACGCGTCTCCGTCGTCTTCTTCCCCCCTCCCCTCTCTGCTTCTCCTCGAATGGTACTACTACTACTACTGCCAATCACTTTCCGCCCCTAGGGTTTCCGGGCCAAGGCCGCCATGGGACCTCCGCGTCCGCTCCTCTCCCTGCCGCTCCTGCTCCTCCTAGCCGCCGCCGCGGGCTCCAACACCGCCGCCGCCGCCTGCAGCACGGGCTGCGACCTCGCGCTGGGCTCCTACTACGTCACGCAGGGCCAGAACGTCACCTACATCGGGCAGCTCTTCGGGTTCGGGGACAACTACCGCGCGCTCGCCGTGTACAATCCAGGGAGTTCCAACCTCGACTACGTCCCCGCGGGGTCCCGCATCAACGTCTCCTTCCCCTGCCAGTGCCTGTCGCGCCCGTCCAACCAGGACGCCACCTACCTCGCCGGCTCCTTCCCGCACCCCGTCGCCACCGGGGAGACCTACACCAGCATCGCCGACCTCTACAACAACCTCACCACCGTCGCCTGGCTGCAGGACACCAACAGGTACCCGCCCAACAACATCCCCAACATCGCCACGGTCAACGTCACCGTCAACTGCTCCTGCGGCGACCCGGACGTCTCCAAGGCCTACGGCCTCTTCCTCACGTACCCGCTCAGGGACAGGGAGACGCTCGCCTCCGTCGCCGTCAGCTATGGCTTCTCCTCCACGGATCAGATGGACCTCATCAGGAAGTATAACCCCGGGATGGACGGCGTCACCGGGAGCGGAATCGTGTATATCCCCACCAAAGGTGATGCGAATTCAACTGCGGGGAATTTGGGTCAATAATCATAGTTTAGCTGAAATGGAGGATGCATTGGGGGTTACTTGCTGGACACAAGTGCGGTATGCAGTTTAGTGCTCAGTTGGATTTCTGTTTGGTGCAAAATTGATCATGGGATTAGTTTTATACTGGGCGCCAGAAACTCTTTTCAGCTAGCAGTTGCTCTTAGCTCCAGCTAGTATGTTATTGTGTCTGTGATTAGCCAATTAACTGACTGAACTGTACTTATGGCACTGACGAAATTGATTGATCTTTTCTCTCCTCTGCATCGAGTGCACAATTTATAGTTGCTCTCTTTGTTACTGATGATTCTGTGGGTTGGTTCATGTCATTTCTGCATCCCTGATAACTTAGTTAGAAAATTGCCTGAAGAAAAACAATTCAAGTGAAGCCATCACTGTATTTGTTGATACCATGTGGTGACAAGGGGCTTCTTACCTCAGTTTGATACATCTATTAATCCTCAAGAAAACAGTTGCTGTATATTATATGCTGTGTGGAATTGATCACATCTTCGTACAGTGTTTTACTCTGCTTGTTTGTTTTTCCAGATCCTGATGGAAGTTATCGCCCTTTGAAATCATCAGGGTAAGAGCTGTTATATTAAATTGTAGCCTTATCCACTTCAATTGCACTACTGTTGGCCATGTAATGTTTATTATTACGACGTTGTGCTGATAAGTATCCTCATCTTGTGCAGTACAGGAAGCCTCTGTCCTTTTGCGAGCTAATTATTGCTCAGCGTTAAGGTTTTTGGGAACGAAAACTGGATGCCGTGGATTCTTGTGAGAGAACTTTGATGTTTATTGATGTTCAACTCTTAAAACCAGGAAAAGGAAGTTCGTCAGGAGCAATAGCAGGAGGTGTTGTGGGTGGTGTAGTTGCACTAGTCCTGGCTGTGTTGTTATTCTTGTTTTATAGGCGAAGAAAGGCGAAACGGAACACACTGCTTCCATCTTCTGAAGAGTCTATCCGGCTAGGTAAAGATAAGTTTTTTATGGATTCTGTCTATGTCTTTGACCTGAGAGTTATTACTGTAGCTTCTTTTGTTGAAAAACATTTGCATGTCCCGATTTCACTACTGAAAGTTAATTTGGTACCCTTTGTTCATCTCAATAACGTTCTACTACGAGGGTTGGGTGGTTTGAAGAAATGCTTGTATCCTGCGAGCAATGATGTTCGTGTTCATGAACTTGTATATATGGAGTGAATGGAGTATGATACTTATGAGTTATGATTATGACTAATAGTCGGGGGACTCTAATTGTAACGAATGAGCTATGTTTGGGACATGTAACTGTGGTTAGAGAACCTTGAATTATGCTTCCAGTTTTCCCTTCCCCTTAACGGTCATTGACGAATGTAACGAAATATGGCTTCTACTATTTCTGAACTATTATCCTTTTTGTTCCAGCCAGTATATCAATGCAAAAAGTGACACCATCGACCACTCAAGCTGATGGAGCTTCACCAGCTGCTGGCATAACAGTTGACAAATCAGTGGAGTTTTCATACGAAGAACTTTTTAATGCTACAGAAGGCTTTAACTTGATTCATAAAATCGGACAAGGTGGTTTTGGTGCTGTTTATTATGCTGAGCTTAGAGGCGAGGTGAGTTCAATATTTTTTTCTCCATTTGCATTTTAGAAATCCACATGCCACAAACATGTACTTAATTAAGGGCTTGATCGATGGTGTAGGAACATAAGCTATGATGCTCCATGCAATATTGCATTATGATCATGCAACCTCATGATATAGTCTTCATTTTAAATGACTTGCTTTGTTTCTCTTGTATTGTCCACTTTTCAGAGAGCGGCCATAAAAAAAATGGACATGCAGGCTACTCAAGAGTTCCTTGCTGAGTTGAAGGTTTTGACACATGTTCATCATCTGAATCTGGTTCGTGATTCTTCTGTTTATTAACTAAATAATATTTTTCGTTAATGGAATAATAATATAGTTCGTCATAGAAATAATCTCACTAATCTTTTGTCAAGTTAATATTAACCTTTTCGGTTTCATTTCAATGTTTGATTTCATGCAGGTGCGCTTGATTGGTTATTGCACGGAGAGTTCTTTGTTCCTTGTATATGAATTTATTGAGAATGGCAACTTAAGCCAGCATTTGCGTGGAACTGGTAATGTCATGCCTCTCAAAATACGCGCTCTCTCTTTTCTGTTGCTTCCGCCAAAATTAATCTCAGGGCATTTGTATAGGTTATGAGCCTCTGTCCTGGGCTGAAAGAGTTCAGATTGCACTAGATTCAGCAAGAGGTCTTGAGTACATTCATGAGCATACTGTTCCAGTCTACATACATCGCGACATCAAATCCGCAAATATCTTGATAGACAAGAATACCCGTGCAAAGGTAGGAATGATTCAAGGAGAATTCATTTATATGTTATGTCTATTCTTCATGTTATAATTATGTGTATATTTCAGGTTGCAGACTTCGGTCTAACAAAACTTACAGAAGTTGGCGGTACATCCTTGCAAACGCGTGTTGTTGGTACATTTGGTTACATGCCTCCAGAGTATGTGTCCTGAACATTTAGGCTATGTTTGGTACCAAAGTATTTTTGAAGTATATTAGAAATACTACAGTTTTTATAAATACCACAGTTTAGAATGCTTCGATGTGTTTGGCGATGACTAGAAACTCTGGTTTTAATACTACAGTATCCCTCAAACTGTGGTATTTTTGAAGTATTCTAAAAACAGGTCCGGACCTCTTTTTTCTAAAACGGAGAAAGAGAAGAAGATGCATGTGTGCGCTTGTATGATGAAACGGTAGAAAACAGCACTTTACCAAACGCCTCATAGTTTTTGCTAAACTGTGAAATAATGTCGTATGATGAAACTGAAGTATTTCTTTGCCAGGCACTTCAATACTTCAGTATCAAGACACTGTAGTTTACAAAAAATGGAGCTCCCAAACTAGGCCGTAACTTGTTTCTGTGCTAATCTCAGAGGACCCCCATTTGTGATGAATGTTGACATTCATGGGAAATGGTGTTTGCAGATATGCTCGATACGGTGATGTTTCTCCTAAGGTTGATGTCTATGCCTTTGGTGTTGTCCTGTACGAACTTATTTCTGCAAAAGATGCCATTGTCCGATCAACTGAATCTGCTAGTGATTCGAAGGGATTGGTTTATCTGGTAAGTGGGCCGCCCAACTATAATTAGTTTACTTTTTGCTCTCGGTTCTTTATAAAACTGCTAGGGTACCTGTTCCCTGCGTGAATATGCTCGATTACTTCTTATGACATCAGTTAGTTCCAGACAATAGATAGTCAAGCATCTTTTTTTATCAAATACTTGTGATTTTGAAGCCACATACATGCTTTGGGTCATTGCCTGTTTCATGACTTTCCATACAAAAACTGTGTAGTTTGAAGAGGCTCTCAACGCACCGGATCCAAAGGAAGGTCTCCGGAAACTGGTCGATCCGAAGCTGGGAGATGATTATTCCATCGACAACATTCTTAAGGTTAGACTGTTAGAGAAACGTACCCAGGCAGAGCAATCCCGTCACACACCTTGCTTCCCTTGCACCGTTCAGTATACACCAGGATAAAAACACCTATCACCTTGTGCTTGCAGATGACGCACCTCGCAAACGCATGCACGCAGGAGGACCCCAAGCTGAGGCCCACGATGAGATCCGTGGTCGTCGCGCTAATGACACTCTCCTCGACGAGCGAGTTCTGGGACATGAACGCGCTCTACGAAAACCCGGGCTTGGTCAACCTCATGTCCGGGAGATGACCTCCTTTTGCCACATGCCTGCCCTGGCATTGTACATCGGGGCACATTTCATTTCTACAGTCTACTCTAATGCCGGACGATTCGTCAATTATTTTGGGTATCTACGTGTAAGAGTTTCCCCCTTTGGTCTAGATAATTGTGTGTCCGCATTTATCGTTTTATTTTCTTCGTTTCTTGGAGACCTTGGCACTACTGCCTGCGTGAGTTATACGTAAGTGTAATATAAGTATGTGTTTATTTTTCACATGGCAATGGAACTAGGCTCTCCCGTGGATCGGAAACAGCAGGACACTATAGGATATAAGTAGAGATGTTGACAATTCCTCCGTTGTGCTGCTTGCTCCAATTACTTGTAGTACTAGCAGCCAAGCACGTCGGCAGAACGTGTGATATTAGGGTCCCTGCGTGGAGACTGGAGAATCAAAGATGTACACTGCTACTCGCGGGAACAGATAGCAGATTAGCCGCAGCAGCTTTCAATTTTTCCAGCGAATCGAACAGGTATGATGAAAATGACAAGTCAGGATGCGATTGCTTGGTGGAACGGGATCGTTAGGCTCTGTTCGATGCTGGTCGGCGTGATGTGTTAGGGTGACAGCGCTGTATACTAAGTTGGTTTCAAATAATGAAGTGATAGAAATTGTGCATGGGATGTTGATATGGCCGAGTTGGTCTAAGGCGCCAGATTAAGGTTCTGGTCCGAAAGGGCGTGGGTTCAAATCCCACTGTCAACACATTTAATCCCCTACTTTTTTTATTTTTCTGTCCGCTCAACCCTTAAGAAGTTCCACGCGATACATTCTAACGCGTGGAGACCACGAATTATGATACTAGCGCTTGCTCGTGTGTTAGTTAAGGTTGGTTTGCGTCCGCGTCATCATGGATTTTTCATTATTGTGCACAGCCAGATGCAGCTGGTTGTTAACAACGGACAATGACCAATTTAATATTGTCATATGCTCTCTTTGTATAAACAACTAAACTTTAGTGATTAGCTTAATCAAACATGTGTTTCTTGTTAAAAAAAACATCAAACATGTGTTTAATCGAGTAACCTAAACTGAAATACAAGCAACAACAAAAAAAGGATACAATATGAAGTCACATCAAGGTCATCGAACTCGTCATCTATGCCTTCATGTTTTGTATATGGACACGCGTCTACGCAGTTTTTTTTCGAAATTGGGGAGTTACCCAGCCTCTGGTCGAAGAGATCCATATGATATTTATTTTATTTATTCAACATAAACTGATAAAAGAACTTTACAATGAATGAACATACAAGTCGAAGTCGTCAAACAAAGAAAGACACCACAACTAGCACAAAAAAAAAAGGATCTTATGCCCCGGCCACGGCCATCGCCGGCTCACTGGCCAATTTCAAAGATAGCGTCTTGTCTCTTGTGCACATTCTATTGGAGTCGACTCCGCTATCATCTACGATGTGTAGATTGAAGCGGAGACCCTCGCCAGTCCTGCCATCGACGCTGCCACGACGCCAAACATCATATCACCACTCTCCACGCGTCCACCATCAAGCGTCCGTCATCGAGCATCCATTGTGTTGTGCCACGTCGCACGGGAGTGACATTAAACGAGGGCAGTCAGGACATCACAATTGCCGATACTACGTCCAAGCTACCAAACAAATATCCAACTCGATCCAAATTTCTCTTTCACATGGTTCATCTCTCGTGCACAAACCTCCAGCGGCCGGTTAATCCAACCCTTCTTCTAGAAAGAAAAGCCGGTGTGAACCGTCTCGCCCGCGCCGCGTTCAGATCACTCCCCATGGCCCATGCCATGCCACCACCACCAGGCCAGGCAGCGGAAACGCAAGCGCTGCCGTAAGCACCCGCCGCCACGTGGCCCGACGCCACACCCTATAAATTCGGCCACACGAACTGTACTCCCCCGCAGCTCCTCCGCGGCTCCGCCCCCTTCCAATCGCGGACTGCCGGTCCTGGTACGCATCGTCGTCGTCCCTCCTCTCTTTTCTTCCCCTACCTTCGTTCCCGCGCATTCATGGCCGATAGTCGGTTAGGATAGCGAGCTCTGGCCTCTGATTTATCATCCCTGCATCGATTGGTTGGTTGATCTGCTGTATCTTTCACTCTATCAGCCCACCGGTATAGCTAGAGACGATTTCGTCCATAGAATAGAGATCACTTATCAATTCTTGTCATGCCTTCCTCCTCTCGTGCTATCTTTTGTTCTTGGTAGTATTTGTTTCTTGCTATATTTACGATCTACGCACATGGGGATGTTTCTGGTTCCAGATTTGGGAGCTCGTTGTGTTGTGCGTCACTGATTTTATTTAGCCTCGTCCCCTGCTTATCTTTTTTCTTTTATTATTTTATCAGTGGTCGAAAGAGGTTCAGAGAGAGAGTCTGGGTGCTTGACCATATCTAGTTCCTCAATTTAGTGATGATTTCTGTGTGGGCAAATTAGTCAGTCGTCCTCCCGATGCTTACGTGAATACTATTTATTTCGGTAACCTATGAAACATGCCCTCTTTTTTCAACATAGGGGAAAGAAAACTACCTAGAAGTTGATGTAATTGTTTACTATGGTTGTGCAACAGTTTGGATCTTGTGCTGTCGAGTTGCTCAAGTACAGATGTTGATGCTGTCTTTCTCAACTTGCTTAATAAAAAAGTTTCTGTTAAAGTTGCTTTCTTGCTCTTTCGATGGGATATACCTGGGAGCTTTTCAACCTCTCGCATTCCACGTACAAGATATTGAATAGTTTTGATTCAGTGTGAGCATGTGGCTACTAATGGTTGTCCTGAATCAATATCTAAGCACCATGAGTTTATACTGTATGCCCACTTCCAATAGAAGTTGCACCTGAACTCAAGAACATACGTACGTGCGCACTACATAGTTATATACATATGTTTCCTAAAAAACAGTTAATACATATGACAAAAAAATGAAATAGATTATTGTGAAGTAGTTTTATGAGGTGCTGTTACCTGAAGGTTCTCTGATTCTAGTTGCTCTTGCTATAAACGCTTTTGTCAATCAAATATAGCAAAGATAGGCTTAGTATATTGCTGGTTTGATTCTTTTTGGAGGAAATCATATCTGATAGAGAGGCTCCACTTTTGCAGCTGATAACAAGATGAAGATGGCTTTATCTGTTGTGCTGCTCATTTCGCTCCTATCTGCTATCGCTCCCCTACCCTCTGAAGCCCTCAATGTGAGAGGTCATCTACTGAAATCAAAGACGTTCCGTTCTCCGCCCATCTTATTGGCCCCTGGATCAGTCTCAAACAAGTACTACGCTGATGTCGATTTTCCCCGAGGCCACCTTGCCATAAAGAGCTTCGATGCAGAGGTTGTCGATGAGGACGGCGTCCCTATACCGCTCCATGAGACTTACCTGCATCACTGGGTTACAGAACCATACTATGCTTTGAAGAACAGTCACAGCGCTGAGTCGCAAACGCTTCCCAAGGGGGTGCTTGAAAGGAATGATGGAGTGTGCAAGACCACACTAGGCCAGTACTTCGGCCTTGGTTCCGAGACTCGCCACACCGCCACATGGGTCCCTGATCCTTACGGAATAGAGATTGGCAACCCGGAGAAGGCCCCTGAAGGTTATGAGGAGAAATGGATGCTCAATATTCACGCCATCGACACGAGGGGCGTGCTAGACAAGCCTGCCTGCACCGAGTGCAAGTGCGACTTCTACAACGTTACTATCGATGAGTATGGGCGCACGATCTCAAAGAACTACACTGGTGGGTTGTTTTGCTGCTATGATAAGACACAGTGTCAGATCAAAGAAGGGTTCAATGGTGGCGTGCGGAAGCTGTTCTTGCAGTACAAGGTGACCTGGCTGGACTGGAATGATGCGGTGGTGCCTGTCAAGATTTACATATTTGACGTTACCGACACCGCTCTGCTCGATGGAATTCCTGAACATTCTTGCAAGGTATGCAAATAGAACTTCACATGAGGGAACTGCTTCGGATTTTGAGAACTCTCGTATTACTTCAAATGCACAATCTGATGTCCTTAATTATTTAGTATGTTTGTTTATGATTTAAGTCGTTGATTTTACAGGTTGAGTATCAAGTCGAGGAATGCAGTGCGGTAAACCGAGCCAACAATGAATGCATCCATGTTAAGACCGTTAGAGCGGTTTTACCGCGTGGAGGAGATATCGTGTATGGTGTTGCACACCAGCACTCTGGAGGCATCGGTTCCTCATTGCATGGCCAGGTAACGGATTAGTACCCTAATCTCTTACATAGTTCCAGGTTGTGTTTATGCACTGCCCGATGTTACTTTGAGGGGAAACACACAATACTGCCTTACTGAAACACGAGGACCTTAATTATATCATGTTCTTGGCAAATGGAAGCCTAACTTGTGAGGTACATTCGACTTTCTACAGGACGGACGCCTTCTATGCGAATCGCTTCCGACCTACGGAACAGGGCAGGAGGCAGGGAATGAGGCGAACTACATCGTCGGCATGTCGACATGCTACCCTAAGCCAGGATCCATCAAGGTCAGCGATGGCGAGGTGCTGACCGTCGTCTCCAACTACAGCAGTGACCGGCAGCACACGGGCGTCATGGGCCTGTTCTACATCCTGGTGGCCGAGCCACAGCAGCCGTCTCCTGCGCCATCCCTCTGCTTCAGTTTCCCAGCCAAATGTGAGTTCCTCTATAGCTTGGCATTTCGCACTCACATTGCAATCCAGGAACATACTAACATTGCTGCAGTGAGAACTCTGGAAACGGTAAATGTGCATACCATTTTAAGCCAGTGCTGACATCTGTTTTGTGCTTGTGTAGGGTGCTTACCAGCATGGATTTCCAGCAACATGTGAAGAGAAGACCCTCATATATGTACATCATCTCTTGATGAGGTGCAATGTAATTATGCGAATGGTGATTCCTGAAGAAGCTGAATGAATAAATCAATCATCATAGTTACTTTAGAAAATTGCTGGGTTCTAGTCATGTATAGGTATAGCTCATAATAATATACGCAACCCCCACACAAAAAATAGTTATATACACAGAAGGGAGGAGTGAGTTGCAGGTTGTCATTTCGATGAGCCATCAGTTTCTGCTGACCTGTAATTGATTATCAGTAGTAGTGTATTGAGCTGAGATGTAAGAGTTCGTCATTAGCAGAAGAAAATATCGGCATCGATGTAATAGTAAGCAAAAGCTGCACAATCTCTTGTACAAACACCTTTGTGCAGTCTTAACTAGTGATATACTGGTGTGAATATATAACACATGTCCCCTAAAAGAGCTAAGCCGCCTGGGATTCCTGGCTTGTGAAGGCATACACGTGTTAAAACGTGCTTGGTTGCCTAAAGTCGGTTAAATTCTGGTCTTCTCGCAGATGATCGGCTGAGTCGAGGCACGTCGGTTTGGTCGGTCGGTTCGGTCTCCTGCCCCTTCCCCTACACACCACACCCCTCCCCTCCCCCTTCCTTCTTCCACACCCCAACGCCGGCAGCGCCACCGACCCCAACGGAAACCAGCCGAGGCCACGCCACCCATAGAGTTTGGAAGCCTCGCCGCCTCCCCGCCCCGCCAAGTATATATACTATATGTGCCAGGATGAACTAAGGATTTTACAGAAGGGTAATACGCATCAAAAAATTGATAGCTTGGAATTCTTCGATCCAATGATCACGCTATTCATTGGCTAGCTAGGGTGTGTGAGTATTTAGTTAGCAGTGTGTGGCGTTCTGTTGCTCCGGATTGCATCCGAGAAGCATTCCGTAACGACTTTTTTATCATTGATCAGTAAAGTCCATGGGTTCTCTCAGAAAAATACTTATTAGCCCATCAGACATACCCTGCGGGTTCGTGCCTGACGTGTGCAGTGTTTATTTGATTTTCCTAGGCATTGTGCTGCAGGAATTCAGACAACGAAAATGACACGCAGCCTTAACGCCCAAGCAACTAACAGACCGTCATCCCATGCGTACCAATCTCTCAGTGACGCAGCTGGAGTCCAAAGTCTCCATATGTTTTGGTTCCTGCCGCCGTCACAGGACCGTGTTGATATGTGCATGCACACGCAGACGCAGAGACGACAGGCGCACACCAATCGGTTCCCATTGGTACTGAACCAGTGGAGGTGCAGGAAGAGTTCCCTGAACATAACGTATAGAGCTACAGAACCACGCGTATAAAGGGTAATTAATTATATCTTAGCTACAATAAGACTCTCGTGCTCATTTTGTACTGTGATTCTTCCTAGACAGTGACCAGACCCCGCAGATATGGCCCCCGTACAGAGGCATGCATGGCAAGGAGCAGGAGCTCCCACGTTAGGCAGGATAATACGTGTGATTTATGTTTTGTGCTTATGTAGGGTGCTTACCGTCATGGATATCGACCAACATGTGAAGAGAAGACCATCATTTATCATCTCTTGTTTAGGTGCAATGTAATTATGCGAATGGCGATGCCTAAAGTTACCCATGGCTTTCTGTTTACCGATGGCATACACTCCCTAATGCCGAGGGTGTGCCAAAGGCCGTCGGCAAACAGAAAACCATGGGCACACTGCTGTCGTCGGCAACACACAAGCTGTCGGCATATAGCACTTGCACCGATGGTGGCCGCGGCATATAGGCCTGCCACGTGGTCCTGCAGTTCGGAGCGTTAACGGGAGCCTAACGCCGATACATGTATGTCGAAGGCCGATCCTCGACATATTATGCTTTCTTTTGAATATATTTCCCATGACTATATCATCTAAGATGACATGATGAGATGTTTTTGTCATTTTTTGAAGTTTAATGCTCACCTAAAAAATACCACCGGTCTACCCCTTTCGGTGTCGGTTAACAGTTTAGGGTTTAGTCGCTAAGTGGTCTTCGGAAGGTCGGAATCGCATAAAACTTGCAAAGAGGCCTGATATGTGTATACAATGATGGTGGGAGGTGGAATGAGGCAATATCAAACTCACAAGTGTGACCGGCTTCACCAACATCACTTACTCCATAGAAAGTTTCTGCACTTAGAGGTGGAAGCCCCGCTTCAGGTCAACATGAGTAAATCTTGTGATAACCTGGGGGTAAATTTGGGTTTTCGATGTTCCTATCGTCTACCGTAACACAACAAGTAAAAATCCGATCGGTCTACCCCTTTCGGCGTCGATCAATGACTTAGGGTTACCCGCTAGGTGGTCTTCGGTGGGTCAGAATCCCACAAAAACTTGCACAGCGTCCTAATATGTGTGTATAATGGTGGTGGAGGTTGAACGAGGAAATATCAAACTCGCAAGTGTGACCGGCTTTAACAACATCTCTTACTCTGCAGGAAGGTTCTGCACTTAGAGGTGAAATGTCCCACTTGAGGTCAATTGGAGGGAATTTTCTGATAATTTGAGCTAAATTTTGGATTTCCATGTTCCTATGGTCTATCCTAACATAACCAAGTAAAAAAATAACCCATCCGTCTATCCCTTTCAACGTCGGTAAAATGAGTAGACTGCGCTGGTCAATGGTTAAGCTTTACCCGCTACCGCTAGGAGGGGCTTTCGAGAGTCAACATCCCACCAAAACTTGCATTGTGTCCTAGCATACACTAGTGGAAAACGGACCTTTGGTCCAGACTTTTAGTCCCGCGCGCGTTTGCGGCTGGTACTAATATGACATTAGTACCGGTCCAAGCGGCCGGACAGGCGAGGGGCAGCAGTACCGGTCGGTGAGGAACCTTTAGTACCGGTTGGTGTAACCGGTTAGTACCGGTTGGTGTAACCAACCGGTACTAAAGGGTTGGGGGCAGCGGCTGCGGTGGGGGGCCCCACGGCGAGGACCTTTAGTGCCGGTTTGTAATGGTTTGTATTACAAACCGGTACTAAATGTCCATCTTTAGTATATAGCATCTCCCACCCCGAGCCACAGCACCATTTTTCCAGCTCGAGCATACTCCATTTTTGCTCTCTCTTTCCTCTCCCAAGAGCTCTAGTTCACCACATTTTTCTCCAACATTTGTCTAGATTGGTGGCACCTACCTATATAAGGGTTAGCACCTTTATCTACTCTTCCGGCATTTCTAGTTTAGCTCCTTTTCTTGCTAGTTTAACTCATTTGATTTTTGTAATGTAAGCAAGGTGTTTGATGAAATGCCTAAGTTAAGAATTTCATTTGTTTTATATGCATTTTGAGTTCAAACTAAAGTATGATTTGTGGTTTTTTATAGTTTTGTCATGTCCCCTTCCTCACCGCCGTCGATCTCCCGCGCCGCCCCGTCGCGGACACCACCTCGGTGAGCCTCTTGTTTTTATCTTTTATTTTAAAAAATGTTAGTTATATAATTATTACTTGTATAATTTTCTTATTTGTATAATTTTTTGTATATAAAGTGTCATTGTTTTGACATCTGTCCACACCGGCTCTCGTCCGCTCTATTATTCGGATGTGGTACGATTGTTTGTTATAAATATATTTGTTTAATTTCATGTTTATAACAATTATACCGACCAACTTGACTTAGATATATTTTTATCTAGGAGGTAGTTGAACCGGAAAATCCAACCGACCCTATTGTCGAGTTTTTTGTAAAAGAAAACAATGATTTGAAAGAAAATTGAAAAGAAGTGAAGATCTTCGTATCGAAGAGAAGATGAAATGGGAGTTAAAGATTGCCGACGTCGTCGATGATAACGAGATCAAGATGGAGGCAATGCGCTTGGATCACGAGATCAAGATGAATGCAATGCGCTTGAAGCTTAAAAAGATTAGAAAATATAAGATTAGAAAATATGTCATTAGTCAAGAGGAATGGTATCATTATGTTGTTGATTCAATAATTACGTTAGTTGTGATTTTGATCGCATTTGTCGTTGGATTTAAATTCTTTAGCTAGTTCTATGTTAGTTTCAATTAATGAATGTTTATGGGAACCCAGCGCGACTCCATCTCCCCGGAGCGCGAGTCCACCCCTGCGGGAGTCCACCCCGGTGCGTGCAGAGAGTCCGCCCACCCGCAATAGGTCCTTCTCAATGAGGCAGAAGATGCTTGTCGGTGCGTCGAGTGGTGCTCCAAAGGACACCTACAAGTACGGGCCTTCGTTGAATCCTCTTCCGGTGTTAACTTACCACCGGACCGTTGAGGAAAATGCTCCCTTGGTTAAAGCTCACAATGACGCGCACTTTGCGAAGAAAGTCCCCGAGCCAAAGCAGGTACTAAACCCTAAGGGTGTTAAACACTTTTTAGACATCGTATGTGGTCCTGACCGTAGAACTTTGCCTGATAACTATGAACGCTCTATCTCAAAGAGTTTTGACCAAGAAGAAGAGAATAAAAACAAAAGGTTCGCTGCAAAGAAGAAGAAGGCGAAACAGGTTCCCCAGCTCGGAGAACAGAAAGTACAGTCGGTCGCCCGGCTGAAGGTACAGACAGACATGCGTCCCAACATTGGGCGTCTAGAATTTGACGCACTTTTCCCCAATACGACTGGGCTAGCACGGAAATTTGTCAACGGGGAAGATCTTCTCCCTCCTGATGAGATGGTGCGTCTACAATTTCAAATGCGGAAATTGCATGATTGTTACAAGAAACGCTCAAAGCAGGACCAAACAATGCTTTACGTGACATACAGGGAAGACCAATTCTTCATCAACAACGAGATATTGGTCGAATTTGAAGAATTATGGCAGTTATACAACCGGCGTGCTCTCAACGTAACTATCATGAGTTGCTATGTTTTGTAAGTGATTTTTCTAAGTCTCTAACTTAGCTTGTAATTATCCTCACTAGCTGTGCCTGTAATTATGCTCACTATATTCTTTTGTATGCTATTATATATGTAGGTGGATGGTTGTAGAGTGCAAAAGGAAAATAATCTATGACGTTGACATTGGGTTCATTGACCCATTTATCGTTAACTGCAAAAACTTAGAGCGGAAGCCCATGGACTGCGAGGGGCCATTGTTGAGGTCGCTATTGAATCAAACTCAGGCGTCAGATATACTTCTTCCTTACAACTTCAAGTGAGTGTGACTGTCTTGAACACATTTCTATATTGCTAATTACTAGATGTTAAGTTTAATTGATTAGTTATATGCATGCCTCACTATATAAACGTGTGCAGCTACCATTGGATTCTACTGGACATTTGTATTGACAAGGGAGTAGTTGAAGTCCAAGACTCATTAAGCAAACCAAAATCAGACTATCAGGACTTGATTGACATGCTTCAGAGGTAATTTCAATCATTACTGCACTATATCGACCTTTTTAATCCATTTCATGATATTAAGTAATCAATAACTCATTTATTCATTTTCTTTTACGAGTAGGGTTTGGAAAATATTCATCCAGAGAGAGAGGGGTGAATGGAAACCACAGCTGACTATTAAACATATCCCGGTAAGTGTAGTTAGTCTCTTTAATTCATCATCATTTTGGATTATTATTTAATTAATTTATATTCTCGTAGAGAACTTGAAGCAACACCCGGGAAATGAATTACTCGGGAAATGAATTATGTGGATTCTACGTCTGCAAGTTCATGAGGAACTTGAGCGTTGAGCAGGCGTCGCGTGAAATAAGAATGGATGTGCGTGTGACTGTCTTGCACTATTTTCGATCTTATGATGATTTGATGTATATGCACACAACTAATATATTCATATTGACCTCTTTTAAAGTTTAACGACAAGCGGCACGCCATCCTACCACATCAGCGCGTAGAAGCAATTCAAGAGGAGTTGGCGGGATTTCTTCTTGAGGAGGTCATGCATGTAAAGGGAGAATACCATAACGAGAAATATAGCTATAATGACTGAAAGAAACTAACGACGTAATGAGGAGGATGTATGTAATTAATGGGATCTCTATATACCGGATTGTATATATATGTATGTAATATGTATACCTTAATTATATTATATATGCATCAACGTTTACCGTATGTATTAGCGTAGAATACGTATATGAAAAGTATATTATGTATGCATCAACGTGTACCGTATATATATAATACCGTATATATGGAAACGAAAACAGGAAACAAAATGGAAATAAAATGGAAAAACAGGAAACGAACAATAAATTGCAAAACCCCTAAAACCCTCAGTACCGGTCGGTGGTGTTACCGACCGGTACTAAAGATTCTCCGGGCGAGCCCGTGCTCCGCGCCCACGTGGAGACCTTTTAGTACCGGACTATGCACAACCGGTACTGATACTGGGGGGTTTTAATCCCAGTTGCGCAGTATCGGTTGCAAAACCGGTACTAATGCCCATCTCGGACCGGTAGTACATGTCCGTTTTCTACTAGTGATATGTATAGGTCGGAGGTGGAATGGGGCAACCGACATCACCTACTCTACAAGAAGGTATACACTGCGTCAGCAACTAACAGACCGTCATCCCATGCGTACCAATCGCTCAGTCACAGGACCGTTTTGACATTTGCATGCACAGCCTTCTTTTTCCCAGGTTTTTTTCACAGGCTCTTTAAAAAAAAAATTGTACTGAAGCACACACACATTGAGCCAGTGATGCACGCGTCTAACTGATAATTAGTTACACCTTGGCTACAATAAGACTCTCGTGCTCATTTTGTATTGTGATTCTTCGTAGACAGTGACCAGACCCCATGGATATGGCGCCCCTGCTGAGGCATTAATTCATGGCGAGGAGTAGGAGCTCCCACACGTTAGGCAGGAGCGTAACCAACACCACATCGTTTTCGCTCCGTGCCCACACGATGTGTTAGTTTTCGGTCGCATGGATTTTGCTTGCCTTTCTAGTCGACCTGGAGTTGGACGGTGCTAAGCTCTATTAATTTAATCATCATGGATTTGTGTAGACTGTATTGGACGGAGCCAGGATGTAAACGAATCAGACAGGATTGGATAATGCTTTTTCATATTGTTTGTCTTATGGAATGAAGATTGAGCAGACTTGGATCGGAAGCTAATAAAAGTATCTAACGAGGAATCACATGAATCATATGGTAAAAATGTGATATAAGAACTTTTTTTTATATATATAAAGGTGGTCGTATCCACCGCCCGAATAGATAGAAAGAGTTGACCCAGTTTATAAGGGAAACCGGGTCCAAAAACCATACAATCTGTACAAAAGAATGACACAAACGAAGCGACATGCCGCCCACACGACCCAAGTCGACAAACGCCACAACACACACCACCGGCTCTGGGGCCGCCACCCCGGCGTAGCAACCAGATCAACCTTCGCATAGCCCGAAAGTGATCCAGTCATGGTCGACAAACCCTCTGCCCACGCAGTCTCCATCCAGGTTGCCACCAAAACCACCTGTGCCGGGGCCGCCGCCCCGGCGAAGCAACCAGATCGGCCTTCGCATTGCCCGAAGGTGATCCAGTCAGGTCGACGAACCCTCTGCCCATGCAGTCTTCATCCAGGTCGCCACCTAGACCCCCGCTAGACAATGGCCCCGCCTCATGGAACCATCATAGCGTGGGAGGCCGAGACCGCCGTCTCGACGCACCGCCACCGTCCGGGGCCGCCACCCCGGTCATCCGCTCCCCTGACAACAGAACAGCCCTCCCCGAGCACCACGAGCCCAACACACCGTGAGGGGCTAAGAACCTCCAAGGCGGTGCCTCCAACAAGGAAACGACGCATCCGTCGTCACCGCCCGCTCCCGATGGAGCTTAGGCTTTCACCCGGAAATCTTAGCACCACTCACGTCGGGTGGGAACCAGCACTCCACAGCGACGCCCCCAAGAGGGAAAACGACGCCCAAAAGCGCCGCCGTCGCCGGCTCCGACCAAGTCAGAACAAGGCTTTCGCCCGGAGGTCGTCCCGACCGCAAAGCAAGGGAGCGACGCCACAGGTAGTGCCGCCCTACCGCCGTCCACCGAGCTCGGCCACCGGCCGGAACCCAACCGTGGTGCCTCCTTCCACGGCGGCCTCCGCCGCACCCATGCCGCACCATCGCAGCAACTCCGGTCCGGGGCCGCCGCCCCAGCTTCCTCTTCCCCGTGAGAAGGTGCTGGCCGGAAGAAGAGGAGCAACGCCCCCGACCCCAACCAGCAGCCCGTCCGACGCCCCGGCCACCATGCCTTCCTGCAGCAGCGCTGCACCACCCGCCTCGCAGCAGCTCCTCCTCCGCGCCCAGGAGCACGCAGGGACACGCCTCACCGCACGGGTCTCCTCGTCGCCCGAGCGCCGCCTCAACGCCCAGCTCCCCGGACGGCCCGCTACAACCGCGTCCCATCCCGGCCCCGACGGGCCCAGATCGGGCCCGCCAAGCCCATCAGGAGCCACCGCGCAACCACCGGCCTCGCATCGCCCCGGCCAGCGACGGCGCCTCCGCCACCCGCAGACCGCACGCCAGGCGCCATCCTCGCCCGGGCCCGCCGGCCCGGCTTCCTCTGCCCCGACCGACGCCGCCCCCACGGGCCGGTCCTCCCCGACGAAGACGAGAGCCATCCCCTCCGACCGCCCCTTTGGCGGCGAAGGGGTGCCGCCACCGCCGCGGACAGGCCGGCGACGGCAGCGGCAGGGATGTGCCTTGGTCGGGAGGCTGGCGGCGGCGCTCGGTTTCGCCCCTGGCGTCGCCTGGGGGAGCGACGCGAGGGGATAGATTTTCTCCTGTACACTCTCGATATAAGAACTTTTCAAACGCGTAACACTAGACTTTTGCCAAAACTACACCACTTGCTTACACGACATGACAACATGCATGCTAGCACCACCACCACACAAGCATATATCCAAAGTCAGACCAACGTGGTTATAGCAAGCAATATCAAATACGTAATTAACACAAAGCAAATGTGCAATAATAATAATTACTCCCTCCGTCCCCTTTTACAAAAATATTTTGGTAAGCCAATTAAGTTTTGACAAAGGAAGTATATAAAAAACTAAGGCATAGTCTGCACACACAAAAAAACTAAGGCATAGACATTTTCGATAAAGAGTATATATTAATGCCAATTTGATATCAAGTATACCTGACCTCTACAACAACTCAAGCTCAACCTCAAGAGAAAATCAGAACATTGAGATGCAAATAGCCAAAAAAAAATACTACTATATAAAGAAAGAGAAACAAACATGAGAAATTCATGTCTCATGCTCAAGCAAGCATAGACACACAGTAGCAACGACATCAACCAACACATGAGTTGTAACAAAAGATCTCCAACAACAACGCCTTTATGAAAGGAACAACGCATCAGCGTCGCCAGATCTAGTCATAGATCAGATGATGGGTTTTCACCCTGGAGAGCAGGTCTGAGAAAACTCCATGTAATACCTTCAACAAGGTAACCATGCTAACACACCGCCATTTCAAAGTATAACCAACAAAGCTCATACCAAAGGTTTTAACCCCGGACCTCAAACCTGATACTAAAGTAGCACCACCAATTCTCACCACCATGTGCCAGCTCTGCCTGCCAAGCCGTCACCTTCATACCTTCTAGTCTGATAAGGTCGAACACAAACCGAACGTCCATATGCCTGCAGGTACATGTATTACTGACTTCTTGGCAATGATTAAGCATATAAGGATTACACCCTAGATTTGAGGGACACATCGGAGCGTCTTCATGGACCGTCGTAATGTGAAGATTTGACCTTCCAGCCAAGCTCTCCGGTGAACACGCGCGTGCCATAGATACAGATATGGAAACCATGTCGCTAGTATATGCGCCTCGAAGACACTCGCACAGTCTGGAGGTGAGAGGGTAGGCGACGCGACAAGCTCGGCCTGGCTGGAGTGTGAAGCTCGATTTCCACTTCTCAATTGGACATGGCTGAAGGGGGTTTCATATAAGATTGGGCATGGCCCAAAAGACAAAACCAGGCTACCAAACACCCTAAAATTGGGTGAGGTGAGATTTTTTGCTGTTAAGGCCCCGCTTGGTACGTGCACATTTTTGCTAGATTTATCTGCCTGTTTGTGGCTCTGGCCTTTACTTCCTCCTTTTTGAAAGAATAAAAACCTTGCAGTTTGAAGAAAGAATAAAAACCTTGCAGTTTGAAGAACTAGTGATGTAGAATGTCTTTTTTTATACAAAGGGACTTTTATTAACTCAACAGTGATATAGAATGTATATGGAGAATATATAGTGTGGGTGCAGTGTTTATTTGTTTTGTTTTTCACACTGACATTCTGCTGTAGTAATTCAGGCCATGGCAGATTCGTAAGCACCAGATCATGACAGAAAATCTAAATTAAACAAGCAGCTTTCATTTACAAGATTGCTACTTATTACATTAACATTACCACCTTACAAACGAAGAGGCTCAAAAGCCGTGTGAGCAAGAGGTTAGGGGAGCTCTCAGGGCAGTCTTTTTCTTATGTCAAGATTAAGAGCTGCTCACAGAGGGGCTCCCCATGTCAGGGAACATAACAAGAGGTATAAAAAGGGCTTCTTCTAAACATCTAACATTAGATCAGCTGACACCTAACAGACTAGCATTTGTATTGATAGGTCGTGACGCGATACAGCAGGAGGAGCTAAGAGTCTGGCTGCTCGCATTTTACTGGCGTCTTGGTGCCAAGAACCGTCACCACAGCAGGGAAGCCATTTTGGTCGCCAAGACTTCTAGCGACAACCAGATCGCTGACAACATCGAAGTTGAGCCTTCCGTTAACTTTCTTCCCACTGCACAAATTGCAAATATGCTGGAGATAAGAATTGTTTTCTCCTTGATAGTTGAATGACGTAAAATTTGCCAAACTCCTCTGTAATTTTTACCTGTTTAAGCGGGTGTTGATCGCCGTCAAGTCCTTGGAAGGGCTTTGGAATGCATGGGTGCTCTCCCCGACACAGGCGTAATAGCTCTTAGAGCTCGGCGAAAGCAATGTATCCATCTGAAATGGTCAATTGACAATAACATGATCAAGGACTAGCATAACAATTTAGTCAGGTGATCATACAAATGCTAACACATGGAAACTTTTCAATGCAGAAGAAACTATTTCAGATGCATACCTTTGATGTCCGTAGTGGCGAGACATATACATTACGAGTAGCAGAAACTTTCTTTGGAGACATGTCAGGAAGGTTTGGAAACCTAGCCAGACGAGGAGATTCTGGAAACGGGACTGCTGATATGACAAAAAAGAACACTTCAGAAAATCGTTACCAAATCCAGCATATGAACAATGTTTCCCAACTTCATCAATACATACCATCAGCAGCAGTTTTTTCCTCGCTGTTTTTGTTTGGACTGGTACAAGGTCCAAGATCCACCAACAAAGGCTTGACAGTCGGAATGAAAACATCATTGTAGAAAGTGATAATATCTACATGATCCGCTCCTATTTTCTGGTGTGAAAAGAGTTTGTCAGGTACTCCAGAAAAAAAACAGCCATATGAAGAAAGAAAGAAACTAGGTGGAGCTTTACCCCGCTGCGGCTTCTTGATGGCCAGTGAACATAAACACTGCGGAAAACCTGTGGCTTGCAATGAGGCTGTTTTCTGTAGCTGAAAATAATCTCCTTGAATGTAAGGGCCAGTTGAGATATCTGCAAACAATGATAAATGAACAGTAAATATTGTGACAAACAAGACCTTTACCAGCAGATTCTTTGAGGTACAGTAAATAGACGTACCTTTGCAACTCCATATATGCTGCACAGTATAATCTGGTCAATGTGCCGGTTGAAAAAGAGTGCAGTTTGGTGGCTGATTATTAGCTGGACAAGGGAGTATACACGTTCCACAATTTGCTGAGTAAGTTGCAACCTTTCACAGAGACCTTTGATTCTAATAGCTGCAAGTTTTGCTATCTGCATGGGACAAAAGGTGTAATGTGATTAGCAAGAATTCTAGTGCACCACGGTAGATCGCATCAAAAGCACTCACCTTGCTCAAGAATACACCTATGCCTGTCTCTGCACATGTTTCGCCTGCTGCGGCAGGATTAGGTCTTGTTGGGCTGCAATTAAGACAAGGAAAAGTTTCAATTTAGCATCTCGCTGACCTGACAAATTAACCGAGGAATGAGGAAGGAAGGTAAACCTTGCAAACGCTGATTGAAGAGGAGGCAGTAACTTTAATTTGATGGTATCCTTCACTGGTGATCTAAATGAGATGTCCATCAAGACATTTCTTCTTTCAGTACAAGCTCTTTTGGGCGATCTAATTTCATCTTTATCTACAAAAAACATTGGCACACAGGAAGTTCAATAACACATTCATGTATGGAAAATGGAAAAGCCCTTGAAAATCTGCTCATTTAGCAACACTTTAAACATGATGAAACAGGCATTAGTGGTGGCTTTGAAAATTGATACCTTGTGAGTGTTCTTGCTTTTGAAATGGAAGAGGTGGAAGGCCCCCCAGCGAAATATCATGATGCACCACAATAGCATCAAGTGATGGCATTGGCTCAGCCAGTAAACCTAGCCGGTTTATTTCTGCAGATAATGCTGGTCTAGCAACAATTAAGGAATTGTACATTGATGAGCCTTTCTCCCATGCCAGGCTTTCCAGAAGCCGCTCCTCAAGTGAGTTCAAATGGCGCTTCAACTCTCGTGGAAGTGTATCTTCATGCCTAACAAAGCTTTCTATGACTTTACTCAAGTCAAAAGCTGTTATGCCAGTTTTCTCTAACACAGCTGGAAACATCATTGTGACTGTCTTGTGAGTTGCCAGGACTAACTCAGCAGAACAGGCAATCATACACCGATGAAACCGCTCATTAGACAGAAGTGATGTAAGATTGCTCCCACTCAAGATCTGTGACTCTGCTCTGCACATAGATTCCAATACTCTATAATACAGCTTAAGAGCTTCCATTTTCCTTTGCTCTGTCCAGATAGCATCCATCCCAGTTGTGTTTCGCATACTCGTACACATACGATCACCGAAAGAACTGCCTGTGAATATGGCTCCAAGAATAATGGCAGCTCTGTATGTAATCTCATCTGTTACATCCTTATCACAGGCCGAGAAGAAGCGCAGCAACTCCCCAGAAGGTCTTGAGGAAAGGGGTGATATTGTACTACGAAGCCACTTGGCAGTTGTCATGGCTGTGCTCACTGGGGTGGAAGGAGCAATCTTTGAGTTGCAAAAGCTGTTTCCGGTAGGTGATGCACAGAAACGAGGAGGAGACATTGGGCCTCGACTTGCTGTTGATTTTGTAGGTGAGGCCATAACATCATACTTTCTCTGCAATGTCACAGATAATTTTGTTAAAGATCACAAATTTCAGCTCTGAAGGAACGAAGGAACGGGTATAGGCTTATCAGTAATTACCTTTGTGCCTGGTAACTTGATGGCACCTCCTGACAGACTTCCACTGCCAAGCAGACTATCCTCATCATTAGCGAACATGCGCTCATCTAGTTCTCCCTTTGTGTTAAGTGCATTCTCATATTCCTTTTCCAGGGTCTGCAAACTTAGTTTCAATGAATCTTCCTCGAGAAAATTCTTAAACAAAGTCAAGCCCTCTGCATCAAGTAACAAAGTAGTTGTGACATTGGGCAGCAAAAGTCTCTAGGAGACAAACATTGATTGCAAAACTAGAAAATTTTATTTGCAGACCAGACTCATACCTGGATCAATAAAAGACAAATTGCCCTGCTGGAACTCTGTAGCATCCAAGCACGGTTTCTTTTTAAGAATATCCATAATGAGAGTGTTTGTCTTCTCCACTGCTTTGCGCAACTCATCTTCTGAGGTAAGATACCTTTCACAGAGGGATGCAATAAGATTGACTCCCTTATCTGACTTTTTAGCTGGTTCAAATAATAAACATCATCCATCAGCTTAAAGCCGCAAATACCAAACAAGCTATGCATGGTTATAAAAGAGTCAAATAAAGAGGTAGTCATTACCAAAACAGGACGAATCCTCAATACTGAAGTTCCTTAGTCGCACAGGGATATGAATAATAAGTATCGCCTGCAGGCAGTAAGAAGTAGTCATTATTTACAGGTTGACTAATAATATAGATCGATAGTCTTGATGCATAAGAAGAGAAGATCCGAAGAAACATGTGAAATTGATCATAGTATGGAGTCCTTACCAATACAGAAACCAGCTCGGTTGTGGATGTTAAGAGATTCTTGACTCGGCTATTTGTTTGGATTCTAAGAGATAAGAAGAGTAACCATCCAAAGGAATAATATTCAGAAGCCTGTTGCGCATTTGGTTCTGAAGAATTATCTGCAGGCTTGGCATCATTTGACAGGAATAGCTCCTGGTACGCACGTTTGTAATGCCTGAAAACAACATTGGTGTCATGTATCAAAACATAATAGTTCATAAATGATCAAAACCAAATAAAAAGCTACAAGAAATAGGGCAAATGAGCTAGGATTCAGTGAACATAATCGCTAGATGGGCATTTTAGGTTACATGTAGCCAAAAGTAAAAGGATCAAGCAGACAAAAGACACAACAAAGAGTACAACTTACCGGCCTAGCGAGCATAAATGGACAATATCAGCTTGCATCTCCTGTAACTGAGTATAAAACAAAGAAAATAAACTAATCAGTAAGGGATGAACACCTAAATCGTGTTTCAGTTCTGAAACAGGGGAGAAGGCTTTTTTGTGTGTGCATAAATACCTCAAGCTTCTTCTCCCAATCTGAACCATACAGACCAGTCAGAATGAATCCAACCTTTATGCAGAACTGAGGCATCTCCTTGAAAAAATCAACAATTCTGCAGGGTTTCAACAGACAAGAGAATCAGATTAGCAAAGACAGACAGAAAATAGCATACGAGAAAATCAAAAAAAAATTGCAGTGCTTACTTGAGTTCAAATGCCCTCAGGATCTGGCGTAGTGTGATACCACCATCTACCTTCGCCTTCGACCCCGTGCTGAGCTTTGACACGCAGTAAAGAACACAAGCGGACCAAGACCTCTCGATTTCCTCGGGCTATATAAGCACAAGAAACACAAAGTTTAGCTACATGACATGTTGCCGAACTGGAAGCAACTGACACGTGGAAGAAGAACACGATTTTTACTTACCGATCCACTGCCCAAGGACGACATGCTGGAGAGGAGGATGATATTGGTCTCCTTAAACAGCTGCATCGCCTGCCTCGTCGTGCTCTCGTTGAGAGCTAGCTTGCTCTGTTCGCCAGGAAACAGAGGAGTTGAGAAATTAAATGACAAAATAGAAGTCAGATATCAAAAAGGCTCACAAAATTGAAGCTTTTCGTTTTTCGTATGTCATGGAAAATCTCAAGCAGAATATATTCCCTCGTGCTTAGACGGATAACGCGCGGAAACTTGCAAGGAGAAACAGAGAAATAAAAAAAAAGACATATTTTCTAGAAATTGGAAGAAGTAGCCATGGATCGTAGAATTTTATCCTTAAAGATCATTCACGGTCATAACCTAAAGAACAAGTCACTAACATAATCACGAAACAGCGTCCCCCTTCCCCAAAGAATTTCAGAGCGCGAACGCTAAATCACACAGAACCCGCAGGGGAATCTCTTAAGAGTCGAAAATTGGTCTAGGTAGTCTAATCCAAGATCACGGGAGCGCAGATTCCCAATGAACCGGGGCATTAGGACAACAAAGATCGCATATTTTCCCCCAAAACAAGCGAACACAAAGTGCGCTCCCCAATGAACCGGGGCATTAGGACAACAAAGATCGCATATTTTCCCCCAAAACAAGCGAACACAAAGAACATAAGTGAGAACCAAATCCAAATCCATCACCCGTACTGAACCCCTAACCTCACCCGCCCGCAAAATCTGAGAAGGGGCGCCAAAGCAGCCATGATTCCTTGACGGGAAATCATGCACGGAGAAACTAGAACAGATCGGCACACAAAATTCCAACACCCGCACAGACTGGGACCGTACCTTGCAGAGAGCAGCGAAGCGCTGCTCCATGGCGGCGGAGGCCGCCGAGGCGGCAGAGGCGCCGCCGTCCATCCTCCCCAGAGCAGAGGTCCCCGCGCTCGCGGAGGCTGCTCCGTCCATAGCTCCGCCGGACACGAGGAACCAATACCAATCTCAGCCCTGTGAACGACCCAAATATCTCCGGCGAGAAACGGCGGCGGCGGCAAGCGCGAGGGCGGCGCTAGGGTTGTCGCGACAGCCTGCGCGGCGCAGATGAGAAGGACTCGAGTCGAAGAGGGGGGGGGGGATTGAGGCGGCGGTGCGGTGGGGGTGGGAGTGCGCGCCAAAAGATACGATTTTTATTTCCTGGGCGGCGGGTTTCTATGTTTGGCGGGTTGGTTTGCGCGGCAAGGAGGCTGCCGGGTGGGCCCAGGCGCGGAGACCTGGATGGGCGGCGGGCATTTTTGGCGGGAGAGGAGGGCGAGATGTGGCGGGAAATTTGTGATGGGATGGGTTCGTGTCAGGCTGTGGGGCCAGGTGAACAGACGGTAGGTGGGCTTGTCGGGATCCGAGGCCACGTGGCCTCACAGCGGAGGGGCAAATGTGTCCGATCCTCTGAGACGGTGAGAAGCTTGCGAGGCACGATGGCACTCTCGGAAGTCTGAATCCTCTGAGTTCAGTGCTGGCAGTGTACGAATTTCTTCAGGCTGCGCGTGGTGCTGTAAGGATGACTCTAACGGGGCAATCGAACGAAAGTGCCTTTTATCAGATTTTTTTGTTTGGATCGTCGATGGACAGAGTCCAACGGACCGACTTAACGAGTCCTCACTCATGGATTTGTATTTTTTAGCATGTTCATTTTTTATCAATTCTAACGATTTACATGCATTGAGTCCGGCCACCGATGGTGAAGGGCCGACTTTACGGATTTAGACATCTCTAAACCCTAAACCCTAACTAGAGTAACAACCAATCCCCGGATTTAGGTCGGTCGGAAGAAAAAGGGACCAAAGGAGGAGCGCCGGCAACGGCCTTGAGGACCAGGTAGCCCTTGTTGAACCCCGTCCACCGCGGACTTGCTGGCTCTTCCTACCCTTTGGCTGGGATCAAAGTTGGACTAGCTGGCTCCTCCTCCTATCCTCTTTCACGGAGTTGTGAATGTGAACGGCATGCACGCCGTCCAGCAACCCGCCGCCCAAAACTCTGGCTGCGTACACCTCCTCGTCATGGTCGATGGAGTCGGACTAGGCGGCCTCCGTGGCTGCCCATGCCGTCTTCAGAAGTCGTGGCCGAGGCAGTTGGGGAATCATTCCGACCCACGCCAGACTCGTCACCATCCGACGGGACGACCTGGTCGAGCAGATCTTGCGGTGGCATCAGCGCGGTGGCCTCGGATCGATGTCGTGGTGGCCTCGGTCTACAAGTGGATATGGTGACAATCGTGGTTGGAGATGAAGGGGTGGAGCTAGGGTTTGTGCTCTAGGATTTGGCCACCGGTGAAAGAGCTCCACCGCTCACAATTAATGCGGTAGGTGGCCGCTGGAACCAATGACACGCGGGTCAGAGCAGGACACAAGGCGGACGCAGAGAGCGTTTGTGCACGTCTGTGGCCGACGCAAATGAGACCCAAATTGGGGCCGAGGATGGATCTCGGCGGACTTAAAAATAGACCGCTGTCAGTTTACGTCGCACCGTTTGATCCCTAATTTGCCTCGCGCGGATAGGAACGGACGTGGGCGGACTCAATGGGTCGTCCCATAGATTCATCCTAAGAGCAACTCCTGTAAATGAGATTTGGCATAGTACAAGTTGGTACCTAAATCTTGTTTATTATATATTTACCTTATTAATAATAAAATCACTAAGCCTTCAGTGATTTGATTTGGTGTAACATTAAAATTGCTAGTGAAGTTGTAAATAATTACCTACTGTATTATTCGTAAGTCATAAAATGATTCATTGTTTACTTTTGTCACAATTTTCTTTGGCTGTGTAGCCCGTATATGAGCGTGTACATACATAGTTAATCTGGAGACAGAAACTTGGCCAAATTTCTTCCCGCGCGCGCACCGCGTCGCCAACGGAACCGACATTACCGACCCAACATTGCCCAACCTCCTCCCGTCATCCCCTACCGATAAAAGCAAAACGAGTTCATAGCGATCTCGATTCCTGCCAAATCGAACCCGGAAAGATCACTCGATTTCCTTAAAAATATCACCTATATATATCGGCAACGTATCGGGTGAAAACAGCTCTTCGGTGAAAACGTGAAAACTTTTCATTTCTTACCATCCTAGATCAAAACTGAGAATCGTTCCGGCCACTTGAACATTCTTTTTGATGACCCCTTCCCCTTAATCATTTCTTCGACCAATACTAATCGTGTTTTAATCTGGTGCCCATGGAGAATAGCGACGGCGAGCCTGCTACTTGTATCCATGCGGGGATGATTCGGAGACCTGTCGATTGCTTCGTGCGACACCAAACTGGTGGCGGCCACGGCAACGCCCTCGCGCGCCGACAACCTGGTGGGGGAGTTTTGATGGTGTTGTTTGTTGTCTATCCGATGGCAAGAAAAAAAGTTTTCATGTTTTCACCGAAGAGCTGTTTTCCCCGGATACTTTGCCATATATATCACCTATCTGCCGCTCATGATTCTTCATAAATCCTACAAAAAATCGTGCCAAATTTATCGTACGATCTCGTCGGGGTTCGAGTACGCTCGCCCCCAACCCTCTAGCTCGAAATCGAGCTTTGCATCGTTAATGTACGTCATGAATCGTCCTTTGTTTAACTTGAACCGGAGCACAAAGCAACCGTAAAGCACACGAGTTACATCGTACTACCTCTATTTTTTAATATAAGACGTTTTAACCTTTTTTTCACTTTTTTTCACATTCATATGTTCAAACTTGTATCTAGACATATTTTAGTGTCCATATTCACTAATTTTGGTGTGTATCTAGACATAATAGCTAGAACATCTTATATTAAAAACAGAGGAAGTAACTGCTTAATTCCTCCACTAGAACATCTCGTGGCAGCATGCGTCTCCTAGCTGCGTTTTTTTTGTAAATATGACCCCCTACCTATTTTTATTGTTAAAAGTAACCCCTCTATTTATTTTTACCAAAACTAACCCTGATGGTAAGACCACGAAATGACACGTGTCCTCCTACCATTTCAGATGGAGAGAAGTCTCCTGGGACGACATGTGGTACATCCAGCCATCAGGAAAGGAGGAATGTGGTGGAGCTGACACGACCTGACGCAGCTGATTCGATGGAGCAAGAACTTCCCGCCACTTGGAATGGCGGGGCTGCGGGAGGTCACTTTCCTCCATCTAAAATGGCGAGAGGACATGTGTCACCTCGTGGTCTTCCCGCCAGGTAAGTTTTAATAACAATAAAATTTTAAAATGGTTACTTTTAACCATAAAATTAAACAGGATGTCATATTTGTAAAAAAAAACTGGCCGCGAGTGCAATGATGCATCCTGCAGGGAACGCTTGAACTTTTCAAGGTTCTACTTCTTTATTTATGTGGGTCATGTATGATATTAAATTTAGACTAAAATTTGCAACCTGTCAGACAAGGTATTGCTTATGCAATGCATGCATCGAATTTCTTTATTGTTTTCCAAAGCCTTCATCTATTCTCCAAGCTTTGTCACGTGGGCTCAGCTAGATGACATCCAATTAACTATGTTTTGGAGGTTTCAGGTATTTTAATTTACAAATTTTAGAATAGTTGGTATTTTTAATTAGTAGCGTAGTTTTCTTGTCAATGATGCTCGCCATGTTCTTTACATCATTCTTCCTTATTTCACTAAAGTTCTTTTACATAATGAACTATATGTAAAAGTACCCGGATCATATCCTGCAGTTTTGCAAGATAATATGTTTTCTTTGGTACTGCTTTAATGCAAAGATTACATTCACACTGTTGGAAATATATATAAAGGTGCAGATAAATTAGAAGCGGGCATGAATAAGGGAGGATCCTTCTTCTTCATCCATCGCCCTTTTCCCCAACCCCTTATCGAAATTGAAGGGGATTCATTGGTGGAGGCCGCCTCAACATCTCCGTTATAGAGCAGCTGATCAAATGACTTCCTGGACTCCACTTGAAAATGATTTATCGGCCCTCTTCCCGAGTGGGGCGAAGGCCTTCACGGAGCACCTGCACCGGGTGGCCCCGCTGTAGAGGCGGGCAAAGGAGACAACCGTGGTGCACCAATGCATTGAACCTGGTTTGGTTTCCGCGACATGTTGCGATTGTACCGACGATTACATAATTTATGTATTCTCCCATTGTAACTCACGGACATTTTTACTACTAGTATACTGTAAAGTGTAAAAACCATTTGATGATTGTAGAACTCCATGTAGTAAAATTACATTTTCGTGCGAATCATGTTTCGCCATGCACAATACTTAATAATTTTAAATTCTCAGAGTTTTAATTTAAAACTAATGTAGAGAAAACATCTAAATAAGAAATAAATAGACATGAACAAATTGAACGGACAGATGTCGCCTAGAGGGGGGGGTGCATAGGCGATTTAAAACTTTTTCCGGGGAGCCGGAATTTCCGAGCCAAGATGGACCGGAAATTCCGGTATGCTTGATAAAGGCGGAATAGAACTAGTGTTTTACTTTAGCAAGCAAACAACCTAACTATACTAGGTTCACCTATGTGCACCAACAACTTATGCTAAGCAATACAAGTAACAAGGTGATAGCAAGATATATATGACTTCAAGCACGAAGGCTATCACAATGTAAAGTGCATAAGTAAAGAGCTCGGGTATAGAAATAACCGAGGCACGCGGAGACGAGGATGTATTCCCGAGTTCCACCCAAAGGGTGTACGTCTCGTTGGAGAGGTGTGCGCAACCACAACAGGTTAGCCGCAACGCCACCAAGGCTCACCTTCTTCTCCTGATGAACTCAACCACAAAAGGTTGCGAGTTCACCTTCCACTATTGATCCCCTTTTGGGCGGAGATCGAATCCCTTACAACAATCTTGAGGCACACACCCACAACTTAATTGGGGGCTCCCAAGTCTTGAGGCACACACCCACAACTTAATTGGGGGCTCTCAAGTGACCACAAAAGGTCTTGACCACAAAAGGTCTTGGCCACAAAAGGCGTCTAGGGTCCAATGACCCCAAGAGTAACAAGCTCACAAGTATCACCACCACGAATCCTCGTGGAGGGCTCAAACCGATGCAAATGCAATGGCAAGAGCACACGAAGTGCTCAAGTCCTTCACTCACAAATTCCAACAAAGCAACAAATGCTTATGGGGGAATAAGAGAGGAAGAACAAAGAAAACCACAAAGGAGTCAAATCCCTCACTCCCAAATCCCACCAAAAGCAACTAATGCTTATGGGGGGAGAAGAGAGGAAGAACAAGGAGAAGAACCACAAAGGAACTCCAAGATCTAGATCCACTAGGTTCCCCTCACTTAGAGGAGAGATGGATTGGTAGGATTGTAGATCTAGATCTCCTCTCAACTTTCCCTAAAGAATATGCAAGAATCTATGGAGGGATTGAGAGGGAAGTGAGCTTTCCAAGGTCAACAATGGAGTAGGAGAGAGGGGAAAGTCGTGCTGCCTTGGATGTCTCAAGGAAGAAGAAGGGGAGGGCTACTTATAGCTCTCCAGGAAATATAGCCGTTGGCTGTTTCGAAACTCGGAAATTCCGGTATAAGTGAGACTCGGAAATTCCGGTCAACCGGAAATTCCGAGTCCATGAAATTTCCGAGCTGAAATTCCGGCTGGAGTCAGAACCAAAACCAAACATTCCTTAGCCGTTTACGCGAGGCTCTTTGAGGGCTACTCGGAAATTCCGGGTCATCAAAATATCCGACCACAATTTCCGGTTGAGTCCAGCACCTCCTTTCCTTCTTTCCTTAGCCGATTTCTTGGACGAGTTGGGGAACCGGAAATTCCGGTGGAACGAAATATCCGGCCCCAATAATCCGGTTCAGAACAGCCAAACTAAAACCGCTATAACTTTTGCAAATGAACTCCGAATGAGGTGAAACCAACTTTGTTGGAAAGATAGCGACGAGCACAGGGCAAGGTGTGGGACTTTCCTCATGGTCGAACCGGCAATATTTCCGCCACCGAAAACGCAAGAAGTTTGCCAAAGTAAAACCGTTTTCGAAGCACTTGGGCTTGTCATGAGGAACACGACAAGCACCAAAACCCAACATCCAAAACACAACAAGATGAACGAATGAAATCCCGAATTGGATGAGCTAGCGCTTGGCATGAAGATGAACCAAGCTCTAATTCCTCACATGGATAAGAGCCAAATAAGAACCAGGAAATATGATATGCCAAGTATGCAAAGGTTTGAGCTCTCCACAAAGATGCGATCAAGTTACTCACTCGAGAGCCCCTCTTGATAGTACGCCTATCTATCCTATAACCCGGTCTCCCGAAAACAACGCGAGACCGGTAGAAAAGAAAACCTATCAAGATCATACCTTTGCCTTGAGCATTCCACTTGAGCTAGATGATGACTATCTTGATCTCTTCAAGTGGATCATCTTTCTTGATTGCGCGTGCAAGCACATGCTTGATGAAGACATCTCCAAATACTCCCCCATACTCCATTATGGGAGAGTTTCGCTTAGCTCCGTCTTCATGTATCCATTGCAAGCTCCAAGCATAGGATCTCTTCCAAAAGCTTCTCTTGGTCTTGCACATCTTATCCTTGATGACGATCACCACATGACGTCATCCTCCACGAGCTATATGAAATCTTCATTTGATGCAAGCCCATGGGAAGATACCTAACCCCACATAAAGATACCACACACACATATCATGGGTTAGTTCACAAAGCTATATGGACAAGTGATTACCATCCCAAGAGATACATGATCCCACTTGGGACATCTTGTGGCTTTGTGTGTTGATCAACATCTTAATCAACCTTGTATCTTCCAAACTTTCTTTGCTAATATGATGTCTTGACTCCTTCAAGACATACTTGCATTGTGCTCAACTCAACACATGACCATCCATCATATACACCTTTAGATGGAACCTTGGTCATCAAATAAGCTTCAAGAGTCCAACACATGAACTCCACTATTTGCATGGACAAGATCTATAAAGATATCTCAATGCAAACATTAGTCCATAGAGGTTGTCATCAATTACCAAAACCACACATGAGGGAAAATGCTCTTTCACAAATACCACAAAACCATCTCATGTGTAGATGCGAAAAGTTAAAATGCGACTTGGGGTTTAGACAGACTATCAAGCAGTTTATATAGAAGAATACGGTGCATACTCACCCGTGAGCGAGCGATGACACTCAAACTCGAGACACGGGGCTTCACAGGTATTGACACTTGGTAGCCATCTGGGTTAGGCCCCGCAGATGTTGAACGTGGAACCCAATAGGTAATCACGAAGGGAAGAATAGGCATATGAAACCAATAAGCTTGATTCGAGCACTAGCGGGGTCAATCTGCCACGACCACCATGAATGCATGGCGGCTGACATGCGCGAGCTCAAAGAAGCGGCGCCGGGGCGTAGTGGTCGTGCCGGAGCTTACAAACTTCTCTTGGTGGCAAAACAACGACCATGACAGAAGGGTTTCAGAAGAGGCGGGGACAACTGTAACCCCCCTGATTACCCCCAAGAGCAGGGGATCACTCTAGTACCTCTCAATGTGGAAGTAGGGTATCGATCCGCAGGAGCAAGAAGGAAAAGTTATCTATTCCCTACAACTAAAGTGTCATAAGTTTTAGTCGATTATGCACTAAACAAGTTTAAAGAACAAGTTGGTTGTTTAAATGGATGGAAGTTTGATTTAACAAAACAAGAATGTAAAAGTGTCCTAATCCTCTTCAATACAAGAGGACAAGACAAAGGTTTTCTCTTACAGGAACAATGGACATGGGTTCATGGGTTCACTCAATCCTCTCTCTCACATCTATGGTGATTATCATTTTATAGATAAAAGTACACACAATTGTCATGCTTTAATGGTAACTTCTATGAGGGCTACATGTCCTAAAACACATAGTTGGAAGAAAATATTCATTTGTGTTGCTAGGTCACCTTCGTAAGGCTAGCGTGGTTTGTTGTCACTCCCACATCATATTTCTCCCTTTTTACCCCCAGATAAAGGATGTTGGGCTGTATTGTGTCACTCAATACATATGCCGTTGTCACATCGGCCATCCCGTACCTACATACATCATACTTCTTAATGGACAATATTCTAAACACTAGTGCAATGATTCATATGTTGTGTGCATGACCACATCTCTCTCATCTATCTCCCCTTGGTGGTGTCAATCACCTCATGACATGGATAAACAAGGCATTTTGCATAGATCAAACCCACATGCATCATAGAATATCTCCAAAGTATGACAAGCCATAAAAGATCCAACACAACGGTAAATGCATAACAAATATCATCTCATACGGTCATACCACAATATCCACCATAGGAATTACATAGATAGATCCATACTCATGCAAGGCACATCATATGGACTTCAACAATGATCATACATAGAGAGATTAGATCAAGTTACCACCACAAACCCAAGGTCCATGGGGTGGGCTACTCCCCCTTCATCATGGTGACGATGGTGGAGACGTTGGAGAAGATGGAGACCACCCCAGCAGCGCCCCGCCAGAGTTTTTTCCCTCTAATCTGTAGCTCCAGGTCTTCTGTTTTGTGGTTTTGTGTTTCTCCGCCGCCGTGTTGTGAAACTCCTCGGGGGACTATTTTTATAGTCGTTTTTAGGTCAAGACGAAACCACGGAGACGAAAATGGACGGCATCGGAGCCACGAGGAATAAAAGAGGTGGTCCCACACGGGCAAGGAATCTAACCGCGTGGGACCACCTAATTCCTTCCTCGGACTTCCTTTTTCGCGGATCCTTGGCTCGTACGTCTTCTTCCTTCTAAATATTGGGCACCGTAAAATCTTAGGTCATTTAGACGTCATTTGGGTCCTGAAAGTAAAAAAACATAGAAAATTGGGTTTTCTGGTTCTGCAGGGTTAATTCCAAATAAATGGGGAAACTGTGAATTATCCCCTAAAATCATTATATATAAATATAACCCATATATGATACAAATAAGTTGGAATATCAAGTAATAAGGTGCAAAGTATATGTATGCATTTTACATGCATCACCCCCAAAAACGTTTTGTGACCTAACTAGTATACACCTTGGTTGTATATGTGGAAACTTTCTATATTCCTTATATGCTCTATCGTTTCCTTCGTTGGTTCCATTTAGAATATTATGTTTTTATTTATTTCCACAAAATCTTGTTTTCCTTTCCGTCTTTTCGCTCTCACTTTCCTTTTTGTATGGAAAACCCTAGCCCAGAGGGATGGTCGGGTGGCAACGGATTGACAAAGGCTGAGCTTCAGACAAATGGGGTGGGTGGGAGGCGAGGTGTAGGGCTGGAATTCGAGCCGAGCCGAGCAAACTCGGCTCGACTCGCTCAAACTCGGTCAACAAACGAGCTACTCGAACTCGGCTCGTTTCAACAATCAAGTCTGAAAATAATACTCGGCTTGACTCGGAGGTACTCGCGAGCTACTCGCGAGTAGCTCGGTGATACACAAATCTAGCAAATATATGACTTTATAATGCAGTTTTTCAGATTATTTGGACATGTACTTGCTAAAATCACAACAAAATTACAGCATTGACAAACCGCAACAATATATAATCATATCACAATTCATAAGAACAATATTGGCACAATATAATAATAATAATATTGGCTGACAAGCAACACACCACGACTTGTCCAAAGTTTAGTAGATACCATAAGGTCATTAGGGAATCCCTAATTAGTACTTGGGTTGGGCTAGTTTACATTGGGCTAGGCTTCACAAAATCACGTATTTTCAAATTGTACCGAGCTAAACAAGTTTATCGAGTTACTCGGTTACTCGGCTCGAAAAGCTCGAACTCGAATACTCCAAAAAATGAAAACTCGGCTCGGCTCGTTTGCATTTCGAGTTCGAGTCGAGTCGAGTCGAGTTGCGAGTTACTCGTTTAGCTCGCGAGTTTCGAGTTTTAATTCCAGGCCTAGCGAGGTGGTGTAGGAATGGCCCCGACCGCAGTTGGTGGTGGCTGGCAATTCAGTCGATGCCAGTGACGGGGTAATGGAGGTTCTCGGGGAGTTCGTTGGCGGCAGTGGTCTTCTTCCTCGCTTTTCACAATAAAACAATAAGATTGGGTTGGTCATGGGCACGAGTGAGCCGCGTTAGTTAACCCTGCCCCGCACAGACGCATCTTTGTTGATTTTTACTCTATTTTTTACGAGGCACACCTTTTCTTTTTACATGGAACACTCAATTCCATTAAGACACGGTGGAAACGTCGGTCACCAAACGGGTTACATCATTATGGAAGCATGTCGTCCATATGACATGGTCTCCGTGGACTTCGCCTACAGGCTACACCCAAAGCCCCTAGGTCATGAACCGGCCTATTACAAATTCTCAGAGTATATATAATTCTAGCCTTGATAAAATTAAGCCGAAGCCTAAACTTCACGTCATTAATCAGTGTACCAATCGGCGAGAAGGAGTAATCAGACCACTGCAATATCATTCTTCCAATACCCAGTTGGTCTGCAATTTGGATCGTATTGGATAGAGCACAGGCCTCGGCGTACATGGCATCAGGTAACATATTGAGCGCACCTTTGTTTCTTAACTAAGGAAAAAAGTCCGGTCCTTATTTTGGTTCGCTCATCTGCCTACAGCCTACTACTTATCTTGTTGTACTAGCATTTCTTCACATGAAAGGACTGTTCAGTTTCTATTAGTGACTCAGCTGAATATTGTACTACCAAGTACGTGGTAGTGTCGAACCGAGGGCAGCGTACTATAGGCGCACTCGTCTTCCAAACGGCCTCAGCATGCCCCTGGCTCACTCCAGTCGACCGCCAGAGGAAAGGAAAAGAGACACAGAGAGCCTTGCCAATTCCACAAATGGGATTGATTCATGTCCCAGCTACTTGTCCTTGGCACAGGGGATTCAATTCATGTGCAGAGAAGCCTTGTTCATCAAAAGCTACATGCCCCCCATCTCGTAACTTGCCGTCAGACTACATGGTTGTGTTTGACTTGAATATATATTAATACAATATACAATACTGAGTATATAATACAATACAATACAATACAATACAATACAATACAGTACGGTTCAAGAGGCAGAGAGGCCACGTCGCTACCGACTACCGAGTGGGATCCTTGGTCTCCGCGGGGCTAGGTTGCTCCAGGTATAGCTGCATCTTCAGAGGATCGCAGCCCATCGACTTGATGGGGGTTATCTGTGGCGCATGCATCCACATCTTGGTGTCTGTGGGGATCCACATCTGGGCATCGTCTTCCTTATCCTTGACACCGTCTGCAGGGAGGGACCGGAAGTAGGCGGTGATCTCCCAGCTGCTATCTGCCAAAAGGCAATCGCGTGTCGCTTATGAGCTCTCCCGGTAATGTTTACGGCTATTGTTGGCCTTACAAGAAAATCTCTTGCATCGCCTGCCTACCTGGCGGAAAGGGTTTTGTGAGTGGTTCGGCGATGGTCAGTTTGATCAAGAAAGCTCGCAGAGCAAACTCCAGGCTGGACTGCTCTAAATATGAGCCGTAGGATTGGCTCACTGCAAGCTTGAACACAAACTTCTCGATCGGTATGTGATCTTTGTCGTAGAAGATCACTACGACCCTCTCTACCAGTCCCTGGATTGTAAAAGAACTATGGTTAGTTGCCGAGACCTGACTAATCTGAAACTTGTATACTACAATGGAAACCGTTTGAGCAACAGGGGATCCTGAGATCTAAAAGTTGTCGCTCAAGCATGAAGTTAAGGGCAAACATGTTATATTTAGCTTCTTTCGTGCATGTTACATGATACAAGAGCCAAGTATGCAGTGGTATGTTCAAAACACAATTGTGCAAGACTTCAAGGCTCAAGCAGCAATGCAAATTTACATAAAATATCGAGTTCCTATGCATGCCATGGAGAAAGATGGCTGGATTTCAAAATCATACAGAAAGGGAAACAAAGGGCTGACGTTCAGTTAGTTAAGGTCTTAGTTCCTTTTTAAAGGTTGTTAAGGTCATCCAATTTACAACGACTAGATAACATGAGGTAAATTTCAAGTATAGCAAGCATGAAATATTTTTGTAAAGTTAATATTCATTGACATAGCTACAAATGAATCACATTAATAATATGAATACTTTTAGAGTGCATTTCATTGCAGATAGAGGAGCAACGAATGGAACAAAACACACCTTCTCTATGAAAGGTAGAAGGCCAGTAGTCACAGAATGGATATAGCCAGCAAGCTGGGGGTGCACAGCTTTCTGGACAACTACATTCATGTACCTTCTCCTCTCAAATGCACCTACAAATGCGTTGTTTAATCCATGTCCAGCGGGAAACAATCACAAACAGCAAAAATGAGAGGAATTCTTACGAGTAGGATACAATCCCTTGAGGAAGACAATGCAGCTGACAGCTACTTCTAGAAATTCAACAACCACTTGTGCAATTTGACCTTTTAAAGCCAACCAACGTTTAGCCAAGATGACAGTAGGTAACTATTCAAACATAAGCTCCAGCTTTCGGAGCAACAATCACGAATTAAACATAAGCACTTTACCCTGTGGAGTTTGATTCTTCCGATCCATGGCTGAGTTGGTAAATGACTAACTTCTAAAGTTCAGAAGGCCGTCAGACTGCTGGTTTACATTCGAACGGTCAGCTTGGGTATACAGGTGAGTGGCACATGATACCCTGAATTAAAGACAGAGACATCAGAGCTGGGTTAGTAGATTCTAAGTAAAAATATACTGTCATGCAAGAGCACCATAGAAGAACAGATAATCAATACATTTAAAGCTGATTTCTTCCTACATAGTAGCATCGCAGCAACACTTGCAAGTATTACACTATTACCTGGCAAAGTTTTACAGTACAAGAAGGAAACATTTTCAGACATTATTGCCAACAAATAAGCATAATGGTGTACACTCAACTGCACAACAAAATGGCTAGCTGTAATCTCTGGAGAAACGCTCCCCACTTTGGATGGAAAATGCAAATATGTAGACATACTACAGATTTCATCATTTCATAAATAGAAGATCATAGAATCACAAGTACGGTTTCCACATAAATGTATTAACTTTCACATCAGGAGGGACTCTGCTACTAATAGTTCATTAATCCCTAAAAGAATGTTGTATATGGCTTCAGTTTCAAAATGTGAATCGTCTCCTGAAAAGAACTCATGCACACATCCGTCCACTTCAATGAAAGAGCAACCAGGTCGCTTAGTCACTCTCCTACTGCGCATCCCTGTCCTCAGTTTATTCGCATCAACCCACCTTGATGTGGTAGCATATACATTAGAAAGTAAAACATTCCCTCCACACATGTTTGGCTCCAACTCTTGGATCCTTTCAGCTGCATACTCTGCAATTCGCACCTCTCCACAGGCTCTGCAGGCAAACAACAACGACCGCCATATTACCACATCAGGAGCAATAGGCATATCTTCAATGAATTGGTGTGCCTCTGCAAATAGCTTTGCACGCCCCAAGAGATCAACCATGCATCCGTAGTGTTCGATCCTTGGGGCAATTCTGTAAATCTTGGACATGCGATGAAAGTGATGGTATCCTAGTTCAACTAACCCTCCATGGCTGCAAGAAGTTAGGACCCCCAAGAAAGTGATCTCAGTTGGCATGACTTCACCCTCTTCTTCCATCTGTGCAAACAAATCTAGTGCCTCACTGGAGAGGCCATTCACAGCATAGCCCATTATCATTACTGTCCAAGAAAATTCATCCCGCTTGACCAATTCACGAAATATCTCGTAGGCCTTTTTGATATCCCCACACTTCGAGTACATGTCAACCAACGAATTTCTGGCAGAAATATTCTTTCCTAAACCATTAATATCACAGTAAGCATGGACATACCGTCCCAAGTCCAGTGCTCCCATCTGGCCACATGAAGATACAACAGTAGCAATTGCTGCGTCATCAGGTTTCATTCCAGCAATCTGCATGTCTCTGAATAGCTTAATAGCCTCTTTAGACTTACCTAACTGTGTGTATCCAGAGATCATTGAGGTCCAGCAAACCACATTCCTCTCAGGCATTCGATCAAAAACCCTGCGAGCATCTTCAACCAGCCCACACTTTGCATACATACTGATCAAAGAGGAACCCATATAACAGTTAACCTCGAAACCATTAATCACAAGTAGTGCATGACACAGCTTTCCAGCCTCCACAGTGCATGTCTTCGCACAAGCAACTAGAGCATTCAGCAAGGTGATATCATCCAACCTAACTCGCCCCTTGGCCATTTGGCTAAAAGCCTGCAATCCCTTATTAGGCAGCCCACCACGTACATATCCAGCAATGATGGTATTCCAAGAAACAGTATCAGAGGCCCCCTGGGGAGCAGAATCAAGAACTGACCTTGCAGCAGATGGATAACTACAAGACGAGTACATGCTGATAAGAGTATTGAGGACAAACGTATCAGAACCTAGGCCGAGTTTCACGGAAAGGGCATGGAGCTGGGCACCAGCAACAACAGAGGGCAGGCGGGCGGCAGTCGAAAGAGCAGCGCAAAGGGAGTAGTTATCGAGAGGCATGTGACCAGAACGGCGGAGTAGGGAGAGGAATGAGATGGAGAGAGATGGGACAGGCCCCGAGGAGAGCGAACGAAGGACGGAGTGGAGAAGGGGTATCTTGAGCAAAAGACCTGAGACGGTGGCATAGGAGAGCAGGAGGGGGAGATTGCAGTGAGTGAGGCGGGATATCGGGATAGAAAGGACACTTCCATTTTCTGGGCAGTAGCTTCTGACAGTGGAGAAGCGTCGTACCTTCCCACAGAGCATTTGTGAAGACAAGGACATCTAAATCCTCAATATGGAACTGGCAGAAGGGGAATGGAGCCGTCACTGCCGTGAAGCAAGCTTCCATCCAACACTGAGACCTACATTGAAGGAACCTGGCATGAGAGATCATTACCATCCAAACCAGGGAGATTCCCCGTTCCCATCAACCCCAACGAAAGTAACATTGTTTATATCAGAACCAGAGTAACCACATATTGCAACCGAATTAAGAAAAAACAATCACTGAACTCTGGCGACATCCCAAGAGCGATCTTTCTTTAGGGATGACATGCCAAGAACAACAAGGAATGGATAAAAATAGGTCATTATCTACTTTTTGCTGGTTGCCTAATAGTCCTACCAGTGGGATGAATTAATGGGTGCTGAAGAAGAAACATCAGACATACTTCAGTTGAGCCAAAACTAAACAACAATCAATATAGGCAAGCTAGGGCTTCCTTACCATCAACTTAGCTCAAAAAAACATGTGAAAAAAAAACTTGTAATGGCACAGGAAATTTGGAAATTTGGTACGACTACAAAGATTATTGGATAAAAACTCTTTTATCTTATATTCCTAATTTCATATAACATAAAATAGATAAAAAATGATTTCTAGATCCACGAATGAGTTCAATTATGATTTTACAAATCAACAACTGAACTATTGAACAAATCAAGAAATTACCTAGCCTAGCCGAGCAGCAATTCTGAGAAGCAGCCCTCGTTGCCTGTTGGCCTATTCGGCTGTTCTTCCTCAGAAGTGAGGAGGCAGAGCCGCAGCTCCTGGGCGGCGCCGGCCAGTCGACGGCCGCGCGGAGGCGGGCGGGCGACCGGGCAGAGCGGGCCAGCGGCGGCGCCGCAGCCGAGCCGAGCAATGGATCGGCGGAGAAGAACGGCGTGAAGGGGTCTGGGCCGCCTGGGAAGACTGCCGGGAGAAGCGGCAATCAAGACTGCTGCTGCCGGGCTGCCGGCGACGACAGAGAGCAGCGTGGCGGCGCCGGCGCGCGTCGGGAGCGAGCAGGGGGGATGCAGGACCGACCGAGCGAGTCGATTCACTCGTCGTTCGCTAGTTCATCAGGATTCATGGGCCAGAAACAATAGGCCACATCTAGGCTGCGTCCCGGGCCAAGTTCATTTTCTACACACTAAATAGTGTTTTTATTTTTGAGATCACTAAATAGTGTGTTACATGCAAGTTTAGACAAACCTGTGACATCTTTTTATGGAAGGAGGGAGTATATAAGATTATATATGTTGACGTGTTCTATATTTCTTATAGCCTACAAAAAAAGATGTTGAGTGTTATGTTGACTTGTAGAGTTTCGTGAAAATTTATAGAACATGATTAAAAATTGCTTTCAGGCGCCTCATCCCTCATCCTGGTGTATTTGTGCAGACCACAAATCAATTATATCTTCCATGAAAAATTATCTTACGGATGCATTGTTTGTTATAGACACGTGATGAGAAATAATATCTCAAAATAGTTTTTTTTTTACCGGAAGAGAAGAATCCCACGGTAAATTTGTGTACACTGAGCAACACACCAATTCAATAAAATAACTAATCTCATAAACATGTACGGAGTAGCAGTGTAGCACCAACGCCCATTTTCTCTGCAGAAGAAAAAAATGTCATCCAAAGTTTTTAGCGTTTCCAGAACTCAGACGCCTAATGTTAACTCAGCGAGAATTGTTAGGCTTTACCAGAAAAACTCAAAGTCAACGGTCAGATAACAGATTCACCATTTTCCCAGTATATCTAGCCGGGTAAAGAGCACAAGGCAGTAGCGCCGTGGTCAAAGAATGAACCAGGGCCTGCTGGTGAGATAATAGCATAGAAATGAACTTTTTTTTTAAAGTCAAAGGGCATCAAAATTATATGTTCCATCATGTGGAGTCAAGAACTGCCTAAATTTTGATGCGACTGACAGAAGGAGTGTCCTTCTCCCGCTCAAAGTTCTTCTCTTGGAGACCTTTGAAGGAGAAGGGAAAATTCTGTGAAGAACCCATCTTCTTCCTCTGCCTATAGTGCTTCTTGAGTTGGGAGGAGACGATGCAAATGCCTGGGTTTATATAGGCCAGATTAAGCAAAATATATTCCCCAAATCGGCAACGTCGTCTCTTAGAATCACATAGATGTTCATATTCTTCCTCATCTTTCTTCCCAGTTGCATAGTAGCCTGACTTCTCTTGGAGACCTTTGAAGGAGAAGGGAAAATTCTGTGAAGAACCCATCTTCTTCCTCTGCCTATAGTGCTTCTTGAGTTGGGAGGAGACGATGCAAATGCCTGGGTTTATATAGGCCAGATTAAGCAAAATATATTCCCCAAATCGGCAACGTCGTCTCTTAGAATCACATAGATGTTCATATTCTTCCTCATCTTTCTTCCCAGTTGCATAGTAGCCTGACTTCTTTCACTTCAAGAGTTTGGACTTTGGACAACACTAAGGAACACCACCTTATCATGTGGACCAATGATGGTAGTGATCTGAAATGAGATGTTGAATGCTCCACCATTTCTTTGCAGCACTCTGTACGAGACGAGTATCGTTAATTCACAGGAATAATACAGTAACAGTAAGTTGACGGTTCCTATTATCATATATAATGTGTATACATAATAAGAGTAAGAGAGTTCATCTACAGGCTAAATAGGAATAACTTTATGTGGTGATTGTAGAACACAATTGGCATGTATCCGTTGGTAGCACTAAAGGGGGAACTCAAAAAACACATTAGGTAGTATCACAGAAAGTAACTATAGAAGACTTGGATAAGATAGCTTTAGGCATCAGAGAAAGTTCCAATCTGTTATTGCTTTCGGAGATTCTGCCAAAGTTTCAAACTGGCAGCTGTCACACAGTTGACCCTGGTAATGAGCAAGAAGCAAGATCATACATAAAACAAGGAAAGCCTAGCATCACGTAGAAAAGGTTAGGCACCAAGTCTTATTTGACATCCCTCTATAGGCTTGTATATTTCACGTTTCTAACAATGACCACCAACACATGTTTTCTACTCCCTCCGTTCCAAATTAGATGACTTCCATTTGTCAAAAAGAGCATGTATCTAGACACTTTGTAGTTTGATTTTGAATCTGAAAACTCAACCCCACGATTCTATGCATGGTTGTGGTTTGAACTAAAAATGTCCTGAGCCTATGAACACAGCACGATTCCTTTTTACTGGCTAGACTGCAGACACCTCTTGTAGGCAGGTATGATCCCAGAAACTCAGAAATGTTGTAAAGAGTAAATTTGTCAGCCACATGTTCCGTTCTCAGATCGTTAAAAGTGCAATTTGGATGGCATATCTGTTATTTGTCGATGCAACAGGAAGTAGGGGATTGATGAATGGATCCATTATGAGGTCAGAGTCTTCAATCTTTAGTCTTGATTTTAAAATTTTCCCAAATGCAGAAATGACTGATCGTGACGGGATGGACAATCAATCTGGAGGATAACACTGTTGAAAGAACAGGTATCTTCAATTATTCATTCAACTTCTATGATTGGGGTGTAACCATGATCCTTGAGCTCCCAATTCAGTATCTCCATGACTGGCTCTAGCACATTGTCATGAAGCTCACCGGTGATAAATTCTGTAAGACTGCCTTCAGCATCAACTTGGCTCCACCCAGGAGGCTTTTTCATTCCTTGTCTTCTCATGAGGGTCCGAACCTTTTGGACTCCATCCCACTTCTCTGCCTTTGCATAGATATTTGAAAGCAGAACATAATTTCCCATGTTATTTGGTTCCAACTTGAACAGTTGGCTTGCTGCCACCTCCCCAATCTCCACATTTGAGTACGTCCTACAAGCACTTAGCAGAGCGCCCCAAATGCCAGCATGTGATTGGAAATCCGTTGGCATCTCATGTGCGATCATTTGGTAAGCTTCAGCAATGCACCCGGCACGACCAAGTAGGTCCACCACACACAAGTAGTGCTCTACATTAGGAATAATGTGATACTCATCCTTCATCATCTGAAAGTAACGGCGCCCCTCGTCCAACAGACCTGTATGACTGCAAGCATTCAGGACTGACACAAAACATATGCCATCAGGGTCGAAGCCACTGTCAAGCAATTCGTTGAAAACTTCAATTGCGTCCTTTCCACGGCCATGCATGCCCAACGCAGAGATCATAGAACTATAGCAGATCAGATCTCTTTGTGTCCACCTGCAAAACAAGTCCAGTGCCTTTTCTATATTGCCACATTTTGAGTGCATATCAATGAGTGCAGCTACAGTATGCTTATTCAACAACATCGTGCGACGATGATCCACATAATCATGTATCCAACTAGCTTGGGTCGGTAACCCACATTGCGCGCATGCAGCTGCCACAATGGAGATTGTAGTGTGATTTGGCTCCACCTTCCGGCTTGTTCTACTCTCAAGCATAATCTTGAAGAGACCCACTGCGTCTTCAGGTCTACCGGCACCCGAATACACGCCAATCATCACGTTCCAGGTTGCAACATCCCGATCTCTCATTCCATCAAAGACAGCCCTGGCATCATCAACTTTGCCAGTTTTCGCATACCCAGATATCATGGCAGTGCACACGACCATGTTTACTGCTCCATTTGCCACTGCTGTATCGAAGACACGCTTCGCAGAGTCCATGTCACCTCGCGCAGAATACCCGCTAACCATCTCCACGAGCGTGTATGCGTTCTTCTCCGGCATTGTCTCAAACAGCTTTTCTGCACTCTCCACCTCGTCTACCTCCATATAAGCAGTAATCATAGTGTTATACAGCTGAGCATCCTTAGAGAACAATCGGTCGAACACTCTGCGGGCATCGTCCAGCCTGCCGCACTTGGCATAGAGATCCACCAATGTCGTCGCGATGCGTTGGTCGGTCTGGAACCCATTCTTGAACACGTGCACGTGCACCTGTTCGCCCTCCTGAATCATCTTGCGTCGAGCCGCCGCCTTCAGCACGGAGGAAACCGTGAAGGTGAGCGGCTTGATCCCCGGGCAGGCGTGGTGCATCTGGGCGTAGAGCGCCACGGCGTCACGCGCAGAGACGTCCGACTGGGAGTGCGCTCGCACGAGCGCGGTCCAGACGAAGGCGTTGGCGGAGGCCCCCAGCGCCGCCGCCACGGCGCGCGCGCGGCGGAGGTGGCCGAGGTCGGCGAAGGCGCGGACGAGCTTGGCGGCGACGAAGCTGTTGCGGGCGTGGCCGAGGAGGACGGCGCGGGCGTGGAGCTGGTCGAGCTGGCGCCCGGACGCGCACCCCGCGGCCAGGCGTACGAGGCTGTTCTCCTCCTCGACGCGGGCGCTGGGCCGGAGCGGCGGCATTGGTTCCTCTCCGGAATGTTGCCGGACATGTGGCATGCAACGACGAAGGTCCAACTTGCAGCTTTGAAGTTTCTTCCAAAAATATCTAATGTATCACAACTCACATGATAACACTCCTACTTAAAATTCTAAGTGTAAAAAAATTCAAAAATAAATTTGTGGGTTTTCATAAAACCTGTGTTTACATTCCCTAAAAAAGACAAATTGCTATCTGGATAGTGTCATTTTTGTCTTTTTGTGATAATATTCATGTTGGATTTATCTTTTTTTGTTTCTCTGCGTGTATTTTGAATTTGGTCTTGAATTTTTTATGGATACTAACACACATCTTGTGAACACCCACAAATTTGTTTCAGAATTTTTGGAATTTATAAATGTAAATTTTAAAGAGTGGTAATATGTATGCTCTCGAGTCTCCACTAGCCTCTAGTCACCTAGCATCTCCACGAATCCTAAAGCCCTACATGCCGTACATCTATGGTAAGTAGGCTGCATTTGACATTGCGCTGGTGTGTTTCTTTTTTCATATAATCATTTCCACCAAAAAAAAGTTGAAACAGTCTTTTGTTTAGATGTATAAACAAGCTCATACCGAATTTAGTGAACAAAAGATCTCTTAACTAGTTAGATTCCACATTTTAGCACAACGCAATTCAACAACCCAAGACCAAAGTGATTTACTGATAAATCCAACATGAGCCGGTTGCTATGCTACCTTGAACCGTGGAATTTAGTTACTTTTAGAGGAATATTTGCTAACTGAAAATATGCTTTTGTTACATATTCCAAAATGATATCTCCAGCTACTGTCACATCCAAAAAATCTAATTAAATAAGTGTACTTCTAGAACTGCCGTGTTTCCACGAAGATCGCATCATGATTTTTACTTGGAGAGAGAAGCATTTCCTAACATGTCATGAACAATGCGAGATGGCATTTTGTATTTTCGTTGGAGCCAAGATGTTGACAAAAGTGAACATATGACATTTGATCAGTACAACACACTAGCCACGTTAATGTCTCAAGTTATAACTTCAGTCAATCAGTGATAACTGTGCCGCACACACACAAATAACCTACAACATGTGATTAACGGTAGAGCCCATATCTCTAGCAATACAACACATTCTAAACCAGTGAAACCGTACAACACATGCTTATGTTGCTAATCACTTAATCTACAAAATAACATCTAAATTCATCCAAAATAGAGAATATCTGTCCTTCATTTTTCCCATTCTTTCACAAGCTTTGCTGCTCTGAGACAGGGATGGATATCGACCAGGGGTTAAATGGGCGTTTGTGAGATAGGCGCCTAAGGAATATCATTTGTATGCCGCTCGAGCTTTTTCCTCTCAGTGAACCTGTCCTCCATGCCAAACTCCTCGGCGAATGTCTCTATGTCAGATGCAATTTCAGAGCAACCCTTCCGACCAAGCAAATGTGGGGGTTCTGTGCCGCATTGCTCAAGCCTCATAGAACTGCCAATCTGGCTGTGTAAGTCCTCCATGTCTTCCACAGCTACAGCCTGCCTTTTGGTGCCCATCTCAAGGTCCATGCTCATCTTTGGCGGACTTAGAACCCGTCCCATACTCAGCGATGAGGTGAAGGCTGCAGAATCATCCTTAGCTTTAGCCCTGAAATTATTTCTGGAGCTTGGGATCCTTGAACATAAGGTCTCGATGAAATTCTGGACCAATCCAAGGTTGTAAGGGTTACTTCTCCTGTCGTAGCGGTACCGGAAGTTCTCGTAAGTAGTCTGCAAGTATTATTCCTTGGATGAGCATTGCACATAAATTACAAAGAGAACTAAATCTTACTACATCTACTGGAAAAAAACTGACCTGATTGGTGGAAATCAAGTAGAGGTGGAATGAGGTCAATCCTCCGACAAACCACACAGCAACAAATGTGTAAAACATGAGAATGGCGGAGATGGGCGACTTCAGAATAGCTCTACCTACTGTGCAATCATGTGTGTCCATTATTTTCCCGATGTTGACCCAGCAGAATGCAAACACGTATATGCATAGCACAGTCGCTGAAGACACAAACATAAGGAAGAAGCGGTAGTTTCTCTGCAGGAAAAAGGAGAATTCAAAGCTATAATGAGTAAAATGTGTTGTTATTATGGGTAATGAAAGCTTCCATTTTCTGGAAGAGAAAAAACATTTATATCCCCCTAACATTAAGAGAAAACATATATTTAACTGCATCCGTCCCCATTCTTTTTCTTTGTCCAATTTCCTTAACATAATTAAGATTTCGCACCATTACCATGTGAACTGCTACCTCAGCAATCCAGAAAATCTTTCAAAAAGTAAAAGAACCCATATATAAAACAAATATGGAAACTAACTACTCATGTTTTTTCTAGTGGAGGCCTGGAGGGCCTTATGTGACTGATGACCTTGTTAACACAAAATCAGGCATACCTTTCCAATGCACTGGCCTACCCAAGGACAGTGATGATCAAAACGTTCGACACAGTTGTTGCAGATTGAGCAATGGGAGCACCTTGGTGGACGATAAAGCATACATGTATGGCAGTATTTGACCTTAACTATAACACGATTAACAAGAACATCCTTGGTGGGGGGTAAACCAGCCGAGCCATGTTGACCACCTGGCCAATCTGATAAGTTGGAGGATTCACCAATGTCTTCAGGTTCTGGAGGATGAGCATTTCGAGGAACAATTCCAGGATCACGACCAGATGTGAGAAGTAGAAGAACAAGAATCTGCGCAATAAAAACAGTAATACTGTCAAGCTACAGTTACAAACTTGCAGACATGACAGCACTTCTGCTTCAATACATCCCGACTAAACAACTGCATAACTTAACATGGTAGAAGCCAAGCAAAGGATTTCAGTTTTAAATCAAATGTGTAACATATGACAAGGTTTTGATCATCCATATGCTACATTTACAAGGCCCAAGAAATGGATATACATGTCCAAAACAGAATAGAGAAAGGAATAAATGTTCGTATAGCTAACTGCCTGCACATCTCGTAGACTTACATATGCTGTAAAGATGACAGATACAGATGCAACCCAACCTCCAATTTGGTTTTGGTACCCATGGGAAAGCTGTTGAGGAACAACGGCAGCAAAGACAATCACTGGGACTACAATCAAACATACTGTGGCAATGAGTGACCTCACATCAGGCCCAAATATAAGTCTCCCTCCAAGAAAAAATATCTGCAGAAACATGTGCAAGAATGCCGTAAGAGGAAGATACTACCATAAATGCTGAATTTAGAAATTGAAGAATATAAGACGATGAAGCTACAAAAAAATTCCCCTTTCCTGCTATTAAGTTTGTGTAGTGCATTTCTAATCACGGTGAAGTTGTACAGATGCGAATAAACTTCTCTCTTTAATTAAGGATAAAAATTCCAATGCATGGACGGCAATGAATACGATTTTATTCCTTAAAAAGGGAGAGCTAATGAAATGAATGTATAAACAGACACCACCATTCTGAATTACACACTATGAATCAGCACAAACCCCCACATTGCTATCCACAGGCACCTACATCAAATGCTCAGCTCAGACAACATTAAGACCCCAACCACTCATGGCCCCATCCTTTTAAACTAGTCGAAAAACCATCCCTAATTTCCTACCCCTACAGGCTAAGTTAGTACTGCACAATCATAAACCCGTAATAAAGGGGAAGAAGTCCTCACATTGCTCCCTTTCCACGCCTGGTACACGCGCCGTGGCGGCGCCGCATCAGCCTCCATGATCCTACGGTTGGAGTCCGACAGCTGCTGCACCTTCCCCTGCATCCTCCCCTCCATCCACGCTCACAGCCACCCCCAAACGCTCCCTGTTCTGTTCACCAAAGCCCCCCAAATCTTCAGAACCCTAAGTTAAGATCGACTCGCTGCGACCCCAAAGATTTGCCGAAATCAAGCGAAATGGAAGCTACATCACTTGCAAGAACAAGGAGCAGGCGGCTCTCACGGATCCCAGCACGAGAAGGGGCGCGACTTGGATCAAACGAGCCAGTGGGGGGGGCGAGTCCGTACCTGAGGAGGAGGGTTGACGGCGAGGGGCAGCTTCCCGAGAACCAAGGGGGCGAGACGACGGGGGGGCGCGTGGTGATGTCACCTTGGGATCCGAAGGAAGCGAGCGCTTGCTCGGCTGCTCGCTGGAAGAAGGGTGGAAAAAGTTTCAGTCTGAAGAACTGTGGACTGTAGTAGTGGTATCTTTCTTGCAGATGAAACCCTAACGTCTTTGTAATCTTACAGATAGCCTCTGCTCGGGCTCCAGTATTACTCCCTCCGTTCCAAATTAATTGATTTCTATTTGCGGGCAAATAGAAATCAATTAATTTGGAACGGAGGGAGTATTTAGGAAAAGTATTATGCGGTTCGAAGCAAAAAAGTTGAAACGAACTCTATATACGGTCTAAACGTGATTAAATAACATCGATGTAAATGCCTAGGATAAAACATTAACTAATAGGAACACGTCACTACCAATATTTTGGTGTAGACTAAACCCCTAAAAAATATTTAGAAAGAAATATTGTACTATTATGTATGTGTTTTCTGCTTATCTTGACCGTTTGTATCAGTTCAGTTTTTCCATGGACCACAAATAATTTTAATTGATCAATTTTCATTATCTTTGGATAAAGATGATTGGGGATGACTGCTAGTGTGTGCAACAGAAAGATAGAACCCTTCACTGGAAAGAAAAGAAAAGAAAATAGCATAGAAGGTGAGTTAGAGAAATCTGCAACCTTGTTGGGAGTTCCTGAAGACCTGCATCTTGAATGAGAAAGGCAAAGTGTAGAAGCTTTGGTAGTAGGTATTACCCCTGGGCACACACACCCCACTCCAACTGGATTTGATAAATCACTCAACTAGCTTCCGAGGCGTGCTCTGCTAGAACGATTACTATTTATTTATCTAGAAAATATAATCTACTACTCCCTCCGTCCCAAAATAAGTGTCTCAACTTTGATAGAAGGTGGATGTATGTAGACATGTTATACATCCATTTTCTATCAAACTTGAGACACTTATTTTGGGACGGAGAGAGTAGTATTAGTTTTGGTTCCAAAGTTAGTTTTTTTTATTATACATAACTTGACCATTCACACTTTGATTCAAGTTTTTGCAAGTTGGAAAGTGCAGTCAAAAGTGACATAGCATTCAAGAAAAGTCAAAAGTGACATGGTCTTTCTTGTTACAAGTGCCGTCTTTACCGGCTAGTGGACTTGAAAGGAGAAAAACAATCGCCAACTCTGTCTTGTACATTGCATTTTTTCGAAATGTCTTGTGCATTGCATACACATGAAGTTTCCACTGATGATGCATTGCTTGTATGTTTAAGCACAAAAATATCAATTCAGTCAAGGGTCCAACTTACGCAAATAAAAGAATATTTTCCCCGTGAATTGAGGACTTATCTTTCATATATTTTTTTGCGAGGAGAGGACTTCATCTTTTGTGCAGGCAAACCAGAAGGACCAAGGCAAACTAAAAGTACATAATTATTGTGCTAGATAAACTAGAAAGCAAAAGTTGTTGTGGTTTCGTTCAAGGACCAGAGGGTTCCCAGGTCAGCGATGCCACACAAGGCGTTCATTTTCACAATGTACCTAACATTAGAAGACTCTATATATATGCAGTAAGATTGTGTCGACATTTTGCTCCTCTCAAATCTTTAGTCTACATTTTTAACTCATGCATCGCTGAAAGATCATACACGAGCTGACATGGCAGCCAACCAAGCAAGTGCATATCTTATATCAACGGTAACTAGCTACAAAGGGAGCTCGCTTTTAGAGTGCACACAGCACACGCAACTCATCATAAGCATATACATGTAGATATGCTCATCTATGTTCATCTATATCTTACTGCTCCGCTAAGCAACCTCCCCGTCTATAGCCCGCGGCGCCGTCTTCTTGTCTAGCTATCTTCCTGTTGAACGCGGCTGACTCGGAATAATTGAAGTTGCATAGACCGACACGAATCGGATAGGGAAATCAGTTAGGCAGGCAACTGATGGTAACGTACGGACAACAGGTTCATTGTAAAAGCTAAGGAGATCAAAAGCACATGAGGAATGCTGGTGTTTCAGGTGCTCCTCGCTTGCTTTTGGCATCCATATCATCATCGCAAGGATTTATTTAGGAGACACGCTACTGATTAAGTGGGTTAGCTGCTTGACTATCTGTCTATCCCCTTTGGCTTTAAAGGATTTGAGATCGGCACTGAATTGTCATGGTCAAATCTGTAAATAATAATAATAAAATGATAATTTGAGATCTGCAGAAGACGATTGTTTCCCAATTCGGATTTATACTTCTAGGCCGGAAGGGGTTTTCAATAGAGAAAAATGCAGGTTTAGTACATGAACCAGCGTCAACAAACAAACGGTACCCGTCATAGAGTCACCAAAACGCTCGGTCGTGGCAACTTACTAACCCGTTTTTCACGTTTTGCAATTTTGTGACCAAACCACGCATTCTCGGTAAGTTCATGTACTAAATCTGTGTTTTTCTCTTCTCAATACAACAACTCATCCGAACTATTTTCTTTTGGATTTATGACACATTATACCCTTTCCGAGTACATAACTTCCTATGAAACATGCGTCCAAACATTTGTTTTATTTATACTGTTAACATTTTTGCAAAAAAAAACTACTAACATGTAAAAACGTATTAAATTGGTGAGGTAAAATAGCACCCTATTTTTCAAGGTAAATATACTCAAAATGTTATGTTTTATGTTTTTCTACTACATTATGCACAAGAAAGCTTAATAAAAGAAAATTTGTAGACTAGAGCATCCACGATCGATATTCTATTTCACACATATGAATGAATCACTAATCATTATGCATACTAAAATAATTCGGACAAAATATTAATTGCAATAATTCAAATTACACCATAGTGTATTTATTAGAAACTAAAATATTTCATTGCATTCAAGATTTGAAAAAAAAAGTACTTTGAATACTGGTGCACTGTACCCAAAGGATACAAGCATTATGAAGTACTCCCTCCGTTCCAAATTAGATGACTTCTATTCGGACAAAAGTGAATGTATCTAGATATGCTATAAGTCTAGATACATTCACTTTTTGACAAAAAGAAGTCATCTAATATGGAACGGAGGGAGTACTAGGTTGCTAGCTTCTCCTACAGGAGTTTTATTCACGAACGAATAACTTTTTGGTTTTAAGAAGTTTGGTTGGACAATGCTTGTCTTGCTATGGCATGGAGCCTTTTGCTTTGTCGAGCTCCCAAGTTTCTTAAGAGTAATGCTTTTCATTCTTTTGATCTAATAACTTGCTTTGAGATGGCTAACTCTGCACCTATAAATAATGGAGCTCCTAGGACAAGGCCCACATGTCCCACTCTCCTATCCATGAACTCTTCACAATGGCCGAACATTACCACGCGCTCGTTAATTAGAACTTAGAAGTAACAACTAATTCTCTCTCGTTCGCATTTCTGCAGTCACTCTCTCTTGAAAACTAGCTAGCCAACGATAAGACGAAGATGAAAGCGAAGGCGAAGATCAGCAAGGCTGCCGAGTTGTTGATGAAGGCGCTACGAGCTCTGAGGGGCAAGGCCAGCGTACTGAGGGCGCGGCTCCTCTTCCTCGCCTCGCTCCGCCGCAGGACGGCGATGGTCGGCTCGGCGTCGCGCCACCTCCGCACCCTCATGTCGGGCCGCCAGAGAGACGCGGTGGACGACCACCGCAAGGCCCTCTTCCCGTCGACGGCGGAGGACGAGCAGGTGCCGCCGCATGGAGTCGACGCCGCCGGCCTCTCCGAGCTGTTCCAAGAAATCGTCGGCGACGACAATGACGGCGACTACCCGGACTGGACGCACTCGCTGTTCGTCGACGAGGAGGAGGAGCGCAGTGGTGGCAGCGAGACCGTGGGGGAGGATCGGCTGGTTGCCGACGAGCCTTCGGTGATGGAGGTCATCAGGAGGCGCAGGGAAGGGGACGGGGTGGATTTCAACGTCGAGGATGAGATCGACCACGCCGCCGACATGTTCATACGCCGGGTCCGTAGCCGGATGAACAACCGGAGCTTCTAGCCGCCCGGGGTCTCCAATTGTTTCGTTTATTCATGTCTGAGTTTCAGTGTGTGTGTGCGTGTTTTGTTAGGTCCGTTCCGTGGCCGTGTTTTTATCCTGGTGCAACCTTTTATGTTTGCAACTTGATTTTGCTCGGGCAAACTAATCATATAAATAAGTCTTGTTGTTCACAGTTTATCATATTGTTTGATATATAGTAATTCAAACAACTTTGCTTTTTATGGTGAGACTTTCTCTTAATTATTGACTAATTGAATAATTGAGTAAAGATAAGAGGATGATTGTTCACGATGTATATCTAACATTTGATTTCTAGCTGGTTATCACGTTTATAAACCATAAAACATCAAACATAGTTTTCCAATAGTACTAAAACATTCATGTTATAGGCATCGTGTGCGCGAAACTAGTCTACATATGCCAGGTGTAACTGCATGGTTTGAATGATCTATACTTGTGTAAGTCTACATTTTCTACCTATATCTGTTTTTCTTACCTGTGTAGGTTTGTGCGAATATCCAAGTGTGAATCTTAGCACCTTATCATATTGTGTGTGTGTGCGCGCGCGCCCATCTTAGTACTCCCTCCGTATCTTAATATAAGATGCTTTGGTATCTTAAATTGAGCTACCAAAACATCTTATATTTAGTTACAGAGGAAGTATATATCTACCACTTCTAGCTACATTTGTATGGATGTTAGCATCTTAAAATGCTAGAATGCATCGAGCGACTGATCTTCTAAAGTTGCCAAGAATGTGATCATCAAAATACAAACATCTCAAGTTTCACAATTTTACAATAATTGCTCACCGGAAACAACTCAAAGTTCACAATTTCAAACTTCAAACGTACTCCGTAGATTATATACACCAGTACTTCAACCTTTTTTACACTATATAACAATCAGCGACAACAACACCATAACACTTCATCCCTTACAATCTTCCACTTCTGTCACTTCATCCCTTACAATTTACCCCTTCAGCATCTAAGAACCTATCCCATGCTTCACACACTTGGTAAAGTTCAACTGAAAACCACAAATTTCGTCAAAGAGGCTAACCGATTTTTGTTCAAGAATCTACCCCTTTTATAAGAATCTTCTACTGCAGGTTGGCCCCGCTTGCACTAACTGCTCATGTCTCCCGATAGATTGGGGTGCACAACCCTCCACATCACCCAATAAGTCGTTACGCTCGCTCTAATCAGTGGTCGTCGTTGTCTTTCACTCTTTTTTTTATATTGAGAAACACAGTACAACGCAAGCGCTCATATACACGCGCGCACACTCACCCCTATGAACACACGCACGCACACCCTACCCCTATGAGCACCTCCGAGAGACTGAGCCGGCGGATCAGGTCTTGAGATTGACGAAATCACCACAGGCGCCTCGCTGTCGACGGGAACGTCGCCTCCCACTAAAAAATATTCCGCCTAAATTAAAAACACCAGCGTCAAATCTGGAATTTGAACTCTGGTGGGCTGGGGGCACAACCACCCTCCTAACCATCTTGCCACAGGCAAGTTCTCTCTTTCACTCTTTCTTGTACGATGATCAAGGCGGGTCATGTCGTCAATGACAACTCCATATATGATAACAAAAAATCATGTGTACAGTATTCTAATTTCTACACCCCCTCTACACGCACGAACAACGTACTACTACAATAAAATGAGGATGCAAAATTTACAAAGTTCCCCGAAAAAAAAAAAAATTACAAAGTTGGTCCAGCGCAACCGAACGTTCTTATCCATCCTTTTCTTTTCGTTATCATCATTTCAGCAAATTCCAACCCACCCCATTCCGTTCGTTCGGACACACCCTCCTCGTCTCTCTCTCTCTCTCTCTCTCTGTCTCCCCCTTTCGGCCTCTCCTCTCCCGTGCGAGCTGCCTGCCGCCCCCCACGAGCGCGGCCCGCGAGAGAGGCAGGGGGAGCCCGGGCGCTTGGGGGGAGGAGGCGATGGATCTGGAGAGGTCGCCGCCGCCCGATCAGGCTGCGGAGACGGCAGGGGGCGCGGCGTGCTCCATCTGCCTGGATCCGGTGGCGGCACGCGGCGGGTGCAGGTCTGTCGCCAAGCTGCAATGCGGCCACGAGTTCCACCTAGGTCCGATTACCTTTGCCCCGACCTTCTCTGTTTTTTCTTCCAATTTTAAGAAGAAGAAAAGAAAAAAACCTCAACCTTCTCTGTTAGCTAGCCCATGCGTTCTTAACTGGATCTGTCTGTGCACGAGAAATGACGACGCTTAGCTACCGTAATTTAATGTAGCGGAGTGAATTGTACAAGGGGCGATCGGCGTGGTTGAATTGAATAAGGAAGAGTTTGGAGGTGTGGATGGCCGGGTGGTGATAGACTGGAATTGCGTGTCAAAATACTTGCAATTGTAGTGACTTGGTGTGCACCTGTTGTTGGAGCTATGAGGCCTGCGTGAGCAAGGGTGGGTTATTTCAAGCATGTGATTTTGCGATGATTTGAATTCAAGATGTGCCGTGCCGAGGATAGTTAGCAGTATTTCCTTGGAAAGGTGTGATTTTTAAATGCAACACGAGATGGCGTCGCATTCTTTTAGGATTTTAGGTATAAAAATACATAAAGCATAATATTTTGGCTCCAATTTTATCTATGCCTTCTATGCGTTGTAATGGTTATTTAATCCCTGATTGCTGTTCACGGGTCGAACATGGTGCTTCGGTTATCATCAGTTATCAGGGCGTTCCACCTTGTTCCCAGAAAAGCAGCTAAGTACTGTGGTGGTTGCCTAAATCACGAGCGGTCTTTGAGAGTTTTGTCGCTGCCTGGTCCGTTATTTGGCCGTTTCTTTGTCAGCTGTTAGTTTTTTATTTTAAAATGTGCCTGTTGCATGTTTTGGGAATTAAACTTCCAAAGAATGATGCATTAATCTTAGCATGACAGAGGTGCATGCTCTATGATAGAGAATGCACAAATAATTTGACTTACTATACATAGTAAATTTTACCAGAAGGGCTATTTGGACAATGATACAATATTGTGAAATGAGGGAGTTAAACAACGTTACACACTTATAGTTTAGGAAGCAAATTAGACATTTTGTTTTCAAGTCAAATATGCATGCACGGAGTGACACATTATTTTGGCATGGATTGAACATCTTCAAATACGATAATTTAGAGCTACACCTCTACACATCATGTAGATGTGCTAGAAAATAAATTTACCTCTTATACCATGAAAATACTAGCTTGAATTACGCCCATCTTCAGCTTGTATTTCTCATCTGATTTGAGTTTTATGAGTACCACCTTTATATAGTCCACTTTTATGTTGCTATTATATAGTACTCTGAACTCTTACTTTGGGTTTTAGTGCTGCCAAGTATCTGTCTTTATGATTTCCTCTGTGTGCATGCATGAAAAATTGAAAATACACACCGGCATGCTACACAGTTGTTGAACTAAACAGCTCCTTTTCTGCTAGATTGCATTGGATCAGCATTCAATGCGAAAGGAGCAATGCAGTGCCCTAATTGCCGGAAGATAGAGAAAGGTCGCTGGCTTTATGCAAGCGGACATCGTCCATCTCCTGATATTGATATAGGTGGCTGGGTGACTGGTCAAACCTATGACATCACGTCTGATCTTGTAAGTGCTCTTTCGCTAGCACATACACACCTAGGAGATAAAAACAATATCGACTTGTGTTTTTCTGTTCAAGTTTCATCTTAAACAGTGACATTTATTTTGTATAGCATATGCACGAGACGAGATTTCATATGAGCTCTGTGTCTTACAGTTTCTGTGTGTTACTCACGTTAATTTTGCTTTTATGAAAGGCTGTTTTGGTTTTGTCATGTCACCTATGGCTGACATCATTTCACATGTCTCATTTTTTATTGTTATATGTTGTATTGATTTGCAGCCATTTGGATTCCAGTGGTGCCCCTTTAATGGATTCACACAACTATCATCCGTATTTGAGTAAGGATGTCTCGTTGCATCTTAATATATATGGTTTTTCAAACATGTGGTTACTCATCTACAAGCAAGAAGGGAAATATGGGCTAACTAGTTTTCGTAATAGAATATGCTGTGATCTTATGTTATATCGATGAATATATTGGTATTGTATTTTCACATTGTCTGAGATATTTCCTTCCTGATTGTTTTTCTTAAGTCATGTGCGTCAAAACATTAAAGTGAAGGCTAAAATCACATGTTAAATGGAACCTATCTTTCTACAACCTACTACCTTGAGGGGAGCCATTTTATTGTCCTACTATGACACCACCGGTTCTTGTCATGCATGATTTGGGATAATGCTTGCAGTTATCTCTTTGTTTCATGACGAATAATTAGATTTTTGTTTGCTGTATGTATTTGTCCATGTTGTGCATTGCCCTTTCCTTGGTTTGTGGGCGGCAGCCAGTTCTTAATACCGAAGTTTCCATGTTAGAAAACCTAGTTTGTTAACCATGTGTTGGTACTGTACACCTCTTCAGGTTCTTTTATATTTCAAATCTCCATGTTCTGAATTTAGCCAGTGTTTTTTTGCAGGGAGGGTGAAGTGGAGCCAACATCTTGTAAGCATTTGGACCCAGTCTTTAAACTCCCTAAATTTCGATCTAATTTATTGATTTTTTTTCTGTTATGAAGATCATACACCTGGAGATCATTCAAGTGCTGCAAGCAGTTCACTTGTTTGCCCATATCTTTCACTGCGTGGTTTTCTCCATCCCATGCACTTGCCTTCTAGTTCAAGTTCAAGTGCTGAAGGCCCTTCATTTCATCGCCATCCAACTGGCGCGGAAGGCCATGTGCTTCCTGATTTGAGCAATGCCCAAAGTTTCCATGGAACTGAGTCAAGAAACCTTGATAGCGAGCACAGATATTTGAGTAATCTTCCTGTATCAGGAATCCCGGATCATTCCGTAGCTCCATTTGGTATTGGATTACCTAGATATGAAACTAGCAGCCAACAACAATCGAGACCATATGTACATCACCACCCCCTAGTCCACAGGTATGCCCAATTCATGAAAGTACCATTTAACTCTAAATTCCTACTTTCTGGATAGACCCTCTTCAAAACATCGAAAGTACAGATGCTTCACCCCATAGGTGATGTATAATAGTGTGCGATGATCAAAATCTTTGTTGAAATTTTTATTCACAAAATGCTGAGAATCTGAGTTTTTTTGCCTGCTCAATGGTTTACATAGGCTGTATGGAAAGCTAAGTAAATTTAGCTAGTTAGCTCTTACAAAGTAAACTTTTTCGAACACTGCAGGCCCACACCTCGCAACGGAAACAATCTGGTGGCACCACCATTAGGATCAGGACCAAGTGTTATGGCCGAAACTAGAGGCCATGTTCATGGTGCAAGGGGCCATATGTATCAGCAGTCGATGCATTCATCAATGCAGAGCAGCCCTTTCCCTCCTACAACTCGGAGGGTCAGGCCAAGGGCTTTGGCCATTACGTCTTTTATTGCAGCGGCATCATCCTCAGCTGAGGTAGGAGTGCCCCATGGATTCGCCCCACCTGCAGCTATGAACAGGAACCATCCATCTGATGGTGAAGGTCTCACAAGACCTGTTGATCGACCATACGGGTGGGGTCGGGAGGGATTTGCACCGTTTCCCTGGGTCCCTGTTGACAGCGAACCTCACTGGTGGAGTACCTTCAATCAAATCCCGAACCATACGCACGGTAGTTTTACTCGAAGACCTGCTGCTGGAGAGCGGATAATGCAGAGCCACCAGGATAATGTCTACCAGACTCTGCCTCCCCAGAGGATGCCACCGTTCTTGTAAAGGCTATTTCTCCCATCGCTTTGTATATGTCTACATTAGTCAGGCATTGTTTGTTTCGAGAGAAATTGAGCTACTATTGAAGACACCTGAATGATGCCACCAATGAGCTTGGTGTTGCGATGGTTTATCACTAAAATGGCTGTGGTCTATCCCATTATATATGTTGTGGTGGCCAGAACTGTTTGTACAAAACATGCACTTAAGCTGAGGTGAACTGCAATTGCTGCCATTGGACATAGTTGTGCTGTCGTTCCTTGTTACCACAGGTTCTTTCTATCAGATAGGCATTCCCGGATGCTGCCTAAATATCAATCATATCATTGTTTGTTTCCTCTACACATCGTTCTTGTGGTGCCAGAACATTGCATCCTGAAAATGATATAGTATGTCAGTTTATGTTGATGTAGTGCTTCTGTCAAATCAAATTAAGGAGGACTATCTAGGCTTAGTAAAGCAAAAGCAAAATTGATTGTTTTTTAAGTACAGCAGATAATAACAACGTAAGGACTGGAGACTCTAAAAGTTGTCACTCAAGCATAACAAAACATAGTTTAGTCTGAAAATATCGTCATGGATAATAAGGGTTATCTTGCCAGCATCCCTGGATTTCATTGAAATGGAAATGGATGTGATTTATCATGTTGCATAGTCGCGGTGGCCAGAACTGTATGCGCCTAAACCATGGTGAACTGCAAGTCTGCAATTTGCTGCCATATGACATGATTGTGGTTGGTCCTTGTTAGGGAACTTGTGTGATGCCGCACAAGTTCTACAAAATTGACATTTTGGCGGCACCAAAAGCAAGACAAGAGATGAACAACCATACAGAACCTTAAGGTCGACTTTTCCGAGGTTTGGACTTCAGTACGTTTAAAATCTTAAATAGAGATTGGCCCAGCATCTAGGCGAGCAGTAAGGTCGCACCCCGACTGATGTTGACCAAGGTAAAAAATAACATGCTACGAGAAATAGCGGTGGCCTCCTCCAAATGCTATACAAGTTATAACGTGTTAATATCTTGCTATATTTCAATATAGCGTTCTGAAAAAATACCATACATAACTGAAAAGTAAAGAATTTTAACAAAAATAAACAATATAGTCCAAAAATGGCAGAACAATATATGCATAACCAATTAAGAAAAACATTCTCCAATTGTTTAGAATCTTAAAATCAACATCCCATGGGACAACACCATAGCATAAATTATCTATTCAGAATCATCTGCATTCAACGACATCTTCCAATTCAGAAGAGGAACCCACATGGCAGCAACATAATAGAAATTATTTATTCAGAATCATCAATATTCGACGACATCTTTCAACTCGAAAGAGGAACCCGTTGATTGCGGTTCATCATCAACACAAACAGAAAATGAATTTATGTTTCTTTTTAAGGTGGAAAACTCGGTATTTTACGTCGATAGCCGGGAAAAAGAAAATAGCGTGCTAAAGTTATGATGTTTTAGTGCGATATAGCGTGGTATTTCGTGAATAGCACCGTAGCATGCAAAAGTGATAAAATTTAGCATACAATATGCTATATTGCGCTATTAACGCCGAAATAGCGTGCTATTTTTTTCCATGATATTGACCACCACGGTCGCTGCTACAAGTTCTACAAAAAGTAAGCTAGGGCTTCATAGAAAGTGAGCAACAATTATGCGGTCGCGTCTAATAGGTAGGAGTAGTTTGTTTCACTGTCACTGAAGTCCATGATCGTGCTTTCTTATCGATGTGCACCTTGACCGCGTCACTGAACAATAATCTGCCTCATAGCCGCACCCCAAATTGTGCACCAATGGATCTTGTGTGTATGAACCGGTGTTGTTTTCCCGAAATGTAGTTCAAATATATAGCTTTCGGGTCCATTGATTGAGATAGTCTCAGACTGCTGATGCATGACCCTTTTGGGTTGAGATTCAGGATGTAGCTCTCCATCTAAAAAAAATGTGGCATGCGGAATTCTTCTTGCATTCACACGCGCACACTTTCACACCGTGATGCAGAGGGCACTTAATAATTTTGCATATACACAGTCTCTAATTTTCTCCAAAAAGACAGTATACTGATTATATTCCAAAAGTAAAAAACTGAACCGCGAAGAAAAAAGAGAGTATGCAGATTACCCGTGTTACGATACACATGAATACATTGAGGTCATCAAGAAGCAAACAATTGTTCATGAAGATTTATTAATTATGAATGCAGCAGCCCCACGGTCCGGAACTCTTTAACACATAGTCCCTCGGTTCCAAACAACCCCACGGTCTGGGTTTAGGAAAAATCAACATCCAATAATATGGATTTCATATTGTAAATACTACTACCTCCGATCGGGAATGATTGGCGTGGGAGATATGTTACGCCAGTACAAATTCGTACAATGCTTGCGACAATCATAACTGATCGGAGGGAGTAATATGTTTCTAGTATATTTGGCCAAAATTTATAAAGTTTAACTTTGACTAACTCAAAATTACAGGGTAATTTATACCGGAGGGAGTACTGTTTTTACAGTGCGTTCTCATAGCATCTGGTAATTAGTGCATTACTCTCAAATTCAACCAAAGGCTGAACCCAAAATGTCTTGGATGCTTATTGATGACCAGAGTGATGTGAATCCTTTCTGACTCCATTATTCCAAGCACCCTGCCCTCCGATGGCTGTAAAACATAAATGTTAGCTGTTAGGCTTGCATATTTGCTGAGAAACTATGACGAAATTTTCAACTCCAATAAGTAAGTATATCATGCATGAAACTGAAATGCTATTAGGTTCACAAAATAATAAAAAATCCTTGCAAATAAAATAACAATGAAACGTGACATTAGTCCGGTGAAGGAGACTGTCATGCTATGGTTGTTGCCTATTTCCGGAAGGTACGTCCCTACTTGACACAATGTTATGCATCATGTAAAGCAAAACATTTGTATATGAGATAATTACAAAAAACCACCACAACTGGGGAAACATTGTCAATGCTTCAATAAAAAACCACCACTCTTGATGCATTTTGGTGGGTCTTTGTCGACGTTTTTCCAATTGTGGTGGTTTTTTGCAATTTACTCTTCGTATACAGATCGAAAAATCAGTTCTGGTGGATACAATAACAGCGGTGGTCTACCAACACAGTCTAACCAACAGAAGGTTTAGTGAAGAGGACAATCACACTGAAACAACAAGAAATGAGCAAGTTCATATGAAAATAAAAATACTAACACACATCCGAAACATTTATGATGATCTAGTACACATGCAAAGCAAGTTCAACTAACACAGTTCAAACATTATTATTTTTTGGTCATCTAGATACTTACAATTATAATTTCCTTAAATGTTTACATGATCTTTATACCGTGAAAACTGCTGATCTTTTATACGTAAGCCAAAATATGCTGATTATTGAAGAGTTTCAAGTTAATTTCAAATATTGTTCAAAAACTACAGGTAATATGCACCTCTGTAGAGCAAAGACATAAACATGTCTTGTAATAAACAAATAAGTAAGCACAACAAATAGCAATTATAATGTACATTAAACAAAATTAGAGTTTATAGGCAATAGGTACAATTTAGAAACTATAAGTAGAGGAGTGATTAGAGGAGGACACACGATTTATCCATAATCAGCGGATTTACAATTATAACGTGTTTAAGTATAAATACTTTCCATGGTTTGGATCAAATGTACCCATTCTTGTCCATGCTCTCTGTAGTTGTACAGAAAAAAACCGTTGTTTGAGAAATACGGTGTTCACCAACTAGGATTTTATCATATATTATTAAGATGCTTGAAAGCATACTGTCAAAAAAAAAAAGAGAGGAGGAGAGGATACTTGAAGTCATACCTTGTTTTCGAAGTATTAGGCGTCAGCCACACCGGAGGTAACCAGGTCAGCCAAAGTTCAGGAGACATGATACTCGTCACAATATTACTTTCCAAATGATAAATTCCGATATCACGGTTATTGTTTTGAGCTTGAAATAGCAAATCGGCAACGTGATCAGTATAATAAACACAATTGGGCATCAACTCGGGACGATCACTCACGGGAAGGCAGAGGGAATCATTATGCCCAATAAACAGCAGATGGTCGCCTATTCCTGTCATCTTGACAAGTTTCTTATCGTCGGGATCAACCTTATACACTTTAATTTCAGAAGTACGCTCTGTGTTATGATTCACCGTCGTCGATCTTCTACTAATTAGGAGCTTATCACCCCATGGGGCTTGAGCGATGTAGACTACCATCTCAGGCCGCATTAGCATCTTATATCCAATCCTTTTATGAAGGATAGATGGACCATTATTTAAGTAGAAGCTGTCAATTGTCCCCTCAGTATTAACAGCATAGAACCATCCGTCGTGATGAATGCAGTCAGTATAATCGATCTCTGTTGTGATCCAGTGCCAACTTTCTCCTCCAACTTTGGCAAATGAGAGCTGGGAGTAGGGATCATGGATTAGCATAACAGTGCAATCCCCGGCAGATGGATCAGACGACAAAACAGCTTTGTAATACGAATATTCACGATATTCATCCAAACGGAAAGTATAGGGTGGTTCTGGAGGATGTGCAAATAACCGATACTGCCGATGGTAGTAAGACATCTCGTATCCTTCAAGTACCCCATCGCCGTTCCGAACAGGCTTGATATGCTCCATGGTAGTTACCGGCGGGAGTCTCATCTGCTCGCCGGTGATGGGGTTGAGCAGCACCAAATCAGACTTTTCGTCGGCAGTGACTAGCCAGCCATGGGATGAGCCGATCAAAAACCGCCCGGCCAGTGGTGGGTCCGGCAGGGTAATCGTGTATGCTCTTTGCTCTGAGAGGCTGTACATGGCGACGGCGCTTGGGCCGGCGGCCTCAGTGCAGTACAGTAAACAGGGGGTATGGCTGATGCGGCATACCTTGGAGAACACCTTGTGCCACTCTGCGCACACAGCGGCAACTCGGAGGTGGTCCGGGCACTCGAGCAATTCGAGTATGCTGCGTAATATGTCCGCCGGCAGCTCCGACCAATCGGGAGATGGAGCTCCCATCGTGGTTCGTGGAGAAGAAACAACAAGGGCGTCTGAACCTGCTGATAGAAAACTCCGGTCTGGCCTCCTTGTACTTATGGATCCTTTCCCGCAAATTTGATTCGACAAAGAATTAGGATGTGCCCATAGGCTACAGTAGGCAGGAGTGATAGGCCCCCCGCGTCGCTCCTCTTGGGGCGGCTCGGGCCGTCAGGCGGAAAACAAACCCTAGCGCCGCGACCTCTCTTCCGTCGTATCTACCACTCGTCGCCGCCAGATAACGCCGGCCGGAAAGCTCGCCCTTTGTTTGAGGACGGCGGCAGCGAGGCGTCTCCGAGTGCCTCCCGCGTCTCTCGTGGGGGTGCGCGTCTGCTCTCTCCCCCAAGCTTCCGCGGGCGCTGAGCTCGGCCAGGGGGGCTGGGCTGCCCCGGTGTTCTCCGTCGTCCTCCAGCTGTTGGAGGCGGCACCCTAGGCTTCAGTCGACAGATCGAGGAGGAGCTTCATTCTGGCAAGGTGGATCTGGTCAGGGCGACCATGGATTCATGGAGGCGTCAGGCCGGGGCTCTGCGGCGCCGCCGCTCGGGTGCACTGGCCTCTGTTTTGCGAGCACCCCCGGCTACCGGTCTAATGAGGGCGATAAAAAATATACTCTCTTCATATGGCTTAGCAACCTCCGACATTGCCACCGCCACGCTCCAAACATCCCGAAGCGCCCCGTACGAAGCAGCACATTCAAAAAGGAAGCGCCGTAAACGACACTGCTACACGAACCACCGGTCCTAGGGTTTTCCCCGGCACATAGAGTACAGTGGACTGGGGATTCCCACGACGCCCTCCAGGAAGGTAAGGTACCACTCGACGACGGCACCGCGTCAAGGTCAGATAAGCCGACAGGGATTTCTCCCAACCCCCGTCCACAAACAAACCCTGGCGCAACGGAACATTACCACCTAGCTTCGTCGCCCACCAACATGCGCCATCACGATATTGAAGTCACCATTGTTTGTCTCTTCGTGAACCCTAGCTTGTGGTCTGCAAACCTGGGGTAAACGACATTGCCGAGACAGGGGACAGCAGCCGTGCGGGAGGAACCCACCTCCACCGCCGAGAGGCAGCCATCGGCCGGAACAGAGCAGCCGGGGCACACCAGACGCACCTGGTCTGGCCGGGCCCAAACGGGTCCGTAAAGCCCTAGCCGCGCTGCTGCAATGGCACGCCGCACTGCTGTCGTCCCCGGACGTGGACTCGTCGCCACCACGAGCTGCAGAGGGCTCCACAGCCGTAGACCTCTGGCCCGCCCGAGCCCATCTGGAGCCCGCCCGAGCCCATCTGGGGCCCAGGGTGTCCAGATCTGGCGCTGCGGCAGGGCCGACGAGTTGCGCAGCCATGGTGACCCGCCGTCGACCAGCACCACCACCAGGGAGTCCCCGACCGCGCCGGACCTCAGCCTCCCGAAGTACACCGCCGCCAAGGAGGAGCTAGCCCCGACCAGGCCTCCAGAGCGCGGGGGAAAGCAGGCCGCCGCCGCCGACGTCGCCCGGGCGGCTCCCGGCGACCTCTGCCGGCGACTCCCGGCGACGGGGGAGGGTGCTGGAAGAGGGGGAGAGGCGGCCGGAGTTGGGGAGCCCCGTCGCCCTCGGGGGGCGAGAGGGGGCGAAGGGGTGAGGGGCGAGAGGGGAGGCTACTCTCTCCATCTCAAAATAAGTGTATCATATTTGTCCAAATATGAAAACAATCTAGATATGTCTATATATTTTTCAAAATCAAACACACTTATTGTTGCAACGGAATTATTATTTTTATAAACATGGATGTTTCAATATTTCATGAGTCCACTGAAGTGACTCTGAGCGCGCGTATTGGATGGCCCTCGGCCGGGGGGCGGTGTTTATGAATAGGTAGTGTGACTAACATGCTCCACACAAGGGGTTAGCCTTCCATAACCTAGTACTAGTAAGACATTTGGTGAAACTAGTTTACGTCAAACTGGCAATTCAAGACATAGTCTATTATTAGTTGTGAAGGAGTGTAACTATTTGCACTACGTTGGATGTTTCGGGGCTCCACTAAAAATACCGGTATATCAAAACAGTGTTTGAAACAGATGACAATATCATGGATCTTTGGAATCTGTTGGGGATTGCTGAATTATTGGGTGACCTTTTGACCCATTTAGTAATTCAGAAAAAAATCTCCAAAGCCTCATGGTGTCATGGCACGTGGCATGAGTTTAGTCTCACATTGCTAGTTGGAAGAGATGTACACCAACTTATATATTGAGTAATTCTCTTTCATGCATGAGTTAGTTGTGAAGTGAAGGGAGGCGTTCCACACGCGCTCGTCCTCATCCGTCGCCCGCCTCGTCTCATCATGACGCGCGTGCCGCTGGTTGTGTGAATCTTGCCGAGCCGATGTGTGTTATTTTTGTCACGCAGACACAGAATATGAGCGGTCACAACTGAAACGACTTGGTGTTAATGAAGGTTGAAACGTTTTATCTTAAGTATTCTTAAGTAAGTATGTTTTTTGTGTCTTTATTGCATGCGTTTCTGTTGCCCCTTCGTCTCCACCTCTGTAGAGATGTTACTCTTCTCCAGAACACACATAACATATTCACATATGTTCCACGCGCCGTCACGTCGTACCTCTTGCTATCGCTGTCACCGTTGATCCCATCCCGTCCACCGCGTACATGGCCGACGGGAGAGCAGGCCTCTGAAACCCCGTCTCTCCACATCCTGTACAGGACAGGGACGATTTTTTTGGGGAGCTTCTCCTACGCGAGTAAGTTCTTCTACGTGAACTATATCTGCATCGCCTTAATCATCATCATGTCCACCGACGCCGACCGCCTCGCCGCTAAGAAAGCTGCCGCTGACAAGAGGGCTGCCGACGAGGCCGCCGTCTCCGCTTCTGCTTCGACCAACTCTGAGTAGGTATAATACGTTTATCCCTCTTCTGATGATTTCCTTATTTGTCGTACTAGTGATCTGTGTAGATGTTTCTACAATCTGTCTAATACATGTTTACATCATCAAGTTTCAGTATGTCGTTACCACTTTTTACACCATGTTCTTGATTTATGGTTGGATTAATTTAATCAAATAATTTCTTAAATACTCAATAATACCATCTCAAGCCGGCAATTCCGCCCATGGGCACGTCCGCCCATGGGCACCCGACCCTAATGGGTAGGGTATGGGTCGCTATGTTCACCCATGGGTCTCGCCCATGGGCGACCCGATTAGTCGTGGATAGGGTATGGGCAGACATGTCTACCCATGGGCGACCCGATTAGCTGACATGTGGGGTCCCGTTGTAAGAAATGACATAGTCCACTATCAATTTAGTCCGCCCAGCCCAATAGTTCAGCACAACGACACCGTCTCCAACTCCCTGCCGTCGCCAACTCCCTTCCGTCCCCGAAGCCGCCCCGTCGCACGCTGCAGCTTCTCCCTGCCGTCCCAGACGCCTCCGTCCCCTACTTTCTGCCGGCACGAGGTGAATCGTCTAGCTGCACTTGTGTATGTTACAAATTTGGGGTTGTTTGTGTTCTGATGCGAGTGCTTTCCTACAGACCCGATGGGTCGCCCATCGGGTCGGGTGACCCGACGGGTATGGGCATGGGTCTGAGATCTGACCCATGGGCAGGGTCATGGGCAGAGACCCTCGCCCATTTGTTATATGGGCATGGGTCTAGAATAGGTCGACCCGACCATACCCGACCCATTGCCGGCCTTACCATCATATCACGACCGCCTTGTTGCCTAAACGAGGCAGCGAGGTGACGCATAGCTTAGGGAACTAAGGGGTTGTTTGATTCAAAGGAACTTCATATGATTCTTGTAGGATTTTATCCCTTTTTTTTAGTTAGTCGTTTGATTCAAGAATCTTTGTACTATTTCCTATAGGATTCCTAACATCCACTTCAATCTCTTTTTACAATTTCTTTGGTGGAATCAAACAAGCTTAGATACAAACCAAATCCTATAGGATTGGATAGGGCATGACATAGCAATACTATATTTTTCCTATTCCTCCTATCCTACAAATCAAACAAGCCCTAAATGCTTGAAGTTTCTGATTCCAACATCTTCATCATTCCGCCCTCACATGCACGTGCGTTTTCCATCATTTGAGATTTTCATTATTTATGTCGTGTGTCAATTGTCGTTCTAACCCGCTAGAATAAATTGGATTCACACAGCTTTGTACCTCATAAGTTGCTGCCTCGGTGCAACGAAGAGGACATGGTGCAGTGGTGATAAAAAAAACTTCAGTAATGCCCGACTCATACATTTAGTGTACTATTAAAAGTAAGTAATGGAAGCTTGAGGCCTTTCACCAAGAATAATCCTGGAGGATGGGAGTTGAATTGGCTTCGTTCAATTATATAGAATTATCCGTTTAGTAAGATCATACAAGCGAATGTATAGCACACTACTCAAGTATGAAGGAAAGATACAATATCACAAATGAAGTGTAACTTTTGTGGAAGACAATATTTGATAACAAGAAGTGAAATCTCAAACATGCCATGTCCTTTTGTCTCGGAGACGAATATCCATGAAAATCGAAAAGGATAGAAGTCATTTTCAGTAATATCATAAGAGTAGACACACCAAAAGTATAGAGATGCCAATAGAAAAAAGTACTCACTGGTAAAAGCATTCTAATGATTTCTTACACCTATCAGGAAATAAGCCACTGGACTATTGCTCTACTCTATTGTCTGCCGGTTTTAAGAGTGTTGCGTGACTCTATCCTTTACAGGATCAGTGAACTGGAAAATATCATTTAATATATTTTTAAAGAAAAGTGGTGGGGGAAATCCCACAACGACTTTAAAAAAAAAATATAAGAACCCAAATTTGCGTCCATGAAGTCTTAAACCTGGGTGGGTGGGTTGTACATTCACTACACTAGCCAAGTGAGTTAGACTTACTTCTTTATCATTTAATGTGCGAGGAACTTGTAATGTAATACTACCTCCATCTCAAAATTTAAGACATTGGTAGGTTGTTTTTGCCTTCCAAAACATTTTATATTATGTGGCATAGGAAGTAATCCGACATGTAGGGCATAGATGATCGGGCCATCGGGGCGGGTGGAACGACAACGATTGGAAGGACGCTGACGCTGAGGTGATAGTATCTGATTAGCGAGATTTCGCGTCAACATTTATTTTACCATGTTATTATAGCAGTTGGTGGAATCCTTCTGGGTGTTGTAGTATTATACCGATGGTCGAACCTCCAAGTTTGTCTTGCCATCTCCAAGTTTTTCACAAAACATGCACAAAGGGATATGTAGATGTGCGAGTCTGATACTCCCCTTTATGAATGGATTTTTGCTTTGAATACCAAATAGCCCAAAAGGTAACCATCATACCGTGGTAGGGATTCTATTACAACAAATAACCACTTCTTTACGGATGTATTCAGGATGATTGGCATCTGCTCGGTAATCTCTGAGGGTGGTATAATAATAGAAAAAAAACTTAGAGTGGAGATTTTGTGCTCTCGAGCTCCAATAATCTCACTAGTTTTTTTTAAATAAAATATTTAAAGTTTAAAAAAATCTGAAACAAATCATACATATTCTCAATGATAAATCAAAGTGTACAAAATATCAATTCAAAATACTTTATTCTTTGAGCTACACAAAAATAATAAATGTATAGATCTAACTATAGTGAATAATGTATAGTTTCAAATCTATAACTTTTGTCATTTTTTTAGCCCATAATATAAAACATTTGCCATTATGATTTTACACGGTTATAGTATACATCATTGTAAACATGTGGTATTGTTTTCAGACTTTTAATAAACTTTTAGTATATTTTTGTTTTTTAAATAGCGGGATCACTAGAGCTCGGAGTCAAAACGATTTTTCCCGAAAAATCTGAGGATGGTAAATAATTGAAAAAATAACTACATGGGCCGTGACCCTGAGCAAATCGTCATTTATTGCCGGCCTATTCAAAAGACCAAAAACGGTAGGGCTTTTTCTGGATACCATAGTCCTAGCGGAATCCGGGCCGGCCTGCTCTTGTCCAGCCCGCACCATGCCTCTTCTCCCAACTCCCCCCTCATCACGTGGCCGTCGTCAAACCAAGTCTCGCACGCCATCTTCGCCAGCGCCGCCCAGCACTGCCCCCCTCCCAACCGTGCCGGCGAGATTCACCTCCCGCCGACGCAAGCAGGCCGACTCGGGCGAATTCTTCTCCCCCACTCCTCCTCGTCGTCTTCCTCCTCCTCGCCTCTACTGGAATGGCGTCGGGTGGAGATCCATCCGGGTTTGCTGGTGAGCTGTGCCCTTTCTTCGCTTCGATTACCTGTTCGAACCTGCTCCGATCTCGCCTCCGCTGCGAGCGATCGATCCCAATCTCTACTCCTGGAATTTTTGGGTGCTACAGTCTCTCCTATCCATCCAAGGTAGTTACGGATTTGCTTGCTGTGCTGTGGAATGGTGATCTAGTCCACCTATCCATGTCCCGATTCGGTTCGTCTTCTTCAGCGCGCGCGCACGATCGAATCCCCTGAATGTGAGGATGTCTGTAAGCCTAAATTAGTGCCACTGGTAGCAGACTTGATTCCCCAGTAGTTGAAGCCTAGTTAAGCCCGCCCCTGCACCGCAAGTAATGCCAAGTAATAGATGAGAACGAAAGAAAGTTCTGCGACTGTTTGATGAGGAGAAAGGTTCCGCTTCAACTGGTTCTCCTACCCATGTCTTCCTGTTGGGCTCGTGTCTTGCATCGCGTAGAGCATGGTTAGTTTGCTGTAAACGTAAGACGCTCAGTGCCATGTTAGTTTTGTACCCTTATTCTCATGCGTGGTAAGGAAGAAAGATGCTGATCTGCAGAACGCTTGATTTCATATGAAGATGCTAGAGCCTATTTGTGACTATCATTGTTGATTGTTGATATAACTTAGAGTTTGCTTATTTGTCTGCCATCTGATGAGTTGCTAAAGATTAGAAAAACATATACAAAGTCCATGCCCTATTTGAGCCAAACCACGTAGTTCCTCTCCATTCTAAAGAGGAGGAGGGGAGCAAACATGTCGTGTTCTCTCAAATCTTAAAACTACAAACAGTGCATTACAGTGCTTCTGTTGCACTGCCAACTTCATTTGCTTTGCTGCCACAAGTACTTACTATGATATGTATGTTTCTTTTCTGAACTCACTTCTCTTGCAGATGCGGGAAAAAGTAAAAAACCAGAAGGATCGTCCAACGAAAGTCAAGGGGTTCCTCCATCTGCAGCTGCAGGACTTTCGGGGCCTTTCGATTTTTCTTCTATGCAAAGCTTGCTCAATGTATTTCCCCGCCCCCAATCATCATAAGTCTGGAGCATGTTAACTATATTTTACATGATTCTGCCTATGCCAGCTTCAGGCATACTTGCCCTACTTTTCTCAACGAGCAGTATCTTTCGACTTTAATTAAGCAAATTATGAATTCCAGGATCCATCTATAAAGGAGATGGCAGACCAAATTGCAAGGGACCCCGCGTTCAATCAGATGGCTGAGCAGCTACAGAAAGGTGCTCAGAGTACTGGAGAACAAGGCATGCCTCCATTGGACCCTCATCAATACCTTGAGACAATGCAAAAGGTCATGGAAAATCCTCAGTTTATGACAATGGCTGAGCGTCTTGGGACTGCTCTTATGCAGGTACCACCCACTTTGCCCATGAGACTCCTCTGGTTTCCGTTCTTTGATGTTTATTTGGCTGCCAAGGCCTTAATTGTCTCTACTCAACTTATTTTGCTTAGGATCCTGCTATGTCCAGTATGTTGGAGAACTTGACCAGTCCAACACATAAGGAGGAGCTTGAAGAGCGCATGTCTCGTATTAAGGAAGACCCAGCCTTGAAGCCCATTCTTGACGAGTTGGAGAATGGCGGTCCAGCTGCAATGATAAAGTAGGGCATATATTATCTACTGCTGATATCCATATATGAATGTCTAGAAAACTTTCTTGATATACTTTTCATTTGCTCATGTAGGTACTGGAATGATCCTGAAACTCTTCAAAAGATTGGCCAGGCAATGGGAACTACCATGCCATTTCCCAATATCTCTATTCCTGAACCTTCTGGTACTGAAGAAACTGAAGAGGAAGGTGGAGATGAAGATGATGAGTCCATTGTCCATCACACTGCCAGTGTTGGTGATGATGAGGTAATGGGGCTAACAATAGAACTATGCATTCGTATTCCATTTTTGTTTTGACCTGCTTTGTGCGTTGCATATGGTTCTATGTTATGTTGACGTTATTGATTAGTTTTCCTCAACAATTGTCAATTGTGACCATAATTACTATCACTACACCCATGCGCTGCAATAAACTAATTTTGAACAGTTTATGCTAAAAGAGAAAGGTGTACTATTTATTCATTGTGTCAGATCGAGCCATTCATCCTTGCTCTCATCTCAATGGTCTGTACCAAACCAACAGGTAGCTTGGCTTGATGTATGGACCGCCATCACCGTTTGAGATATTTATAGGAAAGTTGGAAGTTTCACTGTTTAATTTACTTACTTGGTGTCCATTTTGACCACAATTACTACAGGTTTTTAAGGAACTCCTTGGGTTATTCTAGTTGGAAGTTGGAACACTAAATACTGTAGCTTATAGTAGCTTTTACGATGTACACTTTTGAATAAATGAACCAACCACATATTGGTAATTGGAGAAGAAGAGGCTCTTGGCGTGTAGTATGTGTTCATTTGTATGGTCAACAACTATGCTCAATCTTATGAAAGGCCTGCCTTGCCATAGTCTGAGGTTTAGGCGACTGGCGAGGAATCAATCTCCCTTTTGAGGACTTGACCATCTTGGCAAAGATTCGATGTCCTATTGCAGCGAGTGGTCTGAGCTTCGGTAGCTGGACGAGGGCATGAGGTTGCATTGTGGTGTTCTTTTTCCATATATGTTTTAGGGGTAGGGCTACATAGGCACTGCAATGGGCTAGGTCAGCCCATCTAGCTTAGTTGTCTTTGTCCTTCCTATTCTGTTTCACACTACTACCTATCTATGTGTTCTCTTAGACTCCTGTGCTTTCAGTACAAAATGCTTAGACACGCCCATGGTTTTAAAGGCGTTAAGGCGTCCTAAGGCGAAGGGGGGGCGCCTTAACGCCTAGGCGCCTAAGGCGGTCGTTTTTCTAAGGCGGATGGTGGGCGCCTTGACGCCTAGGCGGACGCCTTTAAAACCATGGACACGCCTAGAAAAGCTAGGTGCTGGATGGCGGCAAAAGGCCCAGTCACTGCCTAGTATTTTCTTAAACCTTAAATATTCCAGCTTGCAGTCTCGTGCCCTCTGTTGTATCTTCCCACAGATTGATCTGTTATTTTTGCCACATAAGTTAGCTCTGTGGCCTCCTCTCTCCTGTGGACCCTACGATGTTGTGCCCAGTGTTCACACTTTAACATGATCACAAAAATGATGATGTTTTCGTAAGATGTATGCAGGGTTATGCAACTAAGAATCTAACATCATCTCCATTTACAGTCTTCATGGTTGCTGTTTTCTTTACAAGCATCTTTTTTAGCTTTTAAATATAGCTGGTACTATTGCTTTTATTGAATTTGTTAATGCATTGCTATTAGACCTTATCTTACAAATTAAATCATCCAATAGGGTCTGAAGAACGCTCTAGATGGTGGAGCTGACAAGGATGAAGAAGACTCCGAGGGAAGAAGGGCCATACATTTTGCATGTGGATACGGTGAGGTGTGAAAATTTGCTCATTGCTCAACCCTCTTAGAATGCAACGGTAATTCACTAATGAAGATTGTTTTAAGTGACATGTCAAATCGATGCTAATTTTTACTTGGTTCCATGCCAAATGATACTAGTGGAAGTTTTATAGTTATTTATCTAAAAAGGATATTTAGTTATTGTTTAGTAACCAGCTAGGCTTTGAGTAATGAGTTTTTTGCAGGTGAAGGATGAGCTTCTTTGATGACTATGTATACTTATTAGCTTCACAGATTGTAGAATACTATCTTCTGCTGTTATCTGTAGCCTATATTACATTTTTAGCTGAATTTTCTCCTTGTTTACTTGGTGTGTACTATAAATTTCAGTTCAAGTGTGCACAAATCCTCCTTGAGGCGGGTGCTGCGGTAGATGCCGTGGATAAGAACAAGAACACCCCACTGCATTATGCCGCAGGATATGGTCGGAAAGAGTGTGTGGATCTTCTGCTGAAGCACGGCGCTGCTGTGTAAGTTAAATCTGCTCTCTTCTCCTTTTTGCAGTCTGGTCCCTCGATGCTTATTTGACCGTCTCCAATGCCCTGCTGCAGCACGCTCCAGAACATGGACGGGAAGACGCCCATCGATGTTGCCAAGCTCAACAACCAGGACGAGGTCCTCAAGCTGCTCGAGAAGGACGTGTTCCTGTAAATCGCTTCACTTGGCTCCCATGGCGACCTGGATTTTTAGTTGCATCATATATCCCTTGGCATTGGTCGGATAGTCACATACTCAAAACGTCATTTTATTCTTTGTGTAAGAAGTTCCTACGTGTGCTAGCTAAGCCTGCAGGCATACTGGCTTAGGTTAGAGCTGCATGTTACTGTCTATGGTGACTTGTGTACCCCCCACTTTGTTTCTGGTGATTTCAGCAAGTAATCAAGATTGTTTCTCGACAGATTTATGTCCAGCGTTCTGCAGAGGTTGAAGATGATATGCATGCTGTTTACTGGATTGATAGCCTGTGATTCGAGACCAAGAGTCTACGGCAGCGTGATGATCAAAGGATATTTCGGCTGATAGAATATGAGCTATGTTTTCTCCATGATTGCTATTATTCATCACTCCCCATCTCGTATTCAAAAAGCTGTCTGCCTATCTTGAGCATATTCATTTCACTCCTAACCACTGGGTTCTGTTTAATTACTGCCACTAGTTGAATGCCCGTGCGTTGCTACGGGTTCCAAAAAAAATCCATTCACCGGTGAGTTAGGGAATATGTGTGAACAAAAACAAATTCAGATTGCAAAATACCTAGTCCTTTTCACCACCCACACTATGCTCTTTGTCATAAACACAAAATTTAGATTGCAAAATATCTAGCCATTTTCCAAAATAATTTTGCAAGTGTCAAGGGCCCCAATGGAATCTCTATTTTTTACTTACTTTATTTCTTCTAAGAATATTGTGACAGCTAGTAGTTCAACTCACAAGGTCCCGTTTGACAACACACTGCTCCATTACAAACTCAGGCAAGGAGCCTTATTTGTACTCATAGTGGCGGCAATGAACTGTGGATTCCAAATCCACGTCTCTGTAGACATGTCTGAATATGCTATCATTGCGTATCAAAAAACTAATGGCAAAGTCCAAACAACAATTGAATTTAGTTTCAATAACAAGCTTCGTGATTTATCAATATAATAACAAGACTCGTGATTCATAAAGGGAATAGAGTGTTCAGCTTTTACTGTCTAAGAATGATGGAGTAGGCAAGTGCTATGTTCAACAGAGGTGCTTCCTAGTCTAAATTTTTAACCGTACTTCCACATAACACAATACCAAATTACTCAGTGAAAGGCCTATTTCATAATTCGAAACCAAAATTGGTCGGTTGCAACACAATATGATAAATCGACACAGTCGAATAGAGGCTAACTACGGAAAACGGATACTAAAGTTGTAGGACAGACACATGCAATGCTAGGAAATCCTCTTAGACCAATATTTACATATCCCTGAACAAAACCGAAATTGTTCCCTATAGTTGGGTGTTCGATTTGGTCAACTCCTATAGCCGGTGAAGAAACAAATTGTCGTGCAACCTGAGCCAATTGAGCAATCACATAAGGTACAACCAGAGTATAATCTTTACTATTATTATTCAGCTCCCTTCAACTCAAAGTGGGCACGTTAGTTCTTTAAAGAGAAAATGCATATTCCAAGACTAACCAAGTTGTCCGTACAAAACTCCTCCATACTGAGGTATTTTGCTCAAGCTGATTCCAGTAACCGTTGCATTTTCTCCAAACATATACCACAAATGAGTAACATTATTCAACAGAAAAAGCGCTTGATGATACCCTTTCTCCTCGTAAATACATCAACTTGTCCGATGATCCCAGGATAAGAGTATGGCATGCTAGGAAATTATCCAGGAGATTATTCTCAACTATCTTTTATATCCATCCCATCAAGTGTCAACATATCTTGATCAAGAACCACAGATATGCCATCAATGTGTGATTATGGGAGAATCACAAGTTGATGCAAGAATCTACATAAACCAAAAGGCCATATGCTAAGATTGCCCACAACTTGTGTATAAGAAGGAATCTTTGTGTGTAACTCATACCTGAAATATACATACGAATAAGAAAGTGTACATGGAACAAGAGTCTGTAGCGTTGAGCCATGTGAAACTGAAATATACATACGAATAAGAAAGTGTACATGGCACAAGAGAGTCTCTAGCCTTTTGCCATGTAAGCTATTAGCAATATCATCGACTCGACTATGCAGACTAACAACAACGTCAATATGAGTGTATCAAGTGAATCATATGCTCACCTCCATGTAAATAAGTAAATACGCTTACTACAGAAAACCCTAAATCCCGGATAACAGTAAACCTTAAAATTCATCCAATGTCCCCGATCAACACATGAGCACATGATTCTAATCTTTGTAGCAAAATGGAAAGGGAAACCCCCAATTTTGCCCAATACTCCCAACCATGAATCACAGATTTCAATCAGGAAAATCTCCCACAAAAAAAAAAAAAAGAGGGTGGTACAAAGATTATGTTGACATTAGGTAACTCATGTTGTCTTGTACTCAAGATAAGATACAACAGATTTCATTTTCAAAAGAATAGGAAGTCGTTGGTGCTTGATTAAGTCCACTCCAAACAATTAAGAGTATTGTGTAAGATGATTATGAGTGTAAAAGTAGAGATGTGAGAATATCTCTTAAAGAAAGCTAGAGAGCAGCTGCAGACCGCAGATAAATGCCTGCACTTGAAGCAAACTGCAAATCATGTGGCTTTGAAGCTAATTTTGTAGAATCAGCGTCAAATCAAGATACCAGTACACCATTATATTTATGTCCAATGAATAAAAAAATGTCTAACAATGGTATAACCAGAAATAATATTTTCTTCTTTCAAACTGAAGAGACACTAAGAGTTTCTATGAACTACAAGAATGACATACCTTTGCTTTTGTAAATATGAAGGTGCTTCAAAATGGCCTCCCCGTATTCAACAACTTTTGTAGTTCCAAAGCGCATCTGGGTCTCGAATTGACTTTGCATCTCTTCCAGTTCTATTGCCAGTCTTGCACTCCAAGAGATCTTTTACATCCCCCTCAATGCTTGTACATGACCTGTAGCTCAACCTGCAGTGTATCTTTCTCCAAATATTCGGCCACGGTCGTGCTCTGCAAGCCTGGCAATAGATGAGCCACTCCCCTTATGATCTGAACAACTGAGGAAAATAATGAATAGATATTGTTGCAATCCTTGTAATTAACACAAATAAACCTAACCTATAGGTTTATACAGTTAATATATTGCCAGTTATGTATCTTCACGAGGTCTTCCTGCAATCACAATCGTAACAGAAAATCAATATTCAAGTGATACCAAAAGAATTGATAAAAAGAGAACCACCAGAAGGCTAAGACTACATGAACACATTAAAATGTCCTTTCTGCTTTCTTTTGAGTGTGTGAAAGCGAAAGCGTACAGTAAGGATTTTTTCCATGTATGGTTGCAGCTTATAAATCTTGGTCAAATATAGCAATACAAAGAAAAAATCCATTGACATGTCGAGTCATGGCAAGAACAAATAAGCAAACATGGTGCGGTTTGTGAATTCACCATCAATATATGATAAGACATCAAACAGTTGCAACATATATGCAAGGATAAGAAAATAATTAATGAAGATTGTTGCCATCTGTAATATTTTAAGTAAATGTGACAATAATTAAAAAGAATCTCCAAAAAAATTACGGAGGAAAAGACGAGAGCTTGTGTATTTAAATGAAGTGCATTTTGATGTAACTGGTAGGTCCAGACACACATTAAAATCATGTTTTATGCTGGAAAATAGAACATGTCTCAAAATACAAGTAGGTCCAAATGATCTGTTCGCATAAGCTAAATTCCGTGCAAGTACAAGTACGAATATAAGGATTATTGTGTACCTTTCCCTTTGTATTAGACGCCTGTCTAAGAATAACACTCAATTGTCCCACGGAAGTTACTGCCCTTTCACTTGAATTCTGAACATCGAGAGAATAAAGCTCCACCAGACAGTTAAAAAAAAATCAATATGTCTTTATATTCTGTTCTCCACAAGCTTGGAACTTATGTATCCAGACAGTCAGGTAACAGTGAAGCCACTTCTCGAATCATAAGAAAAGAGGAGAGCGACAAGCTCTGATCACCACTCATCCAGAAGCGAACTAAGATTTGCAGAATATATGCACATCGTACGTCGTGGATGTTTTGCACTTTAGTCCTTGCGTTTTCCAAAATTTAACCCGCCGTCCCCAGGTATAGGGACGAAACGTTTTTTCCCCAAATCCTCCACTAGAGCTCTTCGAAGGAGACGGACCGGAGCAGCGCAGCCCGCAGGAGCCGCCACCCAAATCCTTCAGTAGAGCTCGCCGGAGGAGAGGAGCAGAGCGCGGCCCGAGCTCTTCATCGATCCCCCATCTCCTACCCTCCACCTCCGTACCTCCGTCCCCGGTAGACGCGTCGCCAACTCTCCATATCCTCGAGAGATCCTCTCTGACTGGATCCCGGCTGGATCCCCGGCGTGCGTGCCCCCGCCGCGGCCCCGCACCGAGCGTACTACCACGGCCGTGAGCCCTGCCGGTTGGGATCCGCTCCAGCATGTTCCTCACCATCGGGGAGCTCCTCCACGATTCTTTCGCCCGTGAGCTTCGCTTCGATCTGTCCCCGGCGTGGAGGTAGAGCTGGCCATCCGTGCCCTGATCCGAGTGGAGCTGGTCCTTCGCGCCTGTGAGGTGGACGGCTTCGTGTCTTCAGGTGCTGCCACTGACGTCGACATCTGTAAGCAGCTCAGAAGCGGTGTGTGAGCTTTGCATCGGCAAGCTTCGGATAGGACAACGCTACTGCCAGGATATCGGACTTTAGAGACTCTGTGCATGCATATGAGGTTATTAGACCTGATGGATCATTCACATTCAGTGTATTCAACATGACTATGCTGCTAACGCTTTTCCCCGCACGGCATTGTCCTTCTGCGTATGCATGCACGCTGCATACAAGATTGACGACGAGTCTTGAGCTCTCTGCAGTCGCATGAATTCAGAACTCCATAGAGTATATGTCCTATATTGAATAACAATAAGATGGTGCTTCCTCAATAAGGGTTTGAGGTAAGTTTCTTAGCCTAATTTTTATGTATCATACTTTTGCCACAGGTAGTAATCTACCTATAGTTTGTTTTCAAAACAAGCGATATCATATATATATATGTGTGTGTGTGTGTGTGTGTGTTGCAATGATTAATTTGTGTTCTACTCAATATAAATCCGAGCCCCTTCTTAGTTACTTTGTGTTGAGACCTTCAATGTTCGCTTCTTTTCGACAGATCTTCCCGTTTGATCATGAAAGTGAATCTTCCTCGCATAGTTGGTAGAGTATTGGGCACAGTGCTCAGTTGAGAGATTTCCCATGAACATTAGGGCTTGTAGCAATCACTTGGAGGCATTTCTCGAATTTTCCCCGTGGCAACGCACGGGCATTTTGCTAGTATTATTATATATCTATATCTATACCTAATAATAAAGGGACGAAGCTTTCTTGCGGTCGTCGTTTTTATTTACCGTTTTACCCTCCCACCGAATATCACATAACGCTAACTTGCCATGGTACCGGTCCGTATGTCTTTTTTCCTCACCCCTTACCCAACGCCGTGGCGTAGGTCCCGCGCCGTTGCCTCGGCGTGCTGGTGCCTGGCTCCCAGGCGGGCCATGAGACAAACTCAAACGACAGGAAGCTGCTCCCCGTTCCTCCAACGCGTGGGCATGCCCGCTCCACTCCCCCGATGGACTTGGTCACTTAGATGCTTTCGTGGTCTGCAGCCTCCCATGACATTGACTTTGCAGATTTTTTGCTGCCATGGCCGTAGTAGCCACTCCTCAACCTGCTCGCCTTCATCCATCCGTCGCGTTGTGGCATACTACGGCAACGCACGGCCATTTCAACAACATGTTTCGCCAATATTGGAGGGGAAGATTATGCGTTTCAACAACATGTTTTTTCTCTCCCGTGGCAACGCACGGGCATTATTACTAGTACTATATAATACGGCTTAAGGTATCCCGTGGTACGTCGCGGCCATTTTACAATTTAGTCCCTGCAAACCATGGAAATTAACCCGCGGTTCTGTTTTAAGTCGTATACCGGTTCGTCCTGGACGCGATTCCGGGAAAAAATCCCCACCTCCCGACCTCTCTGCTGCACCTACGAGCAGAATACGAACTCCGGGAGGAGCTCGGCGACCTCCTCGACGCGGCACTCGAGCGCGGCTTCCTTCACATATCATCGCCGTTCTCCTGCTCCTACGCGGCCACAAGTCCGAATATGCAGCGCCACGAGGTGGACCGTGGGTTCTTGGTCGCTGGTGGCGGTAAGGCTTCGTGCGTCGCGCGCAGGATGGGAGTCAGGCGCCACCGCCGCCCGGATTCACCTCGCCGCCGCTGGAATCGCGCCATTGCCTCCCGGATTCGCCTCGCCGCCGCAGGAATCGCGCCAACGCCGCCCAGATTCGCCTCGCCGCCTCTTGGAGTCGTCTCCGCTGCCGCCCGTCGCTAGAAGCAAGGTAAATGTTTCCACCCTGCTTGCTCCCGTCTTGCTTGCTTCTGTGCTTGGATCCACCGTTGGGCGTGCGTGCTAGCCTGCTAGGCGTGTGTGCTTGTTTGCTGCTAGGTTGTCTGATGCGTGTCGGCTCTTTGAATTGATGGGACTGGCCAGGGAGTAAGATACCGGCATGGCATCAGCAGGCCACAAATCTTCGATTGATGGTAGTGCAAGCAGCGCCACCGCTCTTCAATTGATGGTAGTTCAAGCACCGCCATTAGTGTTGATGATGAAGATTTAATCTCTCCGGGCATAAGAATTAATTAGAGCATGTGTTTCTAAGTTCCACTTAGTTGGATTTGAGTACTTCAGGCTTCTTCGACATTTTCAAGCACATCTGCTGAATATGCTGAAGCCTGGCTGCCTTTGAGGGAATCAAATCTGGCATCACGGTGGCAGCGCAACCAGTTCATTTGGAAGTTGACTGTGGTCGGTGAATTCAAACCAAAAGTGAAAAGCAAATCATCAGCCATTATCTTGGAGGCAATGCATCTAGCTAAGTTTCCCAAGGACATCAGAGTTAGTAAGATGAACAGGTCAAGCAATTCAGTCGTGCATGAATTAGCAATGCTAGGCCGTTGTGCAGGCACCAGGTAGCGCGGGTCTGTGTGTTTCGGGTCTTTTCCTCCCGGTATGGAGGCTATGACAAGCAAGGATTGCAATATTGTATCCAGAGCTTTTTATCGTAATTAATACACACATGAGTTTAAAAAATATACAGTAACTATTCAGAAATAAATATTTCTTCATACAAGTCGGTTTGATGCGGATCAAGCAAAGTTCAAAACCAGATAAATCATAGGATCTCCCCAAGGCTCTGTGTGAATTCCTTAGTAATCACGTCTAGCATCTATCAAGGCAATGATATATATTCTTGAGGACTAATGCAACTTAAATCAATCTTTCATTAATTTGACTGTCCCAAGCACACACAAATCACAAGGTTTTCTTGCAATTAGTAATAAGGTGGGGCTGGACCTGATGCTACCATGTAATCTACTATTTTGTTATTGGTTAATTTGTTCAAGATGTATATTGTTTATTCGATTTGATTTTTTTAATGTTTGTAACCTAGCTTATGCCTCAAATAGCACTGAATGGGCTCAGAAAAGGAGAAGTGTCATGGTGTTATGTGGTTTCAGAAGATGCATATTTCAGTAACGTTGTGTATTGCTGGAGCAAGCTTTGCATCCAGACAGGGGCATGGTGCTGAAGATGTGGGGGGCGCAGGTGGAGGTGCTGCAGCACGCCACTATCGGCGCGTTCCTGACGCACTGTGGGTGGAACTCCGTCCTGGAAGCGGCGTCCGCCGGTGTTGTGCTGCAGTGTACTTAGAGAGAGCACGCGGCATGCACAGCTACACTTCCTGGAGGATCGCAATGGTTCATAGGAATTCATCTCCTTATCCTCATTGTGAACTAAAAAAGGAAGGCAAACTTCAGAATGCATGGGCTGCAAGCCTACAACACAAGTTATTTATAATGTAGCATCGTGGAGTGCACAGCTACTGGGTAAGTTATCCTTTGTAATTGTAGTACAAGCTTTCTTGAGTTCTTACAAGCTCTCTTGAGTTCTTGTTATTAAGGTATGGTGCCTGCTGGTTGTAGTCAGTCTCTTGGGATATTGGATGTTCATCCCAAAAGATTCAGTGAAAATACAGTTTGTCCAATTTTAATCACCCTATGTTTGATTGGTACAACCTTTAACAAGTGCAGGTTATACCTAGCATTGCATCGTTTGACTCCATTTTTATTCTGAAAGAAAACATAATAATTCCTAATCCAATACATAGGAAACGAAAACAAATTATGGATATGTTCGAGCCCCATTTTTCTACATGTGTGAAGTAATGGAGTTATCCTATCAACCTTGGAGCAAGATTTATTTAATTAGTTTCAGGTTCAGATCAGACTCTTGTTGTGCCAGGATTTTTCACAATACTTCAGGTCAGAGCAGTTGAAGCCTTTGAGTTCTCATGTCCTGCAGCCATCGAGTATTGTCCTTGCCCCCAACGACAACATTCAAACTACACCATTCAGTGAGTATATGCCATTATCCCTGTTTTGGAACATTGCAATTGGTATATTATTTTTAAAATAAGCTGGATGAGATGTTTTATCATCTACAAAACAGTATACAATTGCGTCTAGCCATGTTTGTGTGCAGATTTCCGAGTTCCTGTGCAATCGAAGAAGACCATTTATGTTTTCCATTCTATCTTTAGATTTTTAACGAAATATATATTTTCTATTTAAATAATGTTATTTTTGTACTCTGTAGTTCTATTATTGAACCGTTTGCTTCTTATTTTTAAAAGAGAGGTAAAGGTCCCCTGAAAACAGGGAACTTGTACAACCTAAGGCGACATTATGACAATTATTAATTCAGGTCGCCTTCATGATATGAGTGAACCAAAATGTTAGTTCACAAGAAATAATTATAGGGTTCCCACTCGAATTATATCTTTTCATCAAATTACATTTTACAAAAGAAAAGAATCCTACTAATTTTAGAAATGCTATGTGCTCTTTCTATACACGTAATTCTAATGTTTACATGTACTACAGATACAAAACTAAGCAACCCGTAGCAACGCACGGTTATTTTCCTAGTACATATGTGATGAGTTAGTATTAGAAATTAAAGGGTCAAGCATACATGATAAAAATAATGAACTATCTCCAAACAGTCATATAGAATGGTTGAAGACCAGGTGAATTACAAATATTCAAGACATAAGCACGGTGACAATGCATCAAGGGATAAGACCAGGTGGATGTGTACTGGATCCAATTTGCAACACTAAAAATACCATAGCATAATTATTAAAAAAACTGCAAAACAAACAGATCACTTATGACTACTTCAATGGTTTTGAAACATTCATTCCACTATCAGAAATATATGGCATGTTCAAAACAGTAAGGAAGGTAGTGACCAGACCAAAAAAAGAAACCAACTATTTCCTCATGTCCACATTCTAAAACAAAAATATGGTGCAAATTCTTATATACAGATATTTTCCCGTAAAACTCCCAACCTGCAGCCAATAGCAAGCTACTTGTGTGTATTCTATCTGACCTTGAGTCGGAACCTCAGATTTGGAAGATCCAGGAGCTCATTCGGTGAAGAACTAAACAGAGAATCGATCCACCGGACTGGAAGTGACAGAAAACTAAGAGAGGTGGGGGAAAATTCTGCTGACCTCAACGCTTGTAGCCCTGTATGAACTTGGAGTCTCGAGGTGCCTCTGCAGTGGTCGCCGCACGTCTTGACTGCTCCGTCCGGTACGGGCTCCCTTAACCATGGTGGCAGAGGGGCGCTCTGTGGACTGTGGCGTTCGTTGGCGGCGGCCGCCGGACCACCCACTCGAGCTCACGAACGGAGCAGCCGACGAGGGTGAGGCGGAGGATGTCCCTCTGCCGTTGAGGACAAGCAGCCTAATGGGAAGCCAAGGATGCGCCGAGGGGTCAACATGAGCGCCTGGTATCGTCAGCGGGTAGGCGGAGGATGTCCCTCTGCCGTTGAGGACAAGCAGCCTAATGGGAAGCCAAGGATGCGCCGAGGGGTCAACATGAGCGCCTGGTATCGTCAGCGGGTAGGCGGAGGATGTCCCTCTGCCGTTGAGGACAAGCAGCCTAATGGGAAGCCAAGGATGCGCCGAGGGGTCAACATGAGCGCCTGGTATCGTCAGCGGGTCTTTCTCGGTGAGCAGGATGTGGGAGGCGATGAACAGGGTGGGGATTCGGCAGCGGCCACCGTCTTCAGCTTGCCGTCGGGGGCGTCGGGGTAGGAGAGCGTGGCGTCAGGGAGTCGGTCGTCGACCGCGATGGCGGATGCGGCCGCGGCCGGGGACGCGGTCGCCTAACGGCCCGCGTCGGCGCGCGGAGGAGCCCCGCGGACACGAGGCGGCGAGAGGCGAAGGCGAGGGAGGACGAGGGGCGCGAGAGGATCAGAGGAGGGCGCGCTTGACCCTGGCGGCGGCGGCAGCGTCGAGAGGGAATCGACGCGAGTTTGATTTGGGATTTGGTAGGGTTCGTGAGTGTTGTTCGCGTGCGGAGGCAGCGAGCGGGAGAAGTTTTTGGGCCTGGCCCATGCGAGCGATCGAAGGTCCGGTGGAAAATTTTCACTTCTGGTTGAACCAACGTACGAACTTAAAGATTACCATGTTCCCTCTACTAGTGCTCAAAGGTGGTGGATATTACATCAAGTGTTTGGCGCAATGTACTTCTTATCCAAAGTTTAAGATAGACTACCTTTGGACATACCTACTTTGACCTTGTGCAAGTGTGTCTACATGTTGCACTGGTGGTGCTTACTGAAGTGAAAGAGATTGCTTCCTGCATCTTCCTGCATTTCCCAACTAGGAGCAAATGCCCACAGGTTCAACTGAGCATTTTTACCCTAGTCAACTCATATGTAAGGAATGCTTGTTGGCTGAAATCTCCCACCATAAGGCAGTGTGTTGGTCGTATCTTGCAACACAGCTATAAGGTCATCTCCAGCCGTTGAGTCCCCCCCGGACATTCGCTCGTGCTAAATTGACACGTCCTTGGGGGCACCGGTTCCCAGCTGCGAGAGATACACACAAATTGGACGAATTTTACTCAAACTAGGCGAAGTTCTTACATATATGGACGGATTCATACCACTAGGTCGCCGGCGCTAAATTGACACATCCTGGGGGCACCGGTGTCGTAACCCTCTTGGGGGTGCCGTTGTGGGTGCCTTCTCCGCACCAGGGCTCCAGGTGAAAACCTTGACCTCTTGGTCTTGACGGCGGCGGCGCTTTGCGTTGGAGGCGTCGTCGTGTAGCCCCGGTACTTCTCGATCCTGCGTCGGAGTCCTCGGTGGCAAGTCCGGTTTCCTTTTTCTTTATTGTTTATCTTTGATCTGCCTTATAAGAGGGTTTCCTCATCACCTTGTATCGGTTCAGCCGTTGGGCTTATTTATAAAGCGGGGTAAAAGCCTGTTTTGAGGAGGATAAAAAACGCCAAATGTAGTATGTACCGAACCAGTACGGGAAAAAGGCTCCGGGAGAGAGGCGACAGCAATTTATTACACTGTGCCTGGATAAAAATTTAAGCCTGAAATCACGAATCTAGAATTGCTCCATCAAGTTTTGTTCTTTAGTTTGGCTGTAGAAATTTGGGCCGGAAACGACCAGCTATTCCACGTGAGTCTCACGTACCTATTCGCTCGGCGGAATCTTTCCGTCCTTCCACCCTCGGAAAGGCAGGGAATCACGCTCGCTCTTCCACCCCGTGTATAAGGGCATCTCCAGCCGTCCCCCAGCGCCCCCCAGGAGGCCTTTTTAGCGCCGGCGCAAGCAAAAATCCACCAGCCGCCCCCCAGGAGTCGATTTAGCGCCGGTTGGCGCCGTTTTTCGCGCCGTTTCGCGCCGGCGAACCCAGGCCAAACCCAGCGCCCTGGGTTCCGCTTGGGGGGGGGGGGGGGGGGGGCAAAAGGCGTGCGCGGGCCAGACCTGTCGGCGAGAGAAGGCGATTTTCCTCCATAAACTTTGATCTTTCCCCCCATTTCTCCCCACATATATCTCTCCCTTCCCGCCCGATCCCGCCATTTCTCACAGTTCTGGACGCCATGGCTCCCGCCAAATTCACAGGACCCCGAGCCGCCGCCGCCGCAGCCCCCGTCGTCCCCGCGACCTCCGCCACCGCCTCCATGCCCGGCAAGAAGAAGCGCAAGCCGAGAGCGCCGAAGGAGAAGCCGCCGGGCATGAGCAACAAAGATTGGATCGTCGAGCAGATGCGTCTGAAGGCGGAGAATCTCCAGCGCCTGGGGAGGGAGACCAAGCAGCGGCAAAGGGAGCTGGCCGCGCAGCTGGCGGAGGCCGCGGGCGAAGCCGTGGCCGAGGAAGAAGAAGAGGAAGAGGAAGCGGAGGCGGCGGATGAAGAAGTGGAGCCGCCAACTCCGGCTGGAATCAAGCCTCGGCTGCGTCCCCATCCCCAGTTTCTCGGTTGGAGCCAAGCATCCGTCGCTTCGCCGTCGTCGTCGCCGCGCTGGAGCGCGTCTCCGCGGTACTCTCCTGGGTATGCCGACGCCGAACCCCATGGCGGTTTCAACCCCAATCTCACCTTCCCCCATCATCCACCCATGATGTACGTCGGTTCGCCGGGCTACGTGCCTTCGCCGCCACCTCGCCGTTCCCCCACTTTCGCCGCGCAGTCCATGCTTGGGATGCACCAAGACAGCACCATGGACGAGATCATCACCACGGGCTCGGCGGCGGCAGCGGCAGCCCCGGGCTTCCTGTCGGCCCCGGGCGGGGAATCTCTCGCGGGCAGCGGGTACGGCGGCGTCACGGAGGAAGCGGAGGCGGAGGTGGAGGAAGAAGGAGATGAGACGCAGGCTCCCGAGGGGGCAGACGAAGGTCCGGCCAAGGAAGGCGACACGGGCGGCCGTCGTCCCGGGAAGGGCAAGGGTGCCGCGAACCCAAAGCCGCCTGCCGAGCCTCGCATCAAGTGGACGACCAGGGAGGACATCCTCCTCGCCGAGGCATGGAAGGTGACCAGCATGGACACGATCATCGGCGCCAACCAGGCCCTGGACAACTACTGGAAGCGGGTGAAGACGGCGTACGACGAGCGCCGGATGATCGATACCGACTACGCCGGGTGCGTTACGGAGCGCGGCCAGAAGGCGATGGCCAACCATTGGGCGGTCATGCAGGCCGCCTGCAACAAGTGGCATGGCATACAGGAGGAGGTCGCCCACAGGACGAAGAGCGGGACCAACCGGGAGATGGAGATCGCCCGGATGCTCGAGGCGTACAAGGACGACGAGAAGACGGACTTCAAGTACCTCCACGTATTCCTCGTCCACGACGGGTGCGAGAAGTGGACGGAAGCACGCCGCTCGCTGGCCAAGGGCGGCAAGGACTATGCCCCGGACGCGGCGGCTGCAGGTGCGTCTGATGGCCGTCCTCCAATGGGCAACAAGAAAGCCAAAGCGGCGAGGGAGGCCGCGCCAGCATCGGCGAAGCTCCAGGCGTCAATCGAGACCTGCATCGCCGACGCCCAGATCCACGCCGCCAAAAGGGAGGAGACCTCCAAGCATAGGTGGGCGGCGGTCATGGACAACTCCAAGGTCAAGCTCGACCTCCTGAGGACCGGCACCGAGGCGAAGAAGAGGAACCACGACCTCGCCTTCCTCATGAGGGGCGATCCGGACGCGATGGACCCCGAGGTGAGGGCATGGTTCATGGCGCAACGCCGCCTCATCCTCAGCGACATCAGCCAGCCGGACACCACCCCGATGGGCGCGACCTGGACAGCCCGACAAGCTCAGCCACTCCAGCCGAGACGCCGGACGTTCAGCCTGCAGCCACTACTGCTGCGACGGCCATCGACCTGGAGAACGCCGCGCCCGTCGTCGACCTCGAGGCTGATGTCTACGCACGCTTCTATTCTTGTAGACAGTGTTGGGCCTCCAAGAGCAGAGGTTTGTAGGACAGCAGCAAGTTTCCCTTAAGTGAATCACCCAAGGTTTATCGAACTCAGGGAGGTAGAGGTCAAAGATATCCCTCTCAAGCAACCCTGCAATTAAGATATAAGAAATCTCTTGTGTCCCCAACACACTCAATACACTTGTCAGATGTATAGGTACACTAGTTCGGCGAAGAGATAGTGAAATACGAGTAATATGGATGATTATAAGTAGTAATTGCAATCTGAAATAAAAATGGCAGCAAGCAAACATGTAGCAAAACTTGTTGTAAACGGTGTTTCAATGCTTAGAAACAAGGCCTAGGGATCATACTTTCACCAGTGGACATTCTCAACAATGATATCACAATTGAATAATAAATACTACTCTCAAACACTCTCATGTTGGGTGATAAACACCATTCACTGTGTAGGGCTACAAGAGCACCCTCAAAGTCAGAGTAAACTAACACCAACAATGTCATAAAGGAATCACACACGGTGCACACACTGTCACCTTTACAACCGTGAATAACCCCGGAGTTCATATTAAAGTAACCTCTAGAGTGCATAATAGATAAAGAGTAGCATCACATATTCAACTAGATTACAAAGCTCATGATCACATAAAGATCACATGGGAGAGAGATATAAACCACATAGCTACCGGTAGAGCCCGCAGCCCCGGGGGAGAACTACTCACTCCTCATCGTAGGAGTCAGCAACGGCGATGGAGATGGCGGTGGAGTCGATGGAGATAACTCCGGGGGCAATTCCCAGTCTCGGCAGGGTGCCGGAACAGAGACTTCTGTCCCCCGAATCTTGTCTTTGATGGCGGCGGCGCAGCGGAACTCTTCTCGGGAAAAGGCTTATTATTTTAGGATTTTCACGTCAGGGGGTTTATATGGGCGAAAGGGCGAAGGCGGTGGAGGCCCGAGGCCACGTCACGCGGTGCTGGCACGGCAGGGGGGGAGCCGCGCCCCCACCTCATGACGGCGCCTCGGTGCCCTCCTTCGTTTCCTCTTCGGACTTCTGGAACGTGTCAGGAAAAATAGGAACTTTGGCATAAAAATCGTCAAATTCCGAGAATATTTCCTTAAGTGGTTTTCTGAAACTAAAAACAGCAGAAAACAGGGAACTGGCACTGTGGCATCTTGTTAATAGGTTAGTCCCAGAAAATGCATAAAACCACACAAAGTGTATATAAAACATGTAGCAAATGGTATAATATAAGCATGGAACATAAGGAATTATAGATACGTTTGAGACGTATCAAGCATCCCCAAGGTTAGTTCTACTCGTCCTCGAGTAGGTAAAACGATAACAAGAATAATTTCTGAAGTGACATGCTTCCACACAATCTTGATCATAATATAATGTAAGGCTCATGTTATGAATGAAGTGACTCAAGGCAATGATCTATAGTTTGCTAACAAATAGACAAGGAATAAACAACTGCATCATATAAGTAGAAACTTTTCATGAATAGTACTTTCAAACAAGCATCAAAAAGATTTACATAAGAGTTAACTCATAAAGCAATATTCTCTAAGTAAAAGAGCATTGAAGCAACACAAAGGAAGATATAAGTTTCAGCATTGGCTTTCAACTTTGAACATGTATATCATATAGATAGTTGTCAACACGAAGAAATATAACAAGTGCAATAAGTAAGCATATAAGAATTGTTGCACACAGTTGACACAAGTGTTTGCTTTGGGGACAGAAAGAATTAGGTAAACTGACTCAACATAAAGTAAAAGTTAGGCCCTTCGTAGAGGGAAGCAGGGATACAAGCATGTGCTAGAGCTTCTTGGTTTTATAGGTTTTTGAAATCATATAGAGAGCATAAAAGTAAGTTTTTGAGTGGTGTTTGTCGTTGTCAACGAATGATAGTGAATGAAAACTATATTTACCATGTTATCTAGACTTTCAAGAGCGGCTCCCATTAAAGAACGTTATTTCTACCCAAGGGTAGATCATCCCTCTTCTCTTTTGTTTACACATGCACACTTTTTATAAATTGGTTTGGCACTCCTCCCCACCATTGCTTACACAATCCATGGCTAACCGAATCCTCGGGTGCCTTACAATCCATCTCAAACCTTGGAGGAGTGCCTATTTTTTGAATAACATAACACTTTGGAACTTTCTTTTTGATAACTCATTGAAAAACCATGTGAAGAGAATTGAACAATTAAACTTGGGACTGGGCACCCCATTTGCCAGCTCATTTGAAAGTCTATCTAACAAGTTAAACATAGAGTAACCCACATACTTCCTCATGAGCTAATAAACAGTGACACAAATAAGGGATAATAATTTTGAATAAAGATAGCACACGAAGTATTTACTTGGAATGGCAGAAAATACCATGTAGTAGGTAGGTATGGTGGACACAAATGGCATGGGTTTTGGCTCAAGGATTTTGGATGCACGAGAAGCATTCCCTCTCAGTACAAGCCTTTGGCTAGCAAGGTTGTTTAAAGCAAACACAAGTATAAACTATGACAACAAGACGGATATAAAAACATATTGCAAGCATTATAAAACTCTACATTGTCTTCCTTGTTGTTCAAACACCTTTACTAGAAAATATCTAGACCTTAGAGATACCAAACATGCAAACCAAATTTCAACAAGTTTTACGGTAGTTCTTCACAAATGGGTTTTAACTACATGATGTAAAAGCTTAAACATGATCTACTTGAGAGCTCAAAACAATTGCCGAGCACCACAACATACAAGATAACAATCCATACGAGCATGTATATTTTTTCATTATACCATCTACCCCATTTAGCATTTTCTGTTTCCAACCAAACACCAATCAACTTATTTAAACATAAACTCTCTAAGTATTTATCAATGAGACAAGAGAGTATAACATAAGAGAACTAACAGCTCTAAACAAGAGATGCATGAAAAACAAGAGCTGAAAGCATTGACGTAATATAAAAGAATACTCAACAAATATAAGTGAAGAATAGGAGTATTCACAAGAAAAAGTGGAACGTGTCTCTCTCCCACAAAGAAATGGTAGGATCCATTTTATTCAGAAAACAAAAATAACAAAAGCAAAAATAAAAACAAACAGACGCTCCAAGTAAAGCACGTAAGATGTGGCGGAATTAAAATATAGTTTCACTAGAGATAACCTGATAAGTTGTTGATGAAGAAGGGGATGCCTTGGGCATCCCCAAGCTTTGACGCTTGAGTCTTCTTGAAATATGCTTGGGTGACCCACGGGGGCATCCCCAAGCTTAGGCTCTTTCATCTTCTTGATCACATCATATCATCCTCTCTCTCGATCCTTGAAAACTTCCTCCACACCAAACTCAAAGTAAACTTCATTAGAGGGTTAGTGCACAATCAAAAATTCTCATATTCTGCGTGGAGACAATCATTATCATGGTAATGGACATTAGCTACAGCCACTGGAATTTTATGGAACAAAAAGATCCATTCAAAATCAGCAAAACAACCAATGCTTTACTAGGAGGGGAGGTATCAATTCTACTAGAGGCTTTACTTGACACAACAATACGATAAAATAAAGATACAAAGGAGTTGCTACAGAGGTAAGCATGCTCCTTGACTCAAATAAAAGAAAAATGACAGAAATAAAATGTGGGTTGTCTCCCATAAGCGCTTTTCTTTAAAGCCTTTTAGCTAGGCAAGGAGATTTTTATGATGCTCTCATAAAGATGAGAGTTGAAAAACGAAAGAGAGCATCAAGAGGCAAATATCAAACACATTTAAGTCTAACCCACTTCCTATGCAAGAGAATCTTGTAATAGAATAAATTATTGAAACATAAAGTAACTAGCATAAGAAGATAAAACAATAGTAACTTAAAAACTTTAAGCATATGGAGAGGTGTTTTAGTATCATGAAAACTTCTACAACCATATTCTCCTCTCTCATAATAACTTTCAGTAGCATCATTGATAAAATCCACAATATAACCATCACATGAAACATTCTTATCATGATCTATATGCATAAAAGTATCATTATTTACCTCATAAGAAAAGTTCTTCTCATTAATAACAATGGGAGCAGGATCATCATAAAGAACTTGAACATGATAGACAAGTTGTGTATTAAAAGGGTTGGTTTGAGTAATTCCCCTATAACTATGACAAGTTTCAAAAGGATAATTGTAATTATAACCCATGTCATAGTATTCTTTATAATTATCAAAGACTGGAGGCATAGTATCATCATAAGCCATAGAATAGTTATCCTCCAGAGTGTGTTTATTTGTAAACATATCATCATTTTTACTAGGAGGGGAGGTATCAAATATATAATCATTGGTAGCAAAAGGATTTTCAAACCCCTCATCCCCGAGCTCAGAGCTTTCTATATCATCATGGGAAGGAACATGGATAGTACTAATAGTATAGCAATTGTTAACATCATCATTTTCAGAATTAGTGTCCCAGAGATCTTCAATATCAAAAGAAGTGTGCTTTTCCCAATCATGATCACTAATATAAATAACAGGCATAGGTTCATCATCAAATTCAGAATTATAAGTATCAATTGTAACAGGAGCAACAAGTTTGGGAGAAGATACCGTTTCCTCTCTCCTTTTACTCCTCTTCTTCTTCTTCTTCTTCTTCCTCTTTCCCTTTTTCTTCTTCTTTTCCTCTTTAGGAGGGAGAGGCTTGAAAGGAAGCTTCTCCACATAACCTGTTTTAGTATTAGAGACAACGGAAGAAACTTGGGGGAATTCCCCTCATTCATTAATAAGATGAAAACACATATTAGTCCTGTCATACTTTGGTAAAGTCTCATCCTTTATAATATTTTGTATGTAAGTGTTAGCATGGCAATTATTAACACAATAAAGATAACATCCATGCAACAAATCATTTATATCAATATCACTCATATTTAACAAAGAAGTTTTTCTTGATAACTCTTCACACCCCAAAAATAATGTAAGTTCATCATGTTGATTAGGAGTGATCATGTTATCACAAAAGTCTCCTGCAATATCTTTATTAGAACCTGAGCATTGAAATTCGAAATGACCCTCTTCATAGCAAAGTTCACAAATAAAAGGATAGGTGGCACAAATTGTTTTACCAAGATCTCTTAGACTTGTACCAAGATCTAGTTTTTTCATTCCTATGGTGGATACAATATTCATCTTCGATTTGATTAATCCCACAAGGTCTATGTATTCCACAAAAATTAACATGCTTATAAGAAATAGTATTTTCAGAAGTTTGAGCATGTTTATTGCAATCATTAACAACAATTTCATTTTCCATGTAAGTGTCTTTGAAAGGTTCATGATACACGTCCCAATTTTCTTTAGGGACATTAATATGAGAAGCAAAGGTTCTAAAACAATCAACAATAATATGAGAATCAAGACCATATTTAGCACTAAGCTCTTGAAAACCAGCAGTTTCAACGGAAGACTTAATGCAGTCATATTCATAGTTTATACCTGATTTTTTACCTTTGTCATTCTCCCAATCTTCAGCATTGTTTTGAATTGTTTCAAGAAGATCCCATCTAGCTTCAACCTTCTTACTTGTGAAAGAGCCCTCTGAACAGGTATCTAGATAATCCTTGCAATGTCCTGAAAGTCTTGCATAAAAATTATTAACAATTATTTTATCAGGAAGCTCATGGTTAGGACATTTGAGTATTAATATTTTTAGCCTTCCCCATGCTTGAGCAATGCTTTCTCCTTCATGAGGCCAGAAATTATATATAGAATTCCGATCTTTGTGAATCTCACTTGGAGGATAAAATTTAGAATAAAAGAGAGATACAATTTCCTCCCATCCAAGAGAGTGCCTATTCTTCAACAATTTATACCAATGCGCAGCTCTTCCACCAAGTGACATAGAAAATAATTTCTTCTTAATTTTGTCCATTGAAATACCTGCACACTTGAACAACTCGCATAATTCATGTAAGAATAGCAAATGATCACCAGGATGGACCGTTCCATCCCCTACATAGCGGTTATCCATAACACGATCAATAATTTTCATAGGTATTTTAAATGGCACTATTTCTTCAGGTGGCTTTAGAATATCACAAGCATCATTATCACATATTGGAGGCAAAGCATTATCAAGGCAAAATAATTCCTCCAAAGCTGAGGAGCAAAAAAGATTATTTTTATTTAAACTAGCTTCCCCAAGCTTAGGCTTTTCCATAGCCTTAGCAATAATGGTGTCCAAAGAATTTATACTAATAACACTACTACCATTATTATGCAAACAAACTTCCATAGGTTTTTAATTTTCTCTTCAAAAGTATCATGTCCTAATGCAATATAAATTTCATAGAGATCTCTAATTTTTTTGTTGTTTTCCATTTAGCCTAACTAGTGTAATAAAAACAAGAAACAAAAAGTAATAACTGCAGAATCTAAAGGAGATACCTTCCAACGCTTACCTCCCCGGCAACGGCGCCAGAAAATAGCTTGATGTCTACGCACGCTTCTATTCTTGTAGACAGTGTTGGGCCTCCAAGAGCAGAGGTTTGTAGTACAACAGCAAGTTTCCCTTAAGTGAATCACCCAAGGTTTATCAAACTCAGGGGGGTAGAGGTCAAAGATATCCCTCTCAAGCAACCCTGCAATTAAGATACAAGAAGTCTCTTGTGTCCCCAACACACCCAATACACTTGTCAGATGTATAGGTGCACTAGTTCGGCGAAAAGATAGTGAAATACGAGTAATATGGATGATTATAAGTAGTAATTGCAATCTGAAATAAAAATGGCAGCAAGCAAACATGTAGCAAAACTTGTTGTAAACGGTGTTTCAATGCTTAGAAACAAGGCTTAGGGATCATACTTTCACCAGTGGACATTCTCAACAATGATATCACAGTTGAATAATAAATACTACTCTCAAACACTCTCATGTTGGATGATAAACACCATTCACTGTGTAGGGCTACAAGAGCACCCTCAAAGTCAGAGTAAACTAACACCAACAATGTCATAAAGGAATCACACACGGTGCACACACTGTCACCTTTACAACCGTGAATAACCCCGGAGTTCATATTAAAGTAACCTCTAGAGTGCATAATAGATAAAGAGTAACATCACATATTCAACTAGATTACAAAGCTCATGATCACATAAAGATCACATGGGAGAGAGATATAAACCACATAGCTACCGGTAGAACCCGCAGCCCCGGGGGAAAACTACTCACTCCTCATCGTAGGAGTCAGCAACGGCGATGGAGATGGCGGTGGAGTCGATGGAGATTACTCCGGGGGCAATTCCCTGTCCCGGCAGGGTGCCGGAACAGAGACTTCTGTCCCCCGAATCTTGTCTTCGATGGCGGCGGCGCAGCGGAACTCTTCTCGGGAAAAGGCTTATTGTTTTAGGGTTTTCACGTCGGGGGGTTTATATGGGCGAAAGGGCGAAGGCGGTGGAGCCCGAGGCCACGTCACGCGGTGCTGGCGCGGCAGGGGGGGGGGCCACGCCCCCACCTCATGATGGCGCCTCGGTGCCCTCCTTCGTTTCCTCTTCGGACTTCTGGAACGTGTCGGGAAAAATAGGAACTTTGGCATAAAAATCGTCCAATTCCGAGAATATTTCCTTAAGTGGTTTTCTGAAACCAAAAACAGCAGAAAACATGGAACTGACATTGTGGCATCTTGTTAATAGGTTAGTCCCAGAAAATGCATAAAACCACACAAAGTGTATATAAAACATGTAGCAAATGGTATAATATAAGCATGGAACATAAGAAATTATAGATACGTTTGAGACGTATCAGAGGCCGCCGAGGATGTCACTCCAAGATCGGCGCCAGCTCCGACCACCGCGCCCATCTTCGACGTCGACTCTGACGCCGCGCCGGCCTCTGCCTGATCTGCCGAATGTGGCCGTGATCGCCCAACTGTGGCGTTTTTTTTTGTACGATTGCCCAACTATGGCCGCTGTGATCGCCGAACTCGGGCTGTTTTTTGGGGGCGGGAAGAACTTTTAAATTTATGTTCCATGTGTTTTTCTTGGGGCGCTAAACGGCTGGTGAAATCGCCCCCCCCCCCCCCCAGGTTTTGGTCCGGGCCGGCGTTAAGGCTAAAAAGCTCCGAATCGAAACCTGGGGGGGGGGGGGGGGGGGGGGGGGGGACGACTGGAGATGCCCTAAGCTCGCCCAGCCGCGACCCGCAGGTCCTCCCCTGCCTTTTCTCTCTCCTTCCCATCCCTCATCTCTCTCCGTCTCTGGCCGCCAAGGGCGGAGGAGGGGGGCTAGCAAGGGTCTGACCCCCCCCCCCCCCCCCCCCACACACACCACCACCACATATATTGGCACATATTTATTTTTTCGAAAGGCCATTATTAATTCTCTGATCCACTATTGCATTACACACACAGGAAATATGCTCTACATGGGCTAGTTGGCCATGCTCAACAGCTCTATCTAGCTACTTGAAATATGCTCTTTGTAGTCGGTGGCACTTTTTTGTTTACTATACAAACAAACTTATTTTTACAATCAACTAGACGTACTTGCATATGCATCTAGCTAGTTGAAATATGCTCCTTGTAGTCGGTGGCGCATTTTTTTCTTATACAAACAATCTTATACTTTAAACTCAACTAGACGTACTTCCATGTGCATCTAGCTAGTGATTGATCTGGGGTAGCTAAGCTAAGCTAGGTCAACGTGACCAAGAAGCATCACCTAGCCAAGCTCATCACGTATACTAGCAGTTCATGCTCGTAGTACATACGAGTATTAACCAGGGGCCAGCCGGTGTGGCTACGGAGTTCCAGGTTAGCGTTTAAATTCATGGCGGAGAGCGCGTTCACGGCGACGATGTCCAATTTGGCGGCCCACGATGCCGAGGTGCCGCTCCAGGCCGGCGACGTCGACGAGATGACGCTGCTGCGCGACCGGCTCGAGTGGCTGCAGGCGTTCCTCCGCGACGCCGACCGGAAACGTCGCACCGGCGCCGACACCGGCGGGGTGAGCCGTGCCTGCCTGCGCCGGACGCGCGACATCACCTTCGACGCCGAGGACGCGCTCGACGACCTCATCTTCCACCGCCAGGTACCACCCCGATTATTTTGGGCCACTTGACTTGACGCGCATCAAAACATGTGCTTGCATTGCATGGAAGATCTTCTCCGCGATACGTTCGATATAATTGTTGGTGCACAGGAGAAACGATCGAGATGCTTTGATGCAACTGTATCTTTTGTAGAACGAGTTTAAGATCAGAGCTATATATGCTGATGTGTATATAGCTCTATAAATAGGTTTTGGTTAGGCCAAGCTTTTGCCCAACAATTACACTACCTCTAGCTAGCTAATATGCAAATTTCGCGGTACAAAATCATAACCACAAATAGTAATTTGAAGATGAATCTAATGACATCGACCTTATGTCACCTACATTGCGTACAAATACAAACATAATATGTATTTGTTGATTTATTATCCACTCGATCCAGATCCCATGAAGATATCGAAGATTCAGTGATTGACTCTACCTTTTTTGGGTGTATATTTTCAACTTTCAAGATTTTTTGGCCTCTTTTATTTCTGATACACTGTTTCCCCCCTGTATGATAACAGGCATCCCAAAGATGTCAGGAATACCAAAGCTGGAGAACGCCAGTGAACTACTTCATTGGCTTCTTTGCCAGGATCGTTGTTCGACGGGGTTTGTCCGGTCAAATCGCAAGAATCAAAAGCATACTTGACCAAATCTCCGAGAACCAAAGGTACAGCAGGCCCGAGCATACACCATCGGTGGCACGGACATCTCCCACCACGGCCATTGCAGCATGGTACGTTACCCCTGTGTAAACCGTGTAATTTTTTACTCTGAAAATGACGAATGAAAAACAGAACTTTCCGGGCTTCACCCGAAATTCCATGGGGGTATATAACCACCTTCTTCTCCAAAAATCTACTTGATCCAGTATTTTACAAATGGAAGCCTAAAAGTAGCCAAACGAAGTAGATTTTCATGTAAGACTGGACTATCAGACAAATAACTCCCCAGCTAAAAATTAGTCAATCAGACCTCGAACTATGAATATTGGTACAAATGCTCATTTAGAACTGTTCCGTGGATGGTTTCACGGCTTTGCTGAATAAAAAGGTCCCTGCTGCCATCAGGCCTACACATCAGTCTACACACCAGTCGCTGATGGGTAGACCAATTCTAGAACAAGTAGCCTGGACAGAAGAATTAAGTTTTCTCTCGTGAAAGTAGGACAACAGTTCCAGAAATGCATAGTGACTGACATAGAGCCAAGCCCCAACCAGGAAGAGTACTCATTTTTTTGTTTAATCCCTCGATCAGTACAGACATGTTAGTAACCCTCGAGGCTATATAAGTTGGAAGATGCCACTGACAATTTGTCATCCAATATGAGCAAACTAATGGCCTCGTCATGATTGCAGGAGCAACATTTTGGGCTGCCCCTCCAATTCCTTTTTGAGTAGATAAATGTCCTTGGTTAAAACGAACATCTGGGTTCAAGCTCTCTCTGGAGTCTGGGCTCGAATTGGGTTCTTACACATTTATTACAGTATTATACCATCAGGGATTCCTGTACATTTTGTAATAAACGACTGTGAGTTTTTAAGCATGAAAAAATATCTAAATTAAGGAAAACATGTATGGACATTAATGGTATCTGTATACTTGATGAACAGGCGGGATGACCTGGAGAACGCCGTGGGCTTTGACAAAGACCTGATGATTCTTAAACGCATGCTGGTCCATGAACATGAGGATAGTATGCACCAAAGGTTCATCTCCATAGTTGGGGAGAGTGGTGCTGGAAAGAACACACTAGTAAAACTTATCTGCAACCAGATATGTACGAAGATGGATGTTTTAATCAGGTATGACATGCAGCCCGGCTCCAGCATAGAAGATCTCCTTAAAAATGTGTACCGCATGGCATTGCGACAGTCTGTAGATCAGTGTCATGAGCTGGAGGTTGAAAAAGAAGGCATTGACACTATCAGTGACAAGATTCGTGGTTTGCTTAGTAGAAAGAGGTACCTGTTGATTCTGAGCGGGATATCCTTGAAAAGCACCCTCAACTGCTTGAGGGCGAGTCTGCCAGACGACGATGGCAATGGCAGCCGTGTGATGCTCATCTTGGACACTGCAAGTGAAGAGGTCGCATGTCATGCTAATACCATGAACAGAGAGGGCTTCAACGGAGTACACCTGATGACCCGTTTGGATCAAGGAAGAAGTGTGCAGCTGTTCTACTGGAAAGTGCTGAGGAAAGCACAATATGAGTCGTGGTTGTCGGCCTATGAAATGCGAAAAAATCGGGAGGAGGAGGTTGGCCGAGGAGGCTACAGGTCTATGAGAAGAAATCAGGAGGAGGAGGAGGAGGCGCATCGAGATGACAATCTCCAGAGATCTGTGCATAATGTAACGGGAGGGTGTCCCATGGCCATCGTGCTCCTGGCCGGGCTTCTCCGGTTCAAGGAGAACCCGGTCCAGTGGAATGCAGTGATGAATCCTCCAAATTACCAGTACCATCAGCAACAGCTGGGCGGCACAAGAAGGGGGATGGAGAACATCTTCTGGATGAGCTTTGAGGACCTCCCTGACGACCTCAAGTCATGCTTGCTCTACCTCGCTGCCGACAACACATGCCAAGACGCTGACGAGATAGTTCGGATGTGGATAGCGGAAGGCTTCATCATTAACAAGAGCCTGCGACATGGCAAGACTCTGGAGGAGGTGGGCCATGACTACCTCAAAGAACTGGTCTTGAGATGCCTTGTCGAGCTGGAGGAGACGAAACCATGCAGCAGCATCGGGGTTGTTAGAGTTCACAGAAGCCTCTTAGGGTACCTGCAGTCAGAGATCACCGAGGCTGGCTTCATGGAGATCGTCCACGACGTCGACGTACATGACGTCCTTGTGCCATCACCATCAGTGCGCCGCCTCTCTGTTCAGAGTGAGAAGAGCACGATGTACAGCAGCCACCAAAAGTTCCCTAAACTCCGTTCCTTCATATGCCGAATAGATCAGAAGCGTCACGAAGAAGCTGAAGCTCAGCACCAGTTGAAGAAGCGTGTGCATGATGATCTCAAGTTTCTGTGCTGGTCCAAGTTCCTCCACGTAGTCTCCGTAAAGGGACTGAGGCTTGAGGAGCTGCCGGATGAGCTTGGTGACATGATCCACTTGCGGTACTTGCGTATCGACTGCCCGGGCCTGCGCTACCTCCCGTCCCGCATCGCCAAACTAATCAACTTGCAGACGCTCGACATAAGCAACACCCAGATCGAGGAGATTGACCAGAGTTTCTGGAAGATCAAGACGCTGCGGCATGTGCTCGCAAAGAGCCTTTCGCTTCCTGCAATGTCAATCTCAGCAAGCGTGGAAGAAGAAGAATATGATGATAAGGCTGGTGGTGAGCTACAGACGCTCCACGGCGTAAAGCCTGCCACCTCGGGGTCGGGAGAGTGGAGTCTGTTGGAGAACAACATCACAAGAAGCCTACGGTCACTAGAGATGCATGGTTTCCAATGCGCTGAACATGGAGGCCCTGCGTTCGAGGCTGCTCTCCAGGACATGCATCTGCTTGGCCATCTGAGCCTGCAAGGTGACGAGATTCCTTCATGTGTCTTCACCGAGCCAAGCCTCCGATGTCTCCAGACCATGGAGCTACGTGGAAACGTGAAGTGGGACGACATCATCCTCCCGGTATCGGATCGTCTTCTTCTCAAGGTCCGACCGAACCTTGTTCAGCTCAAAATGAATGCTGGTGCTATCTCTGAGATGCCACAGAGCATCAAGCAGCAACTCAAGGAGATACTGATCCAGGGATAACAGAAACTGCAGGTTCCTTTTACTTACTCAATGCTCGTGCAAATTGCCCTCCCTATCGATATCTCCATGGAATTTTGGGTGAAGGAATGAGTTGCTCTGTGTTTTATCCTTTCAATTGTTCTTCATTGAAACAATACGTGTTTAATCTGATTTCTAATTTGGCTTGTTTGATTCGAACAGAATCTCTATCCATTCATGTTGACATGTATGTAACAAAAAGCAGAAAAAAATGTGTCCATCAGTACTTTCTTGTTAATAAACATATCGAGCAATCTTGGACCGAGTTAGTTTCTTGTTCTAAGGCGCTGTGGTGAAAATTCTGGTTGTGTTGTCAAAATCTTTGTTGTGAAATCTGAAATGAGCACGGAATTATTTTCATGCGTTTCTTACAGCAAATCTGAGGTACATGCCCATATAAGATATAACACCTATGTAGATGATAAATCAAATAAATCGTGGAACAGTCATAACTACCATATGTTCCAATGAACTGGAGAAACACAGTCATGAAATGAACTAAATAGCCAAAAAAGATATGATACTGTGAATTAGTACAATATTTCTGTATAGGAAATGAGCAGCACCTAGTGCTAAGAAACTAATCGATTGAGAGGCTAAGCAGCACTGAGCTATACATTAGTGGTTGCCAAGATTTCCCCTCAAAGTGATACTGACTGAATCATCTATAGGCGAACCCAACAACAAAATTCAGACAGGATATGTACATGACTCACTTGAGAAGAGCATGTCGTGTTCCCCAATACCTACCTTGTCTCAGAGAAGAAATCAGCGAAGCACCTCGACCGTCTTCTTCCCCTTGAGGAAGACCTCCCTGTCGACCAGCTCGCGCATGTACCCATCAAACTCCACTGGGATTCCACCATTGAGCCTCTTCATCTCCAAGAACCACTTGCTGTCTTTCCTCCAGAGCCCCTGAAACTCATCCAGGTAATGCAAGCTGTTGTAATTTGCCTTAAGTGCCTCCACCAAGACCATGTTGATCCCTTCTCCTGCAAGATACACCTGTCGCCCTGCATCAACACTCTCCTCGATTTTCCTTCTGCAGTCCTGAGCATTCAAATCAGCATGGACCGAATCAAAGTCTGGTTGCATACTCGAGGCGATAGCATCGACAATGCTCATCAGACTTGGTGCCAGTCGTATCGCGCGGTGTGGCGGGGAGAGCACGCGCTCCGCCTCACCTTCACACACACGGTACCAGTAATTCCCTGGCTCGACGTCCCCGAATTTCCTGACGATGAGTGTGTCCTTAGCCTTGGAGAACTTGGTGGGAGCAACCCTGGTGTCCTCAACGAGACGGAGGCCGAGCTGGCCCTGCGCTCCCCACTTGTCCCAATCCTCCCAGAACTGCCTTTCCTCAACGATGCCGGCCACGGAGGACTGGAGGTGGTCGACGTCGACGTAGAAGGCGAGGCGCTTGCCCTCCTCGGGCATGCCGGCGGCGGTGTAGGACGCGGCGAGGCAGAGTGTGAGATCGAGGACGAGGGTGCGGTTGAGGTAGCGGGCCTCGGCGAGGGCGCAGAGGAGGCTGCGCATGTAGTGCGGCATGGGCTTGCAGCGGTCGCCGCCGCCGTGGTAGGAGAGGTAGGCGGCGGCGGCGAACTGGGAGCGGGAGAGCGGGGGCGGCGGCGGGGCGACGGTGGCGTTGGAGGCGCCGGGGCGGGGCTTGCGGGCGTTGGGGCCGGAGTGGTAGTCGCCGATGGAGACGACGGAGTAGACGCAGGTGCGGGGGTCCCGCGCGATGGCGAAGCGGCGGTAGTCCTTGGTGGTGGCGGTGGGGGAAGCGGAGGCGGAGGAGTTGGAGCGGGCGCGCCAGGCCATGTCGCAGGAGGTGGAGGGCGGGTCGCCCACGACGGGGCGGCCGAAGCGGGCGAAATGGACGGCGGGGAAAGCGTCGATGGCGCTGCGCATCATGAGGTGGAAGAGGCGCGGGTCGGCGCAGTCCAGCGGGGAGGAGAGGTCGCAGGAGGAGCTGTCGTCCTGCTCCTGAGCCTGGTTCTGGTGCCGCTGGTGGGCGAGTGGGGGAGGAGGGGTGTAGTTGGAGATGGAGAGGGGGAGGCGGAGTAGGGTGAGGAGGAGGAAGGCGATGAGAACGATTGCGGCGAGGGCGTGGGCGGAGGATGGGAGGAAGGCGGCGCGCCCCAGGAGCGGCCGGCTCGGGTCCATGGCGACGGCAACAAACGGCGGCGAGATCTGGTCTGGTTCTGTGCTTTTCTTGGAACGGAACGGGAGCTCTGCTCGTGTTGCGGCCTTGCGGGCGTGCAAGTTTGAAGTTTCACTCGAAAGTCAATTTGGCAATTCGAACCATCATATGAAGGTGAATCAAACCTTGATTTAAAATGGGATCGAGCTATGCTAATTTAGTCATTATAAACGTATGATAATGTGTACTCCCTCCATTATTACATAATATAAGATGTTTTATGTGTAACATCATTCTATAATACAGTATAAGATGTTTTAGGTCTAACACATTTTTGTTTAGATTCATACTTATCTAGATATAGATACATGTGTGTACATACGAATGTAAAAAATGGCTAAAACATCTTAAATTATGGAACAAAGAAAGTATTTGACTTACCAGAGATTCTATAGGTCGTGCATGCCAATAGAAAAGCATGAACCAGCGATAAAAAACACGAAATGCAGTACGAGAGGAAGGCTCTAGCAGAGAGGCGATCAGAGCAACGTAGGTTTCTCTGACGAAGCTACCAGTGCTCCCGCATCCGGCTGCCCTTAGGGCTTCAGATGTGCGGTCGCTTTACGTTCCTTTTTTAAGTTTATTTCAGTCTTTCATTTGAAATGGTGTGGTTGTGGCAACATCTTTCAGTAAGAGGTTCTCTCACCTATCCTCGTTCCAGCGGTGCGTCAAACGCATGCGAAGGGCGCGTGGGGTTCTGTGTGTGAGGCGGGCCCGGTTCGTTTTTGTATTCCTTTGTAGGTTTGGTTTTTCTGATTTACAATTATCATCTTTAACGATCAGGGTCTTAACATACAAATTTCCGTTTGTCTACTAAAACAAGCTCTACTATGACAAGTTGGTTTCCTTCATATAATTTTTTACGGTTCGCCTAAAACTCTTTCCACGCGACCATCTCGGTCCTCCCACTCTATTCCGTCTCACAACACATTAATTTATGGCTAGAGGATATTAGGATAAGGTCTCTCCACCCTCTCCATACCTCGAGGGTGTCTGATTCGGCGCCGACAAATGGGTTGTGAGGCTTCACTTGGGATCTTTATAGGGAATGTCTCTATCAAGAGAAGCAATTGGTTGGTTATTGGTGAGGTGACTTTGAGCTTTTCTTTCGTTGTGTTCTACTCTTCTACGGCAAGGTCTGGTTTTTATAACCTTCTGGAATAATGGTGAACGGCTGCAAGTCTGTGTTACGTGGGGGTGTTGTCTCAACCAATGTTTGTTCGGAAATTACTAGATGTCATTGTTCGCAATGAGTGGCTATTGCAGTTTTTAAAGCTCTGTATGACGAGGGCGTTTGCAGGTGTTTCTTCCCCTTACTGTATGTATGAGAAGAAGAAGTCGTGTATGATTTTCGATGTAACTGTACAGTGTTCTGTTTTTCTTGTTAATATCACCTGCAAGATGCCCTTTTGTCTTGTCTAAAAAAATATTGGTTTCCTTTTGTCAAGTCCAAAGTAGTACGCATCAAATTAAGAGCTGAAAGTCTCTAGAGCTCGTTCGGTAGCCCTCATTTCATGTCAGAATCGTCGAATTCAATTGAGATTTCATACCCAGCTTGATTGCTTGTTATTATGTAACTGAAACCAACATTCCAATTCAAAATTCCAGCGAATGGGTATGTTGTGTTGAGTCAGGTATTGTCCATAACCCTGTCATTCATGTAGAAATCATTTCACTTCATAAATCCTTGTGCCAGCCAAACATGATTTTTAAAATTGGACAAATGAAGTGATGACATCATTGTCATTTCAAATTAGACAAATGAAAGATAACATTTTGAGGAATCCATTGTGAATTACTCTCTCTGTTTTTTAATATAAGATGTTTTAGCTATTGCACATATTGTTTAGATACACATAAAAATGAGTGAATATGGACACTAAAACATGTATAGATATAAGTTTGGAAATGTAAATGTGGTAAGAGACTAAAACATCTTATATCAAAAAACAGAGGTAGTGTTGTTGTTGTATGGTTTCCGGCCGGTTGTGTTGTTGTATGCTTTTCGCCCGGTTTCTTCCATAATAAACCGGGCACCTTCTTCTTAATAAAAGGATAAGGCAAAGCTTTTGCCTTCGGTTTCAAAAAAAAACAGAGGTAGTACTTATATATGGAACATTTCGACAGTGGTTGGAGTTGTTCTTTCATTTACAAGACACTCAAGGTCACATCTTTCAGGCTTTCATTCTCTGCAAGGATCATGACCTTGGCAATGTTACCAATTCTTGACAAGGGTTCAGTTTAAGCCACAAATTATCCACCATATGTTTAGATATTATAACCCGGAAAGGGAAAATGAATAGAATTATTGCCTGTTTTTATGCAGGGCCGCGTGGTTACTAATTACTTCCACTGTATCTTTATATAAGACGTTTAGATAAGCTAAACTAGCTTCACAAAACATCTTATATATTGTTACGGAGGGAATAGATATTATCTGAGCAAAGCATAACACCTGAAAACAAAAATAATCAAAAATTTGTGAAGAGAAGAAAGTCAGACTCGCAAATCAAGCGGTCTTTTCTTCACTTTAAGAGATGCAGATTTCCTCACTGAGAATTGTTACATCTTTCTATTGTCATATGCGCCTATATATATTGCCTAATTTTTCGAGGTGCTACCTGTTGATGGCAACACTTTGTAGGAGATTTGGTCGACGTTGCCGCCAGCAACGCAACTTCGCACTGGGTTTTGCATTCCAGCCTCCACATCCCCTTCCTTACATTGCTCGTCACTAGTTCCGACGACCTGTGCTGTGTCTTCTGCCTCCTTGGAGCTCCTGCGTGCAGCCAGCGATGTTAGTGGCAAGCACATGCCATATCAGATTAAATGACAAGTGACTGAGCATTTACCTATAGGAGTAGATCAGAATGCCCCCGGCCGTGCAGCCAAACGCAACAAAATACATCCAATCGACCTAGCCATGCGTAAACAGCACAGAGTGAGTACATTTTACTGAGCTTCATGTGCCCAAGAGTATACGCAAAGGTTTAAGCTGACCATTCTTAATTGTAAATTCGGAATTGTAGAGAAAGCAGGATACCTTCTCATGGTAGGCGAAGATGCGGATGAGAACAGCCCACATGTCTGAAGTCAGGAGCGAGAGGTTTAGCATGGTCGCGCCGCAAATCTGCAACAGGTAAGGTACATATGATATATAGATGCAAAATTGTTAGACAATATACTTCAAAAAATAGCGAGGATCGACACGCAACGTCAACAACTCCTTCAATACCTTCAGCACCGTAGGTACAGTTGAGTAGAACAGGAACATTGCTACCGCGAAGCCAAGAAATGGGAGCACCTGAAATGGTAGAGAAGTTATTGCAAAAATTAGTGGACAGAAGAAGTGCACTCACAAAATAAAATTTTACCAATAATGACAGGAACTTACCGCACCAGCATTCCATTTAATAGAATGGAGTTCTTTTCGCTCAAGAATACTTCTGTAGTAATGTCAAGGAGAATAATATGAAATGTCAAAAAGGGACAATAATGAAGTATGTGATCAGTCTATCAAAACCGATGGATGTGCTGGAAGTCTTGCACATGGTAAATGTACGATTGGATTGTTTTAACAGAAATTATCAGATAAACTATAAGGGCCAAGGATACATCTGTATGCCACTGATAACTGCTCCAAATACTCCCAACATTGCCATCAACTCAATTCGGTTGTTATTTTTTACTAGATACTCCTGAAATATTAGGGAAAATTTGAGTGTCAACAACAAACAGGTGATAAAATAAATTTCAGATGCAAATAGAACATAATAAACTTAAGTGTTTCGAGTGTTTAGGGTCGCTGGATACCTCAGTAACATTACTGCAAGCATAAAGCATCGAGCCAACAATTACAAGCAAATCACCCATCAAAGGTTTGGGTCCTTCTGCAAGATATAAGAGAACTAAATGTTTTAGTTTTGACGTCTAAGCACACAAATTCAACAGTTTTGTAATGTTTTAGTCCTCCCAATTTATGACATAACTTGCTGAAATGTAATAATAGAATGGTAATAGCTTGATGAGAAGTATATCCTTACTAGCTCGATCAGAGGCATGGACGTCCGAAAATACTACTAATATAAGGCCAGCCACACAAACTCCAACTCCTATGAACTTCCTGAGTCCATATTTTGTCTTCAGAAAGATCCAAGTGAGAACTATGACACATGGAATTGACCAACAATCCAGAAGCATCACACTCGTCAAAGATGTGTATTGATAAGACTTCACAACTGCATAATAAACAAACATGAGTAAAATCCACACCGACATGAAATTTAACAGCACATATGTAAGAGTAAAAAGTTTTCAGTCGTGTTAGCTGCGCATACCGATATAATTAGCTTCAACGTCAATAATGCCAAGGATCAAGTAGTAGTACCATTTTGTCTGCACAAAAACAAAGTAAAATCTTCCAATTATGTCCTCATGAAAAGAATTTAACATGATCATGCCACTTGCCAGCATAACGGCAACTTGTGCGGAGTAAGCAAAACTCTTAACAAGAGTATCAGAATAAGCATAAATTGTGTGGCAGTTGCATAGAGAAAGGCGGCGATGATAGGTCCAGTCTAGAGGGACAAGATATGAAAACTCTGTAGCCTACAGTCATCAATAATGAGGAAAACAACACAAACCAAACTATACTATACCTACTTGTCAGAAAGAACAGACTAGCTAGAGGTTGGTCAAGTGCTGAAAGCTACAGGTAACATAAGAGCAGGAATCCTAAAATTCCATACGTTTCTAAGCAATAGCATGCCTTATTTTTCTGATAATCATGTTCGAGAAATATTTTTCTTATAATAAAACTTTCTAATGACTTGATAGTTCATCCAGGTTCCTTACATACCGAGCACGATCAGCTGCAGAGATAATGAACAGAGGATGGTGGACTATACCGTGAGTGGTTGTCTCCTGTAGATGAGTATACTGCCGTAGACAAGAGCGAGAAGGATGTAGTTCAATAGGGACTGCGATGTTGGTGCATTGATACCTGAAAAACAATTGCTGTGTCAGTTCACAATTCGGCCCTACATAACATAGTAGTATCTCTGTATTAAGACTTTGGCACTTTTACATTGAACACTATACTTTATGAAGACTTATGTATATAATAGTAGTTAAAAAAAAGTGCAGCATCCTTCTGAGTTCTGAGTTAAGGTAGTAACACTGTAAGAGCATCCAAAAACCCACACAGAAAAACTCAATTAAAATAAGAAGAGTTTTTTTGTTTCCCACGAAGGTAGGGATGATGATTTGTTTAAGGGAATGCCCCTAGGGTTCACTCGAGTGAGAATTAACTTAACTCTCACTCATATGACGTCATCCAGTTGCATATGCAACTCATGTGTAATCCATGTGCAACTAAAAAAAGTTTAGTTTCAACTCATGTCTAAGTGGGAAAATCACAGTTGCAACTCATGTGCAACCATGTGCAACTCACATCCCGCACAAATCATGATGTAAATCCGATGACATTAGAGTTGAGTGAGCCCTAACATAATTCTCACTCGAGTGAGAAATAGCAAAACCGTTTGTTTAATCCTTACATACTAAAATAGGAGAACCACGCCGCATCAGATGTTGCTGTAAACTGTAAAGTCCTGGGAAAAAGGCATTGAGGCCTATATTTAATCGAGAGGCTCCAAAAACTTCCTTTTCATGTGGGAGAAAAGGGACGAAACTCAACAAAACGAGGTAAGCGTCCAATTAATCTAGTGGGGGAGATTCCGCAACTCCGCCGCAGCGCCACTCGAAGAGTCAAAAAAGAACAATCTTTCCGCCAATCACCGTAACTGGAGAAGAGAACGAAAAAAATTGCGGCCTTTACCACCATCCAGGAGGAAAAACAAACAGCGACAGAGTATATATTAATTAATTTAAGTAGCGATCGTAGAAAAAGAAAAGGGACGGATTGTAATCCCAAACACTCGTCGTCAGCCGTAAGCCTGTCGCCGGGCCTGTTGCGGGAGGGAAGAAGGGGGCGACGGATGAACGCACCTCGGCGGGCGAGCTCGGAGGAGGAGAAGCCGGTGGAGGTGATGAGCAGCGAGACGAGCTGCCCCAGCGCTAGGGCCAGCAGCACCTCCCGCCGCAGCCACCTCGCGCAGCAGCCAGCGGCCTTCTCCTCCGCGGGCGGCGGCGCCATCCTCTATCTTTCTCTCTCTCCCCTACTCCAACAAGATCAGTCGCAGCAGCAGCTGCTGCTCCTGCTCCTTGTGCGGCGCCCGGCCCGCGTGGCGTGGTGTGGGAGGGCGGCGAAGTGGGGAAACAGAACAGAGTTCAACAACAACAACAACAACCGTGCGGGGGCGGGGGCGGGGGCGTGTATTCCGACGCGGTTTATATCAAGAGAAGGGCACACAATGGGTGGCAGAAGAAGAGAGGATCGGAGTCGGAGGTGTTTGGTGATCGAGTTGGACGTCTCGAGGATTGTCACTCGTGCCAGCTCGTGAGGACCGTCACATCTTTTGCTGCCACTACTAGTCTACTACTCCCTCCGTCTCAAGTGTCTTAGATTTGTTTAATCCTAAACGCTTCCTTTCGCGCGCGCGTTAAACGAGCGAACGCAACGGCCGCGTGCGACTCGTCCGATTCGTGCTCGCTTCCCCGATCCGTGTGATTTGCTCCCGCTACACGACAACTTCCCCTTCCCCTACCCCGATTGGTCCACAGTCCGCACCACGCGCTCCCCCCTTGTCCAAAAGCACAACCACCTGAGGCACTCCCCGGCCAGCCATGAGCCACCCGCAAGGGCGCCTCCCAGCTACCAACTCAGGCTCCGTTTGCAACAACCTCGTCGTCCACGCGTGTACGCCGCCCGGTAGCCTCCTGGCCCTGGCTTTCTCCATCTCCTACCGGACCTCCTCCATGGCTCCATCGATTCCGGCACCGACGCCCCTGCTCGCCGGCGTGCCACACCTCTCGGTGCATCGGGTGGATCCACGAGTCCACCTCCCTTCCCTATATCCAAGCCAAAGGCTCACTCTTCGACGAGCCTAGGCGGCCGACGGCCAACAGTCACACGGCAGGAGCTAGCATCCACAAGCTCGTGCGGAGCTAGATCAATTTCGTGCGGAGCCGGAGGCAAAGGTCAAAGGACCTTATCTCTTTGGACATTTTGGTAGAAGACCCCTAGATTCACATAAATTCGCAAAACAAGCTGCAAGCTTATGTATTAAGACGTTTTTTGTTGGAGAATAAACTGCCCGGTGTATTTTGCTTCGCCAAAAGTTGCTTGTAGTTGTTAATGAGTTGCTTGCTTAGTGTTGTTGAGAAGTTTTGCCTCGTATAAATTTTATTATTCTTGTTCACCCAATTTAATTACGGTTGTTGTGTAGTTGCTATTTCGCCTCATCCAAAATTTTATTTGAATTATTGTAGAGTTGCTTACCGTCGTTGCAAATTTGCCACCAGACACACCAAAATTACTTTTAATTATTGTAAAGTTGCTTACTACTGTTGTAAAATTGCTTCATGGCACAGAAAAATTGCTTACGATGGCAATTTTGTTGCTATCAATTTTGTTGTCCAACTGCATATATTAGTTGCTTAATTCTATCAATTCGTTGTCCAACGGCGTTGGCAATGTTGATGTGGACGGGGAGAAATCGGAAGGAAAAAGGCAGTGTTGCCGTGTTGCAACGCTTGCAGATTGTCGCATAAAACACAAAGGAGTTGCTAAATTCTATCATTTGTTGTCTAAATTCTGACAATACTTTCACTTTTGTTATGTAGTTTCTTATTAGTGTGCGAAGTTGCCTCAACACACATCAAATTTGTTTCGCCCAGTGCAAAATTTGCTTTTTAATTCTTGTGGAATTGCTTACCACTATTTTGAAATTGCGTCTTCCCGCACAAAAATTTTCTTTTAATTCTGCTATTGTATAGTTGTCTCACTGCACATCACAACTTTTACGCTTTTTTAAAATTGGCTCATAGCAATGTTAAGCAACTTGGGTCTGTGATCAGACAATTTCATAACAATGATAAGCAAGTCCACACCAATTATTATAGGAGGCGAAACAACTTTGATATGCTTTGAGGCAACTTCACAACAACGGTTGCTTAACTCTATCAATTTGTCGCTTAACTCTATATATTAGTTGCTTAACTCTATCAATTTGTTACCCGACTGCGTATATTAGTTGTTTTGACCAAATTATTTTTTAATTGTTGTGGAGTTGCTTATCGCAGTTCTGAGATTGTTGGTTCTTTGTGTACCAAAGTTGATTTATTTATTTCGGAGTTGCTTTTCGTTGTCTTCAAATTGCCTACCGATATAACTTCATTACGCCAAACTCGTTTCACCTAGCGTTAATTTTGGCGTTGCCTACCAATGTTGCTTCGCGTGGTACGAAAATTAATTTGCATGCCGTTGTTTGTAAAGTTGCCTCGTTAAGCACCAAAGTTGTTTATCACAGTTTGTAAAGTTTTCTCATCACGCATTAAAATTGTTTCGTCTCGTACCATAACTTACAACTAAACAATAAGCAACAAAGTAACGTAATTAAGCAACTATTATGACCTGACGTAAGTAACCAGTTATCAGGCAATATATTGATATGATTGAACAACCCTTACGTGTTGGAAGGCAACGATCTAACTGAAATAAACAACTGCTATACTAAAAGGTAAAAAGCATGTTTCCTTGCTTGGTGTAGGTCCCTCATGTGGTATGACAGAAAGCCCATAGCCCAAGGCCTAACCAAAATTAGCATAGAAGAGAGATTAAACTAACTTGGGCAATATGCTCCCTGTACGGCCGTACACCTAGATACATCGAACACCTAGATAGCACAAATGGGAAAAGATACACGTGAGAGTGAGAGAGTATAAGTCTATGAGCTAGCTCGATGTGCAATTGGAAGAGGAAGAAGGATTAACTAGCTAGCTAGCAGCCACACAGCCGTGGCCCTGCGCACCTCAGGCTCATTAGCTCTACGAGACAGAGCCCCGCCTGAAGGCTCGCCACGGCCGAGACCAACGCTCCTTAGAGCTCGGCGAACGCCACGTTCGAGCTCGCCGGGAGGTGTAGGGGTGCAAGAGAACGGGGATGACAGAGGGTGGCTTTGGGCCGTGGGCGGCCGTAGAATGGAGGCGGGGAGCAGCACGTCGCCGTCCCAAGACATGAGGCGGAGTGGAGCACGTCGTTACCAAGAGCTGTGCAGCCGTGCGGAGTGGGTGCGATCTGGGGAAAGGATGAGCGGGTCGGAGGGTGGGATGTGTGGACGACAACTCGTGGTCAATCTTGGGGGACCCGCACGGCCAGTCGCGGGGATAGATACTTGACTTTTTTGGTTGCCGTTCGGTACAGCGAAATAACGGCCGGCCGTTCTGTAGACGCGTATTTGATATGAAACACATCTAAATATATTTATATTTAGATAAATCAAAAATATTATTTTGGAGCAGAGCTATATATTAGCAGACAATCATATATTTTTTTAACCTTTTTTTTTAAATACAGTACAACAGAGATATTCACATACACACGCATACACGCACTTATATCAACGCACGCACGCCCTACCCTTACGAGAACTGAGCCGGCGGATCGAGTTCTGAGATTGATAAAGTCACTACGGATGTCTCGTGGATGTCTCGCTGTCAACGGGAATGTCGTCTCTCACTGAAAAATATTTCGTCTAAATAAGAAACACAAGTGTCAAACCTAAAATTTTAACTCTGATGGGTTGAAGGTATAACCACTCTCGTAAACATTCTACCACGGACAGGTTTCCCTTAACCAAACCAAGTACCTGCATGCTAAACACAAATATTTTTAACCTGACCATTTTTTTAAAGGGGAAAGGCCGTGGGTGTACAATCACATAAATGATCTAAAAAATAAAAGCAAATTACAACATCATACTCATTCTTTGCAAAAAGGACTTTCAAACATAAACGAAAAAAGCTATCAAGCCCTTCAGCCTCGCCCGCGTAATGAGACCTCAAGCTCGCCCTCCGCGATGGAACCAATTGGGGCGAGGCATGCGATGAACGCTGACCGGGATAGGAAGATCCTCCATAATGGCTCGCGGGCCAGGAGAAAGGACAACACATATGCATCCAACACCCGAGCGTGGAGCGGCTTCCCTCTGAGCCCAAGATAAATCGGACAACCCGGCTTCGTCGATGAGCTCCGTCATCAACAGAAACTTCATAAACTTCAAAAGATGCTCGGGATCTTGGTGTCCTCTCCTTCCTTCTAGCACCACCACGATGAGGACCTAGGAACCCCAGAGCCTTCACCATATGGACAAATTCCTTCCTCCTGCACCACGCGGGGATAACATAGGAGCACACCACAACCCCAAGTCGTTGATCGCTGCTAGAGTCGACTCTAGGGCAATATTTCATGGCTTCGCAACAATGAGCAATAAACACAAGTGTCTAAATGCACAAACCCGAAAAAGAAGGTCTAAACTAAGATGGGTGATGCCAAAGATTGCTTATTTCTTAATCATGAGGTACTCCAAGGCCTGGACCTGAGGCTAACATGTCTTAAGCCCCTAATTTTGACCAATTATGCGTTTGCCCTAATATCAGTAGATCGTCTATGGTGCCAGAAGACTAGAGAACGAGTTACACCATGAGAAAGTATGCGAAATAATAAACCACAAACAAAAAAGATTTAGAGAAACACACTCCCTCGCCAACACTACATCAAATGGGTTACCCTTAACTTTACGATAAAAACTACTCATTTCTAGGCGAAGCCTTTTTTAAAAATCACACATGTGCCGATAATGACAGGAGTCCAACCAAGAGTCAAACTCGAGATTCGTCTCCAAAGACGAGTTTCGAGACACCATTTTTATCAAGTGCACGACGTAAGCACGCGTAAAAAATATTGTAAAATGATTTCAACGAAGTGTGTAAACTTGATGTAGACATTTTAACCATCATCAAGTGTGACAAGTATGACTTGAAAACGTCATGTGTAGCACTTGACAGGATCAGACATAACATGACGCTTCTGCATAAAACGCCACATTTGCCACCATCGGTCAAGTCTTCGTAGTTATCCGTGGGCATAAACCTATAGATCTGGAGCATCTTAGCCATCCATGTTCTTTAATTCCTAGCTAAACTTTTGAGCCCGGAATCGAATATGAATGGTTGTCATCATAATCATATGCACCGCGGTTCAAAACAAACTGTCATCACGTACATCGGATCACCAAATTCGAACCGCGACTTTGCAATTTTGTACTCCGTATTACACAGTCGTGGGGCTCAGAGGAAAGGAAAGTGATTGCCAATGACGGACGGTGCCGCTGGTCTTTGCCTACTTTCACGAATGGACTGGGACTTGACGGTAGGCAACAATATCTTTTGAGTTTTGACTCACCAAGAGTCCATCATTTGTTCCACCGCCACGAGATCCATAACGCCGTGTCTCGTGCTCATTTTATCTACTTTTTCTATTTTATTATGGCTAGAATCCGAAAGCATAATTAACTCTCTCTGGATCACGAAATACATGTAAAAAGATTGGGCCGCACAAAGACTCCAAATCGGTGCTCCTATTTGCCGAAACCTCCGCCATGATACGCTACATTCATGGGCCGTTACTAATGCGGCCTAACAAAAAGTACTCCGTTTTAAGTATCGCGGGGAATGAACTAGCGATGCACAAATGTGTAGTATACCAGCTGCGACATTTAATTAGGATCCGAAGGAGGGGGAGTAGTATTATTATTATTTAAAAAAAAATCCACCTTGTAATTATAAATTTTGTTTACAGGGAAAACTATGAACATCTTTTTTCCCATGACTTTTTTAAATCCTATAAAAGTATTTTGTAAGACTTTAACCCCCCACCCCCCAATAACAGTTTTTAACATTTTGAACATTTTATTTAACAAATGGAAATATATTTTTCTAGATCATGGATTTTAAAATTTACAATCAACCTTTATCAAAACATCGTGAACATTTAAATAAAAATAAAAAGAAAGATAAAAGGGCAAAAATAAACAGAAACAGAAGCAACAAAAAAACCCGAGAAAAAGGGTAAAAGAACTTCCCAAAATCGGCGGGAGGAACCTGCTGGGCCGGCCATGGAGGGGTGCATCGACAAATATGATATTCCTTTTCAAATGTTTTTGTTAAAATTTGGCATAATTTTTTTTGGCTTTGTTGATGGACTTACTTGCTGGACCTTATCGAGAGACGGAGTTTTCTGGTCAGATTCAAAAATTGGCTTGCATCCCTCCTTTGCATCACCTCCTCCCAACCTCAAAATGGTGTTCCTAAAAAAAATATGTTAAGTTGGCTTTATGAGTCTAGATGAGAAAACAAGAGGAATAAAATATAGATACCTGATACGTCCATTTTGCATCACTATTTTATATCATAATTTGCTGTTATTCATTGATATATTTCATATTTAGAGATGATACTTATGTTATTTAATCTATTTTGCATGTTTGATAATTATTGGAGAATTGATCACCGGAGTCTGGAAACAGCTGGAAAAAGCACCGTCAAGATACATTATTTACGAAGATCAAAATACAAAACGGAGACCGTGGAAAATATTGTTTTGCCAGATCATGGAGGGAGCCACGAGGGGAGGCCAAGAGGGGGCCCAGGGGGCCCACACCCCCCCCCCCTCGCGCGGCCAAGCCTGGAGCCGCGCGAGCAGGTGGTCTGGCCGCCCTGGCCCACCTCCTGCCGTGCCCCTTCGCGTACTTCATCCCCCCGAAAACCTTAGAACTTCTACGGAGAGTTAGAGTTATTCCGCCGCCGCCGCGAGGCGGAAAACCACAGAGAGAAGAAAGCTCTCCAGCAGGCAGAAATCTGCCGGGGAAATCCCTTCCTGGAGGGGGGAAATCGTCGCCATCGTCACCGTCATCGAGCTGCACTTCATCGGGATTATCATCACCATCATCTCCACCACCGTCACCGTCATCTCCACCGCTCCACTCCGTTCCCGCTGTAACATTTAGGGTTGAATCTTGTGTGTTTGATAGGGGAAACTCTTCCGGTGTTAATTACTATTGTTATTGATGTTATTGGGTGGAACCGTTGAATTAAGGTTTATGTTCAGATTGTTACCCATCATTATATCATCTCTGATCATGTTCCAAATGATGTGTTGTGAGTAGTTCGTTTAGTTCTTGAGGACATGGGTGAAGTCTAGATGTTAGTAGTGAACTATGTTGAGTAATATTTAATGGTTTGATATTTAATTTGTGGTGCTATTCTTCTAGTGGTGTCATGTGAACGTCGACTACATGACACTTCACCTTTATGGGCCTAGGGGAATGCATTGTGTATTCGAATATTAATTGTGGGTTTGCCGGAGTGACAGAAACCTAAACCCCCGTTAATATCTCGATGCATGAGGGATAGCAGGATCTCAGAGTTTAAGGCTGTGGTTAGATTTATCTTAATTACTTTCTTGTATTTGCGGATGCTTGCAAGGGGTATAATCACAAGTATGTATTAGTCCTAGTAAGGGCGGTGCATTAGCATAGGTTCACCCACACGACACTTATCAAAACACTAAAGATTAATCATCTATATGAAGCGAAAGCACTAGACATAAATCCCGTGTGTCATCAAGAACGCTTGGTCATCATAAGTAAACAAACCGGCTTGTCCTTTGCTCTAGAAAGGATTGGGCCCCTCGCTGCAATTATTATTGTTGCGCTTTATTTACTCGCACTTTATTTATCTGTTATATCAAAAACTCCTAAAAACATGTCTGCTAGTATTTACAGTGAAATTCTCATCAAAACTGCTTGTCAGCACCTTCTGCTCCTCGTTGGGTTCGACACTCTTATTTATCGAAAGTACTACGATACACCCCCTATACTTGTGGGTCATCAAGACCATTTTCTGGCGCCGTTGCCGGGGAGTGAAGCGCTATTGGTAAGTGGAATTAGTAAGGAAAACTTTAGCTGTAAGTGATGTTTTTATTTCTGTCTCCTAATTTGTTTAATTATGGAGATAGGAACTATTGCTTTCCTATTTGGAAAGTCTTCTACCACTGCTGAGGTAGAAAATGAGGCGCCACCTGAATAAATAGTGCCATTTAAAATACCTATGAAAATTATTGATCGTGTTATGGATAACCGCTATGAAGGGGATGGTACTGTCCACCCCGGTGATCATTTACTGTTTTTACATGAATTATGCGAGTTGTTCAAGTGTGCAGGTATTACAATGGACAAAGTCGGTAAGAAATTATTCTCCATATCACTTATTGGGAGAGCTGCGCATTGGTATAAATTGTTGAAGAACAGGAATTCTCTTGGATGGGAGGAAATTGTACCTCTCTTTTATTCTAAATTTTATCCTCCAAGTGAGATTCACCAAGACCGGAATTCTATATATAATTTCTAGCCTCATGATGGAGAAAGTATTGCCCAAGCTTGGGGGAGATTGAAGGCATTAATGCTCAAATGCCCCATTCATGAGCTTCCTGGTAATATTATTGTTGATAACTTCTTTGCAAGACTCTCCTTTGAAGATAAAACATTATTGGATACTTCTTGTGCTGGATCATTCACGCGTAATAAGGAGGAGTTTAAATGGGATCTTCTTGATCGTATTGAAGAAAATACTGAAGCATGGGAGAACGACAAAGGTAGGGAGTCAGGTATAAAATATGACTTCGAATGCATTAAAACTTTCATGAATACTGATGCATTTCGAAATATTAATAATGCTTATGGTATTGACTCTCAAGTTGTTGCAAATTATTATAAATCCTTTGCTGTTTATTTCGGTTTGCCCAAGCAGGGCTTTGAAAAATATCATGAACCATATAAAGATAAATCTGTTACTCCTATAACTAAAAGCATTGAAGTTAATGTTGTTGATCATATTATTCCTGAGCCCTATATTGAAAAGGTTCCTTTTCCTGTTAAGGTGAAAGAACATTCTGTTATGGCTAGTGTTGTTAACAAGAGTGAAAAGAAAGCTATACAACCTGATGAACAAATTAAAATTGAACCTCCTGTTGCTATAGTTAAAGATCTTGTTACTAAAAATGTGATGAGTATATTATATTTTGTGAGGATGCTTCTAATGTTGTTTCTCATCCTAAAAGTTCAAGGAAAACTAGTGTTCCTGTGTTATATGTGAAAATCGGTGATCATTGCTATTATGGTTTATGTGATATTGGTGCAAGTTCTAGTGCTATTCCTTATGAGCTTTACAGGGAAATTATGCATGAGATTGGTCCTTGTGAACTTGAAGAAATTGATGTGGTTATTCAACTTGCTAATAGAGAAACTATCTCTCCGATTGGTATTGTTAGAGATGTTGAAGTTTTGTGTGGTAAGACTAAATATCCTGCTGATTTTCTCGTGCTTGGTGCTGCTGCTAGTAAAACTTGTCCTATCATTTTTGGCAGACCTTTTCTAAATACTTGTGGTGCTGTTATAGATTGTAAGAAAGAGAAAATCTTTACTAAATTTGCTGGTGATTCATATGAATTCAATTTTTCAAAATTTGCCAAAGTCCCTTATGAAACCGAATTGCCTAATGAGGATTTTAAAGTAGAACAGCTTGCCTCTATTGCTCTTGCTCCTAACAATGTTTTGCGGCAATTTATGGAAGATCATGAAAGTGAAGTCTTTATGGAAGAAAGGAATGAACTTGATGAAATATTTCTTCGTCAACCTATCTTGAAACACAATTTGAAGGTGGAAAACTTGGGTAAAACACTTCCACCTAAAGAGGATCCTGTCTTTGATTTAAAACCTTTGCCTGAAAATCTTAAGTATGCTCACATTGATGATAAGAAAATATATCCTGTTATTATTAGTGCTAACCTTTCTGGTAAAGAAGAGGAAAGATTATTGGAAGTATTGAGGAAACACCGTGGGGCTATGGGTTATACTTTGGATGATTTAAAAGGGATTTCTCCTACTATATGTCAACATTCTATTAATATGGAGCCCGATGCGAAGCCAGTTGTTGAACATCAACGCCGTTTAATACCCAAAATGAAGGAAGTAGTAAGAAATGAGTTATTAAAACTTCTTGATGCTGGTATTATTTATCCTATTGCTGATAGTAGATGGGTTAGTCCTGTGCACTGTGTCCCTAAGAAAGATGGAATTACTGTTGTGCCTAATGATAATGATGAGCTTATTCCTCAAAGAGTAGTAGTTGGTTATAGAATGTGCATTGATTTTAGAAAGGTTAATAAAGTTACTAAGAAAGATCATTATCCCTTACCCTTTATTGATCAAATGTTGGAGAGATTAGCTAATAAAACTCATTTTTGCTTTCTTGATGGTTATTCTGGTTTCTCTCAAATTGTTGTTAAAGCTCAAGTTCAAGAGAAAACCACATTTACTTGTCCTTATGGTACTTATGCTTATAGATGTATGCCTTTTGGTTTATGTAATGCTCCTGCTACTTTTCAAAGATGTATGTCTGCTATCTTTCATGGTTTTTGTGAGGAAATTGTGGAGGTATTCATGGACGATTTTTCTGTCTATGGAACTTCTTTTGATAATTGCTTGCACAATCTTGATAAGGTTTTGCAGAGATGTGAGGAAACTATTCTTGTTCTTAATTGGGAGAAATGTCACTATATGGTTAATGAAGGAATTGTTCTTGGACATAAGATCTCTGAAAGAGGTATTGAAATTGATAGAGATAAAGTGGAGGCAATTGAGAAAATGCCTTGCCCCCGAGATGTCAAAGGTATACGTAGTATTCTTGGTCATGCTGGTTTCTATAAAAGGTTTATTAAAGATTTTGCTAAGGTATCAAAGCCTCTTACTAATCTCTTGCAAAAAGATGTACCATTTGTTTTTGATGATGATTGTAAGGTAGCTTTTGAAACTCTTAAGCAAGCTTTAATAAGTGCTCCTATTGTTCAACCAACTGATTGGAATTTACCATTTGAAATTATGTGTGATGCTAGTGATTTTGCTGTTGGTGGTGTTCTTGGACAAAGAGTAGATAAAAAGTTAAATGTCATTCATTATGCTAGTAAGACTCTTGATCCTGCTCAAAAGAATTATGCTACAACTGAAAAAGAATTTCTAGCTGTTGTTTTTGCTTGTGATAAATTTAGACAATATATTGTTGATTCTAAAGTTATTATTCATACTGATCATGCTGCTATTAGATACCTTATGGAAAAGAAAGATGCAAAGCCTAGGCTTATTAGATGGGTATTACTTTTGCAAGAATTTGATTTGCATATTGTAGATAGGAAAGGTGCTGAAAATCCTGTTGCTGATAATTTGTCTAGATTGGAAAACATTGAATATGATCCTATTCCTGTTAATGATAGTTTTCCAAATGAATAATTAGCTGCAATAAGGGTGAGTTCACGAGAGAGTCCTTGGTATGCTGATTATGCTAACTTTATTGTTTCGAAGTATTTGCCTCCAACCTTTTCAGCTCAACAAAGAAGAAAATTCTTTTATGATTTAAGGCATTATTTCTGGGATGAACCAAACTTATATAAAGAAGGTGGATGGTATTATGCGAAGATGTGTTCCGGAATATGAACAACAGGAGATATTGAGAAAATGCCATAGTAGTGCTTATGGAGGACATCACGCTGGAGATAGAACTGCACAAAAGGTTTTACAATCAGGTTTTTATTGGCCTACTCTTTTTAAAGATGCAAGAAAGTTTATTTTATCTTGTGATCAATGTCAAAGAATTGGTAATATCTCTAGACGTAATGAAATGCCTATGAATTATTCTCTTGTTATTGAGCCATTTGATTGTTGGGGATTTGACTTTATGGGTCCTTTTCCTACTTCAAAGGGTTATACTCATATACTTGTTGCTGTTGATTATGTTACCAAATGGGTAGAAGCTATACCTACTAAAAGTGCTGATGCTGAGACATCATTAAAAATGCTTCAAGATATAATTTTTCCTAGGTTTGGTGTTCCTAGATATCTCATTACTGATGGAGGTTCTTATTTTATTCATGGTGGTTTTAGAAAAGTTCTTGCTAAATATGGTGTTAATCATAGAATTGCTTCAGCTTATCATCCTCAAACTAGTGGGCAAGTAGAATTATCAAATAGAGAAATTAAATCTATCTTGCAAAAGACTGTTAATAGAACGAGGAAGAATTGGGCTGATAAATTAAATGATGCATTGTGGGCTTATAGAACTGCTTATAAAAATCCCATGGGTATGTCTCTTTATAAAATGGTCTATGGAAAAGCTTGTCATTTGCCTTTAGAATTAGAACACAAAGCTTATTGGGCAGTGAGAGAACTAAATAGAGATTTTAAACTTGCTGGTGAGAAAAGATTACTTGATTTGAGTTCTTTAGATGAATGGAGAAGTGAAGCTTATGAAAATGCTAAACTCTTTAAAGAGAAAGTTAAGAAATGGCATGATAGGAGAATCCTTAAGAGAGAGTTTCATGTTGGTGAAAAGGTTTTATTGTATAGCTCTCGTCTTAGATTCTTTGCAGGGAAATTACTCTCCAAGTGGGAAGGACCATATGTTATTGTTGAGGTGTTTCGTTCGGGTGCAATTAAAACTGCTTCACTTAAAGATGATTCTACACAAGTGGTGAATGGGCAAAAACTCAAACATTATATTTTTGGAGATTCTTATAATGAAGATGTTGATATTATTCAAGTTATTGCTCCGGAAACTTTTATCAAAGAGAATTTTTCTGAGTCTGCAGAAGCTGAATTCGAAAAGGTACAGTTTCGGTAAGAAAAAGTTCGCATTTTTAATTTTGGAAGACATAGAAATTATTTTTAGAACAAACCATGGAGGAGTGTCTATTTTTAACTTTCTCAACCTTGTGATATTATAGTGGTCTAACCAGCCCTTTGCAATATTAGTGACGAGCAGATGAAGCATGCAAGTCAAGGGTTACTTGATTAGTATGGAAGATAACAAACTCAACTATTATTTCATCATGAGCTAATAAACATTGACACAAATAAGTGATGGTAGTTTTGAATAAAGATAGCATATGAAGTATTTACTTGGAGTGGCGCAAAATACCACATAATAGGTAGGTATGGTCGACACAAGTGACAAGGGTTTTGGCTCAAGGTTTGGAAGTATGAGAAGCATTCCCTCTCGATACCGGTCTTTGGCTAGCAAGGTTTGGTAGCAAGCATGAGAGTTGATGGATACAACAAATATACATGTAGTAAAGACAATCATGCAATTCTTACTTGGAGGCACAAACAATTTTAAATTGTGAATACTAAGCTTATCATCTACAAGTGAGAAAGATCATTGAAAACTATATCTACATGTAATTCTTTCCTCCACTTAAGTCTCAAAGCATTGTAGCTACTGACCAATGCTAAGTTTGCCAAAACCAAAAGATTTACTATATGTTCCCAAAGTGATAACAATACTAATGACAAGCTCAATCATATATGATAGAAATTGCGAACTAAAATAAGATGTGCAGAAAATAAATGATAAAGCTTCTCATTAATATTCCATAACGACAACTCACACCAAGGGATACATAGATAGATAAGCAACTAAAAGGGAGATACTTCCACATTGCAAACCATCATATAAGATAACTTCCCTACTCATGATATGACACTACTAAAAGATAAAAGGTAAAAGATGATGGTGCGATACCGCGGCACTCCCCCCAAGCTTGGAACAAGCTAAGGGAGATGCCAATACCGATGATGAATTACTCCTTTGGTGGTGATGGTGGCAAGTCCTCTTCATCAAACTTCCAAGGTAGGGGCTCTCCATCAACAAATGATGACTTGGTCTCGAGTATCCTGAAACTTGCAGCAGCACTTATGCGTTTAAACCTGGTTTCATACTCACAGTTCTGATTCTGAACATCGTAGAGTTGCGCCTGCAGATTGTTGGTAGTCTTGTGGAGTGAGAAGATGTCCTCCCAGAGCTTCGCAATCTCCTTCTCATGCTTGGTAATAAGTTCAGCCACGATACGGTGAACGATATCCACCTCACGTTCTGCCATCTTCTTATACTTGAAGACCTCCTGCTCTAGATTCTTCATCCTCTCCTCCATGCTCCCCTCGCCTTGAGGACCTTGAACATCATCCACCTGCACCTTCCCACCTTTCAACGTCAACTCTTTCGGGTGCATCCTCAACTCGTTCATGTACGGGTTGACGACGTTCACGAAGAAACTATCCTTGGAAGGCTCGGGCGAAGACATGATGACTCTAGATCCAAGGATGAAATCTGGCAGAAACAGCTCGAAACAAAAACACTTCGAAAACACGTTATACAGACCTCGGGGGTTCTGGGAGATTATATAGGAAAAATATACATGACAAAAGGAAGGCAACGGGACGAGATCGAGTAGGAGACGGAGTCTGGGCGCCCAGACCCCCTGCTCGCGCGGCCAGGATGGGGCCCGCGCGAGCACATGGTGTCGGCGCCTCGGGCTCCGTGTCCTGCTCGTTTTCGTCTTGTATTTTTCCATATTTGAGATTGATTGGTGGGCACCCGAGGATTCGGTTAGCCATGGCTTGTGCAAGCAAAGGTTGGGAGGAGTGTCAAAGTTATCAAAATAGTTGTTTATTATAAAGGCTTGTTTTAAAATAATCGGAACCGCTCTCAACTTGCTTAGTATGGAAGATGAAAAGAACTCTATTACCATTCGTTGACAACAACAAACACCGCTCAAAAACTTACTTTTATGCTCTCTATATGATTTTAAAACTAAAAGCTCTAGCACATGCTTGTATCTCTGCTTCCCCTGCGAAGGGCCTATCTTTTACTTTATGTTGAGTCAGTAAACCTATCTCTTTCTGTCTTAAGCAAGCATTTGAGTTGATTGTGATTCAACCATCTATACATTCGTATTGTTAATTATGTCTCTTATTCTTTCTTGTTTAGCACATTGCTATTATTTGATAAATATGACTTTGAGAGTTAGCAACTATTTAAGAGGGCTGTTTTGTAGAGTAAGCTCAATATGTTCATTGTTCTCTGACCAAGAACGAAGTTTGCCAACACCAACTATGGTTTTCTCTATGCACCTTATTGTGATTTACCTTTACTTGTTACAAGTTGAGTTATATGAATGGAGTTGATATCTAAGATGACTTGTGTATTATTAAATGTGATGCTTCTTGTCCGTATATTCTTTATCGACACTTCACTCCATAAACCTGTGGTCATGTTTACTGAGCTCAGCTTTCGCTTGGGGACAAGCGAGGTCTAAGCTTGGGGGGAGTTGATACGTCCATTTTGCATCACTATTTTATATCATAATTTGCTGTTATTCATTGATATATTTCATATTTAGAGATGATACTTATGCTATTTCATCTATTTTGCATGTTTGATGATTATTGGAGAATTGATCACCGGAGTCTGGAAACAGCTGGAAAAAGCACCGTCAAGATACATTATTTGCGAAGATCAAAATACAAAACGAAGACTGTGGAAAATATTGTTTTGCCAGATCATGGAGGGAGCCACGAGGGGAGGCCAAGAGGGGGCCCACACCCCCCCCCCCCCTCGCGCGGCCAAGCCTGGAGCCGCGCGAGCAGGTGGTCTGGCCGCCCTGGCCCACCTCATGCCGTGCCCCTTCGCGTACTTCATCCCCCCCCCCCCCCCCCCCCGAAAAGCTAAGAACTTCTACGGAGAGTTAGAGTTATTCCGCCGCCGCCACGAGGCGGAAAACCACAGAGAGAAGAAAGCTCTCCGGCAGGCAGAAATCGGCCGGGGAAATCCCTTCCCGGAGGGGGAAATCGTCGCCATCGTCACCGTCATCGAGCTGCACTTCATCGGGATCATCATCTCCACCGCCGTCACCGCCATCTCCACCGCTCCACTCCGTTCCCGCTGTAACATCTAGGGCTGAATCTTGTGTGTTTGATAGGGCAAACTCTCCCGGTGTTAATTACTATTGTTATTGATGCTATTGGGTGGAACCGTTGAATTAATGTTTATGTTCAGATTGTTACCCATCATTATATCATCTCCGATCATGTTCCAAATGATGTGTTGTGAGTAGTTCGTTTAGTTCTTGAGGACATGGGTGAAGTCTAGATGTTAGTAGTGAACTATGTTGAGTAATATTTAATGGTTTGATATTTAAGTAGTGGTGCTATTCTTCTAGTGCTGTCATGTGAACGTCGACTACATGACACTTCACCTTTATGGGCCTAGGGGAATGCATTGTGTATTCGAATATTAATTGTGGGGTTGCCGGAGTGACAGAAACCTAAACCCCCGTTAATATCTCGATGCATGAGGGATAGCAGGATCTCAGAGTTTAAGGCTGTGGTTAGATTTATCTTAATTACTTTCTTGTATTTGCGGATGCTTGCAAGGGGTATAATCAGAAGTATGTATTAGTCCTAGGAAGGGCGGTGCATTAGCATAGGTTCACCCACACGACACTTATCAAAACACTAAAGATTAATCATCTATATGAAGCGAAAGCACTAGACATAAATCCCGTGTGTACTCAAGAACGCTTGGTCATCATAAGTAAACAAACCGGTTTGTCCTTTGCTCTAGAAAGGATTGGGCCCCTCGCTGCAATTATTATTGTTGCGCTTTATTTACTCGCACTTTATTTATCTGTTATATCAAAAACTCCTAAAAACATGTCTGCTAGTATTTACAGTGAAATCTTCATCAAAACTGCTTGTCAGCACCTTCTGCTCCTCGTTGGGTTCGACACTCTTATTTATCGAAAGTACTACGATACACCCCCTATACTTGTGGGTCATCAATACCCTAAATGAGCGGGGGAATGAAATTGCACGCCGCGTCTTAAAAAGAGGGGGGGGGGGGGGGGGGGTACATTAAATCTGGGAAGCGGAGGCGGATGGTGCCACATTAACATTAGTGTCCACTCGTCGGATGAGCAACAACTTTAATTGAATTTGTGTTGGACGTGCGAGTGAGATGTGCGCACCACCGCTCTGGGGATACTAGTGTTCTGCATGTTTCACATGCCACTAATAATAAATTACTAGTGACATGCTACCAATATGACACACCCCTAATACATTTCACGGGTGGACGCCCGTGCCACACGTATCGGTCGCTGTGAGATGTGACCACCGCTGTGAGAGTGTTATGCATGTTTCACATGCCACTAATAATAAATTACTAGTGACATGCTACCAATGTGACACAGCCCTAATACATTTCACGGGTGGACGCCCCGTGCCACACGTGTCGGTCGCCGTGTTTATTTTGTCGTCACGCCACGGTACACCATTAATGGTGGTGTGGGCGGATCCAAAGTTGACCTATTATAATCAAGTCTTACTTGATCAGTAACCACACTCATGCCTAGAAAATAATGAGCATATTTGGTGGGTTTTACCGTAGTAACCATTGATAGCCACCTTACCAACCTTACTTAGTAGATATTCTTTATATGCAACTTAGACTTACTCATTTTACTGCACACGCATTGGAAGGTAATCTTGGAGCTTTTTTCAAGTCGCTTAAGCCTTGCATCCAAATATTTAAAAACATATCATGGTCAAATAATGATGTGGCTAAGAACAAGCCCCTTAGAGCAGCCACATTGTGGCCATAGCCAAATTGGCCACGTAGGTTTTAGTTGGCATTGATGTCATTGCTGGTTTCTCGCCTCTAACCCCATCTAGCCTTTGTTTATTCAGTTGATCATTTTGGCATCAGGCTCTCCTAGATGCACCGGCTCCATCTTTTTGCAATTTGGCATTTAGCTTTTCTACCTCTACAATGTAGGGAGCTGCTTCTAAATGCTAAATTCTCAATTTGACACCCTCATTTGACATAAATTATGGATGCCCTTATAGAGCACACCACCAAACCTTTGTTTCCTTATATTGTTGGAGAAAGTTAAGCTCCACGAGCAAAGAACACCGAAACCTGAGAACAACAAATCAAACAAAATACGACACATCCATTGTTACCATCGCCACCAAAGCAGATCAAAATGATGGATAACAAAACTTGAGACCTAGAGCTGATGATTACGAGAATAAAATTGCACATCCATTGTTACCTCTAACCACTTTTTATCTCTTCAACCAAACATGAAAGTTGGCTAACCAACCTACTCAACCAAACAGAAAAAATGGCTACCCCCGACCATGATCGGGGTACCCACAACCACTTTTTCATAATCAATGAAACAAACACACCCTTAGTGTGAGGCTGTGAGCCAGGACCTGAATTGCTCCGTGCAAGTGTGTGAGTGTTATTTGGTGCATTCCAGCATCGAAATGTTAACATCACCAACTGCAAACTGCTACGCCCTCCAGTTCAGAAAAACCGTCGTCGGTACAACTAACTATTTGCACTAGATAATTCATTTTCCTCGACATTTTTAGTCAATCGGAGGGAGTATATAAATAGTGTCATTTTGTGACGGTTCGATTTGTCTTTTTTCTTTTTCTGTGTGTATTTCAAATTTGGTTCTGCAAATTTTAGAGTTCATAAACGCATTATCTTGTGATCACCCACATATTTATTTCGGATCGATTTTTATGAACCTTGTAAATTTGGATTTTGAGAAATGGTATTATGCTCTCCAAGCTGTTTCTCTTCTGGCCAAACTGTAAGTACAGTCACGGCCGGCCAAAATAGCCAGCAGCAGTTGATATTTCAAGACAAGCAGTTGGATGATTGGGCTGCCACGGACGGCGATTCAATTATTCGATCCTGCTCTCAACAAGAACACCCAAAGCTTGTTGTGGAGCTGGTTGTACACTACCAGGACCTGGCCAACCGCAGAATCGCCACCAACTGCGGCGCAAGTCCACAGCAATGATGGGATGGACCGATTAAATAAAAATTAGACGATCATCATCGCCAAACACGTTAGGGAAAATCAACCCGGTGACTGCGGCGAGCTGGAAAGGATGAGGATACAGAGGGCCGAAAATGGTTTCATTTCATTTTCTTTTGTTTTAAGTAGCTTTAATAATTATTAAGGAAGTCGCAGCTAAATACTCCATCATCGCCGCCACCTGCTACTCCTCTTCCCTTCCCTTCTTTCCCTCCTCGCCGCCGTCCCAGATAGCTCCTCTGCTCAGCTCAGGGACTCCTCCTCTCCCCAAGATTCTCCGAGCTCCCCTCCACGCGCCGACGCCGTCTGTTTCCTGCTTCACCGCGCCGCCGAGGTGAGTCTCGCCCTCATCGTTTGAGTTCGGCAGGTCAATACTTACCTTAATTTCTCCACCAAATTCCTATGCCGCGCGAATGAGAGTATCATGCGCTGTGGGTGCTGCTGGAGGTTTTGTGATTTGGCCGTAGGGTGATCCTTAGGCATAGACAATGAGCATGTTTGATGTCAGAGTAGACTTCTGAAGCTTTCTTGATTGGGGGAAAATAACAGAGGGTGTGGGATGCAGAATTTTATGAAGCCTCTGGTCCTTTTCCACTGATAACAGGCTATCACACCCTACATAAATTTATTTATGGTTAATATATTTATCTTATGTATGGTAATCGAATTGCTAGTAGTATTAGCCTGACCTTCTGTGTTAATGACAAATTTCAACTTTGGTTGCCATTGAGGCAGGAAGAAGAAACAAGCAAAAGGAGAATTCGATCGGTAGGCCATTATGCGCCGGTGGTTTTGCTGCGCACATGTTGACACACCGTATCAGGAACATGGGAACGAGTTTCTGAACAGTCCTGAAAAGGCAAATGGTACGTTTGTTGTTTGCTGGGAGACCATGTTCCTCGACGTGAAAATGCGTATCTGTCTATCTGACACAACATAATAATCGTTGTCCATCCTCAGTTGGAATGTTTTACACGACTAATCGAAATGGAAGTTTGTGTTATTAGGAATAGGGACTTCCACGAAAGAAAATAAAAAGATAATAGGGGCTGCACCTTAATTCACCAATGCAGTGTCATTTTCAGTAGAATGGACATACTTGTCTCACTTACAATCAGTTTTGGGGCTATTGATCAACCACAACATCATTTCACTCCTACCATTATGATGGAAACCCAATTTTATTTAGTATAGTATATCAACAGCTACTGAAATGTTGACTACATGCATTGCTAGCTGTACATAGCAGATAGTTGACCGGATCACCGGAACAACTGCCATATGGTCTATAGTCTAACTAATAGAATTATTCATTCATTAACGTGAAGGAACTTGCATAATTAGACATTCCTTTTTGGTGAACAACGCGACAATCTAATTATGCAAGGTCTTCAAGGAAGCTTGCATGGTACACTTGCTGATTGAACCGTTGCAGAGTTCAGTTACCTTCTTTTCAGTTGTATCGTATTTTATACAGTAGTTCATGGTAGTTGTTCAAGGAAGGATTAGGTAATATCATATGTCGTTTTCTCGAACATAGGTGATATCGTGTATCAACGTATTCTTCATAATCTCTCTATATAGTTCTGTGCATTCTATGCTTCCCCTGCTGACACCATACTTATGCGTTTCAGGTAATGGTTTTACTCAAATCGGTGATCATGGAAAGGCACCTCCCTCCATTGAAGTACCTGAATTGTCATTTGATGAACTGAAAGAAAAGACGGATGATTTTGGATCAAAAGCTTTGGTGGGTGAGGGCTCATATGGAAGAGTGTATTATGCTGTTCTAGAGAATGGAACACATGTCGCTGTGAAAAAGCTTGATACATCAGCAGACCCCGAGCCTGACGATGAATTTATAGCGCAGGTATGGTTGCCGTGTATATAGCTATCTGCAAATATTGTATGTTCTCAGTAATGTAATGTTATAAGCTATCTATAAATATCATCTGACCAATTGTTAGGGGACATTTCCTTCTCTGGATATAGGTTGCCGTTATCTCGAGATTAAAACATGAACATTTTGTGGACATGCTTGGGTACTGTTTGGAAGGAGATCAGCGCTTATTGGCCTATGAATTTGCCACTATGGGTTCTCTACATGATATTTTGCATGGTATTTATCTAGCAGACACATATGAGTTAACATAAGCTAATTCAAGGTTATATTTATATAACAGCATGCATATGCTTTATTCATTTTTGCTCTTTCAACAGGAAGAAAGGGTGTCGCAGGTGCACAGCCTGGCCCAGCACTTGACTGGATGCAAAGGATCAAAATTGTTGTTGATGCTGCAAAAGGGCTTGAGTATCTTCATGAGAAAGTCCAGCCTTCTGTGGTCCATCGAGACATACGGTCTAGCAATGTTCTTTTATTTGAGGACTACAAAGCTAAAATTGCGGACTTCAATCTTTCAAATCAATCCCCAGATATGGCTGCTCGTCTACATTCTACTCGTGTCCTTGGAACCTTTGGATATCATGCTCCCGAGTAATTATTCGACCTATTTATCTGTGACATGTTCATAGCTTTGTATATTATATTTGCGATTGTGGTCCTAGTTCCTAAATAATACTAGTACGTTGTGATTTCACCTGATTATCACTGTAAGGAAGCATTTCTAGTGGACTTCACTTTTGTGTTTTGGAACTAGAATACTGGCTGGGTGCAAATGAAACCTAGACTGAACAGATAACTGAAGTTTCTTTTTATTATTAGTGTTTAGATAGTCGATTCTGATACAGCATTCTCACCTGATTCCAGCATATAAGAGATGTCTTATGCAATGCAGGTATGCCATGACTGGTCAGCTGACACAAAAAAGCGATGTATATAGCTTTGGGGTTGTTCTTTTGGAGCTCCTAACCGGAAGGAAACCAGTAGACCACACAATGCCAAGGGGACAGCAGAGTCTTGTTACTTGGGTATGTATGCATTCACTTCTTTTGTTCACCCAGTTTTTCAACATTCTGCCCTCGAAGTTGAAGGGGAGGGATTTCCTTTCTCTGTTAGTGATGCTGTCCTGACTCCTGGTGGGTGTCAATTTATAGAGGCTCTAATGGACTCAAAAAAGGCTGAGTCTTACAGCCATTCCAAAAACACCTCATTTTCACAGGGCATAAATGTCATGTTTATGATCAACTTTAAGTCAGTTATTCTTTCTTGCACTAGTTGCAATCATGCAAGCTTCCGTAGTTCTACAAACATATTTGTTCTGGGTGTATGTAAGCAGTCCTGCACATATCTGAATAACTTTATATGTTGTTTTTGCACGTCAGTAAAGTTGTTGCATTGTTCCATGTAAGTTATTACCAAAGAGGGTAGTCGATGTACTTTATACTTTCTAGATTTAATACATAGAACGATTTAGTTACTCATTTTCATACCAGGCAACACCGAGGCTTGGTGAGGACAAGGTGAAACAATGTGTTGATCCAAGATTAAATGGAGAGTACCCGCCAAAAGGAGTTGCCAAGGTATATCTTCCTAGATCCTCCCCAATGCATATGTGCATGTGAACTTGTGAAGCATCTTTTTTCCCCTTTAATATGCATCTGCATGTGTATAATTTTGCACTAAAATGAAAGCTGTAGATAGCCAACACGTGCAAAGCCACACAAGGTGGCTGCGACCTGACGACCTGAATCAAAAAAAATAACCCTGTACACAAAGCATCATAAATTTATCAAAAGATGGTTTTTATTTTTAGAAAAGGGATGGGCATTTCTCAGCTTTCATACCAGATTCTTCAAGTTACTACGAGTTGCTGGAGAAAACTTAGATTGCTTGTTCTTGATTTTGGGTTTTTGTTTTGTTTTGAGAAACACAGTACAAACACAGACGCTCACAACACGCGCGCACACTCACCCCTATGAACGCACATACGCACACCCTACCCCTATGAGCACCTTCGAAATACTGAGCCGGCGGATCGAGTCACGGGTGCACATTTATCAGCTTTCCTTAAGTATTCTTCAAGTTACTATGGATAATCTGCACTTGTTGCTTTCCTTTTCGGAATGGATGACATTTCTCAGCTTTGGTGCAATCATCAAGTTACTATGAGTTGTTAGTCAAAATCTGCATTGCTTGCAACAGATTTGTGAAATTCCAACCTGTCAACTGTTTCCTTTGCTCTTGGTGCAGCTCGCGGCAGTGGCAGCTCTGTGTGTGCAATACGAAGCAGAGTTTAGACCCAGCATGAGCATTGTGGTCAAGGCATTGTCTCCCCTTCTTATAAATAAACCACAGCAGCAACCGGCAGCTCCAGAGACACCTTCAGATGCTTGACAACATGTGCAAATGCCAGGTCCATGTAAAGAGAGAACATTTTTTTCATCGGTGTGTCATTGTTATGCAATGTGTTTGCCAACGTTTATATGTTTCCATGATCAGATTATATAGCAGGTTCAATTTTAGTGCCATGTAGGTTGCTCTGGCATTGCTTGCCCATATTTCTTGTGGTCTTTGAGGACTGCAATTTATGTTTTTCTGTCCTTTTCATCCTATCCTTTTTTTGTGTGTTTTGCGTTGTTCGTACTTGATGCTTCCTTTCTCCTTGTAACTGGGTTGCTCATACTTGGGCATCAGTGGTTAATATATGTAATACCTTAATTATTTGAGTTTGTGTTCTAGTATTTATTTATAGATTAAATGCCACGGTTAATAATAACTTTATTCTTCGAGCTTCTCACCTACTATTTGGGTGGATGACCTATGTCTATGTGGCCGTTCGAAACATTTTAGTCCACCCTCGTGCATGTACAGTCTTCTACCGTTTTTTCTACCGGAATCAGCTGAGGAATGTGTCATTGTTATGCAATGTGTTTGCCAACGTTTATATGTTTCCATGATCAGATTATATAGCAGGTTCAATTTTAGTGCCATGTAGGTTGCTCTGGCATTGCTTGCCCATATTTCTTGTGGTCTTTGAGGACTGCAATTTATGTTTTTCTGTCCTTTTCATCCTATCCTTTTTTTGTGTGTTTTGCGTTGTTCGTACTTGATGCTTCCTTTCTCCTTGTAACTGGGTTGCTCATACTTGGGCATCAGTGGTTAATATATGTAATACCTTAATTATTTGAGTTTGTGTTCTAGTATTTATTTATAGATTAAATGCCACGGTTAATAATAACTTTATTCTTCGAGCTTCTCACCTACTATTTGGGTGGATGACCTATGTCTATGTGGCCGTTCGAAACATTTTAGTCCACCCTCGTGCATGTACAGTCTTCTACCGTTTTTTCTACCGGAATCAGCTGAGGAAAATCGAGATGCAAAAGTGAAGTTATGGACGACAACAGGACAACTTTGAGTTATCTTGATGTAACTTCTAATTTTAACAGTGTTTTTCTTCATATTAAACCCCGTCGGCGGTTTAATGAATAAAAAAGTTTTTTTGTTACGTTGATTAATAAAACTAGATGATTTCCCCGCGCGTTGCTGGGGGAAACTATGCAACAATAGAGTGTATTAGCCATCAAGCAGAGATTAGTGGACAACACTGGGGGAGTTTTAATATATATTTTTTGAAAACTTAGTTTGGTCAAAAGCTGAAGTTGATATATGATTCCATGTTAAATCATATATGACATGTGCAAGCCATACAATGGTTCATTGCAAAGGAGAGAGAAAACTGGACATATTCGAACAACTTCATAGTTTTTTTTTTTTGACATTGAACAACATAGTTTATAGTATTTCTATGGATCGGAATGAAAAGTAGAAAAAAATGGGACTACATCATGTGATTGAATTGGGAAAGCGCCTTGAGTATAGAAACATCTGATAAGCAATACGACTTAGGAGAAATAAGAAATAGGTTAATCGACATTCAAAATCTTAAAGAATGGACATAAAAAAAAATGAAAAAACCTAATATAACAATGGTAATTCATAGGAATCTTTTTTTTAAAACTTAATTCATAGGAATCTTGATGACATAATACCAAATACCAAAAAAAAAAGAACCACAAATGTTCAGATAAACGGGTTCATTTTATTCGATTGTGAATAGTTAATCTGTTTGATAGTTATGTATGGAGCATACGCACATATACCAGCATAATCATACCAAGGAGAAAATTATTACATATGTCCATGCTAATTTCAACGGTCTGAAGGGTCCTGCGACATTGGAGTACAATCAGCAGAAAAATGAATGGCCCATAGAACACATAAGGACCTCAAATGACCTACTTACCGGTCAGTTAACCAAGTTTGTTTTCACTGACAATCATGCTCAACTGTCGTAAACTAAAATAAACTGGGGGATGAAAGGATTAGCACGTACCTAAAATCAAAGCTCCCAATTGCTAATTGTGTGTCTTATTTTCTCTTGTATTGCTCAATGTTGTATAAACTGTTTCGTAATCATGCAAAATTATTAGTACCATAAAAATATATGCCTATCCTTGAATTACAGTCAGGCAAATAAACACTTTCCTTAAGCTGATTAATACAGTTCTTGATCTAATTAACATGATATGTAATCGTATATACAGATAGAGAGACTTTACCTGACGACAAAAGAGGGTCCAGATTTGTGTTACGCAATCTAGCCAGCTTCAGTTAACAATGTTCATAATAATTTGTGCAATATGGCACATCATTTACGGAATCCATGAAAACCAAAAACAGTTTGGCCTTTGTAGTCACCTGGTCCAAGTATTCATGTCAGATTGGTGCCCAACCCAAGCGGCATATGGATATAGCTTATATATCAGATGGTAATCACCATATCGATATGTCCTCACAGGGTGAAACACATGCCTTGGCCCCTGGGATCACATGGAAATGACGTTTATGCATTGATAAGTTGTTAGAGGAAGAAAGCAGCAAGCACACAGCTCTGTGATGGCATCGTGGTCGTCAGTCACCGTGCCGTGCACCTCACCTGATTGCCGGGCATCAGATGATGCTTGCCTGGCTCATCGCGCATGCCTCGTGAACCTGATTCTCTACCACGGCTTTCATATAGTGGTGGAGGTCCCCAAGAAAAATCTCGATCGAAACATGCAGTACTTCTTTTTTTAACTATGATGAAGGCCACGAGGGCATGAAGATGGAGATTGACGTGGGAAAGAAGCTGAATGAAGAACTATATCGCCCAATCAAAGGAAGGAAGGTAACAAATATAGTGTGTCAACAATGTTCCTTCAGCTGCCTCCGTCAGTTTCCTCCACGTATGTATGTATCAATTAAATTCCCTAAGGTGATGGTGGAGGAGAGAGGAAAAGACGGTCGGTCTGTATTCACCTGTTTCTTACGGAGATCATGGAGGAGAGGAAGAGAGAGAGGGAGCCATAGCGTCAAACGCAAGCAGATGGTAATAGATAGTGCTGCTCGTTATTCTTCCGTCTGGTAATAAGCATTAAGGAGGTCGTACTTATAAGCGTTATAGAGGCTAAACGGCTGTTGTGTTCTGGTAGAAACGCTTGAACGGACACGCAGGAAACGAAACTGCACGTCGGGCATGCCAAACTGAACACTGAACGCAGTAGAGATTGCTGAGTTGGCATGCGGAGCGGAAATTAACAGAAGAAAGCTAAACCGAAAAATGACATGAACCAATTGGATGATTGCTTAGTTGTATGGCTTGCATGTTGAGAGAATTACATTTAGTGGGTTGCTCCCATTTAGATACTATAGATAAGTTTGTTAGCCTGAAAAAAGAAAAAGAAAAAAGCACAACCCCTCTCTACAGAATTGATGCACTAGTCATCTATCTCAAAAGTCCAAACTGTGATGGAAGGATGGTCATTTACTAAGCTCCTCCTCACGTTTGGACTATTTTAGTCCTGATTTTTTTTAAATATGACCCCTATTGAATTGTATTGTCAAAAATAACCCTCTCTAAATTTTATTGTCAAAAGTGACCCGACCGGGATGTATAAAAAGCGACACGTGTACTTCCCGCCATCCCTCCAACCCGTATGACGGGAAGTCCTTTGCCCGGCGAGTCACGCAACACCATGTGGCGGCGCAGAGGATTTTCCTCCATATGGGATGAAGGGAAGTACACATGTCGCTTTTTTGCACATCCCGTCGAACTATTTTTGATAATAAAAATTGAATAAGATTATTTTTGATAGAGAAAATTGCTTCTGTACCACTGACAAACTCGGTAATGGCTCGTTTGCCATCGGACAAGACTCTAGTGATTATATACCAGAAACAACCAAATTGTAGTGCTTACATGGATGTCAGTTCGTCGTCACAATGTCTCCGTTTTCTTGTCAGTCTTTCCAAAATTTCCTGTCTTATCCTCCGTTTAGAACAGAGTATAGAGAAGGCAAAGAACAGAAGAGATTTCTTGCACATGAGCTTCAGTTCTTTTGCTAATTTAAAGAATTCAAAAAATATTTAAAAAATTTAAACAATTCTGAAACAAATCATGTATGTTCTCGATGTTGTATCTATAGACGTGTAAAATGACGATATGAGATACTTTATATGCCGACGTACACAAAAGTGATAAATTTATAGATCTTATTATATTATTATAGTTAACGGCGCATATTTTCATCTCCCCATTTTATCATTTTTGTCTAGACTATAATATAAAGATATCTGCTGCATGGTTCTAAATTATGTAAATCTAGTATTGTTTGTGTTAGTCTATTACTCTAACGTACATATGCTTGAATTGTTATATATTGCCACATGTTTTACGGAATGCTGAAAAATAGAAACAAAATACTGTCAATTTTTAATTGCCAATTGATGTTTATTTTTCACTGGGGGCAAGACGGTCATTTTGGCCTCTTTCCCGAATTAGAATAACATCCGGTGGCAAATAAGTAATAAAATTCGTGTGTGTCTGGTATGAGAACTAGAGCTTTGTTAGATGGCAAATGAGCCATTGCCAAATCTTCTATATCTAAATAGGGAAGCCCCACTAACTGATTTCTCTGAGCTCTGGTGCGTCCACGTCATCTGTTTTTCTGCCCACACGATGTCACGGCACCTACCACGTCGTTTGGCGTCTGTTCTTTGTTACATGGGCTGGGCATCTCTAGGTGGGCTGAATGAGACGCTGCTACATCTGTTTTACCTCGCTCGCTGTTCCTCTTCGCCGCCGTGACCTTCGCCAAACAATGCTTCCTGCGACCTAAGGCCTCCTCGCCACAAATGCTCCTGTAACTGCCGACTGAGCTGAGCATTCATCAACCATCATTGTCATGCAAATGCGCAGGAAACTGAGTCGCCGCCGTCTCCATGTTAAAAATCAACTAATGTTGCCGTCCAGCGCAGGGATGTGGGTTGCACTTCGGCTCAAAACTCTCTCCGCGTTTTACCTCCCCTGAGTCGATTGGATTTTCATCGTATTATGCGTGATGCTCGCTCAGGCCCTCCCGATTTGATTGGACTTCTATTGGGTGCTGCCTAGTCAATACTTCCTGATCTGATTCTATTTCGATTGCTGTGCTGCTCGCTCAAGCTAGGAGGAGGTAGCTTACGATATGAACGCTGGACAACAGTATCTGCTCCCGCTTGCATTGGTACAAAATCTCTCATCCTATATTGGATTAACACGTGCTTTCTATTTTCTTACTCTTGCTGGTTGCAGGTATTTGTTCCACTCGAATCTCCCCTTTGTTTTTTATAAAATATCTATCTGCACCGTGTGTACTATGTGTTTGTTAGAATGCCTAGCTTAATTTCTGCATTGCAGATTGACAGTGTTGTTGGATACTTCATTGGAAGAAATATATTGGCCTGCCGAGAACACTTTTCGATAACGTTGGGCAGCATAAGATATGTGGCGGCGTGCTTTCACATGAGCTATATTTACCTTAACATCCCTTTTGATCATTGGCAATTTTGGACAGCTCTTTTTCACCATGTCATATGCAGTATGTTACAAATTGTATATAGTGCTGAATGATTAATTAGCCTCTATTCAGGTATTCTCTATGTATGCCAATGGGAATAATTAGCCTCTATTCGCCTAAATTATGTTCGCTAAAGTTATGATCATCTGACCAAACCTGCAGTTTCATTTCAGCAGTAGTATGTTATACATAAGTTTTCTCAACTTTCAGATAGCTGTTGTAATCTTTGTTTCTGTTCCCTGGGCATGCTATATATGGATGCCACTTGGAATGGGTGATTAACCTGTGGAAAGAGGCATCAAGCTGACATGAATTACGTGTGGAAAGAGGCATCAAGCTGACCTGAATCTGATGTGATGCCCTGGTTGGCATGCCGTATATTGGACAATATGCCTGTTAACTACCAAATTTCAGAGGTTTGACAAGGCAAGAACGTTTATTTCATTCTTTTGTTTTTAGACTATTTACCAGGTTGCTCTCCATATTTAATTCTTCTATACTATATTCCTATTATATTGCCGCAATGAATAGCTAAATTAATTGCATGTATCTCAATCCAATTACATTCAGTCAACTATATCATGCAATACTATAAACAGATTTATGATATGGCTCTCTTTTACCCGTAGTAAATCAAGTATATATAGGACCTATTATACTTGTGTTATCTTATTAGTTTGTACTCAAATAAGGTGATTTCAGGTCTTGACATCCTTTTTGCCAAATATAATACTCCCTCCGATCGCGTGTGATTGTCGCAGGTATAGGGAACGTGTAGGTGAAACTTTGTGAAGCCCCGCGACTACTAAAATCCGATCGGAGGTAGTAGCATTGTTTTTTCATATTGCACCCCTCAGATTATACGTAACTAATAACATGACACTTGAATTAGTGAGGCAAAATAAACACTTGAATATATTGCTCTCCATTTGAGAGCTTTAGGTCGTGTGTCTGTTTATTCAAGTTTTCAAGACTGACTGTACTAAAGATTATGCAGGCATCTTTAGGCCGTGGTTTGCATGACTAATTCAAATTGTTTCTTCCCTTTTTTTTTGCAACCTTCAAATCAAATTGCAGGACTGACAAAAATGATCCTTGATTTCTTGAACAACGTATAGTGAGAAACAATCTACTTAGGCATGTACAAAATATCCGCAAATGAAACATACTTTTTTTTATGGTCATAGTTTCTATATTTTCCGTGAATATATATTCTCAGTGTTCTGAACAACACTTGATGTACCGATAATGCTCACATGTACATTATTTGTCATTACATGTATAATATATAGTTGGTATTTTATCTATACAAGTTCATTGCTCAAGATCCCGCCGCAATGCGCGGGGTACCTTCTAGTTGGTATAGAAGCCATTAACTATTTTTGATAATTCAATTTGACAGGCGGTCATATTTGTACAAAAATCTTTAGTCCTTAGACGTGCACAAACTCAGCAGGATATATTTTACTTTTTATTTCCTTGAACCTCTGGTTTCAAGTTATATGCACCCATCTAATTCACCCATCAGTCAGAACGGTGAGGGAGGACCGGCCATATATTCCACCCAACTAATTTAGAGCTTAGCAAACCCATAAACAAGAGGAGCATGACGTGTATGATTCTGAGCCCATAGAGCTTAGCAAACCCTGCACAATGGTTGGCTCATGGAGTGATGAGCAGTTCACTTGCTTGTAGCCTTGTACTAGCTGAGCTGGTAGCCACCTACCGAGACTCTGTCAGTGGCTACGGGAGTAGCTCACCTACACTCCTCTGTTACTGCCAGGACGATGTCGCTTCTACTGTCATAACCTTTTTTGTTACTTGTACTCTTAATTTTCAGTCTAATCGAGATGCACAATTGACGTCTCTCTTCTAAGGTTAGCAGAAATACGCTACGCTCGCAGGAAGACGGAGCTGTGCTGTAGTCTGTAGGCTGTAGTTGGCGTAGCAGAGTAGTAGCAGTTGCAGGGGCAAAATCGCACGCTCGTCTCTCTCCCTCGGCAGTATCGCCCAGTGTCGAGTCGCTGCGGGTGCCTCTCCGGCCAGCTCGCGCGCCGGCCATGATGCTGCTCGCGCGCGGCCTCCGCTCCCGCCTGCGGCCCGCGCTCGCCTCCTCCGTCGCCGCCGCGCCCTTCTCCTCGGCGGCCGCGGCGGAGGCGGAGCGGGCGGTGCGGGACGGGCCCAGGAACGACTGGACACGGCCCGAGATCCAGGCCATCTACGACTCCCCGCTGCTCGACCTCCTCTTCCACGGGGTATGTACGCACGCACACACGCCTTCCACAAAACCAACAAAACTCTCGTCCCCTCTTCCCGGCTGGTAATAATGGCGGAGGTTCCAGAGTGGTCTCAGCCTCTCCGCCTCTAGATTCAGTGCCGAGATTGCGAGCTTTGCGTTGTGGCAAGTAGAACACGTGTCCCAATTGCTCTTAGATTTCTGTTTAGATATTTGCCTTGCTTGTGACTGTGCGGCGCATTTCGGGTTCTCCTTGTTTTTTAGGAGTATCAAACAAATAATCTGGCCCATGTGTTTAACATCTACATCCATGTCCAGCTCACACCACTTGGAATTTCTACTAGTAATATAATACTGTATGTATCAATCTACCACCAAATCTTCCTTGGATTCATTCACATGATGGAAATTAGCATCGGCTTTTTAACTATAGAGCCTTTTGATAGTGGAGACTCCTAATTATTGACAATTTTGTCAAGTTGAGTGGGGTTTCATATGTGCTGTTGGGTATTATATTATCTCAGTCATTATCGCCCAACAATTTAAAGCAGCCATTCACATGAAGTGCCATACCTAGTACAATTAGGTAAGGTTTTGATATTGGAGCCTTGTTGATTGTTTAGTGTTTTGCAATTGGTATGTGGCAAATTTCTCATATTCTACAATTCGGGATTTCTACAGCCTAATTTCCCGAGAAGATTTGAAATAGAATAATGCTTAATGTCTTCCCAAAAAATTATAGCTTGTTATGGATCTTAGATGTCAAGCTTTCGTGTTGATTATTTTGTCATAAGGATGGTCTATTTATTTAAATGTTAAGCTGTACTGTACTTTCAATTGGAAGTACTTTCCTTGAGGACATTTAGGGATTATAATCTGGAAATTTGATTTTGCATACAACATATTTTTATGCTTAGGACTCCCAAGATTATCAACAGTATCACCTTTAGGAGGCTTTATTTATATGGTGGGAATGGGTTTATCAGATGTCCAAGTTCGTATATTTACTATGAAATGCAAATTCTGTTTGTAAAAATCCTTAATTAATCTACTATTTGATGATAGATGGAATTCCGTAAGAAACTTAGCATGAGTGATGCACAAGTCAAGATGTTAGGTAATAACAACATTATTCATTTGATGTAAAACTGTAACGGTTCTTATGAGTTTGGTGCGTCACGAATTGTAAGCATTGTTTGCACCACATGAAAATGCTAAGCTTGGTGCCTATGTGTTGGTTATGTCTAGAAAAGAGACACATGGTGAAATCGTTCCACATTGTCATTGTTATGTTGAGCTCATTCGCCAGCTTCTCCCATCGTATCATTTCATCCTAAGAAAGAACTGTTACATCTCTTCCTCGCAAAATAAATCTTAGATACCTTGACTTCATATTTAACCAGATAATACTGTCATCTTTTGTAGGCTCAGGTCCATAGGAATGCTCATAAATTTAGAGAGGTACAGCAGTGCACACTTCTTTCAATAAAAACTGGTGGGTGCAGTGAAGATTGTTCATACTGCCCTCAGTCTTCAAGATACAGTACTGGATTGAAGGCTGAGAAATTAATGAAGAAAGACGCTGTCCTAGAAGCAGCACAAAAGGTACTGTTTGTGTAACAATTTCCTGGGAGGTGAACAAGTTCACTTCAATTTGTTGATTTTCAATTCTTGCTAGTCGTGATATGGGTCCTTTCTTGATGATTGTGGACTTCTGTTTAGGGTTCATCAAATTGTTGGCTGTATTGCCGTCACAGTTAGATGCTTATATATCGTGTTCCTTCTTCTGACTTACTGCCTCTCAGGCAAAGGAGGCTGGGAGCACGCGATTTTGCATGGGAGCCGCGTGGAGAGAGACAATCGGCAGGAAAACAAATTTCAACCAGATTCTTGAATATGTCAAGGACATAAGGTATTTATTGAGAAAGCTAAGACGATACAATTAATGTGTATACATATGTGATCAAAATGCATAGAATATGAGGAGATATTAGGATAAATGCAGTTATTTTTTCTTTATCGTATATATTTTTTAATCAGATAAATATATGTGCAGAGGTATGGGTATGGAGGTATGTTGCACCCTGGGCATGCTAGAGAAACAACAAGCTGAAGAACTCAAGAAGGCTGGACTTACAGCATATAATCATAACCTAGATACATCAAGAGAATATTACCCCAACATTATTTCTACAAGATCGTATGATGATAGATTAGAGACTCTTCAGCATGTTCGGGAAGCTGGAATAAGTGTCTGCTCAGGTGATTGTGCTTAAATTGCTGACAATTCTAGGCTTCTAGCTTCCATTGCGTGAGTTCCTATGTGTCTTGGCCTCTTTAGTAATGTATAACTTGATGCGTCATTTCCTGTTTGCAGGCGGAATTATTGGTCTTGGAGAGGCGGAGGAAGACCGTGTAGGGTTGTTGCATACGCTGGCGACTTTGCCTACACACCCAGAGAGTGTTCCCATCAATGCACTGATTGCTGTCAAAGGCACACCTCTTCAGGATCAGAAGGTATGTCATACTGTTGATTTTTTTCTGTACATTAATACTATGCCAAAAGCTATTGTAAAACAGGCTTGTATACTAATTATTTTTGGTAACTAATGCACAATATCAGCCTGTAGAGATATGGGAAATGATCCGCATGATTGCCAGCGCTCGGATTGTGATGCCAAAGGCAATGGTGAGGCTCTCAGCAGGTCGTGTACGGTTCTCCATGCCAGAACAAGCTCTCTGCTTTCTTTCTGGGGCCAACTCAATCTTCGCCGGTGATAAGCTCCTGACAACTGCGAACAATGACTTTGATGCGGACCAGGCAATGTTCAAGATCCTTGGCCTAATTCCCAAGGCTCCAAACTTTGGCGATGAAGAGGCAACCGAGGTATCATCCACGGAGAGATGTGAGCAAGCCGCTTCGATGTAAAATGGTGCTATAGATTCTCGACACCACACCTGGTGCAAAACTAGCACCATTATCTAGCGCATTGCACTGTAGAGATCGTGATATTTTGTAGTAACATCAGATTGATCCAAATAAAAATTGGGAGTTCTTTGCATGGCCTTCCTGGGACACCGTTGTGCCGTTTAATTTTCAGTCAGGCTGATGCGCTGGAAAAATTCCTATAAATGTTAGTGCAAATAAATTTTGAGAAAAAGTTTCCTATGATTACAAGCATACGAATATAACAAATGCGGAGTTTAAACTCTTGGGAGTGTAAGAGCATATCCACAGGGGGGCTTCTAAAGAACCCCTGGACACAGGCGCCCACTAGCAGCACTTCCCGACACCTCTAATCGGGTCTCCAAGTTTGGAGGCCCTCCTCGGGGTGCCGTTTGGAGGCCCGATTGGGATGCCGGACATCGCCTCGGACATGGCCCTGACAGAGATGGCCCGCCTGTCATACACAACATGCCCGTCCCGTGTTAATGAAATGAAGGCTGTGCAGAGGCCGTTCCGCCGCATTTAATGTCGAGGCGACGAGCCGGCGCCACGTCTGTCATCACGCGTCGAAATAACGCCGCGCCCGTTCCGAGCGAAGCGACGCGTCGCAATAACGCCGCGCTGCTTCCAATGGCGCAGACGGAAGCGACGCGTGCTGGAGTCGCAGCGGCTGACCGCGGCGGCGCCCCGCAGACGTTTCGTCGGCGTCAATGCGCGGCCAGGCGAAGCGGTGGCCGCGTTAATGCAGGCCACCCAACCCCGCTCCTCCGGCCGCATTTAAAACCCGACGCGGCGCAACCCTCCTCTCCTCACACCATCACTTCTCCCTCTCTCTCCCTCTCCCTCAAGAACTGGGCTGCCATGGCGGGCAGCCTCGGCGGGCAGCAACGCCACGAGCAGCTGGAAGAACTCCGGCGTCGCAACGAGGAGGCGGAGATGGCCAAGGCGTTCCAGCGAGGCATGTGGCGCGAGGAGGCCGACAACGCGCCTCCCTACGTGCTCTCGCTGGAGACCGCACGGCTGAGCAGCCGCCACCAGCTGCCGGTGGACGACGACGCCACCTTTCCAGATGGGTGGGTGAGGAGCGCCGCCAACATTCCGGTGGCTCCGCGGCTCAGCGGGCAGGACCACGTCGAGTTCCTCAAGCGCAAGTGGACGGAGATGCCGTACGAGCAAAAGCTCGACCCCAAGTACTCCATCTCGGCGCCCTACTGGCACGTCGTGGTGAACAAGGAGTACGAGGCGCGTCGTAGCTGTCGATGAGAGCCAACGCCGGAGTTGACCTCAACGTACGACGTGCGTGACAGAGAGGACGGCGACGACAACGACGACCCCGAGCTGCCCGATCTGCCTCTACAACCGGCTTCATCTTGGGCAGCAGCGTCGCTGTTACCGAAGAAAGGGGCGGCGCAAGCCGAAGAGGCTTCCCATCAAACGCCCCGCCGCATGTCACGACGGTGAATCGAAAACGACGCGTCGGCGAAGCCAGAAGCCTCAGCCGGCTCAGCCGAGGCTACGGGGCAGAAGATGCAATCCCGGCGCCGGATCATCAAGGCATGCAAGTCTCTTGATGATTCTTTGGCTTGGTTCGCATCTTCTTCTCCTTCGGCCGGCCATGAAGCGACATCTCTTCTCCTCGCCGGCGCGTGTATTGTTTGGCGAGAAGCTGCATAGGCCTTCTCTCTCTGCCTAGTCTAGGTTTAGTTTGTTAAATCTCGTTTAAATTCGAAATTATAAGTTTGTTAAATCTCGTTTGAATGAAGTTTGAATAAATGCACGCCCACATGAACCGGCGGCGGTTGCCGTAACGCGGAGCGACGGTTGCCGGCGGCGGTTCGTGCAGCCGCAAGGTGTTTGACAGTTTACTCAAAATTCGGGTCGTTTGAGAGGTGGGCCTTTGGGGAGTGCCGCTGTGGGCGGCCTCCAAATATTGTCCAGACACATGTCCGGCACCCCCAAAGGTGACCCAATTGGGGGTGCCGGACACAAATTTAGAGGCCCCGGTAGAGATGCTCTAACCGTGTTCTTTCCTTCTGAGGAACACATCCTCCCCACCTAATTATATGCTGGTAGGCTTCTTTTTTAGGAGTAGTTCTGTTATGTTTTGGACCATGGACATCTGTTATGTTATCCTTGAGAACCTGGTTTCGTAGTTGGAGCCATATGAAAAAAACAAATCACAGGGAAAACTTTCTAAGAATTAAATAATCGGTACGATAAAAAACACCTCTATTTTGAATTTTTGACCAACATATTTGTCTGTTTGGTGGAGGCCGCAGATCCGAATACATGGATGCAAATTTGTATTCACGTACTATCCATTTGTATGAGTATGTGTATTTTTTTTCAAGAAATATTTTTTGGCTAAATACGCACTCCGTACCACGGAGTACTCCCTCCGTTCCGGATGAATTCTATTTGTATAAAAATGAATGATGTTCATCCACTTTTAAAGCTATTTTTTTAAGATAAAGGTGGTCGTTTCCACCGTCCAAAAACATAGAAGAGATGACTCAGTTTATAAGAAAAACCTGGTCTAAAAACCATATAACCTATACCATGCCTTGTTTATAAGGAAGGCTATTTTATATAAATAGAATTCATCTACTTTGAAATAGATGGAGTAATTGACGCCTAGTTTGGCAGCAAAGTATTTTCGAAGTATTCAAGCAATACCACGGTTTCTATAAATACTACAGTATCAAGTACTTTGATATGTTTGGATGCAGCGAATACTTTGGTTTTAAAAACTGAAGTATCGTCCAAAACTTCATATTTTTGCTGTATCGAAAACTTCAGTCCCTATCTATTTTTTCTAAACTGAAGTATTGTCCAAAACTAAAGTATTCATTTGTTTGGCGATTAAGGCCCGGTTTGGAACAAATGAATTCCGTAGGAATGTTGGAGGATAGGAATCTTACAAGAAAATTTCCTATAGTACTGTTTGGAACAAAGGAATAGGAAACTCAGATTCCTATGAAATTCCTATGGGATAGGTTATTCCATAGGAATTGTGGAGGAAAACAAACATGAGGTCTCACCTCATGTTTTAATCTTCCTATGTCTACAATTTCTGCGTTTTTCCTGCGTGACATCCAAACGACACTTTGAAAAATTTCCTGTGGTTTTGATTCCTATAGAAATTCAGAAAACATGACACCTCAATTCCTATGTTTTTCCTATTCCTACGTTTTTACTTCCTATGTTCCAAACGGGGTCTAAATACTTTGGTATTCCAATACTTCAGTTTTACAAATATTGTGCTGCCAAACTAGGCCTAAGACTGTAGAACGGCCAGTGTAGTGTGGAAGTGGAACTGTGGAGACACACCACCTCACCTCGTCCCCGTTGCCTCCTCCGCGTCCTTGGCTCCTTGCCAAGCTGCCGCACCACGCACGACGATGCGGCACCGGCACGGGCTGGCTCCGGAGACGCTGAGTCGCGGCGACGACGAGCTGCTCCAATTCCTGTACGCCTCCCTTCCGGAGCCGCCCGTCTCCACATTCCCCTCCCTCTGCTGCGCCGGCGACCAAGACAAGACCGACCGCGTCAGCCGCCTCCCGGACGACATCCTCCGCCGCGTGGTCTCCCTCCTGCCCGCCAAGGACGGCGCGCGCACCACCGTGCTCTCCTCGCGCTGGCGCCGCCTCTGGCACTCCGCGCCGCTCTTCCTCGCCGACACCCACCTCCTCCCCGTGGGCGACGCGGGGGTTCGGCCCGCCCGCGCCGGCGCCGCCTCGCGTGCCGTCACCGACGCCGTCTCAGCCGCCCTCGAGGCGCATCCTGGGCCCTTCCCCTTCGTCAGCCTCACCTGCAGTTTTATCGACGGCGCCGACCGCCCGGTGCTCGCGCGCTGGTTCCAGCTCCTTGCCACCAAGGGCGTCGAGGCGCTCGTCTTCGTCAATCGCCCCTGGCCCCTTCCAGGCCTTCGCCTCCCTTCCTCACTCTTCAGCTGCGCCTCCCTCCGCTGGCTCTGGATCGGCGCCTGGGTGTTCCCGGACACCACCACCCTCCCGCGCGGCGCCGCCTTCCCCAACCTTCGTCAGCTCGTCCTCGGCTGCGCCGCCATGGGGGACAAAGACCTCGAATTTGTTCTCGCCGTCAGCCCCGTGCTGGAGACCCTCGCCTTCGCCGGAAGCCAGACTCGATTGCACGCTCGTCTCGCCAACCCCAGCCTACGGTGCGCGCACTTCTGCTTGTCCGTTCTGGAGGAGATCACCGTGGAGGATGCCCCCAGCCTGGAGCGTCTCCTCTTGTGGAATAATAAGAGCGTCAACAAAACGAGCACCACAGTCAAGATTGTCCGTGCCCCTAACCTGTGCTTGCTGGGATACCTGGAGCCAGGAGTGCACACGCTGCAGATCGGCGACGCCATCATCAAGGTACCTTCATTTCTCAGTTTGTGATCCTTCCTTTCATGATACTGTCCGAGATTGAGGAGTCAAAGTGCAATTTCAAGCTGCAACACATTATTGCAATTTCACATAACGATCCGAAATTTTAAGAAGCTCTGGAACAGCATTATTATTTTTTGCTTCTCTTATAATGCACACAGCTTTGCCATACAAAATTACAAACCATGAGGCAGACATATGAATTCATATCATTTCATTCTCTTGCTAGCCAAAAGGAAACAATTTTACTGATTTAGAATGCAACACCATATTTTTATTGGAAAACATACTAAGAGCAACACCATTTAGATTCGGTTTAGCCTGGAGTTTGGTTGCTTATTACTCTTTGCTCTGCTTTTGCTTTCTTTCTTTATGTTGGTCGTTTATTTTCTGTTGTAAGTACGAACTCCTGTGGTTTCTATTAATAGAAATCGGAGATGAACTCTCTTTTTCAAAAAAAAAAAACTGGTTATCATTTCGTCATGCTTAGAACATACTCCCTCAGTTACAAATTGGATGACTTTCATTTGTACAAAAGTGGATGTATTATCAGGCTATAAAGGTCATGTTTGGTTCGGAGCAGCACTTTGCCGAACGTTTCGCAGTCAAGTGTGTGTGGCGAGTGTTTGGTTGCAGCCATGTTTGTGGCGTGCCACACTTTCTTAGCCTATTACCCCATTTTTCATACACTCCGTTGCCAGCCAAGTTTCGCCACAAGCTTGGTTACCAATTTATCTGCCACAAAAAGTGGCACACTTGCCCTTAGTACTTAATGTGGTGAAATTCAACGGAACTATAATCGCATTTATCACCCATTTACTGCTTTTTCGTACATGATTAATGAAGAGCGAATCTGCTACACATTGAGCTGAAGTTTTTAACGAGTTTGAGGCTTTGCGGTTCAAGTCCCCACTCTGTTATAAACGACAAGCAAATAAACGATGAACGAAAGCAAGATCAAACACACGGGACACGAGATTTTAAAGTAGAAAACCCTTCCAAGGAGGAAGAGAAAACACCACGGACGGCAGCTAGGAAATCTTCACTATGATCGGGTGAGGTTACAATGCCGGGGATTTACAACTTCCGACTTAGCCCAAACCGGCGGCTTACAAGAGGTAGGTGGAGCCCAAAGTCAGTAACAGTCCGACTTGGCCCAAGCCTCTGACGACAGGCCTCGCTCCGCTCGTCATAAGTTAGCCTTTATCTTTATATGAATTTGGATCACAATAAAACAACACACTCTCCTTGAAAAGAACATAGCTAGTGCCTGCTTCATATTCTCTTGGTCCCAAAACCTATTGGCATCTCACGCTTGGCTCCTTCTGGACAATATGATGATGCATCCAACTGTTGTATTACATACTTTTGGTAGTAGAAGTATGAAAATAGCCACTTCCTATAGATAGGCAAGCAAATATATATTCAGGTTGCATATAACCTGAAAGATAAATGAATACGATACACACTCAAGTACTCAACTGTGCCTGAATCACCTTGAGCCTTGCCAATGGAACGTCCGCAGAACCTACCTATGTTCCTTGCTCCTTGTTTAGAAGATTGGATGAGCATATACTGCCTCGCTTCTTTCTTGTGGGACACAAAAGTAATTGTTTTTCATACCAGTGAACTTTGGAAAGGCCCTCAAAAGTAATCGTGCAAAAAAATACTATAATAATTGCACCGCAAAAACTAATAGTGTCATCCTTTACCAATTTAGGATTTCAGTGCTAAATATGGAAAATCTTATTCTGTTAAACTGGATTTATTCCTACTGAACTCAGCATGCTGACATAAAAATATGTCACTGCCACAGCTCAGGGAACCATTCCCTACATGTCATGTCGGATGCATGAGGGCAGTCTCAAACGAAATAAACAGGGTAGATAAGGTGGAAAAGGAGAGATCTCGTACCTATAGGTAGACAGTAGAACCAGTGGATCATCCTAAATGGCTGATCTAAAATGAGTCGACACATAAAAGGCCTAGTACTCTGTTGATCATCATATAATCACTACTGTGCAAGGTAAGCTGGTAAGATGACTGCAAATACAGTTTTCGAATTTGTGAAAATAGCATGCCAATCGTGGGTGATTGATTTGTGCTCTCTCGGTGCATCTTAGGCTGGAACAAAGGCGAGCACAAGCACCACTGTCTCAAGCGTCCAGATGTTGGCCTTGCAACTGCAGTTCGGAGTCCGCAGTGAAGTGAAGATGCTTCCCAGCTTCCTCAGATGCTTTCCTAGCGTCAAGACGTTGATTGTCCAGGTAACATCCCCTCCCCCTGACTTCATCTGGCATTCAGATCACTACATTGCATCAGATTGCTGTAGCATAATCACCACAATGTGCAGCTGAATTTTTTGCATGATTTAAATTGCAGTCTGAGGAAACTCTTGAGCCCACTAGCAAACTCAGTATCAAGTTCTGGGAGGGCACAAATCCTATTGAGTGTGTCCAGTCGCACCTCAAGACGCTGCTTTTCCGCGAGCTACAAGGGAATCGTGAGGAGTTTAAATTCCTGACGTTCATCGCTGAGAATGCACAGAAGCTGGAGAGGATGTACATCGAGGTGAAAATGGGCCCAAGTCGCAGTGCGAGGGAAATGATGGCTACCAAACTGAGGGCTCTTAAGTCAGCTAATTGGGCTAGCAGGGACTGTCAAATGCTATTCAGGACCAGTAAAGTTCTTAGAGGAGGTACAGTTTGGAGCCTCGAGATGGGTGCATGTTTATCATTTGACTAGCTAGCTAAATGCCCGTGCGTTGCTACGGGTGATGTATAAATATATGATGATTATGAGAACGGTGCTGTAGCCCAGTGGTTAGGGTCGTAGTGGCGAACCTAGCGACCAAAGTTCAAATCCCGTGGGGAGCAGAATTTCTGTAATTCTCATCAGGGTGGGCTTCTATCTATTAAAATACCACCAAGGACCAGTCCTGGTTGGGTTCATTTAAAAAAAAAATATGATTATCGATTTGTTTCACCGCTTTCCACCTCATCTCTCCCTTTTCACTCCCACCTTGCAAGAGAGTGTCATCTTCCTCCTCCGGCTTAATCATGGCATATTCTCTCAACGAGATCTCTAGAAATTCAATAATTAACACTAAATACTGACCATAAATATAATGAAAATACCCAAAGCAAATGGTATAGATGCTTGTTTAGTAGTAATGCAAATTTCAGAAAAATGACCAGTGTGCTTACTTCATTCTATATTATTTGTATACTCTTAACTGTATCTCATCTCTCCAGTTTGTGATGGATATAGCATATTGTATTGAAAAAATAATCAATAATCGATGAACAGTACAATGACCAGCAAATTGTCACCATAAGTATGAATGCATTGGCTAATATTTATAAATATGATACACATGCTTATTAGGAATATGATACACATTTACATGCATATACAACTTGATTAGCCTCCTGTAAGCACCTAGTATCCTATCTGAGCTTACAAATCCCTTACTCAATGAAAAAAAAGAACGTCGGCTTGTTTGAGCTTTATGTAACTCCTGACTCGGGCTCATCAAATCCTATCTGAGCACAGTACTGTAGCTTCTGCTCCAATCATGGTTTTTTCTATGTAAATCTGCCAGTGTTATATCCCTGGCACTAATGAAAGGAGCATCGAAGAACAACTTCAGAGCCTAAACACGGCCATCTCTTCCCCCTCCCTAACCATTTAAACAAATACATAATAGTATGAGGAATGTTCAAGACATTTATAACAGAATCAAGGAGATAATGTGTTCTCAGCAAACAGGTGGGGAAGAACTTGAGCGGTCTCTCATGTTCCTTAGAATACAATGTAGGAAAGTTTTTAGAGTTGAAGACCAACACTGAAGAACAAGCACTTGGTTCCGGAAGGTGGATACAATGCAACTATCAAGTCAAGATTCAGTCCTACACTTGATTAGTAAATCGATCCAACATAGAGTTTTTCTAATGACACAACAGGAGCACCTTGGATTATTTCCTGACGAAGATCGCCTCAGTAAGATTTAAGAAGCCTGGCGGAGGTACTCACTCTGCCTTAGGTAGACGAATATCCCAGGCTAAGTTCGCAGCTGACGAGAGTGAGGCCAGGGAAGCACGGACTCTCGCCAACGGCGGAGGAGCGTGCTGCTGCTAGTAAAGAACCTGCTCTCTATCCTCGCCATGTCGTCTACTGCTTCTCTGTGTGACCCACCTTTCCATCCTTGCCACGTCCTACTGCTTTTATGCTTGACCCGCCTCTCCCTTAGTTGCTGGTGCTCGAAGAGTGCCGCTCCTCCTGCGGTCCGCCGCTCCGGTCCAAAGCAGCCTTGATTGTAACATCCAAGACCGGTGGATGAGTTACTTTGGGTTGCCGACATTGTCAGATTGTAGACTGTGTGCTGAAAGAAATATAGAGCAATAATGAGACATATTCAACTAAGCACAAATGTGAAACAATCTTCCCATTATTCTTATGGCATCTGTATAAAGTTTGTTAATTTTAATCACCTCAGCATTTTACATACGTCAGTTCCAATCGTTACATTCCCAAAGAATGAGCAGCGGGCTTTTGCAGCTACACGAGAAAATTGATCTACCGCAATCTGTTGAAAGTATATGGAAAACTTAATCTCCTATGGAATTTCTTTAGTACTATATGTATGGAGATTGAAGGGCTGGTAAAATCATGAGCTGACAACGTAACTTGTATGAATGTTGGTGTAAATAGACAATAAAAAACTTTTCTAAATAATACAAGACTGGATATGAAATGAAAATATTGGCCGTTAATGCAAATGATATCAGCAAAATGTCAAAGAGGCACAACGTCACAGCTTACCATATCTGAAAATTCAGAGCTGTAATATAGAACACTACTCACACCGGAGATTTCCACAAATCTGAAATGTCATAAAAACATGTTTGGCCTTAGTGTTTATTCATATAATCTAGGGAGACAACACATCTAACAGATGAAACAATGTTGTCGTGTATAGATGGGTTACCTATGGCCACAAATAAAAAAAATGTTGTCGTGTACATCTGAAGCTGCAAGCGCAACATCGCCATGGCCTTGGAGCCCACACCTCTCCTTGTGGTGGCAGATTACTGTGGAATTCTGTCAAGCAGCACGACAAATGATTCAGACATTTGATCATTTACACTTGCAGCCCAAATAAGAACTACTGCATACCTTATACATGAAGCCCTTACTAAAAATTTAGATAATATGCAGAATATTAATTATTAATGACCTAGCACTCCTAGATAGAGCATGACGATAATCCGATCATAATCCATACTACTCATCCCTATATGTTCTTTTTTGGCAAATAATTCACCATTTGCACATCTTTACTGGAGAAGATTGAACATGCTCTCGTACAACCGGGCAATGTTGTGGAGCTCCACAAGCGACAACGATGAAGCCGTCTCCGGCTGTCTTTCCTACCTGCACATCCCAGTGGAAAAGCTTCAGAAACTAATCTGTTTACATCTCCTTCAGGATCAGTTATGAACATACTATTACATAAATTAGTTTAGCAGCATAGCGATCAGAAAATACAATCAATTCTTAATAAGTCTACACATACATGATGTCCAATCCATCTATGAAATACAATCCTATTCTACACATAAGCGTGTATGGAATTAAACAAGCTATTTGCAGACATGCTAGTAGCTTCAGTCTTGGGTTAACCACCGATATACTACCCTGATATCTACAAAATCAGGAGAGCATGGGAGGGATGTACCTTCTGTACGCTACTGCACGGGAGAAGCTTGTGGCGGAGACAGGGATTGGGAAGGTAGCAGAGGAGTACCCGGGCGGAGACAGGGATTGGGAACGTAGCAGAGGAGTACCCGGGCGGCGGCATTGAGTTCGTGAGAGCCGGCCGACATTGACAGGGATTGGGAAGGTAGCAGAGGAGTACCCGGGCGGAGACAGGGATTGGGAACGTAGCAGAGGAGTACCCGGGCGGCGGCATTGAGTTCGTGAGAGCCGGCCGACATTGTGAAGGGGGTTGGGAATCGGAGAAGCTTGTGCTGAAGATTGGGATTGGGGAGGTAGCAGAGGTGTTCCCGGGCGGCAGCATGGAGGGCGGAGGCGTGAGATCCGGTCGACGGCGTGAAGGTGGCTGGGAATCAAGATTCAGAGCGTCACGCGGGTCCTCGGAATCGGCCCGATCCGACGATATCGCCCGCCTCTCTGCGCCCATCGCTCTCCGCCTCTGGCGGGATGGGAATTTGAGGTGCACGGCGCTGGGGGACGGCGATGGGCGGCGCTAGGAGCCGCTTTGGACGGCGCTGAGCGGTGGCGGCATTTCGGCGGCGTGGGCCGATGATTTCTATGGGGTGGAGAAAGGAGAGACCAGGGGGGGGAGGCGCACGACGCAAGGGTGAGGTGATGGAAGAGTGCGGGGGCGTGCGGGAGAAGTTTTTGGGCCTGGCCCAAGTTTAGCGATCGAGTCCGGCAGAATTTTTCACTTTCGATCGAACCATACGTACGTACTCCCATTTAATAGTAAAGATGATCCATTTTTCTTGCACTGAATGTCCGAGATTCCTGCGTGCCTGCATATTTCAATACCCAAGATTCCAGGCAAGTGTTTGCGTACTTGCGTGTTAGAGACAGTCCTACTTCTACAAGCATTGGTAGCTTTATTTGCTAAAATCATATGTTATTATTCTGTTAAGAGTCTACTTGCAGCCCTGCACTTGCTACTATCTGAATCTGACGTGAGAGCTCCAATTGATAGAAGATGAGTAGAGTACTTCAGTGAACTCAGAAGAATGAAGTTGAGCATGATGCTATCTTTGATTAGCTGGGCTCAACTTGTTTCGGGCGCGCTTCATGTGAATCTAGCATGCCATGTCTGTATAATCTTAATAATAAAAACATAGATAGTTACAAATGTGGTCTTATTAGTTGATGCACTCCACCCTTAAATAATTTGTTATTACAGTCAGCCCCTTGTATCTCAACCTCGTGTCTCTACTCTCTAGAGACAGTTGTTGTACGTGCGTTTGGATTTTGGGTTATCATTGTGCAAGAATAACTCAAGTTTTGGAATTATGTGTATGAAGATAAGAATCTTAGCCACATATTAGGTTACACATTAGTGTCAGGTGGTTTTAAAGGATTGTTATCGATTTTAGGGAACTTTCCGTGATCCAGGACCATATGAGCATGAGGCCTTGTGCTGGAAAGGCTAAATATTGTTCTGAAAGAAACTCATATCAATCTAATTGGGTTTATTCTGCTTACCCTGCCACACAACAGCGGAAAGGGAAAATTGCTAGTATATGCAACATGTAAAGGAAAAGTACTTTTGTGGTCATTTGAGAGCCTCCGATTAAGTTGTGGATGCGTGCTCCAAGCTCGTTGTAAAGGCTTCCGTTTCCGCCTTGAAGGGTACCTGACGAGGGACGTCCTCGGCAATCCCAGAGTCGAAGACCCTAGGTAGATTTTGAGGGAGAAGACGTACGCGCTGGTAGTTCCGGACGGCTGACAAGTAAGGATTTACCCAGGTTCGGCCCCTCATTGTGAGGTAAAGACCTACTCCTGCTTGTCTGATTATGATGACATATGAGGTACATGGTGGCCGCAGGGGCGATATGATGAGAGGTGATCTCTCTATGCTATGTCTAGTTGTGTCTATGTTGTAGCCTATCTAATCTCGTGGCTATGTTGTGTCTTCTTTTCATGGGGGTGCCCCTGCCTGGCTTTATATAGGGAGCCAGGGAGGGTTTACAAGAGTCCTAGTAGACTACGAATAGGAGTCCTTGTCTTGTCCTTCAAGTTATTTCCTTAACAGCTTCTTGGTATTCATTGGGCCACCCGGTGGGCCTTCGTCTGGGCTGAACCAGGTATAACAATAGTGGGGTGCCCGGAGGGTATGCCCTCGTCACTAGCCCCCGAGTGTCTGGTCGATTCGAAGAATCGGGCAGAGACTCAAAACAGTATGTCGAGTAGGTGTAATCAATGTCCATATGATGACTGTATTATCCATTCTTCATGAGTCTGAATCATTTATGAGAAATCCAATATATGTGTATGAAATCCAATAATAAATCCGGTGCAGGTTTACTGAAAACCCGACTTTGATAAATCCATGCGGGCTATAGAGAACCCGACTTTGATAAATCCATGCAGGCTATAGAGAACCCGACTTTGAAAAATTCGTGCGAGCTATAGAGAGCCCGACTTTTGAGAAATCCATTGCGGGTTGCAGAAAATCCGACTTTGAAAAATCCATTGCGGGTTTATAGAAAATCCGACTTTGAAAAATCCATTGCGGAGCACTCGAGCCTACGGCGAGTGCCCTCCCGATGGGAGTATAATTAATGAAATATGAGTTTTCCAAAGGTGTGCTCAACTTGGAATTGGTGTTTGCGCCCTCGATGCGTTGTTTGGTAGTTCATCGGGTGCGCGACAGCGCTCCCGATGGGAGTAGCCCCCGATGCCTGGTCGATTCGCAGAATCGGGCAGGAACTCATTTGCAGGTGTATTTCACCATCCGATTCTTTGCTCATTTTGCTATGCATATTTTGAGTCGAGATTGTCTCGATTGTGCTGGCTGAGTCGGTAAGTCGTCGACCGATATTTTGCATGAACTTTGCTATGTACTTTTGAGTCGAGAATGCCTCGATTATGCATGTTGAGTCGGAAACACGTCGACCGATGCTTTGTTTATTTTGTCTAGGGAGTACAACTTAGTAGGCCTGGTTTTACTCGATGAGTCGAGACCAGTTAACCGCACATTTGGGCGAAACCTTGCTAGCCTTCAATCAAGTTCGAGTCCCCGGGCTCGAACCTGGAACATACTGGACAGACTCGACTCAGGCCGTTGAGGTCTTACTGAATCGTTCTGCAGTCTCGACTTTGCTACCCAGCGCGTCCGCCAGGATTTTCATCGCGTCTGCTGACACGGAAAATTTTAAGGACTTAGCACTGCCGGAGTGGTCCTCAGCCCAGCTCGACTGATCGGCGGGTCTTACCTTTGCATTTGACGCATGCAGCATCCGAAGCGTCATTGACTGACGTTTACTCGGGAATTCTTTTGAGTTTTTGCTTTTGACTGAGGCGAGTCTCTTAATCGACTGCCTTTATGCTTTTAGAATCTATCGGGTGCGCGACAGCGCTCCCGATGGGAGTAACCCCCGAGGCTATGTGCAACTATTTATAGTTGGGCATAGGCTCAATTTGCCTTCATCTTGCTATTTGTCGAGTATTTTTGTGAGTGTTCCACTCTTTGCATCTTCTGACATAGATATTTGCCGGGTGCGCAGTACTTGAGCCGATGACTTCTTCGAGTAACTGTCCTGCGCAGCACAGTCCCGAGTCTTCGGGTGTGACCAAGGCTTTGCCAGTTGGGACTTATGCGGAGCAGCCCCCGAGCATCGGGTGCGTCAAGAGAATTATGAAGTTTTGACTTTGCACAGCGCAGCCCCCGAGCATTCGGGTGTGTGCAATGTTTTTGTATTTTCCTTAGCCTGCGCGGCGCAGCCCCCGAGCATCGAGTGCGACCAAGTCTTGTAATGTTCAGTCGAAGAAATTCACGCGGCAGACCGAAGTCGAAGCAGCGTAATGTACGGCGAAGAGTTCGACGCGGCGGACCGGAGTCGACGCGGCGGAATTGTGCGGCGAAGAGGTCGACTCGGTGGAACGGAGTCGACGCGGCGGAGTTATGCGGCGGAGTTATGCGGCGAAGAGGTCGAGCGGCGGACCGTAGTCGACGCGGCGGAGTTGTTGAAGATGCTGGAGTCGCCTTTTCGCGTGGAGCAACGAATATGTTGTTTGTTGCTGATGATGAAGCGCCAGCCCCCGAGCATCGGAGGCGAAGTCGATGAAGGTATAGGGTGTCGACGCGGCAGTCCAGAGACGGCGAAGTTGAGTCGAATAAGTCACTCGAATCGCTTGTCGGGTGTAGCTGTGAAGTTGCTTCTTGTTCTTGATGTCAAAACGCTAGCCCCCGAGGGTTTTGTGGTGGAGTCGAGGAATTCACGGGTGTCGCCTTGTTCCCGAGTCGATGAACTTGTTTTTGTTGTTGTTGCTGTCGACGTTGAATCGCCAGCTCCCGAGCCTCGGGCGCACGTGTGCTTGTGACATCCTCTTCCCCAGTCGACGGTCTGTCGGGTATGAGTAATTGAAGCTTATGTCATTGTTGATGTCGAGTGCCAGTCCCCGAGGGTACAAAGTGCCCTTCCAAGGAGCTGGTGTTGTGTGCTTATTCCACCGATGCTGATTGCCGCCGCCACCCGACGAAGTTGTCGACTGCTTCGCTGAAGATGGATTCGGTCGCGTCTCCTGCGATGTGACGTGGATGAGATCCGCTATGCTTGGAACGCCGCCGCCACCTGACGAAGTTGTTGACTGCTTCGCCGCCACGTGACGAAGTTATCGACTGACGAAGTTGTCGACTGCTTTGCCGCCACATGAGGAGTTATCGACTGACGAAGTTGTCGACTGCTTTGCCGCCACATGAAAAAGTTTGTTGACTGCTTCGTTGATGGTGGATTCTGTCGCGTCGCCTGCGATGTGATGTAGATGAGATCTATTATGCTCGGAATGCCGCCGCCACATGAGGAGTTGTCGACTGCTTTGCCGCCACATGAGGAGTTATCGACTGAAGAAGTTGTCGACTGCTTTGCCGCCACATGAAAAAGTTTGTTGACTGCTTCGCCACCACATGACGAAGTTATCGACTGCTTCGCCGCCACATGACGTAGTTGTCGACTGCTTCGTTGATGATGGATTCTGTCGCGTCGCCTGCGATGTGATGTAGATGAGATCTGCTATGCACGGAACGCCGCCGCTTGATGCGATCTGGTCGCTTTTGTGTATGAAGATTTGTCGATGAAGATGATTGAGCCGCCGTAACCGCGATCCAGCACGCGTTCTTCCCACAGACGGCGCCAATTGACGAGGGACGTCCTCGGCAATCCCAGAGTCGAAGACCCTAGGTAGATTTTGAGGGAGAAGATGTACGCGCTGGTAGTTCCGGACGACTGACAAGTAAGGATTTACCCAGGTTCGGCCCCTCATTGTGAGGTAAAGACCTACTCCTGCTTGTCTGATTATGATGACATATGAGGTACATGGTGGCCGCAGGGGCGATATGATGAGAGGTGATCTCTCTATGCTATGTCTAGTTGTGTCTGTGTTGTGGCCTGTCTAATCTCGTGGCTATGTTGTGTCTTCTTTTCATGGGGGTGCCCCTGCCTGGCTTTATATAGGGAGCCAGGGAGGGTTTACAAGAGTCCTAGTAGACTACGAATAGGAGTCCTTGTCTTGTCCTTCAAGTTATTTCCTTAACAGCTTCTTGGTATTCATTGGGCCACCCGGTGGGCCTTCGTCTGGGCTGAACCAGGTATAACAATAGTGGGGTGCCCGGAGGGTATGCCCTCGTCAGTACCGATAGTGAAAGGTGAACCAATCCTATTGTGGAGATGTTGATGCCTTTTGGGGCGTTGTGTAGGTCTTTGTGGTGAGTTTACAGAGTTTACAACCCTTCAACGAGACGTACTCGGTAGCTAGTTTTCATACTTGAAGTCTTATATTTTAGTATCACTTTGTTAGTTATATTGCTTAGCATAAGTTGTTGGTGCACTTAGTAGATAAAATAAACACTAAGTTTTATTCCGCCAAGCTTAAATCAGAAAAGTTTTAAATCGCCTATTCACCCCCTCTAGGCGACATATATCCTTTTAGGTGGTGCCCATGATTCCTTCGTTTCTCGTTTCCGTCACTTCTGGATCTTTCCCCGTTACCCCTTTTCTGATGAACGTGCCCACACGACACGCCGTCGCTAACACGAGAGTAGCGAGTAGCCATCCCCACGTTGTGCAGGCTGATGTCCACGACCCTCGCCATTGATGTCCTTTCTACACGTATTCCATGCCACCTGTCTCCCTGCACCTGGTGGCTGGGGCTGCTGCTATTGGATGTCGGTGCAGCCGCCAGCCATGGGGTGGTGGCGCACCGATGCTCCGACGAGCGGTGGAGAGCTCGTAGTTGGATGTTGCAAGGGCGACCTTGGTGGTGGTGCAAGTGTTGCGGAACATGGTTACCAGCGGTGGGGGATACTGCTACCGGACGGGGGCGGCGGTGCAACCGCCGGTGGGAGGTGGTCCTGCCGTAGGTGGGAGATAGTGCTGCCATAGGTGGGCGGTGGTTCTACCGCCGTTGGTAGGTTGCACTGGCGTAGGTGGGAGGTGATGCTACAGTAGGTGGGCGGCGGGTGCTGCCGTCGACGGGCAACGTTGCTACAAGGAGTAAGCGGCAACGCTGTGAGCGACATGGGGTGGTGCTGCCGGCCGTGGTCACCGGAGCTACAAATGAAGCCCCAAGTTGCTACAAGCGGCGAGCAGCGGTGCTGTCGGCGACGGGCAACATTGCTACAAGGAAGAAGCAACAACAGTGTGAGCGACATGCGGTGGTGCTGCTGCCGATGGTCACCGGAGTTACGAACGAAGCCAAGCCCCACGCTGCTACAAGCAGCGGTTGCCGAAGTTGCGAATGGATGACGATGGTGCTTCCAGCCGTGCTCACCGAGGTTGCGAGCCGGTGAGATATCTCGCCAGAGAGCGGCAAGCGGTGGCGACGGTTGTACGAGCTGTAGGCCTGCGTCTGTGTGGTTCTTTTGCACTGAGTTGATGGGTGGGTTTGGGATTCTGGTGCGATACCTTTTTGAGAGAGAGTACACACGGCGGGAGAGACAAGCAAAGGTGAATTAGATGCTGCTTGATGTGTCGACACGGAAGGTGGGGGATTGGAAGCCCCGATCCACTGAGGGACGCTCGGTACGCCCCTGCTTCAAACATGAAAGTGTAGTATTCTATCGGTATCAAAATATATAAGATAAATATAAGATGTTTCAGCACAATATACATGTAAACCTAACACTAAGATTAAGATATGTATACATGTATGTGGACATATTTTATTCAAATCCTTTGAAAATCTTTGAATCAAAAAAGTTGACACATGTTTTACCCCGTACCTCTAGGGTCAAAATTCCACCTGAGCATACACGAAAGCGCGCGCCGAACACACGACGGGACCGAGACCGATACTCTCACTCGAACTCGAGTACGGGTAGTACCGAGAGAAAAAAACAGAGTAATAAATAATCAGTGGACAAGTCGGCTCCGGCCCTTGGGAAAACCCGAAAAGACTCATTAAAAAACCTCGGTGCCGAGCCGACTCGCACTCGCCCACGCAACTCCATCTTCCCCTCTTTCTCTCTCGAAAAAAAAACTCCATCTTCCCCTCCGTGCACCTCGCCGGAACCCTACCCGCCCCTCCGGCCACATCCGCCCGCCCGATCCCCCGGATTCCGCGGCAATGGGCTCCGACTCCGAGATGCCCGTCGCCAGCGACGAGGAGATGCTGGACGACGAGGACTACTACTACAGCGACGACGGGGACGCCAGCAGCGGCGGCGGCGGGTCCAGCGAGGAGGATTTGTTGGCCGGGGACTACGAGGGCCGGGAGGCGGAGGGGAGCGACGAGGCCGTCTCCAGGCGCGAGCAGGTGAGCCGCCGGTCAATCGGTCCATCAGATCAGGCCCTTGCATCCTGTGGCGTTTCTGTTTTTGTCGGGATTGTTGTTACTTGTTAGGGTTCGACACCAAATGGGCTAAAAAAAATACCAGAGTAAAAATAGTACTACATCCACTCGGAAAGAGTAGCAGCTTCGTTAGTTCTAACTTGCTGTAACGGTGACCTGTGGCTTGCTTGCCTCCTGGTAGCCAAGAGGCGGTGTCCTCTTGGGGTTACCGGTTGGTACTAAAAACTGAAGCGATCAGATGCCCTTGTGGGGGTGTGACGATTAGCGAGATTTGGCCCATTTTGATGTGGGGGATTTCCCAAAGAGTGTTGGTGTTAATCACTGAACTATTAGCCCTTTGCTAAAGCGGCATTTGCTGGCTTATACGTGTCGGTGTTCTTTTGCAGAATTATGTTACATAAACACAGATATGCACGGAATAATGCCTGGTTTACTTGTGTTATTTTGGTGGATATCATATCAGTTAGTGGATGCATGATGTGTTTTGAAATAAGTCATGCGAGCAGTTTCAGGCTTGCAGCTGGGTTTGTTTCTATAGTCTTGTCGCTGTTCTGTCTGTGTAGCTTGATCAGGAATGCACAGCTTCTATGGGCTCTTCCTAGTGTCAGATGGGAAGAGTTATGCTTGACAAGTCATGATCTGTGTTAACCTTTAGATGCTTAAGAATAATAGGTTACCAGTTTGATTGCTTTTTTTTGTCTCGGAAGGTAGAAAGGCAAAGAGCTAGGCAGATACTGTGTTTCTCAGAAAATCAAGCTGTTTTTCCTTTTCATAGTTTACAGACTGGAATTGTGTTCTCCTGTTGCTTTACTCGTTCGTTTCATATTTTTCCATTCAATATACTCGAGTTCTCTAAAAGAGTTTATGTTCATGCTATCAACAGAGATACATTGTTTTAAATGAAAAAGACATATCTGATCGCCAAGAGGAAGATATAAGCAAGGTTTCTGCATTATTATTCATTTCAAGGGAAGCAGCAGGTGTCCTTCTTCACCACTATAGATGGTTAGTTTGCTATCTCAATCAGCAACTCGTAACAAATATTTCTAATGGCATTTACCTAAATTGGATGCTGCCTACAAGCTTACTACCTGATTAGTAATTAAATGTTCGTTATCAAGTTTTAGATACAACCTATAACTGTTCCTGCAAAATGTCATCCCAGGAACAGTCCGAAGTATCATGGGGTAAATCGTGGCTTTTTATATATACAGCTTATATGTAAACATGATGTCTAAAAAAATAGTTAATTAATGTGCTTTACATTCTTTGAGTTTACCAATTTCCTTTGATTCTGAAGTTTAACTTAAGCCAATGGACACACTCTTTTTGCTTGATGGTTGGAAAAGGCAGAGTTGATTCTTTTGGTATTTGGAAGTAATGTTGTATATTTGTATTTGTTCTCTGTTAATATGTTTTAGTTCTTTATTCAGGGACATCAGCAAATTGAATGATGAATGGTTTTCCGATGAAGAAAAAGTCCGTGATGTTGTTGGCTTACTTATGAATGGAATTGATTTTCATAACTCTAGCAAGGTACATAATATTGATTTAAATATCAGTAATTGCCTAATTGGTTTCCATGTTAGATCAGGGTCATGATACCTTGTTGAAATATTCGCTCTGGATATATTAGTATTCTATAATCTCTGACCGCTGTTTTGGTTGCAGCTAACTTGTGGAATATGTTTTGAAGAGTATTCTTCTGATACAATGAGTTCTGCAGACTGTGCTCATTTTTATTGCCATGAATGTTGGGAAGGTCTCTCTCTCTCCCCCTCCCTCCCCCCTCTCCCTCTCTCGCTCCCTCCCTCTCTCCCTCTCCCTCCTTTTGTGTGCTTATATGTCTGGTCACAATACTGTCTATTCTCTGCTTCTGAGTACTAGTTTTCTCATGCAGTTGAACACAAGCATGCGAGTGTCTGTCTGTAGTACACACATTACAGAATTATTTAATTTCACCTTGTTGATTTTTGTATAAAGAACCTGTAGGCTCGAAGTGTTTGATCCTTCCATTTTATTCAATTATTTATTTTCCACATATATCAATTAGTATTATCATTCGACTCTTCTGTTCCATTTTTTTATTATGGAACTTCTAATGATATAAGTGAAACTACATAGGTTATATCAGCGCTGCAGTAAGCCAGGGTCCAGGATGTTTGTCATTGCGATGCCCTGATCCGTCATGCAGTGCTATTGTTTTTGAAGGGATGATTAATAAATTAGCTAAGCACGAAGATAAAGAAAAATATGCGCGATTTGCCTTACGTGCATATGTGGAAGGCAGCAAGAAGGTTAGTCGCGCAGTTATTTGGAGGGCCGTACATGTTTATACTATCAAAGATATTGACAAATCTGAAATCATGTGTTTTTTATGTCTGCATGTTTCATTGAACTTACTTATTTCCTGCAGATTAAATGGTGTCCAGCTCCTGACTGTACATGTGCGGTGGAATTTATTAGTGATGTGAACTATGATGTGTCATGTAATTGCAAATACGGTTTTTGCTGGAATGTGAGTTGCTTCCATTGCTATTTTTTGTTAAGTGTTTTGGTGCTTCTGTTACAATTTTTTGGGTTTTATGACCATATGTGCGTTTATTCATTGATGTTTGTTACATTTTCAGTGCACAGAAGAAGCTCACAGACCAGTCAACTGTGAGACTGTTACTAAGTGGATTCTGAAGAACAGTGCGGAATCTGAAAATATGAATTGGTTCGTTCGTTCTCAGTATAGTAGTATCAGATGTGCTTTTATCCTTCACCTCAAATACTCTTTCACCTAGCTGATCAAGTAGTAGTAGTAGTAGTAGTAGTAATAGTAATGGAAGGTGCAATACTACTACCATACAAGTCTGGACATTGTTAACTCTTTGACGAGACAGGTGTCTGCTACTTTGTTTTGAACTATATGTAACAATTAACAATGATTTCGAAATTCAGACATTCTAGCTATTCAGGAGACATAGCTTGTTTCGATTGGATACTGAGTAAATGGGGTTGATTCATTTTCTCAAACTTGTGCTAATGAGTTGTCATTCGTTATGTTGATGTAAATCATATCAGATGGTTTAACAAGTCATGGATGCTCACTTTCAGGATACTGGCTAATTCTAAGCCCTGTCCAAAATGCCAACGACCGATAGAGAAACACCAGGGATGCATGCACATGACTTGCACACCTCCTTGCAAATTTGAGTTCTGCTGGTATAGTTCACTATCATTGCTTGATGAAGATGCTAAGATTTACAGTTCATGTAGCATATTTTAATGTCTTCTATTTGATTTTATTAAAACATTTTAGGTTATGTCTGGGTTCATGGCAAGAACATGGTGAGAGGACTGGTGGATTTTATGCTTGCAATCGCTATGAATCTGCAAAGCAAGAGGGAGCTGTATGTGTTATCTAGACTTTATGCATCTGTACTGACAAGAAGAGAATCCACAGACCATATTTTACTGGTCTAGTGTGGTTCACATATAGTTTGCTTCTCTTTCTTAACCTAATTAGTTCTGTGGCAGTACGATGAGGCTGAAGCAAGGAGGGAGAGGGCTAAAAACTCACTCGAGAGATATATGCATTACTACGAACGCTGGGCATCTAACCAGGCGGTATGTTCAAGATACTCAACTTTGGTGTCTGAGTTTCTCTGTTTTTATGATCGCCGCAATTGTAGCTTGCATTATCTTTTGCTCATGAGTTACCTTTAGTGTTTTCTAACCTTAACACCTACCTAGACATTTTGTCCATACACTCTAAACATGTGGTAATAAGCCATAGTACAAAGCCTCAGCTAGGAGTGTCAGTTCAACAAACAAACCTAAACATACGGAAAAGAGATTACTCAAGGGAAACACCGGCTTAACTGAGGCACATTATAAGGTGTGCAGTCTAGGTTTAAAATTTTCGATCACAATACGAGCAGAAGTGGGCATATTATCGTAGTATTTGTGTTGCAGAATTCTTTTTTCTCAAACACATCTTTCAAAATTCTATGTGGTAATAAGCCATAGTACAAAGCCTCAGCTAGGAGTGTTAGTTCAACAAACAAACCTAAACATACGAAAAAGAGATTACTAAAGGGAAACACCGGCTTAACTGAGGCACATTATTATGTGTGCAGTCTAGGTTTAAAATTTTCGATCACCAATACGAGCAGAAGTGGGCATATTATCGTAGTATTTGTGTCGCAGAATTCTTTTTTCTCAAACACTATCTTTCAAAATTCTTTTATGTATGTTATATATCTTATTTACTATTTTAGGGACATTGAAAATCAGAGTCACAGGCTTTCAAGAATACTACTAACAAAGTTTTAACAATTGCAACCATGTGTCGGACTTCCTTCTAAATAACTAGGACGCTAAAACAGCAGCAATCTTATGAAAGAACCATGTCAAATAAAGAGATAGCTGCTCCTAACGCTCTTGAACATCAACAAATATCCTTCACCCGGTAGTGACATCTGTCCTCTCAGGGACCTGCTCTTTCGCTTAACTGAGGCTTTCTCCTTAGCATGAGCTTTGTATGGTTAGTAGTATCATCCATAAATGGCTTGTTTTTGGTAATCGACAAAGATTACCATATTGATATTCGGACGCATGGTAAACATTGCATTTCGCCGTCTGATTCGGAGTAAATATGCTTTTGTACCCTTTCTTTAAAATGTAAAGTGGGGTTCTGGAACGAATCTCCGCAATTACTTATTCGGATTTTACATATTGATCATTTTGCACTAGAATCAAGCTTTTTGAGGGAATATTCCATAAGTAAACTTGGGTGGGAGTATACCTGGCCATGTCTCGGGCCGGGCCGGGCCTGGAAAAGTCCGACACAAAAAACCTAGGCCCGGGCCCGGCCCGGCCCGGTCAAAAAAGCCCGAAAGCCCGCCGGGCCGGGCTTCTTCCTGATTTGTGCGAAAACCAAAACCCAGGCCCGGCCCGGCCCGACCGTCGGGCCTAATTTTAAGGCCCAAGCCCGGTATTTTTGGGCCGGGCCGGTCGGGCCGGGCTGCCCATGCCCAGGACTAGGTGGGAGTCCCAACCGAAGTCCTGATAAAACCAAATATTTCTTTCATTTTAATGTCAGTGTGTATTGTCTGATCAGTTTATGACTACCAAAGATCAAAGATTGTTCAAGATATTTTTTTTATAACTTATGGCCAAACAAATTTATATCTATTGGACGTCTATGATGATTGATGAATGTTTAGATGCAGTATGCTGCTTGAAATTCTCAACTGTATTAATTTTTTGTGGCGTTGTTTGTATGACAGTCAAGGCAGAAGGCCCAAGCAGATTTGCAAAAGGCAGAGAAGGAACAAGTAAGCATTTACATTATGTTATTGGCTCTTTCTTTAGTACGCCAGATGTCAGTTTCTCTGTCTGTCTTTTTTGATTTCGACCTGTATGGAAAGCTAATTTTATTTCTCTCTGCGCTAAAGCTTTCAAAGTTGACTGATGTTTATGGAATACCCGAGACGCAGCTCAAGTTCATTATTGAAGCTTGGTCACAGGTTTGATGCCATAGTTTTGTGTTATAGTCAAATGGACTGACACTTTCTACTTGAAAAATCTTCTTATATCTGATAACATATCACCACACTGTATTACAGATTGTAGAATGCAGGCGAGTGCTGAAATTTACGTATGCATATGGCTATTATCTAGAGGACAAAGTTAAGAGTGGATTTTTCGAGTACCTACAAGGTTGTTTCTGTGTATTGAAAAAGTCATTCTTAACTCCAAAGATTTATCATGTGCTTGAAAACTCATTAAACATTTATAAATTCTAAATGTTACAGGTGAAGCTGAGTCTGGTTTGGAACGTCTTCATCAGTGTGCTGAGAAAGACCTGCAAGTGTATTTGCCTTACTCCAAACATGATAGCGATGATAATCATCCTTCGGCGGCTGAATTTAGTGATTTCCGTGTGAAGCTTACTGGTCTGACAAGGTATTACGCCCTTACAGTCTTCGTATCTTCATTCACCATGTTTTGGATGTAAAGTCAATATGTGGTTGCTTTCCTCCCCGTTCTCGTACTTATGTTACCTCATTGTCTCCTTGAAAGTTGAACTGAACTTGACTAAGTATGCTGCACTTTATATAAATATTAAATGGGGGTAGAGGATTTAGAACATCTGCATCAGTAACACGTTTCGCTAAGGTGCCGGACATATCAGTGTCCTCTCCATTTCTTTCTCTTTTGACATGTACCTTCGCTATGGGTGCTATTAAAGATTCTAATAGTATTTATATTTAATTAGTGATAAAAACTTCTAATAGTAATTTAATCAGCTATGTGTGTTAGCATCTATTCCCTCACCCCTTTAGATTTTTCTCACCTTCAGCGTCTCCGCATATGCTCTTATTGTGACACTGACTTCTTACTCATCACCTCTTTTAGCATTCACATCCCTAGGTGGCAACATAAAACAAAAAACATAGCAGCGTTAGCTTACCAGTAGCACCCAACAGTAAGCTAATCGGAGTATGTTTGATTTAAAAATCATATTGTTCTTTTAGTTTAAACGATATAAATTGAAAATTCTTAGCACCTATATGTGGTGCTAACAGATATTGTAAAAGAAGCTTAGGTTGAATGGCTAGTCAAAGCTGATGTGCTACCTTAATATATCTTGTTTTGGGAGGTAGGGATGCTGGTGCTCTTGCAGTGATCTAGTTCTAGTTTCCTATCAGATAGCATAGCGGGAGTCCAAATTAATCAAGTTTGTGGTGTGGGAAGAACATTTCGATGGATTAATAAACCAGTCCTTTCTCTGATTTACCTTTGCTGGTCTTGCTACTTCTTATTTTGCTAGTTATGTAATGCTTCTCTGTGCATTGTGAAGTTACCTTTGCTCATACTTCCTCCTAGATGACTTCCATTTTTCTACATGTTGACAAATGGAAGTCATCTAATTTGGAACGAAGGGAGTAGATGGATAGTAGCTTCTGGTGGTCAATGTAATATATGCTTATATATATGCTACAATTGTGCTGCAGTGTAACAGGGACTTACTTTGAGAACCTTGTTAAAGCATTGGAAGCTGGGTTGGAGGATGTCAAGGCTACTGGCGAGGCTGCCACCTCAAGCAATGCCACCACCTCCAAGAAAACGGGAACTAAAGGCAAAGCTGCAAAGAAGCAGAGCTCTACATCTTTAGACAACTCGGATGATACTTGGCCATGCGAGCAATGCACGTTTCTGAATCCTCCTTCTGTGGATGCGTGCACAGCATGTGCTAAGAGCCGGTATTAGATTGGACAACCACTCAAAAAGGTAGTGGCCCGAGAAGCCCAAAGCGCATGAGAGCATGTACGTGCTGATGCTTCAGACGGCGAAGCAGAGGTTTCAACAGATGCAATGGTGCACATAGAGGGGTTGCGTCATGCTTTTGCCTGTCTGTTGTAAATATTAGTTATGAAGGAGTAGGTGTGTAGTGTGGTGTGTTTCATCTACACACCTACTGACCAGTAGCATCATCTTAATTTACTTCCACTAAAATGGTAGACATATTTTGGGCTAAAAAAGGCCATCTAGCGTGTGTTGTGTAAGTGTAAATTACCATAATAGCTGGTTATCTAAAATTAATTTGTTGAATAGATCCTTCTCTGAACCTTCATCTCCCTGTTTCACTGGCTTGCATGAACCATTTGATTCAAAGGACTTTGTTGGAATCATGGTCTCCGACTGATCTTATTTACCAGCATTCATGGAGAAAAGTATCTTTGATAATTTGTGATCTACCAGCATTTTTTCGGATAAAAGTAGTATCTGGTGCATTTCTTTAATTCAGTTCATTCCAATGTTCGTGCCTAAGTTGATCTCGTTAATTCTGAAGCATATACACATGCGACATGGACACCAAAATCTGACTCTTGATCCGTACGTCTAGTAGAACGAAATCGACAAGGTTATAACATTTCACGGAGAGGAGGAGGTTTCTTTGCAGAGCTTCCGGCTGAGGCTGCTGAAGTTTGCTCGCGAGTACTGGCGGGAGCCGTTCCTCCAGTCAGTCCCGGACTTCATCATGAGCTCGAACTCCTGGTAGCTGATGCGTCCGTCCTGGTCGGTGTCGACGTCGCGGATGATCTCGAGGATGGCCTGCTCGTTGGGGCCCAGCTCCTGCCTGAGCTCGTCGAGCTCGATGAAGCCGCTGCCGTCCTTGTCGAAGTAGCGGAAGGCGGAGGCCAGGTAGTCGTCGTTGGTCATCTTCTTGAGGTGCAGCGACACCGTCACGAACTCGTCGCAGTCCAGCGTCCCGTTGCCGTCCGTGTCCGCCTGTAAATTAAACCGTTTCATTTTAGTAATTGGCATCATCATCATCATGCATGATGGCCGGCATTGCGACGACGGGGAACTCACGGCCTCGAGTAGCATCCTGATCTCTGGCTCCGGCACGGGCTGGCCGTTGATGTGTAGCCCCTCCATGAGCTCCTCCAGCGAGAGGTTGCCGTTCTTGTCCTTGTCCATGAGGTGGAACATCTGCACGTACTTGTCCAGCTCCTCCACCGGCATGTTCCTCGCCACCACCCCCAGCGCCTTCTTCTTGAACTTGTTCATCGCAGAGAACTGCTGGAGCCGCGACCGCACCGCCTCGCCGAGCGACACGTTCGGCGCCGTGTCTGCGTTCTTCAGCCACGGGTGCTCTGCCAATGCCAATTACCTCAATCGTGTTAGCTCCTACCATGCATGTCCTCGAGGACAATACATACAGATGCAGTAGTAGCTTTGAATCGAAGAAGATGAAGGATTTAGTACCAAGAACTTGCGGTGCCGTGAGGCGGGTTGCCGGGTCGGGATCGAGCATCCGGCGGATGAGGTCCTTGGCGGTGGCGGAGACCCTGGGCCATGGCTCCCGGCCGAAGTCGATGCCGCCTCGTAGGATGGCCTGCGCGATCTTCTCGTCGTTGTCTCCCCAGAATGGAGGCACACCGCAGAGGAGGATGTAGAGGATGACGCCGGCGCTCCACACGTCCACCTCCTGGCCGTAGCTCCGCTTGAGCACCTCGGGGGCCATGTAGTAGGCGCTGCCGACCACCTCCGTGAACCGGTCGCCGGGGTTGAAGAAGACCGACAGGCCGAAGTCGATGACCTTGAGCGGCGAGTCCTCGGATTTGTTGGCGAATAGAAAGTTCTCCGGCTTGAGGTCCCGGTGGATCACGCCGTTGGAGTGGCACAGCTGCATGCATGCATGCATCCATATTACTTGGCCGCATTCATCTCGCAAGATTGATATCCACGCTCGTTAATGTGCAAGAAGATTGGATTGACAGTTGTTACCTGGATGACGTCGACGATGGTGCGGAAGATCTTTGCGGCGGCGCGCTCAGAGTAGTGTCCGCGTGCGACGATGCGATCGAACAGCTCGCCGCCCTCGCAGAGCTCCATGACGAGGTGCACGGCGCCCTCGGGGTCCTCGCGCGCCTCGCGGAGCCGCACCACGGCGGGGCCGCCGCGGGACGACATGCGCCGCATGATGGCCACCTCCCTCCGCACGTCCGCCGCGTGCGCCGCGGCCGCGGCAGCGGCGGTCTTCGCCGCCGCCTCCGCCCCGTCCGCGGGCTGGTGCTGCTTGCGGTGCGCCGCGCGTCCGCGGCCGCGGCCGCGGCGGTGCCTCCGGATGGTCTTGCACGCGAGCGACTCGCCCGTGGCGGCGTCCCTGCACCGGCGCGTGACCCCGAACTCCCCGCGGCCCAGCTCCTTGCCCAGCACGTACCGCCGCGCGAACTCCGCGGAAGTCGTCTTGGCAACCAGCTCCTCCTCCTCGGTGCCGGCGGCGGCCTCCGGGTAGTTGCCGTCGTCGTCGTTCTTGTCCGTGGTCCCGTCGCGGTCGGTGACGGGGAGGACGAAGGAGAGGTTGCCGAGGCCGCCGCGGAGCTTCCGCGAGCAGGCGTAGGCGGAGTAGCAGGCCCCCATCGAGCCGGAGCCACTGCACGCCTCCCTGCCTGGCCTCGCCTCGCCCGCTGCAACGCGCCCCCTCTCCCTCTGTGCTCGCTCTCCTCCTCCTCGGCTGGGCTGGGCTCGTCGCGGCGCGTGCCGGGTTTGGTCGGGCGGAGAAGAAGGGTCGGTCAGGCGTGTCTCGCGGCCGCGGGATCCTGCATGGCCTTCGCTATTCGTGGGCGTGGACGGCGGGCGCGCTACTTATGCCGCTGCCCGGCGCGGCTCGGTGCACGACAGGGTGGAGTGGCCAACGCGGTGTCACGAGGGAGAAAGGAGTTAAGACGCGCTACGCTACGATCGTGCCCGCGTAGGGCCGTGTGCCGCTATCGACGGCAGGGAGAGGCTACACGTGGCGGCGAGCCAGATGCGGCGCTTCCTAGTGCACGTCTCCTTCCTTCGGCAGGAAGGTTCCATGAGCTTGGTACAGGTTCGAGAGGGGCTGATCTCAAGCAAGCAAACACAAAATACATGGTGTAAGACTAGACTACGAGTGAATTACACTAGTTTTGTTTCGACAAATCTAATTGGCAGGCGCCTACCACCGGGCGTAGCTCGACGCAAGGAGATCCGGAAGCTTCCGACGTTGCGCGCTCAAAATTGCATCTCCGCATGCATGCATGCACAAACAGACAAATAAGCTGATGTCATCCCGCATTTAATGTGAAATCCGAAAATTCAAAAAGTTTTGTAGCCCAAACCGCTTATCCGATTGAGAATTCGTTTTCACCGCTGAGCTAATCGCGACGAGATCTTCGAAACTAGATCCCATATTGACATATTCCCGATAATTTTTTTTCGGACCAAAATGTTACCCACCCCGTAGCATATAAGTTACCAGGCTGTAGTATGTAACTTACCCATCATAATTAACGGTTAATTTTCGGGTTGAAATAGAACAATTTTTATTGTTCTTTTCGATTTGTTAAATAACCACACCTAGTTATTCATAAGTGGATATCATGTTGTGATGGTAAATGTATCATACATAAGTTCATAACTATACATTAAAACACCCATTCAACTTCATAAGTATTAGAATTTCATAGTGACAATTACATCATAAAAAAGACTATTGATAATACCCACCTAGTACTAGTACTGATAACGTTACCCACCCAGTACTGATGAATTTACCCACCTGGTATTGATAAAGTTACACATGTGTTAATGATATCACCCTAATACTAATTGTTTTAGTTAGTTGTCCTAAATTTATAATACCACGAAATTGATAAAGTTACCCATATGTTTTTCATGGTGAAGTTACCCACTCAATGCTTATTAAGTTATCAATGTGTTCATGATTAGTTATCTACCACGAAATTGATGTAGTTACCATGTCATCTAAATAATAGTTATCATCCTAATACTTATTCACCTAATACTTATTCATGCATGATAAATTTACCATCTGAAAGTAATGTGGTAACTTTAAACCTCGTAAAGATCTGAAATAACAAGAAAAAATGTTCTATTTCAACCCCAAAACTAATCTCTAACATGGTTGGTAACTTACGTATACAATACTGGGTAACTTTTTTGTTACGGGATGGTAACTTCTGGGCAAAAAAAAAAAATTGTCGAAACATATCGACATGGGATCTAGTTTTGAAGATCTCATCGCGACTGGTCTAACGGTGAAAACAGATCATAAATCCGATAAACGGTTTGACCTACAAAACATTTTAAGTTTTCAATTTTTGCATTTAATGCGCGATGATGTCAGCAATTTCAAATTTTAGTGCATGTATGCAATACACGCAGGCGACTCTTCTTTTTTCGGACATGCGCTGCGTCGACCTGTGCCCCGTGGCAGGCGCCTGCCCGTTAGCAAAGTCCTTTTGTTTTTAGTTTAGCAAAAAGGTTGAAGGTCTCCCTCTGTCCGCCGATGAACGAGGAAGGAGACGGTCCAGAAACCCGCCAGTCCTACAAAATTTGTCTTCTTCGACAATCCTAAAACTGTAACGCTCTCCATCCGTTCGGATTTACATGACTCAGAAACGGATACATCAACGTATTTTGATACATCAGCTTCTACCTATATATATGAGTCATCTAAATTCAAACGGAGCGAGTACGATATGCACTTTATATGAAACATGAGAATCATTGTATGCATCTCTTATGACACAACCGAATCTTGTATGCATCTCTTATATCAAAGCCGGTAAAAAGACAATGTCCCTCTTATTGACCGTTTATTTACATGTGCGTAGAAGCGAAGTTAGAGGTTTTGGTTCTTAGAGTCAAATTCATTTTATAAGTTGGGATCTAGGCTACAAGTTCTGCGTTGTCGGGTTCTTTCCCCTCCACAAGTTTTCGGCTGGTTGGATAGTTGGGTTTATTCTTTTGGGTTTTCCACATTGACCTCCTCTTCCGAGCAAACAACCTTATCTGATCGAACACTCTGGTTTCAGTCAAAGTTACAAAGTTTCAAAGGAAACATAAACGAGGAACCGACAACCAAATTAGATGTAGTTCCTCCACTGTATTGAATTTCACAAGAGGAATAACTCTGCGAAATCATATCATTCATGATCATCATCATAAATTATGATGAAATCGTCACATTCTGAACTCAAAATACACTCACATCCCACAAACTCTGAAAATATTGAAGGAATTCCTCTCAAACCCGACAGCTGTGGTATGACTGGACGAAGCCCATCCACCTCCAAATAGACAAATACACCAATGTGCATCGAACATCGAATCTGCCAACGTGCAAAAAGGTTTTCTATGAGCACTTGGATTTATTTTAATCTTTCAACTGATTCCATTGATATGGGGCCACCTTTTTCAGTTGTTCTAATTCCTTCCGAAGTTTAGACATTCTCTTTTTCGGCCCTTTGAGTGTAGACTCGTGCAGACTTAAATGAAAACTTAAATGAACTGCATTGGTACGGGTAGCAAGCGAGGGTGCAATACCTATGAGTTCTGCTTTCTCCCACGCTGTCTTACTGGTCTCGTTAACCGACTCCTCCTCGGGCAACTATCGAGCTTCGAACTTTCTTCCACCACTTTGCGATTGAACATCCGACCATCATAGAATTTAGTATCGACAAGGACTGGCATGCGATCTGACAAGTGGTGTTGTTCGTCACTTGCCACTTCTAACAGGAACATAATTCTGCACTCGGCATTACAGACTTCTCTATCCAAACGTTCTCTCACCTCAGCTCTGCGCCAGGAGAATTTGTCTCACATTAACCCCATATCATGCAAATCACAGTTCATCAAACACTCCTTAAACTCCTGCATCATACCTCGGGTTTCCTCCCTCATTTTCACGAGATTACAAGATTTCATTAAAATCTCCGAAGACGATCCATGGTAATAAGGATCTTTTACTTAAATTACGGAGACAGTTCCAAGAGAGGTGCCTGTCCTCCCAAGCTGGTTCAGCGTAGAACCCGGTAAACCTCCACTCAGCTCCACTGGCCACTGCATGTCTCAAACAAAACATCAATGAAATTGGGCGAGATTGTTCAAAAAAAAAATGAAATTGGGCGAGACATTCTCAAAATCATTTTGTTATCTTCATTCCAGAATAACACAAGGCCCCTGGTAACATTATAACTACTATACTACCGCTCAAGCATCTTAGGTCCAAGAAAAAACTTACGAGGGGCGTACGTGTAATTTATAGCAATTCGACGGACCCTTCTGTACCCTCGTCAAGTCGGTGCCGCAAAAGCCTCAAAAGGGTTTGCTCTCCTCTGCTTCGCCGTCCCGTGCTGTTCCCCATCACCACCACCCCCACGAATATGAAGCGCGGCAAGGCGGCGGCGAAGGGAGCCATAGCCGCCACCCCTCCCGAGACGATGGTCACCACGACGGCGCCGGAGGACGTCGTCCAGCCTCCATCCGAGGCCAAATCAGCCAAAGGAGAGGCGGAGAGGAAACAGAGCGACGCACCGGGAAGAGGAGGAGAAGGCGGCGGCGGCGGCGGCGGAGGAGGAGCTGCTGGTGGAGGCAAAGGGAAGAAGCGGAAGAACAAGGAGGTGTTCATCTATGGGAACTACAGGAACTACTACGGCTACCGAGTGAGTTAAATCGCGCACCTCCCCTCTCCACTGCGTCTTCTCTTCTCTTAAAAACGACGAATCGTCATTGTGCTGTGCATATCATCGAATTATTTGGTGAATGGATTTGCTGGATATTGCGATTAGGATGGTTCATGCGGAATTAGGATTTTGATTACTTGTTACTTCCCAGTGGTGGAGCTCTTGCTTAGGGCTGTGCCCTAGCTGTTTGATGAAATGGTTCTGTGCACTCATAGGCTTCGGCATTGATTTCTGTCATACGTTTTTGTACTGGATGGGAACTGCAGTAATATGAAAAACGGTGCTGCTCTTTACTGTCTTGCAATAGACCCGCAGATTTCTGCTTTTACTCCATATAATTAGTTCATCGGCTTAGACAATTTAGGCTTTGTGGTACTGTGTGTTGTCAAATTTCAGGGGACACAGTATTCATGGCTGCTTAGAGCCTTTGACCCCATATTGGGGCATGTAGGAGAATTGTTAATTGATAAATGTCCCTAGGGCCGCCACTGACTTAATGGGTGTCTACTAGGCAGAGAAGGAGCTGAGGAGCACAGAACCTCGTTGCACATATTCACATACTTGTTTATATGGAAATCTTTATGCTAAATGCACCATGGAATGGCCTGTACCGAAGATGGTCTTTTCACTAGATTTGACATTTGACCCTTCTATGGTGCGAATGAATAGTTCTTTTGATATATGACAGATTGATCGTAATGTTGGTGAAGATCCCCGCCTTGAGATATTCAGGAAGGAGTGGTTTGCAGGCAAGGATTGTCTTGATATTGGATGCAACCAGGGTTTGGTCACAATCGGTCTAGGTAATGTTCCAGGGACAATAATTTGTCTATTTTGTTTGGTTCATGAACTTTCTGTACGCCTATGTCTTCTATTCCTCAGTTCGAATTACCAGACTTCTGTTGCTATGCAGTTAATTTTTTTAGTGGCTCTTGTTAAGTATAAAAGTCTGCTCAATATTAACATAAAAATTATTTCACTAAGTGTGGTATTTTTTTTCATATGGTTATATTAAGATAATTTTCATCAAATATGTGTTGTCTGTTTTGGGTTGTCATTTGTAATACAGTTGAGACAACCCTGCATAATCATGTCGCCTACTTTATTGACTTATGGTCTTCAATAGCGTGGTTTTCATGTGATAACTCTTGGCTGCAACTGTTGATCCTAATGCATTTAAATATCATAACTGAATGCCAATAGCTGTTTCTGGTGTTGTGCTTCATTATTCTGTGTTTGATAACTTTGATGCCTCTTCTGACATCCATTTGGCAAAATTTGATAATGAAACATGTGTTTAATTTACATAGGATAGATGCCACAGTCACAAGAGGATCGATGTACTGTAAAATATTTTTGACTCTTAATAAATTTCTTGATAAACACAGTTTCTCATTTCTATTTTTTTGCCCTGTGCAGCTATGAAGTTTGAATGTCGAAGCATCCTTGGAGTTGACATCGATTCAGGTTAAAACTATTTTCTAGTGTAATATTGCAATCGGTTTATTATTGTATTGGGTGTATGGAATACGCACTAGCTGGAATCTGGAGATATAGTTGATGCTTGTTTCATATATCTAATGTTTTGGCTGAGAAAACTAATCTTCATTGCTGACCAATATAAAATGCCAATGAGAAAATCTAGTTCTGTTTAACATATAATCCACTTCCTCGACCAGTTATTTCACATGCCTGCTAAGTGTTGTTAGTACATCGTAGTTTAATGTATCATGTATCAATACATGCTTTTGAGGCATCTGGTTGCAGGTCTAAGGTATAAAATCGTTGCTGAAGCCCACACCTTCATGTTGACATATTTGATGAATTTTCTGTTGATAACTGAACCTGTCTTTAAATTATGAAGCTCTGTATTAGTTTTGTATGGTTCATTTCGTTTTAGCGGGGAATGGAATTTGGTGATGAAGGTCTGGGCATTCATTATGGTCACTGTATATTCCAAACATTGTATGCATGGTCCGTAATTAGGTAATCATTTTTGAGGGATTTACCAATAAATATTGCCCACCATACTTGAGTAGTTCCTTGTGTAGCATGATTTTCTGTGTTAATTTTGTTGAATTAAACTGATTCTGATCTTACCCATTTAGGTTTGATTGAAACTGCTAACTGGAATTTAAGAAGGATAGCTCGAACAGGCAAGGTGGATATGAGAAGTCTCAAGGTTCATAACTCGTCAGACTCTACAACTCAAAGCTGTCCAGCCAAATTGGTATCTGAGATGTCAAATGGAAATATTTCGAAGCACAAAGAACATGATCTTTTTGAAATTGTCTCGTTTCGGCCTGATAATTTTGTACAGAGCACACACAAATATTCACAGTATGACACCATTATGTGGTAAGTTACACATTTACAATGAGACATGTCAGAAAATTTGTGATTTATTTTTATTCGTCATTGTTCACACTGGCTGACGTTTATTATGCGGTGCTTTTGTTCTTGTGCAGTTTGAGTGTGACAAAATGGATCCACCTGAACTGGGGTGATGATGGTATAATCACTTTATTTGTGAAGATCTGGAATTATTTAAGACCGGTATCTATCTGTATTTTCGTTTGCTGGGTTATGCCTAAGTTCAACCTCTATGATAAGAGGAAAAACTAACTATAGTTTGTAATTCTTCCTCTGGCTTCTCTTGCTTTCAGGGAGGAATTTTTATCATGGAGCCACAACCTTGGTCCTCATATAAGAAAAACAGATTAGTATCAGAGGTACTTTTTGATTGTCAGAGTGATGACTGCTATTAGATGATTTTGATGAGGCTTGATATGCTCGTTTAAACTTTAAAGTTCCTACTTTATTTCTGATTGGTATGCACTTGTATATGGATTGAATTGTTTTGTTTTGACCCTACATGTACTCTTAGTTTGAGTTGCTCTGGGCTTTCATCATTATCATTCACGTCGGTTTTTACTCTTGCCCAACCTGCTTTTGTTACCTCCGACCGCATAAGCTTGAGCATTGTAGAATGAATACTTTACTTAATCCTGATCCTACCATTGTTTCTCTAAAGTTGACTCACGCTGTATGAGCATTTATTGTGGGTTTCAGTTTGCGAAAGAGAACTTCAATGACATCTGCATATATCCCCAGAAATTCCGAGAGATACTTCTTGACAAGGTGCGTTATGTATTGGCAACGAATTCTATGTTCAGTTCTAGGTCCATGCAGCAGAATTGTTTTAAGCCTTGAAGTTGTACTGCTTGCAGGTCGGATTCAGGTCGGTGGAGGTGATTACTGACAGATTGGCTGGTTCCGTTGCTGGTTTTGACCGCCCAATTGAAGTTTACCACAAATGATGGAATGGGATTAACGCTTGCTTCTTGGCAAGAGGCTCATGTGGTGCTTCAGGTGCACAATTTTGTTGCTGAGGGATTTGTCAAGCGTCACGGGTGCTTTCTTTGGTACAAATACAATGCTGAAGGCCTCGCATACAGTTTGGGGAAGTGACAATTTCAACAAATGTCCAAGGAACGATATGGATAGGGTGGTAGAATTACCTTCTCTAGGTGTAGTTTTCAGTATTTTGGCAGACATGGCTACTATTATCATTTGTATAAATGAATGATCAAGGAATACAATGACATTTCCCTTCTGTATGGGCATGCCACTTTCTCCGAGGCTACAGCCTCCTATGTGCATAAACCGTACGTAACTACCTCTTCTTTTCTCCCGATCACTTTGCTGTCTTTGCGTGAGCCCATTCGGGCCTAGGGACGCTTTTCCATTACTTCTTGAGAGACGAGTAATCGAGTATAGCGTGCGAGCCGGTTGTTAGTGTGCAAAACCTTTTTCTCCTCTCGTCTAGGAAATAAGTTCACTATGTATGGATGTAAACGGATATGATAACTCCCGTGCTACCAAATATCATGCGAACATGGATTATCTGAAAATTGATTAGGATTGCCGAATGTTTAGCATCCGTTTTTAGTCATCTCGGCAAGGCTTAGTTTTACTCTAAATCATGTCTTTCTCAACTAATTGACTTCTACAAGGCTGAAAAGTTAAATTCCTATTATTTTTTGTAGATAGGCTCTAAGCTGGAAAGCGCAAGTGGCTAGCCGAAATCACACTTTTATCCAGACTTCAGAGCATCTCCAGCTGAGACGCTGTATATCACGCACGGTTAAAACCTTTTTTTATAGCGCCGTAGCCATTTTAAGCGTTCCAGGCTTCCAGCGAGTTATATTCCAGCGCCAGTAAACTTAACCCATGCACTTGAGTTTTCGGCACCACGCACCTTATATTTGCTATGCCGGCTCCAGCACCCTGGACAAAGAAATCTCATGCACGAGTTGTCCAACCGTCGGATCTGAAAGCTCATCGCGCTCGCGACGCCGCCCACACTTTCCCCCACCTGCTTCGGTGAGCCAGACGCGCCCCACTCCCTGTCGCCGCCGCTTCCCCGCTTCTTCCCAGCGCGCCGCCGCCTCCTATGGGCGTGCGCGAGATGCCGCCGCAGTGAATCGGTGCCTCCTTCCCAGCCGTCGTCACCGATTTCCCCGCTTCTGCCGCGACCGCCACTACTTCCCCCGCCACCTCAGCTCGCTGCCGTTGCCTCTGGTGCACTTGACTGCATGCATGGAGTTGGAAGAATTGTCCTGCGGCATGGCATGGATAATTCCAAGGCTGCAAAAAAGGATTCCACTATAATTCTTGAAGCTGTGGCCGATCATGAGACTTGGATTTGACATGCTTTTTTCAAAATGACCAGATTTTTCAGTGACATCAATGCTTTTCACCGGCCACCACTCATGAACAAGATTGCACTTGTTGATACTCCACCAGTGGAGTTAGTAGAAAACGGCCACCCATACAACTATGGCTACTATCTTGCGGACGGCATTTACCCAAGGTGGCAAATATTTGTGAAGCCCGTTTACAAACCACAAGGTAAGAAAAAATGTTGACTTCCATAATGCTCAAGCGACGACTAGAAAAGATATGGGAGAGCGCTTAGGATTTTGCAAACGTTGATGAGATGCCCCGTGCGAGTGCGGAGAGGAGGGAAGAGAGGGTGACGCACTTTCTTGCATCTTATCATGTCATTCGACAAGCCAATGCGCATGTTGAGCTTCAAAAGGATCTCATCGAGGAGTGGTGCACATGGAGGGGGCAACAAAACTATTTTAATGATGTATGTTTGTTGTATTGTTGCTCTATTGTTGTTGAACTATTTGTAGTATTGTTGATGAACTTATTGTTGTATTATTGAACTATTGTTGCATTGAAGATAAACTATTGTTTGAGTTGTAATAATTATTAAACTATTTATTGTTAATTTCTTTTGAACGTGTTTGATCTTCCTGGTTGTATGTTTCTATGTGATTGTTGTTTGTGCACTATCGTGTGCGCTGCATTTTCGCGTGGCCGTTAAAGCGCTGCCAGCGGAGCGTAATAATTTAGTGCGTCTGGATAAGTATTTTGGTGCCCCGCACGCACTAAACAGTAATTTCGGTGCTAGAAAAAAGTTTTACCACATCGCCGTGTAGCCGCGCATGTTGGAGATGCTCTTATTACATAGGCTTCAAGAATATCAGCATCAAACGGTAGCGTCGTCATCTCTTTTGATCAGGTCAGCCAGCAGTCAACATCAGCTTCACCGACCGCTCTCCTTTGCAAACATCAACGTGATCCTCAGTGCTTCCTGTTAGTGGTCAGCGTGAAGACATACCAGTACTTAATATAAACAAAATTATAGCATAGAAAATCAACATGAGAATTAGGCTTTGATATTTCTACATCACAGCAGCACACTCAAATATCAAATGATGAATTGCTTCTTCTTTATCGCAAACTGACCTTTGGTATTGCCCACCCACTTCTCTAAGTCATTATTTTTTATTGATATTACATTGTGTTAGATGAGTCATAACAAGACTTTGATCTTAAGAGAAAATTTTGCTCTCCAGAGATGTCTAAAAGATATATCAATTCTTTTTCTGCAAATGATTATTTTACATAGATTTAACATAAAACTCCTGAGTTTGTCCACTTCCATTTTTGTTTACCTGGCTCATTATTCGTTGCTAAAAATTAGCACATTTTAAATTTCCCTCATATTCTCTTGTTGATCATCACTCAACCATCTTCTGAACTCAAATGTCATCTTCTCCCAACCATAACAGCCACTACAACATTTCGATCACAGGAATTTCAAATAGACCAGGATTATTTTCCTTGGAAGGGCTTAAACCACACCAAACACCCCACCTCCCAAAAAAGTCTACCCTCAAACCATTCCCACAACCATAACCCTACCCTGCAAGTATAATTGTCTCAAATGCTAAGCTGAGAGCAGGCATAATCCATTGCCTTATGTTTCACAAAAATTTCCCATACACTTGCAAATGAGACTGATATTAAACTTTGTCAAATCCTTTACACCCAACCATCATTTTTTTTGGGTTTTCGCCAAGATGTATGTTCAATCTCCTCCAATTTGGCGTTCTCTCCTTATTGGTGCGAGACTCGTAATATTTATCATTGTCATACCCAAATAATAGAGGCAGGCGAATAATATCTTAGCTGTCCTCTTGCATGGAGAAGCCACTCCATGCGCACCATTTTTCTTCTTCTTCAGTTTCTCTTGAGCAACTCTACTGAGTGACCGAAAAATCACTCTATTGGATGTTCATATTGGAGGGCTTGGAATTGAATTGAGGCCAATTCCAAATCGGTGGGTGTATTGAAATGAGTCTTTAATTGCAAATTCCAGTTTGGTTGTGCAAGATATTGATAGATGGAATCAAAAAGAGCATCCAATTCCAATTATCTGTTTGGATGTTTATAGGTTGAATTTGGTCATCCACATGAGAAAGTGCCAATTCCATCCAATTCAGAGGGGTGAGACTCTGAATTGGAGAGGGCATCTTTTAGTTGTAGTTCAATTCCATGGAATTCAGCTACCAATTCTAGTTTCCAATTCCAAACACAACCAAACAGCAGAATTTGAGAAACACAATTCCAATTCCCAATTCTATGCTCCAATATGGACATCCAAACAGAGCATAAACAAAGGAGAACTTTCAACAAAATTTGAACTTATCAATGTAAAATGTGAATCTGCGTACAAAAGGTGAACCATTTCTGAGCAAAGGAGAACTTTCAACAAAATTTGAACTTCCTCGACGGAAAAGCGAGCTTTCCGGTGTTGATGAATTGAACTGACCGACAATGTAGCAAAATCCTGACATTTAAAAAACGTATTCTTGGGAATCTATACTCCCACTTCAGCTTTGGAACAGCTGAGGAGAATCACCAATGTCGATCTGTCCCTTCCAGCTCAAGCTTCACTGAGCCCACTCCAAGAGCCCGCTAAAGAAAAAAGCCATTGATCAGTCGTTATCCAAAGATGCAACCACATTCCAAAAGCTCCAAGGAAGGGACAGCGTGCAGTGCAACCATCTTCATCCTCTCTCATACCCCAAGCGAAGCAAGGAATCCCTTATTCTCTCCATCATTTTCGTTTCAGCTTATATAGCCAGCTCTCATGCACTGAGCTGCACTGCATGCTAATTGCATGAGCTGCACCTGAACAATGGTTTGCCTCGGAATCGTCGAGTGCTTACACGTCCACCGAACGGCGCTGGACTACTTCCTCGCCGTGCTCCTCATAGTCGTGGTCGTCGTGGCGGTGAGGCTGCTCATCAGCGCCGTGGTGCGGTGCCTGAAGGACGCTTACGGCAGTGCGTCCCACCACCACCACCACGATCACCACAGTCCGGCTACCACCGACGAGGACGTGGAGGTGTGGGGCGGCTCGGCGCTGGGTATCTACCATCATGCTGCTCGGCAGGGCCAGCAAGAGCGCCGGCCGGAAGCAAGAACCACGTCAGAGAGTCCGAGCTAGCTAGCTATAATTGTGTTATTTTCTAAGCTAGCTGGGCCCAATACTTGCAATTGCAAGTTGTAGCTACTATTAATACCCAGGTTAGTCAGTATCATTACATGTAGTTTGGAGTTTGAACAATTACATTTACTTCATAATCAGAACTTCCGGAGATCCTATATATCATGCATTTGTTTAGTTTTGACGTTTTATAACATGTGAGATGGAGCGCGATATTAGAGGCATTAAACATTAGAATATTGGATTGCGCCTTTATTTGGTTTGAAAATATGTATTAATTCTCATATGCATATCTAAAAAAGTAAGCACAGCTCGGATTTTAGAATCAAACTTTATTCGTGGAAATCACGATCATATAACTCGATAACTAGTAGAAGTTCTCACACCATCTTATCACTCATGATGGTTGCTTAGTAGCCTAGTTAAGAGCTTGAGTGAGGAGATTCAGTATTTTGGGATGAATCAGGGGGAGTATATGTGGAAATATACAAAGATTGCGCGGAGAAGTCATCCTGTATTCGGTGTCATTGAAACCGACCACCCTCGTCCTCTTTCCACTCCATCGTTTACATTGTTTGATTGATGTCCTCTTCCGTGGAAATATACAAAGATTGCGCGGAGAAGTCATCCTGTATTCGGTGTCATTGAAACCGACCACCCTCGTCCTCTTTCCACTCCATCGTTTACATTGTTTGATTGACGTCCTCTTCCTCCGGATCCACCGACGATTTGCTGCGCACAATGTTGTTTGTACTAGACAAAATTACTACCTTCCTCCACTGCACCATGTCTCACCACCAATTCGGTTAGTTTTATGGCAACCAAGGATATTATGTGAGTAGAGCAAATATAGGAATTGTTTCAAATTCTATTACTCAGTGGTGAAGAGACTTGAAATTTTGATAAGTTATAAAAATCTCAAGCGTTTGTTATTGTCAGTTATTTCAGAAAGTTATTCTACAAAATAATTTGATTTGACAGCTACGAAATGACACAAATCGTTGTGGAAGTAAAGTGGCCTAATTCTCTTAGACATGCAAAAGGAGTGTTAGAAATTTTATTTTTGAAAACGACTTCCCCAGCCACCTTAAGTAGATTAGTGTCGTCGAATGTATTACATTGTACGAACATTTTGTAATCATGTTAGAAATGTACGTATTTCTACTTTGCAGAGTACAAAACATGCAAGAGATGGAGAAGGAGAAGACATATTGGTTGTTACAATATTTGCATAATGGTATCTCATCTTTATTTCTTCTACCACTTATAGATGCTTTCTAGCAGTACTGGGAGTAAAAGCTCAAGTTAGCTTCAGCTACGTACGCACTTGTGTGTACATATTGTCATGTTAGGAATGTGCAATGCGTACTCGGGAACTTTCTACAAGATCTGCGAGCTCTCTGTGTGTTAATCCAATGCTTTGCCATGGAAAATACTATGTTACGGTCTTAGGCGCAGCACGATGACGACACCGACATTTGTTAACACGGTTCAATGAACTCGTCTACATCTGTCTCCTCCACCTAGACAATTATCCTATGTATCAATGTTAAGGGAAGACTGACATCATCCTATTATACATGCCCTGAGCTGGTGTCATGTGCGAGAGTGTGGCATTTGAGTGATTGTCTTCACTAACTTTTGAGTTTTCGATCTTGGCAGCCAAATGCACATTTAAATGGAACATCATGGGCCCTCAGCTCAGCGCCCATCTAGAAAAGGGCGCTGCGTTTATTTCACTTTGATTACTAGTGAAAAAACATATTTAGCTTGTAGAGAATTACTCTGTGCATGCACTTAGCTAAGGGAAGACAGCATTCCCTTTCTTCATTCTTTTTTTTTGAGAAACACAGTACAACGCAAGCGCTCATATAGACGCGTACACACTCAACCCTATGAACGCACGCACGCACACCCTACCCCTATGAGCACCTCCGAGAGACTGAGCCGGCGGGTCAGGTCTTGAGATTGACGAAGTCACCACAGGCGCCTCGCTGTCGACGGGAACGTCGCCTCCCACCGAAGAATATTCCGCCTAAATGAGAAACACCTGCGTCAAACCTGGGGTTTGAACTCTGGTGGGCTGGGGGTACAACCACCCTACTAACCATCTTGCCACAGGCAAGTTCTCCCCTTTCTTCATTCTCTCTCCTCCACCTAGACAATTATCATACATGTTAATGTTAAGGGAAGGCTGACATCACCCCATTCTACATGCCCTGAGCTGGTGTCGTGTGCGAGAGTGTGGCATTTGAGTGACTATTTTCACTAAGTTTTGAGTTTTTCATCGTGGCAGCCAAACGCACATATGAATGGAACATCATGGGCCCTCAGCTCAGCGCGCTCCTGGAAAAGGGCGCTGCGTTTATTTCACTTTGATTACTAGTGTAAAAGCATATTTAGGCCCCGTTTGGAACAAAGGAAAATTGTACGAATTTTGAAGGATAGGAATCTCACAGGAAAATTTCCTACGGTACCGTTTGGAACAAAGGATTAGGAAACTTGGATTCCTTTGAAAATCCTATGGGATGGGCTATTCCATATGAATTTGGGAGGAAAACAAACATGAGATCTCACCTCATGTTTTAATCTTCCTATGTGTTTAATTCCTGTGTTTTCCCGCGTGACATCCAAACGACACTTTGAAAAATTTCCTGTGGTTTTGATTCCTGTAGGAATTCAGGAAACATGACACCTTAATTCCTACGTTTTTCCTATACTTATGTTTTCCCTTTCTGTGTTCCAAACGGGGCCTTAGCTCGTAGAGAATTACTCTGTTTTTTAAATATAAGATGTTTTAGATATTGCGCATGTTGATTAGATACAAGTTTGAATGAGTGAACATGCACAGTAAAACATGTCTAGATATATGTAAATCTAGATAAAAATTAAAACAACTTAAATTAAAAAAACGAAGGGAGTAGTTGATAAAGCACAAAAAAAAACAAGAACAAAAATTCACTTTTGTTTCCATTTGCATGAACTCACTGTCTGTGTGATTCAAATCACCTGAACAGACCAGACCACACCGCAACTGGACCGGTCCTCCTTAGAGCGAAACTAGAATTTAGGTACCCTTAGTATACCCAATAGCCATATCAAATAATGTGTACAATATATCTTACTATCACGAGAATTAGACGTAGAATTCACAGCACGTAACGCCGAACAAAAAACATTCTTCCACGAGGTTTGGCCGTTTGGGGTCAAAAGTCAGTTAAGCCTCTGGATGCGAACGATGCGGATGCGCCCTTCCTCCTCGTCCTCGCGCACGGACACCAGCAGCACGAACGCCGCCTCCTCCCCCTGCACGTCCACCACGTGCTCCCACGTGCCGGCGGCCGCCTCGTAGTACGACCCGCCGCAGCCCAGGCCCAGCACGCGCAGCGCGCCGCCCGACTCCACGACCTCCGCCACGACCTTGTCGGCCTTCTGGTAGAGCAGTGAGGCGGAGTTGCCGGCGATGAGAAAACGTACTGACAGGAAAATGGATACATGAACATTTTGGAGGTGCTTGATGATCATAGTGTACTTTTTTTTTTCTGAGAAGAGACACCTAAAGGCATCTTATATCTCATATTTATCAAGAAAAATAACAGCCAACATTAAGAGATACAACTCGATGCAGCATGATCAGTACAAAACAAAAATAAACTAAAAAACATACCGGCCGACGCCTTTCTCCTTCGGATTGTTCGACGACTACCGGAGTTTGATACATGTACTCATTTGCGCGCTCACACCGGAGATAGCTCTACCTGATTTTTCCATGCAATTATAACGATGAAAATTAACAAATCATGCAACATCGAGGAAACCTTTTTACCATAACGAGATCACACAACTAATATAGATGGCGAGAGTTGACGATGAAAAAATCACGTGGTGGTGTACCCCATAGCGCATGTTATGCCATCCAACTCATCACGTGGTGGTGTACCCCATAGCGCATGTTAATGCCATCCAACTCATCTAGAGTAATAAGGACCTCTCCTTATAAGCCGGAAGAAACCCTTGTAAATTGTCAAGGTGGGACAAAAAAAAATTCACCATCAACTGACCCATGAGAAATAATTTGGTAGTCATGGTGGGTGCCACATATCAAGAAATTATACAATGATGCAAGCTAATATACCCGTTTCATCTTGTTTTGTCTACTAACGCAAAAACAATTGAGGTACAAAATTGGGTTTAGATTTTTCTTAAAAATTTGTCGTCATTTCTGTCTGTTTGATTTTTTGTTGACTTTTTGTGTTGAATTGAAAATAATCATAACGGGTGGGGAATAGTTGACAAAATTCAAGTCACTCTACCTAAAAGCATGTACAATAAGGCCACGTAAGCGCAATAAGCAATTAAATAATATATTTGTGCTGAGATGGAAAGAGAAGAGGAGAGAAGCGGGCTCTCGTGCAAAAGTAAGATGCAACACATGGTCCTACACACTTTGTGAGAGTGGAAGGTGGACCATATACTAATAAAAATAACACATGTTTACAACTATTATATATGTTGGCTGTATGGCCGGTTATAAATGACGTGGCACTAGATTATAGCCAACTTATAAATGACGTGGCACTAGATTATAGCCAACTGTTAGCTCTATTATTCAACTTCGTCTAATAACTTTGATCTAATAAGACATCCCGTTTCTTCTTTATCGATCCCTTTTTGTCATTCCGCAGGGTGTCAGACAATCCTAGGGTGCGTAGTTTTTTTTTCTTTGAGGGAATTCTAGGGTGCGTAGCTACCACCATGCACACCAGCTCTTTTCACTTGGGCCCACTTGAAATATGGCCCATAGTTCCAACTCATGTCATAATAAATTAATAATCATCAAAGGTATATGTGATCACTAAGAATTGCTCAACAACAAAATAATGTCATACTACCTCTCTTTATAATTATAAGACGTTTTAGATAGTGTGTAGGTTGGCTAGATACACAATTAAATGAATGTACATACACACTAGAACATGTCTACATATATGGAGATACATATGAATCTAGCCAAATGCTAAAACATCTTATATTAAAAACCGGAGGGAGTACTAATCATCAAAGGTATATTTTTTTTTCGAGAACCTCAAAGGTATATCTGATCACTAAGAATTGCTCAACAACAAAATAATATGATCACTAAGCACATTCTTTATTTTTCCATTCCACAGCGTGCATAAACACATTCACAAAAATACGAACGTACGATCAAGGAAAGCATATTGGACATTAGTGATTTCTCTTCTTATACATGTTACATCACTGCAAGTACGTACTACGAAACTACGAATACATGAAATCCGTCTAACTAAAATAATACTGTAAGCGAATTGATAATCAGCAGATCTTCCGCACGCTGGCAATGCTCCCATCATGCTGGCGGACGGCCACGACCAGAACGAACGCCTCCCGCTCGCCCTGCACGTCCACCACGTGCACCCGGTGCCCGGCGTCGATGAAGCTCTCGCTGGGCAGCACGACGAGCTCGGCGCTGCCCGTACCGTCGTCCTTACAAACCAGTTCGGCCACCGCCTCGCCGCCGCCCGTCACCGTGAGAACCATCCCGATGTCGTCGGACTCGACTAGGCCGGCGCGGTCGCAGAGAGTGCGCAGATCGGCCGCCGGCGACATTGCTGTCCGCTCAATCGTGAGGAAAGTCGGAGATGGGTCGATGGATGGATGGAGACCACGAGAGGCCAAGGGTCTTGTGCTTATGTAGATCGAGGGACGGGGGCCGGCCGGGCTTGCTGGAGATCTGGAGTCCGACACGGGTTGGGAACTCGGGGATCGAGTTCGTTACGTACACGGTTTTGAGCTTTGCATCAGGGTAGGGATTAGGAATAACATAATAAAAAGAATAAACTCAAACCCTTTACCAGACAGCCCTTATAGCTCAGTGGTAGAGCGTCAGTCTTGTAAACTGAAGGTCCGTAGTTCGATCCTGCGTGAGGGCAGTTTTTTACTTCGTTATTTATTTATTTTTTGAACTAAATAGTTGGCTGGATGTACTGTGTATACATTTTTTGTTTGATTTGTGAATACATATTTTTGTTTTATTTGTTACCTGGCTCTTTTTAGAGAGGGCAGTTTTTAACTTAGTTTTTTATATTTTTTGAGCTAAATAGTTGGCTGGCCATACTGTGTATACATATTCTCATTTTTTTTGTGAATAAATATTTTGGTTTTATTTGTAACCTAGCTCTTTTTAGAGATGAAATAGTTGCCTGGTTCTATTGTGTATAAATAATCATAATTTTTTTTTATATTTTAAAATTCTTTGGCTATAATTATGTACCACCATCTCCGTGACGAGATGGCAAACTCATTCGGTCATTCCTCTATAACCTTCCGTTTATGAGGAAAGTAGAAAATGATGTATTGCTCTTTGCTAACGAACATGTCATCCGCGCATGATGTTTACCACACTAGAATATGGAGGTGTCGACGCTCCTTCGGCATGGAACATGTGGCCCAATCTGATCGCCTACACCACACACATCTCGCGATGACACGTTGTGATCTTTCTGATATCTCAGGCCAACTCCCTTGTTTCCGACGGAGTTTGATAGGAGAAGATACATGTGGATCAACTATAACCCAGATTTCCTAGCTGAAACTCTCCGGAGTGATTGTAACCCTATCCATTAATAAATAAAGCTCCGTGTATCCGCAAAAATAATAATATGGGCGGCTGTTGCTTGAATCAACACCAAATGTGGGCTTCGGCAAGCTTATCTTCCTATGTATGATCACCGGCTCACCACTTTCTAGAAATCGCCATAAATATCCCTTCCACGTGATACAACACTCAGTAATGACCATCTCGGATGAGATTTTCCAATTTGGATATTGCCGAACGAAAAACCCTTGTGTAAGAAAGCTCGTCGGGCTCGATCGTGACTGAGTAAGCGTCTGACTAGATGTAGGCATTTCGCTCTTCTTGCCACGCAAATCGCCGACCATGGGATTAACACTTCATATTTGTTGTCAAATATGCATATCCGTGATATTTTGGTTGGCTATAGTCTTTCGTTCCGATGATTGTTGTTATCTAAAAACTTGCTATTTTCAAATAGCACAAAAATCACGATCGTGAAACCTCGGTCCTAACAGTATTGGCTCCTTGTCCTTGATAGTTAGTACAAGAAAAGGAGACCTTATTACTTGCGAGAATGGACGTGAACTTGTCTTTTCCAATACTAAAACTGATTTTCAAAACAGATTCTAAAGACATATCAGGGCTTGTTTGATTCATAGGATAGGAAAGTCATAGGAATAGGAAAAGTATAGGATTGCTATGTCATGTACACTCCAATCCTATAGGATTTGGTTTGAATCAAAGTTTGTTTGATTCCACCAAAGGAATTGTAAAAAGAGCTTGTAGTGAATGTTAGAATTCCTATGGGAAGTAGTACAAAAATTCCTATGGGAAAAATTCCTATAGGAACCAATCCTATAAATCAAACCACTAGGAAAGGAAAAATTCCTATGGCATAAAATCCTACAAGAATCCTACAAGATTCTTTTGAATCAAACAAGCCCTGAGTCTGAATTTGATGTTCTCGTTTTGACAAATCCAAAAGTGAAAGTACTCGACACGAGATATAATTCTTTTTTACCATGATTACATAGTGTGATGGGGATGACAACGTGGATGGGGTTTGAGAGGCTTGAGCCAACGACCGCCACCTAGCCGCGTCTAAACAAAATATTTCTAGGACAAACCTTAACGCTGCTACCTAAGCTGCTGTATACATTCCTCTTCTTTCGCGGGAGTTCCTGTTAGGAAATTTCCGTAACCGGCCAAATCCTCTGGCTCTGAACTCTCAAGTGGCCGGGTTTGGCTGTTGATGAAGGCAGCCACCGCGTCCATCTCCTTCGTCGCCTTCTTGCTGCCCGGCTTCAAGAGAAAGTACACGTGGTTCTCGCCGGGCGTCTCGTACAGCCGCACCTCGCCGCCCCACCCACTGGCCCCGAGCGCTTCGGCGTACGCGCGGCCCCTGGCGGCCAGCATGTCCAGCCCCGCCACGGTCACCAGCACGCGAGCGCACCCCAGCCGCCGCCACTCATCTCTCGCCATGGCCACCGGGTTGATCACCGGGTCGTCGACCCCGTACCTCCCCGCGCAGACGAAGCTCCACGTGCGGTCCCGCCACCGCCGCTCAGCCGGGTCCTGCGTCTCCGACGGCACGGGGCGCTTCCCCCAGAAGTAGGGATCCAGCAGCGCTACGCCCTGGATGTTCGCGCCGCCGTCCACCAGGCCCTCCCGCCCCGCCCGCATGGCCACGTTGTGCGCGATGTTGCCGCCGGCGCTGTCGCCGACCAGGAACAGCCGCGTCAGGTCGGCGCGGCGCGACAGCCATGGCTCCCCGGACCGCGCGCTCCTGAGCGCCCACTGGAGCGCCGCCCACGCGTCGTCGTAGGCCGTCGGGAGGCGGCGCTCGGGCGAGAGGCGGTAGTCCACCGACACGGCGACCACCCGTGCCCTGGACACGAGCGCGTTGAGGTACCGCTGGTACGTGGGCGAGAAGGCCGACTCCGTGACGAACCCGCCGCCGTGGTAGAACACGACCAGCGGCAGCCTCGACCTCTCGTCGTCCCTCCCCGCCGTGCTGTTGGGCACGTAGAGGCGGACGGCGAGTCCCGCGGCGGCGTCGATGGCCACGTCTCTGGAGGCCACGCCGGTGGCGGGGTCGACAGAGGCCGGCACGGTGTCCGTGCCCATGAAGCGCTCGACGCGGCCACTCTTGTAGAGCACCAGGAAGGGGAAGAAGAAGAAATCGACGCCCTCGTCATCGGCTGCCGTCGGGCTGTGACTGTGAGGAGCGCGCGAGGCGAGCAGCGCGCCGGCCATGTTAAGCAGGAGCACCAACGCAGAGGAGATGCTCCCAGCCATGAGCAAGATAGCTCAGTGGCAGCAGTAGCAAACCTTCTTTCGTGCGGACTGACGATGTGGTCGAGCTACTACTGTTATACAGCGACGGCGGGGAGGAACAGATCGACAAGGTTTGTGTAATTTTCTACTCCGTCTCGGGCGAGCGGCGACGTGTTCTCGTCCGGGTGCGGCACGCATCTTCGGAGAGCCACGCGATCGGCTTTGTAGTTTTCGCCGATCCAATTGGCAATTGGGGCAGATGCTGCTGCTGCTACCAGACTTTGGGAGCTCGTCAGCTCGCGACAGCCCTGCACTGGCCGGCATGGTCGTTACGTCAAGAGCGAAGATCCTCTGCACCTGCGGGAAATCTCAGATAGCTGCGTACACTGAACCTTCGTCGATCGGTACAAGTTACAGAATATCTGACAAACAAGACCTAGTTTGATTCTACTGCAGTATATGTTCTGTCAGACGATATAACGGTCATCCTTGTGCCCTCAACGTCACGCGATCTCGTTAAACAAGATGAACGATGCATCTCTCACTTGTATCAACAGCACCTGGTGCTCCTTGATCGTAGTTGCTGTGTAACATCCCAAATTTTTGCAATGTTTAAAAATCACTAAAATTTAAAACTTTTATTTCTTATTAAAATAAAATCAACAAATTCCAAGTAGATCAAATAAAAAGGATTATTATAACTTATTCAAAAGTATTACGATACTAATTCAATCAAGTAAACTTTATTTTTACACTTGAGTGTTGAGCTATAAATAAATATTCTAAATACGTATTAAACCCTAACATCATATTTGTAGAGCACTTTAAATTATTTAAAGTATACCTAATTCAAAAATGTTTTGGTTAAATTATATAATTCAAAACATTATACTTGGGTTCTTAATAAACCCTAGGTCAATATTTATAGTCACAAAACTATTTGGAACATTCTCTATTTTTTTAAAATATAGTTTTGATTCAAGTGTCTGATTTTGAAAATGGGTTTGGAATGATTTATTTTAAACATATGTATTGGTGATATTTTTCTTGATTTTATTATGACACAAATTCTTTATTAAAACTCTATTTCAAATTCTACAAAAAGTGTCAAATTATGTTCTTTGAAAAGTTTATAATATGAAATATATTGAAAACATGTGTTTGAATATTTTAAAAGAAATATCTGGATTTTACAAATTTGTAGAAATTTATTTGAAGTCATTTGCATAAATAAAACAAAAGATATAAAAGAAATAACAAAAAAACAGAAAACAGAAAAAGAAATGAACAAAAAAAAAGGTTAACCAGGCCAGCCCGTAGCAGGCCAGCTTTTACCTGCAGCGCGAGCGACACGCAAAGGCCTAGTAGTCAGCCCAGCAGCAGCCCTCTCTCCTCACTCGATGACAGGTGGGCCCTACCTGCCAGATTCGTCTTCCCTAACCTCCGTCCACGCACACGATGCCCCACTTCCCTCACCCGCCCGAGCCCCGCACCGGCACCCCGCTAGCCTCCATAAATTCACCGCACCCGAAACTTCATTTCCCCTCTCCTCTCCCTCCTATTTGCGCCCCAAGGCTACCGGAATCGCACGCCGGAGCTTACCCCGGCCGCCGCCGTGTATCTCCTATTCCGGTCGATACGGTGAGTTCCCCGGCACCAATCCTTGCCTCCTCTGTTACCCTCTCTCTTGCGCATCCTACTGACCCCTCTTCCTATTTTTCTCGTCTCCGTAGAGTCGAGTTCGTCTTTGACCCGAAGGTCGCCGGAGCCGCCGTAACTGCGCCTGCTTCCCCGTGCCATTCCAGGAAGCTAAGCACGCCTCCGACGACCACATCATCTTCGCCACGTCGCGCCGCGCCTCCTCGTCACCTTCTCTGAGCCCAAGGACCACCGTAGCGACGAGCGCATCCACGCCCGAGTCGCCGGCCACCGTACTGCCATCCTCCGGCGAGGTCCCGCCGCCCACTTCGGGTCAACCCAATCTCAGCCGTCCGATCCATCCGCTGCGGTCAGGATTAGAAGACCCAACGGAGAGGTATGGCCTAATTTGATCCCTCCGATCTCGATCGCATGGTGCAGATTAGATCACTGAATGAACCGGCTAAGCCAGTCACAGTGCGCCACGTCATCGAGCCCATTTCCTGGAAATTTTCCGAATAGAAATTAAGATGGTAGTTTTACAGAAAAGACCCGGTCACTTGGAACCTTCATATCTTTTCAACCACAGAGCCAAAGTTGACAAACTTTATATCATTGGAAAGCCCTTGACCTGTAGAATCTTTTAGCACTGTTGAAATTCAAATTGTATTAGTTTAAATTCTTTCAAATTTCAAATGGATGATTTGAGTAAATTTGACCTAGGTTTAAATCCACAAGTACAAAAATTGCAAGTAAAATATTTTTGGAGACCTTAGGACCTGTCTAATAATGTTGCACTGTTTAAAATAATTTTGAACAATGTCATTTACATTTAAAATTCAGAAACCCTATTTGTATGTTTTTAACATGGTTTAAATTCTATTAATCTTATTAAATTGTTTTCTTTTACAAAAATAGCACAAGTATTTTTCTTTTGACCAGAAGTAACAAAACTAAGCCTAGTCAACCATTTTTTGAAACAAAAACTTGTAAACATGTGTTCAAAACCTATTAGATGTATTACAATTGTAAACTTTAATTTTTAAATGTGTTAAACCCTTTTGACCAAATTAAAGTGTGATCATTTGATCAATACAAAACCCTTAGAACCCTTGGAACACACTTCAACATACTCCAATTTGAAATGTACAAATTTGATTTATACCATCCCTTGACCATAAATGGCAAATCCTAAGCCTATCACATTAATTCCTTTTGTAAATTGAATTATGTGATAAGACTTGACCATAAAATAAATGAACTAAAACAACTATTAATGAACACATTATTGTGATGTTTTCTTATAAGTGTTATTTGTTTGTTCGAATTGTTTGTTTATTGTACTTCTCTTTCCTCATATAGATCGAATAGAGTGAAACGTTATTTGTTGAAAAGAGTGTGAGAAACGACAACTTTCAAAAGGCAAGTGACACTCATAAATCTCCTACTATTTTTACTATATTGCATGGTAGTATTTTCTGTAGTAAGCATGCTAGGTTTGTGTGAGTTACTATATTATGCTATGCTCCTATGTAGTGTGTAGCTATCCCCCACCTTGAGCCTAGTAGCATGGAACTTGGTAGAATGCTTAGTCAAGCCATGAAAAATGTTTTGATTAGCTGGATAGTGAAAATTAATAAAACTAATTAATGAACTACGTGGGTGCTGGTTGGAGAACCATGGTGGGTGGCTACTCAGGGGGTCCATGTCTATGGTAATCGCCCTTGGTGGAAGCGCACAATTGTGGAAAGTCACCCAGGCTTAAAGAGATTGTAGACGCACCTTGTTTAGTAGCTTCCAGTGCAGCCACATGTCATATGGGCTCTGTATTGACCATATAAGTTGTGAGACCCCGAAATCCGCGTGACCAGCAGATGTAGGGATGATAGGTAGGGATGGGTCCGCCGTATGATTTTGGGGAATTACTTCCGAAAGGTCTCATCTCGGTCTTCTCTTTTCCATTTCACAATTGGGTGCCATGGAGGACGGAATGATTGGGTCTTGTGGTGAAAGTGCACAATCTCTCGAGAGTAAAAAAAAAACTAAGCATACTTAGCCGTGTCCCCGGTTACGGACAATTTGAGCGACTAGACAAGGCAGATGTTGAAGATCTCCTCATCCCAACTTCTTAATTAAAATATGATGGGTGAACAAGGGTTTGGGAGCTCACTGATGTCTATCGGTGGTGCTCGTTGTGAGTAATTTTAAAAGTTGTTCACCGATGTCTATCAGTGGTACTCTTTGTTGTCAAAGGTGTTCACTGATGTCTATCAGTGGTACTCTTTGTCTAAGATGAAAAGTTGTTTTATAAATGATAGGACAAAATTGGCTTTATGCAAATCAGCCTCAAACTCCACCAAGTCCAAATATGCATGTAGATATAGTCTTGCTAAATAAATCAACATAGTGTCATCTTGCCACCACAATTCAGTTGTGCTGACCCAATATAGTTTGGGCTGCAACTCACCATTGCAGGACCCTCTGACGAAGAGTGAGGATTGATAGGGTCACGAGTCTCCAACCAACATGCCTTGCCTGTGGCACATGATAAAGATGGAGCTCTCTGTGTCTATTTGCTTTCCGCTGTGTGTTTGCTTTGGTTTGAGCTAGCCATGAGCTATGCACCTTGTATCGAATCTTTTACTTCTGGAACATCGTGTAATGAATTTGATACAATGTTATGGTATTTCATCTTAAACTGTGTGTGCTATCAAGTCGATCTAGGGACTAGCACGATACACAGGAGCTCGCTACCTTATATTAAAAGGGGGACCTTTACAGATGGTATCAGAGCACTGTGTTGCCTGTAGGTTCGTGACCCTGAGTTTGGAATAGAAATAGGAAAAGACCTTAGGAATACAATTATTATTTTATTCTTTCTCTACAAAGGAAATTTTACATTTCATCTTCTCTCGTATTCTAATCTATTACACATTCTTCTAAATGTCTTCTTTTCTTTTTTATAGATGTCCCGCCTCATTGACTCACTCAAGAAAGGACCAGTGCAAACCATGACTTTGGAATGTGAAACTGAGTTCCCAAGAGTACTTAAGGAGAGCATGCATACCATGGGATTTAAAGGAGAAGCAGTTTACAAAGGATTCCCTGTAATGGATGAAGATCAAGAATACTGGTGGGTAGAACTACACTTGTATCAGAATAAAGAAGACGACCACAAGACAACATGACGATGGATGTTCACCAATAGAGTACTTGAAACATCATTCTTTGATGCAGCACGAAAAGCAGCTTGGAAGGCCATTGAGGAACTTTCAACAAGAATTAGGTTTAGAATGTGCAATACTCAAGGATACCTCAAAGATGTGGAAAGAGAACTTGAAGAACTTAAAAAGGAGATAGATAAGACCAATGGCTTGAAGACCACTGTGAGCCAGATGAGAGCTGACATGGTGAATATGGCCTTGGAACTATGCGATCAAGAAGACCAGATGCATGCCAGGGATGCCCAGATTGCATCAATGAAGTAACACCGTATTTGGATGTTGGAAAACTAGCCTGAAATTGAATTGGGGAAGGAATTCCAAATCCAGGATCGAAAGGAAATGACTTCCAATTTCAATTAAGTTGTTTGGGAGTGTTCAGAATTTCTTGTTGGAAACAGAGGCTAGTGACCAATTCCAATTCCTGTTTGGATGTACAAACAATGGAATTGGATGTTTTGTTGGGTTTAGACAATATAAAATTTTGTACATGCATGAAAAATAATATGTACGTAGTACAATGTTTAAATATTATTTTTCACACATAATAACATTAAAATCAAGTAAAATTAGGAGATTAAAATCAAGTAAAATTTTGTACACTGCTAAACTGCACAACGAAGCTGGGCATGCGTATATCTGCATCTGTGACAGCGTCTGCTTGAGCTGCAGTTGATCGCCTGGCCTCTAATTTTGGACGAGGAAGAAGCTGGAGGCAACACTGATCTCGGAGCTCGCGGAAAACCACCAGAGTCTGGCTAAGAGCATCTATCTGCGGTCGCAGCTCACGTGGGTGGTTCACGCAGAGTACGACGAGGCCGCGGCGCACGAGCTGTACCGGCCGTTGCTCCGCTCCGGCCAGGCGCTGGGCGCGCGCCGCTGGCTCGTCTCGCTGCAGCGCCAGTGCGAGTACCTCGCAATCCTCTGCTCCAACCCGCTCCCGTCCCGCGGCGACGGCCGCCACGAGGCCATCTCGCCCGTGGGGCGACGCTGCATGCTCAAGTTGGCGCAGCGGATGACGAGCAGCAGGCTCACGGCGCCGGGGAGGACAAGGTGCGGATGATGGCGCGCCATGGCCACAGCCGCCAAGAATTAGGGTTTGGGCGGCTAGCCAAGGACGCATCCGAGAGGTGGCCGGGAACGGGGAGAGGCCGCCGGGAAGGGGAAGATGAGGGCAGGGAGGAGGGCTTACCGGCGGCTGCGGCAATAACCTGGTGGCTGCAGGGTCGGGCGGCTGCGGCGGCGCCTGGGGCTGCACGGTCGATCGGCCAGGTTCTGTGGAGACGAAGGCACAAAGCGGTATGCAGGGTTCTTTTTTCCGTGCCTTTCCGAGCTCAGGAGCTCGGAATTGAGCCACGCCGCTGTACGCTAGCGGGACGGGGGCCTCGGAAAGTTTCTCTAATTCCACCCTTCAATTCCATGACCACTCCAAACGTCGGAAAGCGGGACAACAATTCCAGATTGTCAATTCCAGGTCAGTTTTCCAACATCCAAACACAGTGTAAAAGTATTGGTATCTGAAGAATCATCTCACCATGTCCAGGAAGGATAAGAAGACAAGGAAGTGCATCACTTTGTTTCATTAGATCAGACCACCACTTAAATTAGAACTACGATGTCGTGTTAGTGTATTGATCGTACCAAGTTAAGTTGTATGTCAATATTGGATTGTTTGTTTGTGTTCGAACCATGTTGCTTGATGTTTGTTAGATATTGTTTGTAAAATGAATTGCATTGATCTGCTGTGTTTGGGTAGGATCCTTCCTTAGTACCTTTCTATCTCTACTTATCCATGCTAAACCCAATAAGTTACACCACCCATATTCAAACAAGCACCAGCCACTTGGAGCATGGTACCAGGGAGAATAAGAATGATGTTGTGACCAACCTCAAGTCTGCAGAAATATGTGGAGGAACACCACACTCATCCCAAGAAAGTTATGACCAATGCACCAGCTTATTTCATGAATATGATGATTAAAGTATTACTGGAATATTTGGACAACTTGGTGGTGAAATTCCTAGACTACGAGTTGATCTATTCCAAGAACAAGAAAGAACACGAAGGACACTTGCGTTTAGTTAAGAAGGAGTCCGAGAGGATGCAATTTATGAAAAATATATCAAATGTGAGCTTTGGTGGAGTGTAGTAGGATTCATGGGATCATAGTGTCAGGAGAAAGGATTGCAGTTGAACCCGCAAAAGTGACAACAATGACAGAATGGGAGCCACCAAAGAATGTTGGAGAAATCGCAGTTCCCTAGGATGGCGGGATATTATAGAAGATTCATTGAAAACTTTTCAAGGTTAGCCAGACCTATGACATATTTATTGAAGATTTTTTTTAGTGGACTGCCACATGTAAAAAGCTAGTTTTTAACAAATGAAGAAATATCTAGTGTCAACACCAGTATGGTGTCTACTCTAATTGGAGAAAGACTTTCAAATGTACTGCGACGCATCCCGTCAAGGTCTTGGATGTGTGTAAATGCAAGCTGGTAAAATAGCATCTCGTACCTCTAAAACAAATGCTTCAAGAGGACAACTATCCCACACATGACTTAGAATTAACTGCAGTGGTGCAAGCATTGAAGACATGGAAACACTATCTGATGATAAACTGTTGTGAAGTGTTCACTGATCACAAGAGTTTGAAGTACATTTTCACCCAGAATGAGTTGAACATAAGGCAAAGAAGGTGATTAGAACTAATCAAAGATTATGATATGAGTTTGTTGTATCACCCTGGAAAATAGCTGATACTTGAGCCGCAAGGTTTATGTAAACAACCTTATACCAGGAGAGCTGTCTGATGACTTGTGTGAGCAATTTAAATACTTCAGGATAGAAGTAGTGTCAGAAGGATTTGTGCACCATTGTATGTTCAGCCTACACTGTTGGATAAGATGAAGAAATCAAACAAGACTGATAAAGAGATGGAAGAAATCAAAGTTACATGACCTGAGAGGTCATGGAAAGATTATAAACCAGGAGAAGGATTGATGAAGATTTTGCAAATTTCCGGTTAGGGTTAATAAGTGTTTACGCTATCCCAATAGTTTGAGGGTTGATATATTAGTAAGGTTTGTCTTACAGATGGAATAAGTGGGAGTTTCAAACCTTAGTTTGTGCCCATGGAAACTATCTATCTACGTGTTAAGACATGTGACGATGACTAAGTGTTAGATTACGTAATTCACATGTTTACATGTGGGGAAAATGATATGCGTGCAGGATGGATTGATCACCATTCCTACTACTCTTATTATTCACCCTCACTATGTTGGATTGCTGAATTATGTGTACCTTGAAACCTAGTCGAGAGGCGACGTTGATAAGCCTGAACTCTATAATGGTAAGATTATAACCCTATGTGAGGCAAGTGTTGCCGAAAGCGTAATATTTATACGGTGAGGATAAAAGAAACCAACTTTTGGAGGTACCCTGAAATGAGAGTTTTTGCCTACCATGAGAGTATCGTTAGAAATAGTATTATGTTTGCATTGAAGAAATTCAACTACAAGATGGAAGCCTACCAAGAACAACAAACGGAATAATGAGATGATGTCGTGAAATCCTCTCATCTTGGTCTTCATATTGGCCCAAGAAGTGACCCTTCAGAGTCAAAAGATATTCATCAAACTCCCTACGGTTGTTCACAGCTCTAACGAGAAGCAAAGTTCGACGCAAACCATCTTGAGGAAAAGGTATATGAGAAACACCTACCTATTGGAAGTGAAGAGTAGATAATCACAAACCCAAGGTGTGGTACCCAATATCAATCGGTTCAATCCTTGTAAGGTGCTGGTACAAGCCATATGGAATAAGGAATGATGAAGCATCACCCAACAGCCGAAGTTTACCTAATAAGGAATAATGAAAGTTTTCTTTTAAGGGTGGTAGCCCACCCAATTGTTCTAAACCCAGATATGCAAACCTATCTTTCTTTCTAGCCTCTTCGAATCTCGGGACGAGATTCCTTTTAAGGGTGGTAGTATGTAACATCCCAAATTTTTGGTATGTTTTAAAAAATCACTAAATTTAAAACTTTTATTTCTTATTAAAATAAAATCAACAAATTCCAAGAAGATCAAATAAAAAGGATTATTATAACTTATTTAAAAGTATTATGATACTAATTCAATCAAGTAAACTTTATTTTTAAACTTGAGTGTTGAGCTATAAATAAATATTCTAAATACGTATTAAACCCTAACACCATATTTGTAGAGGACTTTAAATTATTTAAAGTATACCTAATTCAAAAATGTTTTGGTTAAATTATATAATTCAAAACATTATATTTGGGTTCTTAATAAACCCTAAGTCAATAATTATAGTCACAAAACTATTTGGAACATTCTCTATATTTTTTTTAAATATAGTTTTGATTCAAGTGTCTGATTTTGAAAATGGGTTTGGAATGATTTATTTTAAACATATGTATTGGTGATATTTTTCTTGATTTTATTATGACACAAATTCTTTATTAAAACTCTATTTCAAATTCTACAAAAAGTGTCAAATTATGTTCTTTGAAAAGTTTATAATATGAAATATATTGAAACATGTGTTTGAATATTTTAAAAGAAATATCTGGATTTTACAAATTTGTAGAAATTTATTTGAAGTCATTTGCATAAATAAAACAAAAGATATAAAAGAAGTAACAAAAAAACAGAAAACAGAAAAAGAAAAGAACAAAAAAAAAAGGTTAGCCAGGCCAGCCCGTAGCAGCCCAGCTTTTTTTACCTGCAGCGCGCCCAGTACCAGCCCTCTCTCCTCACTCGATGACAGGTGGGCCGTACCTATCAGATTCGTCTTCCCTAACCTCCGTCCACGCCCACGATGCCAGGACCGAGCCCACGATGCCCCACTTTCCTCACCCGCCCGAGCCCCGCACCGGCACCCCTCTAGCCTCCATAAATTCACCGCACTCGAAACTTCATTTCCCCTCTCCTCTCCCTCCTATTTGCGCCCCAAGGCTACCGGAATCGCACACCGGAGCTTACCCCGGCCGCCTCCGTGTATCTCCTATTCCGGCCGATACGGTGAGTTCCCGGACACCAATCCTTGCCTCCTCTATTACCCTCTCTCTTGCGCATCCTACTGACCCCTCTTCCGATTTTTCTCGTCTCCGTAGAGTCGAGTTCGTCCTTGACCCGTAGGTCGCCGGAGCCGCCGTAACTGCGCCTGTGATACGTCTCCAACGTATCTATAATTTCTTATGTTCCAGGCTTATATTATACCAATTGCTACATGTTTTATATACACTTTATATGGGTTTTATGCATTTTCTGGGACTAACCTATTAACAAGATGCCACAGTGCCAGTTCCCTGTTTTCTGCTATTTTTGGTTTCAGAAAAGCTGTTAAGGAAATATTCTCGGAATTGGACCAATCAAAAGCCAAAGTCCCTATTTTTCTGGGGAGCTTCCAGAACACCGAAAAGGATACGGAGGAGAGCCACGAGGCGGCCTCACCTGGTGGAGGCGCGGACCCCTTCTGCCCGCGCCACCACGTGGTGTGGGCTCTCGGGGCTCCACTGCATTCGCCCTTTCGCCTACAAATACCCCCTGACAAAATAACCCTAGGCACACAAACACTTTTCCACGATACGTTCCAGAGCCGCCGCCGCCGACAACCCTAGTTCGAGAGGGTTCAGAAGCTCTTCCTGGCACCCTGCCGGAGAGGGGAATCATCACCGGAGGGCTCTACATCACCATGCCCGCCTCCGGACTGATGCGTGAGTAGTTCATCCTTGGACTACGGGTCCATAGCAGTAGCTAGATGGTTGTCTTCTACTATTGTGCCATCATGTTTAGATCTTGTGAGCTGCCTATCATGATCAAGATCATCTTTATGTAATGCTACATGTTGTGTTTTTGCTGGGATCCGATGAATAATTGAGTACTATGTCATTTCCTTCATAATATATCTTGTGAGTGCGTTATTTATGATCTTGCATGCACTCCGTTACTAGTAGATGCTCTGGCCAAGTAGATGCTTGTGACTCCAAGAGGGGGTATTTATGCTCGATAGTGGGTTCATGTCTCTATTTAATCTGGGGGAGTGACAGCAACCTCTAAGATTGTAGATGTACTGTTACTATTACGGATAAAACGGTAGTTCTTTATCTAAGGATATTTGTGCTACGTACATTACACACTTTACTTAATGCAATAATCTGTTGTTTGCAACTTAATAATGAATGGTGTTGCGAATGCTATCCTGAAGGTGAATTATTAGTCATAGATGCAGTTGGATGACGGTCTATGTATCATGTTGTAATGCCCAAATGAATCTCACACTAGACATCATGACTTGTATATGCATTGTTATGCAGTTCTTTATTCTGTCAATTGCCCAGCTGTAATTTGTTTACCCGCATGTATGCTATTATTATTTATGGAGAGACACCACTAGTGAACTGTGGACCCCGGTCCTTTTCTTTAAACTGATAAAACAACCTACTGCAATCCTATTACTTTCATTCTCTGCAAACAAACATCATTTTCCACACCATACGTTTAATCCTTTGTTACAGCAAGCCAGTGAGATTGAGAACCTCACTGTTAAGTTGGGGCAAAGTATCTTGATTGTGTTGTGTGCAGGTTCCAAGTCAACCGTCAGGATCATCTCCGTTGCCGGGGAGAAGAAGCACCTCTATTTAGAAGACCTTGACACTCCCTCGTCAACTAAGCACAAGCATTTTTCTGGTGCCGTTGACACCTTCAGAAGAATCTTCATCTCCTACTGGTTCGATAACCTTGGTTTCACAACTGAGGGAACTTGCTGCTGCACTACTTCATGCCTTCCTCTTGGGGTTTCCCAACAACACCACCGTGTGCATCAAGCATTTTTCTGGCGCCGTTGCCGGGGAGTTGAAACTATTCTGCGAGGGGAGTCTCTCACTCTAAATCTTTTTATTTTGTTATTGTCTTGCTTAGTTTATTTTTATTACTGTCTTGTTTGCTTAATATCAAAAATACAAAAAAATTAGTTACTTGCATTTATCTTTTTATTTCGGTCCTGAAGTTGAAGTTCGATCCTTTAAACAACAAGGAGGAGAAACTTTGAAAGATGCATGGTATAGGATAAATGATGCTCATAAAAAATGCACTAAGAAACATTCCACTTTAATCCTTCTTAGAAATTTTTATGTTGGTATTTCTAGTTGGTATAGGTATGTTCTTGACACTCTTACGGGGGGTAACTTTCTTGGTACACCTGCTTTGGAAGCCTGCAATTTAATTGAGAGTTTGGTAGGATCACCACCACCTACTAAAGAAATTAAAACTGAGATCACTTTTGAAGATGTTATTAAAAGGTTGGATTCTATGGAGATTTTTTTTCTTGATAATGCTAGCAAGGGTAATGAATCAATAGAGTATATTAATGGAAGAATCACTGCTTTAGAAACTAGCAACACCCTTGATACTCATAATCATAGAATAAATGAATTAGAAGAGGCTATGGAAACTTTAAGTTCAACTTTTTCCTCTATTAAAACTAAGAAAGAGAAGACCTTTGTAGGAAGGGAGCAAAAGTTCATCTACATCCCCAAACAAAAACCTCCTAATATGCCTAAAAATGATGGTAATGATTTACGTAATAGGACACCTTCATGGATACCTAAATCACCTATTACAACAAACCATGTCTTGGATGCAATTATTGATGTTGATGCTTCATCTATTGGAAACACTTGAATATAACTTTCTGTGCCTAGCTGAAAGGCGTTAAAGAAAAGCGCTTGTGGGAGACAACCCATTTTTTATTTCTGCTATTTTATTTTGTTGAGTCAAGGAACATGTCTACCTCTGTAGAAATTCCTTTGTATCTTTATTTTATTGCATTGTTGTGTCAAGTTAAGCCTCTAGTAGAAAGTTGATGCTAGATTTGGATTTCTGCGCAGGAACAGTTTTATGCTGTCCACCGTTTAATTCGTAAGAATTCACAGAAAAATCAAAATGACCTGGGATTTTTTGTGCGTGATCCTCATATATGTATGCAATTTTCATTAGTTTTGAGTTTTCTGAATTGAGCAAGTTAAGCGCCTCGAAAAAATTCATCTTTACGGACTGTTCTTTTTTGACAGATTCTGCCATTTATTTTGCATTGCTCATTTTGCTGTTTTTGAATGGATTTTTTTGTTCCATAAAATACCAGTGGATGTAGCTAATGTCCAGTAGCATGTGTAATGGTTTTGTCCATGCAGAATATGAGAATTTTTGATTATACACTAACCCTCTAATGAAGTCTACTTTGAGTTTGGTGTGGAGGAAGTTTTCAAGGATCAAGAGAGAAGGATGATATGATGTGATAAGGAAAATGAAAGAGCCTAAGCTTGGGGATGCCCCCGTGGGTCACCCAAGCATATTTCAAGAAGACTCAAGCGTCTAAGCTTGGGGATGCCCAAGGCATCCCCTTCTTCATCAACAAACTATCAGGTCCTTTCTAGTGAAACTATATTTTAATTCCGACACATCTTATGTGCTTTACTTGAAGCGTATATTTGTTTTTGTTATTTTCATTCTCTGAATAAAATGGATCCTAGCATTTCTTTGTGGGAGAGAGACACGCTCCGCTTTTTCTTATGAATACTCGTATTCTTCACTTATATTTGTTGAGTATTTTTCTATGTTATTTCAATACTATTAGCTCTTGTTTTTCATGCATCTCTTGTTAGAGCTGTTAGTTTTCTCATATTATACTCTCATATCTCATTGTTAAATACTTGGAGAGTTTATTTTTAGATAAGTTGATTGGTGTTTGGTTAAGAAAAGAAAATGTTTGATGTGGTAGATGGTATGATGAAATGATACATAATCTTGTAGATCATTAAATTGTGTCACTTGAATCATTAATGTTGTTTTGAGATATTAATATGCTTAATGGTAAAACATGATGGTTTAGTAAAGTGGAATGACTAATGGTTGGTCTAGAAAACTTAAAGCTGTGCCACACTTTAAAAATCCAGTTGACAACATGATGATATATGACTTCTAATGTTAAAAACAACCGTAATGACTTTGTGTTATGCGCTACGGTCGGGGTCCCAACAGTGACTTGTTCATTTGCCACAGTCCCTCATGGAGTGATTTTCATTATGCCTTGTAAGATCATATTTCTAGTTGGAATCTTTTTGCTTGTGAGTTCTAAGCTGCGGTTTTCATGGCACTTCCACCACCATATTTGCTAGCCTCTTCAGTACTTTGCATTGCCCTTTCTCACATTGATAGTTGGTGCATACTTCACGGGTACATCCAAAACTCGTGAGAGATCTTCATCATGTTCTCCTACACATAAGCCAAATATCTTACTCAAAACACCCACCATACCTACCTACTACAGCATTTCCATAGCTATTCCGAGATATATTGCCATGCAACTTCCATCTTACATTACATGACTTGTTGTCATTTATCATTTATATATTGCCTTGCATGATTCTTTACAGCTGATGTGCGGTTTTACCCATGTTACGCTAGATCATTGCATATCCTGCTACACTGGCAGAGGCACCGTTTCATACATTATGTTTTATTCATTATGAGTTATTTGTACCAAAAGTGTGTTGTCATATTAGAATGTTTGCCCCTAAAAGTGAAAAGAGCCATGGAGGCCATCGAAAAGTGAAATAGAAAAACACAAAGAAATAGAAAAAAGAGAAAAGAGAAAAAAAAGAGAAAGAGAAAAATAAAAAAGGGGGCAACATTACTATTCTTTACCCACACTTGTGCTCATGTTTAGCACCTTTACTCCATATGAGAGTTTTCATGGTTTATTTGCATAACTATGTGGGGAACTTTACATTATAGAACTTGGCTTGTATATTCCAATGATGAGCCCCCTCAAAAGTGCTCTAGGTCTTCATGAGCAAGCAAGTTGGATGCACTCCCACTAGTTCCATTGGAGAGCTTTCATACACTTACAGCTCTATATGCATCCGTTGTGTGGCAATCACTACTCCTTGCATAGCTTCGATTATAAGACTTCCTCTTTTCTAATGATCACTTTCAGCTGTGTGAGACTTTCTTCCATTGGTCTTCCAAACCCGCCTTATCATTCTTTTAGCCACAACATCCTGGTGCCAGGAACCAACGCTGAACGCTTGCTTGTTTTTAAGTGAACAAATAGAGAGATGATTTTCTACGTGCATATTGTTATTGCTTGACTTGATCCTTTCACAAAGTTGTCATGAGTGTTGGATGCATTAGATGATTATATTGTTATTCTTGAAGCTTAAATCATCTTTATCTACTTTGCACGGTTGATTGTTCTCTAGTATTGATTCATTGAAAGTTTTACTTTGTTGTTCCTACTTGTTTACTCATTACTCATTTGATATCAATATAAACTACAGCTTTTATTCATTTGATCTCAATTTACATGCATTGCATTATTATATGATCAAGATTGTGTGAAAGCATGTCACTTCCGAAATTATTCTTGTTATCGTTTTACCTACTCGGGACGAGTAGAACTAAGCTTGGTGATGCTTGATACGTCTCCAACGTATCTATAATTTCTTATTTTCCATGCTTATATTATACCAATTGCTACATGTTTTATATACACTTTATATGGTTTTTATGCATTTTCTGGGACTAACCTATTAACAAGATGCCACAGTGCCAGTTCCCTGTTTTCTGCTGTTTTTGGTTTCAGAAAAGCTGTTAAGGAAATATTCTCGGAATTGGACGAATCAAAAGCCAAAGTCCCTATTTTTCTGGGGAGCTTCCAGAACACCGAAGAGGATACGGAGGAGAGCCACGAGGCGGCCTCACCTAGTGGAGGCGCGGCCCCCCTTCTGGCCGCGCCACCACGTGGTGTGGGCCCCTCAGGGCTCCACCGCCTTCGCCCTTTCGCCTACAAATACCCCCTGACAAAATAACCCTAGGCACCCGAACACTTTTCCACTATACGTTCCAGAGCCGCCGCCGTCAACCCTAGTTCGGGAGGGTTCAGTAGCTCTTCCCGGCACCCTGCCGGAGAGGGGAATCATCACCGGAGGGCTCTACATCACCATGCCCGCCTCCGGACTGATGCGTGATTAGTTCATCCTTGGACTACGGGTCCATAGCAGTAGCTAGATGGTTGTCTTCTCCTATTGTGCCATCATGTTTAGATCTTGCGAGCTGCCTATCATGATCAAGATCATCTTTATGTAATGCTACATGTTGTGTTTGCTGGGATCCGATGAATAATTGAGTACTATGTCATTTGCTTCATAATATATCTTGTGAGTGCGTTATTTATGATCTTGCATGCTCTCCGTTACTAGTTGATGCTCTGGCCAATTAGATGCTTGTGACTCCAAGATGGGTATTTATGCTCGATAGTGGGTTCATGTCTCTAGTTAATCTGGGGGAGTGACAGCAACCTCTAAGATTGTAGATGTACTGTTGCTACTAGGGATAAAACAGTAGTTCTTTATCTAAGGATATTTGTGCTACTTACATTACACACTTTACTTAATGCAATAATCTGTTGTTTGCAACTTAATACTGAATGGTGTTGCCGATGCTATCCTGAAGGTGGATTATTAGTCATAGATGCAGTTGGATGACGGTCTATGTATCATGTTGTAATGCCCAAACGAATCTCACGCTAGACATCATGACTTGTATATGCATTGTTATGCAGTTCTTTATTCTGTCAATTGCCCAGCTGTAATTTTTTTACCCGCATGTATGCTATTATTATTTATGGAGAGACACCACTAGTGAACTGTGGACCCCGGTCCTTTTCTTTAAACTGATAAAACAACCTACTGCAATCCTGTTACTTTCATTCTCTGCAAACAAACATCATTTTCCACACCATACGTTTAATCATTTGTTACAGCAAGCCAGTGAGATTGACAACCTCACTGTTAAGTTGGGGCAAAATATCTTGATTGTGTTGTGTGCAGGTTCCAAGTCAACCGTCAGGATCATCTCCGTTGCCGGGGAGAAGAAGCACCTCTGTTTAGAAGACCTTGACACTCCCTCGTCAACTAAGCACAAGCATTTTTCTGGCGCCGTTGACACCTTCAGAAGAATCTTCATCTCCTACTGGTTCGATAACCTTGGTTTCACAACTGAGGAAAACTTTCTGCTGCACCACTTCATACCTTCCTCTTGGGGTTTCCCAACAGCACCACCGTGTGCATCAGCCTGCTTCCCCGTGGCATTCCAGGAAGCTAAGCACGCCTCCGACGACCACATCATCTTCGCCACGTCGCGCCAAGCCTCCTCGTCACCTTCTCTGAGCCCAAGGACCTCCGTAGCGACGAGCGCGTCCACGCCCGAGTCGCCGGCCACCTTACTGCCATCCTCTGGCGAGGTCCCGCCGCCCATTTCGGGTCAACCCAATCTCAGCCGTCCGATCCATCCGCTGCGGTCAGGATTAGAAGACCCAGCGAAGAGGTATGGCCTAATTTGATCCCTCCGATCTCGATCGCACGGTGCAGATTAGATCACTGAATGAACCGGCTAAGCCAGTCACAGTGCGCCAAGTCACCGAGCCCATTTCCTGGAAATTTTCCGAATAGAAATTAAGATGGTTATTTTTACAGAAAAGACCCTCTGACTTGGAACCTTCATATCTTTTCAACCACAGAGCCAAAGTTGACAAACTTTATATCATTGGAAAGCCCTTGACCTGTAGAATCTTTTATCACTTTTGAAATTCAAATTGTATTAGTTTAAATTCTGTCAAATTTCAAATGGATGATTTGAGTAAATTTGACCTAGGTTTAAATCCACAAGTACAAAAATTGCAAATAAAATATTTTTGGAAACCTTAGGATCTGTCTAATAATGTTGCACCGTTAAATATAATTTTGAACAATGTCATTTACATTTAAAATTCAGAAACCCTATTTGTATGTTTTAACATGGTTTAAATTCTATTAATCTTATTAAATTGTTTTCTTTTACAAAAATAGCACAAGTATTTTTCTTTTGACCAGAAGTAACAAAACTAAGCCTAGTCAACCATTTTTTGAAACAAAAACTTGTAAACCTGTGTTCAAAACCTATTAGATGTATTACAATTGTAAACTTTAATTTTTAAATGTGTTAAACCCTTTTGACCAAATTAAAGTGTGATCATTTGATCAAGACAAAACCCTTAGAACCCTTGGAACACACTTCAACATACTCCAATTTGAAATGTACAAATTTGATTTATACCATCCTTGACCATAAATGGCAAATCCTAAGCCTATCACATTAATTCCTTTTGTAAATTGAATTATGTGATAAGACTTGACCATAAAATAAATGAACTAAAACAACTATTGATGAACACATTATTGTGATGTTTGCTTATAAGTGTTATGTGTTTGTTCGAATTGTTTGTTTATTGTACTTCTCTTTCCTCGTATAGATCGAACAGAGTGAAATGTTATTCGTTGGAAAGAGTGTGAGAAACGCCAACTTTCAAAAGGCAAGTGACACACATAAATCTCCTACTATTTTTACTATATTGCATAGTAGTATTTTCTGTAGTATGCATGCTAGGTTTGTGTGAGTTACTATATTATGCTATGCTCCTATGTAGTGTGTAGCTGATACGTCTCCAACGTATCTATAATTTCTTATGTTCCATGCTTATATTATACCAATTGCTACATGTTTTATATACACTTTATATGGTTTTTATGCATTTTCTGGGACTAACCTATTAACAAGATGCCACAGTGCCAGTTCCCTGTTTTCTGCTGTTTTTGGTTTCAGAAAAGCTGTTAAGGAAATATTCTCGGAATTGGACGAATCAAAAGCCAAAGTCCCTATTTTTCTGGGGAGCTTCCAGAACACCGAAGAGTATATGGAGGAGAGCCACGAGGCGGCCTCACCTATTGGTGGCGCGGCCTCACCTCCTGCCGCGCGGCCACATGGTGTGGGGCCCTCGGGCCTCCACCGCCTTCGCCCTTTCGCCTACTTATACCCCCCGACAGATCAAGACCTAACACCCGAACACTTTCCACGATACATTCCAGAGCCGCCGCCGCCGTCAACCCTAGTTTGGGGGCGGGGGGGGGGGGGGTTCAGAAGCTCTTCCCGGCACCCTGCCGGAGAGGGGAATCATCACCGGAGGGCTCTACATCACCATGCCCGCCTCCGGACTGATGCGTGAGTAGTTCATCCTTAGACTACGGGTCCATAGCAGTAGCTAGATGGTTGTCTTCTCCTATTGTGCCATCATGTTTAGATCTTGTGAGCTGCCTATCATGATCAAGATCATCTTTATGTAATGCTACATGTTGTGTTTTTGCTGGGATCCGATGAATAATTGAGTACTATGTCATTTCCTTCATAATATATCTTGTGAGTGCGTTATTTATGATCTTGCATGCACTCCGTTACTAGTAGATGCTCTGGCCAAGTAGATGCTTGTGACTCCAAGAGGGGGTATTTATGCTCGATAGTGGGTTCATGTCTCTATTTAATCTGGGGGAGTGACAGCAACCTCTAAGATTGTAGATGTATTGTTGCTACTAGGGATAAAACAATAGTTATTTATCTAAGGATATTTGTGCTACTTACATTACACACTTTACTTAATGCAATAATCTGTTTCTCGCAACTTAATACTGAATGGTGTTGCGGATGCTATCCCGAAGGTGGATTATTAGTCATAGATGCAGTTGGATGACGGTCTATGTATCATGTTGTAATGCCCAAATGAATCTCACAGTAGACATCATGACCTGTATATGCATTGTTATGCAGTTCTTTATTCTGTCAATTGCCTAGCTGTAATTTGTTTACCCGCATGTATGCTATTATTATTTATGGAGAGACACCACTAGTGAACTTTGGACCCCGGTCCTTTTCATTAAACTGATAAAACAACCTACTACAATCCTGTTACTTTCATTCTCTGCAAACAAACATCATTTTCCACACCATACGTTTAATCATTTGTTACAACAAGCCAGTGAGATTGACAACCTCACTGTTAAGTTGGGGCAAAGTATCTTGATTGTGTTGTGTGTAGGTTCCACGTCAACTAAGCACCAGCATTTTTCTGGCACCGTCGACACCTTCAGAAGAATCTTCATCTCCTACTGGTTCGATAACCTTGGTTTCACAACTGAGGGAAACTTGCTGCTGCACTAATTCATACCTTCCTCTTGGGGTTTCCCGACAACACCACCGTGTGCATCAATCATTTTTCTGGCGCCGTTGTCGGGGAGGTGAAGCTCTTCTGTTCAGCAAATCTCGATCTCCCTGCAACATCATTTTTCTGGCACCGTTGCCGGGGAGATCAAGCTCTTCTGCGAGGGGAGTCTCTCACATCCAATCTTTTTATTTTGTTATTGTCTTGCTTAGTTTATTTTATTACTGTCTTGTTTGCTTAATATCAAAAATACAAAAAATTAGTTACTTGCATTTATCTTTTTATTTCAGTTTCATTAAAATTTGCTAAAAAATGGGTAGTCCTGAAGTTGAAGTTCGATCGTTTAAACAACAAGGAGGAGAAAGTTTGAAAGATGCATGGTATAGGATAAATAATGCTCATAAAAAATGCACTAAGAAACATTCCACTTTAATCCTTCTTAGGAATTTTTATGTTGGTATTTCTAGTTGGTATAGGTATGTTCTTGACACTCTTACGGGGGGTAACTTTCTTGGTACACCTGCTTTGGAAGCCTGCAATTTAATTGAGAGTTTGGTAGGATCACCACCACCTACTAAAGAAATTAAAACTGAGATCACTTTGGAAGATGTTATTAAAAGGTTGGATTCTATGGAGAATTTTTTTCTTGATAATGCTAGCAAGGGTAATGAATCAATAGAGTATATGAATGGAAGAATCACTGCTTTAGAAACTAGCAACACCCTTGATACTCATAATCATAGAATAAATGAATTAGAAGAGGCTATGGAAATACTTGAATATAACTTTCTGTGCCTAGCTGAAAGGCGTTAAAGAAAAGCGCTCATGGGAGACAACCCACTTTTTATTCCTGTTATTTTATTTTTTTGAGTCAAGGAACATGTCAACCTTTGTAGCAATTACTTTGTATCTTTATTTTATCGCATTGTTGTGTCAAGTTAAGCCTCTAGTAGAAAGTTGATGCTAGATTTGGATTCCTGCGTAGGAACAGTTTTTCTGCTGTCCACCGTTTAATTCGTAAGAATTCACAGAAAAATCAAAATAACCTGTTTTTTTTTTTTGCGTGATCCTCAGATATGTATGCAACTTTCATTAGTTTTGAGTTTTATGATTTGAGCAAGTAAAGTGCCTCGAAAAAATTCGTCTTTACAGACTGTTCTGTTTTTGACAGATTCTGCCATCTATTTTGCGTTGGTTCTTTTGCTGTTTTTGAATAGATCTTTTTGTTCCATAAAATACCAGTGGCTGTAGCTAATAGACAGTAGCATTGGTAGCAATTGTGTCCATGCAGAATATAAGAATTTTTCATTCTGCACTAACCCTCTAATTAAGTCTAATTTGAGTTTGGTGCGGAGAAAGTTTTCAAGAATCAAGAGAGAAGGATGACGTGATTTGATCAAGAAGATGAAAGAGCCTAAGCTTGGGGATGCCCCCGTGGGTCACCCAAGCATATTTCAAGAAGACTCAAGCGTCTAATCTTGGGGATGCCCAAGGCATCCCCTTCTTCATCAACAAACTATCAGGTCCTCTCTAGTGAAACTATATTTTAATTCCGACACATCTTATGTGCTTTACTTGAAGCGTCGATTTGTTTTTGCTTTTTTTTTTGTTATTTTCATTCTCTGAATAAAATGGATCCTAGCATTTCTTTGTGGGAGAGACACACGCTTCGCTTTTTCTTATGAATACTCGTATTCTTCACTTATATTTGTTGAGTATTCTTCTATGTTACTTCAATACTATTAGCTCTTGTTTTTCATGCATCTCTTGTTAGAGCTGTTAGTTTTCTTATGTTATACTCTCGTATCTTATTGTTAAATACTTGGAGAGTTTATTTTTAGATAAGTTGATTGGTGTTTGGTTAAGAACAGAAAATGTTTGATGTGGTAGATGGTATGATGAAATGATACATAATCTTGTAGATCATTATATTGTGTCACTTGAATCATTAATGTTGTTTTGAGATATTAATATGCTTAATGATAAAACATGATGGTTTAGTAAAGTGGAATGAGTAATGGTTGGTCTAGAAAACTTGAAGCTGTGCCAGAATTAAATATCCAGTTGGTAGCATAATGATATATGACTTATAATGTTAAAAACAACCGTAATGATTTTGTGTAATGCGCTACGATCGGGGTCCCAACAGTGACTTGTTCATTTGCCACAGTCCCTCATGGAGTGATTTTCATTATGCCTTGTAAGATCATATTTCTAGTTGGAATCTTTTTACTTGTGTGTTCTAAGCTGCGGTTTTCATGGGACTTACACCACCATATTTGCTAGCCTATTCGGTACTTTGCATTGCCCTTTCTCACATTGAGAGTTGGTGCATACTTGGCGGGTACATCCAAAACTCGTGTGAGATCTTCATCATGTTCTCCTACACATAAACCAAATATCTTCCTCAAAACACCCACCATACATACCTACTACAGCATTTTCATAGCTGTTCCGAGATATATTGACATGCAACTTTCATCTTACATTACATGACTTGTTGTCATTTATCATTTATATATTGCCTTGCAAGATTCTTTACAGCTGATGCGTGGTTTTACCCATGTTACGCTAGATCATTGCATATCCTGCTACACTGACAGAGGCACCGTTTCATACACTATGTTTTATTCCTTATGAGTTACTTGTATCAAAAGTGTGTTGTCATATTAGAATGTTTACCCCTAAATGTGAAAAGAGCCATGGAGGCCATCGAAAAGAGAAACAGAAAAAGTAAAAAAAATATATATAAAAAATAGAAAAGAGAAAAAAAAAGAAAAAAAAGGGGCACCATTACTACTCTTTATCCACACTTGTACTCATGTTATAGCACCTGTAGTATTCATAGTCATCATTTGTGCTCATGTTTAGCACCTTTACTCCATATGAGAGAGTTTTAATATTTTACTTGCATAACTATGTGGGGAACTTTACATTATAGAACTTGGCTTGTATATTCCAATGATGAGCCTCTTCAAAATTGCTCTAGGTATTCATGAGCAAGCAAGTTGGATGCACCCCCACTAGTTACATTGGAGAGCTTTCATACACTTATAGCTCTATGTGCATCCGTTGTGTGGCAATCACTACTCCTTGCATAGTTTCGATTATAAGACTTCCTCTTTTCTAATGATCACTTTCAGCTGTGTGAGACTTTCTTCCATTGGTCTTCCAAACCCGCCTTATCATTTTTTTAGCCACAACATCCTGGTGCCAGGAACCAACGCTGAACGCTTGCTTGTTTTTAAGTGAACAAATAGAGAGATGATTTTCTACGTGCATATTGTTATTGCTTGACTTGATCCTTTCACAAAGTTGTCATGAGTGTTGGATGCATTAGATGATTATATTGTTGTTCTCGAAGCTTAAATCATCTTTAATATCTACTTTGCACGGTTGATTGTTCTCTAGTATTGATTCATTAAAAGTTTTACTTTGTTCTTCCTACTTGTTTACTAATTACTCATTGGATATCAATATAAACTACATCTTTTATTCATTTGATCTCAATTTACATGCATTACATTATTATATGATCAAGATTGTGTGAAAGCATGTCACTTCAGAAATTATTCTTGTTATCGTTTTATCTACTCGGGACGAGTAGAACTAAGCTTGGGGATGCTTGATACGTTTCCAACGTATCTATAATTTCTTATGTTCCATGCTTATATTATACCAATTGCTACATGTTTTATATACACTTTATATGGTTTTTATGCATTTTCTGGGACTAACCTATTAACAAGATGCCACAGTGCCAGTTCCCTGTTTTCTGCTGTTTTTGGTTTCAGAAAAGCTGTTAAGGAAATATTCTCGGAATTGGACGAATCAAAATCCAAAATCCCTATTTTTCAGGGGAGCTTCCAGAACACCGAAGACGGGACGGAGGAGGGCGCCGAGACGCCCACACCTATTGGTGGCGCGGCCCCACCTCCTGCCGGGTCGCGCGGCCACATGGTGTGGGGCCCTCGGGCCTCCACCACCTTCGCCCTTGCGCTTACTTATACCCCCCGATAGATCAAGACCTAACACCCGAACACTTTTCCACGATACGTTCCAGAGCCGCCGCCGCCGTCAACCCTAGTTCAGGGGGGTTCAGAAGCTCTTCCCGGCACCCTGCCGGAGAGGGGAATCATCACCGGAGGGCTCTACATCACCATGCCCGCCTCCGGACTGATGCGTGAGTAGTTCATCCTTGGACTACGGGTCCATAGCAGTAGCTAGATGGTTGTCTTCTCCTATTGTGCCGTCATGTTTAGATCTTGTGAGCTGCCTATCATGATCAAGATCATCTTTATGTAATGCTACATGTTGTGTTTGCTGGGATCCGATGAATAATTGAGTACTATGTCATTTGCTTCATAATATATCTTGTGAGTGCGTTATTTATGATCTTGCATGCTCTCCGTTACTAGTAGATGCTCTGGCCAAGTAGATGCTTGTGACTCCAAGAGGGGGTATTTATACTCGATAGTGGGTTCATGTCTCTATTTAATCTGGTGGAGTGACAGCAACCTCTAAGATTGTAGATATACTGTTGCTAATAGGGATAAAACAGTAGTTCTTTATCTAAGTATATTTGTGCTACTTACATTACACACTTTACTTAATGCAATAATCTGTTGTTTGCAACTTAATACTGAATGGTGTTGCGGATGTTATCCTGAAGGTGGATTATTAATCATAGATGCAGTTGGATGACGGTCTATGTATCATGTTGTAATGCCCAAATGAATCTCACACTAGACATCATGACTTGTATATGCATTGTTATGCAGTTTTTTATTCTGTCAATTGCCTAGCTGTAATTTGTTTACCTGCATGTATGCTATTATTATTTATGCAGAGACACCACTAGTGAACTGTGGACCCTGCTCCATTTTCTTAAACTAATAAAACAACCTACTGCAATCCTGTTACTTTCATTCTCTGCAAACAAATATCATTTTCCACACCATACGTTTAATCCTTTGTTACAGCAAGCCAGTGAGATTGACAACCTCACTGTTAAGTTGGGGCAAAGTATTTTGATTGTGTTGTGTGTAGGTTCCACGTCAACTAAGCACCAGCATTTTTCTGGCAGCGTCGACACATTCAGAAGAATCTTCATCTCCTACTGGTTCGATAACCTTGGTTTCACAACTGAGTGAAACTTGCTGCTGCACTACTTCATACCTTCCTCTTAGGGTTTCCCAACAACACCACCGTGTGCATCAGTAGCTATCCCCCACCTTGAGCCTAGTAGCATGGAACTTGGTAGAATGCTTAGTCAAGCCATGAAAAATGTTTTGATTAGCTGGATAGTGAAAATTAATAAAACTAATTAATGAACTAGCTGGGTGCTGGTTGGAGAACCATGGTGGGTGGCTACTCAGGGGGTCCATGTCTATGGTAATCGCCCTTGGTGGAAGTGCACAATTGTGGAAAGTCACCCAGGCTTAAAGAGATTGTAGACGCACCTTGTTTAGTAGCTTCCAGTGCAGCCACATGTCATATGGGCTCTGTCTTGACCATATAAGTTGTGAGACCCCAAAATCCGCGTGACCACCAGATGTAGGGATGATAGGTGGGGATGGGTCCGCCGTATGATTTTGGGGAATTAGTTCCGAAAGGTCTCGTCTCGGTCTTCTCTTTTCCATTTCACAATTGGGTGCAATGGAGGATGGAATGAATGGGTATTGTGGTGAAAGTGCACAATCTCTCGAGAGTAAAAAAAAACTAAGTATACTTAGCCGTGTCCCCGGTTACGGACAATTTGAGCGACTAGACAGGGTAGATGTTGAAGATCTCCTCATCCCAACTTCTTAATTAAAATATGATGGGTGAACAAGGGTTTGGGAGCTCACAGATGTCTATCGGTGGTGCTCGTTGTGAGTAGTTTTCAAATTTGTTCACCAATGTCTATCGGTGGTACTCTTTGTTGTCAAAGGTGTTCACTGATGTCTATCAGTGGTACTCTTTGTCTAACATGAAAAGTTGTTTTATAAATGATAGGACAAAAATTGGCTTTATGCAAATCAGGCTCAAACTCCACCAAGGCCAAATATGCATGTAGATATAGTCTTGCTAAATAAATCAACATAGTATCATCTTGCCACCACAATTCAATTGTGCTGACCCAATATAGTTTGGGCTGCAACTCACCATTGCAGTACCCTCTGACGAAGAGTGAGGATTGATATGGTCGCGAGTCTCCAACCATGCCTTGCCTGTGGCACATGATAAAGATGGAGCTCTCTGTGTCTATTTGATTTCTGCCGTGTGTTTATTTTGATTTGATCTAGCCATGAGCTATGCACCTTGTATCGAACCTTGGTAGAGAATTTTCGGTTTGAATTAGACGAAACAGCAGGAAAGCAATATATGATAATCACACCGTTACTCTGTTAGGAACTGCAGTCTTGTATACTAGTTACTCCATTTTTCTACGTACATATCTCACCAGTATCAATATATATATACAGTATAATAAAGGTATCAAAACAACCAAAGAAAAGCTTGTTTTTCTTATCTTTAACAAAGAATCAATCGGCGTCTCTCTTCCGAATTAAGGAAGGAAAGAGGCACAAGAACAAAAGAATGGGTGGAATCGCAAGAACTGTGTTGCTGGTCTTGCTAGCTAGTGGCCGGGTCCTTTGGGGCTTGGCCCGGCCGGCAACCTCGCCATGAGTAGCTCCACCGTCTTCCTGGCCTTCTCCACCACCGTCACCGCCGGGTAATAGTACGACGCCGAGGTTGCATCGCCACCGCCGTGAAGCAGCACCACGTGATCCGCCGGCGCCGGCCTCGCCGCATCAGCGACGCGGCTCGTCGTCGCTAGAAGGACGGCGACAGCCGCCACCACGAGAAGAGCGCGCCTCGTAGATGAATCCATGGGAGGAAGCAAAAGGAAGTCGATCGTGATCGATCGATCGCAGAAGTGAAAGTAATGTGATGGAGATGCTCCTGCTGCGTGCTGCGTGCAAACGAGCTTGCTCTTGGATCGTTCTTGACTTGTGTGTCTCAACTCTGAACTTGTAATGCGTTGTTAGAGCGGCCTGGCTGGTGCTCTTTATATATGGTCCTGCAGCGTACGGTGTGCGCCAGGAATTCGTTAGTGTTGACCAGGAGAACGCGGGAAAGATCAAACATGGGGGCAAGGGAACATTGACCAGGTAGCACCGTAGCAGCGTGCGTGCTGCTCGGGAGGAACCGCCAACTTGAGCTAGCAGACTGGTGTACTTCTGTACTTGGGTGGAGAATATAGCTGTGGAAAACGAGAAAAGTCATCGAGATATTATATTCTCGGAAACTATATTCTCTGCACATTGCAGGAACGAGTCTTAGGTCAACCATGTGCGTACGGACTTTGTTGATTTTATGCTGCAAAAAACTAGCTTAACTGAATCCCATTTTCTGCACGTTCAGACGATCGATGTAGACTGCTGAACGAACTTGGTTTCCTTCCTGGAAGCAACGCGAGCACGAGCAGAAGCCACTGCTTCAGAGAAAACAAGATGAAGCTTCACGTTTCTACGATGATAAACGCGAAGCCATCGCAGACGGTTTCTGAACTGCGTTAAGAGGCTTTCCTCCTCTTCTGAATTCTGTTGCTCCCGTTCTTCGTCCACTCTGATAGGCTGCCGTGGCTGGTTCCAGGAAGCAACCAACTCTCTTTGACTCTGTACTTGCATGAATACTTGAGAAATCACCGTCAGAAAAAAGTATACTTCGGAAATCTAGTCTCCTTTTTAGCAACTTTTAGGCTTGTTGTGGCAGCTCATTATATTCAAAATTAGAGCATTGTAAAAATTTGAAGTATTTCCTCGCTGGGCTAACGGATACTTCAGTTTGGAAAAAACTTCAGTTTATGGGGGAAAAAAACAGGTCGGGACTAGTTTCCATTTGAATAAAAAACTGCAGCTTTATAGGATACTTTAGTTTTTAAAACCAGAGTATTCATTAACTCAGTAATTTCTAAAACCGAAATATTCACAGAACATTTTTTAAAAACGAAGCTCCCAAACGGAACCTAACTTATTGTAAGAACCAAAGTATTTCAAAGCCATCGTAGATATGGGCAGATAATAAAACTTTAGGGAAAAGAGAACATGCTTAGTGCAAAAGTACTTCATCAACGGCCGCACGGCCTTTCTCTTCGTGGGTGTTTCCATGGGTTGCGGCAAGTGTCCCCCCTGGTGAATGCAGATGTGTGGCAGTCTTGTATGTCTGGTCTTTTTGGCAGTTCTTGTTCCTTCTTTGCTCTAGGATGAGCAGCTCCATTGCCAACGGTACGGCGCCCTTCGAGACAGGGCGAGGGGCAGGGCCCCCTTTGGCCATGGGAGAGGATGGTCAGGTTTTGGCTCGCCTGGAACGGATAAGGGTTTGCCACATCTTGCCTGCATTTCAAAGGTTCTTCCTTTGTCAATCACCTGGTGCTTCGTTCGCGATAGAGGACATTGTAGACTTCAAGCTAGTCTTTTTTGCTTATCTTGTGTTTGTTGTTGTTCATGATATTGTAAGTTGTTTACCAGCATCCTGTTCCGGCCGTGTGTGTGGTTCGTGTTGTAACTCCTAGCCGGTTGTTGGATTCATTAATTCAAAGCTGGGTTCATTCCGAGCCTTCCGTCTAAAAAATATCTCAAGCTGGGTTTGACAGCTCAATATTTTTGAAATTAGAGTATTGCAAAACTGAAGTATGTCAACGCCGGCCTAACAGATACTTTAGTTTTGAACCTGATCACTTTTCAATAAATGGCTGTGTGCATCGTCTAGATGCAGAGGCCGGGATACCCCATTTCTATAAAAAAAAGATACTTTAGTTTTGAAGAATTTTTCAATTTAGGAAAAAACAGGTCCAGACTGCTTAGTTTGGCAGCGAAGTGTTTCTAAAATCAAAATATTCGAATACCAAAGTATTCATATGCATGGCAAACAAAAACTTCGGTATTGAAAAAAGAGGTCCATCCCTCTTTTTCATATACTTCAAAAATAGTGCAGTTCCTAAAAAGTAAAGTATATAAATTATTATAGTTTTGCTTAAACCCAAACACTTTTTAAAGTACTTAATACTTCAGTTTTTCTGGAAACCAAAGTATTCTTGAAATACTTCAAAATACAGCGCTTCCAAAAGGGGCCCAAAGTTTTCTTTTAAACAAGAAATTGCAGTTTTGGCGGATACTTCCGTTTTTAAAAATCACAGTATTTATTGCATCCGAACAGGTCAAAGTATTCAAATTTTCAATTTTTTTAATCTGAAGTATTTCTAGAATATTTTTAAGAGAACTCCTGAACAGGCCATCCTTGGAATACCACATATTCCAAACTAGTCTTTTACTACATCCCAACAACTCAAAGTATTTCAAACTACAGTTCTTTAGAAACCATGGTTTCTTACAAACGCATAGAAAAACATGCGGTGCATCTAGGGATTTGGTTTTCGGTCAAAATACTCCGGTTAGATGAGTTTACCAAGGGGGGTCATGGACCGTTTGAACTTGGGTCGATTCCTCATAAAGTTAGGTTCCGATTTGTCTTTTTATGATTTCATGTATGAATTTCAATTTTTTGTGAGAATCTTGTCTGGTATCCCGAGAATTTCGTCAATAGGATAACCAACTTCTTGATTGCTAGACGCCTAGGGTGTGCTTGGTTGTCCGTGACCATTTTAGCCCTTTTGGATCCCACAAAGAAGCAACCAGATCCGATTCCCCTGCTGTTTGATTGCTCGGTTTTGGTTGTTGTAATCACCTTGCATCCACTGGCGGTGAGCTTACCAGTTCAAGGTTCACATATTATCATACATAGACTTAGGCGAAGAATAAATAGGCAATGATGACAAATTGATGGTCAAGTCTTTCAGGCGGCCAGACCCAATTTGTACTTCACCTTCGGGTACTTCATTTGTGGTGACAGCTGCTTTGCGTTCTCCAGTAGTGGTGATCTCAAGAACGATCTCTGGCAGCATTTCATGGAGTAAGCTTTCTTTGCATGCTCTCGAGTTGCAATCCTTTTGCATCACCGGTGGGGAGCAGAACAAGCGTCCTAGGAATCGTAGACTCGTAGAACCCTGCCTCATACAAGCAAAGCATGTAATAATCATCATATGTCGTAAACCATAAAGCAACACTAGTGTTTGCTCCATACTATGGTGTCAATCTACAACCACATCAAAAGGGGGGTGTAGTACTACCACTGCAAGTTTATCGAGTGAGGGGTTAGCATATGTACCACCTCAAGAAACCAAAATATACAGGCCATAAGATGTTTTGTTGTCCTAGCAACCCAAAATATAGATCACATATCATCGTGATCATCATCATCAATAAATCTTGCTCGCACCCGCGCCACCAGCATACCGAGCACTACATATAGTAGTGCTTGGCCAGGAAGCTCGTGAGCCAGAGCTTCTGGTGGTCTTCTCGGCCATGGCGACAAAGCACAAACCTTGTGCCTTGTTGTCCAAGAGGTGGCTCAGAATGCATCACTGAACCCACCCGGTGCCCATCACATCGTTGTAGAGTCTAGGGTGCACGAAGGGGATGAATTGTGAAGTATGTTAAGTAGCTGATTAACCTTGATATGGTCTCTGAGGTGCTCGACCTCCAAGATAATGCTCTGGTTTCCTCATCCCACTATGCGCCACTAAGGTATTTGAGCTTGCTAATCATGATCAACCTAACCTTACACTTCCTGAGATGGTTGTACACCTGAGTGGAGGTGACCTCTTGACAACAGAACTGGAATACCAGCTTGGCAACGATATTCATGTGCACCTGCTTGAACCATTGTGTCACTTCTCATTCTGGTATGGATGATGCACTAGTAGAGAAAGGGGCAATAGCACCGGTTTTAAAGGGCTTTTAGCACCGGTTGTGCAACCGGTGCTAAAAGGTCGGGACTAAAGGTGTACCCCTTTAGCACCGGAACCCTATGAAACCGGTGCTAAACGCCTCCACGTGGGCACGGCTGAGCGCGCGCAAGCGGAGTACCTTTTGTACCGGTTGGTATTACCAAGCGATATTAATAGTTTTTGTATTTTTTGAAAAAAAAATTGAAACTTTTTGAAACTTTTTTTTTTGAATTTCGAAATTTCTCACGCTTAGCCACACTCTTAATTACCCACTAACCCACACACTTAATCACTAACTACACACTTAATTTCAAGTCAAAGTACTCAATCTACTCAAACTTCCCATTCGGTCACCCATCATCAAATTGCTCCAACCCAAGCAAGCTTAACTATTGAGTTCATTCCAAATTAAATACCAAGTGAGAACAGAGAACTTACTGATATTAATATCCTATCAATCATATTAACCACTCGGTCATGATGTTACACTTCTTCATTATTTGAATTATAAAAATTTAGTTGAATAAACGACAAAGATTGTATAATAATAATATTGAAATAAATAATGATAAAATAAATTTTAATTTATTTTTTTCATTTTCCATTTAGTATGAAATAATCTGTATCTTTAAATCCAGAAATCAGAATTTGACAAATAAAATTTCTAAATCAAATAGAAAAATTAGAGGAATCCAAATATGACACCCATATCATCTATTGCATCATAGAAATATCGATAGTTTTAAAAAAATCGACCTCTTTCGATGAATAGTCAAGCTGGCTATTTTGACAGATTTTTCAAAAAAATAAAATAAAAGGAGAAACACCTCAAAAAAGGATATCCTTTGGCATGGGGTACTTATATGTGTACTAGTTGCTATGAAAAATGATAAACTTGATTTTTGACAAAAGTTTCAAAAAAAGTCTTCACAAAAAGGTCTATCATCTATAAACATCTAGAAGTTTCAAGCCAAATGGTCAAGTTATAGTCATTCCCACGGCATAGTTTGTGATAAAGATCTCATATTCCACGTATAGGTGCATCTTAATATAGGAAACAATTTTAATATAGGAAATTTTCAAATTATTTTCATAAATATCATTTTCCATTTTAAGTGTCAAAAATGTCTTTTTTTGTGAACCTAGTACAAAACATATGGTGCAAAATGGCACCGATCTAATTTTTACAAAGAGTAGTCCACATTTGATGGATAATCCCCAAATATTAGGATTTTTCTTGATTTCTACCCAATTTCGCATAGTTAAATGAGTTTATGCCGATTTAACGAAAGTAATTCAAATTTGAACTACAACTGTTTGATTGTTTGGTCTGAATTTTTTGAAAAAATCATTTTAAGGTACACAACTAGTGGTTATATCACAGAAACATGGATAGTTTTAAAAAAATCGACCTCTTTCGATGAATAGTCATGGTGGCCATTTTGACAGTTTTTTTTAAATCAAATAAAAGGATAAACACCTCAAAAAAGGATATCCTTTGGCATGGGGTCCTTATATGTGTACTAGTTGCTATGAAAAATGATAAACTTGATTTTTCACAAAAGGTTCAAAAAAAAATTCACAAAAAGGTCTATCATCTATAAACATCTACAAGTTTCAAGCCAAATGATCAAGTTATGGCCATTCCCACGGCATAGTTTGTGATAAAGATCTCATATTCCAGATATAGGTGCATCTTGGTATAGGAAGCAATCATGCTGAAGGAAATTTTCAAATTATTTTCGTAAATATCATTTCCATTTTTTAAGTGCCAAAAATGACTTTTTTTGTGAACCAAGTACAAAACATATGGTGCAAAATGGCACCAATCAAATTTTCACAAAGAGTAGTCCACATTTGATGGATAATCCCCAAATATTAAGTTTTTTCTTGATTTCTACCTAATTTTGCATAATTAAATGAGTTTATGCTGATTTAACGAATGTAATTCAAATTTGAACTACAACTGTTTGATAGTTTGGTCTGAATTTTTTGAAAAAATCAGTTTAAGGTACACAACTAGTGGTTATATCACAGAAACATGGCTAGTTTTAAAAACATCGACCTCTTTCAATGAATAGTCATGGTGGCCATTTTGACAGGTTTTTTTTAAAATCAAATAAAAGGATAAACACCTCAAAAAAAGATATCCTTTGGCATGGGGTCCTTATATGTGTACTAGTTGCTATGAAAAATCATAAACTTGATTTTTGACAAAAGTTTCAAAAAAATTCTTCACAAAAAGGTCTATCATCTATAAACATCTACAAGTTTCAATCCAAATGATCAAGTGATGGCCATTCTCACGGCATAGTTTGTGATAAAGATCTCATATTCCACATATAGGTGCATCTTGATATAGAAAATAACAATGCCGAAGAAATTGTTCAAATTATTTTCATAAATATCATTTCCCATTTTTTAAGTGCAAAAAATGTCTTTTTTTGTGAACCAAGTACAAAAAATATGGTGCAAAATGGCCCCCATCTAATTTTCACAAAGATTAGTTCACATTTTATGGATAATCCCTGAGTATTAGGAATTTTCTTGATTTCGACCTAATCGCCTAGTTAAATGAGTTTATGCCGATTTTACGAAAGTAATTCAAATTTGAACTACAACAGTTTGATAGTTTTGTCTGAATTTTTTGTAAAAATCATTTAAAGGTAGAAAACTAGTGGTTAAATCACAGAAACATCGATAATTTTAGAAAATATTACCTCTTTCGATGAATAGTCGTGGTGACCATTTGATCATTTTTACAAAAAAATGAAATAAAATGGTAAACACCTCAAAAAAGGATATCCTTTGGCATGGAGTCCTTATATGTGTACTAGATTCTATGAAAAATGATAAACTTGATTTTTGATTTTTTTTGTAAAAAAAGTCTTCACAAAAAGGTATATCATCTATAAACATCTACAAGTTTCAAGCCAAATGATAAAGATCTCATATTCCACATATAGGTGCATCTTGGTATAGGAAACAACAATGCCGAAGGAATTTTTCAAATTATTTTCATAAATATCATTTTCCATTTTTAATAGCAAAAAATGACTTTTTTTTGTGAACCAAGTATAAAAAATATGATGCAAAAGATGATATAGTTGTCATATTTGGATTCCTCTCATTTTTCTATTCGATTTAGACATTTTATTTGTTAAATTTCGATTTATGAATTTAAAGATATGAATTATTTCATATTAAACAAAAAATGGAGTTGTGCTCGGGTGGAAGAAGATAATATAGGGCAAACCTTTAGTACCGGTTGGTATTACAAACCGGTACTAAAGGGTCTGGCCGTGGGGGCCCCTACTGCAGCCGCCTGCCCCAACCCTTTAGTACCGGTTGGTGTTACCAACCGGTACTAAAAGGTCCGCACCAACCGGTGCTACTTCCGGCCGGCCGAATCGCCTCTGGAACCGGTACTAATGCCCCCTTTAGTACCGGTTCTATTACAACCGGTACCAAAAAAGCCGCACCAAAGGCCTTGTTTCTACTAGTGATGTCGACCATCTTGTTCAACATGAAGTGGACAAGAACGAAGCCCACTTCATGGTCGTCCATGTCTTGTTCTTCTTGCTCATGTCCCTGACATACTGGAGATCCAGCTGACCTCCTTGTTGATCGACCATCTCGGAACACAACTGAGTGTCATGGAAATATCCCTCCTGGGTGACAAGCACATCGAACACCTGAGGGTTAAGGACCAAGGACACCGCGAGATGTTCTAGATGGCTTTCGGTCAATGCTTACGAAAACTGGTCGGGGGTAAACTCCTACAAGGGTTACATGCAACAGAACAACATGAAGATCTATCATGGCATGCTCATGAGCTAGGACAACTTAAGTACACAAGAACTATACCACTGCATCATGACGAACAAAGCTAAATCTACTCATATGTACTATCTAACATGTTAGATCTACTCAAATCTACTCGGTCACAGTATATCATGCCCATCTAGACCTAATTATCTACTTAGTGTACATAGAGTTAAGCTAGAAGTTTGAAGAAACTTACTGACATGCAGTTGACGACAGATGCTCTTAGTTCAAAGAAGAGGATGTTGCACCCGTCGTGCAGCAACGCCGACCGGGGAAGTAGCTCCCGACGCTTTGCTGCTCATAGAGATCTTCCTAAACTGTCGGAAGGGAGAGCTCAAAGAGGGGGGGAGTGAGACAAAATTTCTCTAGCCGCATTTCAGTGTACACGTGCGACCTCACGCCATCGCAGAGTTGCACAAGTTTAAGATGATTCCTAACACACGGAGATTACGACTATAGAAAACACCCGACTAGAACGTTTCTATTTGACCTGGCTAAGAGCAACTCTAGCAGATCCTGCAAACCGCAAACCCCATATCGCGGGATGCAAGCCGTGCAACCGGCGTTTTGCGGGCTGAAAACACAGAATCGAAACGGTAAAGTAAATTGCGTATTTAAATTTTCAACGTTTATGGAGAATTTGACATTCAGATAGTAGTACTTCGTCAGATAAACAGAGAATTACATTGCAAAAGCGGAATCCTAGTCTACGAATTCCTATACTAGATCGCCGCCACGGCGTTCTTCGCAAAATAAGGCTCACTGGAGCCTCTGCCGTGGCGGCGATCTGTCGCCACAGACCTCACTCCTCGTCGTAGTCGAGGTCGATAAAGAGGCGCTCCTGCTCCTCACCGACGAGGCACCATTCCTCGCGCTTGTCTTCCTCGCGCCGGCTCCGCTCGGTGATGAGGGAGACAACGGTGCCGAGGTGGGCGTCATCGACGAAGTCGTCGGGCTGGAACCCGGCATCGCCTCGGCCAGCTCGGCGGCGAAGCGCGGCTCGTGCTCCCTTTTCACCTGGTCGAGGGTGAGGCGGGAGCTCGAGGTGGCGGTGGCGCTGCGGGAGCCGCGCAAGCGCCATTACCGCGACTCGCATCGCTGGTACTTCTCCGACGGCGGCAGACCGCGGTTCGTCCATCGGTAGGACCCGCGGATGCGAGCATCGTTAGAGACGCGGTAGCCACGCTCCTTCGTCGCCACCTCCGCCACCGTGGCCCGCGCCTTGGTGGCGGGATCTTCCCTATCGCGGGGACGGCCGCCGCTGCGGCTTGCAAAGGCCATTCTGTCGGTGGATCTGCGAGGGGGGGGGGGGGGGGTCGGAGGTTGTGCGGATTGCTCGCCAGAGATGGGAGGGGAAGCGGCGGTGATGTAGTGCCGCCTACGGGCAACACTCCACCTACAACCATCGGGCCCATGACGAGAGCAAGAGCCAAGGCTATCCATGATAAGGTGAACTCACTCCTATCTATGTGCGATCTAGATACTCCCTTGAATGGTGTGCTACTTCATTCCGATACCATGTGCGTGATCAGGTACCACACTCGTGAAGACCTTCAAGGTGCTGACCAAGGTGGACGTGAAGGGAGCGAGGACGATGAGGAGGAAGGAGAAGATCTCCAGGAACCAGCGGTAGTACCGCTCCCGACCCGGTACTACCGCCCTGGCGGTACTACTGTCTCAAGCCCGGAACTACTGACCCCCTCCGAGCAACCAGTGTCAATCGCTACGGGACACCCCGGTACTACCGCCGGAGGAAGCCGGTACTACCGGGCGCGCGGTACTGCTGTCTGGGATCCGGTACTACCGACCTCCGCATCATCCTCCACGCCTGGCGGCTCTGGAACCGGCGGTACTACCGCAACATTCGCCGGTACTACCGACCCTGCGCGCAGCCTGTGAGCTGAGAGGCCCTTGAGCCTTGTAATCTTATCCCCTCTTTCCTTTTAGACTATAAGTACTCCTTTACCTGCCTAGGGTTAGGGTTAGACTGAGATTAAACTTGAGTTGAGCTTTGCACCTATCCACCATGTTTGGTGTTGCCTCCCCCATGTGGAGATGAATCAAGGCCTCCCCTTGTGGAGATGAATCAAGGCCTCCTGCGGGAGATGAATCAAGGCCTCCCCTTGTGGAGTTGAACCCCTCTTGTAGTTGCGATTACTTTGCCAATTTCTTCCTCTTGAATTCAATTGGACCGGTTGATCGGCCGGTAGGACGAATCGATTAAGAGTAAGCTTGGCTTGGGGTATGATAAACGGAGGTTGCTTTAGGGGAATCGGAGCCGGTTGATTGCTTCTTTGCCTTTCTTGCTAGTTATCCTTTACTTTTCCCCGCAATTCTCCCTCGTGTTCATCGTGTTCATCGTTTTTCCCCTTCGTTCATCGTCAATCCGTGAAGATCGGGACCCCAACCCACATCATATGGTATCAGAGCCACCGTTGCCACGGATTTGACATGTGTTTCCACCATTTCCACCAATTTTTTTTCTTTGATTTCCAGAAATTCGAAAATTTCCCAAAAAAAATAGCCTTCCTTGGATTCGACCGATCTCTCGATTTGTTGCGTTCTTGGTAGTTTTGATCCACGGATCTGGTACTAAAGGACCTTCCCCACCTTTGTTTGCGTTACCAAGTCTTAATTTTGCCAATTTCCCACGAAATCGAGGAATTTCGAGTTTGGTTTCCGCCCAAATCGCGAATTTCGTGCCCACGAACTCAACATCCGGTACTACCGGGAAGACGAGCGGTACTACCGGGACCACGGTACTACCGGGTTCAAAACTGCGGTACTACCGTCGGGCCGAATTTCCCCAAAAATCTGTTCCTCCTTTCGTTTTGGCAATATCCGTTGTTGTTTGAGTCCTTCGTTCTACATCGACAGACAAGCTTCCACTACAACCATCATCGACAAGAAACAACGCCAAGGACTCGAACCATACTCGTCATCGTGATCTGTTGTGAGCCATTTCTTCCTTTCGCGTACCTTGACCTGTCGGACTTGCGTGGCATTGCACTTGTGTTGACGAAAGTGAGTGTCAACTATATTGGCGAGTGTGCATCGTAAAGTCTCGGCATAAGAAAAGAAAGAGTGTACCACTTGTATCACAAAAGAGAGAGAGAAAACAGGCAAAGTGCCCAATCCATCCTTGTGAGCCACGACAAAAGACTTACCGCCAAAGAGAGAGTAGTAGGTTGGCACTTGTGCAAATCTATTGCCACACAAACGCAATTGAGCTAGAATCCTTCTTGTGTTGGCGTGACGCTTGAGCACGTGCTCGCCCGTTGGTCGCGTCAACCCCATTTATCGCTTTGTGTGTGTTTCCTTAAACTTTGTGTGGTTGGTTTTCTTTGGTTCTTGGATCATTGTGTATCTTACCTACTTTGGACAACATACTTTTCGTCGGATTTGTTTGTTTCCTTTGCCACTTCATACCTACCTATCCTTATAAGTGTGTGCGGGGGTTACCTTCGGTTATCATACTTCAAGCAATTGAACTCTTTGATTGATTCATTCGTGTGTCGTATCAAAAGTTTCAATTCTATCTTTAAGAATTTGGCAAGTATAGTTGGTTACCCAATTGCATTACACCTCACTTGATTCTTGTCAAGATGTTTAGGGCAAGCACCAATGGAAACTCAAGCTCCGACGATCAATCTCAAGTGAATGGAAACCCCGACAATGCCTATGTGACATATCACGAGTTCACGGGACTACGTCAACTCTTGCGTGATGGCCTTGAGCGATACGAGAATCGCCTTCAAGCGCAACGAGCCGAATTCAACACTCAAATGGCGCGAGTCACCAAAGCCATCACGACCCTCGCCGACCGCAACACTTCATCAAGCTCAAGCCGAACAAGGGCCTCGTCGAGATCTTCTCACCGACATGAGCGGCGCGGACATGAACACCATGACCATCTTCGGCATGGTAACATGGAACATCCTCCACAACCTCGAGCACGTCATGAGGAGGAGCGTCAAGAACATCCTCACCATCGCCATGTGGAGCGCCAACACACACCACCATCACCGCCTCATCGTCGAGATCATCATGCGCCGGAAGCACATGCTAATGGCGAGCCGGGTGCAAATGACTTCTATGCACATGAGCGACCCAATAGGCGTCATCCACGACATCGCCATCATCATCAAGAACATGAGCGGCGTGAAGCGCGTGAACAAGATCATCATGATCGTCACCATGACGACAAACAAGAGCGTGAGGCTCAACGTCACCAACATGATCATCGCCATGCTTCACCACCTCCAATACGGCGCCAAGATGATGATAATGTCGCCTCCATCAAGTTCAATGTACCCAAATTCTTTGGCACAAGCGACCCGGAAGCTTACCTTTCGTGGGAACTCAAGGTTGATAAGATATTCCGGTTAAACAACTACTCCAACAACAAGATGGTTGCGATGGCATCAATGGAGTTTGAGAACTATGCACTCTTGTGGTGGGAGAAACTTCAAGCAACGCGTGAAGAGAACAAGCTCCAACCAATAAGCACTTGGACGGAGATGAAAGAAGCAATGACACATCGCTTTGTGCCTCCATACTATACAAGAGACTTGTTCAAGAAGCTACAAGAATTGAAGCAAGGTATGAAGACGGTTGATGAGTACTACAAGGAGATGGAATCGGCCATAACAAGAGCAAACATAGAAGAGTCAAATGAACAATCCATGGCTCGCTTCATGAATGGCCTCAACTACCCAATCAAGAAGATTGTGGAGTTCCAACCCTACTCTAACCTTATGGAGCTCGTGCATCAAGCAACCAAGGCCGAGCGACAAGTTCTCGAACAGCTCAAGTACATCAAGGCCAATGCCTTCTTTGCCGCGAAGCCTTCAACACCGATACCTCCACCAAGTCAAGCAAATGCAAGAGCACCACCGCGTGTGCCACCATCAATACACAAAGTCCCACCAAATTTCAAGAGCCCCAACACACCAATGGAAACCACTAAAAGTTCAATCTCCAATTCGAGCCAATTGACTTGTTTCAAATGTGGTGGAGTTGGCCACAAGTCCTTTGAGTGCACCAACAAGAAGGTGATGATAGTCAATGCCAATGGAGAGTATGAATCCATGAGTGAAGATGAGTTCCATACAATGAATCAAGTGGAAGAAGCCCCCGGTGACATCTATTGTGATGGTGAATGCAACCAACCTTCGTTAGTAGTGACTCGAGTTTTGAAAACAAACATTCAAGACGGCGAAGATCAACGATGCAACTTGTTTCAAACCCGAGCCGCAATCAAGGGAAAGTCCATCAAGGTGATCATCGATGGTGGAAGTTGCCACAACTTAGCAAGCACGGAACTTTGTGAGAAGCTTAGCTTTCCATACAAGAAGCACCCCAATCCATACCATGTCCAATGGTTAAGTGACACCGGTGCCGTCAAGATTCACCAAATGGTACAAGTTCCTTTCAAGATTGGTGCCTATGAAGATACCGTTGATTGTGATGTGGTTCCTATGACCGTTTGTCATTTGCTCCTTGGAAGACCTTGGCAATTTGACAAGGGTGCTTTACATGACGGACGCACAAACTTTGTGAGCTTCAAGTGCAATGACAAAAACTTCATGCTACGTCCTATGACACCTAGCCAAATCATCGCCGACAATGCCAAGAGCCTAGCAAGATCCCCTCCACATACACACCAAGAGAATCATGAGAAGAAGAGTGAGGGAGAGAGCCACCACCAAATAAGTGAGAACCACAAACCAAATGAGAGCCAACAACCTAAGAGAGTTACTCGTGGTGTAATCTTGTTAGCCACCAAAAGTGAGATGAGAGATGTGAGGAATGACCCATCCATTCTCCACTATGTGCTTGTGTGCAAGGGCGAAGTGAATAATGCTAATGATTTCACAACCCTTCCTCTTCCTTTGATGTCTATGTTGAAGGAGTTTGGAGACGTCTTCCCCGAGGAGCTACCACCGGGACTACCTCCTCTACGAGGAATCGAGCATCACATCGACCTCATTCCGGGTGCACCTCTACCAAACCGAGCACCATACCGCACCAACCCCGTGGAAACAAAGGAGATTGAGAGCCAAGTTCAAGACCTCCTCACCAATGGCCATGTGCGTGAGAGCTTGAGCCCATGTGCCGTGCCGGTGATCCTCGTCCCCAAGGCCGACAATTCCCTCCGCCTTTGCATGGATTGTCGACCTATTAATGCAATCACGGTGAGATATCGACATCCCATACCTAGACTTGATGATATGCTTAATGAACTTTGTGGTGCCACCATCTTTTCAAAAGTTGATCTTAAGAATGGTTATCACCAAATAAGAATGTGTGAAAGTGATGAGTGGAAGACCGCCTTCAAGACCAAATTTGGTCTATATGAATGGTTGGTTATGCCCTTTGGCTTATCTAATGCCCCGTCAACCTTCATGCGCCTTATGAATCATGTGTTGCGAAATTTCATTGGAAAATTTGTTGTTGTGTACTTTGATGATATCCTCATTTATAGAAAATCCTTGGAGGAACATACATCTCATGTTGCTCAAGTTTTGTTGGTTCTTGGCACTGAAAATCTTTATGCCAATCTTTCTAAGTGTACTTTTGCCACCGACAAACTTGTTTTCTTGGGTTTTGTTGTTTCCGCCAATGGACTTGCAGTTGATACATCTAAGATACAAACAATTCATGATTGGCCTTGTCCTCTCACCGTTGGAGAATTGAGAAGTTTTCTTGGTTTTGCCGGATTTTATCGCCGTTTTATCAAGGATTTCTCCACAATTGCATGCGCCCTATATGAACTAACCAAAAAGGGAGTTCCCTTTCTTTTGGGCGATGCACAGGAAGTTGCTTTCAATCAACTTAAAAGAAAGTTAACGGAGGCTCCACTCCTTGACCTACCGGATTTTACCAAAACTTTTGAGATTGAATGTGACGCAAGTGGTATGGGCATTGGAGGAGTTCTATTGCAACATGGTAGGCCAATTGCATACCATAGTGAAAAGTTTGATGGTGCTCGATTGAACTACCCTATTTATGACAATGAGTTATTTGCTTTGATTCGTGTTTTGGAGATTTGGCAACATTATCTTTGGCCTAAGGAATTCATCATCCATTCGGACCATGAATCCTTGAAGTATTTGAAAAGCCAAACCAATTTAAAAAAGAGACATGCTAAGTGGGTTGAGTTCATAGAATCCTTTCCCTATGTAATCAAATACAAAAAGGGTAAAGAGAATGTGGTGGCGGATGCTCTTTCCTGCAAGACCAACCTTCTTACGCATCTTGAAATCAATGTTTTGGGTTTGGATGAGATCAAGAATTTGTATGCTTCCGATCCTTTCTTTGGACCAATTTTTGCCAAGTGTTCCGAACACAAAGGTGTGGATGATTTCTATTTGCACAAGGGTTTCTTATTCAAAGCTAACAAACTATGCATTCCCGAGTCGTCTCTTCGTTTGTTGCTTTTGAAGGAATCACATGGAGGAGCCCTCATGGAAATTTTTGGACGTGACAAGACCTATGCCATGCTATCCACGCATTATTATTGGCCAAAGATGTGGCGTGATGTGAACCGTATTCTACAATGATGTTTGACATGTCTCAAAGCTAAGTCTACTCTAAACTCCCATGGTCTATACATTCCATTACCAATACCACACAAACCTTGGTCCGACATTGCTATGGATTTTGTCTTAGGACTTCCACGCACCAAAACCAACAAAGACTCCATATTTGTCGTTGTTGATCGTTTTTCTAAAATGGCACACTTCATACCATGCAATAAGACCGACGATGCTTCACATGTTGCAAATTTTTTTTTTAGGGAAATCGTTCGTCTTCATGGAGTGCCCAAGTCCATCGTGTCCGACCGAGACGTCAAATTCGTGAGCTACTTTTGAAAGACTTTGATGGACAAGATCGGAATCAAGCACCTCTTCTCCACCGCATACCACCCGCAAACCGATGGCCAAACCGAGGTGGTGAACCGAAGCCTATCAACACTTCTTCGTGTGTTGATCAAGCCAAACTTGAAGAATTGGGAAGAATGCATTCCACATGCCGAGTTCGCCTACAACCGTGCACTTCATCGAGCAACCAAGAAGACACCATTCGAGATCGTCTATGGTTTCAACCCCTACACCGCGCTCGACATCCTCCCACTACCCATACAAGAGCGTGTCAACATGGACTTTGACAAGCGCACCGACTACATGAAGAAGTTACATGAATCAACAAAAGCGACGCTTGAAAAGCACAATGAGCTTCATGCCACCAAGATAAACAAACACAAGCGCTCCATGATCTTTGAAGAAGGTGACCTTGTTTGGCTACACCTACGCAAGGACCGGTTCCCGGATGAAAGGAAGTCCAAGCTTTCCCCTCGTGGTGATGGACCCTTCAAGGTCCTCAAGCGCATCAACAACAATGCTTACAAAATCGACGTTCCCAAGTCCAAGTACCTCGTGCATGACACATTCAATGTGTGTGATCTCTCACCCTACCATGGGACGTAAAGTGATGACGAAGGCCAAGAGTCGAGGATGACTCTTTCCCAGGGGGGGGGGAGATGATGTAGTGCCGCCTACGGGCAACACTCCACCTACAACCATCGGGCCCATGACGAGAGCAAGAGCCAAGGCTATCCATGATAAGGTGAACTCACTCCTATCTATGTGCGATCTAGATACTCCCTTGAATGGTGTGCTACTTCATTCCGATACCTTGTGCATGATCAGGTACCACACTCGTGAAGACCTTCAAGGTGCTGACCAAGGTGGACGTGAAGGGAGCGAGGACGATGAGGAGGAAGGAGAAGATCTCCAGGAACTAGCGGTACTACCGCCCCCGACCCGGTACTACCGCCCTGGCGGTACTACTGTCTCAAGCCCGGAACTACTGACCCCCTCCGAGCAACCAGTGCCAATCGCTACGGGACACCCCGGTACTACCGCCGGAGGAAGCCGGTACTACCGGGCGCGCGGTACTGCTGTCTGGAATCCGGTACTACCGACCTCCGCATCATCCTCCACGTCTGGCGGCTCTGGAACCGGCGGTACTACCGCAACATTCGCCGGTACTACCGACCCTGCGCGCAGCCTGTGAGCTGAGAGGACCTTGAGCCTTGTAACCTTATCCCCTCTTTCCTTTTAGACTATAAGTACTCCTTTACCTGCCTAGGGTTAGGGTTAGACTGAGATTAAACTTGAGTTGAGCTTTGCTCCTATCCACCATGTTTGGTGTTGCCTCCCCCATGTGGAGATGAATCAAGGCCTCCCCTCATGGAGATGAATCAAGGCCTCCCCTTGTGGAGTTGAACCCCTCTTGTAGTTGCGATTACTTTGCCAATTTCTTCCTCTTGGATTCAATTGGACCGGTTGATCGGCCGGTAGGACGAATCGATTAAGAGTAAGATTGGCTTGGGGTATGATAAACGGAGGTTGCCTTAGGGGAATCGGAGCCGGTTGATTGCTTCTTTGCCTTTCTTGCTAGTTATCCTTTACTTTTCCCCGCAATTCTCACTCGTGTTCATCGCTTTTCCCCTTCGTTCTTCGTCAATCCGTGAAGATCGGGACCCCAACCCACATCAGGCGGCGAGGGAGGCGGAGCGACAGAGGAGTGGATAGGGTTCGACCTGCATCCCCGCGTCTAGGTGGCATATATGCCGATCCGCACGAGTTAGATGCAGGCCGCGACATATTTTTTGCAGGCCGAGGCCCAATACCGTATCTGTTCGGCGTAGAAAACATTAGCTAAACCGCATCCGCATATCGACCGCAGACATTGATGTGGGCCGATATACGGGATCTGCTTGAGTTGCTCTAAGGGGTGGTTAGTTGCTCTAAGCGGTTGTTTAAAATTCATGCATGTCAACGATGCGCAGCCGAATCAGCTCATGAGACGCTCGTTTTTCATCGCCACAGCATGGCCCAAGCGAACGCAGGTAATCAAACACGCCGCTGGTGGGCAATTTTTTCTGTGCGGTCTGGATGTTTTCCCTTTGGAGACGAACGGCTTGGATTTGAGGACGCTGGATGGTCAGTCACATCGTCGCCGTCGTGCGGGGATCGGGCAGCGAGTGGTGCAGACTGGAGACCGCGGCCCCCGTTCTATCCACTCTACCTCTTCTCTTCTTTTCTCCCCCCGCCTCCGTACGTACGGGCCTCCGATCCTCTGTCTCCTCTCCATGGCCGCGACCGCTTCCCCCTCCTCCTCACCGCTCCTTCTTCCAGGGCGGAGGTCTGCCTCCAGGGCGTGGCTTCGCGGCAGCGGAAAGGCACCGTTCATCACAGGCAGCAGCAGTAGCAACAGGGCGCTGAGTTGCTCGGAGGCGCCATGCCGCTGCAGCGCTGCCGCTGACGACGGCAGCGTCGTCGTCTGTGGCGGAAGCAGCAGCACCCGGAGGGCCGTGGTTCTCGGGGTGTCGTCGTCTGCGTTTTGCCTGCAGGCGGCGCTCGACGCCTTCGCCGCCGGGCTGCCGCCGGAGGAGAAGCCCAAGCTCTGCGATGACGCCTGCGTGAAGGAGCTCGAGAATGTACGTTCATTCCTGCACTGATTGTCAATTGTCTTCTTGTCAAGTTCCATTTTTTTGTCAATTTTCTTGTCAAGTTCCATGTATTCCAAACTAGGCACTATATGTTTTTTCTTTCTTCTGCATTTTCAGGTGCCTATGGTTACTACCGAATCTGGTCTGCAGTACAAGGATATCGTAGTCGGCCAAGGGCCGAGTCCGCCCATCGGTTTCCAGGTGCTCACCCTCACCGTGCTCCTTTTCTTTCTCCAGAGTTAGTGCAACACACTACACAGTCAGTCAAGAGTCAAGACACTATGCATACGCTTGGCCGCTCTTTAATCACCGTGTTTATATGTAGGTTGCTGCGAATTGCGTCGCCATGGTACCACCTGGGCAGATATTCGACAGGTAAGAGATCTCTCAACGTTTTCATGGGTGGCAGCCTGGTATCTTTGTGCAGCTGTGTACCTGTTCGTTCACAACTTGCAAAGCTCACAGAATTTCGTTCCTCGTCACCTTCTTAACATCTCCTGGTGTGTTGTTGTGCAGCTCACTGGAGAAAGGCCAGCCCTACATATTCCGTGTCGGAGCAGGGCAGGTATCTCTATAATGTTGTTATGCGTAGCATAGCCGCCTGAAAGGTTTACCACTAAAATTGACCCATCCCTACCACAAATTGACACGAATGTACCAGCTATGCTTCACTTTAAAGTCAGCTCAGCTTAATTAGCAATGCATGTGATCCTTGATGATAACCCAGTTTGCCGAATTTACTCTTGTTTATCATCTTGAGTAAGTAACATCTAATTAGCAAACATGGTTTACTAATTATTCTTAATAGCTGTGTGCAATTTGCAACTTCAAATCAAGTACTACCTCCGATCCATAATAAGTGTCGCAGTTTTAAATTAACTCCAGCTCAAAATTGCGACAATTATTTTGGATCAAAAGGAGTACCAGATTTGGCATGGTGTCATATATAAATACACGATACTTCTTCTTTTTGGTAATGTTAGGTCATAAAGGGGCTCGACGAAGGGCTCCTGTCGATGAAAGTTGGGGGATTGCGTCGGTTGTACATACCCGGTCCAGTAAGTACTCTCACCTCATCAAAGCTAGCTCGTTTTGCATAAAAATTCACCTTTTTATCTAATGATCTGGCCATGTTTCTTCATTCTGGGTATCTGGACAGGATTATGATGTATTTTCCGTTTGTGTTGATCATAACAGCTAGCATTTCCTAAGGGCCTTACTTCAGCTCCTGGAAGACCAAGAGTGGCCCCAAGCAGCCCCGTCATATTCGACGTCAGCCTATTGTTCATACCAGGTCTTGATGACGAGTGAAAATAATTGTATAAAAAAAGTTCAAGGAGGAAACTGAAGCCAGTGAATTACTGTTTTTTGAACTACCATGTATGTAGAGTGACAATTGTTTCCGGCAGTAAATTATTGTAAGCACGATTGTGTCAAGTACATAGCAACATTGGTGGTGAATGGAATGGGAAGCCTCAGTGATATAAGGATATAGGCTAATTCTTTTATACCCAGTGTTTTATAGGGAGATTTAGGGTATTTCAGTGAAGTGTTTCAATACAATCGTCCAGAATCACTCAGCAAAAAGAGGTCCTTCGCGGCCCCACACCCTTGTTTAAAAAAAAGAATCACTCAGCAAAAAAAGAACATGGAGCATTCAATAGGCAACCGTTTTAATCCAGGAGCAGAAGTAAACAACACTGAAAGGCAGTAGTCATAGTGAAGCCATCTTCACAGATGAAAGGCAAAAAAAAGACATGGAATGGAAATATGGGTCTCATCAGAGCCTGGAGTTTACCCTTTTTCCAAATAAAAAATGTTGCACTTTTCCGATATCTATATGTGATTAATCTGACACCACCAAAATAGACAGCCTAGATGTTCTCTTTCTCCCAATTTATTCTAAAACTCCAAAGACCTTGACAACTTCAATCTCACAACTTATTCAAAATCCAATAGATGTGTCGCAATTCCCTACCGTGCAGGCAAAACCTATTGAAAAAATGGCTTCTATACCATTGACAAACTCGTCAATGGCTCATTTGCCATCGAATAAAGCTACAGTACTCATATACCAAATACAAACGGATTTTAGTGCTTATATGCCATCGGCCATTAGAACCAGGTTAACTCATCGTTTTTATAGGCCAAAATGACTGGTTTGCCCTCAATGATAAATAAGCAACATAGCGAAAATTTAACAGCATTTTACCTCTATTTTCAGCATTTTAACTAAACAACAATGCACATATAACAATATCAGCATATTTATATTTCAACTACAGAATAATACTCATCAAAGTTCACATCATTTAGGAATCACTCAACAAACACCATTTCAGTCATGCATAGACTAAGTTAACATCCCTACCAAAAGATCAAAACCCGAGAGTTGGCTGTTCATATAAGCATGAAAAAAATAGACATGAAGGATTCCAATATGTAAATAATATGTGAAATGACAGAGACTATCACAGTTTCAACTTCTTTTTGCTTCGAGTCGCCATTGCTTGACTATTAGGCACAACTCTCTTCTTGCTTCGAGTGCTCATTACAGGGCTGTCGGACGTCTTCTTGCTTCGTGTGCCCATTGCAGGGCTGTCTGTGCAATAGATATGGCCTTTGATCTACATAAAAATTTAATATCACATACTATGATAATCCTCGATGATGAACTTCGTCGACAGGTGGACGCGCGCGCAAGCCGAGATGCTCACGTCACCGCCGCGCGTCGTTCAGGAGGAGGAGCGCTACCGCCAGCACGACATGGAGATCGTCGCCTCCTCATCGCCGAGCGGGACGAGCGCACCCACCTCGAGTGGGCGGACCGCTTCCCGGAGGACGTCGCCGCCGAGGTGGAGTTCTATGCTGACAAGGCGGCGAGGCAGGAAGAGAAGAAGAGAGACAGGGCGGCGAGGCGCGCCTTTATCGACGCCTAGAACGAAGGTCCGACGAACATCGCGGACGACGACCCCCGTTGGGCCGACATGTTTTCGTCGACCCCGGTGTCGAATACGACGACGGACTCGTCGGACTTCGACTTTTAAATTAGTTTAGTTTAGTATGAGCTAGTTTTAATTTCAGCTCTATGTAAAATATTTTATTTTCCGCACTATGTATGAACTATGTTTTGATTTCTGTTTTTATTAGTATTTTTAGTTCAATTTTATCTTCATTTCGTCTTTTATGTGCAAAACTTGTTTGTTGCGTGTTAAAATAGCGCGCCTGGTAGGGGTGCTTTTGCAGCGCCGCGCGTGAGCTGCAAAATAGCGCATCCGCTAGAGGTGTCACCGCCGCGCGCGATTTTCTCATGCAGCGCACTGCAAAAAAAAAGGCCTCTGCCGGAGATTCTCTTAGAAGGAGTAATTATCACAAATTCATAACTATTTTTTCATGCAAAACGATCCCGCGCCGTGCGTCGGTAGCTCCGCGAGACATTCTTCTCTTCCCCTCGCGCCGTTCTTTGGCAAATCAGCCAAATCTAATACTTCTGCAAGACTTCAGATTGACTTACAAATTGTATCGCCAAATATTCTAGCAGTACGGTTAGGCGTGATATGCCGGTACCACGCCTAACTCTATCGCGTACAATGTTATCGTCACCTCCTGACATCACCAGCTACCGTCTGAGCGTTTGGCGATAAAAAGGGGACAAATTATATTAATTTTTTTTAAAGTTCATTTCGGTATAAAGTTTCGCAAAAGGGTTAGAGTTGTCAAAATTTCTTTCTCCCCGTCCTCCTCCTGTCTTTTTTTCTCCTAGCCATGAGTCTGATTTTCTCTCCCCCTCGATAGCCATGTGCTTCCACCCCTCCTTCTCCTCCTTCCTCCTCCTCTCTTGAAACTTGAAAGCTCATAGCCATGGATGGCTACAGGGATCCAAATCTAGATTGACTTTCAAACCAAGCTCAGAATGGTGTAGTGCAAATGGGGAAGTATGGGTCGCTCGATGTGAATTCAATAGCTCAAGTGAGTCGGATTCATCGGCGACGATCCTGAAATACCGAGATCATTCCTCAACACAACGTTACATTTTACGTGGCTTTGTCGATGTTTAAAACGTGCGTTTAACCGTAACAAACTCGTATGAGTTTTGTTGCGAAAGCACATCCGGGATGCTGTAAGATTTCTAAGATTTTTGTTACAAGTTTGTGTTTTTCTCGGATTTTTTGTCGTTGTATATGTGGTATTAAAATGATGCAACCACCTGTTTTTTTGTTGCGTCTATTCTGGTAAGTGTTCTGAGTCTATTTTGTATGGTTTTGTAACATCTTCCTGCAAAATTTTGCTGCATAACTACTTTTTGTTGTATTACCATTTTCAAAATTATGAAAAACATTTTTACACAGTTGTGACATAATTATTGCAGTGCCACCTTTTACTTATTTGAGACACTATAAAACTTTTTGCAATTATTTTTAACATCTTCTAAAAAATTGCTATGACGATTTGCTGTAAATAGTTTTTTTTTTTGCTAAGGGTGTGGGGATTTTGTTGCGAAAGATTAACAAACCAGATCCGCCTTAGATATGGTCGACGGGATGGTAGGGGAGACGACCGATTTCGGCCTACCGATGGCATGACCGACGGCTAGCATCGTCCTTTTGTCATGTAGTCAGTTTGGCACAGTTTTTTACAACCTGTACCCACATGTTAGGCGCTGCCTGTTCAGTTACAACCTGCAAAACTCACAGAATTTTGTTCCTCCTCATCTTCTTTAAGTTGTCCTAGTGTGTTGTGCAGCTCACAGGAGAAAAGTCCTGCCCTACGTCCTACAAGAAATTTACTCATCCTACAAGTAATTGACCTGCGTGTACCGGCCATGGTTCACTTCACGGTGAGCTCAGCTTAAACAGCAATGTATATGATCCTCGTTCATAATCCAGTTTACCGAATTTAACTCGTGTTTATTATCTTTAGTGAGTAATATTTAGCTAGGAAACATGGTTTACAAAATATTTTGAATTACCTGTATGCAATTTACAATTTCAAATCTACCAGACTTAGCATGGTTTCATATGTTCATACTTCAATCTCGAAAAAAATATGTTCATACTTGATACTTATGTTTACTAAATGTTAGGTCATAAAGGGGCTCGACGAAGGGCTCCTGTCGTAAACCAATGCAAATACTGTAATATATAACAATGGGAACCAAGACAAAAACTGGCTCTTTTTGCATGACAACTTCACCCTTTTCTCCAATTATCTGACCTTGTTTCTTCAGTCTGGGTATCTGGACAGGATTATGATGTGTTAGCAGTAGCATTTCCTAAGGTCCTTACTTCAGCTCCTGGTCATTTTCGACGTCAACCTATTGTTCATAGCATGTATTGATGATGAGCGAAAAGAATCGTATAACAAAAAATCAAGGAGGAAAATGAAGCCAGTGAATTACTATGACTACCATGTATTTTGCTACCATGATTAAAGCGTTCTGCCTTAGTAAAGAAATAGCTCCACAACATTTATGAAATATGCTCATACTCTCTAGGCATGAGTCTCCTACTTAAATACGAGATCAAAGAAATCTTATAATCCTGAAAACGTTACAGACACATGACCTACCAGCGATTAACATACATCAAAATGCATCAACAAACGACGACCTATGCGTAAAATCTTATACCGACTTATTTTACTGCTGCTACTTAATCTTCCCTCTTATATGAAATGCATCTTCAAGGCGCCGTTGCTTAGCGGTACTGCGACAAATCCCTTCATAGTAGACCTTCATAGTATGCTTAACTAGACCGAGATTAATCTGCAGGGCGTGGGCGGTAACCGGACTAGAGCATGTCCCTCAGTATGCGAATAGCCGCGGCATGCTTCTCCTGCAGTCAGGAACGAGCCACACATTCATTGAGTACGTGATTGCTGCATGAACTGATGGATTGAGTACGTGATTGATTCAGAGCATATATTCAACAGACGGATCACCTGGTCACGAGCTCTGTCCCGGAGGCCGCTGCACACTGGTCGTCCGCGCTCGTCGTAGAGTATCATCCCGCTGAACCTGGGGAGCTGGCACTTGACGCCCATCAGCACCCTCCTCTGCCATATAGGCCGCGCCGGCGTGCCGGCCCTCTCCAGAACACCTGAAGCCGAAGGCCTCGGCGTCGGCGCCACCGCCTCGTCGACCTTCAACGCTCCAACCCCCAAGGGGAGTCCATAGTCGTCAGAGACACCGCCACCCATCATCATCATCACATCGTCGTCATGGCGTCGGCGCAAGGCCGGGCGCCGGCGGCCGACGTAGACCTTGTCCTTCCACAGAGCTACGGACAGGCAGAGCCCCATGGGAGCAGTGTGTGCGGAGCTGTAGCCGGTAGGCAGCAATGGATCAAGATGCAGATGTATACAGCTTGTAGGGCAGTGGGGGCTTCTTATGCGAGTGTGGCCATGAACCAGGCGCCATCGGCGCGCCCACCGGCAACCCGTGAGCACGCGCGCCGCTTGTGCCGTGTAATGCTGCTTATTTACGTTTCACCGTTGTTCTGGTGAGGCTGATGCGTGACCGCACCGCTGTCTCCGTGTGAAGCATTCCTACTCCGGCGGTACAGCCCCAGACTGAACTCAACTGAATTGGGAGCAACGTTCTCAAGGAGTTCGTCAGATGGTGAACTAGGGACCATGATAATGGGTGAGGTAGCCGGTTCCTGCAGGTGGCTCATTCTTGTGGTGGACTGATGTGATGGCAGAAGCATTGCTTGGTGTCTTATTTTTGGCTAATTAGTTGAGCTCCCACCAACGCAGGCATCTGACAGTACATCCTTTTTCTTCTTCTCTATTTCTGTATGTTGGCTCTATTTGGCAGCCAAGTGTTTCTAAAACCAAACTATTCGAAAACGGTAGTATCTGTGCCTAGATTAGATAAAAGAGATTATCGACCACCTTAAGCTCAAAAATAATTCTATGCCCTAGACAACACATTTTTTTTGTAAACTTAAAAATTAGTGCAGTTTCATAAATATTGAAGTATATAAAACTACCGGTTTTGGTAAAGACAAACACTTCAAAGTATTTAAAACCATAATATTTTCAGAAATCACAATTTCTTAGAATATTTTAAATATACTTTGCTCCCTAATTCGCCCTAAGATTTTACACGTTCCGTTAAAAAAAACAAATGCACAGTTCAGAAAGATTTATCAGGAATACACACCTGTAATAATCAACTAAAATAAAATGGTTCAATGAAAGTTTGAAACTACAGAATGTTGGTCATCCGTTTGCTCCCACTAATGGGAATTTTTTAAATATACTTTGTGTCGCACATGTGGAACAGGGGGTTCCCATGGACACGCCACGCGTGGGCTGCAATGAGCATTGAGTTTTTTTTTTTTGAGACAGTGCAATGAGCATTGAGTACCCTGTCAGAGATCAGACCATCTTGAGTCTTAAGCCAGAGAGGGAGCCCAGATCAGATCTGGTCTCCGGCCCTTTTCCTCCTCTGGCTTGAGACATCCATTATAGCCCGAAAACACACGCCACAATTAGGAGTAGGGAATTGAAACTGGGTAAACTGCTTGAGTGCTTTACTTTCCGCATTCTTCTCGCTCGTCAAGATCCTCCTATGCCAAATCTCTAAAAGGGGGTGTGTCCTCGGACCCGACACTTTGCTCCCAAATTCACCCTAAGATTTTACACATTCCGTTTAGGAAAATGAATGCACATTTTCAGAAAGATTTATGCAAGAATACACACCTATAATCAACTAAAATAAAACGGTTCAGTGAAAGTTGGAAATCTACATAATGCTGGTAATCTTTTAGCTCCCACTAATGGGAATATATATGTCCAAAGCAACAACAAAAAAAGTATCCTTCACCCAGTACTATTGAGAACACACATTACTTCCGTTGATCCTTAAACTCATTATTAGTTTATTACAAAAGGTGCCGATAAATCTCAAACTTACACAGCAAATATCTTAGAAAGCCAGTTTTCCAAATAAAGTGCAACAAGGGGCCATCGGATGGTGGGATCAAATCGTCAAAGATGGCTCATTCAACACCTGGAGGTAAAAGTTTCTTCTGCGGCCCACAAAGCCACAACTGGTGTCAACCAAGGATTTCAACCCTGTTTTGCCTTCAGAGATCCGAACGTTCCAGCGGAACAAAGTGATGAATATGAGAATTCTCGTGGACACCATGGGTGTACCGTAGCAACATAGGCTAGCACTGTAATCCGGAACCCGTTAGCCTTGGCATGCACCACTCATGATTCTGTGCAGTTCAGTGCTTGAGCTTTTATAATGCTAAAGAAAAAAAATAAACCGACAGAAGTATCGAAGCAAGGGAAAATTAGCACTGAACCTCACACAGAATCAGGGCAGCAACCATAAACAGTAATGACAACTCGCCACCCGGTATTAAGAAAGGTAATGGTAACACCTAACTGCGGAAATCAGGGGGTACAGTTTCTTCTGTAAAGTACTCTTTTCTCACAGTCTCAGCATCACAAAATCTCACCTTGTATGAAGGAAAAAAACGAAAGTGGAAAGTATTAGATGTAAAATCATTTGATGAAATATGTTGAGAGAAGCAGTACTGACCAGGGAGGCATATTGTTTCAAGAGAGGTTTAACAAGCTGCCACATTGGCTGAAACACAAATGGTGCGTCCACGAAAAGAACTTGGCCAAGCCGCTTTGGATAGTAATAGTAGAATACATCAATCTGGAAATCGTATGAAATCAACATTGATTTACCAAATTAGGGAACAGTAGTTGCATGTGCAAGTACATAAAAGTGCATCAGCTAGTAAATATGCTTCGCAATCTTGGGAGTGAGTTTAGAGTGTTTAGACCCCATAGAACAAATTTGACATGGGCTCACTAGACAGCACAATAATGTTAATTTACTTCTTATTTCTATTCTTATTTAAAATGGTGAACCTCAACATGCCTTTGCACGTGGAAAATTTTCTGTTCGGGCATATGTAGAAACCAACTTCCATTTTCTGTTCGATAGATCTAGTGAAAGGTGTATGCATAATTCTTGAACAGTATGTCACTCTCATCAAGAATGCTTTTATAATGTCTTATAGCTGCCAACAGAATTAGGGGAAACAATAACTTCAGCTCAGAAAATTACTGAACTTACCAAAAACTTTAAGAATTGGAGATCACCATTTTCTACACGGAAGCCTCGAAGATCGAAAATTCCAAGTATATTATCTGTTCCCATGGGAAGTTCATTTAAAGCCTTTTCGACCAAGAAGGCGCATAGCTTCTCATTTTCAACTGGATCTTGTTTCTGCAATAGCAATACTGTATACCCATCACTGACATAACTCGGAACAAAAGGCATCTAATCACACAAAAACATCATCATGATAAATTATAGAATAAAATAGGGCCAATAGGTCTGCCGTTTTAGTTTGTAGTCAACAATTTAAATATATATTTTTTATAAAAAAACTGGACTGATAGTTTATCAGAAGTCACGACATAATCATGTATCTTACTAACACTTTGCACAGGCTTGTGATTTCATTCAGGTGAAGGAACATCAGTTTGTTCAAAATATGTCTTAATTTCAGAACATGAGAAACTTACAGAAGGAAAATGTTTGGCTGCCACTACTACTAGCACAGGTCTGTCATAGATGTCAAAAGAAGAATGCACATATGCCTTGCCAGTTTGATACAACCCTTTGACTGATTCTTCCGATAATTCGGACACACGAAAATCCTGACGCCATTTCTAGTGCAGATGAAAGGAAAGGTACACAATTGGAAAAATAATTCTTCACCGTCAATAATTTGATGAGCAGAATGTTAGGTCCTCCATGAAAATACAAAACAGAAGGCTCGACAAAAAGCACAACATCTATAAAAAAAATCCTTACATTGGAACAGATCCGGCTCATGTAATAAACTAATAATGGATAAGAAGCCCCGTACCACAAACTGAGAGAGAGCATGGGACGAAAATAAATTGGACATAGTACCAGAAGAGTGATCCACTTAGCATATGCAAGTTTAGAACGAAGAATAAGAAGAATAGTTTCACTGTTTCAAAGTCTACCATCAGCAAATAGACAATCATCAAAAACAACTTGTCCAAAATATAAATTGTATATCTTGCTTGGGAAAATCTGGCTCGGTTGTCCTGTTTCTTCAGTTGAGACTTGAGTCTGTTGCAAGTTTATCTTATGTTGCTTATCACGATAATTTTGGTTGCAGGCGTAGTTTGAGAGAGTGAGAGCCTATGAAAAATAGTCAGGCTTCACCATACATATAAAAACATAGGAAAGTGGTGAGCAATAGGATCATACAATTCTGAATTCTCTATAGACGCATGCTATGCTATATGATGAGGATTCTTTGTGAAAACCGGAAAGGAAGGGGCTACTACTTGTCAGGTGAACACAGTTGTAGGATACAATGGCCTTGGTCAACTTGGAGACGGCCTCATCAACGGCGAATTTCCTGTCCTTTAAGAACCAGAGGATCATCTCGTCATCATCCCTCCCGCTTCTGCCCGTCGGGAGGCCTGGATGCTCCCTTTCCAGCCTCTCTTTAACCTCCACGACGAGCTACGCACATGGAACAACCAGTAAGAGGAGAGATGATGTAAGTCCTAGCCTACAGACGCTAGTTTTTCTGACGAATCGGTGCCAATCGGCAGCAAGAGTGGAGGAAAAATTTCCAATCGGGAGTTGAATGCGTGGTACGGGCTTGCTGACCTTGGAGGTGGAGGCGCCACCGGGAGCGGCGCTGCAGCAACGCACTGCCCTCCTGGCGAGTCCCCGCGGATGCGGAGTCGGAGGAGCCCTGACAATGGAGCGGAAAGAGCAGGTGGCCGCCATCGCCTGTCGTCTCGTCTCCACTTGGGATTTTCGATTTGCGGCTGCAGTGCTAATTGAAGAGTGAGACGCCGACGCCGGATCGGGGGGCGACGGGTCCACGGTGGTGGTTGCGAGGCTTTCGCCGGATAGGGTCTCGGGTCTCCACGGGGTCACTGGCAGCTAATTATTTTTCTATTCTCAATAAAATGGATATTCAGCAATCAGCACACAAAAAAATATGCACATTGCTAAGAAGTGAGCATAAATCATCATAACAAGAAGTCTGGCTTGTTCGCTTACAATAAAAGTTTATATCTAGCTCCGCTGGTAAGTGTTACATAAAAATTACTCACTAGTAAACTTACACAGATTTTCTATTATTAAGCATGTATCATTTTGTATCTGAAGAACCACGAGAGGCGCTAAAAAGTTGCCAGCAACCAAAAGTGACCACAACAGAGGCCCCATATTAAAACAAAAAAACAAAACAGAAGAATCACATGAGGTTGTGAAATATGCATCATCTTTCTTTGGCAACATGCCTCCTGACCAGAGAAGAACCGTATGAGCTGGTAACATTGTTTTCTCAGCAAACATCTAAGTGCATAACTTGAGCAGCCTTGACCCTATGTATATAGGCTATTGAACGATGACGAATCTACACCAGGGTAACACCCAAAAAGCAAATAATATTTTAATATCTATCTAGTACTATCTTCAAGAATATGGTCTCCAGAATTCACTCCTTCTGTTCGGAAACCACCAGAAAAAAATCCCAAATCCAGCGGCCATCACATTCAAGGTTTCCCGTCAATTGCCGATGCTCTCCGACCACCCGCCAAGCCACTGGTTCGGGGCAGATATGGTCCGTTTCATCTTCAGGTGGGGTGGTGGTGCAGCACCAGCAGCAGCCTGCTGTTGCAGCTGCCGCTGCTGGGCTTGCACTTGCAGAGGGTGCAGCAGTGGCTGCTGGTGGCGAGGGTGCATTTGCATCTGGTGCAGCGGCTGCATTGCTGACTGACCCTGGATGTGGAACATCGGCTGGTTCCCTGCGAACGAGTGTGGCGGGGGTGCGCCCATGAAGTTCATCATCCCTCCGACGTTGTTGCCCATCTGGCCCGTCGCCATCTTCAGGCGTTGGAGCTCCGATTTCAGGGCGTCATTCAGAGCTGCGAAAAGAGTAATAGAAAGGAAATTTTGAACCGTGTTTTTGTTGTTAGATGAGCTTTTTGATTTAGCTTGATTCCGTTGCAATGAATAATCAAGAGAATGGTGGAATTACAACCAAGGAAGCTAAAAGAAAAACAAAATAATTTAAATGTGCCGTTCTATTACATTTTGCTGTAAATTTATGATGGTGAAATACAGTAAAACAGTGAGTGGAACAGAGTCAAAGAGTTTACCATCTTGCAAGTGGACCTGTTGCTCCACGTTCTGCAGGCGCATCTTCAGTTCACTATTCTCGGTCGAGAGCCCAGCAGTGTCCCTCTGTTTTTTGTTCCAAACGGATGAAGGAACAATATCAACGCAAAATAAGCATATTGCAAGTAAATAAACAAGAACGACCGCAGCCATGAACTACAAACTAAGGTATTGGAGCTACACAACTAATATGAACTGCAAGCTAGTTCAGTTGATCTGTTTTGTTCTCTTTGTTGTCCGCAGGGAGAGCAGTTAATAATAGTATTACCCATCCATAATTTTAAATAGATTGATTTAGCCTTTACAATGGTGACTGAGGTGCAAGATCACCAGTAGCAACAGAGTTGCTAAAGCTATCTAACACAAACAATGAAATAATAATATGCCATGCCACTGTTTACCTGTTGAAAGTAACTGAATGACTTGCTTAGATAACAAAAGACAGAACTGTTACTACATGTTCAAAATTACATGCAATCTCCATGAGGGCAGATGCAAGAGCCACAGCCAAGAACCAATGGATTAGAGTATTCTTGTATTACTTATATCGGGTTGTCCAGTCAAATGTTACGAGGAGCAATCCTTACGTGTAGCATTGCCAGCTGGGTTGACAATGTTGTAGCTTCTGCGTGCAGCGTTTGCACCTTCCGCTCAAGCTCAGAAATATACCGCATCTTCCTTTCTTTCGATCTTGCCGCTGATTGTCTGTTGGCCCAAATCCTACATGATTTATGAGCTTGATGCATTGATGTTAGTTTATTGGAAAAGAAGTAAATATAGATAATTAGGCACTTCTCGGACAAAATAAAGTTGGTACTTTGCAAAGAACAAAAACCAAACCTTTTTGACTTGTTAAATCCATACTTCACAAAGAATGCTTTACGAACTTTAATCCCTTCATACAGTTATTTGTACTGTTCTACACATTTTATTTTGTGTTGCTACATTTCAGGCTCGATTTTATTCTTTGTTTCGTCCATATAACAGCTGTAACTATTTTATACAAGATGGTAATGAAATAGCATGTGGATGAAAAATCAAATTCAGATGAGAGCAATGAGTAATCATACACAGACAAATATCAGAACAATAGACCAAACCTCTTTGCCTTCTTTGGGTCGATAAGCGCCAATTCAGCGAGCTTTGCATTCGACATTGCCTTCTTGGCCTCCGCCATCGACATCCCCTCCACCGCCGGCGTCCCGAGCAGCTGCTCTGCGTCGAAAGAGCTCGAGCTCGACGCGTCCATGGAATGGCTGTGGTGATGGCGCGGCCTCGGCCCCGCACCGCCTCCCGCGGAGGCGCATGACGACTCCGTCTCTGACGCCTCGCGTAGCTGCGCGTTCAGCTTCTCGGTGTCGAGGAACATCGAGAAGAGCTCCTCCTCGTTCTCGTCCGACAGCGACGACCCGTCACCGGCGCCGGGGACGCCGAGGTCGAGGTCGTCCGGGAGGCCGATGATCTCGGAGTGCGCGCGGCGGTGGCCGAGGTTGCGCGAAGGGGAGTCCGGCATGTGGCTGCTGTCGCTCTCCGGAGGCGCCGCCTGCAACGGCGACAGCGACAGCGCCGCCCCGTCGCGGGAGGGTTTGGGCGGCAAGACATTGCCGTTGCCGCCGCCGCCGCCTGGAACCGGAGACCTGTCCATCTTCAGGCTCCAGTAGTCTTCTCCGTAAAGATTACGCGCTTACGCAATTTCTTGGTCGAATGTTCTTCTTGGATTAAAGGGTTGAGAGAAATGCGGTCAAGAATCGTGGGGAAGCAAAGCGAGTTTCCCAAGAAAAACAAGATCTATAAAGAACCTGTAAAAGTCGAAACATTTTTGTGGAATCACGCGGGGGAGAACAACAACCTTATCAATTCAAACGAAAAGAGAAGGAAATAATTCCGTACTCTCTTTCGGCCTATCGTTCTGTTCATTGATTTGGAGATTCGTGTGCGTCTATTTTTCGGATGACAGAACCAGTGGATAGAATGGAGCCCGGAAAATCATACAGGGATTCTATTTATACGCGGATAAAAACAGGGGATATTATAACGTTTTCTTGGGGAAGAAATTTTAACGTTTACCCCGTGGAGATTGGAGCACTGGAAAAGAGTGGGACGATGGAGGAAAAATTAAATTTTACTTGCAGATAGTATAACTGTATAAGGACATTATAATATTTTTGAAGTAATATGAGGGTACCGTGATTTCTAAAAAAATGAAGTATTAAATATTTTGAGATGTTTGGATCCAATGAATAATGTGGTTTCAAAACTGGATTATTCCATCAATACTTCAAAAAAAATTGTCGTTTTGAAAACTTTGGTATTGACCTCTTTTTCCAAAAAAAAAATTAATACTTTGGTTTAAAGAAAACTGAGCTTCCTTATTGAAAGAGGTGTTTGGTTGCGAGCTCTAGTGATCGCTCGAGGCCGGGAGTTAAAACTAATTATCGAAGTTTATCTTTCCGTATGGATATAAGTCTATCTTCATATTTTGTACTTCATACGCGTTTAGGAGGAGTAATGGATGATATAAAAAAAAAGTCATGTCAAAGGGCAATGCATAAACATTTACCATTTTTTATCTATGCATTTTTGGAAAGGATTAAGTTATTATATGAACAAAACATGATAATAACTACAAAATAAAATGCAAAGCTAGAAATTCCAAATAAAAGTGCTAAATATAGAGATGGTTATTTACTTTGATAGAGATAACATTATTTTTTTTCATCAAGTTCATGCTAGGTTACTAAGTAGTCTTTGAAAGTGGGGAGATGCCTCTAAATTTAGCCATGGGCTAGAACGGCCCACATTGATTTTTTAATTCGTGCACTCAAAATAGACTTTAATATAACTTATTGCAAATAAGTCATCTTTTAACGTTGCAGAGCTCCCAAATATTAATATTTTTAATCAAAACTTCCATGGACATGTTTGTATTTATACACCTGGTTTTTTTAAGCTTCAAAACTTAGAAGATGTGATTTTCGTATGTTTGAGTAATGGATCATATGGACCATGATAGGGTTAGTATGCTTCATGTACATCGTCGGTTAATAACACAGTGTAGGCACGCATGCAACACAGTTAGGCTTAAGGATGGCGACGGGTACGGGTATCACCGGGGGGCTCTCTACCGTGCCCGCCCCGATCCCCGCTAGTACCCGTCCCCGCCATACCCGCCAAGCTTCGCGGGGGGGGAAACAGTCCCCATGCCCGAAACAAACGGGTACCCGACCCCCATGGATACTCCATGGATACTCTAGAGCAGCGGAAGAGAGGAAGACTGGGGCGGTGGTCTCTGGACAAACGCCGCTCGTCTCGCACCCGCGCCTGGAACGCCGCATCCTGGAACTCCGACGTCGGCGAGCTAGGTCATGGCGGCGACCATAGCCGAGAAGAGGTGGTGCTGGGTGGAGAGGACTTCTTTGGTAGCTTGCGGGAGCACCTGTGCACGGCGGCGCTCGAGAAGGTGAGAAACAGGAAGAAGACGGTGGTTGCTCGCACGCGGAGACCCTGCGCACGGCGGCGCTCGACGAACTGGGTGTTGTTGGGAGTTGAGAAAGAGGAGAGAGCAGAAGAGATGGAGGCGAGCGAGCTGGGAGGCTGGAGGCGGCGGCGCGTCGCATTAAGCGCAGGGGAAACGATCTGTCGTGTGCGTCCGTGTGCTAGAGTTTAGGTCAGGTAGGTGGGCCTTGGGCCTTTGCGTTAGTTTTAAGGTGAATAAATATCGTCCTGGCCCACATGTCAGTAGTTAGCGGCTATCCATGGAGTATCCACGGGGCGATTTTGGCCCCCATCCCCGCCCCATTAAGCTATCGGGTACCCGCTAGGCTCTCCCCGTGGGGGCAATTTACCCCCCGTACCCGGTTCTTAGCGGGTATATACCCGCGGGTACCCGTCCCCACGGGGAAAACTGCCATCTTGAGTTAGGCTCGAGCCTGTAGAGGCCTAGTGTCAGTCTTTCTGGGTGACATGGCCAGTAATGGGAACCCTAGCCAAGTCATCCCCTCGCTAGCTCCTCTCCCCTACCCCTACACGGAGGAAGGACGTGGCCTGATATCTCATCATATAAACAATGTGATCAGCTGGCGCGTGGCTAGGCGGCTTCTTGGCGAGATCTTGATCTTAGAGGTTTGATATGATTGTTGGAAATATGCCCTACAAGGACTTATATAATGATGATATTTCACAATAGGATCCCACCAATATCCCACTTCTAATTCATTTGTGAATTTCTAGTTCAAATTTTGATCCAAAATTTTGAACTAAAAATTCTCAAATGAACTAGAATTGGGATATTGGTGGGATCCCACTTGACACCTTAATTCATAAGTTATTATATTGTGTTAAACATCATCGTATACGTTATTCGGTTATAGAACTATATATTGTATGGTGCTTGTTCTAATAATCTCTAGTCCATAAGGTTAAGTGGACACATATCTTTGACTAGTATATGTCTCGGCCGATGACTTGGTTTCACAAGTCACGAGCATGGTGGTAACAATCTGATAGTACTGATTCTGGTAAATAAGTTTACCGAGTCGAGCCACTTTGAGACAAAATGAGCATGTTGTCGGTTGGTAGTCTCAAGTACAATATATACATGTCTTGTTCTATACTCCTATAATGTCATGTCTTCAGTTGTGATATTCACGCATGACCCGATTTTTTCTTAAAACAACGTAACATACTTGTCTTTTTATTAATTAAGAAGACAGTTGTCCGTTAACCCGAAGTCAGCCTAAAACTGGAACAAGCATCCTCGCCAACCGTCATGGATCGACTAGATTACGATTTATCAAATTCTACTATGTAACTAGGTAGTTACACCGGTACATTTCGAGGTACATATCGGTTTAATCGCGAAGCAAGATATGTGGCGTGGTCGACCTAGATGGAATTTGCCCCTCCACTTGCAGATATGTTATTTGGGTCATCTCGAGTGATTCGATTCCGAAAGCATGGTTATGCAATCTGGATAAGAGTTAACCTAAATTATAACAAAACTGCTATAAGTGTCTCCTTATTGGCAAGTAAAAGACCTCTAGTTGAAAAAATGGTTTATTATGACCCTAAACTATAATTACGGTTCTAATTCAAAATCACTTTTGAAATGAGGTATTTCCTAAAAGTTAAAAATAGGATCACTAACTTAAGAGGATATGTGGATTATGACACAAAATTAAAATAAGGGTTCTCATTCGAAATCGATATTCGTAATATTTATTTATCGAGCATGTAGTTATTGTGAGATGAAGTAGACTTATCCATGTGCCTACACTAAAGAAATATTTAGTTAATTCATGGGGTAGGATTTTTGAGTTGATGACTTGTGAACTATTACTATTACACAACTTGTACGTGAACACGTATCGTACTTCTATAGAAGACAGAATGTAATTTACAAGAAAACCGGCTACAGAACGCGGAAGCAATAGAACTACTCTCTCTCGCTGATAGTAACTCCTACTCCTCCCCTCTCAGTCAAAAAACAGACCGTCTAGTTCATCTAAGATGCACTCCGAGAGCCGAGGGGGCTGGCATTGCCTACTGACGTTGTTAAAACACCACGCGTTTGAAAGTGCATGGTTGCCCCCATGCGTGGTTTTGGTAATTAATGACAATCCTTATGGACTAATGTTTACATTGAGATATTCTTATAGATCTTGTCCATGGGAAATTATAGGAGTTCATGTGTTGGACTCTTCAAGATGACATAATGACCAATGCTCTATTCAAGGGTTTATATGAAGATAGATGGGATGATACGAGAATGATCAAGATGTTGATCAACACACAAAGCTACAAGATGTACCAAGTGGATCATGTATCTCTTGGGATGGTAAGCTCTTGTCCATATAGCTTTGTGTACTAACCCAAGTGTGTGTGTGGTATCTATATGTTGGGCTAGGTATCTTCCCATGGGCTTGCAACAAGAAGAACATCTCATAGAGCTCATGGACGATGATGTCATGCGGTGTTCGTCATCAAGGTTAAGACGTGCAAGACCAAGAGAAGCATTTCGGAGATATCTTATGCTCGAAGCTTGGAGGTCGGAATGAAGACGAAGCTAATGGAGCTTGGAGATTGACATGAAGACGAAGCTAAGCGAGGCTCTCCCATAATGGCGTATGGGGGAGTATTTGGAGAAGTCTTCATCAAGCATGTGCTAGCAAGCGCAATCAAGAAAGGTGGTCCACTTGGAGAGACCAAGATCGTCATCATCTAGCTCAAGTGGAATGCTCAAGACAAAGGTATGATCTTGATAGGGCTATAGGATAGATAGGCGTACTATCAAGAGGGGCTCTCGAGTGAGTAACTTGATCGCATCTTTGTGGAGAGCTCAAACCTTTGCATGCTTGGCATATCATTTTTCTTGGTTCTTATTTGGCTTTTCTCCGTGTTGGGTTTTGGTGCTTGTCGTGATCTTCATGACAAGACCAAGTCATTTGAAAATGATTTTACTTTGGAAAACTTGTTGCCTTTTATCCATGTGAGGATTTAGAGCTTGGTTTATCTCCATACTAAGCTCTAGTTCATCAAAAACAGATTTCGTATGAATATCTTGTTGTGTTTTTGATGAAGGAGGTTTTACCGGTTTGCATTGTTTAGGAAAGTTCAACCTTTCCCCATTTGGTTTTATCCTCACATGATGTACTGTGATGTTTCTATGCACATTCAAGTAGAGCTCGTTGTAACGATTCCAATGAGCCAAAAATCATCGAAAACGGAGTCCGGATGGAAAAGATATTGACGTTTTCGTTTACCAGTTTCTGCAGTTTCTGGACACTGCGGTAGTACCGCGATTTCAGGCAGTACTACCGCCCATTCCAGAAGGTTTCGCGTTTTCTGAGTGCACAAAATGCCCAGGCAGTAGTACCGGGTTTTGGGGGGCGGTAGTACCGACCCTGCGGAGAAAAACTGCATAACGGTTGGATTTTGGAGGCCCTATTTAAGGGGGTCTTCTTCCCCATTGAATCTAAGCTCTTGAGCACGTTTTTCTCCTCCATTGTTGACCTTCTTGAGCTTGCCTATCTCTCAATCCCTCCATTGAATCTTCCATATTCTTGAGGGAAAAGTGAGAGGAGATCTAGATCTACAATCCCACCAATCCATATCTCCTCTAAGTGAGGGGAACCTAGTGGATCTAGATCTTGGAGTTCCTTTGTGGTTCTTCTCCTTTGCTCTTCCTCTCCTCTCCCCCCATAAGCATTAGTTGCTTTTGGTGGGATTTGAGAGTGAAGGATTTGACTCCTTTGTGGATTCCTTGTTCTTCCTCTCTTCTCCCCCCATAAGCATTAGTTGCTTTTGGTGGGATTTGAGAGTGAAGGATATTGAGCACTTGTGCTCTTGCCTTTTGCATTTGGTGCATCGGTGTGCTCTCCACGAGGATTCGTGGAAGTTGAAAGTTTGTGAGCTTGTTAATCTTGGGTCCTTGGACCCTAGACGCCTTTGTGGTGGTTGGACCCTTGTGTGGTCACTTGAAGCCGTTCGGGAGCCCCCAATCCCATTGTGGGTTGTGCCCCGGATTGTTGTTGGAGGCCGTTCGGGAGCCCCCAATCCCATTGTGGGTTGTGCCCCGGATTGTTGTTGAAAGGCTCCGGATTCCGCCTCGAAGGAATTCCGATAGTGGAAGGTGAACCAAGCCTTTGTGGTGCGGTTCATCAGAGAAGAAGGTGAAACCTTTGTGGTTGTTGAACCGTTGTGTCGGTTCACACCTCTCCAACGAGACGTACTCCCTTAACAAGGAGGAACTCGGGAATACATCCTCGTCTCCGCGTGCCTCGGTTATTTCTATACCCGAGCTTTTACTTATGCACTTTACATTGTGATAGCCTTCGTGCTTGAAGTATTCTATTGCTGTCACCTTGTTGTTTATCTTGCTTAGCATAAGTTGTTGGTGCACATAGGTGAGCCTAGTTTATTTAGGTTGTCAGCTTGTTAATTTAAACACCTAGTTTTATTCCGCAATTATCAAGCCTAAACCGGAAAAGTTTTAAACCGCCTATTCACCCCCCCCCCCCCTCTAGGCGACATCATTGTCCTTTCAATTGGTATCAGAGCCTGGGCTCTCTTTTTGGGCTTTACCGCCTAGAGAGTAAAAGATGTCGTTTAGAGAATTAGTGCACGATCCCACTTTCATATTCGATGGCACAAATTATGATGTTTGGAAAATTCGCATGCTTAATCTTTTTAGGGCCATGGGTCCAGATTATATTAAGAGGATTGTAGATGTGAGTTTATCTCCTCCAAAGGATTCCCAAGAATTATCTTTAGAGGATGAGATAAACTCTCATCTCGAGACTCAAGTTACTAATAGTCTTATATGTGTTTTGACCGATGTAGTTCTTGCTTCAATCATGCCTTTTCGAAATGCACATGAGCTTTGGACCAAGCTTCAAGATATATATGAAGTGCCCAAATTTATTAAGGATGATTGTTCTCCCTCCACCACCGGCCGTGATGAGTTCACAACTTCTTCCACTTCACCAACATGTGATTTGTCACAAGGTAATGATATGGTGAGTGGTGATAGAAATTGCATTGGTGATGGTGAACTTACTATTGATTATACTTCTTCTCTATCACATTGCAATGTTCTATCTTTGGACTTAAACTCTTCTAGCACTCCAAATGTCATACATGCTAGAGTTGATGGTCCTTGCATATCATGTAATAGTTGCTTAACTAAATCTAAAGATGATATGCTATCTATGTCTTGTTGTCATGAAAATAATGCTTCCATATCCTCTAGTACTTGCATGACTAACAATGTAGAGGAATCACAACATTTGTTGGATCAAGACATGGAACTCAATGGTGCTTCAAGTAATTCTTCATCCTCCTCACCCATTAATCATATTTGCCTCATGGCTAAGTATTCCAAGGTAACTTCTACCTCGAATCCGGAGATATGTGATGATGTGGTTGAGGATCCTTATGGAGAAGATTTTGACATTGATACCTTAACCAAGAAGGGTGAGAGTGTTCTTGGTGCTCTTCCCAAAGGTAGTGAAGCTATCTCTTCTCTATGTGAAATTGTTGCTCATGGTATTAAATGTATAGAAATCATTGAGGATTTGGATACTCAATTCGAGCAAAAATGTAAAATTGAGAAAGAAGATGCTAATGAAAAAGCATCCTTAGAGAATGCCCTTGAGGAAGAGCAAGAGCTTCGAGTGTCTCTTGAGGAGAAACTTGAATCTCTTGATGAATCAAATGATCTTATCATTGCTAAAATCATTGAGGAAAGAGATCATGCTATTGATAAATATAAAGTGCTTAAAAAGGAAAATGTTGAATTTGGTGTTGGCAATGCTAGACTAAGTGAGGACATAGAGAAACTTGACAAAGCTCACAAGGCTTTAGAAAGTGAACACTCTCTCCTTATCAAGTCTCATGATCAACTCCAAACTCAACTATCTAAGAATGATAAGCTTACCAATTTGTCTTCTTCCATTTCTAATATTAATGATGCTTGTGCTACTAACTCCACTTCTTGTGAAGCATCTATTTTGAAGGAGAATGTTGAGCTAAGGGCCCAACTTGAGTTGCTAACTAGCAAGTATGGGAAATTGGAAGAAAGTCATGAAAGGCTCTCTAGCTCTAATGACGATCTTCTAGCATCCCATGCTAAGCTAAAGTTAGCTCATGAGGCTATTATGTCAAAGGTAACATCTTGTGAGCCTCATGTGGACAATGGCACAACTTCTTCTCTTAATGCTATATCGTCTTGTGCTAGTCCTTGTGATTCATCCACTCACAATCTTGCTACATCTTGTGATGAATTACTTTCCATACCTTGTTGCTCTAACAATAAAGCTTCTACTTCCTCTAGTATTTGTGTTGATACTAACCATGTAGAGGAATTAAAAGAGCTCAAGGCCCAAGTCACTTCTTTGAAGAAAGACTTGGAAAAGCGTCATGTTGGGGAGTCCATACTTGACAATATCTTGAGTGTTCAAAGACGCCCCAATGACAAGAGTGGACTTGGATTCAACTCCAATAACAAGAACAAGTCCAAGATCTTCAAGAAGAAAAAGGGCCAAGAACAAGTCAAAGATTCGGCCAAGATTGTTTGCTTCAAGTGCAAAGTTGAAGGGCACCATGTTAGATCTTGCCCTTTGAAGAAGAAGCATCTTAGTGAGAAGCAACAAGGGAAGAAGCCTCAAGTTCCTCAAGTTGAAGAACGACCTCTTCCCAAGAAGAATCAAGCTACTCCTCCTCAAGTCGGGATTCCAACTAAGAAGAGAGGAGGAAGTCGATGTTGCTACCTATGCCGTGAGAAGGGTCACCTTGCTTCTTCATGCACAAATGGTACCTTATTCAACCACATTATAGTTGATGATGTTTATTCTCTTCAAAAGGATAAGGTTGGCAATGTGTTTGCCAAATATGTTGGTACTCAAAGTGGTGTCAAGAAAAGAACCATTTGGGTTACCAAACCTATTGTGACTAACCTCTTAGGACGCAACTTGGTTGGGGACCAACAAGCTAAAACTTGATCAATAGGTGTTGTTGGAGGACATTGGAGACTTGGCTACATCATGAAGAATTAAGGGATCTTCATCAATTATATTCTCTCAAGCCAAATCAATTGGGTTACATTGTTCTATCTCATATCCAATGTTCCTCCTTGCGGTAACTTGTGATTATACCATATATTTATTGAAAGTTACTTGCACCCTTGCATGTGTTAGGTTTTGTACCTTGCTAGTGTTTGTATGTGTTGTGCTCTCTACTTACTTATATTGAGAAATCAAGTATGTGTATTTTGGTTTGCACACCATTTACTTGTTTTGAGCCTTATTGCCTTTAATTTCTATCTTATCGTGTTGGCTCTCTTTGAGAGATTAATGGACTATCCATTTTTGGAGAGTGATATGCTTCGTGCACTTCACCATCCTAAAAATGTGTGTACATGAGGAATACCACTTAGTGTTGATATTTCAATATTATCTATTCTCTATGTGGTATGTCATGCTCATGAGAAATTCAAATTCTATAATGTCCATTAATTTCTTGAATTGATTTTATTTACCTCTTGTTCTAAAAGAAATGGATTATCACATTATGGGGGAGTAATAACCTATGTGCATATTACAAACCTAGGAAATGTGAACATGTGAGGTTTTGCCACCTAGAATTGATATTGTAATTATCTTTCTCCTATGTGGCATGTTTCTCAAACAAGTTCCATATTTGCTTAAATATCTTTTATTTCTCATTTTTTTTGGATCTTGTGTGTGAGAAAGTTTTCTTGGTGCTTTGCATGATCTTTGATCAAATTGAAGTTGTCAAGAATCTCTATCTAAGCATGTGCTCAATTTCCTATCTTTTGTCATATGCTTTATTTTTTGTGAAGATTGGTCTTGTTTATCATTCCTATATACCATCGAGTAATATTTCCATATTCCTTGTTCATAACAAGTGATACTCACAATTATGGTGGAATTTGTAGACCATCTTCGTTTTTGGCTATTGCTTTCAATTGCCTTATCTTGTTGCCAAAACTTGTTTTATTAAACTCTTTTTGTCTTCCTTGTATCCTATGGATCTTATTGTTCTTCTTGATTTTGGCTAGTGTTTGAATAATATATATGGTGTGTGATGATCCCATTGGTGTGCATTTGTATTCAAAAGCAAAATCATAAATAATGCATACATATTGGGGGAGCTATCCTATATGTTTTTGAACACTATTTGTCTTTAATTGGTTTTAGATCCCGATGATATGTCTCTTTGGAGACAAGCATTTTCCGTCTTGGTACTTTGTGCCATCATGAAAAATGTAGAGGGTTTGGTTATTCCTTGACCATATTTTCATTTGGTATCTTCAATCATGTGTTGATTGGGGTAGTTGATATAATTTGGACAATTTCTTTTCGTGTCACACTAATGTGTGCTCTCTTGTTTTAATTGGTGTTTTATCCAAATTGTATCTCTTTTGGTTTGAAAGTCTTGTGCATGCATATTTACTATATGTATTTCTTTGACGTGCTTACTTTCGTTGATCGAATATATAGGATAAACTCTATCAAATCCTATATGGCTAAGATGTGCATGAAATTCAATTTCACATTAATATGCACATATTTATGTGGAGTTTGTCCTATGTATTGTAGTTTCTCTAACTACTTTGGACCCAATGAGTTTGGGTACCATGTTGTACTTGAATTTGTTTTAGGTACATTTGAGATGCATTGGAAGCTTGTCTCATTTACAACGAAGGTGGTGCCACCATGTGTTCATTGGAGCCAAGTCTGGATGATCGTTAACTCTTATCTTCTACATCACCAATGCTATCTCGGTAACAAGTATCTACCTCATGCTTACGTTTCTAAGCTTTCAACCTTGTGTAGGTTGTATCTTGGCATGAATCTTTTTGTTGCAATTAATTTGGTTCTTGCAAAACGTCTCTATTGCAAATATGAGTAAGCCGGGATGATTACATATAAAGGGACTATACATTCATTTGTATGATTCATCGATCCCAATTATGTCAATCTAGCACTTTCTACTTAAAGTCTATCAGGTGCAACATTGATAAATTTTCAAATCATTCGCCTTTTGGGATACGTGTTATCTTACTCGGAGCATCCATTTGTTAACCTTTATCCCTCGTGGATAGTTTTTGATGCTATGATGAGTATGTGTTGGAAGTTCATTTATATTCCGTTAAGATATAATTCGGCTTTGTGCTATGTTATTAAGCAAAGATCTTATTGGTGTATTTATGACTTCCTCTTGGATATCATGATCCTTACCCTTGTATCTATCTTGTGTGTACATGTTTATTTGTAGACCCATATCTTAGTGATTCGTGTCTACTTAGAAACTTGTATATATGAGAATAGTACATCTTTAATTGATATTCCAATTCTTTAATGACCACCTTTTATTGCTTTTGACTCTTTGGTGGTTTCTTAAAGCCACAAGCTTTATTTTTCATGTGTTGCTTGGTGCATTTTACTAAGCTTGTGGAGCCATTTGCTATATCTCTTTTGGTGTGTGGGTATGGGAAAGACATGATATGCACTATGTGCAACACTTCTTGAAAGACTATGTTGATGCTCTCATCCTTGTATTAGTCTCCTATAATGTCTTTTTATCTCACACCCATTATTTTATTTGCCGCTCCTTGCTCTTGTTGCAAAACATTTTTGTTGCAAATTGTGTTGCCTCACTTCTCATTTATATTCTCTTGCATGTGCTTGTGTTAGAATTTATCTAGGAGGGAGTGAGGATTTCATGTTGTGCACACTATATTGAAATACAAATCCTATTTGTGCACGTACCTTGGGGAGTTCCCTCTTGATATTTAGAACACTTTTCGGATCCTTTTGATTGCTTGCTTCTTTCGTTGAAGTATCTTTCTATTTGATCTTCTCTTGCAATATTTGGATCCTCTATATAGTTTGATCTCCCTCCATCTATTCGTCATTGGATATGTGCATTTGATTTCACTCATATTATGAGAAATGCACACTTTATGGGGGAGCTCGCACTATATTGGCCTTCTAAGTTTTTCTTCCCATTTCGGCAATCAATGCCAATGGGGGAGAAATTTAGAGGGTTTAAGGGAATATGGGTTTGTTCTCTTGCATCCTTGCTCTTTGTGTTGCATGGTTGCTTAAATTCATTATATAAACCCTCGTAAAAGGGATTGTCATCAATTACCAAAATGGGGGAGATTGAAAGTGCATGGTTGCCCCCATGCGTGGTTTTGGTAATTAATGACAATCCTTATGGACTAATGTTTACATTGAGATATTCTTATAGATCTTGTCCATGGGAAATTATAGGAGTTCATGTGTTGGACTCTTCAAGATGACATAATGACCAATGCTCTATTCAAGGGTTTATATGAAGATAGATGGGATGATACGAGAATGATCAAGATGTTGATCAACACACAAAGCTACAAGATGTACCAAGTGGATCATGTATCTCTTGGGATGGTAAGCTCTTGTCCATATAGCTTTGTGTACTAACCCAAGTGTGTGTGTGGTATCTATATGTTGGGCTAGGTATCTTCCCATGGGCTTGCAACAAGAAGAACATCTCATAGAGCTCATGGACGATGATGTCATGCGGTGTTCGTCATCAAGGTTAAGACGTGCAAGACCAAGAGAAGCATTTCGGAGATATCTTATGCTCGAAGCTTGGAGGTCGGAATGAAGACGAAGCTAATGGAGCTTGGAGATTGACATGAAGACGAAGCTAAGCGAGGCTCTCCCATAATGGCGTATGGGGGAGTATTTGGAGAAGTCTTCATCAAGCATGTGCTAGCAAGCGCAATCAAGAAAGGTGGTCCACTTGGAGAGACCAAGATCGTCATCATCTAGCTCAAGTGGAATGCTCAAGACAAAGGTATGATCTTGATAGGGCTATAGGATAGATAGGCGTACTATCAAGAGGGGCTCTCGAGTGAGTAACTTGATCGCATCTTTGTGGAGAGCTCAAACCTTTGCATGCTTGGCATATCATTTTTCTTGGTTCTTATTTGGCTTTTCTCCGTGTTGGGTTTTGGTGCTTGTCGTGATCTTCATGACAAGACCAAGTCATTTGCAAATGATTTTACTTTGGAAAACTTGTTGCCTTTTATCCATGTGAGGATTTAGAGCTTGGTTTATCTCCATACTAAGCTCTAGTTCATCAAAAACAGATTTCGTATGAATATCTTGTTGTGTTTTTGATGAAGGAGGTTTTACCGGTTTGCATTGTTTAGGAAAGTTCAACCTTTCCCCATTTGGTTTTATCCTCACATGATGTACTGTGATGTTTCTATGCACATTCAAGTAGAGCTCGTTGTAACGATTCCAATGAGCCAAAAATCATCGAAAACGGAGTCCGGATGGAAAAGATATTGACGTTTTCGTTTACCAGTTTCTGCAGTTTCTGGACACTGCGGTAGTACCGCGATTTCAGGCAGTACTACCGCCCATTCCAGAAGGTTTCGCGTTTTCTGAGTGCACAAAATGCCCAGGCAGTAGTACCGGGTTTTGGGGGGCGGTAGTACCGACCCTGCGGAGAAAAACTGCATAACGGTTGGATTTTGGAGGCCCTATTTAAGGGGGTCTTCTTCCCCATTGAATCTAAGCTCTTGAGCACGTTTTTCTCCTCCATTGTTGACCTTCTTGAGCTTGCCTATCTCTCAATCCCTCCATTGAATCTTCCATATTCTTGAGGGAAAAGTGAGAGGAGATCTAGATCTACAATCCCACCAATCCATATCTCCTCTAAGTGAGGGGAACCTAGTGGATCTAGATCTTGGAGTTCCTTTGTGGTTCTTCTCCTTTGCTCTTCCTCTCCTCTCCCCCCATAAGCATTAGTTGCTTTTGGTGGGATTTGAGAGTGAAGGATTTGACTCCTTTGTGGATTCCTTGTTCTTCCTCTCTTCTCCCCCCATAAGCATTAGTTGCTTTTGGTGGGATTTGAGAGTGAAGGATATTGAGCACTTGTGCTCTTGCCTTTTGCATTTGGTGCATCGGTGTGCTCTCCACGAGGATTCGTGGAAGTTGAAAGTTTGTGAGCTTGTTAATCTTGGGTCCTTGGACCCTAGACGCCTTTGTGGTGGTTGGACCCTTGTGTGGTCACTTGAAGCCGTTCGGGAGCCCCCAATCCCATTGTGGGTTGTGCCCCGGATTGTTGTTGGAGGCCGTTCGGGAGCCCCCAATCCCATTGTGGGTTGTGCCCCGGATTGTTGTTGAAAGGCTCCGGATTCCGCCTCGAAGGAATTCCGATAGTGGAAGGTGAACCAAGCCTTTGTGGTGCGGTTCATCAGAGAAGAAGGTGAAACCTTTGTGGTTGTTGAACCGTTGTGTCGGTTCACACCTCTCCAACGAGACGTACTCCCTTAACAAGGAGGAACTCGGGAATACATCCTCGTCTCCGCGTGCCTCGGTTATTTCTATACCCGAGCTTTTACTTATGCACTTTACATTGTGATAGCCTTCGTGCTTGAAGTATTCTATTGCTGTCACCTTGTTGTTTATCTTGCTTAGCATAAGTTGTTGGTGCACATAGGTGAGCCTAGTTTATTTAGGTTGTCAGCTTGTTAATTTAAACACCTAGTTTTATTCCGCAATTATCAAGCCTAAACCGGAAAAGTTTTAAACCGCCTATTCACCCCCCCCCCCTCTAGGCGACATCATTGTCCTTTCAGCGTTGCGATTCTTCCAAAGCGCGAAGCAAGCCGTACACACCAGGGTGTCGAACCCTCTCATGTTCTTCTTTCCGGACACTTTCCTCTGTTCCGCATCCCACCAGACCGCCAAGGTGTTGGTTGGGCTCGGCGGCTCGATCGTCAGGTTGAGACTGGTCAGGCATCGGTGCCAAACCTCCCGCGCACAGACACATTGCACCAGGATATGATATGATGTGTCCTCCTCCTGATCGCAGACATGGCACCTCGACATCATCGCCTGTAAGCCGTGGCGAACTCACCTGTCAGCATTCCAGATCCGTTTCTGAATCGCAAGCGAGACAAATAGTTTGCTCTTAGGCATGCTCCAGTTCTTCCAAATTTCCTTCGCGAGATGGAAGCTGACTCCTCCCTCCAAATGTGCCTTGTGCGTGGATCTCGCTGTGTAGCTTCCCGATCGATCCCACGGCCACTGGAAACCATCTGGTTCACCTACACGCCTCTGAACTATCGTGACTGTCAGCCAAAGGTTCAGGCACTCTCGCGCGCGGCGGTATGCCAACGTACCCTGAATATCGAGCAGCCACGCGTTCTCCTCCAGCCCCTGGCACACAGTTCTGATGTTCATTACCCTAGTGCCCAGCGTAGCCACCAAGCCTGGCGCAAACTCTGCTGCGCTTCTTCCTCCGGTCCATCTATCCTTCCAAAAGAGAGTCTGGCGACCATCGCCTGGCACGATCCTGACTAGGTTGTCGAACACCTCGCGAGCCTTCGTGTCCTTCATCATCGGTAGCCCTTGCCATGGCCTAGATGGATCAGTTCGTCGCAGCCATTCCTAGCGCACCCTAAGGGCCAAGCCATGCAACCTCAGGTTCTTCACACCCAAACCTCCTAACTCCTTTGGATGACAGACCTGCTTCCACGCAACCAGACACCGGCCTCCATTTGCCTTCTCCTTTCCCGCCCAGAAGAAACTACAGAAACTCATATCCATCTCCTCGAGTAGCCATACTGGCGCCTCGGTCACCAATAGCTGGTGAATTGGCCGCGCCGCCATTACCGCAGTCACCAGCATTAGACGCCCAAGCCTCGATATCATACCCCTCTGCCAAGTCGGCACCGGATTGATCGCTGCGTCTAGCATTGGCTGCCACCGTGCTTTAGTGAGAGGTTTCAGTGCCAGCTGCAGCCCCAGATAAAGAATCGGGAAGTCAACAATACTACAGTCCAGGATCTGCGCAACCCTAGCCCAATCCTCCTCCTCCCCTCTTATCAGCGTTGCTGTAGTTCACCTTCAACCCCGAAGCACCACCAAAAATCCTCAGCGCCTCTCAAATAGCCAGCAGGTCCTGTGTACCTGGCTTAACGAACATGACAACATCGTCAGCAAAAATTGATACACGTTGGGCTGGAGCAATTGCCGATTGGATTGAGCAGGCCAGCCTCCGTAGCCCGCACCAAGATCTTCGAGACCACCTCCATTGCTAAGACGAACAGCTGCGGCGACAGAGGGTCACGCCGTCTCAATCCTCGGGCATGCCAGATGCCGAGAATCAAACCAATATTTCCGCACATTCACCTGCCTAAGTCAACGGGATAACATGCCATTTTACTACCACTTTCAGCACTTTTCTGTATTACATAAAAAAGCACAAGGCAAAAATATGAAATCGCACCAAGCGTGCCACAATTTTTTTTCTGATGAAGTGAGGCACACTTCTTAGCCCAACAGAATAATTTGGCTTCCAATAGGCCCGGGCCCGATGAGACCCATGAAACCTTCAAAGGCCACGTCACCCCTTCCTCCCGTTCGCCGCCGGTGACGTCTCGCCGAGCACGGCTGCGGCCGAGTCGACGTTGGTGAGGAGGTACTCGTAGATCTTCTTCCTTAGCCGCTCTATCGTCTCCTCCGGCACGCCGTTCGACGCAGCGGCAGGGGCCGCGGTTGCGACGGGCTCCTGGCCGCCCGCGTCGGCGGACGGAGCCGGCGGTTCCACCACGGACGGTTTCCCGATCTCACTTAGCCAGTCATTGACGCGCTTCAGCTGCGGGAGCATCCTGGCCGCGCGGTCGCGGTCCCACGGCGCCGCCGCTGCCACGTCTGCGTCCAGGAACCGCTCCACGAACGACAGGAACCACCGCCTCGCCTCTTCCCCCAGCCGTCTCGCCAGCTCGCCTCTCTCCTCCGCGCCACCTCCCCTCTCCCACTCCGGCGGAGGAGCGGACGACGCCGCCGCCGCCGCTGCCGCGACAGGGCCCGACCTCCCCTTCCCCTTCGCTGGCGACAGCCGCGACTTGGCCGGCGGCGATGCCTTCACTGCCGCCGGCTTCGCCGCCTCGTCGACGAGCACTACAGCCAGCGGGGAGCCCGCACTGGCGGGGGCCGGCCTGAGGTTGTAGAGGGAGAAGGGGGAGAGGTCAGTGGCGAGACCGGCGCCTACCCAGGAGACTGCACGCCGGCGGCGTTCCGCCGCGATGGTCAGGGCCTCCTCGTCGACACTCGCAGCTTCACCCACTGTTGATCGATCCGGTGAGGTCGCCGTAGAGGTCGCAGCGGCTGCCTTGGTTAGCGAGTCAGCAACGACTGTGGCACGTGACATGGCTGAGTGTAGAGCAAGGAATTGCTCCACAGCTAGCTGCGGGTTCTGCTCCTCCGCCGTCGAGCTCACCTCAGCATACGAGCTGCTCAGATCAACAGACAACAATGAAGGTAATTGAGTTCTTACTGAATCACTGTTGATAGTTCACAGTCTAACTAAATTGTAATGTATGTGTTACAGTAAAACTCTCATTTGAACAGCACAGGGAGATCAGAAAAAGAAATACAATGCATTTGCTTCTAAACAGTTAATATTATATTTCTAGAGGACACATTGCATTAGCAAGTACAAGTAGGTGTACTTCTGTATGACTAGAATCAGCACACTGGTGCTGCCTAGCTTGCTGCGACAAGAACATGTGAAGTGTAAACTCCAAACATGTGCAAAAATAATCACAAGTCCGTGTATGTGTCAAAAGGTGAGGGGGGCAGCCCAGATGGTTGATAGCATCATTGCAACATGCAAGCCAGCTAGAGCCAAGACATTTGGAATGTGTCATTTATTTCAGGAACCATGTGAGATAAACATCTCGAGAAGTATCAACTATCAAGGCTGTCAAACGATTAGAAGAATAGCAGCCATGTGAAACTTAGATGCTTCCCATCAATTAATAAGAGCTATCATCAGAGCTAAAGGGGAGTACATTTAAAGACTTTCAAACATGTGCATTCACTTAATAAGAGCTATCCTCAGAGCCTAAAAAAATGGCATTTGAAAGTCCAAAGAATTTAGGTGACAAAGGAGGAATGGAACTATTCCTAACAGAGGAACAATTCATGAAATCAAGGCCAATGGATATTAGAATCTTGAAGGCACTTAAGTTGGCAATGCCATGAATTCTTGTTAATTGTAGGTATGTTAATCTAAAACATAATGCTGTAATGAGAGGATAAAAATTACCTTAAACATCGCAGCAAGCTCTCTGCAGCAGAAGCTTCTTGTATGGCTTCAACCGCAGCCATTTGTGCCGCATCCCTATGCTTGAGAAGCTCCTGTAACAAAATAAAATGAAATCATGAAGCACAAGATTCTTATAGGGCCCCTGCTGGTAATCATATAAGGAGTTTACGTATACGTGAATTTTCACATATCTAGTGAAAAGTGTAGCAAGTATATTTATCAATTCAGTAGGTAAACATAAAAAATGCAAGCCCAGTTGCTGAAAGGTGCCATGCATTAAGCAGTTAGTGATCATGTCAATGAGCTAGTTAACTAGCCACACCTTTCCTAATTTAGCAAGTGGTGGAGGAAGCGACGCCCATGAAGTGCTTGGATCGGTCAGCTTTTTGCTATTCGCAGCAATCTTAACTAAACTTGTCATATTGGGGTTGCTCAAAACCCCTGTCGACCGCCTTATAGGAGAAAGATGTTTATGGACCATTCTGTCAGAATCGTCTGAAGGAGCACTTGCTGTGCTCTTCCTGGGAGGAGTCTGAATCTTAGTGTCATCCTTATGCGTGGGCTTCTCCTCTGCTGGGGGTCTTCGTCTAGGAGTCTGGTCATAAAGAAACAGCAAGTTTAGTTATTATGGATATCTATTATATACTAAAAGTAAAATGAGTTAGTTTTTCGAGCCACCACATTAATCCACATCATCTAAATTAATCTCATCCGTTAGATCTAAAATTTATGATTGTGATATTATGCAAAGTTAATAGGCACGTAACAGGTTTGACACGTTTTGTGTTGTTTACAAAACCAACAGTGTACATCTCAAACAAAAAAAAACAGCGTACGCACCCTAGGTGGAACGTGGTGGCTGGAAACAAAAGGAAAAAAAAATCTTGCTCCAACTTTCCGGCCGGCCAGCCCTTGCCAGACACGTACAAGTATCCATAGTGTTTTTTTTTTGTCAAGAATCAAGAAGTTTCTAAAAAAACATGGTAAGACGTTTCTTTATAGGACCCAGCAGCGTTAAAAAAATGATTTAAAAAAAAATATGTACACAGAACGGCCGGCCAGCCCTTGCCATACACATTTCAATATTGACTACGTACATGCTTAATTGAGTGAATATGTGCATAACCATATCTAGATACATACAAATTATAAAAAACTAATTTTTCTTACAAAACAATCCCAACTCCGCAGCAAAACAAAAAGCAAAAGTGAAATTTTGTTCTGAGGGCGATCAGATAATCAAAGAGAATAAAGGAAAGTTCAAAAACCCAAGCCAAACCACCTAACAGCATGAGATAAACATGCATATGCATGGGATTCGCCTTCAAAATTAGTAGTTGTACCGATCAGGTCAAAAACATTAACACGTTTGACCAAAAATAGATCAACAAATGAAGCACCCTCTATTGAACATAGGTTTACACGAGCTAAAGACACAAGAAAAAGAGTTTGCGTGATTCTACGGTTAATGACGGATTTCACCTATGCTACACATTTTTAGTTCGAAAAAGATAATTTATTACTCAAAAATTATTACACCGGTATCTGCATAAAATACTCTGCACAAGTGATGCATGCTCCACTTGAGTTAAGAACTATATAGTCAGCGGATTATGCCCACAACCAGACATATAGTCAGCGGACACATGCTGAGCAGCTGAGTCACAACACTTATTGAACCGAAAGTTTAATATGTCTTGGTGAGGTGTACATGACACTAACCATGTAATTTGACCTCCAGTGAATCAAAAGTACAACGGCCTCGGATAACCATCTAACTCTTGGTCGTTTTTTAACAATTTGATTAGGTGCATATTGTTGTATTGTAATAATGATGCATGGATTGCTTAAATATAAACATAGTGTGTTTCTCTACTAGAGAAGCACATATGTTGATATGCCCGAAGTAGAACATAAATGAGGATCGACACTCACTGGTAGAGTTCTGGATCACTATAAAAGAAGTGATAGATTAGGAAGAACAAAAGACTATATATATATAAATTATCTGCATAAACGCATGTATGCTATTGTGCAATAAGTGTCCGCACATAGATGTCAATTGGCATACCAGGTGCATAAGCGAGTGTGTAAAACGGAGGCAGCAAAACAGAATTGTGCATGGTCCTTTGGATATTAGGCTACACAGAGTCCCATTTTAAAAAAATGAAATAACATTTAACATATTAAGATAGCTGATATAAATCTGTGTAACATGTGATTCATGTATATTTTAGCACATGAGCTGGTCAACATATATAATTGGTGAATTTGTACTAGAAAATAGTTCATTCTCTATTTGTTACTTTGGTTCACAAATTTGTCTTTTTATGTACGAAAAGATAAAAAAATATTGTATATCATGAAAAAATTAGTAGTAGCATCAAAACTCATACGTTAAATTGATGTGATAAAAATGGTATACCGGAATTCAACTTTGGTTTACCGCGTATCTATTGACTTTATGCTGAAATTAACTTCAAAAGGACCTTAACCACAAATTTAAGAGCGCCAAAGATGTTATCCACATACATGATATATCGTGTACCGGAACTTCTACGGCAGTTGTTGAACAATTTTGTTTATTATGACATCATTAAAAATAATGTGATTGATATCAATCATATTTTTATTTCGTAAAACACTTTCGACCAACAACAGATCATGCCCTCGCATTTGCGAGGGCCATCATGCTAGTTGTTTTTATAATGACGCAAACAGGAACCATAAATGAGTTTGAGCATCCTAGCGATATCCGAAGGTCTGTAAAAACTATGTTCACGAGATAGCCTTGTAGATTCAATGTCGGTCAATGCTTGGCACGAATTAAACATAACACACATATTTAGCCATATTATGAAAAGCATAGTCAGCATACCGATGTGCTCCTATTCTCAGATTTCCTCTCAGGTTTGGCTGCCTTCAAATCTAAATTGCCTTTGCTTTTTGTATCTGCCTTCCCTTCCCAGCTTCTTCTCAACGCCTTTGGTCCCAATTCAATACTTGAGAGAGTATTACTAAGCAAGTTACCTGCAGAGGACTTCCTCCCTGCTGTAGTAACCTTCAACACAGAAGCAGCCTTTTCTAGCAAGGATAACCTAGATGGCGATGACTTGTCTGCTCCTTTGGCTTTTGTTCTCAGCTTCATATCATTTGGCAATCTTTCAAATGACGCTGGTAGAGAATGGACGCTGCTAGGCGATGAAGGCGTGGACCTAGCAATATTTGACTTCACCTTTGAGCCAATCACTTCCTTCTTATCAAAAAGGCTAGCCAGCGCTTGTTTCGAGAGCGAAGAGTTTGACTTGGTCAGCTGTGGTTTCTTGCTTTCAATCCCATTGTTTTTCACAGAAGCATTTATTTTCTGTAACTTGTTCTGCTCTTTCTCTAGCGACAAGGGGTTGGCATCCTTGGAGCCATTGATGGATGGTTGTGCCTTCTTGGTGCCAAGAAAACTGGAGGAGCTGGTCATCACAAGGTCCTCTGGAGTGCCGACGCACGCATGTCGTCCTGGAACTGGCCTGACTCCCCTCAAGATTGGCACCGGGGTGGCGGCCTCAAGACGATCTACATGGATGAACTGCCCCAACTGAATTGTGTCGCTCAATATGAGATCATGCTGCTCCTCTGGTAGGGAAACGTAAGTGGCGTGCGACGAATCGGACACCTTGAGGTAGAAGCCCTGGTTGGTGAACAGGTCGCTCCCCGCAAGTGCGGGTACAATGCTGATCACCTGGAGAAGGGACGACCGGTGCTCACCAGCGACCTTCACTTCACTGTTCATGTGCTGAAGAAGCTTGAGGAGGACCCCAGGTACAAGAGAAGCCATTGCTGTGACTCCTAACGCGCATCACCTGCACATTATCATTCAGCGCAATTCAGAACATGGGAGGAAACTGGAGAAAACTGGAACTGAAAAGTCAGAAAATGATGATGGGTCGGTCGTGGACAACCTGGGTTAGTCCTAAGAAGGAGAAAGATCTCCAACTACCAACTGTAATAAAGGCTACAGCTTTCTAGTGATTGCTTAAACCGAACTAACATGTCGGCACTGCAAACCCTTTCTGGGCACAGCTAAAGAAAACCTTTTTAGGTTGATAGTGGACACATAAGTACTCTCCAGTAGAAACAGAGAAATGACAGTTAAGTACAGTAGAGACAAAATCATGCACTGTCATTTTCTGAACCAGGAGAGCGCAGCAAATTGAAGAGACGCAAAAGTGGCTTGTTAATTGCAGCTTGCAGGGGAAAAATGCCGAGAAGTGTACCTACCGACCCAACATTACTGCTTGAAAAGAAAGTAAAGCAACATTTCGAAGAGCGGCAATGGTGGCGGGGCGGCAACGGGTATAGAGAGTAGGGACGGTTTTGTTTCTTGGAGAGGATTTAATTGGTTCGGTCGGAAGAGAAACATGAATGAGCAGATCCAAGACCGTCAATGTGGCCCTACGCATCCCAGAACCGTATATGAACAGAGGTAAGGACAAGGAAAGCGAATCTCGAGCGGAAGAGCTTCTTTTGTTCATACTCGCGACTGATCAAAAGCTTATTTTGTTCATACTAGCTAGGCAATCAGCTTCAAGTCTTCAACAACCTCCCGGAAGCAAATCTTTCAGGGCCGGGCCCGGGGAAGAACGAGGAAGAGAAGTGAAGGCACTACTGAGTTCCTCACAACACAAGAAAGCTTCCCCAACACCAAACATTAATCCTGCTTAACTGCTTTGGAGAAGAAGAGCAAGAGGAGGTGGGTGAGAAGGAGAGAAGACATGTACACACCTCTTGAGGCTGAAGCCTGGTGAATCCCGTGAGGCAGCTCCTCGGTTTAGTCTTCCCGTGAGGAGAAAGAGGGGAGCATGGGCGGAGAAGAAGACGACTGATGAATGATTCTTCCCTTCCCCCGCCGCAGCCTAGGACGAGAGACAGGCGAGGCCAGGCTACGGCCTAAACGAGAGACGGAGGAGGCGGCTTTCGCGGCCTGCTGCCAGCAGCAAAGCTCGCTCGCCCTGGTGCCTGCCTGTCACCTCCGAGAATCCCGCCCGTTGGCCCTCGCAGCGGTGCCAATGGCGCCTCTCTCTCTGTCTGTCTCTCTCTCAGAACATGTGAGAGTTTTTCAGGGGAAAAAGTCCATTTTCAACCTTAAACTCATAGAGCATAGCTAAATCAAACCCCAAACTTCAAATCCCGGAAATTGACACACTGAACTTATTGTTCCCGGTCTATTTTAAACCTTAGACCTGTTTTGCACATAAAAATTAAAATAACACAAACAGGGTAATTAGCTGCCTTCACTGACTGTGTTGACCCACCTGGCATATCTATCTTCCACCTCGTGTGGTCGCCCATATGTGAGCAACCGTGAGGCTAGTATAGCCTGGCCATGTCAGTGTGTCGTGCCTTGTTGTCGTGGCCCATAAACGCATCGTCGGAGACGCACCTGCGCCGTGCCTCGGGCTCACGCCAGCATTTGCGTGTACCATGTTCTCGGGCACCTGTACGTGTAGGTGGAAGTGTGTGCTCCGACGGTGGGATCAAGATGCGACTAATCGACGTGCTGGTCCTGCTGTTTCGACGACTTCCGCAAAGGAACAACGCACACGCAGGCTAGACTGCCTTCTCAGTGCACGTCGGCGGCGGCGGGGATTGACTCGTTATTCCGGCAAGCACGCCTCGTCGCAGATGAGAGAATCAGAGGAGCGCAACCCGGAGCAGCCTTGGGCAGGGGTAGGGGGCTGCTTGGTCCGAGTTGGAGGTAAACTGCAAAGGTGATGTATCTGGAACAAATCAGTGCACACAAACAGAGCTGTGGTGGCCATGGCAGAGCTTAGGCCGGACGTGAGCAGCGCTCTGGACTGAGGTCCATGCAAATTGATTCGAGATGTTGTTGCATTTCTGCCGCCAAGTCATTCGTAAGGTTGGCGTTCGTCTCCGTGTCCAGCAGGCGAGGCCGCTCGTGACCATTCCGCTCTTGGCCGTGTACCACGACCTGCTGCCTGTTGGCATTGCCGGCGGGCTGCCGCGGTCCGCGTTGCTACGTCGCGAGGTATTTCTCATGCTGCAGCAGTTGAAGGCCGTCGTGGCCGACCGCGCGCTCAGCGCGGCACACGCTCATCATTTACAGCTATACAGAGAGATTAGAGGCTCCGAGGTAGAAGATGAAAATGACGAGTGGGTCCGTGTTGTCAGTGAGAGCAACGGTTTGTGTAGGCTCGGATTATTGCTTTCCCGGTGTGGCAAACAGGTCTAAGGTTTAAAATAGACCGGGAACAATAAGTTCAGTGTGTCAATTTCCGGGATTTGAAGTTTGAGGTTTGATTTAGCTATGCTCTATGAGTTCAAGGTTGAAAATGGACTTTTTCCTTTTTCAGGGGAGAGAAGAAGCGAAGACGACTGACTTGTTTGAGCTGAGCGCACGCGGGCAGCAGCAGGCACAGAGAAAGAGAGAGGGGAGCGGTACTGTGGTGTGGAAACGCGCTCTGCATCTAGTAGGAGATCGTAGGGTGGGACCGGGGAGTCAGTGGGTGTGGCTGAGGTGAGGTGTCGCTTTCCGTGAGGCAGTGGGGAGTTCCCAGGACAAGCTGGACACGCATGGGTAAAATCTTTTTGTTCTTACAACGGCAACTGAGGAAAAGAGAAAGAGAACCAATGTTTTATGGCGAAAAGCTATTGTTATGTCTAGAAAAATAGTGAATATGCACTTTCCAGCAGCCTAACCCCGTTTGAAACAAAAGAATTCCATAAAAAAATGTAGAATAGAAATCTTACAGAAAATTTCCTTTCGAACAAAGGAATAGAAACCCGGATTTTTTTAAAATTCCTGTGAAATAGGCTATGAAAATTTTTGGAGAAAAATAAACATGAAGTACCACCTCATCTTTTGATCTTTCTATGTCTACAATTCATGTGTTTTTTCTGCGTGGCTTCCAAATGACACTTTGAAAACATGACATCTTAATTCCTATGATTTTTCTATTCCTACGTTTTTACTTTCTGTGTTCTAAACAAGGCCTAAACTACTTCCTAGATCGATCATGGTAACCGAAAATAATGCCAAATGTCCTACTACTATGTGCCACATCCGTTATGAAATATAAATGGTTTAGCATTTTACGGATTCAAATATACGTGTTTTATTATGTAGATCCACTCATTTCGCTATGTATGTAGTCAATATTGAAATAACTAAAATACTCACTCTGTACCATAATATAAGACGTTTGGAGAAGCTAAAACAGCTACCCAAAATATCTAATATTTTGATACAGAAGGAGTATCTTATAATTTGGAAAAGAGGGAGTAGAATCCATGGGATGGGATGTAAGTATTGTGAAGTAGAAGACGACCCGGTTTCTGCAGGACTGAGCGGTGTTGGAGATGTGAAGACGCCTCGGGTGACGAAGCCGATCGGAGAGAGGAAGACGACTCATACAGTCATACTGCTTCAGGGTGAGTTTCCAGAGCAGAAGGACGAGTGCACGTCGAGAAACAACGGTAGTGGGCATTGTCTGAGGATCAGGGTGTGCATGTAGGCAAGCCCAACTCTGAGGCCGCGAGGAGTGTTCTACACAAGACGGTTGTCGATGATGGTTGTGCCTAGCACGTTGAGCTCATTGACGAGAATCTTCTGCCTGCGACCGTAATTAGCCACGGTCATGGACCTCTGTTGGAGATCGTGGAACTCTTGCTCGACGTAGGAGGAACGGGTCTTGGAGTTGTCGTGGTAGATGTTGGAGAGACGCTTCCATAAGGAGTGAGCGAAAAGTTACGTGGTAGTGTCAAGTATCATGGCGAGGAGCTTGGTCGTGACAGTGTTGTTGGCCCAGTATCTGACAATGGCGTCGTTACGACTCCACTGCGGTGTGGGATCGTGAGGGTACTCCTTGTCCTCTAGATGGTTTTCGAGGGCATACTTCTTGATGGCGCATGAAAACATGCTTCGTCATTGGAGGAAGTTGGAGGTGGAGAGCTCCAGGGTGCGGCGCGGATGATTGGGGGGTGGCCCCTAGCGCCCATAGGCCGCTTTGGCAGCAGCTTTGGTCGCGATTTCGACCACAGTGGATTGTAGAGGCGCCATATGAAGAGAGAGGATCAAAACCTAATGTGATAGCACCATGAAGACAATTACAATTATTACACTTAGATTGATTGGATTCGTTGATGGGATTATAGTAGGAGGTGGCTAAGTAAGGTTACAATTTAATAAACAATCTAAACTTTGTCGAGGTTCATAAATAAGAGGCACATGTGCGTGTAAACAGCCTTCTTTTTCTCACTGCACAGAGTTTTGATTGGCTTTCACCCATTTCCCCACTTCTCACACAAATAATTTTCTGAACTTTTGGAGCTACTCTATTTCACATTAAGAGAATTTGAATTTTGGTTTTGCATGAGCATGCTCTCGTGCCTTTGCCAGCGGCAAAATTAACTTAGTTAGGTCAACGACCCAACGGTCCATTGGATTAATCACCGGCACTTTGCACTAGTTTGACTTCCAAATCCAAACTACCAGTAGTACGGTACTCGTAGTACAACGGATACTAGTACAACGCATTGACTGCGAGCACACCTGCTAGCTCTTCATTATCCATGCTATGAAATGGTAATATCTTTTAAAGAGCAAGAATATTTCTGCAGAGCTGCATAATCCAGTAACGTTAAGACGGACAGACTTGCCCCCGTGCATGCATTTTGGTCAGCGTTGGGAATAATAATACAGTCGTTGCCTCGATCATGGTACTAGCTGATAGGGATCTCGTAACCACTGTATAATACTGAATGCATATGCATTGCCGGTTGGTAAACCCATTGCCAGGGCATTCTTTATCCATGCATGCATTGCAACGTCCAAAGTACAGCTAAATTCCATATATAATTATATGGATAGCATCGTAGCAACACTAAGGATATACATGTGTCGTCAGTTGAACCCTGCATGCAATCTCTCGATAATTTCTTCCGCCTCTGTCTTTCAATTACTTGACACATATTTGTGTAAATACATTTGTATATATATATAGCTCATTTTCATGCCTACAATGGCCGATTGAAAAAGTAAGGAAACAGACTCTACACTTTTCACCTCGAAATTTAAATAATAACATTTGATACTGAACCCAAGTGCTTGAAGAAAAAAAAAAGTCAAATAACAAATGTCCTCGATCTCGATCTCGGATCAGTGCCAACAATGTACTAGCGCACCAATAACCAAGGGAATTTAGGGCACTTCCCTAGCTTTGCCTTTGCTCAATCTGCAAGACACTACTAGAATAACTATTTCAGAAAGAGTTAACTGTGCAGTTCCTGATTGACTTATGAATGCATGTATTTCCACAGTTAATTACCGCGGGTAAATCTTTTTTGCATGAAAGGTTATGCTCGATGATGGCACCCGTGATGGGGAGAATGAGACGCTTGTAGCTTCCCAAGTAATAATAAACTTGGAGTCAGATGAGATCTGCGTACTGTCATCTGGCCGATGCATGCATACATGGTCCATCCAGATCATCACAGAGGAGTGGGCAGTGGAGCATGCTGCAGCGGAAGAAACAGTTGGTCAGCATGTGCTTTGTCTCCTGTTCCTCATCCGCGTAAAAACCAATTTGTTCTTGGATGCGTTTTCCTGTAATAATTCCATCTTGCAAGATTCCGTTACTAAAAAATAGCGTGGCATAATTCAAATGGAGACAAAGATACCAACATTAATTAGCAGAAATATTTAGTGCGAAGTCGATTGTCCAGTCTCTTTTTATCAACGATGACAGATGCCGATGTAATTCGTACGAGCATCCTACACAGGTTGCATGGATTTGTATAGGAAACCTGAGAGCATCCCACTCGTCCCCCGAAGTCCTCTCGAAGGGCTATGGGGCCATCGGTGCCAAAAATCCCGCCCAGTCGCGGCCGCCAATTCCAAATTCGCGCCGGTTCGGTACCAATACACAGGGGGGCAAGCAGGGGCGCGGACTCGTTTCGGTGGGAACGACGCGGATAGAAAAGGCGCGCACCGCTTCAGCGTCGTGGACCAGCGCTGGCAGTGACACGCAGCCGAAGCGCGCATCGTTTTGATCGATCCTTCGTCTTCCTCATCGCCATCCGCGTCACGTTAATGGCCTGCTCGTCTTCCGCGCCTGCGACACAATGATCAGGCGGACGGCCGCAGCTGATGACGCGTCTCGTCGGCGTTAATGCGGCCACCGCTCTCCGGCCTACCCTACGCCCCGCTATAAAAACCCTCCACCGCGCCGTACTCCGCACACAACCCACCACGCTCTCCACTTCCAGCCATGCACCGCCCCGACGGCGACGGCGCCGCCACGAACGGCTTCGGCCGCCGCCACCTGCTAAAGAAAGAGGCTCGCGCCCTGTTTGAGGCGGGGTTCCCCGTCCCGCCGGATTTCCGGTGTCCATCACAGGGGTGGGTGCTCAGCGTCGACGGCGTCCCAGTGCCGCCAGTGCCCACCGGCACAGATCTGTCCCTCGCGATCTTCGACCATTTTTTGAACGAGCTGACGGCGCAGGAGCGGAACGACCCGACGTGGCATCCGGACAACGTCGATGCATGGAACGCCTTCTTCGAGCAGCAACGGCAAGACTGCATCGCCGCCTATAACGGGCACGGGCCGCCGGCGGCCAACTTCAACAGCGAGGGCCGATGGCGTCCTGGACTACACTGCCAACGGGAACAATCCCCCGTTGACGATGCCGGCGTCTCGGCCACGCTATCCCCAGGCCCAGCAATGGGGTCCTCGGCGCATGTCGCCGGGGCGTCGTCGTCGCGCTCGGGATCTTCAAGGCGCTACTCGCCGTACGCGTCGCCATCCCCAAGGTTCTCCCAAGCGTTCCTGCCGGTGAAGGACGAGCCCGAGGAGGACAGCGCGCCCCTCCGCCGTCGTGAACGCCCGCTTCCACGCCAGCCTCATCGGCAGCCCTCACCGCCTCGTGGCCGCCTCGGCTCTTCTTCTCGCCCGAGTCCGTCATCATCGCGCCCGGTGAAGAAGGAGTGGACGCCGCCTCCGGAGTACAAGGATGCGGCCCTCCAGCTCAAGCTCGAGGATGACGATGAGGAGTTCCCGGGGCAGCGGGCCGCCATCCTCGCCTTCTTCGACGACCTCCCCGCGGCCAGCGACGAGTTCGCCATGGCCTAGTCGACCTCCGAACACCAGGCCGAGCAGGCGAGGTCGCGGGCGGAGCGCCGTCGGGGCATGTACATCGACGTCAACGACGAGGACGATCACTTCACGGGGCCGACCAGGCCGCGGCCGCGGTGGTGACCTCGGCCAGGGCAGCAGCAGCTTCCCGCCGCCGATGCGCCCCAAGGACGAGACTAACGACGAGGACGACGAGGGCGACTACGCGACGGAGATGTACTATCGCTTCGGCCTAGGCCGGGGCCGTTTTTAGTTTAACTATTTTTAAATTTATGCAAATTATCGTGTAATCGCCGAACTATCTATGAATTTCTATTAAGTTTATTAAATTTCTGTTAAGTTTAAATTTGGTTGGAATGGGGGGCACGGCTGGGCGACGGCGTGCCCCCATTTTCTCGAACCCCCCCCCCCCCCCCCCCCCCCCCCCCCCCTCCCCATATGGGCTAAAAAAGGCTGTTTTGTACGCCGTAAGGGGGACGACTGGGGATGCTCTGACAAGCTCGGGTGTTCCACAGTGGATTCCCCTCTGTATCGCCCGGGTGATTCGTATCACCGAATCGCCCGCACGCGAGAGTCTATGGGCCGACTCATTTGTATTTGAAGTTGCCTACACTGTTTCCCTCACTATTTCGGTACGATCTGTTTCGTTGACCGTTTTCATCCAGTCTTCCTGACGCATTGCGCTTAGTTTATTTATTTCTTGTACTGCTTTTTAACGCATAGTCATTCTATTTTCATAGGTTCGCTTCTTTTTATTTTCGTTTTTGTATGTTTCCACACTTACTTCTTTCTAATTTTTGTTAATCTTTTCTCTATATCTTGATTTTCATGAGTTCTCTGATTTATTCCGTATGACTATATTCTTTGTTCTAGTTGTAATTGTGATTTTTTGTTACGAGATGTCGGATGTTCCTTTTTAATCCTAGGTGTATAATTAGTTGTTCCTTCATTGAGAAAGATTCGTTCCTCTTTTTACATAAAAATAGTTTCACAAATTCATTTTTTAATTATGTTTTTTTATTTTCAGTTTCATATGATTATTATAGACTTATAGTTTTGTTCCACCAAGTTGATCAAAGTTTGTTCCAAATAGTGTCATTTGTTTCGGGGGTAATCGAGATATCTTGTTTGTTCCTCTCAGTTTAAAATGTAGCACCAAATTTTGTACCAAACGGTTGTGACTTATTTGTTCCTCGTGTATTGAAATTTTGTTCCTCTCCGTTTAAAATGTTGTTACATGGCTTGTTCCATGGTACTAATTTTTTTCATGTAGCGCAAAATTTTGTTTCAAATATTTGCAACTTTTGTTCTTCATGTATTGTACTTTTGTTCCGTTCAGTTTGAAATGTTGTTCCTCATTGTGACGTGGCTTGTTCCATGGTACTAAATTATTTTATGTAGCGTAAAATTTGGTTCCAAATAGTTGCGACTTTTTTGTTCCTCGTGTATTGAAATTGTGTTCCTCTCAATTTAAAGCGTTGTTCCCCTTTGTGACGTGGCTTGTTCCCCTTTTAAAATTACTTTCTTTATTTTTTCTGTTCTCTGTGATGTAAATTTTTGTGTTCTCGGATGTATGACTATTTGTTACTCTATTTGGAAAGATTAGTTCCTCTTATTCTAAAAAATTAGGTCCACAAAATTTGTTGTTCCTAGTTTGTTGTTCCCCTCTAATGAATATGTTTGTTCCCCAACTTATAAAAATGTGTTCCAGCTTTCATAAAATTTATTCGTCTTATTCTAGGAAACGAGTTCCACAAATTGGCTATTCCTAATTTTTTTATTCCCCAATGTATAAATATTTGTTTCATCATTCAGAACTTTTTTCCTAGAGTTTTGTTCCTCCAAATAGGATTTTTGTTCCCCTTTATAGAGTTTTTGTTCCATTTAATATAGGTATGTTCCTCTCTCTTAGAGTTTTCTTCCTCTATAGTTTTTTATTCCTACCTCCATGAATCCATAACTATAGTTCCTAAATAAATGGAGATTTGTTTCTCTTTTTAGAATAGAGTATTGTATGTTCCTCTCTCTTAGAGTTGTATTTTCCTATAGCTTTTTTTATTCCTACATCCATGAATCCATAACTATTGTTCCTAAATCATGGAGTTTTTGTTCCTCTTTTTAGTGTTTTGTTCCCTAAATAGGAGTTATGTTCCTCTATCTAGAATTTTTTGTTCCACATAATAGAGGTATGTTCCTCTCTCCTAGAGTTTTGTTCCCATATAGATTTGTGTATTCCAAACTCCATTAATCTATAATTATTTTTCCTAAATTAATGGAGATTTGTTCCTCTTTCCAGAACTTTGTTCCTCTAAATAGAATTTTATTAGTCGCCTTCATAGAGTTTTGTTCCCCTTTCTGGAGATTTGTTCCTCTCTCTTACGGTTTTGTTCCCTTGTAGCCTTTTGTTGTTCCTAAATCAATGGAGATTTCTTCCTCTCTTTAAGTTTTGCTTTTCTACATAGTAGTTTTTTTCCTCCATAGAGTTTTTTTTTTCTCTTAAATGTTTGTGTTCCATTTAATAGAGTAATGTTCCCCTCTATTAAAGTTTTATTCCCATGTAGTTTTTTATTCCTAAATTAATGGAGATGTGTTGTTTTTTTAGTTTTGCTTCTCTACATAGTAGTTTTTGTTACTCTATAGAGTTTGTTTCTTCTTTTGTGTTCCATTTAATAGAATAATGTTCCTCTCTATTAGAGGTTTGTCCCCCTATAGCACTGATGCTCTCGCAGCATTGGGCAACCCCAAGAGGAAGGTGTGGAGAGTACAGCAGGAAGTTTTCCCTCAGTTTGTGAAACCAAGGTTATCGAACCAGTAGGAAACTAGAGTTCTTCGGAGGTGTCAACAACGCCAGAAAAAGTCTGGAGCTGAGTTGGTGGCGCCAGAAAAGGTCTTGCGTCGAAGGCTGGAACCTGCACAACACAATCAAGATACTTTGCCCCAACTTAACAGTGAGGTTGTCAATCTCACCGGCTTGCTGTAACAAAGGATTAAACGTATGTGTGGAAAATGATGTTTGCTTGCAGAGAATGAAAGTAACAGGATTGCAGTAGGTTGTTTTATCAGTTTAAAGAAAAGGACCGGGGTCCACAGTTCACTAGTGGTGTCTCTCCATAAATAATAATAACATACATGCGGGTAAACAAATTACAGCTCGACAATTGACAGAATAAAGAAGTGCATAATGATGCATATACTAAAGTTATGATGTCTAGTGTGAGATTCATTTGGGCATTACAACAATATACATAGACCATTCCAACCGCATCTATAACTAATAATCCACCTTCCGGTTAGCGTCCACACCCCTTTCAGTATTAAGTTGCAAGCAACAGATTATTGCATTAGGCAATGTGTGTAATGTAAGTAATACAAATATCCTTAAATAAAGTACTACTGTTTTATCCCTAGTAGCAACAGTACATATACAATCTTAGAGGTTGCTGTCACTCCCCCAGATTCAATAGAGAAATGAACCCACTATCGAGCATAAATACCCCCTCTTGGAGTCACAAGCATCTACTTGGCCAGATCATCTACTTGCAACGGAGAGCATGCAAGATCATAAATAACGCACTCACAAGATATATTATGAAGCAATAACATAGTACTCAATATTCATCGGATCCCAGCAAACACAACATGTAGTATTACATAAAGATGATCTTGATTATGATAGGTGATACGTCTCCAACGTATCTATAATTTCTTATGTTCCATGCTATATTATACCAAGTTATTACATGTTTTATATGCATTTTATATAGTTTTATGCATTTTCTGGGACTAACCTATTAACAAGATGCCACAGTGCCAGTTCCCTGTTTTCTGCTGTTTTTGGTTTCAGAAAAGTACGTAAGGAAATATTCTCGGAATTGGACGATTTCTTTTCTGAAGTCAGTTTTTCATCGGGAACGTTCCAGAAAGCCGAACACGAGACGAAGTGGGCCACCGAGGCGGCGCCACCACGTGCTCGCGCGGCAGGCATCCTGGCCGCGCGAGGAGGTGATGTGGGCCCCTCGGGGCGCCACCGACTTCGCCCTTTCGCCTACAAATACCCCCCAAACTAAAAACCCTAACACGGTGTGCAATATTTCCTCCACGGGTCCCGAGCGCTGATGTCTACGCAAGCTTCTATTCTCGTAGACAGTGTTGGGCCTCCAAGACCAGAGGCTTGTAGAACAGCAGCAAGTTTCTCTTAAGTGAATCACCCAAGGTATATCGAACTCAGGGAGGTAGAGGTCAAAGATATTCCTCTCAAGCAACCCTGCAATTAAGATACAAAAAGTCTCTTGTGTCCCCAACACACCCAATACACTTGTCAGATGTATAGGTGCACTAGTTATGCGAAGAGATAGTGAAATACAAGTAATATGGACGATTATAAGTAGTAATTGCAATCTGTAATAAAAATGGCAGCAAGCAACCATGTCGCAGAACTTGTTGGAAACGGTGTTTTAATGCTTAGAAACAAGGCCTAGGGATCCTACTTTCACCAGTGGACATTCTCAACAATGACATCAAAGTTAAATAAATAAACACTACTCTCAAACACTCTCATGTTGGATAACAAACACCATTCATTGTGTAGGGCTACAAGAGCACCCTCAAAGTCAGAGTAAACTAACACCAACAACGTCATAAAGGAATCACACACGGTGCACACACTGTCACCGTTACAACCGTGAATAACCCCGGAGTTCATATTAAAGTAACCTCTAGAGTGCATAATAGATAAAGAGTAGCATTACATATTCAACTAGGTTACAAAGCTCATGATCACATAAAAGATCACATCATGGGAGAGAGAGATAGACCACATAGCTACCGTAGATCCCGCAGCCTCGGGGGAGAACTACTCACTCCTCATCGTAGGAGTCAGCAACGGCGATGGAGATTGTCGAGGAGTGACTCCCACGTAACAGGGGTAGTCTCGCCCTGAAGAGAGGTTCGAAGGGGGGGACTGAACACGGAGGTCTAACAACTCTCGAGAGGCACGACGACGGTGCTCGCCGGGCCTGGAGAAGAACTGTCATGCCAGAGACAGACACCAGCCCGTACCCAGGTTCACGGCCCTCAGGAGGAGGTAAAACCGCTACTCCTGCTTGTCTGTATTGCACTGTGAAGGTTACAGGCCAATGAGCTTGCCGAAGGCTCTCTTGAGGCAGGTTGGTGCCTGGAGAGGGACACAATGGTCGTCTTCCTCCCTCAGCAGCTGGCTATCCTAGGTGCTCAGGGTGTGATTGCGCGGTTAGGTAATCGGGCGATCAATCGATCCCCTTCTACGGTGGAGCTCCTGCTCCTTTTATAGGCGCCCTGGGCTCCATCCTCGTGCTGGTGGGCTCCCACACGCCAGTCTCGTGGAGGAGCGGGAGTCCACCGCAGCTCGTCCGTCCATGGACGCGGTCCATCCGTGCTAAAGTAGCGCGCCGTGGCCGACAGGTTGCAGGCGGTGCAGAGCGGCTTGCAGGCGCAGCAGAGGTCGTGGTGGAGCCCACGATGACGATCTTCTTGGAGCGTTGCGCCGTCCAGCCGCTTTATCACCAAAGAGGAAAGTCCTGGCTGTCCTGCCGCAGGCGGCGCGGCTTTGTTGACTCCTTTATCACCAGAACGGCAACTGGGATGCTCGCGTCACCCTGCGGCTTCCGCAGGGGCCATGTGCGTCCTGCAGCGCTTGCTTAGCCGCGAAGTGTCTCCACAGGGCCTTGGTCGCCTGTGGAGGGGTTTCCTGCTGACTTCTCTCCAGGCGGGCTGTGCCTGGGGAGTCTCTTGAAGCGCAGGGTCCTCTTCAGGCCCTGGCGTCCTCTTCAGGCCCTCGAGCGGAGATGTCTCTCGAGGGTCTCTTCAAGCGGTATCTTGGTCCTTAATCATTTCGTCAAAGATCTTCGCAGGCGAGGCCTGTAGGGAGTGGGCCGTGCATACCCCGGTCCTTACTGGGCCGACAGTAGCCCCCGGGCCCGCGATGGGCACGACGAGGCCCGTTGGGTCTAGGCGAAGCGTCGTGGGGCCAATCCCGCAGGCCGGGCCGAGCCACGCGTCACTCCGGCGAGCAACGGTTGCGCACGATGTGGGACGTGCGTCGTGGGGGGTCCCACTACGCCCCGGTAACTGCTCCTCGACGAGACATAAAGTCTCCGCGCCGGGGCAGGGAGCCGTTACTACTCCCACTTCTTCTCGCAGACGCCATCCGCACCGAGCTCTTCGCTCCTGCTCTCCGGCGCCCTCTTCTCCAGTTTCTCCAGCTTCTCCTCGCGCCGCACCCTCCTTTCTTCCGACGATGAGTCCGGCGAAGAACAAGGGCAAGGCGGCCGCGGGGTCTTCTTCGCAAGCGGCGCCTGCCGAGGTCGCGCACGGCGCGGCACTGCTTGGCGTGCGCGTCAACGACAAGGCCCTCGACAAGGTCCGCTTCCTGGTGGCGGACCGGACCAACGAGCACGGCGCCACCGCGCTCAAGCCCGCGGCGCACGGGAAACGCCCGCGAGGGTTTTTCCCCGTCTTCCAGCACTGCGTCTCGGCGGGACTGGTGCCGCCCTTCTCTCCGTTCCTGGAGGCGGTGCTGGCCTTCTACCAAATCCATCTGCTGCACCTCCACCCCAACTCCGTGCTCATCCTCGCCATCTTCGCCTACCTCTGCGAGGCGTATCTTGGCTTGGAGCCCACGGTGGATCTCTTCCGGTGCTTCTACGCGCTCCGGAGCACGGCGAAGAACGAGCGCTCTGGATGCGTTTCGTTCCGCATCGTGGACGGCATGGGGAGCGTCTACATCCCCATGTCGTGGAGCGAGGGCAAGGCCATCACCTCGGTGACGAAGAAGGTGGACGACTTCCGCCAGCGGTGGTTCTTCGTTGGGGTGGAGCAGCCCTGCGCCTTCCTCGAGGTCCCCGACGCGCCGCCCGTGAAGAATTCGAACTGGGGCAAGGCTTCCTTCTGCGGCGCGCAGAACGTGATGCTGACGGGCCGCCTGAGCTACCTTCGGGAGGAAGGCCTCACGGGGCAGATCATCGTCGCGGACTTCGTGACGCGCCGCATTGCTCCTCTCCAGGCGCACTCGGTGCCAATGTGGATGTACTCCGGCCCCCAGGACAAGATGCGGCTCCACCGCGAGGACAACGACAAGGACGCGGTCGACAACGTCCTGTCTGCGCTCTTCATCAACCCAGCGGTGCCCGCCATGGACGAACTCCCGATCACGCTCCGGCCTCTGCACCAGTGCAACATGACCGAGCGCCTGGCCATCCTGGCGGGGATGCCTCTGTACACCCCGTCAGGCCCTGCGGGGAAGATGGTGCCTGTGCCGGTGGTGCACGAGGCGGAGGGAGCAGAGACGCCCTCTGCCTCAGGAGCCGGGCAAGGCGAGGAGGAGGCCGCGGCGGGGGAGGTGTCCTCTTCGAGGGCCGGGCCCCTTACTGGCGAGATCTGCGACATCTCGTCAGGCGACGATGAAGATGCCTTCGTGGTGGCGCCCGCGCGCCATGCGGAGGAGGAGGAGGCCGAGGAGGAGGCCTCTGGCGAGGAATCGCGAGCCCCGGTCCAAGGCGGCCAGCGACAGGCCGGGCGTGAGGCCCTCCGACGTCCCTTCTAAGAGGAAAGCCGAGGCGCCTCCGGAGGGGTCAAGCGCTAAGGCCAAGCCCTCCTAGCGCTCGCCAGGCTTGGCGTGGGTCGACACCGGCGCCAAGGAGTCCGGGTAAGTACCTTTGATTGCTGACCGCTTGATTATTGTACTTTTCTTTTCATGATTCTGATAATCGCCCCCTGATTCTTGCCAGCGACCTTGTGCCCGCGAAGCGCCGCAGGCTTCGCAAGGCAGCGGAGGTGAAGGGAACCGTGGCAGAGGCCGTGGCTGAAGAGGCCGCGAGGCCTGCGGAGACGGCCTCCTCAGGCCCAGCCGAAGAGGCGCCTCAAGCGGAGGCAACTGTGCCTCTGGCGGGGGCGGCAGCGCCTCAGGCGGAAGCCGCTGCCCCGCCCCCCGAGCCGTTGGTGATGAAGGCGCAGGAGGAGCGGGCGGCCAGCCCTCCTCGAGCTCCTACCCCGCCTCGCGCGGCTACGCCGCCGCGTGTGCCGACTCCGGCACGCGAGGCTACGCCACCGCGCTCAGCTACGCCTCTCGCGCAGCCAGAGGCCGGGACAGACCAGGCCTCGTTCTCCAGGCTTGACGCCGGGGCCGGGCCTTCCACGCAACGCGGCCTGGTCCTTAGCGGCTGGGACTGGAACAAGGGGCACCGCGAGGTGGCCTTCCGCCTGGTGAGGGAGTCTCTGGAGGGTTTGGAGGCGCAGCTCGCCCTCGAGGATGCCCAGCTCGCCCAGCAACGCGGCGAGCTCGCGGAGGCTTGGAGACGCTTCCACGCCGCGGTTGAGGCCCGCCGCCAGGAGGATCTGGCCCTCCAGGCCGCACGCGAGGAGGCCATCCGCTTTGCCAAGGAGGTCCGAGAGGGGGCCGTCCGCGACGCAGACGAGCTCCTTGCCCCCCTCCAGGACGCGCGCGATGCGGCCGCCGATCTCCTCGCGGAGGTGAAGGCCGAGCGCGAGGCTATGGAAGGCTCGCTGGCGCAGAAACGCCGCGAGGTGTCCCAGCTGGAGTCCCAGCTTCTCTCCGCCCACCGGGCCGCGCAGGAGACTCTGGAAGAGGATCGCAAGAGCCTGGCCGAGCGCAAGCGATAGCTGGCCTCCAGGGAGAGGGAGGTGGAGCAGCGGGACGAGCAACGGCTCCAGGCGGAGGGCGAGCTGGCCACGAAGCGCGAAGAGCTCGAGGCGCGCGAGGGAGACCTGGCCCAGGCACTCCAGAGGCATGACGAGAATGTCACCGCCCAGAAGCAAACCCTGGAGCGCTTCCAGCAGCGGTTTGCCGAGAAGAAGATGGAGGCGGAGGCGGCCCTCGCGGAGCGCGAGAAGGAATTCAGGCGGACCACCTCCAAGGAGTACCGCGACAAGGCCAAGAAGCAGGAGGACCGCTTCAAGGCAAAGCACACCGCTGATGCCAAGCGGATCGCGGAGCTAGAGAAAACCAACTCCAAGCTCGAGGTCCGCCTCCAGCGCGCCAAGGATGCCTATCGCCAGGCTGAGGAGGGTCGCAGGGCGGCTGTCCTGGAGCTGGACGCCCTCGTCAAGGACGTGGAGGGGCAGGCGGGCTCGGCGGCCAAGCAGGTGACGGAAGCCGTGGACACTGCGCAGGCGGCTCGCGTTCTCACGAAGCAGCGGGAGCGCATGTTCCAGGCGCTGGTGGCCAGAGGCAATGAGCTTGCAGCTCAGCTTGGCGCTGAGGCTCCGCTCACTGAGGCTCGCGGTCGTGGCGATGCTGCCATGTACCTGGTCTACTTCGACCAGCTCTTCACGGCCCTCGAGAGCCCCGTTGCCGACCTCCGCGAGGTGATTGAGGTCGAGAGCCGCCAGCTTCTGGAGGTGGTTGTCGACCGCATCTTCACCAACCTCCGGCTCCTCACGCCCGGCTTCGACCTATCCACGGTGACCGAGGCGCGCACGGGCGGGGAGGCCTTGCGGGTCTCCAACTCCCTCCGCGAGCAAGTCGAGGCCTTCTGCAACCGCTTCAACCGTGCGGAGGTGGCTGCGGAGGACAGCGAGGAGGAGGCTGCCCCTGCCGAGGAGGAAGACGCTGAGGAGGAGGAGCGCGCTGGCGCGGACTCCGCTTGAGCCTTGATTATCACGCCTTTGAGCGCCTGTATCTGAGATAGTTTTTGTATTCAGACACTGCATATTTTGGGCATGTAGTATACTCTTTAAGCTTATTTGTGTTAACTTGTTTGCCCCTCGAGAGGCCTTTTCTGCCTTGTTTTCATGTCTAAGTTTTCTCTGCGTCGTTAGGACCCATCTCTTCGCGCTATGACTCCGCCGCTGCGGTATGCTAAAGCAATGACTCAGCAAGGCCGGGGGGAGTTTAAGGCTTGGAGAGGTAAGAGCCCTGAGTCGCGATGCTCAGGTGCCCCCCTTTGACGTGCGAGTAGCCCATGAAGCACAAGGGAGAACGAAATCGCTCGAGGGACAAACGTGCGCTTGGGGAAAAAAGGCTCTCAAGTCACAGGAGTAGGACTTAGCTTCTCGAGGCTTTTGCCCTGTAGAGGTTTTTTAGCCTGGCGAGGAGGTCCTCTTCAAGGGTTTTTCCCTGCTGCCTCCTCAGGCTTGTAGAGACGCTTGTTCTCTGTAGATGTTAGAGGGGCAAACCCAAACGCTTGTGCACGGTACAAGGGACTAATGCGCGCTTATAGGTCCCCTCAGGCGTTCCTTGCGAGGAGAGAGAGTACCAAGGTCCTTTGTAGAGATGGCGTGTTTGTGAGGGCCTGCCCTCCAGCCAGAGCTCGGATCCTTGGGTTTTGCAGTGCTGCTGGTGTGTCATTTGAGGCACTGGCACCGTACTCAGCCCCCGCTCGCGAGGTGCGCATGTGGAGAGATATAAGTGCCCATTTTCAACAAAGAAAATAATGCTGGAATAAAACTCACCACCAAAATATTACATAGCGGCGCCGTAGCGCATAGTTCACTTAGGAACGAAATTGGCGCCTGAGCGCAAAGTTCACTTGGAACGAAAATCGGTTCATTACACTTGGGTTTGCCAAGCTAACGTTCCTTCCATGTCGAGGCATGGGGACCACCCATTAGTGGCAGAGGTTCACTGCGGCCTGCGGGGGCTCATTTGCAGGAGAGCTTGGAGGGCTGGGCCTCGGGAGAAGCTTTGAGAAGCTTGGAGGTGAAGCCGTGAGCTTCCCTCTGGAGACAAAAAATGCCTGGCGTGACTATGATCACGGGTAGAACTGGCGATGTTCCACGGGTTCTTGACGGGGATGCCGTCTTCGGTCTCGAGGCGTACTGCGCCAGGCCTGGCGACGTGGGAGACCCTGTAGGGACCTTCCCACATCGGCGAGAGCTTGTGGAGGCCTTCCCTGGAGAGAATTCGCCTGAGGACGAGGTCGCCCGCCTCAAGGGTGCGTGAGCGCACATGGCGGCTGTGGTAGCGTCGCAGGTCTTGCTGGTACCCTGCCGCCCTGAGGGCGGCCTGACGGCGCAGTTCCTCGAGGAACAGCAGGTCGTCGTTGTGGAGGCCCTCTTGGGTGTCCTCTTTGAAGGCAAGGACCCGTGGTGATCCATGCTTGATTTCCGCAGGAAGGACTGCCTCAGCTCCGGAGACCAGGGCGAACGGCGTTTCGCCTGTAGGCCTTGAGGAAGTTGTGCGCATGGACCAGAGCACCGAAGGGAGCTCGTCGATCCAGCCCTTGCCGTGGCCCTTGAGGATGTTGAAGCTCCTGGTCTTGAGGCCCTTGAGGACCTCTGCGTTTGCTCGCTCGGCTTGACCGTTGCTACGTGGGTGAGCCACCGAGGCGAAGAAGACCTTGACGCCAAGCTTATCGCAATAGGCTCGGAAGATGCCGCTGGTGAATTGCGAGCCATTGTCAGTGATGATGCGGTTGGGCACGCCGAAGCGGCAGACCAGGCTCCTGATGAATTTCACCGCGGCCCCCGCTGGTATGGTGCGCACTGGCTCAACTTCGGTCCATTTGGTGAACTTGTCGATGGCCACGAAGAGGAAACGATAGCCCCCCTGCGACCTTGGGAAGGGGCCCAAGATGTCCAGCCCCCAGACCGCAAACGGCCAGGAGAGCGGGATGGTTTGAAGCCCCAGCGCCGGCTGATGAATTTGCTTGGCGTGGAATTGGCAGGCGTCGCAGGTTTGCACAATGGCGACCGCATCTTGAAGCACTTGAGGCCAGTAGAAGCCGCTCCTGAAGACCTTACCTGCGAGGGTGCGCGCACATGAGTGGTGGCCGCACTCCCCGCTGTGGATGTCCTTGATCAGCTCTCGGCCTTCCTCAGGAGGGACGCACTTGAGCGCGATACCATTTGGGCGCTTGCGGTAGAGGTTTCCCTCGAGGATGCAGTAGGATTTCGCCTGTCGAGCGATTCGCTCTGCGTCAGCATCTTCTTCAGGGAGGATTCCTTTCACCAAGTAGTCCTTGAGCTCATCAATCCAGCCTGAGGCCTGGTGGGTTGCCGTCAGCAACAGGCGCTCCCCTGTGCTGGGACCGCAATCAGGCGCCCCAGACTCAGGAGGTGGTGGGAGTGCTTCATCTGTGCTTGCGGCTGTGGCCTCTCGAGGCTGCTTGATGGATGCCTTGGCGAGCCTCTCTTCAAAGACACCGGCCTGCTGGCGTTGCCTTCGCGAGGCCCGCTTGGCGATGTCGTCAGCCTCTTGGTTTTCTTTCCTCGGGATGTGCATGAGCTCCATGCCCCTGAAGTGCTTCTCAAGCTTGCGGACCTCTTCGAGGTATGCGGCCATGACCTTGTCGTCTCCCCCTGCAGCCTGGATGGAGGTGGTGTAGAGCTGCAGGAACTCGAGAGGGTTGGTGGACCCGTCGAAGCCCTTGGGGAGCGCTGGCCTGAACTTCTGCGGCCAGACCACACGACGCAGGGCGCGCGTGAAGGCCATGCAGCCTGAGGCATAGGTGGCCGTTCCTCCCTGGAGGGCCCTGCGGTTTTGTTGCCCCGCCTGACCGAGCTCCTCGACGAGGCGGTTCTGGAGGTCGCGGCGTCGCTCCATGCCCACACGCGCGTCAGGCGCGGTGCGCTGCACGATTTGGCAGTCGTGCGGCGATGAAGCATGGGAGGGAGCCCGCTGTGCCGCGGCCGGAGGTGGTCCTGGCGGCGGTGGGGGCGAACCTGGTGCGGCCGTCCCTGCAGGGCCGGAGGGCACGATGGAGCGCGACGGAGCAGGGCGCGTGGTTGCGATGTCGACGAGGTGGTGGAGGCGGTCCAACCACTGGTCGTGTGCCTCGGCACTTGGTCGGTAGCGGAGGAGCTCCTGGGCCATGAGCAGCGCAGTGTGCGGGGCGGGCTCGTGGTGCTCCCGCGTGGACACGCTCTGGCGTCGGGACGGGTGCGAGGACTCAGCGTCCTCACGGCGCCCAGAGAGGTCCTCGTCGTCGCGCTGGTCTCCGCCGCGATGCTCCTCGCTTTCCGGCTCCTCCACGCGCGGGCCGGTGCCAGCGCGCTCGGTCGTGCGGGGGCGACCACGGCGGCCGCGGGTGGGAGCAGTACCGGGCTCGGTGTGAGCTCTCTCAGAGGTACGCCGGTTGGCGCGCGTTGCGCGGGTGTCCATCATGGCGCGGAGTTCGGAGGTCGAAGACGCGCCTCAGTCCCCTACTTGGCGCGCCAAATGTCGAGGAGTGACTCCCACGTAACAGGGGTAGTCTCGCCCTGAAGAGAGGTTCGAAGGGGGGGACTGAACACGGAGGTCTAACAACTCTCGAGAGGCACGACGACGGTGCTCGCCGGGCCTGGAGAAGAACTGTCACGCCAAAGACAGACACCGGCCCGTACCCAGGTTCACGGCCCTCAGGAGGAGGTAAAACCGCTACTCCTGCTTGTCTGTATTGCACTGTGAAGGTTACAGGACAATGAGCTTGCCGAAGGCTCTCTTGAGGCAGGTTGGTGCCTGGAGAGGGACACAATGGTCGTCTTCCTCCCTCAGCAGCTGGCTATCCTAGGTGCTCAGGGTGTGATTGCGCGGTTAGGTAATCGGGCGATCAATCGATCCCCTTCTACGGTGGAGCTCCTGCTCCTTTTATAGGCGCCCTGGGCTCCATCCTCGTCCTGGTGGGCTCCCACACGCCAGTCTCGTGGAGGAGCGGGAGTCCACCGCAGCTCGTCCGTCCATGGACGCGGTCCATCCGTGCTAAAGTAGCGCGCCGTGGCCGACAGGTTGCAGGCGGTGCAGAGCGGCTTGCAGGCGCAGCAGAGGTCGTGGTGGAGCCCACGATGACGATCTTCTTGGAGCGTTGCGCCGTCCAGCCGCTTTATCACCAAAGAGGAAAGTCCTGGCTGTCCTGCCGCAGGCGGCGCGGCTTTGTTGACTCTTTTATCACCAGAACGGCAACTGGGATGCTCGCGTCACCCTGCGGCTTCCGCAGGGCCCATGTGCGTCCTGCAGCGCTTGCTTAGCCGCGAAGTGTCTCCACAGGGCCTTGGTCGCCTGTGGAGGGGTTTCCTGCTGACTTCTCTCCAGGCGGGCTGTGCCTGGGGAGTCTCCTGAAGCGCAGGGTCCTCTTCAGGCCCTGGCGTCCTCTTCAGGCCCTCGAGCGGAGATGTCTCTCGAGGGTCTCTTCAAGCGGTATCTTGGTCCTTAATCATTTCGTCAAAGATCTTCGCGGGCGAGGCCTGTAGGGAGTGGGCCGTGCATACCCCGGTCCTTACTGGGCCGACAGAGATGGCGGTGGAGTCGATGGAGATGGCTCCGGGGGCAATTCCCCGTCCCGGCAGGGTGCCGGAACAGAGAGTTCTGTCCCCCGAATCTTGTCTTCGATGGTGGCGGCGCTCGGGACCCGTGGAGGAAATATTGCACACCGTGTTAGGGTTTTAAGTCTGGGGGGTATTTGTAGGCGAAAGGGCGAAGTCGGTGGCGCCCCGAGGGGCCCACATCACCTCCTCGCGCGGCCAGGATGCCTGCCGCGCGAGCACGTGGTGGCGCCGCCTCGGTGGCCCACTTCGTCTCGTGTTCGGCTTTCTGGAACGGTCCCGATGAAAAACTGACTTCAGAAAAGAAATCGTCCAATTCCGAGAATATTTCCTTAAGTACTTTTCTGAAACCAAAAACAGCAGAAAACAGGGAACTGGCACTGTGGCATCTTGTTAATAGGTTAGTCCCAGAAAATGCATAAAACTATATAAAATGCATATAAAACATGTAATAACTTGGTATAATATAGCATGGAACATAAGAAATTATAGATACGTTGGAGACGTATCAACATCCCCAAGCTTAGTTCTACTCGTCCCGAGTAGGCAAGAACGATAAAAGAAGAATAATTTCTGAAGTGACATGCTTAAACACAATCTTGATCATAATATAATGTAAGGCTCATGTTATGAATGAAGTGACTCAAGGCAATGATCTATAGTTTGCTAACAAATAGACAAGGAGTAAACAACTATATCATATAAGTAAAACTTTTCATGAATAGTACTTTCAAACAAGCCTCAAAAAGATTTGCATAAGAGTTAACTCATAAAGCAATATTATCTAAGCAAAAGAGCATTGAAGCAACACAAAGGAAGATATAAGTTTCAGCATTGGCTTTCAACTTTTGAACATGTATATCAGATAGATAGTTGTCAACACAAAGAAATATAACAAGTGCAATAAGTAAGCATATAAGAATTGTTGCACACAGTTGACACAAGTGTTTACTTCGGGGATACAAAGAAGTAGGTAAACTGACTCAACATAAAGTAAAAGATAGGCCCTTCGCAGAGGGAAGCAGGGATATAAGCATGTGCTAGAGCTTCTTAGTTTTATAGGTTTTTGAAATCATATAGAGAGCATAAAAGTAAGTTTTGATAGGTGTTTGTTGTTGTCAACGAATGGTAATGGGCACTCTACCCCCCTTGTCAACCAGACTTTCAAGAGCGGCTCCCATGAAGGACGTTATTTCTACCAGCAAGGTAGATCATCCCTCTTATCTCTTTTGTTTACACATATAGTTAAAAACTGTTGTCATTGCTTGACTGATTAGATCAGGGCAAAAATGTGAAGAGATTGCAGCGGTTAAAGTTGTAATTAATTGGGACTGGGCACCCTATTTGCCAGCTCTTTTTGCAAAGTTAATGGATAAGCGGATGTATATGCCACTAGTCCGGTTGTGAAAGTCTGTCTACAAGCAAATGACAAGGTTGATATCCGTAACACCATATACTTCCTCATGAGCTAATAAACATTGACACAAATAAAGGATAATAAGTTTTGAATAAAAGGTAGCACACGAAGTATTTGCTTGGAATGGCAGGAAATACCACGTAGTAGGTAGGTATGGTGGACACGTATGGCATGGGTTTTGGCTCAAGGTTTTGGATGCACGAGAAGCATTCCCTCTCAGTACAAGGCTTTGGCTAGCAAGGTTATTTGAAGCAAACACAAGTATAAACTATGACAACAAGACGTATATAAAAACATATTGCAAGCATTATAAAACTCTACATTGTCTTCCTTGTTGTTCAAACACCTTTACCAGAAAATATCTAGACTTTAGAGATACCAAACATGCAAACCAAATTTCAACATGCTTTACGGTAGTTCTTCACTAATAGGTTTTAACTACATGATATAAAAGCTTAAACATGATCTACTTGAGAGCTCAAAACAATTGCCAAGCACCACAACATACAAGATAACAATCCATAAGAGCATGTATATCTTTTCATTATACCATCTACCACATTTAGCATTTTCTGTTTCCAACCAAACACCAATCAACTTATTTAAAGATAAACTCTCCAGGTATATAACAATGAGATATGAGATTATAACATATGAAAAACTAACAGCTCCAACAAGAGATGCATGAAAAACAAGAGCTAATAGTATTGAAGTAACATAGAAGAATACTCAACAAATATAAGTGAAGAATACGAGTATTCATAAGAAAAAGCGGAGCGTGTCTCTCTCCCACAAAGGAATGCTAGGATCCATTTTATTCAGAGAATGAAAATAACAAAAACAAAAACAAAAACAAATCGACGCTTCAAGAAAAGCACATAAGAAGTGGCAGAATTAAAATATAGTTTCACTAGAAAGGACCTGATAGTTTGTTGATGAAGAAGGGGATGCCTTGGGCATCTCCAAACTTTGACGCTTGAGTCTTCTTGAAATATGTTGGGGATGAACCACCGGGGCATCCCCAAGCTTTGGCTTTACTATCCTATTGATCACATCATATCATCCTTCTCTCTTGATCCTTGAAAACTTCCTCCACACCAAACTTAGAGTAAACTTCATTAGAGGGTTAGTGCACGAAAAATTATGATATTCTGTAGGAACACAATTGCTACCAATGCTACTGGACATTAGCTACAGCCACTGATACTTCATAGGATAAAAAGATCCAATCAAAATAGCAAAAGAGGCATTGCAAAATAAATGGCAGAATCTGTCAAAAACAGAACAGTCCGTAAAGACTAATTTTTTCGAGGCACTTAACTTGCTCAGATCAGAAAACTCAAAACTAATGAAAGTTGCATATATATCTGAGGATTACGTACAAAAAATGACAGATTATTTGGATTTTTCTGTGAGGAGTTACGAATTAAACGGTGGACAGCAGAAAACTGTTTCTGCGTAGGAATCCAAATTTAGCATGAACTTTCAACTAGAGGCTTATCTTGACACAACAATGCAATAAAATAAAGATACAAAGGAATTGCTACAGAGGTAAGACAAGTCCTTGACACAAACAAAATAAAATAACAGGAAATAAAAATAGTGGGTTGTCTCCCATAAGTGCTTTTCTTTAAAGTCTTTTAGCTAGGCAAGGAGATTCGTATGATGCTCTCATAAAAATGAGAGTTGAAAAACTAAAGAGAGCATCAAGAGGCAAATATAAAACACTTTTTAAGTCTAACCCACTTCCTATGCAAAGGAGTCTTGTGATAGAATAAATTATTGAAACATAAAGCAACTATCACAGAAAGATGAAACAAATGAAACTTCAAAACTTCCAACATAAAGAGAGGTGTTTTAGTAACTTGAAAACTTTTACAACCGTGTTTTCCTCTCTCATAATAACTTTCAGTAGCATCATTGATAAAATCCACAACATAACCATCACATGAAACATTCTTATCATGAGCCACATGCATAAAAGAATTAATACTCTCCACATAAGCATAGTCATTCTTATTAATTGTAGTGGGAGCAAATTCAACAAAATAGCTATCATTATTATTCTCATCACCATAATCATCAAATATAGGAGGCATATTGTGATCATAATTAATTTTCTCCTCAATAGTAGTTGGACTGAAAATATCATATTCATCAGTGTAATCATCATATATTGGAGGTATAGTTTCATCAAAGTAAATTTTCTCCTCCGTGCTTGGGGGACTAAAAATATCATAGTCATCAAAACCAGCTTCCCCAAGCTTAGACTTTTCCATAGCATTAGCAATAATGGTGTTCAAAGAATTCATACTAATAACATTGCTACTAGCATGCAAATAAAGTTCCATAGGTTTTTTAATTTTCTCTTCAAACACTTCATGTCCTAGCTCAAGATAAATACTATAAAGCTCTCTAATATTTTTGTTGTTTTCCATTAGGCCTAACTAGTGAAATAAAAACAAGAAACAAAAAGATTTAACTGCAGGATCTAAAGGAGATACCTTCCAACGCTTACCTCCCCGGCAACGGCGCCAGAAAATAGCTTGATTTCTACGCACGCTTCTATTCTCGTAGACAGTGTTGGGCCTCCAAGAGCAGAGGTTTGTAGAACAGCAGCAAGTTTCCCTTAAGTGAATCACCCAAGGTATATCGAACTCAGGGAGGTAGAGGTCAAAGATATTCCTCTCAAGCAACCCTGCAATTAAGATACAAAAAGTCTCTTGTGTCCCCAACACACCCAATACACTTGTCAGATGTATAGGTGCACTAGTTATGCGAAGAGATAGTGAAATACAAGTAATATGGACGATTATAAGTAGTAATTGCAATCTGTAATAAAAATGGCAGCAAGCAAACATGTAGCAGAACTTGTTGGAAACGGTGTTTTAATGCTTAGAAAAAAGGCATGGGGATCCTACTTTCACCAGTGGACATTCCCAACAATGACATCAAAGTTAAATAAATAAACACTACTCTCAAACACTCTCATGTTGGATAACAAACACCATTCATTGTGTAGGGCTACAAGAGCACCCTCAAAGTCAGAGTAAACTAACACCAACAACGTCATAAAGGAATCACACACGGTGCACACACTGTCACCGTTACAACCGTGAATAACCCCGGAGTTCATATTAAAGTAACCTCTAGAGTGTATAATAGATAAAGAGTAGCATTGCATATTCAACTAGGTTACAAAGCTCATGATCACATAAAAGATCACATCATGGGAGAGAGAGATAGACCACATAGCTATCGTAGATCCCGCAGCCTCGGGGGAGAACTACTCACTCCTCATCGTAGGAGTCAGCAACGGCGATGGAGATGGCGGTGGAGTCGATGGAGATGGCTCCGGGGGCAATTCCCCGTCCCGGCAGGGTGCCGGAACAGAGAGTTCTGTCCCCCGAATCTTGTCTTCGATGATGGCGGCGCTTGATACGTCTCCAACGTATCTATAATTTCTTATGTTCCATGCTATATTATACCAAGTTATTACATGTTTTATATACATTTTATATAGTTTTATGTATTTTCTGGGACTAACCTATTAACAAGATGCCACAGTGCCAGTTCCCTGTTTTCTGCTGTTTTTGGTTTCAGAAAAGTACTTAAGGAAATATTCTCGGAATCGGACGATTTCTTTTCTGAAGTACATATTTATTTGGGGACGTTTCAGAAGACCGAAGACGAGACGAAGTGGGAGGCCGAGGCGCCGCCACCACGTCCTCGCGCGGCAGGAAGTGGGGCCGCGCGAGGGACAGGTGTGGGCCCCTCGGGCCTCCACCGACCTCGCCCTTTCGCCTACATATAACCCCCGGAACAAAAACCCTAGGACGGTGTGCAATATTTCCTCCACGGGTCCCGAGCGCCGCCACCATCGAAGACAAGATTCGGGGGACAGAACTCTCTGTTCCGGCACCCTGCCGGGACGGGGAATTGCCCCCGGAGCCATCTCCATCGACTCCACCGCCATCTCCATCGCCGTTGCTGACTCCTACGATGAGGAGTGAGTAGTTCTCCACCGAGGCTGCGGGATCTACGGTAGCTATGTGGTCTATCTCTCTCTCCCATGATGTGATCTTTTATGTGATCATGAGCTTTGTAACCTAGTTGAATATGTAATGCTACTCTTTATCTATTATGCACTCTAGAGGTTACTTTAATATGAACTCCGGGGTTATTCACGGTTGTAACGGTGACAGTGTGTGCACCGTGTGTGATTCCTTTATGACGTTGTTGGTGTTAGTTTACTCTGACTTTGAGGGTGCTCTTGTAGCCCTACACAATGAATGGTGTTTGTTATCCAACATGAGAGTGTTTGAGAGTAGTGTTTATTTATTTAACTTTGATGTCATTGTTGAGAATGTCCACTGGTGAAAGTAGGATCCCTAGGCCTTGTTTCTAAGCATTAAAACACCGTTTCCAACAAGTTCTGCTACATGTTTGCTTGCTGCCATTTTTATTACAGATTGCAATTACTACTTATAATCGTCCATATTACTTGTATTTCACTATCTCTTCGCATAACTAGTGCACCTATACATCTGACAAGTGTATTGGGTGTGTTGGGGACACAAGAGACTTTTTGTATCTTAATTGCAGGGTTGCTTGAGAGGAATATCTTTGACCTCTACCTCCCTGAGTTCGATATACCTTGGGTGATTCACTTAAGGGAAACTTGCTGCTGTTCTACAAACCTCTGCTCTTGGAGGCCCAACACTGTCTACGAGAATAGAAGCGTGCGTAGACATCAATAGGCAGCTCACAAGATCTAAACATGGTAGCACAAGTGGAGAAGACAACCATCTAGCTACTGCTATGGACCCGTAGTCCAAGGATGAACTACTCACGCATCAGTCCGGAGGCGGGCATGGTGATGTAGAGCCCTCCGGTGATGATTCCCCTCTCCGGCAGGGTGCCGGGATGAGGTTCTGAACCCTCCCGAACTAGGGTTGACGACGGCGGCGGCTCTGGACTTCGTGGAGGAAAAAGGTGCGCGCTCTAGGTCTTGCAATTCTGGGGGGTATAAGTAGGCGAAAGGGCGAAGGCGGCGGAGGCTCGAGGGCCCCACACCTGGTGCTCGCGTGGCCAGGGGGGACCCGCGCCGGGACCAGGTGTGGGCCCCTCGGGGCTCTCCTCCATGTCCTCTTCGGTGTTCTGGAACCTCCCGAGAAAAATAGGCATATTGGTTTTTCGTTTGTCCAATTCCGAGAATATTTCCTTAAAAACTTTTCTGAAACCAAAAACAGCAGAAAACAGGGAACTGGCACTGTGTCATCTTGTTATTAGGTTAGTCCCAGAAAATGCATAAAATGATATAAAAGTGTATATAAAACATGTAGCAAGTGGCATAATATAAGCATGGAACATAAGAAATTATAGATACGTTGGAGACGTATCAACATCACCAAGCTTAGTTCTACTCGTCCCGAGTAGGTAAAACGATAAAAAGAATAATTTCTGAAGTGACATGCTTTCTCACAATCTTGATCATATAATAATGTAAAGCTCATGTTATGAATGAAGTGATTCAAAGCAATGTTATATAGTTTGCTAACAAATAGACAAGGAGTAAACAACTACATCATATAAGTAAAAACTTTTCATGGATAGTACTTTCAAACAAGCATCAAAATGATTCACATCAGAGTTAACTCATAAAGCAATAGTCTCTAAGTAAAAGAGCATTGAAACAACACAAAGGAACATATAAGTTTCAGCATTGGCTTTCAACTTTGAACATGTATATCATATAGATAGTTTTCAACACAAAGAAATATAACAAGTGCAATAAGTAAGCATATAAGATATGTTGCACACAGTTGACACAAGTGTTTGCTTTTAAGACAGAAAGAAGTAGGTAAACTGATTCAATATAAAGTAAAAGAAAGGCCCTTCGCAGAGGGAAGCAGGGATACAAGCATGTGCTAGAGCTTTTTAGTTTTTATAGGTTTTTGAAATCATATAGAGAGCATAAAAGTAAAGTTTTGAGTGGTGTTTGTTGTTGTCAACGAATGGTAATGGGCACTCTACCCCCCTTGTCAACCAGACTTTCTAAGAGCGGCTCCCAGGAAGGACGTTATTTCTACCAGCAAGGCAGATCATCCCTCTTATCTCTTTTGTTTACACATGTATTTAAAAACTATTGTAATTGCTTGATTGATTAGATCATGGAAAAAATGTGAAAAGATTGCAGCGGTTAAAGTTGTAATTAATTGGGACTGGGCACCCCATTTGCCAGCTCTTTTTGCAAAGTTAATGGATAAACGGATGTATATGCCACTAGTCCGGTAGTGAAAGTCTATCTAAAAGCAAATGACAAGGTTGATATCCGTAACACCACATACTTCCTCATGAGCTAATAAAAATTGACACAAATAAGGGATAATAAGTTTTGAATAAAAGGTAGCACATGAAGTATTTGCTTGGAATGGCAGGAAATACCATGTAGTAGGTAGGTATGGTGGATACAAATGGCATGGGTTTTGGCTCAAGGTTTTGGATGCACGAGAAGCATTCCCTCTCAGTACAAGGCTTTGGCTAGCAAGGTTATTTGAAGCAAACACAAGTATAAACTATGACAACAAGACTATATAAAAAACATATTGCAAGCATTATAAAACTCTATATTGTCTTCCTTGTTGTTCAAACACCTTTACTAGAAAATATCTAGACCTTAGAGATACCAAACATGCAAACCAAATTTCAACAAGCTTTACGGTAGTTCTTCACTAATATGTTTTAACTACATGATGTAGAAGCTTAAACATGATCTACTTGAGAGCTCAAAACAATTGCCAAGCACCACAACATGGAAGATAACAATCCATAAGAGCATGTATATCCTTTCATTATACCATCTACCACATTTAGCATTTTCTGTTTCCAACCAAACACCAATCAACTTATTTAAAGATAAACTCTCCAAGTATTTATCAATGAGATATGAGAGTGTAACATAAGAAAACTAATAGCTCCAAACAAAAGATGCATGAAAAACAAGAGCTGAAAATATTGAAGTAACATAGAAGAATACTCAACAAATATAAGTGAAGAATACGAGTATTCATAAGAAAAAACGGAGCGTGTCTCTCTCCCACAAAGGAATGCTAGGATCCATTTTATTCAGAGAATGAAAATAAAAAACAAAAATAAAAACAAACAGACGCTTCAAGTAAAGCACATAAGATGTGTCGGAATTAAAATATAGTTTCACTAGAGATGACCTGATAGTTTGTTGATGAAGAAGGGGACGCCTTGGGCATCCCCAAGCTTTGACGCTTGAGTCTTCTTGAAATATGCTTGGGTGACCCACGGGGGCATCCCCAAGCTTTGGCTCTTTCATCTTCTTGATCACATCACATCATCCTTCTCTCTTGATACTTGAAAACTTCCTCCACGCCAAACTCAAAGTAGACTTCATTAGAGGGTTAGTGCATAATCAAAAATTCTTATATTCTGCATGAACACAATTGCTAACAATGATACTGGATATTAGCTACAACCACTGATACTTTATGGAACAAAAAGATCCATTCAAAATAGTAAAAGATGCATTGCAAAATAAATGGCAGAATCTGTCAAAAACAGAACTGTCCGTAAAGACGAATTTTTTTGAGGCACTTAACTTGCTCAAATAAGAAAACTCAAAACTAATGAAAGTTGCATATATATCTGAGGATCACGCACAAAAAGGCCCAGGTCAATTTGATTTTTCTGTAATTAGTTATGAATTTAACGGTGGACAGCAGAAAACTGTTTCTGCGCAGCAATCCAAATCTAGCATCAACTTTCTACTAGAGGCTTAACTTGACACAACAATTCAATAAAGTAAAGATACAAAGGAGTTGCTATAGAGGTAAGCATGTTCCTTGACTCAATAAAATAAAATAACAGAAATAAAAATAGTGGGTTGTCTCCCATAAGCGCTTTTCTTTAACGCGTTTCAGCTAGGCACATAAAGTGATATCAAGTATTATCCAAATCAAGAACAGAAATCCTCTCAACTATGCATTGTATTTTATATATATAAGGTTCAGAGGTTCTTTTTCATTACTTTTAGGTTTACTACATTCATCAAATGGGTTTTGAGGGACAATCCAATCAAAAAAAAATTCCAAGGCTTCGTGCATAGCTACAAGTTTAATAGGTATTGGTACTTTAATTTCCTCCTCCTTAGTAGGTTCAGTTTTACCTAATTTTTCAAGTGCATTAATAACATCTACACATGAGCCTAGCATATCAAAATGATCAAAGACTTTCCTAGCTTCTATAGCAACATCACCAAATTCATTAAGCAAGGTTTCCATAATAAAATCTTTCTTTTCAGCATTTTTAACATCATGAAGATTAAGAAACATTTGTTGTATTATGGGATGTAGGTTAACAAACCTAGCCTCTAGCATGTGAACTAAAGAAACTGCAGCAGTTTCATAATTTGGGGCAAGTTCTGCTATGGATTTCTCCTCAAGACCCTTATGCTTACTAACATGATTAAAGAATTCTTCAATGTTCTCTTTTCCAATTATAAATCCACTACCTACTGACAGCTCTTCCAGGGTGTACTTAGGAAACAACATTATAGCAAAAGTAAAACTAAAACCGAAATAACAAAATAATAAAACCGAAATAAAAAATTAATGCAAGTAACTATTTTTTGTATTTTTGATATTAAGCAAACAAGACAGTAATAAAAATAAACTAAGCAAGACAGTAACAAAATAAAAATATTGGAAGTGAGAGACCCCCCTCGCAGAAGAGTCTTGTTTCCCCGGCAACGGCGCCAGAAAAATTCTTGATGCTCTCGCAGCGTTGGGCAACCCCAAGAGAAAGGTGTGCAGAGTACAGCAGGAAGTTTTCCCTCAGTTTGTGAAACCAAGGTTATCGAACCAGTAGGAAACTAGAGTTCTTCGGAGGTGTCAACGACGCCAGAAAAAGTCTGGAGCTGAGTTGGTGGCGCCAGAAAAGGTCTTGCGTCGAAGGCTGGAACCTGCACAACACAATCAAGATACTTTGCCCCAACTTAACAGTGAGGTTGTCAATCTCACCGGCTTGCTGTAACAAAGGATTAAACGTATGTGTAGAAACTGATGTTTGCTTGCAGAGAATGAAAATAACAGGATTGCAGTAGGTTGTTTTATCAGTTTAAAGAAAAGGACAGGGGTCCACAGTTCACTAGTGGTGTCTCTCCATAAATAATAATAACATACATGCGGGTAAACAAATTACAGCTGGGCAATTGACAGAATAAAGAAGTGCATAATAATGCATATACTAAAGTTATGATGTCTAGTGTGAGATTCATTTGGGCATTACAACAATATACATAGACCGTTCCAACCGCATCTATGACTAATAATCCACCTTCCGGTTAGCGTCCGCACCCCTTTCAATATTAAGTTGCAAGCAACAGATTATTGCATTAGGCAATGTGTGTAATGTAAGTAATACAAATATCCTTAGATAAAGTACTACTATTTTATCCTTAGTAGCAACAGTACATATACAATCTTAGAGGTTGCTGTCACTCCCCCAGATTAAATAGAGAAATGAACCCACTATCGAGCATAAATACCCTGTAGCGACCTCACCTTTTATTATAGGGTGGAGATCCCTGTGTTAATGTGCTAGTCCCTGGATCAAATGCTAGCACCACAGTTTAAGATGTATATCATGCAAAAGTGTCAAATACTTTATATAAATCGCATGATCCAGTGTTACAAATATCTATTACAACTTGCATAACCTAAAAAGGCTAGCAATATACAAAGAGCAGCAGCGGAAAACAGTAGATACAATGAGCCTCATCATCTTCATGTGCCACAGGCAAATCATGTTGGTTGTAGACTCGAAATCCTATCGAAACCTCACTCGTCGTCTGTCAAATCTGCAAGGTTTAGTTGCAGCCCAGCTATAAAGGGTCAGCACAATTGAATTGTGGTGGCAAGTGATACTATGGTGGATATAAATGGCAAGACTATTACTACATGCATATTTGGCTGGTGGAGCTCAAAGGTTATTGCGTAAAGCAAGTTTTGTCCTACTTTTGATAAACGATTTTTGAAATCATCATCTGAACATTATGAGACACATAACGGACGCATCCGTGTCTCCTACCCGAGTTCACCCATCATGTTTTATTTATGAAATTGGAATGAAGAGATCTTTCAGTATACAGCCTTGTGTAGTCACTCAAATTGTCCGATGCCGGGGACACGGCTAAGATCTTAGGTTTTGACTCTCGAGAGTGTGTGCACTTTCACCATTAGACCCAATCAACCCAAACTATCCTCTACACTCATTTAGTGAGGAGGAAAAGAAGAAGATTGAGACGAGACTTTTCAGAAGTTGCTTCCCCATGGTCATACTAAGAGATTACCACCGTCCTATCATCCCCCTACCACCATCAATCTCTTGACCCAGGTCCACATCAACTTACTCCGTCAAGACAGAGCCCATATTGACTAATGGTTGCACGGTAAGCGACTATACTCAGTGTAACTTCAAATCTCAAAGCCCTGGGTGGCAACCACAAGTGAGCATACTCAGTTTCACCGCATAACGTGGCCCCAAGTAAGTAGAAACTATCTTGGGCGAAGACAACCATGATATTCGGCCCTGAGTAGCCACTCCACTCACATCATCCTCTATCGAACCAATCCACCCAGGCGATAAATTAATTTAGTGGAATTTTCACTTAACATCAACTACAATAAAACAATCATTTTTGCAGCATGTACTTCCACTAAATTATAATAGGTCACTACTAAGGTGGTCATATGGATATCCTAAAAGGTTTGCATAGCATAATATATAACAGTAGTAAACCTGTCATGCATACTACTGAAAACACTAATAATGCAGTAGGTAAAGATAGTAGGTCTTTTATGGTATCACTTGCCTGATGAATGCTGTCGTTTCTCACCCACTCTTTGTCAACAACGAACGTTGCACTCCGTTCAATCTATAAAGTAAAAGGGCATCCAATAAACAAGCAATTTAACAAACACATAACAAATTAGAAATCAAACAAGCGTAAAAGGCTTAGCAAAGGATTTGGTCAAGGGTGTCACATAATTCAATATGCAAAAGAAACAATGTGATTGAGTTAAGGGTTTTGCCGATTTGGTCAAGGCTGGTCTTGAATAGAAAGGTTTACAATTTTAAGTTATCCAGCATATTTAAATACAATTACACAAGTTTATGTCTCAAAATTGATTTAATGAGACTTTGTGTTAAACTTGGTCAAAATGATCACACAATAACTTTGGAAAAGGTTTAATAAAATTTAAATTCCAAATTAACATATCAAGGCATTTTAAATCTAAACTTAAATGATCATATTACAAAATAAATTAGTAAACTAGTTATTTACACTAGTATCAAGTTTTAAATCAAATTCTTTTTAATAACTAGTTAATCATAAACATTTATAAGCACCTATAAATGTTCTAATATCATTTAAAGGTTTTAAGCACCACTGAAAAAAATAATGTTAGGAACTAATTTAATAAACATGGGTTTGTGTTTCTCTGGACAATAACAATTATTTATGACGTTTGTGTAAAGAAAATAATTTAAATACATTAATGAAAACTTATATTATGCCAAAATTAATCAAAATAAGTCTCTGATTTTTAAATTCATTTTAAATTGTTCAAACATTAATTATAACAGTAGATCATTATTCTACATATCTTAAGCTTTCCAAAAATATTTTATTTACAAAATTTGGACTTATAGATTTAAAGTTATGACAAATATACTCAAATCATCCATTTGAAATTTGAATATTTTAGACATAGCAAAACAGAAAACTAACAGTGCTAAAATATTGTACATGTCAAGGGCTTTAAATTGGTATAAAATTTGTCCAATTTGGATCTATGGTTTAAAAGTTATAACTATTCTAAGTGGTAGGGGCTTTTCTGCAAAACTGCAATTTAATTATATTCGGAAATAAAAATTAGAAAACCGACGGGGCCACGTGGCTGCATGCGACTGGCTGGGCTCGGCTCGCAAGCGGCTGGGCTCGGCTCGGCTGGCTCCGTCGGATCTGGATCGTCAGATCCAGATCTGACGGTTCGGATCTAACCGTACCGATTCATCTAGTTGGATCTAATCTGGACCGTCAAACACGGATCGAACGGATCAGGGCACGAAGACCAGTACCTGGCGGCGCCGGTGGCCGGAGGCGAAGAAGACGGTGGCGCCGGCGTCGGGTGTGGACGCTCCGGTCGCTGCGGTGTGTCCCCGGCTTCGAGGAGACGACGGCGGGATGCGGGAGGTCGCGACGAAGTCGGTGGGCGCGGTGGCGGCGCCGATTGCATCTCCGAACGGCGGCGATGCACGGCCGGAGCGCTGCTCACGTCGGTGAAGCTCCGGTCGCCTCCTTCCTCGACGAACGGCTGCGGGAGAGATGCGAGGAAGGGGTGAGGAGGTGCGCGACGACGCGAGGAAACGTTGGGGCACGGCCTCGGACACGGGGGAAGCTCACCTCGCCGGGAAACGGAGAAAAGGCGGCGGCGGTGGTGCGGCTCCGGCGAGCATTTGTGTCAGCCTAGCGGCATAAAAAGGAGGAGGAGAAGGGGGAAAACGGAGAGGAGGGGGTGGGCTTCAAATAGGTAGGCTAGGGGCGAGATTAAAGGGACTTAATCGCCTGCAATCAAGGAGGAAACGCCGGTGGTTTCGGGCGCGTGAATTTCGCTGGAGGTTGAAGAAAGGTGATGACGTCATCGCTGACGTCACAAGTGATTTTCTTTTTCTTTTTCTGATTTCTGATTTCTCTTATAACTTTTGATTTAAGACTCCAAATCAAGTCAAATAAATTTCTAAAAATTTGAAAAAACAATATCTTTGTGTTAAACTAGTTGTGGGAATGATTTGAACACTTTTAAAAATTTCAAAATTTGAAATATTGCTTAAATAAAATTTATTTTTGGCTAAATAAAGTTAATAAAAATACAACACTTATATAAGTTTGAAATTAAGTTAATTAAACTCATTTTCCAATATTAAATCATTTTTGGCTTTAGTACAATATTAAATAACATAACACAACTATTTGAAATGAAGAGGGAAATATAATGTATTCATTTTAATTCAAAATACTTTGTGCACCATTAAGTTTTATATTATGATAAATCATTAATTATAAAATCTATGAAGTTTTAAAGGTATAAACTATAGACTTGAAAATTCCAAAACTATGTTTTGAACTCAGGTAAAAGAATGGAAACCATTTGGCAAATATATCATGTTTTAAATAGTTTAAAAGAACATTTGTAAATATTGTTTTAATTTATGAATAGCTATCACTAAGTTGTTGAAATCAAATACTTATAAAGAATCTTATTATTACAAATGTTTTTGAAAGCTTCTAAATCATTTATCAAATTTCATATTGATGTTTTAAGAAATATTCTAAACAACATATTTTTTTTGACTTAATTCAATTTTGAGATTAGTGATTACTTAAGTCTTTAAAGAATGTAAACCTTTTGAAGATGGTATAATGATATTTATATTTGGTTTTATTATGTTTTAAAGTTTTCAATTTATTCAAAACAAAAGTTTTAAATTTTAGTGATTTTTAAACATACCAAAGTTTTGGGATGTTACAGACTACCACCCTTAAAAGGAATCTCGTCCCGAGATTCGAGAAAGTTAGAAAGGAGCATGGGTTTGGAAAATTGAGCTTTGGAATTTTTAGGTGGGCTACCACCCTTAAAAGGAACTTTTGTGGATGCTCTAGAATCCTTGTCTTCAATCCTTGAAAAGAACTTTCCCTCGCGGTTAAGATCTTGATGTTCTTCATGTGCTTCATCTTCACAGCTTTCAGTTTCCAACAACTAACGTAACTCTCGTGGTAGGCAATCTTCGATGGTAGGGTATCTTTCTTGTGGTTATCCTCACCGAAATTTATTTCGTTTTCGGCAACACTTGCCTCATATAAGGTTATATATATACCTACCATTCTATAGTTTAGGTTTTTCATCGTTGTCTCTCCTATAGGTATGTCACTCCAGATTTACCATTCCTTATAGCAAAGAGAATGATATGAGTATTCGTCATGGGGGCCAATCCATGTCGCACTCAGTCTTTACTTTGTACTTGGTTTGATGAATCTCGTATTCTAACACTTGGTCAAACCTCACTTATCTCACAGAATGTTTCCAGTCTGTAAGACAAACCTGAGCTAGGCTATCGATCCTAATACTAGTAGGTTGCGTCAACTCCTACAAAAAGTAACTCAAAAGATGTTCTCCGAACTTATAAGCTTCAATTCCATAGTTCTATCCATTCTTGTTGGTTCACTTGCTGTATGCAGGGATAGAGATGACATGAATAAGGATTGGAACGAATAAAATTACAGATGAATGTCGGGAGGCATTCTTCCGATGGAAGGTGTTGTAATGCCATAGGGGACTGGTCAACACAGAATTGTTTCCAAGAGTAAAGTATAAAATTGGGTTTAGCATTGATGAGTAGGGATAGAAAGATGCTAAGGAAGAATTCTACCCCAAACACAGCAAATCAAGGCAATAGACCTCGCAAACAATATCTATCAAACATTTGGCACAAGGTTCAAACACAAACAAACAATCTAGTATTGTCACACAACCTAAGTTGATATAAACAATACACTAACACGATATCGTTGTTCTATTTAAATGGTGGTCTCTAGTCTAATTCCTTGTTGAGTGCTTCCAGTACTTCAACTTTCTAGAAAACCTTCAAAGTGTTCGAATTCTAAATCTAAGTTCTCCGTTGATCTTCCACGTAGTGCTTCGTGTTTTAATCAGAAAATTCCATATGACGTATCAAACTCAGACTATAAGAACATGGTCATCTAGAAAAGAGGAGATATTTGCAGAAGGTTGATTGTAGAAGAGAGTACAAGAAAAGAGAAAATAAAATATATATTTATTTTAATATTCTGAATAAAAATAGATTTTCAATCCTATGGTCAAATCCTATTTCTATCCAAACCTAGGGTTTCGAAACTACAGGCAACACAGTGCTCTGATACCATCTGTAGCGACCTCACCTTTTATTATAGGGTGGAGATCCCTGTGTTAATGTGCTAGTCCCTGGATCAAATGCTAGCACCACAGTTTAAGATGTATATCATGCAAAAGTGTCAAATACTTTATATAAATCGCATGATCCAGTGTTACAAATATCTATTACAACTTGCATAACCTAAAAAGGCTAGCAATATACAAAGAGCAGCAGCGGAAAACAGTAGATACAATGAGCCTCATCATCTTCATGTGCCACAGGCAAATCATGTTGGTTGTAGACTCGAAATCCTATCGAAACCTCACTCGTCGTCTGTCAAATCTGCAAGGTTTAGTTGCAGCCCAGCTATAAAGGGTCAGCACAATTGAATTGTGGTGGCAAGTGATACTATGGTGGATATAAATGGCAAGACTATTACTACATGCATATTTGGCTGGTGGAGCTCAAAGGTTATTGCGTAAAGCAAGTTTTGTCCTACTTTTGATAAACGATTTTTGAAATCATCATCTGAACATTATGAGACACATAACGGACGCATCCGTGTCTCCTACCCGAGTTCACCCATCATGTTTTATTTATGAAATTGGAATGAAGAGATCTTTCAGTATACAGCCTTGTGTAGTCACTCAAATTGTCCGATGCCGGGGACACGGCTAAGATCTTAGGTTTTGACTCTCGAGAGTGTGTGCACTTTCACCATTAGACCCAATCAACCCAAACTATCCTCTACACTCATTTAGTGAGGAGGAAAAGAAGAAGATTGAGACGAGACTTTTCAGAAGTTGCTTCCCCATGGTCATACTAAGAGATTACCACCGTCCTATCATCCCCCTACCACCATCAATCTCTTGACCCAGGTCCACATCAACTTACTCCGTCAAGACAGAGCCCATATTGACTAATGGTTGCACGGTAAGCGACTATACTCAGTGTAACTTCAAATCTCAAAGCCCTGGGTGGCAACCACAAGTGAGCATACTCAGTTTCACCGCATAACGTGGCCCCAAGTAAGTAGAAACTATCTTGGGCGAAGACAACCATGATATTCGGCCCTGAGTAGCCACTCCACTCACATCATCCTCTATCGAACCAATCCACCCAGGCGATAAATTAATTTAGTGGAATTTTCACTTAACATCAACTACAATAAAACAATCATTTTTGCAGCATGTACTTCCACTAAATTATAATAGGTCACTACTAAGGTGGTCATATGGATATCCTAAAAGGTTTGCATAGCATAATATATAACAGTAGTAAACCTGTCATGCATACTACTGAAAACACTAATAATGCAGTAGGTAAAGATAGTAGGTCTTTTATGGTATCACTTGCCTGATGAATGCTGTCGTTTCTCACCCACTCTTTGTCAACAACGAACGTTGCACTCCGTTCAATCTATAAAGTAAAAGGGCATCCAATAAACAAGCAATTTAACAAACACATAACAAATTAGAAATCAAACAAGCGTAAAAGGCTTAGCAAAGGATTTGGTCAAGGGTGTCACATAATTCAATATGCAAAAGAAACAATGTGATTGAGTTAAGGGTTTTGCCGATTTGGTCAAGGCTGGTCTTGAATAGAAAGGTTTACAATTTTAAGTTATCCAGCATATTTAAATACAATTACACAAGTTTATGTCTCAAAATTGATTTAATGAGACTTTGTGTTAAACTTGGTCAAAATGATCACACAATAAATTTGGAAAAGGTTTAATAAAATTTAAATTCCAAATTAACATATCAAGGCATTTTAAATCTAAACTTAAATGATCATATTACAAAATAAATTAGTAAACTAGTTATTTACACTAGTATCAAGTTTTAAATCAAATTCTTTTTAATAACTAGTTAATCATAAACATTTATAAGCACCTATAAATGTTCTAATATCATTTAAAGGTTTTAAGCACCACTGAAAAAAATAATGTTAGGAACTAATTTAATAAACATGGGTTTGTGTTTCTCTGGACAATAACAATTATTTATGACGTTTGTGTAAAGAAAATAATTTAAATACATTAATGAAAACTTATATTATGCCAAAATTAATCAAAATAAGTCTCTGATTTTTAAATTCATTTTAAATTGTTCAAACATTAATTATAACAGTAGATCATTATTCTACATATCTTAAGCTTTCGTGGAGGAAAAAGGTGCGCGCTCTAGGTCTTGCAATTATGGGGGGTATAAGTAGGCGAAAGGGTGAAGGCGGCGGAGGCTCGAGGGCCCCACACCTGGTGCTCGTGCGGCCAAGAGGGGACCCGCGCCGGGACCAGGTGTGGGCCCCTCGGGGCTCTCCACTGGTTGCATGATATGAGCTATTCTTACCTCCTAATCACATGATGAACTTACCTCATACAACACTAGCTTCAACGGTCAGATGACGACATTGCAGCAGTGCGGCGAGCTACGGCGGCGGCAGTGAGCCGAAAACAACGTGACGATATACCTCAGCGGTGTGGCGCGAGCGTGAAGTTAACCTTGGAAGCGGCGGTGAAATCTAGTGTGTCAGCATAGTTATGCTCCGTTCGGATGTTGATATTGAGTGTCGATATTGGATATTGGGAGCTTTCCTTGCCCGAATATCTGAAACTGGACCGTTTAGATGTACTAGATATTGCAGCGAGGTATTCGCGTAAGATATCGAGTTTGGCATCGCTAGTGCAAAGATTCGCCGACCGAATGTCGAGCTAAACAGCTCGACATTGGGTTGATATTCGGGTCTCGTTTTCCCCGTCGTCGTCTCCCGTCCTCGTCTCCTCGCTCCCGTGCGAACCAACGACGGCGCCTCGCCTCCATCGGCTCGTCCTCTATCTCACTCTCTCGTGACCGAGAAGCAGCGGCGGCGGCGCAGCTGCAACCGCCCTCCCGCCGGCCGTTCTACTTCCCGGCGTGGATCCGTGCGCCCCTCCTCTGCTCTTCCTTCCCGTCGCACCTCCTCTGGTCGTCCTTCCCCTCGCCCCCTCCCGTCTCATCTCCTTTTTTCGCTTGCAGGGACGGATTTCTTGGAGTTGCTCCGGCGGCCGGTGCACTCTCACGTTCCCCTCCATGTGACTGTCGATCTCACGCCCAGATTTAATACGCTGACCGCGATTTGCATCCATCGCCTTTCTGTTTCCGGGCCCAATCGCCGGGGTTCGTTACGTTGGAGACGGCAGCCCTCACCTCACATGAGCTAGGCTCATTGCCGGTAGGCCGGTCTGCGTCTCAGATCACCTGCCTCCATGTGCCGTTCCCCAAGTGTACTTGAAACAGGGTGTGTCTTTGGACAATCGAGTAGGGCACTCAATTTTTGCTTAGCAACCCCTCTCCAGCCTATTGCTTTCTTCTCACTCTCCTCTGCTTATTGTATCATTGAATATTTGTATGATTGTGTGGATGAGCTCCCGGATGATTGTGTTGAATTTTTTTTGGACACTTTATTTGGATGATTGTAGTGCTGAATTTTTGTAGTGATGCTTGATTAAATGCTTGTAATATTGGAGAATTTTACGTATTTGTCTAGCTGTTGTTTGTACCATAATATGTCGTATGTGGTTGTTTTGCACATTTTGTCATGAATATAACAGTACAATGATCAATGTCTCGAAAAATTGCATTTATAACATCCAAAAAGCATTTGACGTTCAAACTCAATATCTTGTCTAGGTCTGAATATCTAACACATCCAAACAGAAAATATTGACATTCAAACTCAATATCAATATCATAGGATATTGATATTCAACCCAATATAATATCAAGGCTCCCAATGCGAACATCCAAACGGAGCATTAAGGTTCAGATTCAGGCTGAGGTTGGGGTTGAGGTTGAAAAACAACTACACCAAGAGTAACGGTGACAACAGGCTGCGGCGACGAGGGAGAGGTTGAAGAACACCTCAACCAAACACAGCCTAGCAGCAACGGCAGCGATAGAGTTTACAGCGACGGCGAGCAGCGGTGACAGAGGTTGAAGAACGTATTGTACACTACATGCAGTCTAAATACACATACATACAAATACATGATCTGCTCATATATAACCATCAAACAGAAAACTTACAACATAAAAGTTGTGCGGAACGTTGAGATCAATCTACACGTCAAAGGATATCTCAAACGGTCGACTGAGTGCGACGAATTTGACAAAATTCGTCCAAAATGTTTAAAAGAGAACTTCGAATATAAGAAGCTAAAGGCGGCGAAACACGAAACCGAACATGGCAATGGAATCTACTCATCGACGCACACATATTTGATGTTCATTTTTTTCCGGATCGAGCAATATTTGGGAAGATTATGGAGGCACTAAGTAGAGAAGGACCGCTCGTGTTGGAGGAGGAAGGCGCTGATTCTTCTCAGCCTGGCCCAAAAGGAACAGTCGAATTGGGAGTTCCGTCTCAGCCCGACCTGTCATGCTTTAAACATTGTGCGCATGCGGGCTCGTGGGTTGGGGCAGGTAAGCAAACAGCCAATTTTTACATCGCATGGGTTTGATTGAGGAGTTTTTTTTAATAATACGTTTTTTTAATCAAAATTCGGAATCTAGCGCGCGGAATTAGAAATTTCGGAATCTAGCGCGCCGTCGGCATCAGCCGTGCCGATCGGCACGGGCCGTGCCGAAAAGTGGCCGTCGGCGGGACCCACACCGACGGCTGCATGCGGCAGACGCGCGTAGGCCGGGCCCGCATCTTTCGGCAGCACTAATGCCGATCGGCATGGCTCATGCCGATCTGGGCCGAAATAAGTGCGCTGCGCCGGCTCCTTCCTTTCTTCTTCCTCCCGTCGACCCGAGCTCCTCCCCTATTCTTCTGTTCTTCGTCCCCCTCCCCCCCCCCCCCCCCCCCCCCAAAAAAAAACAGTGCCAAGTCTTGCCCAAAAAATAAATTTGAGAAGGTTAGATTGCTAGGAAAGAAGAGAGGAGGACTAGAGCATCAAGGATCTGTTCATGGGGTAGATTTTCGTGGAATCGTTTTGAGGAGTGGTGGTGGAGGATTGGAAGCAATTGAGGCCAACAATGGTGGATAGCAGTGGTGGGAGCTCGTGTTGGAGGAGGAGGTGTGGTGGTGGAGCAGTGGTGGCGGTAGATTGAGGCCGGGAACGGAAGAAACGGGATTTCCACGCGTCAAGGGTAAACCCCAAGTAATCACTAGATGAATCTTGTTTAGTGAATTTATTTATTATGTATGTGTTAGTTGTAGAATATTTGTGTCGGTGGATGTGATAGTTGTAGTGTACAATATTTTGTCGGTGGATGTTGGTTATTGTGTTAATCTAGTTGTATAAATAATTTTGTCCGAACAATGCGTTAGTTGTAGTATAGATATATGTTAAATGGATGCGTTTATTTTGTCGATGGATATTTGCGGGATGAATGCGTTAATATAGTTGTTGTATAAATAATTTTGTCGGATGGATGCGTTTGTCGGTGGATGTCGTTTCCTGTGTCGGTCGATATTTGTCGGTGGATGTCGGTTCTGTGTTAATATTTTAGGAGTATTAGTCCATACTCTCCGCTGAACAGAAGAAATGAAGATAATAAAAATAAGATACAACACAAGGCGAGTACATACTGATCACACCACACGAGAAATGAAAGAACACAAGACAACTCAATTTAAGACTCTACCTATCTCCCATCGATGCACCCTGCACCATCCGCCGATTTAGCACCCTTGCCCTTGCTCGATGCTTCAGCCTTCTTCTCCTTGCCCTTGCTCGATGCTTCAGCCTTCTTCTCCTTGCCCTTCCTCGATGCTTCAGCCTTCTTCTCCTTGCCCTTCCTCGATGCTTCAGCCCTCCTTTCCTTTGACGTCGGCATGAAATTGTCGTCATCATCGCTGTCATATACCCACAGATAGGACCGACCGTACCTATAGCGGTCATCTTCAGTTCGTAGGAATGGACTATTGGTAACTTTCCTATCATACTTATCTGCAAGCCTCACGATTTCTGTACGGATTTGTTGCGGGGTTCTATACGGAAACCCGTGGCGAATTTGCCTCGCCGCAAGCAAAGCGAGATGTCTCTCACTACCAATAATTTCTTCAAGTGGAACTACCCTACCATCTACCTTCAAATCGGTGGAAATCATAGCGAGATGCTCCGATGCGGCAATGTGAAACCCGGACACACACTTCTCACAAGGAACAATACACACCATGCTTGCGCTCAAGTGACTCACATGGCTATCTTCGAGTGGATTTTATAGGATAACTGGTGGACAAGTGGGCGGGAAGCGGTGGCGGGAGAAACAGGCGGGAAACGGTGGCGGGAGAATTCTGGCGGGAAACGGTGGCGGGAAAAAATTGTTCGCGAAAGGTTGACGGAAATCGGTGGCGGAAAACGGTGGCGGGAGAAAAGAGGCGGGCGAAAATTGACGGGAATCGCCGACAGCAGAAAATGACGGGTACCGGAAATTTAGAGGGGTAAAAAAGGGCCGTGGGGTGGAGCCTGGACACTTTCGGCATTAGCCATGCCGATCGGCATGGGCCGTGCCGAAACGTGCCGTCGGCAGCTGTTTCACGCGACGGTCCCGCAGATCATGCAGCCGTCGGCATGGCTAATGCCGACCTGGACCTTTCGGCATGGCCCGTGCCGATCGGCACGGCTAATACCGACAGCGCGCTAGATTCCGAATTCCTCGATTCCGCGAGCTAGATTCCGAATTTCGGTTAAAAAACGTATTATTAAAAAAAAACTCTTTGATTGAGTAGCCCATGGACTACCAAACATGCCCATGATGTCTTCCTGATGCACATTATCATCTGCAATCATATGGGACGTGTTTGGTAGGAGTGTAAACAAATAGGATAATTTATGCACCGTATTCGATTATGAAATTATTTTTAAACAATTTATATCCTATTTTAAGAAATCCGACGGAAATATCCGATTCCGAACTTGACACCTGGATATGATATATCATATGGTACGTAAAATAGGCTAAAATATGAATTATCCTAAATTTAAATAGGATTATCCGATGGTTTTAATCCGAGTAACTAGATTTTCTACCGAAATGTCTAACATAATATAGCATAATTTGTAACTAGTGAGTCGTGCCATGTAAGAACAGAGGTCAGGCCGGAAAACCAAATGACCGAAATTTGCATCGCCATAATCTGTTTGGAGAGGCAGTGGGTAACTAATCACGCCCATTCTAAGTAAGGCCACATTATAGTTGCGGAGAGAGTTGCCAATCTTTGCCTCTCCAATATGCATGGCCGCATCATAACTGCTCCTGTTGCTGCGTGAAATGCAGATGTACTTTTACTGCTACTTTCCATCTTTGAACTTATGCATCAAAGAAATACTAGATCAGTTCGATTCATAGAAAAGAAATTACTTGCGTCCGTATCTGACTGTCAAGTATGGAGTACAACCGCGGCAGCAAGAGTAGCACCTCACCATTTCAATGACCAGGAACGTATTTGGTTCAGTGTTTTTGTCTTTAGTATCCGATTCTACCGCTACCTAATTCCTTTAAACGTGTTTCGTTAGCCCAGCCCGTAACAGATGCCGTGTAAAGATATTACAGCCATATGTAGCATCACCGGGCGTCCGGGCCGGCTAAGCCACCCACATATTTCTAAGTCACTGCCGCGTCCTTCAATCGACATGTCGCCGCCCTATGTCGACAGCCCTGACACAAGGCCTAGTCGCGTCAAGAAGGAGAATGACGGTGCAGGAACCAACAGCAACGGTGGAAGGCCTTCCGGCTGTCATTTGGATGTCACGAGTGGAGATGCTCTAAGATGTTGTAAGTGTTTGTACATTTTGTTTAGATTCACACTAAAATAAGTATACACATACACTAAAATATGTATAGATACGTACGTGTCAATGTGAAAAACGGATAAAAATCTTATATTGTGAAACAGAGGGAGTAATACCGTAGCCTGTAGGGAAGTCAAGAAATCAGCAGTCGAAAGTGACTTGTAATAGGCGTGTGCAAGGGAATCATGTACACGATTCTACAATATGTGCGCGGTGTCGTGGTGGTATCACGGCAGATGCCATAGGATGGCTAATGTGTGGGGCCGATGGACGCTGGTGGATCCGGTGAGGGTTAGCGAGCTAAGAAGCTCACACGAGAGAGAATAAGGATCAGACCCGAGCCGACTTAACTCGGCTCAAGAACAGGCAAGAACACACACGAAACCGCAAGAACACAAGCGAATCCACGAGGAACCACAAACACACGCGATGTACCCAGGTTCGGGGCACTCGTGAGGAGGTAAGACCCCTACTCCTGCCTAGCCTCTCAATATAAGTGTCTCACAAGATCTACAAGGTGCTCCTTGAGCTGTTTTGGTAAGAACAAGGATAAACTACTGATACCTCTCCAACGTATCTATAATTTTTTATGTTCCATGCCATATTATACCAACTTATTACATGTTTTATATGCATTTTATATAGTTTTATGCATTTTCTGGGACTAACCTATTAACAAGATGCCACAGTGTCAGTTCCCTATTTTCTGTTGTTTTTTATTTCAGAAAAGTACTTAAAGGAAATATTCTCGGAATTGGACGATTTCTTTTCTGAAGTCCGTTTTTAATTGGGAACGTTCCAGAAGACCGAACACGAGACGAAGTGGGCGACCGAGGCGGCCACATCAGGTCCTCGCGCGGCAGGAGCCTGGGCCGCGCGAGCACGTGGTGTGGGCCCCTCGGGGGTCCACCGACCTCGCCCTTTCGCCTACATATACCCCCCGAACCAAAAACCCTAGCAAGGTGTGCAATATTTCCTCCACGGGTCCCGAGCGCCGCCGCCATCGAAGACAAGATTCGGGGGACAGAACTCTCTGTTCCGGCACCCTGCCGGGACGGGGAATTGCCCCCGGAGCCATCTCCATCGACTCCACCGCCATCTCCATCGCCGTTGCTGACTCCTACGATGAGGAGTGAGTAGTTCTCCCCCGAGGCTGCGGGATGTACGGTAGCTATGTGGTCTATCTCTCTCTCCCATGATGTGATCTTTTATGTGATCATGAGCTTTGTAACCTAGTTGAATATGTGATGCTACTCTTTATCTATTATGCACTCTAGAGGTTACTTTAATATGAACTCCGGGGTTATTCACGGTTGTAACGGTGACAGTGTGTGCACCGTGTGTGATTCATTTATGACGTTGTTGGTGTTAGTTTACTCTGACTTTGAGGGTGCTCTTGTAGCCCTACACAATGAATGGTGTTTGTTATCCAACATGAGAGTGTTTGAGAGTAGTGTTTATTTATTTAACTTTGATGTCATTGTTGAGAATGTCCACTGGTGAAAGTAGGATCCCTAGGCCTTGTTTCTAAGCATTAAAACACCGTTTCCAACAAGTTCTGCTACATGTTTGCTTGCTGCCATTTTTATTACAGATTGCAATTACTACTTATAATCATCCATATTACTTGTATTTCACTATCTCTTCGCATAACTAGTGCACCTATACATCTGACAAGTGTATTGGGTGTGTTGGGGACACAAGAGACTTCTCGTATCTTAATTGCAGGGTTGTTCGAGAGGGTTATCTTTGACCTCTACCTCCCTGAGTTCGATATACCTTGGCTGATTCACTTAAGGGAAACTTGCTGCTGTTCTACAAACTTCTGCTCTTGGAGGCCCAACACTGTCTACGAGAATAGAAGCGTGCGTAGACATCAAGCTATTTTCTGGCGCCGTTGCCGGGGAGGTGAGCGCTTGAAGGTATCTCCTTTAGATTCTGCAGTTATTACTTTTTGTTTCTTGTTTTTATTTTCACTAGTTAGGCTTAATGGAAAACAACAAAAATATTAGAGATCTTTATAGTATTTATCTTGAGTTAGGACATGAGGTGTTTGAAGAGAAAATTAAAAAACCTATGGAACTTTATTTGCATGCTAGTAGCAATGGTATTAGTATGAATTCTTTGAACACCATTCTTTGAACACCATTACTGACATAACCGACTTGTCGCTTTTCTCAGCTGATACCGCCGCCCGAGTCGCCGCAAAGCACAAGCTCGAGTTGGAGCAAGAGCAGGCCAAAACAATCCGGCTCCAACAAGAATTGGAACAGGCCAAGACAGAAAAGGCCGAGTTGGAGAAGACTCTGGCGGATGCTGTGAGGGTGCAGGGTGAAGTGCTTGAGCAAACCGAGTCTCGCGCCACCTTGGCCGAAGAAAAGCTCAACACCCTCAAGTCCAAGTGCGACGTCTGGCTGGCCGAGTTGAAGAAAATCAACGACCAGATGGACAGTAAGTTCCTCTTAACTTCTTCCTTCCTTACTTGATTTTCGCCGACATACGCCCTCTATCGGCCTACCTTCTAACTTGTCAACAGCTTTCTTCTCCTCAGAGCACTTCTCCCATACGCACGCCGTTGCCGTGAAGGCCATCAACCGGGCGCGTGCGAAGAGGGCTGAAGCTGGCCCCATCTCTGGCGAGTGGGACGTGGAGGACCATCTCGTGGCACTCAATGCGCGCTTCACGCCTCTTAAGAGTATCGGGATGGAGCTCCTCGACGCCGGCATTCATGTCTACCGGAAGCTCTGGCCCGGCGCCACGCCTCCGCCAAGTGTGTCCGACTTGGCCCAAGAGCTGATGAAGACGGAAAAGCGCCTCCGGGAGTGGAGATCCTCCGCCGCCCGTGGCGGGGCGGACCAAGCGCTTTCCTTCATACTATCCTGGTATGAGGGAATTGATCTTCAGAAGGTGCGGGTGCAGCGCGAGAACTCGCCATGGACAACCGATCCCGCCATGATCCAGCTCCGACAAGATGTTGCGCACTACTTTGCCAGCTATTCGAAGCCCCATCAGTATGTCGAGGGCGAGGTCTACTCGGATGACGAAGACTATGCCGATGACCTTGAGGACGAGGAGGAAGGCGATGACGAAGAAAACCAAGACAGCCTCCCCGAAACCTCCAAGACCTCCGATAAAGCTCAATCATCCGGGAAAGCTTCCATTTCCGGGACTGCTGACACAGCCAGCGAGGACGCCGCCGCCGACATCACCAAGTCGGCCTCGACTGACCAGCTGAAAACCGCTGCTGAGGTCAATGTCGAGTCGGGGGCCGCCGATACCACCGAGTCCACTGCCGCTGCCGAGACTCTTGCTGCCAAGTCTGCTGCGTAAAACTTAAGAAAACAATTCTGTCAAATCCCCGGAATGCCGGGTGCATATGTAATATATACAATTTTAAGTAGAATGCTATTTTGCCTTATTGATTCGAACAAGTACTCAGCTATGTCGGATCACTTTATACCGAGTCCACGGGTTTACTTTCTCGTTTACTATACTTAGTGATTTTTGCTCTTGTCTACCATACAGGCGTTCGACAGTCGAGTCACAAAATCACGACTATAGCATAGGGTACTAGTAAATATCCGAGTTAAGGTTTAAAGCTATTCGACATAACGGAAAAAAATTGAAACACAGGGTTAGCACACAACATGTGCCAAATTGCTTTTATACCGAGTCCCCGAGTTCGTTTTCGTGTTTACCATCTTCCACTATCTTTGCTCTTGACTACCATTTTGGCGTTCGTCAGTCGAGTCACAAGATCATTTCACATAGCATACATTACTTAACTTTGAAGCAAGGTTGAAAGTTTATTCGGCACATGGACAACATATATAAAACATACAAGGCAGTCCCCGAGTTTCACTTCGAGACGCCAGCATACAGATAATAAGGAAATAACTGAAACGAAACACAAGTAAAGATAAGGCAGTCCCCGAGTTCATCCCGGGGTGCCGACATGCAAAAGACATAAGAAGAAAATATTCATGCGGACAAGGCAGTCCCCGAGTTACATCTCGGGGTGCCGGCATTTCATTCATAAGAGACCGAGATACATACACTGTGCCCTTTATGTGTAAAAGGGACGAAGTAGAGCTACATTCCATGGCCGTTTGGTTTCCTCCCCAGCTCTATCCATTACACCTTTTCTAGCTTCCTGCGCATCTACAAGATAATAAGAGTCGTTGTGCAGAGCTCTGCTCACAACGAAAGGTCCTTCCCATGGCGGTGACAACTTGTGCATGCCGGCAGTGCGCTGTATCAGCCTCAGCACTAGATCTCCTTCCCTAAACACCCGGGGGTGCACCTTCCGGCTATGATAGCGTCGGAGGCTTTGCTGGTATATTGCTGACCGAGACAGGGCCAATTCTCTTGCTTCCTCGAGCAAGTCGACATCATTCTCCCGGGCTTCTCTTGCATCGGTTTCTGTAAACATTGCAACTCTGGGCGAGTCATACTGGATGTCGGTTGGTAATACTGCCTCTGCACCATACACCATAAAGAATGGCGTGTACCCGGTGGATCTATTGGGTGTGGTCCGGAGACCCCATAGTACTGGCGGTATCTCTTCTATCCATTACCCTGGAGTTCACAGGAGTGGTTCTATCAGTCGGGCTTTTATGCCGGCAAGTACCAATGCATTGGCTCTTTCTACTTGTCCATTCGCCTCTGGGTGAGCCACCGAGGCTACATCAAGTCGGATTCTTTTTTCAGTACAGAATCGAGCAAACTCCCCTACTGCAAAATTGGTGCCGTTGTCCGTGATAATGCTGTGGGGATAACCATATCTCAGTATGATATCCTTCAAGAACGAGACGGCAGTAGCTCCATCGCACTTCCGAATTGGTTTCACCTCGATCCACTTGGTGAACTTGTCCACCATGACCAGCATATGAGTCATGTTACCTCGCGCCGGCTTGAATGGACCCACCATATCCAAACACCATACAGCAAACGGCCAAGTGATGGGGATAGTTTTCAGCGCTGCTGCCGGCATGTGTATCTTGTGGGCAAACCTCTGGCAACCTCCACATTTCCGGACAATATCTTCCGCTTGTTGCAAAGCCGTGGGCCAGTAAAACCCATGTCGGAAGACTTTAGCCACCAATGCCCTTGAGGAAGCATGGTGACCGCATTCTCCTTGATGTATCTCGAGCAGCATTTCTTGCCCTTCTTCTGGCTCAACACAACGTTGCAGCACTTCGGTGATACTTCTCTTGTACAGCTCTTGGTTGATAACCGTGTAGGCCTTGGATCTTCTCATCACTTGCCGAGCTTCTACCTCATTGTCGGGCAAGGTCCCATCCACAATATATGCCATAATGGGCTGTGCCCAACCCGGTACCGGACGCACAGGGAAGACTGGAATGTCTATGTTCATTGGCTCAGCCGACATGACCTCTGCCGACACTTTCTGCGCAGTCCCCGAGTTCTGCAGCGCAGTCCCCGGGTTCTGCCAAATGCTCCCGACATCAACCTCCATGGGCACAGCCTCCGGTTCTGAGTTCTTCGGAATGAATATGGATTCCAACTTGGGTGACGGCTTGATTGACGGTTTCCTCAAGTGCTCCAAAGCTATGCCGGGTGGGACCGCGTCCCGGGATGATCCCAACTTGGATAACACATCAGCCGCTTCATTTTCCCCCCGAAGTATGTGTTTGAACTCGCAGCCTTCAAAAAATCCGGAATTTTTTTGCACATGAAACCGGTAAGAAGCCATGTTGGCATCCAAGGCGTCCCAATTCCCCGACACTTGCTGCACCACCAAGTCCGAGTCGCCATAGCACTCTATCCGGCGTGAGTCCATGCACCAGTGCCTCATACTCGGCTAAATTATTGGATGTCGTGAAGTGAATCTAGAGCACATATTTCAGCACATCTTGCTTCGGCGAGGTGAGGACTACCCCGGCACCCAATCCAATCTTTGGCTTGGATCCATCAAAATGCATCTTCCAGAAGTTGAAGTCGGACAGGGGAGGCTCATACTGCATCTCGGCCCAGTCCACCAAGAAGTCCGGCAGCGCCTGCGACTTAATGGCGTCTCTTCTTTTGTAAGTCGGGGCGTATGGCGATAACTGTATAGCCCATTTGGCAATTCGGCCGCTGGCATCTTTGCACCCAATGATTTCGGACAAGGGAGCCTCGCTCACCACCGTGACCGGATGCTCTTGGAAGTAGTGCTTCAACTTGGTGACCGCCAGGTATACACCGTAAGCCATCTTCTGGTAGTGCGGGTAATTTTGCTTGGAGAGAGAGAGCACCTCGCTCAGATAATATACGGGCCTCTGTACCACCTTGTCACCCTCTTCTCGCTCCACCACCATCACCACACTTACAACCCGGTTTGTGGCCGCGATGTAGAGCAACATCGGCTCCTTGGGCAACGGGGATGCCAACACCGGTGCATTTGAGAGTGTCTTTTTCAAGTCATTAAAAGCTGCATCGGATTGCGGGGTCCACACAATTTTTTTGCTCTTTTTCATGAGCTGATACAAAGGCAAAGCATTCTCTCCTAACCGGCTTACAAACCGACTTAGGGATGCCAAGCAGCCGGTGAATTTCTGTACATCTTTGAGACGGGTGGGCAGCTTCATGCTTTCGATAGCACGGATCTTGCCCGGGTTAACCTCAATACCCCGGCTAGACACAAGGAATCCGAGTAACTTTCCGGTCGGCACACCGAAAGTACATTTATCCGGGTTAAGTTTCATTCGAAATTTTCTCAAATTAACGAATGTTTCTCTTAGATCATCGATCAGAGTGGATTTTTCTTTTGTTTTTATGACTATGTCGTCGACATACACTTCGGCATTCCGACCTATTTGATCGTGCAAGCATTTCTGCATGCACCTCTGATATGTGGCACCAGCATTTCTCAACCCAAAAGTCATAACACGATAGCAATAAGCCCCGTACGGGGTAATAAAAGCAGTCTTTAATTGATCAGCCGGGTTCAAAGGTATCTGGTGAAAACCAGAATACGCATCTACAAAAGACAAAAGCTCACACCCGGCAGTGGAGTCGATCACTTGATCTATCCGGGGGAGCGGGGAAGGATCTTTCGGGCACGCCTTGTTGAGGTTGGTGAAGTCAATGGACATGCGCCACACCTTGGCCAGCAGGGGGTCATCTTTCTTCTTTTCTACCAGGACCGGGTTAGACAACCAGTCCGGGTGCAGCACTTCCATCACAAATCCAGCCGCAAGCAGAACGGCTAGATGCTCCATGATCGCAGCTCTTCTCTCGTCCGAGAGACGTCTTGTTGGTTGCTTCACCGGCTTTGCATCCGGCCTGACGAACAAAGAGTGCTCAGCCAACTCCCTCGGAACTCCTTGAAGGTCATCATTCGACCAAGCAAAGACATCCCGATTCTCACAGAGGAAGTTGGTGAGCTTGCCTTCCTATTTGCTGTCCAAGCTGGTGCCAATGATCACCCGGTGCTCCGGGTTAGCCGGGTCCACAACGACTTTCTTGGTCTCCTTTGGTGCCTGGAAGGAAGCATGCTGCTCCGGGTTCGCCATCCCGGGCATGCCGAGTTGGGAAGCTTGGGCCAGTGTCACCACTTGCTGGATTCTGTTCTTCTCCTCGGCTATAACCAGTGATTCGGCCAAGCACGAGTCGGCAGTCGCACACTCGATAGAGCGCTTGTAGTCGCCCGAGATGGTGATTATGCCATTCGGAACCGGCATCTTCATCTTCAGGTAGCCCATGTGAGTCGAGATCATAAACTTGGCCAGAGCAGGTCGGCCAATCAGGGCATGGTATGGACTCTCGAGGTCCACCACCTCGAACTCAAGGCTCTCAGTCCGGCAGTTCTCCCGGGTTCCGAACAGCACATCCACCCAAATCTTGCCCATGGGAGAACATGAAACCCCCGGCACAATGCCATGGAAGGTCGTGCTAGTCGGCAGTAGTGTGTTCAGGGACACACCCAACTTCAGCATAGTGTCCTTGTACATGATGTTGATGGCACTGCCATTGTTGACCAGGACTCTGCTGAACCGGACGTTGATACTCGGCCCGATGAATGTCGGGTCCACCACTAGGGCATAGCCTCCCGGCTTAGGCATGACTCGGGGGTGATCCTTCCGTCCCCACGTGATCTCCATCTCGGACCAGTGCATGAATTTGGGCACAGCCGGCATAACCGCGTTCACCTCGAGTGCGCGCTGGCGCAGACTTTTCTTGTCAGTGGGCTCGGTCACAAAGACCACATAGCTCTGATGAGCTTCCTGATAATTGCCCTGCGGGTATCCGGCATAGTTGCTGGCATCGGCATTGTTGTTGCCCCTGATGTTCACCACGTTAACCCGAGTAGCATTGGCAACTGAAACTGGTGCCTGTGGTCTTGGAGCTGCGGGCCTTGCCGAGGCAGCCATCTGAGATCCTCTAGGTGCGCCTTCTCGCCGCATGCGCTGATACCAGCTGCACTGCCGAGTTGTGTGGGTAGCCGGTTGGTTGGGCTCTAAGGTGTGATAGCAGCAGGGCTTGTCCAGCATCTCCTCATAAGTCACGGGCTTCCTCTGCTCGGCCCAAGTCTTCTTCACCTCCTGGTTTTGACCCCAAGCCGGGCCACTGGTCTTCTGACGCTGGCTGTTGCCGGCATCGCCTTGATCCCGTGTTACCGCCGCCACCTGGTGCGAGGCATAGTGAAAATCCGGCACCCTTCTCTTGTGACCAAAGTCCTGGCGGTCATTGTTTCTGCCCGGTCCGGCTCTGTTGTTCCCCGGGTTCCTCCTACTCGGCTCGCCCGAGTCCAGCAGAGGTTGCATCGGATCACCGAGAGCATAGCTGTCGGCAATTCTCATTGTCTCGGCCAAGGTGGCCGGCATCTCCCTTTGTAGTTTCTGCCAAAGCATGGAGCCGTGTCGGCATCCCTGCGCAAACCAAGAAATGGCTTGTGCTTCCCCAACCCCTTCGCAGGAATTACGAATCGTGCTCCACCGAGTCAGGTATTCTCGGTCAGTCTCATTGTCCCTCTGCCTGCACATCACAAGCTGCTGAGGTCAGTTCGGCCTTTTATAAGTGCTGGAGAAGTTGCTGACAAAAGCCTCTTCAAAGTCCAACCAGCTGTTGACACTTCCTTCTCTCAGGTTGTTGAGCCAGATCCGGTCTGGCCCCTCCAACATCTGCGGAATATATCTCACCGCCCAGCGACGGTTACCTCCCGCAATGTGCACCGCCGTCACATAGTCGGTCAACCAGTCCTCCGGCTTGGTGCTGCCGTCATAAGTTTTGGCCCCCCGGTTGAGCTGAAAGTGAGGCACAGGTGGCTCCGTCATAATCCGGGGTCCGAAACAAGAAGGGCCAGGTGGGCCTTGCTCCTCCATCTGCTCAGACCGAAATATCCGGTCAAGCTTGTACCGGGCATCATTTGGATCCAACTGGCGAGTTCCCAGCCGAGATCCCAATGCACTCTCATAACCATGATACCCGGCTCTGGCCAGCGCCGAGTTGCCATCATCATATCGGCTGGCGCCCTGATCAACCAGTTGCCGCTGTAGCACAGCTCCGATAACCTAACGCCTCGAGGCCCAATTCTGCACCGGATAGCGAGGTGGGTGCCCGCGACCAACCGAGTTGGCATTTTCGACATTCCGATTACTCGGAGCCTGTCGGCTTCTGCTCTGGGCCTGCCCAACATTGCCCTGCTCCGCTATCTGCTTTCCGGCATACGCCGGGTCGTATGTCTGCATCTGGAGCTGCTGGTTTCCTCCGGAATTCCCGCTCCGATTCTGACCTCTCCCGACATGCGGTGAGGAAGCCTGTCCTCTGGACCTCTCGCTTGCAGCTCTCGTCGAGTGAACGACTTGGGATCCACCCACAGCCGGATTGGCCCTCTTAAAGGCCTCATTCTGCCGAGTTGCCACTTCCACCAACTCATTGACCCGGTCTTGCTGCTTGCGACGAGCTTCTCCGGTCAGATCGGATAACTCGGCTCTGGCTACCTCAGCTGCCCTAAGAGTGTTGGCCGGGGAACTGTAATTCGGCCTAGCTGCCGACATTACGCTAGGAGTCATACTGGATGCAGCCCTGCCATCCCTCTCTATCTCGGCATTGAGGCCTCTGCCTCTTCTGCGCACCTCTGTCTCATGGTTAGGCCAGCCTCCTACCGGTGACAAACCATGAGCCGCGTCATACTCGCGCATGATACGGTTGAAGTCCCTCCTGACCTCAGCCAACCCCTCTGCCTCCTGCAGCAAGCTCTGCCTCTGTGCCTCTAACTCGGCGACGGCCTGGGTGACATCAGTCACAGCAGCTACCGGCACCGTCAGCCTCTGCACTACTTCTCTCAGAGGTTCAGGCCTTACCGGGACACGGGATGTCTCGGCGCCATCCTAGGCCTGCCTTTCCAGCGCCTGCTTGGCCATCTGGGTTGACCTTGCCGTGGGCGCGATGACCGTCTCCTCAGCAGGAGGAGCCGTCACGCCGGCCATCATGACCGCGCAGCTCTCGGGGCGCGTGGTACGCCGGCCGCGAGCCGCACAGACAGTCGGAGGATCCTCGGCTACGAGCACCTGCTCCGGGTACTTGCAGATGAACTCGGTGGCGACATAGGTGGCGAAGGCGCCGAACTCGATGACGCACCCGTTGGTCGGGAATGGCCTGCCGCGGAAGCAGCCGGCGTTGTCGCTGACGAACTCCATGTCGCCAAACTTGACGACGAGTCCGGAGAGGACCCGCGTGTCGGAGTGGATGACGAAGCCCGTCCGGATGAGTTCACCAGCCAGCGCCTCTACCTGCCCCACGGTGGGCGCCAACTGTCGTGGTGGTATCACGGCAGATGCCATAGGATGGCTAATGTGTGGGGCCGATGGACGCTGGTGGATCCGGGGAGGGCTAGCGAGCTAAGAAGCTCACACGAGAGAGAACAAGGATCAGACCCGAGCCGACTTAACTCGGCTCAAGAACAGGCAAGAACACACACGAAACCGCAAGAACACAAGCGAATCCACGAGGAACCACAAACACACGCGATGTACCCAGGTTCGGGGCCCTCGTGAGGAGGTAAGACCCCTACTCCTGCCTAGCCTCTCAATATAAGTGTCTCACAAGATCTACAAGGTGCTCTTTGAGCTGTTTTGGCAAGAACAAGGATGAACTACTAAGGGGGAGAAGTAAATGCTCTAGCAATGAATGCAACTATAACTTCGGCCCTCTGGTTCGTCTCTCTCTCTCTCACAGGAGGAGTTATGGCGCTATTTATAGAAGTCCGGCCGAGACGGCCGGAAACCCTAAACCCTCCGGGTCCCACCGGACAATGGCTAGAGTCCAACGGCGATGTCGACATCCCTACCACGACCTAGAGCCGAGCTATCCGACATAGGTCGAGGTAGGCCATGATGCCTCTTACCGTAGCCGCCGCCGGCCTAGGTGATGATGCTTCCCCTGTCAGAGACAGGACATGGCTTCTCCATGCATTGTCTCCTGTTAGTCAGTTGGCAGTACAGTGGAATAGTCACGTCGCCCTTGTCTTGTGCCTTTTGTCCCACGCCCGTGTCAGACGGGAGGGGACTTCACCTCCGCGTCAGGCGGGTCAGTGTCCTTGCCATGTACTTGCCCTTGACTTCAGGTCCGATATAGAATATGCCGGACGGACTTGCCCAACCTGGCATGGCTATGCCGGATTCCTCCCCGTATCCCGGCAAGGGCATGCCGAGCCGGGTTATCCGGAACATCCTCCCGAGTCCCGGTCATGGCTATGCCGGAGCCTCCTTCCTGCACTCAACAGGCATACAGATAATATCCACAAAGATATGTTGGTTGGCACACGTCGGCCCAACTAAGGCCAGTCTACGCCTGTAGCCTGCCTCAACCTCTTCAGTACCACAAGTATGTCGGCTACCTCCGACATACGCTTAAGTCGGCCTTGCATACGACTCGGTCCCGCCAGGACCCTGCTCTCCACTGTAACATGAGCAACTTATCCATGCCTTTACCCTACCGGGGGTAGCCCCCCGACACGCGGGGTGGAAACGACCTACACGGCGTATGGTATGTGCTTTTTTTTGTTTTCTCATTGTTATTTTGTTGTTCTCGTGACTTTACTTGAAGAGGTTTATTTTGCATAACAAATTGTGCACTTGGTGTTATCTGGGGTAGCACTAAGGCTCGAGCTTCACATTAGGAGAGGACCTCCAGTAAAATAATAATTGCAAATAGGCCCCTAGTCAACATAGAGCGTCGGACTCCACACGAGTTGAATAACACATCATGTATTGTCCTTGTCTTATTTGGGTCCGCCACGGGCCCTTGTGACCAACCTTGAGCTCCCATGCTCTAGTCTTGGTTACATTGGTAGCGTCGTCTCCTCCAGGCGACGGGAGGGGCGACCCCCAGCCCACCGCCGCCGCCTCCCCTCCCCGCCTCTCTCCCTCGCCGTCCCCTGAGGTGGCTGCCGGACTAAGGCTGGGCGTCACCGGTGAAGGGGGCGGCGGGGATCAACCTGCTGGGATCTCGCGCCGCCGTTTGGAGGATGCGGCTGCGCTGGATCGAGATCGGATCCTGGGGCGGCGGCCCCGGATCGGTGGTGGCGGCGCATCACCTCTAGCGGTGGTGGGTCGTCTTCCTCGGCCACGTCTACCCCGGATCGCTGCTGCGTGGTGGGGGCGGTTCATGGTGGTGCCGGGTCTGCAGGACGGCGATCGACGTCGATCTTCAACGAAATACGGCACGGCTGTTGGGTCGTGCTCCCTGTGAGCCGATGGCGATCGTTCGAGGGATAGCACTTCTTCAACATAGGCTGTGAATCTCCGGGGGAAACCCAGATCTTCGGATCAGTCGATGGCGGCGCGATGAGCGTCGTTCCCCTCCATGGAGGCATCGTCTTGGAGATCCTTTTTTGTTGCAGCTGATGTTTATCGTGTCTCCTAGCTTGGGATGCTCCTGGGGAAACCCTAGATTCGGGTTCCCGAATCAGACGACAACGGCACTCGACGCCGTCATCCCTCTTGGGGGGGTCGTTTTCGGAGCAGTTGCTGGCCGGAGGGTTTAGGTGGTGGTGCAGCGTGCATCGACCGCATCAATGGCATCGGCCCTTGGCAGCGAGGCGCTGCAGAGTATCGACGTCAGGTGCTTGAGGATGGACGAGTGCAGGGAGGTGGCGCTGTTTGGCGTCGTGGTGATGTCGATAGCAGACCTGGCAAGGGTCTTCGCTTCGTTCTACAAGCTGGAGGTGGGTTGATGGAAGATGGAGGAGGCGATGGCCGGAGCGTGTGCACAAGGCGCTATCTCTGGAGTCGTCGGAAGCCGGCGATGACTGAGGATGAGGAACAAGTCCCCGTTTTTGTGTATCGTTTGTGCTAGTTGTGGTGTTTCCACTGTTTGGTGGCTCCCTCTTGTATGTTCGTTCGATGTAAGGCTGCTGCCAGCTATGTTGAATAAAAGAAATAAATAGGCCGTATGCATCATTTTGATGCAGAGGCCGGGACTGCCCCTTTTCAAAAAAAAAAAAAAACGAGCAAGGTTAATTGGGTTCCGTGAAACAGGAATGAGAAGAAGAACACGACAGACGAAGAACTTCATGCTTCTACGCTCAAAAGTCAACAAAAAAGTTGAGACTCTCAACAAGTATATCAATTCTTCTGGTGTCGATTATGATAGACCGGAAGAACAAGATCGTGGAGATAACACCGACACGGCCAGCTGCAACTCACAATGGCCCCAAACCTTGGGCTGGACTCCCCAAGACGTTCCGGCTGAAAAAGGGTCATCCACTACCGCATGGATGCAGCAAAACAACATTGCAGGAAGAAAACCGAAGATGATTCATTCAAAAAAAGAAGAGCACATGCTCCTACCTGAAAACATTCTTTATGGTTATATCACATTGATTCGAACTATAAAATTAATTAAAACATTCTTTATAAAAAATAAACTAGTGTCATGGAGGCGATCCAAATAAAGGACCCATCAAGCATGTAGTATCATTTAACTATGGGTATGTGCTGTCCCCGTTCCGATCATGCAAATCTCACCCCTCCCCTGTTATGCAAACATAACTTTTCCATTTTAGGCCCCTTATTTTTTTAGAAATTAACCACTAGTGTCATGTTTCTCCAAATAAAAGGGTATATCGCTTTGACCCTGACCTTCCCGGTATTTACAACAAATATGGCACCATGGCAATCTACCCCTAGTATTACAATCCTTCATCTTTTGTAAAAAAAAAATACTATTGAAACAGATCATCGCAACATTTTAAAAATAATAATGCTACAAAAAGTGATTAGGATAATAAAAAAATTACTAAGTCCGATTTGAAATAAAAATCACTTACAATTTAACAAAAAATCACTAATGATTACAACAAAAAACATGTGCTGCAGCAATAAGGAAAGTGGGTAAGCAATGCCAAAAAATTGCTACAGATTTAAGTGCAACAAAAATTGAACAAAGAACACTAATCATGTGATGGTCCAATTTCACAAATCGTGTGTGCGATGCACGGTTGATGACTAGCTACCGTGTTGAGGAGTACTGGCTAGCTGGAAGATCGTGGCATGGAACGCGGTAGGAGGCTCGCAACCAACAACCCTGATTAAACGTAAGAGGCATCTAAGTAAAATCGCATCATGCATGTTGTGTGGAACAACCGCGGAGGATTTCATGCACTAATTACTTGTGATAGTGCATCAAACCTTTGTGATATGTAGCATGTACGAAGAGTGGGCTTTACCTGCTAAGGAGGACATCGCATATACTGGTGGACTAAATGATGTTGGGACAGCAGATAGGACAATTATGCTAATATAGGTCATCTAGAGAGTGCACACTCACATTGTCCATGGTAAGGCTGCTACTTCGGTGCAAGTATCCCGTCTGTTTATGTCGAGTTGCGTGCTTTCGCTTCTAAACATCAGGAGGCAGACTACACAAATAAGTAACGGATTTGCTAATTCTCAGGTGCCTGAGATTTGCGTATGTCTCAGTCGACCTGGAGGACCGTCCGATTAGCGCCAAGATTCGTGCTGAACTAGTTGTTTAATAACGGAAAGAAAAAACAAACATGCCGGAACCGTGACTCGAACCAGCGCCGTCTAGTTGTTTGACAGAGGGCCGAACCAACCTAGCCATACGAGATGCACGTGTTCAACCTGTCCAAACTTGTACATATATCACCGATCTGTTAGGGAAGCGTCATCTTCTACGCATTCTATTTTTCATTTTCTATTTCTTTCTTATTTTTTGTTTTATATCGTTTACTCTCACGGTCTCACCCATCATGCTTGTTGTGTTTCATTACGTCCTTCTTTATTTTTCGCCATTATTCATGTTATTTCTCCTGCTAGTTGCAATTTGTTCACTTGTTTTTTTGTCATGTTAATTTATTTTTATTCATTAATAAATGATTGGTGGTATTTGTCGGCATATCTGTGTTTATTTCATTTTATGGTTGCACTTTCTTATCACTCCCATATTTTCTACTTTAGTATTACCAACAAATATCGATCGAACAAACCGGCCTTGCTAGGAGTTGCAGTTTTATCCAGAAATGTGCAACTCCAACCGATATTGCATCCGAGTTCCACATTTTTCAAAAAAAAAGTGCAAGTACCAACAGAAATGGGCAACTCCATTCAATTTTCCACTAGTTGTTGCACTATTGTGTAGTTAGCCACTTATTTTCGAAACGAATTGCATTTTTCCTAAGAAAGTAGCAACCCTTTTTATATGAGTTCTTCTTTTTCTCAAAAAATATGCAATTCCAAGCGATATTCAACAAAAGTTATATTTTTTCCCAAGAAATGTGCAACTAGCAACATGTTTTCCATACGTGTTGCACTTTCTATGAAGAAATTTGCAAGTCCAACCGGTTTCGATACACATTGCACTTTTGATTAAGAAATATGTAATTAAAAACCGATATTCGACATGAGTGATTCTCCTACCAACTTCCGTTACAAGTTGTACTTTTCTCTCGATACGCTGCATTTTTCACAAAGAAATATGCAATTAGTAGGTTTTATATATGAGTTCCATTTTTTGTCGAGAAATGTGCAACAAACAATGAATATTCGATAAGAGTTACACATTTCACAAGAAATGTGCAACTACAACCGACTCCGGAGACACGTTGCACTTTTCACAAGAAATGTGCAATTAGTAGGTTTTATATATGAGTTCCATTTTTTGTCGAGAAATGTGCAACTAACAACGAATATTCGATATGAGTTACACTTTTCACAAGAAATGTGCAACTGCAACCGACTTCGGATACAAGTTGCACTTTTCACAAGAAATGTGCAATTAGTAGGTTTTATATATGAGTTCCATTTTTTGTCAAGAAATGTGCAACTAACAACGAATATTCGATATGAGTTACACTTTTCACAAGAAATGTGCAACTGCAACCCACTTCGGATACAAGTTGTACTTTTCACAAGAAATGTGCAATTAATAGGTTTTATATATGAGTTGCATTTTTGTCGAGAAATATGCAACTAACAAACTCTAACCGATTTTCGATACGAGGTGCACTTTTTCTCTAGAAAATATGAAACTACAATCAACTTTCGATACAAGTTGCGCATTTCTCAATAAATATGCAATCAGTTGCACTTTATTCCCAAGAAATGTGAACTTGCACATTTTTCCATTTTTTTTTTGATTTTTTGTCCTATTCTTGGATTTGGATGACAAACCCATAGGCACAAACACATGGTACGGTCTGTGTATAACGGAAAATATATTTTTTCACAAAAAAGGTGTGTGCATCGGGTAGGATAGTTCTCTTCTACGTATACATACATGAATAGTTGACAAAAACAACAATATGAGGCCCATATCTTATTCAGTCTGGCAATGAACAAATGAAGCCAGCCCAGCCCAAAGTGCTGTTCAACCCACTTCCCTTAAGCGACACAAGCACAAAAAAAACATGGGGCAGTTCAGGCGTTCAGCACAACGAAAAAAGAAGACACGGATTAGCATACGGGGGGTTCGTCGACTGAGACATAGTAAATTCTCGGTCGACCGAGACCCAGGCGCTCCCAATAAGTAAGGGTAAGACCCTGGTGATAATCAACCAAGGGTTATGTAAGGTGACAAATGTGCAACCAGTTCTGCCTTAGCCCCACCTCCGGAGAACAAGGTGGCTCTATTTGTTGATGGATCCTTCTCGGTGTTTGATGACAAGGCCGGTGCAAACATGGTGCTGAGGGCATGTCCAACGGTATGCTTCAACCTACTGCCCGCAGGTTCACTTAGGTTCGGATGTACTGAAGCTAGAAAAACAATAGCTTCAAAAGTGAAGTTGTGGCCTCCAGAAGAGTACGCCTCATCTCTCTTGCTAAATTCTGGCTTCTCTTTTTTCTCTGAAATTTCTTCAAGTTCGTCTGAAAAATCGACGGTATATCCGCGACCCACACGCCCGCCGTATATCCATGCCCAAGCTCGCTGAGTAGTGGCGGCGCTTTTCTTTCATCTCTCTTGCTTTTTACCCTCTCTCCTTCTTTTTTTGTTCGAGGAGACGGTCTCCTCTGAAAAAATCACCTATATCGTCTGCAAGCCATAGCTTGGCACAACGGCATCCGAGCCTAGTTAGCTCTGCGGGGCAGTAGGCTAGGACGACGTGTTGGGCATGCCCTAATCCTCCCTGTTACCCGAAAAAAGGAGTACCGGCTAGTTGCCTCTCCGCTCCCTATTAGTGTGATGTGAGACAAACTAGTTAAATGCCCGTGCGTTGCCACGGTTCAATATTTTTTCTTAACACACATATATAATTATGTTACACATAATATTCACATGTATATAAGAGGATAAACACATAATTAATAAAAATAATATTCTACTATACTTTAAATGCTCGTGCGTTGCGACATAATACATATTGTAATGGAAGCGTGAGAATACAAACTTGGCAAGCTATTTTCTAAGCAAAATTAATTGGAAGATACAAACTGAGACATAATACATATTGTAATGCACTTGTTCTTAGTTAATTATATTTTGGAGATTAATCATAAGAAAATAGGGAGATAAAATTATAAACATAGGTTTCAAGAACCAAAGAAATACATGGCCATATTTCTAATTTCTAGTTCAGAATTCATAGAAAACAACATCCGTAATTAGTGGTTGTTTACTGTTACCAATGTAGTAGTTTTAAGTGGCACACTGTGTACTTGCCCTAAGTACAGCCGGTCCCAAAATGCTTAAAATTTGTAGAACCAAAATTGTGCAATCTTCGAACTAAACAATTGTGAAATTGTAGCAGAACAGAACTACAATTGCTAGCCATTAGGTTATACACAGAGGATAGTTGCAACTTGGATGCAGTTTCAATGGCTTACAAACCGTGCAACATTGTTCTCTTCATCTTGACATGTTACTAAAATTTAAAAAATACCCTAAAAAATATTTGCAAAAAATGCTTGTGTGGATTTCTCTGGCTCATATGTACCCAAAATACAAAAAGATAAATTCATCAAACAGCAACAGATCGACTTGCAGATTGGAACTCAAGTCAAGACACCATGGTGGTGCTGGGGCAGTTGTCTCTCATGCTGCTGTCCCTGCTCGTTTTCCACTCCATGAGCAGGTTCATGTGGTTTAACATCGTGAGCTTCGTGAACCTCCAGTGCGCCAGGCGCGCCCCACCGTCACCCACCACCACGCCTCTGTGAACGTGCAGGTGTTAAATTTTGCCGACGTGCTCTAACACGTTCTCGCCTTGCTTGGATTTGTTCTGGTGTACGGATAGCATATCTTATTGCTTCACGTGCACGCTTTCGCCCTACAACATTTACACGAGAAATTAATTAAGTGGGTAAACGGAATTATATAAGCAAACGCTTTCACCTTATAGATTTACCTTTTGAGCTTTCTCCTCGCTCCAAGCCCTCGACTGAGGTGAGCATACCATTATAAGTAGGAAAAATCACCGTCGCTGATTTGTTTGTTACTTCATCATCTGAAGATGAGTGACTTAAACTTCTCGCATCGTTGATTCACGTATAAATAAACTTGTTTGAGCACATGGCATGCCATTGTAGCATGTTCTGTTGGACTTGCTACTGCCATAAACCACTGTGTTATTACACAAGTTGAATCATAAATGGTTAGGTACAAATAACAAATATATAACCAGATTGTTTTACCAAGCAGTTTGGTACAGGATACCAACCTTTTGTTCTTCCTTTAGGACTTTCTTGGCACGAGAGCTGTATCATTTGGGGCGTATGACCTGCTGGTTTTGTTCACCTAAAAAAACAGAAGTGGAGATTAAAAACACAAAAGCTAGTAGCAAAGTTATATGCAATCTAACAAGAAAACTATTCTTTTCTCCAGAAGTCAAAACAAATATACCTTTAACCGAATAACAGTTGATTCTTATTAGATACAAAATTGCATATTGGATTAATTTGATCACCATCATATAAGAATCACGAATAAATATACACATATATGGCAGCCAAAAAGTACAAAGCAAAACATAATATACTATACAAACGTGAACCAATAAGTTCCAGTGATCAAGTATGAAATTTTCACTTGCTGAATATTCGACCTAACTCGGCCAATTAGTCCTGACCTTTCAATTCTTCAGTCTCACATCTAAATCAAATTGTTTCTCCAAGAACTTCTAAGCTTACCAAATATCTTTTGGACCTGCCATGTAAATCAGCGTTTTTTTTTTTAGAAATCAGTGATTTCCTTGGTGAGAACCAAATCCAATCCAAGAGTTTTCTCGAAATAAAAGAACCAAATCCAAATGTAATTGGAGCTGAACTGAGCATCTATGTGCATAATATCATGTGATTTTATATAAAGGGAAATGCAACAAACCAAGCATGTGGAGTCTTCCAACTCCTCTATAACACAATCTGATCCACTTAAAACTACGATGCAGACCTTTTGATTCTTTTAATAGGAAATAGACCAGTTTGGAGTTTGAAGTACCCAACAATCAGTATGCATACATACTAAGATGACAAAAAAACATGTTATAGAACCATACAGGACCAGCAACTTCTCATTTTGATGTCAAATTGACCAATAGAAGTGGCATCATCGTCTAATAGTAGTATGTGCAGATACTCGTCCATTGCATAACACAACATACCTTTGTACTTGGAGTAGAAGATCAGAAGGCGAATGGTAGTAAATCCACCTCCTCGCACTTTGGTTTTGCTCTGAAAATATGAGAGAGTGACCACCGTGTTGCTTCTTGAGATGTAGTTCAAGCAGCTTGAGTCTCATATGCCTGCTCACTTGTATTTATACTGGGCTGCAAGAGAGGTTCTAGATAGTTCGACTTGGGCGCGGATTTGGGCAGCAAAATCTTGAATTTTGGAGGCGCTAAGGTGGGAACGATGAATGTTCGAGAAAGAGGTGGTAGCCGAGCATAACAGCAGAACAGGATGTGGAACGCGTCAGCGGGAAGGAGAAATAGCAGTAGGTTGCGGCACCGCCACCAAGGATGAGCATCGTACTGCCGGCGGCGTACTTGTGGTTGTGGAGGTCAGAATTGGAGAAGGAGGAGAGAGCGGGAAAGACAGAAATTAGGAGCGGGAGGTGGTGGTGGGCGGCGGGATTCTGCAGCAGGAAAGGAAGAGGCAGAAGAGCCTTGGGCCACGCCGCCACGGAGCCACGGACGGCGCTGACGACGCTGCCGGCGTGCCTGCGGAGATTGGCATCGGAGGAAACGGGGGAAGGGGTGGCGAGGAGGAGGGAGAGGTTGTGGTGATGCTGGGTTGGGTACTGATACGGCAAAGGAGTCAGGAGATGTGCCGGCGGATGGGCGGCACCGCCGGCGTGCCTGCCGAGCCCTGCGTGGGAGGAGACGGGAGAGGGGGCAGAGGGGATGGGGAGGAGGAGGGGTATGTGATGGTGGTGCTGGTCGGATGCAGTGCGCTGGAAGAGAAGGAGGCGGGAGAGGCGCCGGCGGAGTATCGCATCGGCGGCGTGCTTGCCGAGGTCGGCAACGGAGGAGATGGGGAAAGGGAAGAAGGAGACGGCGAGGTGGGGGCTGTGGAGGCGGTGGAGTTGAAGGAGGCATGAGAGGCTCCGGGGGCGGACGGCACCAGCGGCGGCCACCGCGCCATACCGGCTCCGGCGGTGCCGGCCGGCTGTCGGGTTGCTGCTCTCACGGTCTTTCATTAAAATGCCACAGAATGCTTCGCGTTCGTCAGATTTAGATCAAACGATCATGGATGAAAGATGGCAGGCACACCATCATCACCAACCGTGGTTTTTATAGGAGCAGAGACTAGTGGACGATGTCACTCTACTACGTAGACTACATTGGACCGTTTGGCCTTTTGACCAGTATATAGTCCGAGGGCTCGCTCACATGTTTGCAATTGACCAGGTCCTCCTAGCTTTACAGTACATGGAGCAGAGAGATACGGTAGAACCACTACGTCAAATTAAATTCAAAATTCAAATTCAATCTCTCTTTCGCGCGCCAGTCAAGCGCTACAGAGAGCAGAGGAACTACAGTGCCCACCATGCCTACATAAGCAGCACCCCGAAGCCAGCCGTTGGACGTTGGGCTACATCCCTCCCTCCCCTCCCGCTGTCCCTAGCACGCAGCCAGAGCCGCCGGTGAGAGCAGAGAGGTGCCATGGCGAAGTTCGAGGTAGTTGCGATGAATCAGGCCCAGCTGCTGTTCGGCGCCTTCGTACTGGGCAGCTTCTTCCTCATGCTCCCGGCCAACCGGTACCAGCCGAACGCCTGCGGGAGGGACTTCCACGCCCGCCTCTTCCACACCCACCGCTTCCTCGTCCTCACCGTGGTCGCCGCCGCCACGGTCCTCCTCCTGGTGCGGACCAAGGTCAACAGCGCCGCCGCCGCCGCCCGTGCCAGGGCCTTGGACGCCATGCATGAGGGGGTCGGCGCCGTCGCGGCGGCGAAGTGGCCAGCGGCGTCGCTCCGCGCGCTGCTCCTCCTCGGCGTGGACCTCTCCTTCGCCGCGTGGTCCTCTCCTTCGCCGCGTCGCTCCTCGCCGTCGTCACCTTCGATGACGGCTTCGTCTACAGGACAGGCTGCGACGCGGACCACGTGGCGCACGGCGCGGTCTCGCCTCTGGGAGTGGCTCTCATGGTGGGCACGGCGCTCCTGCACGGCTCCTCCGCGTGGACCGCCGTCTTCGACAACTAGACTAGAGCGATGTGTTCGTTGGCGCCAGCAGCTGGTGGGTCTTGCACTCGTGCTAGTACTTACAGTAGGAAATTAGGGATCGATTGGATTTTAGAGCCAGGCGGGAAATTAGGGGTCGATTGTTAGTACTGTACGGTATGTTTAGTCTTTGATGATGGTGATGTGTCCGGCCCTCTGCGTGGACAAGACATGAGCGCAGGGCCGGGCCCATAGTGGTGCCAAGTGTGCCGGCCGCACAGGGCCCATAAAATTTTGGGGCCCCAAATTTTAGTACAGGCAGTATACACGTTATTTGGTCTGGATCTCAACTTTTGCTAAGCGTTGCTCGCGCGTCCGCATCAGCGAGCACGTGGTTGTGGGCTATTGGGCCTCTCACATAATTACGATCGGAAGAAAATCATCTTACTCACGTTGCTGATTAGGGCCCAACACGTATACGATCGGAATACGATCAATTGGATCGATATTGAGGAATCGCCGCCGCCGCCTGCCTCCCGATTAGCGCTAGAAGGCAATTCGCTAATCTCGAACCTGTAGGTGAGGCCTTCGCCAGTTCCTCTTCACGCCAATGACGGCGTCGGGTCCTTGCAGGCAGTTGCCGTCCAGTGAGTCAGCGGCCAGAACCCTCTACGCCTTCTTGTGCATGTGTGACCGCCGATGGAGAACCGTGAATTGACTCCAACTAGGTGCGCGCCACATCTTATTTTTGTGCCCTAGGTCTGTGCATCTTTTTTGATAATCTCAACCATTTTCTACAATCATTGGTCCTTACTTCTTTTGAATCATTATGGGAAAGCATCGATCCGGTGCCCAAAAGCACAAAAGAAAAGAAACAGGATTTTATTCATTCTCAAAGAATTTTGGACAGGTTTATTATAAAAGTATCACAGGTGTCTTCCTATAATTAATCAGTTGTTGATCCTTCTACCCTTACACTTGCAATTATTTGTTACAACGATTTAAAGATGGTCAGATAGTGACAGATGATATCGAGGTAGATGAAGATCATATTATAGTTAACTTGAATAGTTCAAAATGTTGCAAATGTTGAAATATTGAAGATTATATTTTTTAAAATTACCATAAGAATGATGATGTTGAAATAAGCATTATGTAACCCTGAGTTGAATAGGTAAGATTTATTATATAGCCAATTGTTATGCAAGATATTATGTCATATATATTACAATTGTTGGTTAGTTCTTTTTATTTCTACTTATATAGGGCCCCTTTTTAGAGTTTGGCACAGGGGGGCCCGGCCCTGCATGAGCGAGTACGTTTAACTACATATATGAAGTTATGAAGTACCACTGTACCACCACCGGTTGTTGCTTAATTCAGTTCTGCACTTCTGCGGTTAATTTGGAACGAAAACAATCGCTTCTCATGCCTGCTCCTTCTTCCTTCACTCAATGCGCCAAGGTTTCTAATCCTAATGCTGGAATCAAGAGTTACAGGCATAGTGACTCCCTACCACAATCCATGCTGCAATCAAGAGCTAGTTTTTTTTTTTTGAGAAGATCAATCAAGAGCTAGCTTTGTCATATAAAGCAATACTTGTTGAAACTCATGTATCTGCAAGCCTGTTAATCAGTTCTCAAAGCCTCTTTGGTGACGGTGTTGGGCTGGATCCAGGGACGATGGAGGTCCAGCTCTTGCGGTGAACATTTCGAGATTTGGCACCAACTTGGATCCGGGCTCTTCGTGCAGACTCTCATGGAGGAAGAGCAGCAGTACAGCACTGAAACTGGACCAGTGGCAAACAACTAAGGAACTGGTTAGTAGCACCTGGATGAACCTAGGCAAGCTTGAATTTGTACTGTCATCTGCCAACTTTTTTATTTTTTTGAGTTTACTGTCATCTGCCAACTTAATCGCATTTTGAATATCACATGTACGTTTGATCTCTTTTATCGTTTGCAATGCTTCTATGACGTCCTGGAAGCTGAATTTTACATATCCTCAAGCAATATATGTTGAGATCACTTGCTGACAAGGAACCAATCTTGAGAAAACCTGGTCCAGCTTGAACTGGTGTTGTCATCTACCAAGTTAATCGAATTTTGAATCCTAAAGTTGCTTTCTTTTGGGCTAAGTTTCGTACACGAACTTCATCTTAGTCGTGCTTCTACGATATCCAGTAATGTTATTACGGCTCAAACTCTTTCTTACAGAGTCAAACCTGTCCCAATCGGTTTGATTTATATTAGCCTGAAACGCTGGTGTACACCAATGCAATATCATTCATTTCAAATGATATCGCCTCTTGGCCGAAGACTCCAAAGAATGGTATGGCACTTGCCATCCACACATCAAAGGTGCAAAGCATTTGTGGGACTGCTGCCTCGAGCAAATCTGGGTATCAATATAGGACGATCATCCAAGATGACCAGCATCGTATGTAACCTGAACCAAGAGGTGTCTGTTGAATAGGGTTTGGACAAGATGCAGTAGATGCCATTAACTCGGCTGCAAGGCGAGGACTTACTTTTCTTTTTCACCCCGTGCAGAGTACTAGATACTGCTAACCACAGCCGACACAAAAAGCAATGGGTTTTGCCCACTTAAAAGAAATACGGAGTATGTACACCTTATAATGAATTTGGCAATCAAAACTGGCAATCTATCTGAAACCTCGCTTCAGAGCTCGACACGGACATCACAACAAAGATACACAACGCGGTGCATGCATCTATGCAAACTGATAGGGTATATGCCTCAACAACAAATTGATAGTGCCTCCAAACCAGAAAAGGTGTGCTTTGTAGACACTTAAAACGGTTTGGAGGGAGTAGGAACATTTCACAGGAGAAACAACCAAGGTGCATAGCAGGAGTAAGGAGATATGCCTCACCAGCAAATTGACGAAATAAATCACAAGAGAAACAACCATGGTGCATACCAGGCTAAGCTTTTCCCAATATCATAAATGGTTGCAACAATTAGACCAATCATAAACTCGGCAGGCAGTGCATACAAGAAATAAGCTGAAAGAAGCCTTCTGCAATGTGGCAAAAAGTATATTCGACTTAACCACTGATGACATTTCTAACTGATTAACATCCAAAAGTTTCAAGAGAAATCACTGAAGCTTCGCTATTTCGTCAAGACTTCAGCTCGTATCTTCAGATCTCCTGGACAGCCAAACCTGCACAACCAAAATTCATCAAACACATAATCTCTAGTGTATCTTGTAGATCAGATGAATGTGACAGCTAAATTATTTAATAGGCTACATATCTGAATGAAACAAAAAAATTTACAGAGCCTCAAATGTCTCATATCTATTTGCCATCGCAGATGAACTTAAAGGTAAACTAGTTTTAACCACAAGCCACTTGTAAATAGAAATAAAGACTAGAATGGCTTGAACCTAAATCTAACTGAGCATTCCATCGGTGGTACTAATTTAGGGGTACTGCTGCTTTAGATACGTATTACAAACACAAATACTTTAAATGAAAATATCACACTGAGCTGAATAATAGAAACCAAGGAGAGTGAAGGATTCCTGTAAGCAGATTGGTGTCCCTCAGATCTCATAGCTAATATGGCCATCATCGACAATTCTAAATAATGGTTTTAGCCCCAAGCCATCAGCTCGTCAAAAATGAATGACAGATGGCTTGAAGCTAAAACCAGTAACCAATCATCTTTGGACCTGAATTTTATCTTCACTGGGACATCAATTACAGAGAACACTATAATAAAGAAATGTAATGTGTACTCGAGTAAACAAATTTGCTGCAAAGCCAAACAACAGCAAGAACATAAATTCCATGAGAGGCTTATCCCACATTAGAACATAAATGAACCCCATGTGTGGCTGAATTAGCTCCACGTGCTAACCTGGTGGCAGAGACTGCTTCAACTTGTTCGCCTTCTCGGTGTCGAAGACGCAGAGGGTGTACAAGTACCTGGAGCAGCGGACCTTGAACTTGACAGCATCTTTGCTCCTCTTGATCCTCACGGACCGGGCATCCTTCCTCCTCGCGGTGAGAAGGAAGTCCTTGATCTCATGGATCTGCTTCGGCTGGAGACCAGAAACACGATGTTTAGGCTAGACACATGAGAAACAAATACGTGGCAATTGATACCAAAATTATAAGCCACCAGTGAATAGTAATCATGTCTAATTGGGTTCAACGTAATCAACATTTCAGCGTTGATATCAGTGCAGTCTAAATATACGTATCCACGGTAAGTAAAATCGCAAGAGTAATCGAGCAAACAAGTACTAGTAGGAGGTTAATTTACCATCTTCTCGGAAGGTTGGGGGTTCGCCGAGTTGTTCTCGAGGCGGCGGCTTGCGAAGATCCAACAGGAGGAAGAGAGTGCGGCTGGGGGTGTGAGAGAGTTTTATAGCGCTGGTAGAGAAAACCCTAAAACAGAGAAATTCCGTCCTCGGTCCCACCTTCCATCGCTGCTAATGGGCCTGGGCCTGAGAGGAGGGGTAACGCAGATCTGTGCACACATTTCATTCGGGGACGGAGAAAACTTATTGGGCTTCCAAGTCGGGTCCTAATGGATTGTTTATACGAAATTTGGCCCAACAAGATATGCCGATCTTCAACCGGCTACCCTGAATTCTGCCCCCAAACTGTTTGCACAGTGACCGGACAGCCCTTAAAAAATAGTTTCCGGTCATGCATACCAAAGTCCCTTCAAATTATGGGGTCACTAGAAAAGAAAAGAAACAATGTGGTCCAAATGGACAGCCTATACAGGCTCATCCTATCCAAACTTCCCCACGAATAAGTTGAGTTTGATGATTATCGGACATCCAACACAAATAAAATCAGTTTAGGGAGCATGGTTGGGTAGCTATTTTGCTCCCCATAGTGTTTGGGTTGTCCGAGCGGACAAATGAAACCTGTTTAGGGCCATGGTTAGAGAGTCACCTGAGCATCTCCAACATGGATGGGCAAATCAGCCCCAACCGTCTGGACGGTGCCCAGAGAGAGAGAAAAAATAGTGTACCCAAACACTCCCTATGCGTTCGGGTTCCGGCATACCCCAAACTCAGCTCACATATGGGGTGGTTTTGAGGAAGTTTGAGTATGTTCGGCATGTCCGAGCAGTCCGCCAGATAGGACGCGGTCAACCCCAATTCCCCAAACCATCTCTTTCTTTACTCTTTCTTTTGGTTTTCTGTCCATCCCCACCAATCACATGCAGTTGACCGAACCGTTTTGGGGGATATAGTTGGAGACTTATATTTTTTAGAGTTCAAAGCGGACACAGTCGGGCACGTTTGGACGTGTCTGTGAATAATTTAGGGGCCAATTTTGCCTATTCCGGTTGGAGATTCTCTCAGAGCGTGAGGAAAGGGTAAAACTATAGGAATGAGAGAGTATGAAAATTGCATGAAACAGAGATGTAGAAACCCTTTGGCTAAATGTTTAGAACAAAGACACTCGACGAACCTATTCAACAGACAGGAAGGAAAAACGGGAGCCAACCTTTTTTCAGATTCTTTGTTTGATGAGTACTTCGGCATAAAAGAGACAACGGACATTTTTCTTCTACGCGGGAAAAAGACATAAAAGGGGGAAAATAGTGTGTATAGTTTGGTTTGCCATGTGTCTGCCGTTAGGCACTTGGCAAACACCTGACCGCTGCCATGGAGCCATCCCATTTTCCCAAGGGGCACATGGCCAACGTGTAAACTGAGTATTTTGACTTGTTGTCAAGTATTTAGCACCTGCAAGTGTTTTTTAGAGCTACTCGGTATACATGCCCCTTTACCGAGTATCATTTGGATTGTCTGAGTGTTTTCTGGAGACATTCCTATACAAGCCTTATACAAGCCTTTTTCCCTAGTATCCTTGTTTTGGCACTCGGCAAAGCCGCAAAGGTAGAAGATGTTGGCAGCAATTCATTTTCCAGTAGCGGTTTATGCCTATTGTAAATTACATGTTGAACAAAGGAAGCTAGTTTGCACATGTTCATACATATGGTCTGTCTATGGCCAACACAAATTACATATGTTGAACAGAGGAAGATAGTTGAATCGAGACAACATACAGATCATGCAGATGGTCTGTGTATGGCCAGTCTAAATTACATGCTGACGAGGGGTGTCCCCGTCAATACCCTCGACTGATAGCCTAGGGTTAGAGTTATGTGGTAGAGAACGCATAGTGTTAGTAGATTCGTCGGCTGACAAGCGGGATTTACCCAGGTTCAGGGCCCTCGACTGAGTTAACACCCCTACTTCCTGCCTGTCTGTATTGATTGTGGAATATGCGGCGAGTACAATGTCCAGCGAGATGTCGATCTCGCTAGGGTTTGGTGGTTCTGGATGAGCGTGTTCTTGATCGGCTACCCTCCTGGCCCTTATATGGGGGTACAGGTCTCGGGTACGTAACCGACTAGGACTTCATACATGGAAACTACAACCGAATATGCTAATCTTGCAAGGCAAGCTTCGTCTTGGGCCTTCCTTCGTGGGCTTCCTCAGTTTATTGATAATTGGGTTGTAGTCATCACGTGCACCAGGTACCCACACGATGGGGTACCCAGATGGTATAACCTCGTCATTAGCCCCCAAGTGCTTGGCTAATTCGGAGAATCAGTCATGGACTCACTCAATAGTGCACGTCTCATGTTTTATGCTTTATGACGTATGTTTCGTATTATCTTTCGACTATGAGTTTTGACAAAGGATTTTGACTTAGTAGGCCTGGATTTACTTGACGAATCAAGACCAGTTAACTGCACATTCGGGCAAAACCTTACTAGCCTTCAATCAAGCTCAAATCCTTGGGCTTGAACCTGGAACATACTGGACAGACTCGACTCAGGCCATTGCGGTCTTACTGATTCGTTCTGCAGTTTCAACTTTGCTACCCAGCGCGTCCCCGGGATTTTCATCGCGTCTGTTGACACGGAAAGAATAAGGACATAGCACTGTCGGAGTGGCCCTCAGCCCAGCTCGATTGATCGGCGGGTCTTACCTTTGCACTTTACGCATGCAGCATCCGAAGTGTCATCGGCTGACTTAATTCGGGATTTTTTTTTGCATTTTTGATTTTGACTGAGGCGAGTCTTTTATTTCGACTGCCTGTTTATGCTTTTTAAGAATCTATCGGGTGCGCGACAGCACTCCCGATAGGAGTAGCCCCCGAGATTGTGCTTTATTGCCTGCAACGAAGGATAATCTCAAGATTTGTTTTTCCTTAATTTTATGCCAGTCGAAGACTTTTTACCCGCTCCCGATGGGAGTGCACTCGATCATTCAAAGAGTGTCTGAGTTGATGCCTAGTCGAGAGACATTTTGGAGCTTCGTGCATGTTCGGCTAGTCGACCAACTTTTGACTGTCATCTTATGCGCTGCTGCTTCTGCTAGCATGGGTGATGTCATGCATGACGTCTTTGGCGTGTGTGTAGAGCCTGTGACAAGACATGTCATTGTGGGCCCATTTGTTTGACCGCGAGAGACGTCGATTCAGTTCTGATTTGACCGAACGTGGCGAAATTTCCGCGGGCGTGATCATAACTTCCTCGTTTTACGTGCGTAGTGGGCGGCGTGGGCAGCGACGGTTGCCCTTTGATCGTGACACGTGGCGCGTCGTGAGTGCGCGAACGGCTGAGATGAAATCATGGGTTGCAGTAAATACAGATCTCTCCGCCGTTTGCATTTTTACCCTACCATTTGTTTCCTCTGCTCCTCTACTCGTCTTCTTCCTTGCGTTCTCCTGCCATTGCCTCCAGCTTTTAGCTTTCGCCGCTTCACGTCCTTCATCTCCTTTGCTTGCCATGGCACCAAAGAAAAGATCAGGCACCGCTGCTACCTCCTCCACCATCGACACCGGCAAGAAGGGGAAGGAAGCGGTATCTGCTGCTGCCGCACCTGCCGCGGCTTTGAAGAAGATGGCCGGTGACTGGACGAGGTCCAGCGTTACGGAAAAGAAACTAGCGTCCTTTCGTCAGTTGGGTCTGCTACCGCCAGCAGACCAATTTGCTGCCCGTGCTCCCTCCAACAAGGAGGTACTTCCCGGACCCCGTGCTGGCGAGCGCGTATGCTTTGCAGAGTTTTTGCCTCGTGGTTTTGCCTTTCCGTTGCACGATTTTGTGCGCGGACTGTTGTATGCTTATGGGGTTCAGATTGATCTCACCCCCAACAGTATCTTGCACATTGCCTATTTTATGGTATTGTGCGAGTGCTTCTTGGGGGTGTCCCCTAGCTGGGCGCTCTGAAAGTCCATCTTCCAGGTGCGCCATATGTGCCGCGACGGACGTCCATGCCCAATCGGTGGGTTTGGAGTCCAAGTGCGGAGCGACTGCCACTACTTCAACCTGAAGGCAGTCGACTCTGCCCAAGGCTGGAGGAGCAAGTGGTTCTACGTCCCAATAGATCAAGATGTTCGTCTGGCGTTTTCGACTGGCTAGTCTTTGCTGAAGACAATGGCATGGGAGCATGCCATCTCGTCTGAAGAGAAGAAGGAGGTTGCGCCCCTTATGGTCAAGGTTAGTGAACTCCTGGGCACCGTTACTGGTGTTCAGTTGATAAGTACCTTCGTCAAACGCCGAGTGTGGCCTCTTGCTGACCCACAAGTATAGGGGGTGTATCGTAGTACTTTCAATAAATAAGAGTGTCGAACCCAACGAGGAGCAGAAGGTGTTGACAAGCAGTTTTGATTAGGATTTCACTGTAAATACTAGCAGACAGGTTTTTAGGAGTTTTTGATATAACAGATAAATAAAGTGCGAGTAAATAAAGCGCAACAATAATAATTGCAGCGAGGGGCCCAATCCTTTCTAGAGCAAAGGACAAGCCGGTTTGTTTACTTATGATGACCAAGCGTTCTTGAGGACACACAGGATTTATGTCTAGTGCTTTCGCTTCATATAGATGATTAATCTTTAGTGTTTTGATAAGTGTCGTGTGGGTGAACCTATGCTAATGCACCGCCCTTCCTAGGACTAATACATACTTGTGATTATACCCCTTGCAAGCATCCGCAAATACAAGAAAGTAATTAAGATAAATCTAACCACAACCTTAAACTCTGAGATCCTACCATCCCTCATGCATCGAGATATCAACGGGGGTTTAGGTTTCTGTCATTCGAATACACAATGCATTCCCCTAGTCCCATAAAGGTGAAGTGTCATGTAGTCGACGTTCACATGACACCACTAGAAGAATAGCACCACAACTTAAATATCAAACCATTAAATATTACTCAACATAGTTCACTACTAACATCTAGACTTCACCCATGTCCTCAAGAACTAAACGAACTACTCACAACACATCATTTGGAACATGATCAGAGATGATATAATTATGGGTAACAATCTGAACATAAACCTTAATTCAACGGTTCCACCCAATAGCATCAATAACAATAGTAATTAACACCGGGAGAGTTTCCCCTATCAAACACACAAGATTCAGCCCTAGATGTTACAGCGGGAACGGAGTGGAGCGGTGGAGATGACGGTGACGGCGGTGGAGATGATGGTGATGATGATCCCGATGAAGTGCAGCTCGATGACGGTGACGATGGCGACGATTTCCCCCCTCCAGGAAGGGATTTCCCCGGCAGATTTCTGCCTGCCGGAGAGCTTTCTTCTCTCTGTGGTTTTCCGCCTCGTGGCGGCGGCGGAATAATTCTAACTCTCCGTAGAAGTTCTTAGGTTTTCGGGGGGATGAAGTACGCGAAGGGGCACGACAGGAGGTGGGCCAGGGCGGCCAGACCCCATGCTCGCGCGGGTCCAGGGCTGGCCGCGCGAGGAGGGGGTGTGGGCCCCCTGGGCCCCACCTTGGCCTCTCCTCGTGGCTCCCTCCATGATCTGGCAAAATAATATTTTCCACGGTCTTCGTTTTGTATTTTGATCTTCGCAAATAATGTATCTTGACGGTGCTTTTTCCAGCTGTTTCCAGACTCCGGTGATCAATTCTCCAATAATCATCAAACATGCAAAATAGATGAAATAACATAAGTATCATCTCTAAATATGAAATATATCAATGAATAACAGCAAATTATGATATAAAATAGTGATGCAAAATGGACGTATCACCTCTGCAACTTCGTGCCCACCCCATGTGGCGATACGAAGGTCCACACGACGCTACCAGGATGAGCGATGTGGAGTTGTCGCCGAATGAGCTGGATTCTCATGTGAAATACATTACCAGCATCAAGGCCGATGATGTTATTAACTTCAACTTCTCCGTTATTCCTTATGACTTGTAGCATGCTCTTCCTGAGGTAATTATGCGGGGATCGTTTGTATTTTCAAGGTTTCTTCTTCTTGCTATTTGCTAGTGCATACATCTTCTGAGTGTTCCGTTGTATGAACAGGGTCATTCGACTGCCACTTCACTTCCTCCTCTTCCCGAATCTGGCCTTGCCGAAGAAGCGGCTCTGCTGGATGAGGGAAGGAAAGCAGCTGCTTCCTCACTCCCTTCGGCTAATTCTTCTGCTGCAGAGGAAGTCGAGGGGGAAGAGGTGAACCAGGGCCAGCAGAAGGACGCGAATGCTGCCGATCCTCCGCTGAAACGTCGTCGTAGATTTATTGCGGTTGTCTCCGATGCTCACTCGGGCGGTGCAGAGGAGAAGGACGAGGAGGACTCGGGCAACTCGCCATCGACGAAAAGTGCTCCTCTCACTGCTTCTCCTTTGGCTCAGTCCCCCCCCCCCCCCCCCCTAGCCGCGCATAAGCTTTTGCATTTTGGAGGTCCGCGATTTGCTTCTGAGCCAGACTCAGATGAGGATGAGCATAGGTATGAGATATTGCATGTATGAATTTGAACTGCCTTTGCTCGCCTTTTTCTTATGCGTTTTGACGTGTTGCTGCAGCCCGAGCCATGGGCGGCGGCATTCTCCCCCAGCTGTAGAGGGTGCGACTGCCCTGTCGCCCCCTGCTGATATAAATACTGCCGAAACCGCTCTTGCGGTTGACGCAACTGGTGAGGGTGACAGGGCTCCTTTTCCTCTTATAGCTGCGGGCCCTTCTGCTTCCAAGACTTCCTCCTGGACCGAGCACGTAAGTTCTTTTGCCTTGTTCTTAACGCATTTTTTAGCTGGGCTTACCAGTTTTGATTTTGCTTATGTAGCCTGTCTTGTGCAACCTCGTTGCTGCTGGCAAGTCTTATGTCAAAATGGAGGAAGAAAGGGACTCTCTTCGCTCAAGCTTGGAGCGAATTACGCGTAAGTTTGGCTAGCCTTTGTTTGAAAATTATGCCTCTTTTTGATTGAGCTAATTTGCTTTTTATCTCAGGCGACAAGGTCGCGGCTGAGACACGAGCAGCTGACCTGGAGGAGCGATTAAAAGTTTTGGAGGCACAACTTGCCAAGCAGCAGGATCAATCGAAGAAGGAGCTGGATAAGGCCTTAGCCTCGGCTGCTCGTCGAGAGAAAGAATGCGCCAGGCGAGTGTCCAATCTTTCCCTTGCTATGGAAGGTTGGTAATCCTACCTGTTTTGTTTGTGAGTTTGCTTTTTCTGTTTTTCTCTTTTGCTACTATCCGATACGCTTGTTTTGTTTTTTGAGTAAAGGAACCGCCAGTCTTCCCGCGTCTGCGACTGCATCAAGTGGTGACTTGTCACTTGACCAAGCCGTCGAAGAACTGAGCGCCGCCGCAGCATGCATGAAGGATGTCTTGGCTACCTCGACTAGTACTCTTGGCGATGTGTTCCGGGAAGTACTGCCGTCTAGTGAAACTCCCTCGCCTGCGCGCGGATTTGCGGATGTGCTTGGCCCAGACTCTGCGACTATGGCTGCATATGCTCGAGCTCTCACGGTACGCGGCTCAGAGTCAACTCTCAAGCTCCTCCTTGGTAACGGCGCAACCATTGACTATGAGGCTTTCTTGTCTGACTTCCCTAACAAGCCAGATGGAAAGCCACTGTCTCTGAATGGAGTGACTGCCACCGCCACGCGACTGTCTGATCTTTGCATCCGCACTATGGAACGCCGATCGGAAGTTATTGCTGCTCAGTCGCAGTCGCGTAGGTCTAAGTCTGAGTCTATGTCCCGTGCGTAGGCGGAGCCTTTTATGAATCTTGTAATTATAGCATTTGCACCTTTTTGTATGCTTTTGCTACTTGTGATATGAGTGTCATGACATACAGCGTGTGATTTCCTTTCGCTTTGCTCTGATCTGTTGATGATAAATGAACCAGTATCATACGCATGGTTTTTGTACAGCCCCCGAGTCCACCGAGTGAAATGAATGTATGAACTATGTATGCCCTTGTGTAATCACTCAGCCCCCGAGTCAATCGAGTGGGTTTGTAGAGTAAGGTATGAGTGCAAGTATGTATACGTCCGAACCGAGTATATCGAGTGGGTTGCATGAAAATTACTTCATGTGTGATTATGAAAAGATAGAGTGCGTCTTGCGAGCACATGTTGTGATTGGTTGAGTTTTGAGACCCATCCCCCGAGCATACGGGTGTGATTTTTGCCAAGACCCAGCCCCCGAGTCCTCGAGTGGGTTTATGAGTGTACTGTATTGTAAAGAATGCGAGAATTTGTATGGAAGAAACATCTTCTTTATTGCAGATATTGGCCAACAAGCCGCCTCATTAAAAACCTTCCAGTCCCCTTAGGTACCCTGGTAAGGAAAAGAGCGCGTCTGAAACCTGTTGGCCGTTTTGACATGTATGCTCTATTACATCGATTGGATATGATATCTAGTTATGGGAGTGACACAGGCTGATCACGTTCTTTGGATCACGTAGTGTTTTTTCCCTCTGTACCGGCTTCGCTTTGCTTGTTTCGTCGTTGACGATTCCTGTTATGATGAAGGGTCTTCCACTAGCAGTTGTAGACTTGCGTCCCTTTTCCCGAGTCAGTCGAAGTATCAGGTTTCCTCCGAGGGACGATCTTGTCCATGGACGCATGATGTGACCTTCTTGGTGATATTCGAGTGGTATTGCTGCCTGTGTATTGCCAGCCGTTTGAATGCGCCCGTCGACGATAATGCTGTTTGGGACACCTAAGTTGAAGATGATAATGTTCACTGTTGTAGTCGCAGCCAGGGTTGTGCTTGGCAGAGCTGGATAGCTTACTTTTGAAGCCGTCCCGAGTGGCGGGTCATCTTTGTCGGGTTTCTTGCTTCTGGTGACGATTATCGGAGTGGGCAGCGGGTGCCACTTTTTGATTGACCTATTCTTGACTCGCCTGAAGAAGGTTCTTGGCGGTGGTTGCGCCTTTGCCGACCCGATGCAGGCCAATTTGCTTGCTTGTTTGTTGTGTGTGCGTGCCACATACTGCAGCTCACAACTGCGAAATCTCTTTTGAAGCATGTCATAGAGGTCTTGATATTCCACTAGGTTACCTGTCTTGGCTCTGCTGGCTGTTATCGTGTTTTGTACAATTACATTGGAGTTTCCGCGGATGATGACTTCATCCGCTCCCGAAGCTTTGGCCAGTCATATGCCTTGGAATAGATCTTCGTAGTCTGCTTCGATTTTCGATGGGGAGGCGAAACCTATCTGCAAGATATAATCGATCCGGTCACCGTTGGGCGATATGAGTGTCATACCTGCGCCTGTGCCTTTTCTTCCTTTTGACCCGTCGAAATATATTATCCAAGTATTGGATCTGTTAAGCTCGTCCACTTTGAACGGGAATCCGGCACCTAGAGGGGGGGGGGGGGTGAATAGGTGCTATTACAAATTTTAACTCTTTTCAATTTGGGCTTAACACAAAGGTAAATTCTCTAGATATGCAACTAAGGTGAATTTACCTAAATGACAAGCTAAGCAATTAAACAAGATACAAGATAAATATAAGTGCGAAACAAGCAAGTAAGGGAGTAAGGATTAGGGGAACCAAGTGAAGCACGCGGAGACGAAGATGTAATCCCGAGTTCCACCACAAGGGTGTACATCTCGTTGGAGAGGTGTGGGTCACCACAACAGGTTGACCACAACGCCACAAAGGCTCACCTTCTTCTCCGATGAACTCAACCACAAAGGTTGCGAGTTCACCTTCCACTATTGATCCCCTTTGGGGCGGAGATCGAATCCCTTACAAAAAGCTTGAGGCACACACCCACAAGTTAATTGGGGGCTCTCAAGATGACCACAACAGCTAAAGGACCACAAAAGGTCAAGGCAACACCAAGAAAGCAACAATGGTGAACTAGGTTTTCCCAAAGGAAACCCTAGCCATGAAATCCCCAAGTGAATAGGGAGGAAATGCAAATCGCTTCGATTAAGTAGTAGATCGGGGCCTTCTCCTTCAATACTCCAAAGATCAACGGATTTGGGTGGAGGGATTGGGAGATCTTGAAGATTTGAGCTTGACCAATCAATGGGGAGAGAGAATCTGAGAGCTAGCTTGTCCCAAGGTAGGTGAAGGGGTATTTATAGCTCTCCCCAAATTCTGACCGTTGGCTGCTTCGACGACCCGGAAATTCCGGTATAAGTCATAACCGGAAATTCCGGTCACCCGGAATATCCGGTCCAAAGGAAATTTCCGGGATGAATTTCCGGTTCATGACAGAACGTATTCGTCTTCTTTACTTAGCCAAATTCTTGAAGCTTCTGAGGGATACCCGGAAATTCCGGTTCCATGATATTTCCGGGCTGAATTTACAGTTGATGGCAGAACGTCTTCAGCTTCTTTCCTTAGTCAAAATTCTTGTGGCTTCTGAGGGTCACCCGGAAATTCAGGTTCCCTGAAATTTCCGGGCTGATTTTCCGGTTGGAGGCAGAACCACTTTTCAACTTTTCCTTAGTCAAATTTCTGCGAAGTTCTGGGGACCCGGAAATTCCGGCCCTGGGAATTTCCGGTTCCAATATTTCGGTTCCTGGAACTTTTCCAGAACAACTTCTTCTTTGCATTTTTGGCTTTGATGCATGTGATTTATAGTCATACACTAACTGAAATACTTAGCATTATAGTTAGTACGTCATTGGTATTGTTAATTAACACACAAAACACTAGGGATTAAGAAATGTTCTTTCAATCTCCCCCTTTTTGGTGTTAGATGACAATACCAAGATTTGCAACGAAAAACAATGCTATATCTTGTTCATGATAAAAATGGCTCCCCCTAAACATGTGCATGCTTAAAAATATAACAACAACGGATAGCACAATAGATAAGAGCATTTTTGCAATAGAGAACACATGATATCATAAGGAGTAATGAGACAATATACATAGCCATGGTATACTTTGAGACTTGAGAGAATTTCATACCTTGTGCATATAACTTAAGAAGTGAAAACCAACACAATAATCTTGTAGTCTCAACCATGAATAGCATAGATAGCATGGGAATTGTCTCAATACATACAAAGTTCACATAAATGGAAATAGTTCAACAAGCATAAATAAGATAAATGGACACAAGCGCAAAGAAATGATAAACGCATATGCTTGTGCCCGAACCCATGCAAATCCCCGAAGATGTCCTAATAGAGAAACTTCTCCCCCTTTGGCATCGAAACGCCAAAAAGGAAGAAGAGCGATGCTACGTCCCATGAAGAACATCACTCGGAAGGGAAGTCTTCATCATCATCCTCATCATCATCCTCATCCTCATCATCATCATCATCACCATCAACGTCATCATCCTCATCAACATCCTCATCATCATCCTCGTCATCCTCATAGGCTTGTCCAGTGGAGTAGGAGCTGCCACCAAGATCATGCTCAAACTGAGTCCACGGAGCCATAGAATCCTGGTTCCACTGAGCATAAGTGAGAGGAGCCGAGAGATCAGCAGGAGCAGGGGAGCCAGACACGTGATGGAGGATCAACTCTTGATTGTAGGCTGACTGGCGGCGATCTTTGTAGGCAGTGTATTGCTCTTTGCGGATGTCCACATTCATGCAAAGGATGTTGCGTTGGAACCAATTTAGCTGTTTGACCTTCGCATGAGTGGAGGGAACACGAGTAGGAGCAGCAGCCGCCCTCCTAGCATCACCCATGAATGAACCACTGCGAGTAGAACTAGAAGAGCAACATGAGTCATGAATGAACCACTGCGAGTAGAACTTGAGGGCTTGACCATCGTCTTCTTCTCATAGAGCTTCTTGAAGTCATGAGTCACCATATCACGACCACCAAAATCATGATCCGGAAACTTGGTCTTGATGAGTAACATGATGTATGGAGCATAGGGAATGGTGCCCGTAGTGGTCATGGCCTCATACATCTCATGGTGAATGTAATCCATCACATCAACTCTCCAATCCACATTTTCATCGGTGCTCTTCGCACAGTTGTGAGCAAGAAGGAGCAAGTTGCAAAGAGGAGACACCACATTGTCATTGTTCCCACCACTTGGAGCAATGTTTTCCCGGAGAATGCGCACAAGAACATCATAAAGAGGGAGCAAGTCCTTTGAGAGACCGGGAATTCCACCCTCACCATAGAGATGTGCGGTGTCCTTCTTGTTGAGGCGGTAGGAGTGATGCATGCGGTGGCCTTGAGGATTGCCACCATCAAACCGGTAGCCCAACACCTTGGCAAACTCGTACCAGTCAGACTCACAGTAGGTCTCGCCAGTCATCCACCTGATGGTCTTCTTTGTGTCACCCTTCATCACAAGAGTGGCATAGAACTGCTGCACAAGCTGAGAGTCGTAGTTGCAGCGGGTGACGGCAAGTCTCTCCAACCCCATAGTCTTGATTAGATGGATGGCTTCAACAAATGAGGCCTTCTTCTGTAGAGTCTGGAGGTTGTAGGGCTGCATCTTGCGGATGGGTTTCTTGAAGGTGCCATAGACGTCCTGGAGGACGTATTGTTGCTCTTTGCACCAAAAGAGGCGATCCGTGAGGTCTTCATCCCTCGGCCTAAAGGTACCAATCCCCTTGTCGAAACTGAGCATAGTCAACGGCACTCATCTTTGTGTACGGCTGACGACGAGTAGGGGGTGGAGCATAATTTCTCTTCTTGGACACGGGCTTGCTTGAGGAGGCAGCGGCTTTCTTAGACTTGGACATGCTACAGGATGCAGCTGCTTTGCCCTTTATCTTCCGAGTGACTTGCCTTGAGAGTCTCTCAGGAGGAGAAGGGCTCCCACTCGAATCACCTGTGAAGGTAGCATAGATGGATAGCACAAGATAAGTACACACAAGTCAGTGGGAAGAAGCTAGGTACATTTAAAAAGATTTGCATTGATCAAAACTACCTAAACCTGGACAATCAGAAAACTGATAAGTTCTGAAAAATTCAGACCGGAAATTCCGGTCCATGTTCAGACCGGAAATTCCGGTCTGACGAACAGAGCAGTTTCCAGATTTGACCTAGGTCTAAAAGTAGATCAATCCAATACAAATCAAATCTAATGTATCTAAACCATTGAGCACACCACTAGAGACCACTACCACCTAGCATTCTCAAAATAAACTACTCCACATCTAGATCCAAAGTGCAAGCACTAAAGAGAGATGAAAGGGGGAGTTACCCTCGTCCATGGGGAAAACTGCTTGGAGGAGATGGTCCACGGGGCGGAGGAGGAGCAGATCCGGCCAAGGGAGAGGTTCCCCGGCGATCGGATTGCTCCGGAGGGACCTTGGAGCAGCAGGGGCAGCGGCTGGAGGAGAGGGAGGTCGGGGGTGGAAGAAAGGCACGAATGAGCCCTTCACCCCGAGCCTGCCCTTATATTTTTAGACAAACTGCCCGACCGGAAATTCCGGGTGTAACTTACATCGGAAATTCCGGGTCACCGGATATTTCGGTCTGAAGACAGACCGGATATTCCGACCTGCTGAACCAATATCCCAGATTTCAAACGGATGACTTGTGTGCAATAGATAGAAATGTTTTCAAGGTAAGATAGGCTTGGGATAGATTTCCAAACTGTCATTGGTACACCATACCCAACTTACAACAACCAAAACGAATATAAAGCGCCAAGTTGAGTAGGTTTCCCACATGCATGAACAAGTATGCAAAAAGCATCAATAAGCTCCAAATAACACCAACTCTTCTAGAGGAAGAGGGCGGTGGCCGAAGCCACCATGTAGGAGCGTAAGGCATGTCACCGCGAAGATATATCTTGGGTACATAACTAATACTCGTCATTTTAGCTCATTAGTCATAAGAATGAATATAGAGATAAAAGAACACTTACTATCGGCATAATGGGGGAGGGATGGTCCAATGTATTAGGACCGCACTCCCCCTATGTCCATGCCTACATCTAGACAAAATAAGATACTATTGCGCCCTAGGTGTGTGTACAAGCCATCAAGCTAAGGACCTCGAATCAATGATATTGAGCTCATTCCTCAAAAAGCAAAACCTTCCTTCCTCAAGGGGCTTCGTGAAGATATCCGCCAATTGATCCCTTGTGCCCACATAAGATAAGTCAATGTCTCCTTGGGGCACATGATCCCTTATGAAATGATGGCGGATCTCAATATGCTTGGTTCTTGAATGTTGCACCGGGTTGTATGCAATCTTGATGGCACTTTCATTGTCACGTAGAAGAGGCACTTTGTCGCAATCGACACCGTACTCCCTTAAAGTCTGCCTCATCCATAGCAATTGGGTGCAACAACTTGCGGCGGCAACATACTCGGCTTCGGCGGTGGAGAGAGATATACAATTTTGCTTCTTAGAAGACAAACTTACCAATGACCTCCCAATAAATTGACAAGCACCGGATGTTGACTTCCTATCATCTTGATCTCCTGCCCAATCGGAATCCGTGTACCCACATCGAGAGAAATGAGCATACTTGGGGTACCACAATCCATAGGTTGGGGTATGAGCCAAATACCGAAAGATTCTCTTGACCGCCACATCATGGCTTTCTTTAGGAGCCGCTTGATATCTTGCACACACTCCTACGGCTATTACTATATCCGGTCTAGATGCACAAAGGTAAAGAAGAGATCCAATCATTGAGCGATATACCTTTTGATCCACATACTTACCCTTGGGGTTGAGCTCATGGTGGCACTTGGTTTGCATTGGAGTAGAGGCACCCTTGAGCTCAAGCAACCCGAACCTCTTGAGCATGTCTTGAATGTACTTTGCTTGGTTGATGAAAGTCCCTTCCTTCAATTGCTTGATCTCAAATCCGAGGAAGAACTTCATCTCACCCATCATGGACATCTCAAACCTATCGGTCATAAGCTTAGAGAATTCTTCGTTAAATGCTTTGTTAGTAGACCCAAATATAATATCATCCACATATAATTGACATATGAAAAGCTCTCCATTTACTTTCTTAGTAAAAAGGGTGGGGTCGATTTCCCCAACTTGGAACCCACGGTCTACAAGTAGTTCTCTAAGGTGCTCATACCACGCATGTGGGGCTTGTTTAAGGCCATAGAGCGCCTTATCCAACTTGTTGACATGTTTCGGATATTTGAGGTCCTCAAACCCCGGAGGTTGCTTAACATAAACAAGTTCGCTTAGTGGACCATTTAGAAAAGCACTTTTAACATCCATTTGTTGCAATTTAAAGTTATGATGAGAAGCATAGGCAAGAAGTATACGAATGGACTCGAGTCGAGCCACGGGCGCGTAGGTCTCTCCAAAGTCAATTCCTTCAATTTGGGAGAAGCCTTGAGCCACCAATCTTGCTTTGTTCCTCACCACTATGCCATGCTCATCTTGCTTGTTCTTGAATATCCACTTAGTGCCGATAACGTTGCGGCAATCCTTGGGTCTTTCCACTAACTTCCAAACCTTGTTGCGCTTGAAGTTGTTGAGTTCATCGTGCATGGCCTCAAGCCAATCCGGATCTTCAAGAGCTTCAAAGACTTTCTTTCGTTCCACCATGGAGATGTGGGATTGATGCTCAGTAAAGCTTGCAAGTTGTCTTCGGGTGGAAACCTTGCTTCTCACATCTCCAAGAACCTTGTCAAGAGAGAGGGCTCTTAATTCTTGAGAGGTGCCCACTCTATTCAAACGGCGGATCTCGATCTCCCGTCTTGTGGTGGGAGGAATCACTTGATCATCTTGATCATTCTTGTCTCCGCCTTGACCGTCTTGATGGCCTTGATCAACCCTTGGAGTGGCTTCATGAGATGAGGGAGTAGGTTGATCTTGGCCTTGTTGCGAACTGCCACCGGGAATTCCAGCAGAACCGGATATTCCAGGTTCACCCTGAACCGGAAATTCCGAACCACCGGATTTTCCGACATCAGGCTGAACCGGATTTTCCGGCTCTCCGGGAATTCCTAGAGCAGTTGAAGGTTCTTGCCCATCTTCTTGGTTGGACGTGTTGGGCACGTTGTTGTTGTTTTGGGTTTCCTTTGATGGAGAGGCTACCACTTGCGAAGAGCTTGGTCCTTGTTGATCAACTTCATAATAAACTTCAACGGGGCGGTGAAAACCCACTCCCATCCTTAAGATAGCATCTTGAGGTTGATCATCACCTACATCGGAAACACCAACTTGCTCCACAAGGGAGCCATCATTCTCATCGAACACCACACTACAAGATTCTATGACAATACGTGAAGCCTTGTCATAGACTCTATAAGTGTGGGATTCGGCACCGTAACCAACAAATGTCCCTTCAAGAGACCTAGAATGAAACTTTCCTAAATGAGCACCTTTGATGAGATAAAAACACTTACAACCAAAGACTCGGAAGTAGGAGATATTGGGCTTGTTCCCGGTAAGCACTTCATACGGTGTCTTCATGAGTCCTTTGCGAAAGAAGAGCCGGTTCGAAGAATGACAAGCAGTGTTGACGGCTTCGGCCCAAAAGTTGTTTGGGTACTTGAACTCGGCCATCATCGATCTTGCCATTTCAATGAGAGTGCGGTTCTTCCTTTCGGCTACACCATTTTGTTGGGGAGTATAAGCAGCGGAATATTGATGACGAATCCCTTCTTCACTAAGGAACTCATTCAACGTGTAGTTCTTGAACTCGGACCCGTTGTCACTTCTAATCACCAAGATTGGGACATTGTGTTGACGTTGAGCTTCATTGGAGAAGTCGATGATTGTTTGTTGAGTCTCCATCTTCGTCTTGAAGAAGCAGACCCATGTGTATCTTGAATAATCATCAACAATAACCAAGCAATATTTCTTCCCACCAAGACTAGCTTCCGGAATAGGACCAAAGAGGTCAACATGGAGGAGCTCCAATACCCTCTTTGACGAAATGATGGTTTTGCTTGGATGGTGGGAATCATGCATCTTGCCTTCAACACAAGCCCTACACATTCGATCCTTCGAGAAAGAAACATGGTCTTTTAGTCCTACGATATGGCCACCTTTTTGGAGACTTTGCAAAGTTCTCATGTTGACATGGGCTAGGCGGCGATGCCACAACCAACCCAAGTCCGCTTTAGCGAATAGGCACATTGTATGAGAAGTGGTGACTCCGGAGAAGTCAACCACATAGAGCTCATTTTCAATGTACCCAACGAAAGCAACATTGAGAGACTTGCTCCGCATGAGGATAACCATATCCTTTTCAAAGAGAACGGAGAAACCCAACTTTGTTAAAGAACGAACCGAGAGTAAGTTGTAACCGAGGGATTCGACAAGCAAGACATTCACAAGAGTGATGTCCTGTGCCACTACCACCTTGCCGAGTCCCATTACCTTAGACTTTGATTTGTCACCAAATGTAACGGTTATATGATCATCATTAGGCCTCAACTCCGTTACAAGCTCCTTGCTTCCGGTCATGTGACTAGTGCACCCACTATCAATTATCCATTTCGATCCGCCAGAAACAAGGCCCTACAGACAATCAATTCTTTGATTTAGGTACCCATTTTGCAATGGATGCCTTTTGGTTAGCAACAAGCGTCTTTGGAACCCAAATAGCATACTCAATATAACCATCAAATGGACCAATGTATCTAGCATAAACATCCCCATAATAATCAACATATAGAGCATAGTTGGGGTTAGATACACCCGCAAAGTCATTACGAGTGGGTGTGCCCCTTGTGACACTTCCACTCGCAACGTCATCTTTCATGGCTAGAGCGGGCTTGGCCTTCTTCTTGGTCTTCTTCTTCTTCTTGGCAACATAGCCTAGACCCTCTTTTCCTTTGTGAGTCACTTGCTCATGAAGAGGGGTAGCAAGTGACTTCTTACCCTTATCAAGAGAGGTCTTGGCCGTAGTTGCCATGGAAGAAACAAACTTCACCCTAGCAACATCCTCAATAACAATAGCATGATCATTTAAAGGAGTGGAGGTGCTAGGTTTCTCAAGGTTTGATAACCGAGTTTGAAGTTGATCATGAGACTTGGTAAGAAGATCATGTTCACTTGTCAATGCCTTGTGAGCATTGTCAAGTGACTCAAAGTCTTCCACTAGTCTAGCATGAGCAGCCACAAACTCGGCCTTTTCATTTTGCACAAGTTTATATCTAGCAAAGTAAAGATCACGATCCTTAGTTAGCTTGGCAACATCTGAAGGGGATCGCAAGCAGAAAACAAAAAATTTCCTACGAACGATATCCTTAAACTAGCCAGGATCTATACTATGCAGATATAGAAATACGGCGGAGATCGGAATACATACCCTCGTAGACCGAATAGCGGGGATTACGCTCCCGCACAAGCGTTGACGACGAAGACGACGTAGCCGACCTCTAGGTCGCGAAGAACTCGGCGCGACGAAGACGATGAAGATGACCTCGAGGTCGGGTGGAGGAAGTAGGCCTCCGAGTACCGCTAGCGCAGCACCTCGCAGGGTGTTACACACATACGGTGGAGACGACGGCCTCCGAAGCTCCAGTCCAGGACGAGCAGCGGAAGACTTGGACTGGAACACCAGCAGCGCGGCAGCGGGCTATGGTGGAGAGATCCCCTCTCAACTCGGCGCAACTCCGACAAAGGGAATCACGTTATCGAGGAGAGAAAGAGAATTAATTGGATGAATTAAAAGGCCAGGGGTGACCCTCTATATAAAGGCTCCCGGGGGGAGCCAACCTTGCCAGCCAGGCAATGTGGGACTATCCCCCATTGCCTGGTTCGGCCAAGACAGCAGTCGGCCACCTGGTGGGCCTCTTTTGGCCCACCTAGGCCGGCCAATATCCCCCCCCACCGAATTCCCTAGGGGATTTTCCCCCACATGGGCCTTCTTTCCACCAGAAGGCCCATTTAGAGAAATAAGCCTAAATAAATTCGAAAATAAATATATAAAATCATATTTGAACATTAATTACACTAATTAATATCAAACATATTATATATAATTTATTCTAGCTCCGAAAACTATTTCGTCGCTGCCCGATCTCCATTGGACCATTCCCGGGACGTTCCCGGTGATCTCTTTCCTTTCCGGTTGTCTTGTCGAAACCCCTTAAGTGTGTTACCCTAGCGGTTCGATATAATAACAGACATGATCGAGACTCCTCTCCGATCAATGATTAACTCGTAGGCCTGGACCCCATGAATCAACCCCTGTGATATAACGAATGACTTTCATCTATCAAACCTGGACGTCTAGTCTTAAACCTTTTGCCATAGCGATACTTAGTGTGTCCGAGCATCGTTCATAGATATCTCCATACCTAGCATGATCTCGTTACCGACAACACTATCTTCTACTCGTCTGTGATATTATGTCAGCTGGTGACCTAGTCACATGTTTGCAAACTCATTTGACATAATCTCACCGAGTGGGCCCTAGAGTATCCATCCGGCTATACGGACTGACAAATCCCGCTCTTGACCCCTCGTCTCAACTACCCCTTTCCGATACCCAAAAGTATCACCGTTATTGTCACACTTTATAAGATATGACGTTTGGTGCGATCAAAGTATCTTCCAGGAATAACAATAAGAGTTGGTCTCACGGTCAAAGGCGTAATGACTACGTCCTACAAATTATGGGTAAGTCCATCACATCGTTCCACCTAACGGTATGACTCCATTGCCGACAGACGCCATGTCTCATGATCGGGAAACCTCGATCATCAATCGCGCAATGAAACTAGTCTCAGCAGAGGCAACTAGGGACCTGGTTGTTTATCTACCACACGTGTATTAATGTTTCCGCTTAATACAGTTATAGCATGGTATAAAACATATAATGAACAATTGGAATATGACTAATAAACTATCTTTATTAAGTGCCTCTAGGGCATATTCCCTTCAGTCTCCCACTTGCACTAGAGTAACACTTAATCTAGTTTACAACTTGGTAAAAGCTCAACACCCATAGCATCTTGGTGCATGCTTGTCTCGTGGAAGAGGAATACAGTCAACAGATCTCACACATTGAGACCTATATGTGCTTTGCAACACTTCTATGTCACCTAGTTTGACATCATCCCGTATCTTACGATGACGGTGAAATATATCCTAGTGGATGGAGTGAGACTCGAACATTCGCGTAGCATGGGCCTTAAAAGTCTAAGAGATCTATTAAGGGGACCACATACGCTCGGAAAACTGCTCAGTCCAATCACACTTGCTACTTCTGAAGTTGCCATATATTTCTATACCTATGTAGATTATGCAACAGTGCATTCATATGCGACTTCGCAAACTAACCATGTCTTTCTTCAAAATAAAGGACATCTCCTATATGAGATTTCTAGTTGTATGGGCCAGTGTAATAACTTGCATCATCGTAACCTCTTTACGGCAAGTTGTCTTTCACTCTTTCCCTTTACCAGAAAACATATCTTCAGTTCTCACAGACACTGAAAAATATACTTAACGTTTGTTCATTGATCCACACAAGGATCACTCTAGAACCCGTTCTTCAACCAAGAACTTGGGTCACACTAAGTCGAGCTTTCAATCTGATAGCATCTATGTCTGATACATAGAGAATGTCAAACATCATTTGCTATCACTGAAAATGCCAAGATAAACTTAATATTTCACCTAGTCATACAAGTAAGAACAATCTTCTTCGCTTGTTCTATTCTGAAACACTTCAGAATCTTAACTTAGGAAATATTCCGACCTAATGTTATTAAGCCCCTTACGATCTATACAATTATAAATCGGATGCCTAATACTCCTAACTTCTTTCATAGAAAATTTAATCACTTAAATAATCCTTTACACTCTACTAGAGGATCTGTGTCATTCAATATGTCGTTACATACAAAATCACAAATGACACCTAGCTCCCACTCAAATATGCCTTCCGCATATAAGATCAAGGAAAGCTACTTAGCTCCCACTCAAATATGCCTTCCGCATATAAGATCAAGAAAAGCTACTTTGCTCCCACTCACTTCTTTGCAAATGCAAGTCTCTTCAACTATTTTGGACAACTCCAAAATCCTTTGATCACATTATCAAAGTGAAGATTCCAGCTCCGATATGCTTGCTTCAGCCCATGAATGGACAACTGAAGTTTGCATACATGTTTAGCATCCTCAGGATTACCAAACCATTATTGTACTGATTACAACTCTTTCTTAATGACACTATTAAGAAACATGGTTTTCTTATCCATCTATCAATTTCTCATTCGAAATTGTAGTAATTGCTAAACGACCCAGAATAGATTTAGGCTTCGCCACCTGAGACAAAATCTCATTGTGGTCAACTTTTGAATCTGTCGGAACTGTTTCACGACAAATCGATCCTTATCAGTGTCTATTCTCTCATAAAATTCCATATTCTGTTAACATCCTAGATGCCATCAACAAGATCTCCCAAGTCAATACCTGGTAATCGTACATGGATTTTATTTCGGATCATATATGACTCATAGCCATTTCTCGGACTTAGGTCTACCATTTCTTCTTCGTAGTTCGTAGGTCTGTCATATTCCATTAATATGACCTTCATAACAAGATTGTCGTAACACATAGTGTGGAACACAACCTCGTACGCCTACGTTCTTAGTATGAGCTCAGAACATCATGATCTTGTATCATCAGCTTCTTTCAAGCTATGGAGCATGACACCGAAAACACTTTCAGTTGCGCCACTCTGATGTCTGGAGAGAAAGTTCATCAACTTCGTCTTGCTCTACTTTCTTTCTCACTTATACCCTTGGACAAGAAACTATTTCTTTCACAAGGTATATCCCGGCAACGATTTTGCCTATGTCGTGAGACATGTACCCAACTAACTCTTTAGGTACGGTACACTACAAAGATTAATCCATTTTAGGTTTGATCACATCGAAACACTAAATTGCTGAAACGACAATCCAGGCTAAAAGCCACGCCATCACTAATATGGTATTGTCTCCATGGATTTAAATGGTTTCCCTATTATCTAACGTGAGTGTTACGTTTCTACCATACGACTCTAATGATCACAATAATTCGGTAAGAGATTTATTTACCACACACTATCCGATAGGGTGCGATTACGACGTCCTAACATACCATAACACTATGGTATTCCATGCGACGTAATTTGTGGAACTCTTCTCACAAGTCTTCCAATGATATGCCAACATTATAACTCAAATCTTCATTTCCTCGATCTGTATCGCGGGAATTTGATTTTCTTGTTAAGTTTATTTCCTACTTCATTCTGAACTTGTTTGATCGAATCAAAATTTTCAGGCCAACATTCCCTGAGTTGATATTCATATATCTACTTGGAATATTCGTGAAGTCTATGAAATAAAGACTTCCACTTCACGTTAAAGTACTTCATTGATTCACATACACACATATGCATGATTCTCAACAAGTCATACTCAAAACGTTCAGCGAAGTTCACGAAATAAAGGTCTCCACTACCCGTCAATTACTTCATTGAACCACATACATCTATATGCATGACTATCAATAAGTTATATGCCCGTTTTCCGAAAACGGTGTCTTAGTTATTTTGCAAGTGTCAAAAGATCAAATCTAAAGACTTGTAGATCCATCCGGTATGGAGCTAATTCATTGACTATAACATTGACATGAATAAAACGATAGTGCCACACATATGTGGTGTCTTTATTAAGTTTGTATCCTTTGGCATTAATATTATGAATGTGGGAGCTTCTACCATCTAAATTCAAATCGGCATATGATCATTACTTCATAAATATAGGACAACGAATTTGTCACTAATGTATATGAACAATTGTCTCGCTAGAGGAGACACACTTATAACGATCATACTAACAGGCGATCATAAAGAATTTATTCAAATGGTAGATCTAGAGGGAGAGTGTCTATGGCCATCACAACAATTTGTCTGCCATTATCAACACGCAATGTCGCCTCATCCTTTCAAGCCACTCAAGCAGTAAACCTGGTTTTCATAAAACATGACTAGTATCAAAACTTAGTCACTACTGCGAGTACTTGCTTAGCTAAAACATTCATAACATGTATATCATATATACACCATCATCATTGATGACTTCCGGCGATCTGTTTCATCTTCTTGATACTTCCAACGTAATCAAGAACCATGAAGGTGAACGATTCCCCTTGCATGACATAGTCTATGACATAGCATTTGCACTTGGCAACGACGTCTGTCATCCAGTGCTCGAGCTGAGCGAGGCGTCTCAATGTTCATCAAGTATGACCATATGTCATCAAGTATAACCAATGTTATCAAGTATGACTGCCACGTGCTCCTTCAATGTGTGTATTCTCTTCCATCTTGGTTGAGAAGACAATCAGTCAACGTACTGATAAACTTCATCAACCCAACTTTAGGGGTACCCCGAGTTTAGCGACCATCCCATATGTTCGCGATCTAATAACTCGTACCCACCGTTGGTTCTCTATGGCAGAGATCACAGCATACACTGGACTATGATGATATCATCCGCACAAAACCTGATAATCCAAATTATCTTTTGTTAGCGGAATCTCCGGGTTTATCTCCTAGCGGGTATTGTATCACAAAGAGCTAACGGTTTAAACAAGGAGTATCCTCAAGCTAAAGTATAAAACTATGAAGTTTGGACCCAACCTTTTAAGTTTCTCAATCGCAGGAATGCGCCTAATTTTAAAAGATGCTATTACAATGGTTAATATCCACAAAGGTTTGCAAAACAGACTTTGTTCATTATATTTTGAGTTCTAGTATTTTAAAAAATAACTATCCGAACTCCCACTCAAACGAACATCCCTCCTGGTCGTTTAAGCGATTACACGACCCCCATCCATTGCACAACCCCTCATCGTCAGAGCCGGCAGCACAACTTCAAGGGTAGACAATTGTCAATCACAACAACTCTGTGACTCATGCTCGACCTTTCGGCCTCCGTGTTCCGAGGCCATATCTGCATATGCTAGGCTCGCCACAATAACCTCCACGTAACGCTTGTGCAACATGGCTTACACCCACTGTATGCGAACGACGATATGTCTGACACCCGATCGTCACGGCCTGCCTCATAACGTAGAACTTTCTTGGTGGTGCTCGTTGGAGGAAGAACACTAGTGGTATTTTTGAAGGGATCATCTTATATTTCTACCGCCGTGTAACTAATATATTCTAATATATATAATCACACAATATAAGATGCACACAAAACATCAAATGTAATGCGATGTGATATAGTCCATTGCGCCATGGTCTTCTTGGCGCCCGCAGTTCATAAACAATTTAATAAACCTACCTTGACCATATCACATTGCCCCTGCAAAATAAAGTTAGACGCTTCTACTTTATCTTTTGCATATTTTACGTGGCTTGGGGCTGTCGTAAAAAGAACCGCTTCTTACCTACGAACTTATGACCACAACAACGATCCAATAATTGCATGTTTAAGCATCCCTTTCGGGCCCTCCATTGAAAATGCAAGACCAACTAAAGAGAGAGAGACAGACACCCGCCAGCCACAGATACGGTACAAGCCGTATGTCAGTAGTGGAACCAGTCTCGCGTAAGCGTACGCGTAAAGTCGGTCCGGGCCGCTTCATCAACTCGATGCCGCTGGAATCACAAGTGCACGCTAGAGGGTAGCAAATAACAGGAACGGTGCCCCCGTGCAGAACACGGGTTCTAACAGCGTACAGCTATATCTACGATAGATCAGCTCTGATACCACTGAAGGGGATCGCAAGCAGAAAACAAAAAAATTCCTACGAACGATATCCTTAAACTAGCCAGGATCTATACTATGCAGATATAGAAATACGGCGGAGATCGGAATACATACCCTCGTAGACCGAATAGCGGGGATTACGCTCCCGCACAAGCGTTGACGACGAAGACGACGTAGCCGACCTCTAGGTCGCGAAGAACTCGGCGCGACGAAGACGATGAAGATGACCTCGAGGTCGGGTGGAGGAAGTAGGCCTCCGAGTACCGCTAGCGCAGCACCTCGCAGGGTGTTACACACATACGGTGGAGACGACGGCCTCCGAAGCTCCAGTCCAGGACGAGCAGCGGAAGACTTGGACTGGAACACCAGCAGCGCGGCAGCGGGCTATGGTGGAGAGATCCCCTCTCAACTCGGCGCAACTCCGACAAAGGGAATCACGTTATCGAGGAGAGAAAGAGAATTAATTGGATGAATTAAAAGGCCAGGGGTGCCCCTCTATATAAAGGCTCCCGGGGGGAGCCAACCTTGCCAGCCAGGCAATGTGGGACTATCCCCCATTGCCTGGTTCGGCCAAGACAGCAGCCGGCCACCTGGTGGGCCTCTTTTGGCCCACCTAGGCCGGCCAATATCCCCCCCCCCCCCACCGAATTCCCTAGGGGATTTTCCCCCACATGGGCCTTCTTTCCACCAGAAGGCCCATTTAGAGAAATAAGCCTAAATAAATTCGAAAATAAATATATAAAATCATATTTGAACATTAATTACACTAATTAATATCAAACATATTATATATAATTTATTCTAGCTCCGAAAACTATTTCGTCGCTGCCCGATCTCCATTGGACCATTCCCGGGACGTTCCCGGTGATCTCTTTCCTTTCCGGTTGTCTTGTCGAAACCCCTTAAGTGTGTTACCCTAGCGGTTCGATATAATAACAGACATGATCGAGACTCCTCTCCGATCAATGATTAACTCGTAGGCCTGGACCCCATGAATCAACCCCTGTGATATAACGAATGACTTTCATCTATCAAACCTGGACGTCTAGTCTTAAACCTTTTGCCATAGCGATACTTAGTGTGTCCGAGCATCGTTCATAGATATCTCCATACCTTGCATGATCTCGTTACCGACAACACTATCTTCTACTCGTTTGTGATATTATGTCAGCTGGTGACCTAGTCACATGTTTGCAAACTCATTTGACATAATCTCACCGAGTGGGCCCTAGAGTATCCATCCGGCTATACGGACTGACAAATCCCGCTCTTGACCCCTCGTCTCAACTACCCCTTTCCGATACCCAAAAGTATCACCGTTATTGTCACACTTTATAAGATATGACGTTTGGTGCGATCAAAGTATCTTCCAGGAATAACAATAAGAGTTGGTCTCACGGTCAAAGGCGTAATGACTACGTCCTACAAATTATGGGTAAGTCCATCACATCGTTCCACCTAACGATATGACTCCATTGCCGACAGACGCCATGTCTCATGATCGGGAAACCTCGATCATCAATCGCGCAATGAAACTAGTCTCAGCAGAGGCAACTAGGGACCTGGTTGTTTATCTACCACACGTGTATTAATGTTTCCGCTTAATACAGTTATAGCATGGTATAAAACATATAATGAACAATTGGAATATGACTAATAAACTATCTTTATTAAGTGCCTCTAGGGCATATTCCCTTCAACATCGGAGTTATGAGACTCCACAAGAGTTTTAAGTTGCTCTTGAAGAAGAGCATGAGCTCCTTGTTCATCTTCTAGAGAAGATTGGAGAGATGCCTTAGCATGAGCATGTTCTCTCTCAATCTCACCTTTGAGCTCAAGCTCATCCTCAAGCTCACCTATGCGACTCATAAGAGAGCCAAAGTGTTTCTTGCCAACCCCTTGCAAGTTAGTCATGAATTCATCAAAAGCAATAATTTCTTGTTTGATTTCAAGACTAACTTTATCATCAAGATCATGGGATATAGAAGTAGGAGGCAATTTTACCTCGGATGCCTTAGCCATAAGGCATCTTGCATTATTGATGATGGGGCTCTCATTTGGGGATGAGAAGAGTGATGAAGTGGTAGAGGTAGTGGCTATAGCGGCCACTTCACTTCGAGTGTCTTACTTGTCACTATCTTCATCATCGGAGGGATATTGCTCTTGGGTCACCAAAACAATCTTTTGATTCTTCTTGAAGAAGGGCTTCTTCTTCATGGGTAGTGGCGCCTTGCTCTTGGGCTTGGCCACGAACCTCCCACCATGCTCTTCTCTTCTCTCCCATGGACAATCTATAACAAAGTGGCCTTTGTCATCACAATTATAGCAAGTCCTCACCTTGTTACCTTGGTTTTTTCCAATGTTTGGAAACTTCCTATCCATCCTTGCTTTGGCCTTTGAGGGATTCTTCCAAAAAGTTCGAGCCGTAAGAGCACGATGTTGGTTGAGAGAACCTTGGTAATGATCATGTGATAGCTCGATAGAGTCATCACAATCATCATCATCTTCTTCTTCAACGGTGGCCTTCAAGGCAACCGATGCGTGCTTGTGCATCCCAATAGCTCTTGCTCTTGCGTCTTGAGCAATCTTGGCGGCAACCTTGTAGGCGGTCATCTCTTGCATGACTTCATTGGATGTCAACTTGGCGTAGTCGTGCCTTCCTTGTAAGGTCTTCAAGTCCGCTTCCTCAAAGGGCAAGAGTGTGCTCACGAACTTCCTCTTGATCCATTGGTCATCAATGTAGACCGCACCGAGGCTTCTAAAGGTAGTAGCAATGGCCACCAACCTCCGGTACATGTCCTCATGGCTTTCACCATCCAATTTGAAGAACCCTTCCACCTCGTTGCACAAGGCATCATACCGGTTCTTCTTCATGCTCTCATTACCGACAAAAATGTCGGAAAGAGCATCCCAAACTTGGTTGTCGGCCCAGTGGATTCTAGGGTGTGCAGAGCCCATTCTCCACGGCCCTCACACGCGCCGGTGTCGACGAAACGACTAAGGACCAAGCAGAACGCTTGGAGAGACCCCCGAGGGGAGAGCCCCCTCGAGGGGACTTGAGGAGGCAACGAAGGGCCTGAAGGGGCTCCCCCTGAAGCTGCCCCCCTACAGGGCCTATTCCCCCTTGAGGAGAAGTCAACGCAATTCCCTCGGCAGGGCCTCCCGGGCCCTGCGGAAATACTTCGCTACGAAGGAACCGCTGCAGAGCGCACATGGCCTCTGCAGCAGCCGCAGAGTGACGCGCGCCTCTGCGCGTGATGGCGACGGCGCCGCAGTTGCCGTTCCGGTGATAAAAGGAGTCAACAAAGCTCTGTGTCCCCTGCGCCGCCAACGAAGCTTTCCTCTTTGGTGATAAAGCAGATGGCCGGCGCAACGCTCCAACGGCGACGTCACTGTAGGCGCCCCCACGGTCTCTGCAGCACCAGCTGTCCGCTCTGCAAAGACGGAGGCTGCCCTGCCACGAAGGCAGGCTTTACGACCATGGACCAAGTCCATGGACGACCGAGCTGCGGTGCACCCCGCTCCTCCGCTTCGTCGCCATGTGGGAACCCTTCCACTGCGCAGGACGCAGGGATGAGGCCCGGGGCGCCTATATAAGGAGCAGGAGCACCACCGTAGCGGGGGATCGATGAATCAACCACTCATCCGTGTACACCCTACCATAGCCTAGCCAAGCTTAGCGAGCTCGAGGAGGAAGAAGAGCTCATCCTTCCCCCTCCAAGCTCCGCATAGCCGCTCGAGAGCCCTCGGCAAGCTCATTGTACTGTAGCCTCTGCAGTGCAATACAGACAGGCAGGAGTAGCGGTTTTACCTCACCCTGAGGGCCGTGAACCTGGGTACGGGCCGGACTCCATCTCTGTCGTGCTGTCCCGCTGCAGGCACGACGAGCACCGTCGCCATGCCGGCTGAGGGTTGTTGACTAACGTGTTCAGTCCCCCTCACGAACTTCCCCCCTCGAGTGTAGCCATCCCTGTTCCGTGGGAATCACACCTCGACAGTGGTGGAGAGATGTTGAATGAGAGGCTTCTCCAACGGCCACTTGAAACTGGTGGAGAGCGGTGGCGTTGAGTTGACCATCAACCACCTCTCTCCTTGTCAAGTTGGTTGGGTCATTGGCCTTGAATCCAACTTGAATGATGCGCCATAACTCCATGAAAGCACTGCAAATATGAGACTTCATTTGAAATTGCCATTGAGAAAAATGGTAAGGTTTAAGCTTTGGGGATCTGTTCTAATGTTAACATGAGGGTGTGGAATGGGAGGATCCGGAGAGTAGGTGTGAAAGACTTCACTATATTTCTCTCCGGATGGTGGGGGTTTAGTGGAGCTAAGTAGTTCATCCTTTCCATCCTTTTCCAAAGAAATACCCGGAGGCGTTTACTTGGACTCACCCGAATATGATTCCTTGGATGGATCACCTTTCTCCTTAGGAGATAGTGGGGTTGAGGGAGAAGCATTCAAGGTTTCCTTAGACTTCAAAATTGCATGAAGCAATTCATTCATCTTTAGGAATTGGGCCTCCATGGATGATTTCAACAAGTTGAGATCGCCCATGGTTGCCCCCTTGGCATGCGCCTCCGCCAACTCCAACTCGCGGGCGGCCCTCTCGGTTTCGGATTCCGACATCGTATCACTTAGGCGGTAAAGCCCTTAAAAGTGAACCTGGCTCTGATACCAATTGAACGGGAATCCGGCACCTAGAGGGGGGGGGGTGAATAGGTGCTATTACAAATTTTAACTCTTTTCAATTTGGGTTTAACACAAAGGTAAATTCTCTAGATATGCAACTAAGGTGAATTTACCTAAATGACAAGCTAAGCAATTAAATAAGATACAAGATAAATATAAGTGCGAAACAAGCAAGTAAGGGAGTAAGGATTAGCGGAACCAAGTGAAGCACGTGGAGACGAAGATGTAATCCCGAGTTCCACCACAAGGGTGTACGTCTCGTTGGAGAGGTGTGGGTCACCACAACAGGTTGACCACAACGCCACAAAGGCTCACCTTCTTCTCCGATGAACTCAACCACAAAGGTTGCGAGTTCACCTTCCACTATTGACCCTTTGGGGCGGAGATCGAATCCCTTACAACAAGCTTGAGGCACACACCCACAACTTAATTGGGGGCTCTCAAGATGACCACAACAGGTAAAGGACCACAAAAGGTCAAGGCAACACCAAGAAAGCAATAATGGTGAACTAGGTTTTCCCAAAGGAAACCCTAGCCATGAAATCCCCAAGTGAATGGGGAGGAAATGCAAATCGCTTCGATGAAGTAGTAGATCGGGGCCTTCTCCTTCAATCCTCCAAAGATCAACGGATTTGGGTGGAGGGATTGGGAGATCTTGAAGATTTGAGCTTGAGCAATCAATGGGGAGAGAGAATCTGAGAGCTAGCTTGTCCCAAGGTAGGTGAAGGGGTATTTATAGCTCTCCCCAAATTCTGACCGTTGGCTGCTTCGACGACCCGGAAATTCCGGTATAAGTCATAACCGGAAATTCTGGTTCCATGAAATTTCCGGGCTGAATTTCCGGTTGATGGCAGAACGTTTTTAGCTTCTTTCCTTAGTCAAAATTCTTGTGGCTTCTGAGGGTCACCCGGAAATTCCGGTTCCCTGAAATTTCCGGGCTGATTTTCCGGTTGGAGGCAGAAACACTTTTCAACTTTTCCTTAGTCAAATTTCTGCGAAGTTCTGGGGACCCGGAAATTCCGGCCCTGGGAATTTCCGGTTCCAATATTCCGGTTCCTGGAACTTTTCCAGAACAACTTCTTCTTTTCATTTTTGGCTTTGATGCATATGATTCATAATCATACACTAACCGAAATACTTAGCATTATAGTTAGTACGTCATTGGTATTGTTAACTAACACACAAAACACTAGGGATTAAGAAATGTTCTTTCACACTTGCCGGCTGTCCTCTTCCTCAACTTGTTCAACTGTCCATATTGCATGTACTTCATGGATGATGGTTACGACAGCCTGCTTTTTGGGTTCAGGTTCCATTGTAGAATCTCTTTCGAGTGATTGTTCATCAAGAGGTTGCTCTCTTCCAAATGCTTCTGAGATTTTGCTGAAATCCCTGCCACAAGCATCTGATCTTTGAAAGTTTCCATGAACTGTGATGATTCCTTTTGGGCCTGGCATTTTTAATTTGAGATATGCGTAATGCGGCACGGCCATGAATCGAGCAAATGTTGGTCGCCCTAGTATGGCATGATACTGTGACTTCCAGTCGACGACTTCGAAGTCAATCGACTAGCTTCTGAAGTGACTTGCGTCACCGAACGTAACATCGAGCTGTACTGTGCCCTTCGGTCGGATGGCTTTGCCTGGAACGATGCCGTGGAAGGTGTTTGCAGATTGGGGTAGGTTCTCGACTGACCTGTTCATCCGTCGAAGTGTGTCGGCAAAGATGATGTTGACGCCACTGCCTCCGTCCATGAAGATTTTGGTCATGGCGTAACTGCCAATTTGAGCTTCGAGTACGAGGGCGGCGTGGCCTGGCCGATAAACGGATGGCGGATGATCCTCTCGACTGAACGTGATTGCTGTTTCAGAGCTGCGCAGAAAGTCTGGTATGGCTGGTGGTGCCATAACCACCATGTTAGCATGTCGTGTATGAAGTTTTTACTGCCTGTTGGAGGGACGTCCTTTCTGTATCATGTACATTTGTCCTTGAGGTTTTGGATACTGCTCTTCCGCAATTTGCGGTATGTGATGTATGGCTCCTGCAATTTGGTTACTCGGGTTGTATGGTGGCGGTGGTGGTAATGCCGCGACTGGCTGCTCTTGTGGTGGTGCAGTGTATGCTGACGGAGCAGTCGGGGGTATATCCCGCCTGAGCTGACGTGTGTAGTCTGCCACAATTTGTTCAAACTCACGGCACTTTCCCATAGTGTGGTTGGAGGTTAATCTTCCAGTAGCTGGGTTTTTAAATAGATGCAATCTGCATAGATCCTCCATCTTTTCTTAGAACGACTTTTCTGGTTTAGTGTCTGATCGTTTGCGCCACTCTTGCCACTGATAACTGCTGCTACGCTGGTCGCGATCCTAATTGTTGCGACGGTCATCCGATCGACTGCCGCAACGGTCGGTGCCTCGGCTGTCACGGCGATCGTCATGCCGCCTCTCCTCTCGGACGTGATCGTCCTGTGAAAATCCGGCTGCGGCAAATTTTATCTTGTCCTTGTCGCCGTAGTCGCTCCTACGTCGCCGCCTTTTATCGTCTCTGTCGTGACGGTCTCGACTGTCCCGTCGATCTTCTTGGTCATGTGGGGAGAGCGAGCGTTTGGTCTTGACGGCGTCCTCTCCATCTGCCCATTCAGTCGCTATTTTCATGAGTTCTGCCATGGATTTTGGCTTCTGACGACCGAGTGCCTCTCTGGAGTCGTTTCTGTAGACTCCCATTGTGAAGGCATCCATCGCTCTGTCTTCAGAGATTGTACCCACTGAATTGCGGATAGCCGACCACCTTCTGATATATGCCCGGAGTGTCTCGTCCGACCTTTGCTTGCAAGCTCGCAATTCTTCAAACGTTTTTGGTCGCTCACACAGAGGGTCGAAGTATTTGATGAAATCCTCTTTGAAGTGCTCCCAAGAGTCGTAAGATCCTTCGGGTAATGCTTTGAGCCAGTCGCGGGTTGTGCCTTCCAGCATCAGTTGTATGTAGTGTAACGCTGTTGTGGTTGTTCCTCTTTGGCATATTACTGTCAGCTTGTAGTCCTCTAGCCAGCCGGAAGGCTCTTGCTTGCAGTTAAATTTTGGCGTTGTTGGGAGGCCAAATCTTTTAGGCATTCTGGCGTCGCGAATCTTTCGAGTGAAACACCGCGCTCCGCAAGGTCCTGCCTTACGACTATCTCCTGAGCTGTGACTTCTGGATCTGCTCCGCGACCTATAGCGGCTTGAACTTCTTCTTGCACTACTCCTAGGCGGACTGCGACTGTGATGGTCTCTTGATGTGTGTCGCGAGCGGCTTCTGCTACGCCTCCTGCTGCTCCCCGACTGAAGCCCTTTTGCAGCCAACGCAAGTGCTTTGAGCTGTTGGTGATGTAGCTCTGCGCCTGGATCGTCTGATGGTGGTGCGGTTGCCTTGAGATATGCTCCGACTGATATCAGAGCACCTTTTGGTGTTTTAGGCGCTAGAATGCCTTCTGTATCCAATGTGAGAAATGAGTTTTCGAGATTGCGAACGATTTCTGATCTCTCGCCTTCCGGTATATGTGACAACCTAGATCGGCGTCTCTGTTCAGTTGCGCCCGTAGAGCTGAGAGATAGCTGTCTCCTTCGTGCACTCGAGATGCTCGCTTGCCTCCGTCGCTCTTCGAGTGTTGCCCGGTACTGCTTCAGTCGCATTGTTTCTGGCCAGTTGAAGTAATTATATGTCATAATCTCTTCGTTGGTTGCGTCTGCTGGCATCATCGTGCAGTCCGTGATGATTTTGTCCACCTTTGCCACCGTCTCCGCTGTGATGTTTAACTTTGTTACGCCATCTGGCAACGTAACTTCACAAGGGAATTCTGTAGGCCTTCGACTGGCTGCCGCCGCCGAGGTTTCTACACTGAACACGACGTAAACCTGCCGTGGTATGATTAGAGGGCATGTGTTTGTGTTGTCGATATTGGCTATGGATTGAACTTCATCATCCAAGCTCCAGTCGGAGCTGATGCTTTTGCTGACTTGAGCGTTGATATTGACGTACGCTTCTAGCACTGGCTCAGGATGATCATCATAGTCGGTGAAGGAATCTTGATCCGTTTGGATTTCTGGCCTGACGAAGTCGGTGAGGTAGATGTTGTCCTCTGCATCCTCTGTTTGTATATGATAGGGTGCATTGTCGAGTGGGGCGATACGCTCGGCTGTGCCGTCTTGACAGTCAGACTGTATCTCACCTTCTATCTGTTCCTGCGCCACGAGATCGTTGAACTCTTGGATTGTCATAGAGTCGACTGGAGATCCTGTTGTCGTGATCGAGTTGATCTGTGTTTGAGTTGCTTCCGTGCTTTCTGGCAACTTAGACTCAGTATATGGTTCTTCGATTGCTTTGCCCCGATAGGTGGACTCGCCCTCATCATCAGGGAATTCCTCTGCCATGAGTCTGTTAAACTCCTGGGTTGACATGGAGGAGGCTGGGGTCTCGGGTGGTGGGATCGAATCGATCTGTGATAAGGTGGCTTCTGGATCTGCTGAAGATTCGATTGTAGTGGACTGTTCCTTGTTCACCTCAGTCGCGATTGTATCTGTAAAGTCCTGCACACCAAACTTATCGACAAAAAAGTTATGTTCTCCAACAGTTAGATCAAAACCTGAGTCGAGGCTAGAGAAAATTTCTTGTGCTTCTGGCGAGTATGGCTTGATCCTCCTTGGCGAGATTGCTCGTGAAGTCGTCGAGTGCTCGCCTGTTGTTTCGACGTCGGTCGATCCTGTCGGCGTGTGACCCTTTGCAGATGCTGTCGATGAGCTACCGTTTGAAGCTAAAACCGATGAATCCATGGGTCCAACACTATCACTTCCCACAGACGGCGCCAATTGATGAGGGGTGTCCCCGTCAATACCCTCGACTGATAGCCTAGGGTTAGAGTTATGTGGTAGAGAACGCATTGTCGCAGCAGTGGAACATGGGGTTCCCCTAGAGCTGCCCAAGTGGGTCCACCGCCTGTGGGCCCAACCCCAAGACAAGCAAGGCCAAGGCTCAGCGCGAGGCTTGGCAGGTACACCCTCTCCATCAGCACCTCGACAGGTTCGCAGGGCCCCCGGGTCCCCTGCACTCCGGAACGGAGAGAAGATCCCGAGAGGTGCGAGCCCCGGCATGACCAGGCTCCCTCCCGGGTCCAAGACCGTACAAGGAGAAGATAAGGCTTCCACCTCATTCCAGAAGACAGTAGAAGACACCAGAAGGCTTGGGAAGCAAGGCGCGGCCAGGGGACACTACCTACCCACTGTCAGTCCCTGCACGCGGCTTTCCCCAAAGGTGGCAGAGATCCCACCAACCCGGCGACGGATACTTGGAGGAGAAGAGGCCACGTCGCCGTCTCCACCACGGAGAGGGGTTGCCTCCCGCCAAAACCCCTCACACTCCTCGCATGACCTCTGTGGGATCCCCTTTCCCTATAAAAGGAGGACCAAGGCCATGGCAAGGAGGGGGACGAACTCTAGGGGGGCGAACTCTAGGGAGACAAGATAGCTTAGGAGGCAAGGAAGCTCCGGCCTTCCCAAGGATGAAGACGACCTCCAAGCTAGGCTAGAGAAAGAGAGAGAGAGAAGGGAAGGAAGGTGATCTCCTCCGGGCAAGGATCTGTCCTTCTCCTTCCTCCTAGTCGAGCTACCCTGCCGGGTACCCCGACGAGCATCACCATTGTAGCCACACCATGGTCCGATCATCTATCCAGACATGCAGGAGTAGGGCTTTTAGCCTCCGGGCGGCCTGAACCTGGGTAGATCGTTGTGTGCTTTCCTTGTTCATCCACCACGTCGAGATCGGAGAGCGAGTGAGGAACTTGTCCGGCGATCGTCCTCCGGGAGACGTTTCTAGCCTCCTTCGCGCCCCTACCGAATCTACAAAGGGGGTGCCTCGCATCCCCGGTGTCCGTCCTTCGAGACACGACACGCATAGTGTTAGTAGATTCGTCGGCTGACAAGCGGGATTTACCCAGGTTCAGGGCCCTCGACTGAGGTAACACCCCTACTTCCTGCCTGTCTGTATTGATTATGGAATATGCGGCGAGTAAAATGTCCAGCGAGATGTCGATCTCGCTAGGGTTTGGTGGTTCTGGATGAGCGTGTCCTTGATCGGCTATCCTCCTGGCCCTTATATGGGGGTACAGGTCTCGGGTACGTAACCGACTAGGACTTCATACATGGAAACTACAACCGACTATGCTAATCTTGGAAGGCAAGCTAATTGGGCTGTAGTCATCACGTGCACTAGGTACCCACGCGATGGGTACCCAGATGGTATAACCTCGTCACATGCTGAACATACCAAAGCTAGTTGGATGGAGACAACGAGAACCAACATGGTTAGAAAGGTGGGTGTAGTGTATCCACAACCAACATAGGTTAAATCTCAGGTTTTATACTGATGTTTTTTATTTAATTTGGGATATTTCATTAGGAGGTGACGTTTGGGCAATAGCGAGGCGATTGTGGTGGCTTTGTCAATGTTAAGACACGAGCCGTCTCAATCTATCAGAAGTGATTACAGGACTAGCGTTTTGTGTTTGTATTGTGTTTCGGAAAAAAAAAGTTGGATCGAGGCAACATCACAGATGGCAGATGTCTCGTACACAGTGTCTATTGGCAAGTGTAAATTAGTTTGTAATTCTATTTCTACCACTGATTGTTGCTAAAAGTGATAGATCATAATACTGGTTTTGATCTCCTCCTCTCTCCATTCGCAAAACAAAAAAGAATCTCCTCTTCCGTCACTCCTAATCTTCATTAGTATTTGTGTAACTGCGTGTACATGTGCAACAGCAAGATGCGCATGCTGGTTAGGTTTGTGCTGCAATGCATCAAGTGCATGTGCGTTTGGTGCCCAACCGACGCGATCACGATTAATTTTTGCTTTCATGCGACGCGCGTGTACAATAAAAAAGAAGCATCACAATCGCGCTCTGTGCCAGTGCCACCACGCCACGCGGGTCACGGAAAGTTAAAATATTCACACAAACAAAGAAGAGCTGACTTCCTAGCAGCCTCTCTCATGCCCAGCCGGCTATATATAGCTTCTTCCTCTTACTAACATGCAAACTCGACCTACCGCCCCAACTCACCAAGGCGCGCACGAGAGAGAATGGCAGAGAGGCAGAGTGGGACAGTTAAGTGGTTCGACCAGACCAAGGGCTTCGGCTTCATCAGCCCTGACCAAGGTGGCATGGACAAGGACTTCTTCGTTCACATCTCCGCTGTGCAGCAAGCCGACCTTCGTACCCTTGAGGAGGGGCAGAAGGTCAGTTTCTCCGTCGAAGAAACGGATGGCAAGTCCTACGCCATCAACTTGTCACTATCCACCGACACCAAGTGACGGTTCCTTCTCCCAAGGTTCTTCCGGCTGGATCAGAATTTTTTTTAGACAAGGGGGTGCGGATTCTCGGCCTCTGCATCCAAGAGACGCACAGAGACGATCGCAATTATAGAACCATCCGAAGATACAAGTTCACAAATCATAATTCATGGTTCGCTTAAGGTGGCTACAAAAATCAGCCACTCAAATAAAAGTTTACTAAGCATTTAATCTTCTAGAATGACGCCATCCAGCCCGGTTGAAGATAGCCCGCACAACCATCAGCAAGCGGGTACATTCAGCATCCATAAGTCCACGTTGGTCCGGCTGGATCAGCATTGTTGTTGTTGTTATTGTTGTTTGGTTCATCTATTTCTGGCGCTTTAGTTTTACTTGTTATATGGTTGTGTCGTGTTCAATCGTGTTGAATGCATTGTATTGTCAAGTAGTAGTACCCTATGCCCAATGACTGCTAATAATATCGCAGCTCAAGTTATATGAAATCTTGTGCCAGTACATATTCCAACTTTCTTAAGACTAGTAACAATCAGGAGTAACATCGGAGTAACATAAGTGCCACATAGGTAAAAATGATGATATGGCGTGTAATTAAAGAAGAGAGAGACAAATGGAGTAACTAGCTACGTTACCATAACATCACATATTTCAAGACAATATGTATCTACAACCTAATTAATAAGACCTTGCATGCCACCACACATATATTACTACCGGTAGTGACTCGTAAAACGTGTATGTTACTAGTATATTTTACTCCCCATTGTGACTAGTCTTAACGAGAAGAGAACAAGGTTCTGGAAGTAGATCGAACAAAGATAAAGTGGGATCCCGAACTTACAGTTCATTTGGAGATACGATTGGCTTGATTTTGTTTGTCCATGAAGTAAAAATAAACATCGTTTAGTGAGACCATAAATACCACAGCGCCTACTTATCTTGTCATTTATTCCATGTGAACTTTTAGGCCAATGAAGAAGCGGTTTTCCTGCATGCAGAATAGGAAAGGAGAGTAGACCGCGGCTGATTTCAGTTACCAAAGTCATGATTAAATAAGTCATTAATGCCATCGCGCCTAAGGGTGACTTCTTTTAAGCTTCTCGGCCTGCTTCTGGGTTCAGAATCCCAGAAGCTCAAAAGAACTCTCTAGATTCCCCCCATCGTATAAGTGGCTTCTAGCCCAATTACACACAGTGGGGAGAAACTGCTCCGACCCAGTTTCCCGAGCTTCTCAGCTCGGCCCGCGAAACGTTCCTCAGAAACGGACATGTCCTTATCCGAAATTACGTGCAAACTGCCACTGCAGTGTTTTCTCTCTCTCACGGTCAGCGATAGGAAAAGAAAAAAAGCCTCGTGCTCTCCCCATCTCCACCCCGACGACACCTTCCACGCCGCCGGCCCCGCCTCCATTCGCTCCGGCCCGCCTCCTCCCGCTCCGGCCTCCTTCCCACCGCCGGCCACGCCTCCGCTCGCTCCGTCCCCGCCTCCTCCCGCTCCGGCCTCCTTCCCACCCCCGCCCCACTTCCGCCCGCTCCGGCTCCTCCCCACGACCGGCCACCTCCTCCCGCCTCCGCTCGCTCCGGCCCACAGGACACCTTCCACCCGCCTCCGTCCCCGCCTGCTTCGTCCTCGACATTTTGGTGCCGGAATCGGACCTCCTTGTCCATCTCCGGCCAGAGCTCCACACGCCGCTGGCGCCGAGCGCCTCTCCACCCACCGCTGGCCTCGCCTCCGCCCCACCTTCTCCAGCCCCGCCTCCGCCCCACCTTCTCCAGCCTCGAAGTCCTGGTGCCGAATCGGAGCTCCATCTCCGGCCAGTGCTCTCCTTCGGATCGGTTGCCGGATGGTTTCGGGAGAGGCACTGTCAAGTGGGCCTAGGTTGTCAGTATTTTTTTTCACAGAACATAGAAGCCCAAAAGAAGTGTACCGAATAACTTCTACGCACAGCAGTTTTTCCCCACCAAAATCTATAAACCTGCTTATGCATAAGCAGGAGCCCAAAAGAAGTCACCCTAAATCTGCTTCCAATTTGAAACTGCGTGGAATTGAAAAGACGCCGAGTAAACTGAGACGGAGGGAGTAGTTAAAATAAAGGCAACAAATGTTACCGATTTACCCTCACGCCAATCCCCACGACCACGGAACACCGGCGCCGCCCGTCACAATGAAGTCGGGCTCGCCACCCCCACCAACTATCCTCATTTTGGCCTTCGCCGCCTCCCCACGAATCCGGGCGCCGCCCCTGCAACCCACGCTGCCATCGCTGTTCCCCGAGCTCGCCGGCCTGGATTGAGCGGTGATGTGGGAATACCCAACCGGATAGGCCCAGAACCACGAGTCGGATCTGAAGATCGGGTGGCCAAAACCCCACCATCATTATTCATGTATCTGCCATTTGCCAAAGTAATTAGTAGCTTCGTGCATTTGACTGAGCTAGTTAAGAAAGATATCTACTACCTAACAAAGGAGCCAATCTCTTCACAAGTTACTTTAGAGACAAAGCATAAAGTCCATGACATGTTGCTAGCAACCCAAGAAATTGTAATGCTTCTTTCCTTTATGACACATGAAGACTTGATAATAGAGTTATGTCCAGTATACCAACAAACTAGCATGCGTAACTATTGTGTTGTTTGGAGCCTAATCCAGTTTTCCGAAGTGCCAATTAGCAGCACCAACTGGTGCTCACATTCCTGAATCCCGAGTAGAATAATCCAAAATTGTTACGTACTAACTAGTTTTTTTTTTTTTTTGAAACCGAAGGCAAAAGCTTTGCCTTATCATTTTATTAAGAAGAAGGTGCCCGGTTTATTATCGGAAGAAACCGGGCGAAAACCATACAACAACACAATCCCACGGGGCAAAGCCCACACAACCCCGAGAACAACTAGAGCCAAGCCCTAGACACCACTCCGCAAAGAGCCGGTCAGCCATCCACCCTTGCCGAAGTGAAAGAAGCCATAACTGCTATGGGAGGAGCAGATACGGGACACTCCAACGTAGATGAAAGCGACCAACACGCCAGGAGCCCCGACGACGACCAACACCGTGAGCAACCTTGTCGCCCAAACGACACAAAGGTGGAGCACCCGCAAAGTTGAAGAATTCTCGGAGCCGCCGCCCCGACATCCACCTCTCTGTCACGCCCTGCACAACCCACCTGTACCACCTTCCGGGGCCGCCGCCCCGACATGCCACCACTCGCACCCGAGCTGCAACTCCGCACGACCTAGTTGCCCGCAGCCCAAACTGCACAGAGCAAACTACCCGCAGACCACGACAGTCGCACCACATCCGAGGCCGCTGCCTCGACATACTGAAGATCGTCCCCTCACTGGGACGCATCGACCGAGCCGACAACCTCGCCGCACACACGACTCGAGATTGCCACCCAGACCATGAGAGACGCCACCTTGCACCATAAGGCCACGCTCGCAAAGCTTTCCGAGGCCGCCGCCTCGACGCACAACAACCTTCCGGGGCCGCCGCCCCGACTTCCTCTAAGCTCGCCGGCAGCACAACCCTGCATGAGGCAGGAGCCTCAACTATCCAACGTAGGTTTGGGCCTCCAAAGACGATGCCCCCAACGGGGTAGCGACGAACACACCGCCATCGTCCGCTCCAACAAAGCCGGAGCAAGAGCTTTCACCCGGAGGACCCAGTCGCGAGGTTGGATCGGAGTTCCTGAGCAACGCCTCCAAGGAGGGGAACGACGCCCGAAGACGTCATCGTCGCAGGGATTTCTCCCGGAACTCCACCGCACCCGCCATCCCAGCAGCGCACCAAACCAGCCGGAGCCGGCCGGCCAGTCGTCGAAGGCAAGAACATCCGCACACCGCGCGAGGGCAGAGCCACCGCCCACCACAACAACTGCCCATGGCCACGGCAGCGTACCATGCCCACCACAACAGAGCCGCACGACCAGCCGCAGAGCACCAAGGCCACCATCACGGCGCCACCACACCACCTTCTCCACAACACGCCATTGCCCACAAAACGGATCTGGCCATCTGCAAGCACACGCCAGATCCACGCGCCGGAGACGATCAACACCACTTCCGCCACCAGCGCCCACGGGAGGGCCGAGCCATCGGGATCCAGGGCTGCCGCACCGGCAACCCGCGCCGGCCAGCCGCCGGCCGTCGCCCCAGACGAACCAGGCAGCCACCGGCGCCTCGAGAAGAAACGGGAGCCACCCCACGACACCTTTGGCACCGAGGGGGCCGCCGCCACCGCGGCGCGGAGGCCGGCGGCAGCGGCGGCAGGAGGAGGCCGAGCGGGGCGGGGCGGAGGGGCGGTGCGCGATGGGGATCGCCCCGGTGTCGCCTGGGGCGGCGACACGGGGACACAACTAGTGTTCATATTAACACAAGTACACAACACATAAGAATTCAACATAATATTTTACCCCGCAAAAAAACACACATAAGAATTCAAAAGGTTGCTTATCTTTGATAAACGGAAGATCATGCCAGAAAACAATAACAAAGTTTGAAGTTCTTATCACGACCTTGCAATGCAAAATAATTCTACAAGTTGATATTTTTACATCCAAGACCATCCATATCAGTTACTTATTGCATTTGTGTATGTAACCATGATAAGTTTCTGCCGAAAAACAACAAATACTTGTATCCACCAACAAACAACCAAGAATAAAAAGAAAAATAATGCTTGGCTAGCACAACATGCACACACGGTCGTGGTGACACGTAGGCAGCGACCAAGGATAGCATGGCAGCATGCCAGCAACCTATTCGAGCAAGACCAAAAAATATTTTTGACGTTTGTGTAGCAATGTCGAGAGCTTCTGAACTGCAGTCTGCAGCGTCGAGGTTGCCGCAATGGGACTTGGTGCGAGTTGGTTGCCTCAGCCAGCCATAAGGTCGGTACCAAGGCAGACTAGAATCAGTATACTTAAAGTTCAGTTAGACGTTAAGTAGCAAAACAGGATACAAGAACCGGTAATAAGAATTTTTTGGTTTTGCTGGCTGCAATCTAAAGAACATCATTATAAATTATGTCATGGATCAAAACTTGTGCATAAATCCAACGTATAATCAGTACACAACTAATTCAGTAAAATTGCTACCAATGAGGCATGATTAACTCTTCAAGAGCAAAGATTTCCCCAAAAAAAAAAACTCTTCCAGAGCAAAAATATGGCAGCATCATCCTAGTGCAATAATAGTATGATGAGTAGAGAAAAATGTGGGGGAAGTATTCTAATCGATAGTACGATCAAGACGAAACGTCGAACGACCTGCGCCTAGACCTCCCATATCTCAGCCCGGCCCGGTAACATTGCTGGAATTAATGCAGCCTAATTTAACGATGAGCCCCACATCCACGCACTGCTAGGACCAAATCCGCGCGCTACATACCAGGAGCATCCACGCGCTGCTGAAGACGCAGGCCGTCACCGCCTCCACTGCCGCATCCACTCACGAGGCCGGCCGCCATGGCCTCATCCACGGACGCAGCAGCCGGCCACCGCCGCCGCATCCACAGCCTAATCCATGCGCAGCACCGCCGTCGCCGCCATCGCTGTATTCACGCGTGCTGTGACGCGCGCCGCTGCCGGCCGGCAGCGCTGCATCCATGCGCAAAGCCCCGCATCCACGCGCGCACGCTTCCCCAATTTCGCCGCCCGCCTCGCCGCTCTCGACTCCTCCTCCCGTGCCGACCTCCTCTGCGTCAAGTACCAGCTCCCCGGCGAGGACCTCGACGCGCTTGTCTCCGTCACCAACGACGAGGACCTCGAACACCTCCTCGTCGAGTACGACCGCCTCCACCTCTTCCGCGCCGCGCCGCGCCGCCCGGATCTGGAGGAGGGTCTTCCTCGCGCAACGCGGTGAAGGCGCTCGAGGTCTGATACGCCGCCCGCGACGGCGCCGACCTGGTGCGCCGCTGGGGGCGGCTCGCCGGCATCGTGACGTCCTTGCTGCTCGCGCCCGAGGAGATCCACGAGGGCCAGCTCCGCCGTGGCACCGGCGACTTTCCTGGGTACGGGTACCTCTCCGAGCTCTGCCCGTCCCAGGTGAAACTGTGGAAGCATATTTTCGATTCGACTGGAGCAATCTTTATTTCTTTGGAAGCACAGTTCCAAGTTGTTAGAAGCACGGTTTTGTATCCAATGATTCATGTTGTGTAAGACCCAAATTTTACATGCCCTTGAATCATGTTCATTAGCTATGGAAGCACAGTTTCAAGTTGTTAGAAACACGGTTTTATATCCAGTGATTCATGATCTGTAAGACCCAAAATTTACATGCCCTCGAAGCATGTTTATTAGCTATGGAAGCAAATTGTCCGGTTGAAAGAAATATAACCTTGCCATGTTGAAATAAATCAATAAACTACTTATTTGTATTTGATGCAAGTTTTCACTGCATGGGAGCATTTTTTGGTTATCTCGGAAACAGAACAGTTGCTTTTGAAAAGGCCAGAAAATAATACTTCCATGCATCAAGAATAATGTTTGTTGCCTTGTGCTTCCATGCTTCGTGGAGAACTGGTAGCCGGATTAGTAAATTGCTTCAATTGAGCCGGAAATGACGCTTCCATGCATTTAAAATGACAAATTAACCGGGAGCTAATTACTGGCTGGATTAAACACAGTTGTTTGGGACTAATTAATGACCGGATTAAACGTGGAGCAGTTTGGGGCTGCATTTATTCCTGCATGCAGGGAGTCTACGGCTGCTTCATCGCAATCGCACGGTCAAAATGATTTTGATCCTACCGCCAAGTGCTAGTTAGATGGGAAGCATCGCACGGTCAAAATGATTTTGATCCTACCGCCAAGTGCTAGTCAGATGGGAAGCATGGATCAGACGTCCGATGCCTAGTGGTGTCCAAAAATGTGCCCAAAAGAATTTCAAAAAAAAAAAAAAAAAAAAAACCAAAAGTAGCAATACGTACAATATTTCTCTGGTGTTAACACGCAATGGACACACGATAATCTCGTCTGGTCAATTGGGTATGCACGTCAAGCAAATTGTGTGGCGTTGTCTGCGAAAATACGCAGTGACTCTCGGGTTCATCCGCACCTGATATTCAAAAAATAAAAAATCCTGGTTCTCAGGTACGCACGAAACATATGAACACAACAGCTTCCAAGGAACCCATAGGTCTACGAACACAAGCAAAATCCTCAACAATTTTCCAAGCCAAAATACAACAGCATCGAAAGAACACAATCACTTCAAACTATTGGATGCTAATGATAAAGTTTTCTGAATAGTAGAATAATCTTTATAGAGGAACCCAGAAAAATACAACATGTTAGTTAATCTTACAAACCAGTTTGCACTAATTTTGAACTCTGAAAACAGTAGGTGCTCAATTAACACTACACCACGTGCGTCGCAGCATTATAGGAGTATGATTGCCATGTGCTATCTGATCGAAGAAAATACAGACTGCCCAATATGGTGTACAAAATCACATAGGCAGCCTGTACAACAAGGAGCTGCAGCGCCAATCAGTAGTCGTCGCCTCTGGATATCACTTCTTTACAGGTTGGCCGGAGCAAGATGGTGTGCTCAAATTGCGACACATAGCTTCCCCTCACATCACATAGTGGAGGGTATGGCTGCAAACAGGCAAGGAAAGCTTGAGCAACCATGGACCATGGCCATGAAAGGGATCATACATTTGAGTGCAAATGGTCGTATTTTACATACCTGGACAATGCCAACATCACATAGATTTTTCAGTGCCATGAGATACTTGGTCTCACCGATGCGGTCCAAGTACCGACGGCAAAAAGCAAGTGTTCCAAAGTTGTTGTTGATTGTCCCGAGTAGTTGCTTGGCTTTCGCTACCCTCAATGGTACATGCCCAACATCGAAGTTCTTCATGTAATGACTGCATTCCAAGTCCTCCCTCACAAATCCCTTGCCTGTTTACAAAATGACACTTATGAAATGTAAAACTGTTGAAGATCATTAACATACGCCTAAATAGTGAAGACAGATATCAGTCATTCAGCCATGCTATGATAGTCAGATACAAGGGAAAGTGCTATGATGCTATAGAAAAGTAAGGAAATTTAGTGTATTGGAAATATGAGTTCAAGCTATGTAGGGGTGACGTACCCGTGGACCCAAAAGTTTCAATTGCATAAAGTTCACCCTCTTCCATTTTAGTTTGCTCCCCACCTTTCACAATTGGAACTGATTTCCCAGCATGAATCTGGTATGGTCCAATGCTGTGTCCATTGAGGTTTCGCACACTTTTTACTGCCACAAGACAGGCAAGCAATTTAAATCCTCATCATGCCGCCACATACTTCAAATAGTACAGAATGAGAAAAAAATGAAGCTGCGCACACCTTGGAAAACTTTCCCATTAATTTCAACCTCATATGACTCCATGACTTCTTGGATTGCAGCACCGACATCACAAAGCCGTGCATCTATTCCAGCTTCCTGAAAAAAGGCCAAACGTTGTTGAATAACAAAAAATAGACCTACTGATAAGCAAAAGTCAAATCAGATACAAGGACATCACTATACATAAACAGCTGGAGAACATACTTATGAACACTAAGTAATCAAAAGCAGAAGCTTTAACAAAAAGAAGAGCTGCTATCAGATATACAATGTCCAAAGTGCTTATTAGAAGCATTCATTCAGTATACCCGAGTCCGTTGACTTAATATATACCGCAGCAGTTGAAGAGTGGACAAAATGTGTAGAATTACCTTGATTCCAGTATTTGTGGCATCTCGTGTAGCTTGAAGCAATGGGTCAAACATGGGATTGAACGCAACAGTAAATGCACAATCAACTATGTGCCCTGGGAGTAATCACACAATCATGTTAGATTTTGCAGTTAGAAATAGCATGAATTCATACTTGTGAAGACAAAACCCTACAAGATATACACCAGGAAAGAACCAAACATAGTATAACAGCAGACAGACCCTCTATATGTGTCCCGAAATCCAGCTTCATCACATCATCATATTGTAGTACGGTTTTATCTCCAGAATTCGGGGTCCAGTGAGCTGCAACCCTAAGCATTGAATTTTTTGTCAGTGTAAGAAGGGATGCAGTAGTAGGAACACTGTAGAGGAATACCATACCAATTTAAGGAGCATCCTGTTGGAAAGGCAATACCAGCTTGCAGTCCATTCTCCTTTATAAGTTTCCGAACCATGTTTTCCAGAGTCTCACATAGTTCAATCATTAACATTCCAGGCTTCACAATGCTCCTCATATATTTCCGCACCTAGAAAACCATAGTATACATTGTAGAGTTGTAGCTAACAAGAGACAATTAAAACAAAGCTGCAAATGAACAAAGATGCTAGTATATTCCAAACCTGTCTATGAACTTCTGCCGCACGGCGAATAGAATTGTATATCGGCTTTTCTAGTCGTTCCTGTTCCCTCTTTTCTTCACTAGTTGTTCTCCATAAATTACTGAAGAGCAATAACATGATTACTTTATGCAACAGAAATTGATTTGTATTTCGCAGCTTCCATCGTCCGGAACAAAGAAATTACTATTTTTTGCATTGTTTTAAGATGTTAAGATCATTCATGCAATTTTAACCCAGGTGCGTGGCCAATTTGATGAAGATAAACAACACCATATTTTATTATCATTTCATAATTCATACAGCGCGCAATTCAACTATTAGTGATAGGCTTATGCTTACTCATCCTTGTACTCCTGGATTTCACCCTCAGGAAAATCCCCCAAAGGAAAAAGCTCATCAACAGGGATTGACGGAGGATCTGTCTGCTGAAGAGAGTCCTTCTTCTTTCTACAGAAAACAAGTCATATTCTTGTAAAGAAGAGCAAACCAAACATGAAAATTAATGGTGGAATTGAATAATAGAACCCACTTGGCCTTGCTTTTCTTCTTTTTCTTCTTTGCAGCGGCTGAAGCTATCCATTGGAAAGATAACAATTAGAATAATCAGTAAACAAATGATTCACGTCCCAATTCCAAAATGTTTGGCAGAATAGCGAAAGCTTCACTGGTTCAGCTCTACACGAGAGACTCAGCAATGAGAACTTGAAAGGTAGAGTCGTCACCTGCTGCTCCACCTTCAGATGGACCATCCACTTGCACATCATCATCATCTTCTGGTGGCGAGGACTGTGCCCCGGTAGACCCACCATTGCTATCTGCAACTTTGAGTTCTTTTGGTGAGGTTACATCTTCTACACTAGCCAACTTATCCTGCGGCAAAAAAGGGAAGCAATATTTAGCATTAAAGACAATCCACAGCAGTGCTGCCAGTGCAAGGGTCATTCAAGAGAGGGATTATATATTTATATGAGGGGTTCAGCAATCCATGAGACCGCCTTAAGGTGAAGGAGTGTTGCAATCACATATCACTTTCGAACTTAAGATGAACACAATGTGACAAAGTTTACCAACGAAGAAATAAAAAAAACAATCATTGCTTGCAAGAAAGAAGAGATAATTGTCATGAATATGAGAATACAATTCTAGAAAGCATAATAGTATCTGTTAAAAGGAGAATTGTTCTTATTCATCCCCAAGATTTTCTCCATGTACCAATATAAGTATAAACTATGCTGAATCAACCATGAAAATAACGCGAAGAAAAACTTCCAAGGTTCAGTTCAAGGCAAAGCAAAAGAAAGATTTTGCAACTTTAATAGTACTTACTTTGGTTTCCTGAGTTTGCCCAACATGCAATGCCTCCATCTCCTTGGTTGTTGCGTCTGTATTACCCCCAGCCATACTGTAAAAAATCCTAAAGCTTATACTAATTAAAAATCCTTAATGGACAGAATAAACAAAGTCATAAGCACCAATTCATCCAAGGACGAACTACACATCATAACAAATATATATCCGATTGGAAGGAAAATTCTATTCACTGTCTCAGCAGAAGCTCGCAACATCAAACAAACAATAATGGCTATGATAAGGTTTACTTAGACACCAGTATTCCGCAAATTCGACTAAGAAGGTAAACGCCAAGATTCTAATCAGATTATGCATGCTAATTAACCTCAATCATGCACTTACTGCAGAGTGCAACATACTACGAATTCCACATCAGGAGTTTACAGCAAGGTCTACAACGATGTCGATAAATTGGTCGGCAGACTCGGATCTCCCTGCCACCGATTGATGCACTCCCGCAATTCCATCCCCCAAATTCCAATGCGATCGAAGAATATCTGGAAAACAGCTGCCGTGTACTGTAGGCGTACCTTTCTTTGCCCGCGGTGGGGGTCGCGGGAACGGCGGGTCAAAGCGTGTCTACCGCCGTAGCAGGAGAGGCCAGACGCCGGCGACGCCGGGAGGGGTTCGCCGGTTCTCGTGCGAGGAAGAAAGGGGGCGAGGGTGACGGCTAGGTTTAGACTTGGACCACGAGCAAGAAGGTTTTGTACGGACCACCAGCCAAACGCAACGGAACGGGAACGGCGTTGCAAAACGGAACGGGAAGACTCACCTGCTAAGGAATCTGTTTTTTTTTTGTAAACTCAGGTGCACCTTAATCTAAAGCCCATGAGGCCGACGTATTCTCCGGCCGGTTGGGCGTCAGCCCAGCCCACGGCGGGATGCGAGACCTTAAGACCTCAGCAGGGAAAACTCCTCTCGATTCTTCCTTCCCAAACCCTCGTCTCCCCGACCGCCGCCCCTTTCCTTCCCACGCCAAGAGAACTCCGCGCCGCCGGCCATGGCGGAGGAGGGGACGCAGCAGCTGGACTTCGTCCGGGAGACGGTGCTGAAGAAACGGAAGGTGAACGAAGACTGGGCCATCAAGAACCGGGAGCGCAAGGCGGCCAAGAAGCAGCGCCGCCGCAACGACGCCAAGGGCACCATCAAGCGGCCCGAGGAGTTCGTCAGGGAGTTCCGCAACAAGGAGCTCGATTTCATGCGGATGCGGACGCGCCTCAGGGTCCGCAAGCTGCGCCCCGCAGAGGCCGTCGACTCCAAGCTCATCTTCGCCATCCGCATCCCCGGGTCTGTATACATATCTCTACCCGAGGCTGTTGCTTTCTTTCTTTGCATGTTGGTGATATGGCAGCTCGAGGTTAACATCGGCCTTTCTTTTGCAGCACGACGGACGTGCACCCGGACATCAGGAAGGTCTTGGCCACGCTGCGGCTCACGCAGGTCCTCACCGGCGTCTTCCTCAGGGCCAACGAAACGAATCTCAAGAGGCTTGCTGCCGTTGATCTGTTTGTCACATATGGGTAACTCCGTTGTGCTGCTTGAAATGCAACTAAATCTAGCTGTTGTTTGCGGTGATTAAATTCTGTTAATTGGTGTGTACCGATAGGTTCCCTAACTTGAAGAATGTGAAGGAGCTTATTTACAAGAAGGGTCGTGGGTTTTTCGACAAGGAGCCTTTCCCACTTACCAGCAATGATCTCATCGAGAAGGTAGAATTCTGTAAACATCTTCTGAAAATTTAGCTTTCAGGCCTTCATGTAAAGCTTTGAGGACATTAGTTAATTTTGTAGATGACATACCGACCAATAAGCACCTGAAGTACGATTAAGGCATACCCGTTGTCTGTGTCTGTTAGTTCTATCTAGCCACTTCCACCATTACTATGAAACTTGAATCACTTCAGTGTCCAATTATTATGAAACAAATAAGCACCTGAAGTACGATTAAGGCATACCCGTTGTCTGTGTCTGTTAGTTCTATCTAGCCACTTCCACCATTTCTATGAAACTTGAATCACTTCAGTGTCCAATTATTATGAAACAAATAATTTTTGTTAGGTGCAGATACTCCAAACTTAACACACTACAATACCTCAGTTTGAATCATGCATCCTATGGCAGAACTATTTTGTAAATTGTTTCTCATGATTTTGTAATGGACACTAAACATATGTCCTTTGCTAAAAACACAGGCTCTGGGAGAACACGGCGTGATATGTTTGGAAGACATCGTGCATGAGATCTCCACTGTCGGACCGCACTTTAGAGAAACGTCGAGCTTCCTCATGCCCTTCAAGCTCAAGTGTCCAGAGAGGAGGCTGGAGATGAAGAAGAAACCCTTCAAGGCTGGTGGCGACACAGGCAACCGTGGCGATAAGATCAACGAACTAATCGAGAAGCTGAACTGAGGCAGTCTCCAATTGTCGTCCACAAACAAGCGGATGGATCTGTTGCGTTATCTGTTTTGTAATAGCATAGCTGAGTGTATCTTTGTTTTTGAAACCCTACCTGAGACTTTGGGATCATATTGTGAAATAGCAGCAACTGTTTTCACCCCTGGTCGTGTGCTGTGTTCCGAGCTTCCGGCTTCGTGATATCTCTGCCGCGATTTTACTTAAACTAGCCGTCTTTTACGATGCTTACTTGCACTGAGAGACTGGCTTGAGATGTGAAGTTTGATGATGTTGCAACAAAAATGGTTTTCATCCGGTTCTCTGGGTGCTCTCCACCGTCCTTTTTTGTGTTACACTAGATTTGCGTTTGACAGAAATTATTCATGCTGCATTACTGCATCTGTATCGTATATTGTGGCAAACAGCAAACGTGCACAGTTACCACGGCCGGCGAGACAACGCACAACGCAGGCGTTCGTTTACTGCTGCTCGACCCAGTTGCTGCGCGTACCCTTCCAAACGAGGCCCTCTGTCGCGTCTTCCTGCTCGCCTCCACAGTCCACCCTCCACCTACCGCGGCGGCGGGGAGAATGTCATCGGCGCCGGCATTCGAGAGGCTGGCGGGGATCCGACCCCTCGCCGAGTCCGGCCGCTTCAAGGCAAGCTCCCCGCTCTCTTCACACAGAATCGGTGCTCGTTTTGCCTGGATTTTTTTTTTTTTTTTTGCCTGGATTGTTCGTGCGCTGATAATTCGGGATTACGGAGTCACGCATGGGATTCAATGTGTCCATAGGGAATCTGAGATTACAGCGATAAATAAACTGGGTGGGGGTTGGGGAGGAGGGGAGGAATGGGAAACCCGGTTCCTCTGCTCATAGCATCTGGTTGTGTTCATCATTTAGAACACACTGGTGCATACATCCTTACCAGTTGCTTATGCTGCTATGGTTTGTTTACAGCTGACTAGCTGAGTTTGTCTTGCAGGCATGGTTCCTGGACCAATTTGGTGTTCTTCATGACGGGAAGAAACCCTATCCTGGCGCCATCTTGGCATGTATGCTGCTCCACACACTGTAGTTTATCTTCAGTTTACCATTGCCTCTTTGTGCTCCGTTGTGATAGCTAAGTGAGGTATGGGCGTTTCAGTGGATAAGCTCGCCGGGAATGGCGCGAAGATGGTGATAATCAGTAACTCCTCGAGGCGATCGTCGGTGACCATGGAGAAGCTGAAGAGCCTTGGGTTTGACACGTCTTGTTTCCTTGGAGCCATAACTAGCGGAGAGCTCACGCATCAGTACCTTCAGAAGTAAGCTTCATGCTGATATTTCTTCTGCTTATGTTTGATACGGCTTACTCAATACTTAACTAAACTTCTAATCTGATTTTGCAAAAATAGGAGGGATGACCCATGGTTTGCGGCTCTGGGAAGGAAGTGTATCCATCTGACATGGGGCAGTCGAGGAGCAATTTCTCTGGAGGTTTTGTTCATATGATATTGTCTGTAGCAGTAGTTTCTTTTAGCATCAAATTTGGTGTGTCACATGTTCCCATAAATGTCTGAGGTCATCTAACATATATGGCTAAATATTCATACATGACAAATGATTTCTCGTTTATTGTTTATCAAATCCGTTGGTTGTATTTGCACTACAGATGTATTTGACCTGATCAGTTTACTTGTATTCTCCTATTAGGGCCTTGGTTTGCAAGTCGTGAGCAATGTTGATGATGCAGAGTTTATACTCGTCCATGGCACTGAAGCCCTGGGTTTACCTTCAGGTGACCCGCTTCCCAAAAGCCTTGAGGAGCTTGAGCAGGTTCTAGTGCTAGGTAGTGAAAAGCGACTCCCAATGGTGGTAGCTAATCCAGATTATGTCACTGTTGAAGCTCGAGAGCTGCGCGTCATGCCTGGTAGGTTAATTTGTTTGATGACACACTGTTTATTTAACGGTAAATAGATAGCATCATAGCAGAGTTGTTTGACCCATCAATCGATCTGGTTGGCCATCCTACACTCCAAACTAGACATCCCTTATTTCCGAGATAGGGGGGAAATATGGCTACCTTTTACAGTGTCTAGTCTCAACTGGTAACTGATGGTTCTGATAGAACAGAAATGCTCAATATGTTTCTCTTTTAGGCACTCTGGCAGCAAAATATGAGAGTCTTGGTGGTGAAGTAAAGTGGATGGGAAAGCCTGATAAGGTATACATGGCATGCATACTTTTTCTAGATTATTGAAATTATTGGCCTACTTAAACATAGTACAAAGTTGCAATTACGTTCACGCAATGGTGAACCACATGGTTGTGAACTTGTGATTGCAACTGTAGTTGATTGCTTGATCTTAACAGCCATCTCTTGGTATTTTATTTTTCGTGTGGCAACTGACCTTGCAACGTACTCATATGCTGCTGCTTTCTCAGGTCATTTATACGTCAGCAATGTCTGTAGCAGGTATTGAAGCCCATGAATGTATCACCGTGGGGGATTCGCTACATCACGACATCAAAGGTGCAAATGGAGCAGGAATGGCATCTGCGTTCGTCACCGGGGGGATCCATGCCGCTGAACTTGAACTCAGTGAATTCGGAGAAACTGCTGGAGATGATACCGTCAGTGCATTGTGTTGCAAGCACAGCTCATACCCATCATATGTTTTGCCTTCATTTACATGGTAGAAATGAGCTCTGGGTTCAAGTACACCCTTTACTGGAAAGCGATCTAATATAGTGATACTCTTTTGAATTGTCAATGTGAGCGTCAAGACCATGGAGGTGTTTCTGTGCTGCGCTAATTTATTATGTATTCTTCAGAGGTAAATCTCTGTTGATTTGATTGATAGTAGCATCCCTCTGTGAATTATGTATATGATGTGTTGAATTATATTTTTGTAATTTCCAATTCCTTTGTCTTGTCCAAGTGCTTTCAGGATTGACCTGTATGCTTGTACTTGTTCACTGTTCAGATAAAGCATATTTTTGTGGAAGTGCCTTTTTCCCTTCCCGAAGTCCTACAGAGAAAGCAATATTTCTGGAGAACAAATGTATTTCCAATTCCTTTTTTTTTGTTGCTTTGCGGTATATTCCTATAAAAGGTTGGCTATTCTACTTGGCACCTTCTGTTCTATTGTCGCATAGCACCTGATATTTTTAATACCTTGGTGAAATTGCATCTAGCGAAAGAACTTAATTAAGATGTAAGAACTAAGAACCAATAGGCTTGTAAACTCCACGTTTGTTGACAGTCATTATCAGGCGGCGAAGGAAAACAAATTAATGGTGGTTTTGCCCAGCATAGACCAGACACCAGAGCGAGCATGGAGCACAGCGGATCAGGCATTCAGGTGACAATGGGAAAACAAAATTTGTGGTTTGCCAGGGGAGACCAGGCATCGGGCCTGGAGCACAGCGGCCCGTTATCCTCCCACCGCTGGAAGCCGGCGGTACTCGCTTCTTTGTGAGACCAGCCTCACGCAATACCCCACCAAATTACACACTGTGAGACCCAGAGCATATGCTACGACCTACAAGGGTACTGAGTTCATCGACCCGGACAGTCTAACTGTCAGTGCAGCGGCCTCGGATCTTTTGACATGGCGTTCGTCGTTTGGGTGTTGTCATCTGTGTTAGGAATAATTATCATTATTTCTAGGCTAAGTATTAGCAGTTACGATTTTGTCCAACTGCCTTAAGTGAAGGGACGGAACCTTGTAAACCGCCTTTGATGGCGCCTGTTCCAGGGCTATATAAGCCCTTTAATCACCAATGAAATCAACAGTTCATTCTCTCATTCTTTTCATTCTCAAACAATCTGGTGTAGCATGAGCTACGAGCATCTATGCCACGTGGCTTGGCGGTTCACGTCCGAGTGGGGGAACCCGGTGGCTCCGGATATGGATGTGTGTGTTTTGTGCATCAGTGGTTTCATGCCGCGTCGTGTGGACACCTTGTTCTTTGTGTGTCTTTTTTGCGTAGTTTTTTCTTAAAAAGAGAGTTTGTACGATATTCGAACCCAGTTCATCGGTCATCTTAAGTTCTTAACCTTCTTCTGTTAATTATTATGGCAGCTCGTTATTCAAATGAACGATTGGCCGCCCATACATGTACTAGTAGTTAACCCACGATGTGACCTCACTAGATTGGGCAGGGAGGAAGCAGATTCTATATAAAACTCTTTTCTCAACCGTGGCATTTGACTGAATACAACTGAAGTATCTATCTAGTTCACATCTCAAAAGAACAAGATAAAAAGTGATATGGGGTATTTGACAAAGACCAACGGACCTTTAGAACACGGTTTATAAAGTGGTAAAGGATTTCAGTTGAGTGACGTGCAATAACAAGGCATGCATGATAAGCAAGCAGTGCTTCTCTTAGGCGCGTTCGGTCCACTATATATGTTGACTCCGTTGACCTGGTAGCCTGGGCTGTTTGAATAATCTCGATTGCCGGCGGCAGCATCTGGGACCGTAGGCGAGAGTAGTGTGGTGCCCCCATTGACGAGCCGTGGAAGTCAGGCCTGGACGGCGACGCAAAACAAACGTGATATATACATTGTCGTTCGTCACGAGCTCACGATGGGTATCCGTATCTATCTACAGTAGCTAGGAGATTGCATCTCGTCATCTGTCCCCTTGTACATGTCGTTAATGGCGGGTGCAGCCGGCCAGTACGTCAATCTTGTGTTCTTCCCTAGATCCATCTTCTGCTATATGTACTTTACTAATCAGGCAACTGAGATTAATTATATGTTCTTGCTTTTCCCCGCGAGAGTGCTCAGATGCTTTGTTCGGTAGGTAGCTCGCGCTGATCTAGAGCTGCTATCCGAGTGTTTCAGATTAATATAAACGTTTACTGCTACTCGTCAAGACCTTTTGTGTGCATGCAAACGATTTGCCTAATCCCTCACAACACAGTACATGCTGAAGAACACAACAGAGCTCAACACCTGAGCATCACCGCCGGCCGGCACCGAAGTGGCGACAGCTTATTATGGGAGCACTTACGTGCGCAATCAATCGATTGGCAGACCTAGGGTTTTATATTCATACATACACACTTCCTTTTTGATGGGTCCGATCGAAGCTAGAATGTATAGCTGGCCGGGTACGTTCTTAAAGAACTGCAGGCGGCGTTAGGTGCTAATCTGACGCACCCTGCATCTCAGTCGAAACGGAGGGGACATCAGCACATGATGCGGCGGGCCAGACATGATTCAGCCATGTTTTGATTTTATTTATTTTTATTATGTAGCCATGATTGCATATTTGAAAGATATTCCTTTTGAGGGCACCAGGAACAGATATACTCTCTCCCTCTCTCTTTAATGGAGAGAGAGTATCTGTAACTTTCTCTCATTAGTTATTTGTAGTAAGCTCCAATCTCTCTGCACGCATGAGGTGGCTAGCTTCAGTAAGAAATTGTTGTTACGAACTTACGCATGGTGCTCGGTTTCTACTAACCAACTGCTTACTCTGAACTTGCAAGTGAAGTGAGGAGGAGGACGCTTCAAAGTTCCTATTGCCTGGAACTAAATAATTTTGTATAAAACCATCATCGGATGATATTTATCAGAATCTTTAGGAAGAAATCCAGTTTAGGACATAAAATAAACCTTTTTGGTATTTAATGGCAGAATAGGCAGGCCGGCCACATGCGTGTATTTGTACTCTTCTACTCCCAAGTGATTATGCATTGGCGGCTTTCGGCTGCCTGAGCCCACAGCGAGCGACATGTGCACGTTGAGCCTCACACACTCGGCGGCACTGTGCATCACATACCTGTGACGCTGACAGTTGGGCCCGGCCACAATGATGTCGGCGTCACGTGTAAGGTATGGCGATTCAGAATTTTTTAAGTAAGATAATACTCTGAAGTTGTCTTCTCTGTCGAATGGTTATTTTGCTTGCCACCATCACCTCCACCCAGTGGACCAAAAAAAATGACAGTTCTGTTTGAGATAGATGTTGAAGGGAGGGATTAATTACATGGTGAAAAGTTCAACTATGGCCACTGTATATGGTATACTATCGTGTGTAACATTCATGACGAAATTAGACATACAACATTCTTCTCTCGAAAAATAGACATATAATATATTCTAAAAAAATTGATGTACAATGCACGCATATAGAAAAGTGACCACGGATAATATTGCCGATTCTTAATCTAGACAAAGCTCTGAGTTGCTTCGAAACAGGGTTGTTAATACAAAAAAGATACTTCAGGAATTGTATGACATGTATGCTTCATAGGAAAGAAAATGCTACTTCAGGACTTGTATGCTTCATAGGATTTTTGACACACCCACAAAAAACATTAAAAAAAACAGATGTCATGACATGTTCAATTCTACAGGAGTGGAAACCGAATTTATAATACATGTTGTTTTGTTGTGTTGCAGAACAAACACATTAGTTTCTCTAAACTTCCCCATTTTCCATAGAAACAAAGACATTTTGTTAATTTGACCCAAGGGAAAATTTCTTATGAAATACATGGAAGAAAACTCCCAAGAATTTAAATAATAGTATGAACTAAAAAAGCTCTATAGGAAAATTTCCTATTAAATGAAATCTCAAAAGAAATCCTATGAACCAAACAAGTCCTTTAAAAACAAATAAAGATTTTTATGATAGGGACTATTTATAAAAATGGTGTTTTTATGAAGTTTTGGCACTCAAGTTATCTTCGAAGTAACTTCACCGAGAAAGACTTATCTTCCAAACATGGCTTGACCATACTTTTGTTCCTTCTGGAGCTACAATATAATGATGATTATTTGCTATGAAATACCTGCAAATTACCAGTTGTACATTAAAATGGCAGCCTATAAGGTTTGTGATGGAAGATTTTACATGATTATGTCGTGGAATAATTCTTCACACAGAGGAAATATATGTTCCAAACCATCCCTAAAGTTTTTTCTGCAGTTTTCACACGAGTGCCCTGCACATCAATTAATGTCAGATGCATATAAGAATATCTTCGGTTTAACCGAATTCCACAGGTACTTTTCTTAGGGAACTTGTTTTGTAGAATTGGAAACCGTAATTTTTTATGTGGTCTACTTTGCATGTAATTGTAAAGAAAAATTCTTAATTGAAAACAGCCTCATGGAATTTTTCTTTTGTTTATATGATCACTATATCCATACCCTTCTTGAATCAGTTGTGTTTTTACTTGGACAACAAAGCAACCTCTATTATGGATTACCGTAATTTATTTCTTGTAGTATTTTATATTTTTCAATAAAGTGAGATTTTATTACTTAAGAAGTTCAAGCCCTGGCATTTGAATTCTGCGTTTTTAAACCTGCTGGCAAAATATCATAATTATTATGATAGTTTTTCCCATCAAAATTAACATTATTCCAGCACAGAAAAGAACAGGAAGGGAATAAAGACTTTGCAAGTTGCGCAGTTAATTATTCCCTTGAGCATGAAACAAACCGGTAGTGCACTTTGGTGGAAGAGGCCAAGCAGAGGTGGCGAAGCCTGAAAGCGAGCTCTAGGATAGGAGAGGATCAGAGGAGCCAACGAAGAAGAAGAACGAACGCTGGAAGAGGTCCTAGATTCGCACTGGACCTTGGTTCCAGTCTTTTCCTTGGCTCATTGGAAGGTCCTGGCATCTGGGTTCGTGGCGGCTGGTGCAAAAAAGGTGAGGTTTTGAGGACACTCGCATCAATCAATTGTTTTTGTTTTCTTGGATACTTGGATTTTCTGCCTTGCCACCAGCTTATGGGGCGGCAAAAATGATAAGGTCCATTGTTCTTCCTATTTTTTTACTCAAATTTCTTCGTTCGTGGTTCACAGTTTTTCTTTGGTCATCTTCAGTTCTTCGAGATGTTTCGATTGCGGTAAAAGCTGGTGCGAATGCTGAGAATTTTCTTCTCCCCTTTTCAGTATCAGGTGCTGTGTTCATGGCCCAAGGCTATTGATTGGCGGCCACAGCCTTCGATTCCGAACTCTGTCCGGCTGCAGCACTTGAGATCTCTGCCCCTTGCCACGGTTTTGTCCAAGGCAACCTTCCTTTGAACCAAATAAGCGAAGTCTTGGATTGTTCCTCATCAACAGAACCAAACGGAAATAGGTGAGGCAAATTTGGGGTTACCTGGATTTTCGCAAGAAGAGGTGTTACAAATTCGGGGGAAATTTCCAGCCCCGTCCAGTTGATTCTTGGGCCTGGGGACATGGAGAGGCAGAGCAGCTTCCGTCTGGGAGCTCTGGAGAAGCTGAAGAGCTTCCGGGGGATGGAGAGCTTCAGCAGGAAGAGCAAGGACAGCCCCGGCAAGCGCGGCGACACGGCGCTCCACTTCGCCGCGAGGGCCGGCAGCGTCCCCCATGTACAGAAGATCCTCGCCGAGTTTGACCGGGAGTTGGCCGGAGAATTGGCTGCCCGGCCGAACCAGGACGGGGAGACGGCGCTCTACGTGGCCGCCGAGAAGGGGCATACCGAGGTGGTGCGCGAGATCCTCAAGGTCTCCGATATGCAGACGGCGGGGATCAAGGCCAGCAACAGCTTCGATGCTTTCCATATCGCGGCGAAGCAGGGCCATCTGGGTAAGCTGTGTCCCTTATCACCAGTCTATTGTTCTCATAATTTATTTGATCCAATACTATGAAATGGTTCTTACAAGTTTGTGCAAATGGAATTTGGCATATGTTGGTGTTGTGAGTAAATTTTTTCATGTGGAAAAATGTCTGGTCTTGTCTGATTGAGTTAGTGGCATACATCATACTACAAGAACAATGATTTTGCTCATATTCTTGTCATCTAGAACAACTGCTAAGCAACAATAATTCCGTGGCTATCTTTTTCTCATTAATTGGCTGAAAAGAATGCATACTGGGTTTGATTTAGACTCTAAACTTGAATATTTCTGTGTAGGTGGCAACTGACAAGTTGGGTTTATCATTGACACTAGCACTAGCAGTCTTTAAAAAAATGAATACTAGCTTTAGCTTGTTTCAAAAAATACTAGCTTTAGCAGCCTGGAGTTATGAGGGGTTGGGAATTCTGGGCTATTTTCAAAAATGTTATGGTGTGATGTATATAAAATAGTTGTAGTTCTGTTGTGCACATTTGATATAATGCGACCATTAGTTAGGCCTTATCTCTCTATGGTTTATTCTACTGAAGCTTATATTTGTGATCTGTTGACTTTACGCCAGCAGATATTGAATTACAGTCATGATCTATAACTGTAATACTTGTGTGATACTATATGGTTTAAGGTATTTCCAGAACACCCGAGGCTTATTCTCTTCTTCCATTTTCCTGATTTTGCAGATGTTTTGAAGGAGCTGTTGCACGCCTTTCCTGCTCTAGCTATGACTACAAATTCTGTAAATGCTACAGCCTTGGAGACTGCTGCCATCCAGGGTCACATAGATATTGTCAACCTCCTACTGGAAACTGATGCTAGCCTTGCCAAAATTGCGAGAAATAATGGAAAAACAGTTTTGCATTCGGCAGCAAGGATGGGCCATGTGGAAGTTGTAAGATCACTGCTAAATAAGGATCCAGGGATTGGTTTAAGAACAGACAAGAAGGGACAAACGGCACTGCATATGGCGTCGAAAGGAACAAATGCTGAAATTGTCGTTGAATTGTTGAAGCCTGATGTCTCTGTTAGCCATCTAGAAGACAACAAGGGGAACAGGCCACTACATGTCGCAACTAGGAAAGGCAATATCATTGTAAGTGATCAGATATTATGAATATTTCCACAGTACCCTTTTTCACTTATATAGTTATATTGCTTTGAACCTAGTTTGCTAAGACTCAAGTTCAGCAGTTATTTTGCTCTAAACATCTTCTCTGCTTATAATCGCAATCATGTTTTTCTTTCAAATAAAATAAAATTCTGAGGAACACTATCTCAACCTGTTAAAGAAACACTTTTGCCTGAAGATATCAGGCTTACAAATTGTTTGTAGCTGATCTTGCTTTAGAACCTCTCAGTTCCTTTTTTTTTTGCATCTTGGCTGATATATGTGTTATTCGTTACAGATAGTGCATACTCTGCTATCAGTCGAGGGGATTGACGTTAATGCAGTGAACAGATCCGGAGAGACTGCTCTCGCTATTGCTGAGAAGTTCAACAGCGAAGAACTTGTTAACATCCTGAAAGAAGCCGGTGGAGTAACTGCAAAAGAGCAAGTGCATCCTGCAAATCCAGCAAGGCAACTTAAGCAAACAGTGAGTGATATTAGACATGATGTGCAGTCCCAGATCAAGCAAACACGTCAGACCAAGATGCAAGTCCAGAAGATCAAGAGCAGGCTCGAGAAGCTCCACATAGGCGGGCTAAACAACGCCATCAACTCCAACACCGTCGTTGCAGTTCTTATCGCCACCGTTGCGTTCGCTGCCATATTCACCGTTCCCGGAAATTTCGTGGAGGATATGAGCCAAGCACCACCCGGCATGTCTCTGGGGCAGGCGTACGTGGCGAGCAACCCGGCATTCATAATGTTCTTGGTCTTCGACTCCCTGGCCCTCTTCATCTCTCTCGCCGTCGTTGTCGTCCAGACCTCGCTCATTGTCGTCGAGCAGAAGGCCAAGAAGAGGATGGTGTTCGTGATGAACAAGCTCATGTGGCTGGCTTGCCTCTTCATCTCGGCTGCCTTCATAGCCTTAACCTACGTCGTGGTCGGCCGCGGCGACTGGTGGCTGGCATGGTGCACGATGGCGATCGGCGCCGTGATCATGCTGACCACCCTCGGCTCCATGTGCTACTGCATCGTCGCGCACAGGATGGAGGAGAAGAGCATGAGGAAGATCAGGAAGGCCTCCGCGAGTCAGTCCCGCTCTTGGTCCATGCCGGTCGAGTCGGACTCGGAGATGATGAACACTGAATACAAGAAGATGTATGCGTTGTAGACCAGGGTAACAACCGCATCATGGGGATCTGTATATAATTAAGTACTGCTTTGCTCGAGGCTTCTGGATCGAACGATCGATAACACAGTGGGGATTGGCATGAACTGGGGCATGTATGGTGCCTATATTTAGCGGAAGGTACTTTTGCTGCCAAAACAAAATCAGCGTAGCTGTGCTTATATGTTATGGCATGAACTGTAGGCTTGATTTCCAGCTGCACCTGGATCTGTCATGTTGCATTTTTTCGATAAAGATCTGCCATGTTGCGTGCTGTATGGATTCATGGTAGTTTTTGTACTGCCTTCTAGTTCTGTAGGCATAATTTTGCATGAGTACCTACTGTTGAAGTGTACTTAAAAAATGTTTTGCTCTTGATGAACCTGAAACAGCCAGTTAGGCTACAGGTGAAGTCTCCCTAAATGACTTCATTGTCATGTTGCTCATCCTGCCTCGATCATGCAAGGTGGCGTTTTAACTAAGCAAGTCCATGTAGGAGCTACGGCGTTGCGCTTGTCCATTCAGTTATGTTGTACTAGTGTTTAACATTTGACCTCCATAAATACTTGATCTTCTCGTGTGACAATTTGCTTCGTTCATGGTTAAACCCCATTGCAGAAGCTTGTCAAGGAAGTCGTTGAAGAGGCAACATGTGGATGAACTTTGACTGAAAAGGCAGCCTGGCCTGCTTTTCATTTATAAAAGTAGGGGGTACAAGGTGTACAAGAGCGAACAAGAGAAGCCAAAGCTTCAAGAAACAAGAGCCGAAGTGGCTAAAACAAGAAAGAAAGAAAGAAAAAACTTGGTAAAAGTAACAGCTCAGTCTGGTTCGCGTGGTCTGCAAATAAGATCAGCAGCCTTTGTTTTGCCCGCTTCCTTCCAGATTTTCGCCTCTTCGACAATCTTGTCATGGATTGCGGCTAGTGACATTGCAGTGTTTTGGAAAATTCTGGCATTCCTCTCTTTCCAGATAGTCCACCAAGTTAAGTGCACCAGCGATGTCCAAGCCTTCCGCAGACCCGAGGGCTGCGTGCAGTATGTTGATGTTAGCCAGTCCGTCAGACTAGGGGAGCTGGGCGAGGGAGCCAGTGTCCAGGGCAAAAGCGCCGTGGTGAGCACCTTCTTCCATAATTTGATGGTCACCGGACACGTTGCGAGGAGGTGTAGTGGTGTTTCCTGGTCGCAAAGGCAGAGGGTGCATGCCACGTTGTGAGGCCAACCCTTCTTCTGTAGGTTGTCTGCAGTGTTGCATTTACCGATGACCGCAAGCCATGAGAAAATGCGGCACCTCAGCGGGGCATCACTGCTCCAAATGAGCTCGCGGAAATTGCATTTGGTTGAACCTTCGAATTGCAGCACATAAGCTGAGGTAGCCGAATAGACTCCGTTGGACGTCAAACGCCAGGTGATCTTGTCCGGTATGTCGTCGTTAAGTTGTATCGCATCGACCATGGCATGGAGTTGCAGGAATTGATGGAGCGCCACCGTCGTGAGGTCACGCTTGAAATGTCGCATCCACTTCTTGCCGGTGAGGGCCTGCGCAACCGTTGCAGCGCGCAGGGTGCAGAAACTGAAGAGTTCCGGCAGCAGCTTTGCGAGAGCACGACCATCTAGCCACGGGTCGTTCCAGAAGGAGATCTTGCGGCCGTCACCAAGCTGGAAACTGACCGCCGCATTGAAGAGTTCTCGTGCCCGCACGTCGATGTTGAGCGGCAGGTTCGCCCAAGGCTTGAGGGGCTCCGTCCACGACTGCCATAGCCATCGGACGCGCAGCGCAGTGGCCGTGCGGTCGAGGTCCGTGATGCCAAGCCCGCCAAACTCTAGTGGCCTGCAGATAACATCCCAGCGCACGAGACAGCGCCCACCTGTGGCGAGTTCATCGTTGCACCAAAGGAAACCGCGGCGGAGCTTGTTTACTGCCTTGATTAACCACTTGGGGGGGTCAATCACCAGTAGCTGATAGATATTCATGGCGGAGAGTACGTGCTTGACCAGGAGGAGGCGGGCGTCGATGGAGAAATTCCCTTTGTTCCATCCCTTAACTTTGCCTGCCAGCTTGTCAATTGCTGGCTGAAGATCTCCTTTACGCAGCCTCTGATCGGAAAGAGGTAGACCAAGGTACTGGCAGGGGAATTGCTGCAGCGGGCACTGGAGGCATGCCGCGAGCGCTGCAACATCCAGTTGCGTGCACTGGATCGCGAATAGGGCGCTTTTGGAGTAATTAGTGAGAAGGCCAGATGCCTCCCCGAAGAGCTGTAGAATAAGTTTGATGGTGCGCATCTCCTCCTCTTTCGGCTCTGCAAAGATGACAATGTCGTCGGCGTACATGGCAATTCTGTTCTTTGGGCTTAGCAGTCTGTTGGTATGGAGCGCACCTCGTCTGTCAGCAAACGCAAACACCTCTGCGAGCACATCTGTTGCAAGATCAAATAAGAGGGGCGACAGAGGGTCCCCTTGGCGTAGGCCTCGGCGATGGATCAGGCGGGTGGTTAGTTCACCATTGACTAGGATTTGAGTTGACGTTGATCGGAGCATACAAGCGATCCAATCGCGCCACAGCCTACCAAACCCCTTTGCCTGTAGCACCTCAAGAAGAAATTCCCAAGAAAGAGAGTCAAAGGCTTTCTGCAAGTCCAGTTTAAGCAGCACCGCGGGTATCTTTCGCTGACGAAACAGTTTTGCTTGTGCACGCACGAACACGAAGTTATCATGGATGGCTCGGCCCTTAATGAAAGCGCTCTGGCTGGGATTTACTAGTTCGTGCATCCTTGGACGCAATCTCAGTGCTAGGATCTTCGTGAAGAGCTTCCCAAAGAAGTGAACAAGGCTAATTGGCCGGTAGTCCTTGGGGTGTGCTGCATCCGGTGATTTGGGCAGCAAGACCATGGTAGCAGAATTGACAACATGGAGATGTCTCGAATTGCAAGCTTGGAGTGCATTGATCGCCCGCATGACATCGTCAGAGATGATCTGCCAGCACTTCTTGAAGAACAGCGTCGTGAACCCGTCCGTCCCTGGGGCTTTGTCGCTCGGCATGTCCATGATCGCGGCCTTGACCTCCGCCGCCGAGATAGGAGCGTGTTGTTCCTCAAGGGGCTGGGGTGTAATGCCCAACTCAGCAAGGTTCAGCGTGTGCATGCGTTCCTTTGTTTCTCCGAGCAGATGCTGAAAATAATCAGAGAATGCCTCCTCCTTTTCCTCTTGCGTGGTGTGCACTGCTCCATTGTACTCCACGCGGTGGATGAAGCTCTTGCGGCGCCTCGCAGATGCCTTTGCATGGAAGAAACGGGTATTTGCATCGCCCTCGCGCAGCCACTGAATTCGCGATCTTTGCCTCCACTTTGATCTCTGAATCGCCTCTATACCAAGCCTGTTCATCTTCAGCATCGAGCGAAATTGTCTCTCCGCGGCAGTCAGCTGGCGCGTGTCCATGGCTTGGTCAAGGCGCAGAATCAGCTCGCTTGTTATCGCCGCACGCAACTCCATGTCAGAGCAAAGTTTGGCGTTCCAGCTCGCAAGGGCACGCGCCGTTGCCGTAAGCTTTCCCTGTAGGCTCAGAAACGGGTCGAACTGCGTGGGCGCCGCGTTCCAGGTGCTCTGCACGACATCGATGAAGTCGTCTCTGGATGCCCAAGAGTTCTCGAAACGGAACCGCCTGTTTGGCTTGAATCCGGCGTCAGTGCTCAACAGGATTGGGCAGTGGTCAGAAATTTCAGAGGACAGTGCTTGGAGGATGCAGTCTGGGAACGCCGTGTCCCACTCTTGATTGAATAGCACACGATCAAGTCTTACCATTGTTGCGGCTTGTTGTTCGTTGCTCCAGGTGTATCTCCTACCGTGTAGGTAGAGGTCTTTGAGCTGGACATCGTTGATGAAACCACGGAAGATTGCCATATTTCTTCTGTTAATGTTTTGGTTGCTTTTGTCGCTTGCTTTGATTATCATGTTGAAATCTCCAGCGATTATTGTTGGGGTGGCACCAGGCAGGTCAGCAGCAATCCTATCCTTGATGGATTGCAGGAACACCACTTTGTCACTGTCGCTTTGGGGGCCATAGACAGCAATCAGGTTGAGCGGTGTGGCCGTGCTCGACATGATTCCATGGATGGCAACTGACCAGGGCGAGACGTGGGTGGCGGAAACTGCAAGGACCTCAGGTTTCCACGCCACGAGAATACCTCCCCTGGTACCATCAGCCGGCGCAAAACAGAATTCAGAGAAGGAGGAGCCGCAACACTGATGCACAACTGAAAGATCAACCGATTGCAATTTGGTTTCTTGGAGGCACACAACTGATACATTCTGCTTTCTAACAACAGCAAAGACAACTGCTCTACGGGCCAGATCATTCAGACCCCTTACATTCCAAACAAGGAAGTTGTGATTCATAGGTAACCTGAATCGACAGAGTGCAGGCGAGCAGTATCACTGCACGGGCCGCACCATTGGCCGCGGTGTGTACGCGCCCCGCCGCTTCCGGCGTGCCTCCTTCGCCAGGATGCCGAGGGCATTCAATTGGCCGCCTGCAAGCGGCGAGTCGAAGGCGCCGTGGTACTTGGCCTCCATGTCGTCGTCGGATTCTTCGCCCTTCTCCGCGATGGCGAGTCCGCGCTTGGAGATGATGAGCTGGCGGGCAAGCTTCATGGTGGCTCCTCCGCTCCCGCTGCCCACGACTGTGGCCTTGCGGTTCTGCATTCGGTGGCTGCGACGGGGGGCAGTCGCGGCGGTGGCGGCTCCCTTTCCGCGGCGGGGAGGACCTGGTGGGGTGCTGGCGTGGTGGGGAATAGCAGCGAGTCCAGGCGTGATGGGCTGCGCAATGGAAGCCAGTAGTTGGGCCGCGTTGACACCTTCCTCCGAGTTGGCCTGGCCCCCTTGATGGGCCAGGTGGGGTGAGGCGGCGCTGCCTGCCGCCGCTGCGGCGGCGAGGGCGGTGTTGGCCAGCTGCCGAGCCCGACGCGGCCGCCTCCAACCGCTGGTGCCAGATGTAGTCAGGAACTCCGTGCGCCCATGGATGGGCCTGCTCGTCGGTGAAAGTTGTGTCGTCGTCCCCGTCGTCGAATTGGTCGTCGTCACGGCTCGCCCAGCGGGAGCGCGACGCCGGCGCCGGCCTGATGTACGTCGAGGAGTCGAGGTGGACCAGCACCGTCGTGCTGCGTGTGGGTGGATCGAGTTTTGACATTTTCCCCCATATTTATACTAAAATCTGCTTGTCTTGGTAATATTCCCATTTAGCGCATATCGTAAGAAATAATAATGGGCACATTCCCTAGCATTTTTATTCTGAACAATTTAGAGTACATTGTGATTGTGTTTAATAATTGTGGCGAATAGATCAAGGGAGCCTAAAGTCAACGTACACTTGGAGGTTATTATACTGACGCCCCTCTCCCCGAAGCTGTGGTATCCGCATTGTGTAGCCAGTTTTGTTTATCACTTAACTTCCTGTGGTTTGGATGTATTAAGACTGGCTTATGAGCTGCTGTTTTCTGGTGTTCCAAATTTATTAAGATAAAAAGTTAAATTCGGACGAGCGAAGCGATTGCCCGCCGCCGAAGGCTTAGGGCCGAGGTTTAAGGCAAGGTTAGTGGTAAAAGGCTTCAGTCAAATTCCAGGTGTTGATTATAATGATGTTTCCTGTCCGGTTGTTAAGCATAGTTCAATTCGTACATTTTTCAGTATTGTTGCCATGCATGATCTTGAGCCATTTAGATGTAAAGACTGTTTTTCTACGTGGAGAGTTGGAGGAGGTGATATATATGGACCAGTCAGAAGGGTTCATAGTACCTGGTAAGGAGGCACTAGTAGGAAAAGGCTTATAGGCGGGATGATATTTTGTGCCGCACCATTAAGCCCATGCGCCACAAAATATATTTAGTGGCGCATCCACTAAGATGCGCCACAAAGTTCCGTGGCGCATAAAAGCTCAATGCGCCACTGAATTTTCCATTTTTGTGGCGCACCCAGGAGCCTGCGCCACAGAAACATCGTGGGCCCCACCAGCTTCGTGTGAATTTCGAAATCCGGGGTATTTTCAGTGGCGCACCAATGCCATGCGTCACAAAACGTGAACATTCTGTGCCGCATCCGAGCAAATGCGCCACAAAAATGGAAAATGTAGTGGCGCATCCGAGCAGATGCGGCACAGAATGTCTATCCGGCGCCTCACTCTCTCTCCCTTATCTCTTCCACGCGCACACGCACCACACCACACACAGCCTCTCTCTCTCTCTCTTATCCGCTCCGGCCCCCCATCCCGTCGCCGCCCTCGAGGCCGCCCCCGAGGTCACCGCCGCCGTGCACGAGACCGCCCCCGAGGTCGCCGCCTCCACCGCAGACCTCGACCCCGACCTCGTGCTCGACCCGCAGGGCCCCGGCGGCGGCGCCGCGGCCGTCGCGGAGGCGTCCTCAAGCGGAGGCGTCGCGGAGGTCCTCCTCTCTCCTCTCTCCTCCGTGCCTGCTGTCACCCGCTCTCGCCGCCGGCCGCCGACGGGCCGGCCTCCACCAAATCAAGCTCGACGCCAAGCCCTCCGCGCCGCCACCACCGTGCCGTCCGAGCTGCCCTCTGCGCCGCCACCGCCGTGCAGGGCCGGCATCCTCGACGTCTTCGACTCCGTCAACATCACGCTCGACGCCGGCCCGCCCGAGCTGCCCGGCACCACCAACGTCGTCATCGAGGTCGTCTACTCCAAGCCCAAGGTGCGCGCTCTCCGCTCGTTATGATTACATAGTATGATTACATAGTGTATCATTACATAGTGTCGATCATGTTACTATGTTATGTTTAAAATGTGTCGGTCAGGTATGATTACATAGTGTCGGACATAGTCTCCGGTCGTCTACTCCAAGCCTGAGGTGCGCGCTCCCCGCGGCCTCGATTTTGTTAAAATGTTTAAAATGTTATGTTACTCAAAATAAATACTTTTTGCAAGTCATTTCATGCCGATGATTCAAATGTTTATAGTTTTGTATTCGATCTCTAGGGATGCCGATGATTAAAATGTTGTGACACCGTGAGATCTAGAGGTGGTGTTAGTGAGGGCCAGTGGAATGCGACCTGATGTGCACGAATACACATTTTCTGCATCCCACTGGCTCTCACTAACACCATCTCGGACCATTTGTGTTTCCAGTCTAAGTATGAGGCAAGATTTTCAGTTGACCCAATTCCATTTCTAAAATTTGTTTATTTATCATCTGTTAGTCTGATTTTGTTGACTTAGTTTAAGATGACTACTTTTGGCCGATGATTAGATGGTTGCACGTTGCATCTTCAGGGAGGTGTGAGTGAACCAGGTTGTCTGAACATATATGCAGTGTTCATTCCACGTTGTTTGCTCACACCGTCCCTGAAGCAATTCCATACGAGGCCTTGCTTGTTTTTATTGAGTGCTTTTTAACTTGCCCTTTATTTTTCTCTCTATACTGTTTACCATATTTTGATATGCCAATGATTAAAATGTTGTGACACCGTGTGATCCAGAGGCGACGTTAGTGAAACTTGTGATGTGCACGAATACACATTTTTCTAAAATGTCGATGATTAAAATAATGTGGCGTCATATCTCAATTGTTCATTATATGTTTTTATACCATGCTATAACTGTATTAAGCGGAAACATTAATACACGTGTGGTAGATAAACAACCAGGTCCCTAGTAGCCTCTATCTAACTAGTTCATTGGGCAATTGATGATCGAGGTTTCCCGATCATGTGACATTTATGTCAGTTGACAATGGAGTCATGTCATTGGGAGAATGACGTGATGGACATACCCAATATTTGTAGGACGTAGTCATTACGCCTTTGACCGTGAGATCTACTCTTATTGCTATTCCTGGAAGACACTTTGATTGCATCAAACGTCATATCTTACATAGTGTGACAATAAAGGTGTCCCTCTCGGGTGTCGGAAAGGAGTATGTTGAGACGGGGGATCAAGAGCGGGATTTGCCAGTCCGCATAGCAGGATAGATACTCTAGGGCCTACTCGGTGAGATTATGTCAAAAGAGCTTGCAAGCGTGTGACTAGGTCACCAGGACATAAGATCATGGATGAGTAGAAGTTAGCAGTGTCGGTAACGAGATCAAGCTAGGTATGGAGATATCTATGAACGAGTCTCGGACACGCTAAGTATCGCATGGCAAAAGGTTTAAGACTCAGACGTCTAGGTTCGAACGGTAAAGTATTCGTTATCTCGCAGGGATTAATTCTGGGTATCCTCGGTCCACGAATTAGTCATTGATCAGAGAGGAGTCTCGATCATGTCTGGTGAGATAATCGAACCGCTAGGGTAACACACTTAAGGGGAGTCGACATTTTACCGGAAGAGAAAAAAAATAGGAAAGGAGAGACCGGGAACGTCCCGGGAAAGTTCCGATGGAGATCGGGCAGCGACGAAATAGTTTTCGGAGCCGGAATAAATTATGTAATATGTATTTAATATTAATTAGTGTAATTAATAGTTAAATATATATTTATTTAATTAATTTTGAATTTTTAAAGGCAAAAATCCCTAAATGGGCCTCTTTGGGCAAAGAGGCCCATGAGGGGGGAAAGTCCCCCCCCCCCCCAAGTGGAGGGGCCTGGTTCGGCCGGCCTAGGTGGGCCACATGGGGCCCACCTAGGGCCGGCGCATCATGCTTGGCCGGCTGGGGTGTGGGATTAGTCCCACACCGCCAGCCTGGCAAGGTGGGCAGCCCCCTGGACCCCTTTATATAGAGGGGTACCCCTGGCCTTTGAAAAACACCAAACCTTTCTCTCTCTCTCTCTCTCCTTGGATCACGTGACTCCCAAGTTTGGAGTTGCGCCAAGGATAAGTTTTCTCCACCATACGCACGTCGCCGTGCTGCTGGTCTTCCGGTCCCAGTCTTCCGCTGCTCGTCCCTGGATCGGGCCCGGAGTTCGTCGGCTTCACCGTATATGTGTAACGCCCTGCGAGGTGCCACGCTAGTGGTGCTGGAGGTCTGCTTCCTCCACACGGCCTCGAGGTCGTCGTCGGTTTCACCGACATCGCCGCGTCATCGTCTTCTTCGTCGCGCCAAGTTCTCCGCGACCTTGAGGTCGGCTACGGCGTCTTCGTCAGCAACGCTTGTGCGGGAGCGTAATCCCCGCTTTTCGGTCTACAAGAGGTGTGTATACCGAACCCCCTTTGTACTACTATATCTGCATAGTATAGATTCTGGCTAGTTTAAGGTTATCGATGTTAGGAAATTTTTTGTTTTCTGCATGCGATCCCCTTCAGTGGTATCAGAGCAGATCTATGCGTAGATATAGCTGTGCGCTAGCTGCACCCGTGTTTATCATGGGGACATCGTTCTTATTATTTGCTACCCTCTCGCGTGCACTTGCACTGTCGGCAGTATTGAGTTGATGAAGCGGCCCGGACCGACCTTACGCGTACGCTTACGCGAGACTGGTTCCACAACTGACATACGGCTGGTTCCGTATATGTGGCTGGCGGGTGTCTGTCTCTCTCTCTTTAGTTGGCTTTGCATTTTCAATGGAGGGCCCGAAAGGGATGAATAAATATGCAATTATTTGATCGGTGTTGTGGTCATAGGTTCGTAGGTATGAAGCGGTTGTATTTACGACAGCCCCAAGCCACGTAAAATATGCAAAAGATAAAGTAGAGGCGTCTAACTTTATTTTGCAGGGGCTATGTGATATGGTCAAGGTAGGTTTATTAAATTGTTTATGAACTGTTGGCGCGAAGGAGACCACCGGCGCAAGGACCATATCACGTCGCATTACATATTGATGTTTTGTGTGCATTTTATATTGTGTGTATATATATATATTATATATTAGTTACACGGCGGTAATAATATAAGATGATCCCTCCAAACATACCATTTGTGTTCTCCCTTCAACGTGCACCACCAAGAAAGTTCTACGTTATGAGCCAGGCCGTGATGATCGGGTGTCAGACATATCGTCGTTCGCATACAGTGGGTGTAAGCCATGTTGCACGCGCATTTACGTTGAAGGTTATTATGGCGAGCCTAGCATGTACAGACATGGCCTCGGAACAAGGTGACCGAAAGGTTAAGCATGAGTCACAAAGTTGTTGTGATTGACATGTCGATGTCTACCTTTGAAGTTATGTTGCCGGCTCTGACGATGAGGGGTTGCATAATGGATGAGGGTCGTGTAATCACTAAAACGATGAGAGGGATACTCGTTTTGAGTGGGAGTTCTGGTAGCTTTATTTTATTAAAACTTGAACCCTATTTTATAATGAACAAAGTCTTTATGTTTTGCAAAACCTTTGTAGATATTAACCAATGTGATAGGCTTCTTTAAAAATTAGGCGCAATCCTGCGATTGAGAAACTTAAAAGGTTGGGTCCAAACTTCATAGTTTTATACTTTAGCTTGAGGATACTCCTTGTTTAAACCATTAGCTCTTTGTGATACAATACCCGCTAGGAGATAAACCCGGAGATTCCGCTAACAAAAGGATAATTTGGATTATCAAGTTTTTGTGCGGATAATATCATCATAGTCCAGTATATGTTGTGATCTCTACCATAGAGTATTGACGGTGGGTACGAGTTGTTAGATCGCGAACATATGAGATGATCGCTGAACTCGGGATACACCTGAAGTTGGGTTGATGAAGTTTAACAGTATGTTGACTGTTTTTCTTCTCAACCAAGATGGAAGAGAATACATGCGTTGAAGGAGCACGTGGCAGTCATACTTGATGACATTGGTCATACTTGATGACATTGGTCATACTTGATGACATTGAGACGCCTCGCTCAGCTCGATCACTGGATGACAGACAACGTTGCCAGGTGCAAATGCTTTGTTATAGACTATGTCATGCAAGGGGAATCGTTCACCTTCATGATTCTTGATTGCGTTGGAAGAATCAAGAAGATGAAACAGATCGCCGGGAAGTCATCAATGATGATGGTGTATATATGTGATATACACGTTATGAATGTTTTACCTCAGCAAGTACTCGCAGTAGTGACTAAGTTTTTGATACTAGTCATGTTTTATGAAAACCAGATTTACTGCTTGAGTAGTTTGGAAGGATGAGGCGACAATGTGTGTTGATGATGGCAGACAAAATGTTGTGATGGCCATGGACACTCTCCCTCTAGATCTACCATTTGAATAAATTCTTTTATGATCGCCTGTTAGTATGATCGTTATAAGTGTGTCTTCTCTAGCAAGACAATTGTTCATATATGTTAGTGACAAAATCGTTGTCCTATATTTATGAAGTAATGATCATCAGCCGATTTGAATTTAGATGGTAGAAGCTCCCACATTCATAATGTTAATGCCAAAGGATACAAACTTAATAAAGACACCACATTCGTGTGGCACTACCGTTTAAGTCATGTCAATGTTATAGTCAATGAACAAGCTCCATACGGATGGATCTACAAGTCATTAGATTTGATCTTTTGACACTTGCAAGATAACTAAGACACCGTTTTCGGAAAGCGGGCATATAACTTATTGATAATCATGCATATAGATGTATGTGGATCAATTAACGTGTAGTGGAGACCTTTATTTCGTAAACTTCAATGAACGTTTGAGTATAACATGTTGAGAATCATGCATATGGGTGTATGTGAATCAATAAAGTACTTTAACGTATAGTGGAAATCTTTGTTTCCTAGACTTCATGAATATTCCGAGTAGATATACGGATATCCACTTAGGAAATGTTAGTCTGGAAATTTTGATTCGATCAAACAAGTTCAGAATGAAGTAGGAAAATAAATTTAACAAGAAAATCAAATTCCAGCGATACAGATCGAGGAAATAAAGATTTGAGTTATAATGTTGGCACATCATTGGAAGACTTGTGAGAAGAGTTCCACAAATTACGTCGCATGGAATACCATAGTGTTATGGTATGTTAGGACGCCGTAATCGCACCCTATCGGATAGTGTGTGGTAAATAAATCTATTACCGAATTATTGTGATCATTGGAGTAGTATGGTAGAAACATAACATTCACGTTAGATAATAGGGAAACCATTTAAATCCATGGAGACAATACCATATGAGTGATGGCATGGCTTTTAGCCTAGATTGTCGTTTCAGCAATTTAGTGTTTCGATGTGATCAAACCTAAAATGGATAAATCTTTGTAGTGTACCGTGCCTAAAGAGTTAGTTGGGTACATGTCTCACGACATAGGCAAAAACGTTGCCGGAATATGCCTTGCAAAAGAAATAGTTTCTTGTCCAAGGGTATTAGTGGGAAAGGAAGTAGAGCAAGACGAAGTTAATGAACTTCCTCTCCAGACATCAGAGTGGCGCAACGGAAAGTGTTTCCGGTGTCATGCTCCTCAACTTGAAAGAAGCTGATGATAAAGATCATGATGCTCTGAGCTCATACTAAGAACGTAGGCGTACGAGGTTGTGTTCCACACTGTGTGGTACGACAATCTTGTTATGAAGGTCATGTTAATGGAATATGACAGACCTACGAACTACGAAGAAGAGATGGTAGACCTAAGTCCGAGAAATGGCTATGAGTCATATATGATCCGAGATAAAATCCATGTACGATTACCATGTAATGACTTGGGAGATCTTCTTGATGGCATCTAGGCTGTTAATAGAATATGGAATTTTATGAGAGAATAGACGCTGATAAGGATCGATTTGTCGTGAAACAGTTCCGACAGATTCAAAAGTTGACCACAACGAGATTTTGTCTCAAGTGGCGAAGCCTAAATCTATTCGGGATCGTTTAGCAATTACTATAATTTCAAATTGAGAAATTGATAGAAGGATAAGGAAACCATGTTTCTTAATGGTATCATTAAGAAAGAGTTGTAATTGGTACAATGAAATGGTTTGGTGATCCTGAGGATGCTAAACATGTATGCAAACTTCAGCTGTCCATTCATGGGCTGAAGCAAGCATATCGGAGCTGGAATCTTCACTTTGATGGTGTGATCAAAGGATTTTGGAGTTGTCCAAAATAATTGAAGAAACTTGCATTTGCAAAGAAGTGAGTGGGAGCTAAGTAGCTTTTCTTGATCTTATATGTGAATGGCATATTTGAGTGGGAGCTAAAAGAAATTCCTTGGTCTTATATACGGATGGCGTATTTAAGCGGGAGCTAAGTGTCATTCATGATTTATGTAACGACATATTGAGAATGATACAGATCCTCTAGCAAAGTATAAAGGATTATTTAAGTGATTAAATTTTCTATGAATGAAGTTAGGAGTATTAAGCATTCGTTCTATAATTGTATAGGTCAAAAGGGGCTTAATAACATTAGGTCGGAATATTTTCCTAAGTTAAGATTCTGAAGTGTTTCAGAATAGAACAAGCGAAGAAAAAGGTTCTTGCTTGTATGACTAGGTAAAATATTAAGTTTATCTTGGCATTTTCAGTAATATCTGATGAAAGAAAATGATTTTTGACATCCTCTATGCCTCAGACATAGATTCTATCAGACTGAAAGCTCGACTTGGTGTGACCCAAGTTCTTGGTTGAAGAACGGGATCTAGAGTGATCCTTGTGTGGATCAATGAACAAATGTTAAGTATATTCTTTAGTGTCTGTGAGAACTAAAGATATGTTTTCTGGTAAAGGGTAAGAGTGGAAAGACAACTTGCCGTAAAACGGTTACGATGATGCAAGTTATGACACTGACCCATACGACTAGAAATCTCATATAGGAGATGGCCTTTGTTTTGAAGAAAGACATGGTTAGCTTGCGAAGTCACATATGAATGCACTGTCGCATAATCTACATAATAGGTATAGAAATATATGGCAACTTCAGAAGTAGCAAGTGTGATTGGACTGAGTCTCACTCCATCGACTAAGATATATTTCGCCGTCATCGTAAGATGCGGGATGATGTCAAACTGGTTGGCATAGAAGTGTTGCAAAGCACATACAGATCTCAATGTGTGAGATATGTTGACTGTATTCCTCTTCCACGAAGCAAGCATGCACCAAGTTGCTATGGGTGTTGAGCTTTTACCAAGTTGTAAACTAGATTAAGTGTTACTCTAGTGCAAGTGGGAGACTGAAGGAGATATGCCCTAGAGGCACTTAATAAATATAGTTTATTCGTCATATCTCAATTGTTCATTATATGTTTTTATACCATGCTATAACTGTATTAAGCAGAAACATTAATACACGTGTGGTAGATAAACAACCAGGTCCCTAGTAGCATCTATCTAACTAGTTCATTGGGCAATTGATGATCGAGGTTTCCCGATCATGTGACATTTATGTCAGTTGACAATGGAGTCATGTCATTGGGAGAATGACGTGATGGACATACCCAATATTTGTAGGACGTAGTCATTACGCCTTTGACCGTGAGATCTACTCTTATTGCTATTCCTGGAAGACACTTTGATTGCATCAAACGTCATATCTTACATAGTGTGACAATAAAGGTGTCCCTCTCGGGTGTCGGAAAGGAGTATGTTGAGACGGGGGATCAAGAGCGGGATTTGCCAGTCCGCATAGCAGGATAGATACTCTAGGGCCCACTCGGTGAGATTATGTCAAAAGAGCTTGCAAGCGTGTGACTAGGTCACCAGGACATAAGATCATGGATGAGTAGAAATTAGCAGTGTCGGTAACGAGATCAAGCTAGGTATGGAGATATCTATGAACGAGTCTCGGACACGCTAAGTATCGCATGGCAAAAGGTTTAAGACTCAGACGTCTAGGTTCGAACGGTAAAGTATTCGTTATCTCGCAGGGATTAATTCTGGGTATCCTCGGTCCACGAATTAGTCATTGATCGGAGAGGAGTCTCGATCATGTCTGGTGAGATAATCGAACCGCTAGGGTAACACACTTAAGGGGAGTCGACATTTTACCGGAAGAGAAAAAAAATAGGAAAGGAGAGACCGGGAACGTCCCGGGAAAGTTCCGATGGAGATCGGGCAGCGACGAAATAGTTTTCGGAGCCGGAATAAATTATGTAATATGTATTTAATATTAATTAGTGTAATTAATAGTTAAATATATATTTATTTAATTAATTTTGAATTTTTAGAGGCAAAAATCCCTAAATGGGCCTCTTTGGGCAAAGAGGCCCATGAGGGGGGAAAGTCCCCCCCCCAAGTGGAGGGGCCTGGTTCGGCCGGCCTAGGTGGGCCACATGGGGCCCACCTAGGGCCGGCGCATCATGCTTGGCCGGCTGGGGTGTGGGATTAGTCCCACACCGCCAGCCTGGCAAGGTGGGCAGCCCCCTGGACCCCTTTATATAGAGGGGTACCCCTGGCCTTTGAAAAACACCAAACCTTTCTCTCTCTCTCTCCTTGGATCACGTGACTCCCAAGTTTGGAGTTGCGCCAAGGATAAGTTTTCTCCACCATACGCACGCCGCCGTGCTGCTGGTCTTCCGGTCCCAGTCTTCCGCTGCTCGTCCCTGGATCGGGCCCGGAGTTCGTCGGCTTCACCGTATGTGTGTAACGCCCTGCGAGGTGCCACGCTAGTGGTGCTGGAGGTCTGCTTCCTCCACACGGCCTCGAGGTCGTCGTCGGTTTCACCGACATCGCCGCGTCATCGTCTTCTTCGTCGCACCAAGTTCTCCGCGACCTTGAGGTCGGCTACGGCGTCTTCGTCAGCAACGCTTGTGCGGGAGCGTAATCCCCGCTTTTCGGTCTACAAGAGGTGTGTATACCGAACCCCCTGCGTACTACTATATCTGCATAGTATAGATTCTGGCTAGTTTAAGGTTATCGATGTTAGGAAAATTTTTGTTTTCTGCATGCGATCCCCTTCAGTATCATGCACACGTATAAGTTGTGTGCTTCCTACTTGGTTCATCAAAGTTATCAGCATTCCTTGTGTGTTTCCAAGTATGAGGCATAAATTTTTTGAATCTTGTTTTGTCTAAGTCTTACAATGTCGATGATTTGTGTATATATGAGGCATGCTTTGAGTTGACCTACTTTATTTAGAATTTTTATTTACATGTCTCCATTACAGTTTAATGTGCTTTACTCACCGCTAACCCTCTCCTCTTGTGTAGACGATGCCGCCGCGCCGCCGCGGGTCGTCCGGCTTCCGCGGTGTTCGGGAGCGGCCCAACAGCACCTACTACACCGAAATCCGCGTCGGCGGATTTTGACAGACGCTCGGGACGTATGCCACCCGGAGCAGACAGCGCGCGCGTCCGACGCGATCGCGTGGCGTTTCCGGCGCCCGCGGAGCGAGCTAAACTTCCCGGACTGCCCGGACATCGTGGAGGCGGAGTTCCTCGCGCCACGACCAGCCCTCCTCACCGACGAAGATCGCCACCGCCACCGCCAGGTGCAGCGCCGGATTGCCACCGCCGAGCACGACGAGGAGCTGATGCGCCGGTGGAGTGAGGAGTTCCCGGGCAACGTCGCCGACGAGGTGGCATTCTTCAGGAACCGAAGGGAGTAAAGGAGGGCAGACCGGCGCCGCCGTCGGGAGGCCGCCCAGAGGGAGAGCGAGGAACACTGGGACACCGATGATGACAGGTGGTCCGACTTCTTCTATAACACCAGCTCCGACGACGAGTAGTTTACTCGTGCGACTTGTTCTAACTTAGCTTCTAGTTTCTAATAATAAGACTTATCTACTAATTGTAACACCGACTTCTCTACTCGTGCGACTTCTGTGTATTTGTTCTGTTTTAATCTACTATGTCAAATATATCAATGTTTATAATATATATTTGTATAAATCTTGTATATATATCTATATTTGTACAGTGGCAGGAATTTTCGAAATGCGCATGGCACATGTTTTCTGTGGCGCATGCAATTCTGTGGCGCACGGACAGGGATGCGCCACTGGTAAGTTTCTGTGGCGCACCGCCACAGAATTAAAATTTAGTGGCGAGAATTCTGTGGCGCACCCACCAATTCGCGGGGTGCGCAACAAAAATGGCTTCTTGGTGCGTCGCTGATAAGCATTTCTGTACTAGTGAGGATCTTATTTGTAAGTTGAAAAGGTCCTTATATGATTTGAAACAGTCTCCTCTTCAATGGTATAAAAAGTTTGATTCATTTATGTTATCACATAGCTTTAAGAGGTCTCAATATGATAGTTGTGTGTACATTAAGTTTGTTGATTGATCACATATGTACTTGTTGCCATATGTTGATGATATGTTAATTGCTGCCAAGAGCAAGAAAGAAATCACTACATTGAAGAAATTGTTGATTAGTTAGTTTGAGATTAAGGATCTTGGTGCTGTAGAAGATCTTTAGGTATGGATATTGCCCGAGAAATAAATTCTGGTTTGTTGTTTCTTAGTCAGCAAAGTTACATTAAGAAAGTTCTTCATCATTTCAACATGCATGATGCAAAGTTTGTTAGTACTCCTATTGACTCTCATTTTAAATTGTCAGCTTTACAATGTCCTAGTACGGATGAGAATTTTGAGTACATGTCAAGAGTTCCATATTCTAGTGCAGTTGGTTCTTTAATGTATGCCATTGTTTGCTCTCATCCCGATTTATCTTATGTTATGAGTTTGGTTAGTAGATACATGGCTAATCCCGTTGAACATTGGAAGGTTGTTCAGCGGATTTTCAATTACCTTCATGGCACATCCAATGCTTGCCTGAAGTTCGGCAAGGCTGATGAGGGACTCGTTGGCTATGTGGATTCAGATTTTACCGGCGATTTGGATAAGAGGAGATTTCTCACAGGTTATGTGTTTACGATTGGTGGTTGTGCCTTGAGTTGAAGGGCAACGTTATAGTCTCTTGTTGTCCAATCTACCACTAAAATAGAATACATGGCTATTGCTGAAGCATGTAAAGAATCGGTTTGATTGAAGGGTTTGTTTGCTGAGCTTTGTGGAGATGATACTTGCATTAACCTATTTTGTGACAGTCAGAGTGCTATTTACCTTACTAAGAATCATACGTTCCATGAGAGAACAAAGCACATTGATGTCAAATACCATTATGTGCGCGATGTTGTTCTGCAAGGTAAGCTGAAGTTATGCAAAAAAAGTACTCACGATAATCCTACTGATATGATGACAAAGTCAGTTCTTGTTGCTAAGTTTGAGCTTTGCTCAGGCTTAGTTGGTATCACTGTTTAGCCCCAGAGGCTATTTGGCGCCTGATGTCTACGCACGCTTCTATTCTCGTAGACAGTGTTGGGCCTCCAATAGCAGATGTTTGTAGAACAGCAGCAAGTTTCCCTTAAGTGAATCACCCAAGGTTCATCGAACTCAGGGAGGTAGAGGTCAAAGATATCCCTCTCAAGCAACCCTGCAATTAAGATACAAGAAGTCTCTTGTGTCCCCAACACACCCAATACACTTGTCAGATGTATAGGTGCACTAGTTCGGCGAATAGACAGTGAAATACAAGTAATATGGATGATTATAAGTAGTAATTGCAATCTGAAATAAAAATGGCAGCAAGCAAACATGCAACAAAACTTGTTGTAAACGGTGTTTTAATGCTTGGAAACAAGGCCTAGGGATCGTACTTTCACTAGTGGACATTCTCAACAATGACATCAAAGCTGAATAATAAATACTACTCTCAAACACTCTCTTGTTGGATAACAAACACCATTCATTGCGTAGGGCTATAAAAGCACACCCCAAAGTCTGAGTAAACAAACACCACAACGTCATAAAGGAATCACACACGGTGCACATACTGTCACCTTTACAACCATGAATAATCCCGGAGTTCATATTAAAGTAACCTCTAGAGTGCATAATAGATAAAGAGTAGCCTCACATATTCAACTAGATTACAAAGCTCATGATCATATAAAGATCACACCATGGGAGAGAGAGATAAACCACATAGCTACCGGTAGAGCCCGCAGCCCCGGGGGAGAACTACTCACTCCTCATCGTTGGAGTCAGCAACGGCGATGGAGATGGCGGTGGAGTCGATGGAGATGGCTCCGGGGGCAATTCCCCGTCCCGGCAGGGTGCCGAAACAGAGACTTCTGTCCCCCGAATTGGTGTTTTTGGTGGCGGCGGAGCTTCGAGACTCTTTTCTAGAAAACGACTATTGATCTAGGGTTTTTAGGGCAGAGGAAATATATAGGCGGAAGGGCGGCGCATGGGGGTGGCTGAGTCGGCCTCCTCATGTGCCCCCCCCCCCCCCCCCCCGCCGCGCGAGCACGTCATGAGGAGGCTGTGGGCCTCCGCTGAACTTGCCCTTCTGGCTCCGTGAGTCTTCTGGCAAAATAGAATTTCTGTGATTTTTCTGGATTTTTCCGAGCACTTTGGTTTTCGGGCCTTTTCTGCAATAAACAGACATAATAAACAGAAACTGGCACCGTGACATCTTGTTAATATGTTAGTCCAATAAGTGTCATAATATGATATAAAGTGTGTATAAAACATGTGATAACTAGTATAATATAAGCATGAAACGTAAGAAATTATAGATACGTTGGAGACGTATCAGCGCCGAAAATGTTTTCTTTGTTGTTTCAGGGTGAAGATTCTTGTTCATGCTACAAGATGAAATTTGTCTCAAAGTGGAGTGGTGTTTCTAGTGATCCAAATTCATTAAGATAAAAGCTAACTTTGGACGAGCGAAGTGAGTGAGTCGTTTCCGGGTCAGACTGCAGTCGATATAGGGTTATGCCACTATATCAGCAGGATGAACAACATAAATGAAGCAGGGTTATGCCACTATATCACCTTCTCTTCAACATGCTTGTCTTTTTCTTTATAGATAGAGATAGAATGAGCAACATCTTTCTAATGCCACTCCACATGAATTGGGCTAAAGCACAACTGAAAAAATGTGGTCAACCATTTCTTGTTGGAACAAAATACACATTTCTCATCCGCAAGGGCCATGTCGATCACTGGATGGGAGACAAGCACATGACATTTGCCCAGTCAAGATCTTAATTTTGAGCACCTTCGATATGTTTCAGACAAAGGGGCTTGCCCTTAGCATTTCTTTTATACAAGAAACCAGAAGAGAACCTCCCGGAGGGGTCGAGCAACCAAGATAGACTATCTTGATCCTCAAAGTGGGCCACTTCCTTAATCATAGACCGCCACCGGCTAATTTCCTGAGGACCAAACACTCTACTGAAAGAGAGGTACTATGCCAGTACTGACATGATCTCACGACACCAAAATGTCAGGCCGAGCACATTTCAGAAAGGCCGCGAGTAATGGTCATGAATCTCCCTAAACCACCAATCAGAATAGAAACAGAGAGCCGACCCCGAGCCGAGAGATAGTGCATATCCATGATTTTGGTGGCCAAGACATGTCGCCCACCCTAGTATTAGGCTTGCAGAGATCCTCCCATTCGACCATATGTTTATGTGATACTTTCTCTTATTGCCATCCATTCATAGAAGAACCTACTTTTGTGTTTGTCAAAACCAGGATGGGTTCCATAAATAAAAATAAACAAGAGCAGAACGATTGTACAGATGAGGAACCTTAAGAAGGGTTAATCGGTAAGGGCTAGGTCATCAGGCAACCTTGTTGGAAGGGGGTGTCCATTTTGTGTCACATCTTGCAATCAATGTTTACCCAGTCAACCAGGAAGGTATAAAAAGGAAAATTTATTTTTCTGAGAAAAGGTGAAGCGAAATTTATCAACGCCGTAGCGAGGAGGAGCTTCGAGAGGAGGAAGAGGATGAATTTGAAATGTGTAAACATAAACAAATACGTATCTGAAATCAAACTCTACCACACGGATTGTGTTCTGTTTGGACTTGATTTGTATTCGAGTACAACTAAAGGCCGCCCTCTTTAAACCCTAACCCTTTTTTTTTCGTTTCTTTTTTCCGGAAGTGAGGCCGCCTTTTTGTATCTGTGTCGGCCTCCTCCTCGCTCCTCGCTCTCTTCCCTTCTACCGGAAGCCAAGCCAAGGCAAACCGAGGCGAGGCGAAACCCCACTTCCCCCATCCGCCCCAATCGCCATGGCGCAAGACGAGGCCTCGGAGTCCTCCTCCCCCTCCTCCTCCTCGTCGGCGGCGGCTGGCCGCCTCAACGCCGCCGCCCCGGAGTTCACCCCCCGATCCGCCGCCCACCATCAAGCCCATCCCCATCGGCGGGGGGCCCACCATCAGCAACAACACCACCACCACCACCAGCCGCATCACCAGCACCAACACCGCCATCAGAATCACCACGGCGAGGATGAGGGGGATGCCGCGGGGGTGGTGGAGAGGGACGCTCAGTTCGTCCTGCCCGAGGACCTCGCTCGTCGGGTCGTCAAGCAGGTAACTTTATTTTTCAGTCGATATCCACTGCGTTGTACTATCTCATCTCCGTGGTATTGCTGCGAAATCAGAGGCGCATCGAAATAAATTTTCACTATTTAGCCAAAAAAAGTGAGGTTTAGATGGGTTTTTGTTGAGACGATCTGTGATTTAATTGTTTGCTCGCTGCTCCATAAATTCATTACAAGTGTATCAAGTATATCATGCGTTGGCCAATGTATTTTTGAGCTTCAAATATGTTGACAACATGGATGACTGTTGGATATCCGGACATAGCATTACTGAATATCATCATGTCTAGCTTAGCGGTTTCTCTCATTATTTAGCTGCTGATGATGGGTTGTTTTCCGTGCGTTATGTTTCTAAGCTGTTATATGGACAACCAATCTAGTTTTACAGATCTATGGTTGTGAGATTGTACTCTGGTATAGTATGCACTGAAAAATAAGGCTGGACCTGAGAGTGGTATGGGTGTAGCTATAAGCCTTCATTTGTTGATGTTAGTTGAACAATTTTTGTTTTTTGAATGGTAAATCTAAACAATTATTTCCTCGGAGGGTACTGTATATTCCCCATAAACATGGGTAATGGAAAGAACTGGTACAGGCTGACTTGTTATATGGTTTTCTAGAATTAAGGTTAATATAATTGAGAGGAGTGCAGCGCCAAGTTTGTGTGCATATCAAGTCATCTACATCTGGCAGATATGCGATTCTCTGTTTTATTTATCAGTCGCCGCTACTTTGCTAGGGTATAGAAAATACAGAAGATTTACCCAATGTTGTCTTCTTGTACCCATTGCATTGCATGCATTATAGTAAAAATTGTGTCTTCTTGCTCGCTCTTCACCCTTTTAGGATTAATAGGCTTGAATGTGGAAAGAATATAACGCATCCTCTTGTTTTGTTTTATTATCACTACACCCTTTCCGTTTTATTTTATCAACTCCCAGATAGATTGTGTTACTGTGTTTTACTAGCTTCACCTTTTACTATTTCCTATAATTCCTATTTAGCCGACCGTAATCGGTTGCTTGATATGCTTCTTCTTAACTGTGCATCCATTGGATACTGTAATGTATTTGGAAACATGACAGGTGGAATTTGTTTTATTATCATCTACACCCTTTCCGTTTTATTTTATCAACTCCCAGATAGATTGTGTTACTCTCTTGTACTAGCTTCACCCTTTACTACTTCCTATAATTCCTATTTAGCCGACCGTAATCGGTTGCTTGATATGCTCCTTCTTAACTGTGCATCCATTGGATACTGTAATGTATTTGGAAACATGACAGGTGGAATTTTACTTCAGTGATGTCAATTTGGCTACAACTGACCACCTGATGAAGTATATTACCAAAGGTCCAGATGGATTTGGTAAGTTATCCTGTTAAATTTGAACAAAGCGTCTGACCATGCTGTTTACTTTTATGCATGTTTCTTTCATAAAATATTTGATAGCTGAAATCAATCAATTTTATTATTTATGCAATATGCAGTGTGATGATAATTTTTTTTGCAAGACTGATGTTGATATCCTTCATCCAGCCATTATTTATTCGTGCATACCAATAAGTAATAAGTAATACACGCGTTTACAGTACTAGCATTTGGAGGTAACCTTGTTGTGCTGTAGGTAGGGATTATAGCCTATAGGGACTATAGAGTGCTGACATGTTTGTAAACGGGAAAAAGGTTGCTTTAAAGTATATATAATATGCTTGCGCTGTTTTTGCATTACTAATTTATTACTGGGAGCTGCATGCCATTCTCCATGTGCTCTACTTCTGCATTAAGTTTTTTCCCATAGTAGTTGATCTTCTCCATTATGATAGCATGCTTGCTCTTACATGATGTTGTTGACTCATGGTGATAGTTGACATTTATTTTGTAAACAAAATATTCATTATATTTTTATTCTGTTCTACAGTGCCAATGTCCGTAGTTGCATCATTTAGGAAGATTCGGGAATTGATTGATCGATCCTTGTTGCCTGCTGCATTAAGTACATCAACGGAGCTGGTATGCATCTCAACTTTATATCATATTTATCTTTTTTCTCTTTCTTTTGGGTATGAATATTTTTTCCGGGCCATTGATGCTTATAATCAATAAATGTGTGGTTCTATTGGTTAAATGGGAGATGTCTGCCCTAGAGCAGCCATGTAGAGATAAAGCCAAAAAATGATTGTCTTAAACCTGTAACATGCCACTGCAAGAGCTACCCTGTGATATCATGCATTTATCTCTTGTTCAAGTTTCTCCTGATCCAAACAAAAGGAATGATATATTGTTTGTGTGGTTCTTTGCTAAGAATACAACTTTATTCTGTATAGGTAGTTTCAGATGATGGGAAGATGGTTAGGCGCCGAGTACCCTTTTCTGATGTGGCTGCTGAAGAAGTTCAGGTTAGCAATCTAATCATTCAAATTTTCTATTCGCTATGTCATGTTTCTGAAATTTAATGTATTCTTTGTGCTCAGTCTCGCATTATTATTGCTGAAAAATTACCTGACGATCATCGCTATCAGAATCTTATGAGGATTTTTTCAGCTGTTGGGAGGTATGGATGTCTGATTGTCTGTTAGCGTGAATAACTTCCAAATGCAGTGTTCAACACATCATATTTTTGTATCATCTGTTTGCAGTGTTAAATCAATACGTACCTGCTATCCACAAGGTATTGATATTTCTGGACCTGCTGCTAGCAAATTATCAAGGATTGAGATGCTTTTTGCTAATCAGGTCTGTATGATGATCTATCTACCTCTATAGAAACACCAAAACTCGATGAATGATTTCATAGCTTCGTATGAAGCAATAAGCAATCGATCTGCTGTTTGTCAGATATTTTAAAACATGTTTATTCCTCTAATGTTTCTACTGCTGTACTTGCAGCTCCATGCTTTTGTGGAGTACGAAACTGTTGAAGCTGCTGAAAAGGCGGTATGTCATCTTTACTGTTATCGGGTTGTGCTTTAGAACTTGAGTAGCATTTGAAAGAACATTCTTTTTCATGTATAGGTTACCGAGTTCAATGGTGGGAGAAACTGGAGAGACGGCCCACGAGTTCGCTCGATGCTTGGTATCCTGGTACGTTAATGATTCCTGGCCAATGCAATATCTTTTTAACTGTTCATTATGTACTCTATATGAAATTTGAAGTAATCATAGGCTGATGGGAGCAGATTGCACACACAACTATTCTATGATTTCCTCTCGTCTATGCTACTAACCTGAGCAGATCTATGTCATTAACACCTGAGGAATATTGGTTGTCCACTCACATCATTCTTGGTATAGTTACTATATTTGATTGACAGTAAAAGCCTGCCCTGTGAACATTTTATCTGAGGGCAGACAATTGCCAAAAAAATGTCTTGAAAATTCGCTCGGGTCAGTCAAACGCTTCATTGTAAAAGTCAGAGACACGTTTTGACATCTAGTTTTGTTACCTTCCACTAGAAACATGGGCGGGTTCGAGGAAGAAAAGGTGGAGATGATGAAGCTGCAGATGAAGATGATCCTGACACACCACAAGAATATGAAGCAGAAGACATGGCCCAGGTATTTCGGTCCTCCATTCGTATCTGCAGATCTGCTCCTGTTATGTACTAGTTATTACTTATTACATTATGTTGATGCATCAGAAACTTCATCAAGGATGGATATATGTTCTAACCGCTCCTATCATCTTATAGGCTGAGGATGGTTTCTATGACAAAAGTGGAATGGGACGTGGGGGAAGAGGACGAGGACGTGTAGGAAGAGGACATGGCCGTAGTAGCCCATACCATGGCCAGAGCCGTGACAGTGGCCATCCAATCGGCACTCCTCCATCAAATCACGTCGCTGAGCATCCGGTGGTGCCAAAGCCGCCTCCTGGTCCACGTATGCCGGATGGCACAAAAGGATTTGCTATGGGGCGGGGGAAGCCACCGCTCAACCCCAGCAACGCCGTTTAATGTTAGTGGAAGCCCGTTGCCCTGTTCTGAAGGGCTGGCAAAACAGTGGGTGTTCTAGCTTTAGATGCTTCACGGTTTGCTGGTTCCATTTTGTTGCCAGGCTCTGAAACAGAAAGGATGTCACACCTGGTACATGCATGTATACTGCTGGACATGTGAGCCTGTATTTTGATCTCAACTGAAGTACAAAATCACTCTGAGTACTTGACAAATCAACAGAAAATAGTCTCCAGCGGAAGGAGCAAACAACACATAAATTTCAGTCGCTTTTACTGATAACGTAATGTTTCCAAACATGTAAATCTATGGTTACATATCCTCCATTCACATGTCAGCAAACCTTGGTCTCCTCTCGTTCTTCCCATCTGCTCTTCTCATTCCCTTTACACGCACAGCCTCGCCGGTGCAGGCATGGCCATTGTTGTTGTCGCAAGTGGGGTCGCTACTATTGCCATCTATAACCTTCCCCTTCGCTAGTAAAGCTTTCTTCCTGCTTTCTACCTGCGGCTCCTTAAAACCTCTCGTTGTGGCAGCCACTGGGCACGGAGGCGGCCTCCTTGACCCGACACCTCCTCCTTTGTCTTCCGCGCCAAATGCAGGACCTCTAGACCGACCTTTGGCCGCCGTCATCCGTCCACGGTGTGCGAATACAGACCCCTCCGTGAGCAGATTCTTGGGTGCCTTGTAAGGGACTTCTTCTGGGCTCTCCACTGTCTCGGTTGCATTTGCACCGCTATCTTGGATTGCATGCCAACTATCTGATTGTTTCTTGGCTGAGTTGCTGCTTGTAGCAGGAGTAGCTCTAACTGAATTTCTGCTTGTAGGAGTAGTAGCCCTAGCAGTCACAGCAGCTGGCTTCTGCTGCCTGCTGGGTAGGGCAGTGTGGGCTGATCTCTTGTCGACATTGGAGATGTATGGAGGCCCTCTGAACAAGTTCTTCTTGGGTGAAGAACCAGTTGGCGGTGATACTTTTTTGGTCCCCTCTGGCCTGCCTAAGAACTGTCGTCGTTTGGATTCAAGAAGAAAATTAAGTCCGGAAGACAAAAATTGTCCAAGTTTTCAAACAATGTATCTATATAAGATATAGGCAATTTAGCATTTAGTATATACCCTTGAAGTCGAAGATTTCATCGGTCGTGGGATCGGCAGCTCCTTCATCTTGGAAGAGTTGGCTTCCACCTCCAGGGAAGGAAACAACGATGCAGCTGGAGGGGTTTTCAGCCTGAAGTAAGAATACTCTTGTAAAAAACCGATTCCAGTAGAGTACACATTTGATGAGCCTACCAGTCATATTCATGCTTCTCAGCGATTGGCATGAGGAAATCTCTCCTCCCGGAAGGAGGTCCGGACATATGACCACCTAGTAAGAGATAGGAGCACAAACACTGCAGTTAGTTTCGTCAGAGTTGCATATGGTTATTGTGGAGTCATGCCTGGGCAGTCAAGAAGATTATGGGAATGATCTGACAACATTGGTAGGAATTTTTTTCCCGACACATACCAGTATGCTTATGAAATTGGCTGCGAGCAAGAATAACAGATCTCACCTTGTATGGCGTCGAACTCAACGGAGTACATCGGTTCCAGGAGGTTCACATCCGTACCTTTCTCATGGTTGTACAGCTCCCTGAAGAAAACTATGCTCTCATCTTTATCTTTCTGAACTGCGAATGACACCTTAGTCTTGCCCATCCCAGCAATTCTTCTCATGCGGTTCATCTTCAAGAAACAAGGGTAGGACTGTTACAAGAACTGACAGGATCAGAGGTAGAAGGACATTTTCACAAAGGTTACATGAATACTGCCCAAAAGATCCAAAATGTTCCGGCAATCCCAAAGCGATTGTTGTGATCACTGGAGACAGCTTACACAAATATAGTTAACTAGTTGGTGATGTCGATTGCGTCGATTGGGTTGATGTGACAATCGGAAATGATTTAACAGATTCAATGGGATGATACACCTTGCTGTTGCTTTCTGGTTGTTCTCTACTTGTGTAGCGTATTTTTGTTTTTGTCTCTTGTGCTTGTCATTTCTACTTTTGTGGCTATATTCTCGTCTTTTTATCCCGCTAACCTTACTTTTAAAAAATACATTAAATTTAAGATAGTTTAGGGTTTATCAAATTTGCAAGTGATTTTGGATGTGTGGAACCTTCTTTCGAGAGTATACAAATACAGTGGAACAGATGTAGCGATTGATATAGGGATAGCCAACTAGACGTAGAAGTGTCACCGTTTGTTTTTTGTTCACGTTCATTAGTGAATGCAGTGTTTATTTTCAGCTTTCCATGTTGCCGTGAGCAATGGAAATGATTCATCTGCACAAGAACTGATGAAAAAACAAAAATGAAGAAAATGATGCAAACTTTGTGCTCTAATAAAGGCAAATACAGATCTCTTCATATTGCATTTGGAAGAAACACCTTTTGTTTAGGCTGTGCTTTCACCCAAGTTGATCAGAATATGCTTTCCCCCTGCATCATTCTGAGTTGGAGTCGACACAGAAGGGAAGGAGCCTACTTAGAAACTTCCTTTTGTTGAATCCTCTTTTGTGTTTCTGGAATCCCTTTATCCGGCATCGAGGAGACAAGGTGGATGTTGAACACACTGTATTAGTTAGCTGTTAGTGCTATAACCAACTGGTAGCTGAAACGTTTTGTCTTAAGTACGTACGTTTCAGGTTTAATGGCAATTGATTACGTGCGTTTCGGCTGGGCGTTTGCCTCCTGCGTCTGTGCCTATGTTAGCGAGAGGTCGCTCCTCTCCGAAGACACAGAACAGAACGCATCTGCCCACAGCCGCCACCGCCTCCATCGTTCCTCTAACTGTCGCTGCCATCGTTGATCCCATCCCGTCCGCCACGTACACGGTCGACGGGAGAGCAGGCCTCCGAAACCCAGCCTCTCTGTTTCCTGTACGTGAGAGGGGCGATTAGGTTTTTGGGGAGCGTCTCATACGCGACTACTAGCCAATCTTCGTCCACTACGTCGTCTACTTCCTCTACGTCCGCGTCGCCTTCGTCTTCGTCATGGGAACCGACGCCGACCGTCTCGCCGCTGACAAGGCTGCCGCTGACAAGAGGGTTGTCGACGATGCTGTTGCTTCCGCTTCGGCCAATTGGCCAACTGCCGGGTATGATATGTTCATCCCTCTACTGCTGATTTCCGTGCTTGCTGTACTAGTAATCTGTGTAGATGTTTCTACTATCTTGCAGCAGCATATGCGTCATGATTTTAGTTTATACTTGGATTAATATAATCGGAAAATTGCTTATATTCTCAACACCAACTCTCCTAGTCTTAGGCTTAGCTCCTGATCCATAGGATCCCACTCGCCCCACTACTCTAACTCTCTCTATATGTACCTCTATCAACGGCAATACAACCACTCTTTCCAATTCTGTTAAACTGCTTGGTATCAGAGACTCGTGCTCATCCATGGCGAACTCTTCTTCCTCTACCTCCCCCAACGCCCTAGATCTCGATCCCCAAACCCCTCTTCAACAACGGATCCCGACCATGCCACGGGCACCACCAACTCCTCCAATTCTCGGCGACCTTCAGCTCGGAAAACTCGCCCTCAACACCGATGCCGCACAAACCCAACCAACTCCTCCGCTGCCCACCCACCCAAACCTCAAACACCCAATCCTCGGCATCGACATCCACACCTACATCAAGTTTCAGGTGAATTCCTCGGGGACAAACTTCTCCAAGTGGAGTCAAACCTTCATCTTCGTCCTCACCATGTGCAAAGCCCTTGATCATGTGACCGAGGGCGCCGCTCCTAGTGACCCCGACGACGACTGGCGCGCCGTCGACATCCATATCTCCCTCTGGATCATGGCCACCCTCACCGACGATCTCTACCGTCTCGTCCAAGGCTCGGACGGCCTCGCCTACACCACCTGGACTCAGCTACACAAGTTCTTCCTCAACAACCACTCCTCCCGTTACCTCTTCCTCAGCAAGACCTTTCGGTCCACCCAGCGTGGTGATATGCCGATCGCCTCCTACGCCAGCACGCTCCAGGGGCTCGCCGACGATCTCGCGGCTATCGGGCGACCGCTTGGTGCTCAGGATCTCTGTCTGCAGTTCCTTGACGGCCTGGGCGGAGCCTACAAGATGCAGGACGAAATCATCAAGGGTGCGCGCCCTCTGCCCTCGTTCACTGATGCATGCGCCCGCCTTCAGCTCGCCGAGGTCGAGGACTCCTCCCAGCAACGCTCAGCTGCCGCCCAGGCTATGGCCGTACACAGCGGCGGCGGCCGTGGCCAGCCGAACGACCGCGGCGGATCGACCGGTCAAGGCGGGTATCGCCCACCTGGCGTAAGCCCAAACTACAAGGGCAAGAACCCAATCCCCGGATTTCGACATCCGAATCAAGGGGGCCCCTCCGGTGCATCCTCCGAAGGCGGCGGGCGCGGCGGTGGCTATGGAGGTCATGGCGGCGGTGATCACAGTGGAGGTCGCGGCAACGGCGCATCCTCCCAACAGCCCTGGCTCGGATATTTCGCGCCGGTGGGCGCTCCCTTTCCGGTCCGTGCACCGTGGATCCCGCCCAACGCCGCCAGCGTGCTTGGCTTGCGACCTGGTCAACCCTCCAGCGCGTATCCAGTGCTGCATCAGGCCCAACCTCCACCGCCACCTGCGACTTCCCCCTACTCCGTGCCGTACTCCTACGACCATGCAGCAATGATTCACGCCGCTACCAGCTCCACCAACGCCTCGCCGCAGCCCGAGTGGATAATGGACTCCGGCGCCTCCTCGCACGTCACTGGTAAGACGGGTAACCTCTCCACTACTCGTTCTCCATTACTGCATGATTCTCAGCATATCGTTGTTGGTAACGGGTCCCACCTTCCCATCCTAGCTGTTGGCTCCCACCTTCACATTGTTAAAAATTTAATTTCCGTACGCAAATTCACTCGTGATAATTATGTATCCATTGAGTTTGATCCGTTTGGTTTTTCCGTGAAGGACCTAGCCACCAAGACCATCATCCTCCGCTCCAATAGTGAAGGGGATTTGTACCCTTTCTTCGGCACCAAGGAACCACCCACGGCCCTCACCATCTCCACCAGCGACTTGTGGCACCGGCGGCTCGGCCATCCCAGATCCACCTCCCTCCACCACATACATCTAGATTTCCTTCAATCTTGTAATAAACCTACGGGTACTAGCTCTACTTTGTGTGAAGCGTGTCAATTAGGTCGTCAGCCACGTCTCCCTTTTCCTACATCTTCAACTAAAACCACAACTGCTTTTCAGCTCAAACATTGTGATTTGTGGACATCACCCATTGTAAGCTTCTCTGGTTATAAATATTATTTAGTGGTGTTGGATGATTACACATATTATTCTTGGACGTTTCCACTCAGAAATAAATCAGATACTTGTGACACACTCAAAATTTTGTTTCAATTTGTTGCCACTCAATTTCATGTAACCATTCACTGTTTACAATGCGATAATGGGGGTGAATTTCTTACTACCACTCTTCATGCTTTCTTTGCGTCCCATGGTGTCTCTTTTCGCCTCTCCTGCCCACACACTTCCCCACAAAATGGTAAGGCCGAACGCATGATCCGAACCACAAATGATGTCATTCGCACCCTACTGCTCCAAGCTCACCTTCCCCCCACCCTTTTGGGTTAAGGCACTCCACACCGCCACACACACACACACTCAACCTACGACCCTCTCGAGCCATCAACTTAGAGACACCCCATTTTCGCCTATACAACACACCACCGTCCTACGACCACTTACGCATGTTTGGCTGCCTCTGTTTTCCAAATCTATATGCTACTAGTGCACACAAACTCGCTCCCTCGATCGACACGTTGTGTCCTTCTTGGCTACCCACGAGAACATAAAGGTTACCGCTGCCTAGATCTGTCCTCGTGTCGTGTTATTATTTCACGGCATGTCGTATTTGACGAGAGCACTTTTCCATATTTTACACCTACGCTTACAGACCCCAGCGCCACAGACGATCCGGTCAGACAAAACCCTGCTCGCAAGATCCCCCTCGGGATCAGCGCCATCACCTGCCCACCCCCATCCACCTCGTCCGCCACAAACAGATCCAGCCCTACCAATCCCTGCTCGCCACCACTCGCTGCCGATTCCCCACCCCCGACCGATCCCTCGGCCGGCGTGCCCACCGAATGTCCCACCACCATCCCACGCCTCACCTGGTCTCCCTCATCATTGCCCCAATCATCGCCCACGCAGACCCCTCCGACCAGATCCTCCTCGGCCACCGTACCTCGTACGCACCCACGCCCCACGCCGCCTGCCGCCAATCCCAGCCCGCCACGACTGCCCCCAGGTCTGTTCCGATAGATCCACCCCAAAATCCACACAGAATGGCAACCAGAGGAAAATCAGGTTATTTCATGCCTAAGCAAAAAAATTCCCTCACAACCTCCGACACTGCCGTATCTCCAATTCCCTCCAATTACCGTTCTGCCCTCAAGGACCCTAATTGGCACAACGCAATGCTTGATGAATTTAATGCACTAATGCAGAATGACACGTGGTCTTTGGTCTCTCGTCCTGCAGGTGTCAATGTGGTGACAGGCAAATGGATTTTTCGGCACAAAATGAACCCTGATGGTTCCCTCTCTCGCTAAAAGACTCGTTGGGTGGTGAGAGGATTCACTCAAAAACATGGCGTGGATTATGACGAGACATTCAGTCTGGTGGTGAAACCTGCTACGGTGCGAGTTGTTTTGAGCATGGCAACCTCTCACTCGTGGCCTATCCATCAAATGGATCTGAAGAATGCATTCCTCCATGGCACACTCCAAGAGACGGTATATTGTGAGCAACCCTCTGGTTTTCTTGATTCCAACACACCATCTCATGTTTGCAAATTGAACAAGTCCCTATATGGTCTCAAACAAGCTCCTCGCACTTGGTTCCACCGTTTCACCTCGTTCATTTGCTCTCTTGGTTTTGTGGCCTCTAAGGGTGACTCATCCTTGTTTATTCTCAAAAAGGGCTCCTCCATTGCATATTTGCTCCTCTATGTGGATGACATAATCCTCACTGCAAACACCACCACACTACTCAATTCCATCATTTCGTCCCTTAACCGTGAGTTCTCGATGAGTGATCTCGGCGACATCCACCATTTTCTTAGAATTAATGTTCATCGTACACATGGTGGTCTTTTCTCTCGCAGCAGCAATATGCCCTTGAAATTCTTGACCATGCCGACATGCTCAACTGCAACCCCATTCCCACGCCAGTCGATACACACTCCAAACTCTCAGCCACCGATGGTGCTCCAGTTGCTGATCCTAAGCTATATCGCAGTCTTGCGGGTGCTCTCCAATACCTCACTCTCACACGGCCGGATCTCTCTTATGTCGTGCAGCAGATTTGCTTGTTTATGCATGATCCCCGTGAGTCACACAATCAACTGCTCAAACGCATTCTGCGTTATATCAAAGGGACGACACATTTGGGCTTGCAGCTTCACAACACTGTCTCGTGAGATTTGGTTGCTTATTCTGATGCAGATTGGGCCGGTTTCCCTGATACTCGGAAGTCCACCTCAGGGTTTTGTGTCTTCCTCGGTGACAACTTGGTTTCGTGGTCCTCTCGGCGACAACAAACTGTATCTCGCTCCTCTGCTGAATCTGAATACCGTGCGGTTGCCAACTGCATGGCCGAGTCTTGCTGGCTTCGGCAGTTACTTTAGGAGTTGCATCAGACGCCGAACCGAGCAACAGTTGTCTACTGTGACAATGTGAGTGCCATGTACATGTCTTCTAACCCGGTTCAGCACCAGCGGACAAAGCATGTCGAAATTTATCTCTATTTTGTTCGTGATCGTGTGGCGCTTGGCGAAGCTCGGTTCTCCATGTACAGACCAGCTCTCAGTTTGCTGATATCTTTACGAAGGGGCTTCCAACAAGTGTGTTTCAAGATTTTCGTACCAGTCTCAACATCGCGGCAAGCGTAGTTCCGACTGCGCGGGGCTGTTGAACACACCGTATTAGTTAGCCGTTAGTGCTATAACCAACTCTCCTAGTCTTAGGCTTAGCTCCTGATCCATAGGATCCCACTCGCCCCACGGCAATACAACCACTCTTTCCAATTCTGTTAAACTGCTGTGGAAATGCACCTACACCTTCTCTGCAACATCTGCCCAAATCGGCGCATCCCTGTAAGCATAGAAATTTGAGGGCAGAGGGCTGAGAGCCGCTGGACACACAAACTCCAAAGAATAAATGTAGCTAGTGCGGTGAGCTAAGTAACAATTGAAGCGTCAATTCTTCGGAGTTCCAGACTTCAAAGAGTCAGTTTCTGAGAGCCCTGATTCGACATACAAACTCCAAAGAATAAATGTGGCAAGTGCGGTGAGCATAGTAATAGAAGTGTCAATTCTTCAGAGTTTCAAACTTCAGACAGTCAGTTTCTGACAGCCCTGATTGGACACACAAACTCCAAACACCACCACACTACTCAATTCCATCATTTCGTCCCTTAACCGTGAGTTCTCGATGAGTGATCTCGGCGACATCCACCATTTTCTTAGAATTAATGTTCATCGTACACATGGTGGTCTTTTCTCTCGCAGCAGCAATATGCCCTTGAAATTCTTGACCATGCCGACATGCTCAACTGCAACCCCATTCCCACGCCAGTCGATACACACTCCAAACTCTCAGCCACCGATGGTGCTCCAGTTGCTGATCCTAAGCTATATCGCAGTCTTGCGGGTGCTCTCCAATACCTCACTCTCACACGGCCGGATCTCTCTTATGTCGTGCAGCAGATTTGCTTGTTTATGCATGATCCCCGTGAGTCACACAATCAACTGCTCAAACGCATTCTGCGTTATATCAAAGGGACGACACATTTGGGCTTGCAGCTTCACAACACTGTCTCGTGAGATTTGGTTGCTTATTCTGATGCAGATTGGGCCGGTTTCCCTGATACTCGGAAGTCCACCTCAGGGTTTTGTGTCTTCCTCGGTGACAACTTGGTTTCGTGGTCCTCTCGGCGACAACAAACTGTATCTCGCTCCTCTGCTGAATCTGAATACCGTGCGGTTGCCAACTGCATGGCCGAGTCTTGCTGGCTTCGGCAGTTACTTTAGGAGTTGCATCAGACGCCGAACCGAGCAACAGTTGTCTACTGTGACAATGTGAGTGCCATGTACATGTCTTCTAACCCGGTTCAGCACCAGCGGACAAAGCATGTCGAAATTTATCTCTATTTTGTTCGTGATCGTGTGGCGCTTGGCGAAGCTCGGTTCTCCATGTACAGACCAGCTCTCAGTTTGCTGATATCTTTACGAAGGGGCTTCCAACAAGTGTGTTTCAAGATTTTCGTACCAGTCTCAACATCGCGGCAAGCGTAGTTCCGACTGCGCGGGGCTGTTGAACACACCGTATTAGTTAGCCGTTAGTGCTATAACCAACTCTCCTAGTCTTAGGCTTAGCTCCTGATCCATAGGATCCCACTCGCCCCACGGCAATACAACCACTCTTTCCAATTCTGTTAAACTGCTGTGGAAATGCACCTACACCTTCTCTGCAACATCTGCCCAAATCGGCGCATCCCTGTAAGCATAGAAATTTGAGGGCAGAGGGCTGAGAGCCGCTGGACACACAAACTCCAAAGAATAAATGTAGCTAGTGCGGTGAGCTAAGTAACAATTGAAGCGTCAATTCTTCGGAGTTCCAGACTTCAAAGAGTCAGTTTCTGAGAGCCCTGATTCGACATACAAACTCCAAAGAATAAATGTGGCAAGTGCGGTGAGCATAGTAATAGAAGTGTCAATTCTTCAGAGTTTCAAACTTCAGACAGTCAGTTTCTGACAGCCCTGATTGGACACACAAACTCCAAAGAACAATTCCATGAAGCCTAATTTAAAAATCTCGGAACCAACTGGAGCTGAAGACGAAATCAGATCCTAAAAAGAAGAGGAAAAAGAAAAGGGGAGAAGTTAAGTTCAGATGTACTTTATGTTGCATTGTTATGGAATAGGAATAGAAAGAAATAAACTGGGGAGGAGAGGCCACAGGCATACGCACCTCAGTTCGAGCTAGAACACGAGGGGACGAGCCTCCTTAGAAAACTGTTGTTCCTGGGTTCTGTTTCCGTCGATCTAATGCTTTTCTGTGGGACAGACGAGACCGAGTGGAAATACTCCCCACCTTCTCTGCAACGTCTTTGCAACTCGGGGCAGTCATGTATTACTAGGGATCCGAGGGCATGGAGCCGATCAAGGAAACCCTGCGGGAATCTCTCTATCCCTGGACAACGCGAAATGTACAGCCGTTCTAGGCAAGTGAGGTGATCCATCCCATCCGGCAGTACTTTCAGGCATCTGCAGGCACTGACATCAAGATCCCTCATCTTGATCAGATCTCCAATGTCGTCGTGGTGAACAGACAGATGCCATAGGATGGCTAATTGTGTGGGGCCGATAGACGCTAGAGGATTCGGGGAGGGATAGCGCGCTGAGAAGGACACACGAAAGAACACGCGGACACGAGGATTTACCCTGCTTCGGGGCTCTCGTGAGGAGATAAAACCCCTACTGCAGCATCTAGCCTACTTTGTGTATTTCTTCTCTCCGCATATGCTGTGTACAGGATGCTCCAGGAGCAGAACCGAGTTACATCTAAGAGGCTTTGAGGGAGAAAGAGAGCCAAGGGGGGAAGAGAGCAGCCCGTGGCTAGGCCGGCCGTGGCCGTGGGTGTGTGTGTGTGTCCCTCCCTTTGGCCTTCCCCCTGGTGCTCCTTATATAGGAGGAGCCCAGGGGACAAGAGGTGGCCCACGTGACACTATTCCGGCACTGTAGCTGACATGACTACTGGGGTCTTGTCAATACTATTCCCTGCATCATGAGTTGTACTCTAGTCACATCAGGGGATGGGCTTGTTATGTCTTGTCTGTCCTTTGTCCTGTAGCGCTTGGCATGGCATCTTCTCCGCATAACCCGGCATGGATATGCCGGATAACTTGGCGACTCCTCTCCTGGGCAACCCGGCATGGATATGCCGGATTCCACCTCTCAACCCGGCGTGGGTATGCCGGATAATCTGCTTCTCCCGAGACTCGGTATGGTTATGCCGGATTACCCTTCATAAACCGTTCTTCCTGCACATCTGAATAACACAATGCATACCGACGTAGATATGTCGGGTAAAATCTGATTAAGTCGGTTAGAGTATGTCGGGCTGCACCAATATCATATCCCGGTCCCTTCCGACCCGGGCATATGTCGGTCAGCAAGTATGTCGGTTCCTTCTTGGACGTAGCTTTTACCATATCTTTACCCTACCCGGGGGTAACCCCCCGACACTAGTCCCCGAGGCTGCGGGGGACTCGCAGAGTCGCGCGCAGACTTAGAAAAAATAACAACACCACCATCTTTACCTACTCCACCGTGTACCTGCAAAAATACAATCATATGCCGGTGCCTTAGCCGCTCTGGGCGTTTTACCGACATAGATGTCTTCGGCCACTGCCGGCTTGACATAAACATACCTCACATGCCGGCTTTTAGCCACTCTGGGCGTATACTGACACGGACGTCTCATGTGCCGGCCTTTAGCCACTCTGGGCGTATACCGACACAGAGTCTCATATGCCGGCTTTTAGCCATTCTGGGCGTATACCGACACAGACGCCTCCAACCTCTGTTGATTTGACATAAGTGTATCTCGGGTGTCTCGGTATCTCGGCCACTCTGGGCATATCACACATGTCTCGGTATCTCGGCCACTCTGGGCATATCACACATGTCTCGGTACCTCGGCCACTCTGGGCATATCACACATGTCTCGGTACCTCGGCCACTCTGGGCATATCACACATCTCATTTCACAAACCAACATGAACGATGACCGGGGATACAGGATGATGCCACGATACTATGGCGAACCGAAATAAACGGCGATCTGGAGATACGGAACAATGTCGCGATACATTGGTGAACTGATAAAAGTGACAACCGGGAAATGATAGGCCATTTATAACTCGGCAAGCCGATACCAAAGACTATCCGACATGAGCAACAACCTGGTATGATATGCCATTTATAATTCGGCAAGCCGATACCAAAGACCATATGCAACATATCTTGAGACAATAGCAATTATAAGATGGATCCGAGATAACCGACATAACCAAGATTCTCGACATGAGTATTCTCCCGATAAGACCGATATCACCTTTCAACGTCAGTTCATGCATGCATATATAATGAATTTTCAACCGGAGCAACAACTTTATTTAACACGCCAAATTAAATCTTACCGACATAAGTGACGACATGGTATAATAGGTCATTTATAACTCCGTAAACCGACATCAAAGATAGTCGAGGATACACTTTCAGGCCATAATAAATATACGATCGATCCGAGATAACCGACATAACAACCAAGATAACCAAGATAATCAAGCCCTTTGACATGAATATCCTCTCGGTAAAACCGATATCACCTTTCAACGTTAGTCCAGGCATGCATGTGTAATAAGTAGTCAACAAGAGCGACTGCTCTATTTAACAGGTCAAACTAACTTTAACTTAAAGACAGAAATTACGACGAGTTGCAAAGCTACGCACTAGGGTGCAGACTCGGTCTTCACCGAGTCCCCGAGTTACATCAGTGATCTAGCAGAAAGAATAGAACGCACTGGCGGGCTAATCCCCGGGTCAAGACATCTTGCTCCGGGGAAAACACACAGACAACATACGCCGAATTACTTTTTTGACCGTGCCCCCGAGTTTGTTTTCATGTTTACTATACTCCACAATCTCTGCTCTTGACTACCATTCTAGGCGTTCATCAGTCGAGTCACAAGATCATCTCGGATAGCATACATTACTTAAACTTTGAAACAAGGTTGAAAGTTATTCGGTATCTGGACAACATATATAAAATATACAAGGCAGTCCCCGAGTTTCACTTCGAGACACCGGCACACAGATAACAAGGAAATAACCGAAATGAAACATAAGTAAAGACAGGGCAGTCCCCGGGTTCATCCCGGGGTGCCGACATGCAAATATCTCGGAACAAACAGACATAAACCACATGCATACGGATGAACTGATTTCCGAGTTGCTCTACCGACTTAGCATGAAAAGCATAACTGACCGGTGAGCCAGTCCCCGGGTCAAGACATCTTGCTCCCGGGGAAAAATACACAGACAACACTACAGGACATACCCCGGGTTACGACATTTCATTCCGGGGTTAACAACTAAATTAAGCATGAAGGGGCAGTCCCCGAGTTACTCTCAAGACTGGCCAATTGCATGATACAGACGAAGATACTCACGGAGCATTGGTGCGGTCGGGATCGACGGAGCCGACATGACCCGGGCAACTGTCGGGGAGTTACCCGGAATCTGTTGACGGCGAGCGCTGGTGTAGGTCGGAACAGCTTCTGCGTGCGGCAGCGAGTTGGAGCGTGTGGACCATGGTGATGTCGAGTCCCTGAGTCGATGAAGAAGGTCCCGTCCGAAATTAGTCCAGCAAGCGCCACTGATGCCTCACGGTGGCCGCCAACTGTCGTCGTGGTGAACAGACAGATGCCATAGGATGGCTAATTGTGTGGGGCCGATGAACGCTAGAGGATTCGGGGAGGGATAGCGCGCTGAGAAGCACACACGAAAGAACACGCGGACACGAGGATTTACCCTGCTTCGGGGCTCTCGTGAGGAGATAAAACCCCTACTGCAGCATCTAGCCTACTTTGTGTATTTCTTCTCTCCGCATATGTTGTGTACAGGATGCTCCAGGAGCAGAACCGAGTTACATCTAAGAGGCTTTGAGGGAGAAAGAGAGCCAAGGGGGGAAGAGAGCAGCCCGTGGCTGGGCCGGCCGTGGCCGTGGGTGTGTGTGTGTCCCTCCCTTTGGCCTTCCCCCTGGTGCTCCTTATATAGGAGGAGCCCAGGGGACAAGAGGTGGCCCACGTGACACTATTCCGGCACTGTAGCTGACATGACTACTGGGGTCTTGTCAATACTATTCCCTGCATCATGAGTTGTACTCTAGTCACATCAGGGGATGGGCTTGTTATGTCTTGTCTGTCCTTTGTCCTGTAGCGCTTGGCATGGCATCTTCTCCGCATAACCCGGCATGGATATGCCGGATAACTTGGCGACTCCTCTCCTGGGCAACCCGGCATGGATATGCCGGATTCCACCTCTCAACCCGGCGTGGGTATGCCGGATAATCTGCTTCTCCCGAGACCCGGTATGGTTATGCCGGATTACCCTTCATAAACCGTTCTTCCTGCACATCTGAATAACACAATGCATACCGACGTAGATATGTCGGGTAAAATCTGATTAAGTCGGTTAGAGTATGTCGGGCTGCACCAATATCATATCCCGGTCCCTTCCGACCCGGGCATATGTCGGTCAGCAAGTATGTCGGTTCCTTCTTGGACGTAGCTTTTACCATATTTTTACCCTACCCGGGGGTAACCCCCCGACATCCAAGGTTCGAAGGAAGAGCCACCAATCTTCCGCAGTCGAAAATTTTCAGAGTCTCGAGGGATGTAGGCAGCTTCGGAACCCCCAGCAAACTGTGACAGTTTCTAATATCTAACCTCTCCAGCTGGGGCAGTGGAAAGGTCTCCTCATGCGATGAAACCTTCCCCTCAAGGTTTTTACAGAAGTAAACACATAGGATGCGAAGGCGAGCCAAGTTCCGGAACTCCTCCATTGGCCATAGCACAAGTTCGTTGCTTGAATGGATCGCCAGTTCTTCCACAAAGGTAAAGCACTCCCAATACCCAAGGTGAGATCGGGTCAATCCGGATGATGTAACAAAGCAGTTGAGGTAAAGAGTCAAACTCCTAAGGGTTTCGAAAGCTCTTCTTTGACTTGGGCTCTGCTGGTCCTCTAGAGGCACCACCATCATGTTTGCCAGCGACCAAACATTTAAATTCTCCAGACATGGCCAAGAGCGCAAAGGTATGCTTGTACACACGGTATCATTTCCATAGTATGTGAGCTCAGACAATGTTGTCAGATGTGTGAGTGAACTGATTGGGGGACTACACTGTCCTGTTATGCGAAGATTTTTTAGAACAGGGCTCCCTGGAACACTTGTAATCTTTGGGCAAATTTCAATACTTAGCACTTCTAGCTTCGGAAATATTATGGAGTTGATTTTTTTTTTTTTTTTTGCGGGGTTATATTATGGAGTTGATTGGCTCTCCGGCGCTGTTCTCCATCCATCTATCCAAGCTTGGTAAGTCATTTAAGATCATCCGTTTTAACTTGGGGAAAATTTTCAGATGGGTAGTGTATCCTTTTGCCTCCACCTCAGTGATCTTGCCTAATGTGGTTAGGCTACTCAGACTTTTTAAGAACAGATACTCAAGGGAGTCTGACAACCATACTACGGGTATATCCATACATCTCGGGAAGTTGGAAATTGCGAGTTTTCTCAAGCCCTGAAACATCTGAGGGTCTCTCATCCATCGTGATACTTTGAGGCCATGGTATCCAGCTACATGTAGAATTTGGAGATTGCTGTGAGGTGCAAGACAATCCAGCACTTGTTCCTCAGTACAAGACTCGTATTCAGACTTTTTCTCATCTCTGGAGCGGCCCCAGTACAACGACAACTCCGTTACGTTTCGCTTCTGATGAAGATTAGCTTCCTTTGCCTTTTGCCCACTCTTTACCTTTCTCAAATTATACAGTTCCAACCTGTTGGCAAGGTGTCGCAAGTCTTTGAGTTCACTGATCCCACGACCATCTCCGTTGTCAACAACAAATGTCGTTAACGTGTGAAGATTGGTCAGTAAACTAAATTTTGGTGGCATGCGTTCCAAGCAGTCACATCCAAAAAGATAAAGATGGATGAGCTTTCTCAGAGTACTCATATCTTCTGGTAACTGTTGTAGATTCGAGCAACCATTGAGCCTCAAAGATTGCAAGTTATATAACAAACATACTGCATCTGGCAATCTAACAATTCTTGAACCCGAAAGGTCAAGATAACGTAAATGTTTTGCTTGTAAGACCTTGTTATGGATAGTGGAATTAACATAAACATGCAATGCTCTGAGCGACATCAGTCTTAATGTATTAAGGTTCTTGTTTGGTGTACATGGCTCTAACAAAGTGTGGAGGTATGCCGTGCCTTCTGATAATCCATTTAATTGTTCAACTTCAGCCGGTGTAATAATCTGCATGTGACGAGCATCTTTCATCGACGCCCTCTGTTGAATCAAGTTCTCAATGGTTTCATCTGTGACATCTTTCGCTAGATCATGCATTAAATCATGCATTTTACAACAAATCTTCTTATATGTTGTCCCGGCAAAACGAATTTCCTTCTCCTTCACATCTTGAAGAAAGGATCTCCAAACCAAATAATGGAAAATTAGTTCTCCTTTTTGTGACACATCCATCGTTCCATCTTCCTGAATAAAACCATTTGCTATCCATAATTGGATCAACATATCCTTCTCCATCTCAGAATCCTTGGAGTACACTGAACAAAAAGCAAAACACTGCTTCATTTCAGATGACAAGTGTCTATAGCTCAATTTCAGTACAGATATGATCTCATCTTTGCCGCAGGCATAATCCACAATACATCTTTCTTCTATGGCCTTCCATTCCTGAACTTGTTGTTTAGAACACATCAAACCACCCATCGTCTTCAGAGCAAGAGGCAGACCCCTGCATTTCTTGACAATGCCTCTACCAATGGTGACCAACTCTGCTTTCTCCTCTACACAGTTACTGAATGCTTTCTTTGAAAACAATTCCCATGAATCCTCTTCACTCAGACATGTTAGCTCATGGGGTTTAAGGGTGGCCATTACAGAGGCCACTTGCCGGCTTCGACATGTGACGAGTATAACACTTCCTGGTCCACCAAGAGAACACAGCAGAGGTTTCAGACCATCCTCCCACTTTTTCTTGTCTTCATTCCATACATCATCGAGAACAAGCAGAAACCTCTTGTGTCCAATAACTTCCTTTAGCCGCCCTCGCAGCAGCTCGATGGTGTTGGTCAGATTGCATTCCGTTTTGGTGGCCAGTTCAATGACGGATTTCAGAATATGATTTGCCTCGAAGTTTTCTGAGACACAGTGCCACATGTTCAACTGGAAATGCTGTTGAACCCTGCCGTCGTTGTACACCATCTTGGCAAGTGTAGTCTTTCCCAAACCCCCCATCCCAAAGATGGGGAGAACCTGCACCTTGTTATGATCTCTGTGATGGAGCAACTGCTTCACGAGCAAATCCTTGTCCTCGTCTCTGCCAAAGATGTCAGCAGGGTCGTCTAATGCCGAGTGCGTCTGCCGGTAAAGAAGTTGTGGTGTCTCGGTACGCTCCACCAGCCCAAACTTGTTCATCTCCTCAACAAGCTCATTGATCTTCTCGAGGACGTTGTACAGCTTTCTGCTCACGGTGAGACGGAAGAGCAACGGGCTATGCGACGTGAAGTAGTCCAGTACCTTGCGTGTGGTGGAGCCGCCGATCTGGGCCTCCCGGCGGAGCGCCTCGTACTGGATGTCATCGAGGACATCGCCGGCCTCGTAGGTGACGGTCCTGAAGTCCTTCATCCACCGCTTGACGTACTGGTTGGTCTCGCTCTTCACCTCGGCGTCGGCCAGCTTGCACTGGACCGCCAGCAGCTGGCGCTCCAGCTTGTTCCGGTCATCGTCGACGCCCAACATCCCAGTCACTCTCCGGACAAGCGCATCAGCGGCCTTGCCAGCCACGGCGCGCACTACGGGGAGAAGCAGCGACTCAGCCATGTCTCGACCGCCGCTCAGCTCACAGGTCTGTCGTGCAACGCTGTTCAGTGATCACTCATCAAGCAGCTGCCTTGGCTTTGCTAGCCTCCAGGAGAAGATATGGGCCACAGGAAGCTGCGTGCGTCCTTCCAAGACAATGTTGTTGTTTTCTGGTCATCAGCGTCAACCACTAACACTCAAGATGGAGCAAGTCTTGAGTGCGCGACAATAAAATGGAGACTTTGCTGCCAAAGTTGACTGACTTATGTGACACTCCTTCAAAAGATAGAACGACGACACCGAGTGGAATTTATGGCTGACGAGAATGAGATTCATTGTTTACAATGTGAACAGTGATTACTCTAGACCATTCGCCTGGCCAACGCGGACAGGCATAAGCAGCTTGGTTTTAGGGAAGAAATACGCATCAGATTGGCTGCTGAGATGAACACGCATTTTCCTAAGGCAGAATGAACGGCTCATTAGCACATTGTCTAATGCATAGTTGCTAGTTGGGAGTTAGCCCATAAGAGTAACAAACGAGACAAGATCAGTGGTTGATTCCAGAATTTGCTAACTTCATAGCTGTGGCGGTCACAGATCACCAGCGGACTGTTCATCAAAATGCTGCACATCCACTGTCGCACCGTAGTTGCTAATTTGTGTGGGCACGTGAGTTCGAGCCAAGCATTTCATGTGCCGCAGGTAAAAGTACCATGGCAAGGACATACAATGTTATCAATTCAAGCGCACCACATCATGCAGCAACGGAAGATGTTACATGGTCGCAAAAACGTCCTCAGTACTTTTCTGATTCCGGACTAGGATTTCAGGACAACTCAACTTCACCGAATCAAGGCCCAATACAGGCACTGCAAAAGAAAATGCAATGGTGTAGAACTAAATTTGGAATATGAATTCTGGTCATATTTCGCGTCCAACCCTCTTTGTAACCAAAACACTGCCACTTGACATGATTTTCAGCCACTTCACCGTCCATTCAACCAACCAGACCTACAGTTAGAAACAATCAGGTATGTTGTCAGCTCGTCACGGGTTTGAAACAGAAAGCATTCACATTATGGCTACTATTTTAGTACCAAATGCAACCCAGTACAATCAGGGGAGGTAAAGCCTTACTGCCTCACTGGTTACCTAAGTTGCGGGCAGTAACATGAAAACGTGCTAAACAAATAACATATGGGTGTACTCTAGTTACGACATGATGCTGCTCTTTGTGGAAGACATGTACAAGAAACTACTTGTGTGCCCAGTTCCCAACATTGGAAACCCTCAACTAAAAAAGGGAAAGCTAAGTAAACTCAAATACTATTAACAGCAACAACAATGAACAGTATCCAGAGAGTCTAAACAATCATCAAGAAACAGTTTGTACATCAAAACATGTGACTTCACCTCAATATAAGCCAAACTACTTATCTTCTTGAATTGTATTCAACCCCTGCAGATCTGAAGTATAGGAGTTAAGCATACGGTGGTCATTTATCTCAACTTTGACATGGAATCTGAAATAGAACATACCTGCCCTGTTGCTTTCCTGCATAACCATGTCTAACACTTGGGCCCTCTCTTCCCCCATTGGCAGCTGTGTGCCTCGATGACTGCCCAGCTCGAACTTCGTCAGAATAGCCATTCACTTGGTGTTGATCTCCAAATTTAGCTGTAGTGGAGCCATTTCCTGATGGTACTGAGTTTAAAGATCTGTTATCACCACCGGGCCCTCTCTTTTGCCGAGTGTTTTGTGCCACAGGAGTGACAGCAACTGAAGGCAACAATGTTGAGTAAGACGCAGAAGATGCAGCAGCGGCAGCGGCAGCAATTTTAGCAGCAGCTGTTGTAGCTGAAATTATCTGTTGTGCTCCTTCACGAAGGTGAATCAAGTCTCCCTCAATCACAAAAAGCTGCAGATGCAAAAGGTGTATCAGTAATAGAAATTATCAATGTACTGCCAAAATTAATGTAGGGAAAATAAACCTCGCTGTGACTAGCCACAAAATCATCTAGCTTCCCATATTGCTTCTTATAGTCATGCCAATGAAGAGGGGCCAACACTTTCCCAAGCCTATTTGGCAGCTGCAGAAGGCACATGAATTAAAAAATGTTCCACTAAACAAATTTAAAAAAATCCTGAAAGTGGCCACTCACAGTTGAACTTATCCTGATTCTGCTGTCAGATCCAGCAGGAACTGCACGAACAATGCAAGCTAGAAGGGATCTTTCGTCCAGAAGGACAGGTTCCTTTGGTGTGTAAGGTAACAAAGAACCCGCACCACCACCAGCGGCTCTAAGTGTGTCAGCCTGGTTCACAGCATTAGACTTCACTTCTGGTGCCATATTGTTCAAATGGGTCTGGTTAGTTGATCCAGCAAAATCTGAAGCATGATTTTGGTTCCTCGGTACATGCTCCACAGGCTGCTTGCCAGATGCAACTTTCTCACCCTGGTTGTACATAGAGTTTGTTTCAGAGGCTTATACAATTACGGAATTTTGTTTAGCAAATAATAGTAAAATAGAAACCTTTAATTCTGTCTTTTCCTCTTGCTGTTCAAACTTTCCAGTAGAGCTGGCATTCAAAGATGAATCATGGGCTTTTTGCTCTTCACTGTAAACTAAATGTTCAGTAACATTGGATTCCATAACCTGTAAACAGTTTTTGTTTTCAGCGGGAATTGCAATAGAAACATTTTGATTAAGAGAACAAAAAAAACAGACAGACTAACCTTTGGTTCATGAGTTGATTGAGCAACCACAGCTGTGGAACGTTGTTGTTGCTCCACGTGAGCTGTAAGATGTTCTGGCTGGGTTACTTGACTCTGCTTAGAAGAGGGCTCAACATTGTTACTAGCAGCTGGCTGTATTGCATTCTGATCTAATTGTGAAGGCTGATAGTTCACCACATCTGGTGTTTGTGAGGCAGTTTGTGCTTCCTACATAAAGAGATTTGTATCAAAATTAGAAAGGAGTATCACTGTTTGTAAAATGATGATAAAGCAATGAAGTGCTTATGCGTATTGTAAATTACCTGTTGACTGGGCCAGTGTAGGCTCGGTTGGATTGTAGGATGAAAAGTACCAAACTGCGGAACACCAGAGTTGGGTGAGGCTAAAGACTGAGGAATACCTTGAGGATGCAGCATATAGGAATGCATCCCAGCCATCTGCCCAGGAGGTACAAAACCACCTACTCCCAATAGTGAAGATGGAACCACAGGTACAGGATGGGCATTATTTCCCTGAAAATAATAGAATTAGTGTTCTTAGGTACTTATCAAGTGGATAATGGAACAGAACGATCAACAAAACCAATACAATAGTTTAACTGAAATAGAAGCGAGAACAAGCCAGGCTACGGAGCAGTACAGTGACACTACCCAAACTAACAAGAAGAATAAGCTCAGTACGCGCGACCAATTAAATGATACAATACTTAAGTTGCTCAAAATCAGTAATACCTTTATGGAGTCATTTGCAGACTGATTGCCATCTGCTAATGCACTACCATTTGGAGCCATGTTGCTCCCCTTGATTTGAACATACGATGACTCAGGTGAACCCTCCGGAGCAGCTTGTGAACCATCTTCTTGTTCTCCACTACGGTCTTTTAACTCAAATAGTTCTAGCTGGAGTCGTTGTATTGTATGCAGAAAACTCTGCTGCATTTCAACATACTGGGACAAAAAAGAAAGTCAAATAAGGAGAATGCTAAAATTCCAGTGACAACTGAACCATGAAATACAACAGCAGAAGAAATTACATAGAAGCACCAATCGTACATGAGTACCATAAAGAAGGCATGTACTGAAGTAAATATACCTGTTGCTGGAAAGTGGCCCAACATTGACCAAATTGATCAGTACGCTCCCGTAACTCAGCTTGCAGTGATTGGGACTGTAGCATATCCATTTCTTGAACTCGTGCAATCCAAGCATGAGCATCCCTCAATTGTTCATCTTTGTAAATAATAGTGTCTTGTGCAACCCTATGCTGGAAAAATAAAATGTCCATTCGTGAATGCCTGACTTCTAACGCTTAGATATAAATGTCCAAACAAATAATCTCTTCAACTGCTCAGGAATGAATACAACAAACACAAGCGGAATAATACCCAAAATTCACCAAACTTGGTACCAAGAAAAGGATATGGGAAAGCCCTGAAAATTTATGAGATGAAATACTGGATAGGCCTAGATTACACTTTTGGTCATTTTCTTACGACGTTACTGCACTACAGACATTTTAAGAGACAAGCATGTTAAGTATTACCATATCATATCCATTTTATGACACGACATGTGAATAATTTAAAGGGAAACTTCAAACAGTTATCCCTCGAGATCAAAGCAAACTATGTTATTATAATGATGTAATCCATACACAATCAGTAAAAATATCTAGGTTTTAGTTTGATGGAAGCTAACTATGTAATAAAATACAAATGAAAAATAAAAAGAAATGGATAGAGAGGGATACCTGTTCCTCTAATGCAAGACACTGGCTTTCCTTTTCTCGCAGATGTTCTTGGAGATCATGAATTTGTTTAAGATGCTGAGCTCTTTCGGCTTCGGAATTATCACGCTCCCTTCTGCACAAAATAAGAAAGATCAGGCCTATATATAGGTCATAAAATAAATTTAATTGTTTAGACAGCAAGGTAAATCCTAGATGAAGAAGTTGAAGAACTGGAGAAATGTACAAAAGAAAAATATATTTCGGCACTGCATGAATAAATGACATGTTGGTTCGTTTTTATTCAAAAAGGATGAGATCTACTGATGTAGCTTGGCAGTTGGCACATCAGCGCACCATGGAGGAATTGTGTAATTCCCATGTGTGGATAATACTTTTGAAGATTTTATGGTGTGCAACTTCACTAGTGTATTTCTGACTTGAGAGATGCTGCTTCATGCACAAGGTAGCAACGGTACCTGAAACTTGCGAGTTCCTTAGTCTGTTCTCTAAGAAGATCCTGGTTTGCCCATACCTGACAAAAAGAACAAAGATGATGACTAAGGACATCAGCACTCGGTGTGAACATTGCATAACATAACAGTTAAGTCCACCAACCGTTTGATGGTCAATCTTCAAAGCATCCAATTCCCTATGTGTATCACCCAGTTTCATTTCCAACTCAAGAATGTACTTCTCCCGTTCATGTAGTTGTTCCTGTTCAATCTGGACGTCAGTTTTGCCCCCCCTCGACAAAAATAACATAAGGTCTGCTTCAATTATCACCACAGACTATGCTACATGTGTAAAGGTGCATCTCAAGACTGAAGGGTACACACAAGAGAACGTGTAGTTGAAGTCAAAACATAAAGCTAGATAAGCTAATCTGAAGCTACCCTGCATCTTACCTATATAGCACTAACGGACTTATAGTTGTGCATCACATAACTATTTTAGAGCATCAACCAACATTTTAACTTTCATTGTCAGTAGAAAACCACAAAACCAGTGGCAATGCCACACTACAGATACAGTAAGGACTCCTACAGAGCTACACCATCTCTGTGAATATAACACATAGCTCGGTACACTGAGGAACCAAAATAGCATGGAGTTGATTCCGTCTAAAACTACGGCGTAACCACTAACCACAAAGGTGATAGTTTTTTGTCAATCGTGGCTCTCAGCATTATCAGTAGCATGCAGTATTTCCCAAGCAAGGACTAACCAACCAGTACATGCCATGTCATCTGCAATCAACAAGTCCCAAGTACTTCCCGCGACCTAGTGAGTAGGGCAACACTATGCACATAAAAGGGAAAGCAACACGACCTTGAGCTTTTCAGCTGCCACGACATGCTCCTTGGCAGCCTCCCCGAATCTGCGCTGCACCTCGATGATCTGCGGGTGAGCGATGGCCTGTGCGCGGAGGTCGATCTCGACCTGCTGCAGCTCCTCGCGCTGCCGCGCGATGCCCTGCAGGCGCTGCTGCAGGATGTCCTCGCTGAGCCCACCGCTCCCATCAATGGTGATCGAGCAGAAGTCCTCGAGCCCTCCCGCCTCATCCTGCACCAAGAAGCAATCCACAGCTGACTCAAAGCACTCCAAGAATCCAATTGCCAGAGCCATGGTGCATGGCTAAGCCGAGGAAGACAGCACAGCACAGCACGCACCTCGTAGATGGTCCGGCCATCGGATTGCACCATCTTCACGCGCTCCGCACCGTCCTGAAGACAAAAACAACAAGAGGGAGATGCGGCGTGAGTAGGGCAGCTGAGACGGGTGCCAGCGGGGGGTGGGAAAGGAAGGGTTTTTCCGTGCGGCAGGGAGCGGGGAGACGACCTCGGCGCCATTGGAGCGGAGCGGGGCGTCGGGGACGGCGCGCCACTCCTTGCGCGCCGCCGCGGCCTCCATTTCGCTGAGGCGCGGGTACCGGCTCCCGCCGAGCGGGATCGGGATCTGGCGGCGGCGCTAGGGTTTTGTCCCCGCGGCCGCGGACCGCGGTGAGGAAGGCCCGAGGCGCGACGGCGAGGCCGATGAGGAGGGGGAGGCCCTGGCTAGGGTTTACGGGAGCTGCGGAGGAGGCGATCGGGGAGGAAGGCGGAAAATTTCGGGAGGATTTCTGCGATTTGGGAGGGAGAGGAGGAGGAGGCGGAATGGAAAAGGGGAGTAGAGAAGGCGGAGAGGGAGGGAGAGTGTCTTGTGCTTGTTGTGCTCTCTAGTCTGTACTGATTTGGCGGTGGGGCCATCCTGTCAGAGACTCAGAGTCGACGAGTCACGGCCAAAGAGACAGAGGTGACAGATCCAACAAATCATGTCCGTTTAACCAGCTAATCCAACGATTTAGAACAAAACCGTGATTTGTGCTAATCAAGGCGGAGCGGAACGCAGCTTTCAGCGCGTCAACGCTAATTGATTATTTTCTATTAAAAAAAACACCACCCACGAGAAGCACCCTTCCCTGAAACCGCCGCACCATTCGCCTCGCCGCCGCACGCTCCGCCTTGCCCCGCCTCACTGCCCGCATCGCCGTCGCACCCTCCGCCTCGCCGCCGCACTGGCGTGCTGCCACCACGTCGCCGTGTTACAGTACGCCACCGCCCGTCACCACCACGCCCCTCGCGGCTGCCCTGCACGTCGGCCGTTGTGAGGACGCCGCCGCTCTCCCCACACGTCGCCGTGTTCCAGGACGCCCCTGCCCGTCACCTACGTGCCCGTCGCGGCCGACCTGCCCGTCACCTGCGCGCCCGTCGCGGCCACCCTGCCCGTTGTGAGGACACCAAGAAAACCCCATCGCCCTCACGCGAGTCGCCTTCCCCTGCCACATTGCCATGCTGCAGGCCGCCGCCACTCATATCGCCGCCATTGAAGCTCCCTATTTTTCCCCAATCTCAAAGGCACATGTGCTTTCAGAATCTCTGGCGTCCTTCACGTCTGCCGCCGCCGACGACGCCATGCACTGTCGCCCACCGTCCTTCCCGCCGCAGCAATGTGCTGATGTGCAATTCGACGCCATGGACGCCACTGGATCCTTGAGCAAGGATGATCTTCGACGTTGTGCCCTGATCTGAAACTGCATCGCCGTGGAAGGTCGTTCTGGCCATGAAGGGTGTCGGAACCACCAGACCTGCCATTCTGCCAAGATCTGGATACAACCGTCGCTGCCGCTTCCTCTCAGACTCACGGAAATGCTTTCAGCCCAAATTACCAGCTACACAGAGCAGTCATGCAATTTATCTACTACAAGAGCCATGGCCGCTACAACTCTCCTTCTGTGCCTAGAAAATTTCGTCATATTATCAAACAACGGTTTAAATTCTGCACTGAATAGTTCACAGATGACGAATCAATCAGGTGCATCTTTGATTCGATGGAGGGAACATTCAGACTTTTGCATGGTTACTGCTGCACTTTGATTTCCTGTTTTGATGCTGGTCTGCAATGTTAGTTCCGATGGGTTCCAGAAAGTTCTATTTGGGCAGGAGAAATCCAATTCCTCCTCCGTAAGTTATCTCCTTTCATATATCTTGGTTGATTGGACAAGAATGTAGATTCTGTTGGATGGGTTAGTATATCATTTGATTATTACCTCAACACATCTTTTGTAGAATTGAAAGCTGCTTGAAATGCACACCAAACAGCTGATGTATTCAGTCTTATGAAGGTTATACTGCTGATGTATTTCAGCTTCTGAAGGTTAGTTAACGATTCTATAATATGTTTGAAATGTGCCATCCTTCTGCAAGGTTAATTAGTTAACGATTTTATAATATGTTTGGGAAACACTGGGTGATCTCAAGCATGGTTTCTCTTATATATATAGATGTATGTGGAAAAGTGACCTCTATATTTAGAATGGGGATGATTTAAATCCTACAGCTAATTACATCTACAGTTGATGGGAACATATGACACATATATGAATTTCTCCATTGGACATGGAACGAAAGATGGTTCTGAAAAATATTATCTTAACTGATTCATTTCATCCTAATAATCATTATGTTTAAAGTTTAACTTCATAGTCTTTTGATCAGTTATATGATTTTTGTAATATCCTCTTTTTAGAGTCTTGTTATGTTGCTCTTATAGATAATTGTATTGCCAAATATTCTACAACTTAATTGTGTTGCCATATATCATGTTATGCTTTTGAAAATTATTTTTCTTTTTTATAAAGTGATGAAGAAAAATCACGCATTTGAGAGATAAGACGATAAACACCCTTTAGCCACCTATGTTCTGCAAATAAATTCATTCCACAAATTAATTTAGATTTTTTTGACAAATTGGACTAATATTTGACCAAATTACACTTCATGCTTTTTGAAATACATTAACGCTTACAAGCTACAGTTTATTAGGTTTTATGTTCTGATAAAAAGTTCTGTTTGTTGCCGGTTCTAAATTTGAATGGGTTTCAAGTCTGAATTAATAATGAGACGTTTTCTATAAATCAACAATTCTTCCGGTTGAATTCCTAAATACCTGAATGTATTTTAGATTCAATTGTAATGGTCAGTTGGCTGAAATTTTCTAAATTGTTGACTAGCCTTAGCAGCCGGATTAGCATTAGGTTCCTTTCTTTATACAATCTAAATAGATACCATTTTTTCATAACTTTTCTCTTCATTTACAAAATGTCTAGACGATCTAGCTTATATTAAGGCTACACGTGCATTGCACGTGCCTAATTACTAGTATCTCTAAGAATACTCTCCTTCTCCCACATGTTCACATCATGTTGTACCCCACTCATATTTCACTTTATATTTATATTTAGTTATAGTTCACAATTTTAAATTCAATTTAAAAAATATTTTATTGAATATATTATATATACATATATTTGTACTTATCTACTAATTTTTTGTGAAATAAGGAGTGATTCCTATCTTAAAAAACAAAACAAAAATCATTTCCCCTGAAAATTACTCTTTCTGTGTAGATAAAAATATAAAAATAATCTAGAGTTTGTAGAATATGTGCACGTAGTGGTATGTTTTATTTCAAAAAATTGAAAGCTAAACATGTCATTTCAATTTTTTTTAAACGACATGTGGTGAGTTCGGAGCTACCTGCCTAGCGTCCACCATAGCGCCATGCCGCTTGTGCCACACGACAACGACACCGTTTCTCTCCCTCCGCCTCCCTCGAGTCGTATTGTACCGAAAACAACCGTCCCTATCCAAAGTTTGCATTTCTCTCCCCACACATCTCTATGCAAAGTTCGCCCTTCTCTCCACACACACACCTCTGGCTTCGTGAAGCACTTGGGACTACATGGCACCTCATCCCTGATGCCACGTGATACCATTTCTCTCCCTCCGCCTCTCTCGAGTCGTATTGTATCGAAAACACGCCATTGAGCTGACTTCTACGATCCTCAAAGTAGTTGCATGCGAACACCCATGTCGCCTCCCGCACCGGCCACCGCTATCACCGTTGTTATTAGTAGTGGTCGACTCTCCAATCCTAATGCCGCCCCTCAAGTCCATTGGTAACTTGCATGCTAAGTGCGCTCAAACTATATGTCAAAAAAAGTGTATTTCTACAATTCAATATATAATGGTTGGTGGTATGACCATTTAATTTTTTATAATTTATTTTATACAATCTAGATCTAATGCACAGATTAATATTGCATGTAAACGGTTTAATCTCTTAGTTTTCTCTATATTTTTGTGAATTCTTTAGTATTTATTGGTGAAATGTTCCTCTGATTTTTATATAGTATGGGCCGTATTCGATGCAATTTATTTAAATATGTTAGGACATAATTATGACAACTATTATTGATTTTGGGATAATTTATGTTGGAAAATATATTTAATTTCATTATATTAAAATCAATGACCATCACTGTATGACCTCGATGCCTAATCTAGCTCTTTGAGTTTGCAATGTTCATCATACAATGTCTCTATATTTAATCAAATCATTATAGAACCATGTACACAATTTAGATTTCATGGCATTACAACTAAATAATTATGTCCCTTCTCTACTTCCATGTAGTGATCGAGTTGTACTATTTTTTCATCATTAATATTGTTTTATAAGTATGTTTCGCTCAAAGTATTTTTTATCTATCGTTTGTTCGTATTAGGACGGACGCGGCAACGCGCGTCTTTTCCTTCTAGTCTAACTATATATGAAAGTCGAACGATTCCTCGCCCTCTCCTTCCTCCTGGCCCCACAGTTACTGTAGACTGCTACAGTAATCTACAGTGATTTCATCACGCGCTGTCGATTCCCGATCCGACGATCCAGCGGTCCGCGCGGACTTTTTGCAAAAAAACTCATGTGTTTTCCAGGATTTACGAATCGGTCCTTAGATATATATAAAACCTGACTGTACTCGGGTCAAACCCTAGACCCTAATCATCTCTTTTCCTCCACTGCCTCTCCTCCCCGATTCGGCCACCCACCACCACCCCGACGCTGCCGCCGTCGTCGCCCCGAGCTCTCCTATCACCTCCAGCTCGGGACGGCTCTCCTCCGGCGGGTGGATCCCAACCGCCTCTCCTAGCCGCGCCTCTCCTACACGACCCGCCGTCCTCGCCTTTCCTCTCTCCCAGGAGCCGACGGTGCGGGAGGCGTGGGCTGCATGAGCGGCGGGAGGAGCAGACCGCGGAAGTGGGCAGCGCTGGACGGAGCATCGCGCCCGCAGCGAGGCGGCCGGCCGGCCGTCCGTTAAGGCGGTGCGCACGGAGGCGCTGAGGCTGCCTGCGTCTTCCTCCGGCCTCCGGGACCCTCCAACGTATTTACGGCGACCTTCTGGTCCTTATCGACCTCCCGGCCGTCCACTCGCACCCTGCTTCTCCTCTCTCTGTGTTTCTTTTAGTCCTGCCTTCCTGCTGTCGTCCTGCCGTTGTATTCTCTTCTTCTGTTCGGTCTTTGGAGGCTGCTCCCTTTTTCCCGGCGGCGCCTCGCCGGCCGGCGTCCATGCCTCTCCTCCTCTTTTTCTCTTGCATCAGGAGAACGCCTTTTTATCTTTGTTCCTCATCTCCTCTTCTTTTCCTTTCCCAGTTCACGTCAAATAACAGAAGGTATGGATTTTGCTTTTGGGACCTAAGCTTACGGCGTGCCTGCATCTTTGGTAAGCCGCTTCCAGCATATGCCTTTTTTTTTGCTTTCCTTTAACTATCGTTTCGTTTAATCCACTTGCAGATCTATTTGTTTCCTTTTTCCCGTTTTTTTGACTCTTCTCTCACTCCATCCTTCTCTCTAATCCCCATAGATGTTCATCTTTCTTTCAGCAGCTCTGTATTATTTATGCCTACAAGGTGTTTGACGAAAATCCTGAAGGGAACATTTGATGTAGTTTAGTCAATAATTTATTTTCTCAACCTGTTAATAATCCGGCTGCTCTCTTTCCTTTGCACATCAGGAGTGCAAACCGGTATAGTAAAAAAAATGTCTGCCTGAGGGCCACGATGGAAGGTTGTTGTACGGCTGACAGAATTTGGGAGAAATAGAGACAGGGAGATGTACGAGCTAGGTCTCCTCTTCAGTGACCAGCAGGTATAGCTGATGCAAGAAAATGCCGGTTTATTCTTACACGTTAACATTATAGGTCTATGCTTATTCATTCTGTACACCATTTTTCAGTTCGCCACATTAGCTACTTTATTTCCGCTTGACTGTGCCTTCTTGCAAGTGTTAGCACTTAATAATCATAGTAGCTTCAGTTTCATACACACGTACTTTACACATGTATGGACCAAATTAAAAAAATACACCAACTAAGCAAGTTGGTGTATACACAACGCGAATACCAATATTTTTTTGTCTTTTCAGGGAAATATGATAGAAGGATGCCTGCCACAAAACAATGTACCCAAGTTCAGAGATAGATTGAAAGAAGGCCTGCTGTATCAGATTGAGTCTTTATAGTTGTTGCTGCCCGGAATAACTACAAGACTGTAAACCAACCATACAGGATAAATTAGTCAGCAAACAAGAATGACAGAGATTGATCCACAGCCCGATGACTTTCCTTTGTATGCACATAGAGCAAAATCATTCGACATCCTTGCAAGACGTATTAAGGAAACTAATACTTTATCAGGTATGAAAAACACTATCGAACCAACTTCCTGTATTTTGTATTTACTGATCATGCTTGACTTATGTGCTCTATTTATTTTAAATAAAGATGTCGTTGGGATTGTATACAAGCTTACTGATATTCCTGCATCTAAATCGGGCTATGACTCAAGAAGACAGATCTTTATAATGTCATGTATAACTTACAATATCTATGGCACTACATTCATGTGATACAAAGTCAGACTATATATTTCTTCATGTTTTATTACAAATAACTAAAATTGTTTTTCATTAAAAAGTCATGGATGTGCTGCTGTAACGCTATGGGGAGAGTTGGCCAAAGCATTTGATGCACACTCTTTACATGGAGCTTCTATGCAAAAAAAACTACTATTTATAGGGATGGTGGTTGACATTTTCTGAGGTGCTTCTTCTTAATCCTTTATTAGTTAGGTATTGATTATGCATATACATGTACCCCTTGCATACATCAGGCCATTTATGATGTTACAGGAATGTTGGCCTTCAAGAGTAAACACTTAACTCGATGGCTTATTGATCCACCGATCCCTGAAGCAGATCATATTGGTGAAAGGTTTAGCAAATGTTCTAAATAAAACTGACTCTTTACCATCATAATATTAGCTATTCTAACACACACAATCCAATTTATGTCAGTCTGCAGCACGAGTGTTATACCATTGAATGGGAAGGGCATGGACCTACAGCGACTGCCACAACTGAAGCTCCGGCAAACGGATGACATAGTCGTATGTATATCTTTTCACTTACAGCATGCTAACATTAAATGGAAGTACCAGCATCTTACATCATGACGACCTTACATGTTTGTAATGTCTACAGGGAAGGAGCTTTGATTTGAAAATAAAAATCAACAGAATAAACAATCCTAATGATTGGTGGTTTTATGTTTGCACGAAATGCTACAAGAAAATGGTGCTTATTAGGTACAACACGCAGATGTCCCTCTGTAGAGGCACTGAAGATGATCAGAGGTGAATACTTAAAATCCAAGTATGATTTATCCGGTCGAACAAATACTCTTGCTCCTTCCTTAACACAGTCTGTATGTATGCAGATATAAGATTTCACTCAGAGCCGAAGATATTCACCCCACCTCGAAGAAACAGTTACTGAACTGATTGGCGACTTCGTGTTCTTTGGGAAACAAGGTACGGCTCTCACTGGTCACGAAGCAAGCCTCCTGGTTTCCCGCTGTTACTAATGTTGTTGGAAAGACATTTGTTGTTACTACTGAGGTGAATAAAGATACCTGCGGCAAGAACCCTGGTCACATAATTCTCAGGTGATGAATCCTTAAAAGCCAAGTATGATTTATCCGGTCGAACAAATACTCTTGCTCATTCCTTAACACAGTCTTTATGTTACTGACTTAATTTCATTTGCTTTAAGAAAAAGTGTGAGTTGTTTGTTTTCAGTCATCATGTATGCGTGAATAGGTTATATAGTATTGACCCACAAAACTGATAGAGATCGGGTCTTCTTCGAGAGTATAATCAATTTCAACTATTGTCTTCGTATAACAAGACAATTTCTCTTTAAATGTCAAGTTGGATTTATGGCGTATTTCATCCCCGTTGGCTATTCCATCTAATTTTCCATGCTTTGCACACCAAGCTTCAAGAATATTTTTTGGAGATAAGTTGATGTGTATTCTGTCCTGATGGGTGCACTTCGGTATATTTGGTGTCCTTCTGGTTTCTATTTATCTTATTTTCATTATTGACCGTTTAATTTGCTTAAGTACTAGACTTTCTAAACGATACATGATTATGAATAATTTGTTGGTGCTTACTGACTAGCTTATTTACCACTATATATACTCAATTATCCTGGTTCTTTCATGTTTCTTAACTAGGTATTCATGGTTCATCTACTAACAGATTTGCATCCATGGCCTTGAGGAATTGTGGGGAGTTGTGCGATGCCGACCCTTGCAAGATTGTATGGGTTGTTGCTATCATCATTGATTAGGAACTTCAATTTTTATGTGTACTTCCGGAGGTTGTGGTAATTTTCAGTATACATCTTACGTAATGATTGTACTCGGTGCTAGAATGCTATAAAAGTGTGTGCTACACGTATGTTCTAGCCTGCCCGCCCCACCTGATACTTCATATCTGTCAAAATAATGTTTCTATTTTAGGATGCCGTGGAGATTATAGGCTATGCCCGAGCTTCACTACATCAATGCCGCAAGCCCAGGTGAATATCACATAAATGTATGGACCTACAGTTACTGTAGACTGGTACAGTAATCTACAGTGATTTAGCCCTAGGTGAATATCTCTAATGGTTTCTTCAAATAAATCTCAGTAGCCTCTATTGTTTCTGTTCTGTATGAGAATATGATTAGTTGTTCGTATTTTTAACTTCTGTGGAGATGTGTAGCTGAAATTCAATTGCTAATAGATGGACCCTAATTATAGTGAAGCTTCATGATGTTTCTCAGCTTCATCTTCATATGTGATGGCCATGGTTAATCAGGTGTGCTCCTATTCTTTATCTCTGCCCTGGTGTGTAATGCACTTGGTATAAAGCTGCATATTTAAGCTAACTTTTCCTGATGATTTTCCAGTATATTATACCTTAAATACTGTGGTGTTGTGTTAATGATATGTTGTGTTACTATGGTCTAAAGCATGTTCCTTCGGTTCAGCCTTTTCACTCTGCTGTTGCACGCCTACAATTTATTGGCGGAGAGACTTGATTAACTATATGTATGCATCATGTGAAACAGGAAATTAGACATCAGACAATCTCAGCAACTACATTTGAAATGATTTATAGGGAAATGGAGTTAAACCTAGATATGAACACATACAGTTTCAGTATGACTGTCATCGCACTGTTGCAGTAGGTAGTCTCAGGTTTGTGTGATTCTTCAAGAGATAGCTAACAAACTAAATAAATAGTGAGACTTTATGGTCGGAGTATATGACTAAATAGGTTAGTATATACGACCAGTGACATAATTTAGAAAAGAGGGAACCTGATGTATGCTAGGTGAACAATCTTATACATGTTGATCTTGATGTGCGGTTTGTGCTCATAGTACATCTAGAACCGATGTACTGCTTTCATATTAAATGGTGAGATTACTGACAACCTATAGGAAGAGATTATTTTCATGAGACAAAGATCAGAGGAAGGTTTATTCCTAAAAACTAAAGTACATTATGATGGCTGATTCTGTGATTACTTGACTTGGTTTTATGTCCATCGCTGCAAAAATTTGACATCAGCTGTTTTATTCGATGAAATGTGATCAGGACCGGAGGGACAAGTTCAGTGCCCACAACCTATTTTATAAAATGCAGGAACTGGGTTTTGTCTTTAAGCTTGAGCCTTGATGTATTCTCGGTTCTATGATTTCTTAGTGAGTAACATATTGTTTTCAGTACATGCATTAACAAGGAAGGACTACTGGTCTTCGGACAATGGATGCATTCCTTATTTCCTCTCATACCCAAAGTCAGTTACTAATGCTTCTCCTATGCCCTCTTTTTCTGCCCATAGGTAAGAGATCCGATGTGCACTTACAGTTTCAGATTTAAGGTATTATCACATAGATCATAATCAATGGCACCTTGAAACTGACCATCATCATGACAATTATACGGAAGTTCCTGATACATCAGATTTTTTTCTTGGAGGTGCAGAGCAATGCAAGTGCATCCCTGAAGTGCAAAGTGCAGAGCTCGTGACAGGGTACATTGGTCCCTTACCAAAAACAACAGCAGTAAGCAAATGGAGACATAGAAGAAGCTGGGCACCAGGTTCTGGCTGGACAAGTGCCTCTGTGATACTAGCCACTTATTTTGTCGTTCAGGATTTCTAGCTTAGCCCTTGAATCAGTTTGTGTAATTTTAACTTAAATGGTCTTATGGTATCAACACCTTCTCTGTTTTCTCTGGCATTTCAAGCATTTCTGGCAGCTAACCATGGGCGAAACGGCTGCATTTCTGAGTGCATAAGTCCATTTTTGTTCCTCATGTCGTTGCTCTTTCTTAGGCTGTATGCATTGATTTTCTTTCATGTGGAAAAAGATTAGGAGAATGTAATAGTCTAATTAAATTAAAGAGGAATCTTTGCCTCCAAATTCTGTATATTATGAATGTTTATATTCCTAAATTTCTATTTAATTAGACTACATACCTTGGTTATTAATGCTGAGATGGTCTAATAATGTTGTCAGATTGTCCAACTCTCCATTCACGAAATATCTAATATAAGACTTGCTTTTTTCCGGTTTAAATAGGACTGCAGCCATTCCTCTCGCTGCCGCATCAAAAGAGGACGTCGACCTCAGGAGTTTGAAGCCACAGCTTTCTCCTTCCCCATGACAGTTCCAAGTCGAGGTGAGAAGCCGCTAACCCTCATGTGTCACCTCTCTCTCTCCCTCCCTCTCTCTCCCTCCCCCCTCTCTCTCTGTGTGTGTAGATTCCACTTATCTATGCCGGCAAGATGTTTGACTAGATCTATGCAGGTTGGTCAATATATTGATTAAGCAGTGGTGAAGAGGTTCTTGAATCAAAGGAACGTGAGTTTGATTACCTTTACCTGAGGAAATTTTGGGGGATCATATTATGTGTACTGAAGTTTGGAGATGTTCCCATTGATAAGTAATGGTTTAATTTCTTCTGGTATTGTCGTTTTTTCTGTAGGCAGTGCCATGAAGCATTGCTTGCTGGTGGGTGTTCTCTGCTGGTTTAGGAAACCACCCATGCACAGATACGTTTTAGTGCTTTGTAATATAGTTACTTAAATATACCATCTGGATATGTCCTACTTTTTGTAACATGCTTCTCCTTTCTTACTGATTATAAAATATGATGGTTCCGCTCTTTTGTTCAGTTGTGTTGTGCTTGCTTAACTAGATAAAACTCCCCAAAACTAAGCCATCTAATTTGCAAGTGGTCATTCATATTGTCGATTACCAGATTGTGTATGGAAATTCATTTGTTTACTGCTCAATGGATAATATAAAGTCAACTGAAGTATACTTTGCTTCTTCAGTGATACTCTGAGGTCATAATAGTGTTTAGTGAGAAATTCTATGGGAGCCTTCGTCTATTATTTATTCTTTGACTTTTTTTGTGTATAGAACTTTCGAGTGAATTGGCATACAATTTTCATAATTCTATTTGGAATAGTCTGACATGGCATACAATTTTCATAATTCTATTTGGAATAGTCTGACATTTGCTTGAAGGAAACATGCTTATTTATCATTACCAAAATTTGTCTTCAAGGGCGCGGCGTGTCGCCGCGCCAGATTCACCAAGTATATATGAAAGTGCGTAGGATTTGCGCCCAAATCCGCTATCCACGTCACTGTTTTTTCGCCAGCCGTTCGATCGGCGCAGCGGACGGCTGAGATGCGCTCAAAACACCCCTCAAAGCGCGAGTTACTGTAGCAACCGGCTTTTGTCGAATCACAACTCGCCACGTCGCCCGGTCTCCATCCGGTCGGCCCCGGTTTTGCCGGTAACCGCGGCATTTTGCAGAAAAACCACTGACGGAGCGAACTCGTGACCCGCAGTCCAGAGATTAACACGTCGAGGGACCCGTTTGTAATTCTGCCGAACTTCAAGCACTTTTCTGCAAAATCGTCCGGCACAATCACCGCGCCTCCTTTCTCTCCTCCCGCGTGCCTCCGCGGTCGCCGCCGCCGCCGCCGCCGTCCAGCCCCGCCGCTCCGCTCCGAGCCGCTCAAATCGAAGGATGCCCAAAGCTCCGCCGCCGCTTCCTCTCCAACCTCGCCGGCGGCCGCATCTGGGGACAGCCGGAATCGGCCGCGTTCATCGGCGCCGTGCTCCGCAACCGCCGCCGCGGTTAAGGTCGTCGCCGGCGGCTCCGGCGACCTAATGGCCAGCGTCGTGCCGCTGTGGCGGCCGTCCCAGACCTGCTTCAAGAGCTCCTTGGACACGAGCGTGGAGCAGGACGCCTCCTCATTTTTCCCCATCCTCTCCTTCCCGATCCGTGCCTCCCGTTCTCGCCGCCACCTTGCCCTGGCCAGAGCGGCCGCCTTCGCCCTCAGGCCTCCGCCGAGCCACCATTCTTCTGCCGGACGCGGCCGTCGGCGCCGTCGCCGGACCCCTCCACTTCCCCTCCAGCAGCGGGAGGCATCCTCGCCGGACCCCACCACCTCCTCTCCAGCAGCGGGAGGCGGACACGGCGCCAACCCTCCTCTCCAGCAGCTCGACGAGTACACAAGCTCTCCTTCACACCTCCGTCTCGGTTCGTCGTCTCCGCGTGCCTGCCCGGCCGTCCCCGCGTGCTTTCCCCTGACGACGCCCCTCGCTTCCCGTCGACCGTCCTGCAGCCCGGAGGGCCCAAGCTGCCAAGCACCACGCCGGCGAAGTCGTTATGGAGGAGGCCGCCCACAAGGATGGCCTTATGGCCACACCATCAGGTCCGCGCAAAACTTGCCGCCTCTGGTACACTCACACCATGCTGCTTCTTCTTCGTTTGTCATGTGCTCGATCACTTAAGTCTTACCATGCTGGCGCTCTCCATTTGATTTGGTTTGTGGTCCGAGGCAGCAAGTCGGGATTCTGTAGAGGCGGAGCAGGGCGACACACATGGATAGCAGACCCAGGACATAGGAAGGAGGTGGTGAAGGAGATGGCTGGCGAGGCTGCCACGTTTCATTGACCCACTCCATCTTTTCAGCTTTCTCTTCATATTCTCGTGGTATGACTCTGCTGATAGGATTTATTTTTTATCATCTGTTGACATTTGAAGTTGTTGCTCTGCTCTCCTGTTGAGAATTGAATGTATTTATCTTGCTTTCAGATCGTCAAAGATGACTGCAGCCTTAGGCAGTAGATGAACTTATTTTTCTTGCTAAGGCAGTACTTCTTGCTATTCTGGTAGTTCAGGTTTGAAAAGTTACAGTGTATGTGCATGAACAGGGCTATGTGCTATAGATACTTATTTCTCTGATAAGTTTCTCCTATTGCATATTTGATGCTTCAGTTCAGTAGTCTGTGGTCAAAATTCAAATGGCATCCAAAAGCTTATATTAGATCAGGACAAGCGTTGCAGGCAATGCTAAGGATACTGAGAATTTGGATAGCAAAAAAGAATGCTTAGCCTTCATGTTTTCATGTAACTGCTCTCGATATTAGTTTACACATGAAGCAATCTTCCATATGTTGCGTTAACAGGTATCCAACTTTTTACTGAAGTATCTTCTATGTCATCACGGCTCACCATGACATATATTCAGTAATTATCTCAAAATATGTGATTTCAGGATGAAGAAAGCATCTTAACCATTTGCTTATTCATTATCTTTTCTTAGCACACACTTGAGTTGTATTACTTTATCAAGACAATATGTTTTTTACCCTCAATTTTATACTATATCCTCTAATCAATATTTAACATTCTCTTACAGTTGCAAATAACATCATGGGAAAGTTGCCCTCCACCATTTGCATGCTGACAAATAGAACAGGTTATATTCCGTTCACACTTAATTAGTAAATTTCTTGCTTCATTGGCATGTTATGAAGAACCGGTTAATGTCCTACTGGAAACATCACATGAAAGTTGGATGCAGGTCTTTGTAATTGTAGGCTCTAAGTTGCCAGTCTAATTTTTTATTTGCTGCATTGCAATAACCTTACTCCTCTTTCAGGAGGATATCGGTTAGGAGGTTCTGAAGGTGGGGTGCATGAGCAGGCGGCAAAAGAAGATGCATATATCATTTTTTTTACTCCTATTGTGTTATATTTGACCCACTGGTAGCTATGGCCAGGTTTCCAAGCAGTTATCAAATTATTTTTCGTTTATGTTATTGTTAAAAGAGAGCAGTAGTTATGTTCTTTCCAACATCAGCTGAGTACTGTTTGTCTGTTCTTGCCCTTTTAACTTTTTTTTGTTTCTTATTTCCCTTCTTATCATCTGTCATTTGTGCAAATACTTACATGTGGTACTAAACAGTGGAATACAGGGATCTACTCACTCCGATTTCACTATGTCACATTTTTTAACTGAAGTTAGTTTAAATTTCAACACCTATTATCAATCGGATGTAGTATCTAATTTGTATGTCATTCTCTACCAAGGGGATTGCCATCCAGTGGATGATGACTTTTTGAAATATGGAAGTAATTTTTTAAGGGGAAAGGTTCTCTACATTATGAGCTTCATTATAGCCTTAAGGTTGTTTGTGCTACACTTCCAACATTTATAAAGATAAAAAAGTAGATGTCGAACTGAAGTCGTTCAGTCGGACCTTGATCCCAGAATAGGGTAGTTTTACTTTGCCTGATCAGTATGTTTTATTTATTACCTCCAGTGGTGTAGAAATGAGTTGTATCTTATTCTTCCCTAGCATACAAATATGTATGGATCGCAAGAGGTGTTTACTTCATATTCTCCTATTTGTTAGTACCCGAAGAAAGAACTAAGAGAGCACACTTCTGCAAATTGTGCACTCGCTTAGCAAGTGACACTTACTGAACTACTTTGGAGGATGGGTTTTTCCCCCTTTTTGGTATCAGATCATTTTTGCTTTTTCTCTTGCTCGAAAATATATCAACATTTGCTAGGTCCAGCTGAAAATTTTAGACAAGCAAGGTATAACTATTTCTGACAGACAGTAAAAGTTTTAGATTAATCGGATTTGATCTGATTTGTTGATAAATTCGAGAACAATGCAGTCAAAATTTTAACATAATCTGAAAATAGAACCATATCTAGCATTTCAGTGGGATTATAGAGCAACAACATATTTTTGAATCGAAGTATTTGAGCTGTGTATGATTACTATGCCCACTCGGCGCTCCATACAGCTCATCTGTATAGTCATGCTATATATTAGCTTTAAATGGTCAAGACTCATTTACAATCTGTTGTCATTTTATTTCAGATGCTTATGGGCAAAACAGTGCTCTGTTAAAGGGCTGATCTTCTCATGGTTGACATATGAGTTCTTTGTTTAAGGGTTGATCTTCTTATGGTAGACAAGACATGTGAGGTCTATGCTTTATTAACTATTTTTGTTATGTACTAAACTGCTCATTCTCTACCTCCTGGTTTGCCTTCGGGGGTTCTGATGGTCTACCTGTTTCTTCTTCTGCAAATATGCATCAACTTGCTGAAAGCACAGCCGATGGTGAAAATACACATGTTAAGGATGCATTGCACTTTGCCTTGAAAAGGTACTGGATGTTGTAGAAGTTTTGATTACTTTGAGCATCCGATGGTTCCTCTGAATCAGGTTTCAAGGCGGCCGTTTGACACTCTTACCTCTGAACGACTGTAGGATGTGCTATGTGGTTTCTTACCATGTATGCTATATGCAGAATTGTGAAGCATATTGCGAAGTGAAATATTGCATATAATGTTGAGAAGTATAAGATTTATTCAGTTGAGTTCAAGGCTTTTATTCTGGGTACTGTACCACCCATCTTTCAAGGTTGGTAGCATTTTCTGGGCATAAAACATGCCATTCTTTACTCACATTAGATTGTGAGTTAGTAGGAAGCCACAAACAAGGTTGGTACTTCGTAGTTTTGTGTTATTATTTCTTCTTTACATGCACGGAAAATGTAGCAGTGTTTTACATGGTTTCAGACCATACTTAGATCTGGAATACCAATAAGAAGCGATGAATGTTGAATGAATAATGTGCGAGCAGATTTACAGTCTTTGCCCACATTTGAATAGTCAAATGTTATTGACATATATTGTCATTTTTATGTCTAAGACTGAATTGTTTACCAACTAGATGGGCAATGAGATATATTTATGTTCCAACTGTTAGAGAATCCGGCAGGTTGACTTAAAAGTTGTGTTGGCTATTTTAAGAGGGTATAAGCAGACTGTTCGAATGAGCATTCAGCTCCTGCATTAGGAAAACTGATATGTTCTGGACACGGTTAGTACGGAAGGACATGCATATTTACTTCAGTGGGGATTTTCTAGATTCAGAAAATGAAAATCTTTATCAGAGTGTTGTTGCTTAGCAGATCAAACATAACATAGATTATTTTCCAGCACCTTCTCGAGAAGTGACAACAACCTTGATAAGTAGTCCTTATTGTTTTGTTTTTAAACAGAAAAACTAGACAATCCTTGCCATTCTACTGTATTACTGCTAGCCCCAAACTGAAAAGAAGATGCCTACATATTTTAGTTACATCATGCTCACAGCTTGCAAAATACAGTGGCGCATGTATTGATCATCAACAAGTGATTTCTAGGTGTTTCCCATGTTGTATATTGAGCAGTGGGAATGGATAAAGCATGAACTAGGCAGAAATGAGTGACAAGTAGTAACGCTCCATAAGGGAAGATGAGAGAGAAAATAACAGTTTATTTTAATCTTGCAGCAAGTATTTTCTTATAATAGAAGAATAGGGCAGATTATAGAGTTGCTTCATATAATGTTCTTCTACAAAATAAAACGATGGATTCATAGATTACCCCAACTTATTGACACTAATTCATTCTAATTCACATATAGTTTCTTTGACCGCCAACAACAAACTAAACTCCATGATATCCACTCAAATATTTCCTTTCCTAATTGTTTCACTAATTATATTTACAAAAATAAACATAATTAATAATCACATGGACGCGGCGTGTCGCCGCGCCAAGTTGCCTAGTCTTCATGCGATGGTGCGTCGCGTGATTGGTGCTTGGCCCTTGAAAAAAAATCATTTATATTTTTTTAGGGTTTAGTAGAAAGGGAATGCTTAGTGCTCACTCGAGTGTAAATTAATTTAATTCTCACTCAGATTTCATCCAGTTCTATATGCAACTCATATATAATCCATTTGCAACTATAAAAAATTAGCTGCGAAAATCACAGTTACAACTCATGTGAAACCATGTGTAACTTGCATCCCGCACGAATCACGATGTGAATCTGATGAGATAAGAGTTGAGTGAGCCATAACATAATTCTCACTCGAGTGAGAAATAGCAAAACCGTAGCAGAAACTGGAAAGGTTGGGGTGGTTTGATATTTTGTTGGGAGTTAATTTTAGTTCATGCAAGTAAGAACAAAATCTTTAAAGAAAAATCTACTACTCCCGCTGTTCATTGCTTGCCAAATTGTTTTATAATACTGAATTTACATCTACATTACTAAAAGAGTAAACATGTGTCGAACATGTGTTGAGTTGTGTCGATACTTTAAATCTTAACGGTTGATCAAATATCGAAACTTTTTTCCTATTCCCCGCCTCTCATCGCCGCCCATCCCCTGCCCGTGCTCGGCTCGGCGACATATGCTCCTGGACGATAGGGTCCGGCCGTCACCGTTGTTTCTCGAATCTCCTGCTCGACGGACAGGTGCTCCTATACGAAATTGTCCCGCCATCGCCCATCCTCGTCACCATAGCCATCCACTCCCGTTTTTGCCGCTACCATACCGCCAACCCGTCTTCCTCCTGCGACATGAGCCGACCTCCGTGCCTGCCCCGGTTTGCCAAGGTCACAGTCTAGAGGTTCCACATGGATGAGAGCTTGATTGCTCGCTACAAAAATAAAGAAGAAAAAAGCAACGGCCAGCGTCTGAATCTCTTCTCTTCTCTCCTATCTGAAAGAAAAGTTTGGTTCCTCCTTTCCATCATTCTTTTCGTCCAGCAAATCTTTTTTTTTCTCGTCCAGCATTCCCTCCTCAACGAAACCCTCGCGCCTCTGATCTCCTTTGAATCGCCGAAATCATCGCCCCTAAGGGCTCTCTTGGATCGCAGTTTAGGAACTGTTTGGAACACATGATTCATATAGGAATTGTACAGGATAGGATTCTTGGAGGAATTATTTCCTTTGCGCGCTTTGAAACGTAGGAATAGGAAAAGGAATACTACAGGGTTTCTTTCCTATGCTTCACGTTTTGCAGGAAATAAAACATCTGGTCGGATCTTTTGGAAATTTTCCTGTGAGAAACGCAGCGCCTCACGCGAAAAGCAGCGGTCGGAGCGCATGAAGGTTTCGCGGTGCTGCCGCTGGCGCCCTTCTACATCGTGATGGTATCTGTGTGGTATATATGAATCTGCATGAACTAGAGGTCAAGGTCTTGAGGAGCTCGAGTCACTGAGCCGTCGACAGCAAGCAGCTCGGCCAGCGACCTAAAATCCTTGTATACGGCTAGCAGCTCGGCCAGCAGCATAAAATCCATGCACGCGTGTGGCCGTCGACGGCGACTAGCTCGGCCAGCGTCCGGCGATGTGCATTCCTTGTACACGATGTGTATTACATCTGCACATGGCTACCTCTCTTTATAATTATAAGACGTTTTAGATGATGTTTAGGTTGTCTAGATACACACTTAAATGATTATACATACACACTAAAACATGTCTACATATATGGAGATACATGTGAATCTAATCAAATGTTAAAACATCATATATAAAAAAATGGAGGGAGTACGTGCTTAATCGTATCACTCACCTTTTTTGGGTCAGTAGGTTTGTTTTGTCATTAGATTAGTCCTAGGCTTGGGAACTCACTCGATTTTTAAAACTGAAAATATTTCCTTTGATTTTCCTGTCATGCAATCCAAACAGCCATTCCTCTAAAATCCTACGTTCTAGGAAAGTTTCCTATAAGAATGGTTAGGTACGACATCTCAATTCCTTTATTTTTCCTATCTTGTATTCTAAACGGAGCCTTAGTTTTACGACCAGAAAATCCATCGGTAATGTAGGGTAAAAATACGGACGCTCGGAGGTCCGTAAAATTTGTCCGTCCGTTTCCGGCTCAATTACCCCTTATCCAAGGCTAATTTTTTTAAAAATTTATTTTTTAATAGAAATTATGAGAATATTGCGCGACTGGAGGAATTTTCGTAAATAATACACTCTCGGGGCAGTTTCATCGTGGCCGAATAGCACTCGTCGGCCACGGCGTGGCCGATAGGCTGGTCGGCTGACGGCAGCTCAGCGCCTCAGCCGTTGGGACCTGCTCGGCCATGGCCATGGCTGATTAGCCTGCTCGGTCACGGCATAGACGACCAGCACCGGTCGGCCACGGTGCGGCCGACGGTTGCATGCAGCAGGCCGCGCGAGGCCGGAGCGGCGCTACCGGACGGGGTGCACACGACGCGGTTCGCGAGGCTGGTGCTGGCCGGCACGGACGTGGGGCTGGTCGTGGCATGCGGCGGCGCGAGTGGACGCGCGACGTACTGGGCGTGGCGCACGTGGCGGCCGAGGCTGGGCATCGAGGGCGGCGTGCGTAACGAGGCTGGGCGTCGCGGCCGGTGCTGGGCATCGAGTCGTGCTACGCAGCGCGACTGGACGAGCTGCGCAAGTGCGCGCTGCGTGCGTGCGGAGGCGGGGCGTACTGTGCTGGACGCGAGTCGCGTGTGGCGGCGCGGGCGTGCTGGGCGGCCGCCGAGGCTGGGCTTCGTGAGCGGCGCGACTGGACGTGGCCGGTGGCGTGCGGGGCATGCTGTGCGCGGAGCGGCCATGGCTTCGTTTGCGCATGTTGTGTGCGTGCGCGACTATGCTGGATGCGAAGGCACGCCGGCGTGTTGCGCCGGCGGCCGTGTCTGTGTCTGCGTGCTTCGCGCGTGCTGGGACATATCGTCCACGTCGTGGACGATTAGTATATCGATCAGGCTTACGCTGTGGCCTACAGGCTAATCGGTTATGCCGTGGGCGAAAAGGCCTGCTCGGCCACGCCGTGACCGACGAGTGCTGGTCGGTTATGTGGAAACCGAGTGTGTATTATTTGCGAGAATTCTTCTAGTCGCGCAATATTCTCTGAATTTCTGTTTAAAAAAATAATATTTAAAAAAAATTAGCCTATCTAGGCGGGGGCCTAAATCAAGCTGACGATATACAGAGTTTAACCGCGCCGCCACCGCCACCACCGCTCATTCCGGCTGCAGGTCCTCACCTCCCCGCTCATGGTTGGCTTCCCGGACGACTACCTCACCATTGACCCCACCTCATTCGACGTGGTCGTCTGCGGCACCGGGCTTCCCGAGTCCATCCTCGTTGCCGCATGCGTGGCCTCCTCCGTCCTGCTCCATTTCCTCCCCTCCTTCCTTCCCTCCACCCTCTGCCCGTCTTCCTCCCCCGCCAACGTCGGCGCTTCACCAAGCGCCGTCCATCTGGAACGCCGCTGTTTGTAATCGGAGGTTGTGGCCTCGGGGACGATTCCCGAGTCGTCCAGGCGCCTCACGGTCGACCTGGGCGTGGTCGGTCCCAGGGTGATGTACTGCATTGAATTCCTCAAGAAAACAGAGACTTCCACCAAAGATAACAGTGTAAGAGCATTCTAAACTGGTCTGGCATAGTCTATTTTTAGCACTGTGACTGATGCGGGCCTCTCTGTCTTGTTTATAGGATTATGTTATATGCAATTTCCATGGAAGATTATGATCAAGATGCCCAGGGACGGAGAAAGGGGGGACGAGCAGGGGCTACGCCCCCCCCTATGATCATGGTTTTCTTACTAATATTAGCCATGGTTGATCCATTTTTATGCTGGTGTAGCTAGTTTCGCCCCCCCCCTCCCCCCCCCATGAACTCACACACAATGATAAGTCTAACCTCGCCCCCCTCATAGTCATTTTCTGGCTCCGTCCCTGAAGATGCCGCAGACTAGCGTGATCTTGTACCTCCACCAGCCATGTAGGTGCTGGATGTAATTATTGCACGGCTTCGACGGACTCCGCCGATGTCAAAGGTCAGCAGGTTCTTTCACAACCTATGAGCCTTCTTCTAGAGCTGTGTAGGGTGCCTTATTTTGTTCGACTAACAAACTCCTTTTCCTGCTGCTTAATAAACGTCTAGGTGCTTCAAGAACGATTTGTTGCACATTGATTGATCCATCATCAGATGATAAATATTTCATACTTTCTTGTATCCACTGCCCATATTCATATATCGTACCCTGGAAGATGAGATTTTTTTTAATAATACGAATTTAGAAAGAAATTCGAACAATAGTATGTGAAAATTAAAAATTCTTTAACCGTGTCTCGGTTCGAGATGAAATATATATGAAATATATTATCGACGAATATGTTCCATTCCCGTGATCGGTTTCAAGTTTGGTCGCTTCTAACTTCTTGATTTTGAATCGTAATTCGTACGATTATTCGACGAATTTTATCAAATTCGTCGCACTCGGTTGACCGTTTGAAATTTAATAGCTGGAAATTTTTAATTTAATAGCTTATGGCACTTTGTTTGCTTATAAGTACGACACTTCTCTTTCTGTTGTAAATAACCTACAAGAGCATTTATTCTTCGAAGGAGTGTAATACCATGTGCCCGTGTATATGTGCTCTTGTGAATTAACCTACTTGTGAGTTATCATCTCCGGACCACAACTTATTGTATATGTGCTCTTCCAGTTGGATGGAAATATTTGGGCTTATTCACTTCGGGGCCTAATTACCAAGCAAGTAAGACAATTGACCTGCTATTTCTGTGCATTCAGTTAGCGCACTGTGCTGCTTGGTAATTTTGCAAGGTCATCCAAGAAGCCTTGATTTGTGTTCTGGTATGCCCTGCAGTCTAGATCATGTGCAGACATGGCACGAGGCGCTTGACTTGATGTAGAGAAAGAGCATAGCATCGCAGAGGTACATGCTGCCTGTTTGGTGGCAATGCTGCTGGGGAGTCATGGTAATATACTGGTCCTATACTCCTATTACTTTATAAACTGTCGCACCATAAAAAGATCAGGGGACTAGATGTTTTGAACAAGCGATTTTTATCCCATATCCAACATTTATGAACCAAATGGACAATGATTTATGTTAACTTGGTTTGTGTGGGCATAACCTTTTGTTAAGTTGGAACTTGGAAGTGGTACGTTGGTGCTGCATTTGGGACACTATATGCTACACTTGCTGATGATACTAAGTAGCATCTTGAAATTTATTATTTTCTTCAAATTATCAGCATTTTTTAATGGTCTGTCTTAAATGGATCACATGTTTGTATTTGTCTATAACTGACTTCTATTTGATCACCTCAATTACATGATAGATGAGGCAAGGTCCAAGGTGATAAGAATTAAGGACCGGGAAGCATATGAGCAGATGTTGGTGATATGTTACTGCATCAGCCGAGCCGATAACCAATGGAGGAGAAGCAGAAAAGAGGGAGAAGGGGAGGATGAAGATTTGAGCTATAATTCGATCAACTCATGTAAATCTTTTGTAAAGATAGGAGATAGTTGAATGTCAACAATGTTGCTGGATATGCATGGGGATACAATTGTTGGTTGACATAACAGGTATCAAACTATATAGAAATATTTATATCCCGTTGTAACGCACGAGCAATTAACTAGTCTCTTTCAACTCGTGATGCTTGCGTCCATGCCCCAGGTACCGACAGCCCCACCACTCAAGCAGAATTTACTCTGTCGACAATGGCCGGACCACTTCTCTCACCCTGTCCAAACCGCCTGGCGCATCTCCCGCCCGCCGCCTGCGACTCCTCGGCGAGCCCATAGAGGCAGGTTCATTGGCTGTCAGGACAGTTTCGCACGGGGCGGTGGAGGACGAATTGCCGGCTTTGAGTGCTTCCCTGTTTTTTACATCTTGATTCCGTATCTTCAGACCAGAGCAGCGGGGCTGCAGGACCTCCAAACAACCACCCGCAGTATAGTTTCAGGCTTCTCGCTTTGTACAAATCCACCAGCTCCAAAGCATGCCCAAATCGATTGCCAATCTAGGCTTTTCTGTTCTATCTTCTATGTTTTTGATGATTTTTTATACATTTGCGTGATTTTTCTGGATGTATTTCTACAATTCAGTTGGATTTCGTTGAATTGTTGTTGTAACCTCTCCAACTTTATCAGGCGTCTGGTTTAGCTTCCGCCAATACTCAAGCTAGAATGTGCGGGGTCGTAAAAGTTCAAGCGCCCGACGAAAAAGTAGAGTCGACGCAAGACAAATCCCAATCTCAGCCAGGATTCGGCCATAACGGCCAGGAAATCAAGCATATCGCCTGGTCTAAGCACCTGCATTGTACATGCCCATGCTAAGAGGTCATCACTCATCAGTTGTGCCCTTCTTTCCACTACTTACAGTTAAATCCATTTTAAGCATCGGTAGCTGCAAGATGTTAGAACATACTAACTACTAAGAAAATGAGTATGGAGTTTGTTTGTACTTTGTTTTGAAATATGATCTATTGCTTGATGGAATTAACACCACGTTTTTATGTTATTTTTCTTTATATTTCTAATATGCTTCGTGTACCATAGATCTGTACAATTATTTTCACTTTGCAAAATAGCTTTGATAAATACTATATGATTGGTTGAATTTTTATATTTTGAATCTTGATTATGATCTCAAAACATCGAGAATAATTTTTTATGTTTCAAAGTGGTCCGTTCACCATGCCGACAACAAGGTAAACTCTGTAATGTTTATTTTTGTTTTGCTTCGGATGAAGCTTTAGTGCCGTCAATGGAAAACATATCCTGAGAAAGCTTTTGCATGGGTATTAGCTTTTTTTTAAAGGGAGCCCAGACTCTACATCGAAGAGATGCATACGGCTTTTATTTCTTTTATTCAACAGAGATGGTAAAGAGCTATACAACAATCTAACAAGCGGAAGCCGCCAAACAGTGTCACAACCAGCACAAACGACAGAGAAAAATGGGGCCTTGTTCCCCGAATAGAGCCGTCGCCGGCTCCCTGGCCAACTCAGAGAATAGCACCTTGTGCCCACGCTCTGAAATATCGGCTCCACCATCTTCCTCCAACCCAACTTCAGCGTGTCGATCGAAGCAAAAACTCTTGTCAGTCCTGCGGCCGATGTCACCATGACACCAGGCTACGCCTCCACCCTGCGCGAGTCCACGTAGTCACGATCAACGTCGACTCCCCGCTGCACCAAGCCGCCAAGACAAGCCGTCTTCATCGTGGTAGAAGAAACTCCGCTCCACCGGAAAGACCACTCCAGGCATCACGTGTTCCAAAACGATGCCCCCAAGAGGGAGATTCGACACCGAAGTGCCGACATCGTCCGATCTTGTACAGATCTTGGGTTTCCCCCGGAACAACTAGACGGGAGAGGTTGAAGAATCACAGTGACGATACCTTCATCAAGGAAACGACGCCAACAGGCGTCGCCGTCGTCGGCCCTGACCGCAACGGTGTCCGGCTCTCACCGACCATCATCAACACCTCCAGATCTTCCGCGAGCAGGCTGGGCATGGCACGCCACCGGAGGTGAGCATCGCCACCCAAGATCCCGTCGCCCTTGCCGCGGTTGGATCCACCCCGCGTGCAGCCCAAAGGGCCGAGCCACCGGAGACGTCGATCTGAGTAAGGAGAGCCGGGCACCCGCGTCGCCCGCCACGTCGTCTAGATGCAAGATCTCGACGTCGCCATGGCGTCCGACAGCCGTGCCACACTCGAGATCAAGGAACTAACCCGCGCCGGCTCTATCTTTCACTCGATGGCGAGAAATCCCTCCCCCCCCCCCCCCCCCCCCCCCCCCCCCCCCCGCCGACGGCATCGCCCAAGCTATGCCTAGGTCGCGCCCTTGGTGGCAATGGGGGAGGGAGGAGGAAGGAGCGGCGATAGGGCTAGGCGGCGGCGGTGCTAGGGTTTCCCCCTGCCGCCGCGCGGGGGCGAGAGGGGAGAAAACGTGAGAGCACGTGGGTATTAGCTAATGCTATGTGTTGTTACGCATGTTGCACCAACATAATAGAATTGTTTTGGTCATAGTTGATGCAAGTTGGAGAAATTGGTTCGAACCTATTATGATTATATGTGGTTCTGCTCTCATATAGCACTTGGTCTTTGAGAATTTTGAAATTTTGGTCGAAGCTAGCTGCTTTGTCTAGGCTCTAGCGAATCTGTTTCGAATTTATGTAGTTGGTTGGCATTATATATTTATGGTAAAAAAAATTGAGATTTTTTTTGTAGTGAACTTTATCCAAACACCTAAATCATCTATTCTCTGATAGTGTAGAGCGGCCAAATTATTTTCCAATGTTGAGCATATTAGGATCTCGGGTAACATGTTCTGATAGTTGATATGGGATCACTATACATTAGTTTGGTTACTTAATTATGCTTAATCACCCCTCGCCGACATGCTGAATAAGCGGGGTTTGTAGCGAATATTTCTTGTGCTAGAATAGATTAAAGATTTGATGTGAAATATGCTACATCGTGTTCCCGGGTATGAACTATTATTTATTTATTTATTTATTCCATGGAGCTTCTTGTTATCCTTGATGATGTGCCGTTTTCAAGTAATCTAAATCCCATCACTAATGCAAACTAGATGTTGGGCCGTCTAATGCTATTTTATCCACCTACAATTCTTTGGTTATGATTCATTGTCCACTTGTCCAGCAGCCCAAGATGGATGCTATTAGAGCATCTCCGACCACACCCCTCATAGCCAACCCAAACGTCCGGGCGGAGAGCCCGGATGCGTTTTGGGCTGAATTGGTCCACCCAACGGCGGCCCCCAAAGCCTCCACAAACGTCCGGGCTGTCCGGCTCCGTCCAAAGCCAGCCCATATGTAGGGCGGGTTTGGGGCCGCCCGGACGCGCCCGGACGCGTCCGCCACATCGGATCTGTCAAGGCGGGCCTACCCAATTTTCAACCAAATTTCCGGCGCGCCGGCCACTTTCACTTATCCCCTTCTCCGCCTCCGTTTCCCGTCGGTAAATTTCATTCCTCCCGCCGCGTCCACCTGCAAATCCGATGGAGGCGACGGAAGCCATCGATTTGACCGAGAACGGCGGCTCCTCCCAGTCCGTCGAGCAAGCGGGGGACTCGGCGCTGAAGCCGGAGACCATCGCGCGGCGGACACGGCGCCGCAGGCAGCGCCTCCGCGAGCTCGCGGCGGAGAAAGCGGCGCTGGATGCTCTGGCGGAGGCGGAGGCAGAGCGGATAGCCAACGCGGATACGCAGGACGGGGAGCCGGTGTTGTCCACGCCCGTGCCCGTCGTCCGGCGTCCGACGTAGGTTCCGCCTGTCGTCATGCCGGCAAGAAGGTCGACATCCTCCACGACGAACCCGGAGGAGCCGGGTCTCTTCCACATCGCGGATGAGTACCCGTCGCAGGTTCCGCCGACGCAGGAGGACGAGATGATGGGGGAGTCTCCGGCTCAAGGAGAGGTTGGACATTGAGAGGGAGAAGTTGTCCGTGGCGAAGGAGGAGGCTTGGTTGAAGCTCCAATTGGAGCAAAAGAAGATAGCCGATGCCTATGAGATGGAGCAAAAGAAGATGGCAGATGCCTATGCCATGGAGCACGAGAAGAACATATGATTGCAAGAAGTACGAAGGAACAAAGAATCATGTTCCAAGACGCTTCCCTCTTGGATGAGCCAACCGCCAAGTGGATCCTCATGATGAAGAAGAAGATCTCCGACCGTGACCTCGGCGTTGATGGCTCCGGTGGATCCGCCCCTTCATCCGCCCCTTGATCCGACCCTTGTATCGGACAACTTGTTGAACTTTCGTAATTTCATTTGAATTTGAACTCTATGTCTTGTAATATGATTCGGTATGTATCGTATCGGATCGACGTTTCATGCCTTGCATGAGTTTGGGGACAAATTTTTGGGGGATGCGGTTGTAGGAGCCCAACTATGAGGGTCGTCCGGTCACTGTCCGCGGACGCGTCCGGACGCGTCCGCAAACACTATGGGGGCGGATTTGGGGGATGCGGTTGGAGATGCTCTTAGGTACTTTATGTAGAACTTAGCATTTCCAAATATACACTAATAAATGCTAGAGATGCAGATGGTCGATGCTTTGGACGCACCAATGGCAGAGTGAACCCACTAATGAAGCTCCAAGAAAGCTGCTGAAGTTTATGGCAGATCAAACCGCATATTGTTCCAACATAAAGTATGGGTTTGGCTGTATGACAGAGAGAAATGTTGTTGTAACTTTAGTGCGTCGAGAGGTCTTCACCTTTACTTCATGGCTCAAGCGAGTCAGCAAGATGTAGTAGCTAGAATGCTAGATTAGACATCTTTTTTCATAAGTTACAAGTTAGTCAAGTCATCAATCTTTGTGTGTGAAGCAATATTATTTTGTATATACATACAATTATCATATTTTCATTGCGCAACTGCAAGTTTGTGCCTTATTGATTACTTTATTATTATCCAACACAGCAGACAAATATAGTAGATTAATTTGGTCGAGCACTCGGATTTTTATTTATTAATATATTGTCAGTTTACATGGAGTTTGAGTATGAGTTACGAACTGAATACTCTCATGAGTACAGTACTAAACCTTCGTGATGGTTTTGATATATGAATATATTAGCCTTGTTTGTTAATTTGCTTAATATTTACCTCCTATCTAGGACTAGCTGAATGCCCGTGCTTTGCAACGGTTATATAAAATTTTGTTATTTCGTGTGCTATTTCCACAAACATATTGCTAGCCAGTTAAAGGTGCTACAGTTAACAACCTATACATGATCTAACTTCCTCGTCTCGCTTGCACGCCGACACGTACTAACGGCGAAAACAGTGTTTCCCCAGCCACTTCTTCATATTGCTAGCCAGATAAAGATGCTTCAGTGGAGTAGCTCAAGAGGGAGGCCTTCTAGCTCCGCAGAAGACCATGGCAATGGTTGTGTATAAGGTAAAAGGGCACATAAATGATTACACATATTTAGATACTCCCTCCGTGGCAAAATAAGTGTCTCAACTTTGATAGAAAGTGGATGTATGTAGACATGTTTTATATCTACATACATCCACTTTCTATCAAAGTTGAGACACTTATTTTGGGACGGAGGGAGTACTATTTACCAACTCCAGAGAAATTGAACAATGGTTGTATAACCGTCCATTTGGCAAGCAGGTATTGGATCCCGCAGTTCATCAAAGAGTGTATGGGCACAAACGTCAACCTGCAAGTAAAATAAAAAATGTCTAGTCAGGAGAACAGTACTCACTTCTTGGTGCCCGATTTCGTAGGGTCTTGATTTATAGATGCCAAAGTAACACACCGCCTTAGAAGTAAGCAGGATTGCATTTTAACTGGAGGAGAATATGGTACTTAGCATAAGCAAGCAATGCATAAGCACGGATATGTTTGTTGGATGGATGGCTCATCAATCATAGAATCATTCTTACAGTTGTGCAGTGCAGATTTGGTGAGTACAGAAGTAGCCTTGGCATGAGATCATTCTGGTGGCATGCGCTTGCCAAAAACCTGCGTGCACAAGAAAATTAGGCAAGCAGATTATAACAGCCAGGGCTAACTGAATAGGGGGCTACTGCCTAGTGCCAGGGATGAGATTTTCTCGGAGAAAATTTGAATTCAGAGTAGTTTGGGTTCATGCATCTGATTTCTTCTCTTTCGGGGGTACCCAAAACCTAGAATAGAGAGAATACTGGTTTAAGTCTATGAATCTACATTACTGGACTTGATGATTTGGTAGGAGATGCAGACCTTAATTATCTCGACCAATTGATCAACAATTTTTTCTCCAAGAAACAGAGTCTGGATTTCCCATGTTCAGGAGAGAAAAGGAGAAGTCAACAAAAACGTTCAGCTCATGTAGAGAAAAGAATGTGCAAGAAAACAGTAGTTGTCAATTCGCTTTTCTACATTAAAGTATTAGCCTTCTAAATGAAACGATGTCAAATAAATTGGACAAGTTATGTGTAATTTAACAAAGGTTGATTCATGTAATATTTGTTGATCTAAATATGTCAAGTTATATGATACGAGGACTTTTAGATATTGTTGCTCACATTATATTGTTTACATAAAGTTTTCACTTTCAGCAATAACGATGCATAGACTCTTTGATGATAAACCAAAGAAACCAGAGCTTAGAATGAGATTCTATACCTGTTCAGCTCGTCCAAATGTCCAACCACTGAACCTACAACTATTGTCATCATTCTCGTCTGCAACTTGGAGAGGCGTATCCCTCTACCTCTCCGAGGAGAGCAGGCGGCCCACATCCGATACCCATCTCCTCTTCCTGCTTCACCTCTCTAGCAGTCGGCCTTCCCTCCCCATCTTCTGCTTCCTGCTCCACCTCTTCGGCCCGGTGCCTCCACTATCCTACAACGAGCTCCGACATCGCTGCCAAAGGGAGCAGCAGCGTCGCGGCACTGACAGGCAGACCTCATGACGGCGCACCGTGCATCACCACCAGGATATGCATAGCACCATCGATTTGGACCTCCCACAAGCAAATACAAAATTTCCATCCACCCCGACAGCAAGGAAACAGAGGAAGGAAACGCGAGTGGGGGCGCCAGGTTGAGCACCACATCCACCGGGCAAAAAAAACCTTCCGCTGAGCCGTCGCCTACGACCTCTTCCATCTTAGCCTCCATGGAATGAATGAGGAAGGAGAAACCAGGATCCAGATGTGATTTATTTGGGGATTTCGAAAAGGATGGCCATATTGGTGGACGGGGAGATAGTGTTGTTGCAGCCTCGCCGCTGCAACTCTCTCTCTCTCACACTCGGACCTTGCAAGCTCGCTCTGAACAAGACAATTGAGGTGTATATCTCCATATACACGTCCATATGCACCTTGCTAAATTATACACCTTCCAGTTTTTCAGTGGAACGTGTATATTCCAATTGGGCTGTCTGGTTGTGTTGGTGTGTAACCAAAACCCACCCTGTCCAAGATTTTTTCATCATCATCCATCTGCAAACAATCAACAAATGCACAGCTATTTTAGACCACTATCTGGCATCAAATTGACAAGCAACAAATTGCAAATAGCCTAATACCAACACGGGGTGGAGAAGCCATTGCAATTTCTTGCGTTTCCCCAGCCCCGAATCCCCGAGTCCTTCGATTCCTGCCCCAAGCGAGCGCACCCAGCGACACTGAATCCCCGAGCGAGCGAGTCCTGAGCGAGCCGCCGCCGCCACCCATCCGAGCGAGTCCCGAGCGAGCCGCCGTCGTCCCGAGCGAGCGAGCGAGCGCACCCGGCCGCACCCAGCGAGCGCCCGCACCCAGCCCCGAGCGAGCGCCAGCACCAAGCCCCGAGGTCGTCGCCCAGCCCCGTCCGGCCGTCCCGCACCCAGCGACACCGTCGCCCAGCCCCGTCCGGCCGTCCCCTTCCCTCCATTCTCTCCAGGGCGCGCGCCGCCAGATCTGGCTGCAGGGCGTGCGTGCGTGCGGCCGCCGCCCCTCTGCTCCCGCTCCTGAGCTCGTGGAAAAGGAAGAAATTGTTACCTTGGGCGGCGGCCGGAGAGGAAACAGCGACGGCGACCTTGGAGGCGAGCTCCTCCGATCCTTCTTCGGGCGGGCGCGGGACGAAGCCTCGGTCTTCTTTTCGCGAGCTCACGAGCACGAGCGTGACGTGGGCGTGTTTATTTCCACGCCTCGTACCGTCGTGGATGGACGTGTAAAGGATACGCGCCCTTATACACGAGTCGCTGGAGACATTTTTTGGGCTCCCAGCGTATATATTTGCTATACACGTCCATATAGGAGATACTCTTACAGTGGAGTAGAGGGGTGGCTTTATAGCCGGGCTAGACACGTGCGCATGCACGCACGACTGCACGGTCCGACCGGCCGCTCCACTCACCACACGCACGGCCGTGCCTTGCATGCAGCTAACCACTAACCTAGGCACTAACGAACTACATGCATGTAGCTTTTTTTTTTTGAGAAACACAGTACAGACGCAGACGCTCACAAACATGCACGTACAGACACCCCTATGACCGCACACACGCAAACCCTACCCCTATGAGCACCTCCGAGAGACTGGTCCGGCATATCTTGAGGTTGACGAAGTCACCACGGGCGCCTCGCTGTTGACGGGCACGTCACCTACCGCTGAAAGCATAGCGCCGGTTAAATCCTGGAAAATCCAGGAAAATGCGAGCACCCATGCCAAGTCTGGGACTTGAACCTGGGTGGGCTGGTTCCAACACAAGGAAACAAACCAGTTGAGCTAGGCTCACTTCACAACTACATGCATGTAGCTAACCACTAACAGATGCATGCAACTAACATGGCTTACGTGCTCACAGATAGTTGGTAGGGGAAAAATATATGGCAGGCGAATGTGCAGCTAAGGATTAAAGAGAAGAGAGAAACCATCGGGGTTGTTGCTACTTGCTAGGGACCAGAAGCGCGTGACTTTCTCCTGTGGCATCTTGGTAATTTATCGGACGTGTGACCTCAACGATCAACCAACAAATCTCCATATAATTAGGGATAAATGAGGATGGTTAACAAACTCCATCCTATACTGTTGGTGCTGTGGCATTTAATATGTTAATATTGTGAAGCGTGACACCAGTCTTTTTCTTTATCTTTTCTTTTGTTTTTGAACCGATGTTTCACTTATAGGTGGAAGAGCACGTAATTAGATATGTAGTGTGAGGGCATTTGGATTGTGACACCATTTAGATTGTGACACCATACCACGCATTCTGTTTTAATAGTAAAGATTAGGAAAGAAATTTCAAGAGAATATGTGTGTTGCACGTGCACGTTCACCAGTCAGTGGAACATATTTGACACGCGCTGCTGCGTGAAATAGAGGGTGCGACGCTCACCATCTTGCTCTGTCAGGCTGGCCCAATAAGGTGAGTCGTACGTTGCTTTTTCTTTTTTAGCTGGTTTTCTCTATATTTTTTCTCTAGCCTTTGTCTTTCATTTTTTTCTTCTTATTAGCACAATTACCTGTGCAATGCCACGGGGAAAATCAACAGCGGTGCTGGGACCATATGGTCGCGACTCTCCCAAGCGACGACGGACGGTGGCGACCAAGGAGGCCACGAACCAGGGCATAAGGTGTACAGGGAGATGGTCCAGCGGGACTGATACGTCTCAAACGTATCCATAATTTCTAATGTTCCATTCTTATATTATACCAATTGCTACATGTTTTATATACACTTTATATCATTTTTATGCATTTTCTGGAACTAACCTATTAACAAGATGCCACAGTGCCAGTTCCTGTTTTCTGCTGTTTTTGGTTTCAGAAAAGTTGTTCTGGAAATATTCTCGGAATTGCACGAAACAAAAGCCAAAGTCCCTATTTTCCCCGGAAGGATCCAGAAGACCGAAGAGGAGAAGTAGTGGGGCCACGAGGCGGCCACACCATGTGGTGGCGCGGCTCCCCCTCTGGCCGTGCGGCCACGTGGTGTGGGCCCCTTGGGCGGCCACCGACATCGCCCTTTCGCCTATTAAGACCCCCCGACGGAAAAACCCTAACCCCCCGAGCAATTTTCCACGAAATGTTCCGCAACGCCGCCGCCATCGAAGACAAGTTTCGGGGGTCAGAAGTTCCTGTTCCGGCACCATGCCGGGACGGGGATTGACCCCCGGAGCCATCTCCATCGACTCCACCACCTCCACTCCGACTCCATGATGGTTTGTGAGTAGTTCCCCCATGGACTACGGGTTCTTGGCTGTAGCTAGTTGGTACTCTCTCTCTCCCATGTACTTCAATACAATGATCTCATGAGCTGCCTTACATGATTGAGATCCATATGATGTAATCGGTGTTGTGTTTGTTAGGATCCGATAAATTTATACATTATGACCAGTCTATCCATCAAAGTTTGTGAAGTTATTGTTGCTCCAATCTTGTTGTGTTTAATGCTTGTCACTAGTGCACGAGTGGAATGATCTTAGATTTAAGCTCTATAATTATTGCTTAGATTGTATCTACAAATTGTTTGCACATGTCCTTGTCCAGACCCGAGGCCCCAAAGTGACAGAAATTGGGATAACCGTAGGGGATGGCTTTGATATGAGGATCACATGTTTTCACCAAGTGTTAATGCTTTGCTCCGGTGCTCTATTAAAAGGAGTACCTTAATTACCAGTAGTTTCCCTTGAGGCCCCGCTACAAACGGGCTGGTAGGACAAAAGATGTTATGCAAGTTTCTCATTGCGAGCACGTATGACTATATATGGAAAACATGCCTACATGATTAATAGACTGGATATTCTATCTTAGCATGCATTGTCATGCCCTTACAATTGTCAATTGCCCAACTGTAATTTGTTCACCCAACACTTGTTCTTTGAGAGTTACCACTAGTGTAGATAGCTGGAACCCCGGTCCTTCTGTCATCATCATTGCTCTAAAGTCAACTCCACGCAAGCAACTATTTTCTGGTGCCATTGCCTCTTTGTTACTGTTACTATTGCTCTCATATTACTGCTGCTTTCACATCACCCCTGTTACTAGTGCTTTTCCAGGTGCAGCTGAATTGACAACTCTGCTGTTAAGGCTTATAAGTATTCTTTGTCTCCCCTTGTGTCGAATCAATAAATTTGGGTTTTACTTCCCTCGAAGACTGTTGCGATCCCCTATACTTGTGGGTTATCAAGACTATTTTCAGGCGCCGTTGCCGGGGAGCATAACTCTACTCATAAGTTCACATGGGGAGTACACTCTACCTCTCTCCGTGTTTTTATTTTATGTTGTCTTGTCTAGTTTATTTGTGCTTAGTTTATTTCTGTTTAGTTGTGTTTTGTTTAGTTTACTTTTGTCTAGTTTATTTTTGTCTAGTTTTATTTTTCTTATATATACCTAAAAATCCATAAAAAAATTGAAAAACCGAAAATCTAAAACTGTTGCAATGGAAGAACATGCTAGAACCTTTATGGAACTTAATGAATTATTTATAAAGTATAGAGAATCATATAAGGGGAAAGTCATGAGAGGCGTGTTAAAAAAGTTGAATATAATTGCTGAAATTTTGTTTAAACGCCATGATATAAATTGTTGCTCTGAACAAGATACTAAACATCTTAAATTCCAATGTGGCTTTAGTAAAGAAGCTTTAATTGTGAACTATCATTGGAATAACTATATTCATCTTGGATTTGAAGAAGTAGAACAATTTGTTTTATTTATGGGAGCTTCTGAAATTGAATCCTTCATGTCTAAAAATTATGAAACATGTGTTGCTTGTAATAACCTTAAAGATTATGTCTCTTCTATCCTTGATTATCGCATAGAAAATTTCAGCAATAATTGTTATATCATTGATTATAAAGAGAGACTCAGTAATGCACAAGAATGTATCCACAATTTACAGGATCATGTGGAAGAAGAAATTGCTGAACCTGAAAGCTCATTAGATGAAAAAGAGGAGGAGAGTGATGAACAAAAGGAGGAAGAATGGATTAGCTACCCATGCCTACCTTCTAATGAGAGTAACTCTTTATCTCTTACACTATTTGATTGTCCCCCATGCTTACCAAAGGAGGATGAATGTTATGTTCCTATGGATTCTCTTGAAATATTCCCTATGAGTAAAACTTGTGAGAATAATTATGCTACTGTTATCTATGATAATCCATGTTATTTTGATAAATCTTATGATAATCCTTTATTTGTGCCTAATTTCGAAATGCATGGTAATCAGAAAGTTTGTTTAGAAAATGTTTATGATAGAGTCCTAGATGATGGTCCTATGTTACTTGATAATATTAATTGTACTACTAATGAAAGTAGTATTGGAGAGGTCTTGACTTTATCTAGGAGTCCCATACCTCTTGAGAATGATCAATCATCTTGTTATAAAATTGTTAAAAGTGGGTTCGAATGTTTTAATCCCACTATTTTTTAGCTTGATAAAAATTATGTGTTTGTAGATCATGAAAAGCATGCTTTATGTGATAGTTATCTTGTTGAGTTTATTCATGATACTACTGAAAATTATTATGAGAGAGGAAAATATGGTTGTAGAAGTTTTCATGGTACTAAAACACCTCTCTATATGCTGGAAGTTTTGAAGTTACTCTTGTTTTATCTTCCTATGCTTGTCACTTTGTTCTTTGTGAATTTATTTGTGTACAAGATTCCCATGCATAGGAAGTGGGTTAGACTTAAATGTGTTTTGAATTTGCTTCTTGATGCTCCTTTTGCTTCATTTTCTATTTTCATGAGAGCATCATTACAACTATCAAGCCTAGCTAAAAGGCATTAAAGAAAAGCGCTTATGGGAGACAACCCATGTTTTATTTCTGTAATTTTTCTTTTATTTGAGTCAAGGAGCATGCTTACCTCTGTAACAACTCCTTTGTATCTTTATTTTATTGCATAGTTGTGCCAAGTAAAGTCTCTAGTAGGAAGTTGATACTACATTTGGATTTCTGACAGGAACAGATTTCTGCTGTCCACCGTTTAATTCGTTAGAATTCACAGAAAAATCAAAATGACCTGTGATTTTTTTTGTGTGATCCTCAGATATGTACGCAACTTTCATTAGCTTTGAGTTTTCTGATCTAAGCAAGTTAAGTGCCTCGAAAAAATTCATCTTTACTGGCTGTTCTGTTTTAACAGATTTTGTCTCTGTTTTTTGCATTGTCTCTTGTGGACTTTAAGTAAGGCTCTCTATCATGGAGGGCTGTAGCTAATGTTCTATTGAGTTCTTGCAATGTGTCACAACAGAACCAAAGTAGATTAATGTTTTTGAGTACTAACCCCTCTAATGAAGTTTATGAGAAGTTTGGTGTGAAGGAAGTTTTCAAGGATCAAGAGAGGAGGATGACATAATGTGATCAAGAAGAGTGAAAAGCCTAAGCTTGGGGATGCCCCCGTGGGTCACCCAAGCATATTTCAAGAAGAGTCAAGCGTCTAAGCTTGGGGATGCCCAAAGCATCCCCTTCTTCATCAACAACTTATCAGGTCATTGATACGTCTCAAACGTATCTATAATTTCTTATGTTCCATGCTTATATTATGCCAATTGCTACATGTTTTATATACACTTTTATATCATTTTATGCATTTTCTGGGACTAACCTATTAACAAGATGCCACAGTGCCAGTTGCCTGTTTTCTGCTGCTTTTGGTTTCAGAAAAGTTGTTAAGGAAATATTCTCGGAAATGGACAAACGAAACGTCAAAGTGCTTATTTTCCCCGGGAGGTTCCAGAACACCGAAGAGGAGACGGAGGAGGACCCCGAGGGGCCCACACCCCCTCCCTGCACGGGTCCCCCCTGGACGCGCAAGCACGGGGTGTGGGGCCCGCGAGGCCCCGCCGCCTTCGCCCTTTCGCCTACTTATACCCCCCAGAATTACAAGACCTAGGACGCGCACCTTTTTCCTCCACGAAGTCCAGAGCCGCCGCCGTCGTCAACCCTAGATCGGGAGGGTTCAGAAGCTCCTCCTGGCACCCTGCCGGAGAGGGGAATCATCACCGGAGGGCTCTACATCACCATGCCCACCTCCGGACTGATGCGTGAGTAGTTCATCCTTGGACTACGGGTCCATAGCAGTAGCTAGATGGTTGTCTTCTCCTCTTGTGCTACCATGTTTAGATCTTGTGAGCTGCCTAACATGATCAAGATCATCTTTATGTAATGCTACATGTTGTGTTTGCTGGGATCCGATGAATATTGAGTACTATGTTATTGCTTCATAATATATCTTGTGAGTGCGTTGTTTATGATCTTGCATGCTCTCCGTTGCTAGTAGATGCTCTGGCCAAGTAGATGCTTGTGACTCCAAGAGGGGGTATTTATGCTCGATAGTAGGTTCATGTCTCTATTTAATCTAGGGTAGTGACAGCAAGCTCTAAGATTGTAGATATACTGTTGCTACTAGGGATAAAACAGTAGTACTTTATCTAAGGATATTTGTATTACTTACATTACACACATTGCCTAATGCAATTATCTGTTGCTTGCAACTTAATACTGAAAGGGGTGTGGGCGCTAACCGGAAGGTGGATTATTAGTCATAGATGCGGTTGGAACGGTCTATGTATATTGTTGTAATGCCCAAATGAATATCACACTAGCCATCATAACTATAGTATATGCATCATTATGCACTTCTTTATTCTGTCAATTGCCCAGCTGTAATTTGTTTACCCGCATGTATGCTACTATTATTATTTATGGAGAGACACCACTAGTGAACTGTGGACCCCGGTCCTTTTTCCTCAAACTGATAAACAATCCTACTGCAATCCTGTTACTTTCATTCTCTGCAAACAAACATCATTTTCCACACATACGTTTAATCCTTTTGTTACAGCAAGCCAGTGAGATTGACAACCTCACTGTCAAGTTGGGGCAAAATACTTTGATTGTGTTGTGTGCAGGTTCCACGTCAACTACACGCAAGCTCTTTTCTGGCGCCGTTGACACCTCCGGGAAAACTCTAGTTTCCTACTGGTTCGATAGACTTGGTTTCACAACTGAGGGAAATTTGCTGCTGCACTACTTCATACCTTCCTCTTGGGGTTTCGCAACAACACCTCACCTTTACTCCATATGTGAGAGTTTTCATGTTTTACTTGCATAACTATGTGGGGAACTTTACACTATAGAACTTGGCTTGTATATTCCAATGATGAGCCTCCTCAAAAGTGCTCTAGGTCTTCATGAGCAAGCAAGTTAGATGCACCCCCACTAGTTCCATTGGAGAGCTTTCATACACTTATAGCTCTATGTGCATCCGTTGTGTGGCAATCACTACTCCATGCATAGCTTCGATTATAAGACTTCCTCTTGTCTAATGATCACTTTCAGCTGTGTGAGACTTTCTTCCGTTGGGCTTCCAAACCCCCATTATTATTCTCTTAGCCACAACATCCTGGTGCCAGGAACCAACGCTGAACACTTGCTTGTTTTTGTGTGAACAAATAGAGAAATGATCTTCTGTGTGCATATTGCTATCACTTGACTTGATCCTTTCACAAAGTTGTCATGATTGTTTGATTCATTAGATGATTATATTGTTGTGCTTGAAGCTTAAATCATCTTTAATATCTACTTTGCACGGTTGATTGTTCTCTATTACTGATTCATTGAAAGTTTTGCTTTGTTATGCCTACTTGTTTATTCATTACTCATTTGATATCAATATAAACTACAGCTTTTATTCATTTGATCTCAACTTACATGCATTACATTATTATTTGATCAAGATTGTGTGAAGCATGTCACTTCAGAAATTATTCTTGTTATCGTTTTACCTACTCGGGACGAGTAGAACTAAGCTTGGGGATGCTTGATACGTCTCAAACGTATCTATAATTTCTTATGTTCCATGCTTATATTATGCCAATTGCTACATGTTTTATATACACTTTTATATCATTTTATGCATTTTCTGGGACTAACCTATTAACAAGATGCCACAGTGCCAGTTGCCTGTTTTCTGCTGTTTTTGGTTTCAGTAAAGTTGTTAAGGAAATATTCTCGGAATTGGACAAACGAAACATCAAAGTGCTTATTTTTCCCGGGAGGTTCCAGAACACCGAAGAGGAGACGGAGGAGGACCCCGAGGGGCCCACACCCCCTCCCGGCGCGGATCCCCCTGGCCGCGCGAGCACGGGGTGTGGGGCCCTCGAGGCCCCGCCGCCTTCGCCCTTTCGCCTACTTATACCCCCCCAGAATTACAAGACCTAGGACGCGCACCTTTTTCGTCCACGAAGTCCAGAGCCGCCGCCGTCGTCAACCCTAGATCGGGAGGGTTCAGAAGCTCCTCCCGGCACCCTGCCGGAGAGGGGAATCATCACCGGAGGGCTCTACATCACCATGCCCGCCTCCGGACTGATGCGTGAGTAGTTCATCCTTGGACTACGGGTCCATAGCAGTAGCTAGATGGTTGTCTTCTCCTCTTGTGCTACCATGTTTAGATCTTGTGAGCTGCCTAACATGATCAAGATCATCTTTATGTAATGCTACATGTTGTGTTTGTTGGGATCCGATGAATATTGAGTACTATGTTATTGCTTCATAATATATCTTGTGAGTGCGTTGTTTATGATCTTGCATGCTCTCCGTTGCTAGTAGATGCTCTGGCCAAGTAGATGCTTGTGACTCCAAGAGGGGGTATTTATGCTCTCTAGTAGGTTCATGTCTCTATTTAATCTGGGGTAGTGACAGCAAGCTCTAAGATTGTAGATGTACTGTTGCTAATAGGGATAAAACAGTAGTACTTTATCTAAGGGTATTTGTATTACTTACATTACACACATTGCATAATGCAATTATCTGTTGCTTGCAACTTAATACTGAAAGGGGGTGCGGACGCTAACCGGAAGGTGGATTATTAGTCATAGATGCGGTTGGAACGGTCTATGTATATTGTTGTAATGCCCAAATGAATATCACACTAGCCATCATAACTATAGTATATGTATCATTATGCACTTCTTTATTCTGTCAATTGCCCAGCTGTAATTTGTTTACCCGCATGTATGCTACTATTATTATTTATGGAGAGACACCACTAGTGAACTGTGGACCCCGGTCCTTTTTCCTCAAACTGATAAACAATCCTACTGCAATCCTGTTACTTTCATTCTCTGCAAACAAACATCATCTTCCACACATACGTTTAATCCTTTTGTTACAGCAAGCCAGTGAGATTGACAACCTCACTGTCAAGTTGGGGCAAAATACTTTGATTGTGTTGTGTGCAGGTTCCACGTCAACTACACGCAAGCTCTTTTCTGGCGCCGTTGACACCTCCGGGAAAACTCTAGTTTCCTACTGGTTCGATAACCTTGGTTTCACAACTGAGTGAAATTTGCTGCTGCACTACTTCATACCTTCCTCTTGGGGTTTCCCAACAACACCTCACCGGTGCATCAGTCATCTCTAGTGGAACTATATTTTAATTCTCTCACATCTTATGTGCTTTACTTGGAGCGTCTGTTTGTTTTATTTTTGCTTTGTTTTTTTTTGTTTTCTGAATAAATTGGATCCTAGTATTTTTATTTTATGTTTACGGCGAAAGCTGAAAGTCTCAGCACTTATCTTTTATGTTTATGGCGAAAACTGAAAGCCGCAGCACTTATTGTTTTATGTTTATGGCGAAAGCTGAAAGCCGCAGCGGTTAGGAAATACTCTCTCGTTTCATTGTAAATTACTTGGAGAGTTTATGTTTAAATAAGGTTATTGGTGTTTGGTTTGAAACAGAAAATGCTATATGTGGTAGATGGTATAATGAAAAGACATACATATGCTTGTAGATCATTGTCTTGGATTTTGTGGTGCTTCGCAATTGTTTTGTGCTCTCAAGTAGATCATGTTTACGCTCTTGTATCATGTAGTTAAAACCTATTAGTGAAGAACTACCGTAGAGCTTGTTGAAATTTGGTTTGCATATTTGGTATCTCTAAGGTCTAGATATTTTCTAGTAAAAGTGTTTGAACAACAAGGAAGACAATGTAGAGTCTTATAATTCTTGCAATATGCTTTTATGTAAGTCTTGTTGTGTCGGTTGTCATCTAGTGTTTGCTTCAAACAACCTTGCTAGCCTAAAGGGTTGTATAGAGAGGAATTCTTCTCATGCATCCAAAACCTTGAGCCAAAACCCATGCCATTTGTGTCCACCATACCTACCTACTATATGGTATTTTATGCCATTCCAAGCAAATACTTCATGTGCAACCTTTATTCAAAATTCATTATCTCTTATTTGTGTCAATGTTTATTAGCTCATGAGGAAGTATGTGGTGTTTTCGATATCAACCTTGTCATTTGCTTTTAGACATACTTTCACAACTGGACTAGTGGCATATACATCCGCTTATCCATTAACTTTGCAAAAAGAGCTGGCAAATGGGGTGCCCAGTCCCAATTAATAACAACTTTAACCATCATTCTCTTCACATGATTTTGCAAAAAATTATGCTTCAAAGTGTTATACAATTTTATATAGACACTCCTCCATGGCATGTGATTGATGGAAGGCACCCGAGGATTCGGTAGCCATGGATTGTGTATGCAATGGTGGGGAGGAGTGTCAAACCAGTTTTTAAAGAAATATACATGTGTAAACAAAAGAGAACAAGAGGGATGATCTGCCTTGCTGGTAGAAATAACGTCCTTCATAGGAGCCGCTCTTGAAAGTCTGGTTGACAAGGGGGGTAGAAGTGTCCACTACCATTCGTTGACAACAACAAATACCTCTCAAAACTTACTTTTATGCTCTCTATATGGTTTCAAAAACCTATAAAAACCAAAAGCTCTAGCACATGCTTGTATCACTGCTTCCCTCTGCGAAGGGCCTATCTTTTACTTTATGTTGAGTTAGTCTACCTACTTCTTTCTATCTTAGAAGCAAACACTTGTGTCAACTTTGTGTGCAACAATTCTTATATGCTTACTTATTACACTTATTATATTGCTTTGTGTTGACAACTATCTTTATGATATACATGTTACAAGTTGAAAGTCAATGCTGAAACTTACATCTTCCTATGTGTTGCATCAATGCTCTTTTACATAGAAACTATTGCTTTATGAGTTAACTCTTATGCAAAGCTTTTTTATGCTTGTTTGAAAGTACTATCCATGAAAAGTTTTTACTTATATGATGTAGTTATTTACTCCTTGTCTATTTGTTAGCAAACTATAGATCATTGCCTTGAGTCACTTCATTCATAACATGAGCTCTACAATATTATTTGATCAAGATTGTGTGAAAGCATGTCACTTCAGAAATTATTTGTTGTTATCGTTTTACCTACTCGGGACGAGTAGAACTAAGCTTGGGGATGCTTGATACGTCTCAAACGTATCCATAATTTTTGATGCTCCATGCTTATATTATACCAATTGCTACATGTTTTATATACACTTTATATCATTTTTATGCATTTTCTGGAACTAACCTATTAACAAGATGCCACAGTGCCAGTTCCTGTTTTCTGCTGTTTTTGGTTTTAGAAAAGTTGTTCTGGAAATATTCTCGGAATTGCACGAAACAAAAGCCAAAGTCCCTTTTTTCCCCGGAAGGATCCAGAAGACCGAAGAGGAGAAGTAGTGGGGCCACGAGGCGGCCACACCATGTGGTGGCGCGGCTCCCTCGCTGGCCGCGCGGCCACATGGTGTGGGCCCCTTGGGCGGCCACCGACATCGCCCTTTCGCCTATAAAGACCCCCCGACGGAAAAACCCTAACCCCCCGAGCAATTTTCCACGAAACGTTCCGCAGCGCCGCCGCCATCGAAGACAAGTTTCGGGGGTCAGAAGGTCCTATTCCGGCACCCTGCCGGGACGGGGATTGACCCCCGGAGCCATCTCCATCGACTCCACCGCCTCCACTTCGACTCCATGATGGTTTGTGAGTAGTTCCCCCATGGACTACGGGTTCTTGGCTGTAGCTAGTTGGTACTCTCTCTCTCCCATGTACTTCAATACAATGATCTCATGAGCTGCCTTACATGATTGAGATCCATATGATGTAATCGGTGTTTTGTTTGTTGGGATCCGATAAATTGTTACATTATGATCAGTCTATCCATCAAAGTTTGTGAAGTTATTGTTGCTGCAATCTTGTTGTGTTTAATGCTTGTCACTAGTGCACGAGTGGCATGATCTTAGATTTAAGCTCTATAATTATTGCTTAGATTGTATCTACAAATTGTTTGCACATGTCCTTGTCCGGAACCCGAGGCCCCAAAGTGATAGAAATCGGGATAACCGGAGGGGATGGCTTTGATATGAGGATCACATGTTTTCACCAAGTGTTAATGCTTTGCTCCGGTGCTCTATTAAAAGGAGTACCTTAATTACCAGTAGTTTCCCTTGAGGCCCCGCTGCAAACGGGCTGGTAGGACAAAAGATGTTATGCAAGTTTCTCATTGCGAGCAGGTATGACTATATATGGAAAACATGCCTACATGATTAATAGACTGGATATTCTATCTTAGCATGCATTGTCATGCCCTTACAATTGTCAATTGCCCAACTGTAATTTGTTCACCCAACACTTGTTCTTGGAGAGTTACCACTAGTGTAGATAGATGGGAACCCCGGTCCTTCTGTCATCATCATTGCTCTAAAGTCAACTCCACGCAAGCAACTATTTTCTGGTGCCATTGCCTCTGTGTTACTTTTACTATTGCTCTCATATTACTGCTGCTTTCACATCACCCCTGTTACTAGTGCTTTTCCAGGTGCAGCTGAATTGACAACTCCGCTGTTAAGGCTTATAAGTATTCTTTGTCTCCCCTTGTGTCGAATCAATAAATTTGGGTTTTACTTCCCTCGAAGACTGTTGCGAACCCCTATACTTGTGGGTTATCAGGGACCTCACCGCGAATTCAATGGAGGGCTCGGCGAGGGGAGATGGAGACTTGACGGAGATGGAAACTTGACCAGGAAGCGAGGGGAGTGATACGTCTCAAACGTATCTATAATTTTTTATGTTCTATGCTTATATTATACCAATTGCTACATGTTTTATATACACTTTATACCACTTTATGTATTTTCTGGGACTAACCTATTAACAAGATGCCACAGTGCTAGTTCCCTGTTTTTGCTGTTTTTTGTTTCAGAAAAGATGTTAAGGAAATATTCTCGGAATTGCACGAAACAAAAGCCAATACCCCTATTTTCCCCGGAAGTATCCAGAACACCGAAGAGGAGTAGGAGGGGGGCCACGAGGCAGCCACACCTGTTGGTGGCGCGGCAGCCTCCTTGGCCGCGCCACCACGTGGTGTGGGCCCCACGGCCCTCCACTGACGTTGCCCTTTCGCCTATTTAATCCCCCCGACGAGAAAACCCTAAGTACCCGATCAAAAATCCACGAAACATCCCGTAGCCGCCGCCGTCGTCAACCCTAGTTCGGGAGGGTTCTGCAGCTCTTCCCGGCACCCTGCCGGAGAGGGGAATCATCACCGGAGAGCTCTTCATCACCATGCCCGCCTCCGGACTGATGCGTGAGTAGTTCATCCTTGGACTATGGGTACATAGCAGTAGCTAGATGGTTGTCTTCTCCACTTGTGATATCATGTTTAGATCTTGTGAGCTGCCTATCATGATCAAGATCATCTTATTGTAATACTACATGTTGTGTTTGCTGGGATCCGATGAATATTGAGTATTATGTCATTTATGATCTTGCATGCTCTCCGTTGCTAGTAGATGCTTTGGCCAAGTAGATGCTTGTGACTCCAAGAGGGGTATTTATGCTCGATAGTGGGTTCATGTCTTCATTTAATCTGGGGGGAGTGACAGCAACCTCTAAGATTGTGAATGTACTGTTGCTACTAGGGATAAAACAGTAGTGCTTTGTCTAAGGATAATTGTGCTACTTACATTACACATTTTGCCTAATGCAATAATCTGTTGCTTGCAACTTAATACTGAAAGGGCGGACGTTAACCGGAAGGTGGATTATTAATCATAGATGCGGTTGGAACGGTCTATGTATATTGTTGTAATGCCCAAATGAATCTCACACTAGACACCATGACATGTACATGCGTCATTATGCAGTTCTTTATTTTGTCAAATGCCCAGCTGTAATTTGTTTATCCACATGTATGCCATTATTTATTTATGGAGAGACACCACTAGTGAACCGTGGACCCCAGTCCATTCTTTTACATTGATAATACAACCTACTGCAAACTCTTTTCTTTCATTCTCTGCAAGCAAACATCATTTTCCACACTATACGTCTAATCCTATGTTACAGCAAGCCAGTGAGATTGACAACCTCACTTTTAAGTTGGGACAAAGTATCTTGATTGTGTTGTGTGCAGGTTCCACGCCAACTCCACGCCACCAAGACTTTCTGGCACCTTCAGAAGAGCCTTCATCTCCTACTTGTTCGATAACCTTGGTTTCGTAACTGAGGGAAAACTTCCTGTTGTACTCTCCACACCTTCCTCTTGGGGTTGCCCAACGCTGCGAGAGCATCAAGACTTTTTCTGGCGCCGTTGCCGGGGAAGTGAAGCGCTTCTGTTCAGCAAGTCCTTCTCCCTGCAACTGCTAAGACTTTTTCTGGCGCCGTTGCCGGGGAGATTGAAGTACTTATGCAAGGGGAGTCTCTCACTTCCAATCTTTTTATTTTGTTATTGTCTTGCTTAGTTTATTTTTTTTACTGTCTTGTTTGCTTATTATTATTAAAAACACAAAAAATTAGTTTCTTGCATCTAGTTTATTTCGGTTTGTTATTATCTCTAGTTCTTTATTTGCTATCAATGGATTCTCTATTTGATACAAAATATTATTGGCACGGTGGGTTAACGGAGGAACAACAAAATTATTATAAGAAATACCGCTTGTCTAAAAAAGGGGCACATTTATGGGAACAAATAAGTAGATTGAAATATTTTCCTATAAACTTGTGCTCTACTTATGATGAATCATGGTCCTTTAATGAATGTTTTTGCTGTAGGAGGCATAAACACCTCCCTTTCCAATGTGATTATAATGATAATGAAACTTTGGCTTCTTATGCTAGAGGATATTATGACTTCGATAAATTTGAGCAAATTGAAGAATTTTTTGTATTTATGGGAGCTTATGAAATTACAGTTTTGCTTAAAAATCGAGATGAAGCTCCTTATAGATCTGATACTTTTGCTATGCTTGGATATTGCCTTGAGTATTATAATGATAATCCTTATATTGCTGAATTTCTTGAGAAAAGGCATCCTCAAATAGAAGAAATTGTTGTCTTGCAGGAACCTGTAGAAGAAGAAATTGCTGAACCTGAAAGCTCATTAGATGAAAAAGAGGATGAGAGTGAAAAACAAAAGGAGGATCTACCTCCTAAAGATAGCAACTCTTTAACTCTTACATTATTTGATTGCCCTCCATGCGTGCCTAAGGAGGAAGTGTGCTATATTGTTGAATGCCATGAATCTATTGAAATATCTACTTTTGATAAATTTGAAACAAGCATGTTCCTTGACACAAATAAAAGGGAAATTACAGAAAGTAAAAATGTGCTCCCTAATGTTATATAAGATAATGCTTTAGATGATGGTCCTATGCTTATCGATAATCCTCTATGTTTAGAAGTTGTTACTTATTTATGTGAGGATAAAAATGATATAATTGCTGCTTGTGATGGTAATCTTACTCATGAGAGTCCTACTTTATTCTTGAATTCTCCTAATTACACCATGGAGGAGAAATTTGCTTATGTTGAGAAATACTTATGTGGTTTGCAATTGTCTCTAGTTCCAAATCTTTGTTGCAACCATGATCTTAAACTTGATATTGATCTTAGTAACTATTTTGAAAGAGGGAAGAATGCTAATGAATTCCAAAATAAATTTAATGATCCTCTTTATGTGCCTATATTATCTAAGTTGAATGATTCTTGTGGTTATATGGTTGAATTTATTTCTACTACTGAAAATTATTATGAGAGAGGAGAATATGGTTGTAGAAGTTTTCATGCTACTAAAACACCTCTCTATATGCTAAAAGTTTTGAACTTACTCTTGTTTTATCTTCCTATGCTTGTCACTTTGTTCTTTGTGAATTTATTTGTGTGCAAGATTCCAATGCATAGGAAGTGGGTTAGACTTAAATGTGTTTTGAATTTGCTTATTGATGCTCCTTTTGCTTCATTTTCTATCTTCATGAGAGCATCATTGGAACTATCAAGCCTATCTAAAAGGCATTAAAGAAAGCGCTTTTAGGAGGCAACCCATTATCTTTTATTTTCAGCTTTAGTCAAGGAACATGCTTACCTCTGTAGCAATTCATTTGTATCTTTATTTTATCGCATAGTTGTGTCAAGTAAAACCTCTAGTAGGAAGTTGATGCTAGATTTGGATTTCTGCGCAGAAACAGTTTTTTGCTGTACACCGTTTAATTCGTAAGAATTCACAGAAAAATCTGAATAACCTGAGATGTTTTATGCGTGATCCTCAGATATGTACGCAACTTTCATTAGTTTTGAGTTTTCTGATCTGAGCAAGTTAAGTGCCTCGAAAAAACTCGTCTTTACGGACTGTTCTGTTTTTGACAGATTCTGCCATTTATTTTGCATTGCCTCTTTTACTGTTTTTGAGTGCGTCTCTTTGCTCCACGAGATACCAGTGGCTGTAGCTAATGTACAGTAGCATTGGTAATGATTGTGTCCATGCAGAATATGAGAGTTTTTGATAATGCACTAACCCTCTAATAAAGTTTACTTTGAGTTTGGTGTGGAGTAAGTTTTCAAGGATCAAGAGAGAGGATGATATGATGTGATCAAGAAGATGAAAGAGCCTAAGCTTGGGGATGCCCCCGTGGGTCACCCAAGCATATTTCAAGAAGACTCAAGCGTCTAAGTTTGGGGATGCCCAAGGCATTCCCTTCTTCATCAACAAACTATCAGGTCATCTCTAGTGGAACTATATTTTAATTTCTTCACATCTTATGTGTTTTACTAGAAGCGCTAGTTTGCTTTTATTTTTGCTTTGTTATTTTAATTTTCTGAATAAATTGGATCCTAGCATTCTTTTATATTTATGGCGAAAGCTGAAAGCCTCAGCAGTTATCTTTTATGTTTATGGCGAAAGCTGAAAGTCGCAACACTTATTGTTTTATGTTTATGGCGAAGGCTGAAAGCCGCAGCGGTTAGGAAATACTCTCTTGCTCCATTGTTAATTACTTGGAGAGTTTAAGTTTAAATAAGTCGATTGGTGTTTGTTTTGAAACAGAAAATGCTACATGTGGTAGATGGTATAATGAAAAAAAATACATGCTCTTATGGATTGTTATTTTGCACGTTGTGGTGCTTGGCAATTGTTTTGAGCTCTCAAGTAGATCATGTTTAAGCTCTTGCATCATGTAGTTGAAAACCCATTAGTGAAGAACTACCGTAGAGCCTGTTGAAATTTGGTTTGCATGTTTGGTATCTCTAAGGTCTAGATATTTTCTAGTAAAAGTGTTTGAACAACAAGTAAGTCAATGTAGAGTTCTATAATGGTTTCAATATGTTTTTATGTGAGTCTTGTTGTGCCAGTTGTCATCTTTGTGTTTGTTTCAAACAACCTTGCTAGCCAAAACCTTGTACTGAGAGGGAATGCTTCTCGTGCATCGAAAACCTTAAGCCAAAACCCATGCCATTTGTGTCCACCATACCTACCTACTACATGGTATTTTCTGCCATTCTAAGCAAATACTTCGTGTGCTACCTATATTCAAAACTTATTACCCTTTATTTGTTGGGACAATTGCTTCTGTGCCCCGGTTCTCTCTAGTTTATCCGTCTGTGCCATACCCGCGTAGTTTCTCTCGTCTGTGCCCTGTATGGCTCGGAAATCGGCCAAACGCTCCGTTGCCATCTGGTAACCGTCAGACTGGTGGGGTCGGCCTCTCGCGGCTCGCTTGGGATTTCCTGGGGTCGGCTCAAGTGGGGACAGGAAGCGAGTCTCAAGTGGGGACAGGAAGGGATATCTCGGCCCCAATTAACACGTGGTTAACACCGAATTAACTGAATTAACTGAGTTAACACTGAATTAACTGATTTAACACCGGAGTAACTGACAATTCGTTGATTAGTACGTCATTGTTTAGTGAAACTGCTATTATTAATTGAAACTGCTACTACTACTAATTGAAACTCGATCTATAACTCGAATTGATTTATAATATAGGATTCAAAACTCGATTTGAAAACTAAAATTCAATTTATAACTAGAATTGAAACTGGTATTACTAATTGAAAATCGATTTATAACTCGAATAGGATTATATTCACAATTACAAAAGATTAGCAGTGCATGCAGCACTGCTACTACGCCCGGCGGCGGCCTAATACTACTATGCCGGCGGCGGCCTAATACTACTACTAATCAGCAGTGCAACTAATGCACTACTGCTACTACGACGGCCTCGACCTACACGCGCCGCTTCTTGGCCGGCGGTTCGTCATCGTCGTCGGCGGAGTCGTCGGAGTCGTCCTCCTCCTCCTCGTCGTCGTCCTCCTCCTCGTCCTCCTCCTCGTCGTCGTCGTCGTCCTCCTCCTCCTCCTCGTCGTCCTTCACCAACTCCGGGTCCGAGTCCTCCTCCTCGGACCCGTCGTGTTCGTCGTCGTCGGAGTCGCCGTCAGATTCGTCGGGGTCAGAGCCGCCGCTCTGGTCGTCGTCGTCGGTGCCGGAGCCGCCGGCGTGCCCGTGGTCCGCATCCCACCACGGGATCGGGTTACCCTCGCCGTCGGAGTCGCTCGGGATATCCTCGTTCTGCCACCAGTCATCCATTGGAGAGCAGGGGTGGTTGGGATTTTTCGGAATGGGGAGAAGAGAGAAACTGCAGAAGAGCGAGTGAACCGCAATGCAATGGGATTGGGGTTTTTATTTGTGAAGGATAGTGATGAATTCACTCCCGCCGGCGCGTAAATCGATAACCGCTTGGGGCACCGAACAGGCGCATCGCCTCGTTTTCTTGCCAACGCAGTGTAACATGACAACACAATTTACAGATTATATTCGCAATGATGACATCGTGTGACCGCGCTTCACGTCTAGTCGAACTGACATGCCTGTAAATGTTTACCACGTCATCTGGTGCCCCTAGATGTGTCGAGTACAAGTGTCGAACAGTTGATGTGCGTCGTCGTTATGGTCAAATTTAATGCAGTTGGAGACGTTGTAAGACATCTACACGTATCAGAGGCATTTTTTGCGAGAAGTGACGCGATTTAATTTTCTTTTTACGTGCAAATATGGGTCGGTGCATCCGTGTCAACACACCAAGCGCGATCTGGACACGAAATGGACGTGAACTGGCACTCACAATGCGCGCTCTGTGTATTTACGCGATCTGAACGTGTGTAGACCTTGTTTATCAACTTAAATCGTTTGTAAAATTTGTTATTGTACTTCTGTCGAACAGCTTAAGTGCGCACTCTGGACGCGCTCTGGACGCGCCATGGCGTGCTCAGAGCGCGACACGGCGTGCTCTGGCGCACATTTGTGTAAAATTTGGACGAAAACTATGCCTATACCATTCTTAGTCACTCCAAAATGATACTTTCGTGAGTATTTTGAAATTACATGTTGCAATTCCAAAACCACTTCTATTCAATCTTAGACCTCATATTTTGAGTTTTGCGATATCACATGAGATACATGCCCTTCTAATTTTGAATGTATGTAGACCATGTTTTTCAACTTTAGTCGTTAGTATATGACATATGTAGACTATGTGCGTCGGTTTTTCAATTTTTCGATAATTTTTGAATTTATTATGGTTATTTCAAATTCGATCAAACCTAAGTTTGACCAACATTTAAACAAGTTTAAAACATGAAAATGAAAAACTAAGCATGGATCCTTCTTAGTCACTCCAAAATGAAACTTTTGTGAGGTTTTTGAAATTTTCAGGTTGCAATTCCAAAACCAATTCTCTCTAACCTTAGACCTCATAGTTTGAGTTATGCAATATCACATGAGATCCATGCCCTTCTCCTTTTGAATGTATGTACACCATGTTTTTCGACTTGAGTCGTTAGTATATGACATAATACGACTATGTGCGCATGATTTTCCTTTTTTTGAATTTTTTTTGAATATTTGAAGCTCATTTCAAATGTCGGTTAAACTGCAGCCGTCCGATTTCCTCTAGAAGGAATCTGCACACAGACTCGGGGCGATCCGCGAGAAGCTCATTATGCGATCTGATTGGACGCGCGCGTAGGATAAGGGCTGTACACCCGCTGACAAGTGGACCACGGTGGACCCAACGGGGATTTTGGCTCGCCCAGCCCCATTTGCCTCAGTGACACAAAATGGGTATTTTGGCACACCAAATGCAGATTTTTGGTTGTTACCCGTCATCGTAACTTAAATGGGGATTTTGGCAAACCAAATGGGTATAGCCATGAGCTTGCTCAAATCTTGCTTGAATCCATATAAATTTTCAAATGAGCTTGGACTCGCTGAAAAATGTGTTTCAAATGAGCTTCAAAGGTAGGGTAAACGGCCCCGTTTCTAAGCAAAAATGGTGGACTCGCTGAAAAATGTGTTTCAAATGAGCTCCAAAGGTAGGGTAAAAGGCCCCATTTCTAAGCAAAAATGGTGGACTCGCTGAAAAATGTGTTTCAAATGAGCTCCAAAGGTAGGGTAAACGGCCCTATTTCTAAGCAAAAATGGTGGACTCGCTGAAAAATGTGTTTCAAATGAGCTCCAAAGGTAGGGTAAACGGCCCCATTTCTAAGCAAACTTTGCAAACTGAAGTGGATTGGAATTACACACATAATTGGAAACGTCAAGCACAAGGCCATTGCCAAATTTCATGGTAGTACAAAATGGACTTGCCCTTGCTAAATTATAAAATAGATCAACAACTAATAACTAAATTGGCTCTTGCCCTTAATAAAGCAACTAATAACTAAAATGGACTACCACTCGTCCTCGTCATCGGAAACCTCCACCGACTCGGCCTTGCCCTTGCCCTTGGCATCGACCTCTTCTGGGGCGATGCTGTTCGACGCCGACCACATGTCCTTCTTCTTCCCCTTGCTCTCCGAGGAGATCTTGAGCCATTCCTGCTCGGCGGAGGAATGCTTGGCCAGCTCCAAGGCTTTATGGTCGGCCATGGCCCAGGCCAAACCCGGGTCCAGGACCTCCGTGGCCTCCTCCTTCCAGGCCATGGTCCAGTCCATACCCTGGTCGTCCTCGTCGTCCTCGTCGGACAGATCGATGAAGGGAATGGGATCGGGAGCAATGGCCCTGCCCCTGCCCCTGCCCTTTGGAGACTCCCTGTCCCATGCCGCTTCCCCTGCTCGCCTCCTACTCGAACTTGGAGGAGTACGCGCACGCCCACGCCCACGCCCACGCCCCATGTCGCTTCCCTCGCTCGCCTCAAGAAACCAAGGATAGGAGACGTGGCGGCGGCGGCGATTCGAGCTGGGAGTGGAGCTGCCATCACCACGAGGCATGGTGAGATGAGGGACTGGGCGAAGGTGTCTAGGAGAGGAAGAGGGGATTTGTGAACGCAATGGGTAAGGAGATGGCTCCTTTTAATGTTAGGAGCGGTCTGGACGGCGTCGCGGTCTAGACGGCAGTAATGGCGACCGGACATTGATTTGGCTCCGGACTGCTCATCTTGCAGCAGGATAGAGTAGGCAAGAGAGACGCGAGTACGGCGGAGCAGATGCGCGTCCGGTCCGGCAGTGTAGGCGGCGAGGCAGCTTTTGCCGGCCAGGGGGGCACGCCATTGAAGGCGCGGCGAGCACAGGTGGAACGGCATGGACGCGCACGTACGGCCGCATGCATGCAAGTGGGACGGGGTGCATGCACTTCGCTGGGCCCACATCTAAGGTCAAAGGGCCGGCCCCTTGAGCCGACCCCAGGAAATCCCAACCGAGCCGAGACAAGCCGACCCCATCAGTCAGGCCAAGTGACGGTTACCAGAGGGAAACAGAGCGTTTGGCCGATTTCCGAGCCATCCAGGGCACAGACGCGAGAAACTACGCGGGTATGGCATAGACGGATAAACTAGAGCCAACCAGGGCACAGAAGAAATTGTCCCTTATTTGTTTCAATGTTTATTAGCTCAGGAGGAAGTATGTGATGTTTTGGATATCAACCTTGTTATTTGCTTATGAAAGAATTTCACAACCGGACTAGTGGCATATACACCGCTTATCCACTAATTTTGCAAAAAGAGCTGGCAAATGGGGTGCCCAGTCCCAATTAATTACAACTTTAACCGCTCAACTCTCTTCACATTTTTGACCTGATCTAATCAGCAAAGCAATAATACCAGTTTCTAAAACTGCATGTGTAAACAAAAGAGAATAAGAGGGATGATCTGCCTTGCTGGTAGAAACAACGTCCATCAATAGGAGCCGCTCTTGAAAGTCTGGTTGACAAGGGGGGTAGAAGTGCCCACTACCATTCGTTAACAACGACAAACACCACTCAAAAACTTACTTTTATGCTCTCTATATGATTTTAAAAACCTATAAAAACAAAAAAAATCTAGCACATGCTTGTATCCCTGCTTCCCTCTGCGAAGGGCCTTTCTTTTACTTTATGTTGAGTCAGTTTACCTACTTCTTTCTGTCTTAGAAGCAAACACTTGTGTCAACTTTGTGTGCAACAATTCTTACATGCTTACTTATTGCACTTATTATATTGCTTTGTGTTGACAACTATCTTCATGATATACATGTTACAAGTTGAAAGCCAATGCTGAAACTTAAATCTTCCTATGTGTTGCTTCAATGCTCTTTTACTTAGAAACTATTGCTTTATGAGTTAACACTTATGCAAAACTTTTTTATGCTTGCTTGAAAGTACTATACATGAAAAGTTTTTACTTATATGATGTAGTTGTTTACTCCTTGTCTATATGTTAGCAAACTATAGATCATTGCCTTGAGTCACTTCATTCATAACATGAGCTTTACAATATTATTTGATCAAGATTGTGTGAAAGCATGTCACTTCAAAAATTATTTGTTGTTATCGTTTTACCTACTCGGAACGAGTAGAACTAAGCTTGGGGATGCTTGATATGTCTCAAACGTATCTATAATTTCTTATGTTCCATGCTTATATTATACCAATTGCTACATGTTTTATATACACTTTAGACCACTTTTATGCATTTTCTACGACTAACCTATTAACAAGATGCCACAGTGCCAGTTCCCTGTTTTCTGCTGTTTTTGGTTTCAGACTAGTTGTTAAGGAAATATTATCGGAATTGCACGAAACAAAAGCCAATACCCCTATTTTCCCCGGAAGCATCCAGAACACTGAAGAGGAGTAGGAGGGGGGCCACGTGGCAGCCAGACCTGTTGGTGGCGCGGCAGCCTCCTTGGCCGCGCCGCCACGTGGTGTGGGCCCCACGGCTCTCCACCGACGTTGCCCTTTCGCCTATTTAATCCCCCCTGACGAGAAAACCCTAAGTACCCGATAAAAAATCCACGAAACATCCCGTAGCCGCCGCCGTCGTCAACCCTAGTTCGGGAGGGTTCTGCAGCTCTTCCCGGCACCCTGCCGGAGAGGGGAATCATCACCGGAGGGCTCTACATCACCATGCCCGCCTCCAAACTGATGCGTGAGTAGTTCATCCTTGGACTATGGGTCCATATCAGTAGCTAGATGGTTGTCTTCTCCACTTATGATATCATGTTTAGATCTTGTGAGCTGCCTATCATGATCAAGATCATCTTATTCTAATACTACATGTTGTGTTTGCTAGGATCCGATGAATATTGAGTACTATGTCATTTGCTTCATAATATATTATGTGAGTGCGTTATTTATGATCTTGCATGCTCTCCGTTCCTAGTAGATGCTCTGGCCAAGTAGATGCTTATGACTCCAAGAGGGGGTATTTATGCTCGATAGTGGGTTCATGTCTTCATTTTATCTGGGGGAGTGACATCAACCTCTAAGATTGCGAATGTACTGTTGCTACTAGGGATAAAACAGTAGTGCTTTGTCTAAGGATAATTGTGCTACTTACATTACACAGTTTACCTAATGCAATAATCTGTTGCTTGCAACTTAATACTGAAAGGGGTACGGACGTTAACCGGAAGGTAGATTATTAGTCATAGATGCGGTTGGAACGGTCTATGTATATTGTTGTAATGCCCAAATGAATCTCACACTAGACATTATGACATGTACATGCATCATTATGCAGTTCTTTATTTTGTCAATTGCCCAGCTATAATTTGTTTACCCACATGTATGCTATTATTTATTTATGGAGAGACACCACTAGTGAACTGTGGACCCCGGTCCATTCTTTTACATTGATAATACAACCTACTGCAAACTATTTTCTTTTATTCTCTGCAAGCAAACATCATTTTCCACACTATACGTCTAATCCTTTGTTACAGCAAGCCAGTGAGATTGACAACCTCACTGTTAAGTTGGGGCAAAGTATTTTGATTGTGTTGTGTGCAGGTTCCACGCCAACTCCACGCCACCAAGAATTTCTGGCGCCGTTGACACCTTCAGAAGAGCCTTCATCTCCTACTGGTTCGATAACCTTGATTTCATAACTGAGGGAAAACTTCCTGCTGTACTCTCCACATCTTCCTCTTGGGGTTGCCCAACGCTGCGAGAGCATCAGGGAGCGCGTCGGCGAGGGGAGCAGAGAGGCACCTCCACGGGCACTTCCCGGGCCCCCAGATCCCTCGGATCGAACATGGACCTCGGGGGCAGCGAGAAGGGCGGGGCGGGGCCGAACGTGGCGGAGGGGGGGAGGATGGGGAGGGCGCGACGCTGGTGAGGTCGTCGTTCTCGCTGGGCTCTGGCGCGGTGCCACGGGAGGCGCGGGAGGTGGAGGCGCACCGGCCGCCGCCTGGGGCGGCCATGGCGGAGGTGGGGGTGGAGAGGAAGGTGCGGTGGGGGTGGAGTGAGGCGATGTGGACTGTGGAGCTCAGCTCGAGCGGAGAGTGAGGGGAACGGGACTGCGGATCAATTTCCTGAAATGTCAGAGATGTGGAAGACTTGTTTTCCCCACAAGGGTGACTCGAGGTTTATATCAAACTCTCGGGGAACTGTGTGTAGAAGATTTAACTTCTTATCCTTCTCTTATGAGAGTATGAGACCTGCAAAACAAAACAAAATGTTTTGTGCCCTCAATCTCACCAAGTGGTTGTCAAGCACAAGGTGTGAGCAAAGAGATGAAAATAAAATAAATGCAAATTAATAAATATGTAATGATGGTATGGATGATAATGCAACAGTGCTAGAAAACAGTGTGGTGTGTGGAACTAGTGGAAACAGTGATACTATGATGATGATGGTAATGAGTGATGCAACGGTGCCTGGAAACAGTTGATGCTTCCAAGATGATAAATAAATATGTAAGGATGATGGAAACAATAATAGATGGTGTTTTCGGTTTTTTAATGGTGAATGCAAGTAATAAAAGTATTTTTGTATTTTCGGATTTTTAAATGGATGAAAATGAAAAGTGGATAAAAGTTGTTGGAAAGGTGCGTCTTATGATTAAAAATGGACCGGGGTTCATGGTTTCACAAATGCACTCTTTTTTTAATAAAGTGGTAGATAATGGAAATCTAGAATTGACATATTAGATTGCAAACAATATTTCATGCTAAGTTACTAATCATATGGGCATCACGTTCTAACATAGAGATGTTTTGGTTATTCATCTCTCTCATACTCCACTAATGATGTGAATTAAATCTTAGCACCATAGTATTAAGATAAATCGAAGTATATAGCCTTAAGTTCTATGACATGAATTTAAAATAAGAAGATGCTAGATCTAGTCATGGAGAGTTGGCAATGGTCACACCCAACATCCCCGGTAGCATGATATTTTTTTTATCCCTAGTGAGGCAACAAAGTAAGGTAAAAACCCAAATGGATCGCGATTTGTAGTGTCAGCTTACCGCACTAGCCACCCCCAGTTACTCCATCTAATGCACACGTTCCCCCTCACCCACCCTCATACATATGCTGGATCAAAACACTACACAAGAACGGGGTACATAATATGCATCTACTTTTATAACTGAAACTAAACCATTGCAATCTCAAACATATATTAACTCACAAAAGATCCACCACAAAGGATAATACATAGATGACCGTAATCATGTTCAACAGCTCATACGGTGCTAATTAGTGAAGCTCAAAGATAGGAGATGACGTGGGTATACCCTCCGGGTACCCCCACTATGAATAAGGCCCACCGGGTGGCCCAGCGAAGTCCAAGAAGCTGCTAAGCAAATAACTTGAAGGACAAGATAAAGACTCCTATTCGTAGTCTACTAAGACTCATGTAAAACCCCCTGACTGCATATATAAAGACAGGGAGGGGTAGACAAAAAGGGAGGCGAACAGATAGACAGAAATAGACAATGTCACATCGCCATAGACAATAGACAGAAGATAGCCGGACAAACCCGGCGAGACCACCATAACCATCACGGCCACCATGTAATCATCATCAATATCAGATTAGACAAGCAGGAGTAGGTCTTTACCTCACAATAAGGGGCCGAACCTGGATAAACTCTTTGCTTGTCAGCCGTCCAGAACAACCAGTCGCCTTCTCTCTCTATACGAAACCCAAGGTAGCTAACCAAGTGATTTGCCGGGTTTACACCCCGTCAATTGGCGCCGTCTGTGGGAACGACAACTAGAGTGCTGGATTCACGGTTGCGACGGCCCCATCTACGACATCAACAACTATGACGACGAATCTACATCGACAACAACGGCAGCGACTCGCCGCCACGGATCAGCATGCCCGAGGGCTCATCATCAGCAATGCCGTCGCGAGTGGTTAATCGGATCGGCAGAATCGGAAAATTTTAAACAGCATCCGTAACTGCCAAGATCCAATCTGACAGCCGTCAGACAAATACGTGGGAGCCTTCCCGGCGAAAGTTGATCTCGCCGTGTTCGCAAATCGCAAGAAAGGATTCAATCGATCCAAGACGAAGAGCTAGCTTCACGTACGGATAATCCATCACCTATCCAAGCTAGGATCCAATCCGATCCGTGGTGGCTAAACTGTTGATATGTTTCGAGTCCCGATGCTTGGTGACGTACAGCCTGCCTGCGGGTCAGAGAAAAGGAAAGAAAAGCTAAACCAGCTACGTGACCATCAACCGTATGCATGGATTTTGCGGCTGCCGTGCTAATCGCACATGCATGATTAAAAAAACTTGGAGCAGCACGCACCCGCCTAGCAAGAAATTCCATTTTTTTTTAACAAGGAAGAGTTTTATTCCTTCAGATGCATTTTACAGAAAGAAGCATGAATGGGAGCACGCTGGATACATCAAAAGTGTCCTTGACAGGGCACTGATCAACCTAAGAATAAGAGTTACAAAGACACCTATAAAGAAGAGGTTTATTATGGATTTTCCGAGCAGGCTTTGCCTGATGAGGTGCCTTCTGATTGTTGTTCCTGTTAATATGCTGAATGTTGGTTCCATGAAAGGAGGCGGAGGCTTGGATCTCAGCTAGAATTGGCCTGATTTGCCAATGTCCCTCAGCCTTGAAGATGGAGGCAGCAGTCGTTGCAGAGGCTAGAACAGATGAGTCAGTTAAAAAGATAGGGTCTTGTATTGCCATCACCTCCGCCAACTTGACCGCCAAGAGCATCGCGAAAACTTCAGCTTGAAGTGGAGAGGTGGCAGGAGGTGAGGAAGCTGCGACGTGGATTTGTCTGCAGTGTGTGTTGCCGTGGAGCGTCAGAACAATGCCCAGACCTGCAGAAGAAGATTTCCCGTCTTGCTGCGCCTCCCAGGCCGCGTCGCTGAAAATGACATTCCCTGCAAAACTATCAGTGAACTGAGTTTGACTTGAGTCAGTAGCAATTGATGATCGTTGTTGTGGTCTCTGATCCAGCAAGAAATTCCATGGATACGTCTACGCGAAGAGTCTGCGGCCAAGAAAACAAATCACGTACACGGAGCCGACGATCAATCTTGTTGTCGACAGACAAAATTCGACTTCTTCAACTTCATCGACACGCCCGATCCGTTCCGTCATCCAGGTGGTGTTCTTCCTGTTTGTTCACTCTTATATGGTTATATCAAATTCTATTATGTGCAAATCTTAGTCCTTTTGCTTGTGCTATTTTGCATAGAAAATTTTGAAGGATGCAACGGCGTACACGAATCCGCAACGCGAAGAGTCTGCGGCCAAGAAAACAAATCACGTACACGGAGCCGGCGATCAATCTTGTCGTCGACAGACAAAATTCGACTTCTTCAACTTCATCGACACGCCCGATCCGTTCTGTCGTCCAGGTGGTGATCTGCCTGTTTGTTCACTCTTGTATGGTTATATCAAATTATATTATGTGCAAATCTTTGTCCTTTTGCTTGTGCTATTTTGCATAGAAAATTTTGAAGGATGAAACGGCGTACACGAATCCGCAAGATCAGAATCCGTCGTGGGTACGTCCGACTCGGCAGCACATTGGCTCCGACCCCGCGTACCCGAAGGACCGACGACTCAAGATGGCGGTCGCGTACGATATGGTGGCACCGTGTATCTTCATCGACTGGTCGTCAACCTCTACGCCAATCCAGGAAAGGGCGCACCCAATACTCGGGGGCTGGCGCCCCGACATCAAACAACAACAACTCCCTCACTACACTGAAGACACGACATCGGTGCCCTTCATCGACTCCAGCATCTTCATCGACTCCGACTAGCCGACTCGACAAAACGAACTCGGGGGCTGGGCGCTGCAGTCGCCATTTCGACTCCGCCCGGCGAAACGCCGCCCCATTCCGCCTTTTTCGACTCCGTTCACCGTGTCTACTACATCTCGCAGATAAGTTTAAATTTATAGTATTACAATTTATCGCTATGAGCAAAATTCATTTACTTCAAAGTATTATATTTGCTCGCACTAATTGGCCGGTAAGGCATTATGCAAAGTATTACCTGTCACATTTGCGGTCAATATGGTCATTTTTTCTCTTACACAAAATCAAATTATTCGCTGGCCAAAACTACGATCGCCTGGATTTCTCAAAGTCGGATACAACTCGCATCGGATTTTTAAAGTCGGGTCATAACCCGCATCGGATATTCAAAGTCGGGATACAACCCGCATCGGATTTTTAAAGTCGGGTCATAACCCATATCGGATATTCAAAGTCGGGTACTCTAAAACCCGCGTTGGAATTTTTTAAAGTCGGGTCATAACCCGCATCGGATATTCAAAGTCGGCTTCTTTATAACCTGCATCGGAATTTATTGGAGTCGATAAACTCGCATCGGAATTTTTAAAGTTGGGTTATCTACAACCCGCGTCGGATTTCTCAAAATCGGGTTATCTACGACTCGCGGCGCATTTTTAAAAAGTCAGGTACTATATGACCTGCATCGGATTTTTTGATATCAAGTTCTCTGAAACTCGCATCGGACTTCTCAAATAGTTGCACCCTTTGCTGCGTCGACTCCGTCCGCCGCCTGGATTATCTTTCGGCTCAAACGCCGCACCCACCGCCGCGTCGACTCCGTCCGCTGGCTCGACTACTTATTCCGTCGCGTTGCTTTCATTCGACGCGTCGACTCCGTCCGTCGCGTCGACTACCAGCTATCTACTAGCCGCCCCAGTCGCACTCGACGCTCACGGGCTGCGGCATAGCAATTCATTTAACAAGTTGCCCCAGTCGCATTCGACGCTCGGGGGCTGCGTCGACTCCGGCCCGCGGCATCCACTTTATCCACCACGTCACTCGCCATGGCGATTCCGTCCAACATCTCTACTACGTTTCACTGATAAGTTTTAATTTATTGTATTTCAGTTTACCAGCATGATCATACTCTTTTATTCCAAAAATACTATATTTGTTTATACTAATTGGCCGATTAGCCATTGTTTCAAGCCAATATACACAGATACAAAAACGAGTTGAGCATCTCCTCAGTCGCTTCAAAATTTCAGCAATTTACTCCCATCGGGAGGGCACCCGCAACATTGTCGACTGCGATTTCGAGCCTACGCTCAATTGCAAGCAATTAAACATAGCCTCGGGAGCTACTCCCATCGGGTGCGCCATCGCGCACCTGATAATTTGAGTCGATGGTCAGCGTCAGTCGAAGATGGAGTTCACTCGACGGATCAAAGCCACACGAAGAATATCAGGAGCTAAAAGCTCATATATACAGTCGAACTCCGGTCGAGTACCTCCCGGACCATATTCAAACATTTAAATAGTAATTCCTGGGATGTACCTGCCGAGTCAGGCCCATGGATGCTGTACCTAAAGTACAAAGGTAAGACCTGAGAAAGGCCGGGTGGCCCACACAAGCTATGCGGACCTGATAATATCCATGCCAGCAGGCGTGATGCAAAATCCCGGCGGACGCGCCAAGGGTACATTAAAAAAGACCGGGTTCTAATCAGTAAGTCCAAACAGGCATGAGTTGAACTTGCACGGTCATACCTGGTTCGAGCCAAGGGACTCGAATTTGCGTAGGCTAGAAAGGTATTTCGCCCGAGTCGCGAATTCACTTGACCCCGACCCGTCGGTTGAATCAGGCCTACTATGCCATCCATCCCACATAAGACGAAACATATATATTCGACTTCGAGACAGTAAATCGAAACAAACTACTCGCTGGACATTATTTACCAGTAGTGCCTGATAAAGGCGAATTGCAGTAACTAACTTCGATTCAATAGTCCGTTTACTATATTTGTTCGCAGGATATAAGGTACCAGGAACAGAAACAGAAGATAGAAGACACGGGATTAGAACAACTTGAGCCTATGCCCGACTCTGCGAGTCGCACATAGCCTCGGGGGCTAGTCCCATCGGGAGCGCTGGCCGCGCACTCGATGAGCGTTGGTCGCGCACCTGACGCATTCGAAGTATTACCAAGACAAAAGCACTCGAAGTACAACCAAGGATAGAAGCACTCGACGAGATATCGACTGAAGATTCCAACCAACCATCACCCATAAGGAGCACCAGAAGATCTATGAAGTGATGAGTCCCTGCCCGACTCTTCGAGTCGACCAGGCACTCGGGGGCTACTGACGTGGTTATACCCTCTGGGTACCCCCACTATGGCGTATAATGAAGATAGAGGCCCACCAGGAGGCCCAATGAAAACCAGGAAGCTGCTAAGTAAATACCTTGAAGGACAAGACAAGGACTCCTATTCGTAGTCTACTAGGACTCATGTAAAAATCCCCTGGCTGTATATATAAAGACAGAAAGGGTAGACAAAAGGACATACCAACGATAAACAGAAATAACCAGGCGACCACGCCTTACCACCATAGCCATCACGGCCACCATGTCATCGTCATCAATACCAGATCAGACAAGCAGGAGTAGGTCTTTACCTCACAATGAGGGGCCGGACCTGGGTAAACTCTTTGCTTGTCAGCCGTCCGGAACCACCAGCCGCCTACTTCTCTCTCTATACAAAACCCAAGGTACCTAACCGAGGGATTTGCCGGGTTTACACCCCGTCAGGAGTGATACATAGTCCAGGGGTGGACTACTCCTTCTTCATCACGGAGACGGTGGAGAAGATGGAGACCACGCCGCTAGAATATCCCAAAATCAATATAAAATGATGATATAACCCTTATATGATGCAAATATGATTGGAATAACATGTAATACAATGTAAAGTTCATGTATGCATTTTACATACATCAGCATCAGACATTTTTTTTTTGCAAAACGGTTCCTGGGTTTTTCGGGAATAAAAAATAAATCCCTGAGGTGTACGTCCTCCGCACTATGGACCGTGGGTTAATTTCCCTATTTCTCGGGGGGTTTTCTGCAAAGTGGACGATCAACGAAACCAAGGAAGCCTTGCTTCCTTTATTATTACTAGGAAAAACACCTGTGCTTCGCTTCGGGAGACGGTAACCAAGAGGCGGTGGCGGACGACGACTAACACAGCGGCTTGAGGGTACAGAGGACGGGGAGGACAAGGGAGAGGTCGTACGAGAGCAGGAGCTAACCAGGAGCGCGATGGAGGTCTCATCGAGGTAAGAGGAGGTCGGGGGCAACCGAATCGAGAGGTCGACGGGGCGGCAACCGGCCCCGAGGAAGGCGACCACGGCGGCGGCAATTCGGGCGCGCCTCGGGCGTCCCAGGACGTGTGAGTTGATGGATACGGAGAAGAGAAGGTGGCGGACCTCCCTGTGGCCTTCAATTTATAGGGGGAGGAGCGTAACGGTGGCGGCTCGCGTCGGCGACGGCGGCAGCTTCCTCCTCCTCCCCTCGCGGCGGCCGCGTCCTCCTTCCAGCGCGCTGGAGGCGCCGACGGCTGATGGGCGTAAATATAATACGCTTAGGTTGAGCTCCAAGTGCAGAGTTTGTAGATGTGGAAGACTTGTTTTCACCACAAGGGTGACTCGGGGTTTATATCGAACTCTGGGGGAACTGTGTGTAGAAGATTTATCTTCTTGTCCTTCTCTTGAGTATCTGCAAAACAAAACAAAATGTTGTGTGCCCTCAACCTCACCAAGTGGTTGTCAATTGGTTTCTTGCTTTCATTTGGTATCTTTTCAAAGTGGTTTCTTCAATCTTGTGTTGATTTGGGTCTTTGATATAATTTGGACAATTCTTTTTCTTGTCACACTTGTGTGTGCTTTCTTGGTTTAATTGGTGTTTTGTCCAAATTGTATCTCATTTGGTTCTTGAAAGTCTTGTGCATGCATACTTACTATATGTATATCTTATGGCATGCGTACTTTCGTTGATCCAATATATAGGATAAACTCCATCAAATCCTAAATGGCTAAGATGTGCATGAAATTTAATTTCATATCAATATGCACATATTTATGTGGAGTTTGTCCTATGTATTGTAGTTACTCTAACTACTTTGGACCCAATGAGTTTGGGTACCATTTTGTACTTGAATTTGTTTTAGGTACATGTAGAGATGCATTGGAAGCTTGTCTCATTTACAAGGAAGGTGTTATCACCATGTGCTTATTAGAGCCAAGTTTGGATGATCGTTAACTCTTATCTTCTACATCACCAATGCTATCTCGGTAACAAGTATCTACCTCATGCATACATTTCTAGCTTTCAACCTTGTGTAGGTTGTATCTTGGCATCAATCTCTTTTGTTGCAATTAATTTGGTTCTTGCAAAACGTCTTTATTGCAAATGTGAGTAAGCCGGGATGATTATATATAAGGGGACTATATAGTCATTTCTATGATTCATCGATCCCAATTATGTCAATCTAGCACTTTCTACTTAAAGTCTCTCATGTGCAACATTGATGATTTTTCAAAATTATATGCCTTTGGTGATACTTGTTATCTTGCTCGGAGCATCCGTTTGTTAACCTTTAATCCCTTGAGGATAGTTTTTTTTATGCTATGATGAGTATGTGTTGGAAGTTCTTTTATATTCCGTTAAGATATAATTCGGCTTTGTGCTATGTTTTTTTAAGCAAAGATCTTTTTGGTATTTTTATGACTTCCTCTTGGATATCATGTTATTTACCCTTGTATCTATTGTGTGTATACATGCTTATTTGTAGACCCATATCTTAGTGATTCGTGTCTACTTAGAAACTTATACACATGAGAATAGTACATCTTTAATTGATATTCCAATTCTTTAGTTACCACCTCTTATTGCTTTTGACTCTTTGGTGGCTTCTAAAAGGCACAAGCTTTATTTTTCATGTGTTATGCTTGGTGCATCTTACTAAGCTTGTGGGGCTATTTGCTATATCTCTTTTGGTGTGTGGGTATGGGAAAGACATGATATGCAATATGTGCAACTCTTTTTGAAAGATTATGTTGATGCTTTGGCTCATCCTTGTATTAGTCTCCTAAAAATTGTCTTTGTACCTCACACCCATCTTTTCATTTACCGCTCCTTGCTCTTGTTGCCAAACATTTTTGTTGCAAATTGTTTTGCCTCACTTCTCATTTATATTCTCTTGCATGTGCTTGTGTTAGAATTTATCTAGGAGGGAGTGAGGATTCCATGTTGTGCACACTATATTGAAATACAAATCCTATTTGTGCACGTACCTTGGGGAGTTCCCTCATGATATTTAGAACACTTTTCGGATCCTTTTGATTGCTTGCTTCTTTCGTTGAAGTATCTTTCTATTTGATATTCTCTTGCAATCTTTGGATCCTCAATATAGTTTGATCTCCCTCCATCTATTCTTCATTGGATATGTGCATTTGATTTCACTCACATTATGAGAAATTCACACTTTATGGGGGAGCTCTTATTATATTGGCCTTCTTACTTTTCACCCATTTCGGCAATCAATGCCAATGGGGGAGAAATTTAGAGGGTTTAAGGGAATATGGGTTTGTTCTCTTGCGGTTATCTTGCATCGTTGATCTTTGTGTTGCATGGTTGCTTAAATTCATTATATAAACCCTCATAAAAGGGATTGTCATCAATTACCAAAATGGGGGAGATTGAAAGTGCATGGTTGCCCCCATGCGTGGTTTTGGTAATTAATGACAATCCTTATGGACTAATGTTTACATTGAGATATTCTTATAGATCCTGTCCATGGGAAATTATAGGAGTTCATGTGTTGGACTCTTCAAGATGACATAATGACCAATGCTCTATTCAAGGGTTTATATGAAGAATGGTCATGTGTAGAGTTGAGCTTATTGCAAGTCATCATACATATCAAGAGAAGAAGATGAAGTGTAAGATCAATACGATGCATCTCGGAAGATATCTTTTGACTGAATCTTGCAAAGGAGACATGAAGACGAAGCTTAGCGAGGCCCTCCCATAATGGAGTATGGGGGAGCATTTGGAGAAGTCTTCATCAAGCATGTGCTAGCAAGCACAATCAAGAAAGGTGTTTCAACTTGAGAGAGTCAAGATCATCATCATCGAGCTCAAGTGGAATGCGCAAGGCAAAGGTATGATCTTGATAGGTTTTCTATTTTACCGGTCTCATGGTGTTAGTGGGAGACCGGGTTTAGGATAGACGGCGTACTATCAAGAGGGGCTCTCAAGTGAGTAACTTGATCGCATCTTTGTGGAGAGCTCAAACCTTTGCATACTTGCCATTTCATCTTTCTTGGTTCTTACTTGGTTTTTCTCCTTGTTGGGTTTTGGTGCTTGTTGTGATCTTCACGACAAGCCCAAGTTCACCGAAAACGAATTTCATATGGAAAACTTGTTGCGTTTTCGGTTTTGGAGGTTTGCCGATCATTCCTTTTTAGAGAGGTTTTAACCTCCTCCATTTGGTTTTATCTTCCATTGTTGGACTATGAGGTTTATCTGCATGATCTTGTAAAGCTCTTCGTTGTGATTCCAACGAGCCCGAGAACATCGAAAACGGAGTCCGGATGATCAAGATATCTTCGTTTTCGTGTTCGGTTTTGCTGCAGTTTTTATCTAGGCCGGAGTCTCCGGTCCTCGCGAATCGATTTTTGTTCCAGCGGACGGCGCTTGCGGTATAGGGGTCCGGAGTAGGTCCGGAGTGACCCCGGAGTCTCTGGGGGGGCGGAGTCTCCGGTCTCTGCAGTCCGGAGTCTCCGGTGTTACTTTTCCTGCAACGGCTCTTTCTCGTGGGACCTATAAAAGGCCCCCTTCTTCCCCAAAGAGACAAGCTCTTCCAAGCACGAAATTTCCCCCTCTCTCACCTCCATTGTTGACCTTGGAAAGCTTGCCCCTCTCCCATTTCCTCCCATGATTCTTGCATATCTTTTAGGGATTTGAGAGAGGAGATCTAGATCTACATTTCCACCAATCCATCTCTCCTCTAAGTGAGGGGAACCTAGTAGATCTTGATCTTGGAGTTCTTGGTGCTTCTCCTCTTTGTTCTTCCTCTCTTATTCCCCCATAAGCATTTGTTGCTTTGTTGGAATTCGAGAGTGAAGGATTTGAGCACTTGTGCTCTTGCCTTTTGCATTTGGTGCATCGGTGTGCTCTCCACGAGGATTCGTGGAAGTTGAAAGTTTGTGAGCTTGTTACTCTTGGGTCCTTGGACCCTAGACGCCCGTGTGGTGGTTGGACCTTTGTGGTCACTTGTGAAGCCGTTCGGGAGCCCCCAATTCCGTTGTGGGTTGTGCCCCGGATTGTTGTTGAAAGCCGTTCGGGAGCCCCCAATCCCATTGTGGGTTGTGCCCCGGATTGTTGTTGAAAGGCTCCGGATTCCGCCTCGAAGGATTCCGATAGTGGAAGGTGAACCAAGCCTTTGTGGTGCGGTTCATCGGAGAAGAAGGTGAAACCTTTGTGGTTGTTGAACCGGTGTGTCGGTTCACACCTCTCCAACGAGACGTACTCCCTTAACAAGGAGGAACTCGGGAATACATCCTCGTCTCCGCGTGCCTCGGTTATTTCTATACCCGAGCTTTTACTTATGCACTTTACATTGTGATAGCCTTCGTGCTTGAAGTATTCTATATTGCTATCACCTTGTTGTTTGTCTTGCTTAGCATAAGTTGTTGGTGCACATAGGTGAGCCTAGTTTATTTAGGTTGTCGGCTTGTTAATTTAAACACCTACTTTTATTCCGCAATTATCAAGCCTAAACCGGAAAAGTTTTAAACCGCCTATTCACCCCCCCCCCCCCCCCTCTAGGCGACATCATTGTCCTTTCAATTGGTATCAGAGCCTGGGCTCTCTTTTTGGGCTTTACCGCCTAGAGAGTAAAAGATGTCGTTTAGAGAATTAGTGCACGATCCCACTTTCATATTCGATGGCACAAATTATGATGTTTGGAAAATTCGCATGCTTAATCTTTTTAGGGCCATGGGTCCAAATTATATTAAGAGGATTGTAGATGTGAGTTTATCTCCTCCAAAGGATTCCCAAGAATTATCTTTAGAGGATGAGATAAACTCTCATCTCGAGACTCAAGTTACTAATGGTTTTATATGTGCTTTGACCGATGTAGTTCTTGCTTCAATCATGCCTTTTCGAAATGCACATGAGCTTTGGACCAAGCTTCAAGATATATATGAAGTGTCCAAAATTATTGAGGATGATTGTTCTCCCTCCACCTCCGGCCGTGATGAGTTCACAACTTCTTCCACTTCACCAACATGTGATTCGTCACAAGGTAATGATATGGTGAGTGGTGATAGAAATTGCATTGGTGATGGTGAACTTACTATTGATTATACTTCTTCTCTATCACATTGTAATGTTCTATCTTTGGACTTAAACTCTTCTAGCACTCCAAATGTCATACATTCTAGAGTTGATGGTCCTTGCATATCAAGTAATAGTTGCTTAACTAAATATAATGATGATATGCTCTCTATGTCTTGTTGTCATGAAAATAATGCTTCCATATCCTCTAGTATTTGCATGACTAACAATGTAGAGGAATCCCAACATTTGTTGGAACAAGACATGGACCTCAATGGTGCTTCAAGTAATTCTTCATCCTCCTCACCCATTAATCATGTTTGCCTCATGGCTAAGGATTCCAAGGTAACTTCTACCTCGAATCCCGAGATATGTGATGATGTGGTTGTGGATCCTCATGGAGAAGATTTCGACATTAAAACCTTAACCAAGAAGGGTGAGATTGTTCTTGGTGCTCTTCCCAAAGGTAGTGAAGCTATCTCTTCTCTACGTGAAATTGTTGCTCATGGTATTAAATGTATAGAAATCATTGAGGAGTTGGATACTCATTTTGAGCAAAAATGTAAAATTGGGAGAGAAGATGCTATTGAAAAAGCATCCTTAGAGAATGCCCTTGACGAAGAGCAAGAGCTTCGAGTGTCTCTTGAGGAGAGACTTGAATCTCTTGATGAATCAAATGATCTTATCACTGCGAAAATCATTAAGGAAAGAGATCATGCTATTGCAAAATATAAAGTGCTTAAAAAGGAAAAAGTCGAATTTGGTGTTGGCAATGCTAGACTAAGTGAGGACATAGAGAAACTTGACAAAGCTCACATGGCTTTAGAAAGTGAACACTCTCTCCTCATCAAGTCTCATGATCAACTCCAAACTCAACTATCTAATAATGATAAGCTTGCAAAATTGTCTTCTTCCATTTCTAATGTTAATGATGCTTGTGCTACTAACTCCACATCTTGTGAAGCATCTATTTTGAAGGAGAATGTTGAGCTAAGGGCTCAACTTGAGTTGCTAACTAGAAAGTATGAGAAATTGGAAGAAAGTCATGAAAAGCTCTCTATCTGTAATGAGGATCTTCTAGCATCCCATGCTAGGCTAAAGTTAGCTCATGAGGCTATTATGTCAAAGGTAACATCTTGTGAGCCTCATGTGGACAATGGCACAATTTCTACTCTTAATGCTATATTGCCATGTGCTAGTCCTGGTGATTCATCCACTCATAATGTTGCTACATCTTGTGATGAATTACTTACCATACCTTGTTGCTCTAACAATGAAGCTTTCACTTCCTCTAGTATTTGTGTTGATACTAACCATGTAGAGGAATTAAAAGAGCTCAAGGCCCAAGTCACTTCTTTGAAGAAAGACATGGAAAAGCGTCATGTTGGGAAGTCCACACTTGACAATATGTTGAGTGCTCAAAGACGCCCCAATGACAAGAGTGGACTTGGATTCAACTCCAGCAACAAGAACAAGTCCAAGATCATTAAGAAGAAAAAGGGCCAAGAACAAGTCAAAGATTCGGCCAAGATTTTTTGTTTCAAGTGCAAAGTTGGAGGGCACCATGTTAGATCTTGCCCTTTGAAGAAGAAGGCTCTTAGTGAGAAGCAACAAGGGAAGAAGCCTCAAGTTCAAACTCAAGCTCCTCAAGTTGAAGAACGGTCTCTTCCCAAGAAGAATCAAGCTACCCCTCCTCAAGTCAACCTCAAGTTCAAACTCAAGCTCCTCAAGTTGAAGAACGGTCTCTTCCCAAGAAGAATCAAGCTACCCCTCCTCAAGTCAAGACTCCAACTAAGAAGAGAGGAGGAAGTAGATGTTGCTACCTATGCCGTGAGAAGGGTCACCTTGCTTCTTCATGCACAAATGGTACCTTATCCAAGCCCATTATAGTTGACGATGTTTATTCTCTTCGGAAGGATAAGGTTGGCAATGTGTTTGCCAAATTTGTTGGTACTCAAAGTGGTTTCAAGAAAAGAACCATTTGGGTGGCCAAGCCTATTGTGACTAACCTCTTAGGACCCAACTTGGTTGGGGACCAACAAGCCAAAACTTGATCAATAGGTGTTGATGGAGGCCATTGGAGACTTGGCTACACTATGAAGAATTAAGGGATCTTCATCAATTATATTCTCTCAAGTCAAGTCATATGGATTATATTGTTCTATCTCATATCCAATGTTCCTCCTTGCGGTAACTTTTATTTAAATCATATATACATTGAAAGTTGCTTGCACCCTTGCATGTGTTAGGTTTTATACCTTGCTAGTGTTTGTATGTGTTGTGCTCTCTACTTACTTATCTTGAGAAATCAAGTATGTGTATTTTGGTTTGCACACCATCTATTTGTTTTGAGCCTTATTGCTTTTATATGATATCTTATCTTGTTGGCTCTCTTTGAGAGATAAATGGACTATCCATTTTTGGAGAGTGATATGCTTCGTGCACTTCACAATCCTAAAAATGTGTGTACATGAGGAATACCACTTTGTGTTGATATATCAATATTATCTATTCTCTATGTGGTATGTCATGCTCATGAGAAATTCAAATTATATAATGTCCATTAATTTCTCAAGTTGTTTTTGTTTGCCTCTTGTTTTCAAATAAATGGATTATTACATTATGGGGGAGTAATAAGCTATGTGGATATTACAAGCCTAGAAAATGTGAACATGTGAGGTTTTGCCACCTTGAATTGATATTCTTCATTATCTTGTTCCTATGTGGCATGTTGCTCAAACAAGTTCCATATTTGTTTAAATGCTTTTTGCCTCTCACCGTTGGATCTTGTTTGTGATGGAAGTTCTTGATATCGTTTTCCCGAAATATGTTCTCATATATCATTTTGGGAAAACAATTGCTTAAAGCTACTCCTTGGAGTTGCTTTGCATTATCACGTGAATTGTGAAGCTATCAAGAATATCTATCTATCTACCATGGCTTTTAATTCCTATTCTTTGCCATATAATTATTTGTTGTGAAGTTGGTCTTGAATAACATTCCTATATACCACCGAGAAATATCTCCATATACTCCTTGCCCGTGAGAAGTGGTACTCATAATTGTGGTGGAATTTGTAGACCATCTTCATATTGGTTCTTACTTTGAATTGCCTTATTATAGTGCTAAGGATTTGTTTCGATCTAACTCTCGTTTTGTCTTCCTTGCATCTTTTGGATTCTTTGTTGTTCTACTCAAAATTTGTTTTGTGTTTTCTTGAGTTAGGTAAAGCAATGATCCCATCCTTGTGCATCTACATTCAAAAGTCATACTTCTTGATAATTCACTATTCTTTGGAAAGCTACTCTACATTGAGTAGAACACCATTCTTTAAATTGGTATTGGATTTTATTGCTTTCCTTGAACATGACTAGTGCTTGAATAATATGTATGGAGAGTGATGATCCCATTTGTGTGCATTTGTATTCAAATACAAGATCATAAATAATGCACACATCTTGGGGGGAGCAATCCTATATGTTTTTGAACTTTTGTTGTCTTCATTTGGTATTTGATCCCGATGACGTGTCTCTTTGGAAGACAAACATTTTTCGTCTTGGTACTTTGTGCCATCATGAAAAGTGTAGAGGGTTTGGTTTATTATTTGATGGTATTTTCTTCAATTGGTTTCTTTCTTTCATTTGGTATCTTTTCAAAGTGGTTTCTTCAATCTTGTGTTGATTTGGGTCTTTGATATAATTTGGACAATTCTTTTTCTTGTCACACTTGTGTGTGCTTTCTTGGTTTAATTGGTGTTTTGTCCAAATTGTATCTCATTTGGTTCTTGAAAGTCTTGTGCATGCATACTTACTATATGTATATCTTATGGCATGCGTACTTTCGTTGATCCAATATATAGAATAAACTCCATCAAATCCTAAATGGCTAAGATGTGCATGAAATTCAATTTCATACCAATATGCACATATTTATGTGGAGTTTGTCCTATGTATTGTATTTACTCTAACTACTTTGGACCCAATGAGTTTGGGTACCATTTTGTACTTGAATTTGTTTTAGGTACATGTAGAGATGCATTGGAAGCTTGTCTCATTTACAAGGAAGGTGTTATCACCATGTGCTTATTAGAGCCAAGTTTGGATGATCGTTAACTCTAATCTTCTACATCACCAATGCTATCTCGGTAACAAGTATCTACCTCATGCATACATTTCTAGCTTTCAACCCTGTGTAGGTTGTATCTTGGCATCAATTGAAGGGGATCGCATGCAGAAAACAAAAAAATTCCTAGCAACGATATCCTTAAAACATGCCAAGATCTATTCTATGCAGATATAGAAGTACAACGGAGATCGGAATACATACCCTTGTAGATCGAAAGCGGGATTACGTTCCCGCACGAACGTTGACGATGAAGACCGACGAAGCCGACCTCAAGGTCGTGAAGAGGAAGAAGACCTCCCAGCACCGCTAGCGCAGCACCTCGCAGGGCGTTACACACGTACGGTGGAGACGACGGCCTCCGAAGCTCCAGTCCAGGACGAGCAGCGGAAGACTTGGACCAGAACACCAGCAGCGCGACAGCGGGCTTATGGTGGAGAGATCCCCCTCTCAGCTCGGCGCAACTCCGACAAAGGGAATCACGAAATCGAGAGAGAATTGGGAATTAATTGGTTGAATTAAAAGGCCAGGGGTGCCCCTTCTTATATAGGCTCCCAGGGGGGAGCCAACTTGCCAGCCAGGCAATGTGGGACAATTCCCACATGCCTGGTGCGGCATGGCTAGGTGCGCCGGCCCCATGGTGGGCCCCTTGGCCCACCTAGGCCGGCCCCTCAAGCCCCCACCGAATTCCCCTAGGGAATTTTCCCCTCTTGGGCCTTCTTTCGACCAGAAGGCCCATTTAGGTAAATCAGCCTAAATAAATTCGAAAATAAATATATAAAATCATATTTAGACATTAATTACACTAATTAATATCAAACATATTATATATAATTTATTCTAGCTCCGAAAACTATTTCGTCGCTGCCCGATCTCCATCGGACCTCTCCCGGGACGTTCCCGGTGATCTCTTTCCTTTCCGGTTGTCTTGTCGAAACCCCTTAAGTGTGTTACCCTAGCGGTTCGATATAATAACAGGTATGATCGAGACTCCTCTCTGATCAATGACTAACTCGTAGGCCTGGACCCCATGAATTAATCCCTGTGATATAACGAATGACTCTCATCTATCAAACCTGAACGTAAAGTCTTAAACCTTTTGCCATTGCGATACTTAGCGTGTCCGAGCATCGTTCATAGATATCTCCACACCTAGCTGACCTCGTTACCGACAACGCTATCTTCTACTCGTCTATGATATCATGTCTCCGTGACCTAGTCACATGCTTGCAAGCTCATTAGACATAATCTCACCGAGTGGGCCCTAGAGTATCTATCCTGCTATGCGGATTGGCAAATCCCGCTCTTGACCCCTCGTCTCAACTACTCCCTTCCGATACCCAAAAGTATCACCGTTATTGTCATACTATATAAGATACGACGTTTGGTGCGATCAAAATATCTTCCAGAAATAACAATAAGAGTTGATCTCACGGTCGAAGGCGTAATGACTACGTCCTACAAATATGGGTATGTCCATCACATGGTTCCACCAACGATATGACTTTCATTGCCGACTGGCGCCATGCCCCATGATCGGGAAACCTCGATCATCAATCGCGCAACGAAACTAGTCTTAGTAGAGGCTACTAGGGACCTGGTTGTTTACGCATCACACCCGTATTAATGTTTCCGCTTAATACGGTTATAGCATGACACAAAAAACGTATTATGAACAAACGAGATATGATAAATAAATCACTTTATTAATTGCCTCTAGGGCATATCTCCTTCAGTCTCCCACTTGCACTAGAGTACAAATTAATCTAGATTACAACTTGGTAAAAGCCGGACACCCATAGCATCTTGGTGTTTCACGTGCTTGTCAAGCAGGAGAGGCTTTTTCAACGGATCTGCCACATTCAGATCCATATGTATTTTGCAAATCTTCACTTCACCTCCTTGTACGTACTGTCGTATCACATGGAAGCGTCGGAGTATGTGTTTGGCGGTGGAGTGAGACCTTGGCTCCTTCGCGTTAGCAATGGCACCCGTATTGTCGCAAAAGAGGATCACGGGGTCTTGCGCGCTTGGGAACACTCCAAGTTCAATGATGAACTTCCTCAGCCACACACCTTCATTCGCGGCTTCGCAAGCAGCAATGTACTCCGACTCCATTGTAGACTGCGCGACGATGGGTTGCTTCCCACTTCTCCAGCACACGGCGCCTCCATTCACCTTGAACACATAACCTGTCTGTGACTTAGAGTCATCGGGGTCTGAGCAGAAACTTGCATCAACGTAACCTGTTACGCCAAGTTCTTCATCACAGCCACCATAGATAAGGAACGTTTCCTTTGTCTTCTTGAGATACTTAAGAATGCTCTTAACAGCAATCCAATGATCCTTTCCAGGATTACTTTGGAACCGGCTCGTCAAACTAAGAGCCAATGCTACATCAGGTCGAGTACTTAACATGGCATACATGATCGATCCTATGGCTGAAGCATAGGGATGTTTAGTCATCTCGACTTTATCATGTTCCGTCACCGGACACTGTGCCTTGCTCAATACCTTATTCTTGACAACCGGCAGAAAACCCCTTTTTGCCGTCTCCATACCGAACCGTTTCAGTATCTTGTCAATATAAGTACTCTGACTTAACGCTAATAGGCGTCTTGATCTATCACGATAGATTTTAATGCCTAAAACGTATGCAGCTTCTCCTAGGTCCTTCATGGAAAATTTACTATTTAAATAATTCTTCACACTATTCAGAAGTTCCACATCATTCCCAATTAGCAATATGTCATCTACATATAGTGCTAAGAACACAACCGAGCTCCCACTCATTTTCTTGTAAATGCAGGTCTCTTCCAAATTTTGGACAAATCCAAAACCTTTGATCACCTCATCAAAGCGAAGATTCCAGCTCCGAGATGCTTGCTTCAATCCATAGATGGAGCGCTGAAGCTTGCATACCTTGCTAGCATTTTCTGGATCGACAAAACCTTCCGGTTGTACCATATACAACTCTTCCTCAATGTTACCATTTAGGAAGGCTGTTTTGACATCCATCTGCCATATTTCGTAATCGTAATATGCAGCAACTGCTAACAAAATCCGAATAGACTTTAGCATCGCTACCGGTGAAAACGTTTCATCGTAGTCAATCCCATGAACTTGTCGGAAACCTTTTGCGACAAGCCGAGCTTTATAGACAGTTACATTACCGTCAGCATCAGTCTTCTTCTTAAAGATCCATTTATTCTCGACGGCCTTGCGCCCTTCGGGAATCTCTATCAAAGTCCACACTTTGTTATCATACATGGATCCTATTTCGGATTTCATGGCTTCTAACCATTTCTCGGACTCTAGACTCGCCATTGCCTCCTTGTAGTTCGTAGGTTCGTCTTGTTCAATTAACATGACGGTGCAAACCATGTTGCCATACCATTCTGGTGCGATACGAGATCTACCAGACCTACGAGGTAGAATACTTTCCTCGACAGTTTCTCCCACTCCATCTGTGGAGGACGTTTCCGGAACAGCTTCCGTTGCGCCACTCGGAATTTTGAGTTCAGGATCAACGATCTCATCGAGGTCTACCTTCCTCCCACTTACTCCTTTCGTGAGAAACTCCTTCTCTAGAAAGGTACCGGTCTTTGCGACAAACGTTTTGCCCTCAGCTTGGTTGTAGAAGGTGTATCCTATGGTTTCCCGCGGATACCCTACAAAGACGACTTTCTCCGACTTCGGTTCGAGTTTGTCGGGCTGTAGTTTCTTAACATACGCCTCACAACCCCAGACCTTCAGAAACGATAACTTAGGCTTATTGCCATACCATAACTCATACGGTGTCGTTTCCACGGATTTGGACGGAGCCCTATTTAAAATGAATGCGGCTGTTTCTAACGCATAACCCCAGAAGGATACGGGCAAATCGGTAAGAGACATCATGGACCGGACGCTATCCAATAGAGTACGATTACGTCGCTCGGACACACCGTTACGTTGCGGTGTTCCGGCAGGCGTAAGTTGCGGCACTATGCCACATGTCTTCAGATGTGTGCCAAACTCAAAACTCAAATACTCGCCACCACGATCGGATCGGAGGTGCTTGATTCTCTTGTTAAGCTGATTTTCAACTTCACTTTGAAATTCTTTGAACTTTTCAAATGTTTCAGACTTGTGTTTCATCAAATAGATATACCCATATCTACTCAAGTCATCGGTGAAGGTGACAAAGTAACGATAACCATTGCGTGTCGACACGCTCATTGGTCCACACACATCTGTATGTATGACTCCCAATAAGTCCGACGCCCGTTCCATGAAACCATTGAACGGTGTCTTGGTCATTTTGCCCATAAGGCATGGTTCGCATGTATCGAGGGATCCAAAATCCAACGAGTCCAAAAGTCCATCTGCATGGAGTTTCTTCATGCGCTTTACACCAATATGACCGAGACGGCAATGCCACATATACATGGCGGTATCATCACTACACTTAATCCTTTTGGCATCTATGTTATGGATGTGAGTACTACGATCGAGATTCAACAAGAATAAACCATTACTCTCGGGAGCATCAACATAAAAGATATCATTCATTGAAATAGCACAACTGCTTGATACTGATTTAAATGAATAACCGTCTTGTAACAGGCAAGACCCACTGATAATGTTTACACTCAAGGTTGGTACAAAATAACACTTATTCAGAACCAAAACTAATCCCGATGGTAGATGTAGAGGGAGCGTGCCGACAGCCACCACGTCGACTCTCGATCCGTTGCCGACGCGCATCGTCACCTCATCCTTAGCCAGGCGCCTCTTATTCCGCAACTCCTCCTGAGAGTTACAAATATGAGCAACAGAACCAGTATAAAATACCCAAGTGTTACTACGGGCGGATGTAAGGTACACATCTATAACATGTATATCAAATATACCTTGCTCTTTTTCGACTATCTTGCCAGCTTTCTTGTCCTCCAGGTACTTGGGGCAGTTGCGCTTCCAGTGACCTTTTCCCTTGCAGTAGAAGCACTCCACGCCAGCCTTGGGACCAGATTTTTGGAGTCTTGGGCTTGGCAACCAATTTGCCCTCCCTCCTGGACTTCCAGCTCTTCTTTCCCTTGCCACCGGATTTCTTGAAATCGCCGGTCTTGTTGACCATCAACAGCGTGTGCTCCTTCTTGATTTCCACCTCAGCAGTCTTGAGCATCACGAACACTTCACCCAGGGACTTAGCCATGCCCTGCATATTGTAGTTCATGACGAAGCCTTTATAGCTAGGGGGCAACGATTGCAGCACCCTATCAATCGCCAGCTCATCGGGAATCTTGCATTCCAGAGCATTCAAGCGTTGAACGTAGCCAGACATCTTGACCACGTGCTCGCTCACACTGCTATGCTCCTCCATCTTGGCCGAGAAGAAAAGCTCAGAAGCTTCATATCTCTCAGCCTTAGCCTGCGGCGCAAAGACAGCCTTGAGATCAGAAATTATCTCGAAGGCACTCATCTTCTCAAAGCGCTTCTGCAGGTCGGCTTCCATGGCGTAGAGCATGCCACTTTGGACAAAAGAGGAATCCTCCAATTTGGTCTGGAAGACCTTCTTCTCATCATCAGAAGCGTCATCTGCGGGAGGGTCTCCTATGGCGGCTTCAATGACGTAAGCCACCCTATGGGGAGTGAGGAGGATCCTCAGGTTGCGGAACCAGGCCATGAAGTTTGACCCATTGGTCTTAAGCTTTTCTTTCTCAAGGAACAGACCTAGGTTAAACGAGGGGCGAGACATCTACAATGGAATTTGCAACAACATAAGACTTTGTTCATAATAATTTTGAGTTATAGTATTTTTAGAAAATAACTAACATAACTCCCACTCAAACGAACATCCCTCCTGGTCGTTTAAGCGATTACACGACCCCCATCCATTGCACAACCCCTCATCGTCAGAGCCGGCAGCACAACTTCAAGGGTAGACAATTGTCAATCACAACAACTCTGTGACTCATGCTCGACCTTTCGGCCTCCGTGTTCCGAGGCCATATCTGCATATGCTAGGCTCGCCACAATAACCTCCACGTAACGCTTGTGCAACATGGCTTACACCCACTCTATGCGAACGACGATATGTCTGACACCCGATCGTCACGGCCTGCCTCATAACGTAGAACTTTCTTGGTGGTGCTCGTTGGAGGAAGAACACTAGTGGTATTTTTGAAGGGATCATCTTATATACAACTACCGCCGCGTAACTAATATATACTAATATATATAATCACACAATATAAGATGCACACAAAACATCAAATGTAATGCGATGTGATATAGTCCATTGTGCCATGGTCTTCTTGGCGCCCGCAGTTCATAAACAATTTAATAAACCTACCTTGACCATATCACATTGCCCCTGCAAAATAAAGTTAGACGCTTCTACTTTATCTTTTGCATATTTTACGTGGCTGGGGCTTTCGTAAAAAGAACCGCTTCTTACCTACGAACTTATGACCACAACAACGATCCAATAATTGCATGTTTAAGCATCCCTTTCGGGCCCTCCATTGAAAATGCAAGACCAACTAAAGAGAGAGAAACTGACACCCGCCAGCCACAGATACGGTACAAGCCGTATGTCAGTAGTGGAACCAGTCTCGCGTAAGCGTACGCATAAAGTCGGTCCGGGCCGCTTCATCAACTCGATGCCGCTGGAATCACAAGTGCACGCTAGAGGGTAGCAAATAACAGGAACGGTGCCCCCGTGCAGAACACGGGTTCTAACAGCGTACAACTATATCTACGATAGATCGGCTCTGATACCACTGAAGGGGATCGCATGCATAAAACAAAAAAATTCCTAGCAACGATATCCTTAAAACATGCCAAGATCTATTCTATGCAGATATAGAAGTACACCGGAGATCGGAATACATACCCTTGTAGACCGAAAGCGGGATTACGTTCCCGCACGAACGTTGACGATGAAGACCGACGAAGCCGACCTCAAGGTCGTGAAGAGGAAGAAGACCTCCCAGCACCGCTAGCGCACCACCTCGCAGGGCGTTACACACGTACGGTGGAGACGACGGCCTCCGAAGCTCCAGTCCAGGACGAGCAGCGGAAGACTTGGACCGGAACACCAGCAGCGCGGCAGCGGGCTTATGGTGGAGAGATCCCCCTCTCAGCTCGGCGCAACTCCGACAAAGGGAATCACGAAATCGAGAGAGAATTGGGAATTAATTGGTTGAATTAAAAGGCCAGGGGTGCCCCTTCTTATATAGGCTCCCAGGGGGGAGCCAACTTGCCAGCCAGGCAATGTGGGACAATTCCCACATGCCTGGTGCGGCATGGCTAGGTGCGCCGGCCCCATGGTGGGCCCCTTGGCCCACCTAGGCCGGCCCCTCAAGCCCCCACCGAATTCCCCTAGGGAATTTTCCCCTCTTGGGCCTTCTTTCGACCAGAAGGCCCATTTAGGTAAATCAGCTTAAATAAATTCGAAAATAAATATATAAAATCATATTTAGACATTAATTACACTAATTAATATCAAACATATTATATATAATTTATTCTAGCTCCGAAAACTATTTCGTCGCTGCCCGATCTCCATCGGACCTCTCCCGGGACGTTCCCGGTGATCTCTTTCCTTTCCGGTTGTCTTTTCGAAACCCCTTAAGTGTGTTACCCTAGCGGTTCGATATAATAACAGGTATGATCGAGACTCCTCTCTGATCAACGACTAACTCGTAGGCCTGGACCCAATGAATTAATCCCTGTGATATAACGAATGACTCTCATCTATCAAACCTGAACGTAAAGTCTTAAACCTTTTGCCATTGCGATACTTAGCGTGTCCGAGCATCGTTCATAGATATCTCCATACCTAGCTGACCTCGTTACCGACAACGCTATCTTCTACTCGTCTATGATATCATGTCTCCGTGACCTAGTCACATGCTTGCAAGCTCATTAGACATAATCTCACCGAGTGGGCCCTAGAGTATCTATCCTGCTATGCGGATTGGCAAATCCCGCTCTTGACCCCTCGTCTCAACTACTCCCTTTCGATACCCAAAAGTATCACCGTTATTGTCATACTATATAAGATACGACGTTTGGTGCGATCAAAGTATCTTCCAGAAATAACAATAAGAGTTGATCTCACGGTCGAAGGCGTAATGACTACGTCCTACAAATATGGGTATGTCCATCACATCGTTCCACCAACGATATGACTTTCATTGCCGACTGGCGCCATGCCCCATGATCGGAAACCTCGATCATCAATCGCGCAACGAAACTAGTCTTAGTAGAGGCTACTAGGGACCTGGTTGTTTACGCATCACACCCGTATTAATGTTTCCGCTTAATACGGTTATAGCATGACACAAAAAACGTATTATGAACAAACGAGATATGATAAATAAATCACTTTATTAATTGCCTCTAGGGCATATCTCCTTCATCAATCTCTTTTGTTGCAATTAATTTGGTTCTTGCAAAACGTCTTTATTGCAAATGTGCGTAAGCCGGGATGATTATATATAAGGGGACTATATAGTCATTTCTATGATTCATCGATCCCAATTATGTCAATCTAGCACTTTCTACTTAAAGTCTCTCATGTGCAACATTGATGATTTTTCAAAATTATATGCCTTTGGTGATACTTGTTATCTTGCTCGGAGCATCCGTTTGTTAACCTTTAATCCCTTGAGGATAGTTTTTTTTATGCTATGATGAGTATGTGTTGGAAGTTCTTTTATATTCCGTTAAGATATAATTCGGCTTTGTGCTATGTTTTTTTAAGCAAAGATCTTTTTGGTATTTTTATGACTTCCTCTTGGATATCATGTTATTTACCCTTGTATCTATTGTGTGTATACATGCTTATTTGTAGACCCATATCTTAGTGATTCGTGTCTACTTAGAAACTTATACACATGAGAATAGTACATCTTTAATTGATATTCCAATTCTTTAGTTACCACCTCTTATTGCTTTTGACTCTTTGGTGGCTTCTAAAAGGCACAAGCTTTATTTTTCATGTGTTATGCTTGGTGCATCTTACTAAGCTTGTGGGGCTATTTGCTATATCTCTTTTGGTGTGTGGGTATGGGAAAGACATGATATGCAATATGTGCAACTCTTTTTGAAAGATTATGTTGATGCTTTGGCTCATCCTTGTATTAGTCTCCTAAAAATTGTCTTTGTACCTCACACCCATCTTTTCATTTACCGCTCCTTGCTCTTGTTGCCAAACATTTTTGTTGCAAATTGTTTTGCCTCACTTCTCATTTATATTCTCTTGCATGTGCTTGTGTTAGAATTTATCTAGGAGGGAGTGAGGATTCCATGTTGTGCACACTATATTGAAATACAAATCCTATTTGTGCACGTACCTTGGGGAGTTCCCTCATGATATTTAGAACACTTTTCGGATCCTTTTGATTGCTTGCTTCTTTCGTTGAAGTATCTTTCTATTTGATATTCTCTTGCAATCTTTGGATCCTCAATATAGTTTGATCTCACTCCATCTATTCTTCATTGGATATGTGCATTTGATTTCACTCACATTATGAGAAATGCACACTTTATGGGGGAGCTCTTATTATATTGGCCTTCTTACTTTTCACCCATTTCGGCAATCAATGCCAATGGGGGAGAAATTTAGAGGGTTTAAGGGAATATGGGTTTGTTCTCTTGCGGTTATCTTGCATCCTTGCTCTTTGTGTTGCATGGTTGCTTAAATTCATTATATAAACCCTCATAAAAGGGATTGTCATCAATTACCAAAATGGGGGAGATTGAAAGTGCATGGTTGCCCCCATGCGTGGTTTTGGTAATTAATGACAATCCTTATGGACTAATGTTTACATTGAGATATTCTTATAGATCTTGTCCATGGGAAATTATAGGAGTTCATGTGTTGGACTCTTCAAGATGACATAATGACCAATGCTCTATTCAAGGGTTTATATGAAGAATGGTCATGTGTAGAGTTGAGCTTATTGCAAGTCATCATACATATCAAGAGAAGAAGATGAAGTGTAAGATCAATACGATGCATCTCGGAAGATATCTTTTGACTGAATCTTGCAAAGGAGACATGAAGACGAAGCTTAGCGAGGCCCTCCCATAATGGAGTATGGGGGAGCATTTGGAGAAGTCTTCATCAAGCATGTGCTAGCAAGCACAATCAAGAAAGGTGTTTCAACTTGAGAGAGTCAAGATCATCATCATCGAGCTCAAGTGGAATGCGCAAGGCAAAGGTATGATCTTGATAGGTTTTCTATTTTACCGGTCTCATGGTGTTAGTGGGAGACCGGGTTTAGGATAGACGGCGTACTATCAAGAGGGGCTCTCAAGTGAGTAACTTGATCGCATCTTTGTGGAGAGCTCAAACCTTTGCATACTTGCCATTTCATCTTTCTTGGTTCTTACTTGGTTTTTCTCCTTGTTGGGTTTTGGTGCTTGTTGTGATCTTCACGACAAGCCCAAGTTCACCGAAAACGAATTTCATATGGAAAACTTGTTGCGTTTTCGGTTTTGGAGGTTTGCCGATCATTCCTTTTTAGAGAGGTTTTAACCTCCTCCATTTGGTTTTATCTTCCATTGTTGGACTATGAGGTTTATCTGCATGATCTTGTAAAGCTCTTCGTTGTGATTCCAACGAGCCCGAGAACATCGAAAACGGAGTCCGGATGATCAAGATATCTTCGTTTTCGTGTTCGGTTTTGCTGCAGTTTTTATCTAGGCCGGAGTCTCCGGTCCTCGCGAATCGATTTTTGTTCCAGCGGACGGCGCTTGCGGTATAGGGGTCCGGAGTAGGTCCGGAGTGACCCCGGAGTCTCTGGGGGGGGGGGGGCGGAGTCTCCGGTCTCTGCAGTCCGGAGTCTCCGGTGTTACTTTTCCTGCAACGGCTCTTTCTCGTGGGACCTATAAAAGGCCCCCTTCTTCCCCAAAGAGACAAGCTCTTCCAAGCACGAAATTTCCCCCTCTCTCACCTCCATTGTTGACCTTGGAAAGCTTGCCCCTCTCCCATTTCCTCCCATGATTCTTGCATATCTTTTAGGGATTTGAGAGAGGAGATCTAGATCTACATTTCCACCAATCCATCTCTCCTCTAAGTGAGGGGAACCTAGTAGATCTTGATCTTGGAGTTCTTGGTGCTTCTCCTCTTTGTTCTTCCTCTCTTATTCCCCCATAAGCATTTGTTGCTTTGTTGGAATTCGAGAGTGAAGGATTTGAGCACTTGTGCTCTTGCCTTTTGCATTTGGTGCATCGGTGTGCTCTCCACGAGGATGCGTGGAAGTTGAAAGTTTGTGAGCTTGTTACTCTTGGGTCCTTGGACCCTAGACGCCCGTGTGGTGGTTGGACCTTTGTGGTCACTTGTGAAGCCGTTCGGGAGCCCCCAATTCCGTTGTGGGTTGTGCCCCGGATTGTTGTTGAAAGCCGTTCGGGAGCCCCCAATCCCATTGTGGGTTGTGCCCCGGATTGTTGTTGAAAGGCTCCGGATTCCGCCTCGAAGGATTCCGATAGTGGAAGGTGAACCAAGCCTTTGTGGTGCGGTTCATCGGAGAAGAAGGTGAAACCTTTGTGGTTGTTGAACCGGTGTGTCGGTTCACACCTCTCCAACGAGACGTACTCCCTTAACAAGGAGGAACTCGGGAATACATCCTCGTCTCCGCGTGCCTCGGTTATTTCTATACCCGAGCTTTTACTTATGCACTTTACATTGTGATAGCCTTCGTGCTTGAAGTATTCTATATTGCTATCACCTTGTTGTTTGTCTTGCTTAGCATAAGTTGTTGGTGCACATAGGTAAGCCTAGTTTATTTAGGTTGTCGGCTTGTTAATTTAAACACCTAGTTTTATTCCGCAATTATCAAGCCTAAACCGGAAAAGTTTTAAACCGCCTATTCACCCCCCCCCCCCCCCCTCTAGGCGACAACATTGTCCTTTCACTACTCTCAAACACTCTCTTGTTGGATGATAAAAACCATTCACTGCGTAGGGCTACAAGAGCACCCTCAAAGTATGAGTAAACACACACCACAACGTCATAAAGGAATCACACACGGTGCACACACTGTCAACTTCACAACCGTGAATAACCCCGGAGTTCATATTAAAGTAACCTCTAGAGTGCATAATAGATAAAGAGTAACATCACATATTCAACTAGATTACAAAGCTCATGATCACATAAAGATCACACCATGGGAGAGAGAGATAAACCACATAGCTACCGGTAGAGCCCGCATCCCCGGGGGAGAACTACTCACTCCTCATCGTAGGAGTCAGCAACGGCGATGGAGATGGCGGTGGAGTTGATGGAGATGGCTCCGGGGGCAATTCCCCGTCCCGGCAGGGTGCCGGAACAGAGCCTTCTGTCCCCCAAAACTTGTCTTCGATGGCGGCGGCGCAGCGGAACTCTTCTCGGGAAAAGGCTTCGGTATTAGGTCTTATTTCGTCGGGGGGTATTTGTAGGCGAAAGGGCGAAGACAGTGGAGCCCCGAGGGGCCCACACCATGTGGTGGCGCGGCCAGAAGTGGGGCCGCGCCACCACCAGGTGAGGCCGCCTCGGTCTCCGTCTTCGTCTCCTCTTCGGTGTTCTGGATGGTTCCGGGAAAAATAGGAGTTTTGTCTTTTGTTTCGTCCAATTCCGAGAATATTTCCTTAACAGCTTTTCTAAAACCAAAAACAGCAGAAAACAGAGAACTGGCACTATGGCATCTTGTTAATAGGTTAGTCCCAGAAAATGCATAAAAACCATATAAAGTGTATATAAAACATGTAGCAATTGGTATAATATAAGCATGGAACATAAGAAATTATAGATACGTTGGAGACGTATCAGCATTTTACATGCATCAGCGGCCGCCTCCTCCCACCCTCGCGCCGGTGGCCGCCGTCCTCGTCCTCCCCTCACGTCGGCCGCGTTCTGCGGGTAAATTCCGTATTCGTCGGGGGTTTTTCTGTAAAACGGCGTGGTGCAGCGTCCTATTTTTTTTTTTTTGATTTTTAGGGCCTTTAGATTTGTGTGAAAATTTATTTGAGTTTGAATAATTTTAATTGGGTAAATTACCCAAAATATCCCTGGGTCAATGGGTTGAACCCAACCCACTCAAAACCTGGCTCGGTCGATCAAACCGACCGGCGCACTCTCTCTCTCCCTCGCTGCTCTCTCGCCCGAGTTCGATCCCCTTCTCTGCTCCTGCGATTTACCATCGCCTCCACCCACTGCTCCGGCTGCTGCCGGCCAGCTCCAGGGCCGCCACGCCCTAGCGGTGCTCCGCCATCTCCTTCTACCCTTGTTCCATGCCTCCTCTGTGTCCAATCGCGAACCCAAACCCAAACCCTAGCCTCCACGCTCGGGTCGCTGGTGCTTGCCACCGGGTTCCAGCGCCTCCGCGCCTTCTTCTACGCCGTCTCGTCGAATCTCTGTTGCCTCCTCCGGTTCCTGCTCGAGCACGCCGCCTCGGCCTCCACCTGGACCTCAGCGCCGCTCGGCTCTTCCTCTAGCTCGACAACGGCCACCCTCTGCTGCTATCTACGCCTCCTCGACGCCGGCGGAATGGCTCCCTGACGGATGCAACCCTGGCGCCGTCGGTCTGGTGGCGATATGGTGTTAGTGCGGTGTGGTGCTTCTGCTGCGGTTATGGTGGGTGGTTCTCACCGGACTGCGGGTTGATTACCCTATCTGGCAGGGGGTGTTCTGCAAAAACGACCGTCGTATGAGGCAGACATGTGGGCCCAGGACGAACCAAACCAAGGAAGCCATCGTTCCTTTATTAGTAGGTATAGATAGGTAGAGATTTATTTTTAAAAGGATTTTCTGGTTTAGGGTTTAATTTTTCTTGTTTTTTCCATTGTTATTTATTTTATCTTTTTGTTTGTTTTTAGTATGCGGAAAACTGTCTGTTTTTTTTGTGAAACATAGTATAACGTAAGCGCTCATATACACGCACATACACTCACCAATATGAACACACGCACACAGATCCTACCCATATGAGAACCTTAGAGAGACTGAGCCGACGGATCAAATCTTGAGACTGACGAAGTCACCAACTGTCGACGAAAACATCGCCTCCTACTGAAAAATATTCCGTCTAAATGAGAAACACCGGTGCATCTAAGATTTGAACTCTGTTGGAATGAGAGTCAAAATTTCAAAAATTAAATTAAAAAAAGAGGCAAGTTCTCGAAAAAAAACTGACATCTTCACTTCCTGTGCATATCGCACTTCCTTAGTGCACGGCCAATGATGAGACTTGCCGGGTGCCCAGCGCGTCGGCGGCTCCAAGATTTCATGATTGTGTAGCCTAGAACAAAAACGTGAATATTTTCGTCCACGGTCCACCGCACGTAAATTACGCACACGCTCAGCGAGCGAGCTGTGGCCTGGACGTGCGCGCGTGGCTCCCCATCCAATCCCGATTTCCCCGCCCGAGATGGGCCGCGCGATGGCGACCGGGTGGAAAGCGTCACGGCACGGAGAAATCAATAACCCTGCGTCGTGGTCGCTTTCGCAACGTCGAGCAGACCACGTTGCGTTGCGTTGCGTCGCGTTGCATTGCATGGACATGGACGGAGGAGGCTGACGGCGACGGGACCAACCGACGACCGGAGGCGAAGCACCCAGGAGACCCAAACGCGCCGCTGCCTGCGTCCCACCGCCGTCGCCTTTCAGGTCGACCGGCGGCAACTTCCGCCGCCTGCTCGGTCCACCGCTCCGCCGCTGTTGAGTTTTAACTAGTGCGGGATACCCGGGCGCCACGTGATCGGGGAGACTCTGCGGTTTTGTTCGGGTGACGACTGACGAATGATGGTTGCGCTGCACTTTCAACTGACAATAGAGGTTTGTCGAGGAGTACTACTCTGTTCGTTCTCCTGCTCGGATCCAGTCAAAATAAGTCGGTCAAATGCCAATAAGGGAATTAAATGGGTTGTCAGTTAGGGAGCTTAATTATAGTCATAAATTTTGTTCCTTCCGCTCAGCTGGGGAGACTTGACTGGTCTTAGAAACCTCCTCCTTCATACTCCCTCCGATACAGAATCGTTACAGAATAGTTTTTTTTAGAGAGTAAGATGTTTTAGTCATTTTCACATTTATATGTATACACATTTATCTAGATATGTTTAGTTGTACATGTACATTTCTTTAAATTCATATCTACATAATATGTCACACCTAACAATTTATATTTTTAAATGGAGGGAGTATGTGAGAAATGGTCCAAATGGAGTAGGTTTAGATACACACCCGTGGTGAAATTATAGTGAAATTATATTTAAAACACATTTTAATAATGAATTTTTCAAACATAAAATTCGGATGTTTATCCAAACTTTATGTGTCCACATTAAAAGTTTCACGAAAAAGACACATTTTATAGGCTGTGTAAAAAACACAAAACATTATGGTCATTTTCAAGCACCGGGATTTGTCTTTTTACACAAGCCACAAAAAAATATTATGTTCACGAAATTTCATGTACACATATTAAATGTCCAGATATAGACTACACAAGCCGCCACTCACACGAGTATATTTTATTTACATTTTAAAATACCTTTTTACATAGGGACTATGAGTCAGGTTTATCCTCAAACCTCCTCCAGATGGTACTACCGAGATAGAGTAGGCATACAAAGAATATCAATCATGCCTTACATATATGCAAAAAGCTGATATGTCATTACAATTAATTATGAGAGGATGGATAACATGACACATTTTAAGACAGTATAAGTCTACAAACCTAATAAATAAAATCATATATATATATATATTATGCACTGTGAAATTAGTAACATAATTTAGACTAGTAGTAACATCTATATGTACTACTCCATTTATTACAGTCACATATTATGTTACCATGGAACATGTCTCTCCGCATTAACAACATATCACATAGGAACATGAAGTGTAGCCTCCTAATTCCTTGATTTTGGATTTACATTGTTTGGTATATTAATCAATATATAAACGAGTAGAAATTAACAAAATAATATCAAATCTGCTTTAACGATCTGACCACGTGCGACAAAAAACATATCAACCAAATCTGCATATGGATCAAATACTCGTGTAAAGAGAGACGAGTAACACACCCATGTTTACCGGCTAGTTCCCCACCACAACATTGCCGTCATCGGCCATAGCGGTGAAATGGATCTAGACGCACAACTAGTGCATATCTAGTCGAACATAAACTAGTCACGTCGCGATGCTCCCAAATTCTTTTATCGTCCCTTCCCCAATGGATATGGTCTTGGACGCCTGCTCTCTTCGACAGTCGTGCATGTGTTGGATGGGATGGAAAATTTTAGAAGCAGCATAACAAAAAAATTCTTGGCAGTGGCGTAAGTAGTGTGTTTTGGGTAGGCTTGCACAACTGGGACGAGGACCCAAATGAGGTGTATCATGAGAGCATATCTAGCATATAAGCCCCCGTCACGGAAAATTCCGACCAATATGTGGGGTGGGTTAGTTTTCTGGCCCAGATTAGATACCGCATATCGGACATGCCGAGAAACATTTATCCGGGCCTCAAGATAAGTGGCGGCTATATACCGTTAGCGAGGGTCAGATAGGGTTCCATTTCCCTATCCTTCCGCCCGGTGGCCGGAGGAGGAAGAGGCCGAAGCCGGACGAAGATGAATTCGAGTACGTGCTAGTGGGGAGGTCGTCGTCCCTTGTGGCCGATGTGGTTCTGGTAGCAGCAGAAGAGCATCGACAACACCGACAACGAGCTCGTGACTGCCACAACTGCAAGGGAGGCAAGCGCTCCCGATGCTGTGGAACGCCCTAAAACCATTGGTGGACGAACACGAGCTCGCCGCGGGTGTGGTACGCAAGATCATGAAGAAGGACCTCAACTTTTAGTTTAGATTGGCCAAAGAATAGGATCATCTAGTTAGTTTGATCTTGCATCGTACTATGTGAAATTCTTGCACAAACATTTTTATTTTAATACGCAGTACCATGTTCTAGATCTGTTCTTTTTAGCCCTTTATGTAACTCAATTTGTTTAAAGCTCACAATATATTAGGTCCGTATCTCATTTTTTTAAGGGAATGACTAGGGTTCACTCGAAACAGATGACATCATTGCATATGCAATTCATGTGTAATTCATGTAACTGAGAAATTTTAGTTTTAACTCATGTGTAATCTCAGTTGCAACTCATATATAATCATATGCAACTCATATCCCACACGAATCATGATGCAAATCTAACGGATTAGATTTGAGTGAGCTCTAATTTAATTCTCAGTAGAGTGAGGAATAGTAAAACCATTTTTTTAAAGCTCACAAAATATATTAGATCAGTAAGCAGCCTCGTTAAAACCTACGTGGCGTAGATATATATATCCGTTTTTTTAAGTGTATCCGTGCTCTGAAGAAAGAAACAGTGTGAGTCGTCCAGTCAAAGAGAACATGACCCTAATCCCACGCTGTCGCACCCACTAATCGCGGCCCATCAATCAAGCAGCCATCAATCATTTAACGGCGACAAAAACCAGTCGCAGAAGCGAAATCACGCATCGAAATCCCCGGAATATTATCCCACAGCATATCTTCTGGTCAAGCCTTCTCGTTTCCAAAGCCAAATAGAAAAAGGCCACAGATTTTTTTTCACGACTACAATATGTTTCGCTGTCCAATAGAGTCACGCGGCACGTAGCCCGGCCTCGGACCACATGCACACGCAAACCCGAATTTAAAAATGATTAAAATCTGATTAACTTCGGCGAGAAAAAATATTCTTCTTTTTGTTTTCATTTTGTTTTGTTTCGAGCAAGCGAGCGAGCTCCTCGCCTCTGCCTGCGCCCCTCTCTCTCTCACACACACACCCAGCTCGAGGTCGGCGCTCCTGCCTTCGCTCTCCTCGCCGCCGGCATTCCGCCGCCTCCTCCCCCACCCAAACCTCCCGCGGTCTTCTCCATGGACGACTTCGGCGGCGCCGATCCGGCGCGCCAGCAGCACCTCTCGCCGCAGCAGGGGGCCGGTGGCGGGCAGCCGCCCGTGCCGCGCGGCTCCCCGACCCCGCTCGACCTCTCCGCCGCAGCCTCGGCCTCGGCCTACCACCGCCGGCTCTCCCCGTCCCCCCGGCCCCCGGCCCACCCGCAGGCGCGCCCCCCGTCGCCTTACGGCCAGATCCCCTCCGGCCACCACCACGCGCGCTCGCTCTCGCAGCCCCTCTTCTTCTCGCTCGACTCGCTCCCGCCGCCGCCCTACGCCGATCTGGCCGGCCCGCCACCCATCCCGCCCTCCCCACCCTCCTCGACCTCCGACCCGCCGCCGTTCGGCCTGCCTCCGCGGAGGGCCGCCCACCGCCGCTCCCAGAGCGACATCCCCTTCGGCTTCTCGCAGCTCAGCCCGCCCCAGCTGCCGCCGCCGGCGCCCGTCAAGCGCGAGGCGCCCTCGGGGCCCGATGGCGCCGGCGACGACGCGGCCCTCTACGACCTCGTCAACGCATACATGGACCTCGACGGCATGGACGCGCTCAACTCCGACGACCGCGACAGCCGTGCCAGCGGCACGCGAGCCGGGAGCGCGGCCGAGAGCAGCGAGAACGACGAAGCCGAGAGCCAGTCCACCTCGGCGGACAGGAAGGACGGGGCCAAGTCGCGGCATTGTCGAAGCTTGTCCATGGACAGCTTCATGGGGAAGCTCAACTTTGACGACTCGCCCAAGCTGCCGCTGCCGTCCCCAGGCGGTGGCCTTTCAAGGAGTGGGAGTGGATCCATGGATGCTGGTGGTGCCGCCGCGCTGTTTGGTACAGAGTTTGCCAATGGGGAGTTCAATGAGGCTGAGAAGAAGAAGATCATGGCAAATGAACGCCTCGCAGAGATTGCTTTGACAGATCCTAAGAGGGTCAAGAGGTCTGCATTTCTTCATAAAGTAAAAATAAAAATGAATCATCATTCTCCCCCTCAAATCAAATTACCTGTTTAATTCTACAGGATTTTGGCAAATCGGCAGTCGGCCGCAAGATCAAAGGAGCGCAAGATGAGGTACATTCAAGAGCTTGAGCATAAGGTACAGGTTTTGCAGACAGAGGCGACTACACTTTCAGCACAGTTGACAATGCTGCAGGTTTGTCTTGTGGTTGTGCTCTCTGGTTTTGATTTAGCTTATGTGAAGTAGGATTTTAGTCATCCTTGATGTACTTGTTTGCAGAGGGACTCTGGAGGACTTGCGACTCAGAACAATGAGTTGAAAATAAGGCTACAAGCGATGGAGCAACAAGCGCAGCTGAGAGATGGTATGCTTCTTATCTTCTTATGGACCTCTTCAGCATCCGTACTCATTTGTCCCGACGGAAATTTAATCCGATGATGTCTTGCTGGAAAGCAGCAAACATCTCAACAAAAAATAGTGCACTCTAGAGGTGCTATGCAAGGATGTGTTTGTGCCGACTGCGTGGGCTCATTTGTTAGGCATGTAATATTGGCAATGCTGAGCGGTCTCTTTAGTGTCAGCAGGCTACATTCGTGAGGTGGGCTTGCATATTTTTCTACGTGCACTTGCCACTGTAGGTTTATCGAGCCAAAGCAAACTAGATTTACCCATTCAGTTCACATTCAAATCCCATAGTCAAGTTGTTCTTCCATGTTATATAATTTAGTGCATGCATGTGTTGAAGGGTGTTCACCGTGTGTTTCCAGTTTTGCATGGTTGCATGAAACGGTTGAGAACAAATCACAGGTATTGGAGTGAATTCTGCGTGGTTTCAGTTATATTAAACTAAGGTTATAATACTGTTGATTCTCTCTGTGCTAGTGTGCACATCTTCCTGGCATTGATTACTCGGCTACTCGCTGAGTAGATTGAAGTCCTCTGTTCTTGGGAACAATGTGATTGCAAATCTGTCCAGCTGAAAGATGCTAATGCAATCCGTTCATTCTATATTTTTAGTTTTCGTGAGGAGGTGGGTAACCGGGCTGCTGGGTTGACCATGGTACATAGTTCTTTTGAGAAAATATGTCCAATTACTTTGATATCTTGCATATCGGTACAATTATATCTTGAACCATTATGTTAGTATTTTGAAAATCTCTCATACCCCAACACTATATTATCTTAATTTTCTCTCTCTTGGGTGTTACAAAGTTCCCATTTATGACTAAATGTTTGGAAAAATAGTCTTATATATTTTCCTATAGGAGTTTTTGATACGATTCAAATATTTTATATCGAGTATTGGAATTTAGTTAATAGCTTATCCAGACCTCATGTTATATTTTCTTTCAGTTACTACACAAACTGTTTGTGAAAAGTCCACGCTGGTGATGGTTACCTGTTTTTCTTAACCATTTCTAGTGTGATGTAATCTCTATCACTCCATTTTCTTTGTGTTTTCTATCATTTGTGGTCCACGGTTTGTTTCAGGCTTTGACCAAATGGTATAGCAGCCAGCAAATTATGCTAGTAATTTCATTAGCATGAGTCCTCACTATGGCCATATGTAACTATGAGGAGTAGATCTTAGTTCAAGATAGCATTAAATGCCAATTACTAGCCCATCCTGATATTTGTCAGGCAAAGAAAAAATGTATCTTCATGCCTGGTGGAGTTTCTGCCTGGTGCCATAGTATTAAGCTATGTGTCATTTGTGTACTATGTCCATGTTTAACTTGTTCAGATTGCAATTTGAAGTGTTTGTGCATGTTATATCGAACAAGTCATATGTGATTGCACAGTTTGATAAGAACCAATTTGCAGTGTCCTTCTTGCATATTAGATCAAACAAGTCATGTCTCATTGTGTTGTTTGGGTAAGAACTCTCAACTCCTGGCCTTGTTCAGATTACAAACCCTCATGTGTAAAGCTGTTTAAAATAACCCCCCCCCCCCCCCCCCCCCCACCACACACACACACACACAACTGTTGAGGCTACACCACTGTTCCAGTTTTCACCGGCTTTGTCTTAACTTGGTAGCCATGTCATCTTCTCTCCTCTTTGTCCATGTCAAGAGAATCGAACATAATTTTAAATTAAAAAACTGTCCATTTTTTTAATATTAGAGAAATTCAAACATAATCCACTGAACCAGCTGTTTAAAATTCAGCTCATTTGCACCTGCAATTTACGAGAAAATGACTTTTTAAGTTGCTAATTCATTTTATACTGAGATTTCAGACTTGAAAAGGGTTACATGATTATGGAAAATCAAACATAATTTACTGACTCAACTGTTTAAATTTCAGCTCATTTGCCGAAATAGTTTAGGAGAAAATCACTTTTTAAGTTGCTACGTCAATCTTTTACTGAAATTTAAAACTGTACAGGTAGATTTGAAAAATAATAGAAAGACAAACGTAATTCACATAGAGCGACTGTTGAAATTTCAACTCATTTGTATGAGAGGAGAGAGACGATGACATGGTTGCCATGCAGGGTAAAGTCCGGCGAAAGCTGGAAGAGGGTTGTACCCTGAACTGTTTTGAGAATTGAGGGTTGGTATTTTATATGGTTTTACACATGAAGGTTGTAATATGAACTTCACACTGAATTATATATATGACCATCTTGTTTTATGACTTTGAGTCTTTGACTATTTAGAAAATTCACTATTCTATTTAGCTAAGGGAACTTCTTATTTCTTGTTGATGTATATATTATTTTTTCTGCCAGGCGGAACTATTGCGTTGATTGAATGAATGTTAGATAGTTCATTTTTATTGTTTTGGAGTCTTCTGCCCACTTATTTATGTTTCTCTGTCTGATTCATGTCTATCCAGCTCTGAATGAAGCACTAACTGGTGAGGTCCAGCGTTTGAAACACGCAACAGGTGAGATTACTGATGCTCGTATGTCGAAGATGGGCCTACAGCAGCAGATGAACTCCCAGCTGATTCAAATGCAGCAGCTACATATACAGCAGCAGCAGCAGCAGCAGCAGCAACAACAACAACAACAACAAAATCAGCAGCAGCAGCCATTGCAGACACAGCAGTCTCAGCAACAGCAGCAACAAAAGCAGTCGCAGCAATCAGCATAGATCAAGGAAAGAACCTGGATTTCTATAACAGAGTAGAAATCCGAATCTAGACAAGTATGATGAATGATGAATTGAAGGACGTGCTCGTGTATGCGAGCAGAGAAAGAAAAATCTTTTCGATATATCAGTCAGGTTGTAGGATAGCAATGGTTGGGCAACAGATGTTGTCCAAGTTCTTTCGAAGGTGGTAATACTTAGTGTCGTCATGTCGTATATTCTGTGTTGTACATGAGTACCTTCCTTGTGAGGCATTTCGGTAGTCTTATTTAAGATTTTTCTTTCAAGTGAGGTGTTTTTGTGGTTTGTGCGTCAGGAATCCTGGATAGCATATCACAAATGTGCAACAGTACTTGTTCTGCCATTGTCGGTGTATTTACCTAATTATAGGGTACTTCATTATCAGAGTTTGGGCTATGTTTGTTCAGGTTTTAGTTGGGGTACTTTTGAGCCTCGTTTATACAAAGGGTTTTTTGTAGGAATTTTGGAGGATGGAACCTTAGAGCAAGTCCAGCAGTGCCCCGATAAGCTCCCCGATAGGAAAAGTAGGGGAGAGAGAAGGAAAAAAACGCTCCAGCAGTTCCCCGATCGACCTCCCCTACTATCGGCGTCCCCGACCCAGACCCCCTCCCTCCCCTACACATCGGGGCGGTGGAGGCGTCCCCGATCCGTCGCCCCGAGCAACTGCTCGCTCTCGGAAGCGTCCCTCCCACCACCACGCGCGTCGACCAGGTTCATCCCCTCTCTTTTTTCTCTTCGATTTCGCTTGAATCCATCTCAAATCGAGCTCCAGAGTCAACACCGGTCGAGATCTAGGTAGAGGAAGAAGAGGACAGGGGATGGGAAGGTTGGGAGGCTGCCATGGTGGGACGGGAGACGAAGTCCAGCAGTCGAGCTCGGAACAGCGACCGAGCTGGGCGGGCGCGCGAGCTGGGGCCGAGCTGGGCGGGGACTGCCATGGCAGCGGTCGGGAAAGCAGGCGAGGGAGAGGAGAGGAGGGGAGGGGAGGGGAGGGGGGCACGTCGTGGTAGGGAGAGGAGAGGAGGGGGTAGCACCTGGGAGGAGAGGAGGGGACCGGGACGGGGCGTCGCCATGGACGCGATGGTGCGGGTGCGCACACGCCCCCGAGCTCAGCCTCCTCCCTCCTGTATTCAGTTTTGGTACTTCTTGTTAAAAGCCTCTTTAATTAAATTTCCTGTAATTAAATCCTTGTTAAAAGCCTCCTGTATTCAATTTTCTACTGCTGTGTACATGAAACTGAAAATTTTCAATGTATAAGTTTTACTAATATTGCATTGTCATGTCTAAACTGAGGTCTATATTTATGTAGATTGATTAGATGGCGGATCCATCGTATTATGACCTTTTGAGCGGCGGTGTTGATTTGAATGATGTTGATCTGAGTTGGGGAGAGACAAGCAATATAAATCTCGGTGGAAGTCAAGGACCTACCCCTCCTGTTAGATCAAGCTCGAAGAAAGGAAAAAAAATTAGTGTGCGTGAGGACGAGGTGTTGACGGATGCATACCTTGAGGTAACTCAAGATCAGATTGTTGGCACTGAACAAAGGGGGAATTCCTATTGGAAAAGGGTCCATGATTACTTCCATGCGAACATTGGAGAAGAGTCGGATCGTAATCAAAATTCTACACAACACCGTTGGGCGGTTATTAATGAACAAGTGGGTAAGTTTTGTGCGGCTTTGGTGCAGATTGAGAACAGAAACCAAAGCGGGTTGACAAAAGTTGACAAGGTATAAATTTCTTTGTTGCGTTCATTTTTTGTACAGTTCATTGGTTGTTGCGTGCATTTGTTGTTGAGTTCATTTGTTCTGTTCATTTTTTGTGTAGATGAAACAAGCACTTATTAAGTTCCGTGAAGATGACAAGGGAAATAAACCTTTTGGATTGATGCATTGCTATGAGAAACTGGAAGACAGAGAGAAGTGGAGAACTAGAGATTCTAACAAAAAACAAAAGAAGGCCTCTAATTCTACTCCTGGTTCATCGACTCCTAGTACCAACAGAAGTATGTTTGAGGATGAAGCTACATCTCCGAACAAAAGTGTTTCTGTGAAAAGACCAATTGGTAAGAAGGCCGCAAAAGCGCTACGAGCTAAAGGTTCTAGCTCTACAGGTGATAGTGTTATCATGGAGACATTGGGCAGTCTGTTTTCGTCAAGGAGGGAGGAGGCGCTGTCGAGGGAGGCATTGAGGCAAGAAAGGTTTAATGTATCCATTGCAAGAGAAAAGGAGATGGAAGAAGAAAGGTTGGAGGAAGATCGGAAAAATCGTGCAATAAGAGAGCAACATTTGGTCCTTGAACAAGAAAAGGTAAGACCGAAGACTATTGCACAAGAACAACAAATAATGAACATGGACATCAGTGGCATGGATGAGCAACAACAACAGTACTACAAGCTATTACGGAGTCAGATTATCGCTCGAAACTCATCTGTTTGATCTGAGTATACGTTGTTGTATGGCCTAATTTCTTATTTTGTTGGACATGGGACTTGTGATGTATGGCCTAATTTCTTATTTTGTTGGACATGAGACTTGTGATGTATGGACTAATTTCCTGTTGTGTTGGTCATGAGACATGTGTTCGACTAGTTCCTTATTTGCTCGGATGTATGGACAAAAGAGACTACATAACTTATTAAGAAAATATTACACTTGCGACATTGATTAATAATTTGAAGTACATAATTGAAAATACTACATAGACGAGCATAATAAAGAAAAGCTACATCATATTTCCCCGGATCTGCCATTGATGTTCAACCAAGTCTTCTTGAAGCTGAGAGTGAACTTGTTTGTTTCTGATCTCTCTGTTGATCTGAAGAAACTGAGAAAATGCAACTGAGTGTTGGTGAGAGATTGTTGCCATTTCCCCCATATGCTCGTAATGGTAGTCTTCTTCATGAGTGTGACGCTCATTCTCAATTATCATATTATGCATGATGACACAAGCTGTCATGGTATCTCCAAGTGTCTCTTGAATCTTGATCCCAAAACCTGGCTGGTCCACGAACAATGGCAAAACGAGCTTGGAGAACTCCAAAGGCTCGTTCAATATCCTTCCTACAACCCTCTTGATTTTGAGAGAAACATTTCTTCTTTTGTCCAACTGGATTTGGTATTGTCTTCACAAATGTTGCCCACTGCGGATATATGCCATCTGCAAGGTAATACCCCATTGTATAGTTGTGCCCATTGATGTTGTAATTCACTTCCGGAGCTTCACCTTCAGTTAGCTTTGCAAAGACAGGCGAACGGTGAAGAACATTAATATCATTCAAAGACCCCGGTAAACCAAAAAAGGAATGCCAAATCCAAAGATCTTGTGAAGCAACGGCTTCGAGAATGATTGTAGGCTCATGAACATGCCCCTGAAAGAAACCTTGATGTCCACTAGGGCAATTTTTCCACTTCCAATGCATGCAATCTATGCTCCCTAGCATACCTGGAAAACCCCTTTGCTCTCCAGTAGCAAGTAACCTAGCAGTATCATCAACATTTGGAGATCTGAGGTACTCATCACCAAATATTTCAATAACAGCTCTCACAAACCTTCTAAGACTTTCTAAAGCAGTGCTTTTCCCCAGCCGACAATATTCATCTGTAGCATCGGCTGATATTCCATAAGCAAGCATTCGAAAAACCGCAGTGATTTTTTGCAAAGGATGTAATCCTAGAACACCCGCACAATTTCTTTCTTGCACAAACCACCTATCATGCTGTTCCACAGCATCTGCTATGTGTCTAAATAAAGGACGGTGCATTCTAAACCTAGAACAACAAAACCACGAATGAGAAAAAGATCAAAAAGAAAGGAAAAATGAACATTTGTAAGAATTGTGTACCTTTGACGAAAGAGCCTCGCGGGGTATCCGCCTACTGATGAAAAGTAGTCTCTGTGGAGTCTATTATAACCCTCTGCTCTGGCACGATCAATTACTTCACGTCCCGGCACAGAACCGCCATGGCGTGGAGCACTCAAGCGCTCATGTTCTTGTTGAGCTATGACAGCAGGCATCGCATAGAGCTCCTCGTCGTCGGACGACGACGACTCCTCCATGCACATTCGAACGGCCTTGCTACGACGGCGACTCATTTTAATGTGTGAGGGGATTCAAAAAGATTGAGAGAAATATGAGAGATGGAGCTGTGAGGGAGATGTGCAAGGTGAAGCTATATATATATATAGATCAGGAAACTAGCCGTTAGAAACAATACTGTTAAAAAAATAGCCGTTACAAATAATGCTGTTGAAAACTATCCGTTGGAGATACAGCCATTCAAAATATGACGGTTACAAAAAATAACAGTTACAAAGTTAGTTGCAAAATCTTGTTAAAATATAGGTGAATGTGATATAGGGGAAATGATATAGGGGAACTGCTGGAGATGTCAAAAATATATAGAGGAGGTATCTTTTTAGGGGAGTCCCCTACATGGACATATATGGGAGAAAATATAGGGGAACTGCTGGACTTGCTCTAAGGAAGTCATGCTCGGCTCCTTCTACGTACTGCACCCTGATGTGGGGTCACTGACATGTGGAATTTTGGAGGATGGGATTCCGGTCGCATTTGGCTTTGCGTGGAAAATCTGCATGGCGTTGTAGTCAATGTGTTTCCAGAATTCCATGAATTAAAAGGCCTCTTGTGGAGTCTCTTTTGTTCAGCCTGTAAGTGGACACGTTAGCGGAAGCCCACCTATTCCCCACTTGCATCCATATAAGTTAAATGGAATGTGGCTACTCGTTCGTATGATACGCTGGTGCTTAGCGGCATCCGCTATGCCCGATTGAACCCGCCAGCGCCCCATCAGATCCTGCTAGCCGCGGCCGATGAATCGCTCATGTTGTTCTCAGAATCTCAGATGGGGTTCCCTTCTCAGATCCATCCAGAGATATAGGGGACTATCTTCATCCGCTTCTCCTTGGACGAAGGCACCGGTGGATCTTGCCCCAAATCGCTGGACGCCTTGCTTGATGGCCAGATATGTAGCGGCAAGGCCGTCACCGGCGGCGACAGCTCGGTGCCCGGCGAGGGATGTTACGCATGACCATCTGATGTGGCGGGACGCTTGGCGGGTGACGGAGCTGGAGCGGGACAGGCGCCGAAATCATCAGCCTCGCGCGCGGAGGTGGCGCCGGATGCGGCCGCTGTCAGACCTCTCGAACGCCATAGGCACGCGGTACGTGTTACCGGAAAGCTGGGCGCCTGAGTATGGCAATGCCAAGGCGCTCCGTGTCGCCGACCAGTTCTACTTCTTGTACCTCCTCCCTTCGTTTCTTGCGTTTCGTACGCCGCGGACCTCGTCAGACGGAGGCGGCTCCCGACGGATCTCGCCTGTAGTCTGCTGCTTAAGGGACGTAGTAGAAGTGGCTGCAAAAGGGGTTCTGGAGACGGGAGCGGTGGAAGCGGCCGACCACGGTGGGGGATTTGGTTCGGCCATGGCGCCCAGCGAAAGTGCCATTGATTATCGAGACGGCGTGGCGGCGATAGCAGCCGCGCCGTGGGTGTCCAACCTTTTTTTTCGCTTGGCCGTGGGTGTCCAGGAAAAGGATTAATTGGGTTGGACAAGCGGGGCCGTGGACATCCCGTTCCCATTTACAGGCCTATCTTTTGTGCAAAGGGGTTTTCTAGGAATTTTGGAGCAGGGAAACCTTAGGAAATCATATGGTACTGGGACCACTCGATTTTCTCAAGGATGCATCCTGGGAGATGTATCTGATTCATAATAAGAAGAGGCCGACGGCCAGAGGGTTGGCGACGCGGGGTCGAAGGTCGACTCTGACTCACTCAATTTTTTGAAAAAAATGAAATCACTGACGCTCTGATGCTCTTATTCGTAATAAGGGTTTTCGTGTTCAGTGTTCAGTGTTCACTAAACAAAGAAGGGTGATTGCTGGTTCGAGAATTAGCTATACATAATGCATTGCTCATGTTTAAACCAGTGATGCCCTTATTCGTAAATCGCATGTTGATGCAACCTTAGAATTGATCATATGCGCTGTTAGATTTTCATGATGCATGCTTACAGTGACAACTTGTATGTAGAGCACACTCTCTATATCCATTTGTGATGTTTCCCAATGCAGTCATACATGGATCGTCTGGGGGCTCAGACGCTTCTATATATACTGGCACTCAGGGGCGCGGATTCAGGATTGGAGTATAGGAGGACCACCAGACAATTTTCGTATAAAAATAAATTTCTTCATATCAATGTAAACACTATAACATGTAATATTCCGAGATTGCCAAGCTAATTGGACTTGGTGTTTTTATCCAAATATACATGAACAATAACAAAAATAATTAGACTTGATGCCAACATTTTTTTTAGAAACACAGTACAAACGTAGACGCTCACAACATGCGCGCATACTCATCCCTATGAACGGACACACGCACACCCTACCCCTATGATCACTTTCGAAATACTGAGCAGGCGGATTGAGTCTTGAGATTGACGAAGTCACACCACGGGAGACTCGCTGTCGACGGGAACATTGCCTCCTACTAAAAAAATATTTCGTCTAAATGCAACACATAGACGTCAAGTCTGAGGTTTAAACTCAGTTAAACTGAGAGTACAACCACTCTGCTAGCAATCCAACCACGGTACTAGATTACTGGGTTAGTAAACACAAACCAGCGCCCAACCATATAGACTAGTAGTACCTTTTGATTGTGAAACATAAACGGAAAAAAACCCAGAAAAAATAACAAATCATTACGTTACTCGTGGATAAACTAGTAGTACCTTTTGATTGGAGGTATGCTATGAGCCGTCAAACAATTAGACACCCGCGGACGTGCGCATCGGTGATGTCGTTCTTGTCGGCAGTCGACGAAGTGGCCGATGCACGGCCGCCAGTAGTAGGAAAAATTGGAGCAGGAGTTACCCGAGTAATTGCTTGGACTGGTTGATACATATGTGTGTATTAAGTAATTGTGTCTCACCCACATTGTTTTTAGCTTCATCAGTTGGCTCCTTCACGTACAGCAAACGTGCTGGGCTAGGAATAAGCTACTCCCTTCTATCTAAATTAGAGAACTCATATTTGTATAAAAGTGGATTTATCTAGCCATGTTACAAATCTATATACATCTACTTTTTAACAAATAAAAACAAGTCTCTATATATCTACTTTTATATAAATAGAACTCATCTAATATAAAAAGGACGGAATACGTGCTAATGGCCGGACTAATAAGCCTAGCGGCTACTAATCTCCACCGCACTCTCTTTAAGGGAGCCGAACCATGGGGGGGGGGGGGGGGGGGGGGGGGGGCCTGTCCACCGCTTGCCCCTAGATCCGCAACTGGTGATCACAGGTGATATATAACCACTCCGTTTAACAATATAAGATGTTTCAATCATCTTCCACATTCACATCATCACATGTACACATGTATCTCAACATGTTTAAGTATATATGTGTATTCATTTTAGTGTGAATCTATACAATATGTGTTACACTTAAAACATTTTATATTGTGAAACGCAGAGCAAAGGTAGAAAGAAGGCGAGAAAAGGCCAAGAAATTACTGTCAAGCCCACGATCTCCAGTGTATCTCGGGCCGTTATTTCCTCGCGGATCACAGACGCGTGTCTACCCTCAGGAAGGGCCGACCTGGTATCACCGTACCCCCTTTGAGGGAGCAGGCCTCAGGAGAAGGAACCTCCCGGGAGGGAAGCAGTGCGCCTCACGGGGTCAGGCCTCCCGAAGGGCCCTCGCGTGACCTGTCACTACATGTGCTGCGCGCGGCTGCTAGCACGGCGGGTGGCCCCACGGTGTAGGTCGTCATCAACCTCCGCGCGGCAGAGTCCTGCCCTCAAAAGATTGCCTTTCCGGTGATAAAAAAGGGGACCGGTCGTCTGCTCGTTCCCGTGCTACAAGACTTGCCATTTCGGTGCAAGGGCGGGTCCCCGAGCCGCGCTGTCCCCCCTCGCCGTCCCCAAAGGCGCTCGCTTCGGTGTAAAGAGACTCCCCGACAGAACTGTGGGCGAAGAAGACAAAGGCGACGGTGCCCGGGCAGGGTGGCAGACCTGTCATGGTCGGCGGCTTTACCAAAGCCGATGACAGAGGAGTGGGCCGGTCTTTGGAAGCTTGCGGAGGTTTGATACGTCTCCAACGTATCTATAATTTTTTATGTTCCATCCTATGATGAGGAGTGAGTAGTTCTCCCCCGGGGCTGCGGGGTCTACGGTAGCTATGTAGTCTATCTCTCTCTCCCATGTGATCTTTATGTGATCATTAGCTTTGTAATCTAGTTGAATATGTGATGCTACTCTTTATCTATTATGCACTCTAGAGGTTACTTTAATATGAACTCCGGGGTTATTCACGGTTGTAACGGTGACAGTGTGTGCACCGTGTGTGATTCCTTTATGACATTGTTGGTGTTAGTTTACTCTGACTTTGAGGGTGCTCTTGTAGCCCTACACAATGAATGGTGTTTGTTATCCAACATGAGAGTGTTTGAGAGTAGTGTTTATTTATTTAACTTTGATGTCATTATTGAGAATGTCCACTGGTGAAAGTAGGATCCCTAGGCCTTGTTTCTAAGCATTAAAACACCGTTTCCAACAAGTTCTGCTACATGTTTGCTTGCTGCAATTTTTATTACAGATTGCAATTACTACTTATAATCATCCATATTACGTGTATTTCACTATCTCTTCGCATAACTAGTGCACCTATACATCTGACAAGTGTATTGGGTGTGTTGGGGACACAAGAGACTTCTTGCATCTTAATTGCAGGGTTGCTTGAGAGTGATATCTTTGACCTCTACCTCTCTGAGTTCGATAAACCTTGGGTGATTCACTTAAGGGAAACTTGCTGCTGTTCTACAAACCTCTGCTCTTGGAGGCCCAACACTGTCTACGAGAATAGAAGCGTGCGTAGACATCAAGCTATTTTCTGGCGCCGTTGACGGGGAGGTGAGCGCTTGAAGGTATCTCCTTTAGATTCTGCAGTTATTATTTTTTGTTTCTTACTTTTATTTTCACTAGTTAGGCTTAATGGAAAACAACAAAAATATTAGAGAGCTTTATAGTATTTATCTTGAGCTAGGACATGAAGTGTTTGAAGAGAAAATTAAAAAACCTATGGAACTTTATATGCATGCTAGTAGCAATGTTATTAGTATGAATTCTTTGAACACCATTATTGCTAATGCTGTGGAAAAGTCTAAGCTTGGGGGAGTTGGTTTTGATGAGCATGATATTTTTAGTCCCCCATGCAAGGAGGAGAAAATTTTCTTTGATGATACATTGCCTCCAATATATGATAATTATAATCATTGTGATATTTTCGGTCCACCTAGTGTTGAGGATATATTTTATGTTGATTACAATATGCCTCCTATATTTGATGATTATGGTGATGAGAATAATAATGATAGCTATTTTGTTGAATTTGCTCACACTACAATTAATAAGAATGACTATACTTATGTGGAGAGTAATAATTATTTCATGTGTGTGGCTCATGATAAGAATGCTTTATGTGATAATTATGTTATAAATTTTATTCATGATGCTTCAAGTGAACTTATTGATGATAATGATGAGTATTGCTTAAATATGCTATATGATACTGCTTTAGATGATGGTCCTATTCTTATTGATAATCCTCTATGTTTAGAAGTTGTTACTTAATTATGTGAGGATAAAAATGATATAATTGCTGCTTGTGATGTGACTCTTACTCATGAGAGTCCTACTTTGTTCTTGAATTCTCCTAATTACACCATGGAGGAGAAATTTTCTTATGTTGAGAAATACTTATGTGATTTGCAATTGTCTCTAGTTCCAAATCTTTGTTGCAACCATGATCTTAAACTTGATATTGATCTTAATAACTATTTTGAAAGAGGGAAGCATGCTAATGAATTCCAAAATAAATTTAATGATCCTCTTTATGTGCCTATGTTATCTAAGTTAAATGATTCTTGTGGTTATATGGTTGAATTTATTTCTACTACTGAAAATTATTATGAGAGAGGAGAATATGGTTATAGAAGTTTTCATGATACTAAAACACCTCTCTATATGCTTACAGTTTTGAAGTTACTCTTGTTTTATCTTCTTATGCTTGTCACTTTGTTCTTTGTGAATTTATTTGTGTACAAGATTCCTATGCATAGGAAGTGGGTTAGATTTAAATGTGTTTTAAATTTGCCTCTTGATGCTCTCTTTGGTTTTTCAACTCTCATTTTTATGAGAGCATCATGAAAATCACTATGCCTATCTTAATGGCTATAAAGAAACAGCTTTTGGGAGACAACCCACTATTTTTATTTCCTGTTATTTTATTTTGTTGAGTCAAGGACTTGTCCTACCTCTGTAGCAATTCATTTGTATCTTTACTTTATTGCATTGTTGTGTCAAGATAAGCCTCTAGTTGAAAGTTGATGCTAAATTTGGATTCCTGCGCAGAAACAGTTTTCTGCTGTTCACCGTTAAATTCATAACTCTTCACAGAAACATCCAAATGACCTGCCCTTTTTTGTGCGTAATCCTCAGATATATATGCAAATTTCATTAGTTTTGAGTTTTCTGATTTAAGCAAGTTAAGTGCCTCGAAAAAATTCGTCTTTACGGACTGTTCTGTTTTTGACAGATTCTGCCATTTATTTTGCAATGCCTCTTTTGCTATTTTGATTGGATCTTTTTATTCCATGAAGTATCAGTGGCTGTAGCTAATGTCCAGTGGCATTGGTAGCAATTGTGTTCCTACAGAATATCATAATTTTTCGTGCACTAACACTCTAATGAAGTTTACTCTAAGTTTGGTGTGGAGGAAGTTTTCAAGGATCAAAAGAGAAGGATGATATGATGTGATCAAGAGGATAGTAAAGCCAAAGCTTGGGGATGCCCCGGTGGTTCACCCCCAACATATTTCAAGAAGACTCAAGCGTCAAAGCTTGGGGATGCCTTGGGCATCCCCTTCTTCATCAACAAACTATCAGGTCCTTTCTAGTAAAACTATATTTTAATTCCGCCACATCTTATGTGCTTTTCTTGAAGCGTCTGTTTGTTTTTGTTATTTTCATTCTCTGAATAAAATGGACCCTAGCATTCCTTTGTGGGAGAGAGACACGCTCCGCTTTTTCTTATAAATACTCGTATTATTCACTTATATTTGTTGAGTATTCTTCTATGTTACTTCAATGCTTTCTAGCTCTTGTTTTTCATGCATCTCTTGCCAGAGCTGTTAGCTTTCTTATATCATACTCTCATATCTCATTATTTAATTACTTGGATAGTTATTTTTTTAAATAAGTTGATTGGTGTTTGGTTGAGAACAGAAAATGCTAAATGGGGTAGATGGTATAACTAAATGATACATAATCTTGTAGATCATTAAATTGTGTCACTTGAATCATTGATGTTGTTTTGAGATATTAATTTGCTTAATGGTAAACATGATGGTTTAGTAAGGTGGAATGATTAATGGTTGGTCTAGAAAAACTTGAAGCTGTGCCACACTTAAATTTCCAGTTGATAGCATAATGATATATGACTTCTTTTTGCCTACGGCAACCGTAATGACTTTATGTTATGCGCTACGGTCGGGGAAGCCAACAGTGACTTTGTCATTTGCCACGATCCCTCTTGGAGTGATTTTCATTATGCCTTTTAAGATCATATTTTTATTTTGAATCTTTTTACTTGTGAGTTCTAAAGCTGCGGTTTTCATGGCACTTCCACCACCATATTGCTAGCCTCTTCGGTACTTTGCATTGCCCTTTCTCACATTGAGAGTTGGTGCATACTTCGCGGGTACATCCAAACTCGTGGGAGATCTTCATCTTGTTCTCCTACACATAAGCCAAATATCTTCCTCAAAACATCCACCATACCTACCTAATACAGCATTTCCATAGCTGTTCCGAGATATATAGCCATGCAACATCCATCTTACATTACATGAATTGCTGTCATTCATTACTCATATATTGCTTTGCGTGATTTTATAAAGCTGATGTGTGGTTTTACCCATGTTACGCTAGATCATTGCATAACCTGCTACACTGGCAGTGGCACCGTTGTCATATACACATTATGTCTTATTCATATTAGTTACTTGTATCATCAGTATGTTGTCATATCATCATTAGTGTGTTGTCATATCATCATATTAGGATGCTTGCCCCTAAAAGTGAAAAGAGCCATGGAGGCCATCGAAAAGAGAAACAGAAAAAGAAAAAAAAATAGAAAAAGAGAAAAAGAAAGAAAAAAAAAGAAAAAAAAACGGGCAGCATTACTATTCTTTTTCACACACTTGTGCTCATGTTATAGCACCATATCATTTATAGTCATCACTTGTGCTCATGTTATAGCACCATATCATTTATGATCATCATTTGTCTCATGTTTAGCACATTTACTCCATATGAGAGAGTTTTCATGTCTTACTTGCATAACTATGTGGGGAACTTTACACTATAGAACTTGGCTTGTATATTCCAATGATGAGCCTCCTCAAAAGTGCTCTAGGTCTTCGTGAGCAAGCAAGTTGGATGCACCCCCACTAGTTCCATTGGAGAGCTTTCATACACTTATAGCTCTATGTGCATCCGTTGTGTGGCAATCACTACTCCTTGCATAGTTTCGATTATAAGACTTCCTCTTGTCTAATGATCACTTGCAGCTTTGTGAGACTTTCTTCCGTTGGCCTTCCAAACCCCCCTTAACATTCTCTTAGCCAAAACATCCTGGTGCCAGGAACCAACGTTGAACGCTTGCTTGTTTCTTTTGAACAAATAAAGAGTTGATCTTCTACGTGCATATTGATATTGCTTGACTTGATCCTTTCACGAAGTTGTCATGTTTGTTGGAAGCATTAGATGATTATATTGTTGTGCTTGAAGCTTAAATCATTTCTAATATCTACTTTGCACAGTTGATTGCTATCTAGTGCTATATCATTGAAAGCTTTGCTTTGCTTTGCCTACTTGTTTCTTTATTACTCATTTGATATCAATATAAACTACATCCCTTATTCATTTGATCTCAGTTTACATGCCTTACATTATTACGTGATCAAGATTGTGTGAAAGCATGTCACTTCAGAAATTATTCTTTTATCGTTCTTGCCTACTCGGGACGAGTAGAACTAAGCTTGGGGATGTTGATACGTCTCCAACGTATCTATAATTTCTTATGTTCCATGCTATATTATACCAAGTTATTACATGTTTTATATGCATTTTATATAGTTTTATGCATTTTCTGGGACTAACCTATTAACAAGATGCCACAGTGCCAGTTCCCTGTTTTCTGCTGTTTTTGGTTTCAGAAAAGTACTTAAGGAAATATTCTCGGAACCGCACGATTTCTTTTCTGAAATCCGTTTTTAATTGGGAACGTTCCAGAAGACCGAACACGAGACGAAGTGGGCGACCGAGGAGGCGACACCATGTGCTCGCGCGGCAGGCTTCCTGGCCGCGCGAGCAACAGGTGTGGGCCCCTCGGGGCTCCACCGACCTCGCCCTTTCGCCTACATATACCCTCCGAACCAAAAACCCTAGCACGGTGTGCAATATTTCCTCCACGGGTCCCGAGAGCCGCCGCCATCGAAGACAAGATTCGGGGACAGAAGTCTCTGTTCCGGCACCCTGCCGGGACGGGGAATTGCCCCCGGAGCCATCTCCCTCGCCTCCACCGCCATCTTCATCGCCGTTGCTGACTCCTATGATGAGGAGTGAGTAGTTCTCCCCCGGGGCTGCGGGATCTACGGTAGCTATGTAGTCTATCTCTCTCTCCCATGTGATCTTTATGTGATCATGAGCTTTGTAATCTAGTTGAATATGTGATGCTACTCTTTATCTATTATGCACTCTAGAGGTTACTTTAATATGAACTCCGGGGTTATTCACGGTTGTAACGGTGACAGTGTGTTCACCGTGTGTGATTCCTTTATGACATTGTTGGTATTAGTTTACTCTGACTTTGAGGGTGCTCTTGTAGCCCTACACAATGAATGGTGTTTGTTATCCAACATGAGAGTGTTTGAGAGTAGTGTTTATTTATTTAACTTTGATGTCATTGTTGAGAATGTCCACTGGTGAAAGTAGGATCCCTAGGCCTTGTTTCTAAGCATTAAAACACCGTTTCCAACAAGTTCTGCTACATGTTTGCTTGCTGCAATTTTTATTACAGATTGCAATTACTAATTATAATCATCCGTATTACTTGTATTTCACTATCTCTTCGCATAACTAGTGCACCTATACATCTGACAAGTGTATTGGGTGTGTTGGGGACACAAGAGACTTCTTGCATCTTAATTGCAGGGTTGCTTGAGAGTGATATATTTAACCTCTACCTCCCTGAGTTCGATAAACCTTGGGTGATTCACTTAAGGGAAACTTGCTGCTGTTCTACAAACCTCTGCTCTTGGAGGCCCAACACTGTCTACGAGAATAGAAGCGTGCGTAGACATCAAGGTTTCCCGCCATGGATTTGGAAGACCAGGGAATCCGTCCGCCTATAAAAGGGGAGGAGCCTCGACCTAAGAAAGGGTTCGCACTTGTAATCCCAAACCCTAGAGCCACAGAGAATCACCATTGTAATATCTCGAGGCTACCCAAGCAATACCACAAAGCAAGAGTAGGGCATTACACCTCCGCGGTGGCCTGAACCTGGGTAAACAAAATGTCAATCTCTGTCATGCTTCTTCCGCTTCGTCGTGCTTCGCGAGGTCCAGAGGCAGCACTCTAAGGCCCCCTGTGTTCGATACCCCTAACGTATAGTCCTTGCGACTATATTCCGACAATTACGGAACAAACAAAGTCGGCGCACACACGAGGAAAGAACAAACAACAAGACACAATAGAAAAAACCATTGACTGGCCTAGATGCACTTACTCCCTCCGTCCTTGAAAGAGTGTACATCTAACTTTTATATTAAGTCAATGTTTTAATATTTTGACCAAATTTATAGAGAAATATAATAATATGTATGACATCAAATTGATATATTTTGAAACTTCATTTCAAGACGAATCTAGTGATACTAATTTAGTGTCATAAATGTTGGCACATTTTCCTATAAGTTTGGTCAAATGTTAATAAATTTGACTTACTATAAAAGGTATATGTACACTCTTTAAAGGACGGAGGGAGTAGTAGAGTGGGCTCCTATTTAGGCAAATCCTATTTGCCGCTCTTTGCGGACCCCCGCGCCACATGGGCCCGCCCATGTTTCATTTTTTCTGTTATTTTGGTCTTTTTTCTCCTTTATTTTCTTGTTTTCTGCTTTCTATTTTCATTATCTCTTTTTTCATTTTCATTTTCTTTTTTATCTTGTTTACTTTGCTTTTTATGATTTTGAATCAGTTTTTCTAAAATAAATGTTCACTTACATTTTAAAAAACATTCAAATTCAAAAATGTTAAGATTTTGAAAAACTTCCAGATTTGAAAAATATTCAGATTTTGAAAAACGTTCAAATTTGATAATTATTCAGATTAAGAAATGTTCAAATTTGAAGATGGGTTGAATGTAAAAATAATCAGATCTGTAAAAAAGTTCAGATTTTGAAAAACATTCAAATTAAAAAAATGTTATTATCCGAGTTTGGCCGGCTCACACTCATGTGCGAAAATTACACCGCAAACTAAACTGTCGCAAGTTATGAGAGCTTACATGCATTTTGTATATGAAGGAATAAAAAGAAGGATGACGTGGTGGATTGATCTGCGCGGCTGCTTAATTTCCAACGTTTACGTAGAAAAAAGGGCGTTGCAGATGACTTGAGGAGCCCATGTATATCCTGCTCAATTTGCTTGTCTCGCACGTAGGTACATTGACACGACCTGCAAGCTAGGGCACATGTTATTATCCGAGTTTGGCCGTCTCTCTCGGTCACGTACAGTAGGAACACCTGAACTGAACACGTGCCAAACACATATCGTCATTTAGTCAGCCGAGAAGAGCAGGCCGGACGCACGCAACGGAGGCGGCATCTATCTGCACGTTGCCCTCTGTTCGTTCATCTGAATCACGCATGTCTGATCCATTAATTCCACGTAGAATTTCTCCATGCCAAGCTAAGTATCTACAGTCGGCATCATTCATCACTGTCAACTGGAGTGCTTACCACTTGTCTAGTTAGACCGACGTGTCTTAACAGCCACCATCTGCATGCATTACCTGCCAGTTTTGCATTCGATCGAATATCCTCCCAATTTTGGAATGCTTGGCTTGTTTAACCCCATCGAGTACGTGCCATAACTCCGGCTGGTCTCATCTGAATCAACAGAGAGATTTCTGTCAACCAACCGTAACAAAAGTAGTAAAACAGTTCAGCGATCGATCAGATCAATGGCACCTTCTACTACTCCCTCCTTTTTACAACGTAAGATGTTATAGGCATTCTCCGTATTCATATATGAATGCACATGTATCTATACATGTTTAAATATATACGTCGATCACTGAATTATTGCTACTACTGTTTTGGTATGTACAAACGACGTGTACTCAGATAATGCCGTACAGTGATTTCTCCGATCCTAACTACTGTTAAGTTTTCCTTGAAAGCGCAAAATGTTTTTCGTCCCTTCTTAATTTCCAGTCAAAAAATTCTCCCCTGGCTTTTGGTACTACCGACAAATTAACATCGCAATTACAGCCCTAATAATTTCTTAATAATGCATGAAGCTAGCAGACTAGGAGTTGAGTATATTTGTGGAGTACTCCTATACGTGTTCCAACTTCCAACCGTACGTCTGCAGCTAGTTAGGCTAGGTAGCTTTCTTGGACTCTTGGTCAATTGTTTCACTGTTGTTTGCCCATAAACTCATTAAACTATTAAACTATAGTTGACAATGCATGTGAAATGACCATTCATTGCACGACACCTGTCTGTTTCTCATGAGTTAACAGTATAATATACTGAGTAGTATATATAATCATTAATGCATTGTGTTTTGAAGTGGAGTACTCCTGTACATGAGCTTAATTATTAGTAGTACTGTGCTAATTAACTCCGGCTGGTTTTGAAATGGAGTAGCACAGAGATGAAACGCGTTATGCGTGCACACATGACTAACTGAACAGAGATCAGCTGATACACATCGAATAACATAGCACTGTTCTTTCTGCTTATCTGCTATACGTAGTAGATTAGTACAACGTGTATACGTACGTGATTAGCACATCATGTGAAATTAATTGATGCTGCAAACAGTATTCACTTTGATTTCATGGTGCATCGTGCATTGCCGGTGCGCAGCATATGAATGAATAGTACTCTTCAAAGAGAGAATTAAACATCATCCCGACCATGATGATCCCATGCTGCTTCATAGCTCAAGTGTCTCAGCTTCATGCATGCATGCAGCTCAGCGAGATCACAGAAGCCAGAACAAGTCAACCATGATACAAGTTGCTACTCGGAGAGGTAATGTAGTGCATACATATGCGCATATGCCGGCAGATGCAGGCGCTATCTATTTACATACAGAGTGCGTGATCTAGCAGCACACCTCGAGACTCCGGTATGCATGCTAGGAGACCAAATCGGTCCAAAGCTTCTTTTCAGAATTTTTTGAAACGCAGAAATACTGTTTCTGATTTTTTTTTAAATGGAGCACCAGAGCCAGGAGATAGAAGTGTTTTCCGCTCATAAAGCACAAATACCACAAATGGAGGCTCCATGGAACCCTTTATTTTGATATTTTCAAAAATCAAATTTAAGTTTCAAACAACCCTGAACACAAGTCTGGATGTAGACAATGTTGTATTATACCAATGTGGAAATTCTCAAATTAAAATATTTCATATTCTGTCCTACACGAAAATAATAAAATCTAACAAATCTGGAAGAGTAGAAATTTTACATAGTTCACTACTTCCAAATGTGAGACTTTGCTATTATTGTGCAGCCCAAAATATAAGATATTTCTATTTGAGATTTTACACAGAGGTAGAATATATATAACATTGTATATCTAGGATTTTCCAGACTTCTTAAAACATCAAACTATTTTTTTATTTTCTAATAAAAAGCTCCATGGAGCTCGGATACCATTTGTCCACCCACTCAGAAAGCATCCCTACTACTACAAGGAAGCATATACGTCGCATATGCAAGCTTGACAAGTATGCTCATGCGCTCAGCTAGCTAAGACGGAAAACAGTTCGGGAAATGGCAGGTACGGTGCGCAACCTAAAAAATATATATGCAGTGTGGCATTTATGGACACTACTCTGCCGCCTACTTTGAACGGTTTGCTGACAAAGTTCGAGCGTACATGGTGGTCATCTGTTTTGGTATGTACGTAAATTTCCCGTCCATACATACTCTACATCCTAAAAAGTTTAAGACAAAATAGCATTCTCTTTGATAATACTATTCAGGTATGTAAACACCCATTCAATTTAGATTAGCATTAGTGACACCCAATAGAAAAAGAGAGAGAGCCTGCTTATATATTTGTTGTTCCTGATTACCGATGAGATAATTAATGTTCAGAACCTAGAATGTAGATTAATATGAAACAAAATACTAGTCCAGAATGTAGACTATTGTGGAACTGAGGGAGTGCTTCTCTGTCGAAACTTCTTAATAGTTTCTGTCCACTTGGCACGAGCTATAGCCCATTCAGTTCACATCATGTGTCAACACTTACTAACTGATACAATCACTACAATTTTCTAACAAACGTATATTCTTAGTTCTTACTAACTGATACAATAACTATAGTACCACATTAGATCGAAAAAACATAAACGCACAAAATGGCAAAGCTCCCTAATGAAACTAAACGTTACATTGATGACGACCTCTAAACCATCTGAAGTTTCTCAAGACAGTAGACCTAATATGTTCAAGCTGGACTAAATCAGAAAGGTTTTACAAAAGCGCATTAGTATCTCACCGCTATAGGTAAGAATTGATTAACGTGTCGTTGCTTTAGTATGCGTTAACGTCCCACGGCCTTCTTTGCACTCTTTCTGCCGAGCGAGTGGAAAGGCTCTAGACAAAATCTTTGCCTCGACGGAAAGCTCTCGACAAAGAAGTGTTTGCCGGTTTGAAATTTGCGGACACCCTTTGTCATGTGCATGCTCTCAACCAAGTCTTTGGCAATACACCACCTAAAAAGCATTTCACGAGCAAAGAAGAACTAAGTATGAGAACCATTGACCACACCAACATCACACTGAAATTGTATCGGATCTGCCACCACCGACGAGACATACCAAGAAACCATCGTGAGTGTCACATATATACGTACATATTTTCTCATTAGTTTGAACTATTTTGTAAAAAGGGCGACAATCTTCCATTTTTTATATAAATATTTAATATAACAAGTAGGTGTTGGACCTATAACATAACAAATAAAGAAACATATCGCCAGTGTATAAATCTCGCCAAATCAGGCCATGCCTTCACCCTCATGATCACCTCAGAGCGGATTATACTGTGAAGATCAGTCCAAGATTTTTTTATTTAGCTAGCTGATTTTTATATCAAACCGTCCACAACCCGATGAATCGATGACTGCTAAAAATGTATTGATTTTTTTAAACGGAAAAATCCCGGCCTCTGCATCGGATGCTAAAAAGGGAATGATTGACGGCCGCTAAAAATGGATTAGTCACCCAACTGACCGTGACATAGTGGTGGTGTGTGTGTGTGTGGGTGGGGGGGGGGGGGGGGGGGGGGGGGGGGGGGTTATACATCACGAATTAAATCCTATGATAGACACAAAATGTTGTGTCTATTTTCACATAAGTACTTGTGACGAGTTGGTGTCGCTAACTGGTATTGAGAGAAAGAAGCAATAATCAAGTGAAAAAGAATGATCGGAAATCTTATTTCAATCGATCAAGCACATACACCATAAATGTCGCCCATGCAAGGATTGATTTCTTCTACTACTGATCACTAGTATTCGTCATGTATCTTGTAGTCGATAGCTATAGGTCCAAAGGCCGGTGATTAAATGAGACACGTTAGGCAAGCATGGCTCTAGCATGGTGTGTCGTTTCTTATGGCAGCAATTTCGCAGAGGGATCGCACTACCTGGTCTGACGTGACATTTTTTTTATAAGCAATGACAATGTACAGGCACTCTACTTCATATATTAAAATAGAATAGACTTCTACTCCGTATGTACGTAGAAGCATGCACGAGGAGAAGCAAGAGAGAAAAAAGGATGAGTTGCATTAACGGAGCTTGGCCACACACAAAACTACAAGAAATATTGTACTCCTACATGCATAACCATATACTGCCGAAAAACTGCACCTAATAAAAATCGAACGGAGGTACAAATGGTATGTCATTTTCTTTTAATTGTCTACTTAGCCAAGGGAAAGTATATAAAGATGTACGTAAGTGTATAGTAATACGATTATAAAGAAGCTATATATTGTCACTACCGGAAAAATGTCATACGCCGACGGCTGCGTAGGCTACGCTGACGGTGGCCGTCGGCGTACTAGCTCATGGGCGTAGAGGGTTTTGGTCGTCGGCGTAGGATACGCCGACGACAAAACCGTCGGCCTATCTTTACCTACGCTGACAGCAAAGCCGTCGGCCTATCATTTACCAAATTTTTTTTCAATATTTTCTATTTTAAAATTTCTCACTTAGCAACATACTTAATATCAAGTCAAAGTACTTACTCTAGTCAAACTTCACATTAGGTCACCCATACTCAAATTTCTCCAACCCAAGCACGTTTAATATTTAGTTTCGTTTCAAATTAAATATTAAGTGAGAAGTGACAACTTACTGATATTAGTATCATATCAATCATATTAACCATTCGGGTATGATGTTTCATTTCTTCATTGTTTGAACTACAAATATTTATTTGAAAAAACCATAATGACTATATAATAATAAACTTGCAATAAAAAAATGATTTTTAATTTAAATTTGCCTTTTCCATTTGGTATGGAATAATTCGTATCTTTAAATCCGTAAATCGGAATTTGACAAATAAAATATCTAAATTGCTTAAAAAAATTAGAGCAATCCATATGATCTTTTGCATTACAGAAACATCGATAGGTCCTGATTTTTTAAATTATTATAATCCAAATATGACAATTTCAAGCCAAATGATTAAGTAATGGTCATTCCCATGGCATAGTTTATGATAAAGTTCTCATATTCCACAAATAGGTGCATATTGGCATAGAAAACAATCATGTTGAAGGGATTTTTCAAGTTATTTTTTAAAATATCATTTTCCATGTTTTGAGTGTGAAAAATGACTTATTTTGTGAATCAAGTACAAAAAATACGGTGCAAATTGACACTCATCTAATTTTCACAAAGAGTAGTCCACATATGATGGATAATCCCAAAGGATTAGGAGTTTACTAGATTTCTACCTAATTTCGCCTATTTGAATGAGTTTATGTCGATTTTTTTAAAATAATTCAAATTTGAACTAAAAGTGCTTCATAGTTTGGTCTGAATTTTTTGTAAAAATTATTTTAAGATACAAAACTAGTGGTCACATCACAGAACCAACGATAGTTTTATAAAACTGGACCTCTTTCGATGAATAGTTATGGTGGTCATTTTGACCTTTTTCAAATAAAATAAAACCTCAAAAAGATATATCCTCTGGCATGGAGTCCTTCTATGTGTACTAGTTGTACGAAAAATGATAAACTTGATTTTTGACTTCAAAAAAGTCTTCACGAAAAGGTCTATCATGTATAAGCATTTATAAGTTTTAAGCCAAATGATCAAATAATGGCCATTCCCATGGCATAATTTGTGATAAAGTTCTCATATTCAACAAATAGATGCATATTGGTATAGGAAACAATCATACCGAAGGGATTTTTCAAATTATTTTTTATAAATATCATTTACCATTTTTTAAGTGTCAAAAATGACTTTTTGTGAACCAAGTACAAACAATATGCTGCAAATTGACACCCATCTAATTTTCACAAAGAGTAGTCCGCATTTGATGTATAATCCCAAAGGATTAGGAGTTTTCTAGATTTCTACCTAATTTGGCCTAGTTAAATGAGTTTATGTCGATTTTTAAAAGGAATTCAAATTTGAACTATAAATGCTTGATAGTTTGGTCTGAAATTTTTGTAAAATCATTTTAATATACACAACTAGTGATTATATCACAGAACCATCGGTAGTTTTAGAAAACTGGACCTTTTTCGATGAATAGTCATGCTGGTCATTTTCACCATTTTTAAAAAAATCAAATAAAATGAAAAAACCTCAAAAAGAGATACCCTCTGGAATGGAGTCCTTCTATGTGTACTAGTTGCTATGAAAAATGATAAACTTGATTGATTTTACGAAGTGTTCAAAAAAGTCTTCACAAAAAGGTATATCATGTATAAACATCTAAAAGTTTCAAGCCAAATGATCAAGTTATGGCCATTCCCATGACATTGTGATAAAGTTCTCATATTTCACAAATAGGTGCATATTGTTATAGGAAACAATCATGGCGAAGGGATTTTTCAAATTATTTTTATAAATGTCATTTTCCATTTTTTAAAGTGTCAAAAATGAATTTTTTTGTGAACCAAGTACAAAAAATATGGTGCAAATTGGCACCCATCTAATTTTCACAAAGATTAGTCAACATTTGATGGATAATTCCAACGGATTAGGAGTTTTCTAGATTTCTACGTAATTTCTCCTAGTTAAACGAGTTTATGTGGATTTTTCAAAACTAATTTTGTTTAGTTAAATGAGTTTCGGTGATGCAAAAGATGATATAGTTGTCATGTTTAGATTCCTCTGATTTTTCTAATCGATTTAGATATTTTATTTATTTAAATTTCGATTTTTGTATTGAAAGATATGAATTATTTCATATTAAATAAAAAAACGAAGTGCATACGCCGACGGAATTGTTGTCGGCGAATCCCTATATCCATACGCCGCCGGCATTTGCCGCCGGCGTAGCCCAGTACGACGACGGCTAATTTTGCCCGTCGGCCTCTTTTTTCGGCTGCCCTGCCTAGCCTTTTACGCCGACGGCCCCGACATTTTGCCGTCGGCGTATTGCGTTGCTCCCATAGTGTGTGGCGTATGTTTAATATGTTATTGTATCTTGTGTCTCTTACTTCTTGTATTCCATAAAGGAATATGTTAATTCGTCATGCCACGAGAACATATACACCATTTTGTCACGGTCAACACCAACAAAGACTGACATCATCCCTGTGTTGTAGGTGCCAATGCCATTAGTTTTCTACTCGCCATGCCACGTAGCGCATTTAGTGCCACGGACAAGAGACCACAAGTCCACAACACAAGACTTCCAAGATATACTCCGCACCTATAAAGATCAGGCTACAAATCTTTGAAGATGAAATCGTTTCTATTAGGATGATGATCTCCATAAAGAAAGGCTTATTAATCATCTCCTTCAATTGCATAATACAGTCCAAGTGGGAAGATGTTGGTTCAAAGTTCAGAAAATGGCACAGATATCTCCAACAGGAGTGTGCAAAGGGACACTGACAAAAGAGTCATGCTAGCACGATGATTTTCATACGATTTGTGTACGACAGTGCATCACAACCATCAGACAACTATCAACTAATTAGAGCAAAATGAGGGTACAATTATTGGACAAGAAAATTTAAGTGTACATTTCTAAGTATTACAAGGTCTGTTTGGGCCTGCTGAACTAAACCACTTCTCTTTAGTTGAAATTTTTAATGATGATATCCCTCAACTATCATTGGAAGAAAATAGCATTCTCACGGCTGACTTCACAGAGAAGGAAGTATATGATGCTATTTCTGAGATGGAAAAGAACAAAGCACCTGGTCCAGACGGCTTTCCGCTGAGTTCCATCGGAAGTTTTGGGATATTTTGAAACCGGATATGATGGCCATATTCGGTAGCTTCCAACAAGGGAGGCTACCTTTATTTCACCTTAACTTCGGAACCATCATTTTACTTCCTAAAAAGGAGAATGCGACTCAAATTGAACAATACATGCCGATTTGTCTTCTTAACGTAAGCTTCAAAGTTTTTACAAAAGTTGGTACTAATCGAATCACAGGGATTGCGGATAAAGTTATTAGACCAACTCAGACGACATTTATGCCAGGAAGGCATATTCTTGAAGGTGTCTTAATTTTGCATGAGACCATCCATGAAATTCATAGGAAAAAAATGTATGGTATCCTCTCTAAAATTGATTTTGAAAAAGCTTATGATAAAGTTAAATGGCCTTTCTTACAACAAGTCATGCAAATGAAAGGATTCGATCCTAAATGGTGTACTTGGGTGCATGATTTTGTTACTCGTGGTAGCGTGGGTATTAAAGTTAATGAGGACATTGGTCACTATTCTCAGACTAGAAAGGGGCTTTGCCAAGGCGATCCGCTTTCTCCTATTTTATTTAATGTAATAGCAGATATGTTAGCCGTCCTTATTGCCCGGGCAAAGAAGAATGGTCAAGTAGAAGGACTAATCCCACATCTGGTTGAGGGTGGTGTTTCAATTCTACCATATGCAGACGATGCTATCCTTTTTATGGAGCATGATTTGGAGAAAGCTTTAAACATGACATTAATTCTTTGTATTTTTGAACAATTGTCAGGACTGAAAATTAATTTTCATAAGAGTGAGATCTTTTGTTTTGGACGGGCCAAAGAGAGAGACAATACAGAGATCTTTTTGGGTGTGAGTTAGGAGCCCTCCCTTTTAAGTATCTGGGGATTCCTATGGACTTTCGTAAAATGAAAATGGTGAGTGGAAATCAATTGAAGATCGTTTTGAGAAGAAGTTAGCAAGTTGGTTGGGAAAAATGCTTTCTTACGGTGATCGTCTGGTCCTTATTAATTCGGTCCTTACCAGCTTGTCGATGTTCATGCTCTCTTTCCTTGAACTACCTAAAGGGGTACGTAAGAGGCTAGATTTTTTTAGATCACGCTTCTTTTGGCAGAGCGGTGGTCATAAAAAATATAGGTTGACTAAGTGGAACATCATATGTCGACCGAGAGAGCAAGGAGGCTTGGGGGTTGAAGTTCTTGATATAAAAAACAAATGTTTGCTAAGCAAATGGTTTTAACAAGGAAGGTGTGTGGCAAGAGCTTGTATTTAATAAATATCTTCATTCCAAAACGTTATCCCAAGTATCCGCAAGACCTACAGATTCACCATTCTGGAATGGGCTTATGAGAGTCAAGGATGATTTTTCTAAAAGATTGGTAATGGTACAAGTACCCGCTTCTGGGAGGACACTTGGCTTGGGAATTGTCCATTAGCTCAACAATACCCATCCATGTATAACTTAGCCCAACGAAAACAAGTTTCGGTGGCAAGTATACTAACTCAAAATCCACTAAAATATCGAATTTACGCGGAATTTGACATGTGATAATTGGGACAGATGGGTTCTTTTAGTCTCGAGACTGATGGATATTGTTTTAACTGAGCAGCATGATACTTTTGTGTGGAAGCTTACGACATCTGGTCTTTTTCCTGTTAAATCGATGTATCTAGATTATATGAATGGCCACACACGGTTTTTAGGTAAATATCTATGGAAGATAAAGGTTCCATTGAAGATCAAGATCTTCATGTGGTTTCTCTAACTAAAGATAACCTAGCTAAAAGGAATTGGACGGGATGTAAAAAATGTTATTTTTGTAATGGCAATGAAAAAATTCAACACCTTTTTTATCTCTTTCCCTTTTGCCAAAATAGTTTGGCGTATTGTCCATATTGCTTTCGGTCTTGCACCACCAGCTAATATGACGAATATGTTCGGAAATTGGTTGAATGGTATTATTAAAGCAGATAAACTTCAAATCCGAGTAGGAGTTTGTGCTTTATTATGGACTATTTGGAGAGTGCGAAATGATATGGTGTTTAACAAACCAAGAATTCCTTCTTTTTTGCAGGTCATACCCCTTGGATCCGCTACTGGTCATTCCTTCAGGCTACGGACAAGCAGGATCACTTGGATTATGGGTGCTCTCGCCTAGAGTCGGTGACACATACTTTCTTCAGTCAGGACGCCTCATTACTAGCTAGGCAGATCTCTGATTGATTCTTATGCAGTCAGTCATGATGTACTTTTTCCTATTTTTAGATGGTTAATCCATGTTGAGACCTTGTGTGATCCGTGAATTGTAATAATTGGTTATACTATTGACTTTAATAAAATGAAATAAAAACCAGATGCATCAATTGATGCAGAGGCTGGGGCGCTGCTCCTTTTCGAAAAAAAAGAAAAAATTGTGTGGCCGTACAAAAATCGGACATACCACTGTCGTACACAGAGCATTTCCGTTGATAAAATAATTGATTTCTCATTTTCTAGGCAATCAGCATTGCAAAGCACACATGTTTTTGTTAAATGGGGAACAGATCCTCGGCCTCTGCATCAATAGATGTGCAACATTTTATTGCAAAGTTGTAGGTAGCAGAGTTTACATCTATGTTTAACTTGCTATTGCCTCTTGTTTCTCTTAACTCTCGTATTCGATAAAGGAATAGGTATATTCTCCATGCCGCGAGGACATGTATACACCCCATTTTTGTCACGGCCATCACCAACAAAGACTACACCATCCCCGTGTTGTAGGTGCCAATGCCATTAGTGGTCTACTGGCCATGCCACGTAGCGTATTTAGCGCCACGGAGAAGAGATCACAACGCAATATAGACTTCCAAGATATAAAAGAGTCAAGAACATTAAGTACAAAGAGAACTTGCCTGTGGCAAAATGGTTAGGTGGGTGGTTGTACCCCCAGCCCACCAGAGTTCAAATCCCAGATTTGACGCTGGTGTTTCTCATTTAGTCGGAATATTCTTCAGTGGGAGGCGACGTTCCCGTCGACAGCGAGGCGCCTGTGGTGACTTCGTCAATCTCAAGACATGATCCGCCGGCTCAGTCTCTCGGAGGTGCTCATAGGGGTAAGGTGTGCGTGCGTGCGTTCATAGGGGTGAGTGTGTGCGCGTGTATATGAGCGCTTGCGTTGTACTGTGATTCTAAAAAAAAAAGAACATTAAGTATAAAGGACACGGGCAGATGAACTACGTATCTAGTTGCGCTGCCTGTCTAATCCGCTTGTGTTGTGTCTCCATGACAATGATATACACGAGAGATGGCATCTGTTTCTGCTCTACTCACATGCATATGCATACCTACTCGAGTGTTAATGATCCATGGATTATTACTTAAGGTACAACCTACAACTACATTTAGCAAAGAAACGAGTCCGGTGACATTAGACTGTATTGGGAGGAGATTTTCCTTGTGGACTATACTGACGAAAGAACAGGTGATGCATTGAAGATTCACAGGGTTAAGGGCCATGCATGCTCCAGGATTAAAAAAACTAGTAGCATTCATGCACCGGCCGGCATGGCCAGGTGCAACAATGTTACTGCCACATGCAGGCAGCTAGCGCTTATAACTTTCAAAAGATAAGGTTAATATAACATTTTCGTTACCGACGTATAAAACCGAGGGGGCACCAAAACACCGGAACTTCATCCATGATAACATTTTCGGAGGTAATGGACGGCTACGGTGATAATAGATCGAGAAGGCTACGTACGTACAGAGCTAAGCATGTTTACCTCTTGCAAGAATGATTATTCAAAATGACTCATATGTCATCCTACAATGGTAACGGAATTAGAGTCTGTCCAAGAAGGAAAAAAGATTATTCTATTTATCTATATATCTATGTCATAATTGCCCGAGTGGCGTTGGGCCGTCGAACTCCACTATATATACGAGATGTTAAACTCGAACATATCTCGTATATCTCGATCGTCTCGTGTTCGTCCAAACTAGTAGCTAGCTACATGTCCGTGTACGTGCGCGGCCATTCTTCAGGCGCCGTCTAGGACAAGCCAGCAGCCACCGCGCGCCGCCGTTGCACGCCCAAGGCGCGCGCCGAACGTGCGTAGCCGGCGCTGGTCAAGGACATGATGGAGCACGGCTGGGACAACGGCGAGCAGCCGCCGACGGCACCGGAGACGAGGCTGAGGCCGCCGCCGCCGCTCACCCACGAGGACAACCGCGGCTTCCTCGAGATGCTCCGCGAGAAGAAGGAAAGGTACGATCTCATGCGAGTTGCATGAACGGTTGAGATCGACTGGCCATCACTTCTGTCTTCTGGGTCTGGGAGCTTCTTAGACTAAAGCACATAATGTAGGCGGAGATGTCTGTGAGAAATTTCAGCAGCATGCATGCATGATGACTGTGAATCGTCGATCGATGGCTTCGCAGGCAGCTGGGAGTCGGCGCGGCGAAGGTGGAGGTGCGGTTCGAGGAGCTGACGGTGGAGGCCGATGTGCGCGTGGGCCGCCGGGCGCTGCCGACGCTCTTCAACTGCGCCGTCAACGCCGCCCAGGTATGTGCCTGCTATTTTTTGATAAAGGGATTTTGTTACTTAAAGAGTTTTTGATAAAGGTATGTGCCTGCTATTTGCTAAAAGGAAAAATAATAATGAAAAGGAACTGTTTCTATGCTTCGTGTATAGTTGGATGCATGGCATATGCATTGCAACGATCGAGGAGAGATTTGGTGAGGCACGCGGAAGGGGTGTGAGATGTGCAAATTAAGATCAACACCAGTGCTTGGTCGAGCTCTAGTACTGTATGTGACCAATTGCCTATGTATTGTTGGTTAAGTGAATTCTTGGTTAGTGAAGTTGCTATCTGCAAGTCCTAGTTGTGACGTGACTATTTTATTTGCTCTTCTTAGTTAACTGGGACGTAACCTATCCCGTTGACGTCGCTGCTTGCTGCTGAACTGATAGATAGCTGAAACAGTACCAAGTTTCTCTCCCCTATAAAACCATTGTTTATTATAAGGCCAGGCTAAATTAGTGGGCACAGATTCAGACAACACTTGTTTAATCATATGACACAGTATCAGTTAGTTGTAGGAGTATCAGTCGTACAAATAGGTTGCCCCCAACCAGACCTAGCTAGCTACCTTAAACACATCAATAGGACGTGGTCTTGTGAGCAGGACAATCATCAACAACGAGAGGTAATCCATCCAGATTTGCAATATTAATGGGCGGCAGGAGTAAATTGTGGTTTTCCATTTTGGAACCAGGTTTTTATTTTTTCATTTTTCATAATGGTGGCCGAGGTACCAGAGCGGTGGGCACAGGAAGTGACCATAGGGTGACGGCAACTGCTTTAATGTCGTCTTGTACCTTAGCCCTGGTGATGAAAGAGAGCAGCTCACACACGTATCTCTCTGAATCTCTTAAGGACAAGCAAAAGATCACTGCTAATTAAGGCCAAAGGACGTCGAAAATAGTTCCTGTGTAGTGACAGGACAGCTATATGAGTATTTAGCTGCGCTCTTTAGTTAACCGGGAATTGGGTCTGTGCGGACTGCAGCTATTGGGGGTGGTTGGCACACAACACATACATATATGTAAATAAGATCTATTTATACCAGTACTAGTATTACTTATTAACCAATTAAGATGATTAAGAAAACAAAGCAAGGAAATGTAATTAGGAGGTATGAATACTGAATACACACACTGCCAGTACTAGCTGATCGTGTTTGCTGGGGACTCGGTGGAAACTGTGTCTCCAGAGGTTTAACCAGGATTTGTTGCACCCGATAACCTAATAAGCAGATCTCATGATAGGAACCCTGTTACTAGTTCATTTCTCATGATGATTGCTGACAAGTTAGCCGTTTCATTCGCACACAAAGCGGAAGACACGCCAACATTGCCTAGCTACACAGCACGCGCCTAACAATGCCAACATAATCCCTGTTACCTGCACGTACAATGTTTGCAAGTTGGAAACTCTAGTGCAAAACGACAAACAGATCCAGTGCCTGCAAGTCATAGCACTCCAAAGGAAAGGAAAACGACCGGGTATTTACATCAACCAAGTTTAAATTGATCAAAATGAATTAACGGTAACGGAGATAAAAGTAGGCCTACCGCTAGCAATTCCAGGACTTAAACTGAAAAAAAAACAAGTCACTTTCCAGGATCGAAACGACGATGCATGTTGTCATGCAGTTTAACATCTCTGAAGTATCTATGCATGTTCACAACTAGGTTTTTCCTTTAACATGCAGGAATTGGCAACATTGTCACACATGTGTACTACAAGGAAAAGACCCATCAAAATTATTAATGGAGCAAGCGGGACAATTCGTCCATCAAGGTAAGAACCTGTGTATTCTTTTACTAAATTGAGGATGATAATTTCTAGACACAATTTATCTATACCACTGGAACAAGTGTGATTTCATAAAGTTCCCAGAGTTCATTAATTTAATCACCTAACATGCTGAAATTGGGTGATCCCATCACATAATCAGGATGACACTTCTTCTGGGAGCACCTGGTTCTGGAAAGACAACTTTTCTAAAAGCATTGGCAGGAAAGATGGATCCTTCTTTGAAGGTAGATGAGTTATCTACTTGCCACCAAAACCATATATACTGGCAGGAAAAGCATTGGTTAACCAAAATTGCATCTTTCTTGATGACACATCTCTTCATAGCTAAAAGGAAAGGTCATGTACAACGGAAAAGAAGCGAATTCCTCAACATCTCAATACCTGCGTGCCTACATTAGCCAGAACGATCTTCACCATGCCGAGATGACCGTGAGAGAGACGATTGATTTCTCTTCCAAGATGTTGGGAACCAATAATGAATTTGGTGAGGCACCATCTTGTGTGCTACAGATCTTATATAGCTTTAGTTTCTGTGTGTAGCAATGAGCTAATTTTTAACTTTAACTCAAGAAGCACTCATGAAAATATTCAAGGTGTCTTTATCTACGTGACTTAAATTCTAATACACAATTCCTGTTTGGAATGGCCCCCTTAGAGATACTGGGAGAAGCAATAAGAAGGAAAAAGGGTGTCATCAACAAAGTGGACCAAGATCTCGACTCATTTATCAAGGTCATTAATCTCATTTTCTGCCAATTTGGATAAAATTGGAGTCCATATCCCCAATTACTTAAATCTGTTTTATGCAGGCTACCACCTTTGGAGAAGGAAGCAACCTTACGACGAACTACATTATAAAGGCAATTTTTTAACTTCTCAATTTAACATTCGTATTTTTATTTTATTTTTGCGGGGGAATTTAACATTCATATTGATAGTAACATAATCACAAACTTTGTGGAAATGCAGATACTTGGTTTGTCTGAGTGTGCTGATACCATAGTGGGTGATGAGATGATAAGAGGCATATCAGGAGGACAAAAGAAAAGAGCCACAATTGGTAAGCATTATGTCCTCTCTACTACGTACTTCCTCCATTCCTATATATAAGACGTTCTGGCAGTTCGAATTGAACTGCTATGTCTTATATTTAGGAACATAGTGAGTAGTATATTGTTACTCTCATCACCCTCTGTTCCAACTTTCTGGAGTAATCCGACTTTTGTGTTATAACACTTGGCACACCTAAAATGTTACCACCTCTAGAACTTCCATATTGTGTACAGTGTTGCTTGATGAAACATAAAGTCGGTTGCTGCACGATGTAAAGATTGTAATGTAAAAATATGTTTAGACGATACCATAAATTGTTTCCTTGACATGTTCCACTAAATTGACTATGAAATCAGTATACGATCGTATGCCTTCTTCCTGCATAACCCTATTTAGTTCTTCAGGAAAATGAAGTCAGTATTAGGTTGACATTTGATATTTATTCTACTGAAAGGTCCACACTGCAATGTGCTGCATTCAAAAAAATTATATTCTACTTCAATGAGCGGCACATTAGTAAAATCAAATAGGCTACTTTGCTTACGAATATGCCAGTTGTACTGTTTGATGGTGCCAGTGCCAAGATTAACAGATCCAAATACTGATTTCATATTCAACATTTTTTATAGAGAAAACGCAAAGGACCTTTGCGCTTTTTTTCATTGAAAAGATAGAGTGCGGTTACAAACCCCTAGGGGCCAATTTCATATTCAACATTGTTTTGGGGGGTCAATTTATCATTGTTGCTGTACTTCAAGATGAATTTCTTCATGCAGGAGAGATGCTAGTCGGTCTATCAAGATGCTTCTTTATGGATGATATATCGACAGGTCTGGATAGTGCTACCACATATGAGATCGTAAAGTTTCTCCAACAAATGGCTCATCTGATGGATCTCACACTGGTTATTTCCTTGCTGCAACCACCTCCTGAGACATTGGAATTATTTGACGACATAATCCTTTTATGCGAGGGGCAGATTGTATATCATGGTCCACGAGAAAAGGCTACCGATTTCTTTGAAATTATGGGATTCAAATGCCCCAGCAGGAAGAATATAGCTGATTTCCTTCAAGAGGTACTAGATTATCAACTCTGATAAGAAGGAACTATTAAACACATCAATAGTGCTAGCAATTGATTATCCTTTCCAAAGTTAATGTTCAGAATAACTTAAGGGAAACCAGTGCATTAATATCACCAAGTATTGCATGCACTAGAGGAGTCAGAATCCAAACTACATAATTCAATATTCTTTAATATGTACTTACTGGTGCATAATATTTAGCAAACTGACAGCAACTTTTCTCCATTTGGCCAGGTGACCTCGAAGATGGATCAAAAGCAATACTGGATTGGTGATGAAAATAAGTATCAATATCGGTCAATTGAAAAATTTGCAGAATCCTTCAGTTCATCCTATCTCCCTCGACTTGCAGAAGACAATCTCTGCAGGTCAAACAACACAGGAAAAGGCAAGGAGATTCAAACAAGTGCAAGTCGCAGGATCTCTACATGGAATACTTTCAAAGCATGTTTTTCAAGGGAAGTATTGCTAATGAAAAGAAACTCCCCACTTCATATATTCAAGATTGTACAGATAACTGTTCTTGCTTTTGTTATTTCAACGGTTTACATCCGCACAAATATGAACCAGAAATCTGTACTTGATGCAAATAAGTACATGGGATCACTCTTTATAGCTGTTGTGATAGTAAACTTCAATGGCATGACAGAAATCGCAATGACAATAAAGCGACTCCCCACTTTCTACAAGCAAAGAGAGTTACTAGCATTGCCAGGATGGGCACTTCTTTCTTCAGTTTACCTTATCAGCCTCCCAATGTCACTTATAGAGACAGGTCTTTGGACCAGCTTAACCTACTATGTGATTGGCTACGCACCTTCCTTTATCAGGTACTCTTGTTGTTCAATTCAATATCTAAACATCACAGATCACAACACTTGAGTAACAGGAAATAATTACCTTGCCCTCTTGCAGATTCATCCAGCATTTTTTGGTACTTTTTGCCATGCATCAAATGTCAATGGGCCTCTATCGTTTTTTAGCAGCAATAGGAAGAACACAAGTAATGGCCAACATGCTAGGCACCGCAGCTCTTATAGCAATCTACATATTTGGAGGCTTTGTCATATCAAAAGGTTAGATTTTTATCTAAGAATAATGTAAGATGGATGCAAGCCCTGTAACAAAAAGGACAGGTTTGAAGACTTGTGTGTGTCAAGATGAGATGCTCACCAATTTTGTATAATGAAAACAGATAGTCTCCAACCATGGTTGCGCTGGGGATATTGGACATCTCCATTCACCTACGCACAGAATGCAATTGCCCTAAATGAGTTCCTTGACGAAAGATGGGCTATTGTAAGCAATCATTTCAACTAACATTCTTGATCACATGTGCATTAACCCCATAGCACTTAGTTATCACCTGATCACGATGATCGTTCAATGCTGACAGGAATTCTATTACGCGAATGCTAATACAGTTGGTGAAGCTATCCTCAAGATCAGGGGGATGCTCACAGAGTGGCACTGGTACTGGATTTGTGTCGGCGTTTTATTTGGATTCTCACTGGTCTTCAACATCCTCACTATATTTGCACTGGAGTTCATGAACTGTACGTATACCGAGCTACTAAAACATCGTAAGTGTTGGAACATCTACCGGAAAAAAATCATCCTGCTTGTTCATCATTTGCAGCTCCACACAAGCATCAAGTTAACATTGATGTCATGAAGAAAAAGACAGAGTGCAAGAACCAGAAAATTGGAACTGGCAATGCATCAACTGGTCAAGTTGTCCTCCCATTTCAGCCTCTTTCCCTTGTATTTGAGCATATCAACTATTTTGTCGACATGCCAAAGGTAACCTCTTGAGCACACAGTGCTGCCTTACTACATAGTTACATCCATTCCAGTCACTTGCTGACCAAAAGTATGCATATCTTCCAACAGGAGATGATGAAGTATGGAGTAACAGAGAAAAAGCTTCAGCTGCTACAAGACGTCAGTGGTGCTTTCAGGCCAGGGGTGCTAACAGCTCTGATGGGGATCACAGGTGCTGGAAAGACAACATTGCTCGATGTTTTGGCTGGAAGAAAAACCGGTGGGTATATTGAAGGTAGTATTAGAATAGCAGGATACCCAAAGAAGCAGGAGACATTCTCAAGGATCTCGGGCTACTGTGAACAGAGTGACATTCACTCCCCTAACCTCACTGTGCATGAGTCACTGCAGTTTTCTGCATGGCTTCGCCTACCTACAAACGTTAAATCTCGCCAAAGAGATGTATGAGCATTGACCGACATCTTTATGATAATTGAAGGGGAATATATATCAAAATATCTCACGAGATTTCTCTTCAAAATCTTTCAGATATTTATAGACGAAGTCATGGACCTAGTCGAGTTAACTGGATTGAAGAATTCCATGGTGGGTCTGGCAGGAGCGACCGGCCTGTCAGCTGAGCAGCGAAAAAGGCTAACAATAGCTGTGGAGCTGGTAGCTAGTCCATCCATTATATTTATGGACGAGCCAACAACTGGCTTGGATGCCCGTTCTGCAGCAATTGTAATGAGAACAGTAAGAAAGACAGTAGACACAGGACGAACTGTCGTCTGCACAATTCATCAGCCAAGCATTGGAATATTTGAGTCTTTTGATGAGGTACGAGTAAATCAAAATTTAAATTGATCAAAATAAATTCTACAGTAACAAGAAAGAAGGAAAAAGAACTTCCATGTGGTGTCAAGATCAGAGACTGAGAAGAGTATTGAAACATATATTACACAGAACTAAACTAAGCATGATTAGCTCTCACACAGTTAGCTCTCACGCCTCATGATTCTCTTTTATAGTAGCTAAGAAATAATTGATAATGATAGTCAACTGCCCTTCTATATGAATATATGATTATGTGTAAATACTACAAAATTACATTTTCTCAACTTGAATTCAATTTGACTGATTGCAGCTTCTGCTTATGAAAAGAGGCGGTCAGATAATATACAGTGGTTCATTAGGTCTGCTATCCAGCAACATGATCAAGTATTTCGAGGTAAGATTGCCTAATATTAAATGTCTACTCACAAAATCGCAACGAAAATGCTAGTACTAAATTGCTATGCCACAGGGTATACCTGGTGTTCCTAGAATAAAAGAGGGACAAAACCCAGCAGCATGGGTGTTGGATATCAGTTCGCGCACAACAGAATATGAGATTGGAGTGGACTATGCAGAAATTTATAAGAGCTCCTCCCTATACAGGTAAGTCTGATAAGATCATAAAGCTACAGCGACTGTAATGTTATGGTTCCAGCAATAAGGGAAAAGATAAACACAATGAATACGTACCTTATTTCTGCAGGGAGAACATTCTTCTAATTGATGAGCTTGGGCAGCCAGCGTCAAACACAAAGGAGTTGCATTTTCCACCTGGATACTGGCAGAAATTCAGGGTGCAGTGTATGGCTTGCCTGTGGAAACAAAGATGTGCATACTGGAAAAATTCAGAACACAATATTGTCCGGTTCCTGAACACGTTTGCTGTATCAATTATGTTTGGAATTGTTTTCTGGAAAATTGGCTCAACCATGTAAGTACGAGTGACAACAAGCCTAATGATTTTCTTTCATGATAACTTATCATACCTAATTTGATCATGGTATTTCTATGCAACAGAAAACAGGAGCAAGATTTATTCAACATACTAGGAGTTGTATATGGATCAGCATTGTTTCTGGGCTTCATGAATTGCAGCATCTTACAGCCAGTTGTGGCAACGGAGAGAGTTGTTCTCTACCGAGAAAAGGCAGCAGGCATGTATTCTACCTTGGCATATGCCATAGCTCAGGTAATATTACTTTATCCTTATGTTCAAAGGCAAAACAATCAATCGAAGCATAGAACGCTTTGGCATGTTCTTTAAACTTCAACACTGGATTTCTGTTCGCAGGTGTCAATTGAATTGCCGTACATGCTTGTCCAAGTGGCCATCTTTGCGTCAATCGTATACCCAATGATTGGCTTCGAGATGACCGCCGGCAAGTTCTTTTGGTTTGTCTTCTACATGGTGCTAAGCTTTATGTACTACACACTCTACGGGATGATGACAGTGGCACTAACACCCAACATTGAGATAGCTGCCGGATTGTCCTTCGTTATCTTCATCTTTTGGAACGTCTTCTCGGGCTTCATCATCGGAAGAGAGGTACTAGACTCACTCTGCCGATTAACCCCATAATCTTTGTCAATTTAATTACAATGCCGGATAGAGGGAACACAGGCAGATTAAGTTAGGTCTCATCGAATTCCTATACAGACAACTCATAGGTGGCATATTTTATTCAGATTTTGGACTTATCTTGAAAAATAAAATTCAATTACATAAGGAAAAAATAAATAGAGTGTGCATGCCTAACCTAACGAACAACTATGTGGCAACGTGGATGCAGCTAATCCCAATATGGTGGAGGTGGGTGTACTGGGCTAACCCAGCAGCATGGACGGTGTACGGGCTCATGTTCTCACAGCTGGGTGACCGGACAGAGCTGATCCGTGTGGCGGGGCAACCAGACCAGACGGTGCGGGAGTTTCTCGAGGGCTACCTTGGCCTCGAGGACCGCTACTTCAACCTTGTCACCTGCCTACACGTGGCCATCATTGCCCTGTTCGCCTTCCTCTTCTTCGTCTTCATCAAGCATCTCAAGTTCCAGCGGAGGTAGCAGACAGATTGAACTGCAAATACACTAATCAGCCAATCAACTTAACTGTACAAAGCTAAGGGAAGATGAACACCTGGTCATAATAAGTACAAATCCACAAGGATTTTGATTCTGCAAGATAAGAGAATAAGTAAAATCGTGATTTGTTGGAGCATTTGTATATGTATTACTAGTACAGCCTTACAGGATTGTTGTTACAGCAAGGTCGACGAACAAATCAAATGTGTAAAGTGTACATGTGATTAGAAAATGTAAAGCATATAAAAGTTTATTTAGGTGACAGGAATATATCAAATTGCAATGCAAATCGCAATGGTAATGCAGCATATCGAATTGAAGTGCTTACCGAATTGTGATCTTTGGCTTCGATCATTGCCACATAACCGCTTCTGACCCTGTTTGGGACGCGGCAATCTAGTCACCGGAGTATTTTAGGGGATTTGCTTATTTAACAAGAACAGGGACATCGATATGGCCCCTTGACTCTGTTAATATTGAAAAAGCATACAGTAAGTTGGCAACGACCAGATTTGCCCACAACTCCATGTTCCACTTTACCCAGTGGCTCTAGAAAGATATCAGACCCTTCAACTATACAAGTGCTAATATTGCTGCTAGCAGTACTGCTGCCCTTGGATGGGCCTAAGCGGAGGAGGCAGAACAAGTCGAACGCGTGGCCATGGCCCCTGAGTGCGTTGTGCAGGCCGATGCTGTAGGCGACCATGTCGCCGTAGACGTTAGCCAGGAACTTCATGGCCAACGTAAAGACCACATTGTAGGCCGTCAACGGCATGCTCTCCGCTTCATCCCCGCAAAAAAATGGCATGCCTCCGCTTCATCCATCCGATACAATGTGCAGATCACGAGCATCTCCATGCCAAGACATATCAAGCGCAGGCCAAGACATATCTCTTATCTTCTCCCACACTTGAGAACAGCATGATGAGAAAACGAAGTATTCCCTATCTCCATGCATTGCCAATGGTATTTTGGCTAGTCTACGAAGTTCAGTTTGTTTAGTCATATATTTTCTTCATACTGCAGAAACTGAGGCTTCAAGACAATGGTTTTGTACCTGAATCAGTTGCCTCTGGTTGTCCCTTATCTGGGCATGAATGCTATCAAGCTGCTGTTGAGAGATGCTTCTTTTTTGGACACCATTTTTTCAGAGTGCCTGCAAGATTATGGTGCGAGTATGGAAATGCCGATTGGCAAAGTACTCCAAAGTTCACCAGTTGTCAAACTTAAAATTAAACTTAGGTTTACAAAATTGTGAATCAGTGGAGACTGGACTAAAATGAGAGCATGATCACTAAGCATAATAGGAAGATTAGAATTTTTTTTTTGCTTGGATATGAACCACGCCACTCAGCATTATACAAGCATATGTCCAAACGCTCATGAATCATACAGGAAGAAAAATGTTTGTTCGTTCAAGTGTAAGCAGGACAACTAATACCAAGATCAACGAGACCACATTTACCATAAGTGGCAAAGGTACGCATAAGGTGCTTACTTACATACAGAACTAGAGTCTACAGCAATGAGGATATTGTTCAGGTCACCCATACATATCACTGGTTTGCCCAAGTTATCATACACAGAATTTGAAATCTGATCCCAGAACATACTGGTAAAGCGCTAATTGGGATCCCATAAACACAAACCTAAGCAAACTCGAGACTAGTATCTATATTTACAACCGTAGCTAAGATCACATAGCCAACTTGATCAACACTTTAACTTTTTCAGTCCACAAGAGCGAGAGACCACCCCGATTGTCCATTAGAGGGAACTACAGAGCTATCAGCAATGTCAGAAACGATTATTAAGCTGAGAGGAAGAATATTTAGAGGTTCTGGATTCAGAAACAAAGGTTACCTGAGCTCTAGTAGACGACATCAACTGGACAAGATACCACATCTTATTACTGTTAGGCCAATGTCCATGCCACGGCAGTTCCATGCTATGCCATATCTAAAGAACGCGGTTTTTCCGCAACTACGTGCGACCGCACCTTCCATCAAAATCGTCTGTTTTGCTTTGAGATTTGTGCTAACTTTTTTGCATCGAACCCCCTCATCTTTAAAGGTTTCTTGCACTGAAGTACTAAGTATTATGGAGATACCTACTTAACTTTTCATTAGCAATAATAAGTGGATATGGTTATATTTGGATGTGATTTCATTTTTCTTATTTTTGTATTAACATTTGTGGATATGAGTGTTTATAGAAACATATTTTTTTTGTATTTAGCATTAACAAGTGCACAATACATTTTCCGGATTACGCACTGACATATTTTTTTGGTTTCTATTAATTCGGATTAATGTAATAACAAAATAGTTTGCATTGTACTCCATGTTTATTTATATATATACAAAATTACATATTTGTTTATATATACACATATACAAAATTACATATTTGTTTATATATATGAAAAAAACTGTATCTAGGGTCCGAGTTCTATAACAAAACAAAACAAAAAACGTATTAATATAATTTTACAATTACACATTAACATAATTTTCAGATTTTCAGATTTTTCAATGCATCAGCATGGATCTGACATATATGTATTATTACATTTTCGGATTGTTGCATTTTCGGATTATTCCGTAATACTTTTTGTATTATTGCATTTTCGGATGCACATGAACGCATGCATTTTCCATAATGTTTTTGCATTATTGCCATTTTTCAGATTATGCATTAATAAGTGCACGACGCATTTTTCGGATTATGCACTAACATAATTTTTTTGAGTTTCTGTTAATTCGGATTCACCTAATATTTTTTTGAGTTTCTGTATTATTGACATCGATGATAATTTTTTCACATCCAAGAACATAACTGAGCAAATCGCATCCAAGACACAGAACAATTTATTTACTTTTACAGACTAAAAATAGCAAATCTCATAAAAAACAAAACAAAATTTTGTTTCTTTTACGGATGAACAAAAATGTTAATCAAGAATACCATCTGACGGATCAAAATTGCATGGATTTCAATAAGCCTCGATGGGCAGGAACAGAACACAACAAAATTGCATGGATTTCAATATGCCTCGATGGGCTGAACAGAACAGTGCATGGAAGCGGACGAAATTGATTTCAGACTATTCCAACTCTACTTTCTCTATCTACGAACGAACTAACAGTGAAAAAGAAATTAGAAGAGCTCAACAAAAATCAAGCTTTCCATATGCGGCCTTCACATCCCTGCCATCTTTGGATCAGGCCTTCACATATCCGAATCCAGACAAAATCGAGTTCCCAGATGCAAAATCGAGTTCCCAGATGCAAAATCGAGACAACAAAAAGAAGAAAAAACAACAAGCCCCGACCCTCCATGGCCAGATCCCGAAAGCTGGATCCGGTCCTCCACGACCGGATCTCGTCCTCCATGGCCGGAAAAAATGCATCTAGGGTTCATGCATATGAACCCTAGATCTGGATCTGGATCTCGTGGACGTGAGCTTGGTGGAGCTCGACGGCTTGGTGGAGCCCGACCTCGGCGGCGACCTCAGCTCCTCGTGGCGGCGACCTAGGCTTGGAGGAGTGAGTCCAGCAAGCCGGTTGAGGGGGCTGTTGGAGTGGAGCTCGCCGGAGTCCAGGCCGCTCCGGCCAGGGCGCCGCCATGTCCTCCTCGCCGGAGGGAGTCCATGGCTGGGAGGAGCCGGATGCTACGGATTTGGGGGAAATGAATTGGATTATGGTAAATCCGGTGTGTTAGTGTCTATATATAGGGTGGATCATCTTGTCCATTTATTATTAAGTGGAGGGTCTTTTTGCAAAATGTTACGGACCGTCGGATACGGGATAGACGTCCCAGATAGGCAGGGCGTTCGCATGTAGTTGTGGAGTTGCATTTTCGCATATCTAAACCATAATCTTGCCGGGAATCAGGAGCAAGAATCGCACCATTACTGCCAGCCAACAGTGCTAACTTCCTAATGGTCTCGAACGAAGCTGCATCGCCTGCACGCAGATGGCCATGATCAACATCCACAACCAGCCGGTCCATAAGTCGCGACACCCCACCCCAGTGGTGAGAACTAGAGCGAGCGCCCCATGAGACGCCGCCTGCACTCCTCCTATTGGTCCCAGCGGGTCAAGCCGATTGGACGCGGAGAGGAGAAGCGGAGCGCCCAATCGGCAGTCGGCACCATAGCCCCGCTCGTGTCTCCGCGCAAATCAGGGCGGATGCCCAACGCGCCATTGGCACCTTCCATATCAGAGATAGCGACAGAAGACCATGCAGGATATGCACCGAGGACTCCAGATCGAGCCACTGGCCCTCCATCCCAGCCGCTATGTCAGTTTCGGCGCTGCCCAAGCCGTCATCATTCAGGCCCCGCTTGGATTGTAGTGTAGAATTACGGAACCGGAAAATTTTCCGTCGCTCAGCTGGATTTTGCGCAGGACCTGGGGATGTCCGTAAAATATACCCCCATATTGGTTAATTTACCGGTCTTCCAAGCGGGGTCAGGGGTTTGATTCTCCCCTCCGGACGGCCATGAGCGCATCCGGGTCCCGAATCGGTGCCGGTGGCGAAGATGCCGCCGAATCCCAGCTCCTGGCGTTGGACGAGAGAGGCGGGATGTCCGATTTGGATGTGAGACGGGACAGGCGGGAGATTCCGTTCCCCCGGTTGCCTCCAAGGAAACCCATCGAGTCCGGCCGTGTTCATTTGAGATCAATTTGGGTCGGACAAAAACAGACACAAAGAGACGTCCGTTGTATCCACGCAAATCCTTCCATGTCCGCCTACTGGCACAAATGGCGGCTAAAGAAAGAAGAAGTTTCGTGGAAGTGAAAATTTGTGAGCTTGATACTGAATCATTGGACCCTATACGTATTTTATGCCAAAACTTTTTGTGATTAAGACCTTTTATGGTCATTTGAGAGCCGCCAATTAAGTTGTGTGTATGTGCCTTAAGATTGCTGCAAGGGAATCGATCTTCGTCCAATAAGAAATCAATACTGAACCAAAACTTTTATCAGAGAGGCAGGTGAAGCCTGTTGTGGCGTTGAGACCTACATGTGGTGGTGGCTCACACCTCTCCAACAAGACGTACTCCTTTAAAAAGTAACTCGGAAATACATATTCATCTTCGCGTGTCTCGGTTATTTCTATACCCGACCTCTTTTACTTTGACTTATGCAATTTAGATTGTGATAGCATTCGTGCTTAAAGTTATTTATCTTACTATGACATTGTTATTTGTATTACTTAGCATAAGTTGTTGGTGCACTTATAGTATAGTATATTTAGGTTGTGTGGTTCTTAAAGTAACACACTAATTTTATTCCGTCTTTATCGAGCATACTGGAGTCTGGCCCCTTAGAAAAAGTTTTAAATCACCTATTCACCCCTAGGTGACGTCTGTCCTTTCACCTCTCCTTTGGTTTTTTTCTTCGTGTCGGTGAAAAACTCGTACCCATAGATTTTCGTGATTTTTGGAGAATATTTTCTTAACAGATTTCTGAAACAAAAAACAACAGAAAACAGGAACTAACCCTGGGCATCTTTTTTAATTAGTTATTCCTAGAAAATGTCCTATAATGATATGATATTGTAGTAAAAACGTGTAGCATTGATATAAAATAAACATGGAACAATCAAAAATTATAGATATGTTTAGGACGTCTCAGGCAGTCGTGGTTGTCCTCTGTGGTGGCGTGGGGCGGCGGTGGTGGACGTCCATGGAATGGCGCGCGGGAAGCTCGTCGCCGGTGCTCGGGCTCTCGGTGGCGGCACGAGGAGGCGGAAGTGGTTGTTCTCCATGGCGGCGCGCGAGCAGCAGTTGGTGGTCCTCCGTGGAGACGTGATTGAATGAGTCAGCGGCTCTGGCTCGGTGAGCAAGAGTAGGAGGAGGTTGTTCGGTGGGAGAGAAGGGGACGGGGGAATGAGCATGGGATTGATTAGGGGCTGGGCAACGCAACACTCGGTGGGGCCTACACATGGGTTTTTTCATATGAGCTCAGCCCAGCGGAGCTGTGAAGCTCACTCTGAGCTTCTCTCCTCAACAAGGCTGAGAGGGGTTTTCGGGGCTGTGGGCATGGCCCAAACGCACAACACGGTCTACCATACAGCTAAAAACCGTATGGGGAGGGAATATCTGAGGTGAGGCGATCTACCAAACACGCCCTTAGTAAACTGTCCGACACTTCCACACACCAGATTGTCGTGGTAGTGCCGGACGGAACGACAAACGACGCCGCATCGGATATCACTAGACGGCCCGCATTGTCGATGTCAAACAAATTTAAAACAAATAACAATGTTGGTGGGTTAATTTAAAACGAGCGGCGGTTCTTCAGGTGGCCGCGGATACATCCCTCCCCCTCAACCCACCCCACCCTCGCCCCTTCATTCGTTGTTCTCATCCTTCTTGCCACGCCACGCCTTCGTCTTCTAGCCATTGCGCATGGCCACGAAGCCAAAGGCAGCGGAGGCGATAACTTTAGGAGCAACCTCACTAGAGGTATTCCCAAAACAGGCCTACCTAGAACATCAGCGTTGGCGGCTTGGTCGTATGATGGTTCTCAGAGGCCACCAACTGCATATAATGATCCGCCGACTGCATACAATGATCTGCGGACGATGACTGACGCCGGAGCGGCAGGTGGACAACTCCTTCCAAAGCGAGCTATGGTCGGCACTCTTTGACAAGAGCACACCAAGGCCACCTAGTGCTTCGTATGGCCTTATCCGCTCGACCAGCACAACCACTGCGAGAGGAGGGTATAGTGGAGGTACCGTGACCTCGACTCCCTCATCGTGTCCTACAACTACGAGTCGCCCTTGCATGTCGTGGGTGGAGCCGTAGTGATGCGCCTCTTCCTTACTCCTCCTCGCTACGCAATGTCGTCGTGGATAGCTTCGACCTCACGCGTCGCCCTCCTATCCCCAAGCCAGAGCCGCGCCGTCCCGCGTCAGGTCTTCTGAACCCAGGTGCAATCCGATGACTATTGGGAGCGGCGCTGAAGATGCACTTACATAGATTATGTATAATTTTTTAATCCAGTGTAAAGGGAGATAGTTTCTAAATATTCCAAAAAGAGGTTGAATGATAATATGACAACGAGAACTTGCATGTGGCAAGATGGTTAGGTGGATGGTTGTACCCCAGCCCACCAAAGTTCAAATCCCAGATTTGAGGTGTTTCTCATTTAGGCGGAATATTTTTCAGTGGGAGACGATGTTCCCGTCGACAGCGTGGCGCCTGTGGTGCCTTCGGACCAGTCTCTCGGAGGTGCTCATAGGGGTAGGGTGTGCGTGCATGCGTTCATAGAGAGTGTGTTCGCGTGTATATGAGCGCTTGCGTTGTACTGTGTTTCTCAAAAAAAAAAGATAATATGACAACGAAAATAGAAATTTGTTTGATTAATCAATTACACTAAGCAAACTTTATTAGTAATAGTACACTTCACACACTAGCCGGCTCAGATCAGTTCTGCCAACGGTACAATCGAGCCTAGGTTTACATTTGATACAGGAACACTATAGGTGCGTAATATAGAATACATATTAATGTGTTCTCATTGAGTTAACGACTACAAAGAATGGGCATCTGCTCAAATAACATTCCATCGGCTCAGTACTAGATACAGTGCTTGCACTTCTAAAAAGGCCGGCATAGACAAGGGTCCTGTTGTGAAGAAAAAAGGCTATTTGTAGGACAGAGGGCCAGATCTCGACACAGCAAACCTTTGTAGTGAGCCAGTCCCATGGCTTCCAGAGCTTGAACCCTCCACGAACTTCGCTTTCCTGCCTGCACCGTAATCCAGTGGCCCGGAACGCCTCATACTTCGTAGTTGCCTCTCTCCAGTTCTTCGATCCACCTCATAGCCTTCGTCATGCTGGGAGCCTGATGAGCTGTGGTAGCCCGACTCGAAAGTATGAGACCTGGGTGTTGTGTCCGGTCGGTTCGGCCTCGCTGATGGTGATGCGTGCGCTAGAGAAATCAGAGGCGACAGCCTTGGGGATGGCTCCATTGGTTCTGAAGCCATTCTGGAAGCTCCATACAGCTGGTGGTAGATCGAACGCAGAATGGAGTAAGGGATGTGAGCTTCTAAGGTGCTCCTTGGGAGGTAGGGGGACAGCTCACAGAGTTGATCGAGGAATATTAGCTTTGGAACAATGTGCGGTCTGCATTGATGTCATAAAAATCATCAAAAATTTACAAGGGTCGATTGAAAGCACATTATAACCAACACAAACTAAAAATTCATTAGCACACAAAAAATGCAGATACAAGGAAATCAAGCCCTCCAAAGCAATTGAGCGCAACAATTCACCTAGCTAGATGTTATGTTACGTATCAGATAGCACAGTCAACTGATTTTAGTTTTTGCATAAATGATTCTACTCGGGATTAGAATATATCTGATTTAAATAAAATAAAGTGCATCATTATCATGCTGATACATCCATTTTACCTAGGAACGGCTTTCAGATAAATGAGAGAGACGAGGTATATTACCTGCTAGTGTCATTCCATGAGTCCAGGACGATCCCTGCAGATAATTTCACATACAGTTGCATAGCAGATTTAATATTTGATTCAGCTGAGGCACGGCTAAGTAATTCAGGCTCTTGCAGCTCATCTGTATGACCATTTGAAAGAGAATTCATTCGCTGTTCCTTTGCTATCCTGGTGTATTCACTTCCTCCAACCACAGCACTGACACACCTGTACAAACACGAGAGGACAGTCATATGCAACTTGCAATTCTCAAAAATATTCTCTATCATGCCATAACATCGTATGAACACAATGGGAATCTTTAGGAAATTAGCGCTGTACACGTTAATCATACTGTTGACAGAAGGGAGATTTCCTATTCTAGTTTCCAGCAAAATAAAACCCTGATGGAGTCATATAACCAATAGGAATCAACTTTGTACCTTGCTAGGCAGTGCAAATTGTTACTGAAGCCACCTGTATTCACATCATAAATGGCACTGCTCCACATATTGGACACCATAAATGCAGAACAGAGATATGGAAGTAGGATCCAAGAATTATCATTAGCAGAACTGTATTCTGCCAGAATAGAATGCACCCACTCAGCATCATGTTTTTCACCAACACCAACACTGCTTGCAACCCTTCTCAGTCTAATGATCTCATATTTATCAGGTACCTCGTCTGGCAACTGCATAGCCAACCCCTTAAGTAGAGAGTATATGAGAGGTACTTTCTCTTCGAGAACAGCTCCGACAGCTTCTACCAACAGCTCACGAAAAGTTATTGCCTGCCCTGCCTGGATACAGAAGTCAGCCAAAGTTTCAATGTCAAGTATCTGCTTAAGATTTGCATCTCTTTCAATCCTATCACCAGAATTTACACTTCCAGCCAGGCCTTCTAATGCATCACGATTCGACCTCAGAGCTGAATCGATGCAATTTAATATAGCAGAAGTATGTTCCCTAAGCATCTTATCCATTCTATCTATTCCATAACCACCAAAAATACGAACAAACGCTTTGAGTTCTCTTTTATCCGTAAATGATTCTGCTAAATGCCCACCACCAATGGGCTGTGAGCTCCTGAAGCAGTTATGAGTTACATCAAAAACAACTCCAGTGCGAGATGCATCCCGAACTATGTTCTCAATGTACCAATTACAAATTTGCTCTATGGCAGATCCTCCTCCGCTCGTTTCTACTGGTCTATCAAATACTTGCAGGTTTGAAAACAACCCAGTAAAACTCTCTGCTAGGAGCACTTCCCGTATACCTTCAGTAAGGTCCATACTGATATGCTGCTCTGCTAGATGGATGATGCTCAGGTGTCTTCTTAGAAGAGACTCTATGATTGATGGTCGTTGAAGACAGTTATCAGTTTGAATCATGCTATGGAACCTTCTCCTAAAATTTCCTATGATGCAGTCTCTCATGTACTGTGAAAGTATAAAAAAGTAAGTCAAACAAGGACGCTTTCATACCTACTGTCAAAAATAAATAAGACAACTAAACATTATATTCTAAACAAAGACTTTATCAAGACAAAAGTTGAGCTGACCTTCCAGAATAAGATATTTGTATTGTGTAGTTATTTTTTTCATCTTAAAACTGTTACGTTACAGGAGAATAAGATTATCACGGTCATCTTCACAAAAATAATAAAAAGTCTACTAGCTTCATAGTCATGTACAGCCATCAATATTACCATTAGTCCATTACCACATACCATAAGACATATACAGTTCCAATTTAAGGTAAGCAAATTTAGAGATGCTTCATCAAAATCTTCTTTTTTCAATCATGAACAGAGATAACTCAAACAAGTCATTAATATACAAAGAAGTGATATTGACGTACGTACTGTGAAATAGAAAAAGAATATCCAAAATAGAGGAGCATAAATTTACAAACCTCCCGAAGAACAAAAACATGGTTGAGAACACAAATAGGCTCCATATCATTTAGCACCGAGCATAGACTTGTCAGTCTTTGCATAGCAGCTTCCAGCCTATTTTTGTACATCCACAAAACGTTATGGAAACCCAATAGTACTTACATAATTATTATGGGGAGTAGCATTAACTGACATCTTAACTGAAGAACTATTATCAGGATAGCTCTCATTCCCTGGAGGTAACAAGCCTGGAACAGCTTTGACTCTTGTTGCATTATTCAATCGTAGAGCTGCTTGCTCCGGCGAAAGCTGAAGATTTTGGAACCAGGAGTTTTAAGTACGCAGACCACATACAGCCGAAACCATCAATATGAGCTCAGAAATTTTCTACCTGCATCTCCAATGAGCCAAATCCACCTTCTGCATCAAGAATATTTATCAAACCTTCCAGTCCACCCATGATAGACTCGATAAGAGATTCAACATATGAGATAGAATCTCTGCCAATCTTGTTAACCTGTGTGAACATTCAATAGTCAATATTTCAAAAAAGAGAGGTGCAGTACATAGAGTGGAGGAATGTTAACATATATTAACATCATAATTGAACTGTATATTTAGAAGGAGTACAATTAGCATGTATACAATTATTGATGTCTGCCCTGCAGTTTCCAATAAAAAATTATTAAAGCCTATCTGTCAAGCAAAGATCAACCGTGATGCATAGCCTTTTCTTTCCACAATGGTAGCTGACCATTTTGCAAAAGCACATCTTAACATTGCACTAAGCATCATAATAATGCACAAAGTGACATACTGAGTTGAAATACTAGCCTCTTCAGGAATAATTGCAGAAGCACATTCTGGAAAACTGCAAGCTGCTCCGAGCCATGCGCAACAATGTTGTGGACGGCCTTCTGGGCCAAACATTGTGTTTCTGAAGACCTGCAAGATTCCAGCAAGATTCAACTTGTTAACACCAATAAAGTCTACTTACTTGGAAGAAAATAAAAATGCAAATATTAATAATAGCATAGAAAATATTTATAAAAAAATACACTTACAGTTGTAAGATGCTGATGATAAAAGTACAATTTTTTAAGACTTCCATGTTTGGAAAGTTGGCTCTCAAGTTCATCCACACATCTGTAAATCAAGTAAATTCTAGTGAGATATGAACTTCTAGATCTTGGGATCCACATTTTTGTGGAAACAACTAGACAATTTACTCCCAACAGATTAGTACCAGAGCAACATTAAGATTGATGCATGTTAGAAAAAAACTAGCTAATATATCATATTATGTGTACCATTAGCTTGGCCTGATCATTAAATTATGTAGAACGGTGCAAGAGATTCAGATCATTCAGGAAATTTATGGCATCGCAATTCCAGTAAGTACTATTGCTAATCCCAAACATGCAACTAAGGAAAAAACTGCACCATCTGTGTCGGGATATTGAACTATTTAATTCAAAACGGTAACTTTTGATCACCTAGACCAACTGTATGCAGCATTGCCTTCTGAGACCAGGCCCTCCTTCCCAGTAGACACGGTAGCTTTCTCCAAGTGCCTTATATTTATAGAGGACCGTGAAGATGTGACAATCATCAAAATGGATAGCCAGTGCTTCCGCAAATCCTGCACCGTCGGATTAACAGGTTTAGCAAATCCTAAAAGAAACTCTGCAATATTTAGCATATATATGTATACATTTAGTGCACCGATTTCCTTGTCAAAATCGCAAGTACTGGTACTGTTATGGTTATGAAACCGCACACCAAAGGAACCAGGACTAAGGCATTGCCATGATTTTTCTTGCATACTTCAATACAACAGCAATCAGTGGATAATATTGTTTACTTTCCATTATTTCACAGTACAATAATCAGAATGTACTCAGACAGCTCATGAAAACATGATTAAAATGATGACATCATTAGCAAATGAAAAAAAGAATCTAAAGACAAGTAAACAAGCTCTTTCTATGTGCAGATCCCAGCAACACCACTCTATACAAAAATTATCCCTGCCAGCGTATATGTTGAAGTGAACCCCATTAAAATTCATGCCCACTGTTTTGATTATAATATCATGAGAAACCTTGAATTATAAGCAATAAAACAAAAAAAAGGCAGGACTGTAGCACAAGATGAGACAAAAGAAACTGGAGAGAAATTGTCGATACACTAAACACTCTTAACTGTGCAGTAACTTGGTTATTTGCTCTGCAACTGCAAGTGTATGAAAAACTAGAAACAGAAAACAAATTTGGCTTTAGCCTAAAATTTTGTGTCTGCAAGTGCACACCTGCATGTTTTTGTACGTGTGCCCATCAATTATACAAGGTAAAGATTGGTAGAGTTAGCCCATGTGTGACCTGTGTAATCAACATAATAATCTCAGGGAAACACTTACAGTTAAGTCACAAGTAATCGCATGGACGCCCTCCCCCTGCGGCTTTGGAATGTTCTCCAGACAATGGAGAACTTGCTGGAACAGGCCCTTCAGAGTAGCATCCAGATCAAGAGCAACCATGCCTGGGGTGCCAAGCAAGAACCGTATTCTTCCAGCACAAGATGATAAGTACGATAACGCATAACCTTTTATAGCTGCAAACAGAACATAGTAAAAAATGTGCTAAGCATCGCTGTCTTATACTATTAATTTACCAGATGTCTTTATGTAATGGTGTATTTTTTATTGTCTAAGAATAACTGAATGTACAGCATGAAGGACCAACCTCCAAATACTGAAATACATAACCTTCTTGAGGGCATATATGAAAGCCTAAGCCAACTATTATCACCTACTCACCTCTTATTAGTTACTAGTATTAAATACAAAAATTTGACAGAGGAAACTCGACAAATTGCTAGATGAAATAACGGCCCGTAGCAAGGTTCCTTTCTTTTGCTTGACCAACAGTTCGAAACAGCGCTTTCCATCTTTTTAGTTGCGGGAGATATGAAATATCAGAAACGAAGTATTGTCGAATCCATCCAAGGTTTCATTTGCAACTCTAACCGCAGCTCATGGTTATTTCTCAACAGAGCAATCTAACAGCAGCTGAATAGACAGAGCAATCTACCTAAAAATATGAATTGGACAGAGAAATCTAGTGATATCTTGCTGCAACCTACTTGTGGAAAACACTATCAAGATTACGATTTGGGAAAAGCAATAGAAAGGAAAAAAAATAAGAATGTCATAGAAAAAGATTTTCTCTAAACAAAATATGTAAGACACTGGAGACTATGAGAAAACTAAGCTGGCAATAAGACCCCAAGCAAAGCGTTATTTAACCAAGAATGAATCATATAGATCTCCAGTGTTGTCAGGCCATCCTATATCAGATATGTTTAAGATAAAAAGTGATAAGTACAAGAAGGTGCAAAAATGTTGGGTTTATGTTTATCTGATATAACATTAGTAAGATAAATCATCATGTTTTCGGTCAAAAAGATAAATCGTCATGCATTATTTCCCTAAAGCACATAGCATAAAAGACAAGAAAAAGGAACAAAATAGAAAATCTGGTCTGGAAGAACCTGCTATATATTTACGGACCAGGCAGCAAAGTTTGCCCATTCCATCTAATATGAAACCAATGGTTGGGTCAGTTGCATCCTGAAAGTTTTGATGACAAAGTTAGAAAGAAGGAAACAAATATTAAGGTCTCCAAGACAAAATGAATGAAATTACTAACAATGTCGACAGTTCTCCCCCGAGTAGATTTTGATGATGCAATCCCTACATGTTGGAAGTACCAAACCACCTCACATTGTGCCAAAGCAAGAGCAGAAAATACCATCTGCACGAATTTTAGGACCATGAGATATTACCGACAACTGGCCTAAATTTAGTCAATTTTTGTACATCCCCTTTATTGATAAACTAATTACTTAAAATTCTGATAATTCTCATATGGCTTCCATCCCTAAATAAGTGGTAATTGTTTGCTTCTCTCGGTCACCAAGACACAGAAGCTGTAACACTCGTAAGAGACTAATATCAAAAATAGCGCGAAGACATCATTAAAAAATTAATATCACAAGAGATTTCCTTTGCAAGCTTTTCTGTTATGAGAGAGATATTTGGTATCAAACCTGAATATTGGGCGCCAGGAGGCTAGGTTGATCTGTGAAAAACAGTACCATCCTTCCAACTTCTTGCTTAAGAAGAATTCTCCTTTCATGATGTATAGCATCACACGCCACCAATGCTTGCTCATGCACTTCCCTGCAGTAGGTCGATACAGCATAGAGGGGTGTGAGGTGAAAGAAAACGCTAGGCATGAGGGAGGACATCTTTATTTTGGGAGAGTGACTCATCCCCTGCGAATGAAGGTCAAAACTCAAAAGAACCCACCAGAAGTTTTAAAGAAAATGAACCAGCCAGAAATATGTTGCCTCATATGCAGAGAGGATCTCTGGATTTGTGGCAAATAGAAATGACAGGAATATGTAGACAGCTTTCCATAATTTAGTGAAGGTAAATGGCTCAAATCCACCGAAAAGGCCAATTCCTTTTCTGTTCAAGCTATGAGAGCAGAGGTCAAAGTAGAGGGGATGGGGTTGTGAAGAACGACATACGTTAACATCTTCTCAACCTGCTTTGCAATATTGTATTCCATATCAGCTTCCTTTTGTTTAGTACGTCCAGATTTAGCCATTCTCTTTGATTCTAAAACTTTTGGAAGGACATAATGTTGATAGTTCTCGTGAAGAAGGATGTACTACATAAAATCTTAAATTAGTATAGCAAACAACAAAAACTAACAGTAGCCATGGGATGAACTTTAATTTCACCTCATCTCTGAACAAAGGGAGTACCAAGTTCTCTTTAAGAACAACCTGAAAAACACACCAAAAAAATGAACTACAGGATAGTAGGATACAACAGAAGTAGTATCATGGTAAAGTTCTCTGGAAAAATCATAATGAAGTATGTTACAGCGTGAGTGAGGTGCCACGGATAGAAAACCATGAAATGTCATATCAACTACTGAGTTTGCATGTGTCAAGCAAAGCAAATATAAGATGAAAAGCACAGAATGTACCATCGCGACATCTATACTGGTCACCCGGAGTAGTTCATCCGGACAGACAAGATATCCAAGAAGAACCCATTCACGATATGATGTCACGTTAGCCAGATCTTGGGCCCTCTGCAAAGAAGCAGAATCATGTTAAGACTCAAATTTAAATACCTCTTACATATGGTATTTGGCCAAACAAGGAAAGTACATGCATTCATCTCTAGTCAGTGTCAGTAAAGCAACTCAGTACTAACCATGGGATGAGCAGAGTTTGTAAGGATGTCAGGATACCGCGGATGAAATGGACTGAGGAACCCTTCATTTCTTAACTTCTTTGTATCAGTTGAAAGAAAGATAATTGGGCCAACAGCTTCAAGCACCTGAGGGCAAAATAATTTAGTGAAAGCACATCAAAGAATCAACAGTTCAATACAAAGTAATACATATGCAATAAAGGTGTGAACACATGTGACATACAGAATGACGGCTAACACGAACAAATCACGGAAGAACGCAATCAAGCAGAACAGATAATACTCCCTCCGTCATTTGCACGGTCTTTGGTGCACGACTTTGACCACTTATATATACCAAATTTTATGGACTGGGAATGTATAAATGGTATCATTGCATTCATCTTGCAAAATTCTCCCATTTAATATATCTTTATACTAATCTTGTGGATATATTGTAAGTACGTATCATAGTCAAAGTTGTAGGTTCTTGACCAGCAAAAATCAAGGGCGCCTTACATTCTGGGATGGAGGGTGTATATCAAAACAACTACCCTTACAATTACAAATATGTGCTACACAATCTGACTCTAAGAACAGTTTCTGCAATGCCTTCCACAATCATAGACTTGTGGCCTTGAGTGGAAGAGGAAGTAGACTTGCACGGCTAGTAACTTAGGGTGAACACTTTACAGTAACTCATGAAGCTTCACTTCCTAGTTATTACTATTGGAATGTACGAACAGATGGTATCACCTCGCCAATACGTGGGCTCACAAAATTGAGATCCTCATGCAACCCCTTGACAGGTGGGTCATAAGAATCTACAAATTGAACTAACCTGCACATAATAAAATAATCAGAATTAGTGAAGAAGCAACTAAACAGGAGTTATTATACAACAGGGTTTTGTTCGGTTAATGTGACAGAATTTTTTAAGCAACCAGACCCAACAATAAATATAGCTGGGATCCAGTTCAATAGAAAGTGCATAAGTTGTATTTCTAACCATCATAAGACTAACAGTTTAAAAACAAACACCGCTAATGATATTTAAATTTTGTAAGAAGAGATTCATATGTGGATATTTTTGGATAAGCTACAGAAGTTGCAGCACCGCAGCACCGAAAAGGCAGTACATTCTGGTTTTCAAATTTTGAATAATATTATTGCATTGCCAATATGTTTGTCATTTACTTGTGGAGTAAACAAATCATGAACGCATACATTATTTGAGAAATTAATATATATATGTTCTGTATGTATTACTACATATTAGCACCTAAATCAAGCAAATGTTTTACGCTAAATAGAAAAAATAAATACACCATATTACAAAAAGGTTTTGAAAGATGGTGAGCACTTGTATTTAAAACAACTTAGTACCCTTACCACCTTACCGATGATAAAACTCACAATCACGTCCACCCTTTAGCATGATGTGCAAGATGTTGTAAACCTGGAGGATCATCTTTCTTGGTATCTGTGAATCAGAACATCATGCAGCATAATGTTAGTACAAAAAAATTGGTTAATTGGTACAGAGTATCTGGAGCGGTCACATATTTCAATCAAGGACAAGAGGAAGGTTTAAATTACCTTGTCAGAGAAAAGGTTGACTCGCACAAATGAGCAAATAAGATCCATAAAAGCATGAAGAATTAAAGAGTTCTGATGTGGCTGTGAAAATAGTGGAAAATCCATTATTTACAGATGAAGGAACGATAGGAGGTTACTTCATACAAGACTGTGTTTCCTTACCAGCAAGGTTATGACCGTACTACTCAGATCCAAAATTAGTCGCAGCACTTGCTCACGAAATTCCAGCAAATCAAGAAGCAGCTAGTGTTGTGAAAATCAAAAGAAAATTAGTCAAATGTGAAACTAAGGATGGAAGTACAATGCATATCTTTTCTTTGATGTAAGAGATGCAAGGGTAATGTTATACTATTGTACTGAGGATCAACTTTGTCTGGATGCATTATACTGAAATAGAATAGTCAAAGGAATGCTTTGAACTACAGTTCAGTATAGTAATTTCAGAACTATTTTACCATGAAATACAATTAATTGGTAAAGATGGTAACAGGCACATACCATGATCCATTGCTCGAGGTTTTGCATGTAACCTTCCGCGTTTTCATTCAAAGCATCAAGAGCAAACTTGTCTACCTGCAAAGCAGAATCCCATAGAATTAAGCAAAATCCAGGTTGAAGAAAGACATCCGGGGTGATCGGAGATTCTCTTACTCTTTCAAGCTGCAGCTTGTTCGGGTGCTCTGGAAATTTCTTCGACAAGGTGACGCAAATTTTGGGGAAATTCGGCATAACACCAGCTTTCCAAAATGCTTCCGAGAACGTGTGCGTGTTTGGATCTGGGTAGTCCAGGATGGTGTTGAGCCTGTACATCTTGGCCAGCAACCCTTCCGCGACCTTGGAGAGCTGAACCACCGGCTCCATCTGAAGATGTCTCTGGCCACTCGCGGAAGCTTGCGGCCCGTCGACGGCCGTGGTGGCCCTCCAGCTGGCTGACGCTGAGGGAGACGACTCCTCGGCGGCTAAGTACTCCGACCACCGGGAGACGCTCTCCACTTCCTTGGATTTGAACGAAACGTGCGCCATTTCCTCGTTCGGGAGCAGCTGCCCGCCGTCTGCCACGCGCCGCCCGCCGGCGCCGAGCTCTCTGCCGAACTGGCTCCAATTACCAAAACATTCTCATGAATAATGTATTCCCTTTAGGAGATCCAGGTCCCGGCAAATCTGTGAGGGGAGCGAGCGAGGGAGCTCACCTACCAGACGCACGTCAGTAAGGATGCTGGTGGCTTGCTCAGCGGAGCGGAGATCCCGCCGCCATTGCGAAGAAGCAGCTCCGTGCGTCGCTCTCGTCGGATGTCTTCTCTGCTTCTGCTTCTCCTGGAGGTGGGGGAGCAGTACAGCGACCTGACCCTTATTTTTTTTCGATGCTTCGTCTTTACTCCTACGCATGAAACGGTAGGACCGTGGGCCCGCATCTTCTTCAGTGCGTTGGGTGGTGGCAGGTGGGCGGGCGGGACAAAGGCCCAGATCACTTACAGCACCTCCTCACAACTCACAAGTGGGCTTCGCTAACTGCGGCCTCAGGCGGTAGATTATAGTGGGCCACCAACCAGAAAACCCTAAATGGAGCCCGACCTTTAAGGAGTCTTTTTTTATAATTTGACAAACGGCGGACGGAAAAACCTAGGTATAGATAGATAATGTTGAACTTTAGCCTCAATGCAAAACCTAGGTATAATGGGCCACCAAAGAGATGGAGTTTTTTTTAATTCAAAAACGACATTTTTTAGTTTCGGGGGGAAACCTAGGTATCAATAATGTTGACCTTCAACGGTAATGTTAAATCTATGGTATTTTATGCTACACAAAAATGATAAATCTGATAAAAAACAAGTTTTGCATATGTATGTTGTACACCTAGATCCACGCTTTGTCATTTTTTTCACCACCTAAAATATAACGAACTATGGATTGGTTTTATGCACACCAATAGATTTTATCATTATCTAAACCTATGATTTATTTCTCCAATTTTTTAAAACTTTCTATTTTTGATTTTTTTTTTCAAAAGACAAGCTCCGTGGAGCTCGGGATCCAAAACGCCACACTCGTTACCAACCTGCGAAATTAACACAAAGCTTACATTTGGTTTGGGCCGTGATATGGTTTGTCTTTTGGTTATTTAAGGTAGTTCTTCTACTTTCCTTTTCATGGTTTTTGCATTCCACTATTTTCTAAACCAGAGGCATACAAAGAAAAGAACTACATATGTCAAAACACTTAATTGTGTAATGAATACTCTGTTTAATGCTTCAATGTTGATCGTGTCCATACATTGCCCCTAAATCTCGTAAGGAAGAACCACTAAAAGTAACTTCAAAAAATTACCGAAATAAAAAGAATGCATCTACTTTTGAATGTCTCACCTAGCTATAGCGATATAATACTATGAGTGTCATAATTTTATGTTTGTTTCAAATGTTAGGATCTTATGATTTCCTTAGAAAACAAGTACATACCCTTCTCCCTGCAAATTCATGTGTCCTCACATGTGAGGCCAACACGCGTCTCGCAAGGTGGTCGATTTGAGAGTAACACCCTTATTTTAGCATTTCTAAACTTTGTTGTTCTTGTGTCTCCGACGCTCCTCCAATGATCTTCGGCATCCTCTGAAAATCACTTATCAAATATGGTTAGTCACTTGGGCGACGATGGTGAACACAAATTGGCATGTGGAGTCTCATGTTTTTCATAGGACAGTCGGAGTCATCGATTTATTTTATCATTTTCACGTGTGTTCCCATGGAGATGAGTTTGTATTTATTTTTTTAATGTATTTTCTTGTAAACATGAGAGTGGATGCTTATTGTTTGGGCCTCTCGGTGGAGTGATGTAGTAGCAGCAATCTTTTCCCCCGAATGGTGAGTCTGGATTATCAAATACATAGGAAGGACGGGGATCTTCATCTCCATCTATCAATCTGTAAATAAACTATGTTCTCTTGTTTTCCCCAGTAGCAGCAACGTAGTTGCCATTTACGAAGGTAAGTTGGCATAACTAAAAACTAACAAGATAAATATATTTCTGTTTTTTGGATTACAATAAGACACAAATAGAAGTTTATAGAGCAAAGTAATTGAGGTTTTAGGGAGGTAACTGGGATCAAATTCATGGGTTCACTTGGTCTATCTCTTGTAGACATGTAGGCATACAATATATAGTCATCCCGTCCACATCCACGTGAGTATGAGATGATACTCCTCTTAAACATATGCATGCACTTCATATTGGAGTTAAGTACAAAATACAAAGGACTGTATTAAGTATGATGACATGAAGTTGAGAATCGTCCTACGGCTATGGCGGTTGGCGGGTACAAAATATACCTATCAATTTTTATCCTTAGTGCCCGCAAAAGAATACTTGAGACGACTGGTAAAGTGCCCATGGGAACATGTGTTTTAATGGGCTAATAACACTCATCAATTCACTCCAGCTCATGCACAAACATAACAAGGAATTGCATAGATTAATTCATCCATAAATATGGATTTCAGTATCTAAAGATATGTAAACTTGATTATAATAATGTAGGAAAGCTCATATGAAGCGCGCGTGGAGAGATAGATACATGTTACTAACACAAACCTATTGTCCATAGTGTGAACACACTCCCTTTTCATGGTCGAAAGAGGAAGGATGTCGACGAGGGCAAAGAATATGCCTCTGGCGGTCCCTCCCTCCAATCTTCTCTCGGTGCCCGGTGTTGAGCATGTTTTGCATTTTTGCCTATGTTCTCATGTTCCTCCGGTCTCAAGGCGGAGAAAATATTGTACAACTAAGTGGTTTGTTTTAGGGTTCAAGGAGTCCCTCATGATAATACGTGGGCCCGTACGACACTAGGCATCCCGGCTCGGAGGGGCGGGCGCACAAGGTGGCGCGGGACCCTCTTTATGTGTTTCGTTTGGCTCCTTTCTCTACATCCTAATTCAAAACAGGTTATATCATTTTTATGTATTTTTATCTGCTTTGGGAGGTTTGAGAAATAACGAAAGGAAAAAATGTTATGCATTCTAATAAATTGGTCCAGATAACTTCATAAATTGGTAAACAACATTAGAAATATGGCATCATACGTCAAAAGGAATGTATGCTTTTGATACGTCTCAAACGTATCTATAATTTCTTAGCTTCATGCTTATATTATACCAATTGCTACATGCTTTATATACACTTTATATGGTTTTTATGCATTTTATGGGACTAACATATTAACAAGATGCCACAGTGCCGGTTCCCTGTTTTTTTGCTGTTTTTGGTTTCAGAAAAGTTGTTAAGGAAATATTCTCGGAATTACACGAAACAAAAGCCAAAGTCCCTATTTTTTCCGACACGTTCCAGAAGTCCGAAGAGGAAACGAAGGAGGGGACCGAGGAGGCCACACCACATGGTGGCGCGGCTCCCCCCTCTACCGCGCCACTACATGGTGTGGGCCCCTCGGGGCTCCACCGCCTTCGCCCTTTCGCCCATATATTGCCCCCGACAAAATAACCCTAGATGAATCGTCGTTTTCCGGAGAAGAGTTTCGCTGCGCCGCCGCCATCGAAGACAAGTTTCGGGGGACAGAAGTCTCTGTTCCGGCACCCTGCCGGGACGGGGAATTGCCCCCGGAGCCATCTCCATCAACTCCACCGCCATCTCCATCGCCGTTGCTGACTCCTACGATGAGGAGTGAGTAGTTCTACCCCGAGGCTGCGGGCTCTACCGGTAGCTATGTGGTTTATCTCTCTCTCCCATGTGATCTTTATGTGATCATGAGCTTTGTAATGTAGTTGAATATGTGATGTTACTCTTTATCTATTATGCACTCTAGAGGTTACTTTAATATGAACTCCGGGGTTATTCACGGTTGTGAAGGTGACAGTGTGCGCACCGTGTGTGATTCCTTTATGACGTTGTGGTGTTTGTTTACTCAGACTTTGGGGTGTGTTTTTATAGCCCTACGCAATGAATGGTGTTTATCATCCAACAAGAGAGTGTTTGAGAGTAGTATTTATTATTCAATTGTGATATCATTGTTGAGAATGTCCACTGGTGAAAGTATGATCCCTAGGCCTTGTTTCTAAGCATTGAAACACCGTTTACAACCTGTTCTACTACATGTTTTCTTGCTGCCATCTTTATTTCAGATTGCAATTACTACTTATAATCATCCATATTACTTGTATTTCACTATCTCTTCACCGAACTAGTGCACCTATACATCTGACAAGTGTATTGGGTGTGTTGGGGACACAAGAGACTTCTTGTATCTTAATTGCAGGGTTGCTTGAGAGGGATATCTTTGACCTCTACCTCCCTGAGTTCGATAAACCTTGGGTGATTCACTTAAGGGAAACTTGCTGCTGTCCTACAAACCTCTGCTCTTGGAAGCCCAACACTGTCTACGAGAATAGAAGCGTGCGTAGACATCAAGCTATTTTATGGCGCGTTGCCGGGGAGGTAAGAGTTGGAAGGTATCTCCTTTAGATTCTGCAAATATTTCTTTTTTGTTTCTTGTTTTTATTTTCACTAGTTAGGCTTAATGGAAAACAACACAAAAAATAGAGATCTCTATGAAGTTTATATTGCATTAGGACATGATATTTTTTAAGAGAAAATTAAAAAACCTATGGAAGTTTGTTTCCATAATAATGGTAGTAATGTTACTAGTATAAATTCTTTGGACACCATTATTGCTAAGGCTATGGAAAAGCCTAAGCTTGGGGAAGTTAGTTTAAATAAAAATAATCTTTTTTGCTCCTCAGCTTTGGAGGAATTAATTTGCCTTGATAATGCTTTGCCTCCAATATGTGATAATTTTAATGATGCTTGTGATATTCTAAAGCCACCTGAAGACATAGTGCCATTTAAAATACCTATGAAAATTATTGATCGTGTTATGGATAACCGCTACGTAGGGGATGGAACTGTCCATCCTGGTGATCATTTGCTATTCTTACATGAATTATGCGAGTTGTTCAAGTGTGCAGGTATTTCAATGGACAAAGTTAAGAAGAAATTATTTTCTATGTCACTTGGTGGAAGAGTTGCGCATTGGTATAAATTGTTGAAGAATAGGCACTCTCTTGGATGGGAGGAAATTGTATCTCTCTTTTATTCTAAATTTTATCCTCCAAGTGAGATTCACAAAGATCGGAATTCTATATATAATTTCTGGCCTCATGAAGGAGAAAGCATTGCTCAAGCCTGGGGAAGGCTGAAAGCATTAATACTCAAATGTCATAACCATGAGCTTCCTGATAAAATAATTGTTAATAATTTTTATGCAAGACTTTCAGGCCATTGCAAGGATTATCTAGATTCCTGTTCAGAGGGCTCTTTCACAAGTAAGAAGGTTGAAGCTAGATGGGATCTTCTTGAAACAATTCAAAACAATGCTGAAGATTGGGAGAATGACAAAGGTAAAGAATCAGGTATAAACTATGAATATGATTGCATTAAGTCTTTCGTTGAAACTGCTGGTTTTCAAGAGCTTAGTGCTAAATATGATCTTGATTCTCATATTATTGTTGATTGTTCTAGAACCTTTGCTTCTCATATTAATGTTCCTAAAGAAAATTGGGACGTGTATCATGAACCTTTCAAAGACACTTGCATGGAAAATGAAATTGTTGTTAATGATTGCAATAGACATGCTCAAACTCCTGAAAATACTATTTCTTATAAGCATGTTAATTTTTGTGGAATACATAGACCTTGTGGAATTAATCAAATTGAAGATGAATATTGTATCCATCATAGGAATGAAAATACTAGAGGTTGGTATAAGGTTCTAAGAGATCTTGGTGAAAAAGTTTGTGCCACCTATCCTTTTATTTGTGAACTTTGCTATGAAGAGGGTCATTTCGAATTTCAATGCTCAGGTTCTAATAAGGATATTGCAGGAGACTTTTGTGATAACATGATCACTCCTAATCAACATGATGAACTTACATTATTTTTGGGGTGTGAAGAGTTATCAAGAAAAACTTCTTTGTTAAATATGAGTGATATTGATATGAATGATTTGTTGCATGGATGTTATCTCTATTGTGTTAATAATTGCCATGCTAACACTTACATACAAAATATTATAAAGGATGAGACTTTACCAAAGTATGACAGGACTAATGTGTGTTTTGAGCTTATTAATGAAAGAGAGGAATTCCGCCAAGTTTCTTCCATTGTCTCTAATACTAAACCAGGTTATGTGGAGAAGCTTCCTTTCAAGCCTCTCCCTCCTAAAGAGGAAAAGAAGAAGAAAAAGGGAAAGAGGAAGAAGAATAAGAGGAGTAAAAGGAGAGAAGAAACGATATCTTCTCCCAAACTTGTTGCTCCTGTTACAATTAATACTTATAACTCTGAATTCGATGATTCTGAACTTGATGATGAACCTATGCCTGTTATTTATATTAGTGATCATGATTGGGAAAAGCACACTTCTTTTGATATTGAAGATCTCTGGGACACTAATTCTGAAAATGATGTTGTTAATAATTGCTATACTATTAGTACTATCCATGTTCCTTCCCATGATGATATAGAAAGCTCTGAGCTTATGGATGAGGTGTTTGAAAATCCTTTTGCTACTAATGATTATATATTTGATACCTCTCCTTCTAGTAAAAATGATGATATGTTTACAAATGAACACACTTTGGAGGATAACTATTCTATTGCTTATGATGATACTATGCCTCCAGTCTTTGATAATTATAAAGAATACTATGACATAGGTTATAATTACAATTATCCTCTTGAAACTTGTCATAGTTATAGAGAAATTACTCAAACCAATCCTTTTAATATACAACTTGTCTATCATGTTCAAGTTCTTTATAATGATCCTGCTCCCCTTGTTATTATTGAGAAGAACTTTTCTTATGAGGGAAATAATGATACTTTTATGCATATGGATCATGATAAGAATGTTTCATGTGATAGTTATATTGTGGATTTTATCAATGATGCTACTGGAAGTTATTATGAGAGAGGAAAATACGGTTGTAAAAGTTTTCAAGTTACTAAAACACCTCTCTTTATGTTGGAAGTTTTGAAGTTGCATTTGTTTCATCTTTCTATGATAGTTGCTTTATGTTTCAATAATTTATCCTATTCCAAGATTCCTTTGCATAGGAAGTGGGTTAGACTTAAATTTGTTTGATGTTTACCTCTTGATGCTCTCCTTTGTTTTTCAACTCTTTTTTTTTTTTGAGAGCATCATAAAAATCTCCTTGCCTAGCTAAAAGGCTTTAAAGAAAAGCGCTTATGGGAGACAACCCATGTTTTATTTCTGTTATTTTTCTTTTATTTGAGTCAAGGAACATGTCTACCTCTGTAGCAATTCCTTTGTATCTTTATTTTATCACATTGTTGTGTCAAGTTAAGCCTCTAGTAGAAAGTTGGTGCTAGATTTGGATTTCTGCGCGGGAACAGTTTTTCTGCTGTCCACCGTTTAATTCGTAGGAATTCACAACTGAGGGAAACTTGCTACTGCACTACTTCATACCTTCCTCTTGGGGTCTCCCAACAACACACCCACCGTGTGCATCAAGCATTTTTCTGGCGCCGTGTGAAATAAGAATTCCTTTGAAGACCTTCACACTCCTCCGTCAACTTCGTTGCCGATGATTTGAAGATTCTTCTACGAGGGGAGTTTTCGCACTTCCAATCTTTTTATTTTGTTATTGTCTTGCTTAGTTTATTTTTATTACTGTCTTGTTTGCTTAATATCAAAAATACAAAAAAATTAGTTACTTGCATTACTTTGTTTATTTCGGTTTGCTATTTTATTTTCAGTTTTTGTTATTTTGGTTATTTTGGTTTGTTAATTAATTTGCTAAAATGAGTACTGCTGAGAATACTAAGTTGTGTGACTTTACTAGCACCAACAACAATGATTTTATATGCACACCTATTGCTCCACCTGCATCTAAAGCTGAATTCTTTGAAATTAAACCTGCTTTGTTGAACCTTGTTATGAGAGAGCAATTTTCTGGTGTTAGTTCTGATGATGCTGCTGCCCATCTAAATAATTTTGTTGAACTATGTGAAATGCAAAAATATAAGGATATAGATGGTGATATTATAAAACTGAAATTATTTCCTTTCTCCTTGAGAGGAAGAGCTAAAGAATGGTTGCTTTCATTGCCTAGGAATAGTATTGATTCATGGATTAAATGTAAAGATGCTTTTATTGGAAAATACTATCCTCCTGCTAAGATTATTTCTCTAAGAAGTAGCATCATGAATTTTAAACAACTTGATAATGAACATGTTGCTCAAGCTTGGGAAAGAATGAAATCTTTGATAAAGAATTGCCCAACCCATGGACTGACTGCTTGGATGATCATCCAAACCTTTTATGCAGGACTGAATTTTTCTTCAAGAAACTTATTGGATTCGGCTGCTGGAGGTACTTTTATGTCCATCACCTTGGGGGCTGCAACAAAACTCTTGGATAATATGATGGTGAATTATTCTGAATGGCATACTGAAAGGACACCTCAAGGTAAGAAGGTAAATTCTGTTGAAGAAACCTCCTCCTTGAGTGAAAAGATTGATATTATTATGTCTATGCTTGCAAATGGTAAATCCCATGTTGATCCAAATAATGTTCCCTTAGCTTCTTTAGTTGCACAAGAAGAGCATGTTGATGTGAACTTTATTAAAAACAACAATTTCAACAACAATGCCTATAGGAATAATTATGGTAATAACAACTATAAGCCCTATCCTCCTAATAATGGGAACTCTTATGGTAATTCTTATGGTAATTCTTATAACAATAATAGGACTACCACCTCTGAACTTGAAACCATGTTAAAAGATTTTATCACTACACAAACTCTGTTTAATAAAACTGTTGAGGAAAAGCTTGGGAAAATTGATATACTTGCCTCTAAAGTTGATAGTCTTGTCCTTGATGTTGATCTTTTAAAATCTAAAATCATGCCTACTGAAACTAAAGAGAGTAATCCCTTTGCTAAAATTAATGCCATCCAAGTTCAAATAGATGAAAATGTTAGGATGATGGCCCAATTACGTGCTAGATGGGAAAGAGAGAAAGAACTAGATAAAGAGGCTAATATTGTTAAAGTTTTTACTATTACTACCTCTGAAAATAATGGTGTTTCACATGCTAGTAAGCCTCCTATTATCAATGATAACATAGTTGGTGTTGGAAATGTCTCCTCTATTTCTTCCAAAAATTTAAAATTGCCCAAAACTGCTGAAACTAGTGTTGATAAAAGTGCTGAAATTTTTAAGAACATGGGAGAGTGTGGTTCGGTTTGCTTTGATGATAATAATTTTGATTTTGATAATTGTAATATCTCTGAAGTTATTAAGTTCTTGCAAAAGATGGCCACAAGTCCTAATGCTAGCTCTCTTAATTTGGCTTTTACTACTCATATTACAAATGCTCTCATTAAAGCTAGGGAAGATAAATTAAGACTTGAAGCTTCTATCCCTAAGAAGTTAGAAGATGGTTGGGAGCCCATCATTAAAATGAAAGTAGATAAATTTGATTGCAATGCTTTGTGTGACCTTGGTGCAAGTATTTCTGTTATGCCTAAAAAGCTTTATGATATGTTTGATTTGCCACCATTGGAACATTGCTATTTGGATGTTTTTCTTGCTGATAATGCTTTGAAGAAACCTTTGGGGAGAGTTAATGATGTTCCCATTATGGTTAATAATAACCTGGTCCCCGTTGATTTCATTGTCTTGGATATTGAATGCAATCCATATTGTCCAATTGTGTTGGGAAGGCCTTTTCTTAGAGCTGTGGGTGCTATTATTGATATGAAAGAAGGTACCATCAAGTACCAATTCCCACTCAAGAAAGGTATGGAACACTTCCCTAGGAAGAGAATGAAGCTACCTTTTGATTCTATTGTTCGTTCAAATTATGGTGTTGATGCTTCATCTCTTGATAATACTTGAGTTTTGCTTTCTGTGCCTAGCTGAAAGGCGTTAAACAAAAGCGCTTATGGGAGACAACCCACTTTAATTTCCTGTTATTTTATTTTGTTTGTGTCAAGGACTTGTCCTACCTCTGTAGCAATTCCTTTGTATCTTTATTTTATTGCATTGTTGTGTCAAGATAAGCCTCTAGTTGAAAGTTCATGCTAAATTTGGATTCCTGCGCAGAAACAGTTTTCTGCTGTCCACCGTTTAATTCGTAACTCCTCACAGAAAACTCCAAATAATCTGCCCTTTTTTGTGCGTAATCCTCAGATATATATGCAACTTTCATTAGTTTTGATTTTTCTGATCTGAGCAAGTTAAGTGCCTCGAAAAAATTCGTCTTTACGGACTGTTCTGTTTTTGACAGATTCTGCCATTTATTTTGCAATGCCTCTTTTGCTATTTTGATTGGATCTTTTTATCCTATGAAGTATCAGTGGCTGTAGCTAATGTCCAGTAGCATTGGTAGCAATTGTGTTCCTACAGAATATCATAATTTTTCGTGCACTAACCCTCTAATGAAGTTTACTCTAAGTTTGGTGTGGAGGAAGTTTTCAAGGATCAAGAGAGAAGGATGATATGATGTGATCAAGAGGATAGTAAAGCCAAAGCTTGGGGATGCCCCGGTGGTTCATCCCCAACATATTTCAAGAAGACTCAAGCTTGCGTCAAAGCTTGGGGATGCCCAAGGCATCCCCTTCTTCATCAACAAACTATCAGGTCCTTTCTAGTGAAACTATATTTTAATTCCGCCACAACTTATGTGCTTTACTTGAAGCGTCTATTTGTTTTTGTTTTTGGCTTTGTTATTTTCATTCTCTGAATAAAATGGATCCTAGCATTCTTGTGTGGGAGAGAGACACGCTCCGCTTTTTCTTATGAATACTCCTATTCTTTACTTATATTTGTTGAGTATTTTTCTCTAGCTACTACAAAGCTTTTAGCTCTTGTTTTTCATGCATCTCTTGTTCAGAGCTGTTAGTTCTCATATGTTACACTCTCTTGCTTCATTGTTAAATACTTGTAGAGTTTATGTTTTAAATAAGTTGATTGGTGTTTGGTTGGAAACAGAAAATGCTAAATGTGGTAGATGGTATAATGAAAAGATATACATGCTCTTATGGATTGTTATCTTGTATGTTGTGGTGCTTGGCAATTGTTTTGAGCTCTCAAATAGATCATGTTTAAGCTTTTACATCATGTAGTTAAAACCTACTAGTGAAGAACTACCGTAAAACTTGTTGAGACTTGGTTTGCATGTTTGGTATCTCTGATGTCTAGATATTTTCTAGTTAAAGTGTTTGAACAACAAGGAAGACAATGTAGAGTTTTATAATGCTTGCAATATGTTTTTATATACGTCTTGTTGTCATTGTTTATACTTGTGTTTGCTTCAAACAACCTTACTAGCCAAAGCCTTGTACTGAGAGGGAATGCTTCTCGTGCATCCAAAACCTTGAGCCAAAACCCATGCCATTTGTGTCCACCATACCTACCTACAACATGGTATTTCCTGCCATTCCAAGCAAATACTTCGTGTGCTACCTTTTATTCAAAACTTATTATCCCTTATTTGTGTCAATGTTTAATAGCTCATGAGGAAGTAGTAGTTGGGTTTGTTATCTTCCATGCTAATTAAGTAATCCTCGACTTGCATGCTTCATCTGCTCGTCATTAATATTGCAAAGAGCTGGTTAGACCACTATAATATCAAAAGGTTTGAGAAAGTTAAAAATAGACACTCCTCCATGGTATGAGATTGATTGGTGGGCACCCGAGGATTCGGTTAGCCATGGTTTGTGAAAGCAAAGGTTGGGAGGAGTGTCAAGTTATATAAATAAGGTGCATATTATAAATGCTTGTTACTAAATAATTCGGAACCGCTCTCAACTTGCTTAGTATGGAAGATAACAAGAACTCTATTGCCATTCGTTGACAACGACAAACACCACTCAAAAACTTACTTTTATGCTCTCTATATGATTTCAAAAACCTATAAAACCAAGAAGCCCTAGCACATGCTTATATTCCTGCTTCCCTCTACGAAGGGCCTATCTTTTACTTTATGTTGAGTCAGTTTACCTACTTCTTTCTGTCCCCGAAGCAAACACTTGTGTCAACTGTGTGCAACAACTCTTATATGCTTACTTATTGCACTTGTTATATTCCTTTGTGTTGACAACTATCTATATGATATACATGTTCAAAAAGTTGAAAGCCAATGCTGAAACTTATATCTTCCTTTGTGTTGCTTCAATGCTCTTTTACTTAGAGAATATTGCTTTATGAGTTAACTCTTATGTAAATCTTTTTTATGCTTGTCTGAAAGTACTATTCATGAAAAGTTTTTACTTATATGATGTAGTTGTTTACTTGTTGCCTATTTGTTAGCAAACTATAGACCATTGCCTTGAGTCATTTCATTCATTACATGAGCCTTACAATATTATTTGATCAAGATTGTGTGAAAGCATGTCACTTCAGAAATTATTCTTGTTATCGTTTTACCTACTCGGGACGAGTAGAACTAAGCTTGGGGATGCTTGATACGTCTCAAACGTATCTATAATTTCTTATGTTCCATGCTTATATTATACCAATTGCTAAATGTTTTATATACACTTTATATGGATTTTATGCATTTTCTGGGACTAACCTATTAACAAGATGCCACGGTGCCGGTTCCCTGTTTTCTGCTGTTTTTGGTTTCAGAAAAGTTGTTAAGGAAATATTCTCAGAATTGCACGAAACAAAAGCCAAAGTCCCTATTTTTCCCGACATGTTCCAGAAGTCCGAAGAGGAAACGAATTAGGGGACCGAGGAGGCCACACCACATGGTGGCGCGGCTCCCCCCTCTGCCGCGCCACCACATGGTGTGGGCCCCTCGGGGCTCCGCCGCCTTCGCCCTTTCGCCCATATATTGCCCCCGACAAAATAACCCTAGATGAATCGTCGTTTTCCGGAGAAGAGTTCCGCTGCGCCGCCGCCATCGAAGACAAGTTTCGGGGGACAGAAGTCTCTGTTCCGGCACCCTGCCGGGACGGGGAATTGCCCCCGGAGCCATCTCCATCAACTCCACCGCCATCTCCATCGCCGTTGCTGACTCCTACGATGAGGAGTGAGTAGTTATCCCCCGAGGCTGCGGGCTCTACCGGTAGCTATGTGGTTTATCTCTCTCTCCCATGTGATCTTTATGTGATCATGAGCTTTATAATCTAGTTGAATATGTGATGTTACTCTTTATCTATTATGCACTCTAGAGGTTACTTTAATATGAACTCCGGGGTTATTCACGGTTGTGAAGGTGACAGTGTGCGCACCGTGTGTGATTCTTTTATGACGTTGTGGTGTTTGTTTACTCAAACTTTGGGGTGTGCTTTTATAGCCCTACGCAATGAATGGTGTTTATCATCCAACAAGAGAGTGTTTGAGAGTAGTATTTATTATTCAATTGTGATATCATTGTTGAGAGTTGATACGTCCATTTTGCATCACTATTTTATATCATAATTTACTGTTATTCATTGATATATTTCATATTTGGAGATGATACTTATGTTATTTCATCTATTTTGCATGTTTGATGATTATTGGAGGATGAATCACCGGAGTCTGAATTCTGCTGGAAAAAGCACCGACAAGATACAATATTTGCGAAGCTCAGAAAACAAAACCAAGAATACAGAAGTTCCTATTTTTCCAGATGACGAAGGGAGCCAAAAGGGGAGAACCAGGTGGGCCCCAGGGGGCCCACATGAGGTCCCGGTGTGGCTCCCCTTGCTGCCGCGCCAGCACCCTGTGAGGCCGCCCTGGCCCACCTCTGGCAACGCCCTTTCGCGTACTTCATTCCCCCGAAAACCTAAGACTCGGGGGATCGACCAGAAACAGAGCCGCCGCCTCCACGAGGCGGAAACCACCGAGAGAGAAAAGCTCTTCGGCAGGCTGAAAAGCTGCCGGGGAAATCCCTTCCCGGAGGGGGGAAATCGTCGCCATCGTCACCGTCATCGAACTGCACTTCATCGGGATCATCATCACCACCATCTCCACCGCCGACACCGTCATCTCCATCGTTCCACTCCGTTCCCGCTGTAACATCTAGTGCTGAATCTTGTGCATTTGATAGGGGAAACTCTCCCGGTGTTGATTACTATTGTTATTGATGCTATTGGGTGGAACCGTTGAATTAAGGTTTATGTTCAGATTGTTACCCATCATTATATCATCTCTGATCATGATCCATATGATGTGTTGTGAGTAGTTCGTTTAGTTCTTGAGGACATGGGAGAAGTCTAGATGTTAGTAGTGAACTATGTTGAGTAATATTTAATGGTTTGATATTTAAGTTGTGCTGCTATTCTTCTAGTGGTGTCATGTGAACGTCGACTACATGACACTTCACCTTTATGGGCCTACGGGAATGCATTGTGTATTCGAATATTAATTGTGGGGTTGCCGGAGTGACAGAAACCTAAACCCCCGTTGGTATCTCGATGCATGAGGGATGGTAGGATCTCAGAGTTTAAGGCTGTGGTTAGATTTATCTTAATTATTTTCTTATATTTGCGGATGCTTGCAAGGGGTATAATCACAAGTATGTATTAGTCCTAGGAAGGGCGGTGCATTAGCATAGGTTCACCCACACAACACTTATCGAAACACTAAAGATTAATCATCTATATGAAGCGAAAGCACTAGACAGAATTCCCGTGTGTACTCAGGAACATTTGGTCATCATAAGTAAACAAACCGGCTTGTCCTTTGCTCTAAAAAGGATTGGGCCACTCGCTGCTGTCGGCCCAGTGGATTCTAGGGTGTGCAGAGCCCATACTAGACGGACCGCGCACGCAACTGCATCTACGAAACGGCTAAGGACCAGGCAAACCGCTTGGGGAACCCCCCGAGGCGGAAACCCCTGGAGGGGACCTGAGGCGCCGACAGAGGCTTGAAGGAGGCCCCCCCCGAGGGCGTCCCACTTGAGGGCTCTCTCCCTCTTAAGGGAGCCGGCCCGGCTCCTCCCCCTTGAGAGCCTCAGGCCCCTGAGGGGATACTTCACGGCCAAGGAAGCGCTCCAGATCGCACATGGGCTCTGCTGCGGCCGCAGGGTGACGCGCGCGTCTGCACGCACGACAGCAACAGCGTCACAGTTGCCGTTCCCGTGATAAAAGGGGTCAACAAAGCTCTGTGTCCCCTGCGCCGCCAACGAAGCTTTCCTCTTTGGTGATAACGCAGTTGGCCGGCACAACGCTCCAACGACGACGTCACTGTGGGCACTCCCCACGGTCTCTGCCGCGCCTGCGAGACGCTCTGCAAAGTCTGCAGCTTGTCGGCCACAGCGCGCCGCTTTAACACGGAAGAGCCGCGTCCAAGGACGGAGGAGACAGCTGCTCTGCCACGAAGGCAGGCTTTGCGACCATGGACCGAGTCCATGAACGAGCGAGCAGTAGTGCACCCCGCTCCGGCGCTTGTGGCCATGTGGGAACCCGTCCACTGCGCAGGCCGCAGGGATGAGGCCCGGGGCAACTATTTAAGGAGAAGGGGCACTTCCGTAGGAAAAGGGAGAATTCGATCCCGAGCTCAATAGCGTCTTCCACCTCCGGACCCTCTCAAGGCCCAGAGGCTAGTTGTACTACAGTCACCACAGTGCAATCCAGACAAGCAGGAGTAGCGGTTTTACCTCACCTTGAGGGCCGTGAACCTGGGTAAGGGCCGGTGTCACTCTCTGTCGTGCAGTTCCGCTCCAAGCACCGCGAGCAACGTCGCGGCGTGCGTCGAGGGTTGTTTGACCTCCGTGTTCAGTCCCCCTTCGAACCTCTCCCCGGGGCGAGACTACCCCTGTTACGTGGGAGTTCATTCCACGACATTTGGCGCGCCAGGTAGGGGGCTGAGGCGCGTCTTCAACCTCCGAACTCCGCGCCATGATGGACACCCGCGCGACGCGCGCCAACAGGCGCACCTCCGAGAGAGCTCACACCGAGCCCGGCACTGCCCCCACCCGCGGCCGCCGTGGTCGCCCCCGCACGACCGAGCGCGCCGGCACCGGCCCGCGCGTGGAAGAGCCGGAGAGCGAGGAGCACCGCGAAGGAGACCAGCGTGACGACGAGGACCTCTCCGAGCGCCGCGGGGACGCTGAGTCCTCGCACCCGTCCCGGCGCCAGAGCGTGTCCACGCGGGAGCATCAAGAGCCCGCCCCGCACACCGCGCTACTGATGGCTCAGGAGCTCCTCCGCTACCGGCCAAGTGCCGAAGCGCACGACCAGTGGCTGGATCGCCTCCACCACCTCGTCGACATCGCAACCACACGCCCTGCTCCGTCGCGCTCCATCGTGCCTTCCGGCCCTGCAGGGACGGCCGCACCAGGTGCGCCACCGCCGCCGCCGGGACCGCCCCCGGCCGCGGCACAGCGGGCTCCCTCCCATGCTTCCTCGCCGCACGACTGCCAAATCGTGCAGCGCACCGCACCTGACGCGCGTGTAGGCATGGAGCGACGTCGCGACCTTCAAAACCGCCTCGTCGAGGAGCTCAGTCAGGCGGGGCAGCAAAACCGCAGGGCCCTCCAGGGAGGAACGGCCACCTATGCCTCAGGCTGCATGGCCTTCACGCGCGCCCTGCGCCGTGTGGTCTGGCCACAGAAGTTCAGGCCAGCGCTCCCCAAGGGCTTCGACGGGTCCACCAACCCTCTCGAGTTCCTGCAGCTCTACACCACTTCCATCCAGGCTGCAGGGGGCGACGACAAGGTCATGGCCAACTGGTTCTCCCACGCCCTCAGGGACTCCGCTCTGTCCTGGCTTCTCAACCTGCCCGAGGACTCCATCGACTCCTGGGAGGAGCTCTGCAGGCAGTTCGTCGCCAACTTCAAGGGCACGTACGAGCGCGCACTCACCCACAACGACTTGCGCGCTGTGGTGCAGAAGAAGGATGAAACTCTTCGCAAGTACATCCAGCGCTTCAGCCAGGTGCGGAACAAAATTCCAAACATCCCCGACACCCAGGTGATCGCTGCCTTCCGCGAGGGCGTCACGAACCGCAGGATGCTCGAGAAGCTCGGCATCCACGACAAGCTCACCTCTGTGGTGAAGCTGTTCGATCTGGCGGACAAGTGCGCCAAGGCTGAAGAGGGACTCCTCTTCGTCAAGATGAGCGCGCGGGGGGACGACCCTGGCGAGGGGTCCAAGAGCCACAAGAAGAAGGAAGAGCCCAAGCGCAAGGCCACCGCGGTCCTCGCGGCAGAGCCTGACGCGAAGGGCTCCCGCAGGGGCTCCCCCGAGCGCGGCGACAAAGAAGTGGACCACCGTCCGTTCTGCGTCTACCACAACAGGCGCGGGCACGCTACAGACGACTGCTTCGACCTCAAGAGGCTGAGCAGGGAACGCGAGCGGGGAGAAGGCAGCTGAGGCCGCGGCAGAGGTCGCGGCTACCGCAGGGACGCCAAGGGCAGGCGCGATGGCGGCTACCAGAAGCCGTCGGGCACTCAAGCCAACGCCGCCGAGAAGAACAACAACCTCCCCGACGAGGAAGATGGAGGCTACCAGGCCCCGAGAGGCGCCATGGCCTGCATCCTCGGCGGAGCTCAAGCGCCCAAGTCGAACAATCAGTTCAAGCAGTTCGCCCGCGAACTCAACGCTGCGCTCCCGAGCACCGAGACTTCCAGGCCCCTCAAGTGGTCCCAGTACACCATCGCCTTCGACGCCAAGGACCACCCCAAGTCGACCAAGACCGTTGGAACCCTCTCCCTGGTCTGCTCCCCCACCATCAACAACATCACCGTCTCCAAGACGCTCATCGACGGGGGAGCGGGCCTGAATGTCATCTCTGTCGAGACCTTCGAGACGCTTCAAGTGCCCTACGAGTGGCTTATGCCCTCCAGGCCATTCACGGGCGTCACCAGTGGTTCTATCGAGCCTCTGGGGCAAGTCCGCCTCGCGGTCACCTTTGGCACGCAGAAGAACTACCGCACGGAGCTGATCGACTTCGACGTCGCGCACATCGGTCTGCCGTACAACGCCATCCTCGGCTACCCCGCCCTCGCGAAGTTCATGGCCGTCACGCATCACGCCTACAACATGGTCAAGATTCCCGGCAGCGCTGGCACCATCGCCGTCCATGGCCATGTCCTGGACGCCACGCGCGCTGTCGAGAGCGCCTACAAGGCAGCCGCCATGGCTTTCCCGGCTGACGAGGACATGGAGCCTCTCGAGAGGCCCAAGAAGAAGAAGCAGGTGTTCTCTCAGGAGCAAGCCGCCACGAAGAAGGTGCCGCTGGACACCACCAGCTCGGGGGCTGAAGGCTCGGGGGCTAGCGTCACCATAGGCGCTGCCCTGCCTCCCAAATAGGAAAGCGCGCTCGTCACCTTCCTTCGGGCAAACTCTGACATGTTCGCGTGGACTCCGTCAGATATGTCCGGCGTACCAAGGGAGGTGATCGAGCACCACTTAGCCGTGTGTCCAGACGCACGCCCCGTCAAGCAAAAAGCACGCAAGCAAGCCCCCGAGAAGCAAGCCTTCATCATCAAGGAAGTAGAGAAACTCAAGGCGGCAAATGTCGTCCGCGAAGTCGCGCACCCCACTTGGCTCTCCAACGGCGTGGTCGTCCCTAAACCCGCTGGAGGAGGCCGACTCTGCATCGACTACACCGATGTCAACAAGGCCTGCCCCAAGGACCCATACCCCATGCCGAGGATAGACCAGATCGTGGACTCCACCGCTGGCTGTGACCTCCTCTGTTTTCTGGATGCCTTCTCTGGTTATCACCAGATCAAGATGGCTAAAGAGGACGAGGAGAAGACGGCATTCCTCACCCCCTGTGGTGTGTACTGCTACACATGCATGCCCTTTGGCCTGAAGAACGCCGGGGCCACCTTCCAGAGGCTCATGAGGATAGCCTTGGGGGCTCAGATGGGCAGAAATGCTGAGGCCTATGTCGATGACATCGTGGTCAAGTCTCGAGAGGGGGACACCCTCTTGAGGGATCTCGAGGAAACCTTCGCCAGCCTGAGAAAGGTGAACATCAAGCTCAACCCCGCCAAGTGCGTCTTCGGGGTCCCTTCAGGCAAGCTCCTCGGATTCCTCGTGTCCCACCGCGGCATAGAGGCAAATCCTGACAAGATCAAGGCCATAGAACAAATGCAGCCCCCTCGCCGACTCAAGGAAATGCAGCGCCTTGCGGGCTGCATGGCCAGCCTCGGTCGTTTCATCTCTAAATTCGGCGAGAGAGCCCTGCCATTTTTCAAGATCATGAAGAGGTCGGGCACATTCAAGTGGACCCCTGAGGCGGATAAAGCCTTCGAAGATTTAAAGAAGTATCTGGCTAGCCCTCCGGTCTTGGTGGCCCCCAGGGCAGACGAGCACTTGAAGCTGTACCTCTCAGCCACCCCTCAGACAGCAAGCGCCGTCTTGGTGGTCGAGAGGGAAGAGCCTGTCCTCCCCAAGAAGAGCACTGCCACTCCAAGCCCGGAACCCCCCGACAAAGGCCCCATCGAAGGAGCAGCCTCCGCAGACCCACGGCCAGGCCCATCGCCTCAAGTCGAGCCTGCTCCAACAACCCCTCTCGAGAGGCCTCCACAGGCAGATATCGACAGGAGCCCTGAAGAGCCCCCACAGAGGGCCGATGCTGCGCCACCTCAGACAACCCTCGTCGAGCACCCCGTCTACTTCGTCAGCACGGTGCTGCGGGACGCTCGCGAGCGGTATCCAATGCAGCAGAAGCTCCTCGTCGCGCTCCTCATCGCCTCCAGGAAGCTGAGACACTACTTCCAGGGCCACCCCATCACGGTGGTCACCGCTTTCCCCCTGGAGCAAATCCTGCGCAACCCCAACGCCACAGATCGTGTCGCTGGATGGAACATCGAGCTGCAGCCTTTCAACTTGCGCTTCGACACCACGAGGGTCATAAAAGGAAGAGCGCTGGCTGATTTCGTCGCCGAATGGACTGACCCAAGCCCTGAGGAGCCTCGTGAGGCAGAGGCCGAGCCCTCGGGAGACGCGGCGCCCAGCCACTGGACCATGCACTTCGATGGAGCCTTCGCTTGCCGCAATGGCGGAGCAGGCGTCGTCCTAACCTCGCCCAAGGGTGACAAGCTATATTATGCTGTCCAGCTGTGCTTCACAATCGACAAGATCTCCAACAACATCGCCGAATACGAAGGCCTCCTCGCCGGCTTAAGGGCCGCCATCGCTCTAGGCGTCAAGCACCTACTCGTCAAGGGAGACTCACAGCTGCTCGTCAACTTCTCCAACAAGAGCTACACGCCGAAAGACGACCACATGGCCGCATACCTCGAAGAGGTCCGCAAGCTTGAGAAGCACTTCAGGGGCATGGAGCTCATGCACATCCCGAGGAAAGAAAACCAAGAGGCCGACGACATCGCCAAGCGAGCCTCGCGGAGGCAACCCCAGCAGGCCGGTGTCTTCGAAGAGAGGCTCGCCAAGGCATCCATCAAGCAGCCTCGAGAGGCCACAGCCGCAAGCGCAGGCGAAGCGCTCCCACCACCTCCTGAGTCTGGGGCGCCTGATTGCGGTCCCAGCACAGGGGAGCGTCTGCTGCTGACGGCAACCCACCAGGCCTCAGGCTGGATTGATGAGCTCAAGGACTACTTGGTGAAAGGAATCCTCCCTGAAGAAGATGCTGATGCAGAGCGAGTCGCTCGACAAGCAAAGTCATACTGCATCCTCGAGGAAAACCTCTACCGCAAGCGCCCAAATGGTGTCGCGCTCAAGTGCGTCCCTCCTGAGGAAGGCCGAGAGCTGATTAAGGACATCCACAGCGGGGAGTGCGGCCACCACTCATGTGCGCGCACCCTCACAGGGAAGGTCTTCAGGAGCGGCTTCTACTGGCCTCAGGTGCTTCAAGATGCGGTCGCCATTGTGCAAACCTGCGACGCCTGCCAATTCCACGCCAAGCAAATTCATCAGCCGGCACTGGAGCTTCAGACCATCCCGCTCTCCTGGCCGTTCGCGGTCTGGGGGCTGGACATCCTGGGCCCCTTCCCGAAGTCGCAGGGGGGCTACCGTTTCCTCCTCGTGGCCATCGACAAGTTCACCAAGTGGACCGAGGTTGAGCCGGTGCGCACCATACCAGCTGGGGCTGCGGTGAAGTTCATCCGAAGCTTGGTCTGCCGCTTCGGCGTGCCCAACCGCATCATCACTGACAACGGCTCGCAATTCACCAGCGGCATCTTCCGAGCCTACTGCGACAAGCTTGGTATCAAGGTCTGCTTCGCCTCGGTAGCTCACCCACGCAGCAACGGTCAAGCCGAGCGAGCAAACGCAGAAGTCCTCAAGGGCCTCAAGACCAGGAGCTTCAACATCCTTAAGGGCCACGACAAGGGCTGGATTGACGAGCTCCCCTCAGTGCTCTGGTCCATACGCACAACCTCCTCGAGGCCTACAGGCGAAACGCCGTTCGCTCTGGTCTACGGAGCCGAGGCGGTCCTCCCCGCAGAAATCAAGCATGGATCGCCACGGGTCCTTGCCTTCAATGAGGACACCCAAGAGGGCCTCCACAACGACGACCTGCTGCTTCTCGAGGGACTGTGCCGTCAGGCCGCCCTCAGGGCGGCAGGGTACCAGCAAGACCTGCGACGCTACCACAGCCGCCATGTGCGCTCACGCACCCTTGAAGCGGGCGACGTCGTCCTCAGGCGAATCCTCTCCAGGGAAGGTCTCCACAAGCTCTCCCCGATGTGGGAAGGCCCCTACAGGGTCTCCCACGTCGCCAGGCCTGGCGCAGTACGCCTCGAGACCGAAGACGGCATCCCCGTCAAGAACCCGTGGAACATCGCGCATCTGCGCAAGTTCTACCCGTGATCACAGTCACGCCAGGCATTTTTTGTCTCTAGAGGGAAGCTCACGGCTTCACCTCCAAGCTTCTCAAAGCTTCTCCCGAGGCCCAGCCCTCCGAGCTCTCCTGCAAACGAGCCCCCGCAGGCCGCAGTGAACCTCTGCCACTAATGGGTGGTCCCCATGCCTCGACATGGAAGGAACGTTAGCTTGGCAAACCCAAGCGTAATGAACCGATTTTCGTTCCAAGTGAACTTTGCGCTCTGGCGCCATTTTCGTTCCAAGTGAACTTTGCGCTCTGGCGCCATTTTCGTTCCAAGTGAACTATGCGCTACGGCGCCGCCATGTAATATTTTGGTGGTGAGTTTATTCCAGCTTTATTTCATTTATTGAAAATGGGCACTTATATCTCTCCACATGCGTACCTCGCGAGCGGGGGCTGAGTACGGTGCCAGTGCCTCAAGTGACACACCAGCAGCACTGCAAAACCCAAGGATCCGAGCTCTGGCTAGAGGGCAGGCCCTCCCAAGCACGCCATCTCTTCAAAGGACCTTGGTACTCTCTCTCCTCGCAACGAACGCCTGAGGGGACCTATAAGCGCGCATTAGTCCCTGATGCTGTGATCTAGCGTTTCGGCTCGCCCCTCTAACATCCACAGAGAGCGAAAGTCCCCACCAGGCCTGCGGAGGAGAACCCTCGGCCCCTGAAGGGGAGAACTCCGCCAGAGAAGGCCCACACCGGGAAAACGCCTCGCGAAGCTAAGTTTCTCGCCCACCTCAAGGGAATCCTCGCATTTTTTCTCATGAGCACTCTGCGTCCCTCAAGTGGTTCTTTCCTTACTCTCCGTGGACTGCTTGCGCGTCAAAGGGGGGCCCTCAGCATCGCGACTTGAGGGCTCTTACCTCCCCAAGCCTTAAACTCCCCCCGGCCTTGCCGAGTCATTGCTCGAGCATACCGCAGCGGCAGGAGTCATAGCGCGAGGGGAAGGGTCCAACGACGCAGAGCGAAAAAGGCATTGAGATGAAGCAAAGACCCCTCGAAGGGAGCGCACGCTTAATCGATAGCAAAATGTTTACAAAGTGAAGAAGTAAATTACAAGGTGGAAAATGAAATTCTCTAACGGGCAAACGCCCCTAAAGCGCTACAAGCGCGACGCGTTGCAGGAGGAGGTTAGTCGGAGGCCTCAGCGTCGTCCTGGTCGCTCTCTTCTTCCTCCTCGGGCTCGCTCCCCTCGCCGCCTTCCTCTGCAGCGGCCCGCCTGAAGCGGCTGCAGAAGTCGTCCACCTGGTCGCGGACGGAGCTGGAGGCTTTCCACGCAGCGTCCCCCTCCAGTGGCTCGGTCACCGTGGCGAGGTCGAACCCGGGCTGGAGGTGGACGAGGTTGGAGAAGATGCGGTCCACCACCACCGCCAGAAGCTGACGGCACTCCTCCTCGACCACGTCGCGGATCTCCGTGGTAGGGCCTTCGAGCGCTGTGAAGAGCTGCTCGAAGTACAGGAGATAGGTGGCAGCGTCGGCGTGGCCCTGAGCCGGAACGCTTGGCGCCTCCGCCCCCAGCTTCGCGGCGAGCTCACGACCCCGTCCCGTCAAGGACAGGAACATGCGCTCCCGCTGCTGCGACAGCACCTGCGCCGCCTGGATGCTCTCAGCCGCCTCCACTGCCTTCGCCACAGCAGGCCCCACCTGCCGGTTCATCTCCTCCATGTCCCCCATGAGGGAGGCAAGGTCCTGGGAGATGTCCTCTCTGGCCTTCTCAGCGGCGAGGCGGCGATCAGTCTCGCGCTTCACCTTGGCGGCGAGCTTGGCGTTCTCCTTCTCGAGCTTTTGGATCCGGGCGCCGCTCTCCCCCAGCCTCGCCTTGAAGCGGTCCTCCTGCTTGGAGAATTTATCCTTGTAGTCCTGGGAGACTGCGGCGCGGATCTTATTCTCCTTCTCCCGGAGCTCCTTGTTGAGCTCGTCCTTCCGCTCGGCAAGCCGCACGTTGGCTCGCTCCACATTCCCCTTGTGGGCGGCGACCTCGCGCTCGAGCTTGCTGAACGCCGAAGCAACGCTGTCTTCGCGGGCCTCAAGGGCCGTGCGCTGTCCTGACAGCTCCTGCTCCCTCAGCGCCAGCTGCTCGTCGCGCCGGCGTGCATCCTCCTCGCGCTCGCTCAAAGCGCGCCCGCGGGCCTCCAGGCTCGAGCGGAGTTCGTCGAGGGCGGTCCGCACCACCCCGGCATCCGCCAGGATTTTCTTCTCGAGCTCGAAGAGCTCGGCACGCTTCGCCGCCAGCGAATGCTCCACGGCTTCCCGCTCCGCCTTGGCCGCGGCGAGGTCCTTTGCAGCGGCTCGGCGCTCAGCCCTCAGGGGCTGAAGGAGTTCCTCGGCTTCGCGCAAGGCCCCCTCGCGGACCTCGTCGGCAAAGCGCGCTGCCTCCTCGCGCTCCTCTTGCAGCGCCTGGTCGCTCTTGCGGCGGGCCTCTACGGCCGCGTGGAAGGCAGCCCAGGCGTCGGCGAGCTCGTCACGCTGGCGGGCGAGCGCCTGGTCTTCTGTGGCCAGGTAGGCCTCGAGCCCCTCCAGGGACTCCCGCACGAAGCGGAAGGCGACGTCGCGGCGTCCTCGGCCCCAGTTGAAGCGGCCCAGAGCGAGGCCCGGGGTTGGACCGCGCGGCTTAGAGGGTCCCGCACCCGCATCCGGCTCGCCGGCAGAAGTCCCCGCGTGGGCCTGGGGGCTCGGGGGCCGGTCCTCCGCCTCCGCACTCGGTCCCAGGCCTCCTGTGCTTCCCCCCTCGGGCGGCACTTCCCGGTCCGCATCCGGGGCAGGCGCGTGAGGCCCGGTCCTTGCTGCTTCCTCCTCCCCCGCGGTGTCCGGCGGCGGTGGAGGAGTATCCTCCCTGCGAGACTTGGGAGGGCTCGGCGCCGACTCGGCACCCACATTAGCCCCTGGCTGCGCTGGAGGGGTAGCTGCGCGGGGTGGAGTGGGTATCTTCTCCACCTGTTCCTCCACCCGCTCTTCCTCGGGTGGTGGCACAAATGTCTCCACCTGAGGCATCTCCTTCTGAGAGCCTGCGGTACCCGCCCCCTCAGGCCTCGAGGCCTCCGCCGCCGCGGTCTCGCTGGCCTCAACCTCCGGTGCAGCGTCGGGGGCGGCCCTCTTCACGTCCGCGGCTTTGCGAAGCCTGCGGCGCTTCACAGGATCAGGGCCGCTGAGGTAAAAAGAAAAAGATTGGTCAAGGAAGAAGAGCAAGCAAGCTGGGCTCAGAAAGGAAAGGAAAAGGCAAAAGAATCTCACCTGGTTTTCTTGGCGCGGGTGTCTACCCACGTCATGCCTGGCGAGCGCCATGAAGGCACAGCCCGCACCCCCGCCTCGGGGGCCTCCTCGGCTTTCCTCTTGTGGGGAGCGCTCGGGGGCTCCCCGGCAGGCCTGTCATGGGCCGCCTTGGTCCTCGGCTCATGGCGCCCCGCCGCAGCCTCCTCGCTGTCGCCGGAGGAAAGCTCGTGGAACTCCCCTGCCGGGGGCACGACGCCGGAAGAGCTCCCCGCGCCCGCAGAGCCTCCTACACCGGCAGAGGGCTCCACCCTCGTCTCCGCGTCGCCCTGTTCCGAGTCAGATGCACTTGGCGACTCGGTAGTGTCCGCGGGCATGGGCTCCTCCTCCTCTTCATCCCCCGCCAAGCCTAGCGGGGTGAACGCGGGCGCCTGCGCCAGGGTGGCCCGGCGCTTGTCTGGGACTTCATACAGAGGCCGTATCGCCACGTGAATCCTCGCGGGCACCTCTGGGTTGACGAAGAGGCCTCCCATGATGGTCTCGACGACCGCGGGGCGGTGATCGCTCAGATGCAGCCGCAGCGGATCCGTAGGCCCTGTGTACGCCCACATCGGCTTCTTGTGCGCCTGCAGGGGGGCGATGCGGCGCCTCACGAACTCCGCCGCCACCAGCTGGCCGGTCAGGCCATGCTCGCGAAGCGCCCTCAGGTGGCCCACGAGGTCGGCTATCGCATGCCCCTCCAAGGAACGCTTGCTCCAGTGGGTGTTCTTCACGGGCGGCGCCTCGGGGACCTCAAGGAGGGAGCTCTCCGAGGGAACGCGGATGAGGAACCACTTCTGCCTGAAGTCTTCCACCTTCTTCGACACCGCCGTCACGGGCTTGTCGCCGTTCCAGGCCATGGGGATGTAGACGTCTCCCATGCCGTCCGCGATGCGGAAGGATACGCAGCCCGTCCGCTCCTTCTTCGCAGTGTTCCGCAGTGCGTAGAAGCTTCGGAAGAGAGCGATGGAGGGCTTCACTCCCAAATAAGCCTCGCACAAGAAGGCGAAAATGGAGAGGACAAGGATGGCGTTGGGGTGGAGATGTAAAAGGTGGACCTGGTAGAACTCGAGGACGGCCTCGAGGAAGGGAGAGTAGGGCGGCACCAGCCCAGCGAAAAGAGTGTGGAGGAAGATGGGGAAGTAGCCGACGGGGAAACGTCCGGTCCGCGCGGGCAGAATGGCACTGGCACCGTGCTCATTGTGCTTCCCGGCGACCAGGTGCTGAATCTTATCCAGCGCCGCCGCGGTGATGCGCGCCCCGACCAGGGAGGGGCCGAACTCCGCCTCCCCCTGCGCGTCTTGGCGGGCCGAGGCCGCCGTCTTCTTGCCCTTGGATCCTCCCATCGTCGGAGAAGGACGGGAGCACGGAGGAAGAGAAGGAGGGGAAGATTTGCTGGAGACGGGAGTCTAGGAGGCGGAGAGCCGATGGACGGGATGGACAAGACTGGACGGGGTAATGACTGCGGCTCGGACCAACGCGCAGCTTTAAACCCCGTCCGAGCAGTTACCGAGGCACGGTAGTGGTGAGCGTGGCGGGCGTGGTGGCCCCCCCCACTACGCACGTCTCCGGCGGAGAAGCCGAGTCGCCGCAAGTCCACCTCCAGGTGACGCGTGTCCCACGACGCTTCGCCTGCAGTTTTGGGCCCACGACGCTTCGCCTGCAGTTTTGGGCCCACGACGCTTCGCCTAGTCCCAATGGGCCTCGGCGTGCCCATCATGGGCCCGGGGGCTACTGTCGGCCCAGTGGATTCTAGGGTGTGCAGAGCCCATACTAGACGGACCGCGCACGCAACTGCATCTACGAAACGGCTAAGGACCAGGCAAACCGCTTGGGGAACCCCCCGAGGCGGAAACCCCTGGAGGGGACCTGAGGCGCCGACAGAGGCTTGAAGGAGCCCCCCCCCCCCCCCCCCCCCGAGGGCGTCCCACTTGAGGGCTCTCTCCCTCTTAAGGGAGCCGGCCCGGCTCCTCCCCCTCGAGAGCCTCAGGCCCCTGAGGGGATACTTCACGGCCAAGGAAGCGCTGCAGAGCGCACATGGGCTCTGCTGCGGCCGCAGGGTGACGCGCGCGTCTGCACGCACGACAGCAACAGCGTCACAGTTGCCGTTCCCGTGATAAAAGGGGTCAACAAAGCTCTGTGTCCCCTGCGCCGCCAACGAAGCTTTCCTCTTTGGTGATAACACAGTTGGCCGGCACAACGCTCCAACGACGACGTCACTGTGGGCACTCCCCACGGTCTCTGCCGCGCCTGCGAGACGCTCTGCAAAATCTGCAGCTTGTCGGCCACAGCGCGCCGCTTTAACACGGAAGAGCCGCGTCCAAGGACGGAGGAGACAGCTGCTCTGCCACGAAGGCAGGCTTTGCGACCATGGACCGAGTCCATGAACGAGCGAGCAGTAGTGCACCCCGCTCCGGCGCTTGTGGCCATGTGGGAACCCGTCCACTGCGCAGGCCGCAGGGATGAGGCCCGGGGCAACTATTTAAGGAGAAGGGGCACTTCCGTAGGAAAAGGGAGAATTCGATCCCGAGCTCAATAGCGTCTTCCACCTCCGGACCCTCTCAAGGCCCAGAGGCTAGTTGTACTACAGTCACCACAGTGCAATCCAGACAAGCAGGAGTAGCGGTTTTACCTCACCTTGAGGGCCGTGAACCTGGGTAAGGGCCGGTGTCACTCTCTGTCGTGCAGTTCCGCTCCAAGCACCGCGAGCAACGTCGCGGCGTGCGTCGAGGGTTGTTTGACCTCCGTGTTCAGTCCCCCTTCGAACCTCTCCCCGGGGCGAGACTACCCCTGTTACGTGGGAGTTCATTCCACGACAGCTGCAATTATTAATGCCGTGCTCTATTCACTTGCACTTTATTTATCCGCATTATCAAAAACTCCTAAAAACTTGTCTGCTAATGTTTACAGTGAAATCCTCATCAAAACTGCTTGTCAGCACCTTCTGCTCCTCGTTGGGTTCGATACACTTATTTATCGAAAGTACTACGATACACCCCCTATACTTGTGGGTCATCAAGACTATTTTCTGGCGCCGTTGCCGGGGAGTGAAGCGCTATTGGTAAGGAAAACTTTAGCTGTAAGTGCTGGTTTTATTTCTGTCTCCTAATTTGCTTAATCATGGAGAAAGGATCTATTGCTTTCCTGTTTGGAAAGGCTTCTACCACTGCTGAGGTAGAAAATGTGGCGCCACCTGATGAAATAGTGCCATTTAAAATACCTATGAAAATTATTGATCGTGTTATGGATAACCGCTATGAAGGGGATGGAACTGTCCACCCCGGTGATCATTTACTGTTTTTACATGAATTATGCGAGTTGTTCAAGTGTGCATGTATTACAATGGACAAAGTTAGGAAGAAATTATTCTCCATATCACTTACAGGGAGAGCTGCGCATTGGTATAAATTGTTGAAGAACATGAGTTCTCTTGGATGGGAGGAAATTGTACCTCTCTTTTACTCTAAATTTTATCCTCCAAGTGAGATTCACCCAGATCGGAATTCTATATATAATTGCTGGCCTCATGATGGAGAAAGTATTGCCCAAGCTTGGGGGAGATTGAAGTCACTAATGCTCAAATGCCCCATTCATGAGCTTCCTGGTAATATTATTGTTGATAACTTCTATGCAAGACTCTCTTTTGAAGATAAAACATTATTGGATACTTCTTGTGCTGGATCATTCACTCGTAATAAAGAAGAGTTTAAGTGGGATCTTCTTGATCGTATTGAAGAGAATACTGAAGCATGGGAGAACGACAAAGGTAGGGAGTCAGTTATACAATATGACTTCGAATGCATTAAAACATTCATGAATACTGATGCATTTCGAAATATTAATAATGCTTATGGTCTTGACTCTCAAGTTGTTGCAAATTATTACAAATCCTTTGCTGCTTATTTCGGTTTGCCCAAGGAGGGCTTTGAAAAATATCATGAACCTTATAAAGATAAATCTATTGCTCCTATAACTAAAAGCATTGAAGTTAATACTGTTGATCATATTATTCCTGAGCCTTATAATGAAAAAATTCCTTTTCCTGTTAAAGTGAAGGAACATTCTGTTATGGCTAGTGTTGTTAACAAAAGTGCAAAGAAAGCTATAGAACTTGATGAGAAAATTGAAATTGAAACTCCTGTGGCTATAGTTAAACATCTTGTTACTAAAAATGTTGGAGATGAGTATATTATATTTTGTGAAGATGCTTCTAATGTTGTTTCTCATCCTAAAAGTTCAAGGAAAACTAGTGTTCCTGTGTTATCTGTTAAAATTGGTGATCATTGCTATTATGGTTTATGTGATATTGGTGCAAGTTCAAGTGCTATTCCTTATGAGCTTTATAGAGAAATTATGCATGAGATTGGTTCTTGTGAACTTGAAGAAATTGATGTGGTTATTTAACTTGCTAATAGAGAAACTATCTCTCCGATTGGTATTGTTAGAGATGTTGAAGTTTTATGTGGTAAGACTAAATATACTGCTGATTTTCTCGTACTTGGTGCAGCTGCTAGTAAGACTTGTCCTATCATTTTTGGTAGATCTTTTCTAAATACTTGTGGTGTTGTTATAGATTGTAAGAAAGAGAAAATCTTTACTAAGTTTGCTGGTGATTCGTATGAATTCAATTTTTCGAAATTTGCTAAGACCCCTTATGAAACCGAATTACCCAATGAGGATTTTAGAGTAGAACAACTTGCCTCTATTGCTCTTGCTCTTGACAATGTTATGCAGCAATTTATGGAAGATCATGAAAGTGGAGTCTTTATGGAAGAAAGGAATGAACTTGATGAAATATTCCTCCGTCAACCTATTCTTAAACATAATTTACAGGTGGAAGACTTGGCTAAAACACTTCCACCTAAAGAGGATCCTGTCTTTGATTTAAAACCTTTGCCTGATAATCTTAAGTATGCTCATATTGATGATAAGAAAATATATCCTGTTGTTATTAGTGCTAACCTTTCAGGTAAAGAAGAGGAAAGATTATTGGAAGTATTGAAGAAACACCGTGGAGCTATGGGTTATACTTTGGATGATTTAAAAGAGATTTCTCCTACTATATGTCAACATTCTATTAATATGGAGCCCGATGCAAAGCCAGTTGTTGAACATCAACGCCGTTTAATTCCCAAGATGAAGGAAGTGGTAAGAAATGAGGTATTAAAACTTCTTGATGCTGGTATTATTTATCCTATTGTTGATAGTAGATGGGTTAGTCCTGTGCACTGTGTCCCTAAGAAAGGTGGAATTACTATTGTGCCTAATGATAATGATGAGCTTATTCCTCAAAGAGTAGTTGTTGGTTATAGAATGTGCATTGATTTTAGAAAGGTTAATAAAGTTACTAAGAAGGATCATTATCCATTACCCTTTATAGATCAAATGTTAGAGAGATTAGCCAATAAAACTCACTTTTGCTTTCTTGATGGTTATTCTGGTTTCTCGATGGTTATTCTGGTTTCTCTCAAATTGCTGTTAAAACTCAAGATCAAGAGAAAACCACATTTACTTGTCCTTATGGTACTTATGCTTATAGACGTATGCCTTTTGGTTTATGTAATGCTCCTGCTACTTTTCAAAGATGCATGTCTGCTATCTTTCATGGTTTTTGTGAGGAAATTGTGGAGGTGTTCATGGACGATTTCTCCGTCTATGGTACTTCTTTTGATAATTGCTTGCACAATCTTGATAAAGTTTTGCAGAGATGTGAAGAAACTAATCTTGTTCTTAATTGGGAGAAATGTCACTTTATGGTTAATGAAGGAATTGTTCTTGGACATAAAATTTCTGAAAGAGGTATTGAAGTTGATAGAGCCAAAGTGGAGGCAATTGAGAAAATGCCTTGCCCCAGAGATGTTAAAGGTATTTGTAGTATTCTTGGTCATGCTGGTTTCTATAGAATGTTTATTAAAGATTTTGCTAAGGTATCAAAGCCTCTTACTAATCTCTTGCAAAAAGATGTACCATTTGTTTTTGATGATGATTGTAAGGAAGGTTTTGAAACTCTTAAGAAGGCTTTAATAAGTGCTCCTATTCTTCAACCACCTGATTGGAATTTACCATTTGAAATTATGTGTGATGCTAGTGATTTTGCTGTTGGTGCTGTCCTTGGACAAAGAGTAGATAAGAAGTTAAATGTTATTCATTATACTAGTAAGACTCTTGATTCTGCTTAAAAGAATTATGCTACAACTGAAGAAGAATTTCTAGCTGTCGTTTTTGCTTGTGATAAATTTAGACAATATATTGTTGATTCTAAAGTTATTATTCATACTGATCATGCTGCAATTAGATACCTTATGGAAAAGAAAGATGCAAAGCCTAGGCTTATTAAATGGGTATTACTTTTGCAAGAATTTGATTTGCATATTGTAGATAAGACAGGTGCTGAAAATCCTGTTGCTGATAATCTGTCTAGATTGGAAAATATTGCATATAATCCTATTCCCTTTAATGATAGTTTTCCAAATGAACAATTGGATGCAATAAGGGTGAGTTCACGAGATAGTCCTTGGTACGCTGATTATGCTAACTTTATTGTTTCGAAGTATTTGCCTCCAACCTTTTCAGCTCAACAAAGAAGAAAATTCTTTTATGACTTGAGGCATTATTTTTTGGATCACCCACACTTATATAAAGAAGGAGTGGATGGTATTATGCGAAGATGTGTTCCAGAGTATGAACAAAAAGAGATATTGAGAAAATGCCATAGTAGTGCTTATGGAGGACATCACGCTGGAGATAGAACTGCACAAAAGGTTCTACAATTAGGTTTTTATTGGCCTACTCTCTTTAAAGATGCAAGAAAGTTTATTTTATCTTGTGATGAATGTCAAAGAGTTGGTAATATCTCTAGACGTAATGAAATGCCTATGAATTATTCTCTTGTTATTGAACCATTTGATTGTTGGGGATTTGACTTTATGGGTCCTTTCCCTTCTTCAGAAGGTAATACTCATATACTTGTTGCTGTTGATTATGTTACTAAATGAGTAGAAGCTATACCTACTAAAAGTGCTGATGGTGAGACATCATTAAAAATGCTTCAAGATATTATTTTCCCTAGGTTTGGTGTTCCTAGATATCTCACGACTGATGGAGGTTCTCATTTTATTCATGGTGGTTTTAGAAAAGTTCTTGCTAAATATGGTGTTAATCATAGAATTGCTTCAGCTTATCATCCTCAAACTAGTGGGCAAGTAGAATTATCAAATAGAGAAATTAAATCTATCTTGCAAAAGACTGTTAATAGAACGAGGAAGAATTGGGCTAGTAAATTAAATGATGCATTATGGGCTTATAGAACTGCTTATAAAAATCCCATGGGTATGTCTCCTTATAAAATGGTCTATGGAAAAGCTTGTCACTTGCCTTTAGAATTAGAACACAAGGCTTATTGGGCAGTGAGAGAACTAAATAGAGATTTTAAACTTGCCGGTGAGAAAAGATTACTTGATTTGAGTTCTTTAGATGAATGGAGAAGTGAGGCCTATGAAAATGCTAAACTCTTTAAAGAAAAAGTTAAGAAATGGCATGATAGGAGAATCCTTAAGAGAGAGTTTCATGTTGGTGAGAAAGTTCTATTGTATAGCTCTCGTCTTAGATTCTTTGCAGGGAAATTACTCTCCAAGTGGGAAGGACCATATGTTATCGTGGAAGTGTTTCGTTCGGATGCAATAAAAATTGCTTCACTTAAAGATGACTCTACACAAGTGGTAAATGGACAAAGACTCAAGCATTATATTTCTGGAGATTCTTATAATGAAGATGTTGATATTATTCAAGCAATTACTCCGGAAGCTTTTATTAAAGAACACATTTCTGAGTCTGCAGAAGCTGAATTCGAAAAGGTGCAGTTTCGGTAAGAAAAAGTTCGCGAATTTAATTTTGGAATATAGAATATTGGTTTTTAGAAAAATATGGAAAAATACAAGACCAAAACGAGCACGAGAAGATGCCCGAGGCACCGCCATCAGGTGTTGGCGCGGGCCCCAGCCTGGCCACGCCAACACATGATGACAGAGCATCGGAGTCCGTCTCCTACTCGATTTCGCCCTGTTGCCTTCCTTTTGTTGCGTAGATTTTTGCTATATAATCCCCCGGATCCCCTGAGGTCCGTATATAGTGGTTTCGACGTGTTTTTGTTTCGAGCTGTTTCTGCCAGATTTCAACCTTGGATCTAGAGCCATCATGTCTTCGTCCGAGCCCTCCAAAGACAGCTTCTTTGCGAACGTCGTCAACCCGTATTTAAACGAGCTGAAGATGCATCCCAAGGAGTTGCTGCTCGAGGAAGGGAAGGTACAAGTTGAAGACGTTCAGGGCCCTGAAGGAGAAGGGAGCATGGAGGACAAGATGAAGAGTCTGGAGCAAGAGGTCTTCAAATACAAGAAAATGGCAGAACGTGAGGTGGACATCGTTCACCGGATCGTGGCTGAACTTATTGCCAAGCATGAGGAGGAGACCGCAAAGCATTGGGAGGACATCTTCTCACTCCATAAGACTACTAACAATCTCTAGGCGCAACTCTACGACGTTCAGAATCAAAACTGTGAGTATGAAACCAGGTTTAAACGCATAAGTGCTGCTGCGAGTTTCAGGATACTCGAGACCAAGTCATCATTTGTTGATGGAGATCCCTTACCTTGGAAAGTTGATGAAGAAGACTCTTCACCAACGCCACCTCAGGAGTAATTCATCATCGGTATTGGCATCTCCCTTAGCTTGTTCCAAGCTTGGGGGGAGTGCCGCGGTATCACACCATTATCTTTTATCTTTTACGTTTTAGTAGTGTCATATCATGAGTAGGGAAGTTATCTTATATGATGGTTTGCAATGTGGAAGTATCTCTCTTTTAGTTGGTTATCTATCTATGTATCTGATGACCCACAAGTATAGGGGATCGCAACAGTCTTCGAGGGAAGTAAAACCCAAATTTATTGATTCGACACAGGGGGAGGCAAAGAATATTTATAAGCCTTAACAGCGGAGTTGTCAATTCAGCTGCACCTGTGAATAGACTTGCTCGAGACAGATTATCAGTAGCAACAGTTTTATAGCAGTGACAGTAGTGATATAACAGCAGCAGTAGAATAAAAACAGCAATGATGATTATAGTAGACAGCAGGATTAAAATACTGTAGGCAAAGGGACGGATGAACGGGCATTGCATGGATGAGATACTTCATATAATAATCAAGTCATGGGCATTTGCAGATAAATAAGATAAAGCATCCAAGTATTTATTAACCATAGGCATGTGTTCCAATTTAGTTGTGCGTGCTCGCAATGAGAAACTTGCACATCATCTTTTTTCCTACCAGCCCGTTTGCAGCGGGGCCTCAAGGGAAACTACTGGTAATTAAGGTACTCCTTTTAATAAAGTACCGGAGCAAAGCATTAACACTCCGTGAACACATGTGATCCTCACATCACAGCCATTCCCCTCGGTTGTCCCAATTATTGTCACTTTGGGACCTCGGGTTCCGGACAGCAATATGTGTATACAACTTATATATATGATCTTAAAACAACAATTATCTTCATGATACAATAACATGTTCAGATCTGAAATCATGGCACTCGGGCCCTAGTGTCAAGCATTAAGCATAACAAGTTGCAACAATGACATAAAACACCGATAACGGATACTAGGCACCATGCCCTAATGATATTACAGCTATTACATGAACGATCTCATCCAATCCCTACCATCCCCTCAAGCCTACAGCGGTGGATTACTCACACATGGATGGGGGAAACATGGATGGTTGATGGAGAAGTGGTGGCGATGACGATGATCTCCTTTGATTCCCCGTCCCGGCGGAGTGCCGAAACAGGAACTTCTGGTCCCCGAATTGAGTTTCGAGTTGGCGGCGGCGCTCCGATGAGTTTCTGGGGGGAAACTCTTCGTAATAGTGTTTTTTAGGTCAGGAGGGGCTAAATAGCCGAGAGGGGGGCGCGAGGGGGTGGCCGAGTCGGCCACACCCCCTCCTCGCGCGGCCAGGGCCCCACCCGCGCGAGCACGTGGTGTGGGCGCCCTGCTGGCCGCCCCCTTCTCGTCTTCTGGCTCCGGGAGTCTTCGGGCAAAATAAGGACTTCTATGATTTTTCTGGTATTTTTCCTAAAAGTTGATTTCCTGCAAAAAAATGAGACACCATGGTAATTCTGCTGAAAACAGCGTTAGTCCGTGTTAGTTGCATTCAAAACACACAAATTAGAGGTAAAACAATAACAAAAGTGTTCGGGAAAGTAGATACGTTTTGGATGTATCAACTCCCCCCAAGCTTAGCTTATTGCTTGTCCTCAAGCAATTCAGTTAACAACTGAGTGCGATAAAAGAACTTTCACGAACACATTTGTTCATGTGATGTAAATATTCTCATTGTGAGGACAAATGCTTAGACTATTCATAATAAGATATATGCAAACGATGTCACCTAATAACCATGTAAACTATGAAGAGATGCCAATCATATTAATAATAAACAACATGAAACATATCAATTCACAAGATTGCAAAGCTCATAATAAAGTATGATAAGGTGGTATCTCGCTTGCCCGAATGTTACAGCAAAACATAAATGCCCGGGCACCTCTGAGTTTCAAGAGAAGACTAGAAATAAAGATATCAAAGATAAGAGCGTCAAAATTATACCGCAGTTAACAGTATTCTGGGACAAGCACATTACACTAAGAATGACAACTATGCTCTCAAGAAGGTGCTCAAAGAATGATGGTGACCCAACAATAAAGTAAAAGATATGCCCTTCATTGAGGGAAGTAGGGATTTAACATGTGCTAGAGCTTTCATTATTTTGAAAACAGAGGTAAAATTGTTTTTGAGTGGTGGTTGTTCCGTCAACGAATGGCAATAGAGTTCTTGTTATCTTCCATACTAAGCAAGTTGAGAGCGGTTCCGAAATTTTTAAAACAAGCATTTATAATATGCATCCTTATATTCATTTACTTTGATAACTTGACACTCCTCCCAACCTTTGCTTTCACAAACCATGGCTAACCGAATCCTCGGGTGCCCACCAATCAATCTCAAACCATGGAGGAGTGTCTATTTTATTTTCTCAAATCTTTTGATATTATAGTGGTCTAACCAGCTCTTTGCAAAATTAATGACGAGCAGATGAAGCATGCAAGTCGGTTACTTAATTAGTATGGAAGATAACAAGTCCAACTACTACTTCCTCATGAGCTCGAAACAGTGGCACAAATTGGGAAATATTTTGAAGGTTTTAAAAGGTAGCACATGCAAATTTACTTGAATGGTTTGAAATGCCATACATAGGTGTTTATGGTGGACTCTTTGGGAATAACTTGGTTTTCAGGGATTTGGAAGCACAAGCATTTTCAGCTTAGTACAAGTGGAGGCTAGCAATAGAAAAGGGAGCGACAATTCAAGATAGCAATAACCGTCATAATCATGCTTGCGACAAAATAAAATTAACGGAGGCATAAAAATGATACTAGAACTCTGAGGCAAAATAGATCATCGAGGCTTAATTAACTTTTTGTTTTCAGTCATAACATGTGTAAGCATGTGCCAAGTCGATTCAAATGAATTATTCAGAGGAGGATACCACAATGTCATATTCTACTATGAATAGAACAATGCAAGCAAACATCTATGAAGCATGTTGTCCACCATTAATAAATTGGGACTGATCATAAGAGAACATGAACTACTAAGCATCCACCAATAGACATATACCGTATGCGAACCATCTAAGCATGCTCACATAAATGAGTATATGTACAAAAATGAAAACAAATAGAGTTCATTACCAGCCTCTTACCCAACTCGAATTGTCATAGATCATCATTATTGCCTTTTCACTTGTGTGCTTCGAAAGATATGAAATAATAACCTAGCTCCACGCAGCAATGGATGGTAATAACCTCTGAAACAAACTATACAAAACCAAAGAGAAACAACAAATATTTTTGGGTTTTCGGATTTAGAAACTGAAAACAGAACAGCCTGTGAAGATGATTTTTTTCGAGGACCTTAACATGCCCAGATCAGAAAACTCAAAACTAATGAAAGTTGCGTACATATCTGGGGAACATGCACACGAAATTTCAGGTCATTCTGATTTTTCTGTGAATAGTTATGAATAAAACGGTGGACAGCAGAAATCTGTCCCTGCGCGAAACAGCAACAACAAAGCAAAATCTTTTTGTGTTTTTTGCATATTGAACCGAACTAAATACTAAGCATACTAATACTAGATACTACAGCAAACTAGCAAGAGAAATAACAGAAATATTTTTGGTCTTTTTGAGTTTTAAGAAAGTAATGCAAAGCATGAACAAATAAAAGAAAGAACGAAAACGAAAACGAAAACATGGATATACAAAGTACCGAATGATAATGATATGTAGATGAGTGTGCTATCGGTATACCTCCCCCCAAGCTTAGGCTTTTGGCCTAAGTGGAGATCAACCCCATGGCGAGTATGAACTCCAGCCCGATGGGTCATACATGGTGTGATCATATCCCGGCTCGGCCGCGGTGGAGGAAGAACCGGAAGGCCCTGCATACCCAGGATCCGGGTGTGTAAAACCCGTGGTCTCTGGGGGCTGCTCAACATCCTCCTCGGGCTCCTCCTCTTCTTCCTCCTCATCCGGGACTGGTTGCACAGCAAGTGCATCAATCTCAGCCTCCGAGAGTGACCAGCTGTCCCTGGCATCAAGATCAAACGAAGGCACAGGCAACATAATAATTCTAACAGTTGTAGACTTCCTCCATATTACTCTCTTGGAGGAAGCTATCTCATAAAGTAGTTTACTCATGTTACTCTTTGCAGTAATAAAGTTATGCCCCTTCATGGAAATAATATCCAGCTTCCCTGGGGTAAGCTGAAAATCAAGAGGATGAGGCACTAAACCATGCATAACTAACAAACGAGATGCAATAAGACCTCCATAAATTCCACCCTTCTCGCGGTTAGTGGAAAGACGATAAGCAATCAGTGCACCCAAGTTATAAGTTCTATCACCACGCAAGGCAGCAGCTAGAAAAGCCAAATCAGGTGCAGCTAATTTACTTCCCGTTTTCCTAGCAAGCACACATTTGGTGATAAAATAAGCAAAGTATCGAATAGATGGGAGGTGAATGCTTCGTATTTTACCATCCTCATGAGAGAAGCTTTTCCCATTGCAGATGTATTTGTAGAGATCCATCAATGGCTTGGGCTTCTCCTTCATTCTCTCTAGCGATCCCCACTGAGGTACTCGAATTGCTGCACAAAAATCAGCAAAGGGCAAATGGACAGTTTTGTTATAAATAGTATAATGAACCATGGGGTGATGTGAAGCCAAGTCACACTTGAAGTCCTGCACCACCGACATGGATAACTTGCCATATTGGTCAGGTTCATCAATAGCAAAATTGCTTAACCCTGCATTGGAGATTAGATTTTGAACATCCTGATAAATTCCTTCAGCTTGCATGAATTCCGAGCATGGGTAGATAGCTGGAAATACACCGTCCTCACGGTGAACTCCCATGACTTCATGCACAATGATTTCATGTTGACCAATAGGGTGTGAGTTCCATTCCATGTTCTGAAATTTTTAACCAATGTCATAAAAATTGATTTTTAGCCAACTAAATGAAGGGAAACTACTATAGTGACTTGCTAGAGGCTTAAGCATGCATCAAAACTAGTTATTCCAACTTGAAACAAGCATTCAAACTCACTAAACATGGCATCTACAGCAGCAAAATACTCAATATATAATCCACTAAACAAAATTCTATTTGGATGAGCGGAGGAGTCACATACCGGAGAGCAAATACCCCAAATCTCAGCAACAAAGATGGGCTGAGGAAGGAGATCGAAAATCCGAGGGCAAGAACAGCAATAACATGATTTTTTCGAATGTGGGAGTGTTTGGTCGGGAGAGAGGAAGGCAGGGGAGTAAGGAGAGTAAGTGGGGGGCCATGTGGGCCCCACACCATGTGCTGGCGCGGCCCAAGGCCTGCCGCGCCACCATGTGGTGTGGGGGCCCTGTGGGTCCCCCAGGCCACTCTCTGGCCCTCCCAGGTCCCTCTCAGAAAAATAGGAATTTTGACATAAGAATTTTTAAATTCTGAGAATTTTTATTTCTGGGCATTTTCTGGATTTTAAGATATTAAATTTAATACATGAAAATTATTTTTCAAATCATGTCCAATTAAAAACTATGCAAACCAAGTAGTATTACAGTAGGTAAAGTAAAGAGGAGAAGAAAAATGTTGTGTAGCACTTCCATGCACTTAAAACATATTTGTTAGCAAGGTTGATCAAGTCTTGCCACCAAATAAATTTTAGATGACATAAAAGGATTCAAACATTGTGAGACACTCATGTTACCTTATATGGTATTGATATGGATCCAATAACAAGAGTTTTGAATTCTTCTTTATAAGGGCAATCAATACTTCCCACTTTGATGGACTTCACATTAGTAATTGTATTAACTCTAGGCATTTTATCCATTTTCTTGGGGAAATAAACAATATGTTCCTTGTCATTCACATTGAAAGTTACTTTTCCTTTATTGCAATCAATAACAGCCCCTGCAGTGTTTAGAAAAGGTCTCCCAAGAATAATAGACATATTATCATCTTCAGGCATTTCAAGCACAACAAAGTCAGTCATGATTAAACAATTATTAGCCACTTGAACAGGATCATCCTCACAAATACCAACAGGAACAGCAGTAGATTTATCAGCCATTTGCAAAGATATATCAGTAGGTATCAATTTATCAAGGTAAAGTCTCTTGTAAAGAGAGAAAGGCATAACACTAACTCCTGCTCCCAAGTCACATAGAGCAGTTCTAACATAATTATTTTTGATAGAGCAAGGAATGGTTGGTATACCTGGATCACCCAGCTTCTTTGGAACCTTGCCATTGAAAGAGTAATTAGCAAGCATAGTAGATATTTCCTCATTAGGAATTTTCCTTTTGTTAGACACAATATCTTTCATATATTTTGAATAAGGAGGCAATTTAATAGCATCAGTCAAAGGAATTTGTAAGAACAAAGGTTTCATCCATTCACAAAATTTATTATAATGTTCTTGTTCTTTTGTTTTAAGTTTCTTACCAGGGAAAGGCATTTGTTTTTGAAACCAAGGCTCTCTTTCACTACCATGTTTCTTAGCAATGAAATCTTCCTTATTGTACTTCTCATTTTTATTTAGCTTTTCTGGTTCCTCTTCTAATTCTTCTTTATCAGAATCATCATTATTATCATTGTTATTAGAACTATTATTGTTGTGTTCATTACCACTTTCAGTTTCAGCATCAGAAATAGATATACTATTGGGATCATTAACAGGTTCAGAGGATTCTACAACAGTTTTATGTTTCTTCTTCTTTTTCTTAGAAGGAGCACTAGGTTCATTAACTCGTTGAGAATCTTGTTCAGTTCTTTTAGAATGTCCCTCAGGATATAAAGGATCTTGAGTAGATTTACCACCTCTAGTTGTTACTTCACAAACATGTTTTTCTTTAGCTATAGAGGCATTTACTAACAATTCTTTTTGCACTTTAGTAAGTTGATCAATTTGAGTTTGAACCATATGAAAATGTTTAATGAGTATTTTAACATCATTGGAGGTTCTATCAACAACATCATGCAAGTTACTAATAGCTCGAGAATTTTCCATTAAATGATTTTCTATTCTCATATTAAAGTTACTTTGCTTAGCAATAAAAGTATCAAATTCATCTAAGCATTGAGCAGGAGGTTTAGAATAAGGAATATCTCTATCATAAAACCTTTGGAGAGAGTGTACCTCAATTAATGGTGTAGGAGGGATTGGCTTACATAAGTCTTCTATAGGAGGTAAGTTCTTCACATCTTCAGCTTTAATACCCTTCTCCTTAAGAGATTTCTTGGCCTCCTTCATCACTTCATCATTTAATTCAATAATACCCCTCTTCTTCGGTGTGGGTATAGGTGTTGGAGTAGGTTCAGGAATATCCCAATCATCATGATTCTTGCATATTTTAGCTAATAATTCCTCAGCTTCTTCGGGAGTCCTTTTCCTGAAAACACAACTAGCAAAACTATCCAGGTATGACCTAGATTTAGCAGTTAGTCCACTATAAAATATATCAAGTAGATCATTTTTCTCCAAATCATGATTCGGCTGGCCTCTTAATATGGAGCAAAAACGTGTCCAAGCCTTAGGCAATTTCTCATCCTATTCTTGATTAAAATTATAAATTCTCAACAAAGCATCATGCTGAGCACTAGCAGGAAAATATTTCTGAAAGAAAGTATCAAGCAAACCAATGGGACTAGTAATGGAACCAGGAGATAAATTATTATACCAAGTTTTAGCTTCTCCTTTTAATGAGAAAGGAAATATTTTAGTAACAAAGTAAGTGCGCATTTTTATGTCTTCAGAAAACATACCACTTAAATTAGAGAGTTCATTCATATGTTCTACAGCACTTTCATTTTCAGTTCCACAGAAAGGTTCTCTTTCAACAATAGCTATGTAAGCTAAATCAATAGAGAAATCATAATCTTTATCTTTAATGCTTATGGGAGATGTAGCAAATTTAGCATCAGGAGATAATTTATATCTAACAACATGTTTTTCAAAAAGACTTTTCATAGCACTAGCATCTTTAGTAGCATTAATCTCATCAACAAAATCATCATCAAGCTCCACATACGTTTCATCAGGATCATCAATATTATTTGTAAACTCAGGTGAATTAACAGGTGTTTCAGCATCTTCATTAGGAATTTCAGCATTTTCAAATTGTTTAGATCTAGCAATTGTAGCATCTAAAAAGGGACCTAATGAACCAGTATCATCAAGAACAATAGAAGCATCATCATAAGTAATTTCAGATTCAGCAGGAGTAACAGTGCAAGAAGCTTGAGGTGGTGTAACAAGCTTACTTAAGACAGACGGTGAATCAAGAGCAGCAGCAGAACTCAGAGTTGTACCTTTTCTCGTAGTGGATGGTATGATGGAAAATTTCTTATCACCAGGTCTTCCCAAGATGAATGAATTCCAGAGAGCAATATCACACTCAGGTGAACTTATAAATAAAGCTATGCTCCCCGGCAACGGCGCCAGAAAATAGTCTTGATGACCCACAAGTATAGGGGATCACAACAGTATTCGAGGGAAGTAAAACCCAAATTTATTGATTCGACACAAGGGGAGCCAAAGAATATTTATAAGCCTTAACAGCGGAGTTGTGAATTCAGCTGCACCTGTGAATAGACTTGCTCGAGACAGATTATCAGTAGCAACAGTATTATAGCAGTGACAGTAGTGATATAACAGCAACAGTAGAATAAAAACAGCAATGATGATTATAGTAGACAGCAGGATTAAAATACTGTAGGCAAAGGGACGGATGAACGGGCGTTGCATGGATGAGATACTTCATATAATAATCAAGTCATGGGCATTTGCAGATAAATAAGATAAAGCATCCAAGTATTTATTAACCATAGGCATGTGTTCCAATTTAGTTGTGCGTGCTCGCAATGAGAAACTTGCACATCATCTTTTGTCCTACCAGTCCGTTTGCAGCGGGGCCTCAAGGGAAACTACTGGTAATTAAGGTACTCCTTTTAATAAAGTACCGGAGCAAAGCATTAACACTCCGTGAACACATGTGATCCTCACATCACAGACATTCCCCTCGGTTGTCCCAATTATTGTCACTTTGGGACCTCGGGTTCCGGACAGCAATATGTGTATACAACTGAAGGGGATCGCAGGCAGAAAACAAAAAAATTCCTAACAGCGATAACCTTAAACTAGCAAGGATCTATACTATACAGATATAGTAATACGAATGAGATCGGTATACATACCCTTGTAGACCGAAAAGCGGGGATTACGCTCCCGCACAAGCGTTGCTGACGTAGACGCCGTAGCCGACCTCAAGGTCGCGGAGAACTTGGCGCGACGAAGAAGACGATGACGCGGCGATGTCGATGAAACCGATGACGACCTTGAGGCCGTGTAGAGGAAGCAGACCTCCAGCACCACTAGCGTGGCACCTCGCAGGGCGTTACACACGTACGGTGAAGCCGACTTCCTCCGGGCCCGATCCAGGGATGAGCAGCGGAAGACTGGGACCGGAAGACCAGCAGCACGGCGGCGTGCGTATGGTGGAGAAAACTTATCCTCGGCGCAACTCCAAACAAGGGAGTCACGGGATCCAAGGAGAGAGAGAGAGAGAATTTGGTGTGTCTCCAAAGGCCTGGGGTGCCCCTCTATATAAAGGGGCCAGGGGGCTGCCCAGCTTGCCAGGCTGGCGGTGTGGGACTAATCCCACACCCCAGCCGGCCATGGCTGGTGCGCCGGCCCTAGTGGGCCCCATGTGGCCCACTAGGGGCTGGCCGAACCAGCCCTCCCTTGGGAGGGACTCCCTTCCCCCCTCATGGGCCCTTTTGCCCAAAAAGGCCCATTTAGGGATTTTTGCCTTTAAAAATTCAGGAAAAATTAAAATAAAATATATTTAACTATTAATTACATTAATTAATATTAAATACATATTACATAATTTATTCCGGCTCCGAAAACTATTTCGTTGCTGCCCGATCTCCATCGGAACTTTCCCGGGACGTTCCCGGTCTCTCCTTTCCTATTTTTCTCTTCCGGTAAAATGTCGACTCCCCTTAAGTGTGTTACCCTAGCGGTTCGATTATCTCACCAGACATGATCGAGACTCCTCTCCGATCAATGACTAATTCGTGGACCTTGGATACTCAGAATTAATCCCTGCGAGATAACGAATACTTTATCGTTCGAACCTGGACGTCTGAGTCTTAAACCTTTTGCCATGCGATACTTAGCGCGTCCGAGACTCGTTCATAGATATCTCCATACCTAGCTTGATCTCGTTACCGACACTGCTAACTTCTACTCGTCCATGATATTATGTCCTGGTGACCTAGTCACACGCTTGCAAGCTCGTTTGACATAATCTCACCGAGTGGGCCCTAGAGTATCTATCCTGCTATGCGGACTGGCAAATCCCGCTCTTGACCCCCCGTCTCAACATACTCCTTTCCGACACCCGAGAGGGGCACCTTTATTGTCACACTATGTAAGATATGACGTTTGATGCAATCAAAGTGTCTTCCAGGAATAGCAATAAGAGTAGATCTCACGGTCAAAGGCGTAATGACTACGTCCTACAAATATTGGGTATGCCCATCACGTCATTCTCCCAATGACATGACTCCATTGTCAACTGACATAAATGTCACATGATCGGGAAACCTCGATCATCAATTGCCCAATGAACTAGTTAGATAGAGGCTACTAGGGACCTGGTTGTTTATCTACCACACGTGTATTAATGTTTCCGCTTAATACAGTTATAGCATGGTATAAAACATATAATGAACAATTGAGATATGACGAATAAACTATATTTATTAAGTGCCTCTAGGGCATATCTCCTTCAGTCTCCCACTTGCACTAGAGTATCACTTAATCTAGTTTACAACTTGGTAAAAGCTCAACACCCATAGCAACTTGGTGCATGCTTGTCTCGTGGAAGAGGAATACAGTCAATAGATCTCACAGATTGAGACCTATATGTGCTTTGCAACACTTCTATGTCACTTAGTTTGACATCATCCCGTATCTTACGATGACGGTGAAATATATCTTAGTGGATGGAGTGAGACCCGAACCTCCACGTAGCATGGGCCTTAAAAGTCTAACAGATCTATTAAGGGGAACCACATATGCTCAGAAACTGTTCAGTCCAATCACACTGGCTACTTCTGAAGTTGCCATATATTTCTATACCTATGTAGATTATGCGACAGTGCATCCATATGCGACTTCGCAAGCTAACCATGTCTTTCTTCAAAATAAAGGACATCTCCTATATGAGATTTCTAGTCTTATGGGTCAGTGTCACAACTTGCATCATCGTAACCGTTTTACGGCAAGTTGTCTTTCCACTCTTACCCTTTACCAGAAAACATATCTTCAGTTCTCACAGACACTGAATAATATACTTAACATTTGTTCATTGATCCACACAAGGATCACTCTAGAACCCGTTCTTCAACCAAGAACGTGGGTCACACCAAGTCGAGCTTTCAGTCTGATAGAATCTATGTCTGAGGCATAGAGAATGTCGAACATCCTTTTCTTTCATCAGCTATCACTGAAAATGCCAAGATAAACTTAATATTTTACCTAGTCATACAAGTAAGAACCTTTTCTTTGCTTGTTCTATTCTGAAACACTTCAGAATCTTAACCTAGGAAAATATTCCGACCTAATGTTATTAAGCCCCTTTTGACCTATACAATTATAGATCGGATGCCTAATACTCCTAACTTCATTCATAGGAAATTTAATCACTTAAATAATCCTTTACACTCTACTAGAGGATCTGTATCATTCAATATGTCGTTACATATAATCAGGAATGACACTTAGCTCCCACTTAAATACGCCATCCGTATATAAGACCAGGAATTTCTTTTAGCTCCCACTCAAATATGCCATTCACATATAAGATCAAGAAAAGCTACTTAGCTCCCACTCACTTCTTTGCAAATGCAAGTTTCTTCAACTATTTTGGACAACTCCAAAATCCTTTGATCACATCATCAAAGTGAAGATTCCAGCTCCGATATGCTTGCTTCAGCCCATGAATGGACAGCTGAAGTTTGCATACATGTTTAGCATCCTCAGGATCCTGAAACCATTTCATTGTACTAATTACAACTCTTTCTTAATGATACCATTAAGAAACATGATTTCCTTATCCTTCTATCAATTTCTCAATTTGAAATTATAGTAATTGCTAAACGACCCCGAATAGATTTAGGCTTCGCCACTTGAGACAAAATCTCGTTGTGGTCAACTTTTGAATCTGTCGGAACTGTTTCACGACAAATCGATCCTTATCAGCGTCTATTCTCTCATAAAATTCCATATTCTATTAACAGCTTAGATGCCATCAAGAAGATCTCCCAAGTCATTACCTGGTAATCGTACATGGATTTTATCTCGGATCATATATGACTCATAGCCATTTCTCGGACTTAGGTCTACCATCTCTTCTTCGTAGTTCGTAGGTCTGTCATATTCCATTAACATGACCTTTATAACAAGATTGTCGTAACAGACAGTGTGGAACACAACCTCGTACGCCTACGTTCTTAGTATGAGCTCAGAGCATCATGATCTTTATCATCAGCTTCTTTCCAGTTAAGGAGCATAACATCGGAAACACTTTCCGTTGCGCCACTCTGATGTTTGGAGAGGAAGTTCATTAACTTCGTCTTGCTCTACTTTCTTTCCCACTTATACCCTTGGACAAGAAACTATTTCTTTTGCAAGGTATATTCCGGCAACGTTTTTGCCTATGTCGTGAGACATGTACCCAACTAATTCTTTAGGTACGGTACACTACAAAGATTTATCCATTTTAGGTTTGATCACATCGAAACACTAAATTGCTGAAACGACAATCCAGGCTAAAAAGCCATGCCATGACTCATATGGTATTGTCTCCATGGATTTAAATGGTTTCCCTATTATCTAACGTGAATGTTATGTTTCTACCATATGACTCCAATGATCACAATAATTTGAAAGAGATTTATTTACCACACACTATCCGATAGGGTGTGATTACGACGTCCTTACATACCATAACACTATGGTGTTCCATGCGACGTAATTTGTGGAACTCTTCTCACAAGTCTTCCAATGATATGCCAACATTATAACTCAAATCTTTATTCCTCGATCTGTATCGTAGAAATTTGATTTTCTTGTTAAATTTATTTCCTACTTCATTCTGAACTTGTTTGATCGAATCAAAATTTCCAGATTAACATTCCCTAAGTAGATATCCATATATCTACTTGGAATATTCATGAAGTCTATGAAATAAAGACTTCCACTATACGTTAAACTACTTCATTGATTCACATACACCCATATGCATGATTCTCAACAAGTTATACTCAAAACGTTCAGTGAAGTTTACGAAATAAAGGTCTCCACTACACGTCAATTACTTCATTGATCCACATACATCTATATGCATGATTATCAATAAGTCATATGACCGCTTTCCGAAAACGGTGTCTTAGTTATCTTGCAAGTGTCAAACGATCAAATCTAAAGACTTGTAGATCCATCCGTATGGAGCTTGTTCATTGACTATAACATTCACATGACTTAAACGGTAGTGCCACACAAATGTGGTGTCTTTATTAAGTTTGTATCCTTTGGCATTAATATTATGAATGTGGGAGCTTCTACCATCTAAATTCAAATCGGCTTATGATCATTACTTCATAAATATAGGACAACGATTTTGTCACTAACATATATGAACAATTGTCTTGCTAGAGAAGACATACTTATAACGATCATACTAACAGACGATCATAAAATAATTTATTCAAATGGTAGATCTAGAGGGAGAGTGTCTATGGTCATCACGACATTTTGTTTGCCATCATCAACACACATTGTCACCTCATCCTTCCAAGCTACTCAAGCAGTAAATCTGGTTTTCATAAAACATGACTAGTATCAAAAACTTAGTCACTACTGCGAGTACTTGCTTAGGTAAAACATTCATAACGTGTATATCATATATATACACCATCATCATTGATGACTTCCCGGCGATCTGTTTCATCTTCTTGATTCTTCCAACGCAATCAAGAACCATGAAGGTGAACGATTCCCCTTGCATGACATAGTCTATGACAAAGCATTTGCATCTGGCAACGTTGCCTGTCATCCAGTGATCGAGCTGAGCGAGGCTTCTCAATGTCATCAAGTATGACCAATGTCATCGAGTATGACCAGTGTCATCAAGTATGACTGCCACGTGCTCCTTCAATGCGTGTGTTCTCTTCCATCTTGGTTGAGAAGTAAAACAGTCAACGTACTGATAAACTTCATCAACCCAACTTTAGGTGTATCCTGAGTTTAGCGATCATCTCATATGTTCGCGATCTAACAACTCGTACCCACCGTAAATTCTCTATGGCAGAGATCATAGCATACACTGGACTATGATGATATTATCCGCACAAAAACATAATAATCCAAATTATCCTTTTGTTAGCGGAATCTCCGGATTTATCTCCTAGCGTGTATTGTATCACAAAGAGCTAATGATTTAAACAAGGAGTATCCTCAAGCTAAAGTATAAAACTATGAAGTTTGGACCCAACCTTTTAAGTTTCTCAATCGCAGGATTGCGCCTAATTTTTAAAGAAGGCTATTACATTGGTTAATATCTACAAAGGTTTTGCAAAGCATAAAGACTTTGTTCATTATAAAATAGAGTTCAAGTTTTAATAAAATAAAACTACCAGAACTCCCACTCAAAACGAATATCCCTCTAATTATTTTAGTGATTACACGATCCTCATCCATTATGCAACCCCTCATCGTCAGAGCCGGCAACATAACTTCAAAGGTAGACATCGATATGTCAATCACAACAACTTTGTGACTCATGCTCGACCTTTCGGTCTCCGTGTTCCGAGGCCATGTCTGTACATGCTAGGCTCGCCATAATAACCTTCAACGTATACGCTTGTGCAACATGGCTTACACCCACTGTATGCGAACGACGATATGTCTGACACCCGATCGTCACGGCCTGCCTCATAATGTAGAACTTTCTTGGTGGTGCACGTCGAAGGGAGAACACTAATGATATTTTGGAGGGATAATCTTATATTACTACCGCCGTGTGACTAATATATAACTATATATATACACACACAATATAAGATGCACACAAAACATCAATATGTAATGCGACGTGACATGGTCCTTGCGCCGATGGTCTCCTTCGCGCCCACAGTTTATAATTTATAAATCTACCTTGACCATATCACATTGCCCCTACAAAATAAAGTTAGACGCGTTCTACTTTATCTTTTGCATATTTTACGTGGCTTGGGGCTGTCGTAGATAGAACCGCTTCGTACCTACGAACCTATGACCACAACAACGATCAAATAATTGCATATTTATTCATCCCTTTCGGGCCCTCCATTGAAAATGCAAAGCCAACTAAAGAGAGAGAAACAGACACCCGCCAGCCACATATACGGTACCAGCCGTATGTCAGTAGTGGAACCAGTCTCGCGTAAGCGTACGCGTAAAGTCGGTCCGGGCCGCTTCATCAACTCAATGCTGCCGACAATGCAAGTGCACGCGAGAGGGTAGCAAATAAAAGAACGATGTCCCCGTGATAAACACGGGTGCAACTAGCGTACAACTATATCTACGCATAGATCGGCTCTGATACCACTGAAGGGGATCGCAGGCAGATTTTTTTTTTCCTAACAGCGATAACCTTAAACTAGCCAGGATCTATACTATACAGATATAGTAATACGGAGGAGATCGGTATACATACCCTTGTAGACCGAAAAGCGGGGATTACGCTCCCGCACAAGCGTTGCTGACGTAGACGCCGTAGCCGACCTCAAGGTCGCGGAGAACTTGGCGCGACGAAGAAGACGATGACGCGGCGATGTCGATGAAACCGATGACGACCTTGAGGCCGTGTAGAGGAAGCAGACCTCCAGCACCACTAGCGTGGCACCTCGCAGGGCGTTACACACGTACGGTGAAGCCGACTTCCTCCGGGCCCGATCCAGGGACGAGCAGCGGAAGACTGGGACCGGAAGACCAGCAGCACGGCGGCGTGCGTATGGTGGAGAAAACTTATCCTCGGCGCAACTCCAAACAAGGGAGTCACGGGATCCAAGGAGAGAGAGAGAGAGAATTTGGTGTGTCTCCAAAGGCCTGGGGTGCCCCTCTATATAAAGGGGCCAGGGGGCTGCCCAGCTTGCCAGGCTGGCGGTGTGGGACTAATCCCACACCCCAGCCGGCCATGGCTGGTGCGCCGGCCCTAGTGGGCCCCATGTGGCCCACTAGGGGCTGGCCGAACCAGCCCTCCCTTGGGAGGGACTCCCTTCCCCCCTCATGGGCCCTTTTGCCCAAAAAGGCCCATTTAGGGATTTTTGCCTTTAAAAATTCAGGAAAAATTAAAATAAAATATATTTAACTATTAATTACATTAATTAATATTAAATACATATTACATAATTTATTCCGGCTCCGAAAACTATTTCGTTGCTGCCCGATCTCCATCGGAACTTTCCCGGGACGTTCCCGGTCTCTCCTTTCCTATTTTTCTCTTCCGGTAAAATGTCGACTCCCCTTAAGTGTGTTACCCTAGCGGTTCGATTATCTCACCAGACATGATCGAGACTCCTCTCCGATCAATGACTAATTCGTGGACCTTGGATACCCAGAATTAATCCCCGCGAGATAACGAATACTTTATCGTTCAAACCTGGACGTCTGAGTCTTAAACCTTTTGCCATGCGATACTTAGCGCGTCCGAGACTCGTTCATAGATATCTCCATACCTAGCTTGATCTCGTTACCGACACTGCTAACTTCTACTCGTCCATGATATTATGTCCTGGTGACCTAGTCACACGCTTGCAAGCTCGTTTGACATAATCTCACCGAGTGGGCCCTAGAGTATCTATCCTGCTATGCGGACTGGCAAATCCCGCTCTTGACCCCCCGTCTCAACATACTCCTTTCCGACACCCAAGAGGGACACCTTTATTGTCACACTATGTAAGATATGACGTTTGATGCAATCAAAGTGTCTTCCAGGAATAGAAATAAGAGTAGATCTCACGGTCAAAGGCGTAATGACTACGTCCTACAAATATTGGGTATGTCCATCACGTCATTCTCCCAATGACATGACTCCATTGTCAACTGACATAAATGTCACATGATCGGGAAACCTCGATCATCAATTGCCCAATGAACTAGTTAGATAGAGGCTACTAGGGACCTGGTTGTTTATCTACCACACATGTATTAATGTTTCCGCTTAATACAGTTATAGCATGGTATAAAACATATAATGAACAATTGAGATATGACGAATAAACTATATTTATTAAGTGCCTCTAGGGCATATCTCCTTCAACAACTCATAGATATGATCTTAAAACAACAATTATCTTCATGATACAATAACATGTTCAGATCTGAAATCATGGCACTCGGGCCCTAGTGTCAAGCATTAAGCATAACAAGTTGCAACAATGACATAAAACACCGATAACGGATACTAGGCCCCATGCCCTAATGATATTACAGCTATTACATGAACGATCTCATCCAATCCCTACCATCCCCTCAAGCCTACAGCGGTGGATTACTCACACATGGATGGGGGAAACATGGATGGTTGATGGAGAAGTGGTGGCAATGACGATGATCTCCTTTGATTCCCCGTCCCGGCGGAGTGCCGGAACAGGAACTTCTGGTCCCCGAATTGAGTTTCGAGTTGGCGGCGGCGCTCCGATGGGTTTCTGGGGGAAAACTCTTCGTAATAGTGTTTTTTAGGTCAGGAGGGGCTAAATAGCCGAGAGGGGGGCGCGAGGGGGTGGCCGAGTCGGCCACACCCCCTCCTCGCGCGGCCAGGGCCCCACCCGCGCGAGCACGTGGTGTGGGCGCCCTGCTGGCCGCCCCCTTCTTGTCTTCTGGCTCCGGGAGTCTTCGGGCAAAATAAGGACTTCTATGATTTTTCTGGTATTTTTCCTAAAAGTTGATTTCCTGCACAAAAATGAGACACCAGGGTAATTCTGCTGAAAACAACGTTAGTCCGTGTTAGTTGCATTCAAAACACACAAATTAGAGGTAAAACAATAACAAAAGTGTTCGGGAAAGTAGATACGTTTTGGACGGATCAGTATCCCTTGGTGTGAGTTGCCGTTATGGAATATTAATGAGAAGTGTTATCATTTACTTTCTGCACACCTTATTTTAGTTTGCAACTTCTATTATATATGATTGATCTTGTTATTAGTATTTGCATCACTTTGGGAACATATAGTAAATCTTTTGGTTTTGGCAAACTTAGCATTGGTCAGTAGCTACAATACTTTGAGACTGGGGAAAAAAGGAACTACATGTAGACATATTATTCAATGATCTTTCTCACTTGTACCTAATAAGTTTAGTATTCACAATTTAAAATTGTTTGTGCTTCCAAGTAAGAATTGCATGATTGTTCTTTACTACATGTATGTTTGTTTGTATCCTTCAACTCTTATGCTTTCTACCCAACCTTGCTAGCCAAAGACCCGTATCGAGAGGGAATGCTTCTCATCCATCCAAACCTTTAGCCAAAACCCTTGTCACTTGTGTCCACCATACCTACCTATTATGTGGTATTTTGCGCCACTCCAAGTAAATACTTCATGTGCTACCTTTATTCAAAACTACTATCCTTTATTTGTGTCAATGTTTATTAGCTCATGAGGAAATAATAGTTGAGTTTGTTATCTTCCATGCTAATTAAGTAACCCTTGACTTGCATGCTCCATCTGCTCGTCACTAATATTGCAAAGAGCTGGTTAGACCAATATAATATCAAAAAGGCTGAGAAAGTTAAAAAATAGACACTCCTCCATGGCTTGAGATTGATTGGTGGGCACCCGAGGATTCGGTTAGCCATGGTTTGTGAAAGCAAAGGTTGGGAGGAGTGTCAAGTTATATAAATAAAGTGCATATTATAAATGCCTGTTACTAAACAATTCGGAACCGCTCTCAACTTGCTTAGTATGGAAGATAACAAGAACTCTATTACCATTCGTTGACAACGACAAACACCGCTCAAAAACTTACTTTCATGCTCTCTATATGATTTCAAAACCTATAAAACTAAAAGCTCTAGCACATGCTTGTATCTCTGCTTCCCTCTGCGAAGGGCCTATCTTTTACTTTATGTTGAGTCAGTAAACCTATCTCCTTCTATCTTAAGCAAGCATTTGAGTTGATTGTGATTCAACCATTTATACATTTATATTGTTAATCATGTCTTTTATTCTTACTTGTTTAGCACATTGTTGTTACCTAATAAATATAACTTTTGGAGTTAGCAACTAATAAAGAGGGCTGTTTTGTAGAGTAAGCTCAATATGTTCATTGTTCTCTGACCAAGAACGAAGTTTGCCAACACCAACTATGGTTTTCTCTATGTACCTTATTGTGAAAAAAATTTCCCTTTACTTGTTACAAGTTGAGTTATATGAACGGAGTTGATATCTAAGATGATTTGTGTATTAATATATGTGATGCTTCTTGTCCGTATATTCTTTATCGACACTTCACTCCATAAACCTGTGGTCATGTTTACTGAGTTCAGCTTTCGCTTGGGGACAAGCGAGGTCTAAGCTTGGGGGGAGTTGATACGTCCATTTTGCATCACTATTTTATATCATAATTTACTGTTATTCATTGATATATTTCATATTTGGAGATGATACTTATGTTATTTCATCTATTTTGCATGTTTGATGATTATTGGAGGATGAATCACCGGAGTCTGAATTCTGCTGGAAAAAGCACCGACAAGGTACAATATTTGCGAAGCTCAGAAAACAAAACCAAGAATACAGAAGTTCCTATTTTTCCAGACGACGAAGGGAGCCAAAAGGGGAGAACCAGGTGGGCCCCAGGGGGCCCACATGAGGTCCCGGCGCGGCTCCCCTTGCTGCCGCGCCAGCACCCTGTGAGGCCGCCCTGGCCCACCTCTGGCAACGCCCTTTCGCGTACTTTATCCCCCCGAAAACCTAAGACTCGGGGGATCGACCAGAAACAGAGCCGCCGCCTCCACGAGGTAGAAACCACCGAGAGAGAAAAGCTCTCCGGCAGGCTGAAAAGCTGCCGGGGAAATCCCTTCCCGGAGGGGGGAAATCGTCGCCATCGTCACCGTCATCGAGCTGCACTTCATCGGGATCATCATCACCACCATCTCCACCCCCGACACCGTCATCTCCATCGTTCCACTCCGTTCCCGCTGTAACATCTAGGGCTGAATCTTGTGCATTTGATAGGGGAAACTCTCCCGGTGTTGATTACTATTGTTATTGATGCTATTGGGTGGAACCGTTGAATTAAGGTTTATGTTCAGATTGTTACCCATCATTATATCATCTCTGATCATGATCCATATGATGTGTTGTGAGTAGTTCGTTTAGTTCTTGAGGACATGGGAGAAGTCTAGATGTTAGTAGTGAACTATGTTGAGTAATATTTAATGGTTTGATATTTAAGTTGTGCTGCTATTCTTCTAGTGGTATCATGTGAACGTCGACTACATGACACTTCACCTTTATGGGCCTACGGGAATGCATTGTGTATTCGAATATTAATTGTGGGGTTGCCGGAGTGACAGAAACCTAAACCCCCGTTGGTATCTCTATGCATGAGGGATGGTAGGATCTCAGAGTTTAAGGCTGTGGTTAGATTTATCTTAATTACTTTCTTGTATTTGCGGATGCTTGCAAGGGGTATAATCACAAGTATTTATTAGTCCTAGGAAGGGCGGTGCATTAGCATAGGTTCACCCACACAACACTTATCGAAACACTAAAGATTAATCATCTATATGAAGCGAAAGCACTAGACAGAATTCTCGTGTGTCCTCAGGAACGTTTGGTCATCATAAGTAAACAAACCGGCTTGTCCTTTGCTCTAAAAAGGATTGGGTCACTCGCTGCAATTATTATTTCCGCGCTCTATTCACTTGCACTTTATTTATCTGCATTATCAAAAACTTCTAAAAACTTGTCTGCTAGTGTTTACAGTGAAATCCTCATCAAAACTGCTTATCAACACCTTCTGCTCCTCGTTGGGTTCGACACTCTTATTTATCGAAAGTACTACGATACACCCCCTATACTTGTGGGTCATCAAGAATGTCCACTGGTGAAAGTATGATCCCTAGGCCTTGTTTCTAAGCATTGAAACACCGTTTACAACTTGTTCTACTACATGTTTGCTTGCTGCCATCTTTATTTCAGATTGAAATTACTACTTATAATCACCATATTACTTGTATTTCACTATCTCTTCGCCGAACTAGTGCACGTATACATCTGACAAGTGTATTGGGTGTGTTGGGGACACAAGATACTTCTTGTATCTTAATTGCAGGGTTGCTTGAGAGGATATCTTTGACCTCTACCTCCCTGAGTTCGATAAATCTTGGGTGATTCACTTAAGGGAAACTTGCTGCTGTCCTACAAACCTCTGCTATTGGAGGCCCAACACTGTCTACGAGAATAGAAGCGTGCGTAGACATCAACTTTTACACGGTATTAGTGACTTACTCCTAGTTCTAGGCAGTGCTAAGTAGGGACTATTTTCAAAGAAAATATCTGGGTTGTAGAGGAGATAAAACAGTAGTCGTATACCAGCAACATTATTAGTTGTTGAAAGGAAAATGTGTTTGTAGACTACCACCGGTTGTGCCACTCCCGCTCGCAATGACCACATTGATGATAAGCTCCATTCTTCCTCTTTTTCTTCCTCCCTCCATGCTCATTCCCCATCCTCTATCTTTCTCTCTTCTCCTGATCACCGTCAAACAAAAAATGACCACATTGGTTACATGATGTGTTTGTGTTGACTTTGTTAACCTTCAAACGTTTAATATTTTTTAAGAGTTTTTTTTTGTGAGTGTGGTGATAGTGTATGTATTTAATCAAAATTTGAACATACATCAGTTTTTTGTGATGATCATCATGAATTCGTTCTATTTCGTATGATGTGGTATCTTCATACACACTGTACCACCATAGTTAGAAGCTCGCACGTTGAGATGGTAAATACTAGAATGAAACCTTGAATCCATGCTTTGACTGACATAAATTTACATACTTTGTTTAGAAATAACATTTTAACCAAGCAATCAAGAAGAGATGTTCTGAGTAGTCGCGTTAGCAAGTGTGGCATTTAGTTGAGTAGGCTGTAGTGTTTTGGTAAGGGCATATCATTGGCTCTAGATCTAACGTTTTTCATCGGACAATTCATCATGTCTTGTCGAGTGGCGAAAATCATGGTGTCAAATTTGGTGTGATATGTGGTTCTTATGTTTCGTCTTGCATGTTTTCTGTTGTGGTATGAGGATCAATTGACGACCCAACCTTTTACTTTTGATCCTTAGCTTGGACCCACAATTTATCGGAGAGTAAGTGAGGTCTCGACACTCAATTGCTAGCTTTTGAAGATAGGCAACCATGTTAACGTCTATTCATCCTCAAATGAACATGTCCACGTGTACCCTCAAAGGCAGGGGTGATGCACTGCAGACTTTCCAAGCTAGGAGACCACGATACAAAGAACTATAAACCAACACTTTTGTACTAAGGAAAATAGAGGACATGTAACACATATGTACAAAGGAAATAACATGTTTTACAAGGTTGAGCCATCCAACATGAGAAAGCCTAATTGTCTTGTAACCTATGGGTTTGGCCTTGAACCTGTCAATTAAGAACACATAGCAAGCATATCTATTTCCCCCAAAAGATAAGAGGGTGACCGAGATGAATAATGGAAGAATTCTTGCTAGGAGTTGGGAACATTCTTTAATCACAAGTTTATTATGAGATCCAGTGTGAATAAGATGGAAGATCTAGTCCAGTTTAGAGTTTTAATTAAATGATTACAAAAAAGGTTGATCATCTCGGAGTTGTTGTGCGCATCTTGATTGGAAACCCTCCACACAATGATACCATATGCAAACCTTCCATAGTGGATAAGGGTACAACATATATCTAGGGATATCGTCTCGGAATTATGCGAGTCCAAAGCCCATGCATAGAAAGTGACAAATCATTAACTGAAAGGATCAATAAGTGCGATGAAATAGGACAACCTTGAATAACCTCAAAAGCTATCGAAAGGTTTTCCATTAATAATAATAATATAAAATGAAGCAGTAGAGATGCACAGTTATGGATCAAACTTATGAAATGACCATATAACCCTTTACGTGCAAGAGCCTTAGCAATACTAACCTACTCAGTTCAATCGAAAGTTTTGACACGATCAATAATTAACATAAAAACATTTTTCTATACGGTATTTGGAAATAACGGGTGACCTCCTGAGTTATAGCAACATTATTTGAAATCATTCAGCATGAAAAACATTCCTATTGGTTTCATGAACAAAAAGCCGGCAAGAAACTCCAGAGCTTACTAGGGAGAGTTTCAGCGATAATTTTATAATTAACACAAAAAATCTACTAGGCCGGAAATATTGTGGCAACATATGATTAGCTTTCTATGCACATTACCTTTGATGTAGCTGGACAATACTTGTGACATTGTCTCCAATCTATCTTCAAAGCGCTAAGTAGATCGTCACATTTAACTCATCAGGTAAAACAGTTGAAATGACTGGCTTCTTACTTTAAACTGACGTAGTGGCTAGTCCTGCTCTTTGCAGTACTCCATCCGTTTTTTCATGAAAGGTCGCCATCCTATTTTCCAAAGACTAAGAAAACAAATCCTAACTAACAAAATATCTCTTGTATGTGATATTTCCCCCCCTATCGTTACATGCAAGAAAAAATCTATCAATTTTTTTTCAAAATAAATTGTGGCCCTCTATATATGTAAATTACTCCCTCCACGCCAAATATTTTAGATATTTTAATACATGATATTTCGTATCAAAATAGCTAAAACATCTTACATTATGGTACACATGAGTAGTATATATTTTTATAGTTCTCGTAAAAAGAAATTATATTGGATTTGTATTTATGACGAGATTACATATTATCTTGGGTATTGTAAAATAATTTCTTCCATGTGATGCGAGCCATGGCCAGGGTGGCAGTGAGGCCGCCGCAGCCCACAAATCGCAAGGACAGATTCCACGAGGGAGGGGGCGTAGACTGCAGAGAGCAGAGCTCGTATATTTATCCCCGACGTGCTCCGCGTCCACGGCACTGCCTCCTCCCCCTGCGTGTCAGCCGCTTCCAGAGCCCGCAGAAGCGAATCGAGCTCTCGGAGCAGGAGGGGGGATCTCGAGATGGAGTGCAAGGATGTCGGGATCCTCGCCATGGACATGTACTTCCCTCCCACCTGCGTCCAGCAGGTGAGCTGTTATTAGTTCCTGTCGCCCCTCGCTCGATTTCGTCGCTGCGCGCTGCGAACGTGGCTGATCTGAGGCTCCGAGTGTCGCGCCGTCGAGATCTCGGATGATTTGGTGTTTGGGTTAGTTTCTGGGCAAATTGCCGCGGGGGGTTTTGCCAGACGGACGGGTTTTCGGGTTTACGGAGTAGCTGAGAATTTGAGATCGCCGCGGTGGACCGGAAATTGAAACCTCGATTCGGAGGTGCGGAATTGTGGATCACGGGCGGTGAAGCTCCTTTACTCGGGGAATATTTGGATTATTAGTTTGACTCTGATACACGTTCTGCCAGATGTTGCACATGCCTGGTATTGTATCTCGTTTGTATTACAGATCGAGTCGAGCAAGGGTGTTTCGATGTGGCATTGGAGGTGTTATGCGTAATGAGTGAATACATGGAGAATTTGAATACTGATGCGTTCAACTAATGGCTGCAGGAAGCGCTGGAGACTCATGACGGAGTTAGCAAGGGGAAGTACACAATTGGGCTTGGGCAAGATTGCATGGCCTTTTGCAGCGAGGTGGAAGATGTCATCTCGATGAGGTATATCTATTGCCAACACTGGAACAATTACTACCTGCAAAAAAAAACTGGAATAATTGCTGAATTATTACCAGTTACCTTATTATATTGGGACTGAACTTCATAAATTTACCAACCGCATATTTTCCATGGAATGCTCTATTGGGATGTGTGTGCTCAAGAACAAACGTTGTTTCAGCTTGACAGTTGTCAAGTCCCTGCTGGAAAAGTACAATATTGATCCAAAGCTGATTGGCCGCCTGGAGGTTGGCAGCGAGACGGTGATAGACAAAAGCAAATCCATCAAAACGTGGCTGATGCGGATTTTCGAGGTTTGTTCAACTGACTTTGTGCAGCACAAAAAGAGCATCCAAACTAACCCACCTGTTTATAATATTTTATAAGAAAATCACTATCTTTACCGCATCTCTGAATCTGCACTTTCAACTTTTAGTTGTTTTGGTAGCTCGGTTTCACACCCACCCAATGACTCGTTATTGTCAACATTTGTCGGAAACGCAGGAAAGTGGTAATACGGACATTGAAGGAGTTGACTCGAGTAACGCTTGTTATGGTGGAACAGCTGCCCTGTTGAATTGTGTGAATTGGGTTGAAAGTAAATGCTGGGATGGACGTTATGGTCTTGTAGTCTGCACAGATAGCGCGGTTTGTTACCAAATATCCCTTCTAGTGTTCGCACGTAGTTAACTCGGTTCTCTCTCTTTTTCCCATGCGCCACACTCATTTGCCACCCCATCTTATGCAAATATTATGTTCAGGTTTATGCAGATGGACCAGCTCGGCCTACAGGGGGAGCTGCTGCTATTGCAATGCTCGTCGGTCCAAATGCACCTATTTCTTTTGAAAGTAAATATAGAGCTTCTCACATGGCTCATGTTTACGATTTCTACAAGCCTGATCTTGCAAGTGAATACCCGGTTAGTATTTCATAATTTGTATTATTATTTTTATTGCTCATGTTAGGCATGTTAACTAAATACTATGCTGTTTTCTCAGTCAGAGTATCACATCCTATGACACTTCTTTTCCTGGAATATTGTAGGTTGTCGATGGAAAACTATCTCAAACATGTTATTTGATGGCTCTGGATTCATGCTATAGGCAATATTGTGCCAAGTAAGCTCACTTCATTATTTATGTGCTAAACTGTGGCATTTGCATCTTGTTCTTCCGAAGCAATGACATCATGCTCTATGACCATACGATCAGGTATGAAAAGCTCGTGGGAGAACAATTCTCAATTTCTGATGCAGATTATTGTGTTTTTCATTCTCCATATAATAAGGTATGCCGATTGCACATCTCCGTGCAGATGATAAAGTTTGGAAGTCCATTAAATCTGCCCATTCCGTGCTGTTAACTTCTGAAGAATATAAACTCTTACCTTTTTAAAATTATTGCAGCTTGTACAGAAGAGTTTTGCTCGACTTTACTTCAATGATTTCATGCGCAATTGCAGGTCTATGACTGTTCTCTTTATAGTTCTGCTCCTCTTGCTTCTTATAATTTATAAAAAAGTAACCTTTATAATCTGCCGACCAAAAAATGTTACTTTTGGAGGGACTCCCTCCTTTCTCGTTTTATATCATATACTCAGATGTAAGTTTTTTTTTCTATTACATCAGTTCGGTTGATAATGAGGCTAAAGAGAAGCTTCAGCCTTTTGCAAACCTGACTAGTGAAGAAAGCTACCAAAGTCGTGACTTGGAAAAGGTACTTTCTCATTAGGTGGATAATAGTTACTTACAACACTTCACTTGTGTAAGCATTAATTCAACTGTACTAAAATTTCAGGGCTCTCAACAACTTGCGAAGCATTTGTATGACATCAAAGTTCAACCATCAACTTTGCTTCCAAAACAAATTGGTAACATGTATACCGCGTCTCTTTATGCTGCATTGGCATCTCTAATCTCCAGCAAGCATGCTAGTCTGGTGAGGCTTCGGTTTTATGGCTCTGTCCTATGCCTTTGCATCTCTTGTTCCTTCCCTGTAGCTAACTTTTGTTTGTTTTGCAGAATGGTCAACGAATTGTCATGTTCTCTTATGGCAGTGGCTTGACATCCACCATGTTTTCATTTAGACTAAATGAGGGTCAGCATCCCTTCAGCTTAGGAAAAATTGCTTCTGTGCTTGATGTGATGGCAAAGCTCGAATCAAGACATGTGGTATAGTCTTTAATTCCCACTACCCCTCAGTGTTGCTGTACGTAGATAATTATTAATGGAAATTTTCATATATCGTGCAACCATTGCATCAAAGCAGATTCAAAGCACACATTGTTCATGTCAATGTGTTGGGGAGTCGTATCAGAAACATATTACTGTTTTCCAGCTGCTTGCTTCCAGGAAGAGCTTAAATGTTGAGCTATTTTGGATATTAAACCTTGTGATTTTTATTGACATTAGCCTTTCTTTAGGATAGATACACCCGTTAATTAATCTCTTGCTGTATATATTCAGCTTTTATTTGCATGACACTCTGAATCGCTTTCTAGTTTCTACCATGAAGAGATTGATCTAGGATCTGAATGGAAACATCCATTTGTTCTATGATTGCTCCTTTTCACTGTAATTTCTCTAGAGAAGGCTGATGTGTTTTTTTACATGTTGCTAGACCTCACCTGAGAAGTTCATCGAGACACTGAAGCTAATGGAGCACCGATATGGAGCAAAAGATTTTGAAACAAGCAAAGACACAAGCTTGCTGCCACCAGGAACATTCTATCTTACAAAAGTTGACTCAATGTACAGGAGGTTCTATGAAGAGAAAACAGCTGATGACATTGTTGACGGTAACAAGTGCAGCAATGGCATTGCAAATGGTCACTAGCTGTGTTCCACAGATGCTGTTAGTTCACCTTTTATAGTTTTATTTATTAGCCATAATCCGTGCAATTTGTTGTATTTATCTCTAGAATTTCCAAACTAGATATATGTTCAAATAATCCCTTATTCTCTGAAGTTGTTTCCCCCTCAATCAGCTTATTTTGGTGTTGAGCTGAACTGAAATCTTCATGTAGTTCACTTCAATCAACATTCTTTTTCTCTAGCTTGTCACTCTCGCTTACAGCTTTAACTTATGGGGCATTTTATCATTTAACTGTGGCAGGAGGCATTGATCACTTGTGTCGTGTGTTTAATACTTCCTCCGTCCGGATTTAGATGACTCACATGTAGGTAGAAACAGATAAATCTAGACACTTTATATCCATTTCTATCTATATGTGAGTCATCGAAATCCGGAGGGGAGTAGTTCTGAGCACTTGCGTCTGAGCCTGTCAGCTCTCACTTCCCTGACTAATGCTTGCCAAAATTTTGTGCTACCATATGCAGTAGAGAATAGTAACTTAGGCCCCGTTTGGAACAAAAGAATTTCATAAAAATTTAGAAATTTTGGAGGATCAAAGGAATATGAAATTGGGATTCCTTAAAAATTACTATGGGATAGACTATTCCATATGAATTTTGAAGAAAAACAAACATGAGGGCTCTCATGTTTTAATCTTCCAGTGACTACGATTTCTATATTTTTCCTTCTATATATGTTTCTTGTGTTCTAAACGGAGCCTTATCCAGGAGACACCGTTGTCGTGGTGGAGCAGTGGTACAGGAATCACCACATCTGTAGATTTTTTCTCACTGAAGCAGATTCTACATTTACAGTTTACTCTCAGTCCAGCCGAGCTGATGTCACAAGAATGGCGTGGTGAACACTGACTCAGTGAACTGAACTACAAGTCTACAACAACGGTGACAAGCTGAAGCGGGCCGGCGACGAAGATGACCTACACCTCGACGGTCTTCTGGTTGAGCGCCGTGTACCTCCACCTCTCCTTCTCCACGAAGTCGGCGTCCAAGAACTTGGCAACGAACGCCCACAGCTTGTACGCGTCCTCGAAGTTGGTCAAGAATCCCAGCGACGCGTTCACCACGTGGATCCCCACCTCGCCGCCGGCGCTGTCACCACCGTTGCTTCTCTGCTCCAGGACGGCGCTCCTGTCGGCCTCGTACTTGTCGGCAAACCATATGTTGCGCAGGAAGCCGCAGGTGAGGGAGATGCAGTGCCGGTCGGCGAGCTTCTGCACCAGCGCCGGCGCAACCTTCTCCCCCTTCCAGTCGTACACGTTGAACGCCAGCGAGGGCCCCCGCTCGAACTTGACGCGCGGCCCGTACACCCGCACCAGCTGCTGCCCGCCGCCGTGCTCCGGGTGCGGGTGCCGCAGCCTCTCCATCGCCACCACCAGCCAGTTGCTGATGCACCGCAGCCGGTTACCGATGGAGATGAGCCCCAGCGCGTCCGCGTGGTCCAGGCCCCTGCACTCCACCTCCAGCATGCTCTGCTCCTCTGCTGCTGGTTGCGGCGGCGGTGGAGGGTCGTTATCTTCTTCGGTTGCGGATGGTGTGCTGTCCACTTCGCAGATCTCCGGCACGTTGTCATTCTCGGCCGCGTCAGTCAGGCGACCGGCGGCGGTGGTACTAAGCGGGCCGGAGAAAGAGCTGGTGGTGTCGAGGTCGTCCGCCGTTTGCGACAGCGGCTCGGCGAGCTTGGGGAAGGTGAGCGAGTTGTCGAGGTCGGTGGAGTAGTCGTCGCGGAGCGACCACCGCCGCGCCGGGACGATGTCCACGATGCCGATGCTGCGCGCGACGGCGGAGCGCTCGAGCGCGCCGAGGCTGGCCTTCTTGACGAAGAGGCCCGCGAAGCCCGAGGGGTTCTCGCCGAACACCTTGAAGAAGTTGCAGACGATGAAGTCCGGGCGGAGGAGGGAGAGGCCGAGGGTGTCGAGGTCCTTGGCGCCGAGCGCGCACGCGTCCAGCGCCACGTGCCACCCCTGCTCCGCCGCCGCGCTCATCCACAGGTACGGGTACCTCGCGCCCGTCATCCGGGACACCAGCGGGAACACAAAGAGCCCACGGCCGCTCTGCCGTCGCCGCCCACGGAGCAGCTTCTTGCGGAGGTCGGCGGCGTGGACGCGCATGCTCGGCCACGCGAAGCTCGCGTGCATCACCTCCGCGCCGCGGCGGCGCGCGCTCTCGGCCATGGCCCCTACCGCCTCGCTCTCGTAGTCGTACGCGGCGAGCAGCTTCTTTTTGCCGCCGCCGGGCGTGAAGGAGTAGGACTCTGCCAGGAGCCGGAAGGCGGTGGTCCGGTTCGCCGTGCACACCATGGTGTACTCGTCCTCGGGGATCTTCAGGGACGCCATGATGCGCCTCTTCACGGCGCCGGCGACGCCCCCCGCGGATCCGGCCGCAGCGTCGTCCCCACATTGCTGCACCTGCGATCGCAGGCTCGCAGACCTGTACGCGATGTCGAAGAACGGCGGCTGCCACGCCGGCGCCGGCGCCGGGGCCGACGTGGACGGCACGGACGAGTTCATCTGCGCGTGGGAGAAGAGGTTCATCCCGGTGTAGTCCAGGCACACGTGGCGGTCGAGGTGCCCGTACTCGTCGTCCCTGATCGCGTCCGCCGGGCCGGCGAGCCCGCCGTGCTGCGGGAACGCGGCGGCGAACTCGGAGTAGGCGTCCGGCAGCGCGGGGATGGACTCATGGTTGGTGAACTCCCGCGCCCCAGGGAAGAGCCCCGACGCCGCGGACCTGACGAAGTTATGCCGCGACGTCCTCGCCGACGTCGTGGTGACAGTAGTAGTGACCGTCGCCGCCCGCTTGGCGCGCACCGGCACGCAGCCGGCCATGCACCCGTGCCCAGCCTCCGCCGTACCGTTCGACGCCGCCGGCATCTCGCGCCTCTTGTTGCCGTTATTCTTGCTGCCCCTGGATAAGTACTTGCTGATGAGGAAGAGCATGGTTGCCTCATGAGCAGGTCGTCGTCGGGCTAGCTCCGCGCCGGCCGGACGCGGTTGACGCTACTGTCCCGGAGCTGTCGGACAGCGACCCGATGGCCGGCCGGCCGCGCCCTCCTCCTCCTTGTCTGCTTCGCCGCTAGCTGGTGATCATCGACGATGTGCGCGCCAGTGGCTCTCGTGCTGCCGGGGAAAGCTTTTGTTTCGGTTGGTCCTTGCTAATTCCACAGGCTCACACGGACAAGGACGAAGCAACCGTGAAGGATCATCCATCTGGTTCAGCTGGTACGCAGTTCCAGTCAATGGGAAGCAGCTGACTCGCAAGATGATTATATAGGATGTGGATGGTTTTATTTTCTGGAAAATTATTACTCAAATGCCCTCAATCGAGCTGAACATATATTCTCTTCTATATGATCATGAGTGTAGTAGACTAAATGAAGACCAAGGTGCTTGGCTTCCCCAGGATTTATGGATTTTACTGTTCTGTTCCTCCCCTATTTACGCAGACGACGCCGACCGGGCAGTTCGTTCAACTTCTGTGGCTGTATTCTTCGTAGAGCACCACTGATCGTAGAGGCTACTACCTCCTCAATAATAGATTAGTGTTGCCTATAAGATGTGCCGTATCATTTACAGGCAGCTCTATAGCTAGCTTGTACTATATGGTTCTTCCTCCGTTCTTGAATAACTGTACGTCTAGTTTTAGTATTAAGTCAAACATTTTAAAATTTCATCAAATATACACAAAAATTTAGCAACATATATGACATAACTATAAGATACAAATACGAGTTACTTTGTTGATACATGGTAAACTATTCACCCTCTCAAAGTGTCTAGAAGTACGTGGTAGAGCCGAGTGCATCTCTGTCAGGGCTTGCAATTTTGTGTCCGACACCCCCACGAATTTAGAGGCCCTTTTGGGATGTCGAACACGAAATGGTTTGGGGGCAGATCATTGAGGGTTCTACTGGAGGCATTTTTTGACGTATGTACTCCCAATGGCCCTTTGGAGGTCGTTTGGAGGCCTCGATGTATATGCTCTGACACTTACACGAGAATCACTTCTTTTTTCTTTTCTATTCTCTCATCTAACGAACTGAAAATATACCATTTTAATCCTTATAACCTGCCCACATCTTCATTGTACTTGCTCTAATAAGTATCATAATTTTAAATTATGATTAGTTTAAAATGTGACATTTTAGATCGGAGGGAGTGGTACACGGACCTATAGCTGGATCTATAGCTGCTTGATCCAATTCCAACTACCGGTCGCCCTTGTCGTGGACATGTAGCCTTTGGTGTGCCTAAAATCACCGAGATATCCTAGGCGCTTGTTCCTCACCTAACTCCAAATTATTCCACGAGATTCAGACACCGGAAAGGAATTCTCTCGACAAATTGGCGACAGCAATGTTTTTACTGGGCGATGGCAACTCGATCCAACAATGTTTTTAGTTCTGTTTGACGAATCAGTTTAGTACTAGTACGTCCATACTGCAAGATGCCACGGCAGGCTGCTGCGCATGTGTTCTATGGAATCGGTTGAGGCGAAAGCGCCGTGTGCCGGCCGGGAGGATAGACGGCGGTTTTGAGTTTTGACCAGCCTGCTTTGGCTCAGGAGCTCATTGACGCTGACCGGAGTCCCTGCCATTCGCATTCTACGGCCTACAGGATTGCTCCACGAGGGATGCATGTATGAGACAGCAGCAAGTATAATCTAGTGCTTTTGCCGGTGATACAAAATTATTCGCGTCAACCCTAGGCTAACGAGCCGGATTGGATCGTTTAGCTCGAACTCGTTAAAGTTCAAACTAATCAAAGATCATGATGAATTTTAAGGCTAAGCACCCCCTCGTCCCCCATGTCTCCGTCCCTGACTGGACTAGTTGTAGACCTGAATTGACTCGTTAAACTAAGTAATTTTTTAACATCTATCTGCCAAATAGTAATATACCATAATAAACAATTTGATTTTAAGGAGCTCATAAGAAGTACTATTAAACAGTTCACAACAAATACACAATCAGTTCACTACCAATATTGTTGGTGGCCGAACGTGGGCTTGTGGCTTATTCGACAGCTCTGGCTTGTTTTGACCTATGCATAAAGTTTCAAGAGTTAGTGAAGTGAGCCTAGCTCAACTGGTTTGGTTCCTTATGGTGGAACTAGCCCATCCAGGTTCAAGTCTCAGACTTGGCATGGGTGCTCGCATTTTACTGGATTTTCCAGGATTTAACCGGCGCTATGCTTTCAGCGGTAGGTGACGTGCCCGTCAACAGCGAGGCGCCCGTGGTGACTTCGTCAACCTCAAGATTTGTCGAACCAGTCTCTCAGAGGTGCTCATAGGGGTAGGGTTTGCGTGTGTGCGGTCATAGGGGTATCTGTTCATGCGTGTTTGTGAGCGTCTGCGTCTGTACTGTGTTTCTCAAAAAAAGAAGTTTCAAGAGTTATCCAATCCTGTGAGCAGCTCGTTAGCTTGCTCGCTAGGCTCATAATACTTACTAAGAATGTGTAGGATTCGGCTCATCTTGTTAAAATCACGGGTTTAAATTAAATAAATCAAGTTTCAATGGGTCAAGTATTTCGTGAGTTTTGAGATTTATTTTCACCCCTAACCCGCCGTCCAATGCCCCCTCTAATTTTAAAAACTAAAAATCATATTTAAAACTAAAAAAAACTAAAAACAATCATGCATGTTGTCGGATCCCATAAAGGTGCAAAATCTCAATTTTGAAATACTTTATACAATATTTATCATTTTTATATAGCTTAGAATATAAAGTATTTTAAATCAAGATTTTGCGCGACTCTGGGATTTATCATTGGTAATATGTATGATTTTTTAGATATTTCAAAATCATCTATAATCCGTATGACTTTTCAGTTTTTATAAGTAGAGGAGCTCGGGAGCCAAGCGTGTTTTCCGCCTAACCTCATGCTGGTGCATTTCTCATTTTCTCCATTTCTTTTGAGGGAGCATGCTTCATTGCTTATCAATTAACGATGCATCATTCACAATTACAGCTCTAATACAAATTGGAGGTTCACTACACCAAATATCATGATCTACCTCATAAAACTTAGCTAATTCATGAGCTGCTCTAATAGCTTCCCTAGGATAATGTAAGAAAGAAACACGAGCAATACCACAACAAAGGAAATCACATTTCTCATAAATTGTCGCCGTTGTACGTGGTGAGTTCCCTCCATTTTGCATAGTTTGAACGCCTACAATAGGACCCACATGATCAGTAAGATAGCACCTGATGCCCTAGTCGGTGTCATACTCCCTCCGTTAATCTTTATTTGTTTAAAATTAGATGTAACTAAATTTGTAACATGTTTAGATTCATCCACTTTTGTATAATTAAAATTCGTCTAATTTATAACGGAGGGTGTAAGCAGCATCCACATTGAGTTTCACAAAATCTCGAGGAGGTTTGCACTAACCATGCCTCACAATAGGAACGGTACCAGCATTTTTAATACTGTACACCTATAGCTGATTGCCAAATTAAGCCGTGCATTATCGAATGAACAGACATTGAAGGAGCTTGAAGAAGCTCAGCACGCGTCTCTCGCACTGCTCCAGCCTCCAGTTGAGTCTGCGTGCGTGCGTGTGCGAGTCGTGGTCGCGGGGGCGAGCTGCAGGCCGTTCCAGGCAGAAAAGGCTCGTCGACGACGTGGACAGCGCGCCACCGCCACGACCCGTTCAACGATGCCGACCTGACCGGGGCTACAGATAGTACAGATGGAGATTGCAGAGGAGAGGACCTGCCCACGCTCCAAGGAGGAGAAGAAAATATCTCCTCCTCGACTGGAGTGATTGCTCCGTCTGGACTGCGGCGGCGATCTGCGTCGTGTGTGAAAATTGAAAAATGTGAAAACGTGACCAGAAATTGCGGCTCCGCTGTAGGTACGACTTTTTTTTTTGGGGGTTCTTATTATTACGGTGCTGTTTTTCTTTTCTTTTGCCTTTCGGGGCCTACTATGAGAATTTGATTGGTTTGGTTCTCATCGTTTGATTACACATACTCCCTCCGATCCGAATAAGTGACGTGAAAGTTGTTCTATGGCAGTGCAAATTTGTATACGGCCAGTGACACATAATTCGGATCGGAGGGAGTATAAAAAGTTAAAAATAGATTATTTTTTTAGAGCAACGATGTTTTCACATCTTATTCTCCGACGGACGGCGTCAACGCATGCATAGCGGAGTAACAGGTGGTGGCATCACTCGTCCTCAACCGTGTGGGCAGTGCACTTCCACTTGTTGTCAAATGAACGATTGTGTCAAGTGGAAACGAGGGCCATCCAAATACGCGTATCAGGCTCCGAGTCACTTCAGTGGACTCACCAAATACTGAAACATCCCTGTTTATAAAAACCTAATCCCTCCGTCGCAAAATAAGACGCAAAATAAGTGTATTTTTATATCTAAATACATTTATATTTAGACAAATCTAATACACTTAATTTGGGATGGAAGGAGTATTTTTTTATCGCCCTCGTTCCACTTGATTTGCAAAACTAATACTGAGACCCCTTTTTAATGTATAAAGGCCTTCTTTTATTATCTCAAAAGTTCGCAAAGAGTTTACACCCTACATGTGAACATATAGATTGCACTTGGCAAGTCGAGAAAGAGCGCGTATGAAGCCTATGAGACCTACGTTGACATACATGTAGGAAAAAGATGTCCCAAGCTATCTGCACGACATCCTTGTTCTTGTCCTGTATAGAATCCCCAACGTAGAACTTGTCGACCAATTCATCTATAGAGGATTTCCTCTCCATTTGGAGCGCCTTAGAGGTAGCTCCTTCATTGGCCTCCACCGGATTTGAGCTGCCCTGCCCCTGTTTTGCTTCCTTTCATCATGTGTTCACCATTTAAGCCTCCCGTTCGATGACTTCCTAGGGCTACATCGTGAGGGGATTGCCACAATGAGGGAACCACACATAGGAAAACGTCGGACGCAACAACCTTTCAGACAGAAGCTTGTGAGCTCGAGGATGGCGTCCATGATAGGTGGGATGCACAGTAGTTTGGGACGACGGCGTGGGACGACGTCGGGGCGGCACAGGAGCTTGGGGATGGTGGGGAGTGACAGGAGCTCGGGGATGGTGAGCCTGGATCTGCCATGGAGCGGCCATGGGGATCAGGCTGGGAATGGGTCAAGAGTATCTACATGCCCAATTTCGAGTGGAAATGAGTTATACACTAATGACAATATGGCCGGTTCTTCATTACTTAACTCCACCATATCATTCTCAAAATCACTACCACTTCTAATGTGCTCACTGTTTTCCTTCTCATGGTACTCAAAATAAACATCTGCTACTTCTGCAACACAAATGTACTCTCCCACCATCACACATCCAATGTCATCATGCGAAAACACCAACCCAGACATCAACAATTTCTTTGCCACGAAGAAGAAAGTAATATTTCATCCATTCCTTCAATTCCAAAATTTCAAATGTTATTTCACCTCCTGCAGTGACAGTTTGTCCCTCTTGATCTCTGTCATCTTCTCATCGCCCCATATAGTTCAATTTTAGACCAGTGCAGACAAAATCTCCTCCAAAATAGACGGTCAAAATCTTTGCCAGGTCCATGATTGAAATGAGAAAAAACACAACCCTATGTTAATTCGTACCATATCAACAGCAAAATCACATCCTAATCACACAAAAAACCTTGCTTCACCATCACCGAAAACCCAAAAATTGTACCCCCTAGAGACCTAACCCTAATGTGGCAGAGAGATGTCAAACTACGTCGACCGAAGGAGGAAGATTTTGGAAATATACGTTCGCCATTGTTGTCACCAATCACCCACCCGTCACAATTGGTGCACATGAGTAGAGCAGGAATGCCGGGGACTGCGCCTCGAAACAAGATGGGCCGCGGAAGTTGGTAGGGCCAACTTCTATGTGTCCGACCCTTCGACCCTTCCACTTCGACAGTCCGTGTTTGGGAACAGATCCAAGTTATAAATAAACCAGGATCAACAAGTTTAGTTTGTTGATTTCAGGGATTAGTACTTTGGAGTTTGATTTGTTTTCTCAACCAATTCAAGATTCGGTATGGACCTTTCTCTTTCCATTATATCTCCAGCCTTCATACGGCCCAACAAGCATGTGCGGCCTTGTGTGACTGTTATAGTTTCACCATGCTAAAGCCCAAGTCATTTGTTTGGTCTACTTCCATGGTTCTTCTTCACACTATAATACAAGAAGGTTGTTTCGAAACGTATCGTTAAGAAGAAGGATTTGTCGATGGAGCACAGAAAATTGTGGCCCCTTCTAAAGATCAAACTGTGTCTGAGAGAGAAGGCGTGCGTGGTGACTGGATATGATTACCTATTCAGCTAGAGGCCGACATGACACGCACGCTGCTATCCAAAATCCACTATGACGCGGATCGCTCCAATGATCACACGCTTCCCTCTCACATAATCTGTCTCCATAAAATAAAAAAAATTATATGGTTTTCTTGCCCGATTGCTAGAACACGACGGGCGGATGGAGCTGAACCACGAGGTGGCAAGGCTCACTCGCAGTCAGAGTCATGGAGTCACCGGACACCATGAAAAATTCGGCGACTCACTCACTCGGATTTGGCATCTCCAGTCGTCCCAGGCCTTTAATCCAACGATTTTTGAGCCTTTTTAGGTGTTGGCGGACGAATTTAATGGTCTGACGGGCGCCGATTCCCAACCGAGTTGCTCACAGTTTCAGCCCAAACAGTTTAAAAGTAACGAATTGACAAAAAAAATAAAAGGTTCGGTGATTTCATTCAAACTTGGCGAAGTTCATACATATAGAGATGATTACAATAAAACATAATTAAAAACTACTTATTTTACAGAACCGACGCCCTAAAAGCCGTATTAGAACGGCGAGTAGTCGCCGTCCTCGCCGTCGTCATCGTCATCGTCACTGGGCGGCGCTGGGTTGGAGGGGCCTGCTTTGGCGTCGTCGTCGAGGATGACGATGCCGTGGCGCACCTCGAATTGGCGGCGGAGCTGGTTTTGCATTGTCGGCTCCATCAGGCGCTTCTGGCGCTCGACTTCCTCCCGCTCGAAGTCACGCCTGGACCATTTTAACGCGAAAACGTCTTGGGCGGGGAGGATGTCGTTAAGCGAGGCGAGCTCCGCGGCGCGCTGGCCGGGGTACTCCTCCTCCTCGGCAACCTGCGCCGCGGCTCGCATGTAGTCGCCGTCGGGTGCCCACTCATGCACCGGCTCCTGGAGGCCAGGCTCCGGCTTCGGCACACGGAGGTCGGGCTCCGGCTTCGGCGTGCGGAGTGGTGGTGGCGTTGGCGCGGATACCCTGTCGCGGATGAAGAGGCTGGCAGCGCGGTGGAGAATGCCGCCGCGTCGCGGCGTCACGGCCTCCTTCTCCTTCTTCACGCGCGCCGGTTGGAGAAGTGGCCTCCAGTTTGACGCGTGCCGCCGAGTTCGGCGACGCGCGGCAGTAGGGGTAGAAGCGGGTAGGAGCCACGCCGCCGGAGGAGCGCGACGTCGAGGACGAGGAGGCCGCTGCGCCGCCCGTGCGCCTCGGCATCCAAACGTTAGCCGGCGTCGAGAGGCGGGGGTGGTCGTCGGACAGTGACCGCCGCTTTCGCACGCCTTTTCACGCCCAGTCGCTGACATATCGTCCCCACATTTTTTCGCACGCAAAAAATTAGATCCGACGCCGGAGCAATCCCCGACGCGTCGCGTACGGGTTAGATTCGCCGGATTAGAAAACGACCCAAACCAACGGTTTTTAAACTCTTGAGGTCGGCTGGGGGCACGGCCGGAGATGTCCTTGTCGCGACAAGGCCCGGGGGACGAGCTGATCCAAAAGGAAAACGAACGATTCCCTCTGGCCACCGTCTACAACTTGCAGACAATTACAAAGTGATAAGCATCGCATCGGCGTCACTCACTCTTGTCTATACAGTCCTCGCATCACCCATCTCACCAGCTCTGAATATACCGTGAGCCTGTGTCTCTGAGTGGGAGAGGAAGAAGAGGGAGATGGGGAAGGGAGGGAAAGGCGAGGCGGCGGGCGGCGAGGTGGAGAACATGGCGGCGTGGCTGGTGGCCAAGAACACGCTCAAGATCATGCCCTTCAAGCTTCCGCCGCTAGGTTTGTTTGTGTCCTCCCGGCCTTCTCGTTCGCTCATGTTTCTTTGCCAAGTAAATCGAACGGCTGTGATCTAGGGATTTTTGCTACGCGTTGCTAATTCGTAATCAGTTTCTGACCGATCGATCAATCTGAGCAGTTCTAAAATCTAGGTAGCACTGGCAAGTCAGTCTCTTTTCTAGATTATCTTGTCTGCTCTGCACATGTGCGACAAATAGGCCCCGTCGCAGGGTCTAGATTGAACAATTTGATCCAGTTTGCAGACTGTAATTGCCATTCGTGATATCAGGGGAAACAACCGGCATCGGAAATACCTTCAGTAGTTCAGTCTAATACAGTAAAAGAAAAGGGAATTTCCGTTTACCTTTTGTAGAAATCCTTGTCTTGTTCATGTTTTTTTTTTAAATTCCATTCTCCCTCTAGGGGAGATGGTAAGCTAGCACTCCTCCCAAGTGCAATGGAGGCTGCTAACCTAGGCCATGAGCCTTGTCTTGTTCATGTTACTCTTGTTGGAAAAGGCATGGGCAATTCGAGCATATCACCAAAGCACAGCTCCTGAATTTGCCTTACAGTCTAGAAAGCACACATGTACATGTACAGACCAGTGATGGATGGCAATGTCAATCCTTACATGATGCTGGATGAAACACCAAGTTAATTTACATTTTCAGGTCCTTATGACGTTAGGGTCAGGATGAAGGCAGTGGGCATCTGTGGCAGCGATGTGCATTACCTCAAGGTGATCTTATTCCTCCAGCTTGCAATTTGTTCACACACTAACCGTGCAATGATATAGCTCCTCTCGTATACCCCATTCATTCAGAAAACTCTGTTTTTTTTGTTTCTCTCGCTGTTTTTCGATCGCAGGAGATGCGCATCGCACATTTCGTGGTGAAGGAACCCATGGTGATCGGGCACGAGTGCGCCGGCATCATCGAGGAAGTGGGCGGCGGCGTGAAGCACCTCGCCGTGGGCGACCGCGTGGCGCTGGAGCCCGGCATCAGCTGCTGGCGCTGCAGGCACTGCAAGGGCGGCCGCTACAACCTCTGCGACGACATGAAGTTCTTCGCCACTCCACCGTACCATGGATCACTCGCCGATCAGATCGTGCATCCGGGGGACCTGTGCTTCAAGCTCCCTGACAACGTGAGCCTGGAAGAGGGCGCCATGTGCGAGCCCCTAAGCGTGGGCGTGCACGCGTGCCGGCGCGCGGACGTGGGCGCGGAGAAGAACGTGCTGATCATGGGCGCCGGGCCCATCGGCCTGGTCACCATGCTCTCGGCGCGCGCGTTCGGCGCCCCCAGGATCGTGATCGCCGACGTGGACGAGCACCGCCTCTCCGTGGCCAAGTCCCTCGGCGCGGACGCCACCGTGAAGGTGTCGGCCAACGCGGAGGACCTCGCTGGAGAGATCGAGCTGATCCAGGCGGCCATGGGCGGCGACATCGACGTGAGCCTGGACTGCGCTGGGTTCAGCAAGACGATGTCGACGGCACTGGAGGCGACGCGGCCCGGCGGGCGGGTGTGCCTGGTCGGGATGGGGCACAACGAGATGACGGTGCCGCTGACGTCGGCGGCGATCCGGGAGGTGGACGTGGTGGGCATCTTCCGGTACAAGGACACCTGGCCGCTGTGCCTGGACTTCCTGCGGAGCGGCAAGATCGACGTGAAGCCGCTCATCACGCACAGGTTCGGGTTCTCGCAGCGGGAGGTGGAGGAGGCCTTCGAGGTCAGCGCCCGTGGGCGCGATGCCATTAAGGTCATGTTCAACCTCTAGAAGAAACTCCTGCAGGCTGCTGTTGCAAGGCATGGAGGCTGAAGCAGCGTACTGTCTCCGCCGGCTCGCGCTGTGTGTGTTGTCTGTTGTGTAATAAAAAGGCTTCCTGTGGTTCTGGCCGGGGAACTCGTGTAGTGCAGCGCAGACTGTGATTCCAAGATCACTCGACATGTACTTTCCAGTTTCTGAATGTTTTCAGCGACATCAGAGAAGAGACAGATCTTTCTGAAATTTTTAGCATCTTCCCTCTATGTTGCCCGTCTCTCCCTTACGCTGAGGTTGAGGTTGAGGATGACTCCAACGAGTTGACCCAAACAGATAGTCATTTTGTTCTTTTTTTATCCGTTTGGGTCGTCAAACGGAAAGCGGTCCGGCCCCTGTCTGCCGCTTTCTTGCCACTGTCCCTAACGGGCCAACGCATCGAGTTCGCCCGACAGGGTTTTGGCCATTCTGATCATTTTTCCCCGGCCAGGGTTTTGGCCATTTTTAATGTTGCACATTTTAATCATAATTGACCAAATCAATCAAATAATAATATGACCGTATTGAACCAAAACATCCAAACATACTTAAGCATAGAGCCATGCCCACATACGTCCCAAAATTATCAACAATATCTCGGCCACCTCTTGGTCATGTTCTTTCGGCCATCTCGGCCATAGTTCACAACACCGGCATAAAACATTACGAAATGACGGAGAAGTGATCACTCTTGCTCCATGTAGTACCTTTGCTTCTTGAGGTAGTGACTTCCTCTTGGGAGTGAAGGTGGAGAGATCCATGGCCATGAACCTGGACTCCTCTTGTTGAAGGGCGAAGTCGAGTTTTTTGGCCTTGACATTGGCGTCCTTGGATCTTGCCTCCGCCTCCTTGGCTCTAGCATCGGCCTTCTTCTATCTCACCTCGGCCTCCTTGGCTCTTGTCCGAGCATTTTCCTCCTCAATCTCGAGCCTCTCTATTTGGAGTTCAAAAAAAATCCTAGCCGCCTCCTCCCTCTCTCGGCGTTCCCTCTCTTTCCGCTCCTCCTTCTTCTCGCATGCCTTGTCCTTTTGGGAGAGAAACTTGTTCAAGGTCTCTTGCAAGGCCATGGTTGTTGCGTCCCTTTTCAGTTCGGCCTTGGAGTTGTTCCTTCCACTTGGCCTCTTATCCTTCTCGGCTGGATCGTCATTCGGTGGGGCAATTGGCTCCCCACCGTTCTTCATGCAGGAGTAGAGGTCCTTCAATTCTTTTAGCAATGAGAATATTGTAGGAACCGGTACGCCGCCGAGGGGGTGATGTGGGTTGGGGCCCCGATCTTCACGGATTGACGAAGAACGAAGGGGAAAAGCGATGAACACGATGAACACGAGGGAGGATTGCGGGGCAAAGTAAAGAATAACTAGCAAGAAAGGCAAGAAGCAATCAACCGGCTCCAATTCCCCTAAGGCAACCTCCGTTTATCATACCACAAGCCAAGCTTACTCTTAATCGATTCGTCCCACCGGCCGATCAACCGGTCCAATTGAATCCAAGAGAAAGAAATTGGCAAAGTAATCGCAACTACAAAGAGGAGTTCATCTCCACAAGGGGAGGCCTTGATTCATCTCCCGCAGGAGGCCTTGATTCATCTCCACAAGGGGAGGCCTTGATTCATCTCCTCATGGGGGAGGCAACACCAAACATGGTGGGTAGGAGCAAAGCTCGACTCAAGTTTAATCTCAGTCTAACCCTAGACCTAGGAAGAGGAAGGAGTATTTATAGTCTTAGGGGGTTACAAGGGCTTCAGCCCGAAATACTGGTCCCTCAGCGGTAGTACCGCTGGAGGTGCTGGCGGTAGTACCGGACTGGTACCGCCGGGTACCGTCGGCTATGCCGAGAGGTTTTGGTGGTCCAGCGGTAGTACCGCTGTGCCAGCGGTAGTACCGCTGCGCCTGGAACGTTCCAGCTTCGGCGGCATCTCTTGGTCCTCGTTCTCGCTCGTCTCTTGTCCCACTTGTTCAACATCTTGATGGTCTTCTTGGTGGGTGTACCTAAGCACACATAAGGTGTCGGAATGAAGTGGCAATCCATTCAATGGTATTTCAAGATCACACAAAGAGAGGAGCAAGTTCACCTTTTCATGTATAGCTTTGGCCCTTGATCTTGTCATTGGTCCGATGGTGGCATGTGGAGTGTTGGCCATAGGCTGCACTACATCATCTCCCCCCCCCCCTTTAAAAAGAGTCGTCCTCGACTCTTGCTCGTCATTACCATGCAAAGGAGGTAGATGTGTTGTTGAAGACGTGGGATTCACCATGCCTACAAACACCAAAGACCAAGCAAACCATGTGTGTGCGAGAAGGAGAAGCATATCAATAATGACATGTCCATACTTTGTCATAGCACCGTTAGCACAACACAAGAATATGAAAAGGTAGTGCAAGGTCAAAGTGTAAGCGATCCAATGAAACATCTTACAAATGTGGTAACACAAAAGCTCCATGAAAATATGAGAATGCTATCTAGGTATCTCATCTTGAAACATATGATCGTTATTGCACATAAGGCATTGGAAGGGACAATTTGTCATCACCCTTGATGCAATAAGAGGAGAATTTGGCAAAAACACAAAATATAGAATGTCCAAGGGAAAGCCAAAAGCATGATCATGATTGCCAACAAACCATAAGCAAGAGAAATTTTTCACCTTGTTTGGGGCAAACCATGGGGAGGGTTTGAGAGTTGGATTCAATCCACTACTCACATATATGCTCTCAAGAGCTCTTTTTGTCAACTCCTGTTCACTGGAGGTTGACATTATCATGTCTTTACCGGCACACACAAGATAACATAAGAAAAAGTTATGTGCACGGTATATGAACACATCATCCATCATGACGCGTCTCTTCGTTTGCTCATCACCAAACACATCAAAATCAATTGAAAAATATGATGTATGTGAGTGGTCACTAGGCAAAGAGAAGGATGGAACAAGGTACATAAGAGAAAACGAAACATCTCCAAAATGTGAGAAAGCTATGGGGGCAATCTCATTATCAAGCATTTTATCATTATTGCAAGCAACACATGTGAAAGATAAATTGTTCAACATGTTGCATGCTACAATGGGAGAGAAATGAAAGCATTCATAACAAGGCATGCTAATGGTAAAATCATCACAAATAGGTAATTCCACATGATCAACATTTGTTTCAAACAAAGTATCACAAGGGAATAAGAACGACTCATATGTGACATCCAAAGAATCATCCATAGCATGCAAGCAATCAAAGGGCATCATGTCCACTAGCGGGATCATGGTCACATCAACACCCATACCTTGGTAGCTCCGCTCATGTGAAGTGGGTGTTGAAGTAGTAGTCGCTTCCATGTAGCCGACTTGTTCCTCTTGAAGTAGACATGGGGTGGCCTCATCATCGTCATCCGCGATGTACATCTTCTCCATTTGAGGCACCATAAAGTCGGGGAGTGGCGTCTCAACATCCATAGAACCTAGTACACAATGAGAGAACACACTAGAGGAAATTGGTAAGTTGTTAGAAATCGAAATGGTCTCACAAGACCTATCAGCTACCTCTCTCAACTCAAGTGGTGTATCACTCATTCCCTCAAATTGGAAGCACTCAAACTCACATATGGTGGAGGCATTCAACTCACTCTCACTCTCACTCAAGTGTGCTAAGTGGCTCTCATGCTCACATGGGTTTGGTACCCTCTCATAACTCAAACCCACGAGGGTAGGCTCAATATTCTCAACTCCAAACGCCTCCAAGGTTGAAGGGAAACTCCCATGCTCAACCTCCTCAACCCACTCGCCTCCAAAGGTCAATGCCATAGTGTGAGCATCGTCACTCGACTCCGTTGCCGAAGGGAACATCCCATGCTCGGCAATTTCACTTGGCGCTTCAACCAAAGTGATAGCGTCATCCGCGCTCGCCTCCTTGGTCGAAGGGAAACTCCCATGCTCGACCGTCTTCTCGGCATCTTGGTCACCAAGTTTGTGACCATGTTTCTTCCGGCGTCAACGTAGGCTTTGCTCGAAGAATTTGTCGATGCCGTCCATGGTCTCATCAAACATGGATCTTGAAGCTCTTGTTGGTTCCAATGTCGTGGTGGAACTTGAAGTAGGCACCAAATGAGGAGCACTTGTTTGATGGCGTGCCTTGCGTCTCGCCTTCTCCTCATGTCGACGTTGACGATCTTTATCTTTTGGCGACCTTGCCTTGGGGCTTGTACTTGAACTTGATGAGATGTTCCGAAGCTTGGCAAGTGTGTCGATGTCGCCTTGAAGCTTGGTCATGTCATGGTTCACCGTCGCGTCGTTATTGGGGCGCCTTCGTGAGCTTGACTTGGCTTGGCCTTGTCAATGAACTTCGTGGGGCGCCGTCTTCTTGTTGATGTAGAATGTCGATGCTTGGCGTCCTTGGTGGCCTTGTCGTTGCTCCGACTTGGGCTTGAAACATAGTGTGTAATGCCGCCCTTGATCATGGTGGTGATGGGGATAATTTCTTCTTGCATGTTGTCGGATGTGCCGATGTCGTCGCACACGCTTGAAGAATGGTAGTCGTAGACGTTTTCCACCATGTCGTTGTAGTCGAAGTCGGTACCATATGATGAGGCATGTGAGGGAAGGTGCGCCTCATTGTCGTTGGAGCTTGTGTTGTCGGTGTCGTAGTCGCGGTAGCGGAAGTCTTGTTGATGGTCCATCATGTCATGGGGGTCATAGTTGGTGTAGTCGTCCCCCATGTCCTCTATGCTTGAGGCATCATTGTCGAGGCTCCCGTTGGCTTGAGGTTGGTCGTCGGAACTTGAGCTTCCATTTGTACTTCCCCTAAACATCTTGGCAAGGATCAAGTGAGGTGTAATGCAATTGGATAAACAACTTTACTTGCCACAACCTTAAAGATAGAATTGTACCTTTTGATACGACACACGAATGAATCAATCAATGAGTAAAGTGGCTTGAAGTATGATAACCAAAGGCAACCCACGCACACACTTATGAGGATAGGTAGGTATGAAGTGGCAAAGGAAACAAACAAATCCGACGAAAAGTATGTTGTCCAAAGTAGGTAAGACGCACAATGATCCAAGAACCAAAGAAAACCAACCACACAAAGTTAAGGAAACACACGCAAAGCGACAAATGGGGTTGACGCGACCAAAGGGCGAGCACGTGCTCAAGTGTCACGCCAACGCAAGATGGATTCTAGCTCGATTGCAGTTGTGTAGCAATAGATTTGCACAAGTGGCGGTAAGTCTTTTGTCGTGGCTCACGAGGATGATTTGGCACTTTGGCTCTTTTGTCTCTCTCATGTGAGACAAGTGGTTCACTCTTTCTTTTCTTGTGCCAAGACTTTTACACGATGCACACTTGCCAATATAGTTGACACTCACTTTCGTCAACACAAGTGCGATGCCACGCAATATTGAGGAGCTAGTCCGATAGGTCAAGGTACGCGAAAAGAAGAATGGCTCACAACGGATCACGATGACGGGGATGGTTCGAGTCCTTGGCGTCGGTTTCTTGTCGATGATTGTTTGTCGTGGAAGCGTGATTGTCGCTATAGGACGGAGGACTCAAACAACAAAGGATGTTGCCAAACGAAAAGGAGGAAGAAAAATTTCGGTCAGCTTCAGTCCTGGCGGTAGTACCGCTGCCTGCCCGGTAGTACCGCTGCTCCAGCTCTGGCGGTAGTACCGCTGGTCGATTTCCTGGGCGCGTACGAACACGATTTGGGCGGAAAAGGGCCTCGAAAATTCCTCGATTCCGGTGGAAATTGGCAAAATTGAGGCTTGGGAACGCAAACAAGGGTGGGGAAGGTCCTTTAGCACCAGATCCGTGGATAAAAACTACCAAGAACGCAACAAATCGAGAGATCGGCCGAATCCAAGAAAAGGCTATTTTTGTGAAATTTTTCGAATTTTTGGAAATCAAAGAAAAATTTGGTGGATTTGGTGGAAAGACAAGTCAAATCCGTGGCAACGGTGGCTCTGATACCATATGATGTGGGTTGGGGCCCCAATCTTCACGGATTGACGAAGCACGAAGGGGAAAAGCGATGAACACGATGAACACGAGGGAGGATTGCGGGGAAAAGTAAAGGATAACTAGCAAGAAAGGCAAGAAGCAATCAACCGGCTCCGATTCCCCTAAGGCAACCTTTGTTTATCATACCACAAGCCAAGCTTACTCTTAATCGATTCGTCCCACCGGCCGATCAACCGGTCCAATTGAATCCAAGAGGAAGAAATTGGCAAAGTAATCGCAACTACAAAGAGGAGTTCATCTCCACAAGGGGAGGCCTTGATTCATCTCCCGTAGGAGGCCTTGATTCATCTCCACAAGGGGAGGCCTTGATTCATCTCCTCATGGGGGAGGCAACACCAAACATGGTGGGTAGGAGCAAAGCTCAACTCAAGTTTAATCTCAGTCTAACCCTAGATCTAGGAAGAGGAAGGAGTGTTTATAGTCTTAGGGGGTTACAAGGGCTTCAGCCCGAAATACTGGTCCCTCAGCGGTAGTACCGCTGGGCTGGCGGTAGTACCAGACTGGTACCGCCGGGTACCGTCGGCTATGCCGAGAGGTTTTGGTGGTCCAGCGGTAGTACCGCTGTGCCAGCGGTAGTACCGCTGCGCCTGGAACGTTCCAGCTTCGGCGGCATCTCTTGGTCCTCGTTCTCGCTCGTCTCTTGTCCCACTTGTTCAACATCTTGGCGGTCTTCTTGGTGGGTGTACCTAAGCACACATAAGGTGTCGGAATGAAGTAGCAATCCATTCAATGGTATTTCAAGATCACACAAAGAGAGGAGCGAGTTCACCTTTTCATGTATAGCTTTGGCCCTTGATCTTGTCATTGGTCCGATGGTGGCATGTGGAGTGTTGGCCATAGGCTGCACTACATCAGGGGGAAAACGACAATCGTGACAGACCTGGACCTTGGTGGACGGGCGGCTGATGCGTTGGAGCTAGCCGTCGCGGTCGCGGTCGCTCTATCGACCACTCCCGGTGGCAGGACAATGCCAATCAAGCAAAGGGCAGCTTGCGTGGCTTGGGCCACGATGAAGTGCTTCTCGACGGCGACCTTACTCTCGTCAACGACTGATGCACTCACGTTGTAGTAGGAAAACCCCAAGAGGAAGGTGTGAAGTAGTGCAGCAGCTAATTTCCCTCAGTTGTGAAACCAAGGTTATCGAACCAGTAGGAGATGAAGAACACGTCTGAAGGTCTCCCCCTTGCAATGGCGCCTGCAATTGCTTGGTGGAGGTGGAACCTGCACAACAGAATCAAGAAACTTTGCCCCAACTCAACAGTGAGGTTGTCAATCTCACCGGCTTGCTGTAACAAAGAGATTAACCGTATGGTGTGGAAAATGATGTTTGTTTGCAGAGAATGAAAGTAACAGTTTGCAGTTGGGTGTATTATCAGTTTAGAGAAAAGGACCGGGGTCCACAGTTCACTAGTGGTGTCTCTCCATAATAATAATAATAGCATACATGCGGGTAAACAAATTACAGCTGGGCAATTGATAGAATAAAGAGCTGCATAATGATGCATATACTAATGACATGATGTCTAGTGTGAGATTCATTTGGGCATTACAACAACTAGATGACCCGTTGCGCAACTGCGCAACTGCCCGGAGCAGGGCAATATTCCGGCCATAGCGTCTCTTTGTTTTGCTACCCGTTATTGAGTGGCATTTTATGTTTTTTGATAGATGGAAGTACAAAGTGTCTTTTATGGAATGCTTAATGCGAGGTAGGATCTCGATGATTAGAAAATAAACTGATACTGCGCGAGGCAGGAGTTTGATGATCATTACATATCCGCTAAAGTCTATCTTGAAACATGTCTGTGTTGATGGTGTGCAGTGTTTGTTTGGTTTGGCAATCTGACCTTGTGGACATGTTTCGGCCCTCGTGGACATGTTTCGGCCCAGCTTCTTTGCCCGCCTTGTAAGTGCGCTCCCTCTTGGTGGTGGTTCTTAGGGGCGTTTGTCGTGTTGTAAGCTGGATTGAACACTATATATCCCTGTCGCCGTTTGGCGTTATTAATTTACTCGTTCGGCCTCGGCCTTTTATCTAACAAAGTATAGAATACGTGCAAGTTAGAGCCATGCCTTGGTACAGTACCTAACATGATAGATAACATGCCTTGGTGCAGCTTTTAACATGATAGATAAATGTAGTAAGTACTTCATATAGCGCTAAATACTGTCATATGTTTGTTACAGAATATAGTGAGGAGAAGCCACACAGACATTCTACTACGCCTCAGTCTCAGGCTAAACGGGGCCTTCAAAGGCTGCATCTTATGGTTCAGGTGATTGGATGGGGCTTGTTAGCTCGAATAGCTCGCTTGAAGCAACATGAAAATCCAAAAGTAAACCCATTATCACCATTGGAACCCTGCAAGTCAATGGATTCATGTTTGCTTGAGAATTTAAATCGGAGACAGTATAGATCGTTCGAAGGAAATTAGGTTTATGTATTCAAAATGTATCCCGTACACCTAACGCGAACCTGGAGTCCTATTGTCTAAGGCTCGTCTTCATTGGAAGATGCGTTAGAAGCCTGAGAAAATAGATGTACGTCTAGACTCATTAGTTCGATGAACTGAAACATTTGAAAGTGAAAAGCTAGCATTCACAACTTGTTTATATATACTATTGGAAGGGCCAGTCGATTAGGAGTAACGTAGTACCTCATAAGTTTCTGCAAGGTCTCTAGCTTTCTCTAATACCTCATCTCCTAGCTTAACTGCCTTCCCTTTATCTTCATTATCTTGGAACAAAGGCCTACGGACTATGGAATCAATCAGGACGGAACTCTTCCTGCAAGAAGACCATAATAATTGTTAGCACAAACGAACAACATCTGGTTTATTTTGATGACACAATGATAACTCATAATGTAGGCTGTCGGTAGAACCTTAGAGTGATCGGCTTGTTGACTGAAGGAGGTGTCGCGAGAACCGGCAAGGTGCATCCAAGCTAAAAATGAGAATACGTAAGGAATTAGAGACTAACGTGGCTATGTTAAGACTATACATAGCTTTGCATATTAGATATGTGTCTTGAAGATTAACATAAATGAATAGAAGGGTGCTTACGTCCATGGGGTGTGCTATAGCGTAGGTAGCATGACTACACAGGTCAGTGACACCAGTATCTAAGCTCTCCGAAGATGGACGGTTCAATAAAGGAAGGCTGGGTAGGGCAGCAGCTTTTTGTCGAGAACGCTGCAAATCAATGATTTGCCTACGTTCACGCCTTTTTGAGGCAGCATGGGCTGGTATGGGTTCCGGCACCCTAATTATTCCTACTCGGAAGAGATGGCACATCCGCGCAAATCATATGATAAAGCAACTAAAAGTGGATAAAACAATAATATAAGGGCGTTGAGAAACATACTCCTTTTCCTACTAAGAAACTTCAGAAGGTCTGGAGGAAAGACGAAGGGCTTATTCGTCAAAGAAATAAAAGGCATCCCACCAGGTATTTCCTGATTGAATTTTGTTTAACATGGTATGAACATTAGGTATATTACATATGAGCGAAGGCAGAGACACCATAGTAGCAAACTGCTAGTTCAAATTTTAAGCATAGCTAACCTTGCTGCGAACATTCTGTGTTATGTTGATAGAACCAGGTGTAGCCAAGAGATGTCCATCGGTACACTTCCTTTGAACGGTACAAATAGAATTCGAATCGCACTGTAACTTCTGCCTGCATTTATATCATTTGTTTAGAGGTGTTGAACAAGTTAATATGTATCAACCTAATGGTGGCTGACTCAAAAGGTATTTACTTTTTAGCAGCTGGCAATGATGCAGAACCGATGGTTGATTCCCTATCGAGCACTTTGTCCTTAATAACCTGAGAACAGCAAAAAATTAATTTAAAAGTGGGCAGCACACCAACTTTGTTCACAGACATCACCGGAACGAAAGCTCAATATGTTACCTCATGAGTGCGAGCGAAGTCTTTAGCCTTCTGTATCACTTCATCCGCTTGTTGAATTGCCTTCCCCTTCCCGTGGCAAAGATTAGTAGGACTGGATGGAGCCAACAGATGCTCCTTAGTGTGCTTCTGTTTCACGGTATGGACAGCAGTTAAATCCCTTGCAATATACAGGTAGGATATGCATAATGAATGAAAAAAATTACCTCAGCGTTATTGGTTCCCTGTATCACATGAATTTCTGCTGGGATCTGAGCTATGCCTACGACAGAGGTCTTCTCTTTGACCATTGCATCTAATGTCAGCTGTAGCTTTTCTATGCGTTGCTCATATGCATCAGCCCAAGATGTCGCTCGTAGTAGTTCCTTCTGACACTTCTTAAGACCAGCGTAGTGTATATCGTCTATGGTTAGGACTTTTACCTTCTGTAGGTAATCCAGAGCATTAAAGCACGCAGACTGAATAGCTCCATCGCTTGTTAGAGACCAATCCCCATAAAAGATCCTTGTTTTCATTCGCGCCACACGGATATGTGAGGGAACATCAATGTGAATAGCAGCCAGCGTCTCATGCAATTTATCATCATAGGTTGTTGTCTCATGGATAGAAAATCCTAGGGCTTCTATGGCCTGCTGCAGCACAAGCCGTCTGCAAACAAAGATGGGGGTTGCACAAAGCTTTTTGTACACACGAAGAAACTTATGTCAGTACAGCAAGTAAGATCAGGCTTAGAATATCAGATAGTAGCACATCAAACATAAAGTTCATACACAAAGAAAATCTTGTATCTGAGAGTATTCATATAAGAAGTGTACAGAAGAGGATAGGTATGTGAGTATGGGTTAAAGCATATATTAACGAGGGACACAGCATGGAATAAATGAAGAGTAAATTTGTTTCTGTAATACTTAGACGGTATCGACCCAACTAAACTGCGTGAAGAGTACAATAGGATGCCATAAGATGAATTGTTGCTGCATTGTGTAACAGTCAGTTTAGAATAACTAACCATGGGAAGCATATCCTCAATCAGTTCCCAATCCTGGGTAGCAGTGCTGGTAGATGGGCTCGCTGAGGAGGTAGCAGTGTACGTGGTGGTCTTTTCCTCCATCTACAGAAGGATGGTGTAAGTTAAATTCATTGGCATTAGGATAATATTTGATTGGCTAAATAGTTAAGGCAGACATAATTACCGTTGGAAGCATATCGTAGGTGAGGTCGCAGTCTTGTGGAGTGGTGAAAGCAGATGAAATTGTTGTGGAGGTAGGTATGTGTGTGCTGTCCTTGCCATCCATCTGGCGAAGTAGCTGACGGAACCGAGGTTTGATGGAAGGAAGAACAAGGGGAATGTTAGGGTACAAGAGACAAGGGCTACATGGATTCAACTGAGGAAAGGAAAGTACAACAGTTCAGGAAAATGCCATGGATTTGAACCTATATTCCTGAATGCAGCCTGGCTTATTTGAAAACATAATAGGATGAGCATCCAATCCCTGGGTACCTCTAGAAAAATGTATACTTTCGTATAGTCCTGAGTACTTATTGTATTTTCTACAGGCTTAATCGTAGCAACGAACTACAAGCGTTAGAATCACTTGCTAATCTATCTGGTAACTAAAAAGATCAGATCTGTCCAGTTGGGTGTGAGGTAATGGGTATGATTTTTTGGAAACAGGTTAGGCTAGTTGTAGTTAACAAACGCCTTTTTAACCAGGCCTGCGTGGTAGAGACCAAGATTATCACCTTGCTTCTGCCGGTAGCCAGACGGGAGACCGACTCTGCAGAATGAACAAACGAGCATTAGGACGGAGAAGAATAAAGGCCCAGGTTACAGAGCTCCAAATGACCCAACCCGCAAATAAGAACCAAAGACTAAGAAGAAATTAAATGTGAACAACCAATGAAACTATAACCGGAGCTACCATGTCACATCACTCAACAGAGGCAAAAATAATCATGTTCTGTACACACAGGTAAACATCAATTCAGAATAAGCATCCGTGGCTAGCAAAAAAATGCCTCAGTTCATAGAAAGCTAACCTAAAAATAAATGAAATGTGAACAATGTATCAAATCATAGCCTTTCTGAGGATGAGCATACCTACAGAAAAGCATAACTGATGGAGCGACCGCCATCTCCGCGAAAGCTCCCACGGCAACTCCTACCTTGTTCACTTTGGCCCTTTTCCTGCAAGAATAAAGCCAAACATGGATTATTACCAGGGCAAAAGGAACTCCTTAATAAAATGGAAGATATAACTGGATAAAAGAACTTAGGACGGCAAAAGAACATTGAAAGCTGCATTCAGTAACACTTCATGTAAGAGGACACTAAGACACCTCATCAATCTAGAAGAGACCATGGTCTAAGTAGGTAGAACTGAAATAGGAAACCACACCCGAACCACACCCAAAACCATAACACATTAAAATAGACCTATCAAATCATATACCTAAAAAGAAAACATTAAAATACGTAGACAACCTCCGTAGACAGCTCATCAACCTAGAAGAAATTACGATTTCATATAAACCAAGACCACACAGGGTGCAAGAAAAATAATCTACTAATTTATTTATCCTGCATAGCTTTGCAATAACCCAACATTGGAAAAAAAAACAACATTGGAAATATTTACTCAGAAATTGAACAAAATAAAGTGTTAGATCATGGATAACAACCTAGATAGAGGCCTCCACCTTTTATGCATCTTTTCCGATCTTACAAGATTGCTAGATTTTTTTAATCGTCAAAATAAAGTCTTAGGTCATGGATAACATCCTAGATAAAGAACCGGTCGTACGCCATGGTAGGACAGTCTAACTAATTGACACCAAAGTAATTTAGTTTTATACAATTATGCCGGTCAATATCTCTAATCTGACTATGAAGATCAACCATTGTACAAAGTAAGGGACGCTGAGCAAGTCCAGGCAGCGAGCCCTAGTAAAATATTGACAGAGACCCTTCAACTGGGCACTGCGAGCTTTGTCTGTAAAAGGAACCATCGAGTAAAACACCGGCTTTACAGAGGACCTGATGAGAAATAGATGAAGACACACCAAAGAATCGTTATAATGCATCAACAAATTTTCACAGACAGAACAGGTGCTTTGTGTAAAGGGTCTACAACAAGGTAGGTTCTAACAGAACTTTCATACACATTTTGCAGACTTACAAAAAGTTGAGCAGATAAAAATGGAAATAACAAGCCACCTGAAAAAGAGTAGATGTAAGACCATCACTTTAGGGTCTACTGGCGTAGCCTACAACATTTATCTGGCCAAGTAAACTGGAAGGTAACTCAAGAAGCAGCAAACCAAGTACAGTTGAATAGCAGCCGGCGAAAGGAAAAAGCGTTGATCTAAAATCCTTCCGTTCTAAACCTACGCAATTTCATGGCAGGCGAACATCAGAAGGAGAAGTAAATAATTGGAGCCGAGATGAGGGCCAGCCGTAAATAGCAGAAGTTAAGAACATATCCCACAGAAACATTAAATCGAACACCGGTAGAAACATAAAATAAAACAGCAAGCAACACGGCGAAGCTCACAGTGCAAGCAAAAAAAAGAGCAAAGACACAATGATATTTCTCTCTATGGATCTACATAAACCATTCCTTTCGAACATTTGGTTCATAATGAAAACAGCCAGTTGCTTCAGAAGCAAATACCAACTGAATTCAAAACAATTTGTAGACATAGGTCACGTTTAAAGGAACCGGGAGAAACCAAGACAACCAGCTAAAAGATGGACATATATGCACAACAGAATGGTCCAATAATAAGAGAATATAAAGCGTAGTTATAGGAAATAAAAACATCTGAATGAATGAGAGCAGAGAGGAGACAGAGATAGAAGAGGAAGAGGCAAACCTGGGTGAACCCAGGCCCCCTCCTCCCACTGCCGTTTGAGAGAGAGCACGTCAATAGAAATCACACCCAAGAATCAACTAAATCTGAACAACCTATGAAATGATAGCCTTTAAACAGAGACTGGTAAGAAGAGAATCTAATACAGAGCTCCAAATGACCCAACCCGCAAATAAGAACCAAAGACTAAGAAGAAATTAAATGTGAACAACCAATGAAACTATAACCGGAGCTACCATGTCACATCACTCAACAGAGGCAAAAATAATCATGTTATGTACACACAGGTAAACATCAATTCAGAATAAGCATCCGTGGCTAGCAAAAAAATGCCTCAGTTCATAGAAAGCTAACCTAAAAATAAATGAAATGTGAACAATGTATCAAATCATAGCCTTTCTGAGGATGAGCATACCTACAGAAAAGCATAACTGATGGAGCGACCGCCATCTCCGCGAAAGCTCCCACGGCAACTCCTACCTTGTTCACTTTGGCCCTTTTCCTGCAAGAATAAAGCCAAACATGGATTATTACCAGGGCAAAAGGAACTCCTTAATAAAATGGAAGATATAACTGGATAAAAGAACTTAGGACGGCAAAAGAACATTGAAAGCTGCATTCAGTAACACTTCATGTAAGAGGACACTAAGACACCTCATCAATCTAGAAGAGACCATGGTCTAAGTAGGTAGAACTGAAATAGGAAACCACACCCGAACCACACCCAAAACCATAACACATTAAAACAGACCTATCAAATCATATACCTAAAAAGAAAACATTAAAATACGTAGACAACCTCCGTAGACAGCTCATCAACCTAGAAGAAATTACGATTTCATATAAACCAAGACCACACAGGGTGCAAGAAAAATAATCTACTAATTTATTTATCCTGCATAGCTTTGCAATAACCCAACATTGGAAAAAAAAACAACATTGGAAATATTTACTCAGAAATTGAACAAAATAAAGTGTTAGATCATGGATAACAACCTAGATAGAGGCCTCCACCTTTTATGCATCTTTTCCGATCTTACAAGATTGCTAGATTTTTTTAATCGTCAAAATAAAGTCTTAGGTCATGGATAACATCCTAGATAAAGAACCGGTCGTACGCCATGGTAGGACAGTCTAACTAATTGACACCAAAGTAATTTAGTTTTCTACAATTATGATATAAGCACTGAAATGTACACGACCTGGAAATCCATGAATACTTCTATCAGGAAAATTAATCCTGAAGCTCGTGACGCTCTCATATGCTGCTTCTCTCCATTTCTTTATACTCGGCCTGAGGAACCGGTATCACTGATTTGAGAAAAAATAGATTGTAAAAGAATTAAAAGCAATAATACTTAGATATTTTGATGGACACCCACATTGATTTTGTTGATAAGTATTATGTACCACACACCTAGACTTTCAGTTTAAGTACAGATCAAGTAGAAAGAGCCAATGTCCGTCAAAGACGCCATGCTGCATCGACCAATTGTTCTGCCCAACCTACAGCAAAACACACAAGGACTATCGGTCAGAAGAAGTAAGCGAAGCAATAAGATATTAAAGATTGAATTATACAAATACCTTAAGAACCATTCAGAAAATGTCTATTTCCCGGGTAATAGCAAGACTACTCATCTTGCATCAAGGATAACTCACCATTTCTCATCTGTGATAAAAATTCAACCCAGTCCCAGAAATGAGTAACTTAGTTAAAACAAGGAAATGACAATCATCAATCATACAGGAACCCATTAGAGAGTTCATATCATCTGTCTCATATAAGTACAAAATCACCAATGGATAAGTGTGCCAACATCTGGATTGGAACATGCTTCAGGATAAATCAGGGCGTTGAAATTCATGTAGAGATAGGCATGTATACTACTACAATTAATGTATATGTCTCGTTTTACCAAGTACATGTATTCGTACAGTATATCATACATGAAAGAGAAGAACAAATAACCTTCTGCAATCTCACATCTTGTAGGTAAGATCTTCGATCTGCCAGCTCTTGTGGTTGGCATCCTTGGTCTTGTCCAGCTTCTGTAACCATTACTACAGGCAAATTAACCAAAGTATGCATCAGCCAATCTGGAACCCATTAATACATAAGAACTAACCAAAGCATGCATCTAATTAACCACCAATTTCTTACCGAAGGCCTCGTCTTCTTCCTCCCTCACCCTCTCCTCTTCCTCCACGAGAATGAGAACAGAGAAAGGAGACGTAGAGAGAAGAGGGAGAGGAAAACCTGGATGAACCCTAGCCCCCTCCTCCCGCTATAGCTGAGGTCGGCCTTGGGCTGGCGACGTGCCTCTTCCCCAAACCCTAGCCCCCTCCTCCCGCCATGAAGAAGAGAAGGGGAAAAGAGCGCAGCACCGCGTCGCCAATGGAGTATACCACCACAACCGCCACAATCCATGTCACCACCCACGCAGGTCAGCTCGGGGGTGCGCTGGCCAGTTCGGCACCTCCCATGTCGCCACCCACGCAGGTGGCCGGACGCGCGGCTCCCTCCCGCTGCAGGTCGCCGGACGCGCGGCTCCCTCCCTCGGCACGTCGCCAAACGCGCGGCTCCCTCGCTGCCGCACGTCGCCGGACGCACGCTTCTCTCCCCGCCGCACGTCGCCGTACGCACGCTTCTCTCCCCGCCGCACGTCGCCGGGCAAGCGACTGCCTCCCCGATTCCATGCCGCCGGAGGAGAGGCGGGCGGAGGGGTTGGCGGCGGCGGCCGGCAGCCTCGGCAGAAGCAGTATCTCGCCACCGCCGCCGTCCGCTGCATCCAGTACCGGCCTCGGCAGAAGCAGCATCTCGCCACCGCCGCCGTCCGCTGCATCCAGTACCGCCGCTGTGGGCTGTGGGCTGGGAGGAGGAGACGCGGCAGGCGGCGCGAGGAGAGGCGACGGGGGAAGATGAGGAGAAAAGGGATTGGGGGAGGAGAGACTGGACGCGAGTGGCTAGGTTTTCTGCTGGTTTTGTTCCACGACACCGAGTGGGCGGAACTGACAGACACCGACGGGATGGTCCCGCCCACCGATTCGTGGGTCCAGTATGCAACTTGGCCCACATTGTCATGCACAAATGAGTCAACACGGAGTAGGAAAAAACATACCACATTCAACGGCTGTGATGAAAAGTGGGAGGCAAAGTTACTATTCCTAAGGCCGATCGGACGGCTCACATTCGCCAGGAGGGGCAAATGCTCTCAGATGGAGGGTAGGCTCTCATCCTTTATAGTAGTAATATACATAGACCGTTCCAACCGCATCTATGACTAATAATCCACCTTCCGGTTAGCGTCCGCACCCCTTTCAGTATTAAGTTGCAAGCAACAGATTATTGCATTAGGCAAAGTGTGTAATGTAAGTAATAGCATCATCCTTAGATAAAGTACTACTGTTTTATCCCTAGTAGCAACAGTACATCTACAACCTTAGAGCTTTCTGTCACTGCCCCAGATTAAATAGAGACATGAACCCACTATCGAGCATAAATACCCCCTCTTGGAGTCACAATCATTTACTTGGCCAGAGCAACTACTAGCAACGGAGAGCATGCAAGATCATAAACAACACACAACATGATATATAATGAAGCAATGACAAAGTATTCAATATTCATCGGATCCCAGCAAACACAACATGTAGCATTACATAAAGATGATCTTGATCATGATAGACAGCTCACAAGATCTAAACATGATGGCACAAAAGGAGAAGACAACCATCTAGCTACTGCTATGGACCCATAGTCCAAGGATGAACTACTCACGCATCAGTCCGGAGGCGGGCATGGTGATGTAGAGCCCTCCGGTGATGATTCCCCTCTCCGGCAGGGTGCCGGGAGCAGGTTCTGAACCCTCCCGAACTAGGGTTGACGACGGCGGCGGCTCCGTGAGGAAAAGTGAAAAAGTGTTCGGGTTGTTGGCCTTAGGTTTTCGGGGGGATTAAATAGGCGAAGGGGCAAAGGCGGTGGAGCCCCGAGGGCCCCACCTCAGGTCCTGGCGCGGCCAAGGAGCCTGCCGCGCCACCCTATGAGGTGGGCGCCTCGGTGCCCGTCTCCTTTTCCCCCTCGGACTTCTGGAACGTGTCTGGAATTCTAAGATCTTTGGTATAAAAATTGTCCAATTCCAAGAATATTTTCTTAAGTGGATTTCTGAAACCAAAAACAGCAGAAAACAGGGAACTGGCACTATGGCATCTTGTCAATAGGTTAGTTCCAGAAAATGCATAAAACAATATAAAATGTGTATAAAACATGTAGGCAATTGGTATAATATAAGCATGGAACATAAGAAATTATAGATACGCTTGAGACGTTTCAAGCATCCCCAAGCTTAGTTCTACTCGTACTCGAGTAGGTAAAACGATAACAAATAATTTCTGGAGTGACATGCTTTCACACAATCTTGATCAAATAATAATGTAATGCATGTAAGTTGAGATTAAATGAATAAAAGCTGTAGTTTATATTGATATCAAATGAGTAATGAATAAACAAGTAGGCATAACAAAGCAAAACTTTCAATGAATCAGGAATAGAGAACAATCAACCGTGCAAAGTAGATATTAAAGATGATTTAAGCTTCAAGCACAACAATATAATAATCTAATGATCAAACAATCATGACAACTTTGTGAAAGGATCAAGTCAAGTGATAGCAATATGCACATAGAAGATCATTTCTCTATTTGTTCACACAAAAACAAGCAAGTGTTCAGCGTTGGTTCCTGGCACCAGGATGTTGTGGCTAAGAGAATAATAATGGGGGTTTGGAAGGCCAACGGAAGAAAGTCTCACACAGCTGAAAGTGATCATTAGACAAGAGGAAGTCTTATAATCGAAGCTATGCAAGGAGTAGTGATTGCCACACAACGGATGCACATAGAGCTATAAGTATATGAAAGCTCTCCAATGAAACTAGTGGGGGTGCATCTAACTTGCTTGCTCACGAAGAGCTAGAGCATTTTTGAGGAGGCTCATCATTGGAATATACAAGCCAAGTTCTATAGTGTAAAGTTCCCCACATAGTTATATTAAGTAGAACACGAAAACTCTCACATATGGAGTAAAGGTGCTAAACATGAGCACAAATGATGACTATGAATAATATGGGTGCTATAACATGAGCACAAGTGTGGATAAAGAGTAGTAATGTTGCCCCTTTTTTATTCTTTTTTTTGTTTGTATTTTTCTGTTTCTCTTTTCGATGGCCTCCATGGCTCTTTTCACTTTAAGGGGCAAACATCCTAATATGACAACACACTTTTGGTACAAATATCTCATGATGAATAAAACATAATGTATGAAAACGGTGCCTCTTCCAGTGTAGCAGGATATGCAATGATCTAGCGTAACATGGGTAAAACCACACATCAGCTGTAAAGAATCATGCAAAGAAATATATATGATGAATGACAACAAGTCATGTAATGTAAGATGAAAGTTGCATGGCAATATATCTCGGAACAGCTATGGAAATGCTGTAGTAGGCAGGTATGGTGGATGTTTTGAGAAAGATATTTGGCTTATGTGTAGGAGAACATGATGAAGATCTCCCACGAGTTTTGGATGTACCCGCGAAGTATGCACCAACTCTCAATGTGAAAAAGGGCAATGCAAAGTACCGAAGAGGCTAGCAAATATGGAGGTGGAAGTGCCATGAAAACCGCAGCTTTAGAACTCACAAGAAAAAGGATTCCAAATAGAAACATGATCTTACAAGGCATAATGAAAATCACTCCACGAGGGACTGTGGCAAATGAACAAGTCACTGTTGGGACCCCGACCGTAGTGCATAACACAAAGTCATTACGGTTGCTTTTAACATTATGAGTCATATTTCATTATGCTATCAACTGGAAATTTAAGTGTGGCACAGCTTCAAGTTTTCTAGACCAACCATTAATCATTCCACCTTACTAAACCATCATGTTTACCATTAAGCATATTAATATCTCAAAACAACATCAATGATTCAAGTGACACAATTTAATGATCTACAAGATTATGTATCATTTAGTTATACCATCTACCACATTTAACATTTTCTGTTCCTAACCAAACACCAATCAACTTATTTAAACATAAACTCTCCAAGTATTTAACAATGGAGCAAGAGAGTATAACATATGAGAACTAACAGCTCTGAACAAGAGATGCATGAAAAACAAGAGCTAATAGTATTGCTGTAGCTATAGAAGAATACTCAACAAATATAAGTGAAGAATAGGAGTATTCAAATGAAAAAGCGAAGCGTGTCTCTCTCCCACACAAGAATGCTAGGATCCATTTTATTCAGAAAACAAAAATAACAAAAGCAAAAACAAAAACAAACAGACGCTCCAAGTAAAGCACATAAGATGTGGCCGAATTAAAATATAGTTTCACTAGAGATAACCTGATAAGTTGTTGATGAAGAAGGGGATGCCTTGGGCATCCCCAAGCTTTGACGCTTGAGTCTTCTTGAAATATGCTTGGGTGACCCACGGGGGCATCCTCAAGCTTAGGCTCTTTCATCTTCTTGATCACATCATATCATACTTCTCTCTTGATCCTTGAAAACTTCCTCCACACCAAACTCAAAGTAGACTTCATTAGAGGGTTAGTGCATAATCAAAAAATTCTTATATTCTGTATGAACACAATTGCTACCAATGCTACTGGACATTAGCTACAGCCACTGATACTTTATGGAACAAAAAGATCCATTCAAAATAGTAAAAGAGGCATTGCAAAATAAATGGCAGAATCTGTCAAAAACAGAACAGTCTCTAAAGACTAATTTTTTCGAGGCACTTAACTTGCTCAAATCAGAAAACTCAAAACTAATGAAAGTTGGATATATATCTGAGAATTACGCACAAAAAATCCCAGATCATTTTACTTTTTCTGTGAATTCTTACGAATTTAACGGTGGACAGCAGAAAACTGTTTCAGCACAGCAATCTAAATCTAGCATCAAGTTTCTACTAGAGGCTTAACTTGGCACAACAATGCAATAAAATAAAGATACAAAGGAATTGCTACAGAGGTAGACATCTTCCTTAACTCAACAAAATAAAATAACAGAAATAAAAAGTGGGTTGTCTCGCATAAGCGCTTTTGTTTAACGCCTTTGAGCTAGGCACAGAAAGCAAAACTCAAGTATTTCCAAGAGAAGAAGCATCCAAATCAATACAAGAAATCCTCTCAACTATGCATTGTATTTTATCTATATGAGTTTCAGAGGTCCCTTTTTCATCACTCTTATGTTTACTACGTTCATCAAAGGGGTTTGCAGGGACAATCCAATCAAAATTTTCTTCCAAGGCTTTGCATAGCTACAAGTTTAATGGGTATTGGTACTTTGATTACTTCTCCCTTTTTAGGTTCGGTTTGCCCCAATTTTTCTAGTGTATTGATGACCTCTACACATGAGCCTAGCATATTAAAGCGATAAAAAACTTTCCTACCTTCTTTAGCAACATCACCAAATTCTTTAAGCAGGGTTTCTAGAATAAAGTCTTTCTTTTCCGCATTTTCAACATTATGAAGATTAAAAAACATTTGTTGAATTATGGGATGGAGGTTAACAAACCTAGCCTCTAGCATGTGAACCAAGGATGCTGCAGCAATTTCATAATTTGGAGCAAGTTCTGCTATGGATCTATCCTCAAAATCATCATGCATACTAACATGGTCAAAGAATTCTTCAATATTATCTTTTCCAATTATAGAACCACTTCCTACTGGCAGGTCTTCCAGGATGTACTTAGGGAGCAACATTTTAACAGAAATAAAGCTAAAACCGAAATACAAAAATTAATGCAGGTAACTAATTTTTGTTTGTGTGTTTTTGATAATAAGAAGCAAACAAAATAGTAACAAGGTAGATAAAATGCAAATAACTATTTTTTTTGTGTTTTTGATATTTAATAACAAACAAAACAGGAAATAAAATTTAACTAAGCAAGACAAAAACAAAGTAAAGAGATTGGGAAGTGAGAGACTCCCCTTACAGATGTGCTTCAGCTCCCCGGCAGCGGCGCCAGAAATTCTTGCTGAGCGCTGAGTTGACGAGGGAGCGTCAAGGACTTCTGAACAGAGGTGCTCCTATCTCCCCGGCAACGGCGCCAGAAATTCTTGGTGCACTCACGGTGTAGTTGGAAAACCCCAAGAGGAAGGTGTGAAGTAGTGCAGCAGCAAATTTCCCTCAGTTGTGAAACCAAGGTTATCGAACCAGTAGGAGATGAAGAACACGTCTGAAGGTCTCCCCCTTGCAATGGCGCCTGCAATTGCTTGGTGGAGGTGGAACCTGCACAACAGAATCAAGAAACTTTGCCCCAACTCAACAGTGAGGTTGTCAATCTCACCGGCTTGCTGTAACAAAGAGATTAACCGTATGGTGTGGAAAATGATGTTTGTTTGCAGAGAATGAAAGTAACAGTTTGCAGTTGGTTGTATTATCAGTTTAGAGAAAAGGACCGGGGTCCACAGTTCACTAGTGGTGTCTCTCCATAATAATAATAATAGCATACATGCGGGTAAACAAATTACAGCTGGGCAATTGATAGAATAAAGAGCTGCATAATGATGCATATACTAATGACATGATGTCTAGTGTGAGATTCATTTGGGCATTACAACAATATACATAGACCGTTCCAACCGCATCTATGACTAATAATCCACCTTCCAGTTAGCGTCCGCACCCCTTTCAGTATTAAGTTGCAAGCAACAGATTATTGCATTAGGCAAAGTGTGTAATGTAAGTAATAGCATCATCCTTAGATAAAGTACTACTGTTTTATCCCTAGTAGCAACAGTACATCTACAACCTTAGAGCTTTCTGTCACTGCCCCAGATTAAATAGAGACATGAACCCACTATCGAGCATAAATACCCCCTCTTGGAGTCACAAGCATTTACTTGGCCAGAGCAACTAATAGCAACGGAGAGCATGCAAGATCATAAACAACACACAACATGATATATAATGAAGCAATGACAAAGTATTCAATATTCATCGGATCCCAGCAAACACAACATGTAGCATTACATAAAGATGATCTTGATCATGATAGGCAGCTCACAAGATCTAAACATGATGGCACAAAAGGAGAAGACAACCATCTAGCTATTGCTATGGACCCGTAGTCCAAGGATGAACTACTCACGCATCAGTCCGGAGGCGGGCATGGTGATGTAGAGCCCTCCGGTGATGATTCCCCTCTCCGGCAGGGTGCCGGGAGCAGGTTCTGAACCCTCCCGAACTAGGGTTGACGACGGCGGCGGCTCCGTGAGGAAAAGTGAAAAAGTGTTCGGGTTGTTGGCCTTAGGTTTTCGGGGGGATTAAATAGGCGAAGGGGCAAAGGCGGTGGAGCCCCGAGGGCCCCACCTCAGGTCCTGGCGCGGCCAAGGAGCCTGCCGCGCCACCCTATGAGGTGGGCGCCTCGGTGCCCGTCTCCTTTTCCCCCTCGGACTTCTGGAACGTGTCTGGAATTCTAAGATCTTCGGTATAAAAATTATCCAATTCTGAGAATATTTCCTTAAGTGGATTTCTGAAACCAAAAACAGCAGAAAACAGGGAACTGGCACTGTGGCATCTTGTCAATAGGTTAGTTCTAGAAAATGCATAAAACAATATAAAATGTGTATCATGTAGGCAATTGGTATAATATAAGCATGGAACATAAGAAATTATAGATACGTTTGAGACGTATCAACGACCTTGCTCTCGGCGGCTAGCTTGGCCGCCTTCATATTTTTCCTCCTCGCGCCTCGCTTTCGCTTCTCCTCGGTCCTCTTCTTCGTCATGAGCTTCGTCTTTGACTTCTTCGGAGCTTCGGCCTCGGTGGCGAGCACGAGGGGCTCTTCTTCGACAAGGGCGAGGTCAGCGTCGAGGGTGGCGGCAGTGGCGGCAGGTGCGTCGGCCATGGCTAGGGCCGGAGCTGGAGCGGGGGTTTTTGGGAGAAGAAAGGCCGGAGTGGAGAATGTCTCAGATGAGCGGGCCAGGGGCGGACTAGGGGAGGACGCAAATACGGTCCGCGCACGTCCGCGGCCTGCGCAAACGAGGCCCAAATTTGGGCAAAAAATAGGTCTCGACGGACAGAAAAACAAACTGCTATTCGTTTATGTCGCACCGTTGGGGTTGATTTTAGCTCGCATGGACAGGAACGAACACGGGCAGACTCGATGGGTTGGCCCGTTGAAATCATCCTGAACCATTTTGCTGCTCCCGGTCCCAGGAAAACAAAGCACAAAACATCCTTTGTTAGAAAAAAGTTCAGTTAAGAAAATTATACATGTTCTTCATTATTTATTTGCATCCCGTGACCGTTAGTCATTTATTTTGTTAGACATGAGCCTGTTATCCACGACAGAACAGGGTAGAACCAGGCCAGCGAACGTGCTGCCCCGTGGGTGTTAGGATCGACCAGCTAATTACCGTACAACACAACACACGATTACACGAATCTTGGAGCAAATATCTAAACGGCTAACAAATCGAATGAGCACTAAGCTGAGAATTAGCAAAACCACTTGAGGAACGATGTTTGTCCAGGTGCACGGAGGTAGGTTCGTGCTTGGAAGGTGGAAGCCGTACGACGCCTGAACCAGTAATGGCGGATCCGTGAAAAATCCGTACTCCGTGTCCGAGTCCGAGTCCGAGGCATGCAGCCTTGACCAACGTCACCAAAACGGAGTATGTGGAGTTGTTTTCTTCCCTGATTCGGACACGGAGGGTTTTGCCCTTACCAACCAGGTCTCGATTATATAAGCGGCGAGCTACCGCCTACCGTATCCAAGAAACATACCCAAATCATCTGATCGAGGGAGTCTGCATGGGAATGCCTCTCCCGAGCTGTTTCCGCCGCCGCATGTGCACGGAGGAAGCGCGCGGGACCGACGGCCGGCGGCCCCTGGAAGAAGAATACAAGAGGCGGATCGCGGAGCTGAGGACGCCGCGCTCACGCGCACCACCTAATCGTAAGGAAGCATTGGCTTATGAAGCCGAGAAGAGGCAGTGGATCGACGAGCAGAAGCGGTTGATCGCGGAGGCGGAGCAGCGGGCAGGCGGCCCGGATCCCCGGTGGAACGAGAACGACAGACGCAAGCCGGCGATAGAGGAACGGTCGGCTTCCGAGATCAAGAGGAGGTGGTGGATGGCCGAGCATAGGCAATCGATCGCGGAGGCGAAGCTGCGAGCGAACTTCGAGGCGGATCTGCGCGCCGGCAAGTTTCACCCCCGCGTGACGACGACGGAGACGGCCGACGATCCGGCGTCAGTCGACGCCGAGTTCTTGATGAAGTCAGGCATCCAGAAGAACCAGTGGGGAAGCGAGGAGTACTATGCCAGAGCAGCCAGACGCCGGGAAGTACTGACGTATTTCAGATCCGTTGCCGATGAAAGTGAGAAGGCCGGCGTCGACGTCGGTACGGCGCGGCCATCTGCATCTGCATGCGCGACGAAGAGGAGGAACGGCATGTTCTCGCGTTCTGCTCTCGGGTTCGCCCGCCCGACGGCGGCAAAGACTTGTTGCACCGGCTGACGAGGGCGACGTGGTACTGTGGTAGACATGATTTAGATACATAGATCGATCTGAATCCGATGTTTCGTGGTAGAGAGTGATTTTTTATGTAACTCTTGTTCCGCAGCTGCTCGAGCTGCAGAGTTAGTCGACAGACAACGAAAACGAGAGAGTGGTTTTGTGCAGCGTAAAGTGTTACTGCTTTTCTGTTTAACTCTGAACTTATACAGAAGGAAATGAGTTCGTGGCATCGGCCACACCCCCACGGACGCGAACGTGCCATCCCACGTTCCAGGGTGCGTCGTGCTACTGGCCTCACACAAATCGTGGGCTCGATCCGGCTAATCCGGTGCTAACAAACTTGCTAACTGAAAACGGGAAAAACAACGGCTAACTGACAGCATGAAGCTAACAGCTAGATTATTCAATAATCTCCTCCTAATCTAGGTGTTCCTGATGTCGATGACCCCGATCTTCTCGCGCATAGCCTGGAACTTGACTCGCCCGAGTGATTTTGTCAAAATGTCAGCAAGCTGATCATCGGTGTGCACATACTCCACGGCGATCTTCCCCTTCTCGACACTCTCCCTGATAAAATGGTAGCACGTCTCGATGTGTTTGCTTCGGCCGTGGAATACTGGGTTCTTGCAGAGTTGAATCGCATACTTGTGGTCCACGAAAACAGTGGGTGGAGCTGCCTTCTTCCTGAGCAAGTCGCCGAGCAGCTCACTCAACCACACACCTTGGCAGGCTGCGGTAGTGCCAACAATGTACTCGGCTTCGCATGATGATAAGGCCACAACCTTTTGCTTCTGCGATTGCCAACTCACCGGGCTTGAGCCGAGGAAGAAGATGAGGCCGGAGGTGCTCTTCCGATCATCAATGTCCCCGGCGAGGTCGGCGTCGCTGTACCCCAACAGAGTGCATCCTCCTTTGTTGGTGAAGCGACAGCCGTAGTGGATCGTCCCGGCGATGTACCTGAGCAAGTGCTTTACAACACTCATGTGCTCTGTCGATGGCGACTCCAGGAACCGGCTCTCCTTGCTCAGGCGTAGACGCGGCTCCATAGGGACGTGGACTGGATTGCAGTCAGACATCCCGGCGCGTTCCAGCAGCTTGGTGGCGTATGCCGCTTGGCACACGGTGATCACGCCAGGGCGCTGGTGTACATCGAGCCCGAGGTAGTACGTCAGGAGGCCGAGGTCGCTCATCTGGAAGCGACGTGTCATCTCCTCCTTGAACGCGCTGATGGCGGTGGTGTTTGCTCCGGTGACGATGAGGTCATCGACGTACACTCCGAGAAGAAGCCGAGCGTCGCCGGTGCCGCGATGATACACGGCGTGCTCCGTCAGTGTGCGCGTGAACCCGAGCTCTGACAGTGTACTGTCTAGCTTAGTGTTCCACGCACGTGGAGCCTGACAGAGTCCGTAGAGGGCTTTGCGAAGCCGCAGCACCTTGTTCTCGTCGCCGACGGAGGAGAAGCCGGGAGGCTGCACGACGTAGACCTCCTCCTCCAAGTCACCGTTAAGGAACGCCGTCTTGACGTCGAGGTGATGTACTTGCCAGGATTCGTGTGCTGCGATAGACAGCAGAAGCCTGACAGAGTCCAGGCGCGCAACAGGTGCGAACACCTCGTCGAAGTCCACGCCAGCGCGCTGAACGAAGCCCTTCGCCACAAGCTGGCTTTGTGCTTGACGATGTCGCCATTGGAGTCCTTTTTGAGCTTGAACACCCACTTCAGGCCAATGGGGCGTTTTCCTGCAGGCAGATCAGTTAGGTACCAAGTACCGTTCTCCTCGATGGACTGCATTTCGTCGAGCATGGCCTTCCTCCAGCTCTCATGCGGTTCTGCCTCCACGAATGTGGCGGGTTCTTCGTCTGCTCCGAGGTGCAGCTCGCCCTCCTCCATCGCTAGGACATAGTCCTTTAAGCGAGAGTTGGGCTGGATGATGCCGTCCCGCGCGTGAGTTGTCATCCGGTGCCGTGGTGGAGCCTGTTCCATGGGCGCAGCGACGCGCCGTTTTGCTGCGACAGCGGCGTTCTCCGGCTCCTCGTGCTGCTGCTCCTCCACGACTTGTTCCGTTGCGGGCGTGTACGCGTTGCTGACAGGATCCTTGTCAGTGACATGAGACATGTTGTGTGTGCGCACGGGATCTCCTCCCGAGCTGGAGCTACCCGCCTGGTCGTCGTGGCGGGCCGAACCTGCAACTTCAAAACATGGTGAGGCGAAGGTGTACTCGACGGAGAAGCTGCCATCGCCGCCGTCTCCGTCCCAGTTCCACGCCGCGAGTTCGTCGATGACGACGTCCCGTGAGATGTTGACGCGCTTGGTTGCCGGGTTGTACACTCTGTACGCCTTAGAGCTAGCCTCGTACCCGAGGAAGACGCCCTTGGTGCTGCGATCGTCGAGCTTGGCAGCGTGTGGACGAGTCGTCTTGGCGTATGCTACGCAGCCGAAGGTGCGGAAGAAGTGCACGGCCGGCTTGGAGCCGTGCCATGCCTCGTACGGTGTTCGTCCGTCGAGTGCTTGCGTGGGCGAACAGTTCAGCAGGAGTACGGCCGTGGTGACCGCCTCGCCCCAGAACTCGTTCGGCACACGCCGCGCCTTGAGCAGGCACCGCGCCATGGCGACGATCGTCTGGTTCCTCCTCTCTACTACCCCGTTTTGCTGCGGTGAGTACGGGGCAGTGAGGTGGCGCTGCGTTCCTTGACCTGCACAATAAGCAGCGAACTCCACCGAAGTGAACTCACCACCTCTGTCAGTGCGTAGGGTGCGCAGCTTCCGGCCGGTCTCCGTCTCTACGCCAGCTTGGAATTGCTTGATCGTCGTGGCCGCCTCGTCCTTGGATCGCAGAAGCACAAGCCACATGTAGCGGCTCATGTCGTCCACCAGGAGCCGGAAATGCCTCTTCCCGCCATGCGTGGCCGGGCTGATCGGCCCGCACAGGTCACCGTGGACAAGGTCCAGGCGTTCGCCGGCGCGGTAGCTCGCCGCGCGGGGAAAAGATGCACGGCGCTGCTTGCCCAGCAGACAGCCATCGCAGACCTGATCCACTTGATGGATTGAGGGGAGCCCGCGCACCATGTCCGCTGACGCCAGCTTGCGGAGCGCGTCGAAGTTCAGGTGGCCGTACCTCTCATGCCATGTCCACGCCACCTGATCGACACGTGCTGTCATGCACACAGGTTTTGAGAGCTTGGCGGGCAGCTTGTACAGGCGGTTGCCGCTGCGGGCCACGCGTGCGATGAGCTTGCCATGCTTGTCTCGGACACGAAGGAAACCGCCTTGGATCTTCACCTCGCATCCCACCTCGTCGAGCTGTCCGACAGAGATGATGTTGTTCTGCAGCTTTGGGATGAAGTAGACGTTGGTGAGCGCGCGGTGTCTGCCGTCTTGTGTGACGAAGAGCACAGTGCCGCGCCCGCGTATGTCGACGGCCGAGCCATCTCCAAAACGCACGCGCCCAGTGATGCCAGTGTTCAGCTCGGAGAAGGCGTCGCGATCGCCGGTCATGTGGTTTGACGCACCCGTGTCGATGTACCACAGGTCGTCTCGCCGCCTAGACGCAGGATCGCCGATCGTGACGTTGGCGTCTTGTTCGTCGAGGAAGACTTGGCCGCCTTTGTTAGCCTCCTGCTCGTGGCCGTGCTCGGTGCTAAGAGACACGATGTGAGCCATCAGGCATCCGTCCTCCTCTTCCTCTTCATCCACGCGAGCGATGTTTGCCTCGTCGCGCTGCTTCTTCATGCATTTGCGCGCCCAATGTCCGCTCTTCTTGCAGTAGCGGCACTTGTCATCGCGTGTGGCTGCACGCCCACCGTCGCGTGGCGGCGACGCGCCGGGCTTGCCTTTCTGCTGACCGCGTCCGCCGCGGTTCTGCTGCTGCTTTCCTTTGGGCTGCCCATTGCTGGACTGACCACCGCTGCCCTGCTTGCGGCGATTCTCCCACTCCTCTTCAGTCAGGAGCAGGCGTGAGCCGCTGCTGCCTTCGTCTTCCTCTAGGCGTTCCTCCACCGAGCAAAATCGCCCAGTGAGCTCTTCGAGATGGAGATCGCTACCTGGGAGTACTTCTTCGGGATGACGTGCAGGAACTTTCTGACAACCTTCTCGTCGTCGACGGTGTCATCGAGCGTGCGCAGGTTGTTGACGAGGGCGGTGGCGCGCATGGTGAACTGGTGGATCGTCTCGCCGTCCTTGAAGGCGAGATTCTCGAAGTCCTTGCGCAGCTTCTGCGCGGTGGCCTCGCGCACGCGCCCGGAGCCAACCCGCATGGCGCGGATCGCTTCCCAAGCCTTCTTCGCCGATTTCTTGACGACGATCGATCCGATCATCTTGGGAGGAAGCCCTCGAAGGATCGCGGTCATGGCGTACTTGTCGTCGCGGAAGGTAGCCTTGTCCTTCCCTTCGACAGCGTCCCACAGCGCCGCGGCCTCCATTTGAACCTGCATCACAAGTGCCCACTCGATGTAGTTTGTTGCCATCAGCATGGGGGCGTTGCCGGAGCTGCCCGGCTCGCGTACCAATCGCTCCTGGATGACTCGCTCCTGGACAATGATCTCTCGGCCCGTGCGTCGCGTGGCGCTCCTGCCGCGCCTCGTCGGTGGAGGAGTGAGCGACCGGTCGCCGGCGATGCCACCGCGTCCCGCCGGCGTGGTCCGTTGCCATGGTCCCAAGATCGGAACAGCTCTGATGCCAATTGTTCCGCAGCTGCTCGAGCTGCAGAGTTAGTCGACAGACAACGAAAACGAGAGAGTGGTTTTGTGCAGCGTAAAGTGTTACTGCTTTTCTGTTTAACTCTGAACTTATACAGAAGGAAATGAGTTCGTGGCATCGGCCACACCCCCACGGACGCGAACGTGCCATCCCACGTTCCAGGGTGCGTCGTGCTACTGGCCTCACACAAATCGTGGGCTCGATCCGGCTAATCCGGTGCTAACAAACTTGCTAACTGAAAACGGGAAAAACAACGGCTAACTGACAGCATGAAGCTAACAGCTAGATTATTCAACAACTCTTCGTCCCACACAATGTAGGAGTATAATTTTGATCAGCTTAGGAATGATAATCTCAGTGTATTTTAGAATTGTGAATCTGTTTTTTCCTTGATGATTTGTTGTTGGTCTGATGCTTCGTGTGTACCAGTAGCAAGGGCCTTAGAGGTAGAGTCCTTGAATTCTGTTGTACAACCTCTGCTGGCTGGCCGGTCCCAAGGATGTACATCGTAGGCGAAGTAGTCGAAAGCATCGTAGACACGAAGAACACATAAGTATAAGTATATAATGTAAAATAGACAAAGAAAGTAGGTAAGTGATCTTTTTATTAATCTGGATACTCCTATATATACTACTAGTGTCCCAACTGGGTCAAAGGATAAGGCCCAATTAGTGGGGAAATCTTGACCAGGCAAAAACCTTTGCAATGGATCGTACGGTTTCATAACACTCCCCTTTAGGCTGATATCGTGTATTCTCTATGTCTCAAAAACTCCGAAAACCCAATGGGAAAAACTTGGAGAAAGACACACAGAGTATACGGTATTGCATTGCGCGGAATGCCTCATTAAAAACCTTGCGCGAGAAACTTTAGAAAACTCACTAAGGAGAAAAGAGTACAATCGACTCAACTATTAAGTTGAGTACTCAATCATCGGGATCAAGATTTAATGACAAGTTTATGAGGATTCTCCCTCTAAACCTTACATCTCCCTAAATCTCGTCATACCAATTTCACAAACACATCTCTCGAAAAAAGATGGCGGTAATGTCTTAGTGAACCAATCAGCAGGATTTTGACATGACTTAGTATGCAAGACTCTTATTCAACTTTTGCAGTTTATGTGCATAGAAGAACTTGGGGGTGTTATGTCAAGTCATATTTCTCTTCACATAGCTCGTCTGGAGTTGTGAAATACAATCATCATCATCTTCATAGATAATGGTGGGGGTTTGGACAATGTTTTGCTCACATGTCAGCTGGATGTGACCGATCATCCGTCAAAGCTATACACATTCTTGTGACGGTTCATAGTTCATATAGTGTTGCTACGATTTCATAGTAGTTCGTCGAAATTGATACTAGAGGCGTCAAAAGCTATAGCAAGATGATAGTCGGCTATTTAAAACAGAGGCGTCTATAGAACATGTAGAACGCCTAAAACATTTTGCATTTAGAAATGGAGGGAGCATTTCATTTCTAAATACATTTATACTTGGGTAAATCAAAGAGACTTTTACAGGGCAGAGGGAGTAGTTATTGAAGTTTTGCAATGGACTATGTTAATATTATAATTCGAATCCAAGGACCGTGATGCGTGTCAGCGTACGCGAAAACAGTACATAGCCGTTTCTTCTGGACTCGTATCCTCTGACTTGGATAACCCTGCCGTTCCCTGACTTTGGGTGGATGACATGTGGGCCCTATCATTGGTGGACCCCATGTGTCATTGGCCCAATGACATGAATGGTTACGTGTCAAGGGAGCCTTGTCCATTTCTTCTCTCTTCTCTGCAAATGTCGGGGGCTACCCCGGGTAGGGTAAAGGCATGGATAAGACACTCGTATTTACAGTGGTAAATGTCCTTTGTCTAGCACCAAAGGTCATGTGACCCTTCAGGAGGTGAAGTGACGCCCTTTGGGGATACTCAGGAGGTGCCTCTTAGGAGAGGTCAAGAGATGCCCTTTGGTGAAAGCAGGGGCCAGGCTGTCTCCACTGGTGACACTATAAATAGACCCCCAGCCCCTCACTCTCAGTCAGATAGAAGCAGAGAGTTCTGCTAAGAACCAGCTTCTCGAAGATGTCTTTGGGAGCAAGCCTAAGACATCTTCGAGTAGCTGGGCCTATGGGCATTCTCTTGTGTGGTATCAGAGACAGGTGCTAGTAAGATGGGTTCTGGCTGGATTGGGCTATGAGCAAGGCCGACTTGGGTGTGTGTTGGAGGTAGCCGGCATACTCCCAGAGTGGGAGAGACTGAGGCAGGACACAATGGTAAACTAACTTGGGTCGGACCGACATAACCTGACCGACATCTCCATGTCGGTATCGTCTTTCTGTCTACTGTGTGCAGGAAAGAGGTTCCGTCATAGTCATGCCGGGACTCGGGAAGGCGTTCCGGGTAAGCAGGCCCGGCATATCCTTGCCGGGGTACGGAGAAGAATCCGGCATAGCCATGCCGGGTTGGGTAAAGTTGTCTGGCATTTCTTATGTCGAACCGGAAGTCAAGGGCAAGTACACTGCAAGGACACTGGCCGTCTGACACGGAAGCTAAGTCACCTCCCGCCTGACACGGGCGCGGGACAAAAGGCACACGACAAGGGCGACGTGACTATTCCACTGTACTGTAAACGGACTGACAGGAGACAAGGCATGGGGAAGCCACATCCTGTCTCTGACAGGGGAAGCATCATCACCTAGGCCGGCGACTGATACAGCTAGGAGCATGATGGCCTACCTCGGCCTATCTCGGATAGCCCGGCGGCTAGGTCGTGGTAGGGGATGTCGACATTACCGTTGGCCTGCTATCACTGTCCGGTGGGACCCGGAGGAATTAGGGTTTCCAGCCAACCCGGCCCGGCCTCTATAAATAGCGCCATAACTCCTCCTGTGACAGGCACACCAACCAGAGAGCCAAAGCTATAGGCGCATTTACTCCTCTTCTCCTTGTAGTTCATCCTTGTTCTTGACTTCATCTTAGAGAGAGAGGCAAAACAGCTCAAGGAGCACCCATGTAGATCTTGTACGACATACATATAGAGTGAGGCAAGGCAGGAGTAGGGGTCTTACCTCCTCACGAGGGCCCCGAACCTGGGTACATCGTGTGTGTTTGTGGTTGCTTGTGGTTTCATGTGTGTTCTTCGTGTGTTCTTGCGGTTTCTTCCTCACTTGAGTCGGTTTTGGTGATACCTTGCCCTCTTTCCGTGTGAGCTCCTTAGCTCGCTAGCCCTCCCCGGATCCACCAGCGTCCATCGGCCCCACACAATTAGCCATCCTATGGCATCTGCCGTGATACCACCACGACAGTTGGCGCCCACCGGGGGGCCGCTAGAGGCGCTGTCTGGTGTACACATCCGGACGGGTTCCTTCATACACTCCGACACGCGGGTCCTCTCCGGCCTCGTTGTCAAATTCGGCGAGATGGAGTTCGTCAGCGACAACGCCGGCTGCTTCCGCGGCAGGCCGTTTCCGGCCAACGGGTGCATCGTTGAGTTCGGCTCCTTCGTCACCTACGTCGCCACCGAGTTCGTCTGCGAGTACCCGGAGCAGGTGCTCGTGGCCGAGGATCCCCCTGCTGTCTGCGCGGCTCGCGGCCGGCACACCACTCGCCCCGAGAGCTGCGCGGTCATGATGGCCGGGGTGACAGGTCCTGCTGCCGAGGAGACAGTCATCGCGCCAGCAGCAAGGTCGACCCAGCATGCCAAGCAGGCGCTGGAGAGACAGGCCCAGACCAACGCCGAGACATCTCATGTCGCGGTAAGGCCCGAACCTATGGAAGAGGTGGTGCAGAGGCTGGCAGTGCCGGTAGCGGCAGTGACTGATGTCACTCAGGCTGTCGCCGAGTTAGAGGCACAGCGGCAGAACTTGCTGCAGGAGGCTGTAGGGTTAGCCGAGGTCAGGAGGGACTTTCACCGAGTGATGCGAGAGTATGATGCCGCTCACGGTCTCTCTCCGGTAGGAGGCCGGCCCAACCGTGAGGCAAGTGTGCGCAGAAGAGGCAGAGGCCTCAATGCCGAGATAGACAGAGATGGTAGGGCTAGCTCTAGTGTGACTCACAGTGTGATGTCGGCAGCTAGGCCGAATTACAGATCCCCGGCCAAGACTCTTAGGGCGGCTGAGGCAGCCAGAGCTGAGCTATCCGGTCTAACCGGAGAAGCCGGACGTAGACAGCAAGACCGAGTCAACGAAATGGTGGAAGTGGCTACCCGGCAGAATGAGGCCTTTAAGAAGGCCAATACGGCTGTGGGTGGATCCCAAGTCGTCCATTCGGCAAGGGCCGCTAGCGAGAGGTCCTGAGGACAAGCTTCCTCTCCGCATGTCGGAAGAGGTCAGGACCGGAGTAGGAATTCCGGTGGAAACCAGCAGCTCCAGATGCAGACATACGACCCGGCATATGCCGGAAAGCAGATAGCGGAGCAGGGCAATGTTGGGCAGGCCCAGAGTAGAAGCCGGCAGGCTCCGAGTAATCGGAATGTCGGAAATGCCAACTCGGTTGGTCCAGGGCAGCCACCTCGCTATCCAGTGCAGAACCAGGCCCTGAGGCAGCGGAATGTCGGAAGGATGCCACAGCAGCAAGTGGTTGGCCAAGGGGCTAGCCGGTATGACGACGGAAACTCGGCAATGGCCAAAGCCGGGTACCATGGTTATGAGAGTGCACTGGGATCTCGGCTAGGAACTCGCCAGTTGGATCCGAATGATGCCCGATACAAGCTGGACCGGATATATCGGTCCGAGTTGATGGAGGAACAAGGTCCACCTGGCCCTGCGTGCTTCGGACCCCGGATTATGATGTAGCCACCTGTGCCGCACTTTCAGCTCAACCGGGGAGCCAAGACTTATGACGGCAGCACCAAGCCGGAGGACTGGCTGACCGACTATGTGACGGCAGTGCACAGTGCGGGGGGTAACCGTCGCTGGGCGGTGAGGTATATCCCGCAGATGTTGGAGGGGACAGCTCGGATCTGGCTCAACAACTTGAGAGAAGGCAGTGTCAACTGTTGGCTGGACTTTGAAGAAGCTTTCATCAGCAACTTCTCCAGCACGTACAAGAGGCCGAACCGACCTCAGCAGCTTGCGATGTGCAGGCAGAGGGACAATGAGACTGACCGAGAATACCTGACTCGGTGGAGCACTATCCGCAACTCCTGCGAAGGGGTTGTTGAGGCACAAGCCATATCCTGGTTTGCGCAGGGATGCCGACATGGCTCCATGCTCTGGCAGAAACTGCAAAGGGAGATGCCGGCCACCTTGGCCGAGACAATGAAAATCGCCGACATCTATGCTCTCGGTGATCCCATGCAACCTTTGCTGGACTCGGGCGAACCGAGTAGCAGGAACCCGGGGAACAACAGGCCTGGGCCGAACAGGAACAATGATCGCCAGGACTATGGCCACAAGAGGAGGGAGCCGGAGTTCCAATATGCCTCACATCAGGTTGCTGCTGTAAACCGAGATCAAGATGATGCCGGCAATAGCCAGCGTCAGAAGACCAACGGCCCGGCTTGGGGCCAGAACCAGGAAGTGAAGAAGACTTGGGCTGAGCAGAGGAAGCCCGTGACTTATGAAGAGATGCTGGACAAGCCCTGGTGCTATCACACCTTTGAGCCTAATCGGCCAGCAAATCATTCGACTCGACAGTGTAGCTGGTATCAGCGCATGCTGAGAGAAGGCGCATCTGGAGGACCTCAGATGGCTGCTCCGGCAAGGCCTGCAGCTCCGAGGCAACCGGCACCAGTGTCAGGGGCCAATGCAACTCGAGTTAACCCGCCTGCTCAGAGGCAACCGGCTCCAAGGCCGGTGAACGTGGTGAACATCCGGGGCAACAATAATGCCGGTCCCAGCAATCAAGCCGGATACCCGCAGGGCAACTATCAAGAAGCTCATCAGAGCTATGTGGTCTTTGTGACCGAGCCCACAGACAAGAAGAGTCTGCGCCAGCGCGCGCTCGAGGTGAACGCAGTCATGCCGGCTGTGCCCAAATTCATGCACTGGTCCGAGATGGAGATCTCATGGAGTCGGAAGGATCACCCTCGGGTCATGCCTAAGCCGGGAGGCTATGCCTTGGTGGTGGACCCAACATTTATCGGGCCGAGTATTAATGTCCGGTTCAGCAGAGTCCTGATGGACAATGGCAGCGCCATCAATATCATGTACAAGGACACTATGCTGAAGTTGGGTGTGTCCTTGAACACACTGCTGCCGACTAGCACGACCTTCCATGGCATTGTGCCGGGGGTTTCATGTTCGCCTATGGGCAAGATTTGGGTAGACGTGTTATTCGGTACCCAGGAGAACTATCGGACTGAGAGCCTAGAGTTCGAGGTGGTGGACCTCAAAAGTCCATACCATGCCCTGATTGGCCGACCAGCTTTGGCCAAGTTTATGATCTCGACTCATATGGGCTACCTCAAGATGAAGATGCCAGGTCCGAACGGCATAATCACCATCTTGGGTGACTACAAGCGCTCTATCGAGTGTGCTACGGCCGGTTCCTGCTTGGCCGAATCTCTGGTCATTGCAGAGGAGAAGAAGAGGATCCAGCAGGTGGTGTCACTGGCCTAAGCATCCCAACTCGGTATGCCCGGGATGACGAACCCGGAGCAGAATGCTTCATTCCAGCCGCCGAAGGAGACCAAGAAAGTCGCAGTGGACCTGGCTAACCCGGAGCGCCGCGTGATCATTGGCTCCAACCTGGACAGCAAATAGGAAGGCGAGCTCACCGACTTCCTCCGTGAGAATCGGGACGTCTTTGCATGGTCGAATGATGACCTACAAGGTGTTCTGAGGGAGTTGGCTGAGCACTCTTTATTCGTCAGGCCGGATGCAAAGCCGGTGAAGCAACCAAGAAGACGTCTCTCGGACGAGAGAAGAGCTACGATCATGGAGCATCTAGCCGTCCTACTTGCGGCTGGATTTGTGATGGAGGTGCTGCACCCGGACTGGTTGTCTAACCCGGTCCTGGTAGAGAAGAGAAAGGATGACCCCCTGCTGGCCAAGGTGTGGCGCATGTGCATCGACTTCACCAACATCAACAAGGCATGCCCGAAGGATCCTTTCCCGCTCCCCTGGATAGATCAAGTGATAGACTCCACTGCCGGGTGTGAGCTTTTGTATTTTGTAGATGCGTATTCTGGTTTTCACCAGATACCTTTGAACCCAATTGATCAATTAAAAACTGCTTTCATTAACCCGTACGTGGCTTATTGCTATCGTGTCATGACTTTCGGGTTGAGAAATGTGAAGGAGATATGCCCTAGAGGCAATTAATAAAGTGTTTTACTTATCATATCTCATTTGTTCATAATATGTTTTTAACCAGGTCCCTAGTAGCCTCTACGTGACTAGTTCATTGTGCAATCGATGATCGAGGCTTCCCGATCATGTGACATGGTGTCAGTTGACAATGGAGTCATATCGTTGGTAGAACGATGTGATGGACATGCCCAATATTTGTAGGACGTAGTCCTTACGCCTTTGACCGTGAGATCAACTCTTATTCCTGTTCCTGAAGGATACTTTGATTGCATCAAATGTCATGTCTTAATAGTATGACAATAAAGGTGTCCCTCTCGGGTATCGGAAGGGAGTATGTTGAGACGAGGGATCAAGAACGGGATTTGCCAGTCCGCGTAGCAGGATAGATACTCTAGGGCCCACTCGGTGAGATTATGTCAAATAAGCTTGCAAGCATGTGACTAGGTCACCAGGACATAATATCATGGACGAGTAGAAGATAGTGTTGTCGGCAACGAGATCAAGCTAGGTATCGCGATATCTATGAACGAGTCTCGGACACGCTAAGTATCGCCATGGCAAAAGGTTTAAGACTCGACGTCTAGGTTCGAACGACAAAGTTATTCGTTATCCAACAGGGATTAATTCTGGGTATCCAAGGTCCACGAATTAGTCATTGATCGGAGAGCGCGTCTCGATCATGTCTGGCGAGATCTCGAACCGCTAGGGTAACAAACTTAAGGGGAGTCGACAAGTTTACCGGAAGAGAAATTAGAAGAGAGCACCGGGAGCGTCCCGGGAAAGATCCGATGAAGATCGGAGAGCGACGAAATAGTTTTCGGAGCCGGAATAAATTAGATAATGTGTGTTTAATGTTAATTAGTGTAATTGATAGTTAAATACTTTTTTTTAATGATTTTCGGAATTTAAAAGGCAGCCCACCTTAAATGGGCCTTCCCATGGGAGAGAAGGCCCATAGGGGGGGAATTTCCCCCCTAGGTGCGCATGAGGAAAGGGGGCTGCCCTAGGTGGGCCAAATGGGGCCCACCTAGGGCCGGCGCACCCCTTGGGGGCGGGCTGGTGTGGGAATAGTCCCACACCACCCAGCCAGCAAGGCTGCCAGCCCCCCTCCACCTATATATAGAGGTGCCCCCTTGGCCTTTAAAAGAACAACCAATCTCTCTCTCTCTCTTCTTCTCCTTGAAACGTGATTCCTCCATTGGAGTTGCGCCAAGGTGAAGTTCTCTCCACCATACGCACATCGCCGTGCTGCTGGTCTTCCGGTCCAAGTCTTCCGCTGCTCGTCCCTGGATCGGAGCCCGGAGGTCATCGTCTTCACCGTACGTGTGTGGATCCCTGCGAGGTGCCACGCTAGTGGTGCTCGGAGGTCTTCTTCCTCTACACGACCTCGAGCTCGTCTTCGTCGGCTTCATCGACAACGCTTGTGCGGGAGCGTAATCCCCGCGTTTCGGTCTACAAGGGTATGTATATCGATCTTCTTCGTATTACTATATCTGCATAGTATAGATCCTGGCTAGTTTAAGGTCATCGTTGTTAGAAAATTTATTGTTTTCTGCCTACGATCCCCTTCAAAATGCTGGTGCTACATACCAGAGGTGCATGCAGAAATGCTTGCATGACCAGATAGGTCGGAATGCCGAGGTCTATTTCGATGACATAGTCATAAAAACAAAAGAAAAATCTACCCTGATCGATGATCTGAGAGAAACATTCGCTAACCTGAGAAAATTCCGGATGAAACTTAACCCGGATAAATGTACTTTCGGTGTTCCGGCTGGTAAGTTACTCGACTTTCTTGTGTCTAGCCAGGGTATTGAGGTCAACCCGGGTAAGATCCGTGCGATTGAGAGTATGAAGCTGCCTACGCGTTTCAAAGACGTGCAGAAATTCACTGGGTGCTTGGCATCGCTAAGTCGGTTTGTAATCCGGTTAGGAGAAAAAGCCTTGCCTTTGTATCAGCTCATGAAAAAGAGCAAAACTTTCGTGTGGACTCCGCAGGCGGATGCAGCATTCAATGACCTGAAAAAGATGCTCTCAACTACGCCGGTGTTGGCATCGCCATTGCCCAAAGAGCCGATGTTGCTCTACATCGCGGCCACAAACCGGGTTGTGAGCATTGTGATGGTGGTGGAGCGAGAAGAGGGTAACAAGGTGGTGCAAAGGCCGGTGTATTATCTGAGCGAGGTGCTCTCCCTCTCCAAGCAGAATTATCCGCACTACCAGAAGATGGCTTATGGTGTATATCTGGCGGTCACCAAGTTGAAGCACTACTTTCAAGAGCATCCGGTTACAGTGGTTAGCGAAGCCCCTCTATCAGAGATCATCGGGTGTAAAGATGCCAGTGGCCGAATTGCTAAGTGGGCTATCCAGTTATCTCCCTATGTCCCGGATTACGCGAGAAGAGACGCCATTAAGTCGCAGGCGCTGCCGGACTTCTTGGTGGACTGGGCCGAGATGCAGTATGAGCCTCCACTGCCCGACTTCAACTTCTGGAAGATGCATTTCGATGGCTCCAAGGCAAAGATCGGATTGGGTGCCGGGGTAGTCCTCACCTCACCGAAACAAGACGTGCTGAAATATGTGCTCCAGATTCACTTCTCGGCATCCAATAATGTGGCCGAGTATGAGGCACTCGTGCATGGGCTCAACGTCGCCAAGGAGATTGGCATTCGTCGGATAGAGTGCTACGGCGACTCGGACCTAGTGGTACAGCAAGTGTCGGGGAATTGGGATGCCTTGGACGCCAACATGGCGTCTTACCGATTCCATGTGCAAAAAAATTCCGGATTTTTCGAAGGCTGCGAGTTCAATCACATACCTCGGGGGGAGAATGAAGCGGCTGATGTACTGTCCAAATTGGGATCATCACAGGCTGCCATTCCGCCCGGCATAGCCTTGGAGCATTTAAGGAAGCCATCAATCAAGCCGTCACCCAAGTCGGAGTCCATCTTTATCCCGAAGAGCTCAGAAGCAGAGGCTGTGCCAATGGATGTTGAGGTCGGGAGCATTTGGCAGAACCCGGGGACTACGCAGGATATGTCGGCAGAGGTGATGTCAGCTGAGCCTATGGACATAGACGTTCCCATCTTCCCTGTGTGGCCGGTGCCGGGTTGGGCGCAGCCCATTATGGCATATATAGTGGATGGGACCTTGCCCGACAATGAAGTTGAAGCTCGGCAAGTGATGAGAAGATCCAAGGCCTATACTGTTATCAACCAAGAGCTGTACAAGAGGAGTGTCACCGAAGTGCTGCAGCGTTGTGTCGAACCGGAAGAAGGGCAAGAGATGCCGCTCGAGATACATCAAGGGGAATGCGGTCACCATGCTTCCTCCAGGGCATTGGTGGCTAAGGTCTTCCGGCATGGATTTTACTGGCTCACAGCTTTGCAGCAAGCGGAGGATATCGTCCGAAAGTGTGGAGGTTGTCAGAGGTTTGCCCACAAGATACATATGCCGGCAGCAGCACTAAAGACTATCCCCATCACTTGGCCATTTGCTGTATGGTGCTTGGATATGGTGGGCTCATTCAAGCCGGCACGAGGTAACATGACTCATATACTGGTCATGGTGGACAAGTTCACCAAGTGGATCGAGGTAAAGCCAATTCGGAAGTGTGATGGAGCTACTGCCGTCTCATTCTTGAAAGATATCATACTGAGATATGGTTATCCGCACAGTATTATCACGAAAAATGGCACCAATTTTGCGGTGGGGGAGTTTGCTCGGTTTTGTGCTGAGAAGAGAATCCGACTTGATGTAGCCTCGGTGGCACACCCAGAAGCAAATGGACAAGTGGAAAGAGCCAATGCATTAGTGCTTGCCGGCATAAAAGCCCGACTGATAGAGCCACTCCTGCGAACTCCGGGATGTTGGATAGAAGAGATACCGGCAGTACTGTGGGGTCTCCGGACCACACCGAATAGGTCCACCGGATAAACGCCATTCTTCATGGTGTATGGTGCAGAGGCGGTGTTGCCAACCGACATACAATATGACTCGCCCAGAGTGGCAATGTATACAGAGACCGAGGCAAGAGAAGCCCGAGAGAATGATGTCGATTTGCTCGAGGAGGCAAGAGAGTTGGCCCTGTCTCGGTCAGCGATATATCAGCAAAACCTCCGACGCTATCATAGCCGGAGGGTGCATCCTCAGGTGTTCCGAGAGGGAGATCTGGTACTAAGGCTGATACAGCGCACTGCCGGCATGCATAAGTTGTCACCTCCATGGGAAGGACCTTTCGTTGTGAGCAGAGCTCTGCACAACGACTCCTATTATCTTGTAGATGCACACGAAGCTAGAAAAGGTGTAATGGATAAAGCCGGGGAGGAAACCAAACGGCCATGGAATGTAGCTCTACTTCGTCCCTTTTACACATAAAGGGCACAGTGTATGTATCTCGGTCTCTCATGAATGAAATGCCGGCACCCCGAGATGAAACTTGGGGACTGCCTTGTCCACATGATTGTTTTCTTCTTTATGTCATTTGCATGTCGGCACCCCGGGATGAACTCGGGGACTGCCCTGTCTTTACTCGTATTTTATTTCGGTTATTTCTGTATTGTTTATATGTCGGCGTCCCAAAGTGAAACTCGGGGACTGCCTTGTCTGTTTTATGTATGTTGTTCATATGACGAGTAAACTTTCAACCTCGTCTCAAGGTTCAAGTAATGTATGCTATCTGAGATAATCTTGTGACTCGACTGACGAACGCCAAAATGGTAGTCAGGAGCAGAGATTGTAGAAAATGGTGAACACGAAAACAAACTCGGGGACTCGGTGTAAAAGTAATTCGGCATATGTTGTTTACTAACCCTGTTTTTCAATTATTTTTTCCATTATGTCGGATAACTTTAAACCTCAACTCGGATATTTACTAGTACTGTATGCTATAATCGTGATTTTGTGACTCGACCGTCGAACGCCTGTATGGTAGACAAGAGCAGAAATCACCAAGTATAGTAAACGAGAAAGTGAACCCGGGGACTCGGTGCAAAGTAATCCGACATAAGAACTTTACTTGTTCAGATAGATAAAGCAGAGTAATAAGATAACCTACTTAAGATTGTATATATTACATCTGCACCCAGCATTCCGGGGATTTAATAAGTTTGCCTCATGAAATGTTTAAGTAGTCGGGCCAAAGGGGTTTGCATCGGCAGGGGCTGTCTCGGCAGTCGGAGTGGAGGTTGACGCAGTGGCAGCAGCAGAAGATGTCTCCAAGGGAGATGCCGACCCGAGTTGGCGGTGTCGCGGGTGCCCCCGGCTCGGTGGTGTCGGCAGCGACGGATGTGGAGGCATCGGCAGCAATCTTCTCGGTGGACGTAGCCGCGCTCTCGGGCCCCGGGGTCTTCTCGGCGTACTCGGGGACTGTCGAGTCGGCATCCATGTCGACGCGCTCCTCGGAGTCGGATTGCTCTTCGTCTTCGTCTTCGCTGGCCTCGTCTTCCTCGTCATCCGAGTACACAGCGCCTGCGACGTACTGATGGGGCTGCGAGTACTTGGCCATATAGTCGGCGGCCTGTTGGCGGCGCTGGATCTTGGCCGGATCAGTGGTCCAGGAGGAGTTCTCGCGCTGCGTATTCACCTGATCTAGGTCAATGCCTTCGTACCAAGATAGTACAAAGGACAGCGCTTGGTCAGCCCTGGCGCGAGCGGCAGAAGATCTCCATTGCCGGAGTCGGAGCTCGGCTTTTTCCAGTTCTTGGGCCAACTCGGGAATGGTCTTGGGAGGCACTATGCCGGGCCACAACTGCCGGTAGACTTTGATGCTGGCGTCAAGGAGTTCCAGCCCAATGCTCTTCAGAGGGGTGATGCGCGCGCTTAATGCCGTCAAGTGGTCCTCGACATCCCACTCATCCGAGATGGGACCGAGGTTCGCTCTTTTCCCCCGACCCTTGTTGACGGCCTGGACGGCGGCAGTTTGCGAGTGGGAGAAGTGCTCTGAAAGAAAAGCTATCGTCGGGTTGGAGGGTAAACCGACATATTATAAGTCTCGGCAGAACTCGAGTAAACAAAAAGGAGAAGGAAGGAAACTTACTGGTCATTTGGCCATTGATCTTTTTTAACTCGGCCAACCAGACGTCGCATTTGGCCATGAGAGTGGATAATTTTCCCTCGGCCAAGGAGGCGCGAGCCTCAAGATCCTCAACGACCTCAGCATGTGCCTGCTGAAGATCCTCCATGGCCTTCGTCATCTCGGCTTTCTCATGGTTGGACGTCGCGAGTTCTTGCCGAAGCCGGATTACCTTGGCATGCTCCCGTTCAAGGGCAGCCTTGTGCTCAGCAGCAGCTTTGGCCTCGGTCTCAGCTGGCAGGGGCAGCAAGTCGATCATGTTAGTAAAAGGAAGTCGGGAGCAGGAAAATTATGTCGGTAAGAAGTGAAAGGTACCTTGTTCCGCCCGGGCAGTCTTGTACTTCTTCCGGAGTGCCCCGTGCTCAACGAGCAGTTTCTGGAACAGCTTGGTCCGCTTCATGTTGCAGGCCTGAAACAAAGCAAGACACTAATAAGTTTATAGGAAGATTCCCGCCGAGTGATCTTTACTCGGTCGAGTTTCAATCACTCGACCCGAATCTCGGGGACTAGTGGGGATATGTGTTTAAGGGACTCACCTCGGCATCCTTGGTGATCTGAAGGACTGCGCACTGCAGAGTGTGCAGAGATTGGGCGATCTTGCCGGGACCAGCAGGATGTCGGGCGTTGGGATCAGAGGGCGAGACTTCACTGGTGTCGGCAGCATTCCAATCCATGTTGAACTGCTCCATCGAACCTGAACAGGCATCACCCGATGTGAGCAAGTCGGCAGCAGGGAGAGCTCGGCTGGCAGTGGCCTCTAGCATTTGCAATACGGCCGTCTTAACTGCCACGCGCGGGGGAGGAACCACTAGGATTTTACCCGGAGGAACCTCACCTCGCCTCTGGGCCAACTGCTGGTCGGTAGGGGCAGCCTTTCCTGTACGCTGACCCGAAGCTGCCGGCTTAGTGTGCGGGATCACCGACTTGGAAGTGTTGGCCACTGTTTGCTGCGGGCGCCTCTGTTGTTGAGCCCGAGATGGAGTTGCTTGCTGTTGCGGCTGTGGCTACAGAGGAGTTTGCCGTTGTTGTTGTTGTTGTTGTTGTTGTTGTTGTGGCTGCTGTTACTGTTGTGGCAATGATTGCCGGGGCCTTCCGGACTGAGTTGATACCCCCGAGGCCTCGGACTGCTCTGGCGCAGGATGATGGATGTCGCCGCCAGACCCGACATCCCGGTCTGAGGCACCTCTGTCTCCTCCGGCCATGGCGCTAGAAGTAGGCGGCGGTGTGCCAACCCGACTGGTATGTGTCAGGGAAGCTTCAACTCGGGCTGGCCCGGCGCCCTCAGTGGTCTTCTAGCCAAGGGGCCCGACCGGGTTTAACTCCAGCGGGGCGCTGCATCAGGTTAAGAAAATGTTAACTCGGGAATGTATGTCGGAAGGAATAGAAAGAGATGATGTAAAGAATGGCAGGAGAACAATTTACCCGGCGGAAGTCGGGGGACCCTTCCTCCCTCTGGACGGCTTGGTTGCCGGTCTCTTGCCGGTCTTCGCCCTCTTGGCGGCGGCTTCGGAACCACCGGCATCGGATGTACCGGTGCCGGCTCGCTTGCGAGTTTCGGCTCGCTTTGTAGAGGTCGTTGCTGTCGAAGGCGCTGGAGGCGCGAAGTTGAGAGGAGTAGCGTCAATAACATCTATGATTCGACACTCATCCTCATCATCGTCGGACCACTCGTTGATGGGTACTTGGGCACGAGGCTTACCCGGGGCAGGAGCACGGGCCAACGGAATCGACAAATGGTCTTCGTCATCCGGGTCCTCTGTCGGTGGAGTGTCCGGAACGGGGAAGTCCGGGTGCCACTCACCTGCGGCATGACTCAGGTCTTCTTGGAGTTGCCGGGCGAACCTCTGTGAAAGGGAGAAAGGTTGTTATAGAGGTATAGAACTAAAAACAACACAATAGTGTCGGTCACTTGGGTATGTCGGTTAAGTGGGCGAACACTTACTTGTGCCGGAGGGCGAGATCGAGAGTGGGGCCTCATCCCCCACGACCAGTCCTCATCCATCTCGGTCTGAGCTATGGCTCGGACGCGCCTGTACATCTCCGACTTATCCAGTTGGAAGATGCTGACCCGAGTTGGATCATACCGACCACTCATGTGGCAGATCTTGTGAACTCGGGCCTAGAGGTGGCAAACTCGGCGGCCGATGAACGTCCGAAGAAGATCATCGGCTGTGAGCTCCTCTTTGATCGAGAGGAGGTATGTGTGGATCTCGTTGACCTCCGAGTCAGTCATCTTCAGGTCAAAGTTCCAGTGGAGTTAAGCCATCGGAGGGGCGAGCTTGAGCTCGGGCAAGTTGAGGAACTCGGCCTCCTTGATTCCTTCGGTCGGAGCTGGATTCCTCACGTAGAAGAAACTCCTCGATTCCTTCGGTCGGAGCTGGAAGTACTTAGCCCAGAGGTTGACGACGGGCCAGAGGCCGAGATACCCCTCCAAGAAGGAGACGAAGGCGGACAAGAGGGTGATGGCGTTAGCCGGAAGGTGATGGGTGAACGGACAGATGTCGCCTAGAGGGGGGGGGGGGGGGGGGTGAATAGGCGATTTAAAACTTTTTCCGGGGAGCCGGAATTTCCGAGCCAAGATGGACCGGAAATTCCGGTATGCTTGATAAAGGCGGAATAAAACTAGTGTTTTACTTTAGCAAGCATACAACCTAAATATACTAGGTTCACCTATGTGCACCAACAACTTATGCTAAGCAATACAAGTAACAAGGTGATAGCAAGATATATATATATATATATGACTTCAAGCACGAAGGCTATCACAAAGTAAAGTGCATAAGTAAAGAGCTCGGGTATAGAAATAACCGAGGCACGCGGAGACGAGGATGTATTCCCGAGTTCCACCCAAAGGGTGTACGTCTCGTTGGAGAGGTGTGCGCAACCACAACAGGTTAGCCGCAACGCCACCAAGGCTCACCTTCTTCTCCTGATGAACTCAACCACAAAAGGTTGCGAGTTCACCTTCCACTATTGATCCCCTTTTGGGCGGAGATCGAATCCCTTACAACAATCTTGAGGCACACACCCACAACTTAATTGGGGGCTCCCAAGTCTTGAGGCACACACCCACAACTTAATTGGGGGCTCTCAAGTGACCACAAAAGGTCTTGACCACAAAAGGTCTTGGCCACAAAAGGCCGGCCACAAAAGGCGTCTAGGGTCCAATGACCCAAGAGTAACAAGCTCACAAGTATCACCACCACGAATCCTCGTGGAGGGCTCAAACCGATGCAAATGCAATGGCAAGAGCACACGAAGTGCTCAAGTCCTTCACTCTCAAATTCCAACAAAGCAACAAATGCTTATGGGGGAATAAGAGAGGAAGAACAAAGAAAACCACAAAGGAGTCAAATCCCTCACTCCCAAATCCCACCAAAAGCAACTAATGCTTATGGGGGGAGAAGAGAGGAAGAACAAAGGAACTCCAAGATCTAGATCCACTAGGTTCCCCTCACTTAGAGGAGAGATGGATTGGTAGGATTGTAGATCTAGATCTCCTCTCAACTTTCCCTAAAGAATATGCAAGAATCTATGGAGGGATTGAGAGGGAAGTGAGCTTTCCAAGGTCAACAATGGAGTAGGAGAGAGAGGGAAAACTTGCTGCCTTGGATGTGGCAAGGAAGAAGAAGGGGAGGGCTATTTATAGCTCTCCAGGAAATATAGCCGTTGGCTGTTTCGAAACTCGGAAATTCCGGTATAAGTGAGACTCGGAAATTCCGGTCAACCGGAAATTCCGAGTCCATGAAATTTCCGAGCTGAAATTCCGGCTGGAGTCAGAACCAAAACCAAACATTCCTTAGCCGTTTTCGCGAGGCTCTTTGAGGGCAACTCGGAAATTCTGGGTCATCAAAATATCCGACCACAATTTCCGGTTGAGTCCAGCACCTCTTTTCCTTCTTTCCTTAGCCGATTTCTTGGACGAGTTGGGGAACCGGAAATTCCGGTGGAACGAAATATCCGGCCCCAATAATCCGGTTCAGAACAGCCAAACTAAAACCGCTATAACTTTTGCAAATGAACTCCGAATGAGGTGAAACCAACTTTGTTGGAAAGATAGCGACGAGCACAGGGCTACAAAATAGATCAAAGTCACCACTCATGGCAAGGTGTGGGACTTTCCTCATGGTCGAACCGGCAATATTTCCGCCACCGAAAACGCAAGAAGTTTGCCAAAGTAAAACCGTTTTCGAAGCACTTGGGCTTGTCATGAGGAACACGACAAGCACCAAAACCCAACATCCAAAACACAACAAGATGAACGAATGAAATCCCGATTTGGATGAGCTAGCGCTTGGCATGAAGATGAACCAAGCTCTAATTCCTCACATGGATAAAAGCCAAATAAGAACCAAGAAATATGATATGCCAAGTATGCAAAGGTTTGAGCTCTCCACAAAGATGCGATCAAGTTACTCACTCGAGAGCCCCTCTTGATAGTACGCCTATCTATCCTATAGCCCTATCAAGATCATACCTTTGCCTTGAGCATTCCACTTGAGTTAGATGATGACTGTCTTGATCTCTTCAAGTGGTTCATCTTTCTTGATTGCGCGACCAAGCACATGCTTGATGAAGACTTCTCCAAATACTCCCCCATACTCCATTATGGGAGAGTCTCGCTTAGCTTCGTCTTCATGCCTCCATTGCAAGCTCCAAGCATAGGATCTCTTCAAGAGCTTCTCTTGGTCTTGCACATCTTATCCTTGATGACGTTCACCACATGACGTCATCCTCCACGAGCTATATGAAATCTTCATTTGATGCAAGACCATGGGAAGATACCTAACCCCACATAAAGATACCACACACACATATCATGGGTTAGTTCACAAAGCTATATGGACAAGTGATTACCATCCCAAGAGATACATGATCCCACTTGGGACATCTTGTAGCTTTGTGTGTTGATCAACAAACTTTCTTTGCTAATAGGATGTCTTGACTCCTTCAAGACATACTTGCATTGTGCTCAACTCAACACATGACCATCCATCATATACACCTTTAGATGGAACCTTGGTCATCAAATAAGCTTCAAGAGTCCAACACATAAACTCCACTATTTGCATGGACAAGATCTATAAAGATATCTCAATGCAAACATTAGTACATGAGGTTGTCATCAATTACCAAAACCACACATGAGGGGAAATGCTCTTTCAATGGGGTTGGAGACCGAAGTGGTCGAGAAAGGAGCGGAAGAAGGGGCTCGCCGGGAGGGCGAAGCCACGCTCGAAATGCGTGACAAAAACTACCCGCTCCCCGGGTTGAGCATGGGGCTCGTTCTCTCCTTCCGGGAGCCGGCAGATGACTTCGTCCGGGATGCGATGTGTCCGGCGCAGCCACTCTATATCGTCTTGGGTTGCGTCGGAGCCTTCCCATCCACCCCGGACTCCTTCGGCATTCATGTCGGCGGTCTCGGAGGACATGTCGGAATTGGCTTGCGACAGAAACAATATGTTACTCGGGTGCACAGAGAAAAAGCTAGAGGTATGTCGGAAAAGAAAGAACACAGGCTTTAAACCGAATCTGTTACCGAGATGTAGAAATGAAGATCTACCAAGGCCGTGTAAAAGAAAGTTAAATGGTTCTAATTGGGGACAACTACCAGCAATACTATGACGAACCACCGTTAAGAAAGCATGGCAAGATCTAAGGGAGAAGAACCCCGGGAGCAACCAAGGGCTCGCAAAATGAGATCTACGGGGAGGTTGACCCTAACCCTAACCTGTTCTAGCGAAGAACAAGGAAGAACTACCGCGACCGAACGTGGAACAATCTAATAGGACATCGGGAAGGGCTTACCGTGGAGATGGGTGTCGCGATGCGGGAGGTTCTTGTCCCAATGGCGGCGTGGGGAGCTCCAGTCACCGGCGTCGTGATCTCCGGCGTGCGGCTCGTGTGCTGCGTGCGTCGCGGCGGCGATGTGCTCGAGATCGAGAGAGAGGCAGAGGAGAGGAAGAGGATGGTGCAGAGGGGGAAAAGTAACCCACTCGCCGCCGTATTTAAGAGGGAAGGGGGAGATGCGGTTGCCGTTTTTCCCGCCCGTTCGTTTCGAACAGATCGTGGGATCGTGTATGTGGCAGTTGGCGGAATGGAGGCGTTGACGGCTGCACGATCGGCCACACCGTGGGTTACGGGATAGGAACCATTCGCGGCGGGATCGTGTGCGGTTGCCAACCCAGGAATCGAGGAGGCGCCTCGGGGTCAAACCGCTCGAGTGTCTGCGGGATGTGACGCTCGGTGGGGCCCGTGCGGCGTTTTCGTGACGGTTTGTTAGGATGCGTGGCACAAATCGCGAGATGGTGCAGAGTTTGAGTGACATGTCTCGGAAGAAGATCTGAGAGAAGATTTATTGATGTCGGAGATACCGGAGTAAAGGTCGAGGATGGTTGGGTGAGAAAGTTGTGTTAAGAGCTCGGCGTCAAACCGAGACGGTAATGTCGGGAGGTTTCATGGTATGCCGGGATGAACATGTCGGAGGTTTCTTGTCGAGCCGACATAGCGGTGTCGGATGACTTTTGGAAGAAACGACTTGAGCAAGTCGGAGCGGTTGGCTGACCCGACATGGTAATGTCGGCCTCTTGTTCAAAACAGTTATTTGTTTAAATCTGATGCAGCCCTTCATCCAAGTCTGCAGGGCTACACCAGCTTCGAGGACTAGTGTCGGGGGGCTACCCCCGGGTAGGGTAAAGGCATGGATAAGACACTCGTATTTACAGTGGTAAATGTCCTTTGTCTAGCACCAAAGGTCATGTGACCCTTCGGGAGGTGAAGTGACGCCCTTTGGGGATACTCAGGAGGTGGCTCTTAGGAGAGGTCAAGAGATGCCCTTTGGTGAAAGCAGGGGCCAGGCTGTCTCCCCTAGTGACACTATAAATAGACCCCCAGCCCCTCACTCTCAGTCAGGCAGAAGCAGAGAGTTCTCCTAAGAACCAGCTTCTCGAAGATGTCTTTGGGAGAAAAGCCTAAGACATCTTCGAGTAGCTGGGCCTAGGGGCATTCTCTTGTGTGGTATCAGAGACAGGTGCTAGTAAGCAAGGTTCTGGCTGGATTGGGCTATGAGCAAGGCCGACTTGGGTGTGTGTCGGAGGTAGCCGGCATACTCCCGGAGTGGGAGAGACTGGGGCAGGACACAATGGTAAACTAACTTGGGTCGGACCGACATAACCTGACCGACATCTCCATGTCGGTATCGTCTTTCTGTCTACTGTGTGCAGGAAAGAGGTTCCGGCATAGTCATGCCGGGACTCGGGAAAGCGTTCCGGGTAAGCAGGCCCGGCATATCCTTGCCGGGGTACGGAGAAGAATCCGGCATAGCCATGCCGGGTTGGGTAAAGTCGTCCGGCATATCTTATGTCGGACCGGAAGTCAAGGGCAAGTACACTGCAAGGACACTGGCCGTCTGACACGGAAGCTAAGTCACCTCCCGCCTGACACGGGCGCGGGACAAAAGGCACACGACAAAGGCGACGTGACTATTCCACTGTACTGTAAACGGACTGACAGGAGACAAGGCATGGGGAAGCCACGTCCTGTCTCTAACAGGAGAAGCATCATCACCTAGGCCGGCGACTGATACAGCTAGGGGCATGATGGCCTACCTCGGCCTATCTCGGATAGCCCGGCGGCTAGGTCGTGGTAGGGGATGTCGACATTACCGTTGGCCTGCTATCACTGTCCGGTGGGACCCGGAGGAATTAGGGTTTCCGGCCAACCCGGCCCGGCCTCTATAAATAGCGTCATAACTCCTCCTGTGACAGGCACACCAACCAGAGAGCCAAACCTATAGGCGCATTTACTCCTCTTCTCCTTGTAGTTCATCCTTGTTCTTGAGTTCATTTTAGAGAGAGAGGCAAAACAGCTCAAGGAGCACCCTCGTAGATCTTGTGACATACATATAGAGTGAGGCAAGGCAGGAGTAGGGGTCTTACCTGCTCACGAGGGCCCCGAACCTGGGTACATCGTGTGTGTTTGTGGTTTCGTATGTGTTCTTCGTGTGTTCTTGCGGTTTCTTACTCAGTTGAGTCGGTTTTGGTGATACATTGCCCTCTTTCCGTGTGAGCTGCTTAGCTCGCTAGCCCTATCCGGATCCACCAGCGTATATCGGCCCCACACAATTAGCCATCATATGACATCTGCCGTGATACCACCACGACAGCAAATTTGATTTGGGAACCAGAAAATGTGCCAGCCAGGCTTTGCTATGCATTCCATCCTTCAAATCCAAGGGCCGTGATGTCATGTGTGAGCGTGGCGTGTGCGAGGTCGACGAGTTTCGAGGTAGCGCGTGCCCGGGCGGCGCGTGGGATACGACAACGGTTGCCTTTCCGGCTGCGACGGCACTAACAATTAATTGGGTCAACTGGACATGTTACCTTGGCGGCTCGGCTCATGACTTTCTGTATAAGATCAAGATAGCATCTGCAAGATTAAATGAGCCCTCTGTGTCATGCGTCCGATGACGAGAACAGTGCACACGGGAACGATGATGTCGCTGCCGTGCAGCCGCGCTTTACCAAGTTGCGTGCGGCTGTTCGAGCGCGCCTGCGGTCTGGTTTCGCCGGCCGGTCGCCGTTGCATGCCGACTTCCGGCCTCCGAGGGCAACGCAGCAACTAATAGCGCGATCTCGAACTGATCAGGGAGATAACAGCGTCTCGCTAATTCTCCGAGCGTTATTACTTACTTTACTGCCGTAGAACTGATTCTAGAACACAAAGATTCAACTTTGTGTTTGAACAAAGATTAATCCAGCCAAATTGTTGGCAGCTGGTTAAACAGACGTAGTGCTATTCTGGGGAAATCTGCTGGCTGTTTCATCGATTCATGATCCTAACTTCTAATGGTTTATGCTTTTTGATTGAACTAAAAGAGAAAATGTTAAACTTAGCTTCGCTTGTTTTGCATATATAGTGTGTACAGTACAGTAGCTAGCTCCACAGGTCCAATTCACCGCCGCCGCATTCGTCGTCGTCCTCCGAGCAGTCCACGGCGGTCGGCGGCGGTTCCAACAGCAAACCCTGAGCCAGGCTAGCGTAGTACAAGTTGGCGTCCATACCCCCGAACGTATCACCCTGGAAAATGTCAGCGCCCAAGGCTGCCCCTGCTGGTAGCGGTAGCGCAAGAGCCGCAGCAAAAGAAGTCATCACCCCCGAGGAAGACGGCGGCATGGCATTGTCCGTCAACGCAGGCGCCGATGATGAAGCCACCGAAGCGGCCCCGTGGGCGGAAGCGCGTCTCGCGGCTGTCCGGCGCTGGAAGTCCGCCACGGCCTCGGTGGCCGCGCGCTGTACGTCGGGCTGGCCTGAGACCGGCGGGACGTGGAGCAGCCACGCCGAGTCGGCGAAGTTGAGGCTGACGCAAGAGGGCCCGCGCAGCGCGAGCATGGCGGCGTCGTGCGCGCGCGCGGCAGCCTCGGCGGTGTCGAAGGTTCCGACCCAGAGCCGTTCACCGCGGCTCCCCGGCACGCGCACCTCGCAAACCCACCTCCCCGCCCGGCCGCGGCGGCGTACCCCGCGGAACACCGGGTGGCGCGTCTCCTGGAACTTGGTGCGCCCCGCTGGGCGCTTCGGCGGGGACGGTGATGGGAGCGACGCCGTCAGACGGGAGCTGCTGCTGCTCGACCGCTCGGTGCTCCTCTGCATCATCGGCGCCGCCGCCGCCGCCGCTTTTCTGGCCAGCGGCGGCTAGCGATTCGGTCGTCGTTGCGGTGAGCTGCTGGGCTAGGTGGAGCAAGAACGTATTTATAGGTTGCCTACTTGTACTTGGCGCCAGCAGGTCCTGGTTGCGGATGAAGGCGTCCGCTTGTGTAAGGATGACGTAGGCGGTGATTAATTGCTGCTTTCAGCCCCGGCCGCCCTACGAGTGCATGCAGTATTGCAGTCACAGTCTCACACACAAACTTCTCCAGCGAGTTGATTTTTTTACTTTGACCTGGGCATGGAGATTTCGTAAAGCTAATATGGTGAGAATTTGTAAATCCACGTTCAATTGAGGTGAAAATTGTTATACGAGGATCATGCTTCTGTATCACCTGCGGCAGAGCTAAGAAATTTTCTGAGAGTCTGCACACACAAAAAAAAAAATCGGCATCAAATACGACACATATTCTTATAGAAAAAAAATCAAGCCTTACAATATTGAAAGGGCATGGCGCCCATGTATGGTTTTGGTAATTAATAACAATCTCTATGCACTAATGGATGCATTGAGTTATACTTGTAGTGTTTGTCCATAGAACTTGCTTGATGTCCATATGTTAAATTCAAGGTTGATGTCATAAATATATTGATATAATGGAGTATTTGACATCAAGATCATCGAGTTGCATGGATATATTTGAAATGATCAATAGGAAGATTATGTGATGATCAAATTATGTTTCGAGGAGTGATTGGTCATATGAGAGTGAAGCATATTGCAAGTATGTCTTAAAAAAAAGGATTATGTGATCGTTCATGATTACCTTCAAGACATCATCTAATTAAGAAAGAAGAAAAGATACAAGGTTGATCAACACACATAAAGCTATAAGATGTACCAAGTGGGATCATGTGTATCTTGGTATGGATGATGTCAAGTGGGGGTCGTAATCGAGGTTGAAGTGCAAGATCAAGAGAAGCATCTCAAAGCAATCTGATACTTGAAGCTTTCAACCCATTTGAATAAAATGGTCATGTGAAGATGTGCCCCGTAGAGGCTCTCCCATAGTGGAGTATTGGGGAGCAATAGGTGAGTCTTCACCAAGCGAAGCGCAATCAAGAAAGGTGATCCACTTGAAGAGATCAATATTTTCATCATCTAGCTCAAGTGGAATGCGCAAGGCAAAGGTATGATCTAGAAAGGGTTATAGGATAGATACCGTACTATCAAGAGAGTCTCTCAACTTAACTTTAGCGTATCGATCGGAGAGAGCTCAAACCTTTGCATTCTTGACATCATCATATTTCTTGGTTCTTATTTGGATTTCCTCCTTGTGGGGTTTTGGTCCTTGTCGTGATCTTCATGACAAGCCCAAATTCTTCGAAAACGGATTTTATATGAAAAACCTTTTGCTTTTTCGGTATTGGAAATATTAGCGGATCGTCTTCGTGAGTGTATCCACAACTTTCCCTGTGTGGTATGGTAGTCCTTGTCGCCAGCTTTCCATCAAAATTCGCCTCACCTTTTTGGAGTTCGTATGTGAAAGATATTCTCACTTTGGTTTCGCTGCCTGCAAGTTTCACAAACTTCAGTAGTACCGGCCCCGGCCGGTAGTACCGACTCGGACATTTTTCTCTACTCCCACTCCCTGGTGTTTTTGGTTAGTTGTCTGGTACTACCGGCTCATCTGGCGAATCGGTAGTACCGGCCCAGGCCGGTAGTACCGGCTCGGGGGAATTTCTCGCCCCACACACTGGATGTTTTGGTTACCTCTCCGGTACCCCCCGGTACTACCGGCGGGTCGGTAGTAAGGGCCCACGACCGGTAGTACCGGCCCTGACGCTTGACGGAATATGTGGCCAACGTTCACTTATTCGGGTGGACTATATAAGAGCATCACTAGCAGAGCCCTTAAAAAGCCAACCCTTAAAAACGGAATAAGGGTCGAGAATTGGATGTTTTAAGGGTTGAAAAAAGAGGGAAAAGATCAGTACCCTCAAACCCAACCCTTATAACAGAATATTCCGTTTTAAGGGTTGGGTTTGAGGGCACTGCTAGATGCCACAACCCCAACCCCAACCCTTAAAACTATCATTTCACATATTTCACATGTACATAGCATTATCACTAGCAAAATATAATCTTCCTTCAAACAAAGTACTCCATGAGAATCATTGATGCATGGTTTATAGTTTACATCGCAAAAGCATCATCTCCCCCTACCCATCGGCACCATCACCAAAAAGTTGCACCTCGGCGCCATCTCCTAAACCACATACGCATCTATCAATGACCTCTACCGGTGGAGTCCTCCACGCCACCATCGCCACCACCACTCATCACCGACTCACCTCGATGAGTAGAGGTCGAGGCACGTAGTAGCCTCTTCCTCTCCGCGATGTCCTCCTTGGTCTCCTTCCACCACACCAATTGGTCTTCGTCCATGTCCTTCTTAGGCATCATCATATGCTCTTTCTCCCCGGCCATGAGTTCTTTCCATGCTTTTGCTTCTTTGATCTTGATCATCCTCTCCTCCAAGTCGGCCTTGCGCTTAGCTTCTTCCCGCCTTGCTTGAACTTGTGCTAGCTTGACCTCTTTCTTCTTCTCGGTGATAAGGAGTTTTGTCTCCAATGTCTTCATTGTCAATGTCTCCTTGGCCTTCATCATCTCCCCCATCTTCTCCCTCAAGCTTGATGCCTCTCCTTCCAACTTTATCCTCTCATTTGCCTTCTTGTTTCCCTCGGGTTTTGCATTGTTCCTTCCTTCATCCTCACTATCATCCATCTTTAGCATATCCGCTTTCTTTGGTGCACTCTCTTCATCCCTAAGCTTCCACTTGTCAAGATCTTTAAGCAATGCCCAAACATGCTTATATTGGAATGGCTTGCCTTTGGAAGCGGCCATCTCGTTGTACCTCAAGTCGGCATATGACTCCTACAAACGCAAACATAGCATAGTAAACACACAAACATAGCATAATAAACACACAAACGTAGCATAGTTATTGAGAAATATACTCACATAGTCACTCTCAACGCTTCCACTAGGTGGTGCCGCCCTCACTTGGTCCATTGCCGCACTCCAACGTGCACAATGGGGTTTCATCAACTCCCACCGGCCTTGAAGCGACCGGTAAGAACGATGTATCAATGATCCGGTCTTCGGTTTGATCTTGCAATATTGGTCCTCTATGCGTTGCCAATAGCGCTTGCCGGTTTGATCCGTGCCGACACCGGCATCCATCCCCACAAGCCCCCATGCGCGAACCAAGAGAACATCTTCAACATCGCTATAGTTTGTGGACCGAGATTTGCCACCGGCGGCGAATTGTCCCTCCTCTATCTCGGTCACATCATCTTCTTCCTCCTCCTCCTCCTCCAAATCATCACCTCCCCCCTCATCCTCCTCTCCAAAGCCGAATGGTTGAAGAGAAGGAGCCCCGAGGTCCACCTCGGCGTCATTGAGCAACCCCATGTACGACCCGGTTGGTGCGGACATTTCATCGAGCACCTCGTCCGCGGCGACCGGAGGCACGGCGGGCACGGTGGCCTTCTTCACCTTGGGGCGTGCGGTGGTCTTCTTCACCGTCGGGCCACCCGCAGCCACCTTCGCGGCGGCAGCAGCCTTCGGTCCCAGGCCCGGGACGGGACGGCGGCGCTTGGGGGGCGCGTCGGGCGCGGGAGGCGGAGGCGGGGCGGCGGCGGGCACGGCAGCCGGGGCGGGGGCGGGGGACGCGGAGGCCGCGGGTGCGACGATGTGCGTGCCCACGCGCCGCCTCTTCGCGCCGGGGTGGGTGGCCGCCACCACCGTAGCGACCTCCGCGTCGCTCGCGGCCGGGGCGGGAGGGGCGGCCGGGGCAGGGGGGCGCGGCGGCGGCGGAGGTGCGGAACCGGCCGGGGGCGCGGCGGCGGAGGCGGGCGCGGCCGGCGGGCGCGACATGGCGGCGGGGCGCGGGAGGCGGGGAGGCGACGGCGGCGGCGGACCGGTGGGAAATTTCCCTCCCGCGCGCGTGGGGAGTAGAGTGCGGGTTGGGGGCTTTTTTCCCCTCCAACCCTCACTTGTACAGGTTGGGAGGATGAAACCGGGGTCGACCCTTAATTTTTTTTACGGGTTTGAGGGTTTAAGGGCTCTGCTAGTCCGCGAATTGCCTCCAAAACCCGTAAAAAAGCAGTTATTTTTAAGGGTTTGGCTTTTTAAGGGCTCTGCTAGGGATGCTCTAAGGGGGTCTTCTTCCCCAAACAGACCCCATCTCTTGAGCACGAAATTGACCACCATTGTTGACCTTCCCAAGCTCTACTAACTCTCTATCCCTCCAATGATTCTTGATATTTCTTGAGGGAGAAGATAGAGGAGATCAAGATCCATTATTCCACCAATCCATTCCTCCTCTAAGTGAGGGGAACCCTTTGAATCTAGATCTTGGAGTTCCATTTGTTGAGTTCTTCTTTCTTCTTCCTCTCTTCTCCCCCCACAAGCATTTGTTGCTCTTGGTGGATTTGAGAGTGAAGGATTTGACCACTTCTAGTGGTTTTGCCTCTTGCATATTATTTGCATTGGGTCTGAGTTCTCCACGGTGATACATGCTGATTGAAGTTGAGAAGCTTATTACTCTTGGTTGCTTGGGTGCCCTAGAGCTTGTTCCTCTTGGGTACTTGGGTCTCCTAGACGGTTGTAGTTGATCTCGGAGTTTTTGTGGCTCGCGGGATTGTTGGGAGCCTCCAATTAAGTTGTGGAGTCTGCCTCAACCTTGTCAATTCGTGTGGCTTTGGGAACAGCGGGAATCCGGTGGGAGCCTCCAATTAAGTTGTGGAGTGTGCATCATCCTTGTACGGGTTCGGTGACCACCCTCAAGTTTCCCATAGTGGTTCGTGGCACTCCGCATTGATGGAGGCACGAAGGAGATTACGGTGTGCCACTAACGGCTATTCGTGGATCACTTTGTGACTCCGCACCGCTCCAACGGAGACGTAGCTTCCATTGGGAAGTGAACTTCGGGATAAATCATCGTCTCCAAGTGCCTCGGTATTTCTATACCCGAGCTTCTTACTTATGCAATTTACTTTGTGATAGCCATCAACTTGAATTAATATATCTTGCTATCACATAGTTTCCTATCTTGCTTAGCATAAGTTGTTGGTGCACATAGGTAAACCTAGCTTGTTTAGGTTTCTTGCTTGATAAATTAAACTCTAGATTTATTCCGCATTTATTCAAGCATTAAACCGTATCAATCTAAATCGCCTATTCACCTCCCCCCCCCCCCCCCCCCCCCCCCCTCTAGGGGACTCCGTAGCCTTTCCAATAGCATAACTCACCAAATACGTTTGAATTTCGCAAAATTACAATACAAACAATTGGGAAGATTCAATAAACACAGTCTTACATGAATAAAATATAACATGAGTATTTTCGCAAAAATAAAGATACAAAAACTTATGGCTCTGCTATGCGCCTTCACATTACCATAGTAGTACCACTTCTATCATTCTCGGCTTACTTCCAAAAATAGAAATAGCACAATAAATATCACTAAACAATAGTAGTTCAACAGGTCATCATCCATGTATTTCTCAATTTATTTCTCACTAGACTCATTGTGGGGGAAAAGGAGACTCTTTCAACACTTGCCGTAAAAACTAGTAAGACCAATACCAACTTGAGAATTAAGTAGACCAAGTCGAAAAACACATGTTATTTTGTTTTAACAAGCTTAATTGAGAGCTCAACAAAAGTATATAGGCATTTGAACCAAGCATATTTTCTCATAACATGAATAAAGGTGCCAAGTTAGAACTCGAGCCTTACCAAATTCGTGGTCCATATGTGCTTGGCATAAAATTCGGAAAAAGTCATTACCTTGTGTGCATCATAAGAAGCAAATGAATTGATGGGATTCAAAGATGACATGAAAAATAAGTAACTTGATACTAACCTCATCAAACCGATAGTTAAGATCTTGCATGATCCGATCAACGACATCAAGATAGACTTGATTCCTAAAATGATCATCATTTGTTTGTGTATCATAATACCGTCAGTCCATAATGATCTTTAACGAGGCCAAGTGTCGCCCCTCAAAGGAAGTCCAATGCTACATTTTTGCGAAATAGTGTCACCTTTGCATGAAATTATTACCATCCATGAGATCTTATACCTTACATTTTATATTTTGTAAGTATCTTGATCTCTTTTGTAATGCTTGAGATAACTCTTTTCAGGTCGCACGAGTAGAGCCGTTGCCGTGCACATTGGCGACCGCCACAAGACTTCACAAGTACCACCTCCGTTTTTAGAGAATGTAAGACGTATAATTTTCTGCATAAATATTAAGATATATATATTTGACATACGCGGTGGACGCATTTGCTTCTCAAAAAACTAAAAGAGACGAGTCCCTATAGTAGTCACAAAATGGAAACATTTCATAAAATCTCTCCGTTCAAGATTGATACTCGTTTTTTGATGGGTAAAATTCTCTATAAGTCCTAATACATCCTATATTTTAAAAAAGTTCTAAAAAACTACACCCTCCGTTCTGCAATATAAAATGTTATAGGTATTGTAAATGATGTTTCTATTCACACTAAAATAAGTGTACTCATACACGAAAACATATATAGATATATATGTGTGCATGTGTATGTGAAAAAAATGTTAAAACATCTTATATTATGAAACGGATGGATGAAATACCTTACATATAAAAACGGAGTGAGTATATGCCCTACTTGAACGGAGGGAGTACTTCACATAGCATACATGTTACTCTCTGTTTCAAATTAGATAATTTACAATTTATTCGAGGAGTATATTTTAGAACGGACGTCTCCCGGGAAAAATGGAAGAAAAATAAAGTTACGGAGGCCACGGTAACGCGACTAAGGCTGTGTTTGGGACAGCTCCACTCCACCATTCCAGCACTGGAGCAGGTGAATCCATCCCAAACGGGCTAACTTCACATAATAGGCGGAGTGGAGTATACTAGAAGAAGAAGGCGCGCTTCGCTGCGCCCGCTTTGGTTGTTTGTGTTAATATGATCAGTTCTTTCATTTTCGTTGGGTTGCTGCCGTGCCGTGAACTGAACGTGTAAACTCCTCCTTGTCCTTAAGAAAAGAGATGCTTTCCCTCAAAATTTTCAAGGCATCACCTCAATATGTAGTCCCTCTCCGCCTATGCGTCTAATTCAACCTCAGAACTCAGAAGCCTCATATCAGTACGATGGAATAACATTTGGCTGGCTGCAACGACCTCAAAGAACATACCTTAAATAGTACTCCCTCCGTTCCATAATATAAGATGTCTAAGGTTTTGGCACGGATATTAAGACGCCAGTATTTTACATACGGTGCATTCATTTTGTTTAGACAAAAATCGAGAGAGATGAATTTCTAATGGTTACAAATTGAAAACAATAGGTCAAATCCCTCCATTCCACATTTTGACTTGCATTTTGATGAATAAAATTGTGAATAAATCGCAATACACCTTATATTTTGAAATTTTTCTAAAAATCTTAGACACCTTATATCAAGGAACGGAAGGAGTATATAAATTGTCATTTTCCTGCAAAACTTATTAAAACGTCTAATTTCTTTTAAAAACGGACGGTGACTACTTTTTTCTAGAGCAGTTAGATTTGAAATGAAGAATGGAATGGTGTGTTGATTCTGGAAGAAAACTTACTAAAACGTCTCTTACAAAAAAGGATACAATAGTGTTGTGACTTTACTTGTTTGTAGAGCAGTTTTCGTTTGTAGAGCAGTTTTCTTTAAAATGAAGGATAGATTGGTGTATTGATTCTTGAAGAGTCGATTAGGTATCAGGTTTGCACTTGCTACAGAAATACAAGAGGCCGTTTAACCCTTACGTGCAAGTTGCAACCTCATTTGTTGACGGACGTGGATCCGCAATTCACGACACGTGCACACGAGTCTGAGAGATTACCACGAGTGAACCATAATTATCACTCTGTTTTCAGATGAAGTGATTGGCAGATGTATCAACTTCTTTGATCCACGTCAAAACGAACCACGGAGTTAGTTCAGTACATAAATCTACTAAAGCTTATTCCAAACCCAGCATCACTCCGAGATTAAATCAGCCCGCAGTCCCAGAAAAGCTTTTAAAAACGGGGAACCAGAGTAATTTCTAAGAGTTGGCTCCGCTCCTTTATTAAATTCGTCGGCCGAGAGAAGCGTAATAGTACAAGTCATCTTCTATCCTTGATGGAGTTCACACATGAGAGATGTCATAGAAGGGGAAGATGAGATGAGGCTCAGTTCAGTGCAAAGGTGTTCCCCAGCACCTTACGGGAAGATTTATTTTCAGTGGTTATGAGTGCATCTAATGACATTGTACTATTTAAGATTTAGATTTGAACAACTCGATAGAGTATAAATCTGTATGATACAAAACTGATCAAGCAAAAATGTTTTATCATGAAATACTTCGTAGTTTGTAAGTGCACAAAATGATCAGACTGCATTAATCCCAAATGTGGTGCCTAGTCGAAGGCTAAAAATTGGAGTGGTACATCTGGCTGTTAAAAAAATAACGTTTTCTTTGCTAAAACCAAACATTAGTGTAGGCTGACAGAACTACACTTATTTTTCAAGCAAACACCAGATAGTGCTACATTATCAAGCAAGTGTATTTTCTTAAAAGCACATCACCCGTGAGAACTCCTAGTAAAGAGAACAGTCATTACAAGGGGTCGGTAGTATATTCAGTATTACTTATACAATCCACGGAGAAGAAAACATGACAACAAAGATACACACTGCATCCTAATACTTCATCCAAAGTATGCAATTCTTAGAATGTGTCATGTACCTAAACATCCTTAAAATCCAATGCAAGACAATATATTCAGTTTAAAATCAATGGAGAAGGAAACAGGACAACAAAGATACACACTGCATCCTAATACTCCAGCTAAATTATGTCATTTTTAGCATATGTCTTGTACCCAAACATCCTTACAATCCAAAGCAAGAAATATATTCATTATGGAATAAATCGTACATAATTTTGGTGTTCCTTACACACATGACATGCAGTACACCCTGATCATCTTGAATCAACACTAAGATCTCTGGTCCATTCCCTGTGCCAACAAAGCAGGCATTGTTCACAATAAAACTTTCATTCATTTCGCTCAACAATCTGTTATATACCAACATTTATTTATAAGAGTATCAAATCCATCCCATATATCTCAATGTGAAGCATTAGACTGCAAGTTAAACTTGCGGTAGCTAAACCTAGCTCGCTATGAAGTAGGCATAATTCATCACTGCTCAAGAAAATGGGCATGGATGCATGCTACTAAAACTGAGAACCATATGGCTGTTATGAAATGCAGTGTTTAGTTTGTTTTATTGTAAGAAAAAAATAGTTTTCAATCATTGGAGACCAAACGTGCTCAACCAGACTCTAGTAACTATTTCCATAATGAGAAAATTGTTGATTTCACTATGTAGATATAATGATCATGGCAGCACATAAATTCATTTATACGAACACATACCAATTTACCGTGAAGAAAAAATCCAATGGAAAATCAAGAGTATATTCTGTAACGAACTATAATTAACATTTGTAGAATACTTGATGCATTTTCATATCCTGGTCCTATGCTACCAAATGGATTTAAATTCACATCACTTACTAACAAAAGTTCTCTTGGCGTATTAAAAAAGATCTTGAAAAGCAGGAGTATAGTACAGAACACAGTCACATTAGGGCATCATGGAGAGGAAACAGAAAAAGATAAATTGGTAAGTGATACATGGTGAACCATCTAGTTTTAAGATAAAATGAAAAGAAGAAGCTGAGGTGGTAGACTGGTAGGCAAATGGAGAAACAATCTAGGTAACAGAAGGTACCTTCTTTAAGATTGATTGGATTTTCGTTCATTATCCTGATCTTTGGGTTACACTTCTTATCAAGTGGATTTATCTTCATAGGTGAATCTTCATCACCACCAAATTCAAATAGAACCACGTCACCAGTTGTATTTTGAAATCAGCTATGTAACTCGTCCACTCTACTGCAGTAATGCAGGTCTTTGATGAGGTTTTCAGTAATTTGAAATTGTAGAAGTTTCCGTACGTTTAGCTACGAATTTAAAATAAATGCACCTTACCATTCAAAATGTTGTTTTTTTGCTGTAGCATTATACATTTTCTAAAGTAGTAAGTTCAGAGATGCTTGAGCAAATGTAACGAAACGTTAAGAAAGTGGTATGCGCTACATAAGGAGATTCTTGAAATTGTAGACTACAGTCAGTAGGGAATTCAGATGGATATCTTATATCTATGCATATCAGAATGAGCTAAATTTTAGATATAAATTCATCTGCAAATCAGTAAAACATACAAATGAACCGCTGAAATCTTTAGGTAACCCAGCACTAAAAAACGTGAAATCTCTGGTTTTGGATCTGCATGGACCATTTGAATTTTCGCAAATGGAGCAAACCATCATTAAAAAATGAAGCACAACACATTTTTGAGACATAAATCTACAGTGTTGCTCATTTGCTCTCCCCTTATTACATTAACATAGATGTCAACCAATAAAAGTTAGTCTTTTGCACTTATCCTAGCCCTACACGCAACAGGAGAAAACTCATTGGGCTGGCTGCAATTTTACCTAGAACACTTTATTTAGGATGGTTGTGAACTGAAATATTGATAGCTTAGATATATGTCTGTGCCATATGAGAATCCGCCACCTCATGCTTCCACAAAATTGTGTGGAAGTGGAATGATCAGTTGTATTGAATAACAGTCTGTCTCTCTCAGATTTAAGGGAGTGCGGGGTATCAATCTCGCTTGTAGTAAGAAGTATCTCCACCATCTCTCCATCCGCATTTAATTAATAGGATAAGCAAGAATATGAAGCATGGTAATATACTATTGAAGTAAACATCATTCGTCTATTCGAAATTTTCTGGAAACCCTAGAATCGAAAACGCATCTAATAGACACATGATTAGTAGCGTGGAGAGTGCCACAGGATTGAGAGATTGTGGGACAGGGGGAGGGCTTGGAAAAAAGGATTAAGAAGAAGCAAATGAGGACTGACCTTGGGTGCTGAAGAACCGCTTCGAGACTATCCGTTTCCCCAACTACAAACTTCCATGTATCTTTGTATTAACGCTTTCTCTCTATTTCTGTTTCTCATTGTGGCAATGTGAGAAGGCATCATGTTATATAGTCTGACCAGCACAGGAAAGAGACCTAAGAAAGAAAACACAAGAAAATCTATCAGGAAGGGAAGAAACATAAGGCATCACTGACCTGGAAATCACAGGCTCAGCTGCTGGAAAGAAAGCCAAAGCATCGACGAATCCAAATCCCCAAATCCACCAATCGAAGACAGCAACCTGCAAAATAAGAACACAATGCCCGCTCCTACAACGTGGCTGAGATGAACGCCCTCCGTGAGGCCAAGGCGACCTGGAGGAGAAGCTCGCCGCCGTCCCGAGGTGAAGCGCCTCCAAGACATCCTCGCGGCCACCGACGCGTCCGACCGACGCGTCCGACCGTGAAGCTGACGGCCCAGGCCTTGATGGGGAGCGCGCGACCGCCTCCAGTAGCCGACGGCAGCCAGAGCAGTGCAGATCCTCGTCGCTGACGCCTCCTAGGTCGAGCATGGCTGGCGGCAGCAAAGGTAGAAGGGCAGGGGCGGGGAGCAGAGAGGAGGGTGGGGCAGTTTGCCTGGGGTGTGAGGAAGGAGCGTGCAGATCGCCCTCCTCTCTCCTCAACGCCCTCCAACTGGTCCAAGGAGACGGCCGAGGCAGGGGATTGGCCGATTGGGTGCTGGCGGCAAGAGGGCATAGGAGGGAGGAGGAGGGCAAGGCGGTGTTGGAGCGAAAAATCCAAGTAGTTGACCAAGAGGACCGCTTTTACATCCGTGGACTAAAGAGTCCTATATGTCATTCAGAGGCGACGAACCGACCTAATAACAAACACGCACAGACATGTGGGCCACAAAACGAAGATGAGGTGGACGCATGAGCCTAGTTTTAAAAACCGGACCGGACCGGCGGTTCAACCGGAAAAGACCGGAACCGCAGCCTCAGCCGGTTCGTTAAGCGCACTGAACCGTTCGCGTAAGTGAACCGGAATAAACCGGGCAAATCGCGGTCAAACCGGCGGTTTTGGATGAAAACCGGGCGCAGCAGGCCGCCGGTCGGACCGAAAGCAACGTTCACTGCATCGGCCAGGAATCGAACTGGAGAGCTCGCGCTTCGCCCGAATGAAGGCGAGCTGCGCTGGCCATCTAGTCCAAGCTCTGCTTGTGTACTTATTTCTTAGAGATGTAATAAATAGACAGACTTTTTAACAGATCATTAATATTTCTCTCTTATTTTATTTTTAATAAACCAGAAATTGAACCGAGTGAACCAGCGGTTCAACCGGGTAAACCTGAACCAAGGCCCTCACCGGTTCGATTACCGGTCCGGTTTTTTAAACTATGCGGATGAGAAGCCGGGAATCTCTTTTAAGGACGTGCGCGCTAGTGTATTTTGCTGGAGCAACGAAACAGGTGCTTCGCCTGCTCCACTCCAACTTTTCTGGGTGAAATTTACCCACCAATGCCACCGATTAGTCATACCCAGGCGAACCGTTTTTCTCCGTTGTGTTTCCACATCTCAAGATCCGTTCCCCTTCCCATGGACAGCCAAGTACGACACGCCGCCACCACCCTCTCTCCGGCGCGTTCCCTCCCTTCTATAGCTGCTCCGACGAGGTGCTCGAGGAGATCTTCAACGCCGCCGCTCGAGGTTCTCGAAGAGGTCTTTCGTGTCGCCAGGGTGCCCCCACCCCCTCCGCCGCGCTCCCCCTCCGACGGCGACTAGGAGGGCCCGATCTCCTCCGCCGACGAGGAGCCCAAGGGTGGTGGCGGCGTCTACCCGCGGCCGCAGTACTACGCCTACGGCGGCGAGCCGGCTCCGCGCCAGAGGGCTCCTGGCTCTCTCTGACCGACCGCGTCGCCACATGCTTTTGCTAGCTGCGCACACGTCCCTAACCTCCAGCGACGAGAAGCCCGGCCTCGAGCGCCGGCGCAGCGAGCAGCCCTGCCTCCAGCGCGGCCGTGGCGAGCAGTCGCCGTTTGTCCAGATGGTAGATGTTGAGAACTACTTGATTCATCTCAATGGCCCAGGACGTCGCGGTCGCCATTTGTCTAGACTCTAGACCAGAGACTCACCGGCATTGCCGTTTTCCAGGCTTCCAGCAGCACAGACTCGGCGAAGACCTCCATGCGATCATGCACCAGGTCTCCAGATTCCTGCAGCTCACCGCCGCCGCCCTTGTAACTGGCATCCAGGAGCTCGGCGCTACAAGGTGTGCTGCTGTTTCATGTAAAGTTCAGTTTGGTGGACGTAATGAGCTACTGTTCGTGTTCAGTATTTTGCTAGTTCCGTGTGGTGGACGTGACGAGTACTATGGTGTGCTGCTGTTTGTGTTAAATTCAGTTTTGTTCGTTGATGGCGAACATCATGATCAGTAGAGGGTGTGCTACTGTTTTGTGTAAAATTCAGTTTGTTTCTCTTTGGTGAACGTGACTACGAATGTCAGTTTGGTAAACATGATGAGGTACATTAAAAAATTCAACGTTTGCAAAGAAAAAAACAGAAACAGTTCTTGTTGCTGAGACAGCTCATGTTCATGTAGCACAAATAGTTAGAAAAAAAGCAAAAGATAAAAGACAATCTCCCATCTATTCTGAATCTGGAGCTAACTTAAAAGCCAAACACTTTTTTCCTTGCTCTGGAGCTGATTGGTGGAGTGGAGTTGAGAGATGGAGTGGAGTTGAGAGATGGAGTGGAGTGAAGTGGAGTGGAGCTCTCCCAAACACAGACTAAGCCAGTGGTAAGCGCATCGCCCCACAACCGCCCAATTTTGGCGACATATCCTCCCGCGCCGCGCGTCCTCGCGGGCACCACCAACCAGAACAAATGGCGGCGGGTCCCACGCCATCCACCGCCGCGTCCTTCCGGCCGCCCCTGCCGCCGCCGCCCCCGTGCTTCGACTACAGGTCCGCGTTGCTCGCCGACACGCGCGCGGCCGCAGCCGCAGCAGACCCCCTGCTGGCCGGGCTGGTCGAGTCCGGCGCGCTGGTGCGCGTCCCGCGGCGGCGGTTCGGGCCGGTGCCCGCATGGCGGCCGCCGGACTTCGCCGAGCCCGAGGACGTGTGGATCCTAGGCACCTCTCACCTCTCCTCCGAGTCGTCCGACCACGTCGAGCGCGTGCTCCGCGCCGTCCGCCCGGACAACGTCGTCGTCGAACTCTGCCGGAGCAGGCATGCATGATCGAGCACTTCCAGAGCACACCCTCCCCACCGATCGCGTATCAGATCACAGTTTCTATCCTCGGAATCTAACCGGTGCCTTTTCAGAGCGCTCACTGCAGAGCCGGGATCATGTACATGTCCGACGACGCCGGTGGCGAGCCGCTTTTGAAGTCGAATATGTTCTCGCTCGGCGGCACAAAGTTCCTCGGAGCCATCAACCGGAGCATCAACTTGGGTACGTTGCTCAAGTCCTCCATCCAATCCACGATGACGTTCTACGAGCTGCCGATTTCATTGCAGTAAGTATATTTTTTTGTGATGGTGCAGGTGGGCAGAGTGCTCTTGCCCTGCGTTTGCTCCTGGCCGTCTTCTCGTCAAAGATTTCATCCGGCGCGAACAGGCCATTTGGAGAGGAGGTACCTAGTTCTGAACCGCGAGCTATTTTGTTCCCATCTGTTCGTTGCTATGGCCTATGGAACAACCCAGTAGCTTAATTTACTCTTCCGCCAGTTCCGAGCAGCCAGGAGGGTGTCTGAAGATATTGGTGCTCAACTTGTTCTTGGGGATCGCCCAATTGAAATAACCGTATGTGGAAATCTAGAATTAACTAGCTATGCATGGAACGTATCCAATGGTGTGTCACTGATGGCATCAGAGATTGTTCTTGCAGCTTGAACGCGCATTAAAATCCCTGAGCTGGGATGAGAAAACTAAACTCGTAATCGCATTATTCCGTGGAATCACTTCTAAGACAGACACGCCTGTAAGTGCTCTCCTGTTTTCTTCTTCGTAGTTTGCATATGATCAATGTACCACAAAATTCAGCTGCGAAGATCTCAGTTTTGGCAGTTCTTGAAACATAGTACATGGTTGACTGCTGAATGCTGATTATCCAGCAGGATGAGAAAGCTGCTGTTAGCCCGTATGAACTGTACGAGAAGCTGAGCAGCTCATATCCTTCACTGTTGCAGCCTCTCATCCATGAGCGCGACATGGTACGAATCTCCGAAAATTTCTCCCTAAAATAGTACTTTAGTTTTTTAGTTTATATGCATCTCATCACATTCCAACACCCCACTGGAAAGTTAACGTAACTGCAAAACATCATCATCGTCTCTGACTCTGAAGCTGTTTGGTACATGCTTGCTTCTTCTCAGTTCCTGGCGTGGTCGCTGAAGAGGAGCAAGGCCGTGAACAAGAGCAAGACGGTGGTCGGGGTCATCGGCAAGGGGCACATGAACGGCGTTGTGTACGCGCTGATCTCAGACCAGGGTGATCTGAGGTTTCGCGACCTCGTCGGCAGGGAATCGTCGGAGACCTGGGCTAGCTCCATCGTCAAGGGCCTCGTCAGGGACACGGTGATAGGGGTCGGGCTGTGGGCCCTGTACGAGCTGCTGCAGGCGGCGCTGTAGGTCAGCACTACATGTATACCAAGACATATTTAGAAGAGTCATTGCAGAGCTGAACTTGCTTTCACTGGCATAAACTGAAACTTATGGCAGTGCAGGCTATTTGAACTGTTGGTGTTGATATTGTTATGTTTGTTGACTAAACAGATTTCAATCTCAGCCAAATGCAGTGTGCTCTTGCTGCCAAATTGCCACCGATTTGGGGATTTGTATGTACTGAATTAATCATAAGAAGTCTGAGCTCATATCATTTGCGCTGGACGTTGCAGTGCAGGAGTGCTCTGAGCGTGACATTGTGCAGGGTGAATTTACTTTCGGTTTTAGGGTCCGCGGACTGAAACAAAGAGCATTTTAACGGTACCCAATATAAATTGGCTAAAATTTCAAAAAAATAAATATAAATTGGCTAAGTACCCCTCCATAAAATAATATCTCAACTTTGTCTGAATTTACATATAGCTAGACATAAGACTAGCCACAAAGGGGTGTCATAGGTGCTATCATGCATGCCACGTGCATATTTTTCTCAATTTTCCGAAACTCAAACTAGTACCTTCTCTAGACCTATTTACGGAGACGGGATTGTGGAAATCCACTCCCGGAGATCTCAGGCAATTGTAATAGCTCCCGAATATTCCATCTGCTTTATATTTCCCTACATTCTGACTTGAGTCAAATCAAACACTCTTAATTTACGAAGTAATTCGGAATGACGCGTAATTTAGAACTGATGGAGTAAGAAGAGGGATGCATATATGAACATAATACAGTTTGGCCATACGAAGAAGCTCCCCTCGTGTCGTCCCCCCAGGCGACGCCAGGGGCCAAAATCCGGCGCCGCCAGTCCGTCTCAACGGCACCACCCTGCCGCTGCTGTCGCCGGCCTCGTCCGCGGCGGTGGCGGCACCCCTCCGCTGCCAAAAACGGTGGCTGGAGGGACGGTCCTTGCTCTCGGCGGAGGTTGACCGGCCCGTGGGGGCGGCGGCGGTCGGGGCGGAGGACGACGAGCCGGCGGGCTCGCGCGGAGGTGGGGGAGGGGTTCTGGCCATGGACGACGGTGTGGCGTGGCTGCGGCATCGTCGCCAAAGTGCGGCGAGTCCGATGGGCTTCGCGGGCCGCTGGGCTCCTCGTCCCCGAGCTGGGGCGACCTGGTGCAGCTTCGCGTGGTCGTGGCTGAGATGCGCGGGAGGTGGTCGGGCGCGGGCGGGGTCTGGCGCACGAGGGCGGAGCTGCGAGGTCGGCGACGCCGGGGTTGCGCAGCAGCGGGCCCGATCTGGGCCCAAGGATTCGGGGGGCCTCTGCCGTGCCTGTGCAGGGGTGGAGCAGCTGCCGGCGAGGGTGGCAGGGCGCTGGAGCCTGGGGCTTGACGCGCCAGTGCTGGGCGCGGTTGGCTGTGCAGCGAGGACCGCGTGTGGTGGATACTGGCGGCGCATCCCTCTATGTGCATTGCTTTGTGATCTTTGTGCCTTGTGCACTAATTTCTACAAGCCCTCCAGGGAAGGAGAGAAGCTCCGGCGAAAGCTTTCCCAATTTTGTTTGGTGCTAGCAACGGCGGTGCCTTTGGGCGTCGTTTTCCTTCTTGAAGGCGCTGTCATGGAGCTCCTTTTCCACTCCTTTTGACGGGCTTGGACCCTCCAGGTGAAAACCCAAGCTCTATTCGGAGCGGCGACATCGACAGTAATGTCGTGACCTTCTTGGAGGTGTTGCTTTGGAGGACGAGTCTATTGACGCTGTAGGGTGTGTTCGTCTTCTGGGTTTGTGGGTGTCGGGTAGCGGCCCCGAGATGGCAGTTGTGTGCCGAGGCGGCGGCCTCGAACGGCGGTGCGGTGGTAGCTCCATGAGGCAGGGTTGCGGCTTGGCACAGCTTTGGGTGGTGACCTTGAGCGGTTGGGGCGGCAGGGTTATCGGTTTGGTCGGCGCATCCCAGCGGGGATGGTTGGACGGTGCGTCGGTGCGACGGCCCGGGGCATGGTGTGGCGGCCGTGGTCTGCGGGCAGTGGTCCTGTGTAGCTCGGGCTACAGGCATTTGAGCCATGCGGCGTTGCAGCTCCAGGACGAGCGGTGTTATGTCAGGGTGGCGGTCCCGGAAGGTGGTGCCGGCTGAGTGTGCAGGGCATACTAGCGCGGTGGATGTCGGGGCGGCGGCCCCGAGAGCTTCGCGGCTCCTGTGGAGGCGAGGTTGGTGTTGGCAGCTCTTCTCCGGCAGTGGGTTCGTCTTGCTTGTTTGTTGTTGCGAAGTCGAAACTACAGTGTACGATGACGGGCAACAGGCAGGGGAGCGCCCTAGAGGGTTGGTCTCTTCATCTGCGTTGGAGTGTCCCGTATCTGCTCCTCCCATAGCAGTTACGGCTTCTTCTCTTTGTTGAGGGTGGACGGTTGGCCGGATCTTTACGGAGTGGTGGTTCGAGCATGTCGTGTTCTTGAGGTTGTGTGGGCTCCACCCGGTGGTGTTGGTGTTCGTTGTATGGTTTTCGCCCGGTTTCTCCCGCTATAAACCGGGCACCTTTCTTCTTAATTAATGAATAAGGTAAATCTTTTGGCTTCGTTTCAAAAAAAAAAAAGTAGAGGGATGCATTAATGATTCTATTGTTCCAAATCCTAAAAATCCCAATGGACGAAAAAAAAGGTGCAAACGACAAACAAAAATATGCTTTAGAAGTCAAGAATACTCCATGATCAACTTAGCACGGTCACCACGAGCAAGCCGTTGCCCGCCTTTAGTTCGGCTGCGCCTGCATGGCCCCTTTTGACGTCGCCACCGGCCTCGGCGCCGGTCAGCTCGCGCGCGCGAGTGGCCTGCTCTGCCCAGTCCGTGCGCTGCACCATGCGCAGCATCAGCGCCGCGCACACGAGCTGCGCCGCCAGCATGCCGGCCCACATGCCCCGGAAGTCGAGCCGCGCCGGCCAGAACGCTAGCGCCAGCGCGGCCGGCATGCCAACGCCGTAAAAGGCCGAGACGTTGATCCTCGCGGCCATCCCCGGCCGCGCGCTGCCGCGGAGCACGCCACAGCCCGCCGTCTGGGGGCAGTTGCCCAGCTCAGCGGCGCCGAGAATCGGCAGCGCCGCGGACGCCAGCTGCAGGATGGCGGCGTCCCCGGTGAACATTCGCGCCCACACGCCCCTCACGGACGTAGCGAACGCGCACGCGACGAGCCCCAGCGCGGCTCCGCAGATGAGGCCGACGTGTGCCACGAGACGCGCACGCTCCGGTCTCCCCGCGCCGAGCTCGTGCCCGACGCGTGTGGACACGGCGCATCCGAGGGAGTGCGGGAAGATGTAAACCAGGGATGTTGTCTGTATTAGTATCCCCATAGCCGCCACAGCCGCCTTGGGGTCAGCGAGCACGCCGCAGAGCAGCACCATGATCTCGTACCACCACCACTCCAAGCATACGGACATGCAGCTGTGCACGGAGAGCCTCAGCAAGCGCCGCCACTCCAGCTCATGTTCCTCCTCAGCCGGTGACGATACGTCTTTAGAGTTGCCGCCGCCATTGCCATGCCTTATCTTGGAGAAGTGCATGTAGGCTACGAGGAAGAGCAGGAAGTTCATGTTGGTGCAAACAGCTCCGAGCGCGACCCCGCGGATCCCGAGGCGGAGGCCGTGCACAAGGAGGAAGTTCACGGGGACGTGGAGCAGCAGCGCGGCGGCGGCTGCGTACGTGATCGGGAGCGTGATTGACTGCGCCCGGAGGTACACGCGGATCGGATGGAGGAAGGACTGCACGAGGAGATCCGGGAGCGAGCACAGGATGAACTCGTACGCGGCGGCGGCAATGTCGGGGTCCTGGCCGGTGGTGACGAGAAGGCGGTGCATGGAGATCCAGAGCAAGCTGACGGGGATGGACGCGGCCAGGAGCAGCGAGATGGTGTGGCGGAGGGCTACGGCGAGGACGGACGTGCGGCCAGCGCCGAACGCCTGGCCGCACACCGGGTCCATGCCGGCAGCGAGCCCGGAGAGCACCGAGTAGCCGGTGATGTTGGCGAAGCCGAGCGCGAGGGAGCCGCCGGCAAGTGGCAGGCGGCCGAGGCGGCCAAGGAAGATCATGGACACGAGGGAGCGCGCGTACATGAGCAATCCCGCGCCGACCATCGGCACGGCGAGCCGCACGATGGAGGCCGCCTCGGCGATCGCACTGCCCCCGTGGTCGTCGCCGCGGGTTTGCTTTGGCCGGTCAGACAGCACGGGTGGCTGGAGCAGAGCATCGTGGACGTGATGACGTTGCGCTTGCTGCTTCGAGCAATGGCACATTGTAAACTTGTAACGTGGTGCGTGCGTTCCTGGGTGCGTGCTAAATGCTAATGTTTGTTTGATCAGGTCAGCGTTGCTTACTTGCTTACCTATCGATAGATTTGGATCCTATATATAAACGGTTTGTGCTGACATGCCTGACGAAACTTTCGGTGCATTTCTATTATTAAAAAATATAAGGTGTGTTGCCATCCATAAATTTGGCGTGGGGCCTACAATAAATCATATGGGAGTGCCTATATTGTCTCAACTGACTGATTTTTTTGTTAACCTCATTCATCTCAGAAAAGTGTAATGTGTAATTGCACTTTTCTAAACAGATTAGTGTAACTGATTGCACTTTTCTAAAGAAGTGGCTGAGATTTAAAAAAATTAGTCAGCTAAGACTTTGCAAATCCGATTTTATTTGTAGATAATGTTTGATCTACAACGTTTAGGGCACCCTTCAAAAAATTACCTGGTGCACGCTTAAAAGTTGGATAATGAAAAAAATGGCAAGGTAACTCTCGTACGGTTTGATTACCTACCAATATCTCATACAAGAATAAGTAAAAAAAGAATTATCTCAGACAAGATATATTCTAATTCCTCAGTTCCAAATTACATGACTTCCATGTACATGTCTAGATACATCCATGTGTAGAGAAATTACGGTCATCTAATTTAGAACGGAGGGAGTATTATGCAACATCTTTTCTCTTCCTTTAGATGAGATGAAATGCATGTATTATTTTCTAATGAAAACTTTAGCACACATTGTTATTTTATGCATATGTTTAGTCCTACCCTTTGAACATTTTAATAACATTCCACTAAAATGTGGACAAACTTCAAGATAAGATTTAACCTGAAATATATAATGTTTTCTTGGGAATATATGTCATGTTCTTGAAAATGTCTTAGAGGTGTCTGCTATTATCACTAAGCGGAGGCCTTGTATCAAATGTTGTCCATATTTTCTCAATCATGTCCATATGAGGACGGGTGTGGACAGATGAGGATGAACACTTCACCATGGTGCCCAAGGGTGTTCCTCATTCGTCCATCATAATTTCTCCATTCACCGCTTTTGTTATTTTCATTCTTCTACAATGTACTTCAAAGATATTTATTGGCAGACTTATAATCTAATGATTATTCAATTTTCAAATGACGTAGGTCATAAATATAATTGAAATCAAATTCATCTTTGTGGGAAGTTCTAAAAAAACAGAAATTGTGCACCACACCAAATAAACATGGAACCACAAGTTTGCTAGATGCATGAGAACTCTAAATAATACTCTCCCTCGCCATTTTTATGAGGATAAATACTATTACTAGCGTTCCCATCAAATCAAACACCTATCAACTACAGTTTTGTTGATGCTTGTATTAGATTATCTAAAGCATTATTATATAAAAATATAAAGAATACTCCCCGTCATTATGACCATCAATTTTATTAGAAGGAATGATATATATTAATAGCATGATTTGTATCATGTCCCAGAAATACCTTTGATCCAATTATCATGGGAAACCATTATATAAATATTCACATCAAAAAAATCATCAAGAGGTTTGTCACCATAAAGATCAACATTACTATAAAACGTAAAATAGGAAGTATTCCTTTGCACTTCAGGGATACCCTTTTTAGAAGATGAGGATGTGTAGCTACTCTATTCTTCATCCTTTTATTTTCTCATCACTTTCCAAGAACCTTTCCTCATTAACATAATTCCCATCTTTAAAAATAGTAATTGATCCAAGATAGACATTACAAGAATTAGTATCATTAGCTTTCAGATACGTCATAATAAATTAATATAATTTTCCTTCCGGCTCGTCCAAGTTTATGGTATTTTTTAACTTTATAAGTTAGAAAATTAATAAATTTGATAGTGAAAATAAAAAAAATGAAAGTCTTAGTGTTACACTTGGCGGCAATGGCCCTAGAAAAGTGATTCATAAACCCCAAGAGCAGGGGATAGTTGAAAAAAGTATAAATGTCAAAGTAATGGCATTGATTCGGAGGAGAGAGAAGGTAAAGTATTTATCTATACCTTTTATAAAGCAAAACCCCACTAAGTGCATTAATTATTTTCTATCTCAACATGCATGCTATCCACATCATCTATTCTCTTATCCAATCAAATGTCCATGCCATCCCACTAATATTCATCAAATCCAGTATTTTCTTGCATGCAATATATCCATGTCATTTACTCTTCATCATCCAATTTTCCATGTCACTTATTTTTTATCATCAAATACAAAAACAAATCATGTCAAATAATTTAACCTTTCGATAATTGTGATATGTTGTATATTACTGTAAACAAATTCATATACATAGTCTTATATCCCTTTATTTGTATAGTAAAAAAATTATATCCCTCTATTTTATAGTAAAAAATTAAAAGAATCCTGCCGCAACGCGCAGGGTTTGTTTCTAGTTTTCTCGAACAAGAGTGTCACAATACTAGATTTATATCCATTAAAAAACATAAAAATAATAATACGATTTTTTTGTGAGGTTTAAAGTAGCAAGTAACCAAGCAAGTAAAATTTGGTCCTTATGATTAAATCTAGACAAGAGGTCATGGCTTCATTTATTCTGTCTCTCTCTTAATCATGGTGGCACATTTTAGTCTCTCTATGATAAGTATCATGTGTACAAATTATATGTACGTATGAATGGTAGGTTTTTATATAGAAATAATGTCCTAGCATCTAGGTGATCCTACACACCATGAAACTCCCTAAAAAGTTGCTTAAAATTAAATAATTAAACACAATACCGCCTTAAGTGTAATACGCTATGTTGTAAGAACCCATGCTCATGCTTTGATAAACATAATAATACATAAGCTATTACTGAGAATTTCAGCCCTAGCCTTCACATTATCCTTGATGGGAGGTAAGGAAGGTAAGAAACATATGTCTCCAAAATTTTCCGTCACTATCTAGGACCCTATCAAACTTTTGCGTCATATATATTAAACCTTGGCATCATATAACATGTCAGTATAACCATAATAATGAAGGAAAGCTCATATGGTTGGAAAAAATGATAGCACATATAGATAGATGATCAAGACACTGGCAATAACCCTTGGTCTATCCGGAGGTGTAACACCATTCTCATCATGAAGGCGACGACACAGTGGTTGGGAAAGTTGGATATGGAATCGGGATATGCTCTGGTGGTCTTTCTCCTTCCAAACTTTGATACTTTTGTTTCTCTATTCTCTGTTTTTTTGTTTCCCCTCGTAGCATCGTCTATCTTCCAAATTCATAATCATTCCCAAGCTGCCTCATCATCAGTGTGGTGGTTTCACTGGACTTTGCAAAACTTGATAGTCTTGGTACGTGTAACCCTTTCAGTGTCTTCAAAATCTTAACAAGCTTTTGTTCATAAGTGAGATCGCTTTACAACTAAACTTCCTCCAGTTGAATAGTATCTATCACTTGAGTTTTTATCAATTTTTGGTGACACTTGTTCACCTGTATTACATGAAAACATTGTGAACTGCCGATAAGACTTCTGGTAGTTCCAACCCATATAAGTTACTCTCTTCCAGGGGTATATTTCCCAATGTAGCTCCATTCTACTCATGTTTTCCTTTTATTTTGCATGGTTCAAATGGAGGAGCAAATTATCTGGACATCTTGAAAAGAACAACAAAAGTCAAAAGTGAAGAAAACAACTTTCGAGGGACCCAAAAATATCGCGAAAATTTCAAAAATTATTTTGGTTAAGGAGAAGACATGAACCAGAAGATGGACCTGGGGGTGTGATACCTGCAAGTGCACATGTTTGTTATCACACAATTTCTCAAAAGTAACCCCTGATTTATATCGTACCAGGAGAGTTTTTGGCGAGTGTTTTGAATCGTTGTTTTTGTCACGTGCAAGGTGTCCAATTTTAGTAAATTGAATGCAATGTCTCAAGTAATAAACGATGGAAATGGTGGGGTTTAAATAAAGGAAGTAATGTAGACTTTAAATTTAAATTAATGAACAACAAAAATTGGAAACAAAGTGTATTGAATTGTTATGAATGAAAGAGCATGATGAGAATATGGTTCATGGTAATAGTGAATGTGCCCGGATGAATGAATATGTGATATATAGTCTTCTTATTGAGTAGTTGGTAGGCGAGCCAATGCTGAATAATCTAACGCTTCATGTTGGAATTGTTTGATATGATTGTTAACTTCCTGTTACCACCAATCATGGCCGGCTCAGCAAATAAGTTTGTTTGATGGTTTCTCGTTATCCTTGAGTCATCTTCATTCCTCGTTGATATCTCCACCTCTCACTTTGGTGGTAGCGGATTCGCTCAACAAGAAGTGCTTATTCATGTATGTCCTTAGATCATGTTGTCTGTATCCTTAAATTAGTCAACAATGATAATTCAAACCATAGAAAATCAATGCTATGAAAAATAATTAAAATACTCTCACAGATAAATAGAAATAGATAGGCACAAACATATTGCACCAATATCCCCCCTACATCTTCCATGTATAGAGGGGTTTACTCACACATTAAAGAAATAATAATCATAAATACAACGATAGTATGAGTTTCACCTCGATATTACTGTGGGGTGCCACAATAGTTGAAGATCAACCCAATCATATCACGAAGTTCAATCTAAGTAGAGTTTTACAACCCTAGCCTTTTTTCTTCGTCCAAACATGTCTTATTTTTTTTAGGGAAACGTCGAAACATATCTTTAGTACGGTCACGTTGTACGTACGGTGGCTATTGATAAGATTCGAAAGTTGATAAAACGAAAGATGTGGCAGAACACAAGCCGGGATTGCACCATCATTGACTACGATTGGTGTGACTGCCAACAGATTACCTTTTTCTTGATTAGCAAATGTTTGCTCTCCTTTCGTTGCACGACGCTCTCCAGATTTCCAGTAGAACAGCTCCTGATATATGTCACTTGGTTCTCCATTGGGGTGATCCATGATAGCAATGCAGACCGAACTTGCATATGCGGCACCTGACACGGCAGACCGATGTAGTATAATGTGACAGGGGAGCAGGTGGATTAGCGCTTGTAATTAATTAACGCCGTTTAGAACGTGGATCAATTTGTTGTCCCGTACGTCGCGGTCGTCTTTATTAAGTGAAAAAATCCTGCGTCTCAGATTTAAGAGACGTGCTGTACGTCGAATGATGGGAGTACTTTCAAACTCTTCTTAGTCGGTTTGCATGTTTTCTCCCATTACAATGCACGTTGCGTTTTCATCAAGGCCAAAACTAAGCCGGTATCGCCATTGGCGGACACAGGGGGCGGGCCGGTGGGGCCGCGGCCCACCCAGAATTTTGCCAAAAAAATTGCATACCCCTATACTTCACGGGCCTTGGCCATCATCTCCACCGAATCGAAGTATCGAACGAACCGAGCGCCAGCGTCGCGCTCGTCTCCTCCGAGCGACATGGAGAATCAACGGAAACCCTAGGCGGCTAGGCCAGTCCCAGCTTCTCGTCTCCTCCCGCCTCCGGCCCAGCCTCCCGCCGACCCACCCTCCCCGGCTCCCCCCGCCCGGACCCCTCGCCTCACCGGATTCCCCGCAGGGCGCCGGCCGCTGCTGCGGCTCTGCTTGCCTCTCCTCGCTGAGTCGCCGGACCCTCGCCGTCGCCGGATTCCCCACCGGACGGCGGCCGCTGCTGCGGCGCTGCCTCCCTGGCTCCCTTCCTCCGGCAGTCCGGCCTCCAGCAGCTTCAGCAGGTAGTGAGGACGTGAGGTAGGGGCGTAGGGCGGTAGGCATTGGACTCATTCACTGATTGGACATTTGGACTTCTTGATGACTTGTGTATGTATACCTGTAGAAAATAAACTGTATAGCAAACATAAAACATGAACTACATGGCATTATTTTTACCCTTTTAGTCCATTTTGTTCATATATGTCAACCACTTGTCTAATTTGTTATGTGTTTGAACTATTTTGAATTGGGATCTCGCACATTTGAAACTTATGTATTGATCTATAGTGTTATAAATCATTTTGCAATTTATATTGTTCTTTTTGACAACTTTAATCGTTTCATGAATATCTTTTTTCAAAGTGTGCCCACCCTCCAATTTTTTCCTGCGTCCGCCACTGGGTATCGCCATGTGAAGCTGCCTCAGATCAGATAAGAATGCTAGCCTGGAAATTTTAATCAACCAAGAAATGGCATAATACTCCCTCCCATCCGGTATAAGTTTCGGAGAAAAATATGCTATTTACGTGCAATTTGCACTGCACCACCTACGACATTTTTTTGAGATCAGAGGAATATATAATTTTATAAAGGAAAAACACGACCAAAAGACCAAAACACCAGAGAATAGGAGCCCTCCTCCTAGCAATCTAGCATGTGTGGCGCGTGCCCTCTATGGACCCCACACTCCAGGCGTCTCTCCTCCTCCCTGTCATTGGTCGCCCAATTTCGATAGAAATCGAGGGGAGCCCCAAGTGGCGCTTTGCACCTCCACTCCCTTCCGCGTCATGAACCACCCAGGTTCTTCAGAAAGATCACCAGTGGCGAGATGCAGGGAAAGTCATTTTGACTCCCGACTTTCACTGCTCACTCTATTCAAAAAATTCAAATCTCATACATATAAGTTCTAGAAAATCTTAAATCGCATACATATAAGTTCTAGAAAATCTAAAAAATATGGTGCATGCTATGAATGATGTATGCCACCAACATGCAAAATGTCGATTAGAAATACTTTATATTTTAAACTACATAAAAATGAAAAAATCATGTATATTTTGAAGAATTTAAAGTCGTGTACATCTAGATCCACAAGTTTGTCAATTACTATAGCTCGGAATAAAAAGTATTTCAAATCGATATTTTACTTGTTTGTAAGATACATCATTGACAACACGCAAAAAATCTGAATTTTTTTCGAAAGTATTAAATATGTTTTTTAATCTTTTGTATCAAAATGGGAGAACCCCACTACAAAGAACTCTCTCAATATGCGAGGTATACACATCATCAAGTCTCTAATCTTCTCTATCTAAATAGGAGCACCACACTACTTGATTTATCTCAACATGCAAGCATGACACATCATCAAGTATCTGATTGGTCCACTGCATTAAGCCATTCACATTTACTTTTAGCCTATGTGTTAATCTTTACACAAAGAAATGGAACAACTCAATCCATATTTCTTTCAATACAAGGTCACTATGAAATCCCGCAGCAACGCGCGGGGTGTTACCTAGTTGGTCCAATTAGAGAACCCCACTATAAAAAAACTCTCAACATGCAAGGTATACACATCATCAAGTCTCTCAAAATATTGGGAATAAATACATATCATTAAAATATGGAGTATTATATTTATTCTCCATATTTTTATGATATATTGTTTCTTGTATATTTCCGCAGCAATCCTGCGGGAAATCATCTAGTTCTTTAAAAAAGAGAAACCACTGAAAAGCGGGAGCCAAAAATCTCTCTACTCATGAGCATGTAGGCATTCACGAAACACACATGGGTTGGACCTGTGGGTTGTGATCTCTGTATATCACCACTCTCGATGAAAAACTTTGCCCGACAGGGATAGGGCTGTACACTGGTGCAAACTGCAAAATGCAAAATGATTAATCGATGCCACGGGATTCATACATGAATGCATGTGTACGCAATTACGCACACTAGCTGCTCCCAGGAAATGGGAAAGTTAGGGCCGCGCGCAATGGGCTGGCCACTACGTACCTACACTGCGCTTTCCACTAGTTTTTCCATTATGTAAACCAAATGATTCGGAACAGGACCACTATAAACCACAACCGAGAGAGCACAGCGACTGAAAAGATCCAGCGTGTGTTTGGTCTGTGCACATTCAAGCCCTATCAAATATTGGTAAGACTTGGTTCTTTGCCGAAGGATTCTTGCACCCTCACTTGGCCAATTACTTGGTAAGAACAAGAGACATGTGCGTATTTCCATTAGCAGCCAAAATTTTGGCGACAAGGCAAACATTAGCTCCCTCCCTTGAAATTAGCCTATGCCAACGCTTGCATTTAGACTTTGTGGCCTTTCAACATTAACCGCCACAACAAACGAGAGAAAGACGAGGCCTATAGTCGATTTGCCTTGGTCGCGATGCAGCTTATTAGGAGCCTAATAAACCGGACGGGGGTGTATATCATTTAAAAAATCAAGTGTATCTAGGCAAAGCAGTGAATCCAATTGATATCCTATATGATAACTCAAGTTTGTGTCTAGCCCCACCACTTCTGAGGACAACGCGACATGGAATGAAAGTCTCGCGACTCCATCTACGTCATTGGGTCGCTGTCGTGGTAAATGTATTCGGGGCACTTAGTTTGGACTTCTCTAGTGGCTCCTGGAATAAGCTTCTTCTCACCAGCTTCTCCCGGAAGATTGGACCACGAATGTGTTCAAGATTAATTATAATCTAGTTTGGTGTAAATTTGATTATAAGCCGGAAACACATTCGTGATCCGAGCTTGTGAGATTAATTGGTGGGGAGAAGCTTCTCCTAGAAACCGCTGGACCAGCCCAAAAGAAGTGTTTTAATGATGAAGCTCGGATGTGATGTTTTTTTAGAAGCTCTATTAGCGGGAAAACATACACAACGGCGGAAGGGTCTAGGAGATTTTTTTTGCCTATGGCAATTAATGACGTGGGACAGGAATCTCCAATCGATAGGAGTTTTTTTTTTAAATAATACGATTTTTTAATACAAATTCGGATTTTAGCGCGTGGAATCAGAAAATTTCAAAACTAGGGCGCGGTCGGCCTGACCCGTGCCGATCGGCACGGATAGTGCCGAAAAGCTTCGGTCGGCGGGACCCGCACCGACGGATGCATGCGGCAGACGCTCGCAGGCCGGGCCCCCACCTTTCGGCGTTACTCGCGCCGATCGGCACGGCTCCTGCCGATCTGGACCGAGTTATCCCCCCGCGCCGGCTCCCTTTCCTTTCTCCCTTCTTCTTCTTCCTCCCATCGACCCAAGAGCTGTGAGCTCAGTTCTTCCTCCCCCCACGAATACTCTGCCAAATCTTGCCCAAATAATTAGTGTGAGCAGGTTAGATTGCTAGGAAACAAGAGAGGAGGACTAGGGCATCAAGGATCTGTGCATGCAGTAATTTTTGGTGGATTCGTTTTAAGGAGAGGAGGTGAAGGATTGGAAGCAATGGAGGCCAACAATGGTGGATAGCAGTGGTGGGAGCTCGTGTTGGAGGAGGAGGTGTGGTGGTGGAGCAGTGGTGGCGGTAGATTGAGGCCGGGAACGGAAGAAACGGGCTTTCCACGCGTCAAGGGTAAACCCTAAGTAATCACTAGATGAATCTTGTTTATATTTTGTAGTGCATTTATTTCTTATGTATGTGTTAGTTGTTAAATATTTGTGTCGGTGGATGTGATAGGTGTACCGTACAATTTTTTTGTCGGTGGTTTATGATTATTCTGTTAATATTGTTGTATAAATAAATTTGGCCGAACAATGCGTTAGTTATATTATATATATATATATATATATATATATATATATATATATATATATATATATATATATATATATATATATATATATATATATATATATATATATATAGGGCAGGACTAAACAGGAACCTCTCTTAAGAGATTCCTATTTAGCTTAGGTAGGAACTATTAGGATTAGGAAAGCGGATCCCGACCCGCACCCCGACTCCGAGCGGAGCGATTAAAAGCCTACCCACCCGTCCCGAGATCCCGATCCCCCACCCCCGATCCCCACCGCCTCCTTCCGCCGGCGCCGGCGAGCGAGCGGCGGCCACGGCCGACGCGAGGGAGCCGGCGACGGACGCGGCAAGCAACCCCGCAGAGAGGACCTTCTTCCCGTCGGCGAGCGAGCGGCGGCGGGAGCCGGCACGAGGGAGCCGGCGATGGAAGACCGGCGAGCTCCCGTACTGGGAATCCTTCTACCAGCTCGTCGCCGGCGAGGGAGCGGCGGCGGGAGTGGACACGAGGTAGCCGACTAGTACATTCGGAGAAGGTTGAGCCACTCCCTATCCTCGGCGCCCCGAGCTCCTCTCTTGCTTGAGCGCCTCGCCGGCGACCCAAGATCCCAACACGAGCGCCGCCGGCAGACGCCCCGCTCGAACGCTCGCGCCCGCCACCAGATATGCTTGCTTTGGCGCGGCGGACCTGCTCCCCTGTAGCGTCGTGACCTTTCTTCCCCGCGGTGCGGAGGCCCTGCTCCACCGTCTAGGACGCCGCAGGCCAGGGGCCCGGTTCCCTCCTCTGTCGCCCCCGGCGACCTCCAGCCTAGCGCCATCTGATGAACTCCCACCGTGCACGCCGCCGGTTATCGTCTGCGCCGCTGACGTGCTCGCCCGTGTCCATCAACGACCTCCAGCGCGCGTGACCCTAGTGCTCCTAGATCTCCACGTGCTGGACTCGAGCCCCTCGCTGGCCTGCTGGGACGCCTCGGTGAGCAGCTCCGGACGCGGTGGCAGCACGGGCTGACTTGCTCCGCGCGCGTCTGAACCTCCTCCAAGCGAGCGTCTGAACTCTGAACCTATCTGGCTCATCTGTTCAGAGTTCAGTGGTGGTCGAAGCCAGACTCCAGCACTTCGTGTTGGATGGAAAGTTCACCAAATGAGACGGGAAAAGTTCAGTAAAATAATGCACCAACTAATATGGCAGTCAGTGGTGCAGTTCGTGATTAGCTGATGGATGCTACTGATGAATGATGGTGTATGGTGCACGTCAGACTCAGCTGTAGTGCAGTTCGTCCATTGATGCATTGGATACTGGAAGCTACTGACGTAATGTCGATGTTCTTGTTTAGCATCATGCTGATAGAGAAATCATTAGTAGCTTCATGAAATATGAGACCATGGGGCGTTGTCAATTAAATACACACGGCAAAAACTACACTTAAAATATATACACACTGTAATTGAGGTAGAACTTTGTATTTCGGTGAGAAACAAGTCTATTTTTCGTAAAAGCTCAAACGAAGGTTCGCTTGATAAAATTTTAAAGTTCACGGATATTTTTTGTAGTTCACTTCATCGACTGTGAACAAATGTGAACTTTATTTTTTTACATTGGATTTGAACAAATGTGAACTGTTTTTTACTCGAAGGTTTATAAAGTTTAAACAAAAGTTCACTTGATTTTTTATTAAAGTTCACTTGGTACGGAAAAAAAGTTCACATTGCAGTTGGGAAAAAAGTTCACCTCGTCCCGAAAAAATGTTCACATAAAAAGTTAATTTCATGTTCCTTCTGAAAGTTCACATGTCATGCGCGAGAAGGTTCACATAGCAGTCGCGGGGAAGTTCAGAAAGTTTACCTCGTTCCCAAAAAAGTTCAGGAAAAAAGTTCATATTTCGTCGGAAGGTTCACATGTCATGCACAAGAAGGTTCATATATCATTGCCGAGATATTTCAGAAAGACTCATTCCAACAAAGTTTAGAAAAAAATTCATATTTCGTCTGAAGGTTCACATGTCATGCACGAGAAGGTTCACATAGCAGTCGCGAGGAAGTTCACCTCGTTTCGAAAAAATGTTCAGGAAAAAAGTTCACCTAATATTCCGTCTGAAAGTTCACATGTCATGCGCTAGAGGGTTCACATATCATTGCCGAGACATTTTCAGAAAACCTCATTCCAGAAAGTTTAGAAAAAAGTTCGCTTTGTTAAAAAAAAAAGTTCACTTCATTCATAAAAAAGGTTCACTTGGTTCAGAAAAAAAGTTCATGTGCAGTTACGGAAAAAAATTCACCTAGTTCTGAAAAAATATGTTCACGAAAAAAAGTTCACCTCATGCTCCGTCTGAAGGTTCATATGTCATGCGCGAGAAGGTTCACATAGCAGTCGCGAGGAAGTTCAGAAAGTTCACCTTGTTCCGAAAAAAGTTCAGGAAAAAATTCATATTTTGTCTGAAGGTTCACATTTCATGCGCGAGAAGATTCAAATGTCGTTGCCGAAACAGTTCAGAAAGCCTCACTCCAAAAAAAATTAGAAAAAAAGTTCACTTCATTAATAAAAAAAAGGTTCACTTGGTCTAGAAAAAAAGTTCATCTGAATGCAAAAAAAAAGTTCAGCTAGTTCTGAAAAAAGGTTCACTTCAATACCTACAGTTTCTGAACAAAAACAGAATCTACTATACGACTGAAAGTTCACTAACACATAAAAAGAAGTTCAGTGTTATATTAGTTAGTTCGGCGGAAATTATACACGTAAAAGTAAATTCTATAAGCTTCGTTTATTCAGATGACCACATTTAAAATACAATTAACAACAAAATGAGTCTAATTTGGCCACCACTTGTCTGAACCTTCGACTTAAACATCATCATCATGACAATTTCAAACAATTCCCGTTTATGAGGTGCGTACATGGTTTTCTTAAGTTTAAAATTAATCTTAACCCGTACATTATTTGGAAAAATGGTTAAAGTAAAAAAGTTGCGGCTACTCAACAGCTTTGCAACGGCATATCATTTGTGTTGTTTCGATAAGCGGTTCAAAAGTAATTGAGAAAAAACTGTCCACCGGATCTGAAATTTCGGAAAACAGAACGTGTATATTAAAAACTGCTCTTAATCCGTTACGAATCTCGCAAGTTGCTAGAAAAAGAAAAGATGCGCATTTTTCATACCTTTCCAACGGCGTATCATTTGCGTAAATCCAGCAAATGGTTTGAAAATGGCGGCCGAAATACAATACGAAAATGCAGAAAATGCTGAAAAACCGCGTTTTGTATATTCAAAATTGTTTAAAAACCATCCAGAATTTGGAAAAGTTGTTAAAATGAATTAGTTGCGCAATTTCCATAGCTATGCAACGGTATATCACATGCATCATTCTGATAAGCGGTACCAAAACCACGTTAAAAAACGTTCTAAAAACGTCATAGTTCCGCGTGAAGGTTCACATCGCACGCCGTGAAGGTTCACTCGTATTTCCGAGGAAGTTCAGAAAGTTCCTATTTAGGTTAAACAGGAATAGGTTCCTTTTTAGCTGAATATATATATATATATATATATATATATATATATATATATATATATAGTCGGTGGATATATACCGGATGGATGCGTTAGTGGGTGGCGGGTGGTTTTTGTGGCGGTCGATATTAATGGGTGTATGTTGGTTCTTTGTTATTATTTGAGGACTATTAGTAATATTGGTAATATTTTCGGTGGTCGCAATATTTTGTAGCGTATTATTTGACGGAATTAATTTGTTTAGGTAATGGAAGTCGTTGATTTTGTTGTGCACTTCGGCGCCGGTAATGTCCGTGTTACGGAGACTGGGGTTGATCTTAGTGAATATAATAATATGGTGATGCAGTTGCCAGACCCAGAGAGAGCTAGAATAGCTGCAGTGCAGGAGTATTTCACTGGTAATTTTGGGTATGATCCTAATATATTTACGGTTAAGATCCAGTCAGTATGGTCCAAATCCCGTACAAATATTTTTCGGGAGTTGTTACCGCTGGATCGAACAGGTCAGTGGATAACTTGGCTAGCATCATGCAAACGTCGAGGTACCCAACCAGAAATCCTGCTGATATTTTATCCGAAGCAGAACAATGTAGAACAAGGTGGCGGAGGTTTTCAGCATGGAGAAAGCAGTCAGGGTGCTGATTCACAAAATGTGGATATTCCTGATAGGTATGAGCCAGCACTATGTGTTGACTCGGAAGGACCTCCGCCAGTCGGAGAGGCTGATGCGGATGAGTACGAAGGTACTGTGTAAGAAGAGATGCTGGTTGAAGATGAGGATGGTCTTGAAGAAGATCTTGATTCGGATGATGAAGATGACCCAAATGAGGATGATATTGCTAATGATGAAGAAGATAGTGTTCCAGATGTGCCGATTCCTCACTCCTGGGATATGGACAAGTCGAACATGACAACTGTGGACGATGGATATTCTGCCGCATGGGAGTATCGAATGAATAATATTCGAATTGGAGCCCAGTATAACACAAAGCTGGAGCTGAGGGAAGCCGTGATTGAGTGGGCATTGGCAACGCAAAGGGTTTTCCGTACTGATGTGTCAAATAGTCGATATTTGACTATGAGCTGCACTAACATCGACTGTCCTGCCAGGGTCCACGCTCACGTACCGAAGTACGACGTGCTGTGGGTGGTGTCTGATTTTCAGCCACACACTTGTGAGATATCTAGCACGTTGACGGACCATCCAAACCTGTCTTCAACTCTCATTGCACGCCTGTTGTTCAGCGAGATAGTGCAGAAGAAAGACATGACCGCGAGAAGCATTCAGTTGACAGTTAAGAGTAGATGGAAAACCAGTATTAAGTATGGGAAGGCTTGGAGAGCTAAGCAGAAGGCTCTAGAAGAGAGGTTCGGCACTTTTTATGATGCTTATGACAGCGTTGTTGCCATGGTGGACACACTGCAAAAGAGAAATCCTGGTACAGAGGTTCAATTTCAATGTTCTCATTGGAACAACCATCCTACGTTGGTGGTGTTTGCCCGGTTGTTCTTCTCGTTCGGCATCTGCATTGAAGCTTTTAAATACTGCCGACCAGTCTTGTGCATCGACGGCACATTTCTCACCGGCAAGTACAAGGGGGTGATATTGACTGCAATAGGAGTGGACGGCAACGGACAAATCGTCCCTATTGCGTTTGCCTTTGTTGAGGGTGAGAATTATGAAAGCTGGCTATTCTTTCTCAGGCAGTTGAAAAAGGGGTTGTGAAGGATAGGCCGAACGTGTGTATTCTTCATGACAGGCATGCAGGTCTGTTGAAGACAATCAAGACTCTGCAGCACCCTGCTGAAGACGAAGAAACTCCGTGGACTGATGTGCAGAGCCGATGGTGTATGAGACATCTGGCTGCTAACTTTTACTCTTGTTTTAAGAGTAAACGTCTTATGAATTTGTTCAAAAGACTCTGCAATGTGAATCAGCAAAGAAAGTATGAATTTTTGTGGGAAAGGCTAACTGAATTCACGCAGAAACAAGTGAAAGAAAGAAGAGCTGCACAGGCAACGGCAGTAGCTGCTCAGGTGGCGGCAGCACAAGCGGCACAAACTGATGAGTCTGAACCAGTAGGGTTGTGTGGGCGGACCACAGTTCGTTGGAGCATCACACCAGCCGCAGATGGCCAATCTTATGGGCCAGTACTCTCAGCAACTAATGCACGGAGGTTAGAATTTTTTATTTCTCGTAGATATATAATTCATATCCAGACAGCTCACACTAACATATTATCTTGTGCAGGTGCAGATCAGGTGTACAACTCTCCCCAGTACGACTTGGACACCACTCCGGCATACGCGCCTTCGCCACCGATGCCCACTCAGCAGACACCACCTCCGGAGACAGCCCAGCCAGACGACGAGCATGACGATGCGCCGTTGCAAGGCCGCGGAATGCGGCAACACCAGACTCCCACGCGTTTGTCACCTTCCGGCCCTCGGCGTAGGAGGACGTGGTACCGTCGTCAGGTCGACGAGGACTGATGCTTTTACCTATGTACTATTCGATATTATGTACTAGACATATTTCTATGTAAGAGACATCTCTGTGTTCCGTTCGACCGTACTAGACATCTTCGTATCTGCGAGACATTTCCGTAACGATTTGATTACGTAAACATACTCGGTAGAACATAACATATGAAGATAATAAATATAAGGTACAACACAAGGCGAGTACATACTGATCACAACATACGAGAAAAGAAATTACATAACTCAATTTAAGACTCTACCTATCTCCCATCGATGCAACCTGCACCATCCGCCGATTTAGCTCCCTTGCCCTTGCTCGATGCTTCAGCCTTCTTCTCCTTGCCCTTCCTCGATGCTTCAGCCTTCTTCTCCTTCCCCTTCCTCGATGCTTCAGCCTTCTTCTCCTTCCCCTTCCTCGATGCTTCATCCCTCCTTTCCTTTGACGTCGGCATGAAATCGTCGTCATCATCGCTGGAGACTACCCAAAGAAAGGACTCACCGTAAAAATAGCGGTCATCTTCGGTCCGCAGATACGGACCATTGGTAACCTTCCTATCATACTTATCTACAAGCCTCAGCATTTCTGCATGGATTTGTTGCGGGGTCCTATACGGAAACCCGTCTCGAACTTGTCTCGCCCCGAGCAAAGCGAGATGTCTCTCACTACCGATAATTTCTGAGATGGGAACTAACCTACCATCTACCTTCAAATCGGTGGAAATCATAGCGAGATGCTTCGAGGCGGCATCGTGAAACCCGGACACACACTTCTCACAGGGAACAATACACACCATCCTTGCGCTCAAGTGACTCACATGGCTACCTTCGAATGGGTTTTATAGGAAAACTGGAGTACAAGTAGGAGGGAAGCGCTGGCGGGAGAATTCTGGCGGGAAAGGGTGGCGGGAGAATCTGGCGGGAAACGGTGGCGGGAGAAATAGGCGGGAAACGGTGGCGGGAGAATTCTCGCGGGAAACGATGGCGGGAGAATTCTCGCGGGAAACGGTGGCGAGATATTTCTCGTGGGAAACGGTGGCGGGGATGGCGGGAAACGGTGGCGGGAACAAATTCTGTACGAAACTTTGTACTCCACCTCTCTGCGACGGCTGCAGCACATTTCGGCATGGCCCATGCCGATCGGCACGGCTAGTGCCGAAACGTGTTGCCGCACGAGAACTCACGCGAAGGCCATGCAGCCGTCGGCAGGGCTAGTGCCGACCATGACTTTTCGGCACGGGCCGTGCCGATCGGCACGACTCACGCCGACGCCGCCCTATTTTTGAAATTTTCTGATTCCGCGCGCTAGAATCCGAATTTGTATTAAAAAATCGTATTATTTAAATAAAAAACTCCAATCGATAGTGCCCTCATGGTCAAAACAGCAGCAACTACCGCCATAAAACCCGCGTGAGAGAAAACTTGCATTGAATACCATGCCACGGATAGGCCCTTAAATCTATCAGTGTGACAAGTTTGGGCTGTCTCGTATAATCTCTGACGAGCAACAACCAGTCAACGGTATAACATGCATGGTTGACGACTTCCATAGGAACATGTCAGTATAAGGTAGGGGGTTGGAGTTGTACATGCAACATAAGTCAACCCCGAGTGTAGCTTGTTAGATGACGTACGTCCAACAGTTTCAGAACTCCGGTAGACATTTTGTGGTGTATACTTCTTCTCCTTTTATAAGCAGTGTTATAATTGTAACTCGCTTGCTTCATTCCGACCTTCGATTTGAAAACTACAGCTTGATGCTCTAGTAGATTCCCTCAGGAACCTTGCTAACAGTGTTGATGCACAATCCTCATCACGGGCCTAGGTGCTAAGGAATCACATTCTATATAACTAAATGCACTAGTAGTCATTATGGAGCAAGTGATAAATGACCACACACAAGTTATATTTAATAATAAGATCAGATTACGGGTCAACAAAGCCAACACAACAAAGTAAAAATAAACAACTATGCCTTTGCAAGGGGGCAAATAATTAACTTGCAATATATTTTCAATACTCTTTTTTGTGGAAAGAAGTAAACATTGTCGGTCATCTGGCCCTTGTGTCTAGCTTCCTGTATAGGGTCACCGAAAGATTGTCATGTTTGACTCCTCTTGTACAATGTCATAGAAATAAGGTTAAGTTTTCAAAGGACCTCCAACTTAGCAACTCATAACTTAGATATCCGCATGACGTACCTAAGTTGAGAGAAAAAACAGTAAATAACAAGGAAAAGAAGTAGTATACCTATACCTAAGTCCACAAAAAGGACCAACCCTTAGGCTCCTGTCGAATGCTTGGTCAATTAGCTTATTAACATTGAGTTAGGTGCAAAATTCATCAAAATGACAATACAAACAACAACAAAAAGAAATAAAATAACTATAGCTAAATGATCATTACCTACTAAGCATGCCAAAAGGAAAATCTTTAGAAGTATCGTCACTCACAACGGAAATTCAATTCATCTCCCGAGCACATGAAGGCATCTAAACCTAAAAAAAAAAGGACTCCACCCTAGGCCCGTCCTCAACCCTAGCCGCCGCCACCACCGACTCCCTCGCCGCACCCTCTCCTCCTCTCGCCGCCCTCCGCTCCCGTGCGGCCGCGCCTGGGCTGCACCGGAGCGCCCAACGCCGACGAGCACAGCCCTCCCCTACTCCCTCCCCTTCCACTCGCCGCCGCCAAAGGCGTCCCCGGGCAAGGTCCGTGCGGCGTGGCGGCGGCGGGGATCCTTGGCGCCGCGGCAGCGGCGATTTGGAACGCGGCGGAGGCGCTCGTCGTCTTCCAAATCGGCGCGGTGACCCGGTCGCGGCGAGGCGTGCCCGCGGCTGCAGGTGGCGGCGGCAACATCGCTGGCGGGTCGGCTCCGGCGGCCCTTGGTTCCGGAGCAGCCTGCAGTTCGTGGAGGGCTACTCCAGAAGATCGGCGGTAGACGGCGTGATGACCTCCTTTTCCGGCGGCTCGGCCATGGTTGTGGCCCGTCTGGGATGTGGAGGTCGGCCGGTGTAACCCGGGCTCGTCTGAGCCGACGACAGCGGCACCAATGGGTGTCGTTACCTTGTTGAAGGTGTCGTCGCCGCGAATCACCCTTCTCCAAGAGTTCCGGGGGAAACCCTAGATCTGGTCTCAGATCGGATGATGGCGACATCCTCGGTGTGGCACTCCCTCTTGGGGGCATCGTCCTGGAACACGAGATTTCTGGAGGGGTCTTTCGGTGGAGCGGAGTTTCATCTATGACGACAACGACGATGGGTCATGGCGGCGTGGTGCAGCGAGGACTCGACGACGATCGTGACAGGGTGGACTCGTGCAGGGTGGGGGCGCGGTCTGGTGCCATGGTGGCATCGACGGCAGGCATGGCTGGAGCTTTCTCTTCGATCTACTGATGGAGTTGGGTTGGCGGAAGATGGTGGAGGCGACATCCGGAGATATGTGCACAAGGCACTACCTCTGGAGTTGGCCAGGGAGCCGATGATAGCTGTGGCCGGGGCACAAGGCCCTGTTTTTACTCTTTCATTTGTGCTTGTTGTGGTGTTTCACTGTTTTGGTTGGCTTCGATTTGTATGATCGATTGTTGTAAGGCTTTTAGCCACGTATTGTTGAATAAAAGAAATAAAGCGGCCGTATGCATCATTTTGATGCAGAGGCTGGGGTGACCCTTTTCTAAAAAAAAATCTCCCGAGCACATATGTTCCTACCGAAGTAACAAATTCAAAAGAAAAATTGAATTTTTTTGGCAACAGACATATCCAATTATTCTACATTCGTTCAAAGTTTCGTAATGAAATGGCACTATCGGTGCTCTTGTCAATATTTGATATAAAAATGTCATTTTAGATTGTTTTTTTCTTTTTTCACACAAAGCATCACACATGCCATTTCTTCACGAAACTATGCAAATATGTACTAATTCCAATATACGGAACAGCTAGCTAGAAGGCTTTGCTCCTGCCTCCGACGCACTCTTGCCAATCCCGTGACGAACTACAAGGCCAGGAGCCAGGTGCGTACGTGATCGTTTGTTGGTAATCCTGACCAACGTCAAGCTGTCCACTTGAAGCGAGACAGTACACAGGATGTAGCCAGTTTCAGTTACGCGCGCGCGTGGGAATTCCGACTCCTCGCGGTGACGGGGGAACAAGCCAGAGGTGCTCACCTGACGACCTTCTTGATCCCCTCTGCAACAACAAACACATGTGCACACGCCATTCTCTTCTACTTCTTGTTAGTTCTTACACGCTCGCTAGTTAGCTGATGTAACATGGAGCCCTGCAACCGAACCTGGCCTTCAGGAGTTACAAAATCAGCATGTTAAGGCAAGTTAACGCACACGCCATGTGATGTTAGTTAGCTCCTAATCATTGGTATCAAGACTTCTGCCTGAGGCCTCTGCGCTTACTGTTAGGATAAATCAAGTTCAGTGCATGCGTAGAATCTGTCATGCAAAGGGTCATTTCCCTCCTGATGATCAATGATCATGAGCCAAGTGCCCCGAATAGGTCGCCTGGCCGGCCCGCTTGAACCATTGTGTCTGCAGCAGCAGTCTCATCATCCTGTGCCGTACCTACCTATTAGGACTTCTCCTATATGTGAAGGCCGGAATCCTGGACCGGAGGCTTTAGCGGTTAGGTAGCTAGCGGTTAATTCAGTCCAAGACGCAAGAAACACGATTAATTGGTTGCATGTATGCGGATTGACCTGATCGATTGGTTGATGAGGTGACGGATCAGCGATCTTACTGTGCGGAAAGGCAGGGAACAGTCTCAGATTCTTGGATCGTTCCCGGACGTGTCGAGCTCGGGGTTGATTGTTCGAGGATGGGATAGGTATTCATGCATACTTACGCAATCCAGTTCTTGCAAGCAATGGGAGTTCGGCTGCTGTCTGGCAGAGGACGGTTCTTCCACAACTCGGTTCGGTGTGATTTCACTTCAGTAGCTTCGCTTAAGCAACCTCCTTCGAGCTTACTCGCGCGCAAACTGATGGCATAGGTATTCCTATGGAGTTTTAGACGGTGGCAAACTGACACTGGTCCTTATTTGCAGTAAACATACTCGCGCGCTGATCACTTATCTGCAGGTCGATCAAGCAACAGCGATCAACAATCAACATGTTCGTGGAGCATGCTCCTGCCGGTTAGGCAATATATTCATGTTTGGACTTCCAGGAACGGAAATCGATCGACCAGATCTGAATGCGATGCTCCGTGCCGTCGTTTGTTCTGTCGGACTATATTCCAGCATAATTGCTAAACCCAACTTGTTATGTTTGAGCCTATGAATGAAGTTCTTGCGTCTCCTAGAGTTAACCCGTATGTGGAAATAACGGGTATTGGCATCACCCTCCTTTAAGTTTGTGATTCTTGAGGCTTGCCTTTTACGTGCACGTTCGGCGACGGCCAAGCTAACCACCTTTGTTTTGAGCCGTCTTCTTAGGTCTCTCTCATCGGGGGTAAGGTCTCTTGACTCTTGGGCAATATCAAGCCTAAGAATGACATTGAGAGCCCTATGGAGTTGGGCTTTTGAGGCGGGAAATAGCTTCTTGCTCCATTGTCTCAATCTAAGAGCAACTCTTTTAAGTTTGTGGAAAAGGAGTTGGTATGGCTCGGTGTGACTTTGTTGCTCATTCCACGCCATCCCCTCTGTAACAAGAAACACAGTTTTTAGAAAAGGGAAAAGTCCTAGCCTCTGCATCGATTCATACAGACAGCTTTAATTGCATCGTTTTAGTACCTCAGAATTTACATCTCAAAAAAACACAATAGAGTATCAAGCAAGAACAAACAGGGCATAAAACTGAAATAAAAAGAAACAACGGTCCCAGGCAAAGTTGTCGGACGAGCCCAATAGAGTGTCCGGTAACCCAGCTTTGCTCCCTACTCTTCTAGAGGCAACCGCGGACGCCCGGCAACCACGACAACACGTGCCACGTCGGACTGTATAGGAGGTGGGCTCACGTCGGGAGCAATCCATTGATCAGATTTTTGTAGCTATAAGGGATGTGTGTGCATCGTGTGCACATGGACACCCTCAACAAAGACATGCACACATAGAGGGGAACGCATCGCAGACCTAGAAGACCCCGTGGGTGGATCGACTAGTGCCATCGTGGCTAGGATCTCATGCCGCTATGGCGTGCACAGTTGTGTGCATGGTAGCCACAAAAATCCTGTGAGTGGATAGCTTGGTCACCGTGACACTAGCCCATCCACTCACAATATTTTGTGTGACTATGCCCCATGCACGTCCGTGTGACGATGTTATACACATGTATTTCTTTAGTCTACATAAATACATCTTCACATAAAACTGAATTCGTGTTTTCTTTAAAACTAAAGAAAAAACAATAGATACTTGCCCGCTTGTTAATGGGAGTGTGCGGGTGGGTAGAGCGACAACGTGTGCCCGATGCCACCAGTAGCACAGGTGCAACACATTTGGCAAACGCTCTAGACTAGTCATAGTGGGAGTAACATAGCTAGTAACATAAGTGCCATGTAGGTAAAAATAATGATGTGCCAAGTGGTATATACCGTAACATAACGAATTTCGAGATAAGATGGGTCTATAAGCTAATAAATGTATGATTATATGATACTACACGTATGTTATCACTCATTATTGATATAATAACATAGAGTAGTATCATGTACATGATACTCGTTTATGATACTCTCCACTATGAGTAACATGGAGCCCGCAATCGAACCTTCAAGAATACGCCTCAGCGGGTATATCAGTTTCATAGAAAAAGCGGCCAAGCGGTCAAAATACAACGCAAACGCCGTCACACTCCACCGTGAAAAGAAGGCCTGGATTAGTCTTAAACGCAGGCAGGAGCGACCGCGAAAACAGCATGTTAAGACAAGTTAACGCACACGCCATGTGATGTTAGTTAGTACTTATCATTGATTTTGAACACTTTGGCCCAAAGCGTCTGGCTTAACGATGACGGCCACCTGCATGCCCTGCTGTTGGGATAAATCAACGCTGGGTGCATGCGTCGAATCTTTCATTTCCCTCCCGGTGATCAATGATCATGAGCCAAGTGCCCGGATAGGTCGCGCCGGCCGGCCCCGTTTGCAATGATATGTCTGCAGCATCAGTCTCTTCTGCCTGTAGCTTGTCCGTCCTGCAGCGGCTACCTTAGTTATCGGTTAATCCGGTCCAAGACGCAAGAAACATGATTAATTGATTGCGTGCATGCGGAATTGCGGATTGACATGATCGACTGGTTGATGAGGTGACAACCAGCGATCTTACTGTGCGCAAAGGCAGGGAACAGTCTCAGATTCTTGGATCGTTCCGGATGTGTCGAGCTTAGCATGCACAGGGTTTGATTGTTCGAGGAGGAGATAGCTATGCATGTATACTTACGCAATCCAGTTCTTGCAAGCAATTAGAGGGTTGGGAAGGGGAGTTCGCCTGCTGCCAGACGATCGACGGTTATCTGACAACTTGTTGTGATTTCACTTCAGTAGTTTCACCTAACCTCCTTCTAGTTGGGGAGAGAATTCCTTATTTGGCCCTTTCTTAAAATTTTGTTTCTTATTTGGCTCTATAAAATAAATTCTTCCCAATTTGACATTTTAATTTCATTTTCTTCCTAATATGACTCTATAGTACATTTTAAGCATTAAAAGACTCTTTTACCCCTGATAAATTGTGTGACAAAAAGGGAGAAATGAATCTGTTCCATTAACATATCATATACAACATTGTTACAATTTTAAATTGCAGCGACATCCACTACAACGGCTAAATCAGTACGGCCGCTGGGTATTGATTGACCGTTTCTGAGCTAGCTCGCACGTGAATCCATCACGTTCACATGTACTCACTTCGTTCTGAATTAATTGAATTAATTTAGAATGGAGGGAGTAGTTGCTCACGTAACAGATTCGATCGATCAAGTTGCTTCAGAAGGCTAGCTATGTATATCGGATAGGGATAAAAGCGCAGCGGACCGCGTGCCGACGGGATCGCTGCCGCACGACAGTGCGACGCGGAGCTACGCCGTTGCACAGGACGTCGTGGCCGGCGTGCAGTGCGGATGGCGCAGCGGCGAGGACGGGGAGCAGCCACGGCCGCGGGCGCACGCGTGGACGGAACGAGGTCGGGCAGTGGCCGCCGCGATGGCTGGGCGACGAGGTTGGTCGATTGACTCAATTCTCCATAGAATAGGCATTATTCATCTTTTAATTTTTAATGGAACAGATTCAATTCCTCTTTTTTCTCACATAATTTATCAGGGGCAAAAGAGTTTTTTAGTGCTAAAAAAATGTACTGGAGGGCCATATTAGGAAGAAAATGGATGGATCAAATAAGGAACAAAATTTTAAGAAAGAACCAAATAAGTAATTCTCTCCTCTAGCTTAATCGTAACATCCAAATTCTAGAGTAAGAGACGGCAGCAAACTACCACTAGTTCTTATAGCAGACCGATGTTTGTACTAAAACCCCACATTTAAGTACATTGGCTGCAATATATATGCTCGCTGATCACTGATCCACAGGTCGATCCAGCAAAAGAAATAAACATTTCGTGGAGCAGCGATCGACGAGCATGCATGCTCCTGCCGGTTAGGCAATGCATGTCTGGATTTTCAGTAACAGGAATTGATCGACCAGACCTGAACTCAGGATTTGTAATGTTTCTCCGCATCTTACGTGTTTTGTCTGCAAGACGACAGGATTTAGCATTTTTCTACAGAACAGATGCATGCTTGGGAATGGAAGGAGGCGAGTGAAGGTGGCCCAGGAACTTTGTATCCTCTCAAGGGTGGGCGTTCGGGATTTCCCAAAATTTGAGGATGGAAAATTCAAAGAAAAAGTTCAGATTTACAAATTAACTTTCGATTTTACATGACCAAATTTGATTTCCAACAATTTGGGATTCGGAATCGGGATCATGAAATTTTGAACTTCCCGAAGTTTAAATCTCAACGTACATGGATTTCGACTTGCTGGCCGAGTGGGGTGGGGTGTGTACGAGAGACTAGGGTTGTTGCTGACTCGCTAGACCACTAGGGGAAAAAGATCGAGCCTAGTTACAAATTCGTTGGACATAAAACATGATTTTGGAACACTACATTTCCGAATTAAGCAAAAAAAATCAGGATTTTAAACATCTTTCAAGTAAAACGTTTAGAATTGTCGGGTTCAAAAAATTCAAGATCGAGATTGGGAAATATGTCCAGCCTGACTCTCCATAAAAAACATCTATGGTCAATAGAACCCACGCAAATATGCAACTAACTGGGCCAATAGTCTTATCTCTTTTGACAATAACTGGGCCAATAGTCCAGTCAGATGGATAGTTTTTTCCTCATTCATTTTGGTATCATTATATGGGCCAATTGAATCTTCTCTTCTGGTTCAGCCCATAGTGGAGCACTTCCCCAGATTGGCTGCATCACGCCTCCCGCAGAGGCAATTCTTACATGACGCCTATGGCCTATCACGTCCTCCCGGGTTAACACAACACAAGTTACTCCCAACGTTTAGGCATGGAAGGCACTCTCTTGTCGAGTGCCATATATAGCAAGAAGCTTTTGCACGACAGAATTGAAAAGAATGTTCGTCACTATGTGGGATCTGTGACATGCGAAGAGAAAGATGCTCCACGAACAGCTTTCAGCAGCCATTATCAACACACCTTTTTGTCGAGAGATTTCAAGCAGAGCTGGACTTACGTGAATCGAGATCGGTGGCCGTCCGCACATCACGGCCCAGATAAGGAGATGGATCCCTAGACCGGTGGGACTATCGAAGATAAAAATCGATGCAGCTGTTTCAGAACTATCACTACAAGAAATCGGCTATATGCCGATAGCCACAAATCCTCGACAACATCTAAAAAGCCGTTGATATAGGTGTAAGGTGTATGCCCACAGTGGCCGTCAACATATTGACTGTCGATGTGTTGATAATATAAGCAATTTTTCAATTATATTAATTAAAATCATGACGCATATGGTGCTAATTACATACTGAAACTTAACAGTGTAATCGTGTACTAGACATATAGTAGATACATCTACGCAAATCACTAGTACAGTAGACAATTAAATAATTGGGAGGGGTATGAACATGTCATACCCGGCATTTGGCCAATTGGCCGAAGCAGAAGCAGGTTCGTCGGCGATCCTCTTCTCCGCAGCAGCCTTCTCGACCTCGACGTCGGTGCTCATGGTGATGATGATGAAGGCGACGCGGACGTAGTGGACGTAGAGGAAGTAGCCGACGTAGTGGATGAAGATTGGCGAGCATCGCGTAGAAGACGCTCCCCAAAAACCTAATCGCCCCTCTCCCGTACAGGAAACTGAGAGGCGGGGTTTCGGAGGCCTGCTCTCCCGTCAACCGTGTACGCGGCGGACGGGATGGGATCAGGTAAGGCAGCAATAGCTACGAGGAACGACGGTGGCGGTGGCCGCTGTGAGCAGATGAGTTCTGTTCTCTGGTACCTTCGGAGAGGAGCGACCTCTCCTTTTGTGCACAGACGCGGAAGGCAAAACGTCCAGCCGAAACGCACGTAATGAAATTGCCGTTAAGACTGAAAACGTACGTAATTAAGACAGAACGTTTCAGCTAGCAATCAATCTCCATTAACAAATTGTTTCGGGCCGTTGACATTTTATTCCTGCGTGACAAAAAGAACACATCGGCTCGACGAGATTCCCGCAACCCACGGCGAGGCGCGTCGTGACGTGTCGTGACGAGGCGGTCGGCGGAGGAGGAGGAGCGCGCGTGTGGTACACAGCCATTCTCCTCATACCTCATACCAACTCATACTAGTAGGAGAATGGCTCAGTATATAAGGTGATGCACATCTCAACTCAACTAGCAGTATGGGACTAAAATCCCACCACTTGCCATGACAGCATGGGCCTTTAGGGATTTTTTCTGGAATTGCTAAATGGGCTAAAGGCCCACTCAATATTTAGACAATATTTCAACAATCCCCCACTAGATACCAAAGACCCATAATGTTATCATTTGTTCTAAACACTGTTTTGATATACCAGTATTTTCAGCGGAGACTCGTTAAGGTTGAACATCCACCTAGAGCAATCAGCTACACTCCTTCACAACTGATAATGGACTAGGCCTTGAATTGTCAGTTTGGCGTAAATTAGTTTCACTGAATGTCTTACTAGTACTAGACTACCGAAGGCTGACCCCTCGGGTGGAGCATATTAGTCATTCCTGACCTTTTCATGAACTTACTAGAGATCACCCTAATCTCATAGACTGTGACCAGCAGTCAGCTTCATATAGCTGTGTTACTCCAAAGATCACTCTGTAGGATAGCGTCTTGCTTATGCAAAGCTTTGGAACACATTAAGACAAATGTCAACCTGCTATACAGTAACCGAGAGTATTGCATCTCCAACGGAGTGGGTTAGTTAAGTTTACTCTCTTCAGTTAACCAATAATTTGTTTTCCCAGGTCCTACTTCACGGGATCTCCGATCACATAGGTTGGGTTACTACCATGGCAACTCATGTGGGTCTCATAACCATCTACCTCGATGCATTTTCTATCACAACACGTGATAGCCCTTTAGTGAAGGGATCTGTCAGATTCTTAGCTGACTGGATATAATCCAACGCTATTACATTACTCCGGAGTTTCTCAAATGTCTGACATCTTTTAATCTCATTCTTATATGTTTGTTGTACTGCATGTTGTCCTTTGAACTCTTAACCTTAACAATCACTGTTTGGTTATCACAGTTCATAAGACTAGCCGGAACTGGCTTTTCAACCACTGGCAAGTCCATCAAAAGATCTCGAAGCCATCCTGATTCGACACCAGATGTGTCCAATGCTGTTAATTCTGCTTCCATTGTCGATCTCGTCAGTATCCTTTGCTTGCAAGACTTACAGGAAACAGCACCACCTCCAAGGGTAAACACATACCCTGTTGTGGCTTTCATCTCATCAGTATCAGAGATCCAATTCGCATCACAATACCCTTCAAGCACTGACGGGCTTCCGGTATAGTGAAGTCCGTAGTTCACAGTACCTTTAAGATAGCGAATTATTCTTTCAACAGCATGCCAATGCACATCGCCCGGATTGGAAACAAACCGGCTCAGTTTGCACACAGCAAACATGATGTCAGGCCTTGTCGCGCTAGCTAGGTACATGAGTGAACCTATTAATTGAGAGTATCTCAGTTGATCCTTAGCTGTGCCATTGAACTTTCGAATTTGCACACTAGGATCATAAGGCGTTGGAGAAGTTTTGCAGTCCGAATATCCAAATCGACTCAATATCTTCTCAACGTAATGGGATTGCAAAAGTGTAATCCCACCCTCGTTATCTCTCAGTAGCTTGATGTTCAGAATAACATCAGCCACACCAAGGTTCTTCATCTCAAAGTTTTGAGATAGAAAAGACTTGACCTCCTCAATTACTTTGAGGTTGGTCCCAAAAATCAGTATGTTATCAACATATAAGCACAGTATAACTCCTTCGCCCCCACCATGGCGATAGTACACGCATTTGTCAGCTTCATTAACAACAAAACCAACAGAGGTTAAAGTTGTATTGAATTTCTCATGCCATTGCTTAGGTGCTTGTTTCAGGCCATATAAATATTTCAGTAACTTACATACCTTTCCTTCCTGACCATCTAATACAAAGCCATCTGGCTGTTGCATATAGATTTTCAGGCCATTAAAATCATGACGCATATGGTGCTAATGACATACTGAAACTTAACAGTGTAATCGTGTACTAGACATATAGTAGATACATCTATGCAAATCACTAGTACAGTAGACAAGTAAATAATCGGGAGGGGTATGAACATGTCATACCCGGCATTTGGCCAATTGGCCGAAGCAGAAGCAGCTTCGTCGGCGATCCTCTTCTCTGCAGCAGCCTTCTCGACCTCGGCGTCGGTGCTCATGGTGATGATGATGAAGGCGACGCGGACGTAGTGGACGTAGAGGAAGTAGCCGACGTAGTGGATGAAAATTGGCGAGCAGTCGCCTAGAAGACGCTCCCCAAAAACCTAATCGCCCCTCTCCCGTACAGGAAAATGGGAGGCGGGGTTTCGGAGCCCTGCTCTCCCGTCGACCGTGTACGCGGTGGACGGGATGGGATCAGCTAAGGCAGCAATAGCGAGGAGGAACGACGGTGGCGGCTGTGGGCAGATGAGTTCTGTTCTCTGGTACCTTCGGAGAGGAGCGACATCTCCTTTTGTGCACAAACGCGGAAGGCAAAACGTCCAGCCGAAACGCACGTAATGAAATTGCCGTTAAGACTGAAAACGTACGTACTTAAGACAGAACGTTTCAGCTAGCAATCAATCTCCATTAACAAATTGTTTCGGGCCGTTGACATTTTATTCCTGCGTGACAAAAAGAACACATCGGCTCGGCGAGATTCCCGCGGCGCGGCGCGTCGTGACGTGTCGTGACGAGGCGAGGCGGGCGGAGGAGTAGGAGGAGCGCGCGTGGTACACAACCATTCTCCTCATACCTCATACCAACTCATACTGGTAGGAGAATGGCTCAGTGTATAAGCTGATGCACATCTCACTCAACTAGCAGTATGGGACTAAACTTCCACCACTTGCCATGACAGCATGGGCCTTTAGGGATTTTTCTGGAATTGCTAAATGGGCTAAAGACCCACTCAATATTTAGACAATATTTCAGGACGATGTTGTTCTGATTGGCACAACAGTGAAGCCGTCAGCATGTCTCATCTTTGCCGACGGTTTTCTTTGACCATCAGCAACTCTAGCTGTCGGCAACTATATTTGACGGACGACAACGTTGACGCCCGTCTATGCATATGGCGACAGTGTTGCCGTCGGCATATGCGGCTGGTGGGCAGCCTGGGCTGCTTGTTTGCCGACGGCTTTTTTGCTACGCCAACAACGAAAAAACTATTAAATAACTTTTAGTGGAGTATAGGTTACGGTTACTGACCAGAAGCAAAAAAAATAGGTTTCAGGTCGCTGACGTCCAGGCTTCACGAATCGAGGTAGTTTGAGGTCGCCAAAGCTTCAGGTCGTTGCCGCCGTGAGAGGGATATCTCCAGGTCGCCGGGCTCATCTCCTAGCCTCAGAACGTCAGGTTACCGGCGCCACAAGAGGGAGAACTCCAGGTCAGGTCGTTAGCGCCGCAGAGGGAGAGCTCCAGCGGCTGTGTGCATCGTTTTGATGCAGAGGCCGGGGGCACCCATTTCTTAAAAAAAGAGGGAGAGCTCCAGCGATTCGCCAGCCCAGCCCCTTGCCGACAGGTAAAACCAGCAGTACCACTCTCACTGCTCCATCTTGGATTGGGAGCAGCAATACCCAGAATAAGATAGAAGCAGCGGTACACAATCAGACTGGATCAACGACATATAGTGCTGCAATTCCACAATCAAACTGGCTGAATAGTAGAAGATCAGTATCAGAGATTCAAAGTAACATCAATTATGTCTTCTGGACCTGAACTGTACACCACCTAAAGAAGAGGAGGAGCAAAATGTACCTGAACTAGAAGTGGAAGAAGGTAGTCCAGCAACAAACTTTACTCCTGTATTTTTCTAAGAAAAACTTTACTCCTGAAAGTGACTCGCGGAAGAAAATTGTATCCTGCATGAAAATTGCATGATTCAGTTGCATTTCAACCAAGTTTTACTCCTGAGGAGCAACAAATCATCACATAGTTCATATTTATAGTACTCTGATTTTGCAAATTCCTAGTGAACCATAATTTATACATCAACATTTACACAGGAATACATAGGCAGTAAATATTTGCGATATTTTTCAGAAGAAAAATAAGTACACTAATCGTGCAACACTGGAAATTCACAAACATGAGCACAATTTCACAGTGGTGTACAATGTCTATATACAGGAATCTAGGAGTATTAACATGTGATACCAATGACATAATTCTCGCAAGTATTTCATTTGAGGTATTGGATATACTCAATATTCAGTAAATTCACGCACAAGTTTCAGCTAGTATTTCTAGCAATTTTTAACAAGTTTATTGGTACTGCGATTATTGCTGCTACATACACCTATGTATTGCGACCTACTGCTACTTGAGTATTGGCAATCTTGCACTACTACAACAAGCTGTCAAAATTCAAATTCAAATTCAATTTGAACAGAGCAAGCCCAACTGAACATCAAATCCAAAAAAAATTACTCTTTGCCGTCACCTGATTTATGCTGATTTCCGGAAAGTAATTCAAATTTAAACTACAATTTTGCAATAGTTTGCTGTAATTTTATTTTACAAATTATTTTAAGATAAACAAGTAGGGATTATATCGCAGGAACGTCGATTGTTTGGAAAAAATATACCCCTTTCAATGGATAGCCATGGCGATCATTTTGACCATATTTAAAAAAAACAAAGAAAGTGAAAAATACTCAAAAAACGAAATCCTTTGGCATGGAGTCCTTTTACGTGTACTAGTTGCTACAGAAAATAATAAACTTGAGTTTAGACGAACTTTTTGAAAAATTTCTTCACAAATAGGTATATCATCTATAAACATGTATACGTTTCAACCCAAATGACCAAGTTATGGCCATTCTCGTGCCATTATTTGTGATAAAATGCCTATATTTGACACATACTATGTATCATGGTATGGGAAACAATGGTATCGAACCGAGTTTTAAAATTATTTTAAGAAATATCATTTTCTATTTTCCAAATGCCAAAAACAATATTTCTACGAAACAAGTGCAAAACATATGGTTCTAAATTCAACCAAACCATTTTTCAAATATATTATACCTTATTTCATGTACAAATAACCAAATGGTTCCATGTTAAAACCTTTCCATCCATGTCTCGTTAAAATGACAATTTTTGGCAGATTCTTTAGAAACCGTGTCAAATTTGAGCTGTAGCTCTGTTATAGTTTGCTCATGATTTTATACTAAAGTCATTTTTATGTACAAGAGTACCTAGTTCATTAGAGATCCACCAATATTTCAACAAGATTCAACACCTAGTGAAGAACGGTCATACCATCAATTTTGACCGTATTTTTTAAATATCATTTTTGTCACTGATTTTTTTCCACAGATCACTATAAATGTTATTTCACAAAAAACAATTGGCACATATGTAAACCATTAATATATGTTCGTCTCCAATTTTTTTGGATTTTTTGAAGTATTGCTCAACTTTTTAATTATACATGAGTATTGAAAAAAATAAAAATAAAAACGTATATGCCGACGGCATTGTTGTTGGCATACAACTAATGCCTTCTGATGGAATCCACGACAGAGATGTATGCCCACGGCAACAACACCAGTTGTTGGCTGCTTTTTATATGCTGATGGCTTTGTAAATACCCTCAGCATATAAAACATATTCAGACGGCCCCGCTAAACATTTTTCAGCATATAAAAGCATATAAAAAGTCGTCGATAACTATGTTTTTTCCTATAGTGTATGCGCTAGAAGCGGTTGCAGTAGTAGCACGAGGGGAAACATGAGATTTCCTTGGCGCGTCCTCGGTGGTGCTCCAAGGGACATCTGAGCCGGAGAAGTTGGAGGCCATGACATGCAGGGAGGGCACGACTTGGCGGTAGATGTCGATATGCGACGGTTCAAGGCTTCTTCTGACTGTAGCAATGTAGTCAAAAACTTGGAAGGAGAGGGTATGGTCCTTATGGACAAATTGCGCGCTAGATTAAAATCTGAACCGTAGATTTTCATAAAGGGAACCCTTTTTTAGTGATTTCCTCACTCCGGGGAGCGCCGCATTTCGCTCCGTCCGTAGGAGGTGATTGTTGGCCGGCCCACCAACTCGCTTCGTCCTCCTCATTTTTTTTGTTTTCTTTTCGGTTTTTACAGTAACACAACATGCTAAAAGTAGAACAGAACAATCATTTTTAAAAAGTAAACTTGAACATTTTTCAAATGTGAATTTTTTGAAATCTGTTTTTTAAATATGGACATTCTTAAAATATGAATAATTTTCAAATCTCAACAATTTTTAAAATAAGAACATATATTTTGATCAAACCTTTTCAATTCGAACATTTACCTTATTTGAACAGTTTTACAAACTGAATAGCAAATAGCGGTAAATGGAAACTATTTTTGAATGATTTTGAAAAGTGAACAAAATTGGTGTTGAACAGAAACTATTATGATGAAAAGAAATTGTCAATCCATGAAATTTATTTTTGAACCATTTTAAAAAGTGAACAGAAAATATCTATGAACATGATTTATTTTTGAATGATAATAAAAGTGAACTGAAAATACTATGAACGAAAATTCTTTCTGGATGATTTTGTACGGAAACTATGTTTACAAAGTTTTTAAAAAGATGCACAAAAAAGGTCTTATTTTTGAACAATTTTTAAAAGTGAACAAAATTAGGTGTTTGAATGGAAATTATTTTTAACAGTTTTAAAAAGTGATCACAACCTATTTTAGAACGATTTTCCAAAGTGCACATAAAATATCGGTGAGCGAAAATTATTTTTAATAAGAAAAAACAAGAACATTTATCTTCTTTATTCATTTAATACAAATATTTATCCTTGTTGAAGGTAAAAATAAGGAAAAGATAGAAGAAAAAATAAGTAAAAAATAAAAGATAAAAATAAACTATGCAAATTAAAGCAAACTTAAGAATAATATTTAAAAATAGAAAAGAAGAACAAAAAAGAAATAGCCAAAATAACAAAAACGAAAAAGAAATAGAAGCAGGAAAAAACAAAAAAGAATAAAGAATAAGGAAACAAAAAAAAACAGGTGCACATGTTGGGTCGACCCGCATGCCACATAGGGGTGCGGAGCGCATTGCGATTTAACCTGGTCGGCAAATAGGTTTTGTCGTCATGCTGCCTATAGCGCTTCATGATGGGTCACCAATTTCTTCAGATTTTTCCTTTTTCTACTTTTTTCTTGTTCTTTGTTTCTTTTTTGTTTTGTTTATGACTTTTTATTTTTACCTTTTCCATTTTAAGATTTTAAATGTTGCTTGAATATATAATATGTTCTTAACTTAAAAAGGTTCAATTTTAAAAATTGTTCTGGTTTTAAAATGTTAAAATTGGAAAAATATTCAGATTTAAATTATTCAATTCTGTTAAAAAAAATCGGTTTAAAAATCAAATTTGAAAAATGTTTTGTTTTGTAAAGATTTCATATTTCAATTTTTTTAGAATATAAAATGTTAGATTTAAAAAACTATTCATAGTTTAAAATAGGTCACTATTGAAAATTATTATTCTTTTGTCTTGTTTCGATTTTAAAAAATAAAACTGCAGACAAAAAAAATCACTTGTTAAATTGCAGACTATTTTAATGGCGCTACCGTCGGCGGGGGCGTCCCGTGCTGCTTTAAACGGTATATAGGAGCTCCCAGTTGGGTTACGGATCTTTAACCTCAACTGTGCATAGTCGTTACTCTTCGTGGCGTCACTGCCGGCCGGTGCCTTCCGCTGCCGTTGTAGGATGAGTACTCAGAATTTTTGATTGAACGTAATTAATTACTTTCTCTATTTTTTTTATTTTTTTACATACGCCGGTTTCCATTATAAGCATAATAGAACAACGGTCTTAACACCCCCAAAAACAAGAAGAAAGCAAAGAAAACAACCAGGGAAAGTATTAAACTACGAGACCTGGCTCAACCACACAGGGGTTGAAAACACCAGACTCAGCAAAGACCTAAGTTTCAGCCACATGCTACGGGGGGATTACTAAGTACTCTTTTTACACTGCCACATCAAGGGCAGACAGCTAAAATAATGTCTTAACTTTGTCCATTTATAAAAGAATGTCTTAACTTTATCTAAATTTGCATGTTTTTACACACTGAATCGTGTCTAAATATGTGTCGTTATAGGATGAGTACTCAGAAGTGGAACAGTTTGAGCGCGGTTTGCATGCTTTTGTTCACGCCAAACCAACCCAGCTAAATCTCTATTGGTATGTGGGTTGCGGGCTCAACGCTTTTAGGTCAGCAGGTTTTTGGCTCGTGAAGAATACTTGTTTAATATTGAGGTCCTTAACAGTTCACACGTCGGTAACAGAGGGTCGGCCAAGACGAAAGGAAGGACCAGTTTAATTAAACAGCAAAAGTCGCTGCGAAGTTTCCTTGGTCACCAGATCGATTAAACTCCTACGACAAGGCTAGCTCACACCTAATGATCGAGACTCTACCGACACAGCGAAACCTCAGTTCTAACCGCAAAATATGGGGGTGTGCAAGGCCGGCCGTCAGGTGTGTACGTAAATTAAAGTTTGCGTTCACCACCAAGAGAAGAGAAGAGCTAGCTATCTTGCACGTGTTGATCTCTCTATCTCGTCTGAGTGTCTGTAGAAGCTCCTACGAAATGTGCAAGCAAAGGAAAAGGAGATCGATCGAGAGGCTTGTACTAGCAGCGAAGTAAGCTGCCTTGTCGCCGTCGACGGCGACCATGCACCGGCACCGAATTGATCGATGGGGGGCAAAGAACAGCTAGCATGAAACAAACACTTCATTTTCATCTCCAGGGCCAGCCTTCTAATTTTGTGTACATGGAAGCTATATATCTTGGCACACATCATTGCTCGAATTTGCCAGGTCACAACAACACATCCATCACCCTGTATAGACTACACGGTATCAGTATCACTCTAAACAGATTAGCCAAGTTTAAGATAAGTGGGATAGCTAGTGTACTGTATCAGGTGGTTGTGCACTATTAGAAATCCCCATATTTCCGACGGTGAAATCTAATACCCGACGGCCCGTCGGCTAATACAGTAATAACCGACGGTGATCCCGATAACCGACGGGGATTAGCATACCCTCGGCTATGACCTTCGATAACCGACGGTATAGCTCATTTTCCGACGGGGATAAACGAACTCTCGGCTAATTTAACTCATACCCGACGGTGCATTTTTATACCCGAGGGTTACTATTTCACGGTCAGGTATTACTTTAAATAGCCGACGGTTAATGTTTGACCGTCGGTTATAGTTTACATATCCAACGGGTAATAGTAATAGCCGACGGTTGAAAGTACCCTCGGTTATATATTTAAGTGGTTGACTAGATCATGCTATCTACATCTTGAGGAAAATAAACAAAACCAACTAATTCGGAATTGAGTGGTTGGAAATTGATAACAAATCGAAAGTAATTAATATATATTTGAGGAGCTCATTCATGACGACTGGCGCATTATCAACATCGTTCTTTTGTCGTTACAGGATATTTGGGGAAGCTCAGTCATGCATGGTTAGAATCTTGCTAGTTCTTTAGTCGATCTTGCTAGCTATAAGAAAGTTGTTCTAGCTTGTTGAATCGATCCATCGAAAATACGAAGAGAGAAAAATTTAATTAAAAACTATTAAATAATGATAAATGGAAGCCATTCTAGGCAACTTCAACCAGTGAAGTTGTGACATGATACATGTGCATTTTTTAAAATGTAACAAAGCAAGAGTAACTATTAGAACAAAATATAAATATACGGCCTTCTCGCGTGGGACAGAGAGGAGCGTATAATAATATGTCTGTGTGGCAGATATATTTAGTTTGGGTTTATCTTGTTTTTTTTTTGGAATGTACTATGTCTTTGCCAACTTCATGGTTGAGCTCCTTCGGCATCTATGGGACATATATATACTCGCATTTCTCCTTGATGAGTGGAAGTATCGACAATGGAAGCAGAACAACTAGAGCAGTGAAAGGCGGACAATAGCAATCGACTTCAGTTGTCTTGTCGTCTGACGTGTTTGGATGAGTAGATGAAGCCAAGATTCAGTGCTGCGGGGAAGATCCTCGACCGATGAGGCCAGAGCTTAATTAACATGGCAGTTACTGATGTAAAGATTTGGTTCCTCATTTCCCATCTCTTTTTTTAGGCTAGATAGATCCTTTCTCTCGAGTCTACTTCCTGCTCCTTTCCTAGTGCCCATATATAATAGGTCATGTTCCGGCCTGGAACAGAAGAGAGTTATGCAATGATCAGGTCATTGATGCCAGAAGATCATTGTAGGGATCATCAGTCTGTAATAGCACTTGGAATATTGTTTGTTTTTGCTGTACCATTCTATCACAGCTGATACACACCGACCTTGCAATGAAAATCATGAAAGGCTTATACCAACCACACAAATACTCTATGTATAAATAATATCCCCAGTCCAAAGTCCCCAACAGCTAATGATACAGCTAACTACCACTGTTACACCGACAGAACAAATCAAAGCATATACTAATAGCAGAGAACAACTCGTGTGGAAGAAAGGTAGAAGAAACCAGAGATGAAGAAAAGGTATCCTACCTACATTAAGGTATGGACAGACAAAGCCACCACCATAAACCAGATGTTAATGGAACCTTTTGAACAGACAAAGCTAACTACCCTGCCCTGGCACTGGCAGATGCCTAAATAATTGAAACCCGGTTGGTCAATCAGTGCGATGCTGCATTTGCACCTGCAATTACTGATCTGCATCACTCTCTCTACCAGCTAACACAAATGCAGTACGTACTATACTCCCTTGCAGCAGTAGTAAACTTTGTTGGTACAATGTGAGACGGATCATACTTCCATCAACAACCAATAAGACAGGCACATACAATGGTAATTGATGATTTTGATGTACATACACTGTGCAATAATAATATACACAAATTTGCCATGGAAAATTCCTGCTTCACCATCATAAGGGCACCACTTATTCGCAGCACTGCTATGCATGCACGGATCATGGATGTGTATCTTCTTCATGTGGATTTGGGAGTCTCTGAGCACAATCTTATCACTGGAGATCGATGTCGCCTTTCTTGAAGATATCAATATACACTCGAAAGAAACAAAGAAAGAATGGAGAAAGAAGAAGGGAACAATGTGACAGTTGACGCGCGCCATGACCGAGAGATGAACAGGAAAGTCAGCGGCTGGTCGATCGAGCCGTGAACGTGTACACGCATGTGGGAAGGTGGGTGGGTGGTCCCGCGATCCACCTAGAAGAGCTCCCAGTCGAACTTCGGTGACGGCGAGGTGGTGGTCGCCGGCGCCATGGTGCTCACGGGGGCCGAGGAGGACGAGGAGGGCGCGGAGGACAGCAGGTCGAACGTGTCCCAGCTCGCAGTCGCGGTCTGCGGCGCGGGCGCGGTCGCCGTGGTTGGTGCCGCGGGTTGGAACTGCCGGCGCTGCTGGTGGGCCGGCGGCGGGCGCGGCGGCAGGTGGTTCGGCCGGGCCTTGTTATTGGACGCGTTGGTGCTGTTCTTGGCCGCCTTGGCGCGGATGGCGTCCAGCGCCTCGACGTTCTTCTGCACGCGCTTCTCCTGGATCCGGCGCTGCGCCTTGACGTCGCCCTCGGCGACCACGGCGTCCAGCTTGACCAGCTCGTTCATGAGCGCCTCGGTGAGCGTCACCACATCGGCCTCCACCACTCTCCCGCCCTTGTTCACGATCGTCTCCAGCGCCGACACCTTCCATGACGCACGCCAGATCGACAAGTCAGCTCAGAAGCACCGTGACATGGATCATGGCCGATGGTAAAGACTAAAGAAGAGCTCAATTAGTTACGGTACATACCTTGGAAGCGAGCTTGTCGACGTCGAGGCTGATGCGGGAGACGGCCTTGGCGGCGCGCTGGGCCTTGGCATTGCGGCGCTCCTCGATGAGGCGCCTGGCCTGGGCGCTGGGGTCCTCGAGCATGGTCATCTTGGAGCGGTCCTTGACGCCGACCATGTCGAGGAACTCCTTGGCGTCCCTCTCCCTGTCCTTGTACACCACCTTCTGGTCGTCCGGGTGCAGACCCGTCTTCTCCGACATGAGCTTCTTGAGCTCCCCGAAGGAGGCCTGCGAGTTGATGTACACCTCGTGGTAGACGCCGGCGAACTTGACCTTGACGCGGATGGTGGGCACGGGCGCGCCGCCGGGGGGCGGGTCCGAGTCCGGGGTCCGCTTCTGCACGAGCATGCCGCTGGGCCGGACCTCCCACACCTCCTCCTGCACCGCCGCCGCCACCGACTCTTTCATCGGGGAGAATGCCGGCGCTCTGTGGTCCTTCCCGCGCATCATCTTCTCGTAACAACTACTGTAATATAATTCTGGTCGCCTGGCCTGGTCAATTTGCTATGCTCTATATACGCTAATTAAGATGCGGGAGAAGTGGCAAGTTGAGAGAAACTGGAGACAAGAAACCAAAATTGTGAGTTGGCCTATCTAGCTGCTCCAGTTGGAGGAAGAGATCAACAGCAGGAGGAGGAAGAAGAAGAAACAAGTGGATGTCAGATTGTGTGGGAGGGAGAGACAGGGTACAACTAATAATAAGAGACAGGGCAGAGGGCGTGGCAGCGGCAGCAGAAATATTTATACTGTAGTCATAAATAAAATAAAAACGAAGCAAGAAAGCAACTCAGGCCACCTTGCAATTAAACAACTGTTGGTGTGCCGTGTGGGGGCAAAGCTCAGCCCGTACCGTGAGGTGAATCCATCAGAAATGACTGCCAAGTTTTTTAAACCTCGACCCAGAGCACGTTGCCCAATAACCCTTCTAAGAGCATCTCTATCGGTGCCCGTAAACGAACGAAAATTATAAAATAATAGTAAGTTATCGGTTTGACGAGTTTTTCCAGAAAAACAGTACAGACGCAGACGCTCACAAACACGCACGTACAGACACCTCTATGACCGCACACATGCACACCCTACCCCTATGAGTACCTCCGAGAGACTGATCCGGCAAATCTTGAGGTTGACGATGTCATCACGGGCGCCTCGCTGTTGACGGGCACGTCACCTACCACTGAAAGCATAGCGCCGGTTAAATACTGAAAAATCCAGGAAAATGCGAGCACCCATACCAAGTCTGGGACTTGAACCTGGGTGGGCTGGTTCCACCACAAGGAACCAAACCAGTTGAGCTAGGCTCGCTTCGCTCGGTTTCACGAGTCGAGCGGTAAAAAAAACACCATCTACCAGCGCCCGTATAAGGTAGCAAACTGCAAACATGTTTCATGGCCCGATGAAATCTCGCTATCGGGCCGGTATCTTCGCGACGTGGGACATTCACCTACATGCGAGCCCTTCCGCCAAATCCAGTCGCCGCCTGCCGACGCCTCCCGCCGCTTTCCCCATCGATTTCTCCTTCCTCCGGCACGATGCATCCCTCCTACTTCCCAACATCCCGCAGCATCGCAGGGTTGGCTGATCTCGCGGGCGGCGACCGTGTATTTCGCATCAGAAAGCATCTACGCGGCGGCGACCATGGATGCGGCACCGAGGTCTAGTTTGACGGCGGGATCCAGTCACCGGTGTCCGTTGCTATTCCGGGAGTCAACTCATCTGGCCGCATCGAGCGAATCCACCTCGCAGCTGTAAGATCTCGTTCTATCTCTCCCAAATCAACCGATCCGCCACAGTGCGATTTTGATTTTGATTGATGGTTCGTGTGGGCGGGAGTTGCGGCGGCGTTGGTCTGGACCGGTGGGCGCGGGGCGGTTCGCGGGCCTGTGCAGAGGGGCGGATGCGGAGTGGCTCCCGGGTGCGGCATGGGAGTTGGTCGCCGGCGGCGACCTCGGGCCTGAGGTGGTCGTGGCGTTCCTTCGGCTGGAGGCGACGGTCGGGTCGCGCTGCAGAGGTGGAGGTGGTCGGGCCGGTGGTAGCTGCGCTGCCTGGTCGGCATGGAGTTGGTGCAGCGTCAGGCTGCCGGCGTGGGTGTGGCCAGGATGGAGGATGCCGGGGCAGCGGCCCCGGGGCTGCGGCTGCGAATAGGTCGCAGGCGGCACGTCGCCTGCCGTGGCGTGAGGTTGCCGCGGTGGCTGCGGCTTGCGGTGTTGGTGGTCTGGTCGGCCCTTCTTGGGCGGTTGGAGGGGTTCGCGAACCATCGCCGGGCGAAAGCCCAGCCCTAGTTGTCGGCTGGGGCCGACGGCGGCGACGTCCTCTGGCGTCGTGTCCTTCTTGAAGGCGTCGTCGAGGCGGTGGTGTCGCTTCCCCTCTACCGGGTTCTCCGGGGTAAACCCTAGATCCCTCACGGGATCGGGCGAGCGCGGCGCTCCGGCGTCGTTTTGCCTCTTGGGGCCTCGCCTTGGATGTTCTGTCGGCTAGCAGGGTCTGCGGAGTGCTGGTGGTGTGGCGGTGGCGAGCTTTCGTCCTCAGCTCGGGGGTGCGCGGCCCTGGGGCCGGCATGGATGCCGGAGCGGCGGCTCTGGGTTTCGCCTCCGCCGTGCTGCGTTGAGGTGGTGGAGCGCCGACTTTGGTCGTTTGAATGTCGGGGTCGCCGGCTCGGATGGGGTGTAGCTTTGGAGCTGGCGTGGAAGTCGGAGCGGCGGCTCCGGAAGCTTCGCCTCCGCTGGGAGGTTTCGAGGTCACCTCCGCCATGCTGCGTCGAGGTCGTTTGGTGTCGGCTTTGGTCGCTAGGGCGTCACGGTCGTCGACCCGTGTTGGTGCGCGGCTTTGGGGCCGGCGTGGACGTCGGAGCGGCGGCTCCGGTTTCTCTCCTACTCGTTTAGGAGGTGTTGGTGTTGGTGTCGGCCTTGGTTGCTTGGGCAACTTTGTCGTTGATCGGTGTGGAGCGCGGCCTCGGGGCCGGCGTGGTTGAGTTGTAACTTTTTTCTTTTGAGGCCTTGTCCTCTTGTTTGCTCCTTCTTTATCAATATAAAAGGCAAAGCTTTTGCCTTCATTTCAAAGATTGATGGTTCGTGTAGATGAGTTTGTCACTGATCGAGATTGAGTCCTTCTTCTTCTCCGACTCGTCATTCGACGAATCCGACATCGAGGACATGCTCAATGACGATGATAGCGAGCAGCTGATCCTCATCCTCGTCATGAAGGACCTTAAGGACATGTTGAAGATGATGCATAGGAGGCGGGGCTCAATTCCCGGCCGTGCGTACATCCAATACAACCGCAGCCTCGGCCGTCACCAGCTCATGCAAGATTACTTTACACAGGTACCGACCTACATCTCTTCCATAGGAGATTTCGGATGCGGCGCAGTTTGTTCGTCAAAATTGTGACAGCATGCGAGGCGAACAGCTGCTATGTCACTCGTTGTAGAAACGTGGCTGACACTCTTGGGTTTAGCGCATATCAGAAAATCTCGGCGGCATTGCGGGCAACTTTAATGAAGACCATTTGTGAGCTAAAAAGTAGGAAAAATGCGGAATTTTCTAGGGGTCTAGAGGCATGCCAAAAGGATATTGAAAGAGCCTCCGGTGTTTTGTAAGCTAGATTTGCTATTGTGCGGGCCCAACAAGTTTTTGGGATAAGAAAACCCTCAAGAAACATCATGACATGTTGTGTTATTATTCACAACATGATCATTGAAGATGAGAGAGGGTTAGACTTGGAGATTTTCTATAACAATGTCGGAAGCCAAGTGAAACGACAAAGAAATCCCGATTGTCTTTGATGCCTACAATGAAATTGAATATGAGAAAACTCATATATAGTTGTAGAAGGACCTCATCAATCATATGTGGGCAAGGCATGGCAGTCGTTGATCATCATTTCATCCCCTATTTATCTTTGTGATAACAATTTCTTTATTCATTTGATTGGCATTATTTGCTTGGAACAATTTGTTGTAATTTGATTATTTGCCTGGAACTATTTGTTTTATGTTAATGCAACTATTTGTTTAATTATTTGGATGATTATGATATTGGATAACATGGGTGATTTATCAAATTGTCTCTCAAAAAAACACTACTTTTGCAGTTCAGAAAGCGGTTGCGCAGTCAGCGCCCGCAAACTGGACCCGTGAAAGCATCTGCACGGGTCGATCTGCACCACCGAACGGCAAAAGTTGTTTTCCGAAGACTGTATACTTATTTTCAGTTCTTGCGTTTACAGGCACTGCTAGAGATGCTCTAATAGCGCTATTGGACATGCCGAACGTAAAACCGCATCCAGTCGCAACCACACCCATAAGCGGGTTACGTTCCACACAGTTCAGTAATTCATTAGGCCGACCCTTGTCCATTGGTACTCGCTTAGGTGCACCGAACAAACATGTACGCCTCCATGATGGGTGAGGACAGACGGGTCAGTATTATCATTAAGATATTCAAGACCCTTATTCTCCCCTCTTCCCCACCAGATTCATATGTCCGTCACTCTTGTTCCCCCCAGCCCATGTCCCCTTGCCCTCATCGCCATGGTACCGCCCCGTGCACCCAAACCACCCAAGGCGAAGGCGACGGGGAGAACGGTCGGTGTTCGGTCGAAGCACATGGCTCACACACCCATGGAGAAGCCGGAGGAAATGACCGAGATGGGCTGGGAGTTCAACTGCCTCGTGCGGTAAATGAACACAATTTCTGATCTTGACCGATGACTCGTGACGACATAGATCCGGATGTGAAGGCGGCACATATCATGATTTGTGACGCCATTTTAGAAGAAAGTAGGATAGCTTCGGTAACAGGAGTGAGATCCACGGCGACTGTGATAACGCCCACATTTTCCATTTGATTTATCCAGTGTGTGTGGCCGTGTGGTCGGACTTGGGGGCGTTTCAGTAGCCGTGACCTTAAGTTCATGGCCAAAACTTTACTGCTTTTTTTCCATTTCAAAAGTTTTAAATTGTAAAAAGAAAAAAATAGCAAAAAAATTCTATTGGGGAGCGAGACGGTCCCAATAGTTGAACATGTTCCATGACGCTAGTCTGCTGTTACTGGATCAACCATCATATTCCCTCCATTTCAAATTATATGACTTGTATTGGGAGAATACGTGTGTAGAGGATCAGACAGGGGGACACGGTGAAAGTAACCGTGTGGGCTAGCAGTTGAGATGGCACGTTCGTACGCTAGCTCGATGCCACGATCGAACGACGCGTCGTCCGCTAGCTCGGGGTTGGTGGCTCGGGGCTCGGGTTGGTGGTTGGTTGCAATTGGCTTGCTCGGGACGGCTCGATCCATCGATGGATCTCCTGACCTGCTCCAGCCTCCTCCTCCTTGCCGGCCTTCGCCTCCAAGCAAAGCCATGCGCGTTTGTTGGGTTCATTTGTTCGTGCGAGCGAGCTACCACTGCACGCATGTTTTCTTTACTTTCATCAAGTTTCTCGTTCTGAACCTTGCAGTGTACGTACGTACGGAGTACGTTTGTGCTTTCAGACATGTGGCGGCTAGGCTAGCCCGCGTGTCCTTTTGTGGGAGGAGCTGGAGCTAGAGCTAGCCAGCAGGTGAGCAGTGCTCATTCCCCAATCATATATGCTCCTCTCAGACGTCCGGGGCAACATTGCGAGTTCCATATTTGACTCTTGATATACTCCGTATTCATTGTTGGTGCACATTAGTATGATGATGGAACATGGAACCTCATCGGTTTGCTTTCTTGCCGTCAGGCTGTAAGGTGGAGCTGCATGTGCCATGCTATCAGGGTATCACAGTGCACTAGTACGTGTCATCTCGCCGCTGGCAACCGGCTCGAGGTTGATCGTCGTGGAATATTGAAAAATGCGTTGCCACAACTATTTGGACCTGCCCTGCCTATCATACCAGTTCATTACTTGAAGATTCGTGTAAGTTTTATGCAAAAAAAGTCCTTGTATCAACCCTACCAGTACCTGCGTGTAAATTGCTTTCAAAGATTTCCCCCGATTATTGCCTAATTTTGTGGAGCATTTAACTAACATCATAGCCGGAATTTTCCCTTCTATTACGCACCAGTCAAGTAAAAGATTAATTAAATCTAACAAAAAATACCATGCATTAGGAAAGTACTGTTCCATCGATTAGGAAATTACTTATTTTCATGCTTTGGTAACACAAATTTTCCGTTAAGCGATTTTCTGTTCACACAAGTTTTTGTTAACACAAAACATTTTTTCGGATTTATGCATTAAGAAGATTTTGGGCTTAGGATTTATCCATTGTTAACAAAAATCTCTCTGGAAAATATGGTCATTTTTTTCATATGAACAAACAGATTAAAATACACGAACATAACTTAATCTTTCGGATTTATGCACATACAAGAACAAAAACAGATTTATGCATTAACATACATGAATAAATTTACGCATAAAAAAACAAATATGGATCTTTTCTTCACTTGCATTAACAAGTATTTTTGGGATCTTGCATTAACAAGAAAATCTCCAATATTCCCTAATTTTGTACATACTGATCCAGATCCAAAAACCGTCGAGATCTAAACATCCCCATCTCCATGTATACATATGCCAACTGCCAAGATACATAAAAAAAAAACTAGCATCTCCCCCTGTACGCCGATCTGGAGGGTCGAGCTAGAGGTCGCGCTTGTGGCCTTCTGTCAGCGGTGGAATCATGGTCCGTAAACCTCCGGCAATGCACGGAACTGGCAGGCGAGGAGGCGAGTTGGCGAGGAGGGAGGGAGGAGGGAGCCGGATCTGGGCGCCACGACCGGCTCTAGGCACCCAACCGTAGGGAGGTGGAGGTGGCACCATGGCCGGCTCTAGGCGCCGGATCTGGACGAGGTGGAGTTCGGAGACGAGGTGAGGAGGTGGAGGTGGGAGGTGGTGGGAGTAGAAAAATGGGAAATGATTAGAGATTGGGTGTTGTTATGGTGTATTTATAGCTAGATCGAATCGTAATTTGTCAAAGTGTAGGGATTTTTTTGTAAGAAAAACACAACGAACGTCGTCGGATGAAAAATGGACGCTGTGGATAAGCCGGGGACGTCAGTATAGTTGTCAAAGAAACACTCTCTAGAATATTCTGCTTTCCTCGGCCGGGTCGTCGGTCGGGTCATCCTGCCCGTCCATACAAACAGACGCTGGATCGCCTCCAACGCATGCAATGCGGCCGTGCCCAGATTACAAAACACGTGCAATACGGATTGTTAACGGCAATGCATGCAGTAAGAGCGTTGCGGCGTCATTTCACTCTGATTGTTAACGAGAATTCTTACTCACGTCGCCCACGTAGGGACGGGATCCCCTCAGTAAGAAAATTCTTAAGCCGGGCAGGGTCACGTCGCGCGGAAGGGAGTGAAATTAGCGTGGGGTATCGTACTACTGTCCTCTCGCTGCCGCCACGTCAGGACATGAATGCTCTGTCAGTGTTGGGTGTGCACGATGGAACGTTCTTCCGGCGGCAAGGAAGAAAGTATCGGATCGACGGCAGTGCCACCGACAGCGGGAAGGCGCATCGATCACAGGATCCGAGTCTGGCTTTCCTGATACGTAGTACGTACGTGATCGGAAAGGGACGGCGTAACCTACGACGGGAGCCTATGACCGGCGGCGAACGTGTGGACCCCGGACGCCACCACCTCTCGCCGGCGACGCCGCACCCACCGCCCCTAGATCGACATATCCATACTCCTATGTAGGAGAGGAGTATACGTATGTATACATATCAGCTAGCTTTCCGTAGCGGCGTCGCGTGTACAGTAGTTCATACATAAATATACACGTACGTGCCGTTCGTCGATTTTTGTTTTCTTTTCCTGGAACGGACGAAAACGATGGAGCTGATGGATACCCAAGGACGGCGCGCGTCAGGGCTTGCGACGTGCAAGTCGGACCTACCTACCACCCGTGTTTCCATCGTTTTCGTCGGTGATCCATCGTTACCTTACCTCAAGTACGTACAAGAAATACTTATACACCCCGCAAAAAAAAGAAATACTTATACAGTGATTTTCGGGCAGGTGAAAGTAATCCATCCGTCGCTCTGACCAGCGGTGAAGTTTCAGGAGGCGCTGCCTGTACGTCTAGGCGTTAAGAGCATCTTCAATCGTGACGCCCAAAAACCTGTTTGGACGGGTCATTTAAGTGCCGTCTGAACGGTCTGTTACATTTGGACGTCGTTGTTCCCTACTCGTGACGTCTAATTTTTTTTAATAAAATATAAATTTGGCTGATTTCATTTAAGGTTTAAAATATTTTACATTTTTAAATAAAATTTTGACGAAATTTAAACTAAACCTAAAATGTAATACTCTCTCCGTTTTTTAATGTAGGGTGTATAGTTTTCTGCATGAATACGACAGGAGATGAGATCTTAATAGGCACAAAATGAATACAATTCGTTAAATCCCTCTTTTGAGACTAGGTCTCATTTTTTAATGGGTCAAATTATCCATAAATAGCAAATACACCTTATATTATGGATTTTTCTTCAAAAAACTATACAACTTATATCAAAAAACGGAGGGAGTATAATAATAGCGGTGACAGTTGAAATCGGTGTATGGGTCCTCCTCCTTCTCGACGCCGACGCCGCCTCTGCCTCTGCTGCTGGTCCCTGCGCCGCCGTCCTCCTCCTTGATGCGGCTAGGCCCGCGCTGGGGCTGTCGTCGCCAGTGAGGTCGTAGTAGGGCAAGCCTTCGACTTCGCGTGCTTGGATGCCGCCCACGCGCAAGCAGCTGCGAGGTTGAGCAGCAGCACGTCGTCGAAGGACGCGGCGGTGACGACCTGCACAATGTATGGCCGCCGTCGGCGTCCGCCTACGCCGTGATCATCTCGGCCATGAGCGGCGACAACCCCGGCTCCGCCTTCATCTTCATCTGCTCTGCCTTCAACGTGAGCAGAGGCGTCGTGCGGGAGCGGAGCGGGAGGAGGAGGCCCCAGAGCGCGACGACAAAAAAGTCGTGCGGGAGGAGGACAGCGCACGAGACCATGGTGCCCAGACCGCCGAGTTTGGAGCTGCAATCCGCCGTTGCGCATGTGCTCCATGACGACGTCGAGCGTGCACACGGGCACGCCCCAGAACGCGTCGTGCCCGACGACGTTCTTGTCCCGCGGCGGCGCTCCAGGGCCATCCCAACGGTTCATCTGCTCGTCGAACAGGCGTCGGAACGCCTGCTCGTAGCACCCATAGCTCGCTGGCAAGATAGGATTCCACAGCGGGTCCTAGCGCTGCTCCGGCCTGAGCTCACGGTAGTAATGGGTGACGGTGTGCGCGACAAACTCCCGGCTCGAACGATCCGGCGGTTTGGGCACCGGGATGCCGCCCACGGAGACCGCCCGGCGCCTCGGGACACACACGTCGGACGGCACCGGATAGTCTTTATCCCGGAGCGCCGCCGCCTGCTCTTTGAGGAGAGTGCGCGGCCTGAAGGTGTTCCCGCCGCGCCTCTGATGCATCTTTCGTACATCTCGTGCGGCTGGTGTAGTTGCTGCTGCTGCGACTGCTGGGTGTGCAATTGTGTGGCTGCGAGGGCGAGGTGTAAGAGGACCGGGGTGGCGGGAGAGGCCTTGTTTGGTGGCCGGAGAGTGGTGGCATTAACGCCGCTGCCCACGAAAAGGCGTGTCGCATTGATGCCACCGCTGATCAGTGGGAGGTGACTCGACGGCTCACTTGCGACGGGCGCATAGCGGTGCAGCGAGCCTTCACGGCCGGCGGGAAAACATAGAAGCCATCCTCGCCATTAATTCAGTTGACCGGCGTGGAAAACGGACGCAGGAAACGAAGGCGGAAGGAGGTGGCAGGAAACAGCGGCGTCTCTTCTCAATGACAGGCGTGGCCCGCACGTCGTAGGACGAAGTGGCGTTGCGCTCCGTTTCATCCGGCACAGCCCATCGGCTCCCCAAGCGGAGGACGTGGGCTGGTCGTGCGGACCAAAGTTGTGTCGCGCCGGACAGAAAACGATCTTATATGCCGCAAGTGGGAGCAAAAATGTGTCCAACACGGCCAAAAGCTTTTGGGCGCCCCAGAGTGTAGATGTTATAAGGCGAACAAAGCGCACGCACAGTGAATCATGATTCATCAAAAGCTTTGCCTTTTATATTGATATAGGAGAAGTAAACATGAGGCCGAAGCCTAAATTAAAAGCGGAATTTAAGACATGCTAATTAAACGACAATGGCAGCCAAATGCTTTGCGCCGGCTAGAATCGAGTTTCTCCCTTCATCTTCGATCTTCCGCATCAGTGTCAATGGCGTGGAGTAAGTGTTGTTGAAAACACGAGCGTTCCGCTCCTTCCAGACCTCCCAGGTGATTAGGGTTATTGCTGTCCTGACCCCTTTGGGGTGTGCAGTAGGGGTTTTTGCGATGGCGTGCCAATATTCCAGGACCGTGGCCCGGCCATTGCCCATTGCCTGAAGGAGGAAGGGGCAGGAAAGCCAGGCAGCAGCGTCGCGCCAGATGCGACGAGAGAAACGACACTCAAAGAGAATGTGGCGCGCCGTTTCGGCATGGCAGTTGCAGAGCTGGTAGAGAGGGTTGTACGGCCAACCCCTGACCGCCAGCCGATCCGAGGTCCATAGCCTATTCTGCACCAGCAGCCAGGAAAAGAATCTGCACTTCGCGGGGGCGGGGGGGGGGGGGGGGGGGGGGGGGGCAGGTCTTCCAGACGAGGCTCTTGAAAGTGCAGTTGGTGGAGCCAAGGAACTGAGCCTTGTAGGCCGAGCCAGTAGTGTATGTTCCCGAGGGAGTGAGAGTACAAACGATGGAATCAGCGGTGCCCGGGGTTAGAGCGACGTCCTGCAAGGCGTCCCAGAGATTGACGAACTGGGTGAGGTGGTCGGCGGAAAAATTGGTCGTCGAAATGCTGGCAATCCAATTCATGTTTGTGGAGGGCGTCTCTGACTGATCTGTTCTTTTTCTTGGAGGCTTCGAAGATTTTTGGAGCAATGGACTTGGGTGAATTTCCCTGGAGCCAAGTGAAGGTCCAGAAAGTGGCGGTCTCCCCGTCTCCGATGGTGACCAGAGTTGCAGCACCCAACTGTTTAATCATCACAAGATATAATTAATCACCCAACTGTAAAATGGCATCCGAATAAAGGTAGCTGGCGGATATTTTGCCTGATTGGGTTATATGATTTTCAGCACTAAAGATGTCCTAAAGTTGATCCAGCCCTTGAAATGCATGTATATTTCTTTTCTCCCTAAAGCTAAAGCCTATAGGGCTGATTTCTTTTTTCTTCGAGAACAGTATAAGACTAAAGTTGATACCATCCAAAAGTTGTACTGTACAATATTAATCATTCAGCGACCGATCGCCCATTGCATAAGGGGATGCCAGTCACTTTATTTGGGTGTGCTAAGAAAGTAAGAAGGGTCTCTGATATACTTTGATCAACATTTTTGTCGACTATCATCCCGCCGGCCAGATTCTCGTGAGACTTTGTTTTGGTTGGTCATGAAGTTAGCTAGCCAATTCCCAGTATTGGTCTTCCTTTTCCCGCCAGCTAGTGATTTCTTATTGAACTTACTATTTATCAGTTAGCTTAGAATGGTAACATTTTAGTTGATATTCGGATCAGAGTCGAACTAGGTCACCGCTTTTATATATATAGGAAACGTGCCCGTGCGTTGCCACGGAGTAAAAATAGCCGGACATACCGATCAAACAATTGTCTTAATTTAGAAAAAGGTAACATACATGACAGCATGTTGTAAATACAGATTGCCACCCCCTCTTGTTTCCTCCTTTACAGATATGTGACCGTATTCCTACGGCATCGAATATTTGAATAGGATTTCGGCAATTTCCTAAGTGACCCACCTCTAGGCACCTACTGCACATTTTTTGGGATTCCCATTTGCCAAGACGGGGCAGAAAATTGTTGGATATAAGTTGAATCTTTGAAGACCGCGTTTTGGGGCAAACAGGACGAACGTTACCAGCAGCCCAGCATAGTCTGCATCTTAATCCATGGCACATTCATTGGTTTTAGCTTGCAAAATGATCCAGGGCTAAAACACATAGAGCATTCAGTTTGAGATTGGACTCAATGTCAGGCATGAAAGGAAAGCCAAATGTATAAATAATTTCTTTTTCTTACCGGGAATCACGATATACGTCCTTGGACTGCTTATCTGAATTAATCGGCCTGTCAACACTGACGAAACTGTCGAAACTCACAAACTGAATTTGATGTGCATTGCTGGACGCCTGCTTCTCTCTTTCAGACGATTGCTGGAGGAAATCCGGATTAGTAAGAATAACCATAGATTGTCGGGCTGGAGTTCGATTGATTAAGTATTGAGGAGCTCTAATCTTCTGCCACTAAGCTTTCTGACACAAAATTCAGAGGGCTCGCCTACGAGACAACACTGGAGGGCCAATCCCACCAAATCGACATACAGAGGAAACGCAACATAGGAGAAGGCCGCGACGAGGAAGAACTCTGTCAGCGGGGGGAGGAGGGGGCGAAATAGATCGTAGATGAACCGACGTGACCAATCCTTGCATCCAGAAGTCAACGCGCGATATAACAAGAGCGCGGAGGCAGAGCAGCAGGCCTCAGAGAAACCGGATCCCGACCGGCGGAAGAAGAAGCGCGGTGAGGAGGTTGCCGGTGAGAGTAGTTTCGGTTGAGGGAGGCCTGGACCGGCGGCGCTGCTCGTGGAGCTTGGGCGGCGCACGGGCTTGTCCAAGTCGGCGGTTGGGTATTGTGCGTGAAACACGACGAAGGAGCACGGGTCCGAGCCTTACAATGGCGGATCTCTTGGTTGGAGGGGCTATCTGGTTCGAGGAGCACGGGTCCGAGCCTTACAATGGCGGATCTGTTGGGTGTAGGCGAGGCCCCGCCGGCCACCACCTCCTTTGTCATGGGTGGACGTCTCCACCTCCATCCCCGTCAGTGGATGACGCGATCTCAATCCCCTCTGCACGTTCTTCTGTTGTCGGACTACGCGACCTCAGTGGCTCCATCCCTCCGCTCCTTCTTCCGTTGTCGGACGGCGCGGCGTCGATGCCCATCGGCGCTCCCGACCTCGCTAGGCCCGAAGGGGATCCCAACGAACCGTTATTTCCACTTCGTGGTGGCAGTTTCAGTAAATACCTGATTTTGTGAGAGGGCAAATCGGTAAAATCTTGACGGACGGCACAAGAAGCCTTCCTGACTTTATTATTAGGTATAGATTTCTTGTAAGTCGTCGGTTGGTAGAAGTCAAACAATTGTAAATCCCGACGTTTGTAACCTCTCGCGAAATAGTAAACTTTTGTTGGCGCTCGTGATTTTTTTTCCTTTTCCTTGGAGGATTTTCCATGTTAACATCTCGTGTCCATGTGTTTGATCTTACTTTCTGCATCGTTATTTGCTTGTCATATATAACAGACGGTCAATATTTCTCATTCACCTCCTACTAAGCAAAGGTTGAGTTGAACTAATAGAGGACACTTTAGATCGGCGACTACATCGCTCCGCTCTGGACGATGAACCCTAGCAACACTATTGCGCCTCCCCCACTTCTCCTCCTCCTTCTCCTTGTCGCTGCTAGAGGCGCACGTCAGGAAGCCGTCGCGCAGTTGCAAAGGACAATGGCGACTAGGTTCTCGCCGCTTCGCTCTTTCTACGTCAGGTTTCGGGCCTAGGTGGTGGCCACCAGAGTCGAGGGCTGCTGCCATGGAGGCAGACAATGCTCACATGTGTTGTTGGTTACCTCCTTGGTCACGCGGGAAGCAAGGAGATGGTGGTTGGTGATCGCGGTGCGGATACTGTCTCTCGTCGGCCTTAGGCATGAAGATGGCACGTTGATATGTGCGGCCCCCACCTTACTGAATGCGTTTTGAACAATTTTTAGTGTGAACAATTTTTGAAATAACAAAAAAAACAATTTTAAGATTTGAGCATTTTAAACTGATATTTTATTTGCAACATTTTTCAAATGTGATAATTTTTAATAGGAATATTTTAATAAACTAAACATTTTAGTCATGAACATTTTTAGATCTAACATTTTCAAAAATCATATAATATAAGTGAAAAAATAAAGAGAAAAAGAAAACAAAAGCAGAAAATAAAACGAAAAAGAAACGAAAACAGAGGAGAATAAAAAGACAGAAAAAATAGGAAAACCCGTTTGATAGGCCCGGCCCGCTGCAAAAATGCTTCAGGCGACGCACGCGTCAAGCGCCGCTAATGGGCGATATATAGGGTTTGGCGCCTCTCTCTCTCTCTCCATTGGCGCGGGCGCGCGGCTGCAGTCCCCATTTCCTGTGCCGTCTGAGTCAAAACCATCGCAGCTTCAGTCAGACCTGCAACCGCAGCTTACGGCCTGCACGCGTGCAGGCACAGATAGAGCTCCCCACCAACGCCGGCCGGAAAAGGAGCGTAGTGCTCAAGGACGTGACGTTCGGTAGGCAGCTCACACAGAACTTGCCGTCCTCGATCGACCGTCTGCTCCGTCGCCCCCGCGCACGAACTCCAGGCTCCAGCTCTAGCTAGGTGAGCCATGCAAAGCTCGCCGCGCGCGCGCCCCTCCTCCCAACTTCCACACCGCACGCATAAATACCTCCGATCATCACGTCCACAGCGCATCGCCGAGCACACAGAACAGCGCAACATCCACCAGGCAGTGCAAGATCGAAGCGCATTTCAGGAGACCAAGGGTGCGCTCGATCATCCTGACGATGGCGCCGAACACCGTCCTGGCCGCCGCGTGCGTCGTGCTCCTGGTGGTCGGCGGCCTCGGGCCGGCGGCGGAGGCGCAGGGGGAGTGCGTGCCGCAGCTGAACCGGCTGCTGGCGTGCCGCGCCTACCTGGTCCCCGGCGCGGCGGACCCCAGCCCCGAGTGCTGCGGCGCGCTGGGAGCCATCTCGCGTGACTGCGCCTGCAGCACCATGAGCATCATCAACAGCCTCCCTTCCCGCTGCAACATGGGACAAGTCAACTGCGGTAAGACCACGACCGACTTTGTGCTTTGCTTATGTATATGCTTCTAAGCTTAATTGCTGTGTAATACGTATTTCTTATTTGGGCTAATATTCTGCATGAACGCAGCTGCTTGAGGGTTGAGGCGGGCAAAAGGAAGGATGCGAGAGGGATTAAATAATAAGAGTATGAAAGGTGACATGAGGCAGCCGTCGTTGCGTCACCTTTACCGCCGTCTTCGTTTTCGTTTTTTTCAGTCTGTAATGTCCCGCTGTTCCTGTTGATCTCCATGCGTTAATAAAATGAACGACCTTATGCACGGTCGCTATACCCTATACTGTACATTTTTTTTGTTTACTTTATACCCCATACATTTAAGATTGCCTCGTATGTTCCTTGCCCTGCATTGCGTGCTTCTGCTTTCCCCTCGATCTCAGCATTTTATTTTTAACCACTCAAGTAAGTGTCCGCCATGAACCAATTAATAATCAACTCGATGGAGCTCAAGGAACAATATTTATCATAGCTAAGGCAACGCAGCTGCGTCCAAAGATCAATACTAAACGCTAATAATACTAGTACTTAACAGAGTGGCAAGCCAGTAACGGTCAGGTTGCAAGGTACTATAGAATAGAAATAGCATAATCAGATGCTACGTCTGATAGATTATGGTAGCACTGTATATACATATCCTGACTGCATGCCTAACGACATACTGAGTATGACATAAAGTACTGCTACCACGGTTCCATAAGACAAAACAGGATGACGAGACCTTTTTCAGCACCAAGTTTCAAGTATGCGAAACCGTCAAGTGAAATCTGTGAATGCCCAGTTGGATGTCAACCATTACTAAATCCTACCCACTATCCTGAAATTTGCTCTAGAAACAGGGCCTCCTGCTTGCTAGTGAGGCCAACATCACTCAACGACATCTGACACTCCTCGTCAGTGAATGCACGCCTGGGGTAAGATCTCACCTGCAAACCATAAATTCACGTTAGTATTGGACACGCAGAAAATTCAATCAGTAATGTTAAAGAACATCAAGTCGAGGAAAATTCACATATATCAGAGAACAACAACAGATGGTCAGCTAAAATGTATTTCCCGTGAAACACCATGCTCAAGCATGCCAGATAATCCTAGTGATCTCAAAACAATAATAAGCATGCCTCATGAAGCAGAGATGGTTGGTGTCACGGTTTATATGCAATGAATCATCCTACCAGTTCATTTAGAATGTATCAGTATAAGAATTTAAGCTTGTTCAGTGGCCAACATACACAGTAGCCTTAATACATAAGCGAAAAAGGCAAACTGAAATGGCAAACATGTACTTCTTTTCCTCTCTTGAAGCTAATGTGGACAACCAGCTCGTGTCGGTATACCAGGTTGGTGGTAGCTACATTGATCCTTCTCAAGAGAACTTCCCTTGCGAACATAAATTTGCCAAATAGAAGAAAACGATAGAATTACCAGTCTATAAGTTCCTGGCTTGAATGTCTTGCTGATGTCTATGAAATCAAAAAGAACCTGCAAACATACCAGAAATTTGGAAGCAGTTATATATTTATAATGTATGATTTCATTATGGAACTACCGACCGGGCAACAGAAAGCAGCTTACCTGAAGCTGGTCGGATTTCAAAAAGCGCCTTCCCTGACGACTACCATCAGGCATGCGAACCACAACTGTGACGGCTCCTTCAGCATTTGGCAGTGGCTCCTTTGGTAATGATGCTCGCTTGGCTGTAAGCATTGACTCCAGCTCCTAATTTTCATAATAGGACACAAATGCATAATTAGTATATTGCAGTGCTAAATATATTGTAGCAGACAGCTTCTAGTTAATACAGAGTAATCAAGATTTGAAGAATCTGCAGACAAACTATTGTTTCTTGATAGACATCATAGCAAGAAACATCAATGACCGTACACAACTTTTGATGTTCATGATTCTGAGGACAACTATTGTAGTAGACAGCTTCTGGTTAATGCTAGAATTAGTTTGAAAAGCATGCCCTAATACTAATACGAACCTGGTAAAGGAATATACTAACTTTAACAATTTCAGGGTTATGTCCGAACTGGCATTCATATCCATACTCATGTTAAAGATTAACAAACATATTGCACTGCCAACTCTTAATGATTTCATAAACCATCCCTAGACAAGCAACACACTTCCAAACCTATACAGCATCCAACTGTACTCCTAATAAGACTATTGAACACCAGGTTGTGTGTGTTGAGTTTAGACTCATGAGATTAGTGTACATAGAGGTACTCCCTCCGTTCCACAATATAAGATATTCTAGATGTTGTACATGTTGTCTAGATTCATACCAAAATAAGTGTACACATACACTAAAATGTGTCTAGATACAAGTTTGGACATGTGCATGTGGAAAAAGGCTAAAACATCTTATATTGTGGAACAGAGGGAGTATATGTATAGCAAAGATGAGAATAGAGTAGTGAATTCCACAAAGTTCCCCAAAGAAATTCACAGACAATACCAACTGAAGTACCTCTTCCTCAAGTTGTTTTCTCAGCTTATCCTCGTTCTCTTGCTTTTGCTTTTCAATAGCAGCTTCTCTTGCAGCAGCAGCTTCTAATCTACGGAGCTCAGCCTCCTCCACAGCCTTCAACTCCTTTTCTCTATCAGCTTGGAGGGCTGCAAGATACTCATCATCCTAGAATTGAAAAATATTACGTGTTAAGCACAATAGTCGGTGTACTCTACAGCAGATAAATATTGTTCCACACCTGCTGCTCCCTTAACAGCCTCTGTGCAGTTAATGTTGGTGATGGAGGATGTGCTACTCGGGGATAGCCAGCTGAGATTCCATGAGATGGGAGGGCAAATGGATATGCTGTGCGTTCAGGAATCCCACCAAACATTGCAGCCTCAAGCATTACAGCTTCGTCATGCTCTTCGGAAGAAATGCCACCCCACTTTACATAAAAAATTAAGGACTGTGAGTTGTGGATAAACCATAGTGTACCAAAACTGAAGCCTTCTAGAAACATGATGACATTATAATACCTCCTCGAAACCTCCATTGCGCTGATGAGCACCATGAGGCTGAGGGCTTAAAGGAGGACTGTCAGCCCTTTGCACGGCTTCTGTTGGCTCTGCATTTCGAGATAGAACACGCCTAGAACGTTGTCTAACTAAGGGTTCTTCCTCAACATCTTCAATATAGTCTTGGAAATTCTCTTCATCTAAAAATTGCCTAGAAGTTCCGACTTCCCCTGCGACTTGGCCTTGCCTTCATTATGTAAACATTTGAGGAATCAGTTACCAGTGCATAAAAGGTTAGTTTGAGGCTACTACAATCGGACACAATGACCATGCTTAATAACTAAAAAAATTAAGTTAAAATAGCAAAAAACATCCAAATAGCATGATAGACTGCAGCTGAAAGAATATATTGCCCTCTGAAACTGAAGACTTATGGAACAATGGATACTGAGAAAATGACAAGACATTCCAGGGAACAGAACCGTAGCAAATTATTGATCTAGGACTAATTGAATAAATTTGGAAGATGGACAATATTTGACAGTCACCTTTCAACTGTCTCACTAGCTCCATCAATGTCTTCCTTATCAGAAAAATCAGAAGAATTATCAACCACGCGCATTCCCTCTTGACGTAGAACTCTCTCTCGATCTGCTGCCTGATTGATCACAAAAAAAAGAATGCATTTAGCATAAAGGTATATGAGCAAAACGGGGCACCAAATCCTGGACAACTACTTCCAAGGACAGAGAAACTGCCTCTGCAAGATCATTATCTCTGACATGTGATGCATTTTCATGTCCACCGTCATTTAAACCCTAAACACAATAAGCTTTATCAAAAAGAAAGTGTAAAACTTAAATTCTTAAAAGAACTGGATATCCAATAAGCCGAAGCTTACATTTCTCAACCCTTCCGCATCTCTTTTTGATGCTTCAATTGCTGCACGGATCATCTCCTCTTCTATCTCATTGTTATAGTCACTACCGCCTGCAAGTGGAGGAGCGCTTGGTGCAGAATAGTATGTGCCAGAAGTATTTCTTGGGATATTAGGTGCATGGGCAGATGGAAAGTAATCATCATCATCTTCTTCTTCAGTCACAACAGTCCCGTGAACCTCCGGACCATATGAAGACTCACGTCCAGTAACATCTTCAATAACAGGACCCTGACCAGAACTACCTGTTTGAAGATTACTGTCTTTAACTTCAATAGGTATCTGCCGCACCTCTCTGGGATGTGTAATCTGAGGTCGCCTCCCAAAGAAATCAGCAGCGGCTCTCTCAGCAAAACTTGGGTCCAGAATATCAAAAGGGTTGCCGATAGGCCTGCTAAATGAGGGATCAAATGGTTCTTCCAGATCCATCATATCGTCATAATTGTCAGGTATAGGATTCTGAATGATTCTGGTGCTGAAAATCATACAGCTCGGTTTCAACTTTGTCAAGGGAACACAGATCAGGGAGAAAACAGATGGGTGAGCAGAACACTTACGTGGACCTAGCTCCCTCATTGAAGTATGCATTAACAGCTTCATTCAGGTCACCACTATGCTCCTGAGTACATTTCATTATTACAAACATATTAGCGCAGAAAGCATAGTGGTATTTATATTACAACAATCACTATGTCTGGTAGATGAGCCAGGCGTCATGACGGAAAACAAACTGTAGTCCAGATTGGTGAAGGATAATAAACCCAGAATGACATCAATAGACTATAACCTCAACCTCTGTAAGTGTTCTTGAGTTAGAATTAGGACTCGTCTGGCCTATAAGGTTGAACACAGCACATCATGTGATACGGAAAATAGCCTAGCATAGGCTTAAACTGAAATCGAATATGAAATATTTGCTTAACAAAATTCTGAACTACTATTCTGAGATGAACAAGTATAAGAAATAGTGAAATGTAAATGAGGAATTCAATCATTCATAGTGAATTTTTTCCATCAAATACTATGTTAAAATAATCTCCGGTAGAACCAAATCTGCAATACTTGAGCCACTCACTCGGTGGAGATCAACAGTCTATAGACACATTCAGGCCAAAAACATATTTTTCTAACGATCTTTTCTCCTTTTCCTTCAAAAGTTCAAATACAATGCATTTCTCCCTACAAACGTTCCATGGCACAAATAATTATTTCTATATCAGCATCATGGCACAAACATCTGAACGGGTTCAATAGAATCAGTCTCCCCATTACACTCACTCGGTGGACACCAACAGAACATATTTCTCTAAAGATCTTTTCTCTTTTTCCTACTCCAAAAGTCCAAATACAATGCATTTCTCCCTACCAACGTTCCATGGCGCAAACATTTTCTTTTAGATCAGCACCATGGCGCCAACATCTGAACGGATTCAATATAATCCACTCTTCCCAGTACACAAACCAACACAATTCACGGTCATAACATCGTATAAGATCGAGACACCCACCCAGCACTAACTCACTGATCATTCAGCGTTACTGAAAGCCCAAGCAAAAAAAGAAAGAAACCAAGGGCATGCATCAATCAGAGTACCACGGCTAAGAAATCGCAGGCATTACACTGCAGAAACCCCAATTGGATAACTATTCTCAACTCTAAGCACCCTACAGAACGAGTTCACACACTGATCAAACCCTGATGCCGAATCACAGACACAACACCACCACCACCCATCCTCCATCCCATCACATCGCCATCTGACCCTACCGAGTAGGGAGAGAGCGAACCCTAACTCGACCCGAAAACCGCCGATTCCCCATGCGCCAGAGCCCCTGACACGATTTCGATGGGAGAAGGGAGAGGAACAGTAGACAGTAGAGATGGGGTTATGAGGGGGAGCAGGTCGGTTTCACCTCGAGCTTGCGGGCAGCGACGGCCTCGTCGGCGCCGGTGATGCTGATGAAAGTATCGATCGCCTCCTGCGAGGGCGCCGCCATGGTGGGAGCCCCGCAGCGCCGTCCTAGGGATCCGCGGCGACGCGACGGCGAGGGGGGTGGGGGTGGAGTCGGAGGTGAGGAGAGGAGAGGAGCGAGGAGGTGGAGGAAAAAGAAAGAGGAGTTCGTGAAGCAACGGAGCCGTGCATATAAATTCGACAAGTGTTGATGCGGTGTTCCTATTTCTTTGGGTTTTGGACATATCATTCGCTTTCCTGGTAGTTGAGGTTTAGTGGGCCGATGGGCCGGACAATGCATAGCCCGTTAGGGCTTACATATTTACGTTCTTGCCCTCAAGGAACACAAGGTGCCGCCCATGTCATAGTAAACACTTCCTCCGTCTATATATTGGTTGTAATAACATCTTATATTATTACGGATGGAGTGAGTATCATGTATCCGTTGATGTTGGTGGTTATGGGGAGGGGTAAGAATGGCAATACTTTTTTCATGGATTCGAAATCAACTTGTTGGGCACCGGCAGCCACATACTGACATATTGGTCATGTATATAGATTTAGATTCATGGATATCGTGGAGCATACATTAGTTAGTTGGTCTCTATATTTAGATTCATAGATGGCATATCACCTCATTGCCATATCATGATCTTTCTTTTTATGCATTAATTAGCTGGTTATAATAAGAATGTGTTTAGCGACATGTGGGACCTCTCATTTGTGAATGAAACTTCATATGGACGACTAGTTTTTTGTTGTGTGAAAGTGAGACACTATGATGTTATGTTGTGTGCAAGACTATATATTTATAGTAATTTATGTCTGGCCTTTTATATATTAGGTGTTGATATGAATATTGTTGTCGTTGTTGCTTGTATTTACTCCATGGATATCTATGGATAGTTGGATATCTCAAAAGTATTGGTATGGATAGTTGGATATCTCACGAGTATTGGTATGTGCAAGACTTATGCTCATGAATATCTTTGCATGTGGGCAATATGTAGACAAATGTAGATGAACATGGATCCTAGAGAAGTCCGCTCCGTCGTAGAAGAGTGTGGTGACATCTTCTCTTGATTGTATTTCTGAGCTTATGGGATGTGGAAGAAATAATAGTAGAACAAAAGTGGCATCACTAGCGATGGTCCAAATCATAATATCAAGCACTTCGCCGCAGTGTGACGGAGTAATGGAGAAACAAATCCATGGAAGTATGAAGATGAGCGAATGGAGGTACAAAAGCACTGAGCAAACAATAAGGTAACAGAAGCTATAGGGCATGACCGATGGCGCAAGCGAGGGGGAAGGAAAAAGACCATGAATGAAAATGACTAATAGCGTACAAGAGAAATGGCTAGAAAAGGGTATTAATGTAAAGTCCCACACATTGCTTTTACATCTTCTTGCGGAAGAAGTATGCCATACCACTGGCAGAGAGAAGATGGAAGAAAAGGATTGGGCCTTCTCCACCAAAGGAGGCAAACTTTGTCGGGCTGAGTCTGAAAGAACTCGCTCCCAGTACTAGTGCAGTGTGGTGATATATCCGTATATACCTTGTTGCACAGCTAGGTGAAATCATGAAAAAACCTTCCATGTTCACATGTGTCCATTTTTATGATGGCTTTTTTTTTACAGGGATATTTTTATGATGAATTGTCTTGAAGGAAATATATAATTCAGCAGACTACCATAAATTTGGCAGAAAAAGACAGCAATGCAGAATTATGCTGATGAATTGCCTTGCAAGAAATTCTAGTTACCGCAAACAGGCACAAGCTCAAATAATATCATCATGCATGATTTTACTTCATAGATAAAAGTCCACTGTAGGTATTTCTAAACACAATAACATAAAGTATGCTTCCTCGGAGAATTCATATACTTTGAAAAAAACATAGAACAAATGGGAGGGACTGAGCCAACTAGGTGTTGCACTTCCACCTGGATGTCGGTACACAGTTCAGGTACCGGCACCAGTGGCAGCCATCGTTGCCGTTCTTGCCCTGGAAAAGCATCGACAGGGAGACTATGTACCTGCACCAGAAATCACCTCCCGTCAGGTTTCGAATATAGGTTGCTGATCCCAAGCTATGGTTTCAGTTTAGAATTTCATATAACGTGAAATACGAAATACATAAATTGTGTCTTCGGATAGAGTGGAGAACTGGAGATGCTTACCCAACTAGCAGCAAGATCAGTGCAGCACCCCACAGAACATACTGGTACTTTTTGTACTTTGGAGGTTGATTAGTCTCAGGTAACTCTTTACGTTCCATCCAACCAAATTGAGGCCTTGCCAGCAGCACAAACCCAAGAAAGAATCCGGTTACGAATCCACCAATGTGAGCAAAATTATCAGCATGCGGTAGTATCCCGATTGCCAAATTGATCACAACTATAAACAGAAGAGTTATGATGGCTGCTGCCTGCAAGAGCAAACCAATTGAAACTCGCATCGAAAAACTGAATAGGAGTAAAACAAAATACAGTGTCCTTCTGCTGACCTTGTTGGAATAAATAGTCCAGTTCATAAAAAGCTCGGAGAGCATAGAGCCAAGTAGGCCAAACAAGGCTCCGGATGCACCAACGGAGATGTAGTGATTACGTAAGAACAGTGCAGACAGCACACTGCCGCCAAAGCCAGATAGCAGGTAGATGATCCCAATGCGAACTGGCGAGTGCAAAAACTGAAGTCAGTGCACATGAATTTACTCAGGTGTAAGACAAAGGCAAAAACAACATATGGACTGATCCACATTGGCATATTAAGCAAATACAAGTACAGAAAGATTATTCACACATGGACCATTTTCATTGTTTTCAAATTAAACCCAAGAAACTAACTACTATCAGATTTGTGAAAGCAATGGCCTTTGTGCAGTAGTACTGGTACGAATATATAGCAAGGAAGTAGCTGCGCAACACAACTAGAGCAAATCACCAACCGAGGTCTTCAACGCTTGCAGGGGCAATGTTACCAAGATTATTCATACAGGTAGCTGGGATGCCCCTTTAGCTTAATTTCATGATAGCATATTTTCTAACTGTTTGATGGGCATGCAGAACCCCAAGTAGTCTCCAAGGACGTTGAGAGCTTGCTGGCCGCTTCTGGGTGGTTTTTTGTGTTCCCATAGATAAACTCTTGTAGCTTGGTTTCAACTGAAAGAAATTAAGGGGGCGCCCATTTATGGAGAAAAAATATCAAACTACATAGTTAAGTGGCTCTGACATAAAGCTGAGGGCGTGAGGCATGGAATCAAATATACCAAACTACATATTCCAGATTGACAACAGGTTTCAACATGTACCGAGGGAGAACCAGGTCAGAGAATTGCTATGCTTAAACCATGAAACACACACAGAGAGAAAATAAGACTAGTGCTATAAAAGAGCAGATAAAGACAGTCAACCGAAGTACCTCAACAAAGAAAGATCGACATGCTACAGAACTGGTAAAAATGTACCAATTCAGTACTTGTGTGAAGCTTACCAAAGCCAAATTGCTGTTCAAGGCGGATTCCGATGAATAGCAAGCTCAGCATGTTGATAACCAAGTGGATTAGACCAGCATGGAGCCAGATACAGCTGATTAGGCGCCACCCTTGGTGTTGATGAACAACTTTGGCCCAGTCAAGAGCTCCCATCTTCTCCAAACTGCAAGACAGGTGTGAATTTTTTGTTAGGACTTGAGTCCCTTATCCCTAACATTTTCAAGATGAACAAAACTATATCATGCTATTCCTAAGAAAGCTGCCACACATGATAGAATACAGAAACCACAACAGAGAAAAAAGTTACAGTTCAATGAGAGACAAAAATAAGTCCTAACAAAAAGTCAATATCTTAGATTGCATGAGGCAGAACAAATAAAAATTCAGGCGACCAACATACTACATACATATCGCTTGTACTCATCACAACCGTGTTATATTAATTGGCCCAGTCAAGAGCTCCCATATCCTCCAAACCTGAAGATGGGTCTGAACTTTTTGTTAGGACTTGAATCCTTTATCCCTAACATTTTGAAGATGAATAAAACTACCATAGCATGCAGTCCTGATTCTGTATCCATGCTATTCCTAAGGAAACTGCCGCACGTGCTAGAATTCACAAACCACAACTTAAAAAAGACATTTTTTTCGTTACAGTTTAATGAGAGAAGAAAAGAAGTCCACGGCTATCATTATCTTAGAGCATCTCTAACAGAGACCTCAAAAGTGGAACCTCAAAAAAGTTTTACAGTTCGCGTTTTTTCGCAATCCTGCTCACGGAAACGATCGGCGCATAGCAGAAACCGCAAACGAAACTGCAAATATTGTAATTTACGCGGGAAACAAGCACTTGTTCTTCATCGTTTCTTGCATAGAGAAGTTCTTCATCGATTCATACGAAATTTACATAATCTAAACTTATCCAAAAGCTAAACTAAACTAAAATCGTCGCCGCCCTAACCCTAGAACCAAAAATCGGCTCACCGGAGCCTCGGGTGCGGCGGCGACGAGATCGAGGCCGAGCCCGACGAGCTCAGTCCTCGTCGGAGACGAGGTCGATGACGGCCTCCGCGTCCGCCGCCCAGTACGCCGCCTTCTCCGCGGCGAGGCGGTCTGCCTCGAACCCCTGGTGGAGGAGGATCCGCTCGATCTCCTCGTCGCGGGCAATCTGTGCCTGCCGCTCCTCCGCCTCGCGGACCGACCGGAGCATCACTTGGGCGGTGATGGACTCGAGCGTGTCGTCGTCGACGAAGTCCTCGGCCGCCATGGACGACCCGAAGGCGGTGGGGTCGTACTCCTCCGCCGGAGGAAGAGCCACCAGAGCGGTGGAGGAGCTCGAGCCGCCGCTTGAGCTCCCCTCACCGGCGATACGCGCGCGGCGGCGCCTGGCCTCGTGCTCGGCGCGGAGCTGGTCGAACTCGTCGACCTCGCGCCGGAAGTACGCCGGCGGGACGGCCAGGTTCCGGTTGGTGTACCAGTACGCCGCGCGCTTCCGCGCTCCGTCGCTCTTCACCAGCTCGGCGCGCTTCTTCTCGGAGAAATCGCCGTCGAAGGGTTCGCGGCGGGGCGGCGGCGAAGCGGGCTCACGCTTGTGGGCCATCGGAGGCGGTGGATCTCTCTCGGCGGCGGTGGATTTCTCGTCGGAGAAGAGAGGGGGAGGCGGCGGATTTCACGTCGGCGGCGGTGGGGGATAAGGGCTGCGACCTAGAAATGTCCCCACGCCCGGCATAAATATGGATCCACGCGCCGCCTCTATGGGCGGCCTTATCCCGTTTACGGGCCGGATCGCGTTTACGGGCTCTGCTATGGGCTAAAAAACGCCAAAGCCCGTAAACTCGCCGGAGTTTTACGGTTTTCCGCGCGTTTGAGGGCTCTGTTAGAGATGCTCTTAGATCACAAGAGGCGGATAAAATAAAAATAGCCAATAAGGCCAACATTCATATCGCAGTGCACCTATCACTACTATGATATTAATTTTCGATTAAATAAGTGACGTATCGACTACAAAACGAATGCTAGGGAATATTATCAGTCGAATTGGGTATTTTGTATTGGCTAGAACAAAATACTTCACCCGAAGTTGTAGCACATGTTAGTACGATATGAGCGAAACTACTTGGAACAGTTCATGATAATTACTCGCCGGTTTAGAAGTATGGCACAGATCTAAATAGTTTAGTCGACATTGCCAAATCTCCCCCATTTCCGAACTACTCCGACACTGGTAAATGGTGTAGAAGCTCTAACTTAAGAGTAGTGATGGCACTCGAAATCTGCCCAAACCACAGAAACCCCCAACTTCCCCTAGAACGAAAAGAAAAGAAAAGAAAAGGCATGCCCCCACTTCAGATTTCCAAATTGGGCATGAAACCCAGCAATTCGGCGAGCCCGAAGGGAATCATGAGGCTGAATACGTACGTGGCGGAGGAAGGGCCGAGGAGCGGGTTCTCGTGCAGTGGCTGGAACGCAAACCGGCGGAGGAATCCGGCGACGCAGGGCGCGTCGCCGCCCAGGGGGCTGCCGTGGCGTGGGCAGTCGTTCTCGAACATCTCGACGGCGAACACCACGACGCACGCGCCGAGCAGGGTGGGCACGAGCCACGGCCACCACTGGCGGTCGTCGTACACCCCGGTGCCGTACGAGGCGGCGTACTGCTGGTACCCGGCGCCCGCGCGGGCACCCTTCCCCTCGCCGCTGCCGCCACTCGCCATGCTCCTCTCGCGACGGATAGGGTTCCCTCCCTCGCTCGCGCTCGGCGGCCTGTAGTTATAGCGGCTGCCGGGAAGTGGACACGGGAGGGGAGGCGGCGAGGTAGTGTGGGAGTGTTGTAGGAGTAGTGGAGCGGTGGGTGGCGTTGCCGCGTTGTGCGCGCGGCTTGGCTTGGAAGCGAGGAGGGGGATGATAAATGGTGGAGAGTGAGGTGAGATGCCCGCCGACAGTGCGGGTGGTGAGGCTGGTGCGTGGGGACCCTGAGCCGTGGGCCACCGCCGGTCGGCGACACCACGCTGTCACTCTCTCGTTTTGGACGGCGTTTGGAGCAAGCTTGCGCAGCCGTGCCGGCGACTGTTTTTTGGTTAGAACTGACTGGTTAGCTAGCAAGCTACCGCTAATTGAATTGATTAGCTTGCTAACCGTTAGCTTGGAATTGTTATCCTCCGAACTTCGGACACACTAGTGGCAGTTGATTTGAACTGGACGTCACGCATTCTCGCTTTGATGTTCTCAAACACTCCTTAAAAATACCCTACTGTTCATCTTTCCCTTTCGTGCAAGGAAAAATTATCTTCTCATTCGCAAGCAACTCACTCGGTGATTTCCACTCTCCTAATATTTTTTCGTATTAGCGTTTTCTCACCGAGAAATAAATAGACAAAAGAACGACGTGCGTAAGCCCCACCCACTGGTGCATGGTCATGCCGCAGGCCACCCCACCCTCCAGAGGTGGGACCTCCCCCTCTGGGCTCTTTGGTGTACGAAATAATTTTTTTTGTCAGAATTTCCCTGAGCTTTTCTGAAGATATTTTCTTAACATCATTTGCGAAATAAAAAACTAGAACCGGTCCTGAGCATCTTGTTAGTTAGCTCTTAAAAATGACTCAAAATGATTAATAATTTAATATAAACATGTAGCAATGATATAAAATAAGCATGGAACATAAAAAAATGTAGATACGTCTACGACGTATAAAGCATCACCAAGCTTAATTTCTGATCGTCCTCGAGTAGTTAAATGGTAACAAAAGATAATTTTGTAAGTGACATGCTACTTAACACAATATTAATCAAGATATAATAATGTAATGCATGGAAACTCAGATCAAATAATTCAAACCAAAAGTTTAGTGTTGATATCAAACAAACAAATAATGATTAAACAAGATAATTAAATAGGCTAAGAATGTTTCATGGATGATGCTTTAGAGACATGAAACCGTACAAAGTTCATTAAAAGTGATTCTTTTAGTTTAAGCATCAAGCAATCATTCACAATATAGAAGAGATCCAGTCAAGTAATAGAACGTCATCCGTTAACAAAATAACAATAATGTTCAACAGGTGAGCATGAGCATTTGGTATTGGCACCGAAATGCTATGGCTAAAAGAACATTAATTAAGGTTTCGAAAGCCAAAAGGAAGATAGTTTCACAAAACTATAGGTGGTCAGTAGACTAAAGGAAACCTTCTGATCGAAATAATGCAAGGAGTATGGATTGCCACATAACTGGAGGCACATGGAGCAATGTCTATGAAAGCTCTCCAATTATATTAGTGGGGTGCATCTAACTTGGTTACACACGAAAATCTAGAGCACTTTTGAGGAGGCTCATCATTGGAATATGCAAGCCAACTTCTATAGTGAAAATTTCCCCACATATTTATACTAATAATGCATGTAAACTCTCTCCAATAAAAACATAGGTACTTAATACATCATAAGTGTTGTATAAAGGATAGTAATAGTGTCCCCTCTCTCTTTTTCTCTTTTTTTTTACTTTTTGGTGGCCTCTATGGCTCTTTTAAACTTTCTCGTATTGGTCATTTTCATTTTAAAACTCTTTTTTTATTTTCTCACAATAGAGGCTACACCATATTTCATTTTAATCTTCACACTTTTAAATATAAATAACTCATAATTAATGTAACATGATGTATGAGAATGAATGTCTCTGTAAGTGTAGCAGGATGTGTAATGATAAAGTTAGGAGTATGTTCAAATTTCCATGCGGGGGGGTGCTGAGGTGGCAGTATCGCCCCCAAGTCCAACATAGATACATTTATTTTTTATCCGACCTGTTTCTGACGGTGTCACTACCGGTAGAGTAGAGTTTACTTTTTGCGGGAACTCTAAATGAAGGCCAAGAAGAGTTATGGGTGAAGTCCTGGAGTTTGCAAAATTTTAGATGCTTGTGTGTTGTACGTATCGGTTCGTGTCTTGAAATAAAATCGGGGACGAGAAGCTCCTTTAATCGAAAAAATGTAGATATAACTTATTTGATACTATTTAAATTTTCACTTTCGTATTTGGCCTTGTAAAAAAATCTTGACACTAGATGTAATTTTTTTTTCTTGTATGACACTTTAAGTGTTGCATTTTGAGGACTAACGTTGTTGACTGGGACATAAGAAGACAATTTAACCCATGATTTCTTGGTAGAGATAATCTTAGCGCCCGCACTCAGCCTCCTATGCATCTTCTCATGTGTGGCGTTGATCCTAACATTGCTAGATATCATCTAGGTGTTTTATCTCTAGAAATGTCAGTAGTGTCGTCTTCGACGGCATGTCAAGCCCTGTGTGGGAGGCCTAGAGCCCATGCCGAAGGAAACTAATTTTGTCTGAGATTTTCCCAGACCACGGCGACGATGTAAATGGACGGCCTTCCCTTCCTGAAAGTGTTGTCGCGGCTCTCTTGGTCCTCCTACGTGATGTGGGTACTTTATATCTTACTCGTCGTGTGGCTTTATTAATTTACCGTTGTATTTTTCACTAGTCAATGTGTTCGCAATAATCCAAAACCGCATATGTGCACCGACGGTATCAGGTTCGCGCGTCTTTGTGCTTCCAGCGCAGGGCATGCCATCCATGGCCGATCGGTAGCAAACGAGCCACGCACCGGCCGGGACCAACACATGGTACGATGGCGCTACAGCTCGCATCTTGCATGCATGCAGCCGGTTATGCTATCGTAATCGCCTTCGATTGTCTTCGTTTTAATTTGTCCTTGTACTTGTACCTACCAGGACATAATTCACGGTCCTGATTCGACAATTTGACTTGGTGCTTAATTTCCATAATAAATTAATAATTGATTGAAATAAACATGCGCTGCTAGCATAGAAAGGCGTCAAGTGAATCCATGCGAAAGTTCAACTTGAAGTTAACCTGATTATCATCAGGCAAAATCTGAACTTCAAACTCTGAAACAGAATTAAGCAACTGTTGCGCAAACCAGATTATAGTCCTGCATAGTACTAATTAACGTGCCAACAACTAAAAAAACGCCAATCGATGGAAGCTAAAAACAGTTCGAACACACGCATCGGCGATCAGAGGGATGGTCACTCGGTGTCCGATGGCGCTAGGCGAGCTTCTTCTTGGTCGATGGGAACCCACAGGCTGGGCGCCTGCGCCTCCAAGCCGGGCGTCCCCCGCACGTTGGCGAACTGCGCATGGCACGGCTGGCCGCCGCACCGGAGGTTGATGCCGTCCAGGCGCACCCCGCTGCATGGCCGCTCCTCGCTGCACCTCAGCTGCACCGCCACCTTGCTGCTCGACGTCCCCTCGATCCTCCTGAACGTCACGTCGCTGATCTGCACCAGCGAGGGCCTGTCGACGTCGCCGGAGATGCAGCTGTCGTGCGGGCAGTAATGCTGGTCGATGACGATGGGGTTGGAGACGTTGGCCATGGTGATGTCCTCGAAGGTGATGTTGGACGCCCGGCCGGGGGGCGACCCCGGCCACGTCTTGATGCGCAGCCCGTTGGTGGTGCCGCGGACCGTGCAGTTCCGGATCACCAGCCCGCGCACCTCCTCCTCGCCCTCCTCCCTCCCCAGGCTCCCCACGCTGATGCCGTGTCCCGGGCCGCAGACGACGCCCGTGACCACCACGTCGGAGGAGCCGGGCCCCACGGACACGCAGTCGTCGCCGGTGCCGATCACCGAGTCGGTGATGCGGACGTGGCTTGAGAAGCCGACGTGGATGCCGTCCGTGTTCCGGCTGGCCGCCGGCGCGTGGATGCGGAGGCCCTCCGCCGCGACTCGGTTGCTGCGGTGGAAGCTCACGTGGAAGCCACGGCTGTCGACGAACCGAAGGCCCCTCACCGTCGAGTTCGCCATGCCGTCCAACTCCAGAGTCTGCAATTTGCCAAAACCGTCTCGTTCAGAAAACAAAACAGCTCGCCCACGCTCGATCGAATCTGCTGAACGTACGGCCGGATCGAGTCAGTACTCAGTACCGTCGTCTTGGGCTTGTTGGTCTCGGCGCCTCCCTGGCCGTCGAGGGTCCCGGCGCCGGTGACCAAGAGGTTGGTCAGGGCACTGAACGTGATCCAGGCATCATCAGACAAGTGGCATCCACCCGTGCACGGTCGGAGCACGCCGTCGATCAGCACTATGGGCGCGCCGCCGCTCTTGCACGGGCCCGAGAACTCGACGGCGCCGACGGCGAATGTGCCCTCCGGGACCAGGAGCGTCGCGTTGCCGGCCGTGGAGCTGCACGCCGCGCGCCATGCCGCCACGAATGCCTGGACAGGGGTGATCGGTTCAGAAAACAAATGGAAACAAGGGGATCGACGCGCCGTTCACTTCCACTCACGTCTTTGTTGTCTTCGCTGCCCGGAGTCGCTCCGTACTCTGTCACGTCGTAGACGCCGGCGGCAGCGCCATTGCTATTGCCGTGTACCTGGCCACCACCAAGCACTACGAACAGGTACATGGTGAAACAGACTTCGAGGACGGTAGCCATGGTGGTCGATATTCGAAGGTCAGTCTGTTTCAGAACCGAAATATGTCAGGTGGAAGCTGTTCATCTTTATACGCACATGCATGGGCATCGATCAACAGTCTAAGAATTAAAGTCCTTGCACACCGTAACCTCCAAAGTTAAAGATGAGCACAAATAAGCTTAATTCTGAAATAAACTACTCGTAGTAATTAAACATGTCCGTTTCTTGTTGAAGACAAGGTCCTCAACTGTCTTAACGGCACATAATTTATTTGAAGTTAAAAGGGTATTTTTTTAGGCGACGTATCCAGTGCAAACCTCCATTGAGTGAAAACCTGAAAACTTCCTTTCCCAGACGTTGGATACAGAATGAACAGTCGAGATACAACGTGGGATGCCCCACCTGCTCCTTAAACAAATTTTGCGAGTACCCCCTGCATTAATTTGGTGCCCCAACGCCCTAACTGCAAATCTGCAATGCTCCACTCCGCACGAATTCATTTTCTCACGATCTGACGTTGCACGAATTTATTTTTGTGGGAAAATTTGGATCTGGTTTGGAGCTGCTGGCACGCTTCTCTTGGTCAGAGTTCATGGACGTTTGGAATTCTGCTTAGGTTGAAAGACATGGAGCGGTGTTGTACTTGACAACATTCTGTAGCTTCGAGTAGATCTGGACGAACTCTGTTCCGGCCTGCCGGCAGAGCTGCGCCTAATCTAGCCTTCATAATTTTCCAATCCATCGCCTCCGATTAGTCGGGCTGGTTGCTGCACATGTGGTCATCCAGCGCGTGTGGTGAAGGCGGCGGCTTGTCGGCTGGGCGCGAAGTCGGAGGGCAGGGCGGCCAGCCATGAGCCATGCACAGAGGGAGGCGGGGCATAGGGGCAGTAGCCAATGGACAGGCGAAATCTAATCGGAGAAGATCCTGCACCGCTCCGCCGTAGAGAGCAGAGGCAGGCGGCCATGCTCTAATCCGGTAATCCGGAGGGGACGGCGGACATAGCATAGTTAATTGCACGGGGAGTCATACAACTTGTCGAATTGGTGCAAATAAGTCACTCAACTCGCAGATCTGAAAAACCGGTCACACAACTTGTCTCTTGGGTGCACGCAAGGTTTGGGGTCACGGTTTTATGCGAAAACCCGTCACGAACGTCTCACGTGACTGTACTGATAGCAAATAGATCCCTCTTATCTTTTTTGCTGGCCCCACATCACTGTAGACGTCCTGGGCGGCGGCGGAAGCAACAACGAACGGGTGATCCAAGAGCTGCGCTGCCGTGGACCCCGTCCGTTCTCAGTCCGCCGAATCCCCTCCGTTCTTGACTCTTCTCCAATCTCCATGGTCGATCCTTTGGAGGGGAGAAGTGCGTGAGCTGGCTCCACGCACCGCCTACTGCGCCTCCCTGTCAACCGGAGCCTCGACGTGTTGTCTGCTGTTGTTGAAGACAGCTTGCCGCCTCTGTGCGACGGACGGGCACCTCTGTGCCTGCCGCGTTCCACTCCCTTCTAGCGAACGGCCTCCGGATTGGAAGGTCGGCGAGAAGATGCTGCTCCTCTAGCACCCGGGCTGGAGCACCACGGACGGACAGACACAGAGCTCCGGCGACAGCTTGTCGAAGATGTCTGCGCCATCATGATTGACATTTCCACAAAATGAATCGAACAGAGGTGCCCTGAGCCGAGCGAATCGGGGCTATCTTCTCTGAGTCCGGTCGAGTCAAGCTTGATGGCGGCGTCGACAGTGGAGGGTGAGGCCGAGTGCATTCATGTTCGCAAGGGCGCACAGCGCCGTCTACTGGCCTAGGCATGCCACAACCGCCGTCAAGTTCGAGCTCTCAATTCCTCCTGCCACGCCAGCGCGAGCACCAACCTCTTCTTCTCCGCCAGGTCGTGAGCAGCGCGCGCGGACTCGAGGTCCGCCTGTAGCGCGGCGAGCTCGGCGGCGGCATGGCGGCACTTGACACCGTCGAGCTCGGCCTTGGCCGCGGCGCGCTCCCGGGCGCCCTTCTCTGTTTTCCGGAGTCGTTGCTTGGCGAGGTCCGCGTCCTTGCGCGCCTACGCCTCGGCGATCTGCGCCCGCTCCACACTAAGCCACAAACCGTCGATCTCGCCCGTGGCGCCCACCAGCTCCTGCTGCGCGTCCGCCTTGCCGGCCTCCGCCGCCACCGGAGCTCGCATGCCTGTCTCTGCCGCGCGCACCCTTCTCCGGCCGCTCCCTCAGCTTTCTTTGGTCAACGATGCCCAGGGCTTATCCGCACCAAGGAAAAGAAAAGAGGTACCTATTTGTAAAAAGTACGGTCACGTGAGACACTCATGACGGGTTTTCGCATAAAACCGTGACCCCAAACCACGCGCGCACCCGAGAGACAAGTTGTGTGACCGGTTTTTCAAATCTGCGAGTTGAATGACTTATTTGTACAAACTCGACAAGTTGTGTGACTCCCCGTGCAATTAACTCGACATAGCCTAGCGTACTAGCTGCGGGATGGGATTATTGGAAAATATTGTTGCCGGGCAGAGCCAACGCAAGGGGTTTTTCATAAAACTTGTTTAACATCAGGGGGACAACCCACCTTGTACCTCAGCTGTTCATCTCGTATCCAACGTATGGGGACGGAAGTTTCCAGGTTTGCACTGAATGGGGGTTTCCATCTTTTATATTTACGGATTTGCTAATTCTCACTCCGGTGATAACTAACTCAGAGCTCACTCACATGCCCTTCCGTTGGATTGTTTTGTGCTGAGATTCGCGCGCGGAAGAAGTCGGCTTACTCCAGGTTTCGTGGCTAGCTGTTTATTTTATTGGGCATTTTCTTGTTGGGCTTTTTGTTTACCTCGTGCCTTTTAGAGCATTTCCTAGAACTCGACGATTGCTGCTGCGACTTTTGGTTTCTGCAATTATCAGCCATATGTATGGAATCTATCATGTCGCCAGCATTCTATTATCTTATAGCAAAGCAGCACGCTGTGACTCGAGTAGTTGTGGTGGTTTGTATTCGAATGGCGGATGTTTAATTAGCTTGTACTCCCTCCGTTCTAAATTAATTGATTTCTATTCGCCCACATATGTGTATGTCATGTGGGCAAATAGAAGTCAATTAATTTGGAACGGAGGGAGTACAATGTAAACAAGCTTCCCGCCTGAGCGAGTTGCATGTGCAACTCAATGTATTTCCCCCCGCCACGAGCTTACTTGCATGTGCAATTCTTCTGCCTGCTTGAGCTGAGTTACATGTGCAACTCAGTGTCCCAACACCCGCCGGGACTTGAGTTACATGCGTAATTCTAGTTTTTTCCTATAATTAAATATATTTTAATAAAGCTATTTTTTCTGTGGAAATTTGGGTTCCAGATGCTTTAATCTGTCTTTCTATAATCTATGCTTAAAATATTATCTTCAATTTACCTTGGTGTATTGCATTATTTTTCTTTGTTTTGTCAAATTCGATGGAGGCATAAAGCTATAGAGATAACTGACTTGTGTTTGCGATGATACTATCTTCATGAATGAAAGAACTGTAGGGATAACACAACAATGTGTGTAAAGTTTCCTTTGTGGTTGCACGTTGAATTTCGTGTAAAAGGGCAAACATTTTTTTTAGAAACAATCAATCAATCAAACAATTGGGAGTTCACACTAGTGGAAAACGGACCTTTCGTCCAGACTATCAGTCCCGACCAGGTTTGAGGCCGGTACTAATGTGGCATTAGTACCGGTCCGAACAGCGAGAGACGAGGGGGGCATCAGTATCGGTTCTTTAGGAACCTTTACTACCGGTTGGGGACACCAACCGGTACTAAAGGGTTGGCGGCAGGCGCTGCAGTGGGGGTACAAACCGGTACTAAAGGTTTTCACTGTATTTAGCTAGCTTCTCCACCCCGAGCCACATCTCCATTTTCTCACTCGAGCACAACTTCATTTTTTCTCTCTCTTTCCTCTCCCAAGAGCTCTAGTTCAACACATTTTTCTCCAAATTTGTCTAGATTGGTGGCACCTACCTATACAAGGGTTAGCACCTTCATCTAGTTTTCCGGCATTTCAAGTTTAGCTCATTTTCTTGCTAGTTTAACTCATTTAATTTTTGTAGTGTTAGCAAGGTGTTTGATGAAATGCCTAAGTTAGGGATTTCATTTGTTTTATATGCATTTTAAGTTCAAACTACAGTATGATTTGTGGTTTTTTGTAGTGTCGTCCAGTCCCCTTCCTCACCGCCGTCGATCTCCCGCGTCGCCCCGTCACCGACACCACCTCGGTGAGCCTCTTGTTTTTATCTTTTGTTTTAAAAAATCTTAGTTATATAATTATTACTTGTATAATTTTCTTATTTGTGTAACTTTTTGTTATATACAGTGTCATGGTTTTGACATCTGTCCACACCGGCTCTCGCCCGCTCTATTATTCGGATGTGGTACGATTGTTTGTTATAAGTATATGTTTGTTTAATTTCGTGTTTATAAAAATTATACCGACCAACTTGACGTAAATATATTTTTATCTAGGAGGTAGTTGAACCGGAAAATGAGCCCGACCCTATTTTCGAGTTTTTAGTAAAAGAAAACAATGATTTGAAAGCTAAATTGAAAAGAAGTGAAGATGTTTGTCTCGAAGAGAAGATGAAATGGGAGTTGAAGATTGCCGACGTCGTCGATGATAACGAGATCAAGATGGAGGCAAGATCAAGATGAATGCAATGCGCTTGAAGCTTAAAAAGTTTAGAAAATATGTCATTAGTCAAGAGGCTTGGTATCATTATGTTGTTGGTTCAATAATTATCTTAGTTGTGATTTTGATCGCATTTGTCGTTGGATTTAAATTCTTTAGCTAGTTCTATGTTAGTTTCAATTAATGAATGTTTATGAGAACTATGTATTAGAACTTGTATTAATGAATTGGTCACGTATCTCTCTATTCATGATATATATAGCTATTGTGTAATGGTTTTGGATATATTTACATAATGCAGATGAATCGACAATGGATGTATGTTGACCGACGCTCTCCGGAGTTCATGACCGGCGTGCTGGATTTTATCCGTGTTGCTGAGGCAAATAAGCGGGATGGTTTTATGTACTGTCCATGTTGTGCTTGTAAGAATATCAAGGGTTACTCCAAATCAAAAACCATTCACATCCACCTGTTTGAGTCCGGTTTCATGTCCGACTATAATTATTGGACCAAACACGGAGAAACAGGGGTCATAATGGAAGACAATGTAGAAGAAGAGGACGATGACAACTATCCTGAGTTTTCTGAATACGACGGTACTACAATGGGGGAACCTGGAGAAGACGCGCCTGACGAAGAGGCGCCGAATGTGCCCGCTGATGATCTTGCTCGGGCCATTGCTGATGCACAGAGAAATAGCGTAAGTCAGAGAGAGTGGTTGAAGTTGGAGCGCATGTTAGAGGATCATAAAAAAAATTGTACCCAGGTGTCGAAGATGACCAGAAAAAGCTGGGTACCACGCTGGATTTGCTGCAATGGAAGGCTGAGAATGGTGTATCGGATAAGGGGTTTGAAAAGTTGCTGAAAAAATAAATAAGATGCTTCCAAAGGATAACGAATTGCCCGACAGTACGTACGAGGCAAAGAAGATCGTCTGTCCTCTAGGATTAGAGGTGCAAAAGATACATGCATGCATTAATGACTGCATACTCTACTGCGGTGAGTAGTACGAGAATCTGAATGCATGCCCGGTATGCGGTGCATTGCGGTATAAGATCAGGCGAGATGACCCCGGTGAAGTTGAGGGCGAGCGCCTCAGAAAGAGGGTTCCTGCCAAGGTGATGTGGTATGCTCATATAATACCACGGTTGAAACGGTTGTTCAGCAACAGAGAGCATGCCAAGATGTTGCGATGGCACAAAGAGGACCGTAAGAAAGACGCGATGTTCAGACACCCCGCTGATGGGTCGCAGTGGAGAAAAATCGAGCGAGAGTTCCCGGACTTTGCAGATGACGCAAGAAACTTAAGTTTTGGTCTAAGTACGGACAGCTTCAATCCTTTTGGGGAGCAGAGCAGTAGTCATAGAACCTGGCCTGTGACTCTATGTATTTACAACCTTCCGCCTTGGTTGTGCATGAAGCGAAAGTTCATTATGACGCCAGTGCTCATCCAAGGACCGAAGCAACCCGGCAGCGAGCTTGATGCGTACCTCAGGCCATTAGTTGACGAACTTTTAGAGTTGTGGCGGGAAGAAGGTGTACGTGTGTGGTATGAGCACAAACAGGAGGATTTTGACCTTCGAGGGTTGCTTTTCGTAACCATTAATGATTAGCCTGCTCTTAGTAACATCTCAGGACAGACAACTAAGGAATACCATGCATGCACACACTGTTTGGATGATACTGAATGTATATACTTGGATAAATGTAAGAAGTGTGTGTACCTGGGGCATCGTCGATTTCTTCCGGTCAGGCATAACGTACGGAAGAAAGGCAAGCATTTCAAAGTTGTGGCAGATCACCGTAGGAGGCCTATGGACCGTACTGGTGAATAAATATTTGATATGGTCAAGGATTTAAAAGTAATCTTTGGAAAGGGTCCTGGAGGACTACAGGTTCCGTATGACGCTAACGGCCACGCACCCATGTGGAAGAAGAAATCTATATTTTGGGAGCTACCATATTGGAAAGTCCTAGAGGTCCGATCTGCAATCGACGTGATGCACGTGACGAAGAATATTTGCGTGAACCTGCTAGGCCACTTGGGCGTGTATGACGTGGGGCTACCTTTCGAACAGCCCACGATGAGGCTACCTGGGCCGCGCCAAGGACACGGAGAAGCCCACAGAAGGCCCACTCGGGGTATCACGTATCCTGATCCAACTCGGTTAGGTTTCATAACCTTCCATATCTGTAACCGACCACCCGAGACCTGGCTACCTATAAAGCCAGGAGGGTGGCTCGTCCAAAGAGAGGTTCACAACGCCGCCACAAACCCTAGCGAGATCGCAATCTCGCCATTGTAATCGCTACTCGCATCAATAATCAGACAAGCAGGAAGTAGGGTGTTATCCTCCGGGAGCCTGAACCTGGGTAAATCCTTGCTTGTCAGCCGTCGTGACTACCAACGCTCATCTCCTTCCCCATCAATCAACCTGGGGTGCAAAACCCTGGGACTTGTCGAGTTAACCCCTCGTCAATTGGCGCCGTCTGTGGGAAGTCAAACAAGTGTTGGAATCATGGTCACCCCGGCTCCATCGGCAATGAAGATCGGCGTCTGCGCCGCCAGGGAGTCGATCCGCTTCGGCTCCTTCGAATACGTCCACCACACGCCGGCCCAGCGCTCGGTGTACGCCAATCTGGACAAAGGTATACACATCACCTTCGGTTCCATATACTGTTGCGTCAACAGCCACGGAATATTCAGGTCTACGACTTCCGCGCCACGCGCGGCGACGTCACCCGCGTCAGCAACCCTCGCGCTGACATCGCCAAAGTCATCCGTGAAGATCGCACCCGCGTCACCCGCGGAGGTCGCGCCCGTCGCACCCGCGAAGATCGCATCTGCGTCAACTGCACCAACAGCTTCGGCAACGGTCGCGCGGATCGAGTCTACTTCAGCAATCTCGGTCGCGCGGTCAACTAAGTCAAGATCCACCTCAAACATCGCGCCCGCACGGGCCGCCAAGGGTTCGCGTTCGACTGCCACGTCACGCGCGCCTTCGTCTTCGTGGAAATCCCAAGTCTACCCCAAGCCAAAAGCACTCGCTCCGGCGGCTGCGAACGCGTGGACAGTCGCGAGGAGACGCGGTAACAACTACGCCGCACGCCACGTTGCAGCGATTTTCGATCCCGAGCAAGGCTCGGACGACGTAAGCAGCAGCGGCAGCACCAACTCCCCAACTCGGGTCTACCCCAAGCAAGTCTTCATGGCCGGCACGGCGCCACATGACAACGACGAAGAACTCGCATATCCGCTAGAAGTGGACATGCCGGACCGGACCAAGCTTGTCATCACACGGGACATGGCAATCCAGGCCATGAAGCACGTGGATGAGGGCACGTTCCCCCCGCCCAACGCACCTCGAGACGACCACCTAGCGGTCCAGTACTTGCTACGCAAGGAAGGCGAGCGACTCCGCGCCGAAAAGGCCGAACTACTTCGGCGAAAGAGAGATGCCGATGCATCAAGCGCCAGGCGAGCCGCAATCTCGTTCACCTCATCTACGGAAGTGAACCAAGGAGCAAGGCGAAACAGACCTCGCGTCCCTCTCATGACAGAGGCCGACCGAACCAGGCTCACCCGCAACCTCGATTCATCCTTCGTCACCGAGGACGAGAACGGGATACCCGTCCCAAAAACGGCAAACGCCGCCCTGATCTCAGTCGAGACATACCTCCGGCTCACACAGCCGCCGGAGGGGGACGCACGCTCCCTTCTCCACAAACAGCAAATAGCCTCCATCAAGGCAATCGAAGAAGCTCTAGCAGCAGCCAAGGCACCAGGCGACCAGGCACGCGACCCAGCCGCAAGGGCGCAGCGGCAACAAGTCAATGACCTTCGCGACGTCATCACACAGAAGACGGTGGACCGCAACCGCAAGGAGCGCTCGGCTGGAGCAGCGAACCGAGATGATCATGCTGACCGCGACTTCGAGCCGTGCGGCGCTGCATGCTTCAGCTTCAACATCCGCGATACCCGCATGCCCAAGGGCTTCAAGCTGGCAGCAGGCACCCCAAAATATGACGGGAAGCAGGACCCACGACTGTGGCTCGAGGACTACCTCATCGCCTGCACCTGCCAAGGCGGAACGTCGACCACGGCCATGCAGTACATCCAGCTCATGCTGACGGACTCGGCACGCGGGTGGCTCACAAGCCAACCCAAAGACTCTTTCCGAACCTGGGAAGAATTCCAAGAGACATTCATAAAAAGTTTCTCGGGAACATTCGCAAGGCCAACGACCTACATCGAGTTGCAAGCCTGCAAGCAAGGAAAGGACGAGTCGCTCCGCTCCTACATCCAGCGATGGACACTCCTCCGCAACACCATGGAACCCGTTTCAGAAGATCGGGTGATGGACGCCTTCATGCACGGTGTCGCCCGCCGCGACCTCCGCGAAGAGTTTGGCAGGCTCCAGCCGAAGACCACGATAGAGCTCATGAAGACGGCCAACCAGTGGGCCGAGGGAGAAGACTACGTCCGCGATACTTCCCCCAAAAAAGAGGTCGAAACAAGCATCTGGCGTGAATCACGTCAAAGGAAGAAGCCACGGTACACCCATGACACAATCGAGCTAGTAGCGGCGGGGTATGAAACCCCCCGTGAGGACAAGCGCGACAACAGTCGGCAGTACGATCAAGGTCGACAGTCGAACGCCAGCCAGCACAACCGAAGCAGCGGTAGCATTAGTCATAATGACGGGGGCCAGAAACGCGAGTGGAAGCGCCCGCTAACCCCAGCAGAGGAGCTGATGCAGCCCTGTAAGCACCATTCGTTCCGCAACCCGGAGACAGGCAAGTGGAGTTCCAGCCATCTACTGAAGGATTGTCGCAAAGCGCGGAAAATATACCAAGCCATGCAGCAAATCATCGCTCCAGTGCAAGCAATACAGGCAACTCCGCAGCTAACCATTCAGGCGGCACCCGTAAACAACAACCAGGTGCAAGCAGCCGGGACGTTCCCCCAGCCGCAACAGCAGCTGCAGCTACAAGGCCAGTCGGCAGCGACCGATACGTATCCGCCCGCTCGGGGGCAGCTGAACATGATCCAGAGGGGACCACCGTCAAACAGGCGCCAAAAGCTCATCACCCGCCAAGTACTTCAGGCCATCAACAGCCCGCGCGCAGTACCAAACTACCTGCGCGGATCAGAGACACCAATCACGTTTTCCAGGGCAGATCACCCATCCGAGGTAACCCGACCCGGACACGCCGCGCTAGTGATTGAGGCCCTGGTCGGCGACTACAGCTTGAAAAAGGTATTCATGGACGGAGGCAGCGGACTCAACATCATATTCGCCGATACCCTGAGAAGAATGAACAGGTCAACAGAAAAATTGCCGGAGTCGGAAACCACTTTCCACGGCATAGTACCAGGGCAGGCAATCACGCCCATGGGAACAATCACGCTCGACGTCATCCTCGGAACACCCGAGCATTTCAGGAAGGAGTCGATCGATTTCGAGGTCGTCGACTGGAAGTCACAGTACCACGCCATACTCGGACGCCCAACCTTTGCCAGGTTCATGGCAGTACCCCACTACGCCTACTTGATGATCAAGTTGCCCGGACCGAAAGGAGTAATCACCGTACGTGGCGACTTCGGGCTCTCCAACAGCTGCGATCGTGAGTTCGCCAAAATCTCTGAGTTCTTCGGGGTCGAGGAGCACTTCAAGGCCATATCAGCCGACAACGACAAGACCCTCTTTCCACCTCGCAAGAAGCCAGCTAAGGACGCAGCGTTCAACTCAAGCGATGACACCGTCACCCACCAAGTTCATCCGGCTGATAGCAGCAAGACGGTCAAAGTATCGTCAAGCTTGACCCCCGCATAGGAAAGCGCGCTCGTCGAGTTCCTGCGTGAGAACTGGAAGATCTTTGCATGGCAACCTTCTGACATGCCAGGAATACCCAGGGAACTCGCCGAGCACTCTTTAAAAGTCCACAAGGACGCAAGACCAGTCAAGCAATCCATGCGGCGATTCTCAGGACCCAAGCGAGACGCGATCACCGCGGAAGTCGACAGATTGCTACACGCCAAGTTCATCCGAGAGATAAAGGACTCGGACTGGGTCGCTAACCCAGTCCTGGTGGAGAAAAAGAAGACGAAGAAACTGCGCATGTGCGTGGACTTCACTGCAGTCAACAAATGCTGCCCCAAGGATCACTTCCCGCTCCCACGGATAGACCAGATCATCGACTCGACAGCAGGCTGCGAGCGCCTGTCCTTCCTGGACGCCTACTCAGGTTACCAGCAGATCCGACTGAAAGTCGAGGACGAAGAGAAGACGGCCTTCATCACGCCTGACGGCGTCTTCTGCTACCAGACGATGCCGTTCGGGTTGAAAAACGCTGGGGCCACGTACCAGCGGACAATGCAAGCCTGCCTCAAAGGGCTCATCGGGCAGATCGTCCAAGTCTACGTCGACGACATCGTCGTCACAACTCGACAGGAGGCCACCTTGGTCGACGACCTCCGTAAGGTGTTCGCCGCACTCGACGTATACCAAATCAAACTCAACCCAGATAAGTGTGTATTCGGCGTGCCAGCCGGAGAGTTACTAGGGTACCTTGTATCCGCGAGAGGAATAGAAGCAAACCCCGAGAAGGTGCAAAACATACTCACAATGCCAGCACCGGCCAAGCTCCGAGAGGTGCAACGATTGGCCGGGCGAGTCGCAGCTCTCAGCCGGTTCATTAGTAAGTTGGGTGAGAAGGCCTTGCCTTTCTACCAACTGATGAAGAAGAACGACAAGTTCGAGTGGACACAAGAGGCGCAAGACGCATTCGACCATCTCAAGAAGACCTTGACAACCTCTCCAGTCTTGGTGGCTCCACTGGAAAACGAGCCGCTATACCTCTACGTCTCGGCGACAAATAGGGTGGTGAGCACGGTACTCGTGGTCGAGCGGGAAGAAGAAGGGCACAGTCACCCGGTACAAAGGCCCGTCTACTACCTCAGCGAAGTCCTCACGCTATCGAAGCAGAACTACCCCAACTACCAGAAGTTGGCATATGGAGTCTTCATGACATCCAGAAAGGTCGTCCACTACTTCTCCGAGCACCCGATCACGGTGGTAAGCTCCTCCGGACTGGCAGACATTCTCACCAACCAGCGGGCAACAGGGCGAGTCGCTAAGTGGGTTGTCGAGCTAGGACCCTGGGGGCTGAAGTATGCTCACCCGAAGTCCATCAAGGCCCAAGTGCTCCCAGAATTCACAACCGAGTGGATAGAAGCTCAGCTACCAAGTGTCCCCGACTTGTCCAACGCATGGACGATGTACTTCGACGGCTCCAAGAAATTCAAGACGGCTGGGGCGGGAGTTGTTCTCATCTCCCCCAAAGGCGACAAACTCAAGTACGTCCTGCAGATGGACTTTCCGACTCCGTCTAACAACGAAGCCGAGTACGAGGCCCTGATCCACGGCATGCGGATGGCCAAGAACTGCGGCGCCACGCACCTCATGATATACGGCGACTCTTACCTGGTAGTACAGCAAACCATGAAGTCCTGCGACGCCATCGCCGACAACATGATTGCCTACAGGGACCTCTACAATCAGATGGAAGGCAACTTTGACGGCTGCGAGTTACGGCACATCGGCCGCGAAAGCAACGAGGAAGCCGACATCCTTGCCAACATGGGATCAGACAAGGTTCCAGTTCCACCCGGCGTCTTCCTCGAGCGCATCACGCAGAGATCTATCAAGACCACAGCTACATCAAGCGCTTCAACATCAACAAAAGGCGATGTCAACCCGCCAAACCGTGACAAGGTCCCCATGGAAGTCATGCTAATCGAAGCTACATGGACAGGGCCATACCTGGCATACATACTGCACCAGAAGCTGCCAGCAGACGCAGTCGAAGCAAAACGCATCATCAGGCGCTCCAAAAGTTTCACCGTCATCAACGGAGAACTCTACAAGAGAAGCATCTCGGGAATCTTGCAGAGGTGCATAGATCCAGTCGACGGCCAAGCTATATTACTCGACATCCACGCGGGTATCTGCGGGCACCATGCCAGCAGTCGAGCACTGGTGGCCAAAGCGCTACGAGCCGGTTTCTACTGGCTGACAGCCATGCAAGACGCCGAAGAGCTGGTGAGAAAATGCACAGGATGCCAGGAGTTTGCCAACAAGCCGCACGCGCCAGCATCGGAGCTCAAGACAATCCCTCTAGCATGGCCCTTCGCCCAATGGGGTCTAGACATGGTTGGCCCGCTGAAGAAATCCTCACCTGGAGGACATACCCACCTCCTGGTTGCAGTTGATAAGTTCACCAAGTGGATCGAAGCTGTGCCCATCACAAGTTCGACTGCAACTTCAGCCGTCAACTTCATCAGGTCAATCATCTTCAGATTTGGGGTACCGAACGGGATCATCACCGACAACGGCTCGAACTTCACAGCCGAAGAGTTCAAAGACTTCTGCTCAGAGCAAGGAATCAAACTAAGCTATGCATCCGTCTCGCACCCGCAATCCAACGGGCAAGTGGAGAAAGCCAATGGCCTCGTCTGCAGCGGCATCAAGAAGCGACTGCGCGTACCGCTAAGACGCGCAGCTGGCGCCTGGGTGGAAGAACTGCCGTCAGTCCTCTGGAGTCTGCGAACCACGCCAAACAGGTCCACCCAATACACTCCATTCTTCATGGTGTACGGCGCAGAGGCGGTTCTCCCTTGCGACATCAAGTTCGACGCGCCACGAGTGGTCGCCTACGACGAGTCAGATGCAGAAGAGGCGCTCGAGGACAGCATGGATGTCTTGGATGAAGCACGCGACATCGCCCTGGCACGATCTGCCGTGTATCAGCAAGACTTGCGCAACTATCACACCCGGAGGTTGCGACCAAGGGCATTCGTCGCAGGCGATCTGGTTCTACGCCTCAAACAAAGGAAGGTGCACAAGCTCGCTTCTCCATGGGAAGGCCCTTACATTGTGACAGAAGCAATCGGCAACGGAGCCTATCGCCTGAAGGACTCGAAGACGGGAGCAGACTGCAGCAACCCATGGAACGTGGCACAGCTTCGCCGGTTCTACGCCTAGTTCGCCACCACCATTGTACAAGAAACACCAACGCGGCAGGTTTCAGACGCACTCTTTCCCTTACCAGGGTACCTAAGGGGACTGGAAGGGTTTTAATGAGGCGGCCTGTTCGCAAGTATCAATAAAGTGATTTGAAGAACATCTGTTTCCTTTACCGATTCGCGCAGAGCAAGATAAAATCCTAGGCCGCCACCCGAACTACTCGGGGGCTGCGCCACACAGGTTGAAAGAAAAAGCTTCGGCCGCTACCTGAACTACTCGGGGGCTGCGCCACACAAGCACGACCCAAAAAATCCTAGACCGCCACCCGAACCACTCGGAGGCTGCGTCATACAGGTCAAGTTCCAAATCCTAGGTCGCCACCCGACATACTCGGGGGCTGCGCCAAAACAGGTAACACTTGTAATCCTAGGCTGCCACTCGACTTACTCGGGGGCTACGCCACACAGGACCTAGCAAAATCCTAGGCCGCCACTCGATCCACTCGGGGGCTGCGCCACACAGGTCAAGTCTCTAAAATCCTAAGTCGCCACCTGATAAAAGTCAGAGACTGCGACAAACAGGTTACACTTGGAAAAACCTAGGCCGTCACCTAACATACTAGGTGACTGCGCCACACAGGTCGAAAATCAGAACGCTGCATTTACACAACAGCAACCAATTTCAATACTCGCAAGTATTTTCCAATACATTGTGATTCACACAGGCATACCCGCCATCTATAGCTAATCCTGTACAACAGACGACAGCTACTCTACTCTGCAGGCTCATCCTTCGGCGCATCGAGTGGGCCTACAAGGCGCTCACTCAGCCTCTGCACCTGCCCGATCATCTGGCGAGCGGCTGCCAAGGTCTCGTCGAAATCGTCATCACCGGGCAGGCCGTCCAGCACCCTTTCAAGCGGAAGATGTGGCCGATGCATCCGAATGTAGGCCAACGCCGCATTCGCCCCAGCTACAAGCTGGGCGTGGACAATCTCCTTCAGCGCACCACCCTCGCGGAACCTCTCCAACAACGTGGCTAACTCGTTGGGCTGCCCATTGTGCGGGAAGAAGACCCGGTGGATCTGCCAGAGAGTCTTCCTGCACCCCTCCAGGAGGAGAGCAGCTCGCCAGGTGCGGTCCAGCATACACGCAAGGATCCGCCCCTTAGACGCATTCGACCAAAAATGGCGCGCCTCGAAAGTGTTACTCGCGGCTTCTCTGGCGACCCGCTCGTTCACCCGGGTCCGCTCAGCTTGCCAGTCAGGATTCACGTCTGCATCAAAACACTACAATCAGCACATCGCAAGGAAGAGAAAGCCAGAGATCAGCGCTAAGAAGACCAACCTTGCAGTTGTCGACTGATCAAGTCGATTTCTCCAAGCAGGAATTCCTCACGCTGAGAAAACTCTGCAACAGGACGCGACCTATAACGCTCCAGTTCCAACTCAGCACGCTTCAGCTTCGCCTCAAGCTCAACCACCTTGTTCTTCATATAGGTGATCAACCGTCGGTCGTTCGCACTTCGTGCGGGAGCCGAAGTCGCTTGACAAGGGCGAACAGCAGGCTCAGCCAAAGGAGTGCCTCCTTCATCACCTGCGCCGGTCGCCGCAACAGCTGGAGTGTCCTCGCCCATTTCAGACTGCCAGGAATCGACAGTGTCAAAACAGATAAGGATCGCTTCTCGTTCGAGCCAAAGTCGAAGGAAAACATTCAATTTCAGCCAAAATATTGTCAAAGGCCAGAAGGCCCGACAAAATACCAGTCAACAGTAATTGCAAACCACAAGTTATCAGTACATGAAACTACGACTGCTGAGCCCCTACAACTACTCCTGGGCAACGGACTCCGACTGCGAGCGACTCTTTCGAGCAGCAGCCGCCTCAGTCGCCTTGGCAAGCGCCCTCTCAAAAGTGGCCACAAGCTTCACAGCTAGCTGCTTAGCCTGCGCCTTCACTCCGCCAAGCGACGCGGTCCGGCCGTCAGCCCTCCGAGGGAAGCCACTGACAACCCTCTCGAAGTCGCCCTCAATCTGGTGACCTAGAATGAGCTGGAAGGTGAGCTCGGAGCCGCGTACCGTCTGCGTCCGAGTGAAGTCTGCAAGGGTGGTGGCATCTTCCTCGAATGGAGCAGCAAGAGCGTCGACGGCAGTCGGTGGCGCATCACTCGGAAAGATGCTCCGGTGCACCGTCGTTAGCGCGCCAGTCGACTGCTTCAGCGCAACCGCCGATTTCCTCAGCGCATCGGACGCGTACGCGCAGACGCGGTCGAGGAAGCCGACAGCAGTCGCCAGGTCAACCGTGTCACTCGACGAACCCTCCTTAGGAGCTCCACCGCACGTCTCTACGGAGGTCAAGCATCAGACAAAGGCAAAAGCAAGACACAGTAGGCATCAAGCCGAAACTTACCCCCAAGAGCACTGGCGAGTGAAAGGAGGCGGTCGACTTGGGTCTTCTCCTGGTCAACCCGCACCTGCTCACGCTCCTTGAACTCGAGCATAGCTTTCTCAAGCTCAGCCTGAGCCTGGAGCTTCAGCTCTAGCTCAGCAACCCGCTCGGTAGCTTGGTCCAGAGAAGCCCGCAGCTGGTCCCTCTCCTTCTCCAGGCGAACATAAGCCGCGGCCGCCTCTAGCTGCTGACGGTAGTAGGGCTGAAACAAAAACAAGATCTTAATAAAGTTGCGGGCGACTCTACTAGTCACCCACACCTTCGGGGGCTACTCCCATCGGGAGCGCTGATCGCGCACCCGATGACAATTCAAGACTACAAGTACAAATACAAAGGACTTACGTGCTCCAGCAGGTCGCCATCTACGGAAGGCGGCGGAGGAGCGCGACTCGAAGACGTGATGACGGCAGGGTGCGTGCGTTCCTCAACCGCTAACCTGGTCACCAGCTCGGTCGAAGGGGCGGACGTATGCTCCACCTCACGGTGAGGCGAGTGGACATCGCCAGAACGACGGCTGGAGCAAAGCAGAACAATGACCACATAACGGACCGGCACTACAGAAGACAACTCGGAGTCAGCAAGGTACTCACCTGGTGGTCTCAAGGTCGTCATCACTCCCCAAGGAGACGGACGGCAGCCGCGCGAACGCGTGTGGCGGCGCGGAGCTGACAGGGGCGGCATCCAGCGGCTCACTCCAGCCGCCAAGAGATCGCGCACCCGACGACGTCGCGACGACCTCCTCTGGATCAGCGTCCGCACCCCTTGCGGGCGATGAAGCGGTCACAGAGTCACCGCCACTCCGGCGCTTCTGCCTCTTCCGTGCGGGTTCCTCATCGTCATCATCATCCTCCACTTCGTCGTTGGGGGAGACAGCGGACGGAAGCTCGTCGTCGTCGTCATCCTCCTCCACAACCCTCGACTCGTCGTCAAATCCATTTTCAGGGAGAGGAGGAAGGCTGACCAGCAGAGATCGACCCTGAAGCAAGTAGACGCAAGTCGAATTAAGAAGCAGGATTTCAAGACAGGAAGATACAAAGAGAGCAAGTCAGGAACGTTACCTCAGGAACGGGGTTCGTCGCCCCGTATGCAGCAACCGGGCACTTGACATTGCAGGTATCCGCGGCTCGGAGGTTGGTGATGGACCTCACCTTGGCTTCCACCTCCTCGTCGTCAAGTGGCTCGGCACTGACGCCCTCGACGGCCCACATCGGGTGGGGTCGAAAGGCAAGCGGCTGCACCCGAAAACGGAAGAAGGCGGCCATCAAGAAGACGCCACCCGCCTCGCGCCCAAGGGTCTTTGTGAGGTCCCGCAGCAAGCCCAGCAGTGGCCGTGCGGCTTCCTTCTCCTCCGCAGTCAGCGGGTGCGTCCAGGCACGAGTCTTCCGCAGTTCGCGCCCGCTGTCGAACGCCGCCAGGCCATCCTGGTTCGACTGAACATAGAACCACTTCTTGCGCCACCCCTGGACGGAGTCTGACTTCTTCATCTGGAAGTACGCGGTGTCACCGCGCACTTGGATTCCGAAGCCGCCCACAGGGTATGGTAACCCGCTCTTCCCGACGTTCTTACGAACGAGGAAGAGCGACTTCCACAGTGCCCAGTGGGGCGTGACGCCCAGGAAGCACTCGCAAAGCACAATGAAGCCCGCGATGCTCAAGACGCCATTGGGAGTCAGATCATGAATCTGAACCCCATAGGCGTACAAGAGACCGCGCACAAAATCGTGCAAGGGGAACCCGAAGCCCCGCGGAAGGAAATCCACGAAGCATACGCGTTCCCCATCGCGGGGTGTGGGGTAAACTTCTTTGCCAGGAGCGCGTACCTGGACTTGGTCAGCGGGAGGAAGGAGACCTTGAGCACGGAGGAGTTCGACCTCCGCCTTCTTCACGGACGACCTCTGCCAGTCGCCGTCGGGCTTCTTCATCAGCCCGGCTTCGTCGGCGGTGGCGGAGAAACCAGCGGCAGTCTTCGACTTGCCCATGGCTTTGCAGAGCAACGCAAGGTGCGGGGACAAATAGCACGGAGCTCTGGTAGGGAGAAAATGGCAGGAGGCAGAGGGAAGGAGGCGCGGACGATTGGAGAAGACGATGCCCTCGCGCTGCGGCGCAGTACTTATGCCTCAGCAAAATCAATCTCAGCCCTTCATCGCGCAACAGTTCCGAGCGTCTTCATCTTGCCGTCCACGTGTCAAGCAGAGAGAGCAACCGTCGCCGCCCACTTCATCCACTACGCACGAAAATCGAGGCGTCATCATCGCGCGCGAAAAATTCGCGCCCAGTTCGGAGACGTGACAACTGCTGACCGCGGTCAGCGCTGCCAGCAGGCCCCGCCATGTCACGTCCCATCGGGCGCAGAAGCGTGCGACAGAGCGTCATCAGTGGCGTCATCAAGCCAACGGCTCCAAACAAATGAAACAGAATGACAACTCGAATGAGTAATTCGAGTAGTAAGCTTCTCAGCTGAAAAACGCAAAGTAGGACAGACTGTTGATCCGAGGACCCGAATAAATCATTCGGGTAGCAGAGATAGTCGAGTAAGCTTCGAACAGCTGAATCCATTTGTAAGCCAGCAGGCTGAACAAAAGCACACTACACAAGAAGAAGACCAAGTAATTCGACCGCAAAGGTTACTCCCATCGGGAGATGCCTGTTCGACTGAAGAAATCGAGTTCCAGCTCAAGACCAAGCAATCCAATGGCGCGTCCAGGAAGAAGAAGTCCTTTGCCCGACGCTGCGCTTCGACCAAGCACTCGGGGGCTACTGACGTGGGGCTACCTTTCGAACAGCCCACGATGAGGCTACCTGGGCCGCGCCAAGGACACGGAGAAGCCCACAGAAGGCCCACTCGGGGTATCACGTATCCTGATCCAACTCGGTTAGGTTTCATAACCTTCCATATCTGTAACCGACCACCCGAGACCTGGCTACCTATAAAGCCAGGAGGGTGGCTCGTCCAAAGAGAGGTTCACAACGCCGCCACAAACCCTAGCGAGATCGCAATCTCGCCATTGTAATCGCTACTCGCATCAATAATCAGACAAGCAGGAAGTAGGGTGTTATCCTCCGGGAGCCTGAACCTGGGTAAATCCTTGCTTGTCAGCCGTCGTGACTACCAACGCTCATCTCCTTCCCCATCAATCAACCTGGGGTGCAAAACCCTGGGACTTGTCGAGTTAACCCCTCGCCAGTGTATGGGAAGAAAAAAAACACAGAGGCAGCACGGGAGGATCAGAAACGTTTGAAAGAACGAGACGGCCTGCTTACAGAACACTATGAAGGTCCTGCCTGGTATGCTCTAACCAAACAAGAGAAAGCAATATTTTTTGAATGTCTTAGCAGTATCAAGGTCCCGTCTGGCTTCTCGTCGAATATAAAGGGGATAATAAATGTGGCACAACAAAAATTTCAAAACCTAAAGTCTCATGACTGCCACGTGATTATGACGCAATTTCTTCCGATTGCATTGAGGGGGCTTCTACCGGAAAATGTTCGAGTACCCATTGTGAAGCTTTGTGCATTCCTCAATGCAATATCTCAGAAGGTAATCGATCCAATGATCCTACCAAGGTTACAAAATGATGTGGTCCAGTGTCTTGTCAGCTTTGAGTTGGTGTTCCCCCCATCCTTCTTCGATGTAATGACGCATGTCTTGGTTCACCTAGTCGAAGAGATTCAAATTCTTGGTCCCGTATTTCTACACAATATGTTCCCATTTGAGAGGTTCATGGGAGTCTTAAAGAAATATGTTCACAACCGTGCTAGGCCAGAAGGAAGCATCTCCAAGGGCTATGGAACCGAGGAGGCCATTGAGTTTTGTGTTGACTTTATTCCTGACATTAGTCCGATTGGTGTTCCTCAGTCACGACATGAGGGGAGACTAAGTGGAAAAGGCACTCTAGGAAAAAAAGTATTAGTATGTAGGGACGAACCTTCTTTCAGTCAAGCACACTACACAGTTCTACAAAATTCCTCGTTGGCAGCTCCGTATATCGAGGAACACATGCAAATTTTACGATCCGAGAACCCGGTGGAGGATGAGTTCTGGATTAAAGATGAACACAAGGCGAAATTCAGCGGTTGGTTGCAAACACATCTCATGAGTAACACCAAAGTTGGAGTTCAGGTGTACTTGTTGGCCAGGACATCATCTTCGACTATAGTCACTTTCGAAGGTACGAGATAAATGGGAATACATTTTACACGATCGCTCAAGATAAAAAGAGCACCAATCAAAACAGTGGTGTCCGCTTTGACGCAACAAACATCAATGGGCAAAAGGACACATATTATGGTTACATAGAGTAGATATGGGAACTTGAGTATGGACCTTCTTTTAAGGTCCCTTTGTTTCGGTGCAAATGGGTCAAGCTGAATGCAGGTGGGGTAAAGGTAGACCCGATGTACGGAATGACAACGGTGGATCTGAACAATCTTGATTACAAAGACGAACCGTTCGTCCTAGCAAATGATGTAGCTAAAGTTTTCTACGTGAAAGACATGTCTACAAAACCGAAAAAAGAAAAAACATGGAAGCGAATACATCAGACGAGCCAAAACGCCACATAGTTCTTTCAGGTAAAAGAAACATCGTGGGAGTGGAGGACAAGACAGACATGTCAGAAGATTATGATAAGTTTGATGAAATTCCGCCCTTCAAAGTCAACACTGACCCAAGCATCACGTTAAATAATGAAGATTCCCCATGGTTCCGGCGCAAAGTTAAGCAATCGAATAAAAGGAGGAATAATACAACAGTAGATGGGAATATTGGTGATGTGTAATACTGTATTAAACCTTTTATGTAACTTGTACCAATATGCACCTATTTGTGGAATATGAGATCTTTATCACAAACAATGCCGTGGAAATGACCATAGCTTGATCATTTGGCTTGAAACTTCTAGATGTTTATAGATGATAGAAATTTTTGTGAAGACTTTTTTTTGGATATTTTGTCAAAAATCAAGTTTATCATTTTTCATAGCACTAGTTGTGTACCTTAAAATGATTTTTCCAAAAATTTCAGACCAAACTATCAAACAGTTGTAGTTCAAATTTGAATTACTTTCAAAAAATCAATATAAACTCATTTAACTACGGGAAATTAGGTAGAAATCAAAGAAAAACCTAATACTTGGGAATTATCCATCATATGTGGACTACTCTTTGTGAAAATTAGATGGGTGCCATTTTGCATCATATTTTTTGTACTTTGTTCACAAAAAAGTCATTTTTGACACTTAGAAAATGGAAAATGATATTTATGAAAATAATTTCAAGATTTCCTTTGGCATGATTGTTTATCAATACCTTTTATTTTTATGCACCTATTTGTGGAATACCTTTTATTTTTATCAATACCTTTTATTTTTATCAATTCCCTTTATTTTAAATGTTACATTTTTTAATTATCTATTTTTTTTGTAATTTGTTGAAAACATGTTCTTAAATATAGATGCGTTTTTTACAAATTATTAGAAACTAATTTTACTTGGTTTGAACAATTAAATCTATAGATATGAAAAATCAGAAAAGAGAAAATAGAAAAGAGAAAAAAAAAGAAATAGAACTATAGTATCGGTTGCTGGTTGCAACTGGTACTAAAGGTTTTCGTTTCGCGCCAGTTATTTGGATGTTGAAACGGCGAACCTTTAGTACCGGCTGCAATCACCAGCCGGTACTAAATGACCTTTAGTACCGGTCCGTGCCATCGACCGGTACTAATGGTATCTGCCTTAAATGCGCCTTTGCCCGATCGGGCAGTTCTCACTTCTCATCTTCCACATAGACGCAGACGCCGCCAGGACCTCGACGCCATCGACGGAGAGCCTCGCCGCGCGCCGCTCCTAGACGTCGTGCCGCTCCCAACGCCGTCGTTGATTCCGGCATGGAGCTCCGCCACCATCTCCTCTCCCTTACGATTTAAAGCTTAATCCGCTGTCGGTTCCCCATTTGCAGAGAAACCCTAGGTGTCCGCTGCCGGCGAGCACGATTCCGACCATCCACGACCTCGCCTCGCCGCTCCGACCATCCCTACGTTCCTCGCAGTGAGCTACCGTCCCTTCTTCCTTTCCCTCTCGCCCTCGTTTGCTCCCTCGCCGTCGGACCGAAATCCGGTCGTTTCTTCCACCGCCGCCCGGCCTTCTCCAGAGACCGTTCGAGGGCGGCGCCACCACCCTTTAGTCGCTCGCGTAGTTGCGCAGCTCGTGCAGGAACCCGGTAGGCGCTCCTCCCCTCTCGGCGGCAGCTCGTGCGAGGCAGGAGCTTGGTTCTCCATTGCTGACGTCAGCATTCTAGAGATTTAATTTTAGAGGATTTAAATATAATTTAAATAGAGTTCTTTGGATGAATTTTAGATAGAGGTCTTTGGATGAATTTTAGGGTTTGTAATAAGATGAATGGAAAGTGAATGTTATTAGATGAATGTTTTAAATACCATTATTTTTTAAATGAATGTTGTACATTTAAAATGCTACTCTAAATTGGTAAATATTCTTTAGTACCGTTTTAAATAGATTTTGAACATGTGAAGTGATTTGCTACTCTAAGTTTGTAAAGGTTGTAAATGTTAAGTTTTAAATGTTGTAAATGTTAAGTTTAAATGAAGTTGTAAATGTTAAGTTTAAATGAAGTTGTAAATGTTAATTACAATTAGGACTGTTTTTGCTACTGTTTTAGAGAGAATATTATAGTTAGTGTGTGTATTTTTGATGCAAAGTACTTGTGCAATTTTATTTGATGCAAAGTACTTGTGTAATTTTATTTTTGATGCAAACTACTTGTGTAATTTTATTAGCGTGGATGGATAAATAGTGTGGATGCAAAGTACTTGTGTTTTTTATTAATTTGTGATTCATTGTGTAAATGAGAATATGTTTAAATGTGACATTTTTGCTACTGTTTTTAAGTTGCTAGGAATGTAAATGAGAAGATGCAATATTTATCTATGTGAATGCAAAGTACTTGTGTAATAAATAATTTTTCATCTATGTGAATACAATTGTGTACAAATTTGTGAATACAAGTGTGGATGCAAGTGTTAAAATTTGTTAATGAAAGTGTTAAAATTTGTGAAATAGTACTGTGAAAATGCAACCACAATTCCCGCGGCAGCGCGCGGGGAATGCAACCACAATTCTCCTGATGTAAAGTATTTATTTCCATCGATCCCTCGCCTCACCGTGATAACTTGACATCATGTAGGAATCTCGTCGTCTTTCCCGCGCATCCCCCCTCGTGCCCTTCCCCGCGGTGAGCCTATACCGCGCACGTGTTATATCTTTCTAATAATGCCGTCGCCCGATTTGGCACTAAATTGTTCTCTCTTTTTTTGTATTAGTTAAGCTATGGACGGCAGAGCAAATGAACAAGAATTGTTCGACATCATAGATTCGCCCAATCACAACGATGGTGAAGATGATGGCTCGCAATATCTTAACATGTCCGGTGATGGAATGGAGGACGAGGAGATTTATAACTTAGAAGCTCCTCCCTCCGGATCGAACAATAATGCCGATGAGAATGTAACGAAGAATACCGACGAGGTATACATAGCCTCCGGTGATAAATGATTCGATATGTGTACATATACATGTTTTAACATAATATTTCTTCTTTTAGCCCTCCGGATCGGGATCGAGCATGACTGGTAAAAGAAAACGAGGCCCGGCCAAAAAGTTAAAAGATGAAAGATTTGATATCGAAGAAATCTCTGAAATTGGCGAACCGATTGCTCCCAAAGAGCACGCACATACATTTGTGAGTCAGTGCAGAGTTATTGTTCGGGACAACATTCCGATCACCATCCGAGAATGGCACAAGCCGAAGGGTGGAGGAGTGGGTTTTGTGTCAAATATTTGCAAGAAGGAACTTCTGAAGTCCCTTTTCCACAATTTCGTCCTACCGACAGGCCTCAGAGATGCCGAGAAAAAGAAAGTCTTCCAGTGGACTCTTAAGAAAATGGCCCAACAATTCATGAACTACAAGAAAAGGTTATACCTCCCCCAATTTTGAAGACGTACAGTACAGGAGGATAAGAGATCAGTGGCAAGAATTCAAGGACTACAAGAAATCATAAGAAGCTCTGGAAAAGTCGAGAAAAAATAAGGAGAATGCCGACAAAAAGCAATATCACCAACGTTTGGGGCCAGGTGGCTACAAGACCGCCGTTCCTCTGTGGGAAGAAAGAGACGCCAAGTTAATTGCTGCCGGGGTCACTCCAAGTACATCGAGCTATCCCACAAGGGCGAAGCATTGGTTGTACGGCGTCGGGATGGAGCCCGACTCACAGACATGGAGTCTTGTGTTGAAGGAAAAAGTTAAACTAGGCCCCGAGGGACAGCTCGAAAGAGCCAAAATTCTGAAGAAAGTCCAAGAACTTGATGATGCAGTAGTTACCGCTCGAGAGGGAAGGTTCGCGCCCGATAGAGAGAACGACGAGCTGTCACTCGCCCTCGGGAATCCCGAACACACTGGACGAGTACGAGGCGTGGGCGTCGTCCCTTGGAAGGTTGGGTTCGCCGAGAATAGGGACACTTACAGGAGCCGCGACAGGAAGAAGAAACAGGAGGTAGAGAGATATCAGCGGTTGGAAAACATGATATTAGACCTGCAGCAGCAGCAGCAACATGCAATGAGGCAGGAAAGGGCATCTGAGCCGCAGGAGGACCAACTTGATATGGCATCTCAGCGGAAAAGCAGCGTGGCTTCCACGCAAAATGTCCAGCCTGATGACGCAACATACCCCGTGGATCAGATTAATGTGAGCACAAATTGTGAGCTGCACACCAAACTGAATAACCTATCCATGAAGGTGGCGGTCGGCTTTGCTTTGGAGAATGCACCCGGAGCAACCCTTCATGGCGGTCAGATTCCAGCTGGCTACGCTCGAGTCGCGGTGGATGAAATTATGCCGGGATTCGAGGAGCTAGAGCTTGACTTTGCTGGAGCTGAAGGGGAGAGGACACTGGGAGAAGTGTTGCGTGCAGTCATTCTATGGAGAAAGGAACACATCGTGTTTCCAGAATCGACGCGAAGGCCACCAACCCCTCCGAGTAGCAATAAATCTCCAAGTCCACGCCACATTGATAATTTTGACATCGAGAGGGAACCCAGCGCGACTCCATCTCCCCGGTGCGCGAGTCCACCCCTGCGGGAGTCCATGCCGGAGCGTGCAAAGAGTCCACTCCGGCGGGAGTCCACCCCGGAGCTTGCAAAGAGTCCGCCCACCGGCAATAGGACCTTCTCAATGAGGCAGAAGATGCTTGCCGGTGCGTCGAGTGGTGCTCCAAAGGACACCTACAAGTACGGGCCTTCGTTGAAGGATCTTCCGGTGTTAAATTACCACCGGACCGTTGAGGAGAATGCTCCCTCGGTCAAAGCTCACAATGACGCACACTTTGCGAAGAAAGTGCCCGAGCCAAAACAGGTACTAAACCCTAAGGGTGTTAAACACTTTTTAGACATCGTCTGTGATCCTGACCGTAGAACTTTGCCTGATAACTATGAACGCTCTATCTCGAAGAGTTTTGTCACGCAAGAGGAGAATAAAAAGAAAAGGTTCGCTGCATAGAAGAAGAAGAAGGCGAAACAGGTTCCCCAGCTCGGAGAACAGAAAGTACAGTTGGTCGCCCCGCTGAAGGTTCAGACAGACAAGCGTCCCAACGTTGGGACAAATATTCCTGCTTCAGACTACATGGACATGGACGATGATGCATTTGACGCACTTTTCCCCAAGTCAACTGAGATAGCACGGAAGTTTGTCTACGGGAAAGATCTTCTCACTCCTGATGAGATGGTGCGTCTAGCTTTTCAAATGCGTAGATTGCATGACTGGTACATGAAGGTTGCAAAGGACAAGCAACTCGTGTTTTACGTGACATACCGAGAAGACCAATTCTTCATCGACCACGAGATATGTGTCGAATTTGAAGAATTATGTCAGTTATACAACCGGCGTGCTCTCAACGCAACTATCATGAGTTGCTATGTTCTGTAAGTGATTTTTTCTAAGTGTCTAGCTGAGCATGTAATTATCCTCACTAATTGAGCCTGTAATTATCCTCACTATACTCTTTCGTATACTATTATACATGCAGGTGGATACTTATCGAGTGCAAAAGGAAAATACTCTGGGAAGTTGGGTTCATTGACCCATCTATCGTTAACTGCAAAAAGTTAGAGCGGAAGCCCGAGGACTGCGAGGAGGCATTGTTGAGGTCGCTATTGAGACAAACACAAGCGGCAGATATACTTCTTCCTTACAACTTCAAGTGATTGTGACTGTCTTGAACACATTTCTATATTGCTAATTACTAGATGTTAAGTTTAATTGATGAGTTATATGCATGCCTCACTATATAAACGTGTGCAGCTATCATTGGATTCTACTGGACATTATCATTGACAAGGGAGTAGTTGAAGTATTTGACTCATTACGCAAACCGAATCATACTACCAGGACTTGATTGACATGCTTCAGAGGTAATTTCAACCATTAATCCATTAATCCATTTCATGATATCAAGTAATCATAACTCATTTATTCATTTGCTTTTGTGAGTAGGGTTTGGAAAATATTCATCAAGAGAGAGAGGGGTGAATGGAAACCAGAGCTGACTATTAAACATATTGATGTAAGTGTACTACTATTAAACATAGTCTCTTTAATTCATCATCATTTTGAATTATTATTTAATTAATTTATATTCTCGTAAAAACCTTGAAGCAACCCCCGAGAAATGAATTATGTGGATTCTACGTCTGTGAGTTCAGGCATCGCGTGATAAAAGAATGGATGCGAATGTGACTGTCTTGCACTATATTTCAATCTTATTATGATTTGATATATATATATATATATACACACAACTAATATATTCATATTGATCTACTTTAAAACTTAACGACAAGCGGGGCGCCATCCTAGCACATCAGCGCGTAGAATCAATTCAAGAGTAGATTGCGGGATTTATTCTTGACTAGGTCATGCATCCAAAGGGAGAATACCATAATCCAAAATATAGCTATGCCACATGAAAGAAACTCACTACGTAATGAGGAGGATGTATGACATTATTGCGATCTCTATATACCGGATTGTATATATGTATATATGTATGTAATAGCGTAGTATGAATATGTTCTATATCTAAATTATATTATATATCAACGTGTACCGTATGTAGTAGCGTAGAATACATATACAAAAGTATATTACGTATGCATCAACGTGTACCGTGTATATATATATAATACCGTATGTATGTAAAACAGTAGATGAAAAAGAAAATATAAAATAAAATTGCAGTACGCTAAATTGCAGTGAAGAAAAGAAAACAGATAACAGAAAATAAAATGAAAAAAACAGGAAACGAAAAATAAATTGCAAAACCCTAAAACCCTCGACCCTTTAGTACCGGTCCACGCGAAACGCTGCCTAGCGCCCCACGTGGAGGCGGTTTAGTACCGGTCTATAAGCAACCGGTACTAATGCTAAGGGGGCATCAGTCCCGATTGCGCAATACCGGTTGTGAAACCGGTACTGATGACTCTTACCGACCGGTACTGAATGTGTGTTTTCCACCAGTGTCAACAAGGGACGGAACAAACAAAAAAAAACTAGTACCGTGGAAGAAAATTCAGGGATCCACCCATTATATGGGACTAGAGAACTTGGTGCGGCGATACGCCGCACCCGTGTGGTAATGGTGATTGTTGAAATACGAAAGAAGGCATTTTTTGCTTTTTGCGGATGAATAGTGATCAAATAGTACATGCGTACATACTACTCAATTATATTTGAAAGTTATTGTTATATTTTACATTATGCTACTATAGAGTGGAACGTTGCTTATGTTTTTTAGAAAAAATGACCCCATTACTAAAAGAGTTTTCGAGTGCGCGGAGTACCGCTAAAAAATAAGACCGTGAGCATTTGTTTGAAGATTTGAGGCATTGTTTAAATTGTACCCATTTCTTTATTTTTTATTTGTTGTTTAAATAATAGTCGGAATTAACATTTCTCTTATCTTTTGTAAATCGTGAAGAAATGACCAGCGAAATTAGACGGAAGCAGCTCTTATATTCCATCAGCTCTCATACTTCGTCACGTAGTAAAAGCTATATAATTAATGCCGAAGAAGATATGTTATTTAATGGATTTTTAAAATGTTGATTACACCTTCGAAAAGCTATGTTATTTCTTTGAACTAAGTTTTTCTAAAGTTGTTTAAACATGTGTGGAGATATGCTAGTTATAAAGATATTTTTCGCTGTAAATTTTGGTATTTGATTCATATTTTTCTGATAAACGGTTTGGAAGATATATATTTTACAATTTCAGTCATTTTCTGTAATTTTCTGAAGCTGACAGTGGGCCCCACCCGACGGTTTTTTCCAGTCGCTGACAGGCGGGCCCGCGCTGACGTCGGTGTGACGTCAGCCACCGGCGGTGACGCCGGATCTGCCGAGGTCGTTCCGCGCGGCCACGGACGCGCGCGAGGCGGCGAGCGCGCGGATCCGCAAGAGGAGACGCCGGCGAGCCGGATGGGCGGCGCGGCGGGCATTATGGTCGCCGGATTCGCCCGGCGGCGACCTTTATCGTGGCGGCGGGCGCGGAGCACGGCCGCGACGAACGCGGCTTATTCCGGCTGCCCCAGCACGCTGCCGTCCGCGAGGTTGAAGCAGGAGAGGCGGCAGAGCTCCCCGCGTCCTTGGATTTGTCCGGGGAGGTGCGTGGTGGCGGCGCTGGCCAGCGGCGGCCGCGGCGACCTCGGCGGCGCACGGGAGGAAGAAAGGGCGAGGGGGGAATGCGGACACGCTTTTGCAAAAAAGTCCGTCTGAATTTGTGTATTCGCATATAGGTCCTTCGTAGTTGTAAAATCTGGACTGCGGGGCGCTGGTCTGATTTTCCAGATACTTTTTTGCAAAAGATGCGCGGTGACCGGAGGAACCGGCGACGTGGCGCGCTCATATTGGTAGAAAATATGGATGAACAGTGCCAGGGGCGCTGAGAGGCCGCGAATCCTGCGCGCTATTATATATAGTAGCATGATGTCAGACGAGTGAGAACAAACCTAGTTCTTACTCAGGTGAGCTCTAGGCGCTGGAGGAGCAAACAAAGAACCGCCAAAGCCAAAGTTAAAATTAGGCCATAAAGGTAAAAAGAACCGTACTAAGAGATAATTCCCGCTAGATATTGCGCACCCGTTAAGATCCAATTCTTGCTTTCATCTTTGACCTACTGAATGAGTGTCGAATGAATTAAAAAAAATGTTCTTGAACACCCTCGCATTCCTTTTCTTTCCAAATCTCTTAGAAAATGAGCGTGATCGCCGATTTCAAACCCTTGGGATGAGCGGTTGGCGTTCTAGCCAAAGCGTGCAAATGTTGCAAAATAGTCGGTCTACCCGAAAGGGTCGACCAAGAAAGTCAGAAGGCAACGGTCAGCTAAACGCACTTCATATAAAAGCATTCGAAGAGGATGTGCCACGCCGTCTCGGGATAGCATCTGCAGAGCTGGCAGGGGATGTGTGGCTAACCCTATTGTAGAAGACGATTTCTCTCGAGTGATGTATAATTTACGGATTTTCCCGTGCAAAGGTGCTTATATGTCGCTCTGTCAATGGTGTCGAGGACGAGTTAGCTCACCTTCACAACTTAGTTTTTCACAAAACTTCGTTTCTCACAACTTAGTTTTTTCACAAAACTTTGTTTCGATAGGATAGGCTCCCTCATGAAACTTGGGAATTGGAAGCATTTTATAGTCGTCTAGTAAATCAGCTTAATGGTCATGTTGTCAAGGTGCTGCTATCTTCTGATATTGGAGCATAAGGACTCCAACAGACCGACACATCGAGTCCTGTGTGTTTGTTTTAATCAGCGTGAGCGGAAATCAAACCCAATGCGGTGACGTAAACGGACTGTTGTCTGTTTTTCTGTTAGACGTGACACATTAATGACCAAAATTTGGGACTCGTTTGCGTCAACACCGGGTGCACGTTGATCTCGGGTGCCATCTTGGGCAGCACCTCTCACCACATAGTGACGAGTCCGACGTGGGCCGACATGATTCCGCAGCTGCCTCGGCCGCAGTTGCCGAAGTAGGCGACATGGACGGTAGAGGCCGTCTACACCGACGACTATGATCCTGAGGAGGAAAGCTTACGCTGCCGGGTTCGTGGGGGTAACAGGCGACGGGTCAGAGGAGGTCTTCGGTGGCGGGTTAGAGGAGGACATCACAGATTCGTGGAGGCTGCGATGAAGGCCTCCCATATACAACTGAACGCGCAACGGACAATAGTTCATGTCCGATGCGCGTCCAATAAAGGTCGAGACGGAGCAAGCGCATCGTGCTGCTGTGTCCGCGGCACACACTCTCCGCAGCAAACGACAGGGCAGACACCGAGGCGTCCAAAGCGGGCAACTCCAACTGATGCCATAACCCAGCTGGACAGCACCGTCTAAATGCGGCCAATTTTATCAGAAAGCCAGCGCAACGGATTTACGACTTCACGGTCCTCAAAGTCGCATCACCTCCTTTATTTTAATTTTCATTGCAATCCTCAAATTTCTATTATCAATAAAATTCTTGATAAAAGTTGGCTGGTTGGAGTTGTCCTAAAAGAATTACTCTCTCTGTCCAACAAAAAATGTCACACTTTTTATCAAATTTGGATATATCTATATACTAAGTCATGTCTAGATACATCCAATTTTTGATCAAGTTGAGACATCCTTTATTGGACGGAGAGAGTAGCAGGGATGAAGGAGTCGTCTAATATTCTAAAGGAATATATTGTAGATCTTGCTGAGACACGTCACTTGAGTATCTCGATGAATCTTCTAACAATCAAGAATCCAGTTCGGCCCCCTTTAGATTAAAAGATTTGAAGGGTTTGAATCTTATGAAATATTTCCTATTGAAGCCCTTTGAATTATAGGATTGGAGCCATAAAATTTTATGCCCCCAATTTTATAGGATTCTTGGTCTAATGCAGTTTCACTCTCTCATCAATCTTTTTAGATTCATGTTTTCAATTTCTGTAATTCTGTGAGAATCCACATCTCAATCCTGTATTTTTCTATTCCTTCGTTTTTTAAATCCTGCAATTTAAAAAAGCCCTTCACCAAGAGAAATGCATATTGAAGAATATGCGTAAAGAAGAGGTAAACCAAAAGGGAACGTCGTATGATCCCATCACATCAGTAGACTTGTGACCACAGCTCTGATTTTTATGCCTTGTTTAATTTACAAGAAGGATGATTTGGAGGAGATAAAAAAACTCCCGAGATACTTTGCGATGCTACTGGAGTCTTTTTGCAGGAAGGCTAGTGGAGTCTACGTACGAACTTCCTCAATTTCTAGTACACGCGATTCATTACTACTCTATAATTATACTGGATTAGGAATAAAATTAAGCAGCTGTACGCCCCAGGGCCCAGCTCACCTGGAATTGGACCCGTCGCTGAGATATGACCCGTTGCAGGCGCGGATGGGGTGGTACACGGGCCTGGGCCGGTAGATGGGCCAGGCTTGCGCCTCCGCCACGTGACCGTCCATCGGGGACGGCAGCTGCGCGTCCATCGGTTCCGGTTTCACCTCCGCCGCTCCTCGGCTCGCGGGGTCCTCGCCGTGATGGCGCATTCGCTTCCGCCCGATGCAGACGCCGAAGAGCCTCGCGCTCATCTCTTCTTCCACCACGGCGGCCTCGGCGTGAGCGCCCGGACGACAGGAAGGCAAGAGGTCGAGCACGGAGGGAGACGGGAGCGGCGGCGTAGCCTCCGTCGTGTCGCCGGAGACGGCGTCGAGGTGCTGCTGCTGGGAGTCGTCGGTGTACTTGGACATGAGGGCGAAGATGTTGTTGCAGAGCTTCTTCATCTGGCCGAGCTCCCGCGTGAGTCGCTCGTTCTCCCGCCGCAGCCGCTCGTTCTCGTCCCCCGGATCGCCGGAGCCACCCGAGCTGGCGCACGACGGCGTGTGGTAGGGGCGCTCCGGGGACGAGCTGGAAGACAGCACCTGCTCCTCGTCGGAGAGCGCAGGCGATGCCTGCCGCTTTGTTGCCACCGGCAGCGCCATCGGGATCGTGGCCGCCGCCGGCGTCACCTTCCGCCGGTGTATGTCGACGAGCAGCCGTTTCTCCCCTCGCCGGAAGCAGTCGTTGGCGAACTCCCACCTGTCCGGAACGATCTTCCTAAATCCCTGCACGCACCCGCATATCATAACCAAGCACGCATCAGCATCTAGAATCGACAATACATTCCGGCCAGCAGGAATGAATTCGGCCCGCCCGTCGGAATCGATCAATTCAATCGAACGGAAAAGGGGACAAGACAAGAGCACCCACACTTAGCGACCACTTACGTAGGTGTTGAGCTGGCGCACGAAACTGGAGAAGTTATTGTGCTTGAAGTACTTTGGGAGGAGGTCGCGCGCGAACTCGGCGGGGCGCCAGACGACGAAGGTGGAGCCGTCGGCGTTCCAGGAGATGACGTCGTCGACCGCCGGGTCGTCCACCAGCTGGTACGTCTTGTTGAGGAACGGCGTCGGCAGCACCCTCTGGCCAGCCGCGGCTGCCGGGGGAGGAGGCGTCTCGCCGGAGACCTGCTCGCCCATGCCGGAGCAGATCGAACGGGTGAGAATGGAAGGAGGGCGTTCTGGAAGGTTCGGGTTGCGTGAGGTGGAGAGAAGAGGCGAGCAGAGGAAGTTAGACGGGTACGGAACGCGACGAGAGGAGACGAGACGAAGGAGCGGGGGCGTAGCGGGAGTTGCGGAGGGAGCAGGGCCAGTGGCTATAAACCCGAGGGCGACCTCTCGTCCCGAGCCGCGGTGCGTGGTGGACGGCTGTGAACCTTTGGGGACGATCGGACGGATGGCGGGAGGACGGTGGGTGGGGGCCTTCGAAACTGCGAGAAGTTTCGGTGGATTGTTTGGGCGGCGTTGTCTGGGCATGGCTAATTCTGGAAGCTTCACGTCGGAGGAATCTTGGGGAACCGGGACACGTTTCCGGTGGGCGCGGGCCCACCCACCCCCAACGAGGCAGATCACGGAACCAGGACTTCGCTCTCAATTCATCCGCAGAGTAACGAACGGAGGGAGTAAAAAATACCTTTCGGAAACAGTAGCTGTCGTTTGCTTCGTTTTCGCGGCTTCTGTTTGATTTTTTTTTTCCGTTTATGAAAACACTATATTGATATATTTGGTCTGCTGGCCTGCTTCCACGACATGACTCGTATGCATCGACCAGATATTTGGGCGCCCAGCCGCAGTGCGAGATCTAAATGACGTCGATAGGCTTGTCTCTCCGTTGCCGAGATTTTTTTTCTGATTTCAGCGGTCGGTACAAATCGGCCCGCGTGTCATTAGCGGATGATGACGGTACGTTCATCTGGTTCCTGCTAACCGTACCAGCTTTCAACACGACGGAATTGCAGTTTTCTGGCCCAGGTAACCTGGTCCGTGCAAGTTGCAGCAGATTGGTACTGTAGTGTAGTAGCGTGCGCGACTGCCTCTCGCAACAGACTTAGTTTGGAAGAAGAGTCAAGTTGTTTGCTTGCCTGTTTTTGTGTAGGCGTGTTAAACATGCATGCATGAATGCGCGTTACCGTATCCCAGACTCGTTAATTAACGTGGTGCCGCACCACACAACGTGACACTGCAGGGAAAGGAGAAGGCGGTCTTGGTCGTAGTAGCAAGGACACTCACTGCAGAGTGCAGACGTTGCTTGCCGAGAGCAGATAGACGGAGGTGATGTATGGAATTTGATTCCCTTTGACTACGCACGACGACCGGATCCCCTAGGGAATCAACCCTCGCATGGATTGGGTGAACCCGAGTTGTCACCGTATTCCCTGCTAACCCCGTCCCCTGTATTCCCTGATGTTTTTGCACATTCGGTTAATTCCTGCAGCTCCCCGCAAAAACAAAATCAAAACAGCAGGCGGCGACCTCAACTCGCTGCTCTACAACCAGGACATACTCTCGCTTGGCTCTTCAGTAGCAGGCGGCGGCGATGCACGGCCTCATGGTGCACTAGCGTGGAGGATATATCAAATAGGTACGCCGACCACATGGATTAAAACCAGCCTATCAGGGTGGCTCAAGAGGTGATAAGATCTTCGGCTTATTGGACGGCCTAGTGGGCTGAAGCGTAAGAGGAAGCCTACAAGCCGAACAGGATCCAGACGAAGAGACGTTCGCCTTAGAGAACAAGTTAGGGTTTATCCAGTGTTAGTGTTAGTCTAGGACTCCAAAAAGTTAGGTCGGTTACTTTTCTTGTAAAAGAAGGCATGTCGCCTATATAAGCCAGCCTACTGCGAGTCTCAAAGGACACGCTCATCAAGCCCTCGCAACCTACGTTATAACCTGTACAGTTAATTATAGCAGCACGTAAGATCTTGCCACCGCTGCAAGGTCCGAAGCTGGGTAAACCCTTGTGTGCAATCCCGTTCCTAGAAGCCACCATGCCTTCCCCATCTCTACACCATTGGAGCGAGACACCACCTTACGTGCCCAAATATCCAATAACTGGCGCCCATCGTGGGGCCTAAGGCGTCGGGTGTCACCTTCAAGGCGGGAGCTTTAGGCGAGATCGGAAGATCCATGGCGGTAGGCCGAGCCAATCTTGAAGGCGACGTCGGCTTCGTGGAAGCCGGAACTTGTCATCACCCCGATCGGCGACGTCAACATCTACACCGGCTTTATGGCCGCCGCATATGGATTCCCTAGGGGATCTGGAAAATTCTGGCCCGCCCACCACCCAGAAGACGAATCGGATCTTGCATCACCTCCGGGTTTTGCAGATTACGATCTATGTGAATTAGACTCACAAAGTGAAACTGGCTCCAACTTCTCAGAAGGTTAAATGGGGTCCGACTTTCACTTTGTTGGTGTCATCGGAGCTGAAGGCAATCAGCCGACAAGCTCTGATCCTGAGTCCATCAAGGCGGCTCTACAAGTCAGCCCGGATTCGGAAGCCGGATCTGAAAACACTGCCAACATGGTGGACGTATCAGATGTGGAAAGCAATGGAAGTGACTTTGGTGAAAAAGTTGCTTCTTTCCAAGGAGGAGGTCCCAAAGAAGTCTTAATGGCGGGACCAACTGCTATGGAAACGGATGCACCACCAGAAAAGCAATCAGATGGGTCGAAGTCACCTTCTAAATCTGCTAGCTTGGATACAGGTGTCGACATCCATACAAATAAAGCGTCCACAAGCAAGCCAAAAGGAAACCCAACCCATGAGCCGAACAAGAACATAAATCTGGAGGCCGAGATGACAGCGGCAGCGCGCAAAAGAGCACTTGACATACTCAAAACGCCACTAGGCCCTAATGCAACACCAGAGGAACTCGAAGAAATGCGTCTATACCTCCTTCGGGAATCCGATATTGGCATCCGCCATAGTCAAGTTCTGCTCAACAGGGAAAAGGTCCTACTCTTACAGGCTACTGATCAGGACAAAGAAGACCTGCGTCGCCATATGGAACGTGAAAAATTCCGGCGCGTACGGGAAACTCGCGACCCTCATGTCCACAGGGATCTAGGTCCAAACTTCGATCGTCCGTCTGTTCAAAAGAAGAAGGCGTGGCAGAGGTACTCTTATACCGTTGGCAAGGACGGCTTAATGTACTTCTCCACTCCAGCTAAAAACATGGAAGCAACGCGCGAGATCATGGAAGACGACGATGTCCCACAGGACGAGAAAGTGTTTTACTCAAAAGCGCTACTCAAAAAGGCGGAAGAACTGCAGGAAGTAGCTACCTCAAGCTGTCGCCTTGCTGACAACACCCTCCTATGCAAGGTAGGGGCCGGAGGCGGTCCACCCGATGAGCCATCTGAGTCTAGCAGCCACGGCAAAGGCAAGCGTCCTGAGAAGCCGAATAAGAGGCGACACGACGATGCATCGGGTATAGGATCTAACAAGCACCGGGAAGAGCGTCAGAAGGAGAAAGCAGAAAATGAAGGAGATATGCCCTAGAGGCACTTAATAAATATAGTTTATTTGTCATATCTCAATTGTTCATTATATGTTTTATACCATGCTATAACTGTATTAAGCGGAAACATTAATACACGTGTGGTAGATAAACAACCAGGTCCCTAGTAGCCTCTATCTAACTAGTTCATTGGGCAATTGATGATCGAGGTTTCCCGATCATGTGACATTTATGTCAGTTGACAATGGAGTCATGTCATTGGGAGAATGACGTGATGGACATACCCAATATTTGTAGGACGTAGTCATTACGCCTTCGACCGTGAGATCTACTCTTATTGCTATTCCTGGAAGACACTTTGATTGCATCAAACGTCATATCTTACATAGTGTGACAATAAAGGTGTCCCTCTCGGGTGTCGGAAAGGAGTATGTTGAGACGGGGGGTCAAGAGCGGGATTTGCCAGTCCGCATAGCAGGATAGATACTCTAGGGCCCACTCGGTGAGATTATGTCAAATGAGTTTGCAAACATGTGACTAGGTCACCAGGACATAATATCACAGACGAGTAGAAGATAGTGTTGTCGGTAACGAGATCATGCTAGGTATGGAGATATCTATGAACGAGTCTCGGACACGCTAAGTATCGCTATGGCAAAAGGTCTAAGACTAGACGTCCAGGTTTGATAGATGAAAGTCATTCGTTATATCACAGGGGTTAATTCACGGTGTCCAGGCCTACGAGTTAATCATTGATCGGAGAGGGTTCTCGATCATGTATGTTATTATATCGAACCGCTAGGGTAACACACTTAAGGGGTTTCGACAAGACAACCGGAAAAAAAAGAGAAATTAGGAAAAGAGAGCACCGGGAACGTCCCGGGAAAGTTCCGATGGAGATCGGAGAACCGAAGGTAGTTCGGAGAGTTTCGGAAAAGTTCCGGAAGAGAGGAAATTGTTTATATATGTTAAACTAATGTTAATTAGTGAATTAATATTATTTTAATGAATTTATAATGATTAAATTCGGATTTAAACATGCAGCCCACTAAATGGGCCCTTCCGGGAGGGAGAAGGCCCATGTAGGGGCCGAATTCCCCCCCAAGGGCCAAACCTACCAAGGGGAGTTCGGATGGGCCCTAAGGGGCCCATGTGGGGGCCGGCTCCCCCCTCCCCTTGTTGGTGCGGCTGCAATAGTCCCACCTTGCCTGGTTAGCAAGGTGGGGTGCCTCCTTTCTCCTATATATAGAGGGGTAGAGAGCCCCTCTCTACACACCAATTTCTCTCTACCTTTTTCTCCTTGGATCACGTGACTCCCCTGTTTGGAGTTGCGCCGAGGAGAGATCTCTCTCCACCATACGCCCGCTGCCGTGCTGTTGGTGTTCCGGTCCAAGTCTTCCGCTGCTCGTCCTGGACTGGAGCTTCGGAGGCCGTCGTCTCCACCGTATGTGTGTGACGCCCTGCGAGGTGCCACGCTTGTGGTGCTGGGAGGTTGACTTCCTCCACCCGACCTCGAGGTCATCTTCGTCGGCTTCATCGCCGGCACTGCTGCCCGGCGTCATCGCCACCATCGTCGTCATCGTCTTCTTCGTCGCGCCAAGTTCTCCGCGACCTTGAGGTCGGCTACGGCGTCTACGTCGTCAACGCTTGTGCGGGAGCATAATCCCCGCTTTTCGGTCTACAAGAGGTGTGTATACCGACCCCCCCTGCGTACTACTATATCTGCATAGTATAGATCTTGGCTAGTTTTTGGTTATCGCGGTTAGGAAATTTTTTGTTTTCTGCATGCGATCCCCTTCAGTGGTATCAGAGCCGATCTATGCGTAGATATAGCTGTACGCTGTTAGAACCCGTGTTCTTCACGGGGGCACCGTTCCTGTTATTTGCTACCCTCTAGCGTGCACTTGTGATTCCAGCGGCATCGAGTTGATGAAGCGGCCCGGACCGACTTTACGCGTACGCTTACGCGAGACTGGTTCCACTACTGACATACGGCTTGTACCGTATCTGTGGCTGGCGGGTGTCAGTTTCTCTCTCTTTAGTTGGCTTTGCATTTTCAATGGAGGGCCCGAAAGGGATGCTTAAACATGCAATTATTGGATCGTTGTTGTGGTCATATGTTCGTAGGTAAGAAGCGGTTCTTTTTACGACAGCCCCAAGCCACGTAAAATATGCAAAAGATAAAGTAGAACGCGTCTAACTTTATTTTGCAGGGGCAATGTGATATGGTCAAGGTAGGTTTATTAAATTGTTTATGAACTGTTGGCGCGAAGGAGACCACCGGCGCAAGGACCATGTCACATCGCATTACATTTTGATGTTTTGTATGCATCTTATATTGTGTGATTATATATTAGTATATATTAGTTACACGACGGTAGTAATATAAGATGATCCCTCCAAAATACCAGTAGTGTTCTTCCTTCGACGTGCACCACCAAGAAAGTTCTACGTTATGAGGCAGGCCGTGACGATCGGGTGTCAGACATATCGTCGTTCGCATACAGTGGGTGTAAGCCATGTTGCACGCGCGTTCGTTGAAGGTTATTGTGGCGAGCCTAGCATATGCAGATATGGCCTCGGAACACGGAGGCCGAAAGGTCGAGCATGAGTCACAGAGTTGTTGTGATCGACATTTCGATGTCCACCTTTGAAATTGTGTTGCCGGCTCTGACGATGAGGGGTTGCACAATGGATGGGGGTCGTGTAATCACTAAAACGATTAGAGGGATATCGTTTTGAGTGGGAGTTCTGATAGTTTTATTTTATTAAAACTTGAACCCTATTTTATAATGAACAAAGTCTGTTTTGCAAAACCTTTGTAGATATTAACCAGTGTAATAGCCTTCTTTGAAAATTAGGCACAATCCTGCGATTGAGAAACTTAAAAAGTTGGGTCCAAACTTCATAGTTTTATACATTAGCTTGAGGATACTCCTTGTTTAAACCATTAGCTTTTTGTGATACAATACCCGCTAGGAGATAAACCCGGAGATTCCGCTAACAAAAGGATAATTTGGATTATCAAGTTTTGAGCGGATAATATCATCATAGTCCAGTGTATGCTATGATCTCTGCCATAGAGAATTAAGGTGGGTACGAGTTGTCAGATCGCAAGCATATGAGATGATCGCTAAACTCGGGATACACCTAATGTTGGGTTGATGAAGTTTAACAGTACGGACTGTTTTTCCTTCTCAACCAAGATGGAAGAGAATACACGCGTTGAAGGAGCACGTGGCAGTTATACTTGATGACATCGGTCATAATTGATGACATTAAGACGCCTCGCTCAGCTCGATCACTGGATGACAGACAACGTTGCCAGGTGCAAATGTTTTGTCATAGACTATGTCATGCAAGGGGAATAGTTCACCTTCATGGTTCTTGATTACATTGGAAGTATCAAGAAGATGAAACAGATCGCCGGGAAGTCATAGATGATAATGGTGTATATATGATATACACGTTATGAATGTTTTGCCTAAGCAAGTACTCGCAGTAGTGACTAAGTTTTTGATACTAGTCATGTTTTATGAAAACCAGATTTACTGCTTGAGTAGCTTGGAAGGATGAGGCGACAATGTGTGTTGATGATGGCAGACAAATTGTTGTGATGGCCATAGACACTCTCCCTCTAGATCTACCATTTGAATAAATTCTTTTATGATCGCCTGTTAGTATGATCGTTATAAGTGTGTCTCCTCTAGCGAGACAATTGTTCATATATGTTAGTGACAAATTCGTTGTCCTATATTTATGAAGTAATGATCATATGCCGATTTGAATTTAGATGGTATAAGCTCCCACATTCATAATATCAATGCCAAAGGATACAAACTTAATAAAGACACCACATATGTGTGGCACTGCCGTTTAATTCATGTCAATGTTATAGTCAATGAATTATCTCCATATCGGATGGATCTACAAGTATTTAGATTTGATCTTTTGACACTTGCAAGATAACTAAGACACCGTTTTCGGAAAACGGGCATATAACTTATTGATAGTCATGCATATAGATGTATGTGGATCAATGAAGTAATTGACGGGTAGTGAAGACCTTTATTTCGTGAACTTCGCTGAACGTTTTGAGTATAACTTGTTGAGAATCATGCATATGGGTGTATGTGAATCAATGAAGTACTTTAAACGTGTAGTGGAAGTCTTTATTTCATAGACTTCATGAATATTCCGAGTAGGTATATGGATATCCACTCAAGGAATGTTAGTCTGGAAATTTTGATTGGATCAAACAAGTTCAGAATGAAGTAGGAAATAAATTTAACAAGAAAATCAAATTTCTGCGATGCAGATCGAGGAAATAAAGATTTGAGTTATAATGTTGGCACATCATTGGAAGACTTGTGAGAAGAGTTCCACAAATTACGTCGCATGGAACACCATAGTGTTATGGTATGTTAGGACGTCGTAATCGCACCCTATCGGATAGTGTGTGCTAAATAAATCTCTTATCGAATTATTGTGATCGTTAGAGTCATATGGTAGAAACATAGCATTCACGTTAGATAATAGGGAAACCATTTAAATCCATGGAGACAATACCATATGAGTGATGGCATGGCTTTTGGCCTAGACTGTCGTTTCAGCAATTTAGTGTTTCGATGTGATCAAACCTATAATGGATTAATCTTTGTAGTGTACCGTACCTAAAGGGTTAGTTGGGTACATGTCTCACGACATAGGCAAAATCGTTGCCGGGATATACCTTGCGAAAGAAATAGTTTCTTGTCCAAGGGTATAAGTGAGAAAGAAAGTAGAGCAAGACGAAGTTGATGAACTTTCTCTCCAGACATCAGAGTGGCGCAACCGAAAGTGTTTTCGGTGTCATGCTCCATAGCTTGAAAGAAGCTGATGATACAAGATCATGATGTTCTGAGCTCATACTAAGAACGTAGGCGTACGAGGTTGTGTTTCACACTATGTGTTACCACAATCTTGTTATGAAGGTCATGTTAATGGAATATGACAGACCTACGAACTACGAAGAAGAGATGGTAGACCTAAGTCCGAGAAATGGCTATGAGTCATATATGATCCAAGGTAAAATCCATATACGATTACCAGGTAATGACTTGGGAGATCTTATTGATGGCATCTAGGCTGTTAATAGAATATGGAATTTTATGAGAGAATAGACACTGATAAGGATCGATTTGTCGTGAAACAGTTTCGACATATTCAAAAGTTGACCACTACGAGATTTTGTCTCAAGTGGCGAAGCCTAAATATATTCGGGGTCGTTTAGCAATTACTACAATTTCAAAATTGAGAAATTGATAGATGGATAAGGAAACCGTGTTTCTTAATGGTATCATTAAGAAAGAGTTGTAATTAGTACAATAATGGTTTGGTGATCGTAAGGATGCTAAACATATATGCAAACTTCAGTTGTCCATTCATGGGCTGAAGCAAGCATATCGGAGCTGGAATCTTCACTTTGATGATATGATCAAAGGATTTTGGAGTTGTCCAAAATAATTGAAGAAACTTGCAAAGAAGTGAGTGGGAGCAAAGTAGCTTTTCTTGATCTTATATGCGGAAGGCATATTTGAGTGGGAGCTGAGTAGCTTTCCTTGATCTTATATGCGGAAGGCATATTTGAGTGGGAGCTAGGTGTCATTCGTGATTTTGTATGTAACGACATATTGAATGACACAGATCCTCTAGTAGAGTATAAAGGATTATTTAAGTGATTAAATTTTCTATGAATGAAGTTAGGAGTATTAGGCATTCGATCTATAATTGTATAGATCAAGAGGGGCTTAATAACATTAGGTCGGAATATTTTCCTAGGTTAAGATTCTGAAGTGTATCAGAATAGAACAAGCGAAGAAAGAGGTTCTTGCTTGTATGACTAGGTAAAATATTAAGTTTATCTTGGCATTTTCAGTGATAGCTGATGAAAGAAAATGATGTTCGACATCCTCTATGCCTCAGACATAGATTCTATCAGACTGAAAGCTCGACTTGATGTGACCCAAGTTCTTGGTTGAAGAACGGGTTCTAGAGTGATCCTTGTGTGGATCAATGAACAAATGTTAAGTATATTCTTCAGTGTCTATGAGAACTGAAGATATGTTTTCTGGTAAAGGGTAAGAGTGGAAAGACAACTTGCCGTAAATCGGTTACGATGATGCAAGTTATGACTCTGACCCATATGACTAGAAATCTCATATAGGAGATGGCCTTTGTTTTGAAGAAAGACATGGTTAGCTTGCGAAGTTGCATATGAATGCACTGTCGCATAATCTACATAATAGGTATAGAAATATATGGCAACTTCAGAAGTAGCAAGTGTGATTGGACTGAGTCTCACTCCATCGACTAAGATATATTTCGCCGTCATCGTAAGATGCGGGATGATGTCAAACTGGTTGACATAGAAGTGTTGCAAAGCACATACAGATCTCAATGTGTGAGATCTGTTGACTGAATTCCTCTTCCACGAAGCAAGCATGCACCAAGTTGCTATGGGTGTTGAGCTTTTACCAAGTTGTAAACTAGATTAAGTGTTACTCTAGTGCAAGTGGGAGACTGAAGGAGATATGCCCTAGAGGCACTTAATAAATATAGTTTATTTGTCATATCTCAATTGTTCATTATATGTTTTATACCATGCTATAACTGTATTAAGCGGAAACATTAATACACGTGTGGTAGATAAACAACCAGGTCCCTAGTAGCCTCTATCTAACTAGTTCATTGGGCAATTGATGATCGAGGTTTCCCGATCATGTGACATTTATGTCAGTTGACAATGGAGTCATGTCATTGGGAGAATGACGTGATGGACATACCCAATATTTGTAGGACGTAGTCATTACGCCTTCGACCGTGAGATCTACTCTTATTGCTATTCCTGGAAGACACTTTGATTGCATCAAACGTCATATCTTACATAGTGTGACAATAAAGGTGTCCCTCTCGGGTGTCGGAAAGGAGTATGTTGAGACGGGGGGTCAAGAGCGGGATTTGCCAGTCCGCATAGCAGGATAGATACTCTAGGGCCCACTCGGTGAGATTATGTCAAATGAGTTTGCAAACATGTGACTAGGTCACCAGGACATAATATCACAGACGAGTAGAAGATAGTGTTGTCGGTAACGAGATCATGCTAGGTATGGAGATATCTATGAACGAGTCTCGGACACGCTAAGTATCGCTATGGCAAAAGGTCTAAGACTAGACGTCCAGGTTTGATAGATGAAAGTCATTCGTTATATCACAGGGGTTAATTCACGGTGTCCAGGCCTACGAGTTAATCATTGATCGGAGAGGGTTCTCGATCATGTCTGTTATTATATCGAACCGCTAGGGTAACACACTTAAGGGGTTTCGACAAGACAACCGGAAAAAAAAGAGGAATTAGGAAAAGAGAGCACCGGGAACGTCCCGGGAAAGTTCCGATGGAGATCGGAGAACCGAAGGTAGTTCGGAGAGTTTCGGAAAAGTTCCGGAAGAGAGGAAATTGTTTATATATGTTAAACTAATGTTAATTAGTGAATTAATATTATTTTAATGAATTTATAATGATTAAATTCGGATTTAAACATGCAGCCCACTAAATGGGCCCTTCCGGGAGGGAGAAGGCCCATGTAGGGGCCGAATTCCCCCCCAAGGGCCAAACCTACCAAGGGGAGTTCGGATGGGCCCTAAGGGGCCCATGTGGGGGCCGGCTCCCCCCTCCCCTTGTTGGTGCGGCTGCAATAGTCCCACCTTGCCTGGTTAGCAAGGTGGGGTGCCTCCTTTCTCCTATATATAGAGGGGTAGAGAGCCCCTCTCTACACACCAATTTCTCTCTACCTTTTTCTCCTTGGATCACGTGACTCCCCTGTTTGGAGTTGCGCCGAGGAGAGATCTCTCTCCACCATACGCCCGCTGCCGTGCTGTTGGTGTTCCGGTCCAAGTCTTCCGCTGCTCATCCTGGACTGGAGCTTCGGAGGCCGTCGTCTCCACCGTATGTGTGTGACGCCCTGCGAGGTGCCACGCTTGTGGTGCTGGGAGGTTGACTTCCTCCACCCGACCTCGAGGTCATCTTCGTCGGCTTCATCGCCGGCACTGCTGCCCGGCGTCATCGCCACCATCGTCGTCATCGTCTTGTTCGTCGCGCCAAGTTCTCCGCGACCTTGAGGTCGGCTACGGCGTCTACGTCGTCAACGCTTGTGCGGGAGCGTAATCCCCGCTTTTCGGTCTACAAGAGGTGTGTATACCGACCCCCCCTGCGTACTACTATATCTGCATAGTACAGATCTTGGCTAGTTTTTGGTTATCGCGGTTAGGAATTTTTTTGTTTTCTGCATGCGATCCCCTTCAGAAAAAGCCGCCAGAAAAGAAAGAAGGCGCGAGAAAAGCCGCGACAAGCATCGCGAGAAATAAGCTGCCCCAGGACATGATGGAGATCGGCTTAACATGCCTCCACCTCCTCCAAGGAGAGATTGCGAGGACAATGCTGATAAAGACCGCCAACGCATGCGCTCAAGGTCATGATCACCACATCGTCAAGAAGGCGGAAACCGGCACGAAGAAGACGACGCAGCCAGGGACAAATCCCGAATATCAGATGCTCGCGTTCGCCTTAACGAAATCAAAGCCGCAAGGGAAGAAACATACCTAGGTCCCAAGTGCTTTGGTCCGGCAATTCGCAAGGTGTAGCTCCCAGAAGCACTGGAAACGTCAAGAAAATTGTGAACAAATACAACGGTGCCGAGAATCCTGAAACATGGCTGCCAGATTATCTGAACACTGTGGGAATCTACAATGGAGGCTATGACGCCGCAGTCCGTTTCTTACCCCTTATGCTTGAAGGTACAACACGCCTGTGGATTGACACTTTGCCGGAAAAAAAGCATTCACAATTGGCAAGACATGAATCGTTGCTTCACGCAACACTTCTCCTGCACGTACAAACGTCCAAAGGCTTATACAGAGCTCTTACGTTGTACTCAGGAGATGAATGAGTCCAGTCGCGATTTCATCGCACGATGGACCGAGACAAAGAACAATTGTGAGGGAGTCTCAGAGACACAAGCCATCCACGCCTTCATGCACAGCTTGAAAAAGGGCAATATGATGCGCTACATCCTATCCAGCCAAAGATTGACAACTCTTGGTGATCTGCTGGACAATGCAAACAACCTCGCAATTGCAGAAGACGACGCTCGTGCTGACGATGGAGACGCAAAGCTCGACATCTCCATCAACAATCATGAAAAACGGGGCAAGTCAAACACGAAGAAGGCACCGCCAACTGACCAAGCCAGGCCGTCCAATGAAGTGGCCTTCGCCTATGGCAAAGGCGGACAGAACAAAGGCGGTGGCAAGTGGAAGCCGAAGACGAGCGATGATAGCCAAGGGGGCAAGCAGATCAAGATCACTTACAAAGACATCAGAGACCTCCCTTGTGCTCATCATAGCAAGTTCGGCAAATGCACCCATACCAACAGGCAGTGCCGTATCAACGACGACATGAAGAAAGACCCCGAAGCTGGATTCAAGGCAGGCAAGTTCAAGCGCAAAGCCCGCAAGGAAGAAGCTAAAGAAGCAAAGACGGACGGGAGCAGCTCTTCGGAGCAGGAAGAGGAACCAGCCAAGGCTAAGAAAGGAGGGAAGTACCCCAGAGTCGAAGCAAACTTCGTCACTTTCCTAGCAACTCCTTCGGCTAAGAAGGAAAAGGCAATCTGGAAGGAACTTAATGCCACTATGCCGGCTGTCCCTCAATATGCAAACTGGTCCGAGGTACCGGTAACATGGGATCGCTCAGATCATCCAGATCGCATCCCACATCACCCAGGATACTCAGCTCTCGTCCTCAATCCAATTGTAGCGAATTGCAGGCTTTCAAAAGTACTTATGGATGGTGGCAGTAGCATCAACATCATGTACCTTGAAACGCTTAAGCGCATGCACCTATCTGAGACCCAACTGAAGCACAGTGACGTCAAATTCCACGGTATAGTCCCAGGACGGCAGGCAAACTCCGTTGTACATATTACCTTGGAAGTGACCTTTGGCGAGGAGGATAACTACCGACAAGAAGATGTATCCTTCGAGGTAGTGCCCTTCAAAAGCGCCTATCATGCCATCTTTGGCAGACCGGCTTTCGCCACCTTCATGGCAAGGCCATGCTATGTCTACAGCAAGCTCAAGATCCCTGGACCCAAAGGCGTCATCACGGTCAACGGCAGCTACAGGAAGGCGCGTGAGTGCGAGCTCGGCAATGTAGTCTTCGCAGAAGCCGTCATCAGCAATGGCGAACTTGCGGGCTATTTGAAGGAAGTCAAACAGGAGATGCCAGAAGTTCAGAAGCCTCCATCCGCACATGACGTCACTTTCAAGGCCGGTTCCCACTCCAAGAAGGCGAAACTTGATGATGCAGACGCTGAGAAGACGACGAACGTCGGCACCACCATCAGCGACAAATAGGAAGGCGAGCTCGTCAAGTTCCTCCGTGAGAATCGTGACATCTTTGCATGGTCTCCTTCTGACATGCCTGGAGTCCCGAGGGAACTTGCCGAGCACCACCTCAACGTCGCTGAAGGAGCCAAGCCAGTCAGGCAAGGCCTTAGGCGATTTGGTCCAGAGAAGAAGAGAGCGATAGGACAGGAAATAGCGCGACTTACAGTCGCAAACTTCATTAAGGAGGTCATTCATACAGAATGGTCCGCAAACCCTGTATTAGTACCTAAGAAGGACACGAAAGCGTTGCGCATGTGCATCGATTTCACTGGCTTAAATAAAGCCTGTCCGAAAGACCCTTTCGCCTTACCGCGAATCGACCAGGTTGTAGATGCTACCGCAGGGGCAAAATTATTAAGCTTTTTGGATGCTTACTCCGGTTACCACCAGATCAAGATGAAGAAGTCTGACCAAATTAAGACTTCTTTCATCACACCTTTCGGTACCTACTGATGCACTCACGGGCGTGTAGTTGGAAAACCCCAAGAGGAAGGTGTGAAGTAGTGCAGCAGCAAATTTCCCTCAGTTATGAAACCAAGGTTATCGAACCAGTAGGAGATGAAGAACACGTCTGAAGGTCTCCCCTTTGCAATGACGCCAGAAATTCTTGGTGGCGTGTAGTTGACAAGGGAGGTGGAACCTGCACAACACAATCAAGATACTTTGCCCCAACTCAACAGTGAGGTTGTCAATCTCACCAGCTTGCTGTAACAAAGGATTAAACGTATGTGTGGAGGATGATGTTTGCAGAGAATGAAAGTAACAGTTTGCAGTTGGTTGTATTATCAGTTTAAAGAAAAGGACCGGGGTTCACAGTTCACTAGTGGTGTCTCTCTATAAATAATAATAGCATACATGTGGGTAAACAAATTACAGCTGGACAATTGACAGAATAAAGAGCTGCATAATGATGCATATACTAATGTCATGATGTCTAGTGTGAGATTCATTTGGGCATTACAACAATATACATAGACCGTTCCAACCGCATCTATGACTAATAATCCACCTTCCGATTAGCGTCCGCACCCCTTTCAGTATTAAGTTGCAAGCAACAGATTATTGCATTAGGCAAAGTGTGTAATGTAAGTAATACAATTATCCTTAGACAAATTACTACTGTTTTATCCCTAGTAGCAACAGTACATCTACAATCTTAGAGGTTGCTGTCACTCCCCCAGATTAAATAGAGACATGAACCCACTATCGAGCATAAATACCCCCTCTTGGAGTCACAAGCATCTACTTGGCCAGAGCATCTACTAGCAACGGAGAGCATGCAAGATCATAAACAACACACAACATGATATATTATGAAGCAAATGACTTAGTATTCAATATCCATCGGATCCCAGCAAACACAACATCTAGCATTACATAAGGATGATCTTGATCATGATAGGCAGCTCACAAGATTTAAACATGATGGCACAATAGAAGAAGACAACTATCTAGCTACTGCTATGGACCCGTAGTCCAAGGATGAACTACTCATGCATCAGTCCGGAGGCGGGCATGGTGATGTAGAGCCCTCCGGTGATGATTCCCCTCTCCGGCAGGGTGCCGGGAAGAGCTTCTGAACCCTCCCGAACTAGGGTTGACGACGGCGGCGGCTCCGTAAGGTTTTGTGGAAAAGTGTTCGGGGATTAGGTCTTGTATTGTCGGGGGGTATTTGTAGGCGAAAGGGCGAAAGCGGTGGAGGCCCGAGGCCCCGTGATGAGGTGCTGGCGCGGCTGGGGGTGGGGCCGCGCCCCCACATCATCTGGGCGCCTCGGTGCCCGACTCCGCCTCGTCTTCGATGTTCTGGATTGTTCCGAGGAAAATAGGGACTTCGGTATAAAAATTGTCCAATTCCGAGAATATTTCCTTCAGTGGTTTTCTGAAACCAAAAACAGCAGAAAACAGGGAACTGGCACTGTGGCATCTTGTTAATAGGTTAGTCCCAGAAAATGCATAAAACAACACAAAGTGTATATAAAACATGTAACAATTGGTATAATATAAGCATGGAACATAAGAAATTATAGATACGTTTGAGACGTATCAAGCATCCCCAAGCTTAGTTCTACTCGTCCTCGAGTAGGTAAAACGATAACAACAATAATTTCTGAAGTGACATGCTTTCACACAATCTTGATCATATAATAATGTAATGCATGTAAACTGAGATCAAATGAATAGAAACTGTAGTTTATATTGATATCAAATGAGTAATGAACAAACAAGTAGGAAGAACAAAGCAAAACTTTGAATGAATTAGTACTAGAGAACAATCAACCGTGCAAAGTAGATATTAAAGATGATTTAAGCTTCAAGAACAACAATATAATCATCTAATGAATCAAACACTCATGACAACTTTGTGAAAGGATCAAGTCAAGCAATAACAATATGCACGTAGAAGATCATCTCTCTATTTGTTCACTCAAAAACAAGCAAGTGTTCAGCGTTGGTTCCTGGCACCAGGATGTTGTGGCTAAAAGAATAATAATGGGGGTTTGGAAGGCCAACGGAAGAAAGTCTCACACAGCTGAAAGTGATCATTAGACAAGAGGAAGTCTTATAATCGAAGCTATGCAAGGAGTAGTGATTGCCACACAACGGATGCACATAGAGCTATAAGTGTATGAAAGCTCTCCAATGGAACTAGTGGGGGTGCATCTAACTTGCTTGCTCATGAAGACCTAGAGCACTTTTGAGGAGGCTCATCATTGGAATATACAAGCCAAGTTCTATAATGTAAAGTTCCCCACATAGTTATGCAAGTAAAACATGAAAACTCTCACATATGGAGTATCTCTCAACATAAGCAAATTTCTCCTCCACGGAGTAATTAGGAGAATTCAAGAACAAAGTAGGACTCTCATGAGTAAGAGTACCATCACAAGCAGCAATTATATCATTTTTATACTCACATAAATAAGTAATAACTTTTAAACATAGAGGATTATCAATAAGCATAGGACCGTCATTGTCGTGGGATTGTCACGGCAGATGTTTCCGGGTGGAAACTTGAGTATGGGGACATGGCGACTTCTGACATCGGGAGCTTGTCTAGCACGGCGTGGGGAAACAGGGGTTTACCCAGGTTCGGCCCCTCGTCTTGAGGTAAAGACCTACTTCCTGCTACTGCTTTATTGATATGGGTTTCGAGGACTCGGCGCCTTAGCTTCCGGGTCTCGAGATTACAATGGTGGTACTTGCGATCTGGTAAAGCTTATCCTTCTAAGGACCAGGAGACCCCCTTATATAGGCGGCGGGTCTCGCTGGACATACAGACGTGATCCGGGTTACAATCGTACCCGGACTCTACTCTAAGTCCTTCAAGTCTTCGCCTTCCTTATTGGGACTCCGTCTTGTACTTGGCCTCTAGTATTCTAGATCCTTCTTGACTTGGGGGCCAAGACACACGTGGCACACCGGCTCACGTGAAACACGGCCCATATCTTCCTGCTTGACCCGGCCCAGGTTCCTACCAGGCCGGCTTACTCTTCTAGGTCGGTGGGCCTACCGGGTTACGATCCCCCCAACAGTAGCCCCCAGGATAACTTGGACATCAGAATTGACTTGCTTCGCCTCACACTCTTGGGCATAATCTTGGGGAAGCCGTCACTTCTTTTGTCCGGGTTATCATCTGAAAAACAATAAACAACTTATTAAGCAAGCGAGCACACAGGTGTCGGTTTGGCCGGCTCTTACTGGCGGCCCGTTCCTAACCCGGCCATCGCCTGCCGACTTCCACTTCCAAACTTAGCGATTTTCAGCTTTCTTTACACTTCCTCGAAGACGTCGGTCAACCTCCGGAGTCAACGACATTTTTAATGCTTATCCTTTCGCGAGAATCGAGGAGTCGTGCGTCCATCTCGGGAACCCAAGATTCTGTCAGGTACAAAATCTGACACCTTGGATATGGTTCCCCAAAGCCATGATTATCCTCGGATTCTTCCTGTTTTGCCCCTAGGTCAACTCCCACTTGGGATATAAATAAGTGGGGACGGGAAAAAAAGCGACCATTTCCCCCGTGCGCCCCCACTCCTTCTTCTTCCTCCAGCGCCGCCGCTGTCACTCCCGAGCTCGAGCTCTCCAACCTTCGCCGGAGCCAGCTAGCGCCGCCGCCCTTTTCCTGCTTCCAGCCGCGTCCGCCGCTGCGCCACATTCATCTAGCAGCCGCCCTTTTCTCCTAATCCCTCTTTAGATCTAGATCTCGGCAACCTCCTTCAAATGGGGAAAAAAGTTGCGAGCAAGGGCCCCGCCACCGCCGCCGCGGCCGCCGCTGCTAAGGCCAACCTGAAGAGGGCCAAAGCTACCGCTGGTGCCTCCGCTTCTGGCGTCGCCGCCGTAGCACCTGCTTCCGGGAGCTGGACTGGATCAACTGTCTCTATCGCCAAGCTGCAGGACTTGGTCGACTCCGGCGACCTTCAAGCCCAAGACATCATCCGCTGGCGTGCCCCTGGCAACGAGGTCGTGCCGGCTCCTCAGGGTGATGAGGTAATAATATTTGCCGATCACCTCAGTCGCGGCTTTAAACCTCCGGGTTCCCTCTTCTTTCGCACTCTGCTCGCCTACTATGGCCTTAGGCCTCAAGACCTGGCCCCGAATTCAATTCTTTCCATTTCAAACTTCACCGTTCTATGCGAGGACTATCTTCAAATGGAACCCTCTATTGACCTCTTTCTTGAGTTCTTTTATTGCAATCCAGAGCGCTCCTCCGCCACTCTTCCTTTAAATGTTTGCGGGGGAGTCGCGATCCAACGGCGCCGAGACTCCCTTTTTCCGGCTCTCAAACTCAACAGCCATCCTCGAGCCTGGCAATCAACCTTTTTCTACTGCAAGGACACCTCTCCCAAGGGCCAACCCAAACTGCCGGGTTTCCGCGCTGAGCCTCTCGTGCTAGGAGAATCAACCAACTCCTATGCCAAGAACCGCGCGGCCTTGGCCCCCACTCTTTCCAGGATCCGAGCTCTCAAGGCCCACGGCCTCAAAGGCACCGATCTGGTCAAATGCTGGGTCGGGTGGTGTATAAAACCACTATCCATCCGTCCCAAACTTATTTGCGACTACACCAACATTCCCTCTGACTGTCTCCGGTTCACCTTTGAAGAGCCGGAAGATGAAGAAGTCATCCGAACTTCTAAGAAACTTTTGTCCGAGTCTGTCGCTACGATAACACTCAACGGGCTCCTCCCCTTCTGCTCCGAGAACCCGGCTCCAAAGGTACTTAACTTGCTCCCATCTATCTCATACTTCTTTCTTTTTATCCTTTCTGTATTTCAGTACTCCATGAATGCCTCTATCCCTTCATCAGGTCACTGAAGACTGGTGGAACGCCGCCGATGAAACACCCGTCTCCTCCGACCAAGAAAATGAGTCGGAACAAAATTCAGAAGAAGAAGAAGAAGCAGGCGAAGGTGAGCTTGACTCCATGGACCGGCTTTGGAAAAAACTCCTAGAAGCCGATCTTGAAGACGACACTTCTTCTCATACTCCCCACATTCCAGGTCAAGGTGAACAAGACTCCACCAAGGCTCCGACACCTCCTTCTCCACCGGCTGGAGCAAAGCGGGCCCGTAACGCGGTACAATTGATACCACGCTCTCGTTTCATCGATCTAGAAGCTGCTTCCGGCTCTCAAACTTGTCCGTCTGCGCAGGACAAGGATGAGGTGACGCCTAAACGTCGAAGGACTCGCTCGTCCGCATCTTCCGAAGAGCTCTCCTCAGGTATCCCAAACAGTCCTTCTCCCCGCGGGAGAAACGCTCATCAGACTTCCCCCGATGCACGTTATCCTTTGGCAGGTCGCCTCCGGGTTTCTAAATCCCGGTCTATGTCCTGCTCCTCAGGTTCCGGCTCAGAGGCTCTTCCCTCCGGCTTTGTCATCAACAAGGGGTAAGTCCTAGTTTTACTTTGCACCATGTCTTCGCTTTAGCCCACTTACTGTTCCTTGCATGTCTTTATACTTTTCCAGAGCCCAAGCCGTCCTCAGTGATGAGGAAACCCCTGACGCTATCGCAACCCCTCCAGCTGAGCCTGAGGTTGAAGAAACTCAAGCTGAGAAGCTAATTGAACCGACTCTCCCTGTTCCAGACTCTTCTTCCCCTCCAAAGTCCGATCTTCCTGTTATTCCAGAAGAACCGGATGTCGCTGTAACGGGCACCGGCTTTCAAGATCCCGCCGCGCCTTCAACTTCCGTGGCGAAGGTCCTTGAGCCGGAACTTAAGGCTGAGGAAGGGCCTGCTGCCCGTGCCGCAGGCAAGGAACAGGTCAAGGAAACCGAAGAATCCGGTTCTTGGAGTTTCTTACACCACCTTGGAGTTTCCAGAACTTTTTGAGAGAATCCATAAGCGACTCTCCAGGGTGCGAAAGGAGGAGTCTCAGCTCCGCAACTATCTGCACTTCCGCTACCAGGTATGTTCCCTCTAGTAGTCCCCAAGTGCTTAGACTTTACTTAGGTAAATGCTTAGTACTTGCATGATAGGGAACCTGTCTCAATAGAAATGTTTCTTTGTAGTCCCCAAGAGTCGGAGCAGTAGCTTGGTGCGCTCCGGGTCTTTCTTACTAGTGAACTTTTGCAATGAGTAGTCCCCAAGAGTCGGAGCAGTAGCTTGCTGCGCTCCGGGTCTTTCTTACTAGTGAACTTTTACAATTAGTCCCCAAGAGTCGGAGCAGTAGCTTGCTGCGCTCCGGGTCTTCTTTGAGATACCGTCATTACTTTATAAACTGCTTCCTGATCTTTTTGTCTCTCTTGATAAATATATGTTCCCTCTGCAGGAGTTTTCGAAAGCCACCGCCGAGAGCAACAGCGAAACACGCCATGAACTTGCGCGTGAAGCCGGCCTTCGTGAGAAGGCTGAGGAACAGCTGAAGCTTCAAGAAGAAGCCCTAAAACGGCTTCAAACTGACAATGAGGCTTTGCGGAAGAAAGTGCACGAACAAGAGCTCGCCATACAGGTGAAGGCTCTTGAGCTGCAAAGAGTAGTCTCCGAGCTGGAGAAAATAAAGAAGCTCGTTCATAACTTGGCCGTTGCTGTCTTCGGTGAGTCTTCTTCTTGCCTTTTCTTTCTTGTATTGCTTTGTCATCGCAGGTTTCCTTATCCTCCGTTTGCTCCCTGCCAGGTCCAGCTCAGGGGGTGACCATAAAGGGAACACTTGAGAAAATTCAGGCCATATATGGCGTCACCCGCCGACTCTACTTCGGCTACACCGAGATGATCAAGGCGTCTACTTCTTCTGGGGAATGTCCTCCGGGTCTTCCGGATTTTCTCGCCGCCACCTCTGTGGTGCCTATGCTGATGGAGCGATGGAAGGCGTCTGCCTGTCGCAAGGGTGCTATCCGTACACTTGCATTGGCGAAGGCATACTACCCCAACCTTGACCCGGCCAAGCTCACGAAGGGCTTCCCTGAATTCCAGCCTGATGGCACTGAGACCTCAAAGATATATGGGAAGCTCGTGAAATCCGTTCGGCGTCCGGCTTGTCAAATTACCAATGGGTTGGCACTGAACGAGTTCCAAGCTGCTTACGACGAAGACAACCATGCCATCAAGGAGGTCCCGCCGGAGCCGATCAACTTATGGAAGCCGGTAGAAGAGGCGCCGCAACTCTTCACGCCCTTCACAACAAGTGCGAACCCCTCAAGCTCAACTCCCGACATTCCAGCTCCCTCTCGTCCCTCCGATCTTGACGGCTTTGAAGCCTTGTCTTCGGTCGTTTTGCAGAGGCCACGAAGCGGAACTACAAAGGATACGAGGGACCTTGGGCAAGGATCTGCACCGGCTCCTCCACACCAATAGACCGCCCAGATGTTCCGAACGCCGACTTATGTACCGGCTTACAAACTTTCGACCTAACTTAACTTCCTGCAACATTATATTGGTCTTCATGGCCTGTAATAGGTTAGATGTAAATACTTGTTATACCTTTTCTGGTGCACCTTCGTGTGCATCTGAGTACTCTTCGTATAACAAACCATCTTTTGAGAATTTGTGCAAGTCTTTGTTGGTTTAGATGACCCTTTTGATTTCTTTAGCTCTCTGCATAGCCGGCTTTCTCTTGACTCTGTGCATAAAATTCTCGCGCAATCAGGGTCTGCTAAGTCCCCATGGGCTTCATAGCTAGATTGAAAGCCGGATTTTAGCATCTGGTCATATATAAGATGAGAATAACATCAAGCTAGCAGGCAAGGAACCAAGAATAATTTTGGCTTTTTTGCCGGGTCATGAGTTTGCAACTTACAACTTTCTTAGTTGGTAAGCCCCCAAGACCCTGATCATATAAAGAATAAGGAACTGAAAACACAATACTCTTTTCTTCTTAGAGGTGCCTTCCTCACTTTATTGATCATATAATATGTACATAGCTAGCAAGCCGCCTCATTAAAAACCTTCCAGTCCCCTTAGGTACCCTGGTAAGGAAAAGAGCGCGTCTGAAACCTGCTGCCTTTAAACAAAAGAGATACAAAAAGGTGGAGCCCGTCTCATCCGGGGGCTCACAAAACCTAAGTGTAGTATGGTCGAAGTTCTGCTATATTCCAAGGCCTGTCGTTCTCTGTCAACGGGTTCCTTGTATGGTCTGTATTGTTTCCTGTCCTTGTAGCTTGCTCTCTGGCATCCACCAGGTAATAAGACCCGTTGTGCAAGTTCCGGCTTACCACGAAGGGGCCTTTCCATGGGGGAGTTAGCTTGTGGAAGCCGGTCTTGTTCTGGGCTAGCCTCAAGACCAAGTCTCCTTCCTGGAAAGCTCTTGATTTAACCCGGCGGCCGTGATAACGCCTCAGGTCTTGCTGGTATATGGCTGACCTTTCCAGGGCTAGCTCTCTTGCCTCCTCAAGCATATCAACTGAATTTTGCCGGGCTTGCTCGTTCTCAGTTTCAACATAGTTTGCCACTCTCGGAGAATCATGGATAATGTCGCTGGGTAACACGGCTTCTGCCCCATAAACCATGAAGAAGGGAGTGAAGTCTGTTGATCTATTTGGGGTTGTGTTTATGCTCCAGACGACTGATGGGAGCTCCTCTTCCCAGCACCCGGCGGCTCTGATTAATGGAACCCGGAGTCTTGGCTTGATGCCTCTTAGCAGCTCTTGGTTTGTCCTCTCCACTTGACCGTTCGACTGAGGGTGTGAAACTGAAGCAAGGTCGAGCCGGATGCCGTTCTCTTTGCAAAATATCTGCATCTCTCCAAGTGAAAAATTTGTCCCATTATCCGTGATGATGCTGTGAGGATACCCAAAACGATATATGATTTTCTTCAGGAACTTGACGGCTGTTGCTGCTGTGCAACTGTTGACGGCTTGCACCTCTACCCACTTTGTGAATTTGTCCACTGCGACCAGTAGGTGAGTCTTTTTATTGGGTGAAGTCTGGAAAGGTCCCACCATGTCCATGCCCCAAACTGCAAAGGGCCATGTTATTGGGATGGTCTTCAGGTCTTGAGCCGGAATATGAATCTGCCTTGCGTATCGCTGGCATCCATCGCAAACCCGGGCTATATTTTCTGCATCGGCCAGAGCCGTCAGCCAAAAGAATCCGTGCCTGTATGCTTTGGCCACCATCGATCTTGTGGACGCGTGATGTCCGCAGTCCCCTGCGTGAATCTCCTGGAGAATTTTCCGGCCTTCCTCTGGTGAGACGCATCGTAAGAATACCCCGGACGTGCTCCTCTTGTGTAACTCGCCATTGATGATAACGTAACCCTTAGCCCGGCGCACAATCTGTCGTGCTAGTACTTCGTCTTGAGGTAATTCTTCCCTTTGCAGGTAAGCCATATACGGATCAGTCCAGGACGGTGTTTGATGTACGGCTGCGACTAGCTGTGACTCCGGGTCATCAGGGTTTGCTAACTCTTCTTCTGTCGGCAGCTTGACCGAGGGATGATGTAACTCGGCGAGGAATACGTTTGGAGGCACCGGCTCTCTGCTAGAACCGAGTCTTGATAAGGCGTCGGCCGCCTCATTCTTTCGTCTGTCAATATGGTCAACTTGGTAGCCGGAGAAGAAGCCGGCGATACGATCTACTTCTCTCCTGTAAGCCGCCATGTTGGCGTCTTTTCTATCCCAGGTTCCTGAAACTTGCTGAGCCACAAGGTCAGAGTTTCCATAGCACATGATTCTTTTGATATTCATCTCTCTAGCGACTTTCAAACCGTGTAATAAGGCCTCATACTCTGCCACGTTATTGGTGCATGGTTCGAAATGTATCTGCATGACGTAACTCAACTTGTCTCCTTTTGGCGAAGTTAGTACAACGCCGGCTCCCGAGCCTTCAAACTGCTTTGACCCGTCGAAGTGCATAATCCAATGTTTGGCGCTTGGAGGCGGAGGTAGGGGGTCAAACTCTGTCCAATCATTGACGAAATCCACCAAGGCCTGTGACTTGATTGCTGTTCTTGGCTCGTAGTTGATATGATAAGGCCCCATCTCGATGGCCCACTTTGCGATCCTGCCTGTAGCTTCTCTATTTCCGATGATTTCCGCTAAGGGAGCAGAACTCACCACAGTGATGGGGTGTTCCTGAAAATAGTGTGGCATCTTCCGGCTTGCCATAAACACGCCGTAGACCAACTTCTGCCACTGCGGGTACCTCTGCTTGGACTCTGTGAGAGCTTCACTAACATAGTAGACCGGCCTTTGAATTGGGTACTCCTTTCCTTCTTCCTTGCGCTCCACCACGACCACAACACTGACGGCTCTGGAATTTGCGGAAACGTATAACAACATCGGCTCCTTGCTTGTGGGAGCCGCTAACACTGGAGCTGTGGACAATGTCTTCTTTAGGTCTTCAAAGGCGTCAACTGCCTCCTGGCCCCAGACAAACTTATCTGACTTCTTCAACAGCTTGTATAGTGGAAGAGCTTTCTCTCCCATCCTTGCAATGAACCGGCTCAGGGCTGTGACACACCCTGTCAGCTTCTGGACATCATTAACGCACTCCGGCTTCTTAAGGTTCATGATAGCCTTAATTTTAGCCGGGTTAGCTTCTATCCCTCTCTCTGAGACTATGAAACCCAGCAACATGCCGGCCGGAACTCCGAACACGCACTTGGTCGGGTTTAACTTCATCTGATATTTGCGCAGGTTGGCGAAGGTCTCCTTTAGGTCCTCCAGGAGTGACCCGGCTTTCTGTGACTTGATCACGACATCATCGACATAGGCATGCACGTTGCGACCGATTTGGTTCTGGAAACAATTCTGGATGCACCTTTGGTAGGTGGCACCTGCATTCTTGAGGCCAAAGGTCATGTTTTTGTAACAGAAAGCACCGAAAGGGGTGATGAACGATGTCTTCTCCTGGTCGTCAACATTGAGCTTGATCTGATGATACCCGGAATATGCGTCCAGGAAACATAACAACTCGCTACCGGCTGTGGCATCGATGATCTGATCTATACGCGGTAATGCAAAGGGGTCTTTCGGGCAGACCTTGTTCAAGCTGGTATAGTCAATGCACATGCGCCACTCTCCGTTTTTCTTCAGAACTAGGACCGGGTTAGCCAGCCACTTGGGATGGTAGACTTCCATGATAAACCCGGCTGCAAGCAAACGAGCTACCTCCTCTCCGACGATCTTTTTCCTCTCCGCGTTGAGACGACGTAGTCCTTGCTTTACCGGCTTTGCCTTTGGATCAACATGTAAGCTGTGCTCAGCAAGTTCACTCGGGACACCCGGCATGTCTGAAGGAGACCATGCGAAGATGTCCCGATTCTCACGGATGAACTTGATGAGCTCGCTTTCCTATTTCGGGTCCAAGTGGGTCCCCACCGAGAACTGCATGGAGGCGTCCCCTTCTTCAAAATCAACCATCTTTGTATCTTGAGCCGACTTGAATTTTTTCTTCTCTTCCTCATGAGCCGGTTTTTCCAGCACACGCTTATCTGTCGGGTCTACTTGAGACTTGTAGAACTTGAGCTCCTCCTCTGAGCAAGCCTGCTCTGCCATGATGGCATCCCCGTTGTCACACTCTGCAGCCATAGTCTTGCTTCCCTCTACTGTGATTATTCCCTGGGGTCCTGGCATCTTAAGTTTGAGGTACACATAACAGGGCCGAGCCATGAATTTGGCGTAAGCCGGCCTCCCGAATAGAGCGTGATACGGACTTTTTAAATCAACAACCTCAAACGTCAGGAACTTCGACCTGAATTGCTCTTTGCTCACTCCGAATGCCACCTCAAGGCTGATCTGGCCAATCGGATGTGCCGACTTCCCTGGGACTATGCCGTGGAAGATCGTAGATGTAGGGGTAAGGCGGTCTTGGGTCAGACCCATCTTTCTGAAAGTATCGAGGTATAAGATATTGATGCTGCTTCCTCCGTCCATCAGAACTTTATTCAGGGAGAACCCGTCCACTTGTGGTGCCACGACGAGAGCCAGGAGACCCGGATGTTCTACCGCTGGCGGGTGATCTTCTCTACTCCAAGTTATAGTTTGCTCTGACCACTTCAAGAATCTTGGAACGGCTGATGCCACTGCATTGACGGCTCTTGCTTTTAATTTCCTGTCTCTCCTGGACGTGCTGGTGGTGAAGACGTGATACTGTCCTTGACTGTGAAGCTCTTTCGGGTTCTGCTGATACCCGGTTGTGACTTGATTCTGTTGTTGACTGGACCCGGCATTATTGTTTGGCGGTCCGTTTGACCCAGCCCCCTGTCCGGGTCCCATCGAGTTGCCGTTGTTTCCATTGAAACCGCTGCTACCTCCGAAGTTCCCCTGACTCCTCTGGCCTTCCTGCTCATGTCTCATCCAAGCTCTGATGTCCGCGCACTGAGCTAGCGAGTGATTGCATGGTCTCCCGTTCTTGCTGTGTTTTGGACACGGCATGCTATACATCTCGCTGAAGTTCGAACCTCTCGGAGGTCCTCCTCTAAAGTTACCACCGGGTCTTGGTCCCCTGTAACCCGTCGTCTGGGTTGTGCCTACGAACTCTGAATTTCCGCCCTCATAGGGACGCTTGTTATTTCCGTTCTGATTGTTATTACTCTGGCTTGGGTTTGGGTTACGACCTCCGCTGATCCGATTGTTCCTCTGTTGTTCCTCTGTTTCACCCGGCTTCTTATCCGTGGCTGCATATTTATTCGCTGTTGTCACCACTTCCCCTATTGAGATGTTGTTGCAGGCCGGGTCTTCCCTCATACGTCCAAGCTTGTGTGTCAACGTCTCAAAGCCGCAGTTTTTCTCCATGTATGATATAGCTGTGTGTGCCGAGATGTTGAGGGATGACTGCAAGATTTCTGTGACCCGGCCCATCCACTGTCTGGCTGACTCGGTTTTCCTCATGACACATCGATCCAGGCCGGCCTCAGTGTACTGTTTCTTGCAAGTTCCGGCGAAGTTCTTGATGAACGCCGCCTTCAGTTCCTCCCATGAGTTGATACTGCGTGGCGGGAGTCGGTCTAGCCAAATTTTAGGTGCTCCTTCTGCTAACATAAGATACATGTAGCGTGCACACAGATTCGGTGAAGCGTTCTTCATGTCCATGGCCATGCCGTAACTGCTCAACCATGTCTCTGGATTCATGTTCGGCTCGTAATTGCACACTTTGGTCGGCTCTTTGAATTTTTCTGGAAACGGCTCCACCCTGATGGCATCTGACAAACACTTTGGTCCCGTCAAGTTTGAAGTTGAGCCCCCTGTGTGACCCGGCGCAGGAGAAGGTGCTGCGGGAGTCACTATTCCGACTCCTGGTGCTCCAGCTGCTCCGGCTCTCGCTGCCGGTGGTGCTGCCGCCGCGGCTGCACGTCTTGCTCTTGAACTATTGACTATTGACTGAGCCGCGGACACGGCCGGCTGTGGCGGCTGGATTACTTGCTGATTTTGGTGTTGGCCTTGCGGGTTTACCGGTCCTAACCGGTTCTGGATGGATCTTGCTGCTGGTGGCTCTCCGTGCCGGCTTCTGGTACGACTCCTTTGTGGTTCTGAGTTGAATGCTTGCGACCTGCGCGGATTATTGTTCTGTTGGACCACAGCAGTGCGCAGCAAATCCACGGCTCTCCGTGCCTCAATACCGGCTGGCGAATTGTCGAACGGGATCTGCTGTAGCGCGTGTGCGGCTGCAAAAACATTATCAACCGGATTATTATAATGACCCGGGGGAGTAGTGAACCTGGGAGGTGGCGGAGGTAGTTGTTCTGCGGCTGCTTCCCCGGCTCCGGCTCCTCCCGCTGGACTTCCTGCTCCTGGTAACTCGGCCTGTGGCGCGCCGGCTCCCATCACCGGATTAACCGCTGCTATGGGCGCATTGGCCGGCGTCATCTGATATTCCAAGACTTGGGGCACTATGGTGTTGACTCCAGTCGGCAAGGGTAGCCGGCTTCCGCGCCTTCTGCTCTGCACCGCAGTTAACTCATCCCTTCTCCTCTGGAGGGCGTTTCTTTCGTCTTGTAGCCTCTGCTCCTGCTGGGCCAAAGATTGTTCCTTCTCTGCTACGCGCCGGGCTTCATCCGCACGCTCTTGGTTCGCCCTAGCCATGGCTCGCCTTAAATCTTCCAACTCCCTCTGTATAGCTGAATTGGTGTTTGTTACTTCTCCCGGGTTCTGAGCCGGGATTCCCGATGCACCGGCTCTCGCCTGATCGTTCACCGCGGTCAGGATCGGGTTTGTGAACGCTGTCCCGGGTGCTGGCGTGCGTGTCTGTACTCCCGCGCCAAACGTTGGTAAAACGGGTCCGGTATTGGGGTGTGGTGGGGGGTACGCCGCTGGTGGCATGCCAAGGTTGCTCTGATCCCAAATTTCTCGATCCTGTCTGGCGGCTCTTTCTGCGCTTGTTTCACTACTCACGGATGCTTCCACCCCATCGGCTTGCTGAGCCGCCGTTACCACGTGGACCGTCATGTGTCGCGCGGGTCCTGGGGACACCGGGTGGTCCTCTTCTTCGAGCCCAAATCCCCACCGATCTTCGAACAGCGGCAGAATTGACTCGGTATCTGTATCCAGATCGGACACGTTTGTTGGTATTCCGACGGAATCCTGTAGTGCTTGAATTGCCGCCTCTTCCTCGATAGTCATAACTTCGCACTCTGGCGATCCGACAGATTCTTCTCCATCCGACTGAGCCATGGTGGTTGACCCGGATTCTGACCCGTACTCCGGCTCATACTGATCTGAGCCGGCTCCTGTGGTCCGGATCACGCCGACGAAGACGTTGATCTGTCCGAAGGCGATCATAGATCCGGTTTCCAGCTGATCTGCTTCTTCTTTCCAGCCAAAGTCGTCCACGATCCGCTCCCCTCCTGGAGGCGTGTGGATCTGGCCGATAGCTAGGTTTTTCATACCGCGCCGCGCTTCTCCACAAATCATGATGTTCTTGGCCGCATGCCCCACGGTGGGCGCCAACTGTCGTGGGATTGTCACGGCAGATGTTTCCGGGTGGAAACTTGAGTATGGGGACATGGCGACTTCTGACATCGGGAGCTTGTCTAGCACGGCGTGGGGAAACAGGGGTTTACCCAGGTTCGGCCCCTCGTCTTGAGGTAAAGACCTACTTCCTGCTACTGCTTTATTGATATGGGTTTCGAGGACTCGGCGCCTTAGCTTCCGGGTCTCGAGATTACAATGGTGGTACTTGCGATCTGGTAAAGCTTATCCTTCTAAGGACCAGGAGACCCCCTTATATAGGCGGCGGGTCTCGCTGGACATACAGACGTGATCCGGGTTACAATCGTACCCGGACTCTACTCTAAGTCCTTCAAGTCTTCGCCTTCCTTATTGGGACTCCGTCTTGTACTTGGCCTCTAGTATTCTAGATCCTTCTTGACTTGGGGGCCAAGACACACGTGGCACACCGGCTCACGTGAAACACGGCCCATATCTTCCTGCTTGACCCGGCCCAGGTTCCTACCAGGCCGGCTTACTCTTCTAGGTCGGTGGGCCTACCGGGTTACGATCCCCCCAACAGTCATCTAAAGCATTATCATATATAACATTAGGGAGCCATTGTTTTATTTCTGTTATTTTCTCTTTTATTTGAGTCAAGGAACATGCCACTTCAAATTTATCAAAAGTAGATATTTCAATAGAATCATGACATTCAACAATATAGCGCTCTTCCTCCTTAGGTAGGCATGGAAGGTAATCAAATAATGTAAGAGTTAAAGAGTTACTATCATTAGGAGCTAGAGCGCCTAACTGAAATGCGTTAAAGAAAAGCGCTTATGGGAGACAACCCACTTTTTATTTCTGTTATTTTATTTTGTTGAGTCAAGGAACATGTCTACCTCTGTATCAATTCCTTTGTATCTTTATTTTATCGCATTGTTGTGTCAAGTTAAGCCTCTAGTAGAAAGTTGATGCTAGATTTGGATTCCTGCGCAGGAACAGTTTTTCTGATGTCCACCGTTTAATTCGTAAAAATTCACAGAATAATCAAAATGACCTGGGATTTTTTGTGCGTGATCCTGAGACATGTGTGCAACTTTCATTAGTTTTGAGTTTTCTGATTTGACCAAGTTAAGTGCCTCGAACAAATTCGTCTTTACGGACTGTTCTGTTTTTGACAGATTCTGCCATTTATTTTGCAATGCCTCTTTTGCTGTTTTTGAATGGATCTTTTTGTTTCATAAAGTATCAGTGGCTGTAGCTAATATCTAGTAGCATTGGTAGCAATTGTATCCATGCAGAATATAAGAATTTTTGATTATGCACTAACCCTCTAATGAAGTCTACTTTGAGTTTGGTGTGGAGAAAGTTTTCAAGGATCAAGAGAGAAGGATGATGTGATGTGATCAAGAAGATGAAAGAGCCTAAGCTTGGGGATGCCCACGTGGGTCACCCAAGCATATTTCAAGAAAACTCAAGCGTCTAAGCTTGGAGATGCCCAAGGCATCCCCTTCTTCATCAACAAACTATCAGGTCCTCTCTAGTAAAACTATATTTTAATTCCGACACATCTTATGTGCTTTACTTGAAGCGTCTGTTTGTTTTTGTTTTTGTTATTTTCATTCTCTGAATAAAATGGATCCTAGCATTCCTTTGCGGGAGAGAGACACGCTCCACTTTTTCTTATGAATACTCGTATTCTTCACTTATATTTGTTGAGTATTCTTCTATGTTACTTCAATACTATTAGCTCTTGTTTTTCATGCATCTCTTGTTAGAGCTGTTAGTTTTCTTATGTTATACTCTCATATATCATTGTTAAATACTTGGAGAGTTTATATTTAGATAAGTTGATTGGTGTTTGGTTAAGAACAGAAAATGTTTGATGTGGTAGATGGTGTGATGAAATGATACATAATCTTGTAGATCATTAAATTGTGTCAATTGAATCATTAATGTTGTTTTGAGATATTAATATGCTTAATGGAAAAAATGATGGTTTAGTAAAGTGGAATGATTAATGGTTGATCTAGAAAACTTGAATCTGTGCCACACTTAAATATCCAGCTGATAGCATAATTATATATGACTTCTAATGTTAAAAGAAACCGTAATGACTTTGTGTTATGCGCTACGGTCGGGGTCCCAACAGTGACTTGTTCATTTTCCACAGTCCCTCATGGAGTGATTTTCATTATGCCTTGTAAGATCATATTTCTAGTTGGAATCGTTTTGCTTGTGAGTTCTAAGCTGCGGTTTTCATGGCACTTCCACCAGCATATTTGCTAGCCTCTTCTGTACCTTGCATTGCCCTTTCTCACATTTAGAGTTGGTGCATACTTCGCGGGTACATACAAAACTCGTGGGAGATCTTCATCATGTTCTCCTACAGATAAGGCAAATATCTTCCTCAAAACACCCACCATACCTACCTACTACAACATTTCCATAGTTGTTCCGAGATATATTGCCATGCAACTTCCATCTTACATTACATGACTTGTTGTCATTTATCATTTATATATTGCCTTGCATGATTCTTTACAGCTCATGTGTGGTTTTACCCATGTTACGCTAGATCATTGCATATCCTGCTACACTGGCAGAGGCACCGTTTCATACACTATGTTTTATTCCTTATAAGTTACTTGTATCAAAAGTGTGTTGTCAAATTAGAATGTTTGCCCCTAAAAGTGAAAAGAGCCATGGAGGCCATCGAAAAGAGAAATAGAAAAAAAAAATAGAAAAAAGAAAAAAAAGAAAGAAAGAAAAAAAAGGGGCAACATTACTACTCTTTATCCAAACTTGTGCTCATGTTATAGCACCTGTAGTATTCATAGTCATCATTTGTGCTCATGTTTAGCACCTCTACTCCATATGAGAGAGTTTTCATGTTTTACTTGCATAACTATGTGGGGAACTTTACATTATAGAACTTGGCTTGTATATTCCAATGATGAGCCTCCTCAAAAGTGCTCTAGGTCTTCATGAGCAAGCAAGTTGGATGCACCCCCACTAGTTCCATTGGAGAGCTTTCATACACTTATAACTCTATGTGCATCCGTTGTGTGGCAATCACTACTCCTTGCATAGCTTCGATTATAAGACTTCCTCTTGTCTAATGATCACTTTCAGCTGTGTGAGACTTTCTTCCGTTGGCCTTCCAAACCCCCCTTATCATTCTTTTAGCCACAACATCCTGGTGCCAGGAACCAACGTTGAACGCTTGCTTGTTTTTAAGTGAACAAATAGAGAGATGATTTTCTACGTGCATATTGTTATTGCTTGACTTGATCCTTTCACAAAGTTGTCATGAGTGTTGGATGCATTAGATCATTATATTGTTATTCTTGAAGCTTAAATCATCTTTAATATCTACTTTGCACGGTTGATTGTTCTCTAGTATTGATTCATTGAAAGTTTTACTTTGTTCTTCCTACTTGTTTACTCATTACTCATTTGATATCAATATAAACTACAGCTTTTATTCATTTGATCTCAATTTACATGCATTACATTATTATATGATCAAGATTGTGTGAAAGCATATCACTTCAGAAATTATTCTTGTTATCGTTTTACCTACTCGGGACGAGTAGAACTAAGCTTTGTGATGCTTGATACGTCTCCAACGTATCTATAATTTCTTATGTTCCATGCTTATATTATAACAATTACTACATGTTTTATATACACTTTATATGGTTTTTATGCATTTTCTGGGACTAGCCTATTAACAAGATGCCACAGTGGCAGTTCCCTGTTTTCCGCTGTTTTTGGTTTCAGAAAAACTGTTAAGGAAATATTCTCGGAATTGGACGAATCAAAAGCCAAAGTCCCTATTTTTTCCGACACGTTCCAGAAGTCCGAAGAGGAGACGAAGGAGGGCACCGAGGCGCCCACATCATGTGGTGGCGCGAACCCTCCCTGGCCGCGCGACCACGTGGTGTGGGGCCCTCGGGCCTCCACCGCCTTCGCCCTTTCGCCTACTTATACCCCCCAACAATACAAGACCTAGTACCCGAACACTTTTCCACGATACGTTCCAGAGCCGCCGCCGCCGTCAACCCTAGTTCGGGAGGGTTCAGAAGCTCTTCCCGGCACCCTGCCAGAGAGGGGAATCATCACCGGAGGGCTCTACATCACCATGCCCGCCTCCGGACTGATGCGTGAGTAGTTCGTCCTTGGAATACGGGTCCGTAGCAGTAGCTAGATGGTTGTCTTCTCCTATTGTGCCATCATGTTTAGATCTTGTGAGCTGCCTATCATGATCAAGATCATCTTTATGTAATGCTACATGTTGTGTTTGCTGGGATCCGATGAATAATTGAGTACTATGTCATTTGCTTCATAATATATCTTGTGAGTGCGTTATTTATGATCTTGCATGCTCTCCGTTAGTAGTAGATGCTCTGGCCAAGTAGATGCTTGTGACTCCAAGAGGGGGTATTTATGCTCGATAGTTTGTTCATGTCTCTATTTAATTTGGGGGAGTGACAGCAACCTCTAAGATTGTAGATGTACTGTTGCTACTAGGGATAAAACAATAGTTCTTTATCTAAGGATATTTGTGCTACTTACATTACACACTTTACTTAATGCAATAATCTGTTGCTCCCAACTTAATACTGAATGGTGTTGCGTATGCTATCCTGAAGGTGGATTATTAGTCATAGATGCAGTTGGATGACGGTCTATGTATCATGTTGTAATGCCCAAATGAATCTCACACTAGACATCATGACTTGTATATGCATTGTTATGCAGTTCTTTATTCTGTCAATTGCCCAGCTGTAATTTGTTTACCCGCATGTATGCTATTATTATTTATGGAGAGACACCACTAGTGAACTGTGGACCCCGGTCCTTTTTCTTTAAACTGATAAAACAACCTACTGCAATCCTGTTACTTTCATTCTCTGCAAACAAACATCATTTTCCACACATACGTTTAATCCTTTGTTACAGCAAGCCAGTGAGATTGACAACCTCACTGTTAAGTTGGGGCAAAGTATCTTGATTGTGTTGTGTGCAGGTTCCAAGTCAACCGCCAGGATCATCTCCGTTGCCGGGGAGAAGAAGCACCTCTGTTTAGAAGACCTTGACACTCCCTCGTCAACAAAGCACCAGCATTTTTCTGGCGCCGTTGACACCTTCAGAAGAATCTTCATCTCCTACTGGTTCGATAACCTTGGTTTTATAACTGAGTGAAATTTGCTGCTGCAGTACTTCATACCTTCCTCTTGGGGTTTCCCAACAACACCACACCGGTGCATCAGCTGCCTTTGCAGTAGCAGCCGTCAATTCAGTAGCCTCCTCCCTCTCCACTGCCAAGTCTGGCAGGTTGGTGTCGGCTCTCTCCTCTTGGGAGGCAGGAGCCGGCACACTGGTAGCTGCAGTCGGAGTTGGGGGAGCGGTAGCAGGCAAGGGGACTGCAGGCTTAAACCTGGCAGTCACAACCTTTGTCCTCAACTTACCCGAAGGCTTAACTCTGAAAATCAGATAACCACAAGTCTTAGCAATACAGGTGATAAAAGAAAAGCATGTAAAATATAAAGCTAAGGCCATCCAAGCTTACGTCCTTTGGGGCATCGCGAAGGCGGATTCCTCGTCATCATCCAGGACTTCGTGTACAACGACACCCTTGGGCACGGCAGAGGTTGCCTCCTTTTTCTTCTTCTTCTCAGGAGCGGCAGTCAGAGCCGCTTTGGTCAGGGCCTCTTTGTCGGCACCCGCCTTGCGCATACGCGTCTTAGCGCCTGCCGCAATGTCCGAAGGAGTAGAGGCGAGCTAACGAAAAGCGACAAAGGTTAAAAGGATACAAAGCCGAACAAGCTTAAAAGTAAATGCAGAAACAATAAGTACTCACCGGTGGTGGCTTGTTGGTGGAAGTATACATGGGAAAAGACTCCGTGAACTGAGCCCTCTCCTTGAGCAGCCTCTTGAATCGCATCAAGAAGGCGTCGTTCGTCAGGTCGTCCTTGGAGACACGGAGATAATCATCACGGGAGCAGCTATAAGTACATAGCAGGCCTTTGTTCTCACGAAGAGGTTGCACCCGCCTTCTCAGCCAACACAGAACTGTGTCTGTGCCGGTCAATTTCGGCTTCGCCTCCGTCGTCATGTACTCAATCCTTCGCTGGATGAGTTGGAGGTGGGCAGGCAGAACTTTCTCCGGCTTCTCGTCCCATGAAAGACGAGGAGTAGCAGCTGAATTTACAAAACGCGGGACACCTATCGTCTTCCCCGCAGGCGCTTGATACGTCTCAAACGTATCTATAATTTTTTATGTTCCATGCTTATATTATACCAATTGCCTAGATGTTTTGTATACATTTTATATGATTTTATGCATTTTCTGGGACTAACATATTAACAAGATGCCACAGTGCCAGTTCCCTGTTTTCTGCTGTTTTTGGTTTCAGAAAACCTGTTAAGGAAATATTCTCGGAATTGGACGAAACAAAAGCCAAAATGCCTATTTTTCTCGGGAGCTTCCGGAACACTTTTCCAGAAACCCTTACGGAGCCGCCGCCGTCGTCAACCCTAGTTCGGGAGGGTTCAGAACCTCTTCCCGGCACCCTGCCGGAGAGGGGAATCATCACCGGAGGGCTCTACATCACCATACCCGCCTCCAGACTGATGCGTGAGTAGTTTATCCTTGGACTACGGGTCCATAGCAGTAGCTAGATGGTTGTCTTCTCCTTTTGTGCCATCATGTTTAGATCTTGTGAGCTGCCTATGATGATCAAGATCATCTTTATGTAATGCTACATGTTGTGTTTGCTGGGATCCGATGGATATTGAATACTATGTCATTTGCTTCATAATATATCATGTTGTGTGTTGTTTATGATCTTGCATGCTCTCCGTTCCTAGTAGATGCTCTGGCCAAGTAGATGCTTGTGACTACAAGAGGGAGTATTTATGCTCTATAGTGGGTTCATGTCTCTATTTAATCTGGGGGAGTGACAGCAACCTCTAAGATTGTAGATGTACTGTTGCTACTAGGGATAAAACAATAGTGCTTTGTCTAAGGATAATTGTATTACTTACATTACACACTTTGCCTAATGCAATAATCTGTTGCTTGCAACTTAATACTGAAAGGGGTGCGGACGCTAACCGGAAGGTGGATTATTAGTCATAGATGCGGTTGGAACGGTCTATGTATATTGTTGTAATGCCCAAATGAATCTCATACTAGACATCATGACTGTAGTATATGCATCATTATGCTATTCTTCATTCTGTCAATTGCCCAGCTGTAATTTGTTTACCCTCATGTATGCTATTATTATTTATGGAGAGACACCACTAGTGAACTGTGGACCCCGGTCCTTTTCTTTAAACTGATAATACAACCAACTGCAAATTGTTTCTTTCATTCTCTTCAAACATCATTTTCCACACCATACGTTTAATCCTTTGTTACAGCAAGCCGGTGAGATTGACAACCTCACTGTTGAGGTGTTGTGCAGATTCCACCTCCCTTCAACACCACTTTTCTGGCGCCGGGGAGACCTTCGTTGTGTTCTTCATCTCCTACTAGTTCGATAACCTTGGTTTCATAACTGAGGGAAACTTGCTACTACGCTCATCACACCTTCCTCTTGGGGTTTTCCAACTCCTCACACCCGTGAGCATCACCGCTATGTCTGAACAATAGAAAAAGGTGCCCGCCCAGCCACGGACGGAGTCCACCTTAGGAACCTTAGGGTACCAAGCCCTATTCCTACGCAAGTTTAGGCTTACAGTGCCTAAGGTGAGCAGTTCATCGCCTTCTGTCTGGTGCTTACAGTGAAAGCAGTATTTAAAGAAATCTAAGTTGGGCTCTATTCCTAAGTAGCCTTCGAATAAGGCTTGGAAGCCAGCTAAGTACAAGATGCTATTAGGCCCTAGGTTGTGAGGCTGAAGGCCATAGTAATCTAGGACTGATATAAAGAAAGACGACGGCGGCAAAGCCATGCCACGATGCAAGTGGGATACCAGGATTACCCGCTCATCGCCTTCTGGAGCCGGAGTGACGTGCTCGAAAGCCAAACGCCATTTGCAGATGTCCCGAGGAGGAAGAAGACCTTCCCGCTCCAGCTCTGCAAGATCATCGTCGGTGATGGTCGAGGGAAGCCAGTGGCGCGGGGAGGCGTCGTCCTCTTCCTCGGGACCGGCCGCGGCGGCGTCGCCGGAGTCCGGGGACATCTTCTCCCCCGGGTATAGCATGATGAGGGGTTCCGCAAGCAGCCCCTCGGTCGGTGCGCTCGTGGACGAAGACCCACCGCCGGCGCCGGATCCCTCCGCCGTGCTCCTCGCCGCCTCCGCCGCAGATCTCGCTGTGTCCTCCGCGGCCGATTGCGCGGCCACGTGTGTGCTGGACATGTCCATGGACCGGTGGAAAGGAATGGTGGGACGGTTTCCGAACTCGAGCTCGTGCACGAGAGAGAGAGAAGGAGTTCGGGCGCGAGGAAGGAGATGAACAGAAATGGAAATGACTCGGTGGGAGTTTTTAATTTTTGGAAATGGTATTTATGAGCCTAGCCCCACGATCTCCGCAACGGTTGGATCCTAACCGCTGGATCCGCGCCACGTGGAGCGGAGGAGACGAGGTGGCTGTTTTCCTTCTCCCGTACGCCTCGGGTCATGCGCAGGAAAATCGCAATGATGAGATTTGGCCTAGTCAACAGTCTAGGCTGTCATGGACTGAACATTGACAAGACCTGACCTCAGGCTGACAAGATTCGTTTCTCTGTCCATCAGTCGACAAATTATTCAGCTTATGTGTTAGCAAACGCAACGGTCATTTCGGCTTATTACAAAGCCTTATCCTCAGTTATATAGGTAATGGTTCAAGCTCTGCAGCAATTCATCAGAAGACGAAGACGAAAGTTTCGAGGTGAAGAACAAGACGAACAAGCTGGAGTGCTTAAACCTTTCCGGGGACTACTGTGGAGGATATACCAAATAGGTATGCCGACCACATGGACTAAAACCAGCCTACCAGGGTGGCCCAAGAGGTGATAAGGTCTTCGGCTTATCGGGCGGCCCAGTGGGCTGAAGCGTAAGAGGAAGCCTACAAGCCGACCAGGATCTAGACGAACCGACGTTCGCCTTAGAGAACAAGTTAGGGTTTATCCCGTGTTAGTCTAGGACTCCAAAGTTAGGTCGGTTAGCCTTTCCTTGTAAGAGAAGGCATGGCGCATATATAAGCCAGCCTCCTGCGAGCCTCAAAGGACACGCTCCTCAAGCTCTCGCAACCTACATTGTAACCTGTACACATATTCGCATCTAGTGAATTATAGCAGCATGTAGGATCTTGCCACCGCTGCAAGGTCCGAAGCTGGGTAAACCCTTGTGTGCAATCCCGTTCCTAGAAGCCACCATGCCTTCCCCATCTCTACACCATTGGAGCGAGGCACCACCTTACGTGCCCAAATATCCAATAACCCGACAACTAGAGCAGCAGGGCGCTGGGCTCCGGCGCCGCGTCCACCAGCCAGACAATGTCCAGTAGAGGTCCATGCATGGCCCCGCGTCCCCAAGAGCCACGAGGCCGTCATCGCGGGCCTCCTCTCCACCCTAGACCAGCTCCTGCAGCCCCCTGTAGCGGCAGCAACGCCAACGCCGTGGAGGACGATGCCGATACCCAATCCTGCTGCTTCGAAACCAGGGTAGATCTTGTGCTGCTTGTTAGGTTGGCAAGGGGGAGGGAAGGAGAAGTAAACGCCATTGATCTGCTCGACTGCTCCGCCGCCGTTCCTCCGCCGCTGCCGCCGAACCCTCTAAATCGCGAGAGAAAGATAAGGTCGAGGCGAGGGAGAGAGTTTCGTAGCGACTCGTGGATTCGTTCCACGGGATAAGACGAGAGGTATTGTTCCCACGCGAATTGACCGGGAGCGGGGTGGAATAAGGTGGGATTGAATCCCTCCCGGGCTTAACCGAACGCGTTGCGAGGGACGGCCAGGATTTTATCCACGCGGGTCTCTTCCCGGCTGATCCACAAGGATTTCATCCCTATCCCACAGGTCGGGGTGGGACGAAACGAACGAGGCCTCGTTGTAGTTCCTTCCTTCCTTCTCGCCTGTGCTGTCAAACGGCTGGATCTTTTTGCGCCTCGATAGTACAGTACGTAATAGAAGGCAGAGATGAGCTGAGCTCTGACTTCTGCTGGCGCCTCCTTTGACTGCAATCGATGAAATTTTGGGGAGTAGATGATATACGTATGTGTGTAGACCGGGAAGAGGGTGCGAGCACGACGGAGGTGGTACACTCGTACTTACGAGACACTATAAAATCTGCCGCACCCCCTGCTGGTCTGTGGCAGCTTTGTTTGACGGTTGCTTGACCACTACAGCTGCACACGGACGCAGCTCCCCTGACGTACTGCAGGGGTGATGTGGGGACACTGGCATGTGGCCCCGAGCCCACACGTAAGTATGTGTCACCCACGTCAGAGGATCCTTGTCCGCTGCGCACATGGCAATGCAGTGAGCACCAGAAGCGTCCGCTTTTTTTTTTGGAGAAGCACAAGTGTCCCGTTCTCGAACGAAAGTAAACGGCGGGTGTGCACTCGTATAGCCTTGTGTGAATCCCATGCTCGGGAGGCCGCGTGGTTAGAGCATCTCCAACAAGTGTTGGTTTTTAGTGCGGGCGATTCTGCGTTTACAACACGATTTTAAAATCTGTTTCACGGGACGCGCTATTTTGCAACGCGACAAACAGAAAACACATGCGCAGCGTCGAACGCGCAGAGAAAAATCAAAGAAAAATGACACCGAAAGTAGCAGATAGGATATTTCGATAGATACAATAGTTCGAGCGATTACACGGAATACTACACTGGATAAAACTAAGACTATATATATATATATAACTACGTGGCGATGACACCGGCGGACGCTCCGATTACTCGTCGGAGTCGGTGTCATCCCAATTGAAGTCGTCAAAGTCGTCGGTCGAGGACGACACTGGCTCTGACGACAAGAGGTCGTTCCAGCGCGGGTCGTCCGCGGGGATCGTCGGATTCTCCAACTGCGCGAGGATGAACCTGCCTGTTGCACTTGTTCAGGCGGCGCTGGGCGCGGCTCTCCCGGTGCTCGATCCTCCTCTACGCGGCGTCGGCATAGAACGCCTCCTCGGCGTGGACGTCCTCCGAGACGTCTGGCGCCAGAGCAGGCGGCGGCACTCGTCCTCCTCGGCAATAAGGAGGCGCCGCTGCTGGCGCGGTGGCGGCGGCGCTCTTCCTCGTTGATGAGGCGCGGCGGCGGCGCTAGATCCTGCGCCTGCTGGACGGTGTGGACGTCGTCAAAGTTCATCAAGCGGCGCGGGCGGCCGCGTCGTACGCGCGGGTGGCCTCGTCTGCGGTGTCGAAGGTGCCGAGGCCGATGGGGCGGTCGCCGTCGCAGATCTCCTCGTAGAAGTTGCCGGCGGGGGCGCGCGCAGACGCCGACAAAACCGGTGGCATTGCGGGAGCGGCTGATACGTCTCCAACGTATCTATAATTTCTTATGTTACATGCTTATATTATACCAATTGCTGCATGTTTTATATACACTTTATATGGTTTTTATGCATTTTCTGAAACTAACCTATTAACAAGATGCCACAGTGCCAGTTCCCTGTTTTCTGTTGTTTTTGGTTTCGGAAAAGCTGTTAAGCAAATATTCTCGGAATTGGACGAATCAAAAGCCAAAGTCCCTATTTTTCTCGGGAGCTTCCAGAACACCGAAGAGGAGACGGAGAGGGGCCACGAGGCAGCCACACCATGTGGTGGCGCGGCTCCCTTCCTGGCCGCGCGGCCATGTGGTGTGGGCACCTCGGGCGCCCACCGACGTCGCCCTTTCGCCCATATAATGCCCTCGACAAAATAACCCTAAAACAATCGTCGTTTTCCAGAGAAGAGTTCCGCTGCGCCGCCGCCATCGAAGACAAGTTTCAGGGGACAGAAGTCTCTGTTCCGGCACCCTGTCGGGACGGGGAATTGCCCCCGGAGTCATCTCCATCAACTCCACCGCCATCTTCATCGCCGCTGCTGACTCTCATGATGAGGATGGAGTAGTTCTCCCCCGGGGCTGCGGGCTCTACCGGTAGCTATGTGGTTTATCTCTCTCTCCCATGGTGTGATCTTTATGTGATCATGAGCTTTGTAATCTAGTTGAATTGTAGATGCTACTCTTTATCTATTATGCACTCTAGAGGTTACTTTAATATGAACTCTGGAGTTACTCTCCACGGTGTAAAGGTGACAGTGTGTGCACCGTGTGTGACTCCTTTAATTTATGACGTTGTGGTGTTTGTTTACTCAGACTTTGAGGGTGCTCTTGTAGCCCTACGCAATTAATGAATGGTGTTTGTTATCCAACAAGAGAGTGTTTGAGAGTAGTGTTTATTTATTTAATTATGATGTCATTGTTGAGAATGTCCACTAGTGAAAGTATGATCCCTAGGCCTTGTTTCTAAGCATCAAAACACCGTTTACAACAAGTTCTGCTACATGTTTGCTTGCTGCCATTTTTATTTCAGATTGCAATTACTACTTATAATCATCCATATTACTTGTATTTCACTATCTCTTCGCCGAACTAGTGCACCTATACATCTGACAAGTGTATTGGGTGTGTTGGGGACACAAGAGACTTCTTGTATCTTAATTGCAGGGTTGCTTGAGAGGGATATCTTTGACCTCTACCTCCCTGAGTTCGATAAACCTTTGGCGATTCACTTAAGGGAAACTTGCTGCTGTTCTACAAACCTCTGCTCTTGGAGGCCCAACACTGTCTACGAGAATAGAAGCGTGCGTAGACATCAAGCTATTTTCTGGCGCCGTTGCCGGGGAAGTAAGCGTTGGAAGGTATCTCCTTTAGATTCTGCAATTATTTATTTTTGTTTCTTGTTTTTATTTTCACTAGTTAGGCTTAATGGAAAACAACAAAAATATTAGAGATCTTTATAGTATTTATCTTGAGTTAGGACATGAGGTGTTTGAAGAGAAAATTAAAAAACCTATGGAACTTTATTTGCTTGCTAGTAGCAATGTTATTAGTATGAATTCTTTGAACACCATTATTGCTAATGCTATGGAAAATTCTAAGCTTGGGGAAGCTGGTTTTGATGACCATGATATTTTTTGTCCCCCAAGCACGGAGGAGAAAATTTACTTTGATGATACTATACCTCCAATATATGATGTTTACAATGATGAATATGATATTTTCAGTCCATCTACTATTGAGGATAAAATTAATTATGATTACAATATGCCTCCTATATTTGATGATTATGGTGATGAGAATAATAATGATAGCTATTTTGTTGAATTTGCTCCCACTACAATTAATAAGAATGACTATGCTTATGTGGAGAGTATTAATTCTTTTATGCATGTGGCTCATGATAAGAATGTTTTATGTGATAGTTATGTTGTAAATTTTATTCATGATGCTACAAGTGAACTTATTGATGATAATGATGAGTATTGCTTAAATATGCTATATGATAATGCTTTAGATGATGGTCCTATGCTTATCGATAATCCTTTATGTTCGGAAGTTTTTACTTATTTATGTGAGGATAAAAATGATATAATTGCTGCTTGTGATGGTACTCTTACTCATGAGAGTCCTGCTTTGTTCTCGAATTCTCCTAATTACACCATGGAGGAGAAATTTGCTTATCTTGAGAAATACTTATGTACTCCCTCCGTTTCTAATTATAGTGCGTTTAGGATTTGTAGTACAACTTCCGTCACGTACAATTTGTTTTCTTGTTTCCCGTTTTACCCTCCCGCAGAACCGCTCACGTCTCCCCGCTCCCTCCCCGCCACCATGGAGTAGTTTGCAATTGTCTCTAGTTCCAAATCTTTTTTGCAACCATGATCTTAAACTTGATATTGATCTTAATAACTATTTTGAAAGAGGGAAGCATGCTAATGAATTCCAAAATAAATTTAATGATCCTCTTTATATGCCTATATTATCTAAGTTGAATGATTCTTGTGGTTATATGGTTGAATTTATTTCTACTACTTGCAACTACTATGAGAGAGGAGAATATGGTTGTAGAAGTTTTAATGGTACTAAAACACCTCTCTCTATGTTGAAAATTTTGAAGTTGCACTTGTTTTGCTTTCCTATGCTTATTGCTTTGTGCTTTCATAACTTGTTTCTTTACAAGATTCCTTTGCATAGGAAGAGGGTTAGACTTAAAAAGTGTTTGATATTTGCCTCTTGATGCTCTCTTTGGTTTTTCAACTATCATTTTTATGAGAGCATCATAAAAATCACTATGTCTATCTTAATGGCTATAAAGAAAGAGCTTTTGGGAGACAACCCAATATTCTATTTCAGTTATTTTGTTTTATTTGAGTCAAGGAACATGTCTACCTCTGTAGCAATTCCTCTGTATCTTTATTTTATCGCATTGTTGTGTCAAGTAAAGCCTATAGTAGGAAGTTGATGCTAGATTTGGATTTCTGCAAAGGAACAATTTTCTGTTGTCCACCGTTTAATTCGTAAAAATTCACAGAAAAATAAAAATGACCTGGGATTTTTTGTGCGTGATCTTCAGATATGTATGCAACTTTCATTGGTTTTGAGTTTTCTGATTTGAGCAAGTTAAGTGCCTCGAAAAAATTCGTCTTTAGGGACTGTTCTGTTTTTGACAGATTCTGCCATTTATTTTGCATTGCTCCTTTTGCTGTTTTTGAATGGATCTTTTTGTTCCATAAAATACCAGTGGCTGTAGCTAATGTCCAGGAGCATGTGTAATGGTTTTGTCCATGCAGAATATAAGAATTTTTGATTATGCACAAACCCTCTAATGAAGTTTACTTTGAGTTTGGTGTGGAGGAAGTTTTCAAGGATCAAGAGAGAAGGATGATGTGATGTGATCAAGAAGATGAAAGAGCCTAAGCTTGGGGATGCCCCCGTGGGTCACCCAAGCATATTTCAAGAAGACTCAAGCGTCTAAACTTGGGGATGCCCAAGGCATCCCCTTCTTCATCAACAAACTATCAGGTCCTCTCTACTGAAACTATATTTTAATTCCAACACATCTTATGTGCTTTACTTGAAGCGTCTATTTGTTTTTGTTTTTGTTATTTTCATTCTCTGAATAAAATGGATCCTAGCATTCCTTTGTGGGAGAGAGACACGCTCCGTTTTTTCTTATGAATACTCGTATTCTTCACTTATATTTGTTGAGTATTCTTCTATGTTACTTCAATACTATTAGCTCTTGTTTTTCATGCATCTCTTGTTAGAGCTGTTAGTTTTCTTATGTTATACTCTCATATCTTATTGTTAAATACTTGGAGAGTTTATTTTTAGATAAGTTGATTGGTGTTTGTTTAAGAACAGAAAATGTTAAATGTGGTAGATGGTATGATGAAATGATACATAATCTTGTAGATCATTAAATTGTGCCACTTGAATCATTGATGTTGTTTTGAGATATTAATATGCTTAATGGTAAACATGATGGTCTAGTAAAGTGGAATGATTAATGGTTGGTCTAGAAAACTTGAAGCTGTGCCACACTTAAATATCCAGTTGATAGCATGATGATATATGACTTCTAATGTTAAAAACAACCGTAATGACTTTGTGTTATGCGCTACGGTCGGGGTCCCAACAGTGACTTGTTCATTTTCCACAGTCCCTCATGGAGTGATTTTCATTATGCCTTGTAAGATCATATTTCTAGTTGGAATCTTTTTGCTTGTGAGTTCTAAGCTGTGGTTTTCATGGCACTTCCACCACCATATTTGCTAGCCTCTTCGGTACTTTGCATTGCCCTTTCTCACATTGAGAGTTGGTGCATACTTCGCGGGTACATCCAAAACTCGTGGGAGATCTTAATCATGTTCTCCTACACATAAGCCAAATATCTTCCTCAAAACATCCACCATACCTACCTACTACAGCATTTCCATAGCTGTTCCGAGATATATTGCCATGCAACTTCCATCTTACATTACATGACTTGTTGTCATTTATCATTTATATATTGCCTTGCATGATTCTTTACAGCTGATGTATGGTTTTACCCATGTTACGCTAGATCATTGCATATCCTGCTACACTGGCAGAGGCACCGTTTCATACACTATGTCTTATTCCTTATGAGTTACTTGTATCAAAAGTGTGTTGTCATATTAGAATGTTTGCCCCTAAAAGTGAAAGGAGCCATGGAGGCCATCGAAAAGAGAAACAGAAAAAGTAAAAAAAATGAAAAAATAGAAAGAAAAAAGGGGGGGGGGGGGGGGGGGGGGCAACATTACTACTCTTTATCTACACTTGTGCTCATGTTATAGCACGTGTAGTACTCATAGTCATCATTTGTGCTCATGTCTAGCACCTTTACTCCATATGAGAGAGTCCTCATGTTTTACTTGTATAACTATGTGGGGAACTTTACATTATAGAACTTGGCTTGTATATTCCAATGATGAGCCTACTCAAAAGTGCTCTAGGTCTTCATGAGCAAGCAAGTTGGATGCACCCCCACTAGTTCCATTGGAGAGCTTTCATACACTTATAGCTCTATGTGCATCCGTTGTGTGGCAATCACTACTCCTTACATAGCTTCGATTGTAAGACTTCCTCTTGTCTAATGATCACTTTCAGCTGTGTGAGACTTTCTTCCGTTGACCTTCCAAACCCCCCTTAACATTCTTTTAGCCACAACATCCTGGTGCCAGGAACAAACGCTAAACGCTTGCTTGTTTTTAAGTGAACAAATAGAGAGATGATTTTCTACGTGCATATTGTTATTGCTTGACTTGATCCTTTCACAAAGTTGTCATGAGTGTTGGATGCATTAGATGATTATATTGTTGTTCTTGAAGCTTAAATTATCTTTAATATCTACTTTGCACGGTTGATTGTTCTCTAGTATTGATTCATTGAAAGTTTTACTTTGTTCTTCCTACTTGTTTACTCATTACTCATTTGATATCAATATAAACTACAGCTCTTATTCATTTGATCTCAATTTACATGCATTACATTATTATATGATCAAGATTGTGTGAAAACATGTCACTTCAGAAATTATTCTTGTTATCGATTTACCTACTCGGGACGAGTAGAACTAACCTTGGGGATGCTTGATACGTCTCCAACGTATCTATAATTTCTTATGTCCCATGCTTATATTATACCAATTGCTACATGTTTTATATACACTTTATATGGTTTTTATGCATTTTCTGGAACTAACCTATTAACAAGATGCCACAGTGCCAGTTCTCTGTTTTCTGCGGTTTTTGGTTTCAGAAAAGCTGTTAAGGAAATATTCTCGGAATTGGACGAATCAAAAGCCAAAGTCCCTATTTTTCTCGGGAGCTTCCATAACACCGAAGTGGAGACGGAGAGGGGCCACGAGGCAGCCACACCATGTGGTGGCGCGGCTCCCTGCCTGGCCGCGCGGCCACGTGGTGTGGGCGCCTCGGGCGCCCACCGACGTCGCCCTTTCGCCCATATAATGCCCCCGACAAAATAACCCTAAAACAATCGTCGTTTTCCAGAGAAGAGTTCCGCTGCGCCGCCGCCATCGAAGACAAGTTTCGGGGGACAGAAGTCTCTGTTCCGGCACCCTGCCGGGACGGGGAATTGCCCCCGGAGTCATCTCCATCAACTCCATCGCCATCTTCATCGCCGCTGCTGACTCTCATGATGAGGAGGGAGTAGTTCTCCCCGGGGCTGCGGGCTCTACCGGTAGCTATGTGGTTTATCTCTCTCTCCCATGGTGTGATCTTTATGTGACCATGAGCTTTGTAATCTAGTTGAATTGTAGATGCTACTCTTTATCTATTATGCACTCTAGAGGTTACTTTAATATGAACTCCGGAGTTACTCTCCACGGTGTAAAGGTGACAGTGTGTGCACCGTGTGTGACTCCTTTAATTTATGACGTTGTGGTGTTTGTTTACTTAGACTTTGAGGGTGCTCTTGTAGCCCTACGCAATTAATGAATGGTGTTTGTTATCCAACAAGAGAGTGTTTGAGAGTAGTGTTTATTTATTTAATTATGATGTCATTGTTGAGAATGTCCACTAGTGAAAGTATGATCCCTAGGCCTTGTTTCTAATCATCAAAACACCGTTCACAACAAGTTCTGCTACATGTTTGCTTGCTGCCATTTTTATTTCAGATTGCAATTACTACTTATAATCATCCATATTATTTGTATTTCACTATCTCTTCGCCGAACTAGTGCACCTATACATCTGACAAGTGTATTGGGTGTGTTGGGGACACAAGAGACTTCTTGTATCCTAATTGCAGGGTTGCTTGAGAGGGATATCTTTGACCTCTACCTACATGAGTTCGATAAACCTTGGGTGATTCACTTAAGGGAGAATTGCTGCTGTTCTACAAACCTCTGCTCTTGGAGGCCCAACACTGTCTACGAGAATAGAAGCGTGCGTAGACATCAGCGGCGCGGTGGCATCTTGTCAGCGGCGAGGGGGCGGCGTGGCGCGCAAAGACTGAGCGGCTGGGAGGCGAGGTCGCGCGCGAAGAAGATTCCGGGCGGTTTCTTTTCGCGCGGAAGCGGTACGCGTTGCCGCGTGCGCTAGCGCGGGCGGCATATATAGCGCAGAGGATTGGGCAAAACAACGCGCGCGGGAAAAAAAATCACACGCTGGGTTTTCGCGCGTCCGCTAGAGCGACGAAAACGCAGGCGCGCGCGGTAAATTGGCGGTTTTTCCCGCGCCATGCTAAAGTCCAGCGCCTGTTGGAGATGCTCTTATAAGAGCAATTCTTATTTTTTTGGGTCAAAACACAACTTCAATACTCAGGCCACCCGATATGGGAAGGAATTGTTCCGGATACAATCATTTCCTAAATGTTGCATGAAAGCGGCAATTTTATGAGCTACACGATTTTGACTTCTTTTGTCGAGGTTACATTTCCATTGCGGTAACGCATCAGGGTAAGTCCTGAAGTTCTGGAGCATACTCCTATGGCGAGACAACATTGGATCCACCGACCTCACTAACAATAGCAGCACAATCACTCTCAAAGATCATCGGACTTTTTCTGTTGCGATGATGATGTGTCCCTAGTGATCACGGATCACTGCACCAATCGCTGCTCTCCCTATTACAGCGACGAAGGTTCCGTTGACGCTCGTTTTGAGCCATCCCTCCAGAGTTTTTTTTCCAGTAGATCATTGTTGGAGATATGCTCTAGAGGCATATATTATGGTGATTATTGACATATCTCATTACGTTCGTAATAAGTTTATATCATGCTATAACTGTATTGATATGAATCATTAATACAGGTGTGGTATTAAACTAACCAAAGTCAGTAGTAAGTCTTTATTTATACTATCTTATTACGCAACATATGATCGTGATTCACATCATGAACATTTATGTCGGTTGGTAATGAGGTCACACCATTAGGTGAATATTATGATGACATATCCAAAGATTAGCATTGCAACGAGATCGTGACACGATGTTCAACTTGCAGTAATAAGAAACGTTGAAACCTAACCCTTACACCGTGAGTGAGATGGTACTGAATCACTTCTTCAGAAGGATACCTTTACTGTGCAGTAGTAGTCGCTTAGCTCTTGAGCGATGAGAAAGGTTTCTATCAGGTATTCCGATGGAGTGTGTTGAGTCGTATGCACGGTGAACAAAAAATACCGTGAAAAAAAAAATAGTGAAACAAATTGTTGGTGAACAAAAAATAATGGTGAATAAAAAATATCAATGAAACAGAGTAATACTGATCCAAAAAGAAACTAAATTAGGATGAACAAAAAAATAGTTCGATGGATCAAAAAGTGTTCATGGGTTACTAAACAAATTCAATGTCTTTCTAAAAAATATTCTAGAGTCCAACAAAATTGTATTACCAAAAAATAGAAAATGATATAAAAAATATAAACAAAATTGAAAGGAAAAGGAAAATGAGAAAAAAATAGTACAGAAAAGAAGCAAGAAAACAGAGAAAAATGAAAACATAATGAAAAAGGAAGATTAGTTCTTACGTTTTTTAAAAAATTCGATTTAAAAAGAGTAATTTGTGAAAACATAAAAATAGAGTACTGACTACTCTTTATTTTGGTTACCGGAACCGGCACGTCGGAAAAGTTGGTGAGAGAATCAGTAGCTAGGATGTGCTGTAAGGGCACCTCCAACGGCCCAGCGCAAACGGACAGGGTTTCCGGACCAATTTGATCCGCTTTGGGAGGACAGCGGACAGATTTTGGGCCTTCGTCCGTTTTGCGGTGGAGGTGCCCCCAACGGCCGGCCGCATTTCATAAAAAAATAGTAATGGAAATTTCATTCATTTCTTACAACAAAGTTTGGATATAAAATAAACACGTTGAAATATCCTTTATTTATTACAACAAATTTGCGAATAGAAAAAAAATAAACATGTAGCACTACTGGTTTCCTAGATGAGTCCACATGTGCTCTATCAGATCATTCTGCAGACGTTCATGCAGTGGCTTGTCACGCATCTCCGCATACACGTCTGAATACTGCTCAAGTATGACTGTGCACTCTCAAACGTGTCCCTGGTACTGTCCTTGCCAAGCAAAAGGACAGTTTTTCCACTCCCAATGCATATAATCTATGCACCCAAGCATGCCAGCGAAGCCACTGCTCGAGTTCCTGTTCAGAAGACGGGCAGTGTCTTCCAAATTCGGCTCCCTCAAGTACTCGGGACCAAACACCTGAACAATAGCTTCACAGAACTTGTACATGGACTCTAGGCAAGTTGACTCACTCATGCACAAATATTCATCTACCAGATGACTCGATACTCCATATGCAAGCATGTGCCGTGCACTTCTGATAAGATGAGAAACCATACCTACCAGTAGCATCGGGTCTGGCGACGAAGTACTCATCGTATGCCCTCACCCCTTCAAGTATACGCATGAACAAGGGCCGTGACATCCGAAAACGGCGACGAAACTTGTGATCCGGATATGTTGGCTTCACGGGATGGAAATAGTCCTTCCAAAGTTGGTAGTGACCTTGTTCCCGGTCACGATCCAACGTCGGAGCCCTTCCAACAACCGAGCCAACATGCCGAGACCACTCCGCCTGGTTGAAGTTGTGGACGAGCGTGGTCGCGACCATCGTAATTTCGGAACCGTCCTCCGATTCTTCGTCCGATGTATCGATGAAGGTCTTGTAGAAGAACTCATCATCACTGTCCATCTAAGCAAAACAAACAAGTTAGAAAGAAATTACATCACTTGTTCAACCAAAACAAGGTGGGTTGATTCTCACATACCTTTCGTCGAACACCTTCCGGGCGGTGGACTTCGCGGCCGCCTCCGGTCCAACGGCCGAACGTCCCAGGAAGCGGCGGTGGCGGCGGACGACGGCGACAGCGGCGCAAGGAGGGACTTGCCGCGGTCGACGAGGCCGCAGAGATAGGGCGGCGGCCGATGCGATCCAGGCGACGGCCGAATGAAGGGGGAGGAGTGGGGTTTATTTGGCTGGCCGCTGGGCCAGACGCGGACAAGGGAGGACAAGAAGCTGTCCGTTTTCTCCCCCAAATCTGGACCAAACTTGGGCCAGGTTTGGGGCCGAAATCCTGTCCGCGCGGACAGTTGTCCATATGCGCCGGCCCGTTGGAGAGGCTACTCTTTCCGGAAGGACGGATTAGGACAGGACCTGTCCGTTTGCGCTAGGGCATTGGAGGTGCCCTAAGCACTAGCAATCGGAACGAATAGAATCGGGTAGCACTAGGGAGAGAGGGCTCCCTTCGCGAAGGTCGTGTCTGCTGCACGCGCTCCCGATCCCGCCACGTGGCCCTAAGAAGCGCGGGCTCGGACGAAGCCCCGTGGCCTTTTCTATTTCACGTTCGGACGCGCGACGTTGTATATTTATTATTTGTTGTACGCGACTGCAGTCTGGCACAAGTACACCATATAAAGTTGTACAAACTACACACAATAGTAAGTACAAATTACACAGAGTAGTACAAATACACAGATCTGGTTGTACGTACAACTACACTGAGACAGGTTGTACGTACAACTACAGTTAGATTGTACGTACAACTACACAGATATATAACTACACGGATCAGGTTATATGTACTCAGGTTGTACGTACAACTACACAGACAGACTTCGGTTGTACATACAACTACACTCAGGTTGTACGTACAACTACACTTAGTTTGTACGAACTATACACATTCGGAAGTACAAAAAACAAATTTGTTGAAACATATCAATATGTGATCTAGTTTTGAAGTTCTCGACGCGAGAATCTCAAAAGTGAAAACGGTTCGTAATTCGGATAAACGGTTCGCAAAATATTTTATTTTAAGAAAACAAATCTCAAAATAAATGCACAAAACAGCCCTCTAAGCACCACCAGGCAACCGCCACTTGTCACGTGTAGAGAAAAGGTGGAGAGCGAAAGCGAAGGAAAATTCGACACTTGTCGGCACCGGAGCGCGATCGGAGTGATCTTCGCAAAGGAAAACTTTTTTTTTAAAAGAATTTCCAATAGAATCTACCGTGTTTGGCAAAGAAGAAAATCCGAAAGACACAGCAAATGGGCCAAGCCGATAACAAAGGCAGGTGCGCGGAACGCAATCAGCTCCGTGGTATGCGGCAAACAGCATACCGCCGGCAACACTACCGGTTCAGTCAGTCGCCCAGAGTTCCACAACTCCAGCACTATCCCCCGAAAAAAAAAGAAGAAAAAACTCCAGCCCGGTCATGTGCCTTTGCTATCGAGATGGCCATGGGCTTCATTCAGTACCAGACCACTCTTGCGACACCATCTTTGCAATCTCTTTTTTTTTTGCAAAAAAGACCACCGATCTATTAATCATCCACAGAAGTATAAAAGACCCAAAAAGTAATAAAAATTACAAATAGGTCGATTGACCCACGACTATGAACACTGGAACAAGCTGAAGGCGCGCTGCTGTCCTCGCCCCTCCATTACCGGAGTCAGGCAAAGCTTCTCGTAGTAGATCTTGTTGTAGTAGACATACGGGAAGTCGTCGTGCTAAGACCCCAAAGGACCAGCGCACCAGAGCAGCAACCATCGCCAATGATGAGAACCGTAGATCGGAATAATATGACCTGCAACTACGCGGACGAACATGAAAACGGACAAGATCCTAGGAGATCCGCCGTACACACGACTCCACGCGCCCTCCGCTAACGCTAAATGCACCATCGGAACAGGGATAGGGCGGAGAGTACCTTATTCTGTCACCGGGATGTAGCCACCGCTTCACCACCCGGATAAAAACATGAAACTGAAAAAACAATAAACGAAAACCTTCCCGATGTCGAGAGGCCTGGTCCGCCCCCACCTCCAAGGCCTAGAAGGCCATGGGAGACGCCAGAAGACCGGTCGTGTCGCCGGCAGCCAGACGGAAACCCTAATCGCATGTGCGCCTCTGCCTTCCTCTCGTACGTACCAGTTCGCTATATGCAGTGGCGGACCCAGCCGCTCGGGCTTCCGGCCGGCCGGCAAGGCTAAGTACACTATTTATCAAATGCATAATTAGCATAATTAGTCTCTAAATTAAGAGTTTGTCCGGGCTTTAAACTTTTCTTGGGTCCGCTTATGGCTACATGTACTACATAGTTATGAGTAATCTCTTTTGCTTTTTTTGTTATTGCCACGAATAGGCTAAACTTATGATGATGTACGCGCTGCGCATGCACGGATTACTTGTATTCATAACTAGAAGCATACCCGGCGCGTTGCAGTGGGAATTTTTTTTAAAAAAAATTTAAAAAAATTACTATACAAATATGGGATACAAGACTGTGGATATGAATTTGTTTACAGAAATACACAACTTATTAAAAGGTTAAATTGTTTGACGTGATTTTTTTATATTTGATGATAAAATATAGGTGACATGAAAAATTGGATGATGAAAAGTAAATGACATGGATATATTGTATGTAAGAAAAAATTGAATTTAATGAATATTAGTTGGATGACATGGACATTTGGTTGGCTGATGTGGATAATTTGAATGTTGAGATAGAAAATAATTAATGCACTTAGTGGGGTTTTATAACAGGTATAGATAAGACTGATAATAAGAGTAAGGATATAGGTTTTCTACGTTTATAACTAACATACATTTAGGAGGATACAAACCTGTGTACTGCAGCAAACCACCCTTGACGCAACTATCAAGCACCCAATTCCTTCGCCGTCGTCAGAGAAGAAGATCACTGGTCCACATCTTGAAGTGAAGACCCCTTTACAAGAGGCGAATAGGCTAAACTTTAGAGACCACTCTCACGCTAATTAGATCGATCCATTACGTTATACATTATGTTTTTCTTAAAGTACAGTGTACATGTGTGTTTTCGGTTTTTATTATTGTTGTTATTTTTAATTTAATTTGGTTGTGTTTCAATTTTATTATTGGGCAAATAAAAGATTTTTGCCAGTTTGTTTTCCTTATTTTTTTACATTTTTACTTTTTGCATGAATATTTTGTGAGTGAATACGTAAACATTTGTGCTAAAGCATGTGAATATATGGTGTACGTTTTGCATTATGTGGAGTAGTATAGATCTGGTCGATTTTACAAGCAAACCCCTATGCTGCCTCGAATATCAGGAGTTTTGGTCAGACACTTGTAGGGCTAATGTATTACATAAAATGTTCTTATTAGTCATAAAAAATGTTCTAATAGACCTAAAAGGTTATGTGTTTAACAACACATTGAGCCCAGTCACATGAACACGAATTATTTTAGTTTTGGAAAAAGACGCTATTCCAACACAAAAACTTAACCCATGAACAAAAATTATATTGTTTGAAAAAATGAATTTATTTTACGATTATATATTGACAAAAATATACCATACAAAATATAAAGTAAATGAATCCAAAGTAAAATAGGAGAATAAAATAATGAGAAAGTAAAACTCAAAAATAAAACTGAAATGTAAATAATATAAAAATGGAAAACAACAAGCAAAATAAACTTTTTTCGAGGATATGCCATTTCTATCGTTCGCTTTCAGATGCATGATTGGTTCTCATTCATTCCATGTTTGTTTTATGGCACTATCTCCTTCCATGTTTATTCTGATTTTTTTCCCAAATATATAACAACACCTATTTACTCGTGTCTTTTCCAGTGATAGCACATATTTATGAATGTTAATTTTTTCCTTCCACTTCAACTATGACCAATGGCCCACCTAGCTGAATTACCAAAGCTACCTGAAAAAGGCAAGGTGCACCTTAGATTGAAATCGACAAATTGGTAGATGGATTCTTTAGAAAGATTCCCAGATAAAGTTCTATATAATATTTAGTTAGAATCTAAATAAAGACACATATGTGGACAGGGCCCCGGACTGCCCGCCTATGATCGAAAACTCCAAATGAGCCTTGCAACGAGACGTGTACATTCCTCATGTTGTGGTTCCCCTCCGGTCCGTTCCTGGGTTGGGTTAGGGGAGATCCGAGCGATTTCCTTTGCAGATCCAAACATGCTCACATGGCACACATTTATCATTCAATAGCATTATTTAGGACTTCCTTATTAGCTTGGTGAAACATTCTATATTATGAAACTGAGAAGTACTATATATATGGTCCGATGGTTATCCAATTGTCCTTGTCTTCTTTCGGATATGCATAGCTCGCAAAACCCGCCCATCTTTTCTTCCCATTTAAAGCATAGCTCACAGTTTCATTTTTTTTTTTTGATAAATGATTTTATTATTTAAACGGTTTAAGCATTACATCCACCTCTGCATAACAAAGATACACATAGCCGTAAATCTCAGAACCAAACAAAAAAGCAACAAACGAATTACAAGCAAAGAACTGTAAAATGACTATGCTTACAATCGACAGATTCAAATATGAAGTGGCCATCGATGTTGGATAAAAATAAACCTTGCAGTTCCCTCTAGTCGTGTAAATGACTTTGTAAAAAGATCTCGATATTACACCCATTGTAATATGGACCATGAACGGAGAAAACTTGTTGAACGATAGATTACCTGCATGAGAGAATTTTTTTATCATTAAAAACCTTGTCATTTCTACAAAGTCAGAGCAATTAGATTACGGCTACCGCTCCCACCCTAATAATAATTCGTAACTCATGACCAACCCATGTAACCAATTGCCAAAGATATTTGCAACGGATCGTGAATTATTCATTACTCAGCTATACGGATGGCTGACCACATAGAACGTGCTACTTTACACTCGAAAAATAAGTGTTTAATTGTCTCATCATGTGAACAAAAAACATATTACTTCCCCGCTTAACAAGGTTATCTTTCGTTAAAATAGCACCTTTTTGACGCAAACATATACATTCATCTCTTTTGTTACCTACTCCCTTTGTTACAAGATGTTTTAGATGTTTCACATGTTATCTAGTTTCAAACTAAAATGAGTGGACATATATACTAAAGCGCATCTAGATACATGCATGTGAATGTTGAAAAGTCGTAAAACTTCTTGTATCTTATAATGGAGAAGTAATTCGTAGGAGTCATCACTAGTGCTTCCAACTTTACAGAGTTTTTTCGGCACCTACTCCATTGCATTCGGGTACTACAAGCTAGCCTAGAACTTGTCACACAGAATCAAACAATTTGACACCGAGCACACCTCCTAATCACATGCTGTGCAGCTCAATGCAGTTCTATATATTTCATTCACTGACACTATACAAGCTACTTAGTATACTACTAGGGATTAGTAGTCTGTAACTTGTCTGTTTGTCTTACCAGTCTGTAACAATGGTCCTGAGCTGGCGCCTTTCTTGCCTCGCTCGATCGATCAACCAACACCCAGATCTCAATCAGACATTCATCCTCGACATGACCAGCCTTTTTGGTAAAATAATGAGAAGGAAAGCAATGCGACTGACGAGAGAGGGTCTACGAGGCCAATGATTAAAGCCTGAACAGAGGTAAAAGGGCTGTTGAAGACAGGGCGCATCCGATCCGAGTAATTTCAGAAGAAACAACATACACCCAGATCTCGCACCTTCTCACGTGGGTAAAGGCGTCGGTGAAGTTTCCCTTGCGGCTTCATTGTGATCGAGTTGCCGTTTTAGAATCATCCATGTGGTCTGGTCTGCCGATTGGTCTCATGATCTGCTACTGCACTGAGCTACTGAGACATGCAAGTGCGCATACCTGAAAGTAGACATCACCCACTTCCTACGTTGTTGTCATGAGTTCTCAATACTTCCTGAATGGAGGCCGCTTTGTGGATTTTATTTCGGCTTTAGGGGCGGACCCGCAGTATCTAAATCATTGCGAAATCTCAAGGAAAATATTTTGAATTTACAAAAAGTATCTCCACTTAAACTTTCTGTCCCCCACTCGAAATTTCTTCTGACTCCAACTTCTCTGTACTGGTAAATTGGGTAATGCACAGGCTAATTTGAAAGGAATGCCAGATCACTAGATCAGAGGCCTTTGCAATGATAATTTATTGAGATTTTGATCTATGATAATTCCGAGAGTAAATGCAGAGAAACCATAATCTACTACAGTATAACTTGCAGTGCAAACTCCTTGACAAGAGATGAACTGATGATACATTACAAAATTAACTAATACAAAGCACACTCTTTCACCCTTCGATATCTATACTATATATACTATATCTGGCCTTTTGGCTTATTTCTGTGAAGTAGAAAGTCCAACTTATCAACACAAACCAAACACAAGAGGAGCACAGCAGCTAGCTTGCTGCTGATCATTTCACAGTCTGCAATTGCAAATCACAGTCGCGTTTCCTCTTCAGCGGCAGCAACCTGGTCACCACAACTTTACCAGGCTGCTGTTTCTTCACCGACTCTTCCTCGGCCTTCGCGCGGCGCCAGCCCAGATGCGCCGACAGGTTCTCCACCTCGATCTTCACCACGTCCTTCCTCACGCCAATGTCGGTGATGTACCTGCCGGCGCAGTACATCCCCGCCGTGACCGCGACCATGCCCAGCGGGCCGGCCGACATGAGCCTGAACGGAGTCGAGAAGAGCGCGGCCAGCGGCACGCCGACCGCGGAGGCAGCCTGGCCACTCCTCCCGATGCCCGGCTCGGACGGCAAGATCAGCCCGGTCTTGCAGTAGAGCGCGAAGTCCTCGCAGTTGTTCTCGAACACGTCGTAGCTGCCGAACCCGTTCTGGAGCAGGTACATGGCCCGGTGCACCACGGCGTCCGGCGGGTCGGAGGCGGCAGTGGTGCAGGTGCCGCCGCGGAGCTTGGCGAGGAACACGGCGGGTGGCACGCCGTACTCGAAGCCGTGCAGGGAGCCGTCACGGAGGAAGCAGTCGAGGCAGGTGAGGATGACGCCGCTGTCCGGGAGCTGGAAGCCGCAGTCCGGGAAGGTCGGACACTCCGGTGTGCCGGCCGATATGAGGCTGGACATGGCGACGGCGGAGTCCAAGCCTGCCGTTCCTGCCTCTTTCTTCCGTGTGAAGTGGACTACCTTGCTCCCGCCAACGTAAATACCTGATCAGCCATACAAAATTGCGTCGCATGAGAACATGATCCATGCATCCAACTCGAGAACAAATTCAGCAATTCAATCATTAATGACTTCACGGTACACAATAATAATAACACAAAAGTTATAAAGATTTTGTTTTTCGTCCTCCGCGATTAAATGGAGTGTACTAGGCACGAACATTGCTCAGAAAAACATGGCATCTTTTCATGTGGATACTGAGGAGAGTGACCCCATGCATGTCATTCGTCCCTACATCTGTAATTATCGAATGTCCAGGAAGACGTCCATAATGGCAGGGATCTATGCCTGCAAATGCAAGGAAGAAAGTACCGTGATGTCCATGCATGGACAGCGCACAGGGACACCAGCAAGAAGCGAGTCTTCTTTATGCTTCCAGGTGTGGATGAATTTACGTCCGGTGAAAGAAGAAAAAATATGGAACGAGATGCAAAGTAAAAGAGCCGGCCTTGGTAACACAGCAGCTAGCTGGAGGAAGATGCCTGATGAAGGCGTCAAAGTGAAAAGAGAGCGACTTTGGTCACAACTCACATGTACTAGCTAAATGGATGTTAGCGAATGATTCCGTGGTGTTCTTGTCTTTTAGAGACCGACACTTGCACACCGACTACTTGCATATCAGCATAGGTGTTGTGTAGCGAGTAGTAACAGTTAGTGTAACAGTTCTTTAAGCTAGTGTAGCTTGTGACAGTTGATTATGAGCAAGTTGCGATAAAAAAAAAGCTGTGAAGCTTGTGAACCAGCATTTCTTTTTATTTCCACAGCGTGCTATATCGAGGCCATTTGGGTCGGCAAATTCTCTTCGTGCCTGGCCGAAACTATAGAAGTAGAATACTGTATATTCTGGCAACCAGCTCATGTTGCAAATTACTCAACCCACAACAGAAGTGAGATCCGTTTGATCCCAGTTGAGTAGTAGGAGTAACCATGTTACTGGTACAGAGCTACCAATCAATTTGGGACCTGAACAATACGATTACGGGTAGGCTGCCAGCAATGCCAATTAACTAATTAAGGATACGGCAAATACGAGTGGACCCGAAAGCGTACCGTCAGAAATACGCGTCAGCTATTAGGGAAGCCGACGAGCCGACAACAGCGTCAAGATATCGCCTTCATCACAGCGTAATTAACGCACTGCCAAATTTTGCTCGCAGCACGAGCATGGAATTTGGCAGAGACGGGGTCACAGAGCACGAACAGAACAGAGGAGAGGAGGCAGAAGAGAACGATCCATCTCGAAGGAACACTCCGGCCGGCCTCTCGCCGCCGGATCATCAACCACCCTGCCGGAAAACGCGAAATGCGGCGAGAACGATGGCCCGTACATGCGGACGCTCACAATTCACACGGAGGGTGGCTCTCGGAGAGAGATTTCGGAGGCCGTGGGTGTGGCTTACCGTGGTGGGAGTAGGAGTAGGCGGCGCGCCATGTGTAGATGTGGTCGCCGGGCTTCACCTCCGACCGCTCCACCCGGTGCGACAGGAGCCCCATCCTCGTGCGCGCGCGCGCCGGAATTCTGCTTCTGCCGTCGCGCGTCGGCGTGGGACGTGGTGGTTTGAGCGATGCCAGGGAGAAGCTAGCTAGGACTCATCGGGGCCGGGCTGGAGGGAGGGAGATGCGAGTGAAGAACGAATTGCGAGATTAAGCCACTAGTTTTATCTTGACGTCCGAGGCGTCGGCATGTGTGTGAGATCCGGGGTGCAGCCCTCGGGATTCGTGCGCCATCTCGGAGGGTGGGGTATTGTCCTGCGTGCCCTTCCTTTCACTCCGCTGTAGGGATGGCAATGGGGCCCCGTTCCCCGTATACCCGTGGAGAATTTATCTATTAGGGGACGGGTATGGGGAACTTTAATCCCCGCCATGTTAAACGGGGATGGGGATGAAATTGTCTCCCCATCCCCGTTCCCCGCTATTCCCCGTTATATACCTACATAGATATTAATCAGTATATTTTTATATTTATTATGGTGTATTATTCTATTTACTATGGTATGTTTTAATATTATTAAACACATCATACAACGTTTTTGTCATTTTACTACATATGAGATACACAAGTTGCGTTATTTCGTGTTCTGAAAGTTTAAGGTCATGAGATTCTGACAATATCGTTTGATTTAGCACCTTCACGGGGAACCCGATCCCCGCCCTGAACCCGGTGGGGATGGGGATGGGAAAAAATACCCCCCGATTGTTAAATGGGGATGGGGATGAGATGGCACTCCCCGGCGGGGAGCAGACCCGTTGCCATCCCTACTCCGCTGCTCTCTCTCCCAGAAAATCGTTCAGCCAGGGTTATATCCATAAGAGCAGAATTCTCAAATGCAAACCTAAAAAACCCGGATGGAGGACACCGTATACGGTGTTTGCAGGCTGAAAAAACGTCACACAGATCAGACATCGCAATCGTGAACTGTTGTTGTTTTTCAGCCCATAAACCAAAACCGTAACACAGGATTATATAAAATATAACAAGATAAATTTAATAATTAGCAACATAGCTTAGCTAAACTGATTGTTAAAATACTCAATCATACAAAATAAGAGAGTGCATTACATGATCAAAGGCATCAAGATTCATCGGAGGCTGCCGGATCATCCACATGGCCGCCAACGTTTCCATTCGTCGTAGCTTCTTCGTCACCTCCGACAGCACTCATGGCAGCGCGTGCTGCTTCTCTCCTTCAGGCCAAGATCTCCACCCTCGCAAGGTTCCACCGCTCTCGGCGGTACTCATCCATCTCGGTCGGATTCATCATCATACTCCTTCGTCGTAATGAGCTCCGCCATGGCCCGGGTCTCAGTGGCACGTGCTCTCCTCTCCTCCAACTCGGCCTTGCGCTTGGCATCTTCTTGAAGTATGTTCCATTTTGCTTCCTTATCTTGGTGTCTCTTGTCCATGATCTCCTTTTTTTTTCCTCCAATGTCTTCATCACCAAAGATTCCTTGGACTTATCATAACATCAACCTTGAAGGACAAGCTTGTGGCTTCGCCTTACTTCTTGATCTTCTCCTTTGCCATCTTTGTTCCTCTGGGCCTCTTCTTCTACCAACTTGACAAGCTTATGCTTTGGTGGTGGTGCTTCCTAGTCCCTCATCTTCCATTTCTCGTTATGCTCAAGAATGCTAGACAATGCTCAAGGTTGAACGGCTTGCCCTTTGACGCCAACATGTCCCTATACCTTTGTTGCGCAAAATCACCTACGTTGCTGCCATTCAAGGGGCGCATTACTCACGGCCTCAATGCAACCAGACCATCGGCTACACGCGGTCTTGATGGTATCCCATCGGCCTTGGAGTGACCGATATGAGGAAGTAGGCGAGGGAGAGAGAGGTGGCATCAACTTGAAGAACCGGTCCTCTATGTGTTGCCAATAAATCTTCTCCGTTTGATCCGAGCCGATCACGGCATCCATCCAGACACTCTCCCAAGCCTTGATCAAGATCACATCTTCCAATTCACTATAGTTGTCGGTCCTCACCGCATTCCCCTTCACCTTGGACACCGCCCCTTTGAACGCCTCCTCCTCTATCTCTTGCACCTCATCTTCCCCTTCGGCGTCTTCATCTTCTCCCCCGAAGTCATCATCCTTGAGGCCAGCCTCCATGTCATCGGCGTAGTCGCTGAAGTCTCCGAGCAAAGGAGACTCGATGTCGACGAACGCCTCGTTGAGCAGCTCAAAATAGGAGACCGACGCATCGGAGAGACTTGCGTAGAGCACCTTGTTTGTGTAGCCCATTGACGTCGTCAGAGCAGCCATGGAGGCCATCTTGGCGGCGGGGTTCTTTGCCACCCGCTTCTCCTGCGGCTTGTTGACGGGCTTCTTGGTAGCGGCCTTGCTCGCCCTCACACCGGAAGCAGTGGCAGCAGGGGGAAGCATAGGTGGCAGGAGTGGGTGTAGGAGCGCTGGTCACGACGACGTGTTGCCCATGCCGCTTGCGCTTGGGGAGGGCAGCTTGTTGGGCAGCGACTGGTGTGGCGGCGAATGGTGTGGCGGCGGATCGAGATCTGGGAGCGGTGACCAGGATCGATTCGACCAGGCGTGGGTGAAGCCATAACGGTGCGAGCTCGCCGCGGCGAGGCCGGAGAGAGTGGGGGCGTCGAGATCGGTGGCTTCTGATGACCCTTGACGATGATGATGGCTCCAGAAGATGTATTAGCTCCAACACCTGCGTCAAAAGAATGTGGGTTAGGTTAAGACTCCAAGTGCATAATGTATAGTAAGGGAAAAAGACTATTTTCCCCACGAGGGTGACTCGAGGGTTTAATATCGAACTCTCGGGGAAATGAACCAAAAATTGTTGTCTCCTTATCCTTCTTTATGAATCCTACAAAACAAAGTAAATTGTTTTGTGCACTCAACCTCACGAAGTGGTTGTCAAGCACAAGGTGTAAGTAAAAGATATAAAGATAACAAATGCAAAACTTAAATAAATATGTAATGATGGTAATAAAAGTCCAAGGATGGTATAAATGATAATGGATGATGTTTTTGTGATTTGTACGGTGTTTGCAAGATGTAAAAGTGTTTTTTTATTTTCGGATTTTTAAATGGCAGAAAATATAAAGTGCTTATAAAGTGTTGGAAATGTGTTTCTTATGATTAAAAATGGACTGGGGTTCATGGTTTCACAAATGCACTCTCTCTTTTATATAGTGGTAGATAATGGAACATAGGAATTGACATATGAGATTGCAACAAGACAAGTTATTAATAATATGGGCATCACATCCTAACATAGAGATCTTTTGGTTATTAATCTCTCTTATACTCCACCAAGATGCGAACTAAATCATAACACCTCAGTAATTAACACCTCAGTAATTAAGATAAACAGAGTATAGCTTTAAGTTCAATTACATGAAGTTTAAATAAGAACATGCTAGATCTAGTCATGGTGATAGTGGCAATGTCACCCACATATCCCCGGTAGCATGTTATTTCCTTTATCCCTAGTGAGGCAACAAAGTAAGGTAAAAACCAAAGTGGATCACGGTATTGCTGTCAACTTACCACAAAACCACCCCCCGTTACTCCAACTAATGCACACGTTCCTGATGGGCGTAAAGATAATACGCTTAGGTTGAGCTCGAAGTGCAAAGTTTGTAGATGTGGAAGACTTGTTTTCCCCACAAGGGTGACTCGAGGGTTTATATCGAACTCTCGGGGAACTGTGTGTAGAAGATTTACCCTCTTGTCCTTCTCTTGATTACCTGCAAAACAAAACAAGATGTTTTGTGCCCCCAACCTCACCAAGTGGTTGTCAAGCACAAGGTGTGAGCAAAGAGATGAAAACAAAGTAAATGCAAAGCAAGAAATAAATATGCAATGGTGGTAAATAAAAGTGCAAGGATGGTATAAATGATGGTGGATGATGTTTTTGTGGTTTGTATGGTGTTTGCAAGATGTAAATGTATTTTTGTATTTTCGGATTTAATAATAGCAGGAGATGTAAAGTGCAATAAAAGTGTTGGAAAGGTGTTTCTTATGATTAAAAATGGACTGGGGTTCATGGTTTCACAAGTGCACTCTCTTTTATATAGTGGTAGATAATGGAACATAGGAATTGACATATGAGATTGCAGCAAGACAAGTTATTAATAATATGGGCATCACGTTCTAACATAGAGATGTTTTGGTTATTAATCTCTCTTATACTCCACCAAGATGCGAACTAAATCATAACACCTCAGTAATTAAGATAAACAGAGTATAGTTTTAAGTTCAATGACATGAAGTTTAAATAAGAACATGCTAGACCTAGTCATGGTGATAGTGGCAATTTCACCCACATACCCCCGGTAGCATGGTATTTCTTTTATCCCTAGTGAGGCAACAAAGTAAGGTAAAAACCCAAGTGGATCACGGTATTGCTGTCAACTTACCACAAAACCACCCCCCTGTTACTCCAACTAATGCAAACGTTCCCCCTCACACGCTCTCATACAGATGTTGGATCAAAACACATAGACAAGAACGGGGTACATAATATGCATCTACATTCATAACAAAGACATAACAATTGCAATCATCATAACATATATCAACTTAAGAGATCCACCACAAAGGTATTACATATATGACCAGAATCATGTTCAGGAGCTCATATGGCACTAATTAGTAAGGCTCAAGAGAGAGGAGAGATACATAAGTTACTTCCACAAACCCATAGTCCAGGGGTGGACTATTCCCTCTTCATCATGCAGACGGTGGAGAAGTCATTGGAGAAGGTGGAGACCACACCGGCAGCGTCCCGCCGGAGTTTTCCCCCTCCAATCTGCAGCTCCATGTCTCTGTTTCGTGGTTTCTGTGTTTCTGCGGCGCTCCCCTCCGAAAGGATTCGGGAGACTATTTTTATAGGCGTTTTTAGGTCAAGACGAAGCCACGGAGATGAAGATCGACGGCATCGGAGCCACGAGGGGGAAGTTGGTGGGCCCCACGCGGCCAAGGAATATGGCCGCGTGGGCCCCCCTCTTTTCCTCCTCGGACTTCCTTTTCTGCTCTTCCTTCGCTCCTGAGCCTTGTTCATTCCAAAAAAAATGATACCCGTGGAATATAAGGTCATTTGCACGTCGTTTGGGAATCTGAAACATCAAAATATAGAAAATGGGGTTTTCTGACAACATAGGGTTAATTCCAAATAAATAGGGAAAGTGTGAAATATCCCCCACAACATTATAAAACATTGATATAACCCTTATATGATGCAAATATGGATGAAATATGAGTAATACAATGCAAAGTTCATGTATGCATTTTACATGCATCAACATCCCCAAGCTTAACCTATACTCGTCCTCGACTATGAAGGTGATAAAAGTAAACATGGACTTGGCATTTTATTACTTAACAAAGGATATCAAAGATGATTGCTACATAGAGTCAAATGATTCATTCTTTAGTAAAGAGTAGCAACATACAAGACATATCATCAAGAGATATTAAATATTCAAGGTAAAGATGTTCAATGATAATTCACAAAGTGTAACATGAAAGAAAAGTTCTATGGACCAAATGAATACATAAATGAAAAGTAAAAGATATCCTAAGTTGGTCATAGAGTATTGTTACAGAAATCTGAATATAAAAGGTGGACACTTTGGAAAGATAGGTAAATAAGTAGAGGAATAACATGAAAGAGTATTATCTAGCTTCCAAATGCTTCAACTTAAGCTAATGTTTGCCATGTAGTGCTCAATGGTGTGAAGTTCTCATTGCCCCTATCATAGCATCTTTAGTGATTAATAGTTGAAAGTGAAAGCAAATATGAGTTATGTGCTTGACAAAGTATGGGTCAAAAAGCCTCATGCCCGTTGAAAACAAAAACCTCTCCGACTGGCTACTCAACTTGGGCCACAAAGCAAGTGAAGGTTACAGTCATCGTGAATAAAAGTGGCATCATAGAGAGTTTCACCCCGGGTACCCTTTGCCCCAGGACATGGAAGTGGGCACATGTCCAAATGACAAAGCAAGCAAACAGTGGACATCTCTACATCTCTTTCCTTACTCATGCTTTTTTCTTGTAAATGCTTTTTCTGTTATGAGATGTGTCATGGATTCCCCCACTATGGTTATGTTGCAAATTTCCACCATGATCCACATGGCTTAGGTTAGCCGCCACAGGTGTCTCTCTAGCCAATAATATCACTCACCCGAACTTACTAAGTTTCCATCTTTATTTCATGCAATGTTAGGCATCCATCACCAAAGGAACATGATATCCAACTTTCATAAAGAATAAAGTGCAATGTGGAAAGCTTTCCACGTGTCAGCACGTATGAGCTAGCTCCTAACCAAAGACCTTTGTCAAGCCCAAAACATCATAATCTTAATCACAATGGGTCATGTTTATTAAGTGCATGAAAAGTAATGTGTGCATCAAGTTCGTGAGAGCTTTTAGACCAACTTAACCCATGACAATCCCAATAACATAAGCATCTTAATTTGGAAGCATAGATAAAACAATATAACATGGTAAACATACTTGTAATAGCATATTAGCTAATAGGTAGATATGGTGGACTCAATGGAAAAACTTGGTTGAAGGTGTTAGAAAACAAGCTTTTTACTTGTTGGAGTTTTTCGGCTAGCAAGAGGGAGAAAGTTGACCATCTGAATGCATGCATAAGTGTCCATAGAGCTAACCATTTCATGTTAAGCAAATTAAAGCATCATTGAGCATATGAAACATGAATAAGAAATAACTCTAGACAAGACACTTGCATATTAATATCCATTAAAAAAGCACATGAATCATGCAACTATATGTATCTTTTAATTCAACTCAAACATACTCTTCCCAATATTTTTATAGCATACCACTTAATTTAACCCAAACTTCCAGTAGCTCTCTCATAACATAAATAAAAAGTGGTGGTCTCAACCAAAAAACCAAACCGAAATAACAAAAAGAACAAAAACGCTCCAAGTTAATATGATAAAGTGCAATGAACGAAAAACAGAATTTAGACGTGTGCAAACCGAGAGTATGTTGGTTCAGTGGGGTTGTCTTCACATCCCCAAGCTTATGGTATTCACCATCCTTGGATAGCTCTTGGTGCATCTCCTCTTATCCCTGTGAAAAAAAACTTCAAAACACCGTTTCTCCCATTTCTTTTCTGTGGGGTGACATTAGTAGGCACAAAACAATAGAATTGCTTGCTGTATGAAATCCTTAGACAAACATAAGAAACATGTCCAGAAAGTGTATAATGTTGTATTCCTTCTAATAAAATCAATTGGATAAAAAAGATTCAAGTTAAAAGCTTAAAGAATGCGTAAAACAAAATGGGACAGAATCTATCCAGAAAAACAGCAGAAGCAAAATGTATTTTTTTACCCCACTTAAATATGTCGAAAAAATCTGAAAGAATTCACGCTTACAGAGGATGAAAAGTTTCGACTACAGTTCAAATTTCAGCTCATTCGGAGTTACAGAATAGGAAATAAAAATCATATCATGCACAGATTCGTGCTGGAATAAAATCTCCAAATGGAAAAAGCAACTTTAAAGCCCAAATGGGTAAAACTTGGAAATTTATTAAAAATTCCAGAAATTAAACTAAAAACAAAGTCTCTTGGTACAGCAAGAGGACTTAAAGAAAATCTCAAATAAAAACAACCGGGTTGCCTCCAATAAAACGCTTTCTTTATAGCCATATAGATATGCTTCTTACTTGATATTTATAGTGGACGAAACTCATGAGGGAGCTTGAACCTTGATGTGTCCCTCTTCCTTGGAAAGTGCTCCATGCACTTCTTGTGTGGGAACTGAAACTTCACGTTCCCCTCCTTTGAATCTATTATAGCACCTGTAGTACGAAGAAAAGGTCTTCCCAAAATGATAGGACTAGAGGTTTTATTCCCCATGTCCATTATTACAAAGTCAACAGGCACAAAAGTCATGTGTAACTCTACCATAACATAACTTACTTTTCCTAAAGCATATTTAATGGAATCATCAGCAAGTGAAATGTCAATAGAGCATTTTTCAAGATTCTTTAATTCAAGTACTTCATATAGTTCCTTAGACATAACAGAGACACTAGATCCTAGATCTAATATGGCATGGTGTGTCTCTTTTCCAATTGTTACTAGTACCTTGGGAACCCAAATATCCCTAAGCTTAGGTGGTGTCATAGCTTCTTTGTTGTACCTAGCAATTTTCTCATTTAAAACATGGCTAGCAATAAAAGAACCAAAACCAGCTTGATTAATATTAATAGAAGGATCACTAGCAAATTTCTGTAAGATAGACATAAGTTCATGCAAGCTACAACTCTCTAAGTCAAGTAGTGGTTCCTTGACTTCACTAAGAATCTTAACTTCTTCAACTTTTTTCTTTCTACTGTATAGATTATATAGTTCGTGACGGTCATCAAAAACATCTTCAGGTATTTGAGCCTTTTCAAGACTTTCTTTAATTTTCACTTCCAAAAGTAAACCATCAGGCAAAATATGAGTATTAGCAGCATGAGTGTTCATAAAAGAGCCCTTACATTCATTATCCAAAAAGATTCTAGAGGTTTCAGACAATCCCCTATAAAATATATGCATAAGCATCCAATCCCTTAGACCATGTTCCATTCCAAAGGCTATGCCTCTAAACCTTTCCCAAGTTTTTACCAAAGGTTCTTCTTCCTCTTGTTTAAAGGCAAAAACTATTTGTCTAAGATTAGATATAGTTTCAGTAGAACAAAATCTTTCAATAAATGCAGCTTTTAGATTAAAGCAAGTGTTAAAATTACAAGGGGGCCATCTTAATATCCAATCTAAGGCTTTCCCAGCAAGAGAGTAGGGGAAAAGCTTAACTTTAATCACATTAACATTGGCATGTTTTAAGTCTAACACTTTGCATCTTTCATTAAACTTCTTAAGATGTTGCATAGGATCTTCTTTAGGTTTACCATAAAAACGACGTTCATAGATTACTTTAGTGATATTATGATCAATCTCAAATTCTTCAACAGGGACATTCATATCTTGAGGAAAGTTCTTAACACTAAATGGCCAAAAAGTTCTCTTTTCCATTATAGCAAGTTTTTATGTATTTTTTAATGCAAAACTGAAAATAAAATGACACTAAATAATGCAAACCGAAATAATAAAAGTAAAACAAAATGCAAAATTGAAAATAAAAATAGCAAACGGAAATATAAAAGACAATAACAAAACAAATTAAAATGCTTTGAACGTAAAGATGGACGAGATGATGCTCACGTAGGTGCAACCTCCCCAAGCTTAGCTGTTTGCACACGTTGGTGATGTTGACTTTGTTGTGAGATAACCTTCCACTAGCTCCCCGGCAACGGCGCCAGAAAACAGTCTTGATGGGCGTAAAGATAATACGCTTAGGTTGAGCCCCAAGTGCAGAGTTTGTAGATGTGGAAGACTTGTTTTACCCACAAGGGTGACTCGAGGGTTTATATCGAACTCTCGGGGAACTGTGTGTAGAAGATTTACCCTCTTGTCCTTCTCTTGATTACCTGCAAAACAAAACAAGATGTTTTGTGCCCCCAACCTCACCAAGTGGTTGTCAAGCACAAGGTGTGAGCAAAGAGATGAAAACAAAGTAAATGCAAAGCAAGAAATAAATATGCAATGGTGGTAAATAAAAGTGCAAGGATGGTATAAATGATGGTGGATGATGTTTTTGTGATTTGTATGGTGTTTGCAAGATGTAAATGTATTTTTGTATTTTCGGATTTAATAATAGCAGAAAATGTAAAGTGCAATAAAAGTGTTGGAAAGGTGTTTCTTATGATTAAAAATGGACTGGGGTTCATGGTTTCACAATTGCACTCTCTCTTTTATATAGTGGTAGATAATTGAACATAGGAATTGACATATGAGATTGCAACAAGACAAGTTATTAATAATATGGGCATCACGTCCTAACATAGAGATCTTTTGGTTATTAATCTCTCTTATACTCCACCAAGATGCGAACTAAATCATAACACCTCAGTAATTAAGATAAACAGAGTATAGTTTTAAGTTCAATGACATGAAGTTTAAATAAGAACATGCTATATCTAGTCATGGTGATAGTGGCAATGTCATCCACATACCCCCGGTAGCATGGTATTTTCTTTATCCCTAGTGAGGCAACAAAGTAGGGTAAAAACCCAAGTGGATCACGGTATTGCTGTCAACTTACCACAAAACCACCCCCCCCCCCCGTTACTCCAACTAATGAACACGTTCCCCCTCACACGCTCTCATACATCTACTTTCATAACAAAGACATAACAATTCCAATCATCATAACATATATCAACTTAAGAGATCCACCACAAAGGTATTACATATATGATCATAATCATGTTCAGCAGCTCATATGGCACTAATTAGTGAAGCTCAAGAGAGAGGAGAGATACATAAGTTACTTCCACAAACCCATTGTCCAGGGGTGGATTACTCCCTCTTCATCATGGAGACGGTGGAGAAGTCGTTGGAGAAGGTGGAGACCACACCGGCAGCGCCCCGTCGGAGTTTTCCCCCTCCAATCTGCAGCTCCAGGTCTCTGTTTCGTGGTTTCTGTGTTTCTGCGGCGCTCCCCTCCGAAAGGGTTCGGGAGACTATTTTTATAGGCGTTTTTAGGTCAAGACGAAGCCACGGAGACGAAGATCGACGGCATCGGAGCCACGAGGGGGAAGTTGGTGGGCCCCACGCGGCCAAGGAATCTGGCCGCGTGGGCCCCCCCTCTTTTCCTCATGGACTTCCTTTTCCGCTCTTCCTTCGCTCCTGGGCCTTGTTCCTTCCAAAAAATGATCCCCGTTGAATATTAGGTCATTTGGACGTCGTTTGGGTACCTGAAACATCAAAATATAGAAAAAGGGGTTTTCTGACAGCACATCGTTAATTCCAAATAAATAGGGAAAGTGTGAAATATCCCCCAAAACATTATAAAAAATTAATATAACCCTTATATGATGCAAATATGGATGAAATATGAGTAATACAATGCAAAGTTCATGTATGCATTTTACATGCATCAGTCCCCCCTCACACGCTCTCATACACATGTTGGATCAAAACACATAGACAAGAACGGGGTACATAATATGCATCTACTTTCATTACAAAGACATAATAATTGCAATCATCATAACATATATCAACTTAAGAGATCCACCACAAAGGTATTACATATATGACCATAATCATGTTCAGCAGCTCATATGGCACTAATTAGTGAAGCTCAAGAGAGAGGAGAGATACATAAGTTACTTCCAAAAACCCATAGTCCAGGGGTGGACTACTCCCTCTTCATCATGGAGACGGTGGAGAAGTCGTTGGAGAAGGTGGAGACCACACCGGCAGCGCCCCGCCGGAGTTTTCCCCCTCCAATCTGCAGCTTCAGGTCTCTGTTTCGTGGTTTCTGTGTTTCTGCGGCGCTCCCTCCGAAAGGCATCGGGGGACTATTTTTATAGTCGTTTTTAGGTCAAGACGAAGCCAGGGAGATGAAGATCGACGGCATCCGAGGCTCGAGGGCCCAGATGGGGTGCTCCACGCGGCCAAGGAATCTGGCCGTGTGGGCCCACCCCTTTTGGTCCTCAGCCTTCCACTTTTGCTCTTCCTTCGCTCCTAAGCCTTGTTCCTTCCAAAAAAGGATCTCCGTGGAATATTAGGTCATTTGGACGTCGTTTGGGTCCCTGAAACATCAAAATATAGAAAAAAGGGGTTTTCTGACAGCGCGGGGTTAATTCCAAATAAATAGGGAAACTGTGAAATATTCCCCAAAACATTATAAAACATTGATATAACCCTTATATGATGCCAATATGGATGAAATATGAGTAATACAATGCAAATTTCATGTATGCATTTTACATGCATCAACATCCCCAAGCTTAACATATACTCGTCCTCGAGTATGAAGGTGATAAAACTAAACATGGACTTGGCATTTTATTACTTAACAGAGGATATCAAAGATGATTTCTACATAGAGTCAAATGATTCATTCTTTAATAAAGAGTAGCAACATACAAGACATATAATCAAGAGATATTAAATATTCAAGGTAAAGATGTTCAATGCTAATTCACAAAGTGTAACATGAAAGAAAAGTTCTATGGACTAAATGAATGCATAAATGAAAAGTAAAAGATATCCTAAGTTGGTCATAGAGTATTGTTATAGAAATCTGAATATAAAAGGTGGACACTTTGGAAAGATAGGTAAATAAGTAGAGGAATAACATGCAAGAGTATTATCTAGCTTCCAAATGCTTCAACTTCAGCTAATGTTTGCCATGTAGTGCTCATTGGTGTGAAGTTCTCATTGCCCCTATCATAGCATCTTTAGTGATTAATAGTTGAAAGTGAAAGCAAATATGAGTTATGTGCTTGACAAAGTATGGGTCAAAAAGCCTCATGCCCGTTGAAAACAAAAACCTCTCCGACTGGCTACTCAACTTGGGCCACAAAGCAAGTGAAGGTTACATTCACCGTGAATAAAAGTGGCATCATAGAGAGTATCACCCTGGGTACCCTTTGCACCAGGACATGGAAGTGGGCACATGTCCAAATGACAAAGCAAGCAAACAGTGGACATCTCTACATCTCTTTTTTTACTCATGCTTTTTTCTTGTCAATGTTTTTTCTGTTGTGAGATGTGTCATAGATTCCTCCACTATGGGTATGTTGCAAATTTCCACCATGAACCACATGGCTTAGGTTAGCCGCCACAGGTGTCTCTCTAGCCAATAATACCACTCGCCCGAACTTACTAAGTTTCCATCTTCATTTCACGCAATGTTAGGCATCCATTACCAAAGGAACATGATATCAACTTTCATAAAAGAATAAAGTGCAATGTTGAAAGCTTTCCACGTGTCAGCACGTATGAACGATCTCCCAACCAAAGACCTTTGTCAAGCCCAAAACATCATAATCTTAATCACAATGGGTCAAGTTTATTAAGTGCATAAAAAGTAATGTGTGCATCAAGTTCGTGAGAGCTTTTAAACCAACTTAACCCATGACAATCCCAATAACATAAGCATCTTGATTTGGAAGCATAGATAAAACAATATAACATGGTAAACATACTTGGGATAGCATATTAGCTAATAGGTAGATATGGTGGACTCACTAGAAAAACTTGGTTGAAGGTGTTGGAAAACAAGCTTTTTACTTGTTGGAGTTTTTGGGCTAGCAAGAGGGAGAAAGTTTACCATCTAAATGCATGCATAAGTGTCCATAGAGCTAACAATTTCATGTTAAACAAAGTAAAGCATCATTCAGCATATAAAACATGAATAAGAAATAACTCTAGACAAGACACTTGCGTATTAATATTCATTAACAAAGCACATGAATCATGCAACTATATGTATTCGTTTAAATCAACTCAAACATCCTCTTCCCAATATTTTTATAGCATACAACTTAATTCAATCCAAACTTCCAGTAGCTCTCTCATAACATAAATAAAAAGTGGTGATCTCAAACAAAAACCAAACCGAAATAACAAAAAGAACAAAAACGCTCCAAGTTTATGCGATAAAGTGCAATGAATGAAAAACAGAAGTTAGACGTGTGCAAACCAAGAGTATGTAGGTTCAATGGGGTTGTCTTCACATCCCCAAGCTTATGGTCTTCACCATCCTTGGATAGCTCTTGGTGCATCTCCTCTAATCCCTGTGAAAAAACTTCAAAACACCGTTTCTCCCATTTCTTTTCTGTGGGGTGACATTAGTAGGCACAAAACAATATAATTGCTTGCTGTATGACATCCTTATACAAACATGAGACACATGTCCATAAAGTGTATAATGTTGTATTCCTTCTAATAAACTCAATTGGATAAAAAAGATTCAAGTTAAAAGCTTAAAGAATGCATAAAACAAAATGGGACAGAATCTGTCCAGAAAAACAGCAGCAGCAAAACGTATTTTTTTACCCCACTTAAATATGTCGAAAAAATCTGAAACAATTCACGCTTACAGAGGATGAAAAGTTGCAACTATAATTCACATTTCAGCTCATTCAGAGTTACAGAATAGGAATTAAAAATCATATTGTGCACAGATTCGTGCTAGAATAAAATCTCCGAAGGGAAAAAAACAACTTTCAAAGCCCAAATGGGTAAAACTTGGCACTTTATTAAAAATTCCAGAACCTAAACTAAAAACAAATTCTCTTGGTACAGCAAGAGGACTCAAAGAAAATCTCAAATAAAAACAACCGGGTTGCCTCCCGTAAAGCGCTATCTTTATAGCCATTTAGCTAGGCTTCTTACTTGATATTTATAGTGGACGAAGCTCATGAGGGAGCTTGAACTTTGATGTGTCCCTCTTCCTTGGAAAGTGCTCCATGCACTTCTTGTGTGGGAACTGAAACTTCACGTTCCCCTCCTTTGAATCGATGATAGCACCTGTAGTACGAAGAAAAGGTCTTCCCAAAATGATAGGACTAGAGGTTTTATTCCCCATGTCCATTATTACAAAGTCAACAGGCACAAAAGTCATGTGTAACTCTACCATAACATCACTTACTTTTCCTAAAGCATATTTAATGGAATCATCAGCAAGTGAAAGTTCAATAGAGCATTTTTCAAAATTCTTTAATTCAAGTACTTCATATAGTTCCTTAGACATGACAGAGACACTAGATCCTAGATCTAATATGACATGTTGTGTCTCTTTTCCAATTGTTACTAATACCTTGGGGACCCAAATATCCCCAAGCTTAGGTGGTGTCATGGCTTCCTTATCATACCTGTTAATTTTCTCATTTAAAACATGGCTAGCAATAAAAGAACCAAAACCAGCTTGATTAATATTAATAGAAGGATCACTAGCAAATTTCTGTAAGATAGACATAAGTTCATGCAAGCTACAACTCTCTAAGTCAAGTAGTGGTTCCTTGAATTCACTAAGCATCTTAAGTTCTTCTCTCACAAGAGGATCATCACTTTTAGTTTCATTAGCTTCATTCAAACTATTAAGATAAGACATAGATGGCAACAAGTATTCAGGATATTGTAACAACTCATTAAAGGTTTCTTCCAAAGTAGGTGGAACATTATTAGCAATACTAATAGAACTCACTCCAACCACTGGTGGTGCTTGTGGTTTTCCTGCAAACATACTCAATAAAGTGGCTTGATTATCAGCTAGTTTTGAAAGGGCTTTATCTAGTCCTTCAGCTTGTAGTTGTAAACCTTTAATATCAGAACTAATGGAAGTGACAGCTTTATTCAACTCTTGTATCATGGTATTATGACTAGCAACTTGTTCCATAAGAATTTTATTAGCATAGGTTTCCACTTATTATCATTACTACCAGGATATGGAACAAAAGGACGGGTGTTTGGAACATATGGAGGTTTACTATAAGAATTATAGTTGTTGTTACCAAACCCACTATTACCATATCTAACAAAGTTAACATCAACATTTTCAGGATTATTACTCACTAGTTCTTGCAAAGGAACGTTCTCAATATTTTGTTTATTAATAAAAGCAAGAATAGTATCCATTTTAGATGACAAGTCACTACTTTCTTCTATGGAGTTTACTTTCTTAGGGGGATTAGGTGCTCTTTCAGTGTTCCATTGACTATAGTTTTGCAAAATACTCTCTAAGATGTTCTTAGCTTCTACTATAGTTTTACTCATAAAAGCCCCTCCAGCAGCAGAATCAAGGATGTTTCTAGACATGTAATTTAGACCATTGTAAAAAGAGTGTAATATGGTCCATTCGTTTACCCCATGTGATGGACAAGTTCTAAGCATAAGTTTTATCCTATCCCAAGCCATAGCAACATGTTCATTTTCATTTTGCCTAAAAGAAAGGATATTGTTTCTATTTTGCAAAATTTTAACAGGTGGATAATACTTCTTGATGAAAGCTTCTTTTAAATCATCCCAAGTATTAATACTATCAGTAGGTAGTGAATGCAACCACTCTTTAGCTTTCCCTCTAAGTGAAAAAAGAAATAACTTCAGTTTTAGAATATCACTTTCAACATTTTTTAATTTTTGCATGTCACATATTTCAACAAAATCATGAAGATGCATAGAGGCATCCTCCATAGCACTACCACCAAATTGTTCCTTAGTTATCAAGTTCAACAAACTAGGACTCACTTCACAACTCTCAGCTGTTATCTTAGGTGTAGCAATAGGCCTAGCAATAAATTGATCATTTGGAGTGTTTGTGTAGTCACACAACTTAGTTCTTTCTCCCATTTTAGCAAGTTTTTATGTGTTTTAAATTTTTAATGCAAAACTGAAAATAAAATGACACTAAATAATGCAACCGAAATGATAAAAGTAAAATAAAATGCAAAACTGAAAATAAAATAACAAACCGAAATATAAAAATGACAAAAACAAAACAAAATATAATGCTTTGAAGGTAAAAAGATGGGTAAGATGATGCTCACAGAGGTGCAACCTCCCCAAGATTAGGTGTTTACACAAGTTGATGATGTTGAATTTGTTTGTGAGGTATCCTTTCCACTTGTCCAGCAACTCCGCCAGAAAATATCTTGCACAGTTGACGAACACTTGTGGGACAACTCTTTACTTGCTCACTTCCCGGGCAACGGCGCCAGAAAATGTCTTGATTACCCTTGACGATGATGATGGCTCCAGAAGATGTACTAGCTCCAACACCTGCGTCAAAAGAATGTGGGTTAGGTTGAGACTCCAAGTGCAGAGTGTATAGTGAGGGAAAAAGACTATTTTCCCCACGAGGGTGACTCGAGGGTTTAATATCAAACTCTCGGGGAAATGAACCAAAAGTTGTTGTCTCCTTATCCTTCTTTATGAAACGTACAAAGCAAAGTAGATTGTTTTGTGCCCTCAACCTAACCAAGTGGTTGTTGTCGAGGAGTGACTCCCACGTAACAAGGGTAGTCTCGCCCTGAAGAGAGGTTCGAAAGGGGGGACTGAACACGGAGGTCCTACAGCCCTCGAGAGGCTCGACGACGGTGCTCGCCGGGCCTGGAGAAGAACTATCACGCCAGAGATGGACACCGGCCCGTACCCAGGTTCACGGCCCTCAGGAGGAGGTAAAACCGCTACTCCTGCTGGTCTGTATTGCACTGTGAAGGTTACAGGACAATGAGCTTGCCGAAGGCTCTCTTGAGGCAGTTTGGTGCCTGGAGAGGGACACAATGATCGTCTTCCTCCTCCAGCAGTTGGCTATCCTATCTGTTTAGGGAGCGATTGCGCGATTGGGCCCTCGATCCTCCTCTACGGCGGAGCTCCTGCTCCTTTTATAGGCGCTCCGGGCTCCGCCCTCGCGCTGGTGGGCTCCCACACGTCGGTGGCGCAAAGGAGAGGGAGTCCACAGCGGCTCCTCCGTCCATGGACGCGGCTCATCCGTGCTAAAGTAGCGCGCCGTGGCCGACAGGGTGCAGGCGGTGCAGGGCGGCTCGCAGGCGCGGCAGAGGTCGTGGTGGAGCCCACGGTGACGATCTTCTTGGAGCGTTGCGCCGTCCAGCCGCTTTATCACCAAAGAGGAAAGTCCTGGCTGTCCGGCCGCAGGCGGCGCGGCTTTGTTGACTCCTTTATCACCAGAATGGCCACTGGGATGCTCGCGTCACCCTGCGGCTGCTGCAGGGGCCATGTGCGTCCTGCAGCGCTTGCTTAGCCGCGAAGTCTCTCCACAGGGCCGTGGTCGCCTTTGGAGGGGTTTTCTGCTGACTCCTCTCCAGGCGGGCTGTGCCTGGGGAGTCTCTTGAAGCGCAGGGTCCTCTTCAGGCCTCGAGAGGGGATGCCTCTTGAGGATCCCTCCAAGCGGCAGCCTGGTCCTTAGTCGTTCTGCCGAAGGTCCACGCGGGCGAGGCCTGTAGGGAGTGGGCCGTGCATACCCCGGTCCTTACTGGGCCGACAGTAGCCCCCGGGCCCACGATGGGCACGACGAGGCCCGTTGGGTCTAGGCGAAGCGTCGTGGGGCCAAAACTGCAGGCCGGGCCGAGCCACGCGTCACTTCGGCGAGTAACGGTTGCGCACGATATGGGACGTGCGTCGTGGGGGGTCCCACCACGCCCCGGTAACTGCTCCTTGACGAGACATAAAAACCCCGGCGCCGGAGCAGGGAGCCGTTACTACTCCCACTTCTTCTCGCAGACGCCATCCGCACAGAGCTCTCCGCTCCTGCATTCCGGCGCCCTCTTCTCCGATTTCTCCAACTTCCCCTCGCGCCGCTCCCTTCTTCCCTCCGACGATGACTCCGCCGAAGAACAAGGGCAAGGCGGCCGCGGGGTCTTCATCGCAAGCGGCGCCCGCCAAGGCCGCACACGGTGCGGCACTGCTGGGCGTGCGCGTCAACGACAAGGCGCTCGAGAAGGTCCGCTTCCTGGTGGCGGACCGGACCAACGAGCACGGCGCCACCGCACTCAAGCCTGCGGCGCACGGGAAACGCCCGCGAGGGTTTTCCCCCATCTTCCAGCACTGCGTCTCGGCGGGCCTGGTGCCGCCCTTCTCCCCGTTCCTGGAGGCGGTGCTGGCCTTCTACCAAATCCAACTGCTACACCTCCACCCCAACTCGGTGCTCATCCTCGCCATCTTCGCCTACCTCTGCGAGGCGTACCTAGGCGTGGAGCCCACGGTGGAGCTCTTCCGGTGCTTCTACGCGCTCCGGAGCACGGCGAAGAACGAGCGCTCGGGGTGCGTCTCCTTCCGCGTCGTGGACGGCATGGGGAGCGTCTACATCCCCATGTCGTGGAGCGAGGGCAAGGCCATCACCTCCGTGACGAAGAAGGTGGACGACTTCCGCCAGCGGTGGTTCTTCGTTGGCGTGGAGCAGCCAAGCGCCTTCCTCGAGGTCCCTGACGCGCCGCCCGTGAAGAACTCGCACTGGGGCAAGGCCACCTTCTGCGGCGCGCAGAACGTGATGCTGTCGGGCCGCCTGAGCTACCTCCGGGAGGAAGGCCTCACGGGGCAAATCGTCGTGGCGGACTTCGTGACGCGCCGCCTCGCCCCACTCCAGGCGCACGCGATGCCGATGTGGATGTACTCCGGCCCCAATGACAAGATGCGGCTCCATCGCGAGGACAACGACAAGGATGCCGTCGACAACGTCCTGTCCGCGCTCTTCATCAACCCCGCGGTGCCCGCCATGGAGGAACTCCCGATCTCCCTCAGGCCTCTGCACCAATACAACATGACCGAGCGTCTGGCCGTTCTGGAGGGGGTTCCTCCGTACACTCCGGCAGGCCCGGCGCGGAAGGTGGTGCCCGTGCCTGTGGTGCATGATGCGGAGGGGGCAGAGACGCCCTCTGCCTCAGGAGCCGGTCAAGGCGAGGAGGAAGCCGCGGCAGGCGAGGAGGAGGCCGCGGCGGGCGAGGAGGCCTCTTCGAGGGCCAGGCCCCAAGCGGGCGAGATTTGCGACATCTCGTCAGGTGACGACGAAGGCGCCTTCGCGGGGGCGCCCACGCGTCGCGCGGAGGAGGAGGAGTCTGAAGGGGAGGCCTCTGATGAGGAGTCCTTGCTGGGGCGTCGCGAGCCCCGGTCCAAGGCGGCCTGCGACAGGCCTGGCGCGAGGCCCTCCAACGTCCCTTCTAATAGGAAAGCCGAGGCGCCTCCGGAGAGGCCAGACGCCAGGCCCAAGCCCTCCTGGCGCTCGTCAGGCTTGGCGTGGGTTGACACCGGCGCCAAGCGGTCCGGGTAAGTTCCTTCAATTACTAAACGCTTGATTATTGCACTCTTCTTCTCATATTTCTGACACTCGCCCCCCGATTCCTTTCAGCGACCTAGTGCCTGCGAAACGCCGTAGGCTTCGCAAGGCAGCGGAGGTGAAGGGAGCCGCGGCAGAGGCCGTGGCTGGAGAGGTCGCGAGGCCTGGGGAGACGGCCACGGCAGGCCCAGCCGAAGAGGCGCCTCAGGCGGAGGCAACTGAGCTTCTGGCGGAGGCAGCAGCGCCTCAGGCGGAGGCCGCTGCACCGCCCCCCGTGCCCTTGGTGGTGGAGGTGCAGGAAGAGCGGTCGGCCAGCCCCCCTCGAGCTCCTACACAGCCTCGCGCGGCTACGCCGCCGCGCGAGTCGACTCCGGCACGCGAGGCCACCCCACCTCGTGCGGCTACGCCTCCCGCGCAACCAGAGGCCGAGGCAGACCAGGGCCCACCAAGCGCGGGCGCCTCTGCAGGGGGAGCTCCTCCTTCTCCGCCACGCCCCGCAGCGGGGGGCGAGGCGCAAGAGGCGACGCGACCAGGCGACGAGGGCGGCGAGACCATCCTGGGCGCGGCGAAGGACCGGGAGCAGCCTAGCCCCCAGGCACGCCCAGAGGCCTCATCCTCAAGGTTCGACACCGGGGCCGGGCCCTCCGCGCAACGCGGCCTGGTCCTGAGCGGCTGGGACTGGAGCAAGGGACACCGCGAGGTGGCCTTCCGCGTGGTGAGGGAGTCCCTGGAGGGCCTGGAGGCGCAGCTCGCCTTTGAGGACGCCCAACTTGCTCAGCAACGCGACGAGCTCGCGGAGGCCTGGGGGCGCTTCCATGCCACGGTTGAGGCCCGGCGCCAGGGGGATCAGGCGCTCCAGGCCGCCCGCGAGGAGGCCATCCGCTTTGCTAAGGAGGTCCGAGAGGGGGCCATCCGCGACGCAAACGAGCTCCTTGCCCCCCTCCAGGACGCGCGCGATGCGGCCGCCGATCTCCTCGCGGAGGTGAAGGCCGAGCGCGCGGCTATGGAGGGCTCGCTGGAGCAGAAGCGCCACGCGGTCTCCCAGCTAGAGTCCCAGCTCCTCTCCGCCCACCGGGCCGCGCAGGAGACCCTGGAGGAGGACCGCAAGAGCTTAGCCGAGCGTGAGCGGCAGCTGGCCTCGAGGGAGAAAGACGTGGAGCAGCGCGACGAGCAGCGGCTCCAGGCGGAGGGTGAGCTGGCCACCAAGCGGGAAGAGCTCGAGGCGCGTGAGGGGGACCTGGCCCAAGCGCTCCAGCGGCACGACGATAACATCACCGCCCAGAGGCAAACCCTGGAGCGCTTCCAGCTGCGGTTCGCTGAGAAGAAAAAGGAGGCGGAGGCTGCCCTCGCGGAGCGCGAGAAAGACTTCAGGCGGACCATCTCCCAGGAGTTCCGCGACAAGGCCAAGAAGCAAGAGGACCGCTTCAAGGCCAAGCACACTGTTGACGCCAAGCGGATCGCGGAGCTTGAGAAGGTCAACTCCAAGCTCGAGGTCCGCCTCCAACGCGCCAAGGACGCCTACCGCCAGGCTGAGGAGGGCCGCCGGGCTGCTACCCTGGAGCTGGACGCCCTCATCAAGGACGTGGAGGGGCAGGCGGGCTCTGCAGCCAAGCAGGTGACGGAGGCCGTGGACACCGCGCAGGCGGCTCTCGTGCTCGCGAAGCAGCGGGACCGCATGTTCCAGGCGCTGGTAGCGAGAGGCAATGAGCTCGCGGCCCAGCTCGGCGCAGAAGCGCCGCTCACCGAGGCTCGCGGTCGTGGTGATGCTGCGATGTACCTGGTCTACTTCGACCAGCTCTTCACGGCCCTCGAGGGTCCCGCCGACGATCTCCGCGAGGTGATTGAGGTCGAGAGCCGCCAGCTTCTGGAGGTGGTGGTCGACCGCATCTTCACCAACCTCCGGCTCCTTTCGCCCAGCTTCGACCTCTCCACGGTGACCGAGGCGCGCCCGGCTGGGGAGGCCCTGCAGGTCTCCAACGCCCTCCGCGAGCAAGTGGAGGCCTTCTGCAACCGCTTCAAGCGTGCGGAGGTGGCTGCGGAGGACAGCGAGGAGGAGGCCGCCCCTGCCGAGGAGGAAGACGCTGAGGAGGAGCGTGCTGGCGCGGACTCCGCCTGAGCCTTGCATGTCGCGCCTTTGAGCGCTTGTATCTGAGACAATTTTTTGTATTCAGACATTGCACGTTTTGGGCCTGTAATATACCTCTTTAAGCTTATTTATGCTAGCTTGTTTGCCCCTCGAGAGGCCTTTTCTGCTTTACTTTCATGTCTATGTTTTCTCTGCGTCGTTAGGACCCGTCTCTTCGCACTATGACTCCGCCACTACGGTATGCTAGAGCAATGACTCAGCAAGGCCGGGGGGAGTTTAAGGCTTGGAGAGGTAAGAGCCCTGAGTCGCGATGCCCAAGTGCTCCCCTTTGACGTGCGAGTAGTCCATGAAGCATAAGGGAAAACGAAATCGCTCGAGGGACAAACGTGCGCTTGGAGAGAAAAGGCTCTCGGGTCGCAGGAGCGGGACTTAGCTTCTAGAGGCTTTTGCCCTGTAGAGGTTTTTTAGCTTGCCGGGGAGGTCCTCTTCAAGAGTTTTTTCCCTGCTGCCTCCTCGGGCTTGTAGAGACGCTTGTTCCCTATAGATGTTAGAGAGGCAGGACCAAACGCTTGTGCACTTTACCATGGACTAATGCGCGCTTATAGGTCTCCTCAGGCGTTCCTTGTGAGGAGAGAGAGTACCAAGGTCCTTTGTAGAGATGGCGTGCTTGGGAGGGCCTGCCCTCTAGCCAGAGCTCGGATCCTTGGGTTTTGCAGTGCTGCTGGTGTGTCATTTGAGGCACTGGCACCGTACTCAGCCCCCGCTCGCGAGGTGCGCATGTGGAGAGATATAAGTGCCCATTTTCAATAAAGAAAATAATGCTGAAATAAACTCACCACCAAAATATTACATAGCGGCGCCGTAGCGCATAGTTCACTTAGGAACGAAAATGGCGCCGGAGCGCAAAGTTCACTTGGAACGAAAAGCGGTTCATTACACTTGGGTTTGCCAAGCTAACGTTCCTTCCATGTCGAGGCATGGGGACCACCCATTAGTGGCAGAGGTTCACTGCGGCCTGCGAGGGCTCATTTGCAGGAGAGCTCGGAGGGCTGGGCCTCGGGAGAAGCTTTGAGAAGCTTGGAGGTGAAGCCGTGAGCTTCCCTCTAGAGACAAAAAATGCCTGGCGTGACCGTGATCACGGGTAGAACTTTCGCAGGTGCGCGATGTTCCACGGGTTCTTGACGGGGATGCCGTCTTCGGTCTCGAGGCGTACTGCGCCAGGCCTGGCGACGTGGGAGACCCTGTAGGGGCCTTCCCACATCGGCGAGAGCTTGTGGAGACCTTCCCTGGAGAGGATTCGCCTGAGGACGAGGTCGCCCGCCTCAAGGGTGCGTGAGCGCACATGGCGGCTGTGGTAGCGTCGCAGGTCTTGCTGGTACCCCCGCCGCCCTGAGGGCGGCCTGACGGCGCAATCCCTCGAGGAGCAGCAGGTCGTCGTTGTGGAGGCCTTCTTGGGTGTCCTCGTTGAAGGCAAGGACCCGCGGCGATCCATGCTTGATTTCTGCGGGGAGGACTGCCTCAGCTCCGTAGACCAGGGCGAACGGCGTTTCGCCTGTAGGCCTCGAGGAAGTTGTGCGTATGGACCAGAGCACGGAGGGGAGCTCGTCGATCCAGCCCTTGCCGTGGCCCTTGAGGATGTTGAAACTCCTGGTCTTGAGGCCCTTGAGGACCTCAGCGTTTGCTCGCTCGGCTTGACCGTTGCTGCGTGGGTGAGCTACCGAGGCGAAGCAGACCTTGACGCCAAGCTTATCGCAGTAGGCTCGGAAGATGCCGCTGGTGAATTGCGAGCCATTGTCGGTGATGATGCGGTTGGGCACGCCGAAGCGGCAGACCAAGCTTCTGATGAATTTCACCGCGGCCCCCGCTGGTATGGTGCGCACTGGCTCAACTTCGGTCCATTTGGTGAACTTGTCGATGGCCACGAAGAGGAAACGGTAGCCCCCCTGCGACCTTGGGAAGGGGCCCAAGATATCCAGCCCCCAGACCGCAAATGGCCAGGAGAGCGGGATGGTTTGAAGCTCCAGTGCCGGCTGATGAATTTGCTTGGCGTGGAATTGGCAGGCGTCGCAGGTTTGCACAATGGCGACCGCATCTTGAAGCACTTGAGGCCAGTAGAAGCCGCTCCTGAAGACCTTGCCCGTGAGGGTGCGCGCACATGAGTGGTGGCCGCACTCCCCGCTGTGGATGTCCTTAATCAGCTCTCGGCCTTCCTCAGGAGGGACACACTTGAGCGCGATACCATTTGGGCGCTTGCGGTAGAGGTTTCCCTCGAGGATGCAGTAGGATTTTGCCTGTCGAGCGATTCGCTCTGCATCGGCATCTTCTTCCGGGAGGATTCCCTTCGCCAAGTAGTCCTTGAGCTCATCAATCCAGCCTGAGGCCTGGCGGGTTGCCGTCAGCAACAGGCGCTCCCCTGTGCTGGGGCCGCAATCAGGCGCCCCAGACTCAGGAGGTGGTGGGAGCGCTTCGTCTGCGCTTGCGGCTGTGGCCTCTCGAGGCTGCTTGATGGATGCCTTGGCGAGCCTTTCTTCAAAGACACCGGCCTGCTGGGGCTGCCTTCGCGAGGCCCGCTTGGCGATGTCGTCAGCCTCTTGGTTTTCTTTCCTCGGGATGTGCATGAGCTCCATGCCCCTGAAGTGCTTCTCAAGCTTGCGGACCTCTTCGAGGTATGCGGCCATGTGGTCGTCTTTCGGCGTGTAGCTCTTGTTGGAGAAGTTGACGAGCAGCTGAGAGTCTCCCTTGACGAGTAGGTGCTTGACACCTAGCGCGATGGCGGCCCTTAAGCCGGCGAGGAGGCCTTCGTATTCGGCGATGTTGTTGGAGATCTTGTCGATCGTGAAGCACAGCTGGACAGCGTAGTATAGCTTGTCACCCTTGGGCGTAGTTAGGACGACGCCTGCTCCGCCATTGCGACAAGCGAAGGCTCCATCGAAGTGCATGGTCCAGTGGCTGGGCACCGTGTCTCCCGAGGGCTCGGCCTCTGCCTCGCGAGGCTCCTCAGGACTTGGGTCAGTCCATTCGGCGACGAAGTCAGCCAGCGCTCTTCCTTTTATGACCCTCGTGGTGTCGAAACGCAAGTTGAATGGCTGCAGCTCGATGTTCCATCCTGCGACACGATCTGTGGCGTTGGGATTGCGCAGGATTTGCTCCAGGGGGAAGGCAGTGACCACCGTGATGTGGTGGCCCTGGAAGTAGTGTCTCAACTTCCTGGAGGCGATGAGGAGCGCGACGAGGAGCTTCTGCTGCATCGGATACCTCTCGCGAGCGTCCCGCAGCACTGTGCTGACGAAGTAAACGGGGTGCTCGACAAGGGTTGCCTGAGGTGGCGCAACGTCAGCCCCCTGTGGAGGCTCTTCAGGGCCCTTGTCGAGATCCGCCTGTGGAGGCGTCCCGACAGGGGTGGAGGGAGCAGACTCGGCTTGAGGCGGTGGGCCTGGCAGTGGGTCTGTGGAGGCTGCTCCTTCGACGGGGCCTTTGTCGGGGGGTTCTGGGCTTGGAGTTGCAGTGCTTTTCTTGGGGAGGACAGGCTCTTCCCTCTCGACCACCAAGACGGCGCTTGCGGTCTGCGGGGTGGCTGAGAGGTACAGCTTCAGGTGCTCGCCTGCCCTGGGGGCCACCAAGACCGGAGGGCTAGCCAGATACTTTTTTAAGTCCTCGAAGGCCTTATCCGCCTCAGGGGTCCACTTGAATGTGCCCGATCTCTTCATGATCTTGAAAAATGGCAGGGCTCTCTCGCCGGATTTGGAGATGAAACGACCAAGGCTGGCTATGCAGCCCGCTAAGCGCTGCATGTCCTTGAGTCGGCGGGGAGGCTGCATTTGCTCTATGGCCTTGATCTTGTCAGGATTGGCCTCTATGCCACAGTGGGACACGAGGAATCCGAGGAGCTTGCCTGAAGGGACCCCGAAGACGCACTTGGCGGGGTTCAGCTTGATGTTCACCTTTCTCAGGCTGGCGAAGGTTTCCTCGAGGTCCCTCAAGAGGGTGTCCCCCTCTCGAGACTTGACCACGATATCGTCGACGTAGGCCTCGGCGTTTCTGCCCATCTGCGCCCCCAAGGCTATCCTCATGAGCCTCTGGAAGGTGGCTCCAGCGTTTTTCAAGCCGAAGGGCATGCATGTGTAGTAGTACACACCTCAAGGGGTGAGGAATGCCGTCTTCTCCTCGTCCTCTTTAGCCATCTTGATCTGGTGGTAACCAGAGAAGGCGTCCAGAAAGCAGAGGAGGTCACAGCCAGCGGTGGAGTCCACGATCTGGTCTATCCTCGGCATGGGGTATGGGTCCTTGGGGCAGGCCTTGTTGACATCGGTGTAGTCGATGCAGAGTCGGCCTCCTCCAGCGGGTTTAGGGACAACCACGCCGTTGGAGAGCCAAGTGGGGTGCGCGACTTCGCGGAAGACGTTTGCCGCCTTTAGCTTCTCTACTTCCCTGATGATGAAAGCTTGCTTCTCGGGGGCTTGCTTACGTGCTTTTTGCTTGACGGGGCATGCGTCTGGACACACGGCTAAGTGGTGCTCGATCACCTCCCTTGGTACACCGGACATATCTGACGGAGTCCATGCGAACATGTCAGAGTTTGCCCGAAGGAAGGCGACGAGCGCGGTTTCCTATTTGGGAGGCAGGGCAGCGCCTATGGTGACGCTAGCCCCCGAGCCTTCAGCCCCCGAGCTGGTGGTGTCCAGCGACACCTTCTTCGTGGCAGCTTGCTCTTGAGAGAACAGTTGCTTCTTCCTCTTGGGCCTCTCGAGAGGCTCCATGTCCTTATCAGCCGGGAAAGCCATGGCGGCTGCCTTGTAGGCGCTCTCGACAGCGCGCGTGGCGTCCAGGATATGGCCATGGATGGCAATGGTGCCAGCGCTGCCGGGAATCTTGACCATGTTGTAGGCGTGATGCGTGACGGCCATGAACTTCGCGAGGGCGGGGTAGCCGAGGATGGCGTTGTACGGCAGGCCGATGTGGGCGACATCGAAGTCGATCAGCTCCGTGCGGTAGTTCTTCTGCGTGCCAAAGGTGACCGCGAGGCGGACTTGCCCCAGAGGCTCGATAGAACCACTGGTGACGCCCGTGAACGGCCTGGAGGGCATAAGCCACTCGTAGGGCACTTGAAGCGTCTCGAAGGTCTCGACAGAGATGACATTCAGGCCCGCTCCCCCATCAATGAGCGTCTTGGAGACGGTGATGTTGTTGATGGTGGGGGAGCAGACCAGGGGGAGGGTTCCGACAGTCTTGGTCGACTTGGGGTGGTCCTTGGCGTCGAAGGCGATGGTGTACTGGGACCACTTGAGGGGTCTGGAGGTCTCGGTGCTCGGAAGCGCAGCGTTGAGTTCGCGGGCGAACTGCTTGAACTGATTGTTCGACTTGGGCGCTTGAGACCCGCCGAGGATGCAGGCCATGGCGCCTCTCGGGGCCTGGTAGCCTCCATCCTCCTCGTCGGGGAGGTTGTTGTTCTTCTCGGCGGCGTTGGCTTGAGTGCCCGACGGCTTCTGGTAGCCGCCATCGCGCCTACCCCTGCCGTCTCTGCGGTAGCCGCGACCTCTGCCGCGGCTTCCGCTGCCTTCTCCTCGCTCGCGTTCCCTGCTCAGCCTCTTGAGGTCGAAGCAGTCGTCTGTAGCATGCCCACGCCTGTTGTGGTAGACGCAGAACGGACGGTGGTCCACCTCTTTGTCGCCGCGCTCGGGAGAACCCTTGCGGGAGCCCTTCGCGTCAGGCTCTGCCGCGAGGACCGCGGTGGCCTTGCGCTTGGGCTCTTCCTTCTTCTTGTGGCTCTTGGACCCCTCGCCAGGGTCGTCCCCCCGCGCGCTCATCTTGACGAAGAGGAGTCCCTCTTCAGCCTTGGCGCACTTATCCGCCAGATCGAACAGCTTCACCACAGAGGTGAGCTTGTCGTGGATGCCGAGCTTCTCGAGCATCCTGCGGTTCGTGACGCCCTCGCGGAAGGCAGCGATCACCTGGGTGTCGGGGATGTTTGGAATCTTGTTCCGCACCTGGCTGAAGCGCTGGATGTACTTGCGAAGAGTCTCGTCCTTCTTCTGCACCACAGCGCGCAAGTCGTTGTGGGTGAGTGCGCGCTCGTACGTGCCCTTGAAATTGGCGACGAACTGCCTGCAGAGCTCCTCCCAGGAGTCGATGGAGTCCTCCGGCAGGTTGAGAAGCCAGGACAGCGCTGAGTCCCTGAGGGCGTGGGAGAACCAGTTGGCCATGACCTTGTCGTCGCCCCCTGCAGCCTGGATGGAGGTGGTGTAGAGCTGCAGGAACTCGAGAGGGTTGGTGGACCCGTCGAAGCCCCTGGGGAGCGCTGGCCTGAACTTCTGCGGCCAGACCACACGACGCAGGGCGCGCGTGAAGGCCATGCAGCCTGAGGCATAGGTGGCCGTTCCTCCCTGGAGGGCCCGGCGGTTTTGCTGCCCCGCTTGGCCGAGCTCCTCGACGAGGCGGTTCTGGAGGTCGCGGCGCCGCTCCATGCCCACGCGCGCGTCAGGCGCGGTGCGCCGCACGATTTGGCAGTCGTGCGGCGATGAAGCATGGGAGGGAGCCCGCTGCGCCGCGGCCGGAGGTGGCCCTGGCGGCGGTGGGGGCGCACCTGGTGCGGCCGTCCCTGCAGGGCCGGAAGGCACGATGGAGCGCGACGGAGCAGGGCGCGTGGTTGCGATGTCGACGAGGTGGTGGAGGCGGTCCAGCCACTGGTCGTGTGCCTCGGCACTTGGCCGGTAGCGGAGGAGCTCCTGGGCCATGAGCAGCGCGGTATGCGGGGCAGGCTCGTGGTGTTCCCGCGTGGACACGCTCTGGCGCCGGGACGGGTGCGAAGACTCAGCGTCCTCACGGCGCTCGGAGAGGTCCTCGTCGTCGCGCTGGTCTCCGCCGCGGTGCTCCTCGCTCTCTGGCTCCTCCACGCACGGGCCGGTGCCAGCGCGCTCAGCCGCGCGAGGGCGACCACGGCGGCCACGGGTGGGAGCAGTGCCGGGCTCGGTGTGAGCTCTCTCAGAGGTACGCCGGTTGGCGCGCGTCGCGCGGGTGTCCATCATGGCGCGGAGTTCGGAGGTTGAAGACGCGCCTCAGTCCCCTACCTGGCGCGCCAAATGTCGAGGAGTGACTCCCACGTAACAGGGGTAGTCTCGCCCTGAAGAGAGGTTCGAAAGGGGGGACTGAACACGGAGGTCCTACAGCCCTCGAGAGGCTCGACGACGGTGCTCGCCGGGCCTGGAGAAGAACTATCACGCCAGAGATGGACACCGGCCCGTACCCAGGTTCACGGCCCTCAGGAGGAGGTAAAACCGCTACTCCTGCTGGTCTGTATTGCACTGTGAAGGTTACAGGACAATGAGCTTGCCGAAGGCTCTCTTGAGGCAGTTTGGTGCCTGGAGAGGGACACAATGATCGTCTTCCTCCTCCAGCAGTTGGCTATCCTATCTGTTTAGGGAGCGATTGCGCGATTGGGCCCTCGATCCTCCTCTACGGCGGAGCTCCTGCTCCTTTTATAGGCGCTCCGGGCTCCGCCCTCGCGCTGGTGGGCTCCCACACGTTGGTGGCGCAAAGGAGAGGGAGTCCACAGCGGCTCCTCCGTCCATGGACGCGGCTCATCCGTGCTAAAGTAGCGCGCCGTGGCCGACAGGTTGCAGGCGGTGCAGGGCGGCTCGCAGGCGCGGCAGAGGTCGTGGTGGAGCCCACGGTGACGATCTTCTTGGAGCGTTGCGCCGTCCAGCCGCTTTATCACCAAAGAGGAAAGTCCTGGCTGTCCGCACGCAGGCGGCGCGGCTTTGTTGACTCCTTTATCACCAGAATGGCCACTGGGATGCTCGCGTCACCCTGCGGCTGCTGCAGGGGCCATGTGCGTCCTGCAGCGCTTGCTTAGCCGCGAAGTCTCTCCACAGGGCCGTGGTCGCCTTTGGAGGGGTTTTCTGCTGACTCCTCTCCAGGCGGGCTGTGCCTGGGGAGTCTCTTGAAGCGCAGGGTCCTCTTCAGGCCCTGGCGTCCTCTTCAGGCCTCGAGAGGGGATGCCTCTTGAGGATCCCTCCAAGCGGCAGCCTGGTCCTTAGTCGTTCTGCCGAAGGTCCACGCGGGCGAGGCCTGTAGGGAGTGGGCCGTGCATACCCCGGTCCTTACTGGGCCGACAGTTGTCGAGCACAAGGTGTAAGTAAAAGATATAGAAATAACAAATGCAAAACAGAAATAAACATGCAATGGTGTAAATAAAAGTGCAAGGATGGTATAAATGATAATGGATGATGTTTTTGTGATTTGTACGGTGTTTGCAAGATGTAAAAGTGTTTTTTTATTTTCGGATTTTTAAATGGCAGAAAATATAAAGTGCTTATAAAGTGTTGGAAAGGTGTTTCTTATGATTAAAAATGGACTGGGGTTCATGGTTTCACAAATGCACTCTCTCTTTTATATAGTGGTAGATAATGGAACGTAGGAATTGACATATGAGATTGCAACAAGACAAGTTATTAATAATATGGGCATCACATCCTAACATAGAGATCTTTTGGTTATTAATCTCTCTTATACTCCACCAAGATGCGAACTAAATCATAACACCTCAGTAATTTAGATAAACAGAGTATTGCTTTAAGTTCAATGACATGAAGTTTAAATAAGAACATGCTAGATCTAGTCATGGTGATAGTGGCAATGTCAACCACATATCCCCGGTAGCATGATATTTCCTTTATCCCTAGTGAGGCAACAAAGTAAGGTAAAAACCAAAGTGGATCACGGTATTGCTGTCAACTTACCACAAAACCACCCCCGTTACTCCAACTAATGCACACGTTCCCCCTCACACACTCTCATACACATGTTGGATCACTGTAGTACCTCTCAATGTGGAAGTAGGGTATCGATCCACAGGAGCAAGAAGGAAAAGTTATCTATTCTCTACAACTAAAGTGTCACAAGTTTTAGTTGATTATGCACTAAACAAGTTTAAAGAACAAGATGGTTGTTTTAATGAATGGAAGTTTAATGTAACAAAACAAGAATGTAAAAAGTGTCCCAATCCTCTTCAATGCAAGAGGACAAGACAAAGGTTTTCTCTTATAGGAACAATGGACAAGGGTGTTTCAATGCTTGGAAATAAGGCCTAGGGATCATACTTTCACTAGTGGTCTCTCTCAACATGTTAGCATAACTGAACGCAAGTAAGTGCTACTCGGGATTATTCTCCTTCTTGATAAAACAAGAGTACTATGTGTAGGGCTACAAAAGCAGACCTCAAAGTTGCATTCCACATCTAGGGAACCCCAATGTCACTAAGAGCACCCCAAGATAGTACTAGACAAACACCACAATTCCACAAGAATAGGCCATGATAAATATCTAAATTATTCATAGAGTCACTCACAAGTACCCACACTGTCACCTTGGTACCGAGTTGTCACTATGACTCCGGAAACTAGATAAAATCACTTGAGTAGCATAAACATTACATATGAATTCAGCCATACTTAACAATGCTCATGATCACATAAAGATCACACCATGGAAGAGAGAGATAAACCACATAGCTACCGTACGAGCCCTCAGATCCGAGGGAAACTACTCACACATTGTCATCGTGACGATGGTGGAGATGTTGGAGGAGATGATCTTGCTGTAGATGTTGATGATGAACACGCCGGAGGGGGGTGGAGCCCTCCGGAGGTGATTCCGGCAGCGTTTCCCCCCTCCGATCTTCTCCGGCGGCAGCCTTCTTCCTCTTTGTTTCGTGGTTTTGTGTTTCTCCGCCGCCGTGATGCGAAACTCCTCGGGGGACTATTTTTATAGTCGGTTTTAGGTCAAGACGAAGCCACGAAGACGAAAACGGACGGCATCGGAGCCACGAGGGGGAAAAGAGGGTGCTCCACGCGGCCAGGGAATCTGACCGCGTGGGCCCCCCTATCTCCCACCTGGTTGGGCTTCTGGTCTTCATTTTAGGCCCATCGCGTTCGTCTCAAAAATTCTGAACCGTGCTCTTTGGCCTTGCCCTTTTTGGAGTCCCGAAGCTCCCGGAAAGTCCAAAACACTAAAAAAGATGTTTTCTGGAAAAACAGAGTTATAACCAAAAGAGGGGGGATTGTTTAGAAAATCCCCGAAATCATTATAAAACATGAATATAACATCATGTAAGTTGCAAATATGTTGGAATATCAAGTAATAAAATGTAAAGTTCATGTATGCATTTTACATGCATCAACATCCCCAAGCTTAACCAATACTCGTCCTCGAGTATGAAGAAGGTGATAAAACTAACACGGACTTGGCATTTTATTACTATAAAAGGATATCAAAGATGATTATTATTGCTACATAGAGTCAAATGATTCATTCTTAATAAGGAGTAGCAACATACAAGATATATTATCAAGTTATATCAAATATTCAAGGCAAAGATGTTCAATGATAATTCACAAAGTGTAACATAAAAGAAAAGTTCTATGGACCAAATGAATGCATAAATGAAAAAGTAAAAAGATATCCTATATTGGTCATAGAGTATTCTTATGCAAATCTGAATATAAAAGATGGACACTTTGGAAAGATAGATAAATAAGTAGAGTAATAACATGCAAGAGTATCATCTAGCTTCCAAATGCTTCAACTTAAGTTAATGTTTGCCATGTAGTTTCCATTGGTGTGAAGTTCTCATTACCCCTATCATAGCATCTTTACTGATTAATAGTTGAAAGTGAAAACAAATATGAGTTATGTGCTTGACAAAGTATGGGTCAAAAGCCTCATGCCCCTTGAAAACAAAAACCTCTCCGACTGGCTACTCAACTTGGGCCACAAAGCAAGTGAAGGTTACAGTCATCGTGAGTAAAAGTGGCATCATAGAGAGTATCACCCCGGGTACCCTTTGCCCCAGGACATGGAAGTGGGCACATGTCCAAATGACAAAGCAAGCAAACAGTGGACATCTCTACATCTCTTTCTTTACTCATGCATTTTTCTTGTAAATGCTTTCTCTATTATGAGATGTGTCATAGATTCCTCCACTATGGTTATGTTGCAAATTTCCACCATGAACCACATGGCTTAGGTTAGCCGCTGATACGTCTCAAACGTATCTATAATTTCTTATGTTCCATGCTTATATTATACCCATTGCTACATGTTTTATATACACTTTATATGGTTTTTATGCATTTTCTGGGACTAACCTATTAACAAGATGCCACAGTGCCAGTTCCCTGTTTTCTGCTGTTTTTGGTTTCAGAAAAGCTGTTAAGGAAATATTCTCGGAATTGCACGAAACAAAAGCCAAAGTCCCTATTTTCCCCGGAACGTTCCAGAACACCGAAGACGAGACGGAGAGGGGCCACGAGGCGCCCACATCATGTGTGGGCGCGGCTCCCCCTCCTGCCGCGCCTGGACATGATGTGGGGCCCTCGGGCCTCCACCGCCTTCGCCCTTTCGCCTACTTATACCCCCCGACAGATCAAGGCCTAACACCGAAGCCTTTTCCCGAGAAGAGTTCCGCTGCGCCGCCGCCATCGAAGACAAGTTTCGGGGGACAGAAGTCTCTGTTCCGACACCCTGCCGGGATGGGGAATTGCCCCCGGAGCCATCTCCATCAACTCCACCGCCCTCTCCATCGCCGTTGCTGACTCCTACGATGAGGAGTGAGTAGTTCTCCCCCGAGGCTGCGTGCTCTACCGGTAGCTATGTGGTTTATCTCTCTCTCCCATGGTGTGATTTTTATGTGATCATGAGCTTTGTAATCTAGTTGAATATGTGATGTTACTCTTTATCTATTATGCACTCTAGAGGTTACTTTAATATGAACTCCGGGGTTATTCACGGTTGTGAAGGTGACAGTGTGCGCACCGTGTGTGATTCCTTTATGACGTTGTGGTGTTAGTTTACTCTGACTTTGGGGGTGCTCTTGTAGCCCTACGCAGTGAATGATGTTTATCATCCAACAAGAGAGTGTTTGAGAGTAGTATTTATTATTCAGCTTTGATGTCATTGTTGAGAGTGTCCACTAGTGAAAGTATGATCCCTAAGCCTCGTTTCTAAGCATTGAAACACCGTTTACAACCTGTTCTGCTACATGTTTGCTTGCTGCCATATTTATTTCAGATTGCAGTTATCACTTATAATCATCCATATTACTTGTATTTCACTATCTCTTCGCCGAACTAGTGCACCTATACATCTGATAAGTGTATTGGGTGTGTTGGGGACACAAGAGACTTCTTGTATCTTAATTGCAGGGTTGTTTGAGAGCGATATCTTTGACCTCTACCTCCCTGAGTTCGATAAACCTTGGGTGATTCACTTAAGGGAAACTTGCTGCTGTTCTACAAACCTCTGCTCTTGGAGGCGCAACACTGTCTACGAGAATAGAAGCGTGCGTAGACATCAAGTTATTTTATGGCGCCGTTGCCGGGGAGGTAAGCGTTGGAAGGTATCTCCTTTAGATCCTGCAGGTAAATCTTTTTGTTTCTTGTTTTTATTTTTACTAGTTAGGCTTAATGGAAAACAACAACAAAAATTAGAGATCTTTATGAAATTTATATTGCATTAGCACATGATACTTTTGAAGAGAAAATTAAAAAACCTATGGATGTTAGTTTGCATAATAGTGGTAGTAATGTTATTAGTATAAATTCTGTGGACACCATTATTGCTAAGGCTATGGAAAAGACTAAGCTTGGGGAAGCTAGTTTATATATAAATAATCTTTTTTTCTCCTTAGCTTTGGAGAAATAATTTTGCCTTGATAATGCTTTGCCTCCAATATGTGATAATTCTAATGATGCTTGTGATATTCTAAAGCCACCTGAAGAAATAGTGCCATTTAAAATACCTCTGAAAATTATTGACCGTGTTATGGATAACCACTATGTAGGGGATGGAACTGTCCATCCTGGTGATCCTTTGCTATTATTACATGAATTATGCGAGTTGTTCAAGTGTGCAGGTATTTCAATGGACAAAGTTAAGAAGAAATTATTTTCTATGTCACTTGGTGGAAGAGCTGCGCATTGGTATAAATTGTTGAAGAATAGGCACTCTCTTGGATGGGAGGAAATTGTATCTGTCTTTTACTCTAAATTTTATCCTCCAAGTGAGATTCACCAAGATCGGAATTCTATATATAATTTCTGGCCTTATGAAGGAGAAAGCATTGCTCAAGCCTGGGGAAGGCTGAAAACATTAATACTCAAATGTCCTAACCATGAGCTTCCTGATAAAATAATTTTTAATAATTTTTATGCAAGACTTTCAGGACATTGCAAGGATTATCTAGATTCCTGTTCAGAGGGCTCTTTCACAAGTAAGAAGGTTGAAGCTAGATGGGATCTTCTTGAAACAATTCGAAACAATGCTGAAGATTGGGAGAATGACAAAGGTAAAGGATCAGGTATAAACTATGAATATGATTGCATTAAGTCTTTCGTTGAAACTGCTGGTTTTAAAGAGCTTAGTGCTAAATATGGTCTTGATTCTCATATTATTGTTGATTGTTCTAGAACCCTTGCTTCTCATATTAATGTTCCTAAATAAAATTGGGACGTGTATCATGAACCTTTCAAAGACACTTGCATGGAAAATGAAATTGTTGTTAATGATTGCAATAGACATGCTCAAACTCCTGAAAATACTATTTCTTATAAGCATGTTAATTTTTGTGGAATAAATAGACCTTGTGGAATCAATCAAATTGAAGATGAATATTGTATCCATCATAGGAATGAAAATACTAGAGCTTGGTATAAGGTTTTAAGAGATCTTGGTGAAAAAGATTGTGCCACCTATCCTTTTATTTGTGAACTTTGCTATGAAGAGGGTCATTTCGAATTTCAATGCTCAGGTTCTAATAAGGATATTGCAGGAGACTTTTGTGATAACATGATCACTCCTAATCAACATGATGAACTTACATTATTTTTGGGGTGTTAAGAGTTATCAAGAAAAACTTTTTTGTTAAATATGAGTGATATTGATATGAATGATGTGTTGCATGGATGTTATCTCTATTGTGTTAATAATTGGCATGCTAACACCTACATACAAAATATTATTAAGGATGATACTTTACCAAAGTATGGCAGGACTAATGTGTGTTTTGAGCTTATTAATGAAAGAGAGGAATTCCCCCAAGTTTCTTCCATTGTGTCTAATACTAAACCAGGTTATGTGGAGAAGCTTCCTTTCAAGCCTCTCCCTCCTAAAGAGGAAAAAAAGAAGAAAAAGGGAAAGAGGAAGAAGAAGAAGAGGAGGAGTAAAAGGAGAGAGGAAACGGTATCTTCTCCCAAACTTGTTGCTCCTGTTACAATTAATACTTATAACTCTGAATTCGATGATTCTGAACTTGATGATGAACCTATGCCTGTTATTTATATTAGTGATCATGATTGGGAAAAGCACACTTCTTTTGATATTGAAGATCTCTGGGACACTAATTCTGAAAATGATGATGTTAATAATTGCTATACTATTAATACTATCCATGTTTCTTCCCATGATGATATAGAAAGCTCTGAGCTTAGGGATGAGGTGTTTGAAAATCCTTTTGCTACTAATGATTATATATTTGATACCTCTCCTTCTAGTAAAAATGATGATATGTTTACAAATGAACACACTTTGGAGGATAACTATTCTATTGCTTATGATGATACTATGCCTCCAGTCTTTGATAATTATAAAGAATACTATGACATAGGTTATAATCACAATTATCCTCTTGAAACTTGTCATAGTTATAGAGAAATTACTCAAACCATTCCTTTTAATATACAACTTGTCTATCATGTTCAAGTTCTTTATGATGATCCTGCTCCCCTTGTTATTAATGAGAAGAACTTTTCTTATGAGGGAAATAATGATACTTTTATGCATATGGATCATGATAAGAATGTTTCATGTGATAGTTATATTGTGGATTTTATCAATGATGCTACTGAAAGTTATTATGAGAGACAACCCATGTTTCATTACTGTTATTTTATTTTATATTGAGTCAAGGAACATGTCTAACTCTGTAGCAATTCCTTTGTATCTTTTTTTTATTGCATTGTTGTGTCAAGTTAAGCATCTAGTAGAAAGTTGATACTAGATTTGGATTTCTGCGCAGGAACAGTTTTCTGCTGTCCACCGTTAAATTCATAACTCTTTACAGAAAAATCAAAATGACCTGGGATTTTTTGTGCGTGATCCTCAGATATGTATTCAACTTTCATTAGTTTTGAGTTTTCTGATCTGATAAAGTTAAGTGCCTCGAATTTTTTTGTCTTTACGGACTGTTCTGTTTTTGACAGATTCTGCCATTTATTTTGCATTGCCTCTTTTGCTGTTTTTGAGTGGATTTTTTGTTCCACAAAATACCAGTGGCTGTAGCTAATGTCCATTAGAATTGCTAATGATTGTGTCCATGCAGAATATGAGAATTTTTTATTATGCACTAACCCTCTAATAAAGTTTACTTTGAGTTTGGTGTGGAGTAAGTTTTCAAGTATGAAGAGAGAAGGATGATATGATGTGATCAAGAAGATGAAAGAGCCTAAGCTTGGGGATGCCCCCGTGGGTCACCCAAGCATATTTCAAGAAGACTCAAGCGTCTAAGCTTGGGGATGCCCAAGGCATCCCCTTCTTCATCAACAAACTATCAGGTCATCTCTAGTGAAACTATATTTTAATTCCGTCACATCTTATGTGCTTTACTTGAAGCGTCTGGATGTTTTTATTTTTGCTTTTGTTATTTTCATTCTCCGAATAAAATGGATCCTATCATTCCTTTGTGGGAGAGAGACACGCTCCGCTTTTTCTTATGAATACTCGTATTCTTCACTTATATTTGTTGAGTATTCTTCTATGTTACTTCAATACTTTTAGCTCTTGTTTTTCATGCATATCTTGTTTAGAGATGTTAGTTCTCTTATGTTATACTCTCTTGTCTCATTGATAAATACTTGGAGAGTTTATGTTTAAATAAGTTGATTGGTGTTTGGTTGGAAACAGAAAATGATAAATGTGGTAGATGGTATAATGAAAAGATATACATGCTCTTATGGATTGTTATCTTGTATGTTGTGGTGCTTGGCAATTGTTTTGAGCTCTCAAGTAGATCATGTTTAAGCTTTTACATCATGTAGTTAAAACCTATTAGTGAAGAACTACCGTAAAGCTTGTTGAAATTTGGTTTGCATGTTTGGTATCTCTAAGTTCTAGATATTTTCTAGTAAAGGTGTTTGAACAACAAGTAAGACAACGTAGAGTTTTATAATACTTACAATATGTTTTTATATACATCTTGTTGTCATAGTTTATACTTGTGTTTGCTTCAAATAACCTTGCTAGCCAAAGCCTTGTACTGAGAGGAATTCTTCTCATGCATCCAAAACCGTGAGCCAAAACCCATGCCATTTGTGTCCACCATACCTACCTACTACATGGTATTTCCTGCCATTCCAAGCAAATACTTCGTGTGCTACCTTTTATTCAAAATTTATTATCCCTTATTTGTGTCAATGTTTATTAGCTCATGAGGAAGTATGTGGTGTTTTCGATATCAACCTTGTCATTTGCTTTTAGACAGACTTTCTCAACCGGACTAGTGGCATATACATCCGCTTATCCATTAACTTTGCAAAAAGAGCTGGCAAATGGGGTGCCCAGTCCCAATTAATTACAACTTTAACCATCATTCTCTTCACATGGTTTTGCAAAAATTTATTATACTTCAAAGTGTTATACAATTTTATATAGACACTCCTCCATGGTATGTGATTGTTGGAAGGCACCTGAGGATTCGGTTGGCCATGGATTGTGTATGCAATGGTGGGGAGGAGTGTCAAACCAGTTTTTAAAAATATACATGTGTAAACAAGAGAGATAAGAGGGATGATCTGCCCTTGGGTAGAAATAACGTCCTTCATGGGAGCCGCTCTTAGAAAGTCTGGTTGAAAAGGGGGGTAGAGTGCCCATTACCTTTCGTTGACAACGACAAACACCACTCAAAAACTTACTTTTATGCTCTCTATATGATTTCAAAAACCTATAAAAACTAAGAAGCTCTAGCACATGCTTGTATCCCTGCTTCCCTCTGCGAAGGGCCTTTCTTTTACTTTATGTTGAGTCAGTTTACCTACTTCTTTCTATCCCCGAAGCAAACACTTGTGTGAACTGTGTGCAACAACTCTTATATGCTTACTTATTACATTGTTATATTTCTTTGTGTTGACAACTATCTATATGATATACATGTTCAAAGTTGAAAGCCAATGCTGAAACTTATATCTTCCTTTGTGTTGCTTCAATGCTCTTTTACTTAGAAACTACTGCTTTATGAGTTAACTCCTATGCAAATCTTTTTGATGCTTGTTTGAAAGTACTATCCATGAAGAGTTTTTACTTATATGATGTAGTTGTTAACTCCTTGTCTATTTGTTAGCAAACTATAGACCATTGCCTTGAGTCACTTCATTCATAACATGAGCCTACATTATTATATGATCAAGATTGTGTGAAAGCATGTCACTTCAGAAATTATTCTTGTTATCGTTTTACCTACTCGGGACAAGTAGAACTAAGCTTGGGGATGCTTGATACGTCTCAAACGTATCTATAATTTCTTACATTCCATGCTTATATTATACCAATTGCTACATGTTTTATATACACTTTATATGGTTTTTATGCATTTTCTGGGACTAACCTATTAACAAGATGCCACAGTGCTAGTTCCCTGTTTTGTGCTGTTTTTGGTTTCAGAAAAGTTGTTAAGGAAATATTCTCGGAATTGCACGAAACAAAAGCCAAAGTCCCTATTTTCCCCGGAACGTTCCAGAACACCGAAGACGAGACGGAGAGGGGCCACGAGGCGCCCACATCATGTGTGGGCGCGGCTCCCCCTCCTGCCGCGCCTGGACATGATGTGGGGCCCTCGGGCCTCCACCGCCTTCGCCCTTTCGCCTACTTATACCCCCCGACAGATCAAGACCTAACACCAAAGCCTTTTCCCGAGAAGAGTTCCGATGCGCCGCCGCCATCGAAGACAAGTTTCGGGGGACAGAAGTCTCTGTTCCGGCACCCTGCCGGGACGGGGAATTGCCCCTGGAGCCATCTCCATCAAGTCCACCGCCCTCTCCATCGCCGTTGCTGACTCCTACGATGAGGAGTGAGTAGTTCTCCCCCGAGGCTGCGGGCTCTACCGGTAGCTATGTGGTTTATCTTTCTCTCCCATGGTGTGATCTTTATGTGATCATGAGCTTTGTAATCTAGTTGAATATGTGATGTTACTCTTTATCTATTATGCACTCTAGAGGTTACTTTAATATGAACTCCGGGGTTATTCACGGTTGTGAAGGTGACAGTGTGCGCATCGTGTGTGATTCCTTTATGACGATGTGGTGTTAGTTTACTCTGACTTTGGGGGTGCTCTTGTAGCCCTACGCAGTGAATGATCTTTATCATCCAACAAGAGAGTGTTTGAGAGTAGTATTTATTATTCAGCTTTGATGTCATTGTTGAGAGTGTCCACTAGTGAAAGTATGATCCCTAGGCCTTGTTTCTAAGCATTCAAACACCATTTACAACCTGTTTTGCTATATGTTTGGTTGCTGCCATCTTTATTTCAGATTGCAATTATCACTTATAATCATCCATATTACTTGTATTTCACTATCTCTTCGCCGAAGTAGTGCACCTATACATCTGACAAGTGTATTGGGTGTGTTGGGGACACAAGAGACTTCTTGTATCTTAATTGCAGGGTTGCTTGAGAGGGATATCTTTGACCTCTACCTCCCTGAGTTCGATAAACCTTGGGTGATTCACTTAAGGGAAACTTGCTGCTGTTCTACAAACCTCTGCTCTTGGAGGCCCAACACTGTCTACGAGAATAGAAGCGTGCGTAGAAATCACGCGGCTCCCTCCTTGGCCGCGCCACCACGTGGTGTGGGCCCCTCGGGGCCCCACCTCCTTCGCCCTTTCGCCTATAAAGACCCCGAGACGGGAAAACCCTAAAGACCCGAACACTTTTCCATGATACGTTCCAGAGCCGTCGCCGCCGCCGTCAACCCTAGTTCGGGAGGGTTCAGAAGCTCTTCCCGGCACCCTGCCGGAGAGGGGAATCATCACCGGAGGGCTCAACATCACCATGCCCGCCTCCGGACTGATGCGTGAGTAGTTCATCCTTGGACTACGGGTCCATAGCAGTAGCTAGATGGTTATCTTCTCCTATTGTGCCATCATGTTTAGATCTTGTGAGCTGCCTATCATGATCAAGATCATCTTTATGTAATGCTACATGTTGTGTTTGCTGGGATCCAATGAATAATTGAGTACTATGTCATTTGCTTCATTATATATTATGTGAGTGCGTTATTTATGATCTTGCATGCTCTCCGTTACTAGTAGATGCTCTGGCCAAGTAGATGCTTGTGACTCCAAGAGGGGGTATTTATGCTCGATAGTGGGTTCATGTCTTCATTTAATCTGGGGGAGTGACAACAACCTCTAAGATTGTGAATGTACTGTTGCTACTAGGGATAAAACAGAAGTTCTTTGTCTAAGGATAATTGTGCTACTTACATTACACACTTTACTTAATGCAATAATCTGTTGCTTGCAACTTAATACTGAAAGGTGTTGCGGATGCTATCCTGAAGGTGGATTATTAGTCATAGATGCAGTTGGATAACGGTCTATGTATCATGTTGTAATGCCCAAATGAATCTCACACTAGACACCATGACTTGTACATGCATCATTATGCGGTTCTTTATCCTGTCAATTGCCCAGCTGTAATTTGTTTACCCTCATGTATGCTAATATTATTTATGGAGAGACACCACTAGTGAACTGTGGACCCCGGTCCTTTTCTTTAAACTGATAATACAACCTACTGCAATCCTGTTACTTTCATTCTCTGCAAACAAACATCATTTTCCACACATACGTTTAATCCTTTGTTACAGCAAGCCAGTGAGATTGACAACCTCAGTGTTAAGTTGGGACAAAGTATCTTGGTTGTGTTGTGTGCAGGTTCCACGCCAACTCAGCGCTAGCAAGAATTTCTGGCGCAGTTGACACCTTCGGAAGAATTCTAGTTTCCTACTGGTTCAATAACCTTGGTTTCACAACTGAGGGAAACCTTGCTGCTACTACATCATCACACCTTTCTCTGGGGGTTTCCCAACGTGCCTGTAGAGCATCAGAAAGCTTGCTGCTATTACATCATCACACCTTCCTCTTGGGGTTTCCCAACGTGCCTGTAGAGCATCAAGAATTTTCTAGCGCCGTTGCCGGGGAAACTAAGCTCTTCTGCGAGGGGAGTCTCTCACTTCCAATCTTTTTATTTTGTTATTGTCTTGCTTAGTTTATTTTTATTACTATCTTGTTTGCTTAATATAAAAAATACAAAAAAATAGTTACTTGCATTACTATATTTATTTCGGTTTTGTTTTTTTATTTGCTAAAATGAGTACTGCTGAGAATACTAAGTTGTGTGACTTCACTAGCACAAATAATAATGATTTCATATGCACTCCTATTGCTCCACCTGCTTCTAAAGCAGAATTCTTTGAAATCAAACCTGCTTTGTTAAACCTTGTTATGAGAGAGCAATTTTCTGGTGTTAGTACTGATGATGCTGCTGCCCATCTTAATAATTTTCTTGAACTTTTTGAAATGCAAAAGTATAAGGATATAGATGGTGACATTATAAAACTGAAATTATTTCCTTTCTCTTTGAGAGGAAAGGCTAAAGAATGGTTTCTTTCATCGCCTAGGAATAGTATTGATTCATGGATTAAATGCAAAGATGCTTTTATTGGAAAATACTATCCTCCTGCTAAGATCATTTCCTTAAGAAGTAGCATTATGAACTTTAAACAATTTGATAATGAACATGTTGCTCAAGCTTGGGAAAGAATGAAATCTTTGGTTAAAAATTGCCCTACCCATGGACTGACTGCTTAGATGATCATCCAAACCTTTTATGCAGGACTGAATTTTTCCTCAAGAAACCTTCTTGATTCGACTGCTGGAGGTACATTTATGTCCATCACTTTGGGGGCTGCAACAAAACTTCTAGATGATATGATGGTGAATTATTCTGAGTGGCATACTGAAAGAGCTACTCAAGGTAAGAAGGTAAATTCTGTTTAAGAAACCTCTTCTTTGAGTGAAAAGATTGATGTTATTATGGCTATGCTTGTGAATGGTAAATCTCATATTGATCCAAATAATGTTCCCTTAACTTCTTTGGTTGCACAAGAAGAGCATGTTGATGTGAAATTCATTAAAAACAATAATTTTAACAACAATGCCTATAGGAACAACTATGGTAACAACAACTACAAGCCCTATCCCCCTAATAATGGCAATAGCTATGGTAATTCTTATAGCAATAATAGGAATACCTCCTCTGAACTTGAAACCATGCTTAAGGATTATATCACTACACAAACTGCTTTTAATAAAACTGTTGAGGAAAAGCTTTGTAAAATTGATACTCTTGCTTCTAAAGTTGATAGTCTTGCTCTTGATGTTGATCTCTTGAAATTAAAATTTATGCCTAATGATGCTAAAGAGAATAAGACCTTTGCTAAAATTAATGCCATCCAAGTTCGAATTGATGATAATGTTAGGATGATGGCTGAATTACGTGCTAGATGGGAAAGAGAAGAAGAACTAGCTAAAAAGGATAATATGGCTAGAGTTTATACTATTACTACTACTGAAAATAATGTTACTTCACATGCTAGTAAACCTCCTACTATTAATGGTAACATAATTGGTGTTGGCAATGTTTCCTCTATTTCTTCCAAAAAAAATAAAATTGCCTAAAACTGCTGAAACTGTTCTTGATAAAAGTGCTGAAATTTTTAAGAACATAGGAGATAATGGTTCGGTTTGCTTTGATCATAATGATTTTGATTTTGATAATTGTAATATCTCTGAAGTTATTAAGTTCTTGCAAAAGTTAGCTACAAGTCCTAATGCTAGTACCATAAACATGGCATTTACTACTCATATTACAAATGCTCTCATTAACGCTAGGGAAGAGAAATTAAAACTTGAAGCTTCTATCCCTAGGAAGTTAGAAGATGGTTGGGAGCCCATCATTAAAATAAAAGTGGATTAATTTGATTGCAATGCTTTATGTGACCTTGGTGCAAGTATCTCTGTTATGTCTAAAAAGCTCTATGATATGTTTGATTTGCCACCTTTGGAACATTGTTATTTAGATGTTTTTCTTGTTGATAATGCTATGAAGAAACCTTTGGGGAGAGTTAATGATGTTCTTATCATGGTTAACCATAACCGTGTCCCCGTTGATTTTATTGTCTTGGATATCAAATGCAACCCATCTTGTCCTATTGTGTTGGGAAGACCTTTTCTTAGAACTGTGGGTGCTATTATTGATATGAAAGAAGGAAATATTAGATACCAATTCCCACTCAAGAAAGGTATGGATGTATTAGCTTCAGATTTTCCTCCGAAATTGGTGTAAGGTGGTGTCGGCCCAGTAAAGACCGGGGTATGCACGGCCCACTCCCTACAGGCCTCGCCCGCGAAGATCTTCGACAGAATGACTAAGGACCAAGATACCGCTTGGAGAGACCCTCGAGAGACATCTCCGCTCGAGGGCCTGAAGAGGACGCCAGGGCCTGAAGAGGACCCTGCGCTTCAAGAGACTCCCCAGGCACGGCCCGCCTGGAGAGAAGTCAGCAGGAAACCCCTCCACAGGCGACCGCGGCCCTGTGGAGACACTTCGCGGCTAAGCAAGCGCTGCAGGGCGCACATGGCCCCTGCAGCAGCCGCAGGGTGACGCGAGCGCCCCAGTTGCCGTTCTGGTGATAAAGGAGTCAACAAAGCCGCGCCGCCTGCGCCAGGACAGCCAGGACTTTCCTCTTTGGTGATAAAGCGGCTGGACGGCGCAACGCTCCAAGAAGATCGTCATCGTGGGCTCCACCACGACCTCTGCTGCGCCTGCAAGCTGCTCTGCACCGCCTGCAACCTGTCGGCCACGGCGCGCTACTTTAGCACGGATGGACCGTGTCCATGGACGGACGAGCCGCGGTGGACTCCCGCTCCTCCATGCGACTGACGTGTGGGAGCCCACCAGCACGACGACGGAGCCCGGGGCGCCTATAAAAGGAGCAGGAGCTCCACCGTAGAAGGGGATCGCCCAATCGCGCAATCGCACCCTAAACGCATAGGATAGCCAACTGCTGGAGGAGGAAGACGACCATTGTGTCCCCCTCCAAGCACTAAACTGCCTCAAGAGAGCCTTCGGCAAGCTCATTGTCCTGTAACCTTCACAGTGCAATACAGACAAGCAGGAGTAGCGGTTTTACCTCCTCCTGAGGGCCGTGAACCTGGGTACGGGCCGGTGTCCATCTCTGGCGTGATAGTTCCTCTCCAGGCCCGGCGAGCACCGTCGTCGAGCCTCTCGAGGGTTGTTTGACCTCCGTGTTCAGTCCCCCCCTTCGAACCTCTCTTCAGGGTGAGACTACCCCTGTTCCGTGGGAGTCACTCTCCGACATTTGGAGCGCCAGGTAGGGGACTGAGGCGCATCTTCGACCTCCGAACTCCGCGCCATGATGGACACCCGCGCGACGCCCGCCAACCGGCGTACCTCTGAAAGAGCTCACACTGAGCCCGGCACTGCTCCCACCCGTGGCCGCCGTGGTCGCCCTCGCGCGGCTGAGCGCGCTGGCACCGGCCCGCGCGTGGAGGAGCCAGAGAGCGAGGAGCACCGCGGCGGAGACCAGCGCGACGACGAGGACCTCTCTGAGCGCCGTGAGGACGCTGAGTCCTCGCACCCGTCCCGGCGCCAGAGCGTGTCCACGCGGGAGCACCAAGAGCCCGCCCCGCACACCGCGCTGCTCATGGCCCAGGAGCTCCTCCGCTACCGGCCCAGTGCCGAGGCACACGACCAGTGGTTGGACCGCCTCCACCACCTCGTCGACATCGCAACCACGCGCCCTGCTCCGTCGCGCTCCATCGTACCCTCCGGCCCTGCAGGGACGGCCGCACCAGGTGCGCCCCCACCGCCGCCAGGACCACCTCCGGCCGCGGCACAGCGGGCTCCCTCCCATGCTTCATCGCTGCACGACTGCCAAATCGTGCAGCGCACCGCGCCTGACGCGCGCGTGGGCATGGAGCGACGCCGCGACCTCCAGAACCGCCTCGTCGAGGAGCTCGGCCAAGCGGGGCAGCAAAACCGCAGGGCCCTCCAGGGAGGAACGGCCACCTATGCCTCAGGCTGCATGGCCTTCACGCGCGCTCTGCGTCGCGTGGTCTGGCCGCAGAAGTTCAGGCCAGCGCTTCCCAAGGGCTTCGACGGGTCCACCAACCCTCTCGAGTTCCTGCAGCTCTACACCACCTCCATCCAGGCTGCAGGGGGCGACGACAAGGTCATGGCCAACTGGTTCTCCCACGCCCTCAGGGACTCCGCGCTGTCTTGGCTCCTCAACCTGCCTGAGGACTCCATCGACTCCTGGGAGGAGCTCTGCAGGCAGTTCGTCGCCAACTTCAAGGGCACGTACGAGCGCGCACTCACCCACAACGACTTGCGCGCTGTGGTGCAGAAGAAGGATGAGACTCTACGCAAGTACATCCAGCGCTTCAGCCAGGTGCGGAACAAGATTCCAAACATCCCCGACACCCAGGTGATCGCTGCCTTCCGCGAGGGCGTCACGAACCGCAGGATGCTCGAGAAGCTCGGCATCCACGACAAGCTCACCTCTGTGGTGAAGCTGTTCGATCTGGCGGATAAGTGCGCCAAGGCTGAAGAGGGACTTCTCTTCGTCAAGATGAGCGCGCGGGGGGACGACCCTGGCGAGGGGTCCAAGAGCCACAAGAAGAAGGAAGAGCCCAAGCGCAAGGCCACCGCGGTCCTCGCGGCAGAGCCTGACGCGAAGGGCTCCCGCAGGGGTTCTCCCGAGCGCGGCGACAAAGAAGTGGACCACCATCCGTTCTGTGTCTACCACAACAGGCGCGGGCACGCTACAGACGACTGCTTCGACCTCAAGAGGCTGAGCAGGGAACGCGAGCGAGGAGAAGGCAGCGGAAGCCGCGGCAGAGGTCGCGGCTACCGCAGAGACGACAGGGGTAGGCGCGATGGCGGCTACCAGAAGCCGTCGGGCACTCAGGCCAACGCCGCCGAGAAGAACAACAACCTCCCTGACGAGGAAGATGGGGGCTACCAGGCCCCGAGAGGCGCCATGGCCTGCATCCTCGGCGGGGCTCAAGCGCCCAAGTCGAACAATCAGTTCAAGCAGTTCGCCCGCGAACTCAACGCCGCGCTCCCGAGCACCGAGACCTCCAGGCCCCTCAAGTGGTCCCAGTACACCATCGCCTTCGACGCCAAGGACCACCCCAAGTCGACCAAGACTGTTGGAACCCTCCCCCGGGTCTGCTCCCCCACCATCAACAACATCACCGTCTCCAAGACACTCATCGATGGGGGAGCGGGCCTGAATGTCATCTCTGTCGAGACCTTCGAGACGCTTCAAGTGCCCTATGAGTGGCTTATGCCCTCCAGGCCGTTCACGGGCGTCACCAGTGGTTCTATCGAGCCTCTGGGGCAAGTCCGTCTCGCGGTCACCTTTGGCACGCAGAAGAACTACCGCACGGAGCTGATCGACTTCGATGTCGCCCACATCGGCCTGCCGTACAACGCCATCCTCGGCTACCCCGCCCTCGCGAAGTTCATGGCCGTCACGCATCACGCCTACAACATGGTCAAGATTCCCGGCAGCGCTGGCACCATTGCCATCCATGGCCATATCCTGGACGCCACGCGCGCTGTCGAGAGCGCCTACAAGGCAGCCGCCATGGCTTTCCCGGCTGACGAGGACATGGAGCCTCTCGAGAGGCCCAAGAAGAAGAAGCAACTGTTCTCTCAGGAGCAAGCTGCCACGAAGAAGGTGTCGCTGAACACCACCACCTCGGGGGCTGAAGGCTCGGGGGCTAGCGTCACCATAGGCGCTGCCCTGCCCCCCAAATAGGAAAGCGCGCTCGTCGCCTTCCTTCGGGCAAACTCTGACATGTTCGCATGGACTCCGTCAGATATGTCCGGTGTACCAAGGGAGGTGATCGAGCACCACTTAGCCGTGTGTCCAGACGCACGCCCCGTCAGGCAAAAAGCACGTAAGCAAGCCCCCGAGAAGCAAGCTTTCATCGTCAAGGAAGTAGAGAAGCTCAAGGCGGCAAATGTCGTCCGCGAAGTCGCGCACCCCACTTGGCTCTCCAACGGCGTGGTTGTTCCTAAACCCGCTGGAGGAGGCCGACTCTGCATCGACTTCACCGATGTCAACAAGGCCTGCCCCAAGGACCCATACCCCATGCCGAGGATAGACCAGATCGTGGACTCCACCGCTGGCTGTGACCTCCTCTGTTTTCTGGACGCCTTCTCCGGTTATCACCAGATCAAGATGGCTAAAGAGGACGAGGAGAAGACGGCATTCCTCACCCCTTGCGGTGTGTACTGCTACACATGCATGCCCTTCGGCCTGAAGAATGCTGGAGCCACCTTCCAGAGGCTCATGAGGATAGCCTTGGGGGCGCAGATGGGCAGAAACGCCGAGGCCTACGTCGATGATATCGTGGTCAAGTCTCGAGAGGGGGACACCCTCTTGAGGGACCTCGAGGAAACCTTCGCCAGCCTGAGAAAGGTGAACATCAAGCTGAACCCCGCCAAGTGCGTCTTCGGGGTCCCTTCAGGCAAGCTCCTCGGATTCCTCGTGTCCCACCGTGGCATAGAGGCAAATCCTGACAAGATCAAGGGCATAGAGCAAATGCAGCCTCCCCGCCGACTCAAGGATATGCAGCGCTTAGCGGGCTGCATGGCCAGCTTGGGTCGTTTCATCTCTAAATTTGGTGAGAGAGCCCTGCCATTTTTCAAGATCATGAAGAGATCGGGCACATTCAAGTGGACCCCTGAGGCGGATAAAGCCTTCGAGGACTTAAAGAAGTATCTGGCTAGCCCTCCAGTCTTGGTGGCCCCCAGGGCAGGCGAGCACCTGAAGCTGTACCTCTCAGCCACCCCACAGACCGCAAGCGCCGTCTTGGTGGTCGAGAGGGAAGAGCCTGTCCTCCCCAAGAAGAGCACTGCCACTCCAAGCCCAGAACCCCCCGACAAAGGCCCCGTCGAAGGAGCAGCCTCCACAGACCCACTGCCAGGCCCACCGCCTGAAGTCGAGTCTGCTCCCCCCACCCCTGTCGAGAAGCCTTCACAGGCAGATCTCAACAAGGGCCCTGAAGAGCCTCCACAGAGGGCTGACGCTGCGCCACCTCAGGCAACCCTCGTCGAGCACCCCGTTTACTTCGTCAGCACAGTGCTGCTGGACGCTCGCGAGAGATATCCAATGCAGCAGAAGCTCCTCGTCGTGCTCCTCATCGCCTCTAGGAAGCTGAGACACTACTTCCAGGGCCACCCCATCACGGTGGTCACCGCCTTCCCCCTGGAGCAAATCCTGCGCAACCCCAACGCCACAGATCGTGTCGCAGGATGGAACATCGAGCTGCAGCCATTCAACTTGCGTTTCGACACCATGAGGGTCATAAAAGGAAGAGCGCTGGCTGACTTCGTCGCCGAGTGGACTGACCCAAGCCCTGAGGAGCCTCGCGAGGCAGAAGCCGAGCCCTCGGGAGACACGGTGCCCAGCCACTGGACCATGCACTTCGATGGAGCCTTCGCTTGTCGCAATGGCGGAGCAGGCGTCGTCCTAACTTCGCCCAAGGGTGACAAGCTATACTACGCTGTCCAACTGTGCTTCACGATCGACAAGATCTCCAACAACATCGCCGAGTACGAAGGCCTCCTCGCCGGCTTAAGGGCCGCCATCGCTCTAGGCGTCAAGCACCTACTCGTCAAGGGAGACTCTCAGCTGCTCGTCAACTTCTCCAACAAGAGCTACACGCAGAAAGACGACCACATGGCCGCATACCTCGAAGAGGTCCGCAAGCTCGAGAAGCACTTCAGGGGCATGGAGCTCATGCACATCCCGAGGAAAGAAAACCAAGAGGCTGACGACATCGCCAAGCGGGCCTCGCGAAGGCAACCCCAGCAGGCCGGTGTCTTTGAAGAAAGGCTCGCCAAGGCATCCATCAAGCAGCCTCGAGAGGCCACAGCCGCAAGCGCAGACGAAGCACTCCCACCACCTCCTGAGTCTGGGGCGCCTGATTGCGGTCCCAGCATAGGGGAGCGCCTGTTGCTGACGGCAACCCACCAGGCCTCAGGCTGGATTGATGAGCTCAAGGACTACTTGGTGAAAGGAATCCTCCCTGAAGAAGATGCTGACGAAGAGCGAATCGCTCGACAGGCGAAATCCTACTGCATCCTCGAGGGAAACCTCTACCGCAAGTGCCCAAATGGTATCGCGCTCAAATGCGTCCCTCCTGAGGAAGGCCGAGAGCTGATCAAGGACATCCATAGCGGGGAGTGCGGCCACCACTCGTGTGCGCGCACCCTCGCAGGCAAGGTCTTCAGGAGCGGCTTCTACTGGCCTCAAGTGCTTCAAGATGCGGTCGCCATTGTGCAAACCTGCGACGCCTACCAATTCCACGCCAAGCAAATTCATCAACCGGCGCTGGGGCTTCAAACCATCCCGCTCTCCAGGCCGTTTGCGGTCTGGGGGCTGGACATCTTGGGCCCCTTCCCAAGGTCGCAGGGGGGCTATCGTTTCCTCTTCGTGGCCATCGACAAATTCACCAAATGGACCGAAGTTGAGCCAGTGCGCACCATACCAGCGGGGGCCGCGGTGAAATTCATCAGGAGCTTGGTCTGCCGCTTCGGCGTGCCCAACCGCATCATCACCGACAATGGCTCGCAATTCACCAGCGGCATCTTCCGAGCCTACTGCGATAAGCTTGGCGTCAAGGTCTGCTTCGCCTCGGTGGCTCACCCACGCAGCAACGGTCAAGCCGAGCGAGCAAACGCAGAGGTCCTCAAGGGCCTCAAGACCAGGAGCTTCAACATCCTCAAGGGCCACGGCAAGGGCTGGATCGACGAGCTCCCTTCGGTGCTCTGGTCCATACGCACAACTTCCTCAAGGCCTACAGGCGAAACGCCCTTCGCCCTGGTCTACGGAGCTGAGGCAGTCCTTCCTGCGGAAATCAAGCATGGGTCACCACGGGTCCTTGCCTTCAATGAGGACACCCAAGAGGGCCTTCACAACGACGACCTGCTGTTCCTCGAGGGACTGCGCCGACAGGCCGCCCTCAGGGCGGCGGGGTACCAGCAAGACCTGCGACGCTACCACAGCCGCCATGTGCGCTCACGCACCCTTGAGGCGGGCGACCTCGTCCTCAGGCAAATCCTCTCCAGGGAAGGCCTCCACAAGCTCTCGCCGATGTGGGAAGGCCCCTACAGGGTCTCCCACGTCGCCAGGCCTGGCGCAGTACGCCTCGAGACCGAAGACGGCATCCCCGTCAAGAACCCGTGGAACATCGCGCACCTGCGCAAGTTCAACCCGTGATCATTGTCACGTCAAGACTGTCGACGAGTGACTCCCACGTAACAGGGGTAGTCTCACCCTGAAGAGAGATTCGAAGGGGGGACTGAACACGGAGGTCTAACAGCTCCCGAGAGGCTCGACGACGATGCTCGCCGAGCCTGAAGAGGGACAATCACGCCAGAGAGGGACACCGGCCCGTACCCAGGTTCACGGCCCTCAGGAGGAGGTAAAACCGCTACTCCTGCTTGTCTGTATTGAACTGTGAAGGTTGCAGGACACTGAGCTTGCCGAAGGCTCTCTTGAGGCAGTTTGGTGCCTGGAGAGGGACGTACAGGTCGTCTTCCTCCTCCAGCAGTTAGCTGTCCTATGTGTTTGGCTAAGGCTTGTTGGGACCAGGAGGCGGTTCGCCGACTGGAGGTGCAATTGCGCGATCCCCCTCTATGGCGGAGCTCCTGCTCCTTTTATAGGCTCTCCGGGCTCCGTCCTCGTGCTGGTGGGCTCCCACACGCCGGTGGCGCAAAGGAGAGGGAGTCCACAGCGGCTCCTTCGTCCATGGACGCGGCTCATCCGTGCTAAAGTAGTGCGCCGTGGCCGACCAGCTGCAGACGTTGCAGAGCGGCTCGCAGGCGCAGCAGAGGCAGTGGTGGAGCCCACGATGACGACCTCCTTGGAGCGTTGCGCCGTCCAGCCGCTTTATCACCAAAGAGGAAAGTCTTGGACGCAGGCGGCGCGGCTTTGTTGACTCCTTTATCACCATAGTGGCAGCTGGGACGCTCGCGTCACCCGGCAGCCGTTGCAGAGGCCATGTGCGCCCTGCAGCGCTTGCTTAGCTGCGAAGTGTCTCCACAGGGCCATGGTTGCCTGTGGAGGGGTTTTCTGCTGACTTCCCCCCAGGCGGGTTTTGCCTGGGGAGTCTCCTGAGGCGCGGGGTCCTCTTCAGGCCCTGGCGTCCTCCTCAGGCCCTCGAGAGGAGATGCCTCTCGAGGATCTCTCCAAGCGGTAGCTTGGTCCTTAGTCGTTCTGCCGAAGTTCCACGCGGGCGAGGCCTGTAGGGAGTGGGCCGTGCATACCCCGGTCCTTACTGGGCCGACAGTAGCCCCCGGGCCCACGATGGGCACGACGAGGCCCGTTGGGTCTAGGCGAAGCGTCGTGGGGCCAATCCTGCGGGCCGGGCCGAGCCACGCGTCACTCCGGCGAGCAACGGATGCGCACGATGCGGGGCGTGCGTCGTGGGGGGTCCCACCACGCCCCGGTAACCGCTCCTTGACGAGACATAAAGCCCCGGCGCCGGGCAGGGAGCCGTTACTACTCCCACTTCTTCTCGCAGACGCCATCCGCACCGAGCTCTCCGCTCCTGCATTCCGGCGCCCTCTTCTCCGATTTCTCCAACTTCCCCTCGCGCCGTTCCCTTCTTCCCTCCGACGATGACTCCGCCGAAGAACAAGGGCAAGGCGGCCGCGGGGTCTTCATCGCAAGAGGCGCCCGCCGAGGCCGCACACGGTGCGGCATTGCTGGGCGTGCGCGTCAACGACAAGGCGCTCGAGAAGGTCCGCTTCCTGGTGGCGGACCGGACCAACGAGCACGGCGCCACCGCGCTCAAGCCCGCGGCGCACGGGAAACGCCCGCGAGGGTTTTTCCCCATCTTCCAGCACTGCGTCTCGGCGGGCCTGGTGCCGCCCTTCTCCCCGTTCCTTCTACCAAATCCAACTGCTGCACCTCCACCCCAACTCGGTGCTCATCCTCGCCATCTTCTCCTACCTCTGCGAGGCGTACCTAGGCGTGGAGCCCTCGGTGGAGCTCTTCCGGTGCTTCTACGCGCTCCGGAGCACGGCGAAGAACGAGCGCTCGGGGTGCGTCTCCTTCCGCATCGTGGACGGCATGGGGAGCGTCTACATCCCCATGTCGTGGAGCGAGGGCAAGGCCATCACTTCCGTAACGAAGAAGGTGGACGACTTCCGCCAGCGGTGGTTCTTCGTCGGCGTGGAGCAGCCAAGCGCCTTCCTCGAGGTCCCTGACGCGCCGCCCGTGAAGAACTCGCACTGGGGCAAGGCCACCTTCTGCGGCGCGCAGAACGTGATGCTGTCGGGCCGCCTGAGCTACCTCTGGGAGGAAGGCCTCACGGGGCAAATCGTCGTGGCGGACTTCGTGACGCGCCGCCTCGCCCCACTCCAGGCGCACGCGATGCCGATGTAGATGTATTCCGGCCCCAATGACAAGATGCGGCTCCATCGCGAGGACAACGACAAGGATGCCGTCGACAACGTCATGTCCGCGCTCTTCATCAACCCCGCGGTGCCCGCCATGGAGGAACTCCCGATCTCCCTCAGGCCTCTGCATCAGTACAACATGACTGAGCGTCTGGCCGTTCTGGAGGGGATTCCTCCGTACACTCCGGCAGGCCCGGCGCGGAAGATAGTGCCCGTGCCTGTGGTGCACGATGCGGAGGGGGCAGAGACGCCCTCTGCCTCAGGAGCCGGGCAAGGCGAGGAGGAGGCCGCGGCAGGCGAGGAGGAGGCCGCGGCGGGCGAGGAGGCCTCTTCGAGGGCCAGGCCCCAAGCGGGCGAGATTTGCGACATCTCGTCAGGAGACGACGAAGGCGCCTTCGCGGGGGCGCCCACGCGTCGCGCGGAGGAGGAGGAGTCCGAAGGGGAGGCCTCTGACGAGGAGTCCTTGCTGGGGCATCGCGAGCCCCGGTCCAAGGCGGCCAGCGACAGGCCTGGCGCGAGGCTCTCCGACGTCCCTTCTAAGAGGAAAGCCGAGGCGCCTCTGGAGAGGCCAGACGCCAGGCCCAAGCCCTCCTGGCGCTCGCCAGGCTTGGCGTGGGTTGACACCGGCGCCAAGCGGTCCGGGTAAGCACCTGCAATCGCTAATTGCCTGATTATTGCATTCTCCTTCTCATATTTCTGACAATCGCTCCCTGATTCCTTTCAGCGACCTAGTGCCTGCGAAACGCCGCAGGCTCCGCAAGGCAGCGGAGGTGAAGGGAGCCGCGGCAGAGGCCGTGGCTGAAGAGGCCGCGAGGCCTGGGGAGATGGTCACGGCAGGCCCAGCCGAAGAGGCGCCTCAGGCGGAGGCAACTGAGCTTCTGGCGGAGGCAGCAGCGCCCCAGGCGGAGGTCGCTGCACCGCCCCCCGTGCCTTTGGTGGTGGAGGTGCAGGAAGAGCGGTCGGCCAGCCCTCCTCGAGCTCCTACACTGCCTCGCGCGGCTACGCCGCCGCGCGAGTCGACTCCTGCACGCGAGGCCACCCCACCTCGCGCGGCTACGCCTCCCGCGCAACCAGAGGCCGAGACAGACCAGGGCCCACCAAGCGCGGGCGCCTCTGCAGGGGGAGCTCCTCCTTCTCCGCCACGCCCCGCAGCGGGGGGCGAGGCGCAAGAGGCGGCGCGACCGGGCGACGAGGGCGGCGAGACCATCCTGGGCGCGGCGAAGGACCGGGAGCAGCCTAGCCCCCAGGCACGCCCAGAGGCCTCATCCTCAAGGTTCGACGCCGGGGCCGGGCCTTCCGCGCAACGCGGCCTGGTCCTGAGCGGCTGGGACTGGAGCAAGGGACACCGCGAGGTGGCCTTCCGCGTGGTGAGGGAGTCCCTGGAGGGCCTGGAGGCGCAGCTCGCCTTCGAGGATGCCCAACTTGCTCAGCAACGCGACGAGCTCGCGGAGGCCTGGGGGCGCTTCCATGCCGCGGCTGCGTCCCGCCGCCAGGAGGATCAGGCGCTCCAGGCCGCACGCGAGGAGGCCATCCGCTTTGCTAAGGAGGTCCGGGAGGGGGCCGTCCGCGACGCAGACGAGCTCCTTGCCCCCCTCCAGGACGCGCGCGATGCGGCCGCCGATCTCCTCGCGGAGGTGAAGGCCGAGCGCGAGGCTATGGAGGGCTCGCTGGAGCAGAAGCGCCGTGAGGTCTCCCAGCTAGAGTCCCAGCTCCTCTCCGCCCACCGGGCCGCGCAGGAGACCCTGGAGGAGGACCGCAAGAGCTTGGCCGAGCGTGAGCGGCAGCTGGCCTCCAGGGAGAAAGACGTGGAGCAGCGCGACGAGCAGCGGCTCCAGGCGGAGGGTGAGCTGGCCACCAAGCGCGAAGAGCTCGAGGCGCGCGAGGGGACCTGGCCCAAGCGCTCCAGCGGCACGACGAGAACATCACCGCCCAGAAGCAAGCCCTGGAGCGCTTCCAGCTGCGGTTCGCTGAGAAGAAAACGGAGGCGGAGGCAGCCCTCGCGGAGCGCGAGAAAGAGTTCAGGCGGACCATCTCCCAGGAGTTCCGCGACAAGGCCAAGAAGCAAGAGGACCGCTTCAAGGCCAAGCACACTGCTGACGCCAAGCGGATCGCGGAGCTTGAGAAGGCCAACTCCAAGCTCGAGGTCCGCCTCCAACGCGCCAAGGATGCCTACCGCCAGGCTGAGGAGGGCCGCCGGGCAGCTGCCCTGGAGCTGGACGCCCTCGTCAAGGACGTGGAGGGGCAGGCGGGCTCTGCCGCCAAGCAGGTGACGGAGGCCGTGGACACCGCGCAGGCGGCTCTCGTGCTCGCGAAGCAGCGGGACCGCATGTTCCAGGCGCTGGTAGCGAGAGGCAATGAGCTCGCGGCCCAGCTCGGCGCAGAAGCGCCGCTCACCGAGGCTCGCGGTCGTGGTGATGCTGCGATGTACCTGGTCTACTTCGACCAGCTCTTCACGGCCCTCGAGGGCCCCGCCGGCGATCTCCGCGAGGTGATTGAGGTCGAGAGCCGCCAGCTTCTGGAGGTGGTGGTCGACCGCATCTTCACCAACCTTCGGCTCCTTACGCCCAGCTTCGACCTCTCCACGGTGACCGAGGCGCGCCCGGCTGGAGAGGCCCTGCAGGTCTCCAACGCCCTCCGCGAGCAAGTGGAGGCCTTCTGCAACCGCTTCAAGCGTGCGGAGGTGGCTGCGGAGGACAGCGAGGAGGAGGCCGCCCCTGCCGAGAAGGAAGACGCTGAGGAGGGGCGTGCTGGCGCGGACTCCGCCTGAGCCTTGCTTGTCGCGCCTTTGAGCGCTTGTATCTGAGACAATTTTTTATATTCAGACATTGCACGTTTTGGGCCTGTAATATACTTCTTTAAGCTTATTTATGCTAGCTTGTTTGCCCCTCGAGAGGCCTTTTCTGCTTTACTTTCATGTCTATGTTTTCTCTGCGTCGTTAGGACCCGTCTCTTCGCGCTATGACTCCGCCACTACGGTATGCTAGAGCAATGACTCAGCAAGGCCGGGGGGAGTTTAAGGCTTGGAGAGGTAAGAACCCTGAGTCGCGATGCTCAAGTGCCCCCCTTTGACGTGCGAGTAGTCCATGAAGCATAAGGGAGAACGAAATCGCTCGAGGGACAAACGGGTGCTTGGAGAGAAAAGGCTCTCGAGTCGCAGGAGTGGGACTTAGCTTCTCGAGGCTTTTTCCCTGTAGGGGCTTTTTAGCTTGCCGGGGAGGTCCTCTTCAAGGGTTTTTCCCTGTTGCCTCCTCAGGCTTGTAGAGACGTTTGCTCCCTGTAGATGTTAGAGAGGCAGGACCAAACGCTTGTGCACTGTACCAGGGACTAATACGCGCTTATAGGTCTCCTCAGGCGTTCCTTGCGAGGAGAGAGAGTACCAAGGTCCTTTGTAGAGATGGCGTGTTTGTGAGGGCCTGCCCTCCAGCCAGAGCTCGGATCCTTGGATTTTGCAGTGCTGCTGGTGTGTCATTTGAGGCACTGGCACCGTACTCAGCCCCCGCTCGCGAGGTGCGCATGTGGAGAGATATAAGTGCCCATTTTTAATAAGGAAAATAATGCTGAAATAAACTCACCACCAAAATATTACATAGCGGCGCCGCAGCGCATAGTTCACTTAGGAACGAAATTGTCTCATTATGCTTGGAGTTGCCAAGTTAATGTATTTGACCATGTCGAGGCATGGGGACCACCCATTAGTGGCAGAGACTCTCAACGGCCTGAGGCGGCTCGTTTACATGGAGAGCTCGGAGGGTTGACCCTCGAGAGAAGCCTTTGGAGCTTGGAGGTTTAAGCCGTGAGCTTTTAACCTCTAGAGACAAAAAATGCTTGGAGGTGGAGCCGTAAGCTGCCTCTTCAGCTAGATGTCTTGACGTGACAATGATCACGGGTAGAACTTGCGCAGGTGCGCGATGTTCCACGGGTTCTTGACGGGGATGCCGTCTTCGGTCTCGAGGCGTACTGCGCCAGGCCTGGCGACGTGGGAGACCCTGTAGGGACCTTCCCACATCGGCGAGAGCTTGTGGAGGCCTTCCCTGGAGAGGATTCGCCTGAGGACGAGGTCGCCCGCCTCAAGGGTGCGTGAGCGCACATGGCGGCTGTGGTAGCGTCGCAGGTCTTGCTGGTACCCTGCCGCTCTGAGGGCGGCCTGACGCCGCAGTCCCTCGAGAAGGAGCAGGTCGTCGTTGTGGAGGCCCTCTTGGGTGTCCTCATTGAAGGCAAGGACCCGTGGCGATCCATGCTTGATTTCTGCGGGGAGGACTGCCTCAGCTCCGTAGACCAGGGCGAACGGCGTTTCGCCTGTAGGCTTCGAGGAAGTTGTGCCTATGGACCAGAGCACTGAGGGGAGCTCGTCGATCCAGCCCTTGCCGTGGCCCTTGAGGATGTTGAAGCTCCTGGTCTTGAGGCCCTTGAGGACCTCAGCGTTTGCTCGCTCGGCTTGACCGTTGCTGCGTGGGTGAGCTACCGAGGCGAAGCAGACCTTGACACCAAGCTTATCGCAATATGCTCGGAAGACACCGCTGGTGAATTGCGAGCCGTTGTCGGTGATGATGCGGTTGGGCACGCCGAAGCGGCAGACCAAGCTCCTGATGAATTTCATCGCGGCCCCCGCTGGTATGGTGCGCACTGGCTCAACTTCGGTCCATTTGGTGAACTTGTCGATGGCCACGAAGAGGAAGCGATAGCCCCCCTGCGACCTTGGGAAGGGGCCCAGGATGTCCAGCCCCCAGACCGCAAACGGCCAGGAGAGCGGGATGGTTTGAAGCTCCAGCGCCGGCTGATGAATTTGCTTGGCGTGGAATTGGCAGGCGTCGCAGGTTTGCACAATGGCGACCGCATCTTGAAGCACTTGAGGCCAGTAGAAGCCGCTCCTGAAGACCTTGCCTGTGAGGGTGCGCGCACATGAGTGGTGGCCGCACTCCCCGCTGTGGATGTCCTTAATCAGCTCTCGGCCTTCCTCAGGAGGGACACACTTGAGCGCGATACCATTTGGGCGCTTGCGGTAGAGGTTTCCCTCGAGGATGCAGTAGGATTTTGCCTGTCGAGCGATTCGCTCTGCATCGGCATCTTCTTCAGGGAGGATTCCCTTCACCAAGTAGTCCTTGAGCTCATCAATCCAGCCTGAGGCCTGGCGGGTTGCCGTGAGCAACAGGCGCTCCCCTGTGCTGGGACCGCAATCGGGTGCTCCAGACTTAGGAGGTGGTGGGAGTGCTTCGTCTGCGCTTGCGGCTGTGGCCTCTCGAGGCTGCTTGATGGATGCCTTGGCGAGCCTTTCTTCAACGACACCGGCCTGCTGGGGTTGCCTTCGCGAGGCCCGCTTGGCGATGTCGTCAGCCTCTTGGTTTTCTTTCCTCGGGATGTGCATGAGCTCCATGCCCCTGAAGTGCTTCTCAAGCTTGCGGACCTCTTCGAGGTATGCGGCCATGTGGTCGTCTTTCGGCGTGTAGCTCTTGTTGGAGAAGTTGACGAGCAGCTGAGAGTCTCCCTTGACGAGTAGGTGCTTGACGCCTAGAGCGATGGCGGCCCTTAAGCCGGCGAGGAGGCCTTCGTATTCGGCGATGTTGTTGGAGATCTTGTCGATCGTGAAGCACAGCTGGACAGCGTAGTATAGCTTGTCACCCTTGGGCGAAGTTAGGACGACGCCTGCTCCGCCATTGCGACAAGCGAAGGCTCCATCGAAGTGGATGGTCCAGTGGCTGGGCACCGTGTCTCCCGAGGGCTCGGCCTCTGCCTCGCGAGGCTCCTCAGGGCTTGGGTCAGTCCATTCGGCGACGAAGTCAGCCAGCGCTCTTCCTTTTATGACCCTCGTGGTGTCGAAGCGCAAGTTGAATGGCTGCAGCTCGATGTTCCATCCTGCGACACGATCTGTGGCGTTGGGGTTGCGCAGGATCTGTTCCAGGGGGAAGGCAGTGACCACCGTGATGGGGTGGCCCTGGAAGTAGTGTCTCAACTTCCTGGAGGCGATGAGGAGCGCGACGAGGAGCTTCTGCTGCATTGGATACCTCTCGCGAGCGTCCCTCAGCACTGTGTTGACGAAGTAGACGGGGTGCTCGACGAGGGTTACCTGAGGTGGCGCGGCGTCAGCCCCCTGCGGAGGCTCTTCAGGGCCCTTGTCAAGATCTGCCTGTAGAGGCATCTCGACAGGGGCTGTGGGAGCAGGCTCGACTTGAGGCGGCGGGCCTGGCAGTGGGTCTGTGGAGGCTGCTCCTTCGACGGGGTCGCCGTCGGGGGGTTCTGGGCTTGGAGTGGCAGTGCTCTTCTTGGGGAGGACAGGCTCTTCTCTTTCGACCACCAAGACGGCGCTTGCGGTCTGTGGGGTGGCTGAGAGGTACAGCTTCAGGTGCTCGCCTGCCCTGGGGGCCACCAAGACCGGAGGGCTAGCCAGATACTTTTTTAAGTCCTCGAAGGCTTTATCCGCCTCAGGGGTCCACTTGAACGTGCCCGATCTCTTCATGATCTTGAAAAATGGCCGGGCTCTCTCGCCGAATTTGGAGATGAAACGACCAAGGCTGGCCATGCAGCCCGCTAAGCGCTGCATGTCCTTGAGTCGGCGGGGAGGCTGCATTTGCTCTATGGCCTTGATCTTGTCAGGATTTGCCTCTATGCCCCGGTGGGACACGAGGAATCCGAGGAGCTTGCCTGAAGGGACCCCGAAGACGCACTTGGCGGGGTTCAGCTTGATGTTCACCTTTCTCAGGCTGGCGAAGGTTTCCTCGAGGTCCCTCAAGAGGGTGTCCCCCTCTCGAGATTTGACCACGCTATCATCGACGTAGGCCTCGTTGTTTCTGCCCATCTGCGCCCCCAAGGCTATCCTCATGAGCCTCTAGAAAGTGGCTCCAGCGTTCTTCAGGCCGAAAGGCATGCATGTGTAGCAGTACACACCACAAGGGGTGAGGAATGCCGTCTTCTCCTCGTCCTCTTTAGCCATCTTGATCTGGTGATAACCAGAGAAGGCGTCCAGAAAACAGAGGAGATCACAGCCAGCGGTGGAGTCCACAATCTGGTCTATTCTCGGCATGGGGTATGGGTCCTTGGGGCAGGCCTTGTTGACATCGGTGTAATCGATGCAGAGTCGGCCTCCTCCAGCGGGTTTAGGAACAACCACGCCGTTGGAGAGCCAAGTGGGGTGCGCGACTTCACGGACGACATTTGCCGCCTTTAGCTTCTCTACTTCCTTGATGATGAAAGCTTGCTTCTCGGGGGCTTGCTTACGTGCTTTTTGCTTGACGGGGCGTGCGTCTGGACATACGGCTAAGTGGTGCTCGATCACCTCCCTTGGTACACCGGACATATCTGACGGAGTCCATGCGAACATGTCAGAGTTTGCCCGAAGGAAGGCGACGAGCGCGCTTTCCTATTTGGGAGGCAGAGCAGCGCCTATGGTGACGCTAGCCCCCGAGCCTTCAGCCCCCGAGCTGGTGGTGTCCAGCGGCACCTTCTTCGTGGCGGCTTGCTCCTGAGAGAACACTTGCTTCTTCTTCTTGGGCCTCTCGAGAGGCTCCATGTCCTCGTCAGCCGGGAAAGCCATGGCGGCTGCCTTGTAGGCGCTCTCGACAGCGCGCGTGGCGTCCCGGATATGGCCATGGATGGCAATGGTGCCGGCGCTGCCGGGAATCTTGACCATGTTGTAGGCGTGATGCGTGACGGCCATGAACTTCGCGAGGGCGGGGTAGCCGAGGATGGCGTTGTACGGCAAGCCGATGTGCGCGACATCGAAGTCGATCAGCTCCGTGCGATAGTTCTTCTGCGTGCCAAAGGTGACCGCGAGGCGGACTTGCCCCAGAGGCTCGATAGAACCACTGGTGACGCCCGTGAACGGCCTGGAGGGCATAAGCCACTCGTAGGGCACTTGAAGCGTCTCGAAGGTCTCGACAGAGATGACGTTCAGGCCCGCTCCCCCATCGATGAGCGTCTTGGAGACGGTGATGTTGTTGATGGTGGGGGAGCAGACCAGGGGGAGGGTTCCAACAGTCTTGGTCGACTTGGGGTGGTCCTTGGCATCGAAAGCGATGGTGTACTGGGACCACTTGAGGGGCCTGGAGGTCTCGGTGCTTGGGAGCGCAGCGTTGAGTTCGCGGGCGAACTGCTTGAACTGATTGTTTGACTTGGGCGCTTGAACAACGCCGAGGATGCAGGCCATGGCGCCTCTCGGGGCTTGGTAGCCTTCATCTTCCTCGTCGGGGAGGTTGTTGTTCTTCTCGGCGGCGTTGGCTTGAGTGCCCGACGGCTTCTGGTAGCCGCCTTCGCGCCTGCCCCTGCCGTCTCTGCGGTAGCCGCGACGTCTGCCACGGCTTCCGCTGCATTCTCCTCGCTCGCGTTCCCTGCTCAGCCTCTTGAGGTCGAAGCAGTCGTCTGTAGCGTGCCCTCGCCTGTTGTGGTAGACGCAGAACGGACGGTGGTCTACCTCTTTGTCGCCGCGCTCGGGAGAACCCCTGCGGGAGCCCTTCGCGTCAGGCTCTGCCGCGAGGACCGCGGTGGCCTTGCGCTTGGGCTCTTCCTTCTTCTTGTGGCTCTTGGACCCCTCGCCAGGGTCGTCCCCTCGCGCGCTCATCTTGACGAAGAGGAGTCCCTCTTCAGCCTTGGCGCACTTATCCGCCAGATCGAACAGCTTCACCACAGAGGTGAGCTTGTCGTGGATGCCGAGCTTCTCGAGCATCCTGCGGTTCGTGACGCCCTCGCGGAAGGCAGCGATCACCTGGGTGTCGGGGATGTTTGGAATCTTGTTCCGCACCTGGCTGAAGCGCTGGATGTACTTGCGAAGAGTTTCATCTTTCTTCTGCACCACAGCGCGCAAGTCGTTGTGGGTGAGTGCGCGCTCGTACGTGCCCTTGAAGTTGGCGACGAACTGCCTGCAGAGCTCCTCCCAGGAGTCGATGGAGTCCTCCGGCAGGTTGAGAAGCCAGGACAGCGCTGAGTCCCTGAGGGCGTGGGAGAACCAGTTGGCCATGACCTTGTCGTCGCCCCCTGCAGCCTGGATGGAGGTGGTGTAGAGCTGCATGAACTCGAGAGAGTTGGTGGACCCGTCGAAGCCCTTGGGGAGCGCTGGCCTGAACTTCTGCGGCCAGACCACACGACGCAGGGCGCGCGTGAAGGCCATGCAGCCTGAGGCATAGGTGGCCGTTCCTCCCTGGAGGGCCCTGCGGTTTTGCTGCCCCGCTTGGCCGAGCTCCTCGACGAGCCGGTTCTGGAGGTCTCGGCGTCGCTCCATGCCCACTCGCGCGTCAGGCGCAGTGCGCTGCACGATTTGACAGTCGTGCGGCGAGGAAGCATGTGAGGGAGCCCGCTGCGCCGCGGCCGGAGGTGGTCCTGGCGGCGGTGGGGGCGCACCTGGTGCGGCCGTCCCTGCAGGGCCGGAAGGCACGATGGAGCGCGACGGAGCAGGGCGCGTGGTTGCGATGTCGACGAGGTGGTGGAGGCGGTCCAGCCACTGGTCGTGTGCCTCGGCACTTGGCTGGTAGCGGAGGAGCTCCTGGGCCATGAGCAGCGCGGTATGCGGGGCGGGCTCGTGGTGTTCCCGAGTGGAGACGCTCTGGCGCCGGGACGGGTGCGAGGACTCAGCGTCCTCACGGTGCTCGGAGAGGTCCTCGTCGTCGCGCTGGTCTCCGCCGCGGTGCTCCTCGCTCTCTGGCTCCTCCACGCGCGGGCCGGTGCCAGCGCGCTCGGTCGTGCGGGGGCGACCACGGCGGCCACGGGTGGGAGCAGTGCCGGGCTCGGTGTGAGCTCTCTCAGAGGTACGCCGGTTCGCGCGCGTCGCGTGGGTGTCCATCATGGCACGGAGTTCGGAGGTTGAAGACGCGCCTCAGTCCCCCTACCTGGCGCGCCAAATGTCGAGGAGTGACTCCCACGTAACAGGAGTAGTCTCACCCTGAAGAGAGATTCGAAGGGGGGACTGAACACGGAGGTCTAACAGCTCCCGAGAGGCTCGACGACGATGCTCGCCGAGCCTGAAGAGGGACAATCACGCCAGAGAGGGACACCGGCCCGTACCCAGGTTCACGGCCCTCAGGAGGAGGTAAAACCGCTACTCCTGCTTGTCTGTATTGAACTGTGAAGGTTGCAGGACACTGAGCTTGCCGAAGGCTCTCTTGAGGCAGTTTGGTGCCTGGAGAGGGACGTACAGGTCGTCTTCCTCCTCCAGCAGTTAGCTGTCCTATGTGTTTGGCTAAGGCTTCTTGGGACCAGGAGGCGGTTCGCCGACTGGAGATCAATTGGAGGTGCAATTGCGCGATCCCCCTCTATGGCGGAGCTCCTGCTCCTTTTGTAGGCGCTCCGGGCTCCGTCCTCGTGCTGGTGGGCTCCCACACGCCGGTGGCGTAAAGGAGAGGGAGTCCACAGAGGCTCCTCCGTCCATGGACGCGGCTCATCCGTGCTAAAGTAGCGCGCCGTGGCCGACCAGCTGCAGACGTTGCAGAGCGGCTCGCAGGCGCAGCAGAGGCAGTGGTGGAGCCCACGATGACGACCTCCTTGGAGCGTTGCGCCGTCCAGCCGCTTTATCACCAAAGAGGAAAGTCTTGGACGCAGGCGGCGCGGCTTTGTTGACTCCTTTATCACCATAGTGGCAGCTAGGACGCTCGCGTCACCCGGCAGCCGTTGCAGAGGCCATGTGCGCCCTGCAGCGCTTGCTTAGCTGCGAAGTGTCTCCACAGGGCCATGGTTGCCTGTGGAGGGGTTTTCTGCTGACTTCCCCCCAGGCGGGTTTTGCCTGGGGAGTCTCCTGAGGCGCGGGGTCCTCTTCAGGCCCTGGCGTCCTCCTCAGGCCCTCGAGAGGAGATGCCTCTCGAGGATCTCTCCAAGCGGTAGCTTGGTCCTTAGTCGTTCTGCCGAAGTTCCACGCGGGCGAGGCCTGTAGGGAGTGGGCCGTGCATACCCCGGTCCTTACTGGGACGACAAAGACATCAGGCTGAAGAGGCAGCTTACGGCTCCACCTCCAAGCATTTTTTGTCTCTAGAGGTTAAAAGCTCACGGCTTAAACCTCCAAGCCCCAAAGGCTTCTCTCGAGGGTCAGCCCTCCGAGCTCTCCGTGTAACGAGCCGCCTCAGGCCGTTGAGAGTCTCTGCCACTAATGGGTGGTCCCCATGCCTCGACATGGTCAAATACATTAACTTGGCAACCCCAAGCATAATGAGACAATTTCGTTCCTAAGTGAACTATGCGCTACGGCGCCGCTATGTAATATTTTGGTGGTGAGTTTTATTCCAGCATTAGTTTCTTTGTTGAAAATGGGCACTTATATCTCTCCACATGCGCACCTCGCGAGCGGGGGCTGAGTACGGTGCCAGTGCCTCAAATGACACACCAGCAGCACTGCAAAACCCAAGGATCCGAGCTCTGGCTGGAGGGCAGGCCCTCACAAACACGCCATCTCTACAAAGGACCTTGGTACTCTCTCTCCTCGCAAGGAACGCCTGAGGGGACCTATAAGCGCGCATTAGTCCCTTGTACCGTGCACAAGCGTTTGGGTTTGCCCCTCTAACATCTTCAGAGAACAAGCGTCTCTACAAGCCTGAGGAGGCAGCAGGGAAAAACCCTTAAAGAGGACCTCCCCGTCAGGCTAAAAAACCTCTACAGGGCAAAAGCCTCGAGAAGCTAAGTCCCACACCTGTGACTCGAGAGCCTTTTTCTCCCCAAGCGCACGTTTGTCCCTCGAGCGATTTCGTTCTCCCTTGTGCTTCATGGACTACTCGCACGTCTAAGGGGGGCACTTGAGCATCGCGACTCAGGGCTCTTACCTCTCCAAGCCTTAAACTCCCCCCGGCCTTGCTGAGTCATTGCTCTAGCATACCGCAGTGGCGGAGTCATAGCGCGAAGAGATGGGTCCTAACGACGCAGAGAAAACATAGACATGAAAATAAGGCAGAAAAGGCCTCTCGAGGGGCAAACAAGCTAACACAAATAAGCTTAAAGAGTATATTACATGCCCAAAATATGCAGTGTCTGAATACAAAAACTATCTCAGATACAGGCGCTCAAAGGCGCGATAATCAAGGCTCAAGCGGAGTCCGCGCCAGCACGCTCCTCCTCCTCAGCGTCTTCCTCCTCGGCAGGGGCAGCCTCCTCCTCGCTGTCCTCCGCAGCCACCTCCGCACGCTTGAAGCGGTTGCGGAAGGCCTCGACTTGCTCGCGGAGGGAGATGGAGACCCGCAAGGCCTCCCCGCCCGTGCGCGCCTCGGTCACCGTGGAGAGGTCGAAGCCGGGCGTGAGGAGCCGGAGGTTGGTGAAGATGCGGTCGACAACCACTTCCAGAAGCTGGCGGCTCTCGACCTCAATCACCTCGCGGAGATCGGCGACGGGGCTCTTGAGGGCCGTGAAGAGCTGGTCGAAGTAGACCAGGTACATGGCAGCATCGCCACGACCGCGAGCCTCAGTGAGCGGAGCCTCCGCGCCAAGCTGAGCAGCAAGCTCGTTGCCTCTGGCCACCAGCGCCTGGAACATGCGCTCCCGCTGCTTCGTGAGCACGCGAGCCGCCTGCGCGGTGTCCACGGCTTCCGTCACCTGCTTGGCCGCCGAGCCCGCCTGCCCCTCCACGTCCTTGACGAGGGCGTCCAGCTCCAGGACAGCCGCCCTGCGACCCTCCTCAGCCTGGCGATAGGCATCCTTGGCGCGCTGGAGGCGGACCTCGAGCTTGGAGTTGGCTTTCTCAAGCTCCGCGATCCGCTTGGCATCAGCGGTGTGCTTGGCCTTGAAGCGGTCCTCCTGCTTCTTGGCCTTGTCGCGGTACTCCTTGGAGGTGGTCCGCCTGAATTCCTTCTCGCGCTCCGCGAGGGCCGCCTCCGCCTCCATCTTCTTCTCGGCAAACCGCTGCTGGAAGCGCTCCAGGGTTTGCTTCTGGGCGGTGACGTTCTCGTCATGCCTCTGGAGCGCCTGAGCCAGGTCTCCCTCGCGTGCCTCGAGCTCTTCGCGCTTAGTGGCCAGCTCGCCCTCCGCCTGGAGCCGTTGCTCGTCCCGCTGCTCCACCTCCCTCTCCCTGGAGGCCAGCTGTCGCTCGCGCTCGGCCAGGCTCCTGCGATCCTCCTCCAGAGTCTCCTGCGCGGCCCGGTGGGCGGAGAGGAGATGGGACTCCAGCTGGGACACCTCGCGGCGTTTCTGCGCCAGCGAGCCCTCCATGGCCTCGCGCTCGGCCTTCACCTCCGCGAGGAGATCGGCGGCCGCGTCGCGCGCGTCCTGAAGGGGGGCAAGAAGCTCGTCTGCGTCGCGGACGGCCCCCTCCCGGACCTCCTTGGCAAAGCGGATGGCCTCCTCGCGTGCAGCCTGGAGGGCCAGATCCTCCTGGCGGCGGGCCTCAACAGCGGCATGGAAGCGCCTCCAAGCCTCCGCAAGCTCGCCGCGTTGCTGGGCGAGCTGGGCATCCTCGAAGGCGAGCTGCGCCTCCAGCCCCTCCAGGGACTCCCTCACCAAGCGGAAGGCCACCTCGCGGTGCCCCTTGCTCAAGTCCCAGCCACTCAAGACCAGGCCGCGTTGCGTGGAGGGCCCGGCCCCGGCGTCAAACCTGGAGAACGAGGCCTCTGGGTGTGCCTGGGGGCTAGGTTGCTCCCCGTCCTTTGCCGCGCCCAGGCTGGTCTCGCCGCTCTCGTCGCCCTGTCGCGTCGCCTCTTGCGCCTCGCCCCCCGCTGCGGGGCGTGGCGGAGACGAAGGAGCTCCTCCTGCAGAGGCGCCCGCGCTTGGCGGGCCCTGGTCTGTCCCGGCCTCTGGCTGCGCGAGAGGCGTAGCTGAGCGCGGTGGCGTAGCCTCGCGTGCCGGAGTCGGCTCACGCGGCGGCGTAACCGCGCGAGGCGGGGTAGGTGCAGCGGCTTCCGCCTGAGGCGCTGCCGCCCCCGCCAGAGGCACAGCTGCCTCCGCTTGAGGCGCCTCTTCGGTTGGGCCTGAGGAGGCCGTCTCCACAGGCCTCGCGGCCTCTTCAGCCACGGCCTCTGCCGCGGTTCCCTTCACCTCCGCTGCCTTGCGAAGCCTGCGGCGCTTCGCAGGCACAAGGTCGCTGGCAAGAATCAGGGGGCGATTATCAGAATCATGAAAAGAAGAGTACAATAATCAAACAATCAGCAGTTAAAGGTACTTACCCGGACTCCTTGGCGCCGGTGTCGACCCACGCCAAGCCTGGCAAGCGCCAGGAGGGCTTGGCCTTAGCACCTGACCCCTCCGGAGGCGCCTCGGCTTTCCTCTTGGAAGGGACGTCGGAGGGTCTCGCGCCAGGCCTGTCACTGGCCGCCTTGGACCGGGGCTCGCGACGCCCTATCAAGGCCTCTTCGTCAGAGGCCTCCTCCTCGGCCTCCTCCTCCTCCGCACGGCGCGCGGGCGCCACCACGAAGGCGTCTTCATCATCGCCTGACGAGATGTCGCAAATCTCGCCAATAAGGGGCCCGGCCCTCGAGGAGGACTCCTCCCCCGCCGCGGCCTCCTCCTCGCCTTGCCCAGCTCCTGAGGCAGAGGGCGTCTCTGCTCCCTCCGCCTCATGCACCACCGGCACAGGCACCATCTTCTCCGCAGGGCCTGACGGGGTGTACGGAGGCATCCCCGCCAGAATGGCCAGGCGCTCGGTCATGTTGCACTGGTGCAGAGGCCGGAGCGTGATCGGGAGTTCGTCCATGGCGGGCACCGCTGGGTTGATGAAGAGCGCAGACAGGACGTTGTCGACCGCGTCCTTGTCGTTGTCCTCGCGGTGGAGCCGCATCTTGTCCTGGGGGCCGGAGTACATCCACATTGGCACCGAGTGCGCCTGGAGTGGAGCAATGCGGCGCGTCACGAAGTTCGCGACGATGATCTGCCCTGTGAGGCCTTCCTCCCGAAGGTAGCTCAGGCGGCCCGTCAGCATCACGTTCTGCGCGCCGCAGAAGGAAGCCTTGCCCCAGTTCGAATTCTTCACGGGCGGCGCGTCGGGGACCTCGAGGAAGGCGCAGGGCTGCTCCACCCCAACGAAGAACCACCGCTGGCGGAAGTCGTCCACCTTCTTCGTCACCGAGGTGATGGCCTTGCCCTCGCTCCACGACATGGGGATGTAGACGCTCCCCATGCCGTCCACAATGCGGAACGAGACGCATCCAGAGCGCTCGTTCTTCGCCGTGCTCCGGAGCGTGTAGAAGCACCGGAAGAGATCCACCGTGGGCTCCAAGCCAAGATACGCCTCGCAGAGGTAGGCGAAGATGGCGAGGATGAGCACGGAGTTGGGGTGGAGGTGCAGCAGCTGGATTTGGTAGAAGGCCAGCACCGCCTCCAGGAACGGAGAGAAGGGCGGCACCAGTCCCGCCGCGACGCAATGCTGGAAGACGGGGAAAAACCCTCGCGGGCGTTTCCCGTGCGCCGCGGGCTTGAGCGCGGTGGCGCCGTGCTCGTTGGTCCGGTCCGCCACCAGGAAGCGGACCTTGTCGAGGGCCTTGTCGTTGACGCGCACGCCTAGCAATGCCGCGCCGTGTGCGACCTCGGCGGGCGCCGCTTGCGAGGAAGACCCCGCGGCCGCCTTGCCCTTGTTCTTCGCCGGACTCATCGTCGGAGGAAAGGGGGGTACGGCGCGAGGAGAAACTGGAGAAACTGGAGAAGAGGGCGCCGGAGAGCAGGAGCGGAGAGCTCGGTGCGGATGGTGTCTGCGAGAAGAAGTGGGAGTAGTAACGGCTCCCTGCTCCGGCGCGGAGACTTTATGTCTCGTCAAGGAGCAGTTACCGGGGCGTGGTGGGACCCCCCACGACGCACGTCCCACATCGTGCGCAACCGTTACTCGCCGGAGTGACGCGTGGCTCGGCCCGGCCCGCAGGATTGGCCCCACGACGCTTCGCCTGGACCCAACGGGCCTTGTCGTGCCCATCGTGGGCCCGGGGGCTACTGTCGGCCCAGTAAGGACCGGGGTATGCACGGCCCACTCCCTACAGGCCTCGCCCGCGAAGATCTTCGACAGAATGACTAAGGACCAAGATACCGCTTGGAGAGACCCTCGAGAGACATCTCCGCTCGAGGGCCTGAAGAGGACGCCAGGGCCTGAAGAGGACCCTGCGCTTCAAGAGACTCCCCAGGCACGGCCCGCCTGGAGAGAAGTCAGCAGGAAACCCCTCCACAGGCGACCGCGGCCCTGTGGAGACACTTCGCGGCTAAGCAAGCGCTGCAGGGCGCACATGGCCCCTGCAGCAGCCGCAGGGTGACGCGAGCGCCCCAGTTGCCGTTCTGGTGATAAAGGAGTCAACAAAGCCGCGCCGCCTGCGCCAGGACAGCCAGGACTTTCCTCTTTGGTGATAAAGCGGCTGGACGGCGCAACGCTCCAAGAAGATCGTCATCGTGGGCTCCACCACGACCTCTGCTGCGCCTGCAAGCTGCTCTGCACCGCCTGCAACCTGTCGGCCACGGCGCGCTACTTTAGCACGGATGGACCGCGTCCATGGACGGACGAGCCGCGGTGGACTCCCGCTCCTCCATGCGACTGACGTGTGGGAGCCCACCAGCACGAGGACGGAGCCCGGGGCGCCTATAAAAGGAGCAGGAGCTCCACCGTAGAAGTGGATCGCCCAATCGCGCAATCGCACCCTAAACGCATAGGATAGCCAACTGCTGGAGGAGGAAGACGACCATTGTGTCCCCCTCCAAGCACTAAACTGCCTCAAGAGAGCCTTCGGCAAGCTCATTGTCCTGTAACCTTCACAGTGCAATACAGACAAGCAGGAGTAGCGGTTTTACCTCCTCCTGAGGGCCGTGAACCTGGGTACGGGCCGGTGTCCATCTCTGGCGTGATAGTTCCTCTCCAGGCCCGGCGAGCACCGTCGTCGAGCCTCTCGAGGGTTGTTTGAGCTCCGTGTTCAGTCCCCCCTTCGAACCTCTCTTCAGGGTGAGACTACCCCTGTTCCGTGGGAGTCACTCTCCGACAGGTGGAATTGAGTTCTAATTTTATAGATTCCATCTAAATATAGTATCTTTAAATCGAACATTGAAAGCCCCTTTATTCATCAACTACTTGGCACAAAAACGATGACGATGATGGTTGATGGAGAGTCGTTTGTGATGACGATGGCGATGATCCCCTTCGATTCCCCGTCCGGGCGGAGTGCCGGAACAGGAACTTCTGGTCCCCGAATTGAGTTTCAAGGTGGCGGCGGCGCTCGGATGCGTTTCTGGAAAAAGTGCTCGGGGTCCTCGCATTTTTAGGTCTGAGAGACCTTATATCCGAGAGGGGGACGCGAGGCGGTGGCCGAGTCGGCCACACCATATGGTGGCGCGGCCAGGAGCCTGTCGCGCCTCCACGTGGTGTGGGCGGCTCGCTGCCCCCCTCCGTCTCATCTTCTGTCTCCGTGGGTCTTCGGGCAAAATAGGAGCTTTGGCCTTTTTTCTGGTATTTTTCCTAAAAGTTGAATTTCTGCACAAAAACAAGACACCAGGGCAATTCTGCTGAAAACTGCGTTAGTCCGTGTTAGTTACATTCAAAACACACAAGTTAGAGGTGAAACAATAGCAAAAGTGTTCGGGTAAGTAGATATGTTTTGGACGTATCAACTCCCCCCAAGCTTAGCTTATTGCTTGTCCTCAAGCAATTCAGTTAACAACTGAGTGCGACAAAAGAATTTTCACGAACACATTTGCTTCATATGATGTAAATATTCTCACTATGTGGACAAATGCTTAGGCTATTCATAATAAGATATATGTAAATGGTGTCACCTAATAGTTATGTAAGCCATGAAGAGATGCCAATCATACCAATAATAAATAACATGAAACATATCAATTTACAGGATTGCAAAGCTCATAATAAAGTATAATAAGGTGGTATCTCGCTTGCCCGAATGTGTACAGCAAAACATAAATGCCCATGCACCTCTGAGTTTCAAGAGAAGACTAGAAATAAAGATATCAAAGATAAAAGCATCAAAGTTATACCGCAGTAACAGTATTCGGTGACAAGCACATTACACTAAAAATGACAACTATGCTCTCAAGAAGGTGCTCAAAGAAGGATGGTTACTCAACAATAAAGTAATAGATAGACCCTTCATTGAGGGAAGCAGGGATTTAACATGTGCTAGAGCTTTTCATTGTTTTGAAAACAGAGGCAAAATTGTTTTTGAGTGGTGATTATTTTGTCAACGAATGGCAATAGAGTTCCTGTTATCTGATGACCCACAAGTATAGGGGGTGTATCGTAGTACTTTCGATAAATAAGTGTGTCGAACCCAACGAGGAGCAGAAGGTGCTGACAAGCAGTTTTGATGAGGATTTCACTGTAAACACTAGCAGACAAGTTTTTAGTAGTTTTTGATAATGCAGATAAATAAAGTGCGTGTAAATAGAGCGCGGCAATAATAATTGCAGCGAGTGGCCCAATCCTTTTTAGAGCAAAGGACAAGCCGGTTTGTTTACTTATGATGACCAAACGTTCCTGAGGACACACGAGAATTCTGTCTAGTGCTTTCACTTCATATAGATGATTAATCTTTAGTGTTTCGATAAGTGTTGTGTGGGTGAACCTATGCTAATCCACCGCCCTTTCTAGGACTAATACATACTTGTGATTATACCCCTTGCAAGCATCCGCAAATACAAGAAAGTAATTAAGATAAATCTAACCACAGCCTTAAACTCTGAGATCCTACCATCCCTCATGCATCGAGATACCAATGGGGGTTTAGATTTCTGTCACTCCGGCAACCCCACAATCAATATTCGAATACACAATGCATTCCCCTAGGCCCATAAAGGTGAAGTGTCATGTAGTCGACGTTCACATGACACCACTAGAAGAATAGCACCACAACTTAAATATCAAACCATTAAATATTACTAAACATAGTTCACTATTAACATCTAGACTTCTCCCATGTCCTCAAGAACTAAACGAACTACTCACAGCACATCACTTGGAACATGATCAGAGGTGATATAATGATGGATAACAATCTGAACATAAACCTTAATTCAACGGTTCCACCCAATAGCATCAATAACAATAGTAATCAACACCGGGAGAGTTTCCCCTATCAAATGCACAAGGTTCAGCCCTAGATGTTACAGCGGGAACGGAGTGGAGCGGTAGAGATGACGGTGTCGGCGGTGGAGATGATGGTGATGATGATCCCGATGAAGTGCAGCTCGATGACGGTGACGATGGCGACGATTTCCCCCCTCCGGGAAGGGATTTCCCCGGCAGCTTTTCAGCCTGCCGGAGAGCTTTTCTCTCTCGGTGGTTTCCGCCTCGTGGAGGCGGCGGCCTTGTTTCTGGTCGATCCCCCGAGTCTTAGGTTTTCGGGGGGATGAAGTACGCGAAAGGGCGCTGCCAGAGGTGGGCCAGGGCGGCCTCACAGGGTGCTGGCGCGGCAGCAAGGGGAGCCGCGCCGGGACCTCATGTAGGCCCCCTGGGGCCCACCTGGTTCTCCCCTTTTGGCTCCCTTCGTCATCAGGAAAAATAGGAACTTCTGTATTCTTGGTTTTGTTTTCTGAGCTTCGCAAATATTGTATCTTGTCGGTGCTTTTTCCAGCAGAATTCAGACTACGGTGATTCATCCTCCAATAATCATCAAACATGCAAAATAGATGAAATAACATAAGTATCATCTCCAAATATGAAATATATCAATGAATAACAGTAAATTATGATATAAAATAGTGATGCAAAATGGACCTCGCTTGTCCCCAAGCGAAAGCTGAACTCAGTAAACATGACCACATGTTTATGGAGTGAAGTGTCGATAAAGAATATACGGACAAGAAGCATCACATATATTAATACACAAATCATCTTAGATATCAACTCCGTTCATATAACTCAACTTGTAACAAGTAAAGGGAAATCACAATAAGGTACATAGAGAAAACCATAGTTGGTGTTGGCAAACTTCGTTCTTGGTCATAGAACAATGAACATATTGAGCTTACTCTACAAAACATCCCTCTTTATTAGTTGCTAACTCCAAAATTTATATTTATTAGGTAACAACAATGTGCTAAACAAGGAAGAATAAAAGACATGATTAACAATACAAATGTATAAATGGTTGAATCACAATCACCTCAAATGCTTGCTTAAGATAGAAGGAGATAGGTTTACTGACTCAACATAAAGTAAAAGATAGGCCCTTCGCAGAGGGAAGCAGAGATACAAGCATGTGCTAGAGCTTTTAGTTTTATAGGTTTTGAAATCATATAGAGAGCATGAAAGTAAGTTTTTGAGCGGTGTTTGTCGTTGTCAACGAATGGTAATAGAGTTCTTGTTATCTTCCATACTAAGCAAGTTGAGAGCGGTTCCGAATTGTTTAGTAACGGGCATTTATAATATGCACTTTATTTATATAACTTGACACTCCTCCCAACCTTTGCTTTCACAAACCATGGCTAACCGAATCCTCGGGTGCCCACCAATCAATCTCAAACCATGGAGGAGTGTCTATTTTTTTAACTTTCTCAACCTTTTTGATATTATAGTGGTCTAACCAGCTCTTTGCAATATTAGTGACGAGCAGATGGAGCATGCAAGTCAAGGGTTACTTAATTAGCATGGAAGATAACAAACTCAACTATTATTTCCTCATGAGCTAATAAACATTCACACAAATAAAGGATGGTAGTTTTGAATAAAGGTAGCACATGAAGTATTTACTTGGAGTGGCACAAAATACCACATAATAGGTAGGTATGGTGGACACAAGTGACAAGGGTTTTGGCTGAAGGTTTGGATGTATGAGAAGCATTCCCTCTCGATACGGGTCTTTGGCTAGCAAGGTTGGGTAGCAAGCATAAGAGTTGAAGGATACAAACAAACATACATGTAGTAAAGAACAATCATGCAATTCTTACTTGGAAGCACAAACAATTTTAAATTGTGAATACTAAACTTATTAGCTACAAGTGAGAAAGATCATTGAATAATATGTCTACATGTAGTTCCTTTTTCTCCCCAGTCTCAAAGCATTGTAGCTACTGACCAATGCTAAGTTTGCCAAAACCAAAAGATTTACTATATGTTCCCAAAGTGATGCAAATGCTAATAACAAGCTCAATCATATATGATAGAAGTTGCAAACTAAAATAAGGTGTGCAGAAAGTAAATGATAACACTTCTCATTAATATTCCATAACGGCAACTCACACCAAGGGATACATAGATAGATAACCAACTAAAAGAGAGATACTTCCACACTGCAAACCATCATATAAGATAACTTCCCTACTCATGATATGACACTACTAAAAGGTAAAAGATAAAAGATAATGGTGTGATACCGCGGCACTCCCCCCAAGCTTGGAACAAGCTAAGGGAGATGCCAATACTGATGACGAATTACTCCTGAGGTGGCGTTGGTGAAGAGTCTTCTTCATCAAATTTCCAAGGTAGGGGCTCTCCATCGACAAATGATGACTTGGTCTCGAGTATCCTGAAACTTGCAGCAGCACTTATGCGTTTAAACCTGGTTTCATACTCACAGTTTTGATTCTGAATGTCGTAGAGTTGCGTCTGGAGATTGTTGGTAGTCTTATGCAGTGAGAAGATGTCCTCCCAAAGCTTTGCAGTCTCCTCCTCATGCTTGGCAATAAGTTCAGCCACGATCCGGTGAACGATGTCCACCTCACGTTCCGCCATCTTCTTGTATTTGAAGACCTCTTGCTCCAGACTCTTCATCTTGTCCTCCATGCTCCCTTCTCCTTGAGGGCCCTGAATGTCTTCAACTTGTACCTTCCCTTCCTTGAGCAGCAACTCTTTGGGATGCATCTTCAACTCGTTTAAATACGGGTTGACGACGTTTGCAAAGAAACTGTCCTTGGAGGGCTCGGACGAAGACATGATGGCTCTAGATCCAAGGTTGAAATCTGGCAGAAACAGCTCGAAACAGAAACACGTCGAAAACACGATATACGGACCTCGGGGGATCCGGGGGGTTATATAGCAAAAAGTTATGAAACAAAAGGAAGGTAACAGGGCGAAATCGAGTAGGAGACGGACTCCGAGGCTCTGTCATCATGTGCTGGCGCGGCCAGGCTGGGGCCCGCGCCAGCACCTGATGGCGGTGCCTCGGGCACCGTCTTGTGCTCGTTTTGGTCTTGTATTTTTCCATATTTTCTAAAAACCAATATCCTATATTCCAAAATTAAATTCGCGAACTTTTTCTTACCGAAACTGTACCTTTTCGAATTCAACTTCTACAGACTCAGAAATATGTTCTTTAATAAAAGCTTCCGGAGTAATTGCTTGAATAATATCAACATCTTCATTATAAGAATCTCCAAAAATATAATGCTTGAGTCTTTGTCCATTTACCACTTGTGTAGAGTCATCTTTAAGTGAAGCAATTTTTATTGCACCCGAACGAAACACTTCCACGATAACATATGGTCCTTCCCACTTGGAGAGTAATTTCCCTGCAAAGAATCTAAGACGAGAGCTATACAATAGAACTTTCTCACCAACATGAAACTCTCTCTTAAGAATTCTCCTATCATGCCATTTCTTAACTTTTTCTTTAAAGAGTTTAGCATTTTCATAGGCCTCACTTCTCCATTCATCTAAAGAACTCAAATCAAGTAATCTTTTCTCACCAGCAAGTTTAAAATCTCTATTTAGTTCTCTCACTGCCCAATAAGCCTTGTGTTCTAATTCTAAAGGCAAGTGACAAGCTTTTCCATAGACCATTTTATAAGGAGACATACCCATGCGATTTTTATAAGCAGTTCTATAAGCCCATAATGCATCATTTAATTTACTAGCCCAATTCTTCCTCGTTCTATTAACAGTCTTTTGCAAGATAGATTTAATTTCTCTATTTGATAATTCTACTTGCCCACTAGTTTGAGGATGATAAGCTGAAGCAATTCTATGATTAACACCATATTTAGCAAGAACTTTTCTAAAACCACCATGAATAAAATGAGAACCTCCATCAGTCATGAGATATCTAGGAACACCAAACCTAGGGAAAATAATATCTTGAAGCATTTTTAATGATGTCTCACCATCAGCACTTTTAATAGGTATAGCTTCTACCCATTTAGTAACATAATCAACAGCAACAAGTATATGAGTATTACCTTCTGAAGAAGGGAGAGGACCCATAAAGCAAATCCCCAACAATCAAATGGTTCAATAACAAGAGAATAATTCATAGGCATTTCATTACGTCTAGAGATATTACCAACTCTTTGACATTCATCACAAGATAAAATAAACTTTCTTGCATCTTTAAAGAGAGTAGGCCAATAAAAACCTGATTGTAGAACCTTTTGTGCAGTTCTATCTCCAGCGTGATGTCCTCCATAAGCACTACTATGGCATTTTCTCAATATCTCTTTTTGTTCATACTCCGGAACACATCTTTGCATAATACCATCCACTCCTTCTTTATATAAGTGTGGGTCATCCCAAAAATAATGCCTCAAGTCATAAAAGAATTTTCCTTTTTGTTGAGCTGAAAAGGTTGGAGGCAAATACTTCGAAACAATAAAGTTAGCATAATCAGCATACCAATGACTATCTCGTGAACTCACCCTTATTGCAGCCAATTGTTCATTTGGAAAATTATCATTAACAGGAATAGGATCATATGCAATATTTTCCAATCTAGACAGATTATCAGCAACAGGATTTTCAGCACCTTTCCTATCTACAATATGCAAATCAAATTCTTGCAAAAATAATACCCATCTAATAAGCCTAGTCTTTGCATCTTTCTTTTCCATAAGGTATCTAATTGCAGCATGATCAGTATGAATAATAACTTTAGAATCAACAATATATTGTCTAAATTTATCACAAGCAAAAACAACAGCTAGAAATTCTTTTTCAGTTGTAGCATAATTCTTTTGAGCAGAATCAAGAGTTTTACTAGCATAATGAATAGCATTTAACTTCTTATCTATTCTTTGTCCAAGAACAGCACCAACAGTAAAATCACTAGCATCACACATAATTTCAAATGGTAAATTCCAATCAGGTGGTTGAACAATAGGACACTTATTAAAGCCCTCGCGCATCCTGCGGTTCGTGACGCCCTCGCGGAAGGCAGCGATCACCTGGGTGTCGGGGATGTTTGGAATCTTGTTCCGCACCTGGCTGAAGCGCTGGATGTACTTGCGAAGAGTCTCGTCCTTCTTCTGCACCACAACGCGCAAGTCGTTGTGGGTGAGTGCGCGCTCGTACGTGCCCTTGAAGTTGGCGACGAACTGCCTGCAGAGCTCCTCCCAGGAGTCGATGGAATCCTCCGGCAGGTTGAGAAGCCAGGACAGCGCTGAGTCCCTGAGGGCGTGGGAGAATCAGTTGGCCATGACCTTGTCGTCGCCCCCTGCAGCCTGGATGGAGGTGGTGTAGAGCTGCAGGAACTCGAGAGGGTTGGTGGACCCGTCGAAGCCCTTGGGGAGCGCTGGCCTGAACTTCTGCGGCCAGACCACACGACGCAGGGCGCGCGTGAAGGCCATGCAGCCTGAGGCATAGGTGGCCGTTCCTCCCTGGAGGGCCCTGCGGTTTTGCTGCCCCGCTTGGCCGAGCTCCTCGACGAGGCGGTTCTAGAGGTCGCGGCGTCGCTCCATGCCCACGCGCGCGTCAGGCGCGGTGCGCTGCACGATTTGGCAGTCGTGCGGCGATGAAGCATGGGAGGGAGCCCGCTGTGCCGCGGCCGGAGGTGGTCCTGGCGGAGGCGGGGGCGCACCTGGTGCGGCCGTCCCTGCAGGGCCGGAAGGCACGATTGAGCGCGACGGAGCAGGGCGCGTGGTTGCGATGTCGACGAGGTGGTGGAGGCGGTCCAGCCACTGGTCGTGTGCCTCGGCACTTGGCCGGTAGCGGAGGAGCTCCTGGGCCATGAGCAGCGCGGTATGCGGGGCGGGCTCGTGGCGCTCCCGCGTGGACACGCTCTGGCGTCGGGACGGGTGCGAGGACTCAGCGTCCTCACGGCGCTCGGAGAGGTCCTCATCGTCGCGCTGGTCTCCGCCGCGGCGCTCCTCGCTCTCTGGCTCCTCCACGCGCGGGCCGGTGCCAGCGCGCTCGGTCGCGCGGGGGCGACCACGGCGGCCACGGGTGGGAGCAGTGCCGGGCTCTGTGTGAGCTCTCTCAGAGGTACGCCGGTTGGCGCGCGTTGCGCGGGTGTCCATCATGGCGCGGAGGCTGGAGGTCGAAGACGAGCCTCAGTCCCCTACCTGGCGCGCCAAATGTCGAGGTGTGATTCCCACGGAACAGGGATAACCACTCTCGGGGGAGAAGTTCGTGAAGGGGACTGAACGCGGAGGTCTAACGACTCTCGAGAGACACGACGACGGTGCTCGCCGGGCCTGGAGAAGAACTGTCACGCCAGAGATAGACACCAGCCCGTACCCAGGTTCGCGGCCCTCAGGAGGAGGTAAAACCGCTACTCCTGCTTGTCTGTATTGCACTGCGGTACGGACAGTACAATGAGCTAGCCGAGGGCTCCCGTGCGGCTATGCGGAGCCTGGAGGGGGAAGGACGAGCTCTTCTTCCTCCTCGAGCTCGCTAAGCTTGGCTAGGCTGCGGTGGGGTTTTACGCGAGTAAGCGGTTCGTCCTTTCGTCCTCCCTCTCTACGGTGGCGCTCCTGCTCCTTATATAGGCGCCCCGGGCCTCATCCCTGCGTCCTGCGCAGCGGAAGGGTTCCCACATGGCGACGATGCGGAGGAGCGGGGTGCACCGCAGCTCGGGTGTCCATGGACTTGGTCCATGGTCGTAAAGCCTGCCTCCGTGGCAGGACAGCTTTTGTCTTTGCAGAGCGGACAGCTGGTGCTGCAGAGGCCGTGGGGGCGCCCTTGGTGACGTCGCCGTTGGAGCGTTGCGCCGGCCACCCGCTTTATCACCAAAGAGGAAGGCCTTGGTGGCGGCGCAGGGGACACAGTGCTTTGTTGACTCCTTTTATCACCAGAACGGCAACTGCGGCGCCGTCGTCATCGCACGCAGGCGCGCGCGTCACTCTGCGGCTGCTGCAGAGGCCATGTGCGCTCTGCAGCGATTCCTTCGGGGCGAAGTATCCCCGCAGGGCCCGGGAGGTCCTGCCGAGGGAGTTGTGTTGACTTCTCCTCAAGGGAGGAAAGCCTTGCCGGGAGGCGGCCTCAGGGGGAGCCCCTTCAGGCGCTTCGCTGCCTCCTCAAGTCCCCGCGAGGGTGCTCTCCCCTCGAGGGTCTCCTCAGGCGCCTGCTTGGTCCTTAGTCGTTTCGTCGGCATCGGCGCGTGTGAGGGCCGTGGAGAGTGGGCTCGGCACACCCTAGAATCCACTGGGCCGACAGTAGCCCCCGGGCCCGCGACGGGCACGGCGTGGCCCATCGGGCCCAGACGAAGCGTCGCGGGTCCAAAACGCCCGGCCTGCCCGCGACACGCGTCACTTGGAGATGAACTTGCGGCGACTCGGTTTCTCCGGTAGGAACGTGCGTAGTGGGGGGCCCCACCACGATCACCACGACCGCGCCTTGGTAACTGCCCGACGGCGGTATAAAGCTGCGCGCCGGTCCGAATCGCAGTCATTGCTTCCCACTCTGCGCCTCCATTTTCCAACTCTCGAGCTCTTAGCCCTCCTCTCCGGCGAACTCTTTCTCTCTCCGGCGCGCATTTCCCTTTCCTTTGCTCTCCTTCGCCTCCGTCTTGCTCCACCAATGGGGGGAACCAAAGGCAAGGCGGCGATGACCTCGGCCCGCCAGGATGCGCAGGAGGAGGAGACGCTCGGCCCCGCCCTGATTGGGACGCGCGTCGATGCGGCCGCGCTGGACAAGATCCAGCACCTGGTCGCCGGAAAGAGCAACGAGCACGGTGCCTCGGCCATCCGGGCCGCGAGGTTCGGCCGTCTCCCAGCGGGTTTTTACCCTATCTTCCTCCAGACCCTCTTCGCAGGGCTGGTGCCTCCGTACTCGCCCTTCTTCGAGGCTGTTTTAGAGTTCTATCAGATCCATCTCCTGCACCTTCACCCCAACTCCATTCTCATCCTCTCCATCTTCGCCTTCCTGTGTGAGGCTTATTTGGGGGTGAGGCCATTGGTGGCCCTCTTCAGGAGCTTCTACGCGCTCCGGAACACCGCGAAGGCTGAGCGGACGGGCTGCGTGTCTTTTCGCATCGCGGACGGCATGGGGGATATCTACATCCCCATGTCCTGGAGCGGCGAGAGGCCCGTGACGGCGGTGTCGAAGAAGGTGGACGACTTCAGGCAGAAGTGGTTCCTCATCGGCGTCCCGTCGCAGAGCTCCCTCCTCGACGTCCCCGAAGCGCCGCTCGTGAAGAACACCCACTGGGGCAAGCGGGCTCTCGAGGGCCCTCAGGTAGCGGGCCTCGTGGGCCACTTGAGGATGCTCCGGGAGCACGGCCTCACCGGCCAAATGGTGGCGGAGGAGTTCGTGAGGCGCCGCATCGCCCCCCTTCAGGCGCACAAGAAGCCGATGTGGGCGTACTCAGGGCTCACGGACTCGATGCGGCTCCACCCATGCGACCACCGCCCCGCCGTCGTCGCCACCATCATGGGCGGCCTCTTCGTCAACCCCGACGTGCCCGCGGCGGTCCCTGTGGCGATAAGGCCTCTGTATCAGGTTTCGGACCAGCGCCGGGCCACCCTGGCGCAGATGCCCACATTCACCGCGCTGGGCCTGGCGGGGGAGGAGGAAGAGCTGGAGGGGCCAATGCCCGTGGCGCAGGACGGGGACGCTGCCGAGTCTCCGTACGCGTCAGAGGCGCAGCACGGCGACGCGGAGCACGGTGACGCGGAGACAGAGGCGGTGCCCTCCGCTGGTGGGGCGAGCCCGTCTCAAGCCGCGCCACCCACCGCGGAGGTCTACGAGCTTTCGTCCAGCGACGGCGAGGAGGCCGAGGCTGGGCGCAGAGAGCCTCGGACCAAGGCGGCCCATGATAGGCCTGCCGGGGAGCCCCCGAGCGCTTCCCTCAAGAGGAATGCTGAGGCGGCTCCTGGGGGGTCAGGAGGCCGGACCGCGCCCTCATGGCGCACGTCTGGTATGGCGTGGGTCGACACCCGCGCGAAGAAGTCCATGTAAGTGCTCTTGGGTTCTGTCGTTTTCCTTCGGTTTTCTGTCTGTCTCCTCCCCTGACCGGTCTCCTCGTCTCACGCCAGCGACCCAGCGCCCGCGAAGCGCCGCAGGCTCCGCAAGGCTGCGGACGTGAAGAAAGCCGTTCCCGTGGCCGAAGCGGGCGAGGCCGCGGCAGATGAGGCCGCGAGGCCTGAGGAGGAGGCCTCTGCAGGCCCTCAGGTGGACATGCCTCAGGCGGAGGCGCCTGAGCCGCCTCCGGAGGAGGAGTATATGGAGGAACAGCCGGAGAGGGTACCAACTCCGCCCCGCACGGCAACCCCTCCGGCGCAACCTGAAGCAGCGGCTGGCGCTGCGTCGGCCCCGAGCGCGCCTGGGGCCAGCGGGAAGGATATTCCGCCATCCCCGCCATCCGCTAGGGTGGAGGAGGCTACGGCGACGGGGCAGACCTCCTCTGCCCCGGAAGCAACTGAGGAGGTGCCGCCTGAGCGAGGCGACACCGAGGCGCAGGGCACAGGCGCCGAGGCGGAGGATTTGCCTCCAAGCCCCCAGGCCCACGCGGAGGCCCATTCCCCCAAGCTCGACACCGGCACCGGGCCCTCCGCGCCACGCAAGACGTCCCAGGCCCTATCTCTCAGTGGCTGGGACTGGAGTAGGGGGCGACGCGATGTCGCCTTCCGCCTGGTGAGAGAGTCGCTGGAGGGCCTGGAGGCCCACCTCGCTCTCGAGGACGGGAAGCTCGCCCAGCAGCGGGACGAGCTTGCGGGGGCCTGGGCTGCTCTCCACGCGGCTGTGGAGGCCCGCAGGCAGAGCGACCAGGCTCTGCAGGCGGAGCGCGAGGAGGCGGTGCGCTTCGCCGAGGAGGTCCGCGAGGGCGCTGCGCGGGACGCCGAGGAGCTCCTGCAGCCCTTGAAGGCCGAGCGCCGGGCAGCGGCAGAGGACCTGGCCGCAGCCAGGTCCGAGCGGGAGGCCATGGAGCACTCCTTGGCGGCCAAGCGCAGCGAGCTCGTCGAGCTCGAGAAGAAGATCCTGGATGACTCCGCGACGGTGCGGTCCGCCCTGGACGAGATCCGCGCGAGCTTGGAGGCCAGGGGACGGAGCCTGGGCGAGCGCGAGGAGGATGTGCGCCGCCGCGACGAGCAGCTGGCTCTGCGGGAGCAGGAGCTGTCGGGGCAGCGTGCTGCCCTCAAGGCCCGCGAAGAGAGCCTGGCCGCGGCTCTCGTCAAGTACGAACGCGAAGTGGCTACCCACAAGGGGCATGTGGAGCGCTTCAACAAGAGGTTCGCCGAGCAGAAGGCGGAGGCCGAGGCGGAGTTCCAGGCTCGGGAGAAGGCGTACCGTGCCGCCGTCTCTCGAGACTACGCCGACAAATTCACCAAGCAGGAGACCCGCTTCAAGAAGAGGCTTGGCGAGAGCGGTGCCCGGATCCACCAGCTCGAAGACATGAACGCCACTCTCGTCTCCAAGGTGAAGCGCGAGGCGGATCGCCGCCGCGTCGCTGAGGAGGCCCGCAAGCGCACCGAGCAAGACCTCGCCTCCCTCATGGCCGACATGGAGGAGATGAACCAGCAGGTGGGTCCTGCCGTGGAGAAGGCGGTGGAGGCCGCTGAGAGCGCCAAGGCGGCGCAGGTGTTGTCGCAGCAGCGGGAGCACATGTTCCTGACCCTGGCGGGCCGGGGCCGCGAGCTCGCTGCGAAGCTGGGAGCAGAAGCGTCGTCTGTCCCGGCTCAAGGCCACGCCGACGCCGCCACCTACCTCTTGTACTTTGAGCAGCTCTTCACGGCGCTCGAGGGCCCCGCCGCGGAGCTCCGCGACGTGGTCGAGGAGGAGTGCCGCCAGCTCCTGGCGGTGGCGGTGGACCGCATCTTCTCCAACCTCGTGCACCTCCAGCCCGGGTTCGACCTTGCGACGGTGACCGAGCCCCTCGAGGGGGAGGAGCGGTGGAAAGCCTCCAACTCCGTCCGCGACCAAGTGGACGACTTCTGCAGCCGCTTTAAGCGGGCCGCGGCGGAGGACGAGGACGACGACGAGGGGAGCGAGCTTGAAGAGGAGGGATCCGGCCAAGACGACGACGAGGCCACTGCCTAACTTACTCCTGAGATCCTCTCCTGCAGTTTAGTGCGCTTGCAGCGCTGTAGGGATGTTTATCTTAAAGACTTTTGCTGTTCAGTCTGTAATATACTTCTCATTTTAAGCATGTGTCGCCAAGTCTGTGTGTGCTTCCCTCGAGGAGCCTTTACTTCCACTCCATGTCTTTTTCGCTCTGCGTCGCCGGCCCCTTCTCTTCGCGCTATGACTCCGCCGCTGCGGTATGCTCGAGCAATGACTCGGCAAGGCCGGGGGGAGTTTAAGGCTTAGAGAGGTAAGAACCCTCGAGTCGCGATGCTGAGGGATCCCCTTTGACGCGCAAGCAGCCCATGGAGAGTGAGGGAAAGGACCACTCGAGGGACGCAGAGTGCTCGTGAGCGAAATGCAAGGATTCTCTTGCTGTGAGCAGGGGACTTAGCTTCGCGAGGCTTTTGCCCTGTAGAGGCTTTTTAGCCTGGCGAGGAGGTCCTCTTCAAGGGATTTTCCCTGCTGCCTCCTCAGGCTTGTAGAGACGCTTGTTCTCTGTAGATGTTAGGGGGGCAAACCCAAACGCTTGTGCACGGTACAAGGGACTAATGCGCGCTTATAGGTCCCCTCAGGCGTTCCTTGCGAGGAGAGAGAGTACCAAGGTCCTTTGTAGAGATGGCGTGTTTGTGAGGGCCTGCCCTCCAGCCAGAGCTCGGATCCTTGGGTTTTGCAGTGCTGCTGGTGTGTCATTTGAGGCACTGGCACCGTACTCAGCCCCCGCTCGCGAGGTGCGCATGTGGAGAGATATAAGTGCCCATTTTCAACAAAGAAAATAATGCTGGAATAAAACTCACCACCAAAATATTACATAGCGGCGCCGTAGCGCATAGTTCACGTAGGAACGAAAATTGGTTCATTATACTTGGGTTTGCCAAGCTAACGTTCCTTCCATGTCGAGGCATGGGGACCACCCATTAGTGGCAGAGGTTCACTGCGGCCTGCGGGGGCTCATCTGCAGGAGAGCTCGGAGGGCTGACCCTCGAGAGAAGCCTTTGGGGCTTGGAGGTTTAAGCCGTGAGCTTTTAACCTCTAGAGACAAAAAATGCTTGGAGGTGGAGCCGTAAGCTGCCTCTTCAGCCTGATGTCTTGACGTGACAATGATCACGGGTAGAACTTGCGCAGGTGCGCGATGTTCCACGGGTTCTTGACAGGGATGCCATCCTCGGTCTCGAGACGCACCGCGCCAGGCCTGGCGACGTGGGATACCCTGTAGGGGCCTTCCCACATCGGCGAGAGCTTGTGGAGGCCTTCCCTGGAGAGGATTCGCCTGAGGACGAGGTCGCCCGCCTCAAGGGTGCGTGAGCGCACATGGCGGCTGTGGTAGCGTCACAGGTCTTGCTGGTACCCCCGCCGCCCTGAGGGCGGCCCGACGGCGCAGTCCCTCGAGGAACAGCAGGTCGTCGTTGTGAAGGTCCTCTTGGGTGTCTTCATTGAAGGCAAGGACCCGTGGTGACCCATGCTTGATTTCCGCAGGAAGGACTGCCTCAGCTCCGTAGACCAGGGCGAAGGGCGTCTCGCCTGTAGGCCTTGAGGAAGTTGTGCGTATGGACCAGAGCACCGAAGGGAGCTCGTCGATCCAGCCCTTGTCGTGGCCCTTGAGGATGTTGAAGCTCCTGGTCTTGAGGCCCTTGAGGACCTCTGCGTTTGCTCGCTCGGCTTGACCGTTGCTGCGTGGGTGAGCCACCGAGGCGAAGCAGACCTTGACGCCAAGCTTATCGCAGTAGGCTCGGAAGATGCCGCTGGTGAATTGCGAGCCATTGTCGGTGATGATGCGGTTGGGCACGCCGAAGCGGCAGACCAAGCTCCTGATGAATTTCACCGCGGCCCCCGCTGGTATGGTGCGCACTGGCTCAACTTCGGTCCATTTGGTGAACTTGTCGATGGCCACGAAGAGAAAACGATAGCCCCCCTGCGACCTTGGGAAAGGGCCCAAGATGTCCAGCCCCCAGACTGCAAATGGCCAGGAGAGCGGGATGGTTTGAAGCCCCAGCGCCGGCTGATGAATTTGCTTGGCGTGGAATTGGCAGGCGTCGCAGGTTTGCACAATGGCGACCGCATCTTGAAGCACTTGAGGCCAGTAGAAGCCGCTCCTGAAGACCTTGCCTGCGAGGGTGCGCGCACATGAGTGGTGGCCGCACTCCCCGCTGTGGATGTCCTTGATCAGCTCTCGGCCTTCCTCAGGAGGGACGCACTTGAGCGCGATACCATTTGGGCGCTTGCGGTAGAGGTTTCCCTCGAGGATGCAGTAGGATTTCGCCTGTCGAGCGATTCGCTCTGCGTCAGCATCTTCTTCAGGGAGGATTCCTTTCACCAAGTAGTCCTTGAGCTCATCAATCCAGCCTGAGGCCTGGTGGGTTGCCGTCAGCAACAGGCGCTCCCCTGTGTTGGGGCCGCAGTCAGGCGCCCCAGACTCAGGAGGTGGTGGGAGCGCTTCGTCTGCGCTTGCGGCTGTGGCCTCTCGAGGCTGCTTGATGGATGCCTTGGCGAGCCTCTCTTCAAAGACGCCGGCCTGCTGGGGTTGCCTTCGCGAGGCCCGCTTGGCGATGTCGTCAGCCTCTTGGTTTTCTTTCCTCGGGATGTGCATGAGCTCCATGCCCCTGAAGTGCTTCTCGAGCTTGCGGACCTCTTCGAGGTATGCGGCCATATGGTCGTCTTTCGGCGTGTAGCTCTTGTTGGAGAAGTTGACGAGCAGCTGAGAGTCTCCCTTGACGAGTAGGTGCTTGACGCCTAGAGCGATGGCGGCCCTTAAGCCGGCGAGGAGGCCTTCGTATTCGGCGATGTTGTTGGAGATCTTGTCGATCGTGAAGCACAGCTGGAAAGCGTAGTGTAGCTTGTCACCCTTGGGCGAAGTTAAGACGACGCCTGCTCCGCCATTTCGGCAAGCGAAGGCTCCATCGAAATGCATGGTCCAGTGGCTGGGCACCGTGCCTCCCGAGGGCTCGGCTTCTGCCTCGCGAGGCTCCTCAGGGCTTGGGTCGGTCCATTCGGCGACGAAGTCAGCCAGCGCTCTTCCTTTTATGACCCTCGTGGTGTCGAAACGCAAGTTAAATGGTTGCAGCTCGATGTTCCATCCTGCGACGCGATCTGTGGCGTTGGGGTTGCGCAGGATTTGCTCCAGGGGGAAGGCGGTGACCACCGTGATGGGGTGGCCCTGGAAGTAGTGTCTCAGCTTCCTGGAGGCGATGAGGAGCGCGACAAGGAGCTTCTGCTGCATTGGATATCTCTCGCGAGCGTCCCGCAGCACTGTGCTGACGAAGTAAACGGAGTGCTCGACGAGGGTTGCCTGAGGTGGCGCAGCGTCAGCCCTCTATGGAGGCTCTTCAGGGCCCTTGTCGAGATCTGCCTGTGGAGGCGTCTCGACAGGGGTGGGGGGAGCAAACTCGACTTGAGGCGGTGGGTCTGGCAGTGGATCTGTGGAGGCTGCTCCTTCGACGAGGCCTTTGTCGGGGGGTTCTGGGCTTGGAGTTGCAGTGCTCTTCTTGGGGAGGACAGGCTCTTCCCTCTCGACCACCAAGACGGCGCTTGCGGTCTGAGGGGTGGCTGAGAGGTACAGCTTCAGGTGCTCGCCTGCCCTGGGGGCCACCAAGACTGGAGGGCTAGCCAGATACTTTTTTAAGTCCTCGAAGGCTTTATCCGCCTCAGGGGTCCACTTGAATGTGCCCGATCTCTTCATGATCTTGAAAAACGGCAGGGCTCTCTCGCCAAACTTAGAGATGAAACGGCCAAGGCTGGCCATGCAGCCCGCTAAGCGCTGCATATCCTTAAGTCGGCGGGGAGGCTGCATTTGCTCTATGGCCTTGATCTTGTCAGGATTTGCCTCTATGCCACGGTGGGACACGAGGAATCCGAGGAGCTTGCCTGAAGGGACCCCGAAGACGCACTTTGCGGGGTTCAGCTTGATGTTCACCTTTCTCAGGCTGGCGAAGGTTTCCTCGAGGTCCCTCAAGAGGGTGTCCCCCTCTCGAGATTTGACCACGATATCATCGACGTAGGCCTCGGCGTTTCTGCCCATCTGCGCCCCCAAGGCTATCTTCATGAGCCTCTGGAAGGTGGCTCCAGCATTCTTCAGGCCGAAGGGCATGCATGTGTAGCAGTACACACCACAAGGGGTGAGGAATGCTGTCTTCTCCTCGTCCTCTTTAGCCATCTTGATCTGGTGATAACCAGAGAAGGCGTCCAGAAAGCAGAGGAGGTCACAGCCAGCAGTGGAGTCCACGATCTGGTCTATTCTCGGCATGGGGTATGAGTCCTTGGGGCGGGCCTTGTTGACATCGGTGTAGTCGATGCAGAGTCGGCCTCCTCCAGCGGGTTTAGGAACAACCACGCCGTTGGAGAGCCAAGTGGGGTGCGCGACTTCGCGGACGACGTTCGCCGCCTTTAGCTTCTCTACTTCCTTGATGATGAAAGCTTGCTTCTCGGGGCTTGCTTACGTGCTTTTTGCTTGACGGGGCGTGCGTCTGGACACACGGCTAAGTGGTGCTCGATCACCTCCCTTGGTACACCGGACATATCTGACGGAGTCCATGCGAACATGTCAGAGTTTGCCCGAAGGAAGGCGACGAGCGCGCTTTCCTATTTGGGAGGCAGGGCAGCGCCTATGGTTACGCTAGCCCCCGAGCCTTCAGCCCCCGAGCTGGTGGTGTCCAGCGACACCTTCTTCGTGGCAGCTTGCTCCTGAGAGAACACTTGCTTCTTCTTCTTGGGCCTCTCGAGAGGCTCCATGTCCTCGTCAGCCGGGAAAGCCATGGCGGCTGCCTTGTAGGCGCTCTCGACAGCGCGCGTGGCGTCCAGGATATGGCAATGGTGCCAGCGCTGCCGGGAATCTTGACCATGTTGTAGGCGTGATGCGTGACGGCCATGAACTTCGCGAGGGCGGGGTAGCCGAGGATGGCGTTGTACGGCAAGCCGATGTGGGCGACATCGAAGTCGATCAGCTCCGTGCGATAGTTCTTCTGCGTGCCAAAGGTGACCGCGAGGCGGACTTGCCCCAGGGGCTCGATAGAACCACTGGTGACGCCCGTGAACGGCCTGGAGGGCATAAGCCACTCGTAGGGCACTTGAAGCGTCTCGAAGGTTTCGACAGAGATGACATTCAGGCCCGCTCCCCCATCGATGAGCGTCTTGGAGACGGTGATGTTGTTGATGGTTTGGGAGCAGACCAGGGGGAGGGTTCCAACAGTCTTGGTCGACTTGGGGTGGTCCTTGGCGTCGAAGGCGATGGTGTACTGGGACCACTTGAGGGGTCTGAAGGTCTCGGTGCTCGGGAGCGCAGCGTTGAGTTCGCGGGCGAACTGCTTGAACTGATTGTTTGACTTGGGCGCTTGAGCTCCGCCTAGGATGCAGGCCATGGCGCCTCTCGGGGCCTGGTAGCCTCCATCTTCCTCGTCGGGGAGGTTGTTGTTCTTCTCGGCGGCGTTGGCTTGAGTGCCCGACGGCTTCTGGTAGCCGCCATCGCGCCTACCCCTGTCGTCTCTGCGGTATCCGTGACCTCTGCCGCGGCTTCCGTGTGGGGACCCCGGACTAGCTGTCCGAAATACCCGATTATGCTTAACACAACGATCCCGTGATCAGTCTGTCGTTGCACATAACCCGAACTGAATACCAAAGTTTACATCCATTACAATACCGAATTAAAGTCTTACATAAACGGTCATTTAGACCAAGTCTTACATAGGTGCCTTCATGGGCCAAACCAAATAATCAGCGGAAGCTAAGGCGTAGTAGACATCATATCCCAACAACGACCCGACAGGCAGTCGACTTACGAAGATCCCTAGTTCGCATAGAAGTCGCCATACTCCTCCTTGGCGTAGTCCTCCTCCATGTCTGGCTACGACAATAGCCAGGGACGAAACTATTATGAGTACAATTGATTGTACTCGCAAACTACTCCAACGTGAGTATGCAATAATCTCATTTTTAGTTTCACACTTTTATTTATTTAAAACATCTCTGTATCTTTGTTGAAGAAGGTAAGAAGAATTTTATAACTATCATTAATATAATGACCCATTCTATTAGTTTCACCAAAACTCCTCCTTTTTCTTGGCCATAACCCGCCAGGGTTCCTAGCCTCCAACAACCTCATACCGATCCGTTGGTATAGGTGTATGGAACATCCTCCAGTTCCTTTTCTTTTTAAAATTCAAATCTTTCAAAACTTGCACATGGTCAAAGTAGGGTCTCTCAACTGTCCATATCCGAGGACTCGGCTATTCGAATAGTTTTATCCCTCTGCAGAGGTAGCACGCTTTTCCCACACCCATCCGATAACTCATCGTGTCAGCCACGTCTCGCCATACCAGGGTATGCGAAGTTGAGTCACCGACCCTAGTCTGTCCTTTGCTCATGCTAGTATAGGATCCTGCCCATATGATACTTTCCATCGACACTTAACCCAGCCCGTCGGAATCTAAGTGTGAGGACTCATAGGTTTTATCTGGCGGTGTATAGGGGACATCCTTCTATCCTCCTCCTTATCTACTCATAGAGTTTGAGCGAGGACCCAGGTCAGGGGTAGGTCATCAAACCATCCCCTCATGCATAACGGAGTCATCTCCGTTGATGAGGTATCCCATACTAATATGAGCAAACTATATGACTAAGCCCTTTCCCATATGTGGGTAAATGTGGTCGCACAGAATATCGGCTGATTGACGTAAGTACAAAGACACAATGTGCGTTTTATAAAAACCACCATTCTCCTTTTCTTCAATTCATCACCACATCTTGGTGCTTCATAACCACACGAGGTTTCAAAGGAGTTTTGAATAAAACAATCTTTATTTTTCCCATCCTATAATTTATCATATATTTCTACATAGGGTGGCAAAATAATTTCCATATATTTTTTTTTTGAAAAGATTTTATAAAAACTTTTGCTTTAAAATGACTTTGTAAAAAAAATAGATGCATGTATTAGGGTGCAAGCTCAGAGAGTAGCTTGCCTTGCTCGGCAAAGTGATCCTGGTCTTGATCTTCAGGTTCCACAAATCCTTCCTCCTCGATATATCCGATAACGTTCTCGTCTAATACACAATCAAGCAAATACAAACAATCACTAACCTACTCAATCAATCACCACAACAATACAATCTCAAATGCTCTAAATACCCACTCCATACATCACACAATACTATTTGGTTTTTAATTTAATTGAGCTATTCATGATTTAATTATATCTTTAATTATGGCAGAAACTAGTTGAACAGGTTTAATTACATATCTCTAGTTCTGTTGGTCACAAAAATACAAACTAAATTTCTACAGAAAGCTATAGATGTGTAGAAGACAACACAATTGGATTTGGGTCAATTGGAGTTACCAAACTCCCTACACAATGGTTTGAATCCAGAAGCTTAATAATCAAGTTTTAGCTACTAATTAAGTTCTGTTGATCTAAAAATTAAATCCTCTTAGGGGTAGCTAATCATGACTAAATGTGATCCCATAAAATTGGTCTTAACTCATTTGGACTAACAGAGTATCAGAAACAAACAAGTTTAGATTTTAAACCCTATTTGGCATTTTTAATACTATATTTTTATTATTTATCCAAATGAGGTGAAACCACTTGGGTTGGATGGACAATTTCATAAGCTTTCCAGAACATTTTGATTTGATTTATTTGGAGTTATAAATCTCAAGATATGGAATTTCAAAGTTTGAATCCAGTACTGATTTCTAATTAAAATCTAAAATTCGAATTTAAACTCTGAGTGGATAATGTTGAGAATCCTGACGGGTGGGGTCCACTCGTCAGTGACTCAACAGAAAACGATTCGCGCGCTGGAAATGTTTAAAAGCCTGACGTGTGGGACCCACACGTCAGCCTCTCTTTTTCTAAACGAACCGGTATGGTACCGTTGGATCCAGATCCAACGGCCCACGTTCAATCGCGACGTCGACGACCTAAAACCGGCGGCGCTGCTACTCCGGCGACGGCGAGGGGGACGGGCGGCTCACCTAGGGGGCTCGGGAGGGCGTGCGGACGATGCGAATCGTCGGCGGCGACTCGGGGAAGATCGTGGGACGAACGGCGCGTGCTGGGGTGGCTCCAATCGACGGCGGCGAGCAGCTCCTCCTCCGCGGCCGTGCTCCAACTCCGGCGAGGTCTCCGCGTCGTTCCTGGGCACGATCCAGAGGGGAAAAGGGGGCGGGTGAGCGAGGCTGTAATGGGGAAGGGGATGCGAGCCAGAGAGGAGAGAAAGGGTGTCAGGCACGGCCTGGCCGTGGTCGTCGTCTACCTCGGACACGGTGAGCTCGAGGATGGCTTCGGTGGCCGAGGCTTTGCGGCGACGGCTCCGCCCTCCAGGCGGTGCACGAGAGGGAGTGGTGTGAGGGGGAGAGGCAGTGGTGAGCTGTGGAGGAAAGGGGGTGCTCGGGGCGGCTTTTATAGCGGCGGGCCGGCGCACGGTGGACGCGGCGCAGGGGGCACCCGAGGGCGTGCCGGCTCGCCGTAGGGGTGGCGCGGGGTGCTGCTAGGCTGCGGGGTGCTCGGGGAACCAAATGGGCAAGGGGGGGTGGCGTGGAGGCTGCTGGCGAGGTCGACGTGGGGGCCGGCCGTGGAGCGTGTCCGGGCGGCGCACGTCGTGCGCGGCGCGGCGCGGCCTCGGCGCGTGCGGGCTGCTGCTGGGTGGCCTTGCTGCGCTGCGAGGGGACAGAGAGGTGAGGGAGAGCGAGGGAGGGCACAGCGCGGCCGGCACGGCGCGGCGTCGTCGCGGCCACAGTGCCGACCACGGCGACGTGCGCGCGGCCGCTGCTGTCGCCGGCGGCTCCTCGGCGCTCCCGGGCCCGATTCCTCGCGTTCTAGCGTGCATTGAGTCGAGTGGAGCAAGGGGAATACAGTGGAGGCGACAATTGGGAGAGTTAAACACTAAATCGCTCAGCTTGATCCGTGGATTTGGTGCGGTTTGGGATGAACTGGGTGGCGTCCAGCAGGTGTTCGACACAATGTCTGAACCAAAACAGTGTCCAAATTTTTGAGATTTATTTTTATAATTTGGTTCACATATGTTTGTCTAAGTTTATGGTACTGTTTGGCTATTTTTGTGACAAGTGCAACATAGCACATTTAGTGATTTGAATTTGATAAAGAAAGAAATATAGATTTGAATTTAGGTTTTTGAATTGAATATTTGAAGTGGGAAAAGTTGTGGAACTAAAATAAGAGGTTTTATATTACCACTCCATTGAATTTGGTTTGAAAATAAATAGATTTCTTAATTTGGGAAATAGTGTGACATGTGTCACATTGTTTGTATTGTTTTTATATTTTGTTTTGTTTATTTTCTTTTCATCAAGTTTTTAATTAGAGCTAACAAACAACACCTTCATAAGAAATACTTATCACAAGCAACAATAAGACATCAACACACATTAATTCATAAAAGTTTTTGTTGGCCCACATTTTTGGATATAATATTTCATAATATGAATTTGGGATGTTACAGATCCTTCCCCCCTTAAAATAAATCTCGTCCCGAGATTTGCTAGGTTTGGGCACTAAAGAGGTTTGGGAATTCGCTCCTAAGATAGTCTTCGCGCTCCCAAGTTGCTTCATCTTCCGAATGGTTAGTCCACTGGACTTTGTAGAACTTGATCGCGCGCCTTCGGGTAAGACGAACATCTTCGTCGAGAATCTTAATGGGTCTCTCACGATAAGTCAGATCTTGATTCAGGTCGATGGAATGGTGGTCGATGTTTTTGAAAACATCAGGCTGGTCAGGAACTTCCAGACATTTCCGGAGCAAGGAAATGTGGAAGACATCGTGATAATCTGCTAACTCTTGAGGCAACTCCAGTTGATAAGACACTTCTCCTCGACGGGCAATGATCTTAAAGGGTCCAATATATCTTGGTGCTAATTTTCCTTTGACATGGAAACGTTGCATTCCTTTAAGGGGTGTCACTCGGAGATAGACATAATCTCCGATACTGAAGGTGACATCACGACGCTTGGGATCAGCGTAACTCTTCTGACGGGATTGGGCGGTTTTGAGTCGCTCACGGATAAGCTGGACTTTCTCTTCAGCCTCACGAAGGGTATCTGGTCCAAACAGTTTGCCTTCTCCGGTGTCGGACCAATTCAGGGGCGTACGACACTTTCTGCCGTAAAGGGCTTCAAAAGGGGCCATTTGCAGACTAGACTGGTAACTATTGTTGTAGGAGAACTCTGCGAATGGAAGACAATCTTCCCACTTGGATCCATAGGATAAAACACACGCGCGAAGCATGTCCTCTAATATCTGGTTCACTCTCTCAGTTTGGCCTCCGGTCTGGGGATGATAAGCTGTGCTAAATGCTAACTTGGTTCCGAGGGCTTCGTGTAGGGCTTTCCAGAACCTTGAGGTGAATTGTGTGCCTCTATCCGATACAATCCTCTTAGGCACACCATGCAGGCTTACTATTCTGGAAATATACAGGTCTGCTAACTGATTTCCCCGATAGGTGGTGTTGACGGGAATAAAATGGGCAACCTTGGTTAGTCTATCAACGATGACCCAAATTGAGTCATGGCCTCGGTTGGATCTTGGAAGTCCAGTGATAAAATCCATTCCAATCTCATCCCACTTCCACTCGGGAATTTTCAAGGGTTGAAGCAATCCAGCGGGTCGCTGATCTTCAGCCTTGACTCGCTGACAGATATCACACTTGGCTACAAAAACACCAATCTCTCGCTTCATTCCGTGCCACCAAAATCTCTCACGAAGGTCTTGGTACATTTTGGTTCCGCCGGGGTGGATTGAATAGGGGGTCTCGTGGGCTTCCTTTAGGATTAACTCCTTAAGTTCCATGACATTGGGGACACAGATACGACCATTGAATCTCAACACTCCTTCAGCACCTTCGGTAAAACCAGGCGCTTTACCGAGAGAAATCTTCTTCTTAATTCCTTCTATGCTCTCATGACCTTTCTGGGCTTCCTTGATTTGATCTATCAGGTTTGGGGCTAACTCTATATTGGCGAGATAACCGCGGCTAACAAGCTCTAGTCCAAAATCCTTGAACTCTTTGAACAGGGCTGGCTGTTCTGCTTGGATCAGGGCATTCAGGGTGCAGGGTTTGCGACTAAGGGCATCGGCACTAACATTAGCCTTTCCAGGGTGATAATGGATACCGATATCATAATCCTTGATTAATTCCATCCACCTTCTCTGTCGCAGATTTAACTCCTTCTGGGTGAAGATATACTTCAAGCTCTTATGATCCGTATAGATCTCGCAACGATGTCCCGCAAGATAGGAGCGCCACGTCTTCAGAGCAAGAACAACAGCGGCTAACTCCAGGTCATGGGTTGGGTAGTTCTCTTCATGTGGTCGCAACTGCCGAGACAGATACGACACCACCTTGCCTTCTTGCATCAGAACGCAACCAAGTCCGAGGCGTGATGCATCGCAATACACGTCGAAACTCTTGGTGACGTCTGGCATAATCAGGACGGGGGTTGAGGTCAATCTCTTCTTCAATTCCTGGAAACTCTCTTCACCCTTCTGAGTCCATTCAAACTTCTTGTCCTTTTTCAGCAGTTGGGTCAGGGGTTTGGCTATACTGGAGAATCCTTCCACGAACTTGCGGTAGTAACCCGCTAGTCCGAGAAAGCTTCGGATTTCGGTCACACTAGTTGGGGCTTCCCAGTTCACAATGGCTTGGATCTTCTCTGGGTCAACAGAAATTCCTCCCGCAGACACAACATGTCCGAGAAATGGTACTTCACTGAGCCAAAACTCACACTTGCTAAGCTTGGCATACAACTGGTGTTCTCGGAGGGTTGCTAAAACTAGACGCAGGTGTTCAGCATGCTCTTCTTCGGTTTTGGAGTAAATAAGGATGTCATCGAGGAAAACTACCACGAACTTGTCAAGATACTCCATGAAGATCTTGTTCATGAGATTCATAAAATAGGCTGGGGCATTGGTCAGACCAAAGGACATTACGGTGTATTCAAATAAACCGTAGCGGGTGGTGAAGGCAGTCTTGGGAATGTCTGTCTCTCGGATTTTTAACTGATGATATCCTGACCGAAGATCGATCTTGGAAAAGACTCGGGCTCCGTTCATTTGATCGAATAGATCCTCGATCTTTGGAAGGGGATACTTGTTCTTAATGGTCACATCATTTAACTTGCGATAATACACACACAGGCGTGTGGTACCGTCTCTCTTATCCACAAAAATAATGGGTGATCCCCAGGGTGAAGCGCTTGGGCGAATAAGTCCTTTGCTGAGCATATCTGCTAACTGCTTCTTCAACTCAACCAGTTCTTCCGGATTCATCCGATAAGGTCTTTGGGATATAGGGGCTGTTCCGGGGATAAGTTCAATGATGAACTCAATATCCCGGTCTGGCGGCATACCAGGCAATTCTTCAGGGAAAACATCTCGGAACAAGTGAACCACACGGATCTCATCTAGGGTGGGTCGAGCTATGCTCTCATGACATCCTGGTTGGGGTCGACTGGTTTCTGACACATACTCCACTTCTACTTCTTTGTCGGTGGTGAGGGATACCGCTCTTCTGGCGCAGTCAATTCGACCACGGTACTTGGCTAGCCAATTCATACCCAGTATGACATCTATTCCTTGGGTTCCTAGAATGATTAAGTCGACTAGGAACTTTTCCCCTTTGATCTCAAGGGAAACGTCCGGGCAAAACGACTTGGTATCTATGGTGGATTCTGGGATTTGGATGACCATGGGTTTGGGTAAGAGGTTTCCGACTAAACCTCCCTTAGCAACAAATTCTTGGGTAACAAAAGAATGGGTAGCACCAGAATCAAACAGAACAGTTGCAGGTACTGAGTTGACAAGGAACGTACCCAGCACAACATCTGGCGCATCCATGGCCTCTTCAGCGTTGATGTGGTGCAGACGTCCCTTGGCAACAGCAACATTTCTGCGGGGTGCGGGGTTCTTGCCATTTCCATTACGGCCTTGGCCATTGTTCGGCGCTTGAGCATCGGGGCGTGGACCATTCTTCTTAGGATTGGGGCATTCTTTGGAGTAGTGACCCTTAGTGCCGCAATTAAAGCAGACAACATTGGCATTGCGGTTGAAGTTGTTAGAGTTCCCTCCGGGACGGGTGTTGTCATTGGAACGGTTGAAGTTGTTTGGGTTGTTTGGGTGATTAGGGTAATTGGGGCGTGGGGTTGGTGGCGGTCGATAGGCTGGCTTGGGGTTTTGTGGGTAGGTGCGAGGCTTCTGGCTGCTCGAACCTTCCTGGGCAATCATTCTCCTCTTACGACCTTCGAACATGGACTTGCGCTTGGTCTCCAACTGGATGGCTTTGTCCACAAGTGACTCCAAATCAACAAAGTCATGGATAACCAAAGCACACTGCAGCTCATCATGAAGTCCGTTCATGAAACGCTCCATCTTCTTCCTCTCGGTGTCGGTGTCATCAGGAGCATACCGAGACAAGTCAGTGAACTCATCCAGGTATCCGACCACATCTCTACTCCCCTGCCGCAACTTGCGGAATTCATCCTTCTTCCTCTCAATGAGTCCGCCGGGAATGTGCTTCTTGCGGAACTTCTCCTGGAACTCAACCCAGTTGATAACATAACCAGCTTGCTGGAGAGCCTTGGTAGCTTCCCACCAAGACCGTGCAGGTCCTGCAAGATAGTGGGTCGCATACAGCACTTTCTCAGGTTCTCCCACGGCTGCAACTTCCAGGTTGTTGTTAATGGTGCGAAGCCAATCATCGGCCTCTAGTGGGTGAAGTCCCTTGGAATAGGTGGGTGGGTTGGTCTTTTGAAAGTCGCTCAAGGTGGACCGCTGATTTCCTTCACCATTGCCATTGCCATTGTTGTTGTTGTTGTTGTGTGCGGCAGCGATCTGCTGCAGGGCAGCGATATGAGCTTGACGCTCTGCCCGGGCAGCTTGGCGTTCCTCCATGATAAGCGCAAGAAGTTGGGCGGTGGTTGGCTCCGGTGGGGGTGGTGGTCCTCCATCCGTGTTGGAGCGACGAGTGTCCACCATCCTGAAGCACACCGGGTATAAGGGGCAAGCAAAAAGGTTTTGACCAAGGAAAAAGGTTGGTTTCGCGTAATGGTTTATTTCTTAAGGATTATAGGAGAAACATTTTACACAGATTAACAAGACTAGCACACACTTATATAGCACAATCATTACATCAAGAGTTCACTACATCAAGCTTACAACATTTTCCCTTAAGCTAATGTACATAGTGCAAGTTCCAAAAGAACCACTACTTCGACTCTACTAGCGATAGGGGGTCAACCTAATCCTGCGGTAGTACTCAAGTCACTCGCCTACTGAGGTGGAACCTCAGGCTCTGCTACGTCAGCGTCGGACTGGTAGGGTGGCTCCTCTGGGTCCTCCTCCTCGTCATCCTCCTGCTCATAGTCCATCTCCTCCAGATAGTCGTCATCGTCGCTGAGGAAAGCGTTGTTCTCCTTGCGGAGATCCTCGCCCTCCTCCTCCATCTCGTCAGTACGGAGCTCCAGATCCTCGATCAGCTCGTCCTGCTCCGCCACCTTCTTGCGGAGCTTCGCTATGGTCTTCCTCATCTGGGTCCTCTTCTTGAGAAGAGCGACCTTCTCCTCCTTCAGCTGTGCCTCACTCTCGCGACTCTCCTTGAGCGAGAGGCGCTCAAAGTGAGACCGAAGTCTAGCGCACCTCAGATCCTCCTGGGTGCGAAAGAGCATAATCTCCATGTCCAAGATATACTCTCCGAACGTCGGTTGTAGAGGGGACCGAATAGGGTGTCCATCGACGGTGCGCCTCCCGTAGAACTGGAAACGAGAGTTCACCAACTCTGCCTTGTGCTCCTCACAAAGTAGGGATAGCATCCGCTGCATGGAACCCGGACTAGCTGTCCGAAATACCCGATTATGCTTAACACAACGATCCCGTGATCAGTCTGTCGTTGCACATAACCCGAACTGAATACCAAAGTTTACATCCATTACAATACCGAATTAAAGTCTTACATAAACGGTCATTTAGACCAAGTCTTACATAGGTGCCTTCATGGGCCAAACCAAATAATCAGCGGAAGCTAAGGCGTAGTAGACATCATATCCCAACAACGACCCGACAGGCAGTCGACTTACGAAGATCCCTAGTTCGCATAGAAGTCGCCATACTCCTCCTTGGCGTAGTCCTCCTCCATGTCTGGCTACGACAATAGCCAGGGACGAAACTATTATGAGTACAATTGATTGTACTCGCAAACTACTCCAACGTGAGTATGCAATAATCTCATTTTTAGTTTCACACTTTTATTTATTTAAAACATCTCTGTATCTTTGTTGAAGAAGGTAAGAAGAATTTTATAACTATCATTAATATAATGACCCATTCTATTAGTTTCACCAAAACTCCTCCTTTTTCTTGGCCATAACCCGCCAGGGTTCCTGGTCTCCAACAACCTCATACCGATCCGTTGGTATAGGTGTATGGAACATCCTCCAGTTCCTTTTCTTTTTAAAATTCAAATCTTTCAAAACATGCACATGGTCAAAGTAGGGTCTCTCAACTGTCCATATCCGAGGACTCGGCTATTCGAATAGTTTTATCCCTCTGCAGAGGTAGCACGCTTTTCCCACACCCATCCGATAACTCATCGTGTCAGCCACGTCTCGCCATACCAGGGTATGCGAAGTTGAGTCACCGACCCTAGTCTGTCCTTTGCTCATGCTAGTATAGGATCCTGCCCATATGATACTTTCCATCGACACTTAACCCAGCCCGTCGGAATCTAAGTGTGAGGACTCATAGGTTTTATCTGGCGGTGTATAGGGGACATCCTTCTATCCTCCTCCTTATCTACTCATAGAGTTTGAGCGAGGACCCAGGTCAGGGGTAGGTCATCAAACCATTCCCTCATGCATAACGGAGTCATCTCCGTTGATGAGGTATCCCATACTAATATGAGCAAACTATATGACTAAGCCCTTTCCCATATGTGGGTAAATGTGGTCGCACAGAATATCGGCTGATTGACGTAAGTACAAAGACACAATGTGCGTTTTATAAAAACCACCATTCTCCTTTTCTTCAATTCATCACCACATCTTGGTGCTTCATAACCACACGAGGTTTCAAAGGAGTTTTGAATAAAACAATCTTTATTTTTCCCATCCTATAATTTATCATATATTTCTACATAGGGTGGCAAAATAATTTCCATATATTTTTTTTTTTTAAAAGATTTTATAAAAACTTTTGCTTTAAAATGACTTTGTAAAAAAAATAGATGCATGTATTAGGGTGCAAGCTCAGAGAGTAGCTTGCCTTGCTCGGCAAAGTGATCCTGGTCTTGATCTTCAGGTTCCACAAATCCTTCCTCCTCGATATATCCGATAACGTTCTCGTCTAGTACACAATCAAGCAAATACAAACAATCACTAACCTACTCAATCAATCACCATAACAATACAATCTCAAATGCTCTAAATACCCACTCCATACATCACACAATACTATTTGGTTTTTAATTTAATTGAGCTAACCATGATTTAATTATATCTTTAATTATGGCAGAAACTAGTTGAACAGGTTTAATTACAAATCTCTAGTTCTGTTGGTCACAAAAATACAAACTAAACATCTACAGAAAGCTATAGATGTGTAGAAGACAACACAATTGGATTTGGGTCAATTGGAGTTACCAAACTCCCTACACAATGGTTTGAATCCAGAAGCTTAATAATCAAGTTTTAGCTACTAATTAAGTTATGTTGATCTAAAAATTAAATCCTCTTAGGGGTAGCTAATCATGACTAAATGTGATCCCATAAAATTGGTCTTAACTCATTTGGACTAACAGAGTATCAGAAACAGACAAGTTTAGATTTTAAACCCTATTTGGCATTTTTAATACTATATTTTTATTATTTATCCAAATGAGGTGAAACCACTTGGGTTTGATGGACAATTTCATAAGCTTTCCAGAACATTTTGATTTGATTTATTTGGAGTTATAAATCTCAAGATATGGAATTTCAAAGTTTGAATCCAGTACTGATTTCTAATTAAAATCTAAAATTCGAATTTAAACTCTGAGTGGATAATGTTGAGAATCCTGACGGGTGGGGTCCACTCGTCAGTGACTCAACAGAAAACGATTCGCGCGCTGGAAATGTTTAAAAGCCTGACGTGTGGGACCCACACGTCAGCCTCTCTTTTTTTAAACGAACCGGTATGGTACCGTTGGATCCAGATCCAACGGCCCACGTTCAATCGCGACGTCGACGACCTAAAACCGGCGGCGCTGCTACTCCGGCGACGGCGAGGGTGACGGGCGGCTCACCTAGGGGGCTCGGGAGGGCGTGCGGACGATGCGAATCGTCGGCGGCGACTCGGGGAAGATCGTGGGACGAACGGCGCGTGCTGGGGTGGCTCCAATCGACGGCGGCGAGCAGCTCCTCCTCCGCGGCCGTGCTCCAACTCCGGCGAGGTCTCCGCGTCGTTCCTGGGCACGATCCAGAGGGGAAAAGGGGGCGGGTGAGCGAGGCTGTAATGGGGAAGGGGATGCGAGCCAGAGAGGAGAGAAAGGGTGTCAGGCACGGCCTGGCCGTGGTCGTCGTCTACCTCGGACACGGTGAGCTCGAGGATGGCTTCGGTGGCCGAGGCTTTGCGGCGACGGCTCCGCCCTCCAGGCGGTGCACGAGAAGGAGTGGTGTGAGGGGGAGAGGCAGTGGTGAGGTGTGGAGGAAAGGGGGTGCTCGGGGCGGCTTTTATAGCGGCGGGCCGGCGCACGGTGGACGCGGCGCAGGGGGCACCCGAGGGCGTGCCGGCTCGCCGTAGGGGTGGCGCGGGGTGCTGCTAGGCTGCGGGGTGCTCGGGGAACCAAATGGGCAAGGGGGGGGTGGCGTGGAGGCTGCTGGCGAGGTCGACGTGGGGGCCGGCCGTGGAGCGTGTCCGGGCGGCGCACGTCGTGCGCGGCGCGTCGCGGCCTCGGCGCGTGCGGGCTGCTGCTGGGTGGCCTTGCTGCGCTGCGAGGGGACAGAGAGGTGAGGGAGAGCGAGGGAGGGCACAGCGCGGCCGGCACGGCGCGGCGTCGTCGCGGCCACAGTGCCGACCACGGCGACGTGCGCGCGGCCGCTGCTGTCGCCGGCGGCTCCTCGGCGCTCCCGGGCCCGATTCCTCGCGTTCTAGCGTGCATTGAGTCGAGTGGAGCAAGGGGAATCCAGTGGAGGCGACAATTGGGAGAGTTAAACACTAAATCGCTCAGCTTGATCCGTGGATTTGGTGCGGTTTGGGATGAACTGGGTGGCGTCCAGCAGGTGTTCGACACAATGTCTGAACCAAAACAGTGTCCAAATTTTTGAGATTTATTTTTATAATTTGGTTCACATATGTTTGTCTAAGTTTATGGTACTGTTTGGCTATTTTTGTGACAAGTGCAACATAGCACATTTAGTGATTTGAATTTGATAAAGAAAGAAATATAGATTTGAATTTAGGTTTTTGAATTGAATATTTGAAGAGGGAAAAGTTGTGGAACTAAAATAAGAGGTTTTATATTACCACTCCATTGAATTTGGTTTGAAAATAAATAGATTTCTTAATTTGGGAAATAGTGTGACATGTGTCACATTGTTTGTATTGTTTTTATATTTTGTTTTGTTTATTTTCTTTTCATCAAGTTTTTAATTAGAGCTAACAAACAACACCTTCATAAGAAATACTTATCACAAGCAACAATAAGACATCAACACACATTAATTCATAAAAGTTTTTGTTGGCCCACATTTTTGGATATAATATTTCATAATATGAATTTGGGATGTTACATTCCGCTGCCTTCTCCTCGCTCGCGTTCCCTGCTCAGCCTCTTGAGGTCGAAGCAGTCGTCTGTGGCGTGTCCACGCCTGTTGTGGTAGACGCAGAACGGACGGTGGTCCACCTCCTTGTCGCCGCGCTCGGGAGAACCCCTGCGGGAGCCCTTCGCGTCAGGCTCTGCCGCGAGGACCGCGGTGGCCTTGCGCTTGGGCTCTTCCTTCTTCTTGTGGCTCTTGGATCCCTCGCCGGGGTCGTCCCCCCGCGCGCTCATCTTGACGAAGAGGAGTCCCTCTTCAGCCTTGGCGCACTTATCCGCCAGATCGAACAGCTTCACCACAGAGGTGAGCTTGTCGTGGATGCCGAGCTTCTCGAGCATCCTGCGGTTCGTGACGCCCTCGCGGAAGGCAGCGATCACCTGGGTGTCGGGGATGTTTGGAATCTTGTTCCGCACCTGGCTGAAGCGCTGGATGTACTTGCGAAGAGTCTCGTCCTTCTTCTGCACCACAGCGCGCAAGTCGTTGTGGGTGAGTGCGCGCTCGTACGTGCCCTTGAAGTTGGCGACGAACTGCCTGCAGAGCTCCTCCCAGGAGTCGATGGAGTCCTCCGGCAGGTTGAGAAGCCAGGACAGCGCTGAGTCCCTGAGGGCGTGGGAGAACCAGTTGGCCATGACCTTGTCGTCGCCCCCTGCAGCCTGGATGGAGGTGGTGTAGAGCTGCTGGAACTCGAGAGGGTTGGTGGACCCGTCGAAGCCCTTGGGGAGCGCTGGCCTGAACTTCTGCGGCCAGACCACATGACGCAGGGCGCGCGTGAAGGCCATGCAGCCTGAGGCATAGGTGGCCGTTCCTCCCTGGAGGGCCCTGCGGTTTTGCTGCCCCGCTTGGCCGAGCTCCTCGACGAGGCGGTTCTGGAGGTCGCGGCGTCGCTCCATGCCCACGCGCGCGTCAGGCGCGGTGCGCTGCACGATTTGGCAGTCGTGCGGCGATGAAGCATGGGAGGGAGCCCGCTGTGCCGCGGCCGGAGGTGGTCCTGGCGGAGGCGGGGGCGCACCTGGTGCGGCCGTCCCTGCAGGGCCGGAAGGCACGATGGAGCGCGACGGAGCAGGGCGCGTGGTTGCGATGTCGACGAGGTGGTGGAGGCGGTCCAGCCACTGGTCGTGTGCCTCGGCACTTGGCCGGTAGCGGAGGAGCTCCCGGGCCATGAGCAGCGCGGTATGCGGGGCGGGCTCGTGGCGCTCCCGCGTGGACACGCTCTGGCGTCGGGACGGGTGCGAGGACTCAGCGTCCTCCCGGCGCTCGGAGAGGTCCTCGTCGTCGCGCTGGTCTCCGCTGCGGCGCTCCTCGCTCTCTGGCTCCTCCACGCGCGGGCCGGTGCCAGCGCGCTCGGTCGCGCGGGGGCGACCACGGCGGCCACGGGTGGGAGCAGTGCCGGGCTCGGTGTGAGCTCTCTCAGAGGTACGCCGGTTGGTGCGCGTTGCGCGGGTGTCCATCATGGCGCGGAGGCTGGAGGTCGAAGACGAGCCTCAGTCCCCTACCTGGCGCGCCAAATGTCGAGGTGTGATTCCCACGGAACAGGGATAACCACTCTCGGGGGAGAAGTTCGTGAAGGGGACTGAACGCGGAGGTCTAACGACTCTCGAGAGACACGACGACGGTGCTCGCCGGGCCTGGAGAAGAACTGTCACGCCAGAGATAGACACCAGCCCGTACCCAGGTTCGCGGCCCTCAGGAGGAGGTAAAACCGCTACTCCTGCTTGTCTGTATTGCACTGCGGTACGGACAGTACAATGAGCTAGCCGAGGGCTCCCGTGCGGCTATGCGGAGCCTGGAGGGGGAAGGACGAGCTCTTCTTCCTCCTCGAGCTCGCTAAGCTTGGCTAGGCTGCGGTGGGGTTTTACGCGAGTAAGCGGTTCGTCCTTTCGTCCTCCCTCTCTACGGTGGCGCTCCTGCTCCTTATATAGGCGCCCCGGGCCTCATCCCTGCGTCCTGCGCAGCGGAAGGGTTCCCACATGGCGACGATGCGGAGGAGCGGGGTGCACCGCAGCTCGGGTGTCCATGGACTTGGTCCATGGTCGTAAAGCCTGCCTCCGTGGCAGGACAGCTTTTGTCTTTGCAGAGCGGACAGCTGGTGCTGCAGAGGCCGTGGGGGCGCCCTTGGTGACGTCGCCGTTGGAGCGTTGCGCCGGCCACCCGCTTTATCACCAAAGAGGAAGGCCTTGGTGGCGGCGCAGGGGACACAGTGCTTTGTTGACTCCTTTTATCACCAGAACGGCAACTGCGGCGCCGTCGTCATCGCGCGCAGGCGCGCGCGTCACTCTGCGGCTGCTGCAGAGGCCATGTGCGCTCTGCAGCGATTCCTTCGGGGCGAAGTATCCCCGCAGGGCCCGGGAGGCACTGCCGAGGGAGTTGTGTTGACTTCTCCTCAAGGGAGGAAAGCCTTGCCGGGAGGCGGCCTCAGGGGGAGCCCCTTCAGGCGCTTCGCTGCCTCCTCAAGTCCCCGCGAGGGTGCTCTCCCCTCGAGGGTCTCCTCAGGCGCCTGCTTGGTCCTTAGTCGTTTCGTCGGCATCGGCGCGTGTGAGGGCCGTGGAGAGTGGGCTCTGCACACCCTAGAATCCACTGGGCCGACAAATACCTTTAACATCTCTGGGGCAAGGCATTTTCTCAATTGCCTCCACTTTAGCTCTATCAACTTCAATACCTCTTTCCGAAATTTTATGTCCAAGAACAATTCCTTCATTAACCATAAAGTGACATTTCTCCCAATTAAGAACAAGATTAGTTTCTTCACATCTCTGCAAAACTTTATCAAGATTGTGCAAGCAATTATCAAAAGAAGTACCATAGACGGAGAAATCGTCCATGTTTTAACAGCAATTTGAGAGAAACCAGAATAACCATCAAGAAAGCAAAAGTGAGTTTTATTGGCTAATCTCTCTAACATTTGATCTATAAAGGGTAATGGATAATGATCCTTCTTGGTAACTTTATTAACCTTTCTAAAATCAATGCACATTCTATAACCAACAACTACTCTTTGAGGAATAAGCTCATCATTATCATTAGGCACAACAGTAATTCCACCTTTCTTAGGCACACAGTGCACAGGACTAACCCATCTGCTATCAGCAATAGGATAAATAATACCAGCATCAAGAAGTTTTAATACCTCATTTCTTACCACTTCCTTCATCTTGGGTATTAAACGGCGTTGATGTTCAACAACTGGCTTTGCATCGGGCTCCATATTAATAGAATGTTGACATATAGTAGGAGAAATCACTTTTAAATCATCCAAAGTATAACCCATAGCTCCACGGTGTTTCTTCAATACTTCCAATAATCTTTCCTCTTCTTTACCTGAAAGGTTAGCACTAATAATAACAGGATATATTTTCTTATCATCAATATGAGCATACTTAAGATTATCAGGCAAAGGTTTTAAATCAAAGACAGGATCTTCTTTAGGTGGAAGTGTTTTACCCAAGTCGTCCACCTGTAAATTATGTTTAAGAATAGGTTGTCGGAGGAATATTTCATCAAGTTCATTCCTTTCTTCCATAAAGACTTCACTTTCATGATCTTCCATAAATTGCTGCATAACATTGTCAGGAGCAAGAGCAATAGAGGCAAGTTGCTCTACTCTAAAATCCTCATTGGGTAATTCGGTTTCATAAGGGGTCTTAGCAAATTTCGAAAAATTAAATTCATACGAATCACCAGCAAACTTAGTAAAGATTTTCTCTTTCTTACAATCTATAACAGCACCACAAGTATTTAGAAAAGGTCTACCAAAAATGATAGGACAAGTCTTACTAGCAGCTGCACCAAGTACGAGAAAATCAGCACGATATTTAGTCTTACCACATAAAACTTCAACATCTCTAACAATACCAATCGGAGAGATAGTTTCTCTATTAGCAAGTTGAATAACCACATCAATTTCTTCAAGTTCACAAGAACCAATCTCATGCATAATTTCTCTATAAAGCTCATAAGGAATAGCACTTGAACTTGCACCAATATCACATAAACCATAATAGCAATGATCACCAATTTTAACAGATAACACAGGAACACTAGTTTTCCTTGAACTTTTAGGATGAGAAACAACATTAGAAGCATCTTCACAAAATATAATATACTCATCTCCAACATTTTTAGTAACAAGATCTTTAACTATAGCTACAGGAGTTTCAATTTTAATTTGTTCATCAGGTTCTATAGTTTTCTTTGCACTTTTATTAACAACACTAGTCATAACAGAATGTTCTTTCACTTTAACAGGAAAAGGAATTTTTTCAATTTAAGGCTCAGGAATAATATGATCAACAGTATTAACTTCAATGCTTTTAGTTATAGGAGCAATAGATTTATCTTTATAAGGTTCATGATATTTTTCAAAGCCCTCCTTGGGCAAACCAAAATAAGCAGCAAAAGATTTATAATAATTTGCAACAACTTGAGAGTCAAGACCATAAGCATTATTAATATTTCGAAATGCATCAGTATTCATGAAATTTTTAATGCATTCGAAGTCATATTTTATACCTGACTCCCTACCTTTGTCGTTCTCCCATGCTTCAGTATTCTCTTCAATACGATCAAGAAGATCCCATTTAAACTCTTCTTTATTACGAGTGAATGATCCAGCACAAGAAGTATCCAATAATGTTTTATCTTCAAAAGAGAGTCTTGCATAGTAGTTATCAACAATAATATTACCAGGAAGCTCATGAATGGGGCATTTGAGCATTAGTGACTTCAATCTCCCCCAAGCTTGGGCAATACTTTCTCCATCATGAGGCCAGAAATTATATATAGAATTCCGATCTTGGTGAATCTCACTTGGAGGATAAAATTTAGAGTAAAAGAGAGGTACAATTTCCTCCCATCCAAGAGAACTCCTGTTCTTCAACAATTTATACCAATGCGCAGCTCTCCCAGTAAGTGATATGGAGAATAATTTCTTCCTAACTTTGTCCATTGTAATACCTGCACACTTGAACAACTCGCATAATTCATGTAAAAACAGTAAATGATCACCGGGTTGGACAGTTCCATCCCCTTCATAGCGGTTATCCATAACACGATCAATAATTTTCATAGGTATTTTAAATGGCACTATTTCATCAGGTGGCGCCTCATTTTCTACCTCAGCAGTGGTAGAAGCCTTTCCAAACAGGAAACCAATAGATCCTCTCTTCATAATTAAGCAAATTAGGAGACAGAAATAAAAACAGCACTTACAGCTAAAGTTTTCCTTACCAATTCCACTTACCAATAGCGCTTCACTCCCCGGCAACGGCGCCATAAAATAGTCTTGATGACCCACAAGTATAGGGGGTGTATCGTAGTACTTTCGATAAATAAGAGTGTCGAACCCAACGAGGAGCAGAAGGTGCTGACAAGCAGTTTTGATGAGGATTTCACTGTAAACACTAGCAGACAAGTTTTTAGGAGTTTTTGATAATGCAGATAAATAAAGTGCGAGTAAATAGAGCGCGGCAATAATAATTGCAGCGAGTGGCCCAATCCTTTTTAGAGCAAAGGACAAGCCGGTTTGTTTACTTATGATGACCAAACGTTCCTGAGGACACACGGGAATTCTGTCTAGTGCTTTCGCTTCATATAGATGATTAATCTTTAGTGTTTCGATAAGTGTTGTGTGGGTGAACCTATGCTAATGCACCGCCCTTCCTAGGACTAATACATACTTGTGATTATACCCCTTGGAACATGATCAGAGGTGATATAATGATGGATAACAATCTGAACATAAACCATAATTCAACGGTTCCACCCAATAGCATCAATAACAATAGTAATCAACACCGGGAGAGTTTCCCCTATCAAATGCACAAGGTTCAGCCCTAGATGTTACAGCGGGAACGGAGTGGAGCGGTGGAGATGACAGTGTCGGCGGTGGAGATGATGGTGATGATGATCCCGATGAAGTGCAGCTCGATGACGGTGACGATGGCGACGATTTCCCCCCTCCGGGAAGGGATTTCCCCGGCAGCTTATCAGCCTGCCGGAGAGCTTTTCTTTCTCGGTGGTTTCCGCCTCGTGGAGGCGGCGGCTCTGTTTCTGGTCGATCCCCCGAGTCTTAGTTTTCGGGGGGATGAAGTACATGAAAGGGCGCTGCCAGAGGTGGGCCAGGGCGGCCTCACAGGGTGCTGGTGCGGCAGCAAGGGGAGCCGCGCCGGGACCTCATGTCGGCCCCCTGGGGCTCACCTGGTTCTCCCCTTTTGGCTCCCTTCGTCATCAGGAAAAATAGGAACTTCTGTATTCTTGGTTTTGTTTTCTGAGCTTCGCAAATATTGTATCCTGTCGGTGCTTTTTCCAGCAGAATTCAGACTCCGGTGATTCATCCTCCAATAATCATCAAACATGCAAAATAGATGAAATAACATAAGTATCATCTCCAAATATGAAATATATCAATGAATAACCGTAAATTATGATATAAAATAGTGATGCAAAATGGACGTATCATTATCTTCCATACTAAGCAAGTTGAGAGCGGTTCCGATTTATTTAAAAAACAAGCATTTATAATATGCACTTTCTTATATAATTTGACACTCCTCCCAACCTTTGCTTTCTCAAACCATGGCTAACCGAATCCTCGGGGTCCCACCAACAATCACATACCATGGAGGAGTGTCAGCTTTTTCTTTTCAAAACTTTTGGAATATTATAGTGGTCTACCCAGCTCTTTTGCAATATTAATGACGAGCAGATGAAGCATGCAAGTCGATGGTTACTTAATTAACATGGAAGATAACAAGTCCAACTACTACTTCCTCATGAGCTAAAACAGTGTCACAAATTGAGAAGTTGTTTGAAGGTTTTAAAGATAGCGCATGCAAATTTACTTGAATGGTTTGAAATGCCATACATAGGTGTTTTTGGTGGACTCTAACTTGGTTTTCAGGGATTTGGAAGCACAAGCATTTACAGCTCAGTACAAGTGGAGGCTAGCAATAGACGGGGAAGCGACAATTCAAGAGAGCAATAACCGTCATAATCATGCTTGCGACAAAATAAAATTAACGGAGGCGTAAAAATGATATAGAACTCTGAGGCAAAATAAATCATCAAGGCTTAATTGACTTTTTGTTTTCGGTCATAACATGTGTAAGCATGTGCCAAGTCGATTCAAATGAATTATTCAGAGGAGGATGCCACAATGTCATATTCTACTATGAACAGAACAATGCAAGCAAATATCCACGAAACATGTTATCTACCATTAATAAATTGGGACCGATCATAAGAGAACATGAACTACTAAGAATCCACCAATAGACATATACCTTATGCGAACCATCTAAGCATGCTCACATGAATGAGTATATGTACAAAAATGAAAAACAAATAGAGTTCATTACCAGCCTCTTACCCAACTCGAATTGTCATAGATCATCATTATTGCCTTTTCACTTGTGTGCTTGAAAGATATGAAATAATAACCAAGCTCCATGGAGTAACTGAAGGTGATGAACTCTGAAACAAACTATACAAAACCAAAGAGAAACAAGAAATATTTTTGGGTTTTCAGATTTAGGAACTAAAACAGAACAGCCAGCAAAGACGAATTTTTTTGAGGCCCTTAACATGCTCAGATTAGAAAACTCAAAACTAATTAAAGTTGCATACATATCTGAGGATTATGCTCACGAAATTTCAGGCCATTTGGATTTTTCTGTGAAAAGTTATGAATTAAATGGTGGACAGCAGAAATCTGTCCCTGCGCGAAACAGCAAACAACAAAGCAAAATATTTTTGTGTTTTTGCATATTGAACCGAATTAAATACTAAGCATACTAATACTAGATACTAAAGCAAACTAGCAAGAGAAATAACAGAAATATTTTTGGTCTTTTTGAGTTTTGGAAAGTAAAACAAAACATAAACAAATAAAAGAAAGAAAGAAAACGAAAGCGAAACATGAATATACAAAGTACCGAATGATACCTCAGACTACCAGTCCGAGATGCCCACGTTATGTAAACAGATCACGATCCCAATGATCAGTGCATCGCGATCACATAACCAACATGGTATACAAAGTTACATCATTCAAATTGAATAATACAACACTTACATAAACAGGTGGTCACATGACCAAGTCTGCAATCATCGTCACACAGGACGGAATTAACTACGGTATAGCGGAAGCTTGCGGCTAGCGTCGGCCCTCGTCACAACCAGACGCATTCCCAAAGAGCAGTTGACCGGTGACACTCAGTTGGCGTAGTCGTCGGCGTACTTCTCCTCCTCCTCATACATCTTCTCGTTGCAATCTGGACGTTTGAATATCCAGGGACACAGCCATATGAGTACATTTACGTACTCGCAAAACCACCTCTAGGCTTAAGTTTTTATGGTAATGCAATAAAAGTGTTTTCGAAAACTGGGATAGCTGCTATTTACGACTATAGGGTTTAGTTTTCGCAAAGATACTTTTGACATAGAGAATACGACATCTCTATATCTTTGTTGAAGAAAACATTTAAAGATAGAAATCTCTCTTGTAGAAATAGCATGTACTATTTCCACGTTTTGAAAACTCTTTTGTAAAGCTCTTCCAAGACACTAGAATGGGAATACCCCTTTTTCCTTCCTTGAGATCGGACTGATTGTCTCCCCGAGACCAACCATCCTCACTCAACTACTGTACCTCCCAGGTACCTCCTTGTTTCACCAAAGCACTTTTCTTGAAAAACAACTTCTTTCTCCAGGCGCCCAGTGTGGCCTTTACAACCGTCCATGACCGCGGACACGGCTATTCGAATAGATGTACACTCTGCAGAGGTTGCGCACTTTACCCACACCAAACGGTCATTCCGCCGTGTCTGCCACGGCCCGTCATACGACAGTATGCGGGGGTCCGGATAACTCGATCAAAGCTTTCCACTATGTCCACCCTAGTATCGGGGCCTCCCGGTGGGTTTGTTCTCCCCGGCACCGTGTGCTCCACTAGACCCCTGGTCTCTCTTAGGACGCCACACCGCCACGTCAGGAGACCCGCCGTAATCGTTCCGGCTACTGATCCGCAGCAGTGTATTGCCTCGTACAGACGACAACCCGGCTTGAGGGGCCCAGCCCCTATAGAAAGTGTGAGAGCCCCAACACTAAAACAGACAAGCTTCCGGCTAAGCCCTACCCATGTCAGGTAATGTGGTTGCACGGGTTAATTGTTCGGGCGGCAGCAGGGACTTCAAAATTAAACCTCCATCTCCGACTGCTCCCAGCAGCTCGGGTTTTCGTAAACGCCTCCGATTGCTCCCAGCAACTCGGGTTTTATAAAACACTTGCTCGCCGATTGCTCCCAGCAACTCGGGTTTTTCTACCGAAAACATTTTATCAAAACCAGGATCCCATCCTAAGATTTTGAGGGAAGAATATGAAGATATACTACTAGGTAAAATATGATTTTCTTTATAGCGCCTTCAACAACAAGGCGTATAAAGTGAATACTTATTTTCATAATACCTATTATAATCAAGTAGATAACTTTGGCCAAACAATATTTTGTAAAATAGTTTTTGGGTGGCAAAGTGCCACAAAAGAAGTGAAACATGCATTATTTATTTTGAAAACAAAACATGCTTTGAAAATAATAGGATTCATAGTGGTGAGGTGGCTTGCCTGGCTCAGCATTATGTCCTTGGTCTTGATCTTGATGTTCCTCAGGTTCACTCCCCACGTCCAGTTCCTTCCCGATCGCATCTAACGTCGCAACCAGGAAAAAGAGCAACACTCAAAATACAAGACAGTGCCACAAGGACATAACAAACAACAAGCATTGCACAAGGCATAAGCTAACAAACAAAAGCAAGCAATTCACTTAGTTAAACAGCAACAAGCAACAAGTCCATATAGCTATGAAAACAACAAACATACTTAAGAAGTATACACCACAATCCTAATTGCTAAAAAGGTAGTTCTAACTACATACTTAAGCTAAACACCTCTTAGGGTTATTAGATTAGGTAACAGTGGTTGTTATATTAGTTCAGGAAATACTCCAGACAAAAGTATTTTAATAGTTAAGAAAGTACTTCAGACAAAAGTATCTTATTAAGCAAGCATTATCACTAGCATTAAGCACATTCATATGCAAGCATGTTACTAGCACTAGGAACACATACTAATAAGTAGTTAATCAACCAATAAAGTTTAACGCAACTGCTCACACAAGTTGTTGATAAAGAACTAAAGGGATGCAGGTGAGTTATTTAATAGAACACCACAACGGAGCATGTTGATAACAATTTAAAGTATTCAAAGCATGCAGCAAGCATCACAAAACACAAACAACTACTGGATAGTATTTAACACCAAATAACATTCACAAGCATAGCACACAAATAAAATTAGTGCAACACCTAGGAAACAAGATGGACTATGTTAAACTCAAAAGTGAATTGTACCACAATACTTTTAGGAGGTTGAACCAGGTTATTAAAGGTTATACTAAGTTTCTGGACTTAGTTTTGTTAATCACTCAAGGGCACACAAAATAAATAAAAACAGGGAAATAAATTAATATGATTTTTAGTTGTAAAAGTCCTGTTTTGGAAAGTAATCCACTACTCACAGAATATAGATCCTAAAATCAAACCCATCTATCACAGTACACATTGTAACCATATGAAGCTATGGGACTTGGATTTGCATCAAAAGCTATTACTAAACAGGAGTTAAAAATCATACAAATGCTACTGAACTCAAAACCAAAATGATCATAGCTTCTGTTTTAAGAAACTCCTGTAAGCAAGATTAATTTCTATAGGTAGGTATTGATTTTATATTTCTGTAGAAATTGGATTCACTCTATTTGGATACTCCTAGCTCCAGATATACTAGTTTAAGTGGAGAATATGTATTTTACTAACTAACATGCACAGAGCAAAATATAAATTATTTTTAGACCAAACTAGTGCTGCATGTTAAAGAAAACACATAAGCACTCCACAAAAATACTCCTAAGTTTATTGCATACACAAATATTGCACAAACATTTAATACTAGACACATACAAATAACCGAAAATAAGAATATCCATTTTAAAGTGCAATAACCCACTGTTTATGAAAATAAGTCACCAAGTGCAAAATATAACTTGTAAAATTCTACCAAGCTAGGATATGATATCTACTACTCATATCTACCACATGCAATTGGATTTACTCCAAAAAGTATTTTTAATAATGAATTAAAAATCAGCAAAATGCTACTGGTGTCAATCTTAAACTTAATAGAACTTTAGTTTAACAAATCTCCTGCATGCATGGATTATAGATCTAGGTAGGTATTATTCTAGGCTTTCCATAGAACTAAAGTTTGCAAGTTTTGGATCTGTAAAACTCAAGTTATTCAATAAATGGTGAAAAATACACTTTTTACAAGATTAGGCCTAAAACAAACATGCAAACATATTTTTGGGAAAGACCAGTGCCACATGGTTAAGAAAACACATATGCATGCTAAAAAATTTATTCCAACCAATTTGCATGTCTAGATCTACCACAAAGGATTTAAAACTACACTGCATCAAACAGGGAAAAATAACAGGAAATTGATTTGGCTAAAAAAAAAAGTAAGCGGGCCAGATCTGTGGCCGGGCCGAGCTCACGGGCGATTAAGCGGCCGTAGATCAGAGATCCGACGGCCCAGAACAGATCCCGCAGGTTCAAACGCCGGCCGTTGATTTCAAATCCGATGGCTCGGAGTCGTCTTCAACCTCCCGACGCGCAGAGCACGGGCAGAAAACCTAGAAACGGCTCGGGGCTCCGATAGCTCACCTCGGGCGCGTTCCGGACGAAGGGGGAGGTCGAGGGAGGTGTGGAGATCAAGGGGGAGGCGAGGGTGGTAGCTGTTCATCCCGGCGAGGTTCCAAACGGCGGGAACGCCGCGGGTGTCCGCGACGGGCATGGCGAGGTCGTAGCGGCTCCGGCGGTTCCTGAAATGAACGGAGATGTCTCAGAGGAAGAGAACGGCGAGGGGAACTAGACGGAGCCGAAAGAAGGAGAAAAGAGGGTCGTCGACGGTGGCCCTCTTGCTCGCAAGAGCTCGGGGCCGAGCTATGGTCTTTGGGCGCTCCTGGTCGAGGATGAGCTAGGGCTTGCTCGGGAGTGCATAGGGTGGTGGAGGGGAGTGAGGGGAGCAGGAATGGCAAGGTGGTAAGGGGCAGAGGGGCCTCGGTTGCTATAAGAGAGGAAGGTGGCCGAGTTTGGGTTCACGGGCATGGGCAAAGGGAGGGAGTGGGCACTGAAACGGGGTTGGCTCGGGAGGGCGGTGGAGGAGCGTCTGCTCGAGCTGCAGCACGTTTTGGAGGCTAGCCACTGGCTCGGGGCTGTTGGAGGGGGTGGAGTAATGGAGTGGGGTTTCCTGTCTGCCAGCTGCTCGATGAAATGTCCAGACGAAAAAGACAAAAAGAAAACAGTGCTGGGGTTTGCCATGGTCGTGCTATGGGTACTTTAGTGGTGTGGGGATCCAAAGAAAACCCTAAACCACAGGTTGGTCAAGGTTAGAGGGTTGCGTTTAGTTGTTGATGAAATAGGGCTGACTTGACTAAGGGCCCTTTTGTTTGGGCTGGCTGCGGCTGGCTGTGGCTGGCTGTGGGTGCTGTGCAGGAAAGCTGCTGTCTAGGGGAAGCTGCTTTTTTCAGTGGAGGTTTTTGGCAACCCAGCTAGCTGTCAGACCGTAGAACGTGGAATTGTCTGAAACACCCTTTATATTAATGAAAAGTTGTACCGTTGCTCCTAAGCGTGTAATAAATAGCATATGCATTTGAAATTGAACTAAAACTTCATATCCATACAATTGTCATTACATAACCATCAAAAATATATAGTTGTCCAAAATATATCCATCGACACGTATTTTACACAGGCAAAACTACTACTTGCGGGAGGCTACAAGTACGAGCTACGTGCATCAGTGCATGCATGGATTATGCGGCGAGATTACAACAACTAATGATAGATATATAACGTTGACCCAAATGCATGTCAAAGTATACATGCATGGATTATGCGGCAAGATTACATTAACTAATGATGGATTAATCAATTGCAGCACCAAATTAACCAGCGGATACACTACCAGCAGCCTATCGAGCGTGGACAGAGGAAAAGAAACGAAAGTGCGCGCAGCCTACCAGCAGCCTATGGCAGTTTTTGTGTAATATTGGTGAACGGAAGGGGCAAAGCCCGATACCGATTGGCAACGCGCTCGGGAAGCTCGGGAAGCACCTTCCGAGGTGCTTTTCCTCGCCTGCCTATTTCGTTTCTGGCTTCGGTAAAAGCCCACAGCCACCGCGATGCCTTTGTTTCGTTTGGCCTGCTTTTTTCTGTGGAAAGCTGCTAGAAGCCCAAATAAAAGGGCCCTAAGCCACAAAACAAGAATGGTTTAGTCAATCCTTTAGTTTGAAAATTATAAAACAAGATGACTTGGTTAGAGGGGATATAGGTTCAGCATTTAGGGTTAAGAGTTTAAGAAAAAGGGTCATTTAACAACTAGATACAAAAATGGCAAGTTGCAATTATATAACACATCAAATGGTCACCTTACAATAAAGCACTCAAAACAAGCATGAATTAATGATCAAACATTTTTGAATATTTTAAATAAGATTATGGATAGATAGTAGAGATGATAAGGATGAGGTTAGGTGAGTTGTGTTTCCACTTTGAACAAAATAAACTCTAGTTGTCATGCTCTAAAAATGCTAAAAAATTAACAGGGTTTAAGATAGCTTTTCATCATTATATAATTTGCTTGTTTAAGAATATTTTTAACCATACATCTTAATAAGAGGGAAACAAGTTACAAGCATGCAAAACCATCAAACAAATATATACTCATCTAATTCAAGCAATAAAAATAGCCACAAGTCACTCATAAGAATACACACTCTTGGCAAACAATTTAAGCACATAACAAATAGGTCAGACACACATGCAATTAGATAAACATCCACACTTTAAGATAAACCACTATATTTGTGAGGTGGTGATCAACACAATAATGACAAGATTTTTGAAGAAAGAAGATTAAACCACTTTCTAGTAATAGTTTCCAAAGAGATATTAAATTAGGAGTTCTTAAAATAAAAGTTGCTGAGACTAGCAACACATTAAACTCAAAATATGTTAGGACCCATTATATGGTCCTTTATAGTTTTTCAAACATAAAGCTTTTGGAAATACTTTTATTTTCTCAAATAATTGGTCTTTGGGTAATTGCTAAAATCAAGACATCATGGTAAATATAGTTTCTTAAAAATAAGATATGATAAGATATATGGACTATTTTACTTGTCATAACATTGATCACAAAGGAAATTTTTGTAACTAGGTTGAGTTCATAAGTTGATAACTAGGGAGGTCATCCACACAAACACAAACCACCACATGGCAAACAGAGTAAACATGAGTAAAACACATCTATTAACAAGACATTTCAAAAAGTTTTTGTTGCCCCTAAATTTTGGGTCTTAATTAATTAAGTTTTTCTTGGCTCCAAAATTTGGGACGTTACATAATGATATATAGATGAGTGTGCTATCGGTATACCTCCCCCCAAGCTTAGGCTTTTGGCCTAAGTGGAGATCAATCCCATGGTGAGTATGAACTCCAGCCCGATGGGTCAAATCTGTCGTGATCGTACTCTTGCTCGGCTGCGGTGGAGGAAGAACCGGAAGGTCCTGCGTACCCCGGATCCGGGTATGTGAAACCAGCAGTCTCTGGAGGCTGCCCAACGTCATCCTCGGGCTCCTCCATGTCGTCCTCCACGCCCTGGGCTTGTTGCCCCACGAGTGCATCAATCTCAGCCTCCGAGAGTGACCAACTAGCCCTGGCATCAAGGTTAAACGAAGGCACAGGCAACCTGACAGTTCTAACAAATGTAGATGTTTTCCATGCTGATTTCTTGGAAAAGGTTGTCTCATAAATGAGGTTACTTGAGTTACTATTAGCAGCAACAAAGCCATGTTTCCTCATGGAAAGAATATCTAGTTTTTCTGTGGAAAACTGAAAATCAAATGATGAGGTACTAAACCATGCATAGCTAGTAAACGAGATGCAATGAGACCTCCAGAAACTCCACCCTTCTCACGATTAGTAGTAAGACGGTAAGCAATCAGCGCACCCAAATTATAAGTTCTATCATTACGCAAAGCAGCAGCTAGAAAAGCCAAGTCAAGCACAGATAATTTACTTGCAACTTTCCTAGCAAGAACACACTTTGTGATAAAGTAAGCAAAATATCGAATGGATGGGAGATGAATACTTCGAATTTTACCACTCTCTTGCGAGAAACTTCTCCCCTGGCAAATGTCCTTGTACAGGTCCATCAATGGTTTAGGCTTCTCCTTCATCTTCTCTCGCGATCCCCATTGTGGCACTCTAATCGCTGCACAAAAATCATCAAATGGCAAGTGGACAGTTTATTGTAGATTTTATAGTGCACCATGGGGTTAGAGGAGGACAAATCGCAAGAAAAATCCTGCACCACAGACATAGCTAATTTTGCGTATTGGTTAGGTTCATCACTAGCAAAATATTCCAATCCTGTATTGGAGATTAGAGTTTGAACATCATGAAAAATCCCTGCAGCATTCATGAATTCTGAGCATGGGTAAGTAGCGGGAAATACACCCTCTTCACGGTGAACTCTCATGACTTCATGCACCACAATTTCATGTTGGTTGATGGGATGTGTGTTCCACTCCATATTCTGAAATTTTTAACAAACGTCATAAAAATTGATTTTGAGCCAACTAAATGAGGGGAAACTACTATGGTGACTTGCTAGAGGCTTAAGCATGCATCAAAACTAGTTATTCCAACTTAGAACAAGCATTTAAACTCACTAAACATGACATCTACAGCAGCAAAATACTCAAGATATAATCCACTAAACAAAATTCTATTTGGATGAACGGAGGAGTCACATTCCGGAGAGCAAATGCCACAAATCTCAGCAGCAAAGATGGGCTGAGAAAAGAGATCGAAAATCCGAGGGCAAGAACAGCAAGAACACGATTTTTTCGAAGGTGGATGTGTTTGGTCGGGAGAGAGAAAGGTTGGGGAGGAAGGAGAGTAAGTGGAGGGACCTGTGGGTCCCACACCATGTGCTAGCGCGGCCCAAGGGCTGTCGCGCCACCATGTGGTGTGGTGGCCCTGTGGGTCCACCTGGCCACTCTCTGGTACTCCCAGGACCCTCCTCCAAAAATAGGATTTTTGACATAATTTTTTTTTAATTCTGAGAATTTTTATTTTTGGGCATTTTCTGGATTTGGGGATATTAAATTTAATGCATGAAAAATATTTTTCAACCCATATTTAACTAAAAACTATGCAAACCAAATAATATTACAGTAGGTAAAACAAAGATGAGAAGAAAAATGTTGTTTAGCACTTCCATGCATTTAAAACACATTTGTTAGCAAGGTTGATCAAGTCTTGCCACCAAATAAATTTTAGATGACAGAAAAGGATTCAAACATTGTGAGACACTCATGTTACCTTATATGGTATTGATATGGATCCAATAACAAGAGTTTTGTATTCTTCTTTATAAGGGCAATCAATACTTCCCACTTTGATGGACCTCACATTGGTAATTGTATTAACTCCATATACTTTATCCATTCTCTTGGGAAAATAAACAGTATGTTCCTTGTCATTCACATTGAAAGTTACTTTTCCTTTATTGCAATCAATAACAGCCCCTGCAGTGTTTAGAAAAGGTCTCCCAAGAATAATAGACATATTATCATCTTCAGGCATTTCAAGCACAATAAAGTCAGTCATGATTAAACAATTATTAGCCACTTGAACAGGAACATCCTCACAAATACCAACAGGAACATCAGTAGATTTATCAGCCATTTGCAAAGATATATCAGTAGGTATCAATTTATCCAAATAAAGTCACTTGTAAAGAGAGAAAGGCATAACACTAACTCCTGCTCCAAAGTCACATAGAGCAGTTCTAACATAATTATTTTTGATAGAGCAAGGAATGGTTGGTATACCTGGATCACCCAACTTCTTTGAAACCTTGCCATTGAAAGAGTAATTAGCAAGCATAGTAGATATTTCCTCATTAGGAATTTTCCTTTTGTTAGACACAATATCTTTCATATATTTTGAATAAGGAGGCAATTTAATAGCATCAGTCAAAGGAATTTGCAAGAACAAAGGTTTCATCCATTCACAAAATTTATTATAATGTTCTTGTTCTTTTGTTTTAATTTTCTTACCAAGAAAAGGCATTTGTTTTTGGACCCAAGGTTCTCTTTCACTACCATGTTTCTTAGCAATAAAATCTTCCTTAGTGTACTTTTCATTTTTATTATGCTTTTCAGGTTCTTCCTCTATTTCTTCCTTATCCGAATTGCTATTCTTATCATTATCATTAGAATTATTACTATCATTGTTACGTTCATTACCACTTTCAGTTTCAGCATCAGAAATAGATATACTATTAGGATCATTAACAGGTTCAGAGGATTCTATAACAGTTTTATGTTTCTTCTTCTTTTTCTTAGAAGGAGCACTAGGTTTATTAATTCGTTGAGAATCTTGTTCAATTCTTTTAGGATGTCCTTCAGGATATAAAGGATCCTGAGTAGAAATACCTCCTCTAGTTGTTACTTCGCAAACATGTTTTTCTTTATCAATAGAGGCATTCATTAACAAATCTTTTTGCACTTTAGTAAGTTGATCAATTTGAGTTTACCATATGAAAATGTTTAATAAGTATGTTAACATCATTGGCGGTTCTATCAACAATATCATGCAACTTACTGATAGCACGAGAATTTTCCATTAAATGATTCTCTATTCTCATAATTAAATTGCATTGCTTAGTAATAAAAGTATCAAATTCATCTAAGCATTGAGCAGGAGGTTTTGAGTAAGGAATATCTCTATCATCAAACCTTTGGAGAGAGTGTACCTCAATTATGGGTGAAGGAGGAATTGGCTTACATAATTCTTCAATAGGAGGTAAATTCTTCACATCTTCAGATTTAATACCTCTCTCTTTAAGAGATTTCTTGGCTTCCTTCATCACTTCTTCATCTAATTCAATCATACCTCCCTTCCTTGGTGTTGGTGTAGGTGTTGGAGTAGGTTCAGGAATATTCCAATCATCATAATTCTGGCTTATCTTAGCCATTAATTCCTCAGCTTCTTCTGAAGTTCGTTTCCTGAAAACACAACTAGCACAACTATCCAAATATGTCCTAGATTCAACGGTTAGTCCACTGTAAAATATATCAAGAAGATCATGTTTCTCTAAATCATGGTTCGGCTGGCCTCTTATTAGAGAGCAAAACCGTGTCCAAGCATCAGGCAATTTCTCTTATTCTTCTTGATTAAAGTTATAAATTCTTAGCAAAGCATCACGTTGAGCACTAGCAGGAAAATACTTCCGAAAGAAAGTATCAAGCAAACCAATAGGACTAGTAATGGAACCAGGAGACAAATTATTATACAAAGTTTTATCTTCTCCTTTTAATGAGAAAGGAAATATTTTAGTGACACAGTAAGTGCGCATCTTTATGTCTTCAGAAAATATACCACTCAAAGTAGAGAGTTCATTCATGTGTTCTACAGCACTTTCATTTTCGGTTCCACAGAAAGGTTCTCTCTCAACAATAGCTATGTGTGCTAAATCAAGAGAGAAATCATGATCCTTGACTTTAATGTTTATAGGAGATGTAGCAAATTTAGCATCAGGAGATAACTTATATCTAACAGCATGTTTTTCAAGAAAACTTTTTGTATTACATGCACCAGTAGTAGCTTGACATTCTTCAATAAAATCATCATTAAGTTCAACATATAATTCATCAAGATCGTAATCAGCATTATTTGTAAATTCAGGTGAATTAACAGGTGTTTCAGCATCTTCATTAGGAATTTTAGCATTTTCAAATTGTTTAGATCTAGCAATTGTAGAATCTAAAAATGGACCTAATTAACTAGTATCATCAAGAATATTAGAAGCATCATCATAAGTAATTTCAGATTCAGCAGGAGTAACAGTGCAAGAAGCTTGAGGTGGTGTAACAAGCTTACTTAAAACAGACGGTGAATCAAGAGCAGCAGCGGAACTCAGAATTGTACCTTTTCTTGTAGTGGATGGTACGATGGGAAATTTCTTATCACCAGGTCTTCCCATGATGAATGAATTCCAGAGAGCAATATCACACTCAGGTGAACTTATAAATAAAGCAATGCTCCCCGGCAACGGCGCCAGAAAATAGTCTTGATGACCCACAAGTATAGGGGATCGCAACAGTCTTCGAGGGAAGTAAAACCCAAATTTATTGATTCGACACAAGGGGAGCCAAAGAATATTTATAAGACTTAACAGCAGAGTTGTCAATTCAGCTGCACCTGTGAATAGACTTGCTCGAGACAGATTATCAGTAGCAACAGTTTTATAGCAGTGACCGTAGTAAAATAACAGCAGCAGTAGAATAAAAACAGCAGTGATGATTATAGTAGACAGCAGGATTAAAATACTGTAGGCATAAGGACGGATGAACGGGCGTTGCATGGATGAGATATTTCATATAATAACCAAATCATGGGCATTTGCAGATAAATAATAGTAAGCATCCAAGCATTAATTAACCATAGGCATGTGTTCCAATTTAGTTGTGCGTGCTCGCAATGAGAAACTTCCACATCATCTTTTGTCTTACCAGCCCGTTGCAGCGGGGCCTCAAGGGAAACTACTGGTAATTAAGGTACTCCTTTAAATAAAGTACCGGAGCAAAGCATTAACATTCCGTGAACACATGTGATCCTCACATCACAGCCATCCCCTCCGGTTGTCCCAATTGCTGTCACTTTGGGGCCTCGGATTCCGGACAATAATATGTGTATACAACTCATAGATATGATCTAAAACAATAATTATCTTCATGATACAATAACATGTTCAGATCTGAAATCATGGCACTCGGGCCCTAGTGTCAAGCATTAAGCATAACAAGTTGCAACAATGACATAAAACACCGATAACAGATGCTAGGCACCATGCCCTAATGATATTACAGCTATTACATGAACGATCTCATCCAATCCCTACCATCCCCTTAAGCCTACAGCGGGGAATTACTCACACATGGATGGGGGAAACGATGATGGTTCATGGAGAGTCGTTGGTGATGACGATGGCGATGATCCCCTTCGATTCCCCGTCCCGGCAGAGTGCCGGAACAGGAACTTCTGGTCCCCGAATTGAGTTTCGAGGTGGCGGCGGCGCTCGGATGCGTTTCTGGAAAAAGTGCTCGGGGTCCTCGCATTTTTAGGTCTGAGAGACCTTATATCCGAGAGGGGGATGCGAGGCGGTGGCCGAGTCGGCCACACCATATGGTGGCGCGGCCAGGAGCCTGCCGCGCTTCCACGTGGTGTGGGCGGCTCGCTGTCCCCCTCCGTCTCATCTTCTGGCTCCGTGGGTCTTCGGGCAAAATAGGAGCTTTGGCCTTTTTTCTGGTATTTTTCCTAAAAGTTGAATTTCTGCACAAAAACAAGACACCAGGGCAATTCTGCTGAAAACAGCGTTAGTCCGTGTTAGTTGATTCAAAACACACAAGTTAGAGGTGAAACAATAGCAAAAGTGTTCGGGAAAGTAGATACGTTTTGGACATATCAATAACCTTGGTTTCACAACTAAGGGAAAGCTTGCTGCTACTACATCATCACACCTTCCTCTTGGGGTTTCCCAACGTGCATGTAGAGCATCAAGAATTTTCTGGCGCCGTTGCCGGGGAGACTAAGCTCTTCTGCGAGGGGAGTCTCTCACTTCCAATCTTTTTATTTTGTTATTGTCTTGCTTAGTTTCCTCGTCCTCTTTAGCCATTTTGATCTGGTGATAACCAGAGAAGGCGTCCAGAAAACAAAGGAGGTCGCAGCCGGCGGTGGAGTCCACGATCTGGTCTATCCTCGGCATGGGGTATGGGTCCTTGGGGCAGGCCTTGTTGACGTCTGTGTAGTCGATGCAGAGTCGGCCTCCTCCAGCGGGTTTAGGGACAACCACGCCGTTGGAGAGCCAAGTGGGGTGTGCGACTTCGCGGACGACATTTGCCGCTTTCAACTTCTCTACTTCCTTGACAATGAATGCTTGCTTCTCGGGGGCTTGTTTCCTGGCTTTTTGCTTGACGGGGCGTGCGTCTGGACACACGGCTAAGTGGTGCTCGATCACCTCCCTTGGTACACCAGACATATCTGACGGAGTCCATGCGAACATGTCAGAGTTTGCCCGAAGGAAGGCGACGAGCGTGCTTTCCTATTTGGGAGGCAAGGCAGCGCCTATGGTGACGCTAGCCCCGGAGCCCTCAGCCCCCGAGCCACTGGTGCTCAGCGACACCTTCTTCGTGGAAGCTTGCTCTTGAGAGAACATCTGTTTCTTCTTCTTAGGCCTCTCGAGAGGCTCCATGTCCTCGTCAGCCGGGAACGCCATGGCGGCCGCCTTGTAGGCGCTCTCGACAGCGCGCGTGGCATCCAGGATATGACCGTGGATGGTGATGGTGCCAGCGCCGCCGGGGATCTTGACCATGTTGTAGGCGTGATGCGTGACGGCCATGAACTTCGCGAGGGCGGGGTAGCCGAGGATGGCGTTGTACGGCAGGCCAATGTGCGCAACGTCGAAGTCGATCAGCTCAGTGCGGTAGTTCCTCTGCGTGCCGAAGGTGATGGCCAGCCGGACCTGCCCCAGAGGTGCGATCGAACCATTGGTGACCCCTGTGAATGGCCTGGAGGGCATGAGCCACTCGAAAGGCACCTGAAGCGTCTCGAAGGTCTCGACAGAGATGACGTTCAGGCCAGCACCCCCATCAATGAGCGTCTTGGAGACGGCAATGTTGTTGATGGTGGGGGAGCAGACCAGGGGGAGGGTCCCAACAGTCTTGGTCGACTTGGGGTGGTCCTTGGCGTCGAAGGCGATGGTGTACTGAGACCACTTGAGGGGCCTGGAGGTCTCGGCGCTTGGGAGCGCGGCGTTGAGCTCGCGGGCGAACTGCTTGAACTAGTTGTTCAACTTGGGCGCCTGAGCTCCGCTGGGGATGCAGGCCATGGCCCCCCTTGGGGCCTGGTAGCCTCCATCTTCCTCGTCGGGGAGGTTGTTGTTCTTCTCGACGGCGTTGGCCTGAGTGTCCGGCGGCTTCTGGTAGCTGCCCTTGCGTCCGCCTCTGCGGTAGCCGCGGCCTCTGCCGCGGCTCCCGCTGCCCTCTTCTTGCTCGCGCTCCCTGCTCAGCCTCTTGAGGTCGAAGCAGTTCTCTATAGCGTGGCCACGCCTGTTGTGGTAGACACAGAACGGACGGTTGTCCTCCTTCTTGTCGCCAGGCTCAGGGGAGGCTCTGCGGGCGTACTTGGCATCCGGCTCAGCCGCTAGGACAGCGGTGGTCTTGCGCTTGGTTTCTTCCCGCTTCTTGTGGCTCTTGGACCCCTCGGCCTGGTCGTCTGTCCACTGGCTCATCTTGACGAAGAGGAGTCCCTCTTCAGCCTTGGCGCACTTGTCAGTGAGGTCGAACAGCTTCACCACAGAGGTGAGCTTGTCGTGAATGCCCAGCTTCTCGAGCATCCTGCGGTTCGTGACGCCCTCTCTGAAGGCGGCGATGACCTGTGTGTCGGGGATGTTCGGGATCTTGTTGCGCACTTGGCTGAAGCGCTGGAAGTACTTGCGGAGGGTCTCATCTTTCCTCTGCACCACAGCGCGCAGGTCGTTGTGGGTGAGCGCGCGCTCGTAGGTGCCCTTGAAGTTGGCGACGAACTGCCTGCAGAGTTCCTCCCACGAGTCGATGGAGTCTTCAGGCAGGTTGAGGAGCCATGACAGCGCGGAATCCCTCAGCGCGTGGGAGAACCAGTTGGCCATGACCTTGTCGTCTCCTCCTGCAGCTTGGATAGAGGTGGTGTAGAGCTGCAGGAACTCGATGGGGTTGCTTGACCCGTCGTAACCCTTGGGAAGGGCAGGCCTGAACTTCTGTGGCCAGACCACGCGGCGCAGAGCGCGGGTGAAGGCCATGCAGCCGGTGGCGTACGTGGCGGTTCCGCCCTGGAGAGCCCTGCGGTTCTGCTGCCCCGCCTGGCCGATTTCCTCGACGAGGCGGTTCTGGAGGTCCCTCCGACGCTCCATCCCCACCCGCGCGTCAGGCGTGGTGCGCTGCACGATTTGGCAGTCATGCGGCGAGGACGCATGGGAGGCAGCTCTCTGCGCCGCAGCCGGAGGTGGTCCCGGTGGTGGCGGAGGCGCATTCGGCGCGGCCGTTCCTGCGCGGCCAGAGTGGTGAACCAGCGAACGCGACGGAGCGGGGCGCGTCGTCGCGATGTCGACGAGGTGGTGGAGGCGGTCGAGCCACTGGTCGTGGGCCTCCGGGTTGGGCCGGTAGCGGAGAAGCTCCTGAGCCTTGAGCAGCGCAGTATGCGGGCCGGGCTCTGGACGTCCCTGAGAGGACGCGCTTTGGCGCCGAGACGGACGCGAGACCTCAGCGTCCTCGTGGTGCTCGGAGAAGTCCTCGTCGTCGCGGCGGTCGCCGCCGCGGTGATCCTCGCTTTCGGGCTCCTCCACGCGCGGGCCGGTGTTGGCGCGCTCCGCCGTGCGAGGGCGGTCGCGACGGCCGCGAGTGGTGGCGGTGCCGGGCTCGGTATGAGCCCTCTCAGCTGCGCGCCTGTTGGCGCGTGTCGTGCGGGTGTCCGTCATGGCGCGGAGGCTGGTCGAAGGTTGAAGATGCGCCTCAGCCCCTACCTGGCGCGCCAGATGTCGGAGAGTGACTCCCACGAAACAGGGGTGGTCACACTCTGAAGAGAATGTTCGAAGGGGGGCTGAACGCGGAGGTCAAACAACCCTCAAACGGCACGGCTGTGGGGACCCCGGACTAGCTGTCCGAGATACCCGATTATGTTTAACACAACGATCCCGTGATCAGTCTGTCGTTGCACATAATCCGAACTGAATACCAAAGTTTACATCCATTACAATACCGAATTAAAGTCTTACATAAACGGTCATTTAGACCTAGTCTTACATAGGTGCCTTCATGGGCCAAACCAAAACAATCAGCGGAAGCTAAGGCGTGGTAGACATCAAATCCTAGTGATGACCCGACAGGCAGTCGACTTATGAAGATCCTCAGTTGGCATAGATGTCGCCATACTCCTCCTGGGCGTAGTGCTCCTCGAAGTCTGGCTACGACAATAGCCAGGGACAAAACTAGTATGAGTACATTTGAATGTACTCGCAAACTACTCCAACATGAGTGCACTAGTCTCATTTTTAGTTTCACACTTTTATTTATTTAAAACATCTCTGTATCTTTGTTGAAGAAGGTAAGAAGATTATAACTACTCTTAATGTCTCAGTTTTATTGGTTTTCTCCAAAAACTCCTCCTTTTCCGACTGTAAACCATCATGGTATATAATCTCCAACAACCTCATACCGATCCGTGGGTATAGGTGTATGGAACGTTCTCCACCTCCTTTTATTTTTAGAACTCAAACCTTTTTCCAAAACTTGCACATGGTCAAAGTAGGGCCTCTCAACTGTCCATATCCGAGGACTCGGCTATTCGAATAGTTTTAACCCTCTGCAGAGGTAGCACGCTTTTCCCACACTCATCCGATAACTCATCGTGTCAGCCACGTCTCGCCATACCAGGTGTATGCGAAGTTGAGTCACCGATCCTAGTCTGTCCTTTGCTCATGCTAGTATAGGATCCTGCCCATATGATACCTTCCATCGACACTTAACCCAGCCCGTCGGAATCTAAGTGTGAGGACTCATAGGTTTTATCTGGCGGTGTATAGGGGACATCCTTCTATCCTCCTCCTTATCTACTCTTAGAGTTTGAGCGAGGACCCAGGTCAGGGGTAGGTCATCAAACCATCCCCCTCATGCATAACGGAGTCATCTCCGTTGATGAGGTATCCCATACTAATATGAGCAAACTATATGACTAAGCCCTTTCCCATATGTGGGTAAATGTGGTCGCACAGAGTATCGGCTGATTGACGTAAGTACCAAGACACAATGTGCGTTTTATCAAAACCACCATTCTCCTTTTCTTCAATTCACCACCACATCTTGGTGCTTCATAGTCACACGAGGTTTCAAAGGAGTTTTGAATAAAACAATCTTTATTTTTCCCATCCTATAATTTATCATATATTTCTACATAGGGTGGCAAAATAATTTCCATATACTTTTTTGAAAAGATTTTATAAAAACCTTTGCTTTAAAATGACTTTGTAAAAATAGATGCATGTATTAGGGTGCAAGCTCAGAGAGTAGCTTGCCTTGCTCGGCAAAGTGATCCTGGTCTTGATCTTCAGGTTCCACAAATCCTTCCTCCTCGATATATCCGGCAACGTTCTCGTCTAATACACAATCAAGCAATACAAACAATCACTAACCTACTCAATCAATCACCACAACAATACAATCTCAACTACTCTAAATAGCCACTTCATATATCAAACAATACAATTTGGTTTCAATTTAATTGAATTAGCCATTATTCAATTATATCTTAATTAGGGCAGAAACTAGTTGAACATGTTTAATTACATAACTTAAGTTCTGTTGGTCACAAAAATACAAACTAAATTTCTACAGAAAGCTACTGATGTGTAGAATATAACACAATTGGATTTGGTTCATTTGGAGTTACCAAACTCCCTACACAATGGTTTGAATTCAGAAGCTTAATAATCAAGTTTTAGCTACTAATTAAGTTATGTTGATCTAAAAATTAAATCCTTTTAGGGGTGACTAACCATGACTAAATGTGATCCAATAAAATTGGTCTTAACTAATTTGGCCAAACAGAGTATCAGAAACAAACAAGTTTATATTTTAAACCTTATTTGGCATTTTTAATACTATATTTTTATTATTTATCCAAATGAGGTGAAACTACTTGGGTTGGATAGACAATTTCATAAGCTTTCCAGAACATTTGGATTTGATTTATTTGGAGTTATAAATTTCAAGTTATGGAATTTCAAAGTTTAATCCAGTACTGATTTCTAATTAATTCCAAAAATCGAATTTAAACTCTGAGTGGATAATGTTTTGAATCCTGACGGGTGGGGTCCACTCGTCAGTGACTCAACCAAAAACAGTGCGCGCGCTGGGAAATGTTTAAAAATCTGACGGGTGGGGTCCACTCGTCAGTTTCTTTTTATTTAAACGAAACGGTATGCTACCGTGGATCTCAGATCCAACGGCCGAGGATGGGGCACGCCGGCGACGACCTAAATCGGGCGGCGCCGTGGCTCCGGCGACGGCGAGGTGGATGGATGGCTCACCTCGAGGCTCGGGAGGCTGCGGCGATGATGCAGGAGGGGTGCGGCGGCTCGGGGAAGCTCGTGGGCGAGGTTACGTGGGCTGGGGAGGCTCCTGGCGGCGACGGCGTCGAGCTCCTCCTTCCGCGGCGCGGCACGGACTCCGGCGAGCAATCGACGGCGTCCCTGGACAGGAAAGAGGCGGGCGCGTGAGGGTGAGGCGGTGCGGAGTCGCGGAGAGGGCCAGGGAGGGGAGAAGAGAGAGAGAAGAAACCGCGGCACGGCGCGGCCGTGTCGTCGTTTACCTCGGGCCGTCGAGCACGGCCACGAGCAGCAGTGAGCTCGCGGCGGCGGTTCTGCCCTTCCTAGCGGCGTACGGTGAGTGGGGAGTGGAGGGGAGCAGGCGAGAGGGGCGGTGGTGGAGTGTGGAGCAATGGGGGCTCGGGGCGGCTTATATAGCGGCGGGCCGGCGCACGGTGGACGCGGCGCAGGGGGCACCCGAGGGCGTGCCGGCTCGCCGTAGGGTTGGCGCGGGGTGCTGCTGGATGCTCTGCTGCGCGGAGAGGGAGCAGAGGGGTGAGGAAGAGAGGGGGGCCTGGCGCTGGGATGTCGTGGAGCGGCGAGGTCGACGCGCTGCCCGTGGGTCGGCCATGGCGAGCGGCGGGCACGGGCGCGTGCAAGGGGGGGAACGGGGTGCTGCGGTGCCGGGGTCTGTGTCCAAGGGGGCAGGAGAGCGAAGGAGAGGGGGGGGCACGGCGCGGGTCACCACGGCGTCGACACCTCCTCCTTCCACCGCGCCGACCACGGCGACGTGCGCACGGCGGCCTGTCCCCTGGCGGCGTCCACAAGGTGTTCGGCGAAATGCCTGAACCAAAATTAAATTCAAATTTTTGAATTTTATTTTTATAATTTGTTTCACACATGTTTGCAAGTATTTGTTGTGCACTTTAATTATTTATTGAGCAAGTGCAAAATAGCACATTTTGTGATTGGAATGAGATAAAGAAAGAAATATAAATTTGAATTTAAGTTTTTGAATTGAATGTTTAAAGAGGGAAAAGTTGTGGAACTAAAATAAGAGGGTTTATATTACCACTCCATTGAATATGGTTTGAAAATAAATAGATTTCTTAATTTGGGAAATAGTGTGACATGTGTCACATTGTTTGTAGTGTTTTATATTTTGTTTTGTTTATTTTCTTTTCTTCAAACTTTTAATTAGAGCTAACAACCAACACATTTACAAGAAATAACAATCACAAGCAAAATATGAAATCAACACACATTAATTCATAAGAAAAGTTTTTGTTGGCCCATATTTTTGATATAATAATTCATATTAAATTTTTGGGGTGTTACAGATCCTTCCCCCCTTAAAATAAATCTCGTCCCGAGATTTGCTAGGTTTGGGCACTAAAGAGGGTTGGGAATTCGCTTCTAAGATAGTCTTCGCGTTCCCAAGTTGCTTCATCTTCAGAGTGGTTAGTCCACTGGACCTTGTAGAACTTGATCGCGCGCCTTCGGGTAAGACGAACATCTTCGTCGAGAATCTTGATGGGTCTCTCACGGTAAGTCAGATCTTGATTCAGGTCGATGGAATGGTGGTCGATGTTTTTGAAAACATCTGGCTGGTCAGGAACTTCAAGACATTTCCGGAGCAAGGAAATGTGGAAGACATCGTGGTAATCTGCTAACTCTTGAGGCAACTCCAGTTGATAAGACACTTCTCCTCGACGGGCAATGATCTTAAAGGGTCCAATATATCTTGGTGCCAATTTTCCTTTGACATGGAAACGCTGCATTCCTTTAAGGGGTGTCACTCTGAGATAGACATAATCTCCGATACTGAAGGTGACATCACGACGCTTGGGATCAGCGTAACTCTTCTGACGGGATTGGGCAGTTTTGAGTCGCTCACGGATAAGTTGGACTTGTTCCTCAGCCTCACGGAGGGTATCTGGTCCAAACAGTTTGCCTTCTCCGGTGTCGGACCAATTCAGGGGCGTACGACACCTTCTGCCGTATAGGGCTTCAAAAGGGGCCATTTGCAGACTAGACTGGTAACTATTGTTGTAGGAGAACTCTGCGAATGGAAGACAATCTTCCCACTTGGATCCATAGGATAAAACACACGCGCGAAGCATGTCCTCTAATATCTGGTTCACTCTCTCAGTTTGGCCTCCGGTCTGGGGATGATAAGCTGTGCTAAATGCTAACTTGGTTCCGAGGGCTTCGTGTAGGGCTTTCCAGAACCTTGAGGTGAATTGTGTGCCTCTATCCGATACAATCCTCTTAGGCACACCATGCAGGCTTACTATTCTGGAAATATACAGGTCTGCTAACTGATTTCCCCGATAGGTGGTGTTGACGGGAATAAAATGGGCAACCTTGGTTAGTCTATCAACGATGACCCAAATTGAGTCATGGCCTCGGTTGGATCTTGGAAGTCCGGTGATAAAATCCATTCCAATCTCATCCCTCTTCCACTCGGGAATTTTTAAGGGTTGAAGCAATCCAGCGGGTCGCTGATGTTCAGCCTTGACTCGCTGACAGATATCACACTTGGCTACAAAAACACCAATCTCTCGCTTCATTCCGTGCCACCAAAATCTTTCACGAAGGTCTTGGTACATTTTGGTTCCGCCGGGGTGGATTGAATAGGGGGTTTCGTGGGCTTCCTTTAGGATTAACTCCTTAAGTTCCGTGACATTGGGGACACAGATACGACCATTGAATCTCAACACTCCTTCAGCATCTTCGGTAAAACCAGGCGCTTTACCGAGAGAAATCTTCTTCTTAATACCTTCTATGCTCTCATGACCCTTCCGGGCTTCTTTGATTTGATCTAACAGGGTTGGGGCTAACTCTAAATTGGCGAGATAACCGCGGCTAACAAGTTCTAGTCCAAAATCTTGGAACTCTTTGAACAAGGCTGGCTGTTCGACTTGGATCAAGGCATTCAGGGTGCAGGGTTTGCGACTAAGGGCATCGGCAACTACATTAGCCTTTCCGGGGTGATAATGGATACCGATATCATAATCCTTGATTAATTCCATCCACCTTCTCTGTCGCAGATTTAACTCCTTCTGGGTGAAGATATACTTCAAGCTCTTATGATCCGTATAGATCTCGCAACGATGTCCCGCAAGATAGGAGCGCCACGTCTTTAGAGCAAGAACAACAGCGGCTAACTCCAGGTCATGGGTTGGGTAGTTCTCTTCATGTGGTCGCAACTGCCGAGACAGATACGACACCACCTTGCCTTCTTGCATCAGAACGCAACCAAGTCCGAGGCGTGATGCATCGCAATACACGTCGAAACTCTTGGTGACGTCTGGCATAATCAGGACAGGGGTTGAGGTCAATCTCTTCTTCAATTCCTGGAAACTCTCTTCACACTTCTGAGTCCATTCAAACTTCTTGTCCTTTTTCAGCAGTTGGGTCAGGGGTTTGGCTATACTGGAGAATCCTTCAACGAACTTGCGGTAGTAACCCGCTAGTCCGAGAAAGCTTCGGATTTCGGTCACACTAGTTGGGGCTTCCCAGTTCACAATGGCTTGGATCTTCTCTGGGTCAACAGAAATTCCTCCCGCAGACACAACATGTCCGAGAAATGCTACTTCACTGAGCCAAAACTCACACTTGCTAAGCTTGGCATACAACTGGTGTCCTCGGAGGGTTGCTAAAACTAGACGCAGGTGTTCAGCATGCTCTTCTTCGGTTTTGGAGTAAATAAGGATGTCATCGAGGAAAACTACCACGAACTTGTCAAGATACTCCATGAAGATCTTGTTCATGAGGTTCATAAAATAGGCTGGGGCATTGGTCAGACCAAAGGACATTACGGTGTATTCAAATAAACCGTAGCGGGTGGTGAAGGCAGTCTTTGGAATGTCCATCTCTCGGACTTTTAACTGATGATATCCTGACCGAAGATCGATCTTGGAAAAGACTCGGGCTCCGTTCATCTGATCGAACAGATCTTCGATCTTTGGAAGGGGATACTTGTTCTTAATGGTCACATCATTTAACTTGCGATAATCCACACACAGGCGTGTGGTACCGTCTCTCTTATCCACAAAAATAATAGGTGATCCCCAAGGTGAAGCGCTTGGGCGAATAAGTCCTTTGCTGAGCATATCTGCTAACTGCTTCTTCAACTCAACCAGTTCTTCCGGATTCATCCGATAAGGCCTTTGGGATATAGGGGCTGTGCCTGGGATAAGTTCAATGATGAACTCAATATCCCGGTCTGGCGGCATACCAGGCAATTCTTCAGGGAAAACATCTCGGAACAAGTGAACAACACGGATCTCATCTAGGGTGGGTCGAGCTATGCTCTCATGGCATCCTGGTTGGGGCCGACTGGTTTCTGACACATACTCCACTTCTACTTCTTTGTCGGTGGTGAGGGATACAGCTCTTCTGGCGCAGTCAATTCGACCACGGTACTTGGCTAGCCAATTCATACCCAGTATGACATCTATTCCTTGGGTTCCTAGAATGATTAAGTCGACTAGGAACTTTTCCCCTTTGATCTCAAGGGAAACGTCCGGGCAAAACGACTTGGTATCTATGGTGGATTCTGGGATTTGGATGACCATGGGTCTGGGTAAGAGGTTTCCGACTAAACCTCCCTTAGCAACAAATTCTTGGGTAACAAAAGAATGGGTAGCACCAGAATCAAACAGAACAGTTGCAGGTACTGAGTTGACAAGGAACGTACCCAGCACAACATCTGGCGCATCCATGGCCTCTTCAGCGTTGATGTGGTGCAGACGTCCCTTGGCAACAGCAACATTTCCGTGGGGTGCGGGGTTCTTGCCATTTCCATTACGGCCTTGGCCATTGTTCGGCGCTTGTGCATCGGGGCGTGGACCATTCTTCTTAGGATTGGGGCATTCTTTGGAGTAGTGACCTTTAGTGCCGCAATTAAAGCAGACAATATTGGCATTGCAGTTGAAGTTGTTAGAGTTCCCTCCGGGACGGGTGTTGTCGTTGGGACGGTTGAAGTTGTTTGAGTTATTTGGGCGATTAGGGTAATTGGGGCGTGGGGTTGGTGGCGGTCGATAGGCTGGCTTGGGGTTTTGTGGGTAGGTGCGAGGCTTCTGGCTGCTCGAACCTTCCTGGGCAATCATTCTCCTCTTACGACCTTCAAACATGGACTTGCGCTTGGTCTCCAGCTGGATGGCTTTGTCCACAAGTGACTCCAAATCAACAAAGTCATGGATAACCAAAGCACACTGCAGCTCATCATGAAGTCCATTCATGAAACGCTCCATCTTCCTCCTCTCGGTGTCGGTGTCATCAGGGGCATACCGAGATAAGTCAGTGAACTCATCCAGGTATCCGACCACATCTCTACTCCCCTGCCGCAACTTGCGGAATTCCTCCTTCTTTCTCTCAATGAGTCCGCCGGGAATGTGCTTTTTGCGGAACTTCTCCTGGAACTCAACCCAGTTGATAACATAACCAGCTTGCTGGATAGCCTTGGTAGCTTCCCACCAAGACCGTGCAGGTCCTGCAAGATAGTGGGTCGCATACAGCACCTTCTCAGGTTCTCCCACGGCTGCAACTTCCAGGTTGTTGTTAATGGTGCGAAGCCAATCATCGGCCTCTAGTGGGTGAAGTCCCTTGGAATAGGTGGGTGGGTTGGTCTTCTGAAAGTCGCTCAAAGTGGACCGCTGATTTCCTTCACCATTGCCATTGCCATTGCCATTGTTGTTGTTGTTGTTGTTGTTGTTGTTGTTGTGAGCGGCAGCGATCTGCTGCAGGGCAGCGATATGAGCTTGACGCTCTGCCCGGGCAGCTTGGCGTTCCTCCATGATAAGTGCAAGAAGTTGGGCGGTGGTTGGTTCCGGTGGGGGTGGTGGTCCTCCATCCGTGTTGGAGCGACGAGTGTCCACCATCCTGAAGCACACCGGGTATAAGGGGCAGCAAAAGGTTTTGACCAAGGAAAAAGGTTGGTTTCGCGTAATGGTTGATTTCTTAAGGATTATAGGAGAAACATTTTGCACAGATTAACAAGACTAGCTCACACTTATATAGCACAACCATCACTTCAAGAGTTCACCATATCAAGCTTACAACATTTTCCCTTGAGCTAATGTACATAGTGCAAGTTTTCCAAAAGAACCACTACTTCGACTCTACTAGCGATAGGGGGTCAACCTAATCCTGCGTTAGTACTCAAGTCACTCGCCTATTGAGGTGGAACCTCAGGCTCTGCTACGTCAGCGTCGGACTGGTAGGGTGGCTCCTCTGGGTCCTCCTCCTCGTCATCCTCCTGCTCATAGTCCATCTCCTCCAGATAGTCGTCATCGTCGCTGAGGAAAGCGTTGTTCTCCTTGCGGAGATCCTCGCCCTCCTCCTCCATCTCGTCAGTACGGAGCTCCAGATCCTCGATCAGCTCGTCCTGCTCCGCCACCTTCTTGCGGAGCTTCGCTATGGTCTTCCTCATCTGGGTCCTCTTCTTGAGAAGAGCGACCTTCTCCTCCTTCAGCTGTGCCTCACTCTCGCGACTCTCCTTGAGCGAGAGGCGCTCAAAGTGAGACCGAAGTCTAGCGCACCTCAGATCCTCCTGGGTGCGAAAGAGCATAATCTCCATGTCCAAGATATACTCTCCGAACGTCGGGTGTAGAGGGGATCGAATAGGGTGTCCATCGACGGTGCGTCTCCCATAGAACTGGAAACGAGAGTTCACCAACTCTGCCTTGTGCTCCTCACAAAGTCGGGATAGCATCCGCTGCATGGAACGACACAGTCCGTCGTCCCAGTGGACGTCCATGGTGGTAAAGATGAGTGTCCTGGATCCGGGGGACTTGATGTTCCCGCGAACAGACGCCTCGACCAACCAAGACAGGTTCCCGTTGCCGGGAGTGTCCACCTGGGCTCCCTTAAACTCAGGAGTGGGGCGACCTAACAGCTTGGTCAACTCGAACAGGTCCTTCTCGAACATCAACTTGCCGTCCTTCTCAAGCTGAACGAACTCGGTGAAATGGATCGCCATCTACAATTTTTTATTCAAATTTTTAAGTTAGTGAGACGACATGTGTATCAAAATTTTAAATGTAGTGAGGCAACAAGTGAGCAAATTTTTTAAGTTTAATAGAGTGACGAGTGTGTCCAATTTTTAAGGATATAAGGGAAAACGTAATATTTAGTGAGAGTAGAACTTTTCATAAGTGAGAGGATTAGAGATAAGCATTTTTCGAAAATACTTCATTCCTTTATTCTTTTAGAACTTACTTTTGTAACTCCTACCTAGCGACCATGCTAAACTAAGGTTTCTAAAGTCGAGATGGCTCTGATACCAGGTCTGTGGGGACCCCGGACTAGCTGTCCGAGATACCCGATTATGTTTAACACAACGATCCCGTGATCAGTCTGTCGTTGCACATAATCCGAACTGAATACCAAAGTTTACATCCATTACAATACCGAATTAAAGTCTTACATAAACGGTCATTTAGACCTAGTCTTACATAGGTGCCTTCATGGGCCAAACCAAAACAATCAGCGGAAGCTAAGGCGTGGTAGACATCAAATCCTAGTGATGACCCGACAGGCAGTCGACTTATGAAGATCCTCAGTTGGCATAGATGTCGCCATACTCCTCCTGGGCGTAGTGCTCCTCGAAGTCTGGCTACGACAATAGCCAGGGACAAAACTAGTATGAGTACATTTGAATGTACTCGCAAACTACTCCAACATGAGTGCACTAGTCTCATTTTTAGTTTCACACTTTTATTTATTTAAAACATCTCTGTATCTTTGTTGAAGAAGGTAAGAAGATTATAACTACTCTTAATGTCTCAGTTTTATTGGTTTTCTCCAAAAACTCCTCCTTTTCCGACTGTAAACCATCATGGTATATAATCTCCAACAACATCATACCGATCCGTGGGTATAGGTGTATGGAACGTTCTCCACCTCCTTTTATTTTTAGAACTCAAACCTTTTTCCAAAACTTGCACATGGTCAAAGTAGGGCCTCTCAACTGTCCATATCCGAGGACTCGGCTATTCGAATAGTTTTAACCCTCTGCAGAGGTAGCACGCTTTTCCCACACTCATCCGATAACTCATCGTGTCAGCCACGTCTCGCCATACCAGGTGTATGCGAAGTTGAGTCACCGATCCTAGTCTGTCCTTTGCTCATGCTAGTATAGGATCCTGCCCATATGATACCTTCCATCGACACTTAACCCAGCCCGTCGGAATCTAAGTGTGAGGACTCATAGGTTTTATCTGGCGGTGTATAGGGGACATCCTTCTATCCTCCTCCTTATCTACTCTTAGAGTTTGAGCGAGGACCCAGGTCAGGGGTAGGTCATCAAACCATCCCCCTCATGCATAACGGAGTCATCTCCGTTGATGAGGTATCCCATACTAATATGAGCAAACTATATGACTAAGCCCTTTCCCATATGTGGGTAAATGTGGTCGCACAGAGTATCGGCTGATTGACGTAAGTACCAAGACACAATGTGCGTTTTATCAAAACCACCATTCTCCTTTTCTTCAATTCACCACCACATCTTGGTGCTTCATAGTCACACGAGGTTTCAAAGGAGTTTTGAATAAAACAATCTTTATTTTTCCCATCCTATAATTTATCATATATTTCTACATAGGGTGGCAAAATAATTTCCATATACTTTTTTGAAAAGATTTTATAAAAACCTTTGCTTTAAAATGACTTTGTAAAAATAGATGCATGTATTAGGGTGCAAGCTCAGAGAGTAGCTTGCCTTGCTCGGCAAAGTGATCCTGGTCTTGATCTTCAGGTTCCACAAATCCTTCCTCCTCGATATATCCGGCAACGTTCTCGTCTAATACACAATCAAGCAATACAAACAATCACTAACCTACTCAATCAATCACCACAACAATACAATCTCAACTACTCTAAATAGCCACTTCATATATCAAACAATACAATTTGGTTTCAATTTAATTGAATTAGCCATTATTCAATTATATCTTAATTAGGGCAGAAACTAGTTGAACATGTTTAATTACATAACTTAAGTTCTGTTGGTCACAAAAATACAAACTAAATTTCTACAGAAAGCTACTGATGTGTAGAATATAACACAATTGGATTTGGTTCATTTGGAGTTACCAAACTCCCTACACAATGGTTTGAATTCAGAAGCTTAATAATCAAGTTTTAGCTACTAATTAAGTTCTGTTGATCTAAAAATTAAATCCTTTTAGGGGTGACTAACCATGACTAAATGTGATGCAATAAAATTGGTCTTAACTAATTTGGCCTAACAGAGTATCAGAAACAAACAAGTTTATATTTTAAACCTTATTTGGCATTTTTAATACTATATTTTTATTATTTATCCAAATGAGGTGAAACTACTTGGGTTGGATAGACAATTTCATAAGCTTTCCAGAACATTTGGATTTGATTTATTTGGAGTTATAAATTTCAAGTTATGGAATTTCAAAGTTTAATCCAGTACTGATTTCTAATTAATTTCAAAAATCGAATTTAAACTCTGAGTGGATAATGTTGAGAATCCTGACGGGTGGGGTCCACTCGTCAGTGACTCAACCAAAAACAGTGCGCGCGCTGGGAAATGTTAAAAAATCTGACGGGTGGGGTCCACTCGTCAGTTTCTTTTTATTTAAACGAAACGGTATGCTACCGTGGATCTAAGATCCAACGGCCGAGGATGGGGCACGCCGGCGACGACCTAAATCGGGCGGCGCCGTGGCTCCGGCGACGGCGAGGTGGATGGATGGCTCACCTCGAGGCTCGGGAGGCTGCGGCGATGATGCAGGAGGGGTGCGGCGGCTCGGGGAAGCTCGTGGGCGAGGTTACGTGGGCTGGGGAGGCTCCTGGCGGCGACGGCGTCGAGCTCCTCCTTCCGCGGCGCGGCACGGACTCCGGCGAGCAATCGACGGCGTCCCTGGACAGGAAAGAGGCGGGCGCGTGAGGGTGAGGCGGTGCGGAGTCGCGGAGAGGGCCAGGGAGGGGAGAAGAGAGAGAGAAGAGACCGCGGCACGACGCGGCCGTGTCGTCGTTTACCTCGGGCCGTCGAGCACGGCCACGAGCAGCAGTGAGCTCGCGGCGGCGGTTCTGCCCTTCCTAGCGGCGTACGGGGAGTGGGGAGTGGAGGGGAGCAGGCGAGAGGGGCGGTGGTGGAGTGTGGAGCAATGGGGGCTCGGGGCGGCTTATATAGCGGCGGGCCGGCGCACGGTGGACGCGGCACAGGGGGCACCCGAGGGCGTGCCGGCTCGCCGTAGGGTTGGCGCGGGGTGCTGCTGGATGCTCTGCTGCGCGGAGAGGGAGCAGAGGGGTGAGGAAGAGAGGGGGGGGCCTGGCGCTGGGATGTCGTGGAGCGGCGAGGTCGACGCGCTGGCCGTGGGTCGGCCATGGCGAGCGGCGGGCACGGGCGCGTGCAAGGGGGGGAACAGGGTGCTGCGGTGCCGGGGTCTGTGTCCAAGGGGGCAGGAGAGCGAGGGGGGGGCACGGCGCGGGTCACCACGGCGTCGACACCTCCTCCTTCCACCGCGCCGACCACGGCGACGTGCGCACGGCGGCCTGTCCCCTGGCGGCGTCCACAAGGTGTTCGGCGAAATGCCTGAACCAAAATTAAATTCAAATTTTTTAATTTTATTTTTATAATTTGTTTCACACGTGTTTGCAAATATTTGTTGTGCACTTTAATTATTTATTGAGCAAGTGCAAAATAGCACATTTTGTGATTGGAATGAGATAAAGAAAGAAATATAAATTTGAATTTAAGTTTTTGAATTGAATGTTTAAAGAGGGAAAAGTTGTGGAACTAAAATAAGAGGGTTTATATTACCACTCCATTGAATATGGTTTGAAAATAAATAGATTTCTTAATTTGGGAAATAGTGTGACATGTGTCACATTGTTTGTAGTGTTTTATATTTTGTTTTCTTTATTTTCTTTTCTTCAAACTTTTAATTAGAGCTAACAACCAACACATTTACAAGAAATAACAATCACAAGCAAAATATGAAATCAACACACATTAATTCATAAGAAAAGTTTTTGTTGGCCCATATTTTTGATATAATAATTCATATTAAATTTTTGGGGTGTTACAACGGCGACGGTGCTCGTCGAGCCTGTGGAGGGACACCACGACAGAGAAGGACACCAGCCCGTACCCAGGTTCACGGCCCTCAGGAGGAGGTAACACCGCTACTCCTGCTGGTCTGTATTGCACTGCAGAGGGTACAGTACAATGAGCTTGCCGAGGGCTCTCTTATGGCAGAGCGGAGCTCAAGGAGGGAACTCGGGGTCTTCTTCCTCCTCGAGTGCGCTAGGCTAAACTACCCAATGGTGGAGTGCTCAAGGTCTGAATGGTCGATTGATCGTCCTCCCGCTACGGAGGTGTTCCCTCTCCTTTTATAGACGCCCCGGGCCTCATCCTTGCGCACCGCGCAGCGGAGGTTCCCACATGGCGACGAAACGGAGGAGCAGGGTGCACCGCAGCTGGGTTGTCCATGGACTCGGTCCATGGTCGTAAAGCCTGTCCTTGGCGCAGGAAAGCCACCGTCCGCGCAGGACGGCCAGACGGCGCCGCAGAGATCGTGGGGGTGCCCACGGTGACGTCGTCGTTGGAGCGTAGCGCCGGCCATCTGCTTTATCACCAAAGGGGAAAGCTTCGTAGTCCGGCTTTGTTGACTCCTTTAATCACCAGAATGGCAACTGCGGCGTCGCCGTCACCGCGCGCAGACGCGCGCGTCACTCTGCGGCCGCGGCAGAGGCCATGTGCGCTCTGCGGCGGTTGCTTCGCAGCGAAGCATCTCTACAGGGCTTGAGCAGCCTTGTAGAGGGATTTGCGTTGACTCCTCTCCAGGGGAGAGAGCCTTGTAGAGGGGCAGTCTCGGGGGGAGCCTCTTGAAGCCTCCGCTGCCTCTTTAGGCCCTCTCGAGGACTTTCCCTCTCGAGAGCCTCTCCAAGCGTTTTGCTTGGTCCTTAGTCATTTCTCGATACCGTCGCGTGTCGAGGGCTGTGGAGAGTGGGGCCTGCACACCCTGGATTCCACTGGGCCGACAACGACCCAAAGCACGTCCATCAAGGCATACGAAGGATTCGACCATGAATGCTAGAGGGCAAGGAGAGGATCAAGCGACACCCCAAGAGGGATGCAACACCAACATGCTATGCCACCGAGGTGCAAGCCTTTAACTCAACCTGACAACCTCACCGCAACAAATCGGGAATTCAAAAACTTGATCAAGGTTCGGTTGCCACCAACGGCTTGACCACTTCACACCCCCCCCCCCTCCCCGCACATACACACAACACACCAGTGGCAGAGCTAGATCGCGCACGGAGGCTGGGCAAAGCTCGTGCATACCGGTGTTAGCCAGCTTTGCCCCAACAAAAATCACCACTAAGCACTGTAATTAGCCCGGGTAGCTGCCCGGGGTCACCGGGAGCTGGCTCTGCCCATGCAACACACCTTGGCACCCACACAGGTGAAGCACGTCGCCAACACTAACCACCACGATGCTCGACTGCTCCTCGGAGAGCCAACCTAGGAAGCCCGCCCCGACATTCAAGACCGCCTTCGTGTCACCACCGCAACATGGGATTGCCACCAAAGGAACACATTTGCACACACTTCACTTGCATAGAGCTAGACCATCAGTCCACCGCGAGGAGAGAACGTCTGACAGCGGGGCACAATCCCGCCTTGATTTAGCCCCAATAACAATGATCCATCCGGAACTACGCTCACCGTATACACCCGACAACATGTCGTCGCGAAAGCAACTACGACACCCCTTAGCCATTTCCCGTTGGTCTGCCATGGTCCCTCTTGTGCAGCCCCCCTAGATCATAGTTCATAGCTGATGGTGATGGCACTGAAGTACAAATAATTACTTCTTGAGACATTCATCTTGACAATATCAGTTACGATGATATCAATGACCAATTTGATGTAGATTCCGGACGGCCTTTTTTTATCCGACAGGGTTAAAACTTATAGGCTTTTCGCCACTGTGATGGTGGTGGCTTCCTTTTGCATTTTGGTCCTTTGCTCCCCTCCTCTTCGTCAGCTGTGGCGTTGGTGGCCTTTTTTGTTTTGTTTTGAAATTGTTGGTGGCCTTTTTTGTTTTGGGTGAATGTCACTTTGGTGGCTGTGTGCTTCTAAGGGGCTAAAAGGCCACCGCCATGTTTCATGTAAGATGGACCATGCTCTTGTAAGCCTTGCTATCCAGGAAATCACTAAAAAAGGCTTCCCTTTGTAAAGGGAACTTTACCCTCGCTCTTGTCGTGACAAGTGTCGCATTCGGCTTGTTTTGGTCCCATGATTGTTTGCATGTCCGCCAAGTGTCGCTACCACAATAAAAGTGGGGATGAGGATGAGAGAGAAGGGGATACGAGAGGAGTGGGAGGACAGATTTTCTAAACCGATTTTTTAAAATAAAATATCTCGAGAATCGTTTGTCCAAATTACGAACCGTTTTCACTTTTGAGCTCCTCGCGTCGAGATCTTCAAAATTAGATCCCATGTTGATAGGTTTTGACAAACTTTTTTTTCGTACTCCCGGTTATGTATAGTTTGTACATCCTGTTACGTGTTCTTGTACTCGCTCTGTTTGTACTTTTATATTTTATGTTCTGTGTACCTTTGTACTTCTTTCTTTGTGTAGTTGTACTATCTGGGTCTGTAGTACTTTCTATTATGTGTAGGTTGTACAATAGTATTTTGTACTCCCAGTTATGATAATATGTACTTCCAGTTTCAGATAATATGTACATTATTTTCTGTTTAGTACTAACTGAGACTGTGTATTTTTACATGCAACATCATTATGTACTCACATTTCTGCTAACATGTACTCCTAAATCCTGATAGTATGTACAACATTTTCTGTGTAGTTGTACTAATTAAATCTGTGTACTTTTATGTGTTCAGTTTGTGTACACCGTCTTGACAAGACGGTGTTGTATTCCCAATTTTAATAGTTTGTACAACGTACTTAGCTCGGTTGTAGTGCGTGTGGCCGGTTAGACGTACGAACGCGTTAGTGAGTTTGTACGCTCGTCAAACACGTGAGCACGCTATGGCGCGGGAGGCCGGGCTGGCTACGATAGCTTCGTAGCAAGCTGGCTTCGTACGCCTCGTACGCGGCCGTGCTAGCTAGCTGGCTACGATCGGCGCGCTGAAAGCCAGGCGCGGAGGTTTTGTGATGTCAACCACGTGGCGGGATTATATTAGTTTGCCGGAATAGTTTTTTTTTTTAGTTGGGTTTGCCGGAATAGATGGACCTTCGAAGCCTCTAAATCCTCACGGGCACCACGCGTTTGTAAGGAGATTGGATCGCGGCCCGGGAGCCTTTCGGGGAGAGTTTCTGCGGCCCAGATCGAACACACGGTCCTCTAGTCCTCCTCACGCACGATCTCTGACAACTAACGGCCACGTGACACCCTTCCTCTCTCTCTTTATCTTTCTCTCTCCTATACTCAGCGTGCCCAAAACGAAAATCTCTCTCTCTCGTGCTCTGAAACCCTAGCCGCACGAAGACCTCGTCCTCGCCCTCGCGTGACCGACCTAGCAGACGAAGCGATGGCCGCGGAGAACTACTGGAGGTACGCGGACGCGCGGCAGCAGCAGGCCATGGTGGCGGCTGCGGCGGGGATGGCGCCGGGGGCGTCCGTGGCGCAGGCAGCCACCGCCGCCGTGGGCATGCACCACAATCAGCACCAGCAGGCGGCCTTGGCGCAGCAGCAGCAACAGCAGCAGTCCGCTGCGCCGTCGCTCAAGCGCGCGCGCCCCGACTACGCCGGTGAGTTCGCGTCGCCCGGATCTACGCCCCTCTGGAATTTAGATCTGGAACTTTTTGTTTGTTCTCGTGGTGGTGGTTGTCTGTGAGCGTGTTGGGATTGTTTTCTGGCTAGTGGTAGTTTTGGTTGACATAGATGTATACGAGGTATTGCGCAGAGTTAGATCTAATAACCAAGTACGTATTTTGCAAGCATCATAGCAGTTCTAGCCTATTTAGGGGGTATACTCTAGCATTATAATAGCAGTTGATCGCAATACAACCCTTGATGGTAAAAAAACTAGTTTTGTCTGAAAAAGGGTATTTTCCAGCATAAATAGCTGTCTCGAATTAATCTTCGAGAACCACAGCCAGAGATGCTTGCAGCAGTGATGGATATATTTGGTAGACTGCCGATTGGACTTATGGCTACAGCTATTGCTGCCACATGATTCCCTGCAGAGTGTTACTACAGGAAACATATTTATTAATAAGAGTCCTTGAGTAGTTGGAACCTTTTGTTAATGTTTGAATCTCAGTCAACGGGGCTTTAATAATTTGTTGGCAAATCGTGTTGCCTGCGTGGGAAGGATTCCTGATTTCCTATGACAGAAAAAATGTTTGTTATAACAAATAATTAAACACGTATGTTACTCTAATTTGGTAATTTTTATCCTGCATCCGTTATATATGTTTCCTGTAGATTTGTTATGAATTGTTTATCTAAAGACTCTAGGCCTGCTGATTACTCCCTATTAATAAAGATTAAAGATATTATTGGCAAGTGAGATTTACATGAAACTTTGTCATGATTTGTTCTTTTAACAGATGGGCCTGGAGGACAAGAGATGGCTGGATATTATCCACGTGAAAATGCGGGTTACCTGCTTAGAGACAATGAAGCAATTGGTGCATCGTATGACCGCTACTTACGCAATGGGGTATACTCTTAATTTTCATCATGTAGAACACTCATCATTTTCTTAGCACATTTGATTGATACTTATGCCTTGTTTATGTGCTTTTAGATGTCTTCTGTTGTGGCCAATGAACCAAGTAGGGCAGCTGTTGGTGGGATGGGTGGTGCTGGGATGGTTGGTGGTGGAATGAGTGGATATCCTGTTGATGATCGACGTATGATGGGTGTCGTTGGTATGGACAGAGGCATGGGGTTTGGTGCGAGGACAGAGCCTCCTCTCCCACCAGATGCGTCAAACACTTTGTATATTGAAGGCCTGCCTGCAAACTGCACACGTAGGGAGGTTTCACGTATCCTTAATACTATCGTACTAACATGATGTGCTCAACTTTATTTCTTAATACTATCGTACTAACATGAGGTTTCACGTATTCTGACATGGGAGGTTGATTGTGTTCTTGATTGTTACTCTGCTCATATTGAGCGTCTAATTCCCCTCCTGTTATTTTATATGCCCTGTTGAGCTGCTTGTTCAGTAGGATGTATCATCTGAGTATTGAGTACATCATCTCACTCGATATGTGCTTTTGCTCCTTAACCTTCTCCTCTGCAGATATATTCCGCCCTTTTGTAGGTTTCCGTGAAGTGAGGCTTGTCAACAAGGAGTCAAGACATGTATGTTACTAAATATGTTTTGTATTAAGAAAAACCATAATTATTCTAATATTGATGCATCTTAACACCTCAACTTTGCTACAGCCTGGTGGAGATCCTCATGTCCTGTGCTTCGTTGATTTTGATAGCCCTGCCCAAGCTACTATTGCACTTGAAGCTTTGCAAGGTGAATATACTTATGTATTATGTAGTTGTATACATAATCTGACTTTAATCTTTGGTAATATTCAGTCATGTATTTTTATTTTTGACTTCCATATGGTTTGCATTCTCCTCTACTTTCTCCTAGGCTTGCATCGAAATTGGTCCTCATAGTTGGTTGTCTTTAAATCTGTTTAAATTATGTCTGTTGTGCTTTCATCGTGCATTTTTTGCAGCATAGTTAGGTTGTACTTTAGGAATAGCAACCAGTTGACTTCCATCGGAGATTTTTTGAACGTGCAGCGATAGTACCAGAACTTTTGTTCACAGGCTACATGCTTGTTAGGGCATTTTGCTGGACTAGCATGTACGGTGTGCAAGTTTGGCTCTCAAAGTTTAAGCCACTGACCACCAATGACATTGCTCAGTGACAACTACTTCTAGAGTGCTTTAAAGTTCAAACTTCCCATGTCGACGTAGCCATGCCAGTCCAATGCATCAGTTTTTAGTTGTTACTGTATCTATATTCCCTATGCGTTGGATCTTATTCTTGCACCTGCATTCTGTTGGCTGGGGTGAACGTTGAGGTTCGATATCTTGTTGTCCCGACGACGAAAGAAAAGAATAAACCGTCACGATTCATTTTGCAGGTTATAAGTTTGACGAACACGATTGTGAATCAGCCCACTTACGGCTGCAATTCTCGCGCTTTCCGGGTCCGAGGTCAGCTGGCGGGCCTCGTGGTAGGCGTTAAGTCGTGCGTTCAGGTGGTTGCCGAACCTATCGTTATACGAGCGATCAAACCTCCGTGGCGTAACGCTTTGCGCTGAATCTCCGGCGGTGGCTTATAGGGTTCGTCAGCTCATGTTGCGAAAGCGTTAAAAGGACGATGCAATAATCTTGATGTTCAGTATCCATTAGATTGTTGTGTCGCTTGTTAGGATCAACATCGTATTTATTCCCCAATACTGTATCTGCCGTAGTATCTTATTGTCTACTGTATTTTGTTACCTCGTGGCGTGGCCCAGACAATTCAGTTTGTTGTCATGTGAGACGTTAACTTTCTGAAGCACTCTTGTGTTTTTTAGTCGTGCTTAGTAATATCAAGTCTTGCTTTGCCTTGCATCGGTATACCTCACCTGACCTTCATTAAATTAGGGACAGGCATCTGAACTGTGGAATCAGCGTCCACTTCTGATCTGTAGTTGCATTCCCTAATTTTCAACAAGCATACCAGTTGTGTGAGTGATCATGTTCTTTTACTTCTAAGTATACTGAAACATACTTGCCGTACAAACTGGCGTGTCTGCATAGTTCATCCAGTTGACCAAATACATACTTAACTAGTACGTGCTGACAAGGTGTGTTCTGCATGCACGACTGCATGTTGAGATATGCTATGTGAGTGGTATAGTGGCATGCATCAGGCATTAGTTGCTTATCTCTTGGAAAACCTTTAAGCCTGAAACTTTAGACTGTATATATGTGTCAATAATTTGAGTGGTCTTGAAATTAACATTGATGGTGAAGTTTGCTGCATGAAGGTTGGCCGTACTGTTTCCCTATCTCTTTCGTTTGCAAGAAATATTATTACGTGAATGTGATATCTTCCTCTCCTGGTTGATGGTTAATAGCAATGTGTTCGGATTCACGTCATATTTGTTTAACTTTTCATGTTACGTGAATGCCCCTGAAGTCTGTGCATTTCCTTTTTTTTTCTGTTATTATGGCTATTTCCTGTAATATCATTGTACGCTGGAGCAGCATCTTTGCAAAGAAGGTACTGGTGCAAAAAAGACAGATCTTTTAATTTATACGCTGGAGCAACATGTCATATTGCCGAAATTGCGGTGCAAACAATTTGGGCGCCAACCACTCTAGAAAAATCTTTGAATGCTAGAGGATGCTTTATTATTTATTATATTTTCTTAAAACTATCTGTGTCGTTTGTTCCTCTGAATAGTTAAACACGGTGCCACCAGTGCCAATGTCCACTCATGTGATCACCAGCGCCTTGCTAGAATTTGCTGCCTTTCATGGCTGGTCCCTATTGTAATTTGTAAACCACCTTAATATTCATGGTAAAACCACTCGTCATTGATGAAGTTTTGATGTTGGCCTTCATCGTTCGCCATACTACGTCCTCTTTGCCATACTACTCTTGGTCTCTTCGTTGAAAATTAGTGCTCTTGGTCCTCTTTGGTAAACCTGCCTTGCTGCTGGCACTACCCCTTTAGCAAGAAATTGGAAGGTGGTGTATGAGAACTGACCCTAAACTACTTGCCCTCTATGTCTTATCGCTCTTCATGGATCCTAGTACAAAATGTCGATTTTTTACTGTCCGTCCATGTCGAAGAGCCATTGTAAAAATGCTCCCAATCATGGTTCCTAGGCCAAAATGTTGATTGAAGCCATCGTGCAAATGCTCCCATTCTGTAAAAAAAAACAGAATATTTACAAATATTGGTAGAAAAAATTGATCCCACCAAACTAGCTAAAGTTTAGCTGGGAAGTATACCAATCCAAAGCCTAACGCTAGGATTTTGTAATAATACGAGGGAGAGTAATAAGTAATGATAGTACGTGCGAAAACGTTTCGTCCTGCCCGCGAGCGGCAGGGCGGAACCCTAGCTTTCCTCCGCCGCCAGCCCTCCTCCCGTACTCTCCTCCCCCGCCGCCGCCACCCGAGCGCGTCGCCGGGCAAAGCCCTGGAAGCGTCGTCGGCGGCGGGGCCTTCTCTTCCTCTCGCGTGGAGGTGGTGGTGCGGGCTGCTGCCGTCGGCGAGGGCGTGGCGGCAGTGTGGCGGCTCGGCGTGCTGGGCGAGTTCGTGGCGACGACGGCGTCTGCGGCGCGAGCTGGAGCCCCTCGACCTGAAGATCTCGGGCAAGATCTGGTGCGGGGCGCGCTCGACCTCGTGTGGGTCAGCGGCTTCGGCTGGGCTCCTGGTGGGGGTTGGGCGGTCGGCCGGCGTGTTGCTGCGATTGGGTCGGAGCAGGGGCTCGGGGCCCCGTCGAGCCCAACCTTCTGCCCCAGATCCAAAGGCGCCGGCGGCCATGGGGGCTGAAGGTCGTCGATCTGGAAGGGGAACACCCGTGTTCGTCGTCTCTCCGGTCTCCGGGGACCTCGCGTTGGTGTCTCCTGTGCTCTCTTCAAGTCTTCGGTGTTCTTAGCTTTTTCCCAGGGCGGCGGCCCTGGTCAGTGGGGAGCCTTGTGGTTGGCGGGCGTGCCAAGGGTTCCGGTGCTGGCCGGTTTTCACGGTCATGGGGATGACGTGGTGCCGCGTGTCGTGGTGTTTGGACCGCGGAGTGCCATGGCCGGGGGAAACCCCTGCCCATTGGGCCTCGACGGCGGCGTCCGTGGACGTCGTCCCCTTCTTGAAGGCGTCGATGTGGCGGTGCTCGGCGTGTCTTTTGCTCCGGGTGAAAACCCAAGATCCTCGGATCGGGCGGTAGCGGCGCTCCTGCGTCGTGCCCTTCTTGAAGGTGCCGCCTTGGAGCCCCACGGCAAGCGTCTCTCCGATGGTTGGGTGGTTCCACTCCATCCTCCTCGGCAAGGCTTGCTTTGTGTTCTGCTGCCTCAGTGTTTCTTGTTGGGCTGATCTTTGGCGCTACTCCTCGGTTGTGATTCATTGGCTTGACTCCTGGTGGTGTCCGGCTTCTGGTGGCGTTCCCTGCGACGGTGGAGCGGTCTCGATTGGTCGCTGTTGTCTCGCCCTCTTGGCTGAGCGCCGGTCCGACATGCAATCAATCCAGCGTTTTGTTCCTCCTGCTCGTGGTCTACTGTATTGGTCGCTGATGGTTTCGTGTTCCCTGGAGTGTTGCCATAGCTAGGCTTGTTTTTGTGTGAGTTGGCAGTTCTGCCCACTTTGCATGTGTTTTGCCGTATTTAACGTCGGGCCTCAGGCCTACTTTCTAAGAAGAGTAATAAGTAATGACTTCGTGGGCCTGCGATTCATCATCAGATAACCTTCTCCAAGCCCCTCTAGGCCCCACGCCCTCTCTCTTGTCATCTTTCAAGCCCAAGGCTGGTATCGCCACCACGCCTGGTCAGGTGAGGTGGGTGTGACGTCGACAACATCGTTTGTTGCACCCAAGGATGAAACGAAAATCGATCTCCCGAACCGACCTAGTTCCTTGCTTTCCTGTTTACGGCAATGGACCAGTGCGACCATGTGGTGATGATGATGTGACGATGGTGACGATGATGCGCAAGAGGGGGAAGGTCGTCACCGGTGCCATGATACCCGCGAAGCTGTGTGCACTGTTGTAGTCGCCCACTTTTTTCCTGTGAAGTTAGTTCCTCACCCCTTGCGTGCATTAGGGTCAACAAAACGCTCACTATCCTCTTGTTCAAACTCTTGTGATGGAATTGGAATTTCAATTGCAACACCACAAGTGTAATTCATGATGGACGCATTGTCCAAACTACAATTTTACATTGTATGCAATTCGATCATATGAAAATTGATTTCACAAACTGTCATTTCTCTCATTTAACAAATATTATTAAATCACGCTAAAACATTGACTTGCAATCAAGAAAGTAATTTTTTTTTATCTTGGAGGCATTTGGTCGAGCACGTCCAACACGCTTGTGCGATAGCGGACACCTCAGTGATATAGGGCATAATGTTGGAACGCAAATGAATATGCTCTTAGATCATCTCCGGTGGATATCTGTATGGAGATTCAAACAATTTTAGATGACCATGGGGGTAAAAAATGGCTCCCAATGGCTCATCTATATGGACATGGAAATTTAGATGTCCTTAAAATCTGTTAGGCATTATTTACATGTGGATAATAATTGAAGGATCATCCAAACCCAGCTGCCCATTAAAATAATGTTGACAATACGGAAGAACTTTGTAAAAGTATAGTTCCTAAAATGTACTTATAAGATATTATTAAAAAATGAAGAGACTTTATGAAAAGACCATAAATACATGATGTTGTATAAATCATTGTTAAAAATAAAGACATGAAAATATATTTAGTGGAAGTTAGTTATAAATATAATTAAAGTATATGTGAGAAAATATAGACGTATATAGACGTTCCGTTAAAAAACTGAGAACATGTAAAAATGAATCTTTTTAGATGACCTTTTATATGGAGATATAGATGATCAAATTTAGATGCTACTTGAGATGCTGGTGAGTGATGTAATTTTGATTCCAAAAAAGTACGGAGTATACAACTATCTAAACAAAAAGGTGATCCAATCGTGTTTTTGAGAAACACAGTACAAACGTAGACGCTCACAACACGCGCGCACACTCATCCCGATGAACGCACACACACACACCCTACCATGTTAGCACCTCCGAAATACTGAGCCGACGGATCGAGTCTTGAGATTGACGAAGTCACACCACGGGCACCTCGCTGTCGACGGGAACGTCGCCTCCCACTGAAAGAATATTCCGTCACACAGACGTTAAACCTGAGTTTCGAACTCTGGTGGGCGGTACAACCACCCTGCTAGACATCCAACAACCACATGTTGGTTGGTTGGTTTGCAGGTGATCCAACCGTTTGAAACGGTGGAATTGCACATCAATTCTGCACAAGGAAAAAGTCTAGATCACCAGAGACTCGTGTCCACATCAAAAGCGGCAGAAAGTGAAAGTCCCGCACGATCCATCCGTCCATCTCGATCTGGACGGTATAAAGCGACCCATTTCTTCCAGTACCTCGTCCCTCTCACCCCGACGCCGCCCCTCTCCGGTCCCCTCGCCGCCCTCACAGCCATGTCCACCGCCACCGCCGCAGCCGCATCGACCTCCATCTCTTCCTCCACCCGAAGCCGATCGTCTCCGTCTTCTAGGATCCTTGCGAACACCCGCAGATTTCTTCCTGCCAGACTCTTATCCTCCTCCCCCTCGCAGTTTCCCCTCGGTCCGGTCTCCGCCATGGTCACTCCTGGCGTCGCTGGTGAGGCGGGCTTTAGGAAAAAGCTTCATATATTTGACGCGGAGGAGGACCTCGCGGCGTCTCTGGCCGAGCACACGGCGGGGCTGTCGGGTAGGTTCGCCGCCGAGAGGGGCGCCTTCACCGTCGTTCTCTCGGGCGGCTCTCTCATCAAGGCTCTCAGGTTCTTTGACCTCTTCAAGAATCAATAGCGAATATCCTTATATTTTCGCGGGTTTGAGGGTCGCGAAAAGGTCTAAATCTTTGGGTATTGCAGGAAGCTGGCTGAGCCGCCGTACCTGGAAGCGGTGGACTGGAGCAGATGGCACTTGTTCTGGGCGGATGAAAGGGTGGTGCCGAAGGACCACGCTGATAGCAACTATAAGCTCGCCATGGATGGGTTTATTTCTAAGGTATTCGCATGAATAATCTTTTGGTGAATTGTTGTGAGCTTGAAAGTTGAGAAAGAATGCGGAAATGGGGATGATTATTTGAGTTGTTCAATCTGTTTATGTGGATGATGGGTAAGTTTTTTCAATGTTGGGCGATTGACTTATTACTGTGGCGGATGGTTTATTTATGATAAAATGTACTAGAATACTAGGTTTACTAGAATTAAACCTAGGCCCTATGTTGTATTTTCCTTTGGCCTAGGCCTTGTTTGTTCTTTGCTCCTCCTATATCAATATAAAAGGCAAAGCTTTTGCCTTGTTTCAAAGAGAAAAAAAAACTAGAATTGAAGCCAGTCCTGAAAAATACTAGAATTGGACCAGCACATTGTTGCGGCAAACCTACTGTTGCTTTGTAATTTAGCGGTGCATTGTCTGTGGTAGAAATATTATGTGGAGCATCCACTATTGTTTCTGGTTTCATCGACATAATTTGAAGCTGATTGATATCTAGAGTACAAAGCTCAGAGGATATGCAATGGCTGCTTGCGGTAAAAGATATTGGAAGGAAATTTACATTAACTGTTTGTCTAACTTCTTTGTTCAGTGCATTCAGCAGATCTGGGTAAAATTTCCAAAACTATAAAAAACTGCTTGCCCAGTTAAATATGTAAAGCTGTACTACATTTGGTGGTCTGTGAGTGAAGTTGTAGCAAGAAGTCTGGCATGGTCGAGAATTCAGAATTTGTGGGTTTGATCACTGTTTTGTATTTCAGATATTTGGTTTGTTGGACAGTCAATTCAAGGGATGAAAGAACTGAGGTGACCTGGCATCATATTTTGAAGGGGACTATGGTGCGCAAAAGCCAGCTTGCACGAAACCTTTTTATTAATCAAGATAATTACAAGCCCATGGGCAAAAGAAAACCTTTACAAGGGGAAGGACAGAAAAACAAAAGATATTACAAAAACATTGATGGAAAATAATTACAAGGAGGAGGCCAGGTGGCTCAACATGGTGGCCCAGTCTCTTGGGATAGTTTGGTGGGGTTGCGATGAGCATCAGTTTGCCCAAAGGTGTAGGTCTTGAGAACAAAGGTAGATGACGGTATGAGGATATTCATCCTTCATGGTCATGGAGGAAAGCGCGGTGCGACGGAGGATGTACTTCAGGTCAGATGCCGTAGAGCGTGGCGAGGTACAAGGTTGGGGTGAGCCATGCGTTGTGGGTTAGAGGAAGGGGAGAGCGGATGCCGGCCGGCAGTTGCCCCACAGGGTACAGTGGCAGGCTAACCCGTTGGGTGGCGGAGTTTGGTGGGTCATGGCTAGGATTGTGGCCGCCTGTACCATGGTGGTTGCCGGCGCGACGTTGGGTGACGTAGGCGCCCACGACAAGGTGCTTTTCTTCGCTTGGATTTTTAGCCGAGTGCAAGTGATGTGGCAGAGTGTCAACTAGAAACACAAGCTGGCTGCACGCAGCATGTGGAGTTCAGCAAGCCTCGTTATTATGGCAATTCACGAGGCATCGTATTTGTCACTCTTATTTAGAAGAGTGATAAGATTAGCTTTAGCGACACATTATAACCTTTGTGAGAGAGTGGTCTTCGTGGGACTTCTTATTTGTCCAGAAAAGAATATGTGTATTAACTATGTAGTTTTGTCTATATGTTAATTTTTTCAATCAAATTAAAAACGCACCCGCATTCCACATGTCATATTTTGTACAGTTGAATTCAACTTGAATCAATCTATATGTGTTACTACATAATTCTTAAATGCTCGTATATGTATTATCATCATACTGAGATCACCCATTCTCATCATATACCTCCGACAAGAGTATTTATCTTTTCTTATTCATTGTCATGGCTCATGATTTTTCTCATTTTCCCTTTGTGTTCAATATAGGTGCCAATTCCTGCTAACCAAGTTTATACCATGAATGATACGCTGACAGCTGAGAGGGCTGCGGATGACTATGAGACTCGTATAAATCAACTTATTAAGAATGGTGTGGTTGCATTGTCACCAGTAACTGGGTTCCCAAAGTTTGATCTTATGCTTCTGGGGATGGGCGCTGATGGCCATATTGCCTCCCTTTTCCCTGGCCATCCTATTGTCAACGAAAACCAGAAGTTAGTCACCTATGTCAAGGATTCTCCAAAGCCACCACCAGAGAGGATAACATTCACATTACCCGTGATCAATTCGTCAGCTCATATCGCACTCATAGTGACTGGTGCTGGGAAAGCCGGTGCAGTTCACAAAGCGCTTTCAGGCAATGGAAGGTCATCAGATTTGCTGCCTGTTGAGATGATCGAGCCGCAAGACGGAGAGATGACTTGGTTCACTGACAAGCCAGCTGTGTCCATGTTGTCGCGCATCTGAAGCCCGTTCCGTTAGATATATTTGAAATTTCCACCTTAAGTATGAGATTTAGAGGACTTTTCGTTGCACTCTACCCTGGAAAACTTGAGCTGTTTTCGTATGTGTGCTGGTGCTTAAGTATGAATCAAAGTAATCGCCATCTTATGGATATTTCCTTGGGTATTTAGATCAATGCTCGTAGATTGTGTTCTGAATTTGCTGTTATATATATTGTTTCCTTTCTACTCAGAATATGTTAATGAATATTTCACGTATTGTGGACTAATGCTACTTCCTTCGTTCACTATATAAGATACTTTAGTTTTTTTCTTGATTCCTACTCCATCCGTTCTACAATATAGGATTTTTTAATCATTTTTACACATTCATATGTATATCCATGTATGTAGACATGTTTTAGTTAACATGTGCACTCATTTTAGTGTGAATATAGATAACATGTGTTACACCTAAAACATCTTATATTGTGGAATGGAGGGGGTAAGTATCTAGACGTACTTTATTATGTACGTTCCCTCGTTTTAATATGTATGTAGTCAATATTGAAATAGCTAAAAGTACTTACATTGGTGAACGGAGTGAGTACTTTTATTTAACACTACTAGTGTTTTGCACTTGTCTAGTTCGGTTGCTTGAAGCTTAACACTACTAGTGTATGTATAATTTTGCAGAGGCTGGTACAGGAACTTTGTAGTACTTATTGCCGGTGGTTTCTATTATGTAGGTTCAGGTTGATCAATTGCACATCGTGGAAAATTCTATGCACATCAAGTACTGTGTTAGAGGTGATATTTATCACAGCGCATTTCTGATTTTGCCATAATACAAGCTGCCGCCATCTGTGCTGAAGTAACTTTCTGAACCTGGCAGTAGTTTCCAACGGCGGCAGCAATAAACAGATCCATCCCGCAGGGGAAACGACACTACTGTAAGCAGAAGCACATGATGAGGCCCCGTGCTGAATGATCTGTGTGAGAAGCGATGCATTTTAGTGGTCATGTGCCCCTCCCTCCCTCCTAGATGAGGATGAACATGGGGAGACGAACACTCACGACAGGTGCAGTTCGCACGACGCCGTGCCGAGTACTACACTAAAATAGCTTCGTGGTCTCCCGCCTGGGGAACACTGTGTCGTCGCCGTTCGGTTCCACGGGCTAAGACGAGCTAGTGCGATACTGCTGCGATCGAGTGTTCCTCCGAACGATGCCGCTTTCGCCTGGTGCTCGAACGATTGATTCTCAAGCGGTGGCAGGTGTCGGATTTTCAGCAGGTATCAAATTCGTGCAGGTCCAGCACCCTACGACGAGCTCAAGGGATCTGTCAGTTTTGCGTTGTAAAGGATGATTCAGATGTCCCGATTTTCTTGTAATTAACGAGCGTATGTTGTACTACTAGGCACTAGCCACCAGAGATTAAGTAGTTTTGTCCGAGTATTGATCGTCCCACCTAGCGCATGGACGCACGCGTCTAGTTTAGTTTATGGCTACAGAATCGTCCAAAATCAGTATATGGCATCATGCCATCATCATGGACTAACACCATTATGACATTATAGTCTTTATTACTCCCTTCGTTCTATAATATGAGATGTTTTAGCCTTTTTCTACATGTACATGTCCAAAGTTATATCTAAACATATTTTTAGTACATGTATATACTTATTTTAGTATGAAAACGGAGGGAGTACGTTTCTACAGGAACGGTAATCTCTTTGGCTTGCGCATATGGGTTCCACGAAGCCGCTTTGGCGAAGTCTTTCTAGGTGGTCGTTCTTGGATAAAATCGAAAGTCGCTGAAAATTGGTGGGCCAAATCGACGGCGGCCCTAGCCTTACCGGGGTGTTTGCAGTGTGTGTATGTAGGATGGTCGTGTTTCATGATAGTTGACTAGAGCGTCTACTCTCATTTTTAACCGGTTTCCATTAATAAAATGGACAACTCTTTTTTTCTTAACAAATATAAAAATAAAAATCTTTTGGCTCATTAAAAAAATATAAATAGTATTCGGGCATCAATTTGGCATCTGGTCCACTACATCCAACCACTTGCCTATTTTTTATGACCATGTGTGCTGCATAATGCAACGGCTCGCTAAAGGTTGGTCTACTCCACGACAACCCCATCTTCTCATGCTGAGCTCAGCGGCGATCTCCCATTGACCAGCCATGGTTCTGAGTTCTGACTTAATATAGAAAATCACTACAATAAATCACCGATCGTAATAATTAAATGAAATAATATAGCATACCATATAGTACCACAAAATAAGATATGGAACTAATTTTTCAATAGCAAAGACAGAGACTCGCCACAAACATTGTAATCAGACCATAATGACACTAGAGAAGCCGACACATACCAAACCACAATCTCATCTCATACTTTAGAACGAACGAAGAGATACCGTGCCAAATATTTAGTTTCTGAGTTAAGTACACTATACATTAAAAAAGAAGATCTTGGTAACAGTTCTTCGAAATGGAAGAACTTAAAACGAATTTATTTGGTTGATAAGTACCAACATTAAAAAAAAGATCTGGCTAAAAATCCTTTATATGGAAGAGCTTAAAACGAAATTAGTAGGAGTTGAAAAGTATCAAGCATTAAAAAAGATCTAGCTAAAAATCCTTCAATGTAAGAAAATAAAAGAAATTAGTTGATAAGTACCTAGCATTAAAAAAGTTATCGCTAAAAATCCTTGAAATGGAAGAAACTTAAAACGAAATTAGTTGGTAAGTACCAAACATTAAAATGATCTCGCTAAAAATCTTGCAATGGATGAGCTTAAAACGAAATCAGTTGATAAGTACTCCAAAAACTAAAAAAGATCTCGGTGAAAATCCTTCAATGGAAGGACTTAAAAAGAAATTAGTGGTTTCCAATTTATAACTCATGGACCCAACTTTTTCTCTGATTCTCTTCTGATAGACCGAATTTCTCATTACTACCAAAGAATAATTACCAGTGAGTGCGAAGAACAAAGACCGCTGTGCAGTGTTACAAAAAGATGCTGGAGACGTCTCACTGACTTGTGGGCTCCAAAGATCATACCTCATATGTCAGTCTCAGTACCCGACTGTTTAAAAGCGGCACCCACCGCACCTATGTTTTTTTAACTCCCCTTGTCTCTCTTCGGAGAGAGAAGAAGAGAACCGAATCGCCAATCCACCGCACAGCGCTCCTCCGCATCCACAACTACTGTACACACCTCGCCGGCGGCGAGGCCCGCGCGGTTGCCCGGCTGGGCGGATGGAGAACCGGCTCGCTGCCCAGACGCGGGAGCAGTCGGTGTGGACTTGGTCCCGGTAGTTGGTTACAAGCGGTAGGTGGAGGCGGGGGGCAGGAGAGGAGAGCGCGTCGTGGCGATGAAGGCCCTGCGGCGATCCAGCACCTCGTCTTCGTCCTCGTCCTCGTCGTCCCCGAGGACGCCGTCCTCGCCGCCGCCGGCTTCGTCGAGGATCCACCGCCGGTCCCTTCTGCTCGTCGCCTCGTCGGCCTCCTCTGTGGCGGCGTTTGGCAAATCAGCCGCGGCGGCTTCGGCTTCCAGGACGGCGTTGCTTGCCGCAGATTCCTCGTCGTCCTCCTCACCCAACTCGGACAGGTCAGTTATCTCGTCCGGAGTTATGACCACATATTAGTACAGAAATAAAGTCGCCTAAATGGAGGATTTTTATTCCATAGCTATTTCTGTCTTTCTAAACGATATAGTTTGATTAATCAACTAGTGATGTTCAAAATGTCCTTGTTGCGTGTACTTTGATGGAATTGGTGGTTTGGTCAGTGGTAGAACTGAGGCACACGCCCCTTTTGACTTAAAAAATGTTACTTTTGTTGAAGTGCTCGGACCAAGTTGCTCTATACCTTTGATCTTGACAAGTCTTCGTTAGCCATTCACAATCCATAGTCATAGGCATGGAGACGTATCTCACCGTATCAGTTAACTGCGCATCGGTTGTTTGACCAATTTGCAGTAGTATAGAAATCAATGGTACATATTTAAATAGTTCATTTAGTGTGTTTATTTTCATTTAATAGCAGCTGTAGAATACTCAATTATGTTTTCGGAATACGTGTCATGGATTGGTTCATTCCAGTTGTTTTTTTAAGGATACGTCCAAGCAGATATATCGGTTTCAAGAAGGAGAGGCCAAGCAGCTGATTACAACGCGTTTAGGCACATGCGCCACAAACGCCACCCACCGGAAAAGAAAAGAAGGGATCACTCTCCAACCCTCCACCTCTCCACCAGACCTAGACTATCTCTAAACAGCCTCGCTGCTCTCCACAACCCCGTCTCGTCACGGATCATCCTGATTGCCGACTCTACCGATGGCCTGTGGCCTTCGAAGACAACATTTTTCCTGTGTCTCCATAGGCACCAGCAAATCAAGGCGATCGCCATCCACAGATCCCTAGCACTTCGACCTCTAGGTTCCTTCGAGGAGATCCAGTCCACTAGGCGGTCATCCTGGTTAGGGGTTGTCCCAGTTATTTCTTAATGTATGGTTTTGGTGGCAACTCATAATTTCTTTTTGCTTCGAAGGATACCATTACATGTGATATGTTTTTTTTTTTCGAACCTCGGCAATGCCTTTGATTGATAAAGTCGAAAAGAGTTTGACAGTTTATAAGGGAAACCGGCCAAAAACCATACAACACAACACACCACGCTGGCCCCAAGGCCACGCCCCATAATCGAGTCGACGACTACATCACCCTAGCAACCATAGCCGACACAAACACGGCGGAGGCAAACCTCAACGCAAGGAGATACCCGGAGCCGCCGCTCCGACATCCACACCGGCCCCAAGGCCACGCCACAAAAACAAGTCGACGGCCATGTCACCCTAGCAACCATACCCGACACAAAACACGGCGGAGGCGACCTCAACGCATGACGAATTCCGGAGCCGCCGCTCCGACATCCACGCCGGCCCCAAGGCCGCGCACCACCTAGCCGAAGACGAAGAAATCGCCGCCGCCAACCGCCAACACTCCACATACCCCTCGGGCCGGTGGAACATCCAAGACGAGGCCCCAAGAGGCAAGCGACGCAAGAGCGCCGCCCCCGCCCGATCCCTTGCGGGATCTAGGGTTTCCCCCGGAGAACCCGGACGAAGAGGCGAGAGCACCGTCACGACGACGCCTTCAAGAAGGACACGACGCCCGAGGGCGCCGCCGTCGTCGGCCCCGGCCGACAGCCAGGGCAAGGCTTTCGCCCGTCGATGTGTCGCACACCCCGCAACCGCCCTCAAGGACCGGCCAGACCACCATCGCAATCCCGCACACAGACCATCAGCCCCACGCGCCCGACGATCTGAGGCCACGAATGGATCTAGGCGCCGGGGCCCAGGTCCACCTCCCGCAGAGCCTCCTCCTGGCTCGACGCGATACGAAGACCACCATCCGGGGCCGCCGCCACCTCCACTGACAGACACCCTCCACGGCCGAACTGACGAACATGACAAAGAGATCGTGATGTCCTCAGAGAAGCCGGTCGAAACTGGGCAGTGAGGCCCAGCATCCAACACGCCACAACGCCTAGGCTCCCCGTCGCCGCGACGAAAGCCGCCGTCCGGATCATCACCACTGCTCTAGACCGAGCAGCCGCCACCGCGCCCGGACCGGACACTACCACCGCCGCAGATCTCCCCCACATCCACGGACCCGGCTACCGCCACAGAGCTTGGTGAGCTCCATGGCAGCCACGCCCGCTGGCCGACCTCCCCAGGCGCGGTGGAGGAGGACGCAGACGCCGAAGCCAGGAGCCGAGCTCCGTAGCCCGCGCCGCCCCGACGCCGGCAACCCTCCAACCTCCGCCACCTGCAGCAGCCACCAACCTCGCCGGCGCCGGCACGCGCGAACCCAGCCCCTGCCCCACAGAGCAGCGGCCACCGCCACCGTCGACGCGCCCCAACCACCGCCTCCGCCCGCTCGAAGCACCAGCCCGGGCCCGACGGGCCCAGATCGGGCCCGCCAAGCCCATCTGGCACGCCGCAGCGCGGCCGCGGCACCGCCGCCACCGAACGACGACGCCCGCAGCCGGAGCTCCGCCACCACCTCCTAGCGAGCCCGCCGGCTCGCCGTCCTCAGCCCCGACCGACACCACCCCCACGAGCTGGTCTTCCTCCAGCCGAGAAGGTGGAAACCGCGTCCACCGCGAGCTCGCCCCCGCGCCGCCTTTGTGGAGGATGGGGGCGCCGCCACCGCGGCAAGGCCGGCGGCAGCGGCAGAGGAGGGCATGGGGAGGGGGCCGGCCGGCCGGCGGCGCGATTTGGTTTCCCCCGTGTCGCTCAAGCGGAGCGACGCGGGGGCAGGGGCCGTTGTCAGGAGAACTTCAATTTCACTCTTTGTTCGATCCGATGTGATATGTTTGGTTGTAGAAGGAAAGTTATACTGTGAATGTACTGCTGAAAGTTATGTAATAATGCTGCACACACCACTTTTGACTTAAAAATGTTACTTTTGTTGAAGTGCTCGGACCAAGTGACATGATGACGTAGCTCACCTTATCATGTTAGTTCCATTTCCATGAAATGTGCGTCAGTTGTTCGACCAGTGTGCAGCAGTATTGAAATAACATCTGTTGAGTTATCAATTATGTTTCGGAAATACATCTCATGGCTTGGTTCATTCCAATTGTTTCTTAATGTAGAGTGTTGGTGGGAACTCATAAAAACTTTTGCTTTGAAGGATAACACTACCTGTGATATATTTTGTTGTAGAAGGAAAGTTATACTATGAATGTAGTGCTGACAGTTATTTAATATTGCTGTACACGCCGCTTTTGACTGAAAATGTTACTTTTGTTGAATTGCTCGAATCAACTTGCTTTATACGCTTTGATCTACCTGTGATGTGGAGTGCTGGTGGCAACTCATAAAGAAAATTTAGCTTCCACTCCCTCCATTTTTAAATATAAGATGTTTTAGGTGTTATACATGTTGACTAGATTCAGACTAAAATGCGTGAACAACTACACTAAAAGGTGTCTAGGCACATGTGGATACACATGAATGTGGAAAAAGGTTAAAACATCTTATATTTAGAAACGGAGGGAGTACCTGTGATCTATTTGCTTGCAGAAGGAAAGCAATTCTTTGAATAATACTCTGGACCACCCTTTATGCTGAATTGCAATGCCGCATAACTTAAATTATCACCAGACTAGATTTGTTCATATTCGTACCACTTTATACAGTTATCTGTTTCACATTTATAATAGCAAGCAATCTGATTTCAGAGGTGGAAATAAATCTCCATGGTCTCGAAGGAAGAGAAAACGAGCACTCTCTTGTCATCGATGGAGTCGTCTATTTTCTGCAAATGGGAAGCTTCGTGACGGAGGAAGAAAATTTCTGAAGAAAGTTCGTAGTGGGGTAAGTCTTGCTGTTAGTCTTATTTGTAATAACTGACGGACATGCATATGTGATCATTTGCTATACACATGTCTGCTGTAATAAAGGCCCAGTTCTTTTGGCGGCTTCTCCGAGAAGCTGCCCTACCCCTAGCTTCCTGGGCAAGCCGGCTCAAGAAAATTGTGAGGCTTCCTAAGCCTCATAAAATTTTAGTACCGTCTTCTCCAGGAAGCTGGGGGTAGGGCAGCTTCTCGGAGAAGCCGCCAAAAGAACTGGGCCGAAATCTTCTACATCTTAGTCTACTGTAAAGAAAGTTGAGGTATATTAATTCCTTCATTCTCTACAGGGAATCGAACCAGGTATCAGGGCTGAAGTTTGGCCCTTTCTACTTGGAGTGTAAGTTACCCGAGCTCTCCATTGGTATACGTTTATATGTTTGGTAGTCATCTTGTTAACAGGGTTTTAAGTTTGAAGATTGATATAACTTTCAATAGCTGGCATGAAGTTTTCGTTTCCTGTAATTTACAGAAGTCTTCATTGTTATAGTACTACTTGAGTACTTGATTTTATTTACTTGTTGTTGTCTGCCTCCCTATCTGTTTGTTGCGTTGGTACGCAAAATAATGTTGTGAACCCTCGTAGAACATATGGTGAAACTGGTCAAAACATACCTGACTGGGTCCATTCTTTTGCATGTGCTAGCAGAGTTTATAGGATTAACTTGCCTAGAATATCAAGAACTATTTAGACAACCTTGCATGTGGGTGTATACACCTCAGTTGATGGAGAATGCAAATCGGGATAAACCTGTATGCCTGAACTGTAACCTGGCCTGTAAATATTGCACAAACAAGCATTTGATGACTGTACCCTAGTTTAGGCATAAAATCCAGTTTTTTGGCACTAATACTTAGTTGGATTGATTCGGAGAGCCATAACTTATGGCCTTCAAGGTGTGTTCTGGGCTTGTTCCATTCGGTTCTTGCATGTCGTGGAATATGAACGAATTAGTGTTTAAAGATTAATACTATGTTCTTGTAGTCATTTCTTCCCTTTAGTCAAAAGTGATACTTCAGATGATAACTGATAGAGATAAAATTTGATATTGCACCTTGTACGAGAAAACTGCTAAATTGTTTTGGTAACCTGGTTTTCGCACATTTCATATTATTCTTTCTGTGTTTCCTGAAAAGGTATAACTCTGCGGAAAATAAAAATAGAAGAATTGTAACCTATGCCGTCAACGAAAAGCAAGTTCCAACCAAGTTAGTACAAGTTTAGATGAAGAAAACTACTCTCAAAGGATTACCAACATGCAAAGCAATTGCTTTTATTATCCCTTTAGAGTAGAGTTTTCAAGGCCCAGAAGGGCGAGTACTATTATGGTGACTGATACAATGGTTTGTCTGCTTGCCTGAGCGGTTTGACTGTGGCCAGATACAAGCATATTTCTCCGTGAGGGTGAGGTTGAGGTTTCGAGCAAGGATTAACACACATGTTTTTTGCATTCAGTATTATTTTACCAGTAATTCCGTAAAATGGCCCAGTTGCTGAATTTAGCGGACTTGCCAACGGTCTCAGAGTGGTTGTTCTCATTTGCCGGTTAGTTTTTGAAACCATGTTTCAGAAATCAGAACTGGGTCTTAAAGTTGGTAGTTCTATTTATATGGTGTTGAAACTTTTGATGTGAACTTGTAAACAAAGTTACATTTCTACTGTTTTTATAACTTCTAATTAGTAGACGTCTTGCTAGTCTTGCATACTAAGTCTGGAGATTGACCAAATTTCTTGTCATATACAGCTATGATTTAAATAGTTCTGAAGAGGAACGGATCACCGTCAAGATAAGGAAAAGGTGAGAATTCATAACTCCATTCATTGTCTTCCATTGGTGCTTACTTTCTAGATTTAGTTGTACACACTGTCTTGCATTGATAATAAGTCGCCTTGACATAGCACGGAGTAGAGCAGGCAAGTAGTATATATGAGCTGAGTAGAATTTCCGTGACCCATGTCAGGACATGCTGCATTCCAAATTATCTGACCATAATGACATAGGAACACTGACTTCAATGATGACACTACTTTATTTGCTGATAAATCTATTGTCATATCTTGTGCAGGAACGAGTACGAAAAGCTCAGGCGCAAATGCCATCAAATTCTGAACTGCCACAAGGGATTTGGTCTAAAGATTATAAATGAAATCAATAATGAGGGATGTTCTGGCGGTGCACCTTACCTGGGAGATGTTAGTACAAGTGTTTCTGTATCAGCCAAGGAATTTAACTGTTTAGGCAGCGAGGCGAACAGTCCAGATAATGCTGACTGTGCTCCTACAGAATGCATGGATGATGATACCAGTGAGTTAACTTATGTAGATCCATGTATAGCAGAATCAGAATCTTCGGACTCCGGATCTTCTGACGAGGATGATCATGGTCAGATGTCCGTCTGTGCCAATACAGAAGAGAACTGTGCCCCAGAACCTAAATTTGTCAGGAGTACATCATCCAAGTCAGATTTCTTTAGATCTAACAAAACTCCAGAGGACTTTGCAACATGGCAGCGCATTATACGTCTAGATGCTATCCGGGCAAACACAGACTGGGCTTTATTCTCCCATAACCAGGCTGAAGTCTCTAAGGAGAAGGCACTGCAGAGTGCATTATCTGTTGGGTTGAAAGATTATGACCATTTAGAGCCTTACATGATCTATCATGCTGCCCGGTTAGTCGCATTACTTGAGGCATATGCACTCTATGATCCCGAGATTGGCTACTGCCAAGGTATGAGTGACCTCTTGTCACCTATAATTGCGGTGATGGAAGAAGACCATGAAGCATTTTGGTGCTTTGTGGGTTTCATGAAGAAAGCGAGACACAACTTCAGGCTCGATGAGGTTGGAATAAAAAGACAGTTGAAGACTGTCTCTCAGATCATCAAGCGCAAGGACTCGCACCTCTACAGGCACCTGCAGAAGCTGCAGGCAGAGGACTGCTTCTTTGTGTACAGAATGGTGCTGGTCCTCTTTAGGAGAGAGCTCACCTTTGAGCAGACTTTATGTCTGTGGGAAGTCATGTGGGCTGATCAAGCTGCGATTCGAGCTGGGATTGGAAGATCCACATGGGGAATGATAAGGCTCCATGCTCCTCCGACCGATGACTTGTTGCTCTATGCTATAGCGGCCTGTGTCCTGCAGAGGAGGAAGCTGATCATCGAGAGGTACAGCAGTATGGATGAGATACTGCGGGAGTGCCACAGCATGGCTGGGCAGCTCGACGTCTGGAGGCTTCTAGATGATGCGCATGACTTGGTTATCAACCTCCATAATAAAATCTAATTCAGTTGCTCTTTTCGGATCGTATGTAGGCCTAAAAAATATGCCCGAGGTATGTTCTCAGACGAAAGTGATCTTTCATCTGTTGTTTGTCACCCGGCATAAAAACGATTTTAGGTATAGAGAAATGAATGTTGTAAGTTATAAGTGGATGAAGTTCCCTTGAAAGAAAAAAATAGCATGGATCAAGTATCCCCAGTTCAACAAAATACATCTTCTGTGGATGTCATAGTCAACAGGTTATGTCATAGTAGCACTGTAAACTATGCATTGTTGTTTAATACAGTATAAAGAATTTACTTTTCTTTCCTTGGATGTTCATTCTTGGACAATTTTTTTCCTTTATTTTTTTGAAACCGAAGGCAAAAGCTTTGCCTTATCCTTTTATTAAGAAGAAGGTGCCCGGTTTATTATGGAAGAAACCGGGCAAAAACCCCACGGGGCAAAGCCCACACAACCTAAAAAAAAACAACAGAGCCAAGCTCTCGACACATGACCACTCCACAAAGATCCGGCCAACCGACCACCCTTGCCGGAGAGAAGAAGCCGCAACTGCTATGGGAGGAGCAGGTACGGGACACTCTGACGCAGAAGAGGAGACCAACCCCCGAGTGCGCTCACTGCCTGTTGCCCGTCATCGTACACCGCAGTTTCGACTTCGCAGCAACAAACAAGCAAAACGAACCCACCGACCCCGTCGGAGTAGAGCTGCCAACACCAACCTCGCCCCCACAGGAGCAGCGAATTTTAGGCCCCGTTTGAGAGCTCTGTATTTTTTTAATTATTCCATGAATACTTTGGTTTCTAGAAATATTGAAGTATCAAATACTTTGAAGTGTTTGGCCTTAGTCAAAACTGTAGTTTTATATACTTCAATATATAGGAAACTACACTATTTTTTAAGTATATAAAAAATAGGGTTGAACTCTTTTTTCAATATTGAAGTATTGCTTTGCTAGGCATCGGAATACTGTAGTTTTTTTATACTTTGATTTGGAAATACTTCACTGCCAAACTAAGCCTTATTCTTTTTAAGAATAAATAGCGATGTTCACATCATTGCTTCTATAGTGTTTACTAATACTGCATTTAGTTAACTTCCATTTCACACTCCCAGATCCCAGTTTCGACCATCGTTCCTGTTCCACTCTGTGCATATGTTTCAGATAGAAAAGTGTAAGATGCTGTCGCGTGCATCCCGTGCACAGCTGTTAGAAGAAATTGTGACTCTGCACCATAAGATCTGAACGACATGTACTACTAGTGGAGGGACGCATTTGCCTGTAGTGTTACTGTTAACACTGTTCCCATCAGTGATTCAGACTTAGCAGCTGCATCCACTTGATTTGGGGACGTCTACTTCCGTGGAGGGAAATGGTGATGCGGTTTTGTACTGCTCAGGGGACACCTGCACTAGCCTCCAAAGCTTTGATGCGATCTTACCTGAAGCAAAAGGAGGCACCCACCACCATCAGTTGCCATGGCCCATTTGAGGCACTATGTGTTCTCCACCCTGCTAGCCCCGTTTGTAGTATATCCTTGTGGCACATACAACACACCTGAACGAGTCATAAAGGTATAACACCAGAGATGTCACAAGAGTGGTATGATGGCAACGTTAATGTACTATACTTACTTACTTTTTGAAACGAATAAACTTTGTCTGTAGCTAAAAACTGGCTACCCAATGTTTTGACAGGCCAACGAGCCAATCCCAAATTTATTTACCAATTTTTTTGCAACTGTTATGGATGTTTGACAAGGCAACCTGGTAGCCAAATTAAGAACTGAACGCCAATTCTTGTGGCTTCCCAAACACTTAGAAACACAATTTTGGCATCGAACTAAAGCATATACCCTAAGATTCAGAATTGCCAGAACATAGTCGGCCAGGCTGAAATACAAGCAGATTTGGTCTCTCCTCTCGCTTTAAAACCCTGTACAAGAGAGCTGTCTCGGCAGGAGTCTGGGCTGTTCAAGTTCAACCACTCAAGATCTGAAGCTACTATAGTCTACAGGCGCCGCTGTTTCTGTGCCGTTGGAGCTCCCTGAACAAGAAAAAGGCGGCAGCAAGGGCCAGAACGATCTCTCTGGATCGCTCTCCAGTGCAATGGTCACGTACGTACTGTGTCGGAGACCTGGAGCTGGCCCTTAGCTTCTGAGATTGCGATGGGTGCCTGGCCAAGTGGCCGCCGGGGCCACGACCATTTGGATCGGTCGCCATGGATGGATGTGATCTGACCTTCCTTCTCTTTCCAGCTGCCTAGCTCAGCTTACCTTGCGCTTGCACGTGCATGTACCCTTCAAAATCTATGTGTGCGCATTATACTTCAACTGGATGGCTACGCGTGCAAGAACGCTAAAACAGTCTGCCTAGATGCTAGAGAGTGGAGATGTTAGTTACATTCCTAGGAAAAGAGAAATGAGACATTTTCTCAGCAAAATATCTGCATGCTACATTCCAAGGTAGCTAGCTAGTTCATGCAGATCAGCTTCGTGCTGTCCTTTTTCTTTTTGAACCTCGATGATATATATCTTGGAGTAAGTGTAAATCACTGCCAGCTGACGTGAAAAAAGTGACCCAATTAAGCTCTGAGCTTGTATCCAATTGGAGCGCTCCGGCAGAGCGAGCGGATCAGTGCAGTGACCGAGCATTGCAACTTGCCCTTGTCTCCTTGGTTCTGCAACGACTAACTGCCTGCTTGAGCCAGGGAAAGCTTCAAGGCATGCATGCCTGGAAAGCATGTGGGCAAGTGTTAGTGGATGCAATGTTTGTGCGTGTATGCATATTGATCCATTTTCAGCCTAGCTCGTGCATGTTGCATCAGCTGCGCGGCTGCGCCAGAGCTCTTTATCGAGAAAAAAGATCAGCTGTTCCAGGCTTCCAGCTCAATTTTCTATGTCCTTACTACTAAGCATGTAGTGTAGTATGTAGTGTAGTAGTACCCTTTTGAGCAAGTGAGTGAGTGTCGCTGCACTGGTGAGGTTGACCCTCACCCTTTTACGTGTGTCACGAGGGGAAGGATACAGCTCGAATGGCCTCCACCGCCGTGTCGCTTTACCCGGCGTCGCCGGCTGGCCGTACGTCGTGCCTATGGGGCCGCCCCGCCTCGCTTCTGCTCGATGCCTCCACTCTTTTTGGCCGGCGTTCTTATCTTCAACTCGATCCTACAGCTGAAGCCATGCATGCTCCGTCTCCAGCCAGCCTAGCTAGAACTGATCAGGCATACGGCTATCTGCAGGAATCGCTAAAGAAAAAGGTCTCCGATGCAACCCGGGACTTTGTGTCTTCTCGATCTGCACCACAAACATCCATCGATCCAGCCATGCACCAGGTGGCGGCGAGGCTCTCATCACATCTTCTTGAGAGCCCATGTGGGGAAATCTATGCTAGCTAAGCTAGCAATATTTTCTTGTCGATCGATCGACCTCTAGCTAGCTTTATTCGATCGTGTCTTTGCATGGTATATGCAGATAGTTTTTCACGAGGCACAGTGTTTTCTTAGTGCCATCTATGCTGCTGCGATCTTGCTTGTAACTTGTAAGATTGTGCCAGATATTAATCCAAGAGCTCAAATCTATAGGGCGAATGCATGGGCAATATACTCGTGTATCGTTACCGTGGGTTAGGGTTCTGCAGTGCTCCTAATTCCTTATAAGCCATGACCGAACTAGGGAGAGAAGAGCAACGGGGAGGAGAGAACATATCTTGAGAGGGGTAGGGATCCGGAGGACAGCAGTGTGTCCACTAGTAGAAAACAAGCCTTTGGTGAGGACACATTTGGCACCGGATTGACTGGAACCGGTACTAAAGGGGTATTAGTACCGGTTCCAGAGGCGAGACAGCCCGGCAGTTATTTGCACCGGTTGCGTTGGACCCTTTAGTACCGGTTGGTAATACAAACCGGTACTAAAGGGTTCATCAGTCGGCTGCAGCGCGCGGTCAGACCCTTTAGTACCGGTTTGTATTACCAACCGGTACTAAAGGTTCGGCCGGCAGCACGGCCAGACCCTTTAGTACCGGTTTGTAATACAAACCGGTACTAAAGGTTCGTCCTATATTGCCTTCTTCCACCCGAGGCACAGCTCCATTGCTCTCATTCCAGCTCCATTTTCTTCTCTCTTTGCTCTCCCAAGATCTAGCACTCTTTGATCTCTACAACATTTGTTAAGATTGGTAGCACTTACTTATATAAGGGTTAGCAACTTCATCTTCTCTTCCGGCATTTCAACTTTAGCTCATTTTGCTAGTTTAACTTATTTGTTTTTTCTAGTGCAAGCAAGGTGTTTGATGAAATGCCTAAGTTAGGGATTTTATTTGTTTTATAAGCTCAATTTAAAATAAGATTTGTGCCTTTTTATAGTGTCGTCCCCACTTCCTCACCGCCGCCGATCGCCCGCGACGCCCCGTGACCGACACCACCTCGGTGAGCCTCTTTTTTTTTCTTATATTTTTAAAAAATATTAGTTGTATGGTTTAGATGCATAGTTATTACTTGTATATTTTTCTTACTTGATAATTGTTTGTTATATATATAGTGTAATGGTTTTAGATATATTTATATAATGCAGATGAATCGACAATGGATGTACGTTGACCGACGCTCTCCGGAGTTCATTAGTGGCCTACAGGAATTTCTCCGTGCGGCTGAGTTAAACAAGAAGAATGGTTTTATGTTTTGTCCATGCGATGAGTGTCGGAATAAGACGAATTACCCTAGCGCAAGAACCCTAAACTTCCACCTGTTCCGGAAAGGCTTCATGCCCAATTATTTTTGTTGGACCAAGCACGGAGAAACAGGGGTTATAATGGAGGACAATGAAGAAGATGATGATGACAACTATCCTCTGTTCTCTGAACACGGTGATACTAAAATGGGGGAAGACGAAGCTGAGCATGAGGTCATTGTTGATGATCAGTCTGATGATGATCTTCGTCAGGTTATTCTTGATGAACAGATAATCTGCGGAACTGAAAACGAGTGGTTGAAGTTAGAGCGCATGTTGGAGGACCACAAAAAATTATTGTATCCAACTTGTGAAGATGGCCAGAAAAAGCTGGGTAGCACCCTGGAATTGCTTCAATGGAAGGCAAGGAATGGAGTATCTGACAAGGGATTTGAACAGTTGCTACAAATATTTAAAAAGATGCTTCCAAGGAAAAATGAATTGCCCTCCAGTACGTACGAAGCAAAGAAGATTGTCTGCCCACTAGGATTAGAGGTGCAGAAGATACATGCATGCATCAACGACTGCATCCTCTACCGCGGTGAGAAGTACGAGAATTTGAATGCATGCCCGATATGCGGTGCATTGCGGTATAAGATAAGGCGAGAAGACCCAGGTGATGTTGAGTGCGAGGCCAGCCCCAGGAAGAGGGTTCCTGCAAAGGTGATGTGGTATGCTCCTATAATACCACGGTTGAAACGTTTGTTCCGAAACAAAGAGAATGCCAAGTTGTTGCGATGGCACAAAGAACACCGTAAGGAAGACGAGATGCTGAGACACCCGGCTGATGGGTCGCAGTGGAGAAAGATTGACAGTGAGTTTCGAGATTTTGCAGCTGACGCAAGGAACTTAAGGTTTGGTCTAAGTACAGATGGCTTGAATCCATTTGGGGAGCAGAGCAGCAGTCATAGCACCTGGCCTGTGACTCTATGTATCTATAATCTTCCTCCTTGGTTGTGCATGAAGAAAAAGTATATCATGATGGCCAGTGCTTATCCAAGGCCCGAAGCAACCCGGCAACGACATTGATGTGTATCTGAGGCCATTAGTTGACGAACTTTTACAGTTGTGGTCTGACGAAGGTGTGCGTGTGTGGGATGAGTATAAACAGGAGGAATTTAACCTACGAGCGTTGCTGTTTGTAACCATCAATGATTGGCCTGCTCTTAGTAACATTTCAGGACAATCAAACAAGGGATACAATGCATGCACGCATTGTTTAGATAAGACTGACAGTATATATTTGTGTAACAAGATTGTGTACATGGGGCATCGTCGATTTCTTGGACCCAAGCATCCCTTAAGGAAGAAAGACAAACATTACAAGGGTGAGGCAGATCATCGGCTGAGGCCTACCCGCCCTTGTAGTTCTGTTATATATGATATGGTTAAGGATTTAAAAGTAATCTTTGGAAAGGGTCCTGGGGGACTACAAGTTCCGAATGACGCAAACAACCACGTACCCATGTGGAAAAAGACATCTATATTTTGGGAGCTGCCCTATTGGATACTGCTAGAAGTTCAATCTGCAATCGACGTGATGCACGTGACAAAGAATATTTGCTGCAACCTGCTTAACTTCTTGGGCGTGTATGGGAAGTCGAAAGAAGGGAAGTCAAAAAAAGGGAAGTCCAAAAAGGGGATGTCAAAAAAAGGGAAGTCAAAAGATACACCGAAAGTAAGGCAGGCCCATCAACGTATGAGCGAAGAGATGCATCGAGACGACAATGGGACAGAGAATGAACCAGCTCCTGCCAGCTACGCTCTTACGAAAGAAGAGAAGAAAATATTTTTTGAATGTCTTCACAGTATGAAGGTTCCATCTGGGTTCTCGTCGAATATAAAGGGAATAATAAACATGACAGAGCTAAAGTTTCAAAATCTGAAGTCTCATGACTGTCACGTGATTATGACACAATTACTTCCGGTTGCATTGAGGGGGCTATTACCGGAAAACGTTCGAGAACCCATTGTGAAGCTATGTGCATTTCTCAATGCAATATCTCAGAAGGTAATCGATCCAGCAAGTCTACCAAGTTTACAGAAGGATGTGGTGCAATGTCTTGTCAGCTTCGAGTTAGTGTTTCCACCATCCTTCTTCAACATTATGACGCACCTCATAGTTCACCTAGTCGAAGAGATTTTCATTCTCGGTCCTGTATTTCTACACAACATGTTCCCCTTTGAGAGGTTCATGGGAGTCTTAAAGAAATACGTTCATAATCGTGCTAGGCCAGAAGGAAGCATGTCCAAGGGCTATGAAACAGAGGAGGTCATTGAGTTTTGTGTGGACTTTATTCCTGATCTTATGCCGATTGGTGTTCCTCAATCGCGCCATGAGGGGAGACTGCGTGGAAAAGGAACGCTAGGAAAGAAAGCAACAACAAGTATGGATGGACATTCTTTCACCCAAGCACACTACACAGTTTTAGCAAATTCCAGATTGGTGGCTCCGTATATCGTGGAACACATGGATATTTTACGCTCCGAATATCCGGAGCAGACTGACTACTGGATTAAAGGAAAACACGTGGATACTTTTGGCAGTTGGTTGCGTACACATCTCATTAATAACAAAGATGTTGGAGTAGAGCTATACTTGTTGGCCAATTCACCATCTTCGACTATATTGACTTTCGAAGGGTACGAGATAAATGGAAATACATTTTACACGGAAACCCAAGACAAAAAGAGCACTAACCAAAACAGTGGTGTCCGCTTTGATGCAACAAACGACAATGGGACAAAGGACACATATTATGGTTGCATACAGCAGATATGGGAACTTGACTATGGACCTTCTTTTAAGATCCCTTTGTTTAATTGCAAATGGGTCAACCTGTCAGGCGGGGTAGAGATAGACCGACGGTACGGAATGACTACCGTGGATCTCAACAATCTTGGGTACTACACCGAGCCATTCGTCCTAGCCAATGATGTGGCTCAGGTTTTCTATGTCAAGGACATGTCTTCCAGACCAAAAAAAAGAAAAGATAAGCAAGCTGATACATCATACGATGAGCCAAGGCGCCACATAGTTCTTTCAGAGAAAAGAAACATCGTGGGAGTGGAGGACAAGACAGACATGTCAGAAGATTACAATAAGTTTGATAAAATTCCGCCCTTCAAAGTGAGAACTGACCCAACCATCGCTTTAAATGATGAAGATTGTCCATGGCTACGGCGCAGTGAGAAGAAAGGGACACACACGAAGAAAAAATGAACACTAGATAGGGTGGTTGTTCGTGATGTGTAACAATGTAATAAACCTGCATATCAAATGCAATGTTAGGTCCGAATGCTTTGTATTCGGTCGATAGGGATATGATTGTTGATGTGCAATATCCGAATGCTTTGTATCAGAAGAACAAGTGAACTAAAGTATTTTGTAGATGCATGGAACAAAACACACGATTTCACCTGCATACAGCCCAACGGTGGCTCGTGAGTGCCTGCATATCAAATGCACCGTTGGGCGTATGCAGGGAATCCGAATGCTTTGTATTCGGTCGATGAACTGAAGTATTATGTAGATAGAACCGTCCGGTGGCAAGACATCTCTGATGATCTACAACCGTCCGGCAAGACATCTCTGATGATCTGCAATCGTTTGGAACGGTCGCAGATCATCAGAGACGTCTTGCCGCTGGTTGCCCAAAGATGCCTCCGCCGACGGGAGGGTTCACCTTCAGCCTTCACTGAGTGCTCTCTACTACCCGTGTGCTGCCAAAATGAACTACAATGAGTAGACACTGAGTGCTGAACATGTCCGGGAGGGGGGCTATATATAGGGTACGTGTGCTTCTTTAGTCCCGGTTGGTAACAACAACCGGGATCTAACGGCTCACAAGTGCTTGAAAGAAACACACTCCTGATCTAACGGCTCACAAGTGCTTGAAAGAAACACACGATCCGTGTGCTTCTTTAGTCCCGGTTGGTAACAACAACCGGGATCTAACGGCTCAAACAGTTGTAGTTCAAATTTGAATTACTTTCGATAAATCAACATAAACTCATTAAACTATGGGAAATTAATTAGAAATCAAGGAAAAACCTAATACTTGGGAATTATCCATCATATGTGTACTAGTTTCCATGAAAATTAAATGGGTCCCATTTTGCATCACCTTTTTGGTACTTTGTTCACAAAAAAAGTCATTTTTTGCACTTAAAAAATGGAAAATAATACTTATGGAACTAATTTTAAGATTTCCTTTGGCAAGGTTGTTTCTTATACCAAGATACATCTATTTGTGGGATATGAGATATTTATCACAAACTATGCCGTGGAAATGACCATAACTTGGTCATTTGTCTTGAAACTTCTAGATGTTCATACATGATAGACCTTTTTGTGAAGACTTTTTTTGCAAATTTTGTCAAAAATCAAGTTTATCATTTTTCATAGCAACTAGTACACATATAAGGAGCCCATGCCAAAGGAACTCATTTTTTGAGATGTTTATCAATTTATTTCATTTTTTCCTTAAAAGCGATCAAAACGGTCGCGATGACTATTCATCGAAAGAGGTAATATTTTCTAGAATTATCAGTGTTTCTGTGATATAACCACTAGTTGTGTACCTCAAAATGATTTTTCCAAAAATTTCAGAACAAACTATCAAACAGTTGTAGTTCAAATTTGAATTACTTTCGATAAATCAACATAAACTCATTAAACTATGGGAAATTAATTAGAAATCAAGGAAAAACCTAATACTTGGGGATTATCCATCATATGTGTACTAGTTTCCATGAAAATTAAATGGGTCCCATTTTGCATCACCTTTTTGGTACTTTGTTCACAAAAAAAGTCATTTTTTGCACTTAAAAAATGGAAAATAATACTTATGGAACTAATTTTAAGATTTCCTTTGGCAAGGTTGTTTCTTATACCAAGATACATCTATTTGTGGGATATGAGATATTTATCACAAACTATGCCGTGGAAATGACCATAACTTGGTCATTTGTCTTGAAACTTCTAGATGTTCATACATGATAGACCTTTTTGTGAAGACTTTTTTTGCAAATTTTGTCAAAAATCAAGTTTATCATTTTTCATAGCAACTAGTACACATATAAGGAGCCCATGCCAAAGGAACTCATTTTTTGAGATGTTTATCAATTTATTTCATTTTTTCCTTAAAAGCGATCAAAACGGTCGCGATGACTATTCATCGAAAGAGGTAATATTTTCTAGAATTATCAGTGTTTCTGTGATATAACCACTAGTTGTGTACCTCAAAATGATTTTTCCAAAAATTTCAGAACAAACTATCAAACAGTTGTAGTTCAAATTTGAATTACTTTCGATAAATCAACATAAACTCATTAAACTATGGGAAATTAATTAGAAATCAAGGAAAAACCTAATACTTGGGGATTATCCATCATATGTGTACTAGTTTCCATGAAAATTAAATGGGTCCCATTTTGCATCACCTTTTTGGTACTTTGTTCACAAAAAAAGTCATTTTTTGCACTTAAAAAATGGAAAATAATACTTATGGAACTAATTTTAAGATTTCCTTTGGCAAGGTTGTTTCTTATACCAAGATACATCTATTTGTGGGATATGAGATATTTATCACAAACTATGCCGTGGAAATGACCATAACTTGGTCATTTGTCTTGAAACTTCTAGATGTTCATACATGATAGACCTTTTTGTGAAGACTTTTTTTGCAAATTTTGTCAAAAATCAAGTTTATCATTTTTCATAGCAACTAGTACACATATAAGGAGCCCATGCCAAAGGAACTCATTTTTTGAGATGTTTATCAATTTATTTCATTTTTGGTACTTTGTTCACAAAAAAAGTCATTTTTTGCACTTAAAAAATGGAAAATAATACTTATGGAATTAATTTTAAGATTTCCTTTGGCAAGGTTGTTTCTTATACATAGAAATAAAAGAAACAGAAACTAGAGAAAAAACAAAATTGAAAACAAATAGATATAAAGGAAAACAGAAAACATAAGAAAATATAAGAAAACAGAACAAAAAACAAACAAAATTCAATTCAAAACCCTTTAGTACCGGTTTGTAAATACAACCGGTGCTAAAGGGGTTGGCTTGGCGCGCAACCGTTTGGTGTCCGAAAAAATCGACCTTTAGCACCGGTTGTTGTTACCAACCGGTGCTAAAGGGTCTTTAGCACCGGTTGGTAACAACAACCGGTGCTAAAGGTCGATTTTGAGCAGTTAATACAGGGAAACGCCCCAAATCGGCTAACTCCTTCACGCGCGCATCGTCTTCTTCCTCGCGACCTCTCTCCGGCGAAGCCCTGCCCGCCGCCACCGTCGCCGTCCCTCCGACCACCGCGCCGTCCCTCCGACCACCGCGCCGTCCCTCCGGCCGCCGCGCCGTCCCTCCGACCACCGCGCCATCGCCTCCCACGCGCCCCGCTCCGGCCTCCCTCCGCCTCCGGCCGCGCGCGCGCACGCCTCAGGCCTCCACCACCGCTCCGGCCATCGCCTCCGGCCGCCGCGCCGTCCCTCCCTCCCTTCTCCGGCCGCGGCGAGACCTCCCCGCTCCGGCCATCTCCTCCACCACCGCCGGCCTCTCCAAGGTTTGTATTTTTTTTCATTATAGCTAGCAAATTAATTATAGGTTATTAGATATAGGTTATTAGTACTGTTTATTAGATTAGTGTTTAGGTTATTAGTGTTTAGGTTATTATAGCTAGCAATTTTTTTCATTATAGCTAGCAAAAATTTTCATTATATATAGCTAGCAATTTTTTTCATTATTAGTAATTAATGTTTAGGTTATTAGTGTTTAGGTTATTACTGTTTAGGTTATAATTAGTGTAGCAAATTTAGAAATTTAGCAAAGTTGGATTTTTTGGCAAACAATGTTAAAATTTGTGTTAGGAAAACAATGTTAGTTAATACTTCATATTTCGTTAATATTTTTGCAAAGTAAGCAAATTTTTGTTAAATTTAGTTGCAATGTTAGAATTTAGCACTATGTTGGAATTTTATACAATGTCTTTGAATTTTACAATGTTTTATACAATGTCTTGGAATTTTAAGAGTTAATGTAAAGATTCATAGTTTCGAGATGGACGGGACTATGGATGTCCGGGACTGGGCTCCGCCGGGTTGGCACTGGGAGGTGCCACCTTCCGGTGTGCGCAGATTGGTGAGGAATGAGGGAACCATCGTCGACCCGGAGCTTCTTTGGTGGCGGTCACGTGGGCCACGACGGGTACAGAGGGTGCCGGCCCCCGAGGAGTTGGTACGTCGTCGTGTCAGGGCGGAGGACGAGCACGTCCGTCGGTACATGGTCGCGTTGGACGTCTTTCCGTCCAACACTTGGCAGCATCTTCAGGGATCTCACATTAGTTATGATCCTGTTTGGGTTCCTTCACTTTGGGTTTTCACCGCCCGCGGCATGTTTCCGGCAGTTCGACGTCCATTTTGATAAGCGTGATGTATTATTGATGCGATATATATTATTATGACTTGTAACGCCCCAAATCGGCTAAGTCCTTCAGTATTTTGTGTTAGTAAAACAACTATTGTATCAATTTTTGCAAAGTTAGCAAATTTTGTAAAACAACTATTAGAAATTTAGCAAAGTTGGAAATTTAGCAAATTTTTGTTCCAATTTAGTTATATAAGAAATATTTGTTCCAACTTATGTGTACAAGAAATATTTGTTCCAACTTATGTGTATAAGAAATATTTGTATCAACTTTAATTGTAACCTTGATTCAAATTTAAATTTGAAGTGACATTGAGCTATGGACAACAACCCCTTCATCCGAAACGAGGACATTGAAGAGCAAATGGCAGCAATAATATATGAGAAGAGTCTTGGAGTAAATTCCGATGGAGAAGATTCTGATGATGAACAAGAGGATGATTTCAGCTCAAGATGTCTGAACGACTCCGGTGAGGGACTTGAGCTAGAAATAATAGACGACGATCAAGTGCCCGCGGAAAACTCCGGCCAGGTATATATATATATTAAGTCTTGTTGATGCATAAATTGATTTATATTGCACCTACTAACAAAACATTTTTCTTTTAGGCCTCCGGATCTAAAAAGAAGCCGACAAACCCTACACGAGGCCCGGCCAAAAGGTTGAAGCTAGAAGATGGTGCAAAGCTGTCGATCGTTGAAGTAGGCGATGATGGCAAACCGCTGAAACCAGAAAACACCTGCCGCAAATATGTAGCTCAATGCGGAGCGATTGTTAGGGACATTATCCCGATCACCCTTGCAGAATGGAATGAGCCAAAGAAAGCGAACGTTGGCGCAAGTTATGTCGACGACAGACTTAAGCAAACACTTTGGGACTCAATCTTGAGTGATTTCAGCCTACCGGAAGGTCTCCCAGAGAAGAAGCTGCAGAAAGTCAGGGAGTGGACTCTTAAGAAGATGGCCACACAATTCAACAGCTGGAAGAAAAAATTGTGGAAAAAATATGAGAAAAAGACTCCAGAATTCAAGGGCTCTCTACTGAAGATAAAAGATGATTGGCCTGCATTTGTAGCTTATAAGAAATCAGACGTCGCTCTGGCCCGATCCGAGAGAAATAAGGAGAATGCTAAGAAGAAGAAATACCACCATACTTTGGGGTCAGGTGGCTACAAGACTGCCTTGCCTAAGTGGGAATCCTTTGAAAACGAACTGCGTCTAAAAGGGATCACTCCACAGACAGATGACTGGCCCGAGAGGTCCAAGTACTGGTTGTTCGCGCATGGAGCAGTGTTGGACCCAGAGACAGGGCGAATTGTTGCAAAAGGAAAATGGAAGAAAAGAATTACACGAGTTGTAAAAAAGCTAGAGAAGGCAATAGCGGCCGTCCGAGCGGGAACATTTGTTCCCAATAGAGAGGACGACGAGCTGACACTCGCCCTCGGGAATCCTGAACACTGGGGACGATGTCGAGGTAGAGGAGGCGACGTTGGTTTCCTTCACGGGTTTCCCGCGGACGTTGCAACTTATAAAAGCCGTTCCAGAAGTAAGAAGAAGGAGGCGGACCGGTTATCACAATTAGAACGCCAGGTCCACACATGGGAGGCCCAGGTGAAGCGGCAGCAGGAGCAACTGGACTCAATTACCCAGCAAAGGGAATCTCGGATGGTGCTACAAGATCCTCCAGTCGATGTCACCCTATCTCAGCGGAAAAGCAGCGTGGGTTCCACGCAGCTAGAAAATCCTGCAGTTGATGAATCGGCGGCTCACTACCCCGTGGATGATATCACGGAGAAGACAAATTGTGAGTTACATGTGCCAATGAAGAACATCAGTTATCCGGTGGCGAAAGGATATGCTTTACAACATCAACCTGGAGCAACCTTCCATTTTGGTCAGATTCCAGCTGGATATGCTCGTGTCGGGGTCACAAAAGTTATGCCGGGATTCCACTCAATGGAACTTGACATTCCGGGAAATGATGACGAGAAGACTTTGGGAGAAGTCGAGCATGGTATCGTCCTATGGAAGAAGAAATACATCATCTTTACAGACTCTACGCCAAGGCCACCGACTCCTCCGGGTAGAAATTTATCACCTAAAAGTCCACCCGCCTTCCGCGATGATTGGGTGCCCACCGCAAGTCCATCGCCCGCGCCGTCCCGTCAGCCGACTGATGCGCCCACTAGTCATGTGACAAAGCGGAGTTTGTTCAGGAAAGACAGGTCCCCTGTCATTAAACGTGCAAAGAAAACGCATAAATTGAAGTCTCCTGAGAAGTTAGCGCCTGAGAAACCGGGTTGCGAGATGACTATGGAGGAAATAACGGTGAGCTTAAATGCCGATGCGGCAACCTTTTTTGAACGGCGAAAAGAGGAAAAACATGCCGCATCACAGGATCCCTTAAAGGAACTTCTGAAGACTATACCAATTGAGGTAAAAGATCGCACCATTGACAACTTATATAACCCTCCACCGGCGCCGTTTACAGACTATGAGCGAGGTATTAACAAGGTACATAGCTCGCAGATGGAGGAAGAGGAGGAGCGACGGAAACAAAAGAAATGCGGGAAACAAGTTGCCCAGCTCGGGGAACAAGAAGTACAATCGATGGCCCCGCTCATTGTGTCGTCTCGGGCTCCTCAGGAAATCGAGCCTGGAGAATTAGTGGTATACCGTGCAGACAGAGAGTACGAGACTCTTGAGATAGCATATCAATATACTCTTGGGCTGCCTCTGGTGACAAACCCCAGTGCTCTAACAACACAGTTATGGAGATTGCATAACTGGTACATGGACATCTCAAAAGATGGGACTTTCTATTTCATGGCGGGAGTTAAGGATGAGCACTACTTCCAAGAATATGTTGTACAGGTTGAGTTCTCTGAACTTTTTCAGATGTACAATCAACGTGCTCTCGACAAATCTATCATCAGCTGCTATTGTCTGTAAGTAATTTATTTGTGTATTTTCGTTATTTAGTTAAGCTCGTTCATTGCCAGTAATTATCCTCACATCATTCTTTTGTACGCTATTATATATGCAGAATGAAGATTCGTGAATGCAGACAGCTCAAAATCTGGGACATTGGGTTCATTGACCCGGATAAAGTTCATGTCCAAACTTTAGAAAATCAACCGGACGCCATAGAGGACGTTCTACTGAATTTCTTTAAGCGACAAAGTACCAAGAAAGAAATACTTTTTCCCTACAACTTCAAGTGAGTGTTAATGTCTTGTACACATTATTTTTTGCTTTCCCGATATTAAGTGCAATTGATGAGTTCTGAATTACGTGCGCAGTTACCACTTCATTCTCCTGATCATTAAACTCGACGATGGAGAAGTTGAAATCTGGGACTCAAAAAAAACAAATCCAGATGCATACAAAAGCGTGCGTATAATGCTCAAGAGGTAATTTCAATCGCACTAGGCCTCTATTTCGTTCATTTACTTGATATCAAAAGTAAGTAATAACTCCTCAATTCATATTCTTTTTGGGCAGGGTTTGGAAAAAGTTCACCGAGCAAGAACCCGGTGAATGGAAAGATAAGTTGGAGTTCAAAGCTAACAAAGTAAGTAATAGTACTTAACTAGGTCCGTGTATCGTTCTAATTCTCTTTATTATTATTTGATTAAATCATATTGTTGTATAGTGGTGTCTGCAACAACCAGATGGGACAGATTTATGTGGATACTACGTTTGTGAGTTCATTCACATGAGAGTCAATGAGAGAGTCAATAGTCAAAGAAACATAGAGGTACGCAAAAATCATTCACAACTTTATTTTTCTACTATCACTTGTGTTTAGTTTCAATCATAACTAATTTGATCTCCTCCTTTTAAAGATCGCAAGGAAGCGGAACCAACTCCTACCAACGAACCGCGTTAAAGCAATTGCGGAGGAATTGGCGGGATTTTTCCTTACGCATGTCATAAATCCATCCGGTGAATTTCACTATGTGGAAAAATAGACTCCCTCCATGTAATAGCAGTGATATCTCCGTGAAAAAAGTACTTTAATTATATGTAATTATGGGTACTTCATTTATATGTGTAGTGAGTACAATTATATGTGTACGTAGTGAGTACAATTTATATGTGTAATGGGTACTTCATACGTGATCTCCTCCGAAACCCTGAAAAATAAGCGAAAAGGAAAAAACAGAAACCCTAAACCCCTAAAAATAAGCGCAAAAGAAAAAACAGAAACCCTGAAAAATAAGTGGAAGAAAAAAAAAAAGGAACTATTAATACCGGTTGGTATTACCAACCGGTACAAAAGGTCCTGCCTTTAGCACCGGTTGGTATTACCAACCGGTACAAAAGGTCCTTCGCCTGCGCGTGCTCAGCCGTGCCCACGTGGAGGCCTTTAGCACCGGTTTCATAGGGTTCCGGTGCTAAAGGGGGTACCCCTTTAGTCCCGACCTTACCGGTGCTAAAAGCCCTTTAAAACCGGTGACAATGCCCCTTTCTCTACTAGTGGTCAGTTTGTGTGTAAAAGCAGACTAGCGGCAGGGTTTAAATGCAATGAAATCCTATTTGTTATCGGATGCAGAATCGACATGGTGGATAAATCAAGGGTGTCGTCCAACTTGTTCCGTAAAAATTTCATTGCATAAAACACAAGGAAAAATGAAGCGCAGCCGCACGGAGATGCCTCACATGCGGTGGCTGATTTGCATTCCTTTTGCCCTATAGGGAGAGCGCATGCAGTGTACGCATTAATTTCCAAATTCGAAAATTTAAAATGATTTATCTTCTAAACCGTTATTTCGATTAGCCATCTGTTTATACCGCTAGATTTGTCTCGATAAAGGTTTCAAAACTAAATCCATTATTAATATGTTTAGATGAAAATAAAAAATCTACAACAGTTACCATATTGCGGTACTATGCCTAACCAGATTAACACACACCATTATCAAGATAATTATACGTCATTCCTAGATGAATTTTTAGATTTTTTGAAACACTTAAGACACATCTACAATCGGGTGTGATGAACTTTTCCCGTCACATCAGTTATCAGATTAAACACTATATTTACCATACTAGTATTGAATAGTTATCATGATAATTATACATGGTTATCATATAACTTTTTAGATATTTTTACACATTGCAATGATATGTACAGCTAGTTAGTAAGAGTTTCAGTGTTTTCAAAGATCAAAGAAATGATACCGTTCCACATAAAGTAGTATCATTCGACCTTATATTGGTATCGAATGGTTTATAGAAATCCGATAGTCAAGTTACTATAATGTGATAAGCTAGGTATAATAATCTAGTAATTACTGAAGAAAAAACTGTTCAAAACATGGCGACATGGGATCTAGTTTTATAGATTTTATCACGACTAAACAAATGGTGAAAACGGATTTTGAATCAGATTAATCATTTGAAATATAAAACATTTTTAATTCAAACCATAAAGAGAATCTAAACGATGCCATGGGTGACGTTATTGCATGCATGCATGGAAAGGAGTCGCCGCATGGAAGAAAAGAAATGCGACGGCGCCGGGTAGTCCCGTCCTAGAAACAATACTATGTATTTGGCTTGGGTTGTCCTATAGTGCTCGCAAACAAGCAAACCCGAGATAAGGGATTGAATTGTCGGAATTTAAAGTTAAATGTCCTAAATATTGGGCGTTCGAAGTTCAGTGTTCATCTTAGACCAACAAGCACAAAACTTGAGGGTTCGAAGTAGTTTCTTTTTTCCTTTTTAAGTACTTAAAGTATAATTGGTTCTTGTAAAGATCTTTGCACCCAGCCGATCGACCCTTCTGGCCCCGATAAAGCTAAGCTCGATCATTGTTTGACTGTCGCACTCGCTCGATCGATCATGTGCAATTTTTGAGAGGGCGTGCAGCTATCACATATAGGCATATCTCTGGATGAGATATTCTTGGTGCTAATGGCATCCTGCTCTCTAGCCAAGTAATTATTCAGTAACTTTTTACGTCGTGCGGACTTATATTACTTAATAAATGAATAAAAACAGTGAAAGCATCCATCGATCGTGCAAGTTGGCTGGGATCTGAAGTGGCCCGTCCACGCTCGGACAGGGAGAGCAGCAACTCAATCGGCATTTGGCGCGTGCGACAAGGAAAGCTTAGCTCGGTAGCAAGGCGCACATACATGACACACATACACCAACAAATCGAAAAAAGCGCGCGCAACGGCGCAAACATAGCATGGACACGATCATCGGCTACGCGCCAAATCGCGGCCGATTTGAATCGATCCACCTAAGCTGCCGCTATCCTGAATCCAGTGGCCAAGTTTTCACCCGTCCGCGAGCTGATGAAAAATCTAGCTAGCTCACGGGAACAGACAGGTTGCCGTTGCTGTCAGTTTCGGATACGAATGGATTCAGAAAGATCGTCTCAGGTGTTATTCTTGTGTACTGTAGCTCATGGAACATCGTCTTCATGACTTCGTCAGCAGGCAACCGACAAGCAACAACCAAACGATGCTGCGATCTATCGATGCGCAGCCTCATACAGTACCTGAATTAATTATTGACCCCTGCAGGAGGGGTGATTGGTGATGATTGAACCCGGGAAACTATTTTTTATCTGTACTTGTAAGCTCTTAATTACATGGTCGTGGTCACAAGGTCACATCATGCATTTGCAGCCAACAAGATGATGGACAGAAATGACCGTTCCATAATAAATTATTACTCTATACTTTAGCTGCTTATTACTCCCCTCCGTTTCAAATTTAGACAAATTTAGAACGAAGGGAGTATATAACAAAAAGTATAATATGATAGAAAAATGAAACATCGACCGCTTGAATCTTCTTTTTTCTTACAAAGATCATCACTACAGGAATCACATAAGATGTCGAGGGCCAACAGCCCCCTCCGTAAACACATGAATCCATATACATATATGCTTATGTATGCCGACGGTATTTAGCCGTCGACTTATTCTTTCTAGCCATTTAATTTGACATTTTCAGGCTTAGAGGCTCTCAAATTCTCAGAATACGCCTGCTGATATGGCGTACTATGAGATTTTCAGGATCTCTGTCACTAACTCCACATTAAATGGCTTATTCCAAAAGGCTTAGAATTTTTTGGGGGTTTTCTTAGCTGACATGGCGTACTATGAGATGCCTCAAAGTGTATGGTGTTTTCTGATATTTTTAGAGCCTCAGAGATTTTAAAACGCCTAAACCCATGACGTTAGATGCCGACGGCCATATCTGCCTGAAAGTTATTTGAGGGTCATAATTAGCTGAAAGTTTGATTATGGGTCATTTAGTAAAAATATACCAAAATGATGGAGAAAAATAACCGCTCCACAATAAATTACTTTATACTTTATCTACCTAATATACACCAAAAGTATAATATAGTAGAAAAATAAAACTTCAGACCGTTAGTTTAGTGAATCTTCTTTTTATTAGCAGATAATCATTACTGGAATTGCATAATATGCCGAGGGCAAACAGCCCACTCGGCAAACACATGAATCCATATACATATATGCATATGTATGAGGATCATACAGATCCTTTCGTATGTTACATGAACTATAAATTGATGTTATACATTAGAATTTACACAAAACCACAACAAAATTTTAAATATATTACTCTGTTGAGTGTTATAAACAACACTCAGAAAAGTCAGTGGTCCGTCCGTGAGTGTTATAATGACACGTTAAAACACTGGTAAAGTCCTTATATGCCAAGTGTTAGGTTGTCTGCGTGTTTTTCTGGTACACTCGATAAATCATAAAACCCTCGGGACACACGTAGATTCCTGTAGTAAAATGTTCATTGGTTAGGAAAAATTCCTCAAAGATACATACCTTTCTTTATGACAATAATTTCCCATAAAGGAACACTATAGATTATCCCATAATTGAAAATTAACATATGGTACCCACAACTGGTACATGCATGTATAGCACTCTCAATATGGCTATTAGGCTCGTCCGACAAAAAGATGCCACCATTGTGGTTATCTTTTACCTTTATTTATTTCTTGTTTCTAGTTGTAACTTTTGATATTGTCATTTAGGTTGTTCACTTAGTTGCACATATAGAAATGTTACCTGTGTATTTTTGGCCCCCTCCACACACACACACACACACACACTCTCTCTCTCTCTCTCTCTCTCTCTCTCTCTCTCTCTCTCTCTCTCTCTCTCTCTCTCTCTCTCTCTCTCTCTCTCTCTCTCTCTCTCTCTCTCTCTCTCTCTCTCTCTCTCTCTCTCTCTCTCTCTCTCTCTCTCTCTCTCTCTCTCTCTCTCTCTCTCTCTCTCTCTCTCTCTAGTCGATCATAAGGATCCTTTCATACGTTATATGGACTATAAATTGGTGGTATACATTAGAATTTACACAAAACAACAATGAAAATTTTAAATAAATTACTCAGTTGAGTGTAAAAAAACACTCAGCAAAGTCAGTGATCCATTCGTGGGTGTTATAATGACACATGAAGACATTCGGTGAAGTACTCATATACCAAGTGTTAGGCTGTTTGCGGAGTGTTTTTCTGGGACACTCGGTAAAGCATAAAATACTCGTGACATACGTGGATTCCGGTACTAAAATGTACATTGGCTATGAAAACTCCTCAAAGGTACATACATTTATTTATCAAAATAATTTCCCATCAAGGAACAATATACATTATGACATTGGGCGCACAATTAACATGTGATACCCACGACTGATACATGGCAATTTCGTCGTCCTATGCAACCCGCTCTAGAACCTTCGAATAAAGTTTTTGTATAGAATTTCCGATTCATTGAGGAAATGGAAAATATACATTGTAACACAAAATTTGTCTAATTCCTAGGTCTAATGCTTTGAAAATAGAACTTATTCCTTGTTTTCCATATTATCTAGATTAGGATAGTAGTCCACTCATAAGACCCTTTCTATCTCTTCATGGGGATGTTGCAAACCACCGTTGATACATATCATCAAATGAAGCAGGTTTAGCATAAATTTTATAGACACACATGCCACCAATTCTTACTCCAAAAAATAACATAATTTAGCTCTTCCAACCCTCTCTTTCTAAGAATGTCTATAACTAACACTCTATTACTAACCGCTAACAACCAAAAAACTTTGATTCTCAAAAGGAAGCCCATGTATTGTTCCCTTTTTCTTTTACCTGACAATGTCTTGTTCATTGTTTTAGATAATTGCCAATCTAGGGTAGCAATCCCAGTCATAAGAACCTTTATGTCTCTACTTGAGGATTGCATACTGCCCTTGGTACTGGTCATCAAAAGAAAACTATCGAGGTACATGCAACGACTCTTACCCTTGACGACTGATGTCTATGCACGCTTCTATTCTCGTAGACAGTGTTGGGCCTCTAAGAGCAGATGTTTGTAGAACAGCAGCAAGTTTCCCTTAAGTGAATCACCCAAGGTTTATCGAACTCAGGGAGGTAGAGGTCAAAGATATCCCTCTCAAGCAACCTTGCAATTAAGATACAAGAAGTCTCTTGTGTCCCCAACACACCCAATACACTTGTCAGATGTATAGGTGCACTAGTTCGGTGAAGAGATAGTGAAATACAAGTAATATGGATGATTATAAGTAGTAATTGCAATCTGAAATAAAAATGGCAACAAGCAAACATGTAGCAAAACTTGTTGTAAACGGTGTTTCAATGCTTAGAAACAAGGCCTAGGGATCGTACTTTCACTAGTGGACATTCTCAACAATGACATCAAAGCTGAATAATAAATACTACTCTCAAACACTCTCTTGTTGGATGATAAACACCATTCATTGCGTAGGGCTATAACAACACCCTCAAAGTATGAGTAAACACACACCACAACGTCATAAAGGAGTCACACACGGTGCGCTCACTGTCACCTTCACAACCGTGAATAACCTCGGAGTTCATATTAAAGTAACCTCTAGAGTGCATAATAGATAAAGAGTAACATCACATATTCAACTAGATTACAAAGCTCATGATCACATAAAGATCACACCATGGGAGAGAGAGATAAACCACATAGCTACCGGTAGAGCCCGCAGCCTCGGGGGAGAACTAATCCCTCCTCATCATGGGAGTCAGCAGCGGCGATGAAGATGGCGGTGGAGTTGATGGAGATGGCTTCCGGGGGCAATTCCCCGTCCCGACAGGGTGCCGGAACAGAGACTTCTGTCCCCCGAAACTTGTCTTCGATGGCGGCGGCGCAGCGGATCTCTTCTCGGGAAAAGGCTTCGGTATTAGGTCTTATTTCGTCGGGGGGGGGGGGGGGGGGGGTATTTGTAGGCGAAAGGGCGAAGGCGGTGGAGCCCCGAGGGGCCCACACCATGTGGTGGCGCGGCCAGAAGTGGGGCCGCGCCACCACCAGGTGAGGCCGCCTCGGTCTCCGTCTTCGTCTCCTCTTCGGTGTTCTGGATGGTTCCGGGAAAAATAGGAGTTTTGGCTTTTGTTTCGTCCAATTCCGAGAATATTTCCTTAACAGCTTTCCTGAAACCAAAAACAGCAGAAAACAGGGAACTGGCACTATGGCATCTTGTTAATAGGTTAGTCCCAGAAAATGCATAAAAATGATATAAAGTGTATATAAAACATGTAGTAATGGGTATAATATGAGCATGGAACATAAGAAATTATAGATAAGTTTGAGACGTATCAACGACCGTCAATGCAGCGGAAGACAACTGTAGTTGCATTCCCACAGCTGTGTGATACCTCCAGCCGGGAGGATATCTCCTCACGTCCGAAGCAACTCCTGTTCGAGACCCAGCAGGGCTTCGAGTCAGAGCACGACCCCATCGATGTCGACTCCCACTCGCACCAGCTCCACGATCAAGTGCCGAAGAAGACAACGCCTTCGAGGCATATCCATGCATACCGGAAGTAGCGTCCCCATGCACGTCGTGAGACCCCAGTACCGCAACGTCACGAGAACGAGCTTGATGTAGATATTTAATTCTCTGGGATCACTACAGCAGAACTGGTCCATAGAGACACTATTTTGGTCATGTAGAGACACTAATATTGTCTATATGTAGTTGTAGAGACATTTTCCACAGTGTCTCAAAAGTGTCACTACGGGCAGTGTCTCTTAGACTGTAAAGTCATTTTGTGAAATGTCTATATTTGACGTAAGGTCACTTCGTAAAGACATCTAGTTGTGTATCTACGCACCTAGAGGCACTTCGAAGATACACTTGGAATGTGTATGTATAGTTGTAGAGGCACTACCGTGCAGCATTTTAGCTTGTCTCTAACATTAAAAGAAACATTTTGGTGTGGCCATGTGAGACGTGTAAGCAACGCGTTTTATTCGATCCTAGATTCCACGTGAGATGTTAATGTTTGCAAGGTATGGGTAATTGCAGCAGTAAGTGATGATGTGGGAAGGCAAATCCATCCGTAAAGTAAGGATTAGGTAGTAATACTCATTTATATTTAGACTCAGTTACATACAGCATATGACTGTGTTACATAAACAATATGGTAAAACGTACATTCTGCTTACTCATAGGAGGACATTTCTAACGATTAAAACTTAGTAATAGATAGAGTAAAGTGCCATAGTTGGATGGGTGTTTCCTTGTTGCCTTGACTTGGCTATCGGTAGGCGTTGTTTTCTCCATCGATCTCAGATCTTCGTTGGAGGAGAGAATGATGAGCTCTTTAGCTGCCAGAGAGAGGTCGAGAACTGGAGCAAACTCTGCTTCGTCCACGGAATGGATTGAGGTCTGGGCATCGGCTAGCCTGCAAGAAAAAAACAGACCACACGGTGTCAGAAAATCACACAGAAAAGTAAACAAACTGCAGGCTGCATAAAGAAGATAATATGAAAATTCCATGCGTTTTTACATAAAATAAGTGTATTTTGTGCCTTCTTTCCTGACGCACAAACTAATCCGGGTCATTGGGACTGTATCTATGAACCACCACCATAGAACAAGAAATTGTTACGTTATACAGATAAAATTCTGGGATTTAAAACTGGTTCACTAATCTCCAATGGTGGCCATAACTTGGGGAATTTGTGCCTAACTTTATAATGGTAAGATTAGACACGAGGGCTTGATCACCACATGTTCTTGCACGCTACCAACAGATGTTCACTATTGAATATGTTAAATCAAGGCTTACAGCCATATGTCCCTCTAGAGTTCTATTCTAGGGATTTCAGTAGTAGCAAAGAGAGTAAGAGCGAGAGAATACACCTGTAGTCGAAGCCGGAGCAGATCCTGCAGCGGCTGACGACCTCATACTGGATCCATGGTAGAAGAGTCCTTAGCAGCACCCCAATCTGAAAGCTAAAAACATAGAGCTAATTAGAGAATTTGGGTTGTAACAGAACGGGAAATTAGAGGAATAGGTTCACCGTTCACGAGGGAGGAGGGATTCAGGCGGATAGGATGAGGTGAGAGAAAAACATCGCTTTTGCCTTGATTCCAAAGTGCAGCGATCGGTTCGGCCTCCACAGCTTGCCGCTGGTTACTACTCCCCGACAGGCTCTGCATCCTGGAACTGCGCCGGCGCCGGCTAATCTCCTTCAGCGCCGTCGGAGAAGCAGCTGGGGCCCTGGGAGTCGACGGGAGGCGCCGACGCCCTCGGTGCGGATGCGTCGCACCTCAACGTGCCAGAGAGAGGCCGGGTCCCGGCGACAAGATGGAGGAGCAGGACGGTTGGCCGGAGGAGATCGACCAAGAAGCGAGAGCAGGGCACCTCACGAGTGGGGACGTGTGAAAGGTCGCAGTTAGAAACAAATTTGGGGCTAAATTTTCATCTACGCGCGCATACGTCTTTTGAGTTTTGACATTAAGAGTAGTGTCTCTAGGAGATGTCTTTATTGTTGAAGCAATCTCAAAAATGTCTGTTATGATGCCTTTACATGCATGTAGACTAAGAGACATTTTGAAGACCGTCTCTAGATAGATGCCTCTAGCACTAAGTCACTCTCTAAAGTGCCTGTGTTAACGCCTGTACAAAAAATCTGATTAGGATTTAAGAGACATAAGGGGCAGTGTCTCTACAAAAATGTCACTACCGCACAGTTTTGTTGTAGTGGATGTTCTCTAGATCACCATCTAAGAGAGGTAGAAATTTCGACATCACTACCACAAGAGAATATGGCTGTTGTGGTGAGGATGGCTGCTCAAGTGAACTCTTCACGTGTACCAATGGCTAACCATCATCCTCTTTCTTGGCTGCACCAAGGGGTAAATATAGGGCATAGGTGCCTTGTCTCTTAAGGCACCTACAACTCCACATGTCACGTGCACTGACATATGCGGGTGCGATGCCATGCAAGGCAACACATGTCAAGTCTTCTCACTTGTCAAGTGCAAGGACTCTCAATGTAACACATGTCATGCGTCACGCCACATGTCCGGTGGCATGCCACATATGGCTTCCTTCTCCCTTCCCGAGTCTTCGACTAGTTTTCAGAATACCACAACATTCTAGACTCTTCTAGAACTTCCCATATCTTGCACTAGATCATTTCAGACACCTTTGGAATCATTCATGACATCCCGGAAACATTCTGAGATCATCCAAAACAACTTTTGGTAATCCTTATATCAGTTTATAGTCACAAACATGTTCTATAATATTGGTACTTTTGTTTGTGACCCTTGAGGTTCGAGATAATACACACGCACCGGAACTATTCCGGCCAATAACGAACAGCAAGATCTGGAGACCCATGAACGCTTCCACATAATATACAAATATATTTATTGCGTGAACCTTTTTTTAATCCGTTTACTTCACGATACATTGCACACCCGAGGTGAGACTATCAGTATCCCCTAATCAACTCTTTGATTACTATACCTAGTTGACCTTATTTCCCGACATGCAATCCCTTATTCATATTCCGTATTTCGATGTCTCCGTGACTATCTCATAGTCACATACATGCGTAGACGATTATGGACATCGTAATGACCGAGTGGGCTCCGAAAGGTACCTCTCCATCGCAGGAGGAGTAAATCCCAATCTTGAAATATCTAATCCACGCGATACTTTCTGATGTACCAGAAGTGAAAGGGCATGGCGCTCCCATGTGTGGTTTTAATATTTACTGACAATCCATCTGGACTAATGGTTAAATTGAGTTATACTTGTAGTGTTGAAGTCCAAATGTTGGATTCAAGGTTGATGTCATAAATATATTGATATAATGGAGTATTTGGCACCAAGATCATTGACTGATCATTGACTTGTATGGATATATTTGAGATGATCAATAAGAAGATTATTTGATGACCAAGTGATGGTTCGAGGAGTAATCCGATGATTGGTCATATGAGAGTTGCAAGTATGTCTTGAAGAAAGGGATTATGTGATCATTCATGGTTATCTTCAAGACATCATCTATTTAAAAATAAGAAAATATACAAGGTTGATCAAGGTACTGATCAACACAAAAAGCTACAAGATGTACCAAGTGGGATCATGTATCTCTTGGTATGGTAAGCAATTGTCCATATAGCTTTATGAACTAACCCATGATGTATGTGTGTGGTATGTATGTGCGGGATTTGGTATCTTTCTATGGGGTTGCATCAAATGAAAAATTCATATATCCCATGAAGGATGAAGTCAAGTAGTGATCGTCATCATGGTTGAAGTGCGAGTTCAAGCAAAGCATTTCTAATAAATCTTATGTTTGTAGCTTGCCACACATTTGGAGAAAATGTTCACGTGAAGATTGCCTAAAATAGGCTCTCTCATAGTAGAGCATGGGGGAGCAGTATGTGAGTCTTCAACAAGCAACACACAATCAAGAAAGGTGGTCCACTTGAAGAGATCAAGATCTAAATCATCAAGCTCAAGTGGAATGCGCAAGGAAAATGTATGATCTTGATAGGGTTTTTATTTCACCAGTCTCATGGTGTTAGTTGGGAGACCATATTAGAGGATAGATACCGTACTATCAAGAGGGACTCTCAGTTAAGTTTTAACGTATCGATCGGAGAGAGATCAAATCTTTGCATACTTGGCATCATCATATTTTTTGGCTCTTATTTCATTTTTCTTGATGTGGGGTTTTAGATCTTCTTATGATCCTCATATCAAGCTCAAGTTCATGAATAACGGTTTTTGTATGGAAAACTTGTTGATTTTTTTTTTGTGTTGGAGGTTATAGCGGTTGTTCTTTTCTATAAATGTTTTACCTTTCTACATTTGGTTTTATTCTCCCTTACTATGATTTTTCTCTATATTATCCTGTAGAGCTTGTTGTGGTGATTACAACGAGCCAAAGAACATCGAAAACAGAGTTCGAATGCGAAAGATATTCCTGTCTTGGTGTCGGTGTTTTTGACGTTTCGTAGGGGACGGTAGTACCGACCCTAGTAACGTTCTATGCTCCTGTTTTTGAGTTGTTTCAACCCGTTAGTTGACCCGGTACTACTGTCCATCCGGTAGTACCGGGTCAAGTCCGGCAGTACCGACCCGTTATGCGTTTTGGGCATAACATCTGGACTTCGGGGACCTATTTAAGGGCCCTTCTTCCCCATTGGTTCCCAACTTTTGAGCAAGTTTTTTACCGTTTGATGCATGTAAAATGCATACATGAACTTTGTACTTTATTACTTGTTATTACATCATATTTGCATCATATATGGGTTATATTCATGTTTTATATTGATTTATGTGAATAATTCACAGTTTCCCTATTTTTCTGGAATTAACCCTACACAGTCAGAAACCCTATTTTTCTATATTTTCACGTTTCAGGGACCCAAAAGACGTCCAAATGACCTAAGATTTTACGGGGATCGGTTTTTGGAAAGAAGGAAACGTACGAGCCAAGGATCAACAAAAAAAGGAAGTCCAAGGACCAAATGGGTAGGCCCTACGCGGCCAGATTCCCAGGCCGCGTGTGCCATGCCCGTTTAGCCCTCTTGGCTCCGATGTCGTCGATTCTCGTCTCCGTGGCTTTGTCTTGACCTAAAACCGACTATAAAATAGCCCCCCGCCGGCTTTCGGAAGGGGGCGACGGAGAAACACAGAAACACGAAACATGAGTCAGAAGGCTGCCGCCGGAGAAGATTGGAGGGGGAAACGCCGCCGGAATCACCTCTGGAAGGTTCCTCCATCCCCCTGCGACGTCTCCATCAACACCACCGTCAAAACCAGCACCATCTCCATCGCCACCTTCGTGATCCACTTCATCCCCCTCGCCTCCACCCACTTCCGACCATGCCACCTACGGCCATGGCCACGGACACCACGGCCTCCGATGAAATTATGACGAAATGTGGGCGGCGCTAGATCTGGATCTAGATCTGGCTTCCTTTTAAAAAAAAATCAGAAAAAGAATTCTATGGCGCATGTGGGCGGGATGCGTCACTGAATTAATTCTGCGGCGCATTGAGGTGGGGTGCGCCACATAATCATGGTTTTTCTGTGGCGCACCCACAGACGCGCTACAGAATTACTCCCTCCATTCCTGAATATAAGGTTTATAGTTTTCTGCACGGATATTAAGATATGGGTATTTAGCATATGTTGGACTCAATTACTTCCTATAAAAACCAGAAAACATGAATCCCTAATAGCCACAAATTCGAAATAACCCCTCCATTACAGATTGAGATTTTTGTGGATGGGCAAACTTGTCCATAAATGATATTAAACCTTATATTTTGGATCTTTACTCCAAAAACTATACACCTTACATCAAGAAACAAAGGGAGTATATTTTAGTGGCGAGATGTCAGTGACGCACCCACCATGCGCCACAAAATGTTGAAATGGGTGCGCCACAGAAAGCCCTTTTCCTACTAGTGAGCCAAGAACATGTCAAGAATTCGGCCTAAATTACTTGCTTTAAGTGTAAAATTGAAAGACACCATGTTAGATCTTGCCCGTGAAGCAGAAACCTCTTAGAGAGAAGCAACATGGGAAGATGCCTCAAGTTCAAGTTTGCCCGTCTTTTAAAATGCATAGGAACCCCTAGATATCTAAACGGAAAATTACCAATTTTACAAGTAAATATGTGAGCATACTAGCTACTCCAAAACAGTTGAACTCACCTTTATGGAAGTACTCCCTCCGTTTATTTTTAGTTTGCGTTTTGGGCTGAACACGGATACCTAGGAGAGATTTGAAGAGGCTAAATTAGGGACGGGATGGACTGACTTACCCCTGTTGCTGTCCCACATTCGCGCGTGCAGTTTGCAATCAATTCCTGGCATGCATTGGCCTACGCCTGCTCGCCTCCTCCCCTGCTCAATTCTACTTCCGCGCATGCTACTCCGTCGTAATATTTTAATGCTTTGGAAGACTAATTGTGGGGGCAAATTAGGGAATCAAGTGGCAAAGAGTCTTGAACGCAAACTAAAAGGGAAAATTCTTGAAATCCTAGAACGCAGACTAAAAGTAAACGGAGGGAGTATATTTTTAACCTAGTCAACTCTTTAAGAATACATAGAATAAACTTTAGATTAGGAGTCCGTGCTAAATCATCCTCCAACCGAAATAAGAGTATCATCAATGTACTGAATGATCGGTACCCCTATCCTCCAATAGAAGAGCGAAGTCATGCGAGAGCTTGCATTAGGATTTTTTATTTACATAAACCTCTAGCAACAAAGGGAAATCACAAGAGAAGTGACAGTAGCTCATAACTACCTAATTAAGCATATAAACTATAGCATCGATCTAGCTAGTAGCGAAAGTGACAGTACACGTAGCGGGAACAGACCTATTACAGCAGCAGGCACATCTCCAAACCGGGATCACTACAGCTCTCACATCTCAATACACTCACTACAAGCACTACCAGAAAAGTACGTACTACCCCTGGGTCCACGTGGATCAGACAGACACGTCATCACAGAGCACGCCTCGGCCTGAGCCTCGCCTCCAGTGGAGCTGCCATCTCACACGATAACCTAAGCACCTCCGACAGATCGACGGCACGCCCATCGGCCGGTGGCGTCCACTCGAACTCGTGCAACAGTGTGGCGACCCAGAATCCGACGGTGGAGATGGCGAGCGACTTGCCGGGGCAGCTCCGCCTGCCCGACCCGAACGGCGCTAGCCTGAGATCGGAGCCGGTTATAGAGAACTCGCCGGCGGCGTGATCTTGAGATGGCCCGGCGACGAACCTGTCTGGCTTGAACTCCGCCGCCTGGGTCCAGACGGTCGGGTCGTGCGTTATGGCCCACATGTTGACCATGGCGGTGGTCCCAGCGGGAACGAGGAACCCGCCTACGTGGACGTCCGACGTGGCAAGTCGGGCCCAAGAGAGCAGCGGGCCCGGCGGGTGGAGGCGCAGCACTTCCTTGATGACGGCCTGGAGGTAGACGAGAGAGGCGGCGTCCGACTCGGTCACGGCCTTGTCCGGCCCGACCACTCGGTCCAACTCCTCGTGGACCCTGGCCTGCACGTCCTGGTGCATCACCAGCCGGGCCAGCACCCACTCGATCACCACTGCCACCGTGTCGGTGCCACGGAAGATCATCTCCTGCAACAACACATCAAGCAGCAGAATTAGCTACTCCATATATACTGTACCACGATCGAGCAAGCTATAGTTCTGGTACGTATATCTAAGTGTTTCGTTTTTGCGTGTAATAACATACCCAGAGAACGGCGATCATGTCGTCGTCAGATAGTTTATCGCTGCCTTGGAGCGAGAGCAGGACGTCGGTGAAGTCCATGACGGCATCGGCGCCGTCGCGCGTGGCACGGTGCTCGTCGATGATCCGGCGGACGAAGCGATTGACTCGTGGGACGAGGGCCGAGCACCTGGAACGGGTCCTCTGCAGGTCGAAGCGCGCCAGCCAAGGGAGGTGGTCGGACCAGTTGAGCTGGCCGAGGAGGTCGTAGCCTTCGTCGACCAGGCTCCTCAGCTCCGCGGCCTCCTCGCTCTCTGCCTCCAGCTCGTACCTGCGGCCGAACACCGACCACATCACGTTGTGCAGCGAGCCTCGCTTCACGAACCGCCGGGCCTCGACGACGCCACCGGCGCCGGAGACTGACTTCATGGCGTCAACCATCTGGGTCGCGATGGCCGCGCGCTGCGCGGCGGAGGAGGCGACCTGGCGCGGCGAGAAGAGGTGCGATGACGCGACGCGGCGGAGGGTGCGCCAGTATGCGCCGTAGGGTGCGAACCCGATGGCGCGGTGGAACATGAGCCCGTACGCGGACTCCTTGACCGGCCGGTCCGCGAACGCCGGGCTGGCCAACAAATCCCTGGCCACGTCCGGGTCGGCGGTGACCACCACCCGGGTCTCCCCGAGGGAGAAGGCCATGAGCCGCCGGCGCCTGCCGCCGTCTCCGGACGCCGCCGCCAGCGCGAGCTTGCGGTGCGCGAGGCCCGTCATGAGGCCCATGCTGCCGATCACAGGGAAGCCCCTCGGCCCGGGGATACAAGCAATGCCCAGAGGAGACATCCTCGTCCACCGGTACCTCCCCCACGCCGCGCCGCCCGGGGACGCCCAGTGCAGCAGCGCCGTGACGACGCAGGCGGCGAGGAGGACGGCGATGAAGCCGGCCACGCGGTAGGGCTCGCCGCCGCATTTGGCGGCCAGGGAGACGTACAGCAGCCAGCCACAGTCCTCTGATGGAGCCATGCCAACGTACTCGTACGTACCTTTTTCTTCTTTTGTTCACTCGTTCGTTCTCGTGTTGAGGAGAGTGGGAGGTGGGAAGAAGACCAGACCTGGTTGTTGTTGTGAGCTGCTGGAGAGTCAAGTCCGGTTTGAGTTTTGGAGGACGAGACTGCGGAGGTGCCTCTGGCCTTTATAGCGGCGGAGCTGTTGTCACCGCACTCCCACGGAGTGAAGGAGTATTTTAATAATGCAATAATGGAATAACCGTTGGTACCGTTGATAGCCCTCTGCTGGTTTACCTTACCTCGGCCGCCGCCGTTGTGCGTGCGTAGGCCCGGCTGCTCAGACACGCTTAACGGAGCGCCACGCGTGGGTCCTGCGTGGCGCGGCACTCTGTGGCGGGTCCCAGAGGGGCGTGGATGGCACGTGAGTGAGCGCGTGATGTGGCGGCCCACCAGACAGCGTCCGCCTCCGCCCTCCGCCTCGATCGCGATCTCACGGCTGCCGGCGACCGGCGACCGGTGCGCCGTAGTACGGCTTTGAGTCAGATCGCTGTGTGTAGTAACGAGACGGGCCATTGCTGCCGGCCGGCGAGCGACGCAGGACACGACGCCTGGAGAGACGGCGCGCCGCGCGGACGAATGATGGGCGTTAATGTGGACGGATGGAGTAGCAGAATTGATTTAACCTGATCAATGAACCATCACAGGGGCCGGCCGGATTCAATTCTAGGGTTCGTGGCAGCGTGAGGTGTCCATGCTTCTGTGGGATCAACGTACGGAGTCCATAGTTGCAGCAACATCGTCATAGTTCTTATTAGTCGGGTTTTTTTCCCCTACCTATCCGACTCGTTCTTCATCATGGACTTCCTCTGTTACGAAATCGGAGCTGATGAACGTTGTGTCGCACCGCGACGATGACGTGTGTGGGGTGGTCTAGTTGTGTCAGTCTCCTCTTCGAAGCATCTTCAAAATCGGAGGTGTTGCTTTTCTGCGCGAGAGGCCATCTCTTTTGCATTACTGGCGTGGACATTTTGAGGCACCTATACATAGATCTTCTTAGGTGGTCATTTATCCAAAAAAAGTCGGAGTTAGCTGACTCTTGGAACAGAGATGACGATAACGTGGGTGGACAATCTCGACGATGACTCTCTTCTTTAGCGGTGTATTCTGTTTGTGTTTGGTATCTAGCTAGTTAGAGTGACCGTGTGTGCCCTTATGATGGTAGAGTTTCATGAGAGTCGTCAAGTGTGTATGTACCGACTACCGATGATTTCCTGCCAATTAACCGGCTCATACACTTTTCGCTCTTAGTCCTACAAAAGAAATACCCTTTTATATTTTTTACATGTTCTCTTACTTGATTCAGAGATAACAAAGCTTTGTAACTAGTGTGCCAGGAGTGTTTTGACTCCTGATGCATATGCCTCGTTTATTTAAAATGTATTTCAAACACATTTTCAAATGTTAATTCTTTTTGTAAAAAATACTCTCATAGATCTTAACATCCTAAGTATTCACAAACTTGTTTCACGAAAAGCTAACTTTTTGGGAGCCCGTGTAAAAATACATATTCTGGCGATAAATCGAGGTTTTCCTTTGTCTTTTTTACACATCAAGAAAAATGTTGGTTTTCTCGAAACTACTTTGTAAATACATAGAATGTGAAAATTTATCCGAATTTTTTCCATATTATTTTTAAATGTGTTATGTAAATATCAAATGCATATGCACCTGAGGGTCTAAATGGATTTCACACCGGTGACTCATGTTGACACACACCACAAGCATCGTCGTACATTTCGGACATCCCTATGTATCATGCATATTAATTGAGCAGGAAAACAGGGGAGTGAATTTTCTCTATGAACATGCATGTTTTTTTACGGAAGGCAGTCTATCCGCTTTTCATTGATTTAAAAGAATGGGGTCAAGGTGTACAAACATCAAGCAAAGAGCTCAAAGAGCCAAATAAAAATACTCCATCTGTTCGGATTTAGATGACTCGCCTATCGGTAGAGACGGATGCATCTTGACATGTTTTTAGTATTAGATACATCAATTTCTAACTATAGGTGAGTCATTTAAATCTGAACGGAGGAAGTAACAGCAACGGCACATGCCATGGATTTTTCCTGCCGCCCGCAAAGCTACACAGCAAACCAACTAGTCAAGCTCATGGACAAAGCTACAAAGCTACACGTGCATGTTGGATGAAACATTGGCACAATTAATTTGACCAACCTATGTTGGTTCGATCAACATCAATCAATGGATGGCTTGAACATATTTTTTGCTTGTATGGCCGATGCATGCAGTGGCGGAGCCAGGAATTGAACCGAGCCGGGTCGAACAAATAAGGTTTAAAAAAATTAGGTGAAAAAGCAAGTGTATTCAACAAAACAAAGGTTCAAATAGATTGAATTTCATAACCCATCAAGGACAACTACAAATTGACAAACTACAAACAAAATTGTGCTGCATTTTGATGAGATATTATCATACCATTTAAGCTGAATCATATTGACAATACGAAATTGTCGAAGAACATGACCATGGTCACTGTAAGAATGGAAACGTAGCATAATATTTTTGTCATCAATATTTGCAAATATCTGTTTTTCAACATAGCTGATCTAGACCAAATTTTGTTTTGGAAAAATTAAGACCAATTAAACGATTACGGCCTCTCTAAAAATATGCACGTCTCATTTTATCTCTAATTTTAGGGGCACCATTTTTATCAATTGGTCTTCGAACTTCAGGATCAACAAGGACATTTACTAGATCAAAGATTATAGGAGCATTTGCTCGAGTGTCCTACAAAATTGAAAGTGTGAAACCGAAATCAATCTCTGAGCAATCTACTGCACACTTCTAATCACTAGACAAATAGACATCGAAGTTAAAATTGCAATCAGAAATAAAAGGGGAAATTGTAACCTGCTTGTGGCGTGCCCTCTTGAGAATTGGAGATTGATGCATGTAAAATGCATACATGAACTTTACATTTTATTACTTGATATTTCAACTTATTTGCATCATATATGGGTTATATTTATGTTATATAATGATTTTGGGGGATAATTCACACTTTCCCCATTTATTTGGAATTAACCCTGCAGAAACAGAAAACCCCTTTTTCAATGTTTTTGACTTTCAGGGAGCATACGACGTCCAAATGACCTGAAACTTTGCGAAAATCAGTTTTTGGAAGGAACAAAGCGTAGGAGCGAAGTAAGCGCAAAAGTGGAAACCCGAGGAGGAAAAGAGGGGGTCCCACGCGGCTAGATTCCTTGGCCGTGTGGGATAACCTCCTTTGGCCCTCGTGGCTCCGATGTCGTCCGTTTTCATCTCCGTGGCTTCGTCTTGACCTAAAAACGTCTATAAAAATAGTCCCCCGAAGAGTTTCGGAGGGCGGCGGCGGAGAAACACGAAACCAAGAAACAGAGAGTCAGAAGGCTGCCGCCGGAGAAGATTGGAGGGGGGAAACGCCGCCGGATCACCTCCGGAAGGCTCCTCTCCACCCCCCCTCCGGAGTCTCCATCAACACCACCGTCAAGACCAGCACCATCTCCATCACCATCTTCGTGATCCACTTCATCCCCCTCATAGTTTGAGATTGTTCGAACCCTAGCTTTTGTCTAAGTACTGTTCTACATGTGTGTGAATTGCTACTTGTCATTGTTTTGTGGGGAGATTATATTTCCAGATTGTGTTGTACCACTTATGCCATTGAATCATATCATGTCTTCGCGTTGTGAGTAGTTTTCTCATGTTCCTGGGGGCATAGGATGGATTGGCAATGATTTCACTAAACATGTTTGAGTATTTGGTCAAGTATTTATCTTTGATGATTGTCTTATTGTACAATATATGAGTGCACACATATGTTGAGGAATGCATGAGGTGATCACACTATGTAATGGATTGGGTAGGACCTGGGAGTTGACAAATAAACCTGTGATCTAATACATGAAATTCCCTTAGGAGGGGATTAATATCGGGGACCTTAGAGTTTATGGCTATGGTGGGACTCTATATCTTAATAACTCTTGTGCAGTCATTTACTTGGCCACAAGACCCATCATAAGGGGTTTAGTATATTTATTTAGCTACACCTAATTATGGCTCCGTCCAAAGAAGATTAAAACTTGACAAAATATTTACCTTGTTGTTGTAGAAATATCTATGCCATGAAATCCATCTAGCCTTTGGGAACGTTTTCCACACATAAGAAACACACACTTTTTTTTTTGAAAATTATAAGAAACACACACTTGAGCTTGTCCTCTTACTGCATAGAGGATTGGGCTTTCTCTTGTTGAGAGCTTTCACTTGTCATATTTTATTTTCAGTTTTTACTTTATTGCAAACTCTACACCAAAAACCCAAAACACTTGCATCATTTTACTTTGTCTAGTGCATAGATAATAAGAATAGTGACACTCTTATTTGAAAGGATAAACACTTATACCTTCTACTCCTCGTGGGATCGATACTTTACTTACACATCGAAGATTTCAATGATCCCCTATACTTGTGGGTATCAAAGATTTGGAGGTTGGAGGCTTAGAGGTTAGAGGCCTGGAGCAGGGGACTGGCTTGGAGGGAGCGGAGCAGTGCGTGCAGGTGAAGCCGCAGCAGTCCACAGGCCCGCAAGCACATCGAGCAGCGTGGCGGGCAACGCCGGCTGGCCGGGCGGGGCAGAGCAGGACTGGGCTAGAGGGTGGCGGCGCGGGGAGGAGACTCGCGCAGGGAGGGGCGGTCGCGAGCGTAGCAGTCCCGTGGCGGTCGCCGGAGAGGCCGCGACGCTGGCTGGACGGGCGGGGAAGAGATGGACTGGGGCAAAGGGTGACGACACATGGAGGAGACGTGCGCAGGGAGGGGAGATCGACGCGCGTGTAGCAGTGGCGTGGCGGTGGGCGGCGAGGCCGCGGCGTCGGCTGGCGGGGCGGGGCGGAGTAGGACTGGGATGGAGGTGGCGGCGCCGGGAGAAGAGATCAGGGTGGGAGGCCTTGGAGAAGAGCAGAGGAAAAGAGTCGGGTCGGCTTTTTAGGTTTTCCCTAGCGCCTGTTATTTTTTCACCCAAATCTGAGCCGGGTCGATCGCCCACCCTCGACCCCCTACTGGCGCCGCCACTGGATGCATGAATAAGTTTAGTCAGATTTTGGGGTGAAAACCCTTGATCCAAGATTAGAGCGACGACGGTGTTTGTACACGGTTCCGTTTTTTGAGGCGTCGTTATTAAAGAACCTTTTTACAGTCTAGGTGTGGTCTCTCGGCTAGCTCTTGACGTTATGTTACTGCAGAGACTGAGTGTAATTGATATCCGTAGGATATAAATATATTCCCTTTATAAAAAATGATGCATGCATTCGAGCATTTTCTACATGTTCACTGAATATATTTGTTTTGCGATCAATTTCTATTTCCAAACACATACAACTCGCGGTTTGTTCCCACTTACCACTAATACGTCCTGGACGTTTATTCTTGAAAATAAAACAAAAATGACTATTGATTCATGTATTAGGTCAATTCAACTGGAGACGATGGTCTTTAAATCAACTTGCACGCATGCGTGATGCGTGCATCAATATCGGCATGAAACTAATCATCAGCTGAATGTAAACTAACATTAGATGTCACTGTTAAGTTGATCCTTAAAATCGTTCATCGTATGTGCGGCGGCGGAGCCAACTTCCTGCCTGCCTTTCCCGATGCTTCAAGAGGTCACTAAGTATATTACTAGGTAACACTGGACGGCAGTACACTGTGTCCTTCTCCTTTGCTGGCTCCGAAGCGTTGTTCTGTGGATCGAAAGTGACATGGCAGGCATTGATGGTCTATTGACGAGTCAAATCTGATGCATGCATACTGCATTTTTTACGATAAAGGATAATTTTATTATCAAAATATCGCGAATTAAGATGCAAAAGAGCATGTTGCATTGCATACATATGAAACATTGTCACCGTCGAGCGGTGCTTTGTGTTATTTTGGTATATATATCGCTCGTCGCTATCACGGCAATTGCCACTAGCAATTGGCTGGTGTGTAGATTAGCTAGGTCGTATCCACTTGGAAGATATGGATTAGGTTTAGTATAATTGACCTAGTCGATTGTGGTCTCTTGACCTTAATGGAATGACAGCAACTATTGGTGCTTGTTCTTGAAGAAGTCGTGGTCTCTTGCTCATATATATACTCGATTGTTATTACTCACTCCGTCTAACAAAGGATGTCTTGAATCTATTATATACTAAAAGTAAAATGAGGTTATAAATAGAGACACCACGTTAAGCCACATCATCTTAATTATTTAGACGGTTAGATCTAAAATTTACGGTTAGGATTTAATGAGATTACATACATGCACATGCGTGAGGTCGGTCACGTTTTTTAAAGATTAGGTATGTCACGATCAATAGAATCCTTCTCATATCGATGTACGTAAAGAAAAAAAAATCAGATCAGATCAACGCCAAGAGTCCAGGAAGTTACATAGCGTACGTACTTATACAAACATAAGATGTAAAGGTTCATACGTTTCAAAAAAAATCAAGGCGTAGTCACGTAACCAGCCCAGGGAACGTTGAAAAAGAAAAAAAAAACTACGTTCACATAGTCACACTCACAGGGAACGTTGAAAAGGAAGAAAAAAAAATGCGTACACGAATCGACCGGCCGGCTGTTTCTATACACGAAACCCACCTATCTTTGCCTACATAATATTGATTTTTCAGTGGTGTTTATACATTACAAGATCAATCGATTAAATTAAGAATGTTAGATATCATCTTCAAAATTATTTTGATAGTTAGATTAAAATCAATAGTTAGGATTTCAAATCAAAATAATGAGATCTATATACTCGCTTCATGCACTGATGTGAGTCATTTAGATATTTTAATATTGACTACATATAATAGTTAGGATTTTAAATCAAAATAATGAGATCTATATACTCGCTTCATGCACTAATGTGAGTCATTTAGATATTTTAATATTGATTACATACATATTCAAACGAGTGAATGTATATAAAATATGTCTAGATACATATGAATCTCAAAATGCTAAACTAACTTACATTAGTGAACGGACGGAGTAACAAATATGAAATGTACAGAACTGGATTCCATATGTTCTAGAAAAAAGCTCAATGCACACATATATGCCCGTGGGCATCTCACCCGCAGCAGTCATCTAACTTAGATTGTCCAACACCATCTTCTTTCAACCTCTAATGCAACGCTACCATACATTCATTTACTATGATACGGGTTCAGGCTGACCACTGACCATTCTTCGTAGCGAACAACTTCCAAGTCTGATTGAAAACTATTTCTTCCTTCTTTGGTAAACAAAAGCAATTGATTATTTTTAAATGGTGTGCTTCTATCATCAAGTTTGATCATGTTGACGTTACTCGATATCCATGCCACTAACGTGTACTACTAAGGCACATTAAACCGCTTCCAAGAAAAGATATAATACATTCAATTTAAATATGTTCAGTAACAAAATTTTATTTTGTCGACTACGGCAACAATTTCGGGACGCGACATCTCGAAAGGAAAAAACATTCCCAAAGTCCGTAACAAAAGGAAAATCAATACTGAAAATTTTGCCCTCAGCGTCACCAAATAATCAAATGATAATATATAAAAATTCGGAATTCCAAGCCAAATCACTTAAGGCATGAGACAAACATGCATACGTGTATGAGATTCGGCTCCAAGAATTATTAGTCCCATCGACCAGCTCGAAAACATTAACCCGATTGGCCAAAAACACATCAACCAATGAAACACCCTCCATGAAGGATTTTGTTGCAGCCTATACAACGTCGGAGGAATAGTTCAATGTAAATTTTTGAATATTATATTGATATTGTTTCTTCAAAAATGATGATTCATTACTCAAAAATTATTTCACCCAATACTGCATAACAAATGGAACCCATGCATAAATACTTGACTTGAGTTAAGAACTATAATCAATGTCCCCATAAAAATACTCAATGTAAGTGGTGTAGTTTCATGAAACAAAGCACTCATAAAATTTGATGACTATTGATTAATTGATGACGCATCTAACACACACTTGATAGTTTAAATAAACAATTATATATATTCAAAATTTGATTATTTTTATAAACTAATGCAACATATATATGCCTACCCCACACATATAGTTAGAAAACACATCTTGAATTCCACCAAAAGTTTAATATGTCTTGGTGGTGTGTATAGGACGCTAACCACGTAATTTGACCTCTGGTGAACCCGAATTATAACAACCTCCGCTAACCATATGACTGCTTGGTCGTTTTTAACAATTTGATTCCCATGCATATTGTTGTGTTGTCATAATTATGGATGGATTGCTTTGATATAAAAGGATGTGTTTCTCTATTGGAGAAGCACATATGATGATATGCCGAAGTAGAATATAGATGAGGATCGGTACACACTGGTAGAGTTCTTGATTACTATAAGAAGGTGGTAGATTGAGAAGAATCAAAGACATTATATAATATAAATTATTTGCATACAGGCATGCATGATATTATGCAATAAGTGTCCGCACATAAATGTAGATTGGCATACCATGTGTATAATAGAGTGTATAAACGTAGGCAGCAAAACAAAGTTGAAAACATGAAATAACATTTTGGAGAAAAAACCTATTCAATACGCTAAAGATGATGCCCTCGCAAATGCGAGGGCCATCTTGCTAGTTTGTCAAAAAGAGCATGTATCTAGACATGACTTAGTGTATAGATACATGTTTTTTTTGACAAAGTCAAGACATCCTTTGTTGGACAGAAGGAGTAGTAATTTTTTTCGTATGTAATTATGTCTTACTCTCTCCGTATAAATCTAAGATGTTTTAGATGTGACACTTGTTGTTTAGATGCATGCTAAAAAATAAACATACCTACTAAAATATGTCTAGATACATTTTTATACATATGAGTGTAGACGAATGTTAAAACATCTTATATTTACGAAAGGATAGAGGGTGTAGTTATTTGGATCAAGGCATGACGTACGTGCATGAGACAAACACAAGACACCGACACACACACGCACAAAGAGGTACATATACACAGAACTTGCAACCACACGGATGTTTCCCCCTTCTCTATTCTGCATATTACAACATTATTATATACAAGTCAACCATGTTCGTACATGCACCTCCCTCCATGTACTACATAAACCTAATCACATTCTGTCGATATTCTGGCATGGTTATAGTTTAATTTCAATGTGCATGGGCCGCATCAAAAGATCTTATCATATCCAGCCGTTGATCCACCGATGGGATGCGCCAAATTCAAGGCGCTAGCTCGTGTATGATGGATCGATCGATCGCGTGCCGTTACACTTGTCTCGGTGCCGGTCAGGCTACGTACTGGTGGAGTGGTGGTGGAGGGGGCCATGCATGCATTGTTTCTCTCTTCGCCTGCGTGCATGCATGACACCGCCACGAGCTATGCATAGCTACCTCACCTCAATTCACTACTGACAACAGATCGACCGACTAAAGTGCCATACTCCTGAAGCAATCAAATCACAATTCAATCACTTCAGGTAGGAGTACGTAGCAGCTCATCGATCCATCGATCGCTAGCAGGATTGGAGCCATTGGTAGCTGCTAGCAGTAGCTAGGTATATATACAAGCTGTATGCAGCTAGTGTTTGTCCTTTGTCCGTGCAAAATATCCTGTTGTCCGTAGTAAATTACACAAGAGCTTGAGGAAATATCAAGAGTATATATGTTGTAGACATGAGTCCAAACTACTTTGCCACCAAAATGGAACTCAAACTAGCATTTTACCTGGAGTGGACTGCAGAAGAGGAGAAAAGCATATTCTTTCAACGCAAGCGCTCATATACACGCACACACACAAATCCATATTAACGCACGCACGCACACCCTACCCCTATGAGCACCTACGAGAGACTGAGCCGGTGGATCAGGTCTTGAGATTGACGAAGTCACCACAGGCGCCTCGCTGTCGACGGGAACGTCGCCTCCCACTGAAAAATATTCCGTCTAAATGAGAAACACCAGCGTCAAATCTGGGATTTGAACTTTGATGGGCTGGGTACAACCACCCACCTAACCATCTTGCCACAGGCAAGTTCTCAGGAGAAAAGCATATTCTCAACCGTAGACGACACGATTTAGATTTTATAAAGATTTATGTACTCCCTCGGATCAGAAAAAGTGTCGTAAGAAAACAACTAAAAAAGTATAACTCACCGTAGAACTCGCGATAGAGATTTTGCTAGCAGAACTTTCTTTCCTTTTGGTTTCTCAATCTACGAATCGACTCATCATTTCAAACTATATGATGTACTCCCTCCATTTTTAAATATAAAATATTTTAGATGTAACACATGTTAACTGGATTCATGGACTTCTCTTGGATCTGGATTGGAAAAAACTAGAAATTGATGAGGCAAATGCTCGGTCAAGAGTCAAGGATGTGGAGCTCGCAAAGATGGCCGAGAAGAACTGGATCAAGCTTGCGATGATAAGAAGCAGAATAAAATCATGATGTCCGACTTGATCATCATGGACCGGGATCAAAGGCTTGGATCATCAAGAAGCAAACAATAATACGCAAAGGTGATGAGGCATCTCCATTTTTTATTTTTTTCATCTAAGGGTGCACCCTTAACCCCAAGGAAAGCGTTAGGCGTAAGTCGACCTAGATTGGCCAATTTTAGGTCCCCTCACCGACCGTCGGATCGACATCGTATGCCCATAATTAGTTGGACCAAGTTTTTACATTTTAGCCCCTAATAAATTGAAACATCAACCCGCACTCCACTTATAACGAAGCGGTATATTTTGTGACCCCTTATCTTCCCGATATTTACAGACAAAATGTCATCCTGGTGATTTACCCCGCGCCGCAACAAAAATCACGCATATTACAACAAAATGTCTCACCTCATGTACAAAAAAGTATATTATCGTAACAATTTTTTTAAAAAAATAATGTTACGTAAAAATGGTAAACAGCAATATTTTTAGGGCATATTGTTTGAAAACAAAAGTCACCGGCAAATTCAACAACAATCACCAATATTCACAACAAAAATACATGTTTTTGAGCAATAAAATTGTTGTTAACCAATTTTTTTTGTCTCGGATTGCTTTGTAACCAAAATCACCAACAATTTCAACAAAACTCACAAATTATTACAACAAAAAATATGTGTTCGTAGCAACTAAATATTGGTAAGCAACAAATTTTTTACCACAAATTTATTTGTAACAAAAATCACCGCTTATTGCAACAAAAAATACAAGCAAACGGTACAAAACTTAGCAAAACATTTTTATCCAACAAATTAGTATGTTCAGGACGTTTCAGACATGAAAATAAAGTACACTATTTGGTCAAAAAACGAGCAACCCAACTACTTCTACGCGTAGGTATAGAGGACATGTCCTACTTGTGCAGCCATAAACGACCCAACTAACGAAATGCGTGTGCGGACCAGGGCGACCTACGTGAGGGCACTGGCGGAGCTACAGGAAAGCCCACCTGGGCCATGGCCAGCCCAGCAATTTTGAGACAATGCTTTTTATGCCTAAGAAATTACAGCCTAGCCAACTAAAACTTGCATAGTAGCAACACACATCCCATTATTTGTGTTTTCCTTTCAGTCCGGCATGTCCAAGTTTTTCCCTTAAGCTCCGCCACTGCGTGAGGGCGCGTTAGGTTGCCTAACGGAAGATTTTTCCTAACCCTAACGGGTCTTTTTCATGTCCACGGATCACACCAAATGGACTGAAAAGGACATTTTCCGTATCCGGTTGCTTTTCGGGGAGTGATAGTTCGAGATGCCCTAAATCCCCAATTTCAAAACCCATTTGGTAGCACACGTACGAGACATCCATCAGCCAAGCCCAACAATTAGAAGTAGCCCGTTTAGGAGACAGGTACAACTTGGGATCAGCACGCACGACCAGTGTTCGCCTGCTTGCCGGCCGCCATCAAATCGCCCATCGCTCCAATCTGGTTTCCTGAAGATCAGAATTCCAGACCGACGAGCATTAAGGATTGATAACTGAGAAGGGCTGCACGGCAATCCACTGCCGTCTGTCGGGCTGCACGGCCGCACGAATACACGGCCTGAGAGGCTGAGACCTGCCGGCTGCACTGTCAATGATCAACATGAGCGACGAAGGTAGGAGAAAAGGTTATTCACTCTGTCTCTCTCTCTCTCCCTCTCCCTGTATTAACCCATCAATGAATGCTAGATTAGTTAGTTAGTTAGTTAGTTTGTGCCTTAAAAATAAATTAGGATATTTTTGAATTGTTTGCGTGTGTTTGTGTAGACATCCCATTATCCAATGGTTCAGAGATTGTTACCTTTAGTGGTAACTCTTCCGGTGTGAACTGCAGTAGCATAGAGAGCTTTTTGTGCTATGAAACTAGTATAGACACGTCGCCGGAATAAATTGGGAGATGATTTTCTTCGCCAATGTGTGAAGAAGTTATTTAGACATTTGATCTTCATGCTCGTAAAGCCGAGTTCAAATTGATATATTTTGATTATGTAGACCACATGATATTTATTATGTTGTTTGAATAAAATTCTATGTTTTCAATATTATGTAGGAAGGTATTACTGACCCAACATGCGTGGAGGCGTTGGCCTGCCCTGAAGCTCTCTGTTTTGCACCTGACTTACAGATAAGTCATAAGTGATATGGTGATTACCTCGGATTGTGCGGTTGTTATCCAGAGTATTGGAGAAGGCAATAAAGGAAGCTACGGCGTGATCAAATAGAAGGAAGATCACTGCACTTGCACTTAACACCGGGTAATTTGGTTGTACCGGAAAGCATCCAGGCAAGCGCCCACACACACCGACGATAAACACGCAGACAGTCAGAACTGTATAGTTTCGGCTCTGTAAGACTACACACGACACAAAGGAAAATCAACCACACTCTCGCAAATCACAAACAGAAACCACGTTCAGAAACATCAGCGGGATCAATCAGTGCTGTGGATTGCTGGGTACTGAGTCATCTCTCTCCGATCAAGTCAACCTCCTGTACTATGTAAAAATAATTCTTCTACCTCACCGTCAACGTATCAATCACCCAGGAAGCTGAAAGACCGCCGTTCAGTCCGCGGAGCGAGCGTGAAGTTCAGCCCAAACATCTCCTTAAGCGCCTGCCCCGGCTCGTCCAGGTCAATCAGCCTCGCGACGAGTGACGCGCTCTCCCTGACATGCTCCATGTCAGCCCGCGTCCACACCAGGCGGGATAGCTGGAGCCGCCTCTGCTTGGAGCTCACGTCAACACCCCACCGTCTGTAGGCGCTCTCCTTGTCGTCCCCGTTGGCGAGCTTCTTCAGCATCTGCCGGTAGAGCATGTCCCTCTCCCGTTTCAGACTCTTCAGACTGCCCACATAAACGAGCGTCAGTGTTCTAGTAGTATCACACATTGGTTTCAGTTCATGGACGGTGATACATCACCGTTGATTTGGGTATCGTAAAACATAACGAGTTTACCTGGTTGCAATGACGGAATTAACCTCGCCATCTTCTGTGTTGAACGAGCTCAGGATGAAGGACAGTCTCCTGTGCTCCACTTCCATGTAGACGCTGTCTGCTGCATCTCCCTTGAAGAGGAGGAAGAAGTAGGTCCTATGTACCAGAGACACATTGCACTCGTGCCACAACTCGATAATCTCTTGTTGCCTTCTCGCGAAATCAATAGGCCAACGAGAAGGAGACTCGATTGGACTCGGAACTGCATCTATGCCAACATCTTTGACAGTTTTCACTGCTGTACAGTCATCTCTAACGGTATGCTGCTGAAGTCACATACAGAACGATATAAAAATTCAGCTTGACATATAAAGATAAACAGACTGGTGAATTTGGCGCTAACAGCTAGTGTCTTTGACACAGCATACTAGTCAATTCCATTTTGTTTCATTTCCCGTTTACGGTGCAGTAAAAACCATACCATTATTAGAAGAAAATGAGTATTGCCAGGATGCAGATACCTTAAACTTGGTACACTTCAAAAAAATACTACTGGATACTGAGGCAACAAGTAAAGGATAAATCCATGAAGATTGTGTTGCTAACACAATTACCTGTGCCTGATGGTCTGGTTCGTCCTCATGGTGTTTTTCTGTCTTCTCTTCAAGCTCTGTGACACAACTGATGTCGTTGATACAAACTTCTTGTTCTGCATCATTGTCACTAAAATCCTTGTCTACTTCATCACTGGTTCTCGTCACCATAACTACTTCATCACTGGTGCTCATGTCCTTGACTACTTCATCACTGGTGCTCGTCACCATAACTACTTCATCACTGGTGCTCATGTCCTTGACTACTTCATCACTGGTGCTCATGTCCTTGACTACTTCATCACTGGTGCTCATGTCCTTGACTACTTCATCACTGGTGCTCGTGCCCATGACTACTTCATCACAAACTAGTTGACCAGAAACATCGTACTGGTCTACTGAAGTTTCGTTGTTTTGGCAGTCCTCATTTTCATGATACAGACTTCTCCTCACCTTATCAGGCCTTCTGGGAGGATACCTGCAGATTACATCAGGTGGCGTCCCTCTGGCATTCTCGGAATCATCAAACCAACTATTTGGAATGATCGTGAAGCTAGCTCTGCAGCTTTGACTTCTAGCCAATGCACTATCCTTGGAGCTCGTTATACATCTCTTTATGGTCAGGCATTCATGAAGATATGGTTTGCCAGTGTCCAAAGAAAGGTTAGAATCACATGTGTACAGTTTGACAAGGTTGTCTATGAAGTTATCAGATTCACATTGATGCACTTCAACGGGACCTTCTACTGCATTTGATATGATCTCAGCCTGCTGCTCCTCTTTTATAGGGTACATCTTGATATGATCTTCCATTTTCTTTGTTATGCTCCCAACTTGCATTTCCTCAGGCTGTGGGACAGCGTCCCTAGAGATCTCCTCTACTTCAGATATCTGGAATTTGGTGCCTTCAGGGAGTAGTATGTCAAGTTCCTGGCTTGAGCTTCTTTTATGCTCATGTATATCTATGCACTGTACTTCTCTGCAATGTTCTTCCGATACTTCAGATGCAGTTCTAAAAGCTCCTTCATTCATGTTATATGACTCTGTGCCATCAGAGCTATAGTTGCTAGGAGGATGCCAAGGAGAAATCGGCCTCCGATCCCTTGTTTGTTGAGGAAGATCCATTGTCTGATTAGGGACTGAAGAGTCATCATGATCCGCATCGAAGACATATGATCCATCAAACACTGCATGACCTTGATCTTGATAAGAACCTCCATAAGTATCAGAAACTGAAAGTGCTTCTTCAGATGCATTTCGCGCAAGAGACTCTGAAGACCGACTATGGACATCCTATCAGAGGAAGGACAGGTTATCAAATGTCACAAAAAACAGTAATGCAAAAGGTAAGTCGGTGTATATGAGAGAAAGAATACCCATCTCTTTGCAGTGCGATCATCACCATGGTCATCAACATCACTTTTCAGTAAACAGTTAAGTTGAGACTGAACAGTATCTTTTTCTTCCATCAATTCCCTCAGCTGCTTCTCCAGCTGAAAATTAATATACAGGTACATAGTGCATGAAATTGTGCAGTCCAGCAATTAACACTGTTACAATGGTTGGAGAATTTCAGGTGCGGAAGAGTACCTTCTTAATCTGTGCATCCTTCTCTCTCAAAGCTTCAGCATGACTAGTGCAGGAAGCTGACTCTGGCACTTTCCGTTCATTTTCTAATCTTGCAAGCTCTCTTTGTAGATGTTTCAGAAGTGCCTTGTCAGACATCACAACATTGACCTGTGCATTTGTAACAACCTCCTTTGCGCAAGTAGCAAATAGAAGTGTGTTCCTGGATTGCTCAATATGAGTGTGTGCAGGGCTCATTGTGCAGACAATGGCTGTTCTTGCATTGCCTCCCAAAGAGGACTGTAATATGCGTGTCAGCTTTGAATCTCTGTAAGGGATATGGCCATTTCTTCCCTTGCTGCATCAGGAACATTACAGTTCAGACTACGGTATATGGTAATACTATGGTCATTGGTCAAGGGGCATGCAGACTTGGCAGAAAGGAGAAATGACAAACTGTATACCAAATGGATTCAGAACTACTTGACCTAGTGAATACGAAAGAAAGAGGAAATATATTTCATTATAAAAAGTAAAATACTGAGATTACATGTTCTTGCTAGAAGACAAACCTGAGTTGGCGAACAACCTTCCCCAGAGTTAGCAGACTTCGGTTAATATGACTACCTTCTTTTAACCTCATACCAGCTGAAGCAGTCTGAGATGCACGCTCACTTCCTGCTAGGTCAACAAAGTTCTGCCCAGAAGAAGAATCTCAGAGATCAAGGAAAATATAATACCACATAGTCATGAATACTGAAAGACAGTCCATACCACACAAGACACAAGGGTGCTTGATTTGCCTCTTCCTAAATACTGTCTAGCAGAACTTTCGATTGTCTGAAATTTACATAAGCTTGTCAACAAAAGAATCTATAAGTAGTCTAAACCAGATAGTATAAGAGGGGCACCAACCAGCCTAAGTATTTGATGGGACCTAGAACTCGCTTCGTTCAAAGCCGTTTCCCCAGTCTCCCTTTGAGCTGTAGCAGAAACAAAATAAAGTAAATAACAACAAGAAAGAATGGGTGCATGTTTCCTTTGAATTTAGTAATTTCAGCCAATACCTGCACACATTTCCAGAAGATCCTTAAGATGGTCCTTGTCCCTCAGTGTTTCCTCAGTGAGTTTTTCAACAGTAGTCCCTCTCTGTTTGAATTCAAATGATAACATGAGAGATCAGTATGTAGAGGGTGGCGAAAAAGAAAGGAAAACGGCGTACCTCTGGATCATCAAGAAGTCTAAGCGGTGTGGTGTCATGGCTCAGAAGGTCCCTCACAGCTTCATTGTATATTTCTATTGCCGAAAATTTCAGCATGAATTCTCTTTCAGGGTGCTGTAACAATGACAAACAGTGAGACAAGTATCATCTCAGAAAGGTGAACTAAAACAGCATTTCTGGCACACATGCACACACCTTCTCTATGTAGTCATAGATGTCCCTCACACTATACTCTGTAATTCCAGTCATCGTGTATGTCTTTCCGCTGCTTGTTTGACCATAGGCGAATATGCTTGCTGTCAACAAGAAGAAATTCATGCGCATATGTTAGTCGGTTGGTACCTGTTGATCCAAAAGCAGGTTAGCGTTTCTCCCTGTACATACAGTTGATCCCACTGACGACAGATAGAGCAACTTCTTTTGCACCTTCCTCGTAGACTTGCCTTGTAGAGCAATTGGGGCCAAACACCCGGTCTGAAAAGTACAAGAAAGACAAGAAATTAGAGAATTGACTGCTAAATGAAACCTCTACAAGGTTTCAACATCAACACCAGTAATTGTCGCCAACATCAACATACAAAATTGGGCTCTGTTGTTGCTGCTTACCATAGGTGTAGGCGGTGGGGAACATGGCGCGGTCAGGGAGGGTGCTGCGGAACATGACGGTGGTGGGGCTGATGCACTCCCAGTCGGAGCTGTCGCCGGATTCCCTGCTGTTGAGCGGCCGCACCCGAACGGACACCATGATCCTCTCCTCCTTGGCCTCCACCTTCTCCCATGCTGCAGTCGCCGCCCCTTGCTCCTCCACCGCCCCCATCACCCCTTCCCCCTCCCTGCACCCTCCACCCGAGAACAGTATCAGTCAAAACCTCCTCTTTTCCTCTGCAGCAGTCACCGCCGACCAACACCCCACTCCCCTCCCCTCGAATCGAACGGCATTGCAAGAAAGGAGAGCGCACCACTTTCTCACAGGCGGAGAAGGAAATGTAAATTCGGGAGGCGGGCCGGTGGCAGGTCCCTGCGGCCGAAAGCGCCGCGTGTGTCGCCGGGCGCGCGACGAGGACGGCGATCTGGCGAGACCACCCTGCCCAGACCCAGGCTTCCCAACAACAGCAAGTCAGTAGTCCTACGCACTGCCCGACGCGCTCTTACTCGCACATGTACTAACTGGACTGCTACCTGCACGGCTACGGATTATCTTTGGCCGCTGCCGCTGCCGCCGCCGCGTTCCGCGTTGGAGGTTTCCGGTGCTGTCGCGAGGCGACGGACGGACTATGGTCCCCGCCACGCTCCCGGCCACTCCCTTCAATTTTTATTTATGCGCCTCACATGGGGGAGGAGAGAGATTGGGAGAGGGAGATGTTGGAGCCCCAAGACTTTGTAATTTTCTATGCGTATCGTAGCACATAGTAGTAGGAGCAGTAGCCATTACCCAACAGAACCAACCGCTGCTGAGCACATTCCGCCCGAGAAGATGAATAACAGATCAAGAAGGGGAGGCGAAGCAACCGTACCTGCGCACGGTCGTGGGGGTGGAAGACGAACAATGTGTGGGGGAGAAGGAATGCAGTCTGGTCGTCTCCTCTCCAGTCCTCTTCGTTCCAGCGGAGAAGAAGAGGATGGACGAGGAGAATTGGTAATGGTGGGAGGGGACGGAGAGGGAGAGAGACGGTGGTTTCAATGGGGGGAAAAGTATTACGAGGGGAAAAGTAAGGGGGAAGGTGTAAAGGAACAGGTGTTCTTGCGGGTACAGGGAGACTTTTCTACCCATAGCAGATACGACGGCCCATCGGCCAATCGCGGTCAAGGGAGCCCTTGTGGGGCCCGTGGCGAGTTCCGCTGGGCCCACTTGTCTGCCATTGTGTCATGTGATGTGTCCCGTTGAACATGGAACAGTATTCTCAAATACATTTTCCGTTCAGGTATATTATAAAACTAGGTGTATTTTTTTGGTTTATAAACTGAAGCCTGGTTTTGATCGCCTCTCTCACTCTGCGCATTTTTTCTTTATTGCACACTTGGGCATATTTGATTCCAGGAAATTAGAGCTTGAGAAATTATAGGTATACTACCTAGAGGTAGTTCACTGTCGACGGGAAAGAACAGTTCCTGCTAATGAATGAGATCATAAACCACGCTTATGAGCAGAATAGACTGATGGGCTCATGGATTGACTTTTGGGAAAGCTGTGTTATTTTATTTTTTTGACGGGGGAAAGCTGTGTTATTACCTACCCGTTAAGATGGTAACGGTGAGAAACGCATTTAGTGTCTAGTTTACTGCGGTATGCTAATCACAACGCACCGTTGCACCCGACATTGACAAGGTCGCCATTCACGTTGCCATAGTGCACAAAAAACTTGGGCGTATATGATATGAATATATGATTGCCAGCTGATTACAGAAGAATTGTTTGTTGTAGGTTGCTCTCGTCTCGAAGAATTGGCATGATTGGGATTTGAGAAGCTTCCTGGGGTGGAACATAGATTATCCATCTATTGTTAAATATTTTCAGATGTACTAAGATATACTAGATCGATTCTCCCGCTCAGTGTCACTTTCCCTGTCGTTAGAAGGATTCCCTGTCGTTAGAAGGAAACATATATCATCATCGTCAATTGCCAAACCATCCAGAGATATCCCAATCCAACTTCCACGATCGCGGTCCAAAACCAAGACAAACCATCCAAGGCGCATTGCCGGTAAGAGCATTTGCGAGATCAGTGTGTACATTTGTGTGTACATTTTTCTTATAAAGGCGAATATAATAATATAAAAAAGATAACACGCACCTGGTCTCTCTAATAACACAATGTTCAGACCAAGTCCAAACATTATGAATGCACATAGCCAAATTATTTAAAACTGAAAAAATGGGACATGACACACCAAGAATATCATGCTGGAGAGCGGAAATTTACTAGTGACAACTCACTAGGATGGCAAGATAAAAACAAACACTTTCAGAAAGGAAAACGACGAGTGAGCTCCAATGTTATCGGATCCTACCGGTGAATGTATATCACGGGTTTTCACCCAGTGAGCAAGTCTAAACAACCAAGGAGAACTAGTGCTCAAAATTTTACGATGTTGTATACACGTGCTACAACAAATGATATTGATTTCGGTGTCGCACGACAATCCATATTTGCATATATGGATTGGATGGTCACCTAACATGGCTCGGCTTAAAATTGCACAAAACTATCACTTTTGGATGGCCGCTGGTCGAAACCCTAACATGTTATAAACGATGGGCAAATAAACGATGAACAAAAGTAAGATCAACATAACGAGGACACGAGATTTAACGTGAAAAACTCTTCCAACAGCGGAAGAGGAAAAACCACGAGCGTCAGCCAGCAAATCTTCACTATGATTGGGTGAGGTTACAAACATCGAGGATTTCAACTCGAGACTTATCCCAAACATCGGTTTACAAGATATATATATAGTGGCATAATCCTAGGTCGGATGTAGTCCGACCCGGAAACGACTCGTACCGTACCGCGGGGCCTGCCGCCCACTCGCTTCGCTCGTCCGAAGTTAGCTTTTATCTTAATGAATTTGGATCACCATAAAATAACACTCCACTTTGAGAAAAATTTCATCTTGTACATGAACGAGAACCTTCACCCTGAAACAATAAAGAAAACACTTTCGGTGCAAATAGCCTCTTGGGCTAAAAAGACCAAAGCTCAAACTTAGCAACATGAACTGGCTTTGTCATCATATCATCAGGATTATCATCAGTACCTTCAGCTTACCTTGGGCAATAACATCACCCACATAATGATATTTGACATCAGTGTGCTTTGTTCTCTCATAAAACATCCGATCCTTAGTAAGGTTAATAGCAGTTTGACTGTCATAAAACATGTTAGTACAAGTATCATCTCCACAAAGCTCAGCAAACAAACATTTCAACCAAACCGATTCTTTGCATGCTTCAGCAATAGTCATGCATTCTGCTTTAGTGGTAGACTGGGCAACAACAGACTGCAACATTGCCCTCCAACTTGTGGCACAACCACCAAGCGTGAACACATAACTTGTGAGGAATCTCCTCTTATCCAAATCGGCAGCAAAATATGAATCCACATAGTCAACAAGACCCTCATCAGCCTTGCCGAACTTCAGGCAAGCATTGGATGTGCCACGAAGGTACCTGAAAATCCACTGAACAACCTTACAATGTTCTTTACCAGGATTAGCCATGTATCTACTAAATAAACCCATAGCATGTTATAAATCAGGACGAGAGCAAACCATGGCATACATCAAAGAACCAACTGCATTAGAATATGGAACTCTTGACATGTACTCAAAATCCTCATCCGTGCTAGGACATAGTAAAGCTGACAATTTAAACTGAGAGGCAATAGGAGTACTAATTGACTTTGCATCATGCATGTTGAAACGATAAAGATCTTTTTTATGTAACTTTACTGATGAGTAAGAAACAACAAACCAGAATTTCTATCTCGGGTAATCTCCATACTAAGATCTTCTTAGCAGCACCAAGATCCTTCATCTCAAACTCACTACTCAATATTTTTTTCAATTTAGTGATTTCTTTCTTGCTCTTTGCAGCAATTAACATATCATCAACATATAGCAACAAGTATATAGGCGATCCATCAACAAACTTAATGTACACACAACTATCATATTAAGACCCCTTAAAGCCATGTGACAACATAAATGAATCAAACCTTTTATACCATTGATGAGGAGATTGTTTTAAACTGTATAAGAACATTTTCAACTTACAAATAAGATCCTCCTTACCAGGTACTACGAACCCTTCTAGCTGGTCCATGTATATCTCCTCCTCCAACTCTCCATGCAGAAAAGCAGTCTTTACATCTAACTGCTCAAGCTTAGCATCATACATAGCAACAATACCAAAAAATGTACGAATTGTAACAACTGGAGAGAAAAAATCATTATAATCAACACCTGAAATTTTACTAAAGACTTTTGCCACTAACCTTGTCTTAAACCTCGGAAGTTCACTAGGAGATAAACCCTCCTTTCTCTTGAAGATCCATTTACAGCGGTCCGTCTTCTTTTGTTTAGTCAAGCACACAACATCCCATGTGTCATTTTTATCAAGTAACCGCATCTCTTCTTGCATAGCGGATATCCACTTCTCACGGTCACTTGAACCAATTGCTTCAGTATACGTGGACAACTCATGTCCATGTTCCACCTGTTCTGCACAACTCAGAGAATAATTAAGAATGCTACACTGTTGAATTAAACATACAGGTTTAACAATGTTCCTCTTTGTTCTATGATCATCGATGGACTGATTTTGTTGCTGCAAAACAGGAGGTGAGTGTTGAACAGTATCATTATCAGAATCAGAATCATCTAATGTGTATCACCATCATTGTCAACAGTGACATTTTGTTTTTCAACAGAGTGCTCCACCTCGACACGTTCTGTTCTTCCTCATCAGAACCTTCTAACAACACATCTGATGACAACTTATCATAGTACATAACAGATTCATTAAAAACAACACTCATGCTTATAAATGCCTTGTTAGTTTCGGGATTCCACAACTTATATCATCCTTGGAGATGATGGTCTTGTTCATCCGCTCGGTTACACCATTCTGCTGAAGCGTGTACGCGATGGTGAGGTTCATGACAATACCTTCCTTTATGCAATAATCATTAAAAGCATTCGAAAAAAATTCGCCACCATTGTCAGTACAAAGTAATTTCACCTTTCTTTCTGTTTGCCTTTCTATCATAGCTTTCCACTCTTTAAAAGCAGCAAACATATCATCCCTATGTTTCATGAAATAAGGCCAAACTCTTTGACGAGGATATACCGAACGGGTATCCTATCGTGTGGGTACCTGGTGCACGTAATGACTATAGCCCAATTGTCAATAGGCTGGCAAAGCCCATCAAGGAAGGCCCAAGACGAAGATTGCTTTCCAAGTTATTCATAGTCGGTTGTAGTTTCCATATTTGTAATCCTAGTCGGTTACGTACCCGAGACCCAGCCCCTATATAAGGGCTGGGAGGGCTACCGATCAAAGACACGCACATCAGAACCTCCAAACCCTAGCGAGACGAACTCTCGCTGGACCCTTGTAACCATCACATATTCACAAGAGCAATAACAGACAAGCAGGAAGTAGGGGTGTTACCTCAGTCGAGGGCCCTGAACCTGGGTAAATCCCGCTTGTCAGCCGTCGAGTTCACCAGTACTACACGTTCTCTACCTCATAACTCAAACCCTAGGCTATCGACTATGGGTATTGATGAGGACACCCCTCGTCAATTGGCGCCGTCTGTGGGAATAGGTAGTGCTGGATCTACGGATTCGCTGGTTTCGACCTCAAACGGCAACTCGCCGACTACATCTGCAAACGGCCATGCGCTGACAGTCTCGACTGGCGTTGGAGCATCAGGCGATCAGTCGCCAACATCGCAAGCTGCATCGCCAAGAAGAATCAAGCCGTACTCATCGAAAGCACAGGAAGTTTTTGCTAATCTTGATTCAAGTTTCAATCTAATCATTGGGGAGCACAATTTTTTCGTCGACAAGCTCGGTGTGCAGGACTTGACCGATGAGATCGCAACGAAGACACCCGAAGATCCATCGACTGCGATCGCATTGCCAGCAGACAAGGAAGGTACCTCATCACAGATCGATTCGATCCCATCACCGACATCATCCATGGCGACTGAAGAGTTCAATAGGATCATGGCACAAGAGTTCCCGGAAGATGAGGCACAATCTGTACATCAGATAAGCGTACTCGAAGAACCATCTGTCATGGCCACATCGCCAACAGGCACAGGAGCTACGTCGTCAAAGGTCAACTCAATCTCGCCGTCAAGATCTCTAGTCGACTCCATAACGACCCAAGAGTTCAATAAACTCCTGGCTCAGGAGTTCCTAGATAATGGGGTACAGTCTGACTATCAAGTCACCACAGTCGAACACATCGCGGCACTCGACACTGCGCCTGACTACATGCAAACTGAAGACACGGGCGACAGCATCTACCTCGCCGACTTCGCCGGGCCAGAGATCCAAGCGGATCACGAGTCCCTCTCCAGCAACGAAGACGATCCCGAAAAGATACTCGAAGCATACATCAACACTGACGCCCAGTTCAGCAATAACTCCGACATGAGTTTAGACGGCGATTCCGAACCCATAACCGGCGTCAATGGCACATACACATATTCTCCGGTCATACCTCGGCAGGTCTACGTTGCATTCAGCGCCGAAACCTCAGCGGCAGCAGCTAGTCGCAGGCCTACGGAATTTCCTTGCCCGGTCACATTACCAGATGGCGTAACAACGCTAACTATCACAGCAGAGGTGGCAGCAAAAGTCGACAAGATCATAAAGGACTGCACAATGATGCCAGCAGATGCGACTCCAGAGGAGTGGATGACATACAATTATTTCAATTGGCAAGAAGCAATGCGCCTAAAGGAGTACAGAGCAACACTCGAAGAACGCAGGAGGCAAGCTAGCATCTCAAGTATGCGGAGAAGGCAGATTTCCCTTAGCTCCACAAGTGCGACGGAGCACAGGCATAGATCGAGATTCGCCAATATCCCAGAGGGCGAGAGATCCGGAGTCACTCGCAACTTAGAACATTCGTTCATGACCCTGGACTCCGACGGCATACTAGCACCCAAAACAGCTGAAGGTGCCCTGATATCACTGGGGGCATACCTCAAGGCGACAGCACCTCCAGCAGGCGACCCAGCCGAAGAACTGCATCTCCAGCAATTAAAGGCGCTCGCACTCGCGGCAAAAGGACTCCAGTCGGAGAAGCACAGAGAACGCAGCAGAAGCCGTTCGCGGGATCGCCACAGTCGAAGCCCTCGCAGGAGTAGCACACGAAGACACTCGAGTCGTCGCCATTCACGGAGCAGGTCCAGGAGATCCGCCAGCAACGACTCGAGTGACGGTCGCGATACCGGACCTTGCGGAGCACGATGCTTCACAAGACGAATCCGCGAGGCAAAGTTGCCCAAAAAGTTCGGGTTACCAACAACGCCAAAGTTCAACTGCAAACAAGAGCCGTCAGGCTGGCTCGAGGACTACAAACTCGCAGTCGTATGCCAGAGGGGGACAACTACAACGGCACTGCAATACATACAGCTGATGCTTGAAGGTACAGCTCGCGACTGGCTCAAAACATTACCCGAAGCATCATACGATTCCTGGGATCACTTTCGGGAAGACTTCATCAAATATTTCGATCCTCTGTGCGAGCGGCCCAAAACATTCGAGGAATTACGGGCTTGCAAGCAGAGGTCGGACGAGCCAATTCGAGCATACATCAGGCGATGGACGGCCATCCGCAACTCAGTCGGCACAATCTCCGAAGACAGAGCCATGGACGCCTTCACCATGGGAGTCCTCAGGGAAGACTTCAGAGAAGCACTCGGCCGCCAAAAGCCAAAATCCATGGCAGAACTCATGAAGATAGCGACCGAGTGGGCGGATGGCGAAGATTCCATAAGGGCCAAGCGTCCACTTTCCCCACATGACCGCGAGGATCGACGCAGTAGTCGAGACCACCACGACAGGGATGACAGAAGACGAAGACGCAAAAGTGGGTATAGCGACAACGACAAGGTAAAATTCGTAGCAGCAGGTTTTTCGCAGGACAATCACGTCCAGGACGACAGACGACAAGAAGATCGTCGCGACAGTCGAAACGACAGCCGCCGCGACAGTCGAGGAGACGACCGCCGAGACAGTCGAGGGAACGACCGCCGAGACAGTCGAACAAATGACCGACGAAGCAGTCGCGACCGCGACCAGTGTAGCGGTGGATACCGAAGGCAAGAGTGGCGCAAACGAACAGATGCAAAACCAGAAAAAACATTTCAAGAAAAGATGGATGACGACTGCAGGCTGCACTTATTCAAAGGAGAGGACGGAAGGCTAATCTCCAACCACACCATGGGGAATTGCCGAGAGTTCGAACAGATGGTGGCTGATTACGCGGCAAGAATCAGAAGAGCTACACCCTCGACTGCACCGCCAGCGCACATCGCCCCAACACCAGCACAGCCAGTCGCGGCATTACCACCTCCACCACCATACAACCCGGGAAGCCAAGTCGCAGGAGCCATACATCATATACCTCAAGCAACGGAGGAACAGTACCCAAAGCCCCAAGGACAGATGTTCATGATCCAAAAAGGGCGTCCCTCCAACAGGCAGCAAAAGATTCACACTCGACATGTTAACATGGCGGTTATGGCACCACCAGCCATACCAGACTTCTTGCGGGGATCTGAAACCGCAATAACTTTCAATCGAGAAGATCACCCACCATCTGTCTACCGACCAGGCCACGCAGCCCTGGTACTCGACGCTCAGATCGGCGGATACACCATGACCAAAGTCTTCATGGATGGAGGCAGCGGCATCAACATCATCTTCGCCGACACACTTCGCCGGATGAATAGGTCAGTCGAAAACTTACCCCAGTCCACAAACACTTTTCATGGCATTGTTCCAGGAAAACCTGTTCTCCCAGAAGGCACGATACAGCTCGACGTCACCTTCGGTGACGCAAACCACTTCAAAACCGAGTCGATTGAATTCGAAGTCGTCGACTGGAAGTCACAATACCATGCCATACTAGGGCGCCCCGCATTTGCTCGGTTCATGGCAGTGCCACACTACGCATATCTCAAGTTGAAGATGCCAGGCCCGAAAGGAGTCATCACAATCAACGGAAATTTTCAAAGGTCAGATGCTTGCGACCGCGATTTCAGCAAAATCTCCGAGACATTCGGTATGGAGCAAACCCTCGAAGAGCTCTCGCTCACCAACGACACAACATACATGCCCGAACAGAAGAAACAGGCAGTCGACAAGGCGTTTAGCACCGCAGACGGCATAACGAAGCACCAGGTTCACCCGACTGATCCAGCCAAGACAGTCAGGGTGTCCACAAGCCTATCTCCTGCATAGGAAAGCGCGCTCGTCGAATTCCTCCGTGAGAACTGGGATATATTTGCATGGTGTGCAGCCGACATGCCAGGTATTCCCAGGGAATTCGCCGAGCACTCCCTCCAGCTTAATCCAGGAACTAGGCCGGTCAAACAAGCAATACGTCGTGTCTCCGGACCCAAAAGAGAGGCCATAGAGAAGCATGTGGACAAGTTACTCAAAGCAAACTTCATTCGAGAAATCAAAAAATCAGAGTGGGTAGCCAATCCCGTACTAGTCGAGAAAAAGAAGACAGGAGCAACCAGAATGTGTGTCGACTTCACCGGGCTCAACAAGTGTTGCCCAAAAGATCATTTTCCACTACCGCGTATCGATCAAATCGTCGACTCCACTGCGGGATGCGAGCGTTTATCCTTCCTGGATGCATACTCAGGGTATCACCAGATAAGGATGAAAGTCGAAGACGAGGAGAAGACAGCCTTCACAACTCCACTCGGAGTATATTGCTATACCACAATGCCCTTCGGGCTCAAGAATGCAGGCGCCACCTACCAGCGTATGATGCAGAACTGTTTGAAGACGCAAATTGGGAACAACGTCGAGGTCTATGTGGACGACATCGTCATCAAGTCGAAAGAAGAAAGCACATTACTCGCAGACTTGCGAGAAACATTCGACAATCTCAATCGATACAACATCAAACTCAACCCAGACAAGTGTACCTTTGGTGTTCCAGCCGGAGAACTCTTGGGGTACTTAGTATCGGCTCGGGGAATAGAAGCAAACCCAGAAAAGATACAGGCCATATTAACCATGCAAAGACCTAAAAAGCTCTACGAGGTACAGCAATTGACAGGTCGAGTAGCAGCGCTCAGTCGCTTCATCAGTAAGCTAGGCGAAAAGGCATTACCACTTTATCGACTGATGAAGAAGGCAGACAAGTTCGAGTGGACAGATGAAGCTTGAACGGACAGATGTCGCCTAGAGGGGGGGGGGGGTGAATAGGCGATTAAAAACTTTTTCCGGGGAGCCGGAATTTCCGAGCCAAGATGGACCGGAAATTCCGGTATGCTTGGTAAAGGCGGAATAAAACTAGTGTTTTACTTTAGCAAGCATACAACCTAAATATACTAGGTTCACCTATGTGCACCAACAACTTATGCTAAGCAATACAAGTAACAAGGTGATAGCAAGATATATATATATGACTTCAAGCACGAAGGCTATCACAATGTAAAGTGCATAAGTAAAGGGCTCGGGTATAGAAATAACCGAGGCACGCGGAGACGAGGATGTATTCCCGAGTTCCACCCAAAGGGTGTACGTCTCGTTGGAGAGGTGTGCGCAACCACAACAGGTTAGCCGCAACGCCACCAAGGCTCACCTTCTTCTCCTGATGAACTCAACCACAAAAGGTTGCGAGTTCACCTTCCACTATTGATCCCCTTTTGGGCGGAGATCGAATCCCTTACAACAATCTTGAGGCACACACCCACAACTTAATTGGGGGCTCCCAAGTCTTGAGGCACACACCCACAACTTAATTGGGGGCTCTCAAGTGACCACAAAAGGTCTTGACCACAAAAGGTCTTGGCCACAAAAGGCCGGCCACAAAAGGCGTCTAGGGTCCAATGACCCAAGAGTAACAAGCTCACAAGTATCACCACCACGAATCCTCGTGGAGGGCTCAAACCGATGCAAATGCAATGGCAAGAGCACACGAAGTGCTCAAGTCCTTCACTCTCAAATTCCAACAAAGCAACAAATGCTTATGGGGGAATAAGAGAGGAAGAACAAAGAAAACCACAAAGGAGTCAAATCCCTCACTCCCAAATCCCACCAAAAGCAACTAATGCTTATGGGGGGAGAAGAGAGGAAGAACAAAGGAGAAGAACCACAAAGGAACTCCAAGATCTAGATCCACTAGGTTCCCCTCACTTAGAGGAGAGATGGATTGGTAGGATTGTAGATCTAGATCTCCTCTCAACTTTCCCTAAAGAATATGCAAGAATCAATGGAGGGATTGAGAGGAATCAAGCTTTCCAAGGTCAACAATGGAGTAGGAGAGAGGGGAAATTCGTGCTACCTTGGTTGTCCAAGGGAAGAAGAAGAGGGGGGGTATTTATACCCCCCCAGAAATTATAACCATTGGACCCAGATTTTAGACCGGAAATTCCGCCCGAAAGTGAAATTTCCGAGCTGAATTTACGGCTCCGTCCAGTGCCACTTTTTCGAGAAAAACTGCGCGAACCGGAAATTCCGGTCAGTCCGGAATCGGAAATTCCGAGTGCCTGAAAACTGACAGAAACAGCACAACGAAAACTGCAATAACTTTTTCATCCGGACTCCGTTTTCGATGATTTTCGGCTCGTTGGAATCGTTACAACGAGCTCTACTTGAATGTGCATAGAAACATCATAGTCCATCATGTGAGGATAAAACCAAATGGGGAAAGGTTAAACTTTCCTAAAACATGTAAACCGGTAAAACCTCCAATATCAAAAACGCAACAAGTTATTCATATGAAATCCGTTTTTGATGAACTAGAGCTTAGTATGGAAATGAACCAAGCTCTAAATACTCACATGGATAAAACACAACAAGTTTTCCAAAGAAAGACCATTTCCAAAGAACTAGAGTTTGACATGGAGATGAACCAAGCTCTAATTCCTCACAAGCATAAAAGCCAAATAAGAAACAAGAAATATGATATGCCAAGTATGCAAAGGTTTGAGCTCTCCACAACGATGCGATAAGGTTACTCACTCGAGAGCCCCTCTTGATAGTACGCCTATCTATCATATAACCCGGTCTCCCGAAAACAACGCGAGACCGGTAGAAAAGAAAACCTATCAAGATCATACCTTTGCCTTGAGCATTCCACTTGAGCTAGATGATGACTATCTTGATCTCTTCAAGTGGATCATCTTTCTTGATTGCGCGTGCAAGCACATGCTTGATGAAGACTTCTTCAAATACTCCCCCATACCCATAATGGGAGAGTCTCGCTAAGTTTCGTCTTCATGTATCCATAGCAAGCTCCAAGCATAGGATCTCTTCGAGAAAGCTTCTCTTGGTCTTGCGCATCTTATCCTTGATGACGTTCACCACATGACGTCATCCTCCACGAGCTATATGAAATCTTCATTTGATGCAAGCCCATGGGAAGATACCTAACCCCACATAAAGATACCACACACACATATCATGGGTTAGTTCACAAAGCTATATGGACAAGTGATTACCATCCCAAGAGATACATGATCCCACTTGGGACATCTTGTAGCTTTGTGTGTTGATCAACAACTTGATCAACCTTTTATCTTCCAATCTTTCTTTGCTAATATGATGTCTTGACTCCTTCAAGACATACTTGCAATATGCTCAACCCAACACATGACCATCCATCATATACACCTTTAGATGGAACCTTGGTCATCAAATAAGCTTCAAGAGTACAACACATGAACTCCACTATTTGCATGGACAAGATCTATAAAGATATCTCAATGCAAACATTAGTCCATAGAGGTTGTCATCAATTACCAAAACCACACATGAGGGAAAATGCTCTTTCAATCTCCCCCATTTTGGTAATTGATGACAATCCCTTTTACGAGGGTTTATATAAGGAATTGAACAACCATGCAATGCACTAAGCGAAGCAAGGATGCAAGGAATTGGACAATGTATTTCGATGGGTCTAAGAAGAACGAAGGCGCAGGTGCAGGCGTCATACTCATATCACCCAAAGGCGACAAACTCAAGTACGTGTTGCAGATGGACTTCAAGCGACCATCCAACAACGAGGCCGAGTACGAAGGTCTGATCCACGGCATGCGAATGGCTAAGGCGCTGGGGTGTACTCGACTGATGATATACGGCGACTCAAATCTAGTCGTACAGCAGACAATGAAAGCTTGCGACGCCATAGCCGACAACATGATCGCATATCGTGACCTCTACAACACACTCGAAGGCGACTTTGACGGATGCGAACTACGACATGTCGGACGAGAAAGCAATGAGGAAGCAGACATACTAGCCAACATAGGCTCGACTAAAGCGCAAGTCCCCCCAGGCGTCTTCCTGGAGCGAATCCAGCACAGGTCCATCAAAAAACAGCGGCCCCCATCAACCTCGACTGCCACATCCAAAGACAAAACACCCGGCGCAGAGGATCCGCCAGTCGAAGTACTACTATGCCAGGGCGAGCAGGTAATTCCAGCATGGACTCAACCTTTCCTAGCATACATGCTACGCGACGAACTACCAGACGATCCAGCAGATGCCCGACGAGTCACTCGACGCTCCAAAGCATACACCATCATCAACGGTGAACTCTACAAACGAAGCATCTCAGGTATGTTCCAAAGGTGTGTGGAAATTGAGGATGGAAAAACTATACTTCGTGATATCCATGCAGGAACCTGCGGGCATCACGCCGGCAGTCGATCACTCGTAGCCAAAGCCTTCCGAGCAGGGTTTTACTGGCCTACAGCGCTCCAGGATGCAGACGACATCGTCAAAAGGTGCATTGGGTGCCAGAAATTCGCCACCAAGCCTCATGCACCCGCATCAGCACTCAAAACCATACCACTCGCATGGCCCTTCGCCCAATGGGGGCTTGATATGGTCGGACCACTCAAAAAGTCATCACCCGGAGGACATACTTACCTACTGGTGGCGGTGGACAAATTCACGAAATGGATAGAAGCGATCCCAATCACAAGCTCGACTGCCGCTACAGCAGTCAATTTCATAAAATTTATCATCTATCGATTTGGCGTCCCAAACAGCATCATCACGGACAACGGCACAAACTTCACAGCCGAGGAGTTTCGTTCCTTCTGCAAAGAGTGGAACATCGCGCTTAATTACGCATCAGTCGCGCACCCACAGTCCAACGGACAGGTTGAAAAAGCCAATGGTCTCGTCTGCACGGGCATTAAGAAAAGACTGCTGGTACCACTCAAAAGGGCCGCAGGCGCTTGGGTCGAGGAGCTCCCGGCGGTACTACGGAGTTTGCGCACAACCCCAAACGCCTCGACTCAGTTTACGCCATTTTTTATGGTCTACGGCGCAGAAGCAGTACTGCCACCAGAGGTGAAATTCAGCGCACCAAGAGTCGAGCTGTACGACGAGGACGATGCAAACGAGTCACTCGAAGACTCGGTGGATCTACTCGAAGAATCGCGCAATACGGCCCTTGCCCGCACAGCTGTTTATCAGCAGGATCTCCGAAACTACCACAGTCGACGACTCCGCCCCAGAACATTCATGGTGGGCGACTTAGTACTCCGGATGAAGCAGAAGAAGGTGCACAAGCTCGCATCACCATGGGAAGGTCCTTTTGTCGTCACGGAAGTCATCGACGGTGGTGCCTATCGACTCAAGCACGCCCAGACGGGGGAATTATCAAATAACCCATGGAATGTGGCGCACCTGCGTCGCTTCTATGCCTAGATGTCATAGTCGATCAATGTAACAGAGCATAAATGTCGGAAAGGCCAGCAGGTTTCAGACGCGCTCTTTTCCTTACCAGGGTACCTAAGGGGACTGGAAGGTTTTTAATGAGGCGGCCTGCTGGTCAATATCTTGAATAAAGAAAGATTTTCTTCTTCGCATAATTTACTATCATAAGCCAAATCACTCTCGACTCAGCCACACTCGAAGACTCGGGGGCTGGGTTTTAGTCATAAACAACAAAACTCAGCCACACTCGAAGACTCGGGGGCTGGGTCTTAGTCATAAGCAACAAAACTCAGCCACACTCGAAGACTCGGAGGCTGGGTCTTAATCATAAACAGCAACACTCAGCTACACTCGAAGGCTCGGGCGCTGTACATATACAAACTCACATAAACGCCCTACTTTTCACACCCCACCCGAAGGCTCGGGGGCTGATACATGCAAACTTACATAAACATCTTTCTACTCACACCCCACTCGAGGGACTCGGGGGCTGGTTAGTTACACAAACTACATAGGCTCATCCTTTACAGGTAAGTTTGAGTCAACGAGCTGGTCGTGAAAACAGTCCACAAGCACCTGCGCTGAAACCGCAGTCCTATCCAATTTTTTTTGCTCTAGTCGCGCGCCAACCGCGGGTGAAGAGATGCGAAAGGAAGGATGTTGGCTGCGGATGTATCCCATGACGGCGTTAGCTCCAAGGACAACTCTTCGAGTCAAAGCTTCCCGGATCGGAGTTGCAGACTGGAACAGATCAACCAGCGCATGAATTCCTTGCGGCTGCGGCCCCTCAGGAAACAAGAAGTGGTTGATGCGCATAAACGCCGCCCGGCAACGCTCGAGTAGGACCGCGCCGCGAAATACTCGATCCTTAAGGGTAGCGAGTTCGCGGGCGCGATGCCTGTCCACCCAAAAATGTTGACGGCCGGAAACCGGGTTATCAGTCGCGTTGTCTAGACGCTCGTTAACCCGCTCCGCCTCTTGCTGGAAGTTATGAACAAAAACTGCAGACGAACAGCTATCAACAGGCTATAAAGAAGACATAAGAAGACCACAAAGGCAATCGTTTATTACATACCTTCGAGCTGCCTGTTCGAGTGTTCGACTTCGCCAAGCACATACTCTTCACGCTGGGTGGCGAGAGCGGGTTTTGCCTTAAGAAGTTTCAACTCCGTTTGAGTGGCTCTTAGTTCCCGCTCTAGAGTGACCACTCGCCTCTTCGCATAAGCCAAAACCTTGGCGTCATTACGGGCTTCGGCGGCTGCTCGAGTATCCGTCCACGGCTGGGAAGTTTCAGGCGAGATGATATCGTCCGACTGGCAAGCGCATAATCATATATTTCAGGCAAAGGCACGAATAAAAACAAAACAGCAAACGCTGAATTCATAGTGAAAAGAACGCATTATAGAGTCCAGGGCATAAACAAAGCAGGAACTGAGACACCCATGATGGACACCGAATCTTCATTACATCAATATGAAAGCAAAAATTTAAACGCGAGACACGGACTCGGACCTAGCCCTACGCGACTTCGGCATGGCAGCGACAGCAACAGATCTGCGCTCCATGGTATCGATACAAGCGCGCGATAGTCGTGTCGCGGCCTCGGTCACACCCTTCAAGGACAAAGGTTGCCCATCTGACCTTTTCGGGAAATCAGACAGAGCAGCCTCATAGTCGGCAGCAACGCCATTACCAAGAAGAAGCTTGATGGTGGATTCCGAGCCGCGTACCGTCAAGTCGCGCGCAAACTCCGCCACAGTCGAAGAGCCGGGGCCTAGCACGTCCGCAAATCCTTGCGCGGTGACAGGCACGTCGCTTGACGGAAGCACCTCCTTGAAGACAGCGCCAAGGGTGCGAGTGGACGTATCCAGAGAGCTCTTGGCGTGTTGGAGCGCAGCGCTCAACTTCTCAAGGGCACGGTCAAGTGACAGGTCTTCACTCGCCTCGTCTTTGGAGGCCCATGAAGCAGTAGGCCCTTCATAGTTTCAAAAAGAAAACAAGAGGCAAAAGTCAACACAAGGACAATCAAATAAAAGCGCGTAAGGCGAAAGCAAAACCTGCTAACCTTCCATCATACGCGCAAGCTCAGACACCTGAGCCGCATACTCCTGCTCACGCGAGGCAGCCGATTTTCCGTGCATCGTCCAGATCCTCCTTCGCACGCGACTGCTGGTCGACAAGTTGTCGTTCCAGATCCTTCAGTCGCTGCTCTAGCTCAGACGACTGCTTCGCGATGGCATCCTTCTCACCTGAGATAGTCACTTCCAAGCTCAGTCGCAAAACACCAAGGGGAAAAAAGGCGACACATCTCAGGAAAAAATCAGAAAAGCTTACGGCTTAAACCATCGAGTTGGGTGCGAAGAATGACCCGTTCCTCCTCTGACTGCACAAAGGCCTTACCCGCCGCGACAAGATCGCGGACGGCAGGCTTCGAAAAGATTTGCAACACATGTCAGCAAGATTAAGGATTCAGCATAACACATAAAACGTGAAAGCACTCACGTGGTCAGTCCAGGAGGAAGACGCAGATGTGGAAGGGGGTGCAGTCGAAGCAGTAGTGGGTGGCGTCAAAGCGGTGGTGGTCGCCTCAACCACCAGGGTGGTCTTAGTGACATCCACTTCAGCACGAGGGGAGGCCACAGTCGACTCCTCCACGAAAGGAGGCGATTGCACCCGATCGTCACTGGCGCTGCTGCAATAGTGTCAACGACCTCAAGGCAAAGTATGAAAGCAAGCGAAAGGCGAACATAGCAAAAATACTTCATAACTACATACCTGTGCTCGCCCTCATCTGAGTCCGGCTCAACGTCGAGGCAGGGGCCTCCGAAGCTCAGGCGGCCAGTCGAGTGCGATGGTGAGCGCCGAGCCAGAGGGGATACGGCCTTCGCAGGCGAGGAGCAGCCAGAATCCTCCAGGTCCCGTTGCTCCGCGCTTCCCGAGTGAGAACTCGAGACCTCCTGTCGAGGCACACGGCGACGCTTGGCGGCAGGCTCAGTCGCAGTGTTGCCACTCATGCGAACCGGGCCCACCTCCTCGGTTTCCGTCTCCTCTGTGGCGGAGGTGTTAGCCGAGGGAGGGGGAGTGACGGTCTTCTTCCCCTCATCTAGCAAAGCTGCCTCATCGGCAGGACCAGACTCGGGGAGGGGAGGAAGAGAGGCGTCAGTCGAATGGCCCTGATCGCCAACACAAAAACAACATTCAAAAGGTAGGTACACCAGAAAACAAAAAGCACAGTCGATAATGTTTACCTCAGGGAGGGCGTTCTCCAATCCAAAAGGAGCGACGGAGGAGTTGAAGTCGATGGCTTCGTCGGCCTTGATGCTGGTGATGTATTTCACATGCGCGTCCAGCTCATTGGGCGACAGCTCCACATCGCTCATTCGAGTGGCATCGAGTGGGCCTTCATATCGCCACATAGGGTGGGAGCGTTGCTGCAGAGGCCACACTCGACGCTTGATGAAGGTGCTCATCAACTGGACACCAGTAACGGTGCCCAGCAGCTTGCTGATCTTTTCCATAAGGGGGGCAGCTTCTTCCTTCTCCTCAGTCGAGAGAGAATGCTCCCACGCCTTCGTCTTCAGCGGGGTCCTCCCAATCGAGAAGGCCGGGCGCACGTCCTGGTCGATTGGGATGTAGAACCACTTGTTCCTCCATCCTTGGGCAGAGTCGACTGCCTTGAGGTTGAAGTAGTGGCAGTCGCTGCGGACCTGGATGCCCACCCCGCCAAGAGGGCACACACGCCCATCACGGACCATGTGGCGCACTCGGAAGATGGACTTCCAGAGTGCCCAGCTTGGGGACACCCCCAAAAAACACTCGCACAAAGCCATGAAACAGGCAATATGCAAAATGCTATTGGGGGTGAGATCGTGGATCTGCACCCCGTACGCATAAAGAAGCCCGCGCACAAAATCGTGCAGCGGGAGAGCAAAGCCGCGAGGCAAAAATTCAGCAAAGCAAACGCGCTCGCCGGCGCGGGGCTCAGGGAGTACCTCCCTGTTGGAGGGCGCGCGGGCGGCGAGCTTGTCGGCCGGCGGGAGAAGGCCTGTGTGGCGGAACGCCGCCAGCTTCTTCTCGGTGACGGTGGACTTCACCCAGTCGCCGGGAATCTTCTTAAAAGCAGCGGCGGGATTTCCCGTGGAGGTCGCAGCGGCCGCAGCACCCTTCCTCTTCTTGCCAGCATTGGCAGAGGAAGAAGGGACGGCGGCGCTCGTGCTCTTCTTCGGCGCCATGGCAAGCAGAGGAGGAACAAAGAGCAAGGGGCAAAGGGTGCGCGCGCAAGGAGCAGGAGGCAGAGGAAGCAAATGGCAAAGGGAGTTAATCTACGGCGGTGAGATCTGTATTTACCACGGTGGAAGAAACAATCTCAGCCGTTAGTGCATAATCACCAAGCCACGTGGCGCTATCGGAGAGAAACCGTCGCAGGCCACAACGCCCACTACGCACGAAAAACGAGGAAAGTCATGATCACGTCCGCAGAAATTTCGCCACGTCCGGTCAAATCAGAACTGAACCGGCGGTCACCACGGTCAAACAAGCGGACCCACAATGACACGTCCTGGCAAAGGTCTGCGCGCACGCCATGGTGGTCATGCATGACATCACTCGGTTGGCAGGTTGGTGAATGCAAAAGTAATAGTCGATAAGTAAGTCGACTGAACCAATGACATGCAGTCATGCGAAAGTCTCTCGACTACACATACAAAAGTTATAGTCGACAAATAGTCGACTGCTCCAAGCACAGCCAAATATACTCCCATCGGGAGCGGTTAAAATATTCTTCGACTGACGTATGCCAAAGTCACGCAACCCTTCAAAGGTCTATCGACTAAGTTAAAAGCAAACACTTCGAGTGTCTTCAAACGCATCTCATCGGGAGTGGGTGAAAATGTCTTCGACTAGCATTTTCCTTCACGCTCATTGATTTGAGATTATCCTTCATTACGAGTAATAAAGCACAATCTCGGGGGCTACTCCCATCGGGAGCGCTGTCGCGCACCCGATAGATTCAAAAAGCAAAAAAGGCATAAACTCAAGTAAATTCCCGATTTGCGTCAGTCGATGACACTTCGGATGCTGCATGCATAAAATGCAAAGGTAAGACCCGCCGATCAGTCGAGCTGGGCTAAGGACCACTCCGGCAGTGTTAAGTCCTTAATTCTTTCCGTATCAGCAGATGCGATGAAAATCCCGGCGGACGCGCTGGGTAGCAAAGTTAAGACTGCAGAACGACTCAGTGAGACCTCAACGGCCTGAGTCGAATCTGTCCAGTATGTTCCAGGTTCGAGCCCGGGGACTCGAACTTGATTGAAGGCTAGTAAGGTTTTGCCCAAATGTGCAGTTAACTGGTCTTGACTTGTCGAGTAAATCCAGGCCTACTAAGTCGATAATCCTTTGTCAAAAACATAAATTCATAGTCGAAAGACAATACACGACGTACGATATCGAACACAAACATGTGACGTGCACTGTCAAGGGAGTCCATGCCTAATTCTCCGAATCAGCCAAGCACTCGGGGGCTAGTGACGAGGATATACCGAACGGGTATCCTATCGTGTGGGTACCTGGTGCACGTAATGACTATAGCCCAATTGTCAATAGGCTGGCAAAGCCCATCAAGGAAGGCCCAAGACGAAGATTGCTTTCCAAGTTATTCATAGTCGGTTGTAGTTTCCATATTTGTAATCCTAGTCGGTTACGTACCCGAGACCCAGCCCCTATATAAGGGCTGGGAGGGCTACCGATCAAAGACACGCACATCAGAACCTCCAAACCCTAGCGAGACGAACTCTCGCTGGACCCTTGTAACCATCACATATTCACAAGAGCAATAACAGACAAGCAGGAAGTAGGGGTGTTACCTCAGTCGAGGGCCCTGAACCTGGGTAAATCCCGCTTGTCAGCCGTCGAGTTCACCAGTACTACACGTTCTCTACCTCATAACTCAAACCCTAGGCTATCGACTATGGGTATTGATGAGGACACCCCTCGTCACTCTTTTAGAGTAATCATCAATAATAGTAAGCATATAACAAGCACCGCCATAAGAGGGCTTACGAGACGGCCCCAAATATCAGCATGTACATAATCAAGTGTACCTTTACAAACAGAAGCATTAAACTTTACTCTCGTGTGCTCACCGAATACGCAAGGTTCATAGAATTGCATCTTACCCAAACTGCAACCTTGCAGTAGATCTATCTTAATCAATTATGTCATACCAAGTTTACTCATATGTCCAAGACGCTTATGCCAAAGGTTATTCTTACTTGAGTCATCAGAAATAGCAGCAGCAATACCAGGCAAAGTGCTACCTCTAAGGTCATATAATTTTGCAGAATTCATATCACCTATCATAATAATGAGAGAACCTTTTGATACCTTCGGGACTCTATTCCCACTGGCGTACTTGTACCCGTCGTAATCAAGGGTACTGAGCAAGATAAGATTTGTCACGATGCTTGGTATGTGTTTCACGCTAGTCAACGTGCGTGTCATCCCATCATGGGTCTTGATCTGTACAGGACCAACACCAACAATGTGACATGGGTCGTCGTTACCCACATGCACAAAATCTCTAGTCTGCGCAGACTCATAAGAACTGAACCAATCCTTGTTACAACAAATATGTAACGAGCATGCAGTATCAAGAATCCATTCATCATCACGAGATACACATGCCGCAAAAACAGCTAGGCAATCACCAGAGTCAGAACCTTCAGTGGAGACAACCGAAACCTTACCATCACCATCAGTTTTATTTTTTGGTTGATATGTACCGTTCCGTTTCTCCTTATTCTGCAGCTTCCAACAATCATCAATGACATGGTTAGATTTCTTACAATATCTACATAACTTGTCCTTTCCTCTGGACTTTGAACGATTTTTGCCGTTCTTCCTCTTATCTCTGTTGTAGTAGTAGTTGTTGTAACTTTTCTGCTCAGGCCTTCCACGAACCTGCAATTCATCGCCCTTGGATGACTCCTCTTTATGTACCATACCCTTCATCTTTTCCCTCGTAAGGAGGGTCTCATAAACTTCAGAAGTGGTTAATTCATCATGACTTAACAGTATGGTATCTCGAAAGTTTGCAAAGGAGTTTGGCAACGAAACTAGGAGTAAAAAAGCTAGATCTTCATCCTCATATTTTACCTCCATCGAGACTAGGCAGGAAACAAGCTCCTTAAAGATCGATATGTGGTTCGTCACCGAACCACCTTGTTGCAACTTGTGCAAGAATAGCTTCATCTCCACGTGCATCTTGTTGGTTAGATCCTTAGACATGCAGATCGTTTCCAGATTTTCCCACAGAGATTTTGTATTTGTCTGTTTCAGCACTTCTTGAAGTTGAATAAGAGACAGGGCCTTAAGGTCTTTCCGCTTCTCAGCCTCGCTCCAAGTCGCCTGGTCCTTCTCACCGAAACCATCCAACGCATCATCAAGATCATTGGATTGTGCGAGGATCGCATGCATCTTGACTTCCCACAGGGAGAATCTCGTCTTGTAGTCCAGCAACGGCAGATCAAACTTCATCGATGCCATCGCGAAACCCTAATCTGAAAACCACTTGTTATAAACGATAGGCAAATAAACGATGAACAAAAGCAAGATCAACACAACGGGGACACGAGATTTAACGTGGAAAACTCTTCCAACAGCGGAAGAGAGAAAATCACGGGCGTCAGCCAACAAATTTTCGCTATGATCGGGTGAGGTTACAAACTCCGGGGATTTACAACTTGCGACTTATCTCAACCAACGGTTTACAAGATGTATATATAGTGGCATAACCCTAGGTCGGCTGCAGTCCGACCCGGAAACGACTCGTACCGTACCACAGGGGCTGCCACCTACTCGCTTCGCTCGTCCAAATTTAGCTTTTATCTTAATGAATTTGGATCACCACAAAACAATACTCCACCTTGAGACAAATTCCATCTTGTAGCATGAACGAGAACCTTCACTCTGAAACAATAAAGAAAACACTTTCGACGCTAAATAGCACTCTGACCAAAACTCTGGCTAAACAGTGATACCAACTAAGTCTGAGCAAAACTCAAACTTAGCACCAGGAACTGGGCTTAGTAATCATATCAGCAAGATTATATCAGTATTTATCTTGCATACCTTAAGCTTACCATGCGCAACAACATCGCACACATAATGGTATTAGACATCAATGTGTTTTGTTCTCTCATGAACATCTGATCCTCAGTAAGCTAAACAACACTCTGACCGTCACAAAAGATCGTACCTTCGGCGACGGGCACTCGCTTCGCTCGTCCGAAGTTAGTTTTTATCTTAACGAGTTTGGATCACCACAAAACAACATAACCGCCACCCCATCACTCACCGGTTTGCCTGCAGCTGCCGGAACCGAATGACAATGGTGGCCTTGTATCCTTGCTCTTAGGGGATTTTCTACTTGTGCAACGTGGTGTCCCTGGCCAATGCGTGAACGGTGGTGTAAGGGCACCAGGAATGCATCCCTGGGGTGCATCGATGGTGGCAGGGTGACGATGGCTTCAATTTTCATCCAATCTAATCGATTTGTCGCAGCCCGCGCCATGTTTCTTTGGTGAGCAGCAAGGTGAACATGTTCCTAGATCCACTGAGGGGTGGTCTCTTCTATGATCATAGCTATGGCCTTGGGTGACAGAAGGCTGGCACCGGCGACCTTCGCCGTTCCCAGCGATCGTAGCATTACAGGGAAGTTCTTTTCGTGAAATTTCGAGTTAACAACCCTAGTGGATTTCATTTGGTGGAGCTCTTCGAGTGGTGTCCCTAGCAATGGCGGTCTTCTAGTGACTCCCCTCATGAAGGCATTGTTTGAAATTTATCGTACTCTATTTCATGGGTGCAAATTTTGATTTGGCCTTAGTGGTTGAATCTGGCGCCGCGGCTGTGTGGAGGCTTCCTATATTACCTGCAAAATTTATTCTTAGTCAGAATGATGATTCGCCTACAAAATGCTTGACATGAAACTAACTATTTTCATTTTCAAATAATTTCTTTTTAAATTGGAGTAGGGGACAATCTCGAATTTTTTTTGAAGTATGGGACGGAGCCTCCACTAGGCTCTACTTGGCTCCAAATGGTTGTGCCAAAACTGGTGGTTGATGTTCATATTTTTGCTGGAGCGGGTGTTGTTTGCCTCATCTTGATCTTTGTGGTCATTTTTTGTTGTTGTAATAATATGTCTATGTGTGTCCTCTATTTCTTCTCGAGCACTTGATATAATTTGTTATAGAGATCGGCCACACTTTATTCAACTTGATATTATTATATTATTCGTTACAGAAAAATGTGCATTGCACGGAGCAACAACCCTGGTCCAGTGCAGTCATCTTACAAAGTATCTTCCCATGCATCTCTCCAAAATTTCTACGGAAGAGATAATGGCGCTAGGAGCGAAGATGTGACGAACACGCACGATACTGTAGCTTTTAATGTTTGCTTAGTCCTTAATCAACATCATTTCTTTGAGCTGCCAAAGCTTCAGATCTGCGTAAAGCAGCTCAAAAAGCAAAGCGTGCATCCCGTTCGCCAGCATTTTGTTTACGTGATCTGATCCGCCTGATCCTGATTGCATGTTGCGAGCTCTAGAGATAGATCTACTTGACTAGCTCAATAACATGTCCTTGGCCAGCAGTTAAATCGTTTAAATGACTGAAGGGTCGTCGGTCTAACTCCCCATTGACGAATGCAAAGCTCTTTTCAGTTCTCGACAGAAAGAGTGATATATGATTTTGGGCTTGTCCAGTGGAGGTTGGAGTTCAGATCACGGCATGATCAATCGAGTATAATCAGCTACGCAATGCCGTTCGGTCAGAGCATCAGGTATGCCGTCACTGGCGACCACTGGGAGGCAGCCCAGGCTACTTGATAGCATTGCCACTGTCGCAGCTGTTATGGCTCTCGGACCAGATGGTAGTACTATCATTTTTTTTAGATAAAAGATGGTAGTACTATCATGTCTCCACTGATTTATGGTTTGGCTTGTGTGGTACATCAACTGCAACGGCATTGTCCATCCATAATTCCTATCATGTTGTTGTAGTCGTGGGGTTTGAAACTTGAGTCTCGGACAGGCAGCAAGCTTCTCCAAGGACAATAATACGCGCTTCACATTCTGATTCCGTGCCCTCAGCATGTGCATGTGCATCAGTGCATGCACCATTGCCAAATCATAGAGTCATCTTCCGTTGATGATACAGAATTCGGAGTGGTGCACTAGTACGGTCATTGATTTTTAGTAAGCAACATATTCAGAACATGATGTGTGATAATCATTTGAGACTTGAGTGGGTGTATACCGCGGCTTTGGACGTAAACAGAACAGTGGATGGTGTGTCTGGAAACAATGAGAGCCTGGCGGAGGAAGAAGTGTCGGTGGCGTCTCTGTTTCCTTGCAGGAATTTTGGATGGAAATCGTCGCCGCAACGGGATAGAAGAACTGCCCGGCACGTCAGGGAAGAAGGGGAGAGGAGACCTTTCACAATTTGCTGGCCTTGTCTGTTTGACCTCCGGTTTGCTCTTGTTTTAGTCCCTGTCGTTTTCCCGATGTTTTCGCAGGGTGATCAGTTTCGCAGCTACATGGGACAGAGAAAAATTCAGAAACATTAGGCCAGGGAAAAGAAGTTAGGTTCATCTCTGGGTGCAGGTGCGAAGCAACATTAGACAATGAGCAGTAAACATGTGGATAATTTCGAAGAGCGTGCGCTCGTTGGTGGGATAACAAGCTGGTGATGGGTCGCGCTCTCGAAACAGTCTGCTCCAAATCCTAGCTGTATGAAGGCAACAGCGTCCACAATTTTGTTCATCACCAGTTCACCACGCGAAATGCTTTGACGAGTAAGACGGTGAGACCGCTTCGTCCTCCCTGCTCCCGCGAGCAGGAGGGCGAAACCCTAGCCGCCTCTTCCGCGGCCCCCGCCCCTCCCTCCCCTCTCCTCGCCGCCGCCGGAGGGCGTCGCCGGGCAAAGCCCGTGCGGCGTCGGCAGGGCCCTTCTTCTCCCCCGCGCGGGTACGGCGGCGCGGGCCGTGGCGGCCGGTGGGGGCGCAGCGGTGCGGCTGCTCGGCGGCGGTGCGGAGGCTACGTGCTGGCGTGCTTGTGGAGGCGCCGTTGCCGTCCGGCGCGGCTGCTGCTGCAGGCGGCGCGAGCTCGGCCGCGCGTGGCTGCTGGGTTGCGGTGAGGAGGTGACGGCGGCGTGTCGGGTCGGCACGGTGGCGGCTTCGTGGTGGTGGCGGCGCTCGAAGCTCCTGGAGGACGCGGTCTGGCTCGGCCTCGATCTGGGCCCTTCTGGGCCCGATCTGGGCAGAGCGGGCCGCTCCATTTTGCTGTCTCGTCGGTTCCGCGTGAAGGTCTCCCGGTTGCGGCTGGTAGGGTGGTGCGGTGCGGCCGCCTCGACTCGGAAGGGGCAGGGGCCCCGACCCTCGAGCTCTACAGCCCTCGGTCCAGATCTGGTGCCGCGATAGCCATGGGGGCTGTTGTCGGTTGATTTGGCGGTGGATGCCTTCTTCCTCGTCTCGCTCTTGGCAGCGGTGCGCGGAGTGGGAAGCCGGGGCGGCGGCCTTGCAAGGTGGGAGTCCTTTGGTTGGCGGGCGTGCCAAGGTCTCGGGTGCTGGCTGGTGATCGGGACCATGTGGATGGCTGGTTTGCTAGCGAGCGGCTTGCGGGGACGGCGGTCCGAGTGTCGCATGTCGGCGCTCGACACCCCGTGTAGAAGGCGGTGAGATTGCCGGGGGGAAACCCTTCTCGGGATTTTCTCGGGATGCGGCGGCGACGTTCTCGAACGCCGTCACCTTCTTGGAGGTGTCGTAGCGGCCTCTCCGTCCTTCTACGCTCCGGATGAAAGTCCAAGATCTTCGGATCGGGCGGTGGCGGCGCTTTGGCGTAGTGAGCTTCTTGAAGACATCGCCTTGGAGCCCACAGCGGTTTGCTCTCCGGAGGTGTACTCCGGCCAAGCTTGTTTCCTGTCCTGTTCTCTCGCTGCTTGCTTCGAGTCCTTGGTGTGCATCAGCGTGCAGTGCTCCCTGGTGGCTCTCCCTGTTGTGGTTGTGCAGGTCTCGGCGGTGTGCAGGGTGTGCTGGTGTGCCAGTCTTGGCTCTAGGGTGAGCTTCGGCCCGACGTCTCTGCCCGTGTTGACGGTGTGCAGTGTCTGTTTGGTGTGCCGGTCTGTCCTTGAGGGCTTGTTTCGGCCCAGTTCCTTTGCCCGCCTTGCCAGTGTGCTCCCTCTTGGTGGTAGTTCTTAGGGGCGTTTGCCTGTCTGGAGTTTCCTTGGGTTTCCTTGTTTGTGTGTGTGAGTGCAGTCCGTGTTGTAAGCTGGGTTCAGCACTATGTATCCCTGTCGCCGTTTTGGCGTTATTAATTTAACGTTGGGCCTCGGCATTTTATCTAAAAACCAGTTCACCACGCAATGTGAGTCCGATCTCGAAGAGTAAAATAGAGAAAAAGAGAGGAGAAAAACAGGTGAATTTGATACTAACACATGCATATCACTAATTTTTTAGATTTCAGTATACACTCAGATGAGACGATTTAGGTGAGCGAGGTGCTTGTCCAATTAATAGTATAGTATGAGCACAAACATGCATGGATGGACCATTGCCGCTATGGTAACCGCTAGGTACGCAGCGGCGCAGTCTGCAGTGCATGGCATCATCCATGTTACTACGATCATCACATGATTATCATGAGTACAAGAGTTCTTTTCGGTTTATCAGAAGCACAGAAGTAGTGTTTGTCCAATCTTTGTATTTGGGAACATGTTCATTTGCTTTCTCAGAAACTAGAAATATTCTTGCATAGTTTAGATGCTTTGGTAGTGAATAAAACTGCCCCGTGTTGTCAGACAACACGGGAGGCGATCACATCTCCACAGAAAACAACACCACGTACAACTGATCAACGTGGTGGCGGAGTTAGGGTTTGGCTGCGGCGGCCGTTGCTGTTTGGGATCATAAACAGACCCACCTCTAAGAAGCGCTGTCGATGCAGAGGAATGACAACAAAACCCTGCCACGGCAGAGGACAAGGCAAGGCGCATGAACTGCCAGGAGTGTGGAAGTTAAGTTGGGATGCGTGCAAATGTTGGATCAGATCATGGAACCAGATGACCTTAGTGCCTGAACTCTCTCCTCCTGCCTCCCCTTTCTACATCTGAGTAATTCCTCTGTAATTGGATCTTTGTAGCTATAATCGAGAGTAGATCAAGTGAGTCCAGTGCGTTTATCTCGCCTTACCTTTTAAGACGGTTACATTTGGTATCTTGAGCCAGTGTTCTTCCGCATATAGTATCGGAGGCGTAGAGTACGAATTGAGCTTGATCTGCAAGATCAGGCGACAGGTGTGAGTCGCCTTTGCGCGATCACACGTAGAGATCATTCAAGACACCCTATAGCGAGGCAGGTCGGCGGTTCACAGGAGAATTGGAGGCGAAATCATGGAGGTGTTGCTGACGATGCAGAAAGAGGCTCGCGAGAATAATACCACGTTGCAGCAAGAGATCCGCGACAATTGTGTGGTCTTCGATAAATGGAGACCGCAAGTCGGGAAGCAAGTCGATCAACTCCAAATTGCTATGGGAGAACTTCAAACATAGCTTTGACTCTCGCCATTAGAGCTTCCAACAACCCCTCTCCAGCCAGACGACGTAGTGGCAAGCGGATTGGGCTCGTCGACACTTCCTGCAGCGCTCCACAAGTATGTACCGCCTCGTGGATGGATCAACATCAGCCCAAGTGGGCGCTGCGAAGTGAATCAGGATTGGGGGCCTAAACCTGATGTGGTCACCATGGTTATGCCTCCGCCAAAGGGTACAAATCCTGACTCTTTCCCCATTTTTGGCTACAATTCACCATGTGATTATGAACTGCATACTCCTTGTTCGTGTCTGCGCAGTGCTGGTATTGGTGAGAATGCACCTAACAGACTTGAGTTACCGGTTTTCGATGGAGATAATCCCAAGTGACGGAAAAAAGAGTTGTGAGAAGTATTTTAGGTTGTTTCACACGGATCCTCACACTTGGAAGGATAAAGCCACCATGTATTAAAGTACGGTACATTTGCTTACACTCGAAAAAAACTCGGTTAAAAAAGGAGGCGTGTCCATCGAATAATCACGAAAACAGGCCGAGATCCACTTCCAGCCATGCATATCCCCTAAGAATACTAAGCCAGATAGAATTGGTGCCTTCTACTTCTCCCATATGTCCAAATCATGGTGGACCCCACTCACCCTTTACTTTATATTTATTTATAGTTCATATAATACAGTTTGAGAACCATTTATTGAATATACACATATGTTTGTAATTATCTACTAATTTTTTTTGAAATAAAAAGGGATTCCCATCTATATAAAAAGAAAATTGTGGTTGTAAGAAACAAAAATTAGCTCCATTCTCCTCAAAATTACTCTTTTTGTGTAGACCAAAATACAAAAAAAAACTTCTATAGTGTGTACAATACATAGTTATATGTTTTATTTAAAAAAAATTAAACCTAAACATGTCGTTTCGATTTTTGTAAAGAACATGCGGTGACTTCGGAACTATCGGCAACATCCGATAAATCTCTCTTATCTTTGCCTAGCTTCCACCATAGCGTCGCCCAGCCTGTGCCACGCGAAACCAAATCTCTCCCTCCGCCTCCCTCGAGCTATATTCTATTGAAATCAACATTCCATGCGGAAAGTTTTCCTGTCTCTCCACACACACCTCTGGCTCCGTCATGTACCTGAGACTACATGCACCTCCATCCATGATGTCCAGTCTCAAGTCCATTGTTAACTGACACACCACGTGTGCTCCCCTCTGGTGGCCACCCAACGCCAAGTCCATTGTTAACTTGCACGCCACATTCGCTCCCCTTTGCTGGCCATCCAACGCCATTGAGCTGACTTCCTAAAACCCTCATAGTAGCTGCACGTGAACACCCTTCCCACCTCTCGCATCGGCCGTTGTCACCGTTGTTGTTAGTAGTGGTCGACTGTCCATCCCTAATGTCGCGACTCAATTCCATTGTTAACTTGCACGCCTCGTGCGCTTCCCTCTGGTAACCAGCCAACGACATTGACATGATTTCCTACAACCCTCGCAATAGTTGCACGTGAACACCCATGTTGCCTCCCGCATCGGCCGACGTTGTCACTGTTGCTGTTAGTAGTGGTCGACTCGATGGTGGTGGCAACAACGGTTGAAACCGTGAATGAAAAATCGATGTTGAATAGGGGTGGAAAGATGAGTTATACGCATCGTTGTTAGATGCCACCTATTAATGATGAAAGATGACGTGGGTATTTATCCGTGAACTTTATATATTTGCTTATATCTCACTTGTATGTAGAGAACAAGCCATATCATGTAAGAAAATGCATGTGTGTATTGTGTAGATAGTTGAATGCAGTGTTGGATTAGGCGGCGCCTAGGCAATGCTTAAGCACGCTTAGGCACTAGGCGATGGACAAACGCCTCGCCTAGGTCTTAAGCGGAACTCTAGGAAACACAACTAAGAAATTGTATTCTCTAGCAAGAAATTCATTCCTTATTACAGTTACAAATCGGATGGACCATAATCCAATGAAAATTCATGTTAGTTTACTCTTTTATATGCGCAAAATTAGTATGTGTAGATATAAAATAACCCAAATATATAATTGATAACAAAAACTATATACCGCTAGGTTACGCCTAGTACGCTTAAGCATCGCCTAGGCGCTAGGCGAAGGCCAACCGCCTCGCTTACGCCTAGCGCCTTTTCCAACCTTGGTTGAATGCATACACTAAAAAAGACTCCCCTAAGAATACTAAGCCAGCTAGAATTGGTGCCTTCTCCTTCTCCCATATGTCCACATCATGGTGGACCCACTCACCCTTCACTTTACATTTATTTATAGTTCATATAATACAGTTTGAGAACCATTTATTGAATATACACATATGTTTGTAATTATCTACTAATTTTTTTGCGAAATAAAAAGGGATTCCCATTTATATAAAAAGAAAATTGTGGTCTTAAGAAACAAAAATTAGCTCCATTCTTCTCAAAATTACTCTTTTTGTGTAGACCAAAATACAAAAAAAAACTTCTAGGGTGTGTACAATACATAGTTATATGTTTTATTTCAAAAAATTAAACCTAAACATGTCGTTTCGATTTTTGTAAAGAACATGCGGTGACTTCGGAGCTATCGGCAACATCCGATAAATCTCTCTTATCTTTGCCTAGCTTCCACCATAGTGTCGCCCATCCTGTGCCACGCGAAACCAAATCTCTCCCTCCGCCTCCCTCGAGCTATATTCTATTGAAATCAACATTCCATGCGGAAAGTTTTCATGTCTCTCCACACACACCTCTGGCTCCGTCATGTACCTGAGACTACATGCACCTCCATCCCTGATGTCCAGTCTCAAGTCCATTGTTAGCTGACACACCACGTGTGCTCCCCTCTGGTGGCCACCCAACGCCAAGTCCATTGTTAACTTGCACGCCACATTCGCTCCCCTTTGGTGGCCACCCAACGCCATTGAGCTGACTTGGTAAAACCCTCATAGTAGCTGCACGTGAACACCCTTCCCACCTCTCGCATCGGCCGTTGTCACCGTTGTTGTTAGTAGTGGTCGACTGTCCATCCCTAATGTCGCGACTCAAGTCCATTGTTAACTTGCACGCCTCGTGCGCTTCCCTCTGGTAACCAGCCAACGACATTGACTTGATTTCCTACAACCCTCGCAATAGTTGCACGTGAACACTCATGTTGCCTCCCGCATCGGCCGACGTTGTCACCGTTGCTGTTAGTAGTGGTCGACTCGATGGTGGTGGCAACAACGGTTGAAACCGTGAATGACAAATCGATGTTGAATGGGGGTGGAAAGATGAGTTATACGCATCGTTGTTAGATGCCACCTATTAATGATGAAAGATGACGTGGGTATTTATCCGTGAACTTTATATATTTACTTATATCTCACTTGTATGTAGAGAACAAGCCATATCATGTAAGAAAATGCATGTGTGTATTGTGTAGATAGTTGAATGCATACACTAAAAAAGACCTATGTTTGACTAGACTCCGTTGCAATCATCAGAGCGTATAGAAGTCATGACCCTGAGGGTACAAAAATAGCATGTGGTGTTGAAGTCGTGTGGCGAACATGTAAATTATATGTTAAAAGAAGGCCATTCTTGCAATTACATAAATAATTGTTAGTGGTATTCATGCCTGTTATTTTTTTTACACAATCTGGATCGAATGCACATATTGATATTGCATGTAAACATTATAAGATCTCAGTTTGCTCTATATTTTGGCGAATTATTTAATATTTATTTGTGGAATGTTCTACTGTTTTTATGTAGCATCGACCGCATTCGATGCAATTTATTTATATATGCCAAGACATAATTATGCCAACTATTATTATTTTGGGTTAATTTATGTCAGAAATTCTACCTGATTTCATTATATTAAAATCAATGACCTTCGTTGTAGGACCTCGATGGCTAATGAAACCTTGACTAATCTATCTCTTCAAGTTTACAATTTTGATCATATTGTACAATGTCTGCAGATTGTCAGAAATTTGATCAATTCTTTTATCAAATCATTATAGAACCATGTACACAATTTTACTTTCATGACATTTCATAATTATCGTTGTATCCTGATTCTCTAATTGAGTGTAAACTTTTTTAAGTGGGGTCATGCTCTTTCTGTTAAGTGGTGTATTTCTAACTTTACTACAACTAAATAGTTGTTTTCCTTCTCTATTTTTGTATGTAGTGATCCAATGGTACTATGTTTTCCATCATTAGTACTCCCTCCGAACCAAAATAATCGTCGGGAGTTGTATAGAGAGTTTGTATTACGGTAGTACAAACCTCCCGACAGTTTTATAGGATCAGAGGTAGTACTATTTTATATAGGAGTATGTGTTTCGCTAAAAAACATGTTTATTGATCTATTGTTGTTCGTATTAGGACAGACGCGGCAACGCGCGTCTTTTCCTTCTAGTATTGGTCAAATTGCATGTTTCCGCTTTCACCAGGCCAATTCACCTTCTATCGGTCTAACAGAGGCACTTTTAACGCCTCCAGAGCAGAACAACTTGCTAGGCAGGCCCATTTTGGAAGTGTTGGTTTCTTTTCGCTTTTCTTTTCTATGATTCTATTTTACATTTTCCGTGTCTTTACATTTTTATTTTCCTTTTTACTCTTAATTTTTATGTTAAAATAATAAGTATAAATTGTGATGTTTTAAAGATAACAGCTCTTGAGATTTTCATAATTATTTAATAACAAGAAGAATATCCTCTGAAGGTTAAAAAAATGCTTGTGAGTATTAAAGCTTTTCACGTGCAAGACAAAACAGTTTGCACAATACAAAATATTTGTTCACGAGATTGAAAAAAATAGTTCAAGCATTACATGATTGAATATATATGTTTCACAAAATGTTCATATATTTAAAAAAATGTTCGAAAATTTTAAACAATCATATGGGAGAAAAAATGTTCTCACGATTAAAAAAGTGCATATAGTTTAAATAGTTCTATGTGAGTTCAAACAAATATTTAAATTGAAAAATATGTCCGCATATTTCAAAAATATTGTTCACGAGGTTTACAAATTATTCATATAATATATATTAATAAAAATACATAAAAAGAAAACATGCAATTAAAAGAAAAAATAAAAGAAGAAAAGAAACAAAAAATAAAATTAGAAATTAGAAATTTAAAACCACAAAAATAAAATAGAATAATAAACAAAAAACTCAGATTAAATTAGATTGAAAAAAGAAGAAACAGAAAAGTAAAGAAGACACAGAAATTGTGAGAACATATTTTCACACGACATTATTTTTTTGAGAATCGAGAATTCACAAACTTGAGTGAGTTCCGTAAGAAAATTGTTTGCCACTTGTCCATGGGCATGGGCCTAGAAGTGGGGAGGAAGTTTACGAGGCATTGTACAACTCTCGCTACTCTAAGTGATACCTAGGGGATGACTTAAATGACCCTCAGAATTCTCAAAAAAAAAAATACTTAAATGACCCTCAGACGGCTCTCTCAAGTTAGGCCCATACATGGCCTGCAACTTGCAGGATGCAAGCCACCCCGGAGCCCGTCTTGGCCTCCCGTTGCATGTACTCTGCTCCTCTAGTGCTCGCTGACATGACACGACAGGAACCGGGACCTGCGAGAGACAGAGAGGCAGACAGCGATCGAGTCTGATCAGAGCTCCGTTGGAGGCTTGGAGCGCAGAGAGGCTGAACGTGACGGGGCAAAAAGACGACACAATGATACATCCTAGCGTGTGGTCTGCTGACTGCTGTAAACTGTATTCATGTTGCAGTGAAAATAGTAAAAACTACTGCCGGATGGTAGCTTTGTGTCATGGACTAGTACAATGATACATCGTAGCGTTGCCACCTAGAAAGAAAAAACCTTATCTTATATTTTACTAAGAGACGAGCTCTTACCACAAATGTCTCAGCTCGGATTTAGCAACTTGGCCCGTTAGACTCTAGGCCGACTGATGCAGACTTTTGGGTCATGTTATGCAAACAGTTTCATCGTTTGCATTAGTCTACTCTAATATAAAGTGACCCGTCCTGTTTAGTAATTCATGTCTTTGAGTTTTCAGCTAGGTGCATGCAGATGATATACATTGATGTATGTTCAATAGGGCCGGGTGATATGTTTAGAGCGGTGATATTACCCAACACTAGAATAACACAGCAAAATGTCATACATGCGGCTGAGAAATACGACTTATCTAAGTACTAGCACAAAATGTACGGATGCACCACGTGTTTACGGATGCACCACGTGTTTAACAACAAATGCTCGTGATGCACATATCATCTCAGGGGTTAGTAAATATGGCAAAATATAGACCGATATAAGTAATCATCAGGATATATATGCTAGCTAAAGGGATATGATCAACGATCTCATACAAAACACTTCACCATCATCAACAAATTGTCAGCTCCTCACAGGTACTGCTTGCGCATGAAGGAGCAAACTACTACATTCTGCTAGCAACGGTCATCCCAAGATAACTGGGAACTTAAGAGCAGCCACAATGTGTGGCTAAAAGTGGTTGCATTTTACTATTTGGGCTTTTAGAATTCCAAATCTAGCAAAATTGGGAACCGGAGCAACTTCTTGCTCCGATGCTAAATCCTCCCATTCCAATAAAATATTATATCTTGCTCCCGATGAGAGCAGTGGGCAGTTCAGCCATGCGCATGCGGGGAGAGGAAAAATACCTTTTTTACTTTACGCTGGGACCCACAGAACAGGGATATAGAATAGCTTACGTTGTGAAGTTGTTGCCAAATTTTAGTCCGATGTCAAATTGACATCTGTGTCAGATTTTGCCAAAGCAACATTGTGGGTGCCCTTATAGCTTTGTTCTCCATGAGGTGTGTGAGAGAGGGGCAGTGCCTACGCGGCAAACAATGTGTATTTTTCTTTCAAATTTTAGGGATACAATGCAATAAAAAAAGTCATCTATATGCGCAATTATGCGAAGGACCTATGTGTCAGCTCATAGGATATACAAAGCAAAGTAGCAACAAGTAGAGGGTAGAGATAACCGCAATGGTGGAGACGAGGATATATTCCCCAAGTCTACCGACGACACAAAGGCTTAGATTATTATCCATGTTCCTCTCGCACAAAGCAAGGGTACATGAGCCACTAAACGGGCAGTTGAAGGCGGACACGAACCTTTACAAACAAGGTTGGGACATAACTCTCCAAATCAATTGGAGGCTCCCAACACCACACCACGAATCTTTACACACCAAGAACGATTTTGGGGGCGGCAACTTCTGTCTAGGCTTGCAAAGAAACCAAGAGTAAGAGCATCTCCACCGGGGGCCTCTAAAGGACCCCCAAAGGCCCTTTGGAGGGGGCCGGACACCAAAAACGCCCACCAACGGCACTTTTCAAAGTCTCGTCCCGAGCGATTTTGTGTCCGGCACCCCCAATCGGGTCGCCAAGTTTGGAGGCCCTACTGGGGTGCCGAACATCGCCTCGGCCATGGCCCTGACAGCGCTGGCCCGCCCGTCATAGACATAGGGCGCGAGGAGGTGCTGTAAATTGCGCCGTGCAGGAGTCCGTTCCGCCCGCGTTAATGGCGACGCGTTTCTGCAGGCGACGAAACGACGGGACGGCGAGGCGTTTGCGCCACGCCTCGCAATTATGCCGGCGCTCAGGCTTTACCGGCTTCCCAAGCGTCGGCGTGGCCGAATCGCGTCGCCGCCACATAACTCCGACGCGACGCGTGCTCACCCACCCACCGCTTCCCGCCCAGCGCCACCGCCTCCGTTTCCCGCCCCCTCCCCGCCTATATAACACTCCTCCGCCGTGCAGCCTCGGCACACACTCCTCCGCCGTGCATCCTCACCACACCAACACTCGCCGTAGTGTCGCCCCGAGCCAAGCACCATGCCTCACCGCCTCCAAACCACCTGGTCCACCCTCACCCAGGCAGCGCGCCGCGCTCACCCTCTGGGGCAGGAGCAGGCGCTCCAGCCTGTCGTCGACGAGGAGCCCTTCGATTGGGCGAACGTCGACGACATCGACGTGGAGGAGCAGCTGGAGCAGGAGCCGGCCCAGGATCCTTACCCTGGGCAGGAGCCGCCTCCAGAGGAGGAGCCGGCGCCGGAGCAGGAGCTGCCGCCGCCGCTGTGGCTCGACCAGGTGGTCGCCGTCAACTCCTTCGACACCTGGCGCGCCGAGCAGGCGGCCAACCAGTTCAGGCTCGGCTACGAGGCGGTTGGCGACGCCGTCGAGGCCGCCATCCTGAAGGCCTCCCTTGAGACCGCGGAGCGAGACGTTCGCTGCCGCGCCTTCATGGCCGCCGAGCGCGCGGTGTACGCGGACCTCAACGCCGTGGCTGCGGAGCGGGAGAATCCGGCCTCGATGGAGGCCGCCCAGCATGCGGTTCACGAGGAGCTGAACCGGGCGCGCGAGGCGAGGCAGGCATCAGCAGCTGAGAGGGATGCCACAATTGCAAGGGCTGCCAGGGATGACATGCGTCGGGCGGCGAGCGCCTTCCGGCAGGAGAGGCGTGTCCGCTCGCGCCTAGCCCAGGAGAGCCATAAGGCCTCCATGGCAGGACAGGCGCCCCGCTACGACGACGAGGCAGGCCAGGGCGGCGGAGTTTAGATTAGGGTTTAGCTTAGGATTTAGATTAGGGTTTAAATTTCAATCGTTTAGTTAAATTTGAATCGTTTAACTTTGAATCGCTTAAATTTCATGTCGCTTGCAAGGTGTTCGACCATTTGCGCGCGTTTGGGGGTGGGCCTTTGGGGAGTGCCGTTGTGGGCGGCCTCCAAATGTTGCACGGACACATGTCCGGCACCCCCCAAAGGAGGCCCAATTGGGGGGTGCCGGACACCGATTTAGAGGCCCCTGGTGGAGAAGCTCTAACAAGATCCGCTAGAATTAGTAGGGGTGGTTTAAATTCTTTCGGTGAAGACCTAGATCTAGATCTCTTCCTTCATTCCACAAAGAAAATGTTTCGGCCAAGGGAGTGGGGATCCATGGAGTTAAAGTTCATATTATAGAGAAGCAAGAGAGGGGGGGAGGGGGGCAGTCACAACTATTGGAGGTAGGTATGCCCTAGAGGCAATAATATCAAGTTATTATTTATCTCCAAGTTTATTATTAGGATTTATATCTTTATGATATACCTATTGTGGTACTTGAGTAGTGAGTATTCCAAGGAAAACCCACAAGCACGTGTAAAGATATGAACAAACAAGTGCTCCTAATCTAGCGTCTAAGATTACCACATATATTGTGCGATGATCACTTTTTCCTTATCATGAACTTTATATATATAAGTCAAACAACCGTGAGGGTATATTGTTAGGATAACAATAGTACTGATACCCAAGTATATGCTCTTGCTAAAAGACATGGTTCGTTTGTTGTTGAAATTAGGATAGTGATTATGAAGTTATTCATTTGCTTATATCGCTAGACCGTGAGAATATTTAGTGACTACACACTCGAAAGGTATACCATAACAGAAGATTAAAACAATGATTGCCGAACTTGCCTGTGGCAAGATGGTTAGGAGGGTGGTTGTACCCCCAGCCCATCAGAGTTCAAATCCCAGATTTGACGCTGGTGTTTCTCATTTAGTCGGAATATTCTTCAGTGGGAGGCGACGTTCCCGTCGACAGCGAGGCGCCTGTGGTGACTTCGTCAATCTCAAGACCTGATGATACGTCTCAAACGTATCTATAATTTTTTATGTTCCATGCTTATATTATGCCACTTGCTACATGTTTTATATACACTTTTATATCATTTTATGCATTTTCTGTGACTAACCTACTATTAACAAGATGCCACAGTGTCAGTTGCCTGTTTTCTGCTGTTTTTGGTTTCAGAAAAGTTGTTAAGGAAATATTCTCGGAATTGGACAAACGAAACGTCAAAATGTTTATTTTCCCCGGGAGGTTCCAGAACACCGAAGACGACACGGAGGGGGACCCCGAGGGGCCCACACCCCCAGGTGGCGCGGCAGCCTCCCTGGCCGCGTGAGCACAGGGTGTGGGGCCCTCGAGGCCCCGCTGCCTTCGCCCTTTCGCCTACTTATACCCCCCAGAATTACAAGACCTAGGGCGCGCACCTTTTTCCTCCACAAAGTCCAGAGCCACCGCCGTCGTCAACCCTAGATCGGGAGGGTTCAGAGGCTCTTCCCGGCACCCTGCCGGAGAGGGGAATCATCACCGGAGGGCTCTACATCACCATGTCCGCCTCCGGACTGATGCGTGAGTAGTTCATCCTTGGACTACGGGTCCATAGCAGTAGCGAGATGGTTGTCTTCTCCTCTTGTGCTACCATGTTTAAATCTTATGAGCTTCCTAACATGATCAAGATCATCTTTATGTAATGCTACATGTTGTGTTTGCTGGGATCCGATGAATATTGAGTACTATGTTATTGATTCGTAATATATCTTGTGAGTTCGTTGTTTATGATCTTGCATGCTCTCCGTTGCTAGTAGATTCTCTGGCCAAGTAGATACTTGTGACTCCAAGAGGGGGTATCTATGCTCGATAGTAGGTTCATGTCTCTATTTAATCTGGGGTAGTGACAGCAAGCTCTAAGATTGTAGATGTACTGTTGCTAATAGGGATAAAACAGTAGTACTTTATCTAAGGGTATTTGTATTACTTACATTACACACATTGCCTAATGCAATTATCTGTTGCTTGCAACTTAATACTGAAAGGGGTGCGGACGCTAACCGGAAGGTGGATTATTAGTCATAGATGCGGTTGGAACGGTCTATGTATATTGTTGTAATGCCCAAATGAATATCACACTAGCCATCATAACTGTAGTATATGCATCATTATGCACTTATTTATTCTGTCAATTGCCCAGCTGTAATTTGTTTACCCGCATGTATGCTATTATTATTTATGTAGAGACACCACCAGTGAACTGTGGACCCCGGTCCTTTTTCCTCAAACTGATAAACAATCATACTGCAATCCTGTTACTTTCATTCTCTGCAAACAAACATCATTTTCCACACATACGTTTAATCCTTTGTTACAGCAAGCCAGTGAGATTGACAACCTCACTGTTAAGTTGGGGCAAAGTATCTTGATTGTGTTGTGTGCAGGTTCCACGTCAACTTCGACGCAAGATCTTTTCTGGCGCCGTTGCCACAACTGAGTGAAATTTGCTGCTGCACTACTTCATACATTGCTCTTGGGGTTTTCGAACAACACCTCACCGGTGCATCACCTGACCCGCCGGCTCAGTCTTTCGGAGGTGCTCATAGGGGTAGGGTGTGCGTGCGTGCGTTCATAGGGGTGAGTGTGTGCGCGTGTATATGAGCGCTTGCGGTGTACTGTGTTTCCAAAAAAAAAATTAAAACAATGATTGCCGATTATATTCTAAGGTGTGTAATGTAGCCGAGATTATTCAAGAGTGGGAACTGACTCCTCCTGGTTATGGAGAGATACATACTCTGGGCACTCTCAGTATCACCGATATCAACCAATCCTCTGACCAGACACAGTGTGCTTTATCACAAGGATATAGGAGATTTGAATGAGAAAAGAGAATGACATCAGTGCGAGAGTTATATGTGTAGTGATCAAAAGGTTTGATCACATAGTATACATTGTATAATCTCGTGATATCACTGGAATCGCGAAGCAAGGGGTATTAGCATAATGACAAACACAAAAGGTTCTTACGTTCTTCATGAATGCACAGGAAACATCATGGGTGTCCATGGCTCCGCCATTGGTTATTGTTCGGAAGGTGCTTCAGACATGTCTGTGTATTGCCGAACCTTCAGGATCACACGCTTAAGGTGTGTCAATCTTTTATTGAGAGTGTTTTGTAGTCGTAGTGATCTATGAGGGTTGTTGGATTTATTCCAATGTCTCAGGTGATGGGTTTCTAGTATAGAAAACAAAAGAATTCCTACGGTGGGAACAACCAACGTGCCAAGATCTAATTTAGCAGATGCTCGTAACGAGTGAAACATGTTCGAAGAGAAACTCGCCCTGAAAGACCGAAAGCGTTTCAAGAGAGATTCTCGGGGACGGTGTGGTGGATCACTTACCGATCTCAAGATCGTGAAGATGAATGCCGCAACCGGCAGCACCTCGATACTCGGTCACACGTACGACTTGATGACAAGCTCCGTTCCCTCGAATCAACGGGATATCGGAAGTAGACAAGGCTTTCAATGGTGTGCCGGAGGAGGTAAATGTGGCGGCGTTTTGGCAAGAGGTGACCAAATTCTACCACGTCAATTCCCCTGACGCGCGAGCTCAAGCCATCTCAGCGCTTGCACCAGCACGTCCACAACATTTCCCACTTCTCCTTCCTGCTCGCGGCGAGCCTGAAGAAACGGTCATTATTCGGTTCTATGAAAACCCATGTAACCAAACGGCCGAACTTACACCCACTGAACCGGGCTGGAAGCCTGGAAAGAATGCGGTTACCTTGAGCAGTACATCTTGATCGATGTCACCGCCCACCGTGACTAAAAAGAGTGGACATGCTTAAACATACACATGCTGACACTCACTCATGATTCATTGGATTCTTCCAGCAGATGGAGATGGCCTATGCATGGGACCCTGAAACCAACCAACGTTGCTGGAAACACGGGCCGTTGTGCCAGGAAATGTTTGCATCATCGATGCATTCCGTTGGAGTAACTGATCGACGGTACTACGTACACTTCAATGGAGCAGCAGGAACATATATTTGCGCGCGTTCATGCAGCTCGATGTAGATCCTTTACACGGTACTCCTATTACGATACTAAATTAATAAGCTGCGGTACGAGTAGTGTTGGGATTAACGAATTGTGTGGCTCTAGATTACTGGTAGTGTGATGAGTGATCGAGCTCCATGCATGCATGGACTAACCAATTCATGTAGTAACCTGAATCAACGCAAGAATAATTTCGGTTCGCATGCACACAACTGCATGGGAATAAAGCTACCGACTCTAAGCCAAGCTGACCTCCCTTTCCAACAAAAGATGATGGGACCTATGATATTTGAATCCCAAAAGGTGAATTGATGCTTATAACCGAGCCTAGCTCAGCTTGGTTCCTTACGGGGGAACCAGGCCACCCAGATTTAAGTTTCAGACATGGATGTTCGTATTTTTCTAAATTAATTCAGAATATAACCGGCGCTATTATTTTAGTGTTATGTGACGTGCCCGTTAACAGCGGCACGTCGTGGTGACTTCGTCAATCTTAAGATCTATCAGACCAGTCTTTTGGAGATGCTCATAGGTATATGGTGTACTTGGGTGCGTTTATAGGAGTGTCTATACGTGTGTTATTGTGAGCGTCTGCGGTGTTTCTCAAAAAAAAACATCACATAAACTGTACGCACAGGTAATAGGTAAACGTCTCAAAGAGGGGCAGGCAGCGACTGCAACTCTTTTAAGAAGAGAGAGTTGGCACCATTTACACACATACTTTGCTCTCATCTTAGCCGTGTGTACTATTCGTTCCAGCATATAAATCTGCACAATTAACTCTCTTTTATACGAGAACAGCGCAAGTACTAGTAACAAATCGCAGATCTTGCATGGGCGCATAGCCAGCAAGTAAGCTCAGTTACAACTGGTTCAGAAGCCACCATGAATGTGTAGTTACCGCCTTGAGCAGCTGTAGTCTCACGATGCAGATGGTTTATTTCATTCGAACTTACGATGCAGATGGTAATTAAACCAATGAACTCGACCGATCGATTTCGCAGTGACCTGAACAGGAGAATGGTCGATCTCACCCGATCGGCCAGTAGATCGACCAGTAGATCGACCAGTGGATGTGTAGGAGATAAACGGCACTAAACGCCCCTGCGAACCCTGGTGATTTTGCAGGGTTTTTGACGTATAGAGCACGGGGAAGTTAAAACCTTGGCCTCGATCGACACCAACTCACCACACGTACTTCTTGGGACCATGGCGGCCTCGCCTTCTCCCCACCCTAAGGATTCCTCATGAAGAACCCTAGGGCTAGGAGCCCTACCTCTCCAGCTACCCCTGCATCGCCCGGCCAAGCCCCTTTCTCTAGATCTCTCGATCACCCTCCATCTCTCTCTCCCCCATCATGCATCATGGGAGAACGGAAGCGAAGAGAAAAAAGGTAGAGGAGATGTTTACTGTAGCGACGCGATAAAGATCCTCGATGACATTACGGTACACTGCTGCCTGCGTGCATGCGCCTGTCATTCTGTCATGTGCAATGAATCACGGCCGGACGGCCGGCCGGCGACGATACGTGTGAACTGTTAATCCAAATCATCTCTCCGGACTCCGGCCGGAGGAATATATATTCGTGGTCGTGTCAATGTAAACCACTGCTGGTCTGGCTACCAAGCTCGATCATTACCGATTCCGGCCGGCCGGCGTCCTCTCCTTGCCACTGTTTGATGGGAGGTAAAGGAGCTGAACAGTAGCTCGTGGCTTCGCTTTTGCACCGGTCGCATCGCTGCCGGCCTCCTTGTTTCATCCTTGTATCTGGTAAGCGGCTTGAGCGAAATTATGGGTGGAGATTAAGGAATCGGAGTTGTGGTAGCTCTACTCATCTGTGAGCCAAAGGTTTAATTAAGCGTCGTAGCTACTCCCTCCGTTTTTTAATATAAGATGTTATAGCATTTGGCTAGATTCACATGTATCTATATGTATGTAGACATGTTTTAGTGTACATTATATTCATTTAAGTATGTATCTAGCCAACATACACACTATCTAAAACGTCTTATAATTATAAACAGAGTTAGTATTGACGTTGCACCCAGAAGTATAGTTAGTTGATAAGCCGTTTTTTATGCATTGTATGCAATGTTTTAAATAGCGGGCTGTTGCAAATCCATTTTGACAAATGCGGGCGATAGCAAATAGCATAAGCCCTCAGATAGAGCTATATCCGAGCTAAATCGGAGCTAAATGGGACATGTATAGCAAAAAAATATACATGGAATCTTAGCGCCATGACGTTAAAAAAGCTAAAGCAGAGGTATAGCCGAGCTACATCGGACTATTTAAAACTAAGATAGTATGTAATTAAGGGTCGTAGTAGCTTTGCTCACGCGCAAATTGACGTTGCACTCAGGAGTATAGTTAGTTGATAAGCAAAAGTTTGCGAAGGCAGATCCCACATTGTATTTCCATGATCTCTATCTTTCCTGTTGTTAGGTGCCATCTAAGCATCTATGAAAATGAAATCACTGGACAATAGCAGTCAAGATTTTTGATATAGTAGAAATCCACCCGTGTGAGAATTTCTGAAAACTAGCCTGACGGTGATCGAACACGGGTAGGCACCCGGATCACTGGGCCACTGCCCCGTCCTCACCTAACCATCTATAAAGTTACAATTATAATATACTTCATTCAGATTTCTCGGGCGCCTAAGGAGACGTGATACACACAAGGAGAGAGTGAAGTACAACCACATGCATGCACTACATGCAGTTAACTAAAATCTATTTCACACATAGTACCACCATTTGGTGCGACATGTATTGGTCAAAATAATCTCATTAATTAACCATTCTTAGGCTAGTCACAATGGGCAGTAACATACACGTTATCCTATGCTATGTTATCACCTCCATAGTGGATAGTATAACAAACATGTGGTGTCATGTAAAACTCTATTTATTAGCTTATAGACTCACAATGTCTTGGGATATGTGATGTTACGGTAACTAGCTATGTTACCACTATCCTCTCTTTTTTCATTAAATGCTTGCCACATCAGTTTTTTTTGTCCTACGTGGTAACGATGTTACTACTATGTTATTCCCCACTGTGACTAGTCTTAAAGAGCCCGGTAAGGTCGAACGGACGGAGTACTAAAGTTATCACGCGGTAAGTTGTTCCAAAGTATGTTCCAGTGAGCTCCAATGAGAGGGAGTGTTACAGTTTGGTATGACAATGACCAAACTTTTTATCAAAAGGTAACCAAATGAGATATGGTAGCATTTATTGTTTTTCATGCATAATAAGCAGAAAGTGCAGGTCAGGAAGCAGAGCCTCAATATACCAAAAATTTCGCATATGGTCATGTAGGTATAAAAAAATCAGTTGTCTTGCTGTGTAGATCTTTCTATACAATTGGGGTCCACTAGGGCCTCTATGATTCATAGGATTTGCATAGGAATTTTGAAAGTGCATGGTTGCCCCCATGCGTGGTTTTGGTAATTAATGACAATCCTTATGGACTAATGTTTACATTGAGACATTCTTATAGATCTTGTCCATGGGAAATTATAGGAGTTCATATGTTGGACTCTTCAAGATGACTTAATGACCAATGCTCTATTCAAAGGGTTTATATGAAGAATGGTCATGTGTAGAGTTGAGCTCATTGCAAGTATGGCTTGGAATAGAAGATTGAGTGAACAATCATGTTTAACCCCAAGCCATCATACATATCAAGAGAAGAAGATGAAGTGCAAGCTCAATATGATGCATCTCGGAAGATATCTTTTGATTGAAGCTTGCAAAGGAGACATGAAGACGAAGCTTAGCGAGGCCCTCCCATAATGGAGTATGGGGGAGCATTTGGAGAAGTCTTCATCAAGCATGTGCTAGCAAGCACAAACAAGAAAGGTGTTTCAACCTGAGAGAGTCAAGATCGTCATCATCTAGCTCAAGTGGAATGCTCATGGCAAAGGTATGATCTTGATAGGGCTATAGGATAGATAGGCGTACTATCAAGAGGGGCTCTCGAGTGAGTAACTTGATCGCATCTTTGTGGAGAGCTCAAACCTTTGCATGCTTGGCATATCATCTTTCTTGGTTCTTATTTGGCTTTTTGGTGGTGAGGAACTAGAGCTTGGTTCATCTCCACGTCAAGCTCTTGTTCATCGAAAACGGTTTGACTTTGGAAAACTTGTTGCGTTTTCGGTGGCGGAAATATTGCCGGTTCAACCGTGAGGAAAGTTCCACACCTTGCCATGTGTGGTGATTTTACTCTATTTATGGGATGCAATATTTCCAACGGAGTTGGTCTCACCTCTTTCGGAGTTCATTTGCAAAAGTTATGAGGTTTCTGGTAGTTTCGTTCTGCTGTCTTTCCAGGCAGCGGTAGTACCGCTGGAAGCAGCGGTAGTACCGCTGCACCTGGTTCCGGCGCTGCTAACTGCACTGTTGCGCGCTACCGCTGGGGGTACCGCTGTTTTTAGCCCTCGGGTTGGCACAGCGGTATCTCGAGCGGTACCAGAACGGTAGTACCGCTAGCCAGCGGTAGTACCGGCCGCCCCAGCGGTAGTACCGCCACATGCATCTTCGCAGCATTGGAACCTTGCCATGGAGGAGTTTCTACCGCTGTTCAGCGGTACTACCGGCTCCACCAGCGGTAGTACCGCTGTGTGTTTCTTCGCAGGGCCTCAGGGCAGCTCGTTGCCGAGGTGCCGCTGGCGGTACCGCTGGAGGTACCGCCGTTTTCGGCGCTCTGTCTCTTAGTGCGGTACCTCCAGCGGTACCGGAGCGGTAGTACCGGGCTCCAGCGGTACTACCGGCCTCCCCAGCGGCAGTACCGCTGCGTAAGTTTCAGCTGCCAACGGTCTTTTGGGCGGCCCGCAGCGGTAGTACCGCCGCCCCCAGCGGTAGTACCGCTACGGGATTCGGAGCTGCCAACGGTTGGTTTTTCGGGGACCTATTTAAGGGGGCTTTCTTCCCCAACGGTACCCAAGCTTCTAGCAAGTCTTTCTCCTCTCTCTCCTCCATTGTTGCCCTTTGGAAAGCTTGCTCTTCCTCTCCATCCCTCCCATGGTTCTTGCTAATATTTGAGGGAAAGTGAGAGGTGATCTTGATCTACGTTTTCACCGATCGATTTCTCCTCTAAGTGAGGGAAACCTTGTAGATCTTGATCTTGGAGTTCTTGGTGCATCTCCTCTTTGTTCTTCCTCTCTTATTCCCCCATAAGCATTTGTTGCTTTGTTGGAATTTGAGAGTGAAGGATTTTGAGCACTTGTGCTCTTGCCTTTTGCATTTGGTGCATCGGTGTGCTCTCCACGAGGATTCGTGGAAGTTGAAAGTTTGTGAGCTTGTTACTCTTGGGTCCTTGGACCCTAGACGCCTTTGTGGTGGTTGGACCCTTGTGTGGTCACTTGAAGCCGTTCGGGAGCCCCCAATCCCATTGTGGGTTGTGCCCCGGATTGTTGTTGGAGGCCGTTCGGGAGCCCCCAATCCCATTGTGGGTTGTGCCCCGGATTGTTGTTGAAAGGCTCCGGATTCCGCCTCGAAGGAATTCCGATAGTGGAAGGTGAACCAAGCCTTTGTGGTGCGGTTCATCGGAGAAGAAGGTGAAACCTTTGTGGTTGTTGAACCGTTGTGTCGGTTCACACCTCTCCAACGAGACGTACTCCCTTAACAAGGAGGAACTCGGGAATACATCCTCGTCTCCGCGTGCCTCGGTTATTTCTATACCCGAGCTTTTACTTATGCACTTTACATTGTGATAGCCTTCGTGCTTGAAGTATTCTATTGCTATCACCTTGTTGTTTATCTTGCTTAGCATAAGTTGTTGGTGCACATAGGTGAGCCTAGTTTATTTAGGTTGTCGGCTTGTTAATTTAAACACCTAGTTTTATTCCGCAATTATCAAGCCTAAACCGGAAAAGTTTTAAACCGCCTATTCACCCCCCCCCCCCTCTAGGCGACATCATTGTCCTTTCAAATTTCGTCTGATTCAAATCCGTTGGATTTTTTCCTATGTTCATTGTTTTTATTAGGGTAGAACTCCATAATATTTTTTTCTAAGGAATCCTTTGCAATAATTTTTATAGGAAATCTAACATCCACTCATAATCTTTTTCATAATCCTTCGCTCTTTCTGTAATGGAATCAAACAAACTTTGGTGTATGTATCTTGTAGGATTGAAGTGGGCATAAGATTGTAATCCTATTTTTTCCCCTATTTCTGAGTTTTTTCTATCATGTGAATCAAAGAGTTCCTTACTAGAATACTCTCTTGGGTAGATGAAAGCATGTATAGATTTGGCGTGAATCCTCTTGCTTTGGTTCCTTCTATTATCTAGCTGGAAAAAAATCCAACAATGATGGGAGCTAGTTCTACAAACCAAAATATTAATTGGAACTAGAAAGCTTACTGATCAGGTGAAAAAGAACATGTCACCCAGGGAGCTAGTGTGCAAATGTCACCACTTATGATTCGTATTTAAATTGTCTTTAATATTGCTGAATTTCTATGTAAATTTTCAAATAAAATTGCAATCAATATGATTTAGTATTTGTTGAAATTTTAATGATACGGTTGATATAGAAATTTGTATAAATTTTCATGTTGATTCATATTCGTATTTAGTATTTGGTTGGACTCCACATTTAGCGCTTAGAGCGTCTCTAACAGCTGGCCCCATCCGTTGTTGGGTGTCCTGACAAAAGATCAGCATACCGTTGAGCCACCAATCGGTACAAAATTGGGTTAAAGTGTCTCGACACCTTGAAGCCCCCAACTTTTAGGACAGACAAAGGGTGTCCGGCCAGACATGTCTAGACCCATAAACCACAAAGGCAGCGGTTCCACCTAGCCTATGTGGCTATAGCATATAAGTATTCCTCCTCTCTTCCTAATTCTCTCACTGTCTTGACCTAAGCTCATCCGCCACAACAGACATGTCATGTCGTTCAACCTGCCACATACTTGTCCTCCTCCTCCCACCCATTTCTCCAGCCGCGCGCACTGCCCTGAAATTCCTCCCTTGCTACAACAACATGGTCGTTAGTCTCTCTGCGCCTACCTCCTTTCTCTCTTGATCTCCATTGGTAGCACCCAATCCCCAGCCTGCCTGCCACCATCGTAGTTCCACCCACATAACGATGGCCGTCACGAGAGTCGTCCTCTTCCTCTCGTAGCTCGGCCTCATCACGGCGAATCAAGCATAGAGGAACTATGAGAGGATCGATTCAAGTAAAGTAGCCCTTGTCCAAGTCGCCCATGTTCAAGTAATCTATTTGTTTGATTGCTGCTACCCTTCATAATTGCCCCTGCACATTACTAAGTACTAGAGTTTGGTAGCCTGGGTTAGTTTTTCGTCCCATTGCGGCATAGAGACGGGTTGACCTGCGCGTTGCATACGGGCCACAAGCCAGAATTGTTGAGTTATTTGGTTGCTTGCGATGAGTCTTCTTAGCCCCATGGAGATTTGGGCTATGGCTCTTTGGTTAGCCGGTTTCAACTTCATGTAAGCAGCCCAAAACGGCATGCTGCTGTTTGGTTGCGACCAAAATCATAGTCTGGTAACCTCTTCACTTGAGTGGTGAGGTTACAAGTTGCACAGTAAGAAGATTACAGTACAATACAAACATAGTTTAGGATCAACACAGTACGAACATAGTAGTTCAGATAACGGATAGGTAAGACGAGGTTCATAGTACCGACACGATCAACAGAAACTAGAAAAGACCAAACATAAACTAGGCATCCGCCTCCATGACGACCAACCTGCTGGCGTCGCCATGGTCCGGGCACCTGCGCATCACCTCAGTGCAGGTGTGATCGAAGATGACCACACTGAAGACGCCCGTGGTCTCCTTCTTGAAGGTCAGGAACTGTCCGATCTTCAGCTGATGATGGTCGATGACGAAGGCCGCCCACCCCTAGTCGACGAAGACCTCGTCGCGCTCCCTCTCGGTGGTCATCCTCCAGGTGCAACCGGTGTTGGTGCGGACGACCATGCTTGAAGGGATGTTCCCGAACCACGGGAAGAAGGGCCTAGGGATGGGCAGCTTACCCAACGTCATGATCAGGAGGAAGTGCGTAGGGCCTTCCTCCTCGTGGAAGTGGTCGACGTTAGTCGGCCTTCCACGACGCTTCCTGGCCGATGCACCCTCGCTAGACACCTCCGCCAGTGCGCCTACGTCGATCGGGAGACTCTGCAGAAATAACAGAAAGATAACAATTAGCACATGCTAAGTACATGCGGAAGAACAAGCTCAAATGCAGAAGACCATCAAATAGCGATGCCTCATACATTGGGTCACACGACAGACAAAGGGACTTTCCACAAACTAAGTCTAGTGTATAATAAATTACACACACGACTAGGTTTGAGGACAACCACTTGCATTTCATATTGCCACATTTCAATCATTGGCCAAGACAGAGTTCACTGAAATACAAATGCAAGCACACTGAAATACAAATGCAAGTGTACAAATACATAAGGTACTTCAATCTAGGGCTACTGAACACAAATTCCCACTTAGTTCAAATCCCAACTAGTGTACATTACAAATGCCACTAGGGCTACTCAAATGTCCTAAATTATTTCTAGGCTACTCATCATAAATGTCCCTGATCCTCTTTATCTTATCCTTGTTTAAAGTTGCCAGTTTGAGCAGATCATATATCGCGTACTCCAACTTTCTCTTTTCATCCTTAAGACTCTTCTTCTCGGCCAACAACACATCTCTTTCTTCCTCCCATTCATGCTTCTTAGCCTTCAACACCTGTGTTTGAGTTCGCTGCACGTTCTTCAACATTGCCTTCTCACTTCTCAACTCCTCCGGTTCATGTTGCAGTCGGCCCTACACAAACTCAGAACAACGAAATCACAAAACACATCGTTGCTAACTACCTATGCTCAAACTACTGCACCAACCCTTCTATTATTTGCATCTCTTATTTGCATCTACAATATACAACAGATTGGATCTACAATCCTAACGAACATACGAGGGCACGGTCAAGATACGAGAACATGCAAAGAGTGAAGAACTTAACCGTCTAACACGGTCGAACATCTAGCAGATCCATTCCTACTCAATCCTACTGAAAATCGTCAATAAAATCCTATCCTACTGAAAATCGGAACATATCAGATCAGATCAGCATTGACGAGGATATACCGAACGGGTATCCTATCGTGTGGGTACCTGGTGCACGTAATGACTATAGCCCAATTGTCAATAGGCTGGCAAAGCCCATCAAGGAAGGCCCAAGACGAAGATTGCTTTCCAAGTTATTCATAGTCGGTTGTAGTTTCCATATTTGTAATCCTAGTCGGTTACGTACCCGAGACCCAGCCCCTATATAAGGGCTGGGAGGGCTACCGATCAAAGACAGGCACATCAGAACCTCCAAACCCTAGCGAGACGAACTCTCGCTGGACCCTTGTAACCATCACATATTCACAAGAGCAATAACAGACAAGCAGGAAGTAGGGGTGTTACCTCAGTCGAGGGCCCTGAACCTGGGTAAATCCCGCTTGTCAGCCGTCGAGTTCACCAGTACTACACGTTCTCTACCTCATAACTCAAACCCTAGGCTATCGACTATGGGTATTGATGAGGACACCCCTCGTCAATTGGCGCCGTCTGTGGGAATAGGTAGTGCTGGATCTACGGATTCGCTGGTTTCGACCTCAAACGGCCATGCGCGGACAGTCTCGACTGGCGTTGGAGCATCAGGCGATCAGTCGCCAACATCGCAAGCTGCATCGCCAAGAAGAATCAAGCCGTACTCATCGGAAGCACAGGAAGTTTTTGCTAATCTTGATTCAAGTTTCAATCTAATCATTGGGGAGCACAATTTTTTCGTCGACAAGCTCGGTGTGCAAGACTTGACCGATGAGATCGCAACGAAGACACCCGAAGATCCATCGACTGCGATCGCATTGCCAGCAGACAAGGAAGGTACCTCATCACAGATCGATTCGATCCCATCACCGACATCATCCATGGCGACTGAAGAGTTCAATAGGATCATGGCACAAGAGTTCCCGGAAGATGAGGCACAATCTGTACATCAGATAAGCGTACTCGAAGAACCATCTGTCATGGCCACATCGCCAACAGGCACAGGAGCTACGTCGTCAAAGGTCAACTCAATCTCGCCGTCAAGATCTCTAGTCGACTCCATAACGACCCAAGAGTTCAATAAACTCCTGGATCAGGAGTTCCTAGATAATGGGGTACAGTCTGACTATCAAGTCACCACAGTCGAACACATCGCGGCACTCGACACTGCGCCTGACTACATGCAAACTGAAGACACGGGCGACAGCATCTACCTCGCCGACTTCGCCGGGCCAGAGATCCAAGGGGATCACGAGTCCCTCTCCAGCAACGAAGACGATCCCGAAAAGATACTCGAAGCATACGTCAACACTGACGCCCAGTTCAGCAATAACTCCGACATGAGTTTAGACGGCGATTCCGAACCCATAACCGGCGTCAATGGCACATACACATATTCTCCGGTCATACCTCGGCAGGTCTACGTTGCATTCAGCGCCGAAACCTCAGCGGCAGCAGCTAGTCGCAGGCCTACGGAATTTCCTTGCCCGGTCACATTACCAGATGGCGTAACAACGCTAACTATCACAGCAGAGGTGGCAGCAAAAGTCGACAAGATCATAAAGGACTGCACAATGATGCCAGCAGATGCGACTCCAGAGGAGTGGACGACATACAATTATTTCAATTGGCAAGAAGCAATGCGCCTAAAGGAGTACAGAGCAACACTCGAAGAACGCAGGAGGCAAGCTAGCATCTCAAGTATGCGGAGAAGGCAGATTTCCCTTAGCTCCACAAGTGCGACGGAGCACAGGCATAGATCGAGATTCGCCAATATCCCAGAGGGCGAGAGATCCGGAGTCACTCGCAACTTAGAACATTCGTTCATGACCCTGGACTCCGACGGCATACTAGCACCCAAAACAGTTGAAGGTGCCCTGATATCACTGGGGGCATACCTCAAGGCGACAGCACCTCCAGCAGGCGACCCAGCCGAAGAACTGCATCTCCAGCAATTAAAGGCGCTCGCACTCGCGGCAAAAGGACTCCAGTCGGAGAAGCACAGAGAACGCAGCAAAAGCCGTTCGCGGGATCGCCACAGTCGAAGCCCTCGCAGGAGTAGCACACGAAGACACTCGAGTCGTCGCCGTTCACGGAGCAGGTCCAGGAGATCCGCCAGCAACGACTCGAGTGACGGTCGCGATACCGGACCTTGCGGAGCACGATGCTTCACAAGACGAATCCGCGAGGCAAAGTTGCCCAAAAAGTTCGGGTTACCAACAACGCCAAAGTTCAACTGCAAACAAGAGCCGTCAGGCTGGCTCGAGGACTACAAACTCGCAGTCGTATGCCAGAGGAGGACAACTACAACGGCACTGCAATACATACAGCTGATGCTTGAAGGTACAGCTCGCGACTGGCTCAAAGCATTACCCGAAGCATCATACGATTCCTGGGATCACTTTCGGGAAGACTTCATCAAATATTTCGATCCTCTGTGCGAGCGGCCCAAAACATTCGAGGAATTACGGGCTTGCAAGCAGAGGTCGGACGAGCCAATTCGAGCATACATCAGGCGATGGACGGCCATCCGCAACTCAGTCGGCACAATCTCCGAAGACAGAGCCATGGACGCCTTCACCATGGGAGTCCTCAGGGAAGACTTCAGAGAAGCACTCGGCCGCCAAAAGCCAAAATCCATGGCAGAACTCATGAAGATAGCGACCGAGTGGGCGGATGGCGAAGATTCCATAAGGGCCAAGCGTCCACTTTCCCCACATGACCGCGAGGATCGACGCAGTAGTCGAGACCACCACGACAGGGATGACAGAAGACGAAGACGCAAAAGTGGGTATAGCGACAACGACAAGGTAAAATTCGTAGCAGCAGGTTTTTCGCAGGACAATCACGTCCAGGACGACAGACGACAAGAAGATCGTCGCGACAGTCGAAACGACAGCCGCCGCGACAGTCGAGGAGACGACCGCCGAGACAGTCGAGGGAACGACCGCCGAGACAGTCGAACAAATGACCGACGAAGCAGTCGCGACCGCGACCAGTGTAGCGGTGGATACCGAAGGCAAGAGTGGCGCAAACGAACAGATGCAAAACCAGAAAAAACATTTCAAGAAAAGATGGATGACGACTGCAGGCTGCACTTATTCAAAGGAGAGGACGGAAGGCTAATCTCCAACCACACCATGGGGAATTGCCGAGAGTTCGAACAGATGGTGGCTGATTACGCGGCAAGAATCAGAAGAGCTACACCCTCGACTGCACCGCCAGCGCACATCGCCCCACCACCAGCACAGCCAGTCGCGGCATTACCACCTCCACCACCATACAACCCGGGAAGCCAAGTCGCAGGAGCCATACATCATATACCTCAAGCAACGGAGGAGCAGTACCCAAAGCCCCAAGGACAGATGTTCATGATCCAAAAAGGGCGTCCCTCCAACAGGCAGCAAAAGATTCACACTCGACATGTTAACATGGCGGTTATGGCACCACCAGCCATACCAGACTTCTTGCGGGGATCTGAAACCGCAATAACTTTCAATCGAGAAGATCACCCACCATCTGTCTACCGACCAGGCCACGCAGCCCTGGTACTCGACGCTCAGATCGGCGGATACGCCATGACCAAAGTCTTCATGGATGGAGGCAGCGGCATCAACATCATCTTCGCCGACACACTTCGCCGGATGAATAGGTCAGTCGAAAACTTACCCCAGTCCACAAACACTTTTCATGGCATTGTTCCACGAAAACCTGTTCTCCCAGAAGGCACGATACAGCTCGACGTCACCTTCGGTGACGCAAACCACTTCAAAACCGAGTCGATTGAATTCGAAGTCGTCGACTGGAAGTCACAATACCATGCCATACTAGGGCGCCCCGCATTTGCTCGGTTCATGGCAGTGCCACACTACGCATATCTCAAGTTGAAGATGCCAGGCCCGAAAGGAGTCATCACAATCAACGGAAATTTTCAAAGGTCAGATGCTTGCGACCGCGATTTCAGCAAAATCTCCGAGACATTCGGTATGGAGCAAACCCTCGAAGAGCTCTCGCTCACCAACGACACAACATACATGCCCGAACAGAAGAAACAGGCAGTCGACAAGGCGTTTAGCACCGCGGACGGCATAACGAAGCACCAGGTTCACCCGACTGATCCAGCCAAGACAGTCAGGGTGTCCACAAGCCTATCTCCTGCATAGGAAAGCGCGCTCGTCGAATTCCTCCGTGAGAACTGGGATATATTTGCATGGTGTGCAGCCGACATGCCAGGTATTCCCAGGGAATTCGCCGAGCACTCCCTCCAGCTTAATCCAGGAACTAGGCCGGTCAAACAAGCAATACGTCGTGTCTCCGGACCCAAAAGAGAGGCCATAGAGAAGCATGTGGACAAGTTACTCAAAGCAAACTTCATTCGAGAAATCAAAAAATCAGAGTGGGTAGCCAATCCCGTACTAGTCGAGAAAAAGAAGACAGGAGCAACCAGAATGTGTGTCGACTTCACCGGGCTCAACAAGTGTTGCCCAAAAGATCATTTTCCACTACCGCGTATCGATCAAATCGTCGACTCCACTGCGGGATGCGAGCGTTTATCCTTCCTGGATGCATACTCAGGGTATCACCAGATAAGGATGAAAGTCGAAGACGAGGAGAAGACAGCCTTCACAACTCCACTCGGAGTATATTGCTATACCACAATGCCCTTCGGGCTCAAGAATGCAGGCGCCACCTACCAGCGTATGATGCAGAACTGTTTGAAGACGCAAATTGGGAACAACGTCGAGGTCTATGTGGACGACATCGTCATCAAGTCGAAAGAAGAAAGCACATTACTCGCAGACTTGCGAGAAACATTCGACAATCTCAATCGATACAACATCAAACTCAACCCAGACAAGTGTACCTTTGGTGTTCCAGCCGGAGAACTCTTGGGGTACTTAGTATCGGCTCGGGGAATAGAAGCAAACCCAGAAAAGATACAGGCCATATTAACCATGCAAAGACCTAAAAAGCTCTACGAGGTACAGCAATTGACAGGTCGAGTAGCAGCGCTCAGTCGCTTCATCAGTAAGCTAGGCGAAAAGGCATTACTCCCCCATACCCATAATGGGGATCATCTTTCTTGATTGCGCGTGCAAGCACATGCTTGATGAAGACTTCTTCAAATACTCCCCCATACCCATAATGGGAGAGTCTCGCTAAGTTTCGTCTTCATGTATCCATAGCAAGCTCCAAGCATAGGATCTCTTCGAGAAAGCTTCTCTTGGTCTTGCGCATCTTATCCTTGATGACGTTCACCACATGACGTCATCCTCCACGAGCTATATGAAATCTTCATTTGATGCAAGCCCATGGGAAGATACCTAACCCCACATAAAGATACCACACACACATATCATGGGTTAGTTCACAAAGCTATATGGACAAGTGATTACCATCCCAAGAGATACATGATCCCACTTGGGACATCTTGTAGCTTTGTGTGTTGATCAACAACTTGATCAACCTTTTATCTTCCAATCTTTCTTTGCTAATATGATGTCTTGACTCCTTCAAGACATACTTGCAATATGCTCAACCCAACACATGACCATCCATCATATACACCTTTAGATGGAACCTTGGTCATCAAATAAGCTTCAAGAGTACAACACATGAACTCCACTATTTGCATGGACAAGATCTATAAAGATATCTCAATGCAAACATTAGTCCATAGAGGTTGTCATCAATTACCAAAACCACACATGAGGGAAAATGCTCTTTCAAAGCTGAAGCAGCCTTCAAAGACCTCAAGCGGATACTCACAAATCCCCCCATCCTGGCGGCACCCAAGGAGAAAGAACCTTTGTACCTGTACGTGGCAGCCACAAACAGAGTGGTAAGTACGGCTTTGGTAGTCGAACGCATGGAGGAAGGAAAAACTCAGAGCATACAGAGGCCAGTCTACTACGTCAGCGAAGTCCTGTCCCTGTCAAAGCAAAGATACCCGCACTTCCAAAAGCTGGCATACGCTGTCTTCATAACATCCAGAAAGTTGCGCCACTACTTTACGGAGCACCCGATAACAGTGATCAGCAAATCAGCAATCGGGGACATACTCACCAATCCCGATGCAACGGGGCGTGTAGCAAAATGGCTCATCGAGCTCGGGCCACTCGGGATCACATATGATCACCCGAAGGCTATCAAGGCACAAGTCTTACCCGACTTCACAACGGAGTGGATAGAATCTCAGCTGCCAGGAATCCCGGATGTGTCCAACTCATGGACAATGTATTTCGATGGGTCTAAGAAGAACGAAGGCGCAGGTGCAGGCGTCATACTCATATCACCCAAAGGCGACAAACTCAAGTACGTGTTGCAGATGGACTTCAAGCGACCATCCAACAACGAGGCCGAGTACGAAGGTCTGATCCACGGCATGCGAATGGCTAAGGCGCTGGGGTGTACTCGACTGATGATATACGGCGACTCAAATCTAGTCGTACAGCAGACAATGAAAGCTTGCGACGCCATAGCCGACAACATGATCGCATATCGTGACCTCTACAACACACTCGAAGGCGACTTTGACGGATGCGAACTACGACATGTCGGACGAGAAAGCAATGAGGAAGCAGACATACTAGCCAACATAGGCTCGACTAAAGCGCAAGTCCCCCCAGGCGTCTTCCTGGAGCGAATCCAGCACAGGTCCATCAAAAAACAGCGGCCCCCATCAACCTCGACTGCCACATCCAAAGACAAAACACCCGGCGCAGAGGATCCGCCAGTCGAAGTACTACTATGCCAGGGCGAGCAGGTAATTCCAGCATGGACTCAACCTTTCCTAGCATACATGCTACGCGACGAACTACCAGACGATCCAGCAGATGCCCGACGAGTCACTCGACGCTCCAAAGCATACACCATCATCAACGGTGAACTCTACAAACGAAGCATCTCAGGTATGTTCCAAAGGTGTGTGGAAATTGAGGATGGAAAAACTATACTTCGTGATATCCATGCAGGAACCTGCGGGCATCACGCCGGCAGTCGATCACTCGTAGCCAAAGCCTTCCGAGCAGGGTTTTACTGGCCTACAGCGCTCCAGGATGCAGACGACATCGTCAAAAGGTGCATTGGGTGCCAGAAATTCGCCACCAAGCCTCATGCACCCGCATCAGCACTCAAAACCATACCACTCGCGTGGCCCTTCGCCCAATGGGGGCTTGATATGGTCGGACCACTCAAAAAGTCATCACCCGGAGGACATACTTACCTACTGGTGGCGGTGGACAAATTCACGAAATGGATAGAAGCGATCCCAATCACAAGCTCGACTGCCGCTACAGCAGTCAATTTCATAAAATTTATCATCTATCGATTTGGCGTCCCAAACAGCATCATCACGGACAACGGCACAAACTTCACAGCCGAGGAGTTTCGTTCCTTCTGCAAAGAGTGGAACATCGCGCTTAATTACGCATCAGTCGCGCACCCACAGTCCAACGGACAGGTTGAAAAAGCCAATGGTCTCGTCTGCACGGGCATTAAGAAAAGACTGCTGGTACCACTCAAAAGGGCCGCAGGCGCTTGGGTCGAGGAGCTCCCGGCGGTACTATGGAGTTTGCGCACAACCCCAAACGCCTCGACTCAGTTTACGCCATTTTTTATGGTCTACGGCGCAGAAGCAGTACTGCCACCAGAGGTGAAATTCAGCGCACCAAGAGTCGAGCTGTACGACGAGGACGACGCAAACGAGTCACTCGAAGACTCGGTGGATCTACTCGAAGAATCGCGCAATACGGCCCTTGCCCGCACAGCTGTTTATCAGCAGGATCTCCGAAACTACCACAGTCGACGACTCCGCCCCAGAACATTCATGGTGGGCGACTTAGTACTCCGGATGAAGCAGAAGAAGGTGCACAAGCTCGCATCACCATGGGAAGGTCCTTTCGTCGTCACGGAAGTCATCGACGGTGGTGCCTATCGACTCAAGCACGCCCAGACGGGGGAATTATCAAATAACCCATGGAATGTGGCGCACCTGCGTCGCTTCTATGCCTAGATGTCATAGTCGATCAATGTAACAGAGCATAAATGTCGGAAAGGCCAGCAGGTTTCAGACGCGCTCTTTTCCTTACCAGGGTACCTAAGGGGACTGGAAGGTTTTTAATGAGGCGGCCTGCTGGTCAATATCTTGAATAAAGAAAGATTTTCTTCTTCGCATAATTTACTATCATAAGCCAAATCACTCTCGACTCAGCCACACTCGAAGACTCGGGGGCTGGGTTTTAGTCATAAACAACAAAACTCAGCCACACTCGAAGACTCGGGGGCTGGGTCTTAGTCATAAGCAACAAAACTCAGCCACACTCGAAGACTCGGGGGCTGGGTCTTAATCATAAACAGCAACACTCAGCTACACTCGAAGGCTCGGGCGCTGTACATATACAAACTCACATAAACGCCCTACTTTTCACACCCCACCCGAAGGCTCGGGGGCTGATACATGCAAACTTACATAAACATCTTTCTAGTCACACCCCACTCGAGGGACTCGGGGGCTGGTTAGTTACACAAACTACATAGGCTCATCCTTTACATGTAAGTTTGAGTCAACAAGCTGGTCGTGAAAACAGTCCACAAGCACCTGCGCTGAAACCGCAGTCCTATCCAATTTTTTTTGCTCTAGTCGCGCGCCAACCGCGGGTGAAGAGATGCGAAAGGAAGGATGTTGGCTGCGGATGTATCCCATGACGGCGTTGGCTCCAAGGACAACTCTTCGAGTCAAAGCTTCCCGGATCGGAGTTGCAGACTGGAACAGATCAACCAGCGCATGAATTCCTTGCGGCTGCGGCCCCTCAGGAAACAAGAAGTGGTTGATGCGCATAAACGCCGCCCGGCAACGCTCGAGTAGGACCGCGCCGCGAAATACTCGATCCTTAAGGGTAGCGAGTTCGCGGGCGCGATGCCTGTCCACCCAAAAATGCTGACGGCCGGAAACCGGGTTATCAGTCGCGTTGTCTAGACGCTCGTTAACCCGCTCCGCCTCTTCCTGGAAGTTATGAACAAAAACTGCAGACGGACAGCTATCAACAGGCTATAAAGAAGACATAAGAAGACCACAAAGGCAATCGTTTATTACATACCTTCGAGCTGCCTGTTCGAGTGTTCGACTTCGCCAAGCACATACTCTTCACGCTGGGTGGCGAGAGCGGGTTTTGCCTTAAGAAGTTTCAACTCCGTTTGAGTGGCTCTTAGTTCCCGCTCTAGAGTGACCACTCGCCTCTTCGCATAAGCCAAAACCTTGGCGTCATTACGGGCTTCGGCGGCTGCTCGAGTATCCGTCCACGGCTGGGAAGTTTCAGGCGAGATGATATCGTCCGACTGGCAAGCGCATAATCATATATTTCAGGCAAAGGCACGAATAAAAACAAAACAGCAAACGCTGAATTCATAGTGAAAAGAACGCATTATAGAGTCCAGGGCATAAACAAAGCAGGAACTGAGACACCCATGATGGACACCGAATCTTCATTACATCAATATGAAAGCAAAAATTTTAACGCGAGACACGGACTCGGACCTAGCCCTACGCGACTTCGGCATGGCAGCGACAGCAACAGATCTGCGCTCCATGGTATCGATACAAGCGCGCGATAGTCGCGTCGCGGCCTCGGTCACACCCTTCAAGGACAAAGGTTGCCCATCTGACCTTTTCGGGAAATCAGACAGAGCAGCCTCATAGTCGGCAGCAACGCCATTACCAAGAAGAAGCTTGATGGTGGATTCCGAGCCGCGTACCGTCAAGTCGCGCGCAAACTCCGCCACAGTCGAAGAGCCGGGGCCTAGCACGTCCGCAAATCCTTGCGCGGTGACAGGCACGTCGCTTGACGGAAGCACCTCCTTGAAGACAGCGCCAAGGGTGCGAGTGGACGTATCCAGAGAGCTCTTGGCGTGTTGGAGCGCAGCGCTCAACTTCTCAAGGGCACGGTCAAGTGACAGGTCTTCACTCGCCTCGTCTTTGGAGGCCCATGAAGCAGTAGGCCCTTCATAGTTTCAAAAAGAAAACAAGAGGCAAAAGTCAACACAAGGACAATCAAATAAAAGCGCGTAAGGCGAAAGCAAAACCTGCTAACCTTCCATCATACGCGCAAGCTCAGACACCTGAGCCGCATACTCCTGCTCACGCGAGGCAGCCGATTTCCGTGCATCGTCCAGATCCTCCTTCGCACGCGACTGCTGGTCGACAAGTTGTCGTTCCAGATCCTTCAGTCGCTGCTCTAGCTCAGACGACTGCTTCGCGATGGCATCCTTCTCACCTGAGATAGTCACTTCCAAGCTCAGTCGCAAAACACCAAGGGGAAAAAAGGCGACATATCTCAGGAAAAAATCAGAAAAGCTTACGGCTTAAACCATCGAGTTGGGTGCGAAGAATGACCCGTTCCTCCTCCGACTGCACAAAGGCCTTACCCGCCGCGACAAGATCGCGGACGGCAGGCTTCGAAAAGATTTGCAACACATGTCAGCAAGATTAAGGATTCAGCATAACACATAAAACGTGAAAGCACTCACGTGGTCAGTCCAGGAGGAAGACGCAGATGTGGAAGGGGGTGCAGTCGAAGCAGTAGTGGGTGGCGTCAAAGCGGTGGTGGTCGCCTCAACCACCAGGGTGGTCTTAGTGACATCCACTTCAGCACGAGGGGAGGCCACAGTCGACCCCTCCACGAAAGGAGGCGATTGCACCCGATCGTCACTGGCGCTGCTGCAATAGTGTCAACGACCTCAAGGCAAAGTATGAAAGCAAGCGAAAGGCGAACATAGCAAAAATACTTCATAACTACATACCTGTGCTCGCCCTCATCTGAGTCCGGCTCAACGTCGAGGCAGGGGCCTCCGAAGCTCAGGCGGCCAGTCGAGTGCGATGGTGAGCGCCGAGCCAGAGGGGATACGGCCTTCGCAGGCGAGGAGCAGCCAGAATCCTCCAGGTCCCGTTGCTCCGCGCTTCCCGAGTGAGAACTCGAGACCTCCTGTCGAGGCACACGGCGACGCTTGGCGGCAGGCTCAGTCGCAGTGTTGCCACTCATGCGAACCGGGCCCACCTCCTCGGTTTCCGTCTCCTCTGTGGCGGAGGTGTTAGCCGAGGGAGGGGGAGTGACGGTCTTCTTCCCCTCATCTAGCAAAGCTGCCTCATCGGCAGGACCAGACTCGGGGAGGGGAGGAAGAGAGGCGTCAGTCGAATGGCCCTGATCGCCAACACAAAAACAACATTCAAAAGGTAGGTACACCAGAAAACAAAAAGCACAGTCGATAATGTTTACCTCAGGGAGGGCGTTCTCCAATCCAAAAGGAGCGACGGAGGAGTTGAAGTCGATGGCTTCGTCGGCCTTGATGCTGGTGATGTATTTCACATGCGCGTCCAGCTCATTGGGCGACAGCTCCACATCGCTCATTCGAGTGGCATCGAGTGGGCCTTCATATCGCCACATAGGGTGGGAGCGTTGCTGCAGAGGCCACACTCGACGCTTGATGAAGGTGCTCATCAACTGGACACCAGTAACGGTGCCCAGCAGCTTGCTGATCTTTTCCATAAGGGGGGCAGCTTCTTCCTTCTCCTCAGTCGAGAGAGAATGCTCCCACGCCTTCGTCTTCAGCGGGGTCCTCCCAATCGAGAAGGCCGGGCGCACGTCCTGGTCGATTGGGATGTAGAACCACTTGTTCCTCCATCCTTGGGCAGAGTCGACTGCCTTGAGGTTGAAGTAGTGGCAGTCGCTGCGGACCTGGATGCCCACCCCGCCAAGAGGGCACACACGCCCATCACGGACCATGTGGCGCACTCGGAAGATGGACTTCCAGAGTGCCCAGCTTGGGGACACCCCCAAAAAACACTCGCACAAAGCCATGAAACAGGCAATATGCAAAATGCTATTGGGGGTGAGATCGTGGATCTGCACCCCGTACGCATAAAGAAGCCCGCGCACAAAATCGTGCAGCGGGAGAGCAAAGCCGCGAGGCAAAAATTCAGCAAAGCAAACGCGCTCGCCGGCGCGGGGCTCAGGGAGTACCTCCCTGTTGGAGGGCGCGCGGGCGGCGAGCTTGTCGGCCGGCGGGAGAAGGCCTGTGTGGCGGAACGCCGCCAGCTTCTTCTCGGTGACGGTGGACTTCACCCAGTCGCCGGGAATCTTCTTCAAAGCAGCGGCGGGATTTCCCGTGGAGGTCGCAGCGGCCGCAGCACCCTTCCTCTTCTTGCCAGCATTGGCAGAGGAAGAAGGGACGGCGGCGCTCGTGCTCTTCTTCGGCGCCATGGCAAGCAGAGGAGGAACAAAGAGCAAGGGGCAAAGGGTGCGCGCGCAAGGAGCAGGAGGCAGAGGAAGCAAATGGCAAAGGGAGTTAATCTACGGCGGTGAGATCTGTATTTACCACGGTGGAAGAAACAATCTCAGCCGTTAGTGCATAATCACCAAGCCACGTGGCGCTATCGGAGAGAAACCGTCGCAGGCCACAACGCCCACTACGCACGAAAAACGAGGAAAGTCATGATCACGTCCGCAGAAATTTCGCCACGTCCGGTCAAATCAGAACTGAACCGGCGGTCACCACGGTCAAACAAGCGGACCCACAATGACACGTCCTGGCAAAGGTCTGCGCGCACGCCATGGTGGTCATGCATGACATCACTCGGTTGGCAGGTTGGTGAATGCAAAAGTAATAGTCGATAAGTAAGTCGACTGAACCAGTGACATGCAGTCATGCGAAAGTCTCTCGACTACACATACAAAAGTTATAGTCGACAAATAGTCGACTGCTCCAAGCACAGCCAAATATACTCCCATCGGGAGCGGTTAAAATATTCTTCGACTGACGTATGCCAAAGTCACGCAACCCTTCAAAGGTCTATCGACTAAGTTAAAAGCAAACACTTCGAGTGTCTTCAAACGCATCTCATCGGGAGTGGGTGAAAATGTCTTCGACTGGCATTTTCCTTCACGCTCATTGATTTGAGATTATCCTTCATTACGAGTAATAAAGCACAATCTCGGGGGCTACTCCCATCGGGAGCGCTGTCGCGCACCCGATAGATTCAAAAAACAAAAAAGGCATAAACTCAAGTAAATTCCCGATTTGCGTCAGTCGATGACACTTCGGATGCTGCATGCATAAAATGCAAAGGTAAGACCCGCCGATCAGTCGAGCTGGGCTAAGGACCACTCCGGCAGTGTTAAGTCCTTAATTCTTTCCGTATCAGCAGATGCGATGAAAATCCCGGCGGACGCGCTGGGTAGCAAAGTTAAGACTGCAGAACGACTCAGTGAGACCTCAACGGCCTGAGTCGAATCTGTCCAGTATGTTCCAGGTTCGAGCCCGGGGACTCGAACTTGATTGAAGGCTAGTAAGGTTTTGCCCAAATGTGCAGTTAACTGGTCTTGACTTGTCGAGTAAATCCAGGCCTACTAAGTCGATAATCCTTTGTCAAAAACATAAATTCATAGTCGAAAGACAATACACGACGTACGATATCGAACACAAACATGTGACGTGCACTGTCAAGGGAGTCCATGCCTAATTCTCCGAATCAGCCAAGCACTCGGGGGCTAGTGACGAGGATATACCGAACGGGTATCCTATCGTGTGGGTACCTGGTGCACGTAATGACTATAGCCCAATTGTCAATAGGCTGGCAAAGCCCATCAAGGAAGGCCCAAGACGAAGATTGCTTTCCAAGTTATTCATAGTCGGTTGTAGTTTCCATATTTGTAATCCTAGTCGGTTACGTACCCGAGACCCAGCCCCTATATAAGGGCTGGGAGGGCTACCGATCAAAGACAGGCACATCAGAACCTCCAAACCCTAGCGAGACGAACTCTCGCTGGACCCTTGTAACCATCACATATTCACAAGAGCAATAACAGACAAGCAGGAAGTAGGGGTGTTACCTCAGTCGAGGGCCCTGAACCTGGGTAAATCCCGCTTGTCAGCCGTCGAGTTCACCAGTACTACACGTTCTCTACCTCATAACTCAAACCCTAGGCTATCGACTATGGGTATTGATGAGGACACCCCTCGTCAAGCATGCCCTAAGAAATGGCAAAGAACTCTATGGAATGCATGAACTATGACAGAGATTAGGGGAAGATGAAATTACCTCCATTGTCGAGGTCGACGAGAGCTCGATGTCATGCGGGAAGTAGAGGAGCATGTACTTTTTCCACGGTCGTACTTGCGGCCGAGGCCGTGGTGGTTGTCCCTATCGTCTCCTCCTCCGGTCCGGCTCCTCCTCCTTGCGGCGGATTGGTGGGCAGGAGCACAACCGATGTCGTGATGTGACAGTTTGGGGGTTGGGGGGGGGGGGGGGGGGGGGGGTGAGAGTGGGAGAAAGGAGTGAGAGGAGGTAGAGGGGCGGTGAGGCGAGTTATGGCGCGTTTCTCGAAGCGACGCGCCGTTTCGCCCTCCGTTATATTTTTAGGCCGACGTTGGAGATGTTCCTACATGATGGAATAGTTTCAGCGGCTATAATATTAGATGCTTAAACACATTTGCAAATTCGCTTTCTCCGTGTGTTATAACCTCCACCATTGTACTGTAGGTAGTATATCTTCTTGGGCTGTGGTCCATGGAATCTTGCAGGCAAAACTAATAATCAAGGAAAACAAAAATCGGAAATCGGGAATGGGATGCTTTTAGCTTCTACCAGTTGATGGCGGGCCAATATTCTGACGAGATACGGTGCAAATGGAATGTCGGTATTAATTTGCTACTAAAGTATAACTAACTGACAAAGTCGACATTATTTTCGCCTTTTGTTGTTTAGCTGTGTGCAACTCATCTTTATCTAAAAAAAAGTTGTGTACAACTCATGATCCACAGGCCAGAACGAATGCTGCTTTTCCATATTTACAGAAAAATCATCGACCTTGTCGAAAGATTATGACGACATACAACCTTTGCAGCATTGACCTTGGTGCGTCTGCGTATGCAGAAACATGAGCCATAATCAGAAACGTATGCATGACACTTCTCTTGTAGCACTCCAAAAGTCACTGATTATTCCCCTTCCCATGCCTTTTGATTGAATGGAACAGCTGCCAAAGAGATGAGGCTGATCCAGATCGATCACATATGCATCTTTGTTGTTGCATGTCAATTGACAATACCATATACACATACGCACCTGCCGATAATATGATGGTCCCAGCAGGTTTATGTATGGAAAATCATGGATGAACAGCACGTTTTTAACACGTGAAAGCATCTCGGCTTCAATGGAACTTTGTAATAAATTTGTAGGTTTATTTTAAAAATGCATAGAACTTATTTTGTTTGTACGATTCAAAACCATACAATTTTTTCCTATGTCATTTTGCTTTCTATTCTGAACGAAAACTTTCACTTGAGTCCAATTTTGAAGAATTTCCCTTTTTTCTACGACATGCATCTAATGCTTTAGTAAAGTCAATGCGTTTTTCTTGCTATGCAACAAAACAAATTCTATTACATCGTCATGTGTTTGCAGCTCTAGTAATTCAATATTGCATAAAGCTTAATCATACTTTTTTCCTAATACTCCCGCATATTTCGGATCATGTGAGCTAGAGTGACGCCTTTCAAACTATTTCTTATTGAGTTCAAGGAGGCTAAATGCTGGAAAAAAAATCTCAATGAAAATGGCATCCTATAAGCTTAGATAAAATTTACTTCTTGACCAACCTCCAACTAAGAAGTACAAGCAAATTACAATAGACTTTCTGAAGCTCATCTGCTCATGTCCAATTTTCCCTCTAGTTTTGTAACCAGCTGACAATTGCAAGGTTTATATGGCTACTGATCCTGTTAAATAAAAATACGGCTACTGATAGATTGGCACATTTTGCACTCGCAAGTGGCAGTGTTGGCAATATTCCATTGTTCGTGTCTGAAGTTTGGTAACGTGGCCGGTCGAAAGATATAACAGTACCAAAAAGGTCATGTTATACAGTACCCATAATATTCCAGATCTGCCTTAGGTCAAATGTCTTGTCTACAAACCTAGCTCCCATCCAATCCCATCAGAATTATCTCTATACCGAATGAAGGAGCTACAAAGCAGAATATATCTTTATGTGCTCCACAATCATATTACTACAATATTATGAAGGAACCATAAGAGTTAGTTAAGACTATATGCCACAAAACAGTCAACCAAATGTCAGGCAATTGAAATTCAGGTGGGCATTTCGTAGCTCAATTTTATTTTCATTATTGTAGCTAGCAGGAATTGGACCAGTTTATTCTTAGTAATGGGTAACTTGATTCAAAAGCTGGGATCCAAGAAGTAATGAACATATAGAAGGGACGTAATTCACAAAAATAAATTAATTTCACCAAACTAGTATGATATTATTTTAACTGAAACAAAGAAACATTATCATGAATGATATCCTCATATAATGGTTAAAAACCAGCTGTAAATAATGGCGCTATTAGTGGCAGGCCTAAAATTACACTCTCATATATAGGGTGTGTCCTCATACAAAAACCTAGGATGGGAGTTTCTAATGCATATTCTTACTAGGCTAAACTGATCCCAACTATTTTCTAGAAAATGGCTGGGTTGTCAGGAGACCACGCTCATAGCGTCGTCACTTCTAACTAGCACCTTCAGCCTCCACAAACATGGAAAGCCGGCACAAATCTCTATGGGCAAGGAAGCACATCCCATGCACTTCCACAAACCCAACAAATTAAGTAGTGGTTTCTTTATATGAAATCATAGGGGGAGCCCGTTTTGCCAAACAAAAAAGCAAACCCAACATGACAAGCAAAACACCTTTTAGGTTCCAAATGAAGTTGTTGCAAATAATAGTCGAAAAACTCTGAAAATAATCTTGGGTTTCAAAAAATAATTGACAGTCAATCCACTAAACACTTATTTGCAGATATCAGGCAATAAATAAATTGTGTGCACCATGACACGTAAACAGCTCATCACCTTAAGTTCATATCTGAACATGTATGAAGTATGAACCTCTCGGTAGACGAAGATAACACTTGTTTGTAATTAAGAAGATAACAAAAACTTTTTTCAGAACCTACATACTGGAGTGAATAATTAAGCTCTTTCAGAAAGCCTAAATACTTAACATATTGTAGGCTCACTATGCAATACCATTACCAGAGTTGCCAAAACTGAACATAAAGTAGTGCCTTTTGGTTTCTGTAGGGATGATGCATTAATAGGAGAACTAGCTTCTGAGTTCTCTGAAATGGTGTGCCCTACTACTTAAGGAACTGCAATGTATAGCTCAAAGATGACATTATACGTCTATTTATTTTCACAGTTCTGATATATCCAAGTCACCGGATATTCTCGTATGTCTAAGTCGGTGCCTTCAGCTTTCCAAGTCTAATGTCTACATATTGAGTTTCAGGCGAAGAGAATAAGCTATAGATGAAACAGCTAGAACCATCGACTGAGGTATAAGAAAATCTCAGTTGACATAGGTCTGAAGGAACCACTTATCTTTCTTTAAATTTCTCATGATTTCTTGTGATGGAAATAATGTGCTGCAGAATTATGTCATTAAGGGCAGAAGGAGAATAGGCTTTCCGTTCTTTCCAGAGAAAGTCAAAGGATGCGAATGTGAAATGCCTATTTTATGAGATTGTGATAAAATCTAGAAATGATATTCATTGATATAATTCCCCACAAAAAAATCATAGATATAGTTTTAATTAAACAAATGAAGAGGGACTCAAGCAAGATAACTTTCTGTACTCATTTTCATTACGTAAAGTTAGAGGTTTGGTTTCTGTTGGTACATAAACTACTCTAAGAATTTGAAGGAACAAGAGTACAAGACGGGAGGTCAGGCAGCATGAATCAAGTCCTACATAAGCAATTACATTTGAAAATTTATAGGGAAAATTTACAAAAACAGTGTTAACAAAAGATAATGGGCTAGAATACAATGTCACACCATTGGGATCAAAGCGCTACAGAGTTAAAAACAGGTAGAGAATGAGTGAGAGTCATAGAACTGGAACAGATTAAACGCCAATGAAGCAAGAGACAAGCCCACAACTATACTTTTGCTCCCAATCATCTCATTCTCATCATTTGATCCTTCCAGCAATCTTTGCTGGATCTTGCTTCCAGCCAACCTTCATCGAGCATATGATGACTTGAAGAAATATCTCTCTCACTCCATCTCTCCTTCTCCCACAAGCATAGTGTACAAATTATTCAGACCAAACCTCCAGGTAATTAGTACAAGCTAGAGCCTATATAGCTAGGGCACTAGGGCTCAGCTTTTGAAGAAGAAAGATAAAGCAAAGGTGTGACACCTTATGGAAGAGCTAGACATAGGATTAGAAGCTAGCTACAAGTAGTATTGAGAGCAAAGGCAAATGCAACCTTAACTACTCCATAGAAGACACTAGCAGGAAACAGAATCATCACCACCATTCATGCAAACAAGAGAGAGAGGGAGAGAGAGAGAGAGAGAGAGAGAGAGAGAGGAGGCAAGTAATCAACTGTCAGATTTCAATTTTTAATCATTGATTGTTCCCTAGCTATTGTTCCAGCTTTATAACCTGATCTGACCTGACGTGATGAGCTAAAGAAAACCAGCACATCAATTTATGCATATGAATCAATGCGGTATCTATCGAACCCCGCAGCAGTAGCTAAGAATTTCAGAGCTAATGACAAAGTGAACCGAGGCATGGCGTCTAGATCGATCGCACGATCGTTTGATCACCTCGGATGGTGGCCGTGGAAGAATGGCGCGCCGCTGTATGCGCCGTACGGGCCAGGCGTCGGGTACGGGTCCATCACCACAGCCGATGACGACACAGCGGCGGCGCTCGTGGATCCTTCGCCGCCGCCGCCCCCGCCAGCAGAAGCCCCTGCCGCCGTGCTCGGAGAGGAACCTTCGGTGAGGTGCTGGCGGGCCCCGCCGGCGAGAGAGGTGTCCAGGCCTACGTCGTGCAGGATGCCCTTGAAGACGTGGCCGCCGATGCTGACCGTGGTCTGGTACGCCACCTCGGCTTCGGCCTCGTCCACCGGGCCCAGCCGCACGCACCGGAACACCGTCTCCGAGCTCACCTCTCGCGGGAACCTATCGGCCACCATCATCATCTGCTGCTGCTGCTGCTGCTGCTCCCCTATAAAATCAACACGCGACACCTCGCGTCAAAACCTCGCGATCTCACTTGCAGACTTGCAGTCTCAGTCATGAAAGAAGAAAGACGTAGCCAGCTAGTGTGTGGATGCGCGCGGTAGACTAGCTGGTGGATTACCTGAAGAAGTGGTGGTGGGGGTGGTGGACGATGGCTGGCCTGCTTCGCGCGGGCGCTTGAATGGCTCGGCGCCGGCCTGCTGGTGATGTCGCTCGCGGCGGCGGGCGGCAGGGACCCAGGTGGACTTGACGTGGGTAGAGCAGTCGAAGCCGCGGCTCTTGCAGCAGGTGCGGCAGCGCATGTGGGGGCAGTCCTTCTTGGCCTGGTTGCCGCAGTCCTGGCAGCTGATGGTGCCCGCGCCGGCGCCGGAGCCCCTCCCTCCGCCCCCGCGCGAAGACGGCCCCCCAGAGCCCGCGGCCGGGTCATCGGCGAAGCGGATGATGCTGGAGGAGGCGCCGCCGGCGTAGAAGGGGTGGTGGTGTTGCTGCGCGTCGTGCTGCCATAGCTGGAACCCGCCGCGCGAGGCGCTGGTGGCGTAGAGGAAGGAGGGCTCGGAGGGGTTATTGACGGCGGGACCCGGAGGGTGCTGTCTTTCGTCGTCGCGGGCGCCGCGGCTGTTGTGGCCTCCTCCGCCTAGAGGGAATCCCGCCATGCGCCCATAGATCGCGTCTGTATCGCCCGCTTTCTAGCTATTCTCTACGCCGGACGGACTCCCCACGGCATGCGTAGAAAATCCGACGCACGCGCCTCCGACGAACGTCTCAGCTGGGCAGCTTGGTCGAGCTGCTGCTGCTGCTAGTGGTAGCTGGCTGGTGTGTAACCGCGCGCGGTGGGTTAAATTTTTGGCTTGTCTGCGCGTACGGTGGGGAGGACGGGGGGGACGGAGGGCAGCTTTTTGGGGAAGGAGAGTGATGAGGAAAGGGACGATTCGGAGGGAGAGAGTTAAGATAGGGAGGGGGAGAGGAGGCGACAGAGAGGACCTGCCACGCCGCCAACGAGCCTGCCTCTACCTCTGCCTGCTGCACTCCCCCAGCCGCCCCCCACTTCACTCGCCCGGGTTGCCTCGCCGTCTCTCTCTCCCTCCCTGCGATTTCCCTCACCGTGGTATATATGAACTGGAGAGGAATGGTGCAGTGAAACTCCCGGAATACCAGTTTGTGACGGATGAAAAACGAAGAGGCAGAAAAATTCCAGTTTGAATTGTTTGAGCTTAAGGCAGTCGATGTCCGCCAATAGAAAGAGTCGAACTAGTTTATAAGCAAAACCGGAACAAAATCATAGATTGTACTGATTAAAAGAAAAACTGTGACAATGACCGAAGAAGCAAGGAGAATCACCTTCCACATGACACTAGTTCACCAAACACAACAAACACACATCGCCGGCCGCTTCGGTGGGCCGCTGCCCCGACTTACACCACTCGGCACCGAAGCTGCACGCTAGTCACAAAGCCCGCACGACCCAGCCGTCATACAACCCTCGCTACCAAGACGACCACCAAACAAGGGTCACCGCCCCGACGCAACAACCGTGATGAAGGTTCGGTCCAAAATCAAACCAGTCTGGTCGACAAACTTGTTGTCCGGACACGGTCCTGCCCCATAGGGGGAACCCTAGCCGCCGGCCGTTGGAGGCCTCTCTTCCCTCTCCCTTCGTGCACCCAATAGGGGGTGAATTACTGTTGTCTTGGAACAATGAACGGTTATGGGGTGAATGACTGTTGTGCGGTACTGTCTAACCATTGTATGATACACCTTCCTTTCCAGGAACCATTCTAAGACATCAGCACCGACAAATTTAGCCAGTCCCTAGTGCTATTAGAAACCCAGCCATGTCCTCTTGTGTCCTGGACTCTCGGGTGATCGAGGTGCCGGCTACCAAATATGTACAGATGTTTGAGGTGTCTAGGCTATCTTCATTGGTGCTGAAGATGCCTCGGACGGTCGTGCAAAGGACATATGCTGAGAGTTACACGAGGAAAATAATATATTTTTCTTAACTAGCCCAAGACAAATAGCCCAAGATATATCTATATAGTAATGCGGTAACGATCAGAAGCTTCGGTAACATACCCTTGTAGGCCGAACACGGGGATTATGCTTCCACACAAACGTCGATGATGAAGCTGATGTAGACGACCTCAATGTCGTGAAGAAAGTGGTGCAATGACCCGGTGCCACAAGCGCAGCACCTCCGAGTACTCGTACGTACATGTACGGTGGTTCATAAAAACTCCAGGGACTCCAATCCAATAGAGTTGCGGAAGTAGATCTGTTTAGATCAGATCCGGCAGTATCCAGCAGCACGACGGCGTGCAGCGCTGGAGAATATCTCTCCCTTGCGCACCTCTTCGAGGAACCACGTGGGAGGGAGAGACACGAGAGAGAGAGAGAGAGAGAGAGAGAGAGAGAGAGAGAGAGAGGAATTCCACACTGGATCTATGGCACGAGAAACACATGGGGGGTTCTCCTCTATGTCTTGGCTCAGTTCCGAGTCCGGGTCCGAAGTTGTTTGGCTCAATTCCGAGTCCGAAAACAAGATATGACAAAAAGAGTAAAAGGAATAAAAGAAAAAAATGAAAAAAGTAAGTCGACTGAACTGGGCCGAATTCGGCCAGAATTCAAATTCGACCCGGACAAAAAAAAATTGGCTGCCTATAGAAGGGTCCACATGGGGAACCCTAGCCCGTACCCGACCCGCCGCCTGCGCAGTCGCCAGACCGCCGCCACCCAGTCGTCGCCTCGCCGGACACCACCGGACCGCCGCCGTCAAGATCCGATCTTGTAATAATAATAAAATCAACGCAAAATATAGCATGACGTCAACGTAACCTTTATATTCCGCTTTTCGAATTTCAATAAAAATAGATAAATTAACCGTGGCTCCGATTTTAATGATCTTTATATCCACGGATTCAGAAAAGTCAGATCTACCCAGATATGTAAAATATTTCACTTTCGACAAAGAATTATTTCCTGATGGCAGAAATATAGTACGGTGTATTTAGCGTATATTTTAATATGCGTAATTTGAATCGATTAAATCTTTTTTCTACTATTTACATATTAATATATCTATTCAAAGAAGTTTTAGTTAAATTTTCCTAAGAAGTCTTAAGATTTAATTCATTTAATTGTCATAGAAACATGTATAAATGTTTATAATGCATTAATAAATATTAAAACTTTAATTAGTGCATCATGCATATGTAGTAACCAGAGAAGTAATTAAAAGTTGTACAACTTTAGTTATTGAGTGTGACACTAGCATTACTCATGCATTGCATTGTTTATGTATTATTGAATTGTGCGTGTGGAACTGTCTGTTTATGTTTATGTTATTGTTTGTTTAGATTGTGAGGAGTGCGCCGCCTACTGCGAGATTTGCGCTAACCCTAACAACTGACAAGGCAAGTGATACCATAAAAGACCTACTATTTTTACCTATTACATTATTAATGTTTTCAGTAGTATGCATGACAGGTTGTTGTTATATATTATGCGATGCAAACCTAGTAGGATATCCATATGACAATCCAGGCATTGACCTATTTAATTTAGTGGATTATATGCTTGGAAAGTGAAATGTTTTATTGTAGGTTGTGTTATGTAAAAATCCAACTAAATTAAGTTACTGCCTGGGTGGAACGGGTCTAAAGAGGATGGAAGAGTTGGGTGGGTACTGATGCACCGGTGTGGTGTTGTTGGGAAACCCCAAGAGGATGGTGTGAAGTAGTGCAACAGTAAATTTCTCGCAGTTATGAAACCAAGGTTTATCGAACCAGTAGGAAACTAGAATTCTTCTGAAGGTTGCTGCGGTTGACCTTGGCAGGGCGCACTACCGGTGTCAACCACGAACGTGGAACCTGCACACAACACAATCAAACTATTTTGCCCCAACTTGACAGTGAAGTTGTCAATCTCACGGGCTTGCTGTAACAAAAGGATTAAACGTATGTGTGGAAAATGATGTTTGTTTGCAGAGAATGAAAGTAACAGGATTGCAGTAGGTTGTATTATCAATGTAAAGAAAAGGACCGGGGTCCACAGTTCACTAGTGGTGTCTCTTCATAAATAATAATAGCATACATGAGGGTAAACATATTACAGCTGGGCAATTGACAGAATAAAGAACTGCATAATGATGCATTTACAAGTCATGATGTCTAGTGTGAGATTCATTTGGGCATTACAACATGATACATAGACCGTTATCCAACTGCATCTATGACTAATAATCCACCTTCAGGATATCATCCGCAACACCTTTCAGTATTAAGTTGCAAGCAACAGATTATTGCATTAAGTAAAGTGTGTAATGTAAGTAGCACAATTATCTTTAGACAAAGAACTACTGTTTTATCCCTAGTAGCAACAGTACATTCACAATCTTAGAGGTTGCTGTCAGTCCCCCAGATTAAATGAAGACATGAACCCACTATCGAGCATAAATACCCCCTCTTGGAGTCACAAGCATCTACTTGGCCAGAGCATCTACTAGTAACGGAGAGCATGCAAGATCATAAATAACGCACTCACATAATATATAATGAAGCAAATGACATAGTACTCAATTATTCATCGGATCCCAGCAAACACAACATATAGCATTACATAAAGATGATCTTGATCATGATAGGCAGCTCACATGATCTAAACAGGATGGCACAATAGGAGAAGACAACCATCTAGCTACTGCTATGGACCCGTAGTCCAAGGATGAACTACTCACGCATCAGTCCGGAGGCGGGCATGGTGATGTAGAGCCCTCCGGTGATGATTCCCCTCTCCGACAGGGTGCCGGGAAGAGCTTTTGAACCCTCCTGACCTAGGGTTGACGATGGCGGCGGCTCTGGAACGTATCGTGGAAAAGTGTTCGGGTACTTAGGGTTTTCCCGTCGGGGGGTCTTTATAGGCGAAAGGGCGAAGGAGGTGGGGCCCCGAGGGGCCCACACCTCCTGGTGGCGCGGCCAAGGAGGGAGCCGCGCCACCAACATGTGTGGCCGCCTCGTGGCCCTCCTCCGTATCCTCTTCGGTGTTCTGAATGCTTCCGGAGAAAATAGGGATATTGGCTTTTGTTTCGTGCAATTCCGAGAATATTTCCTTAACAGCTTTTCTGAAACCAAAAACAACAGAAAACAGGGAACTGGCACTTTGGCACCTTGTTAATAGGTTAGTCCCAGAAAATGCATAAAAACCATATAAAGTGAATATAAAACATGTAGCAATTGGTATAATATAAGCATGGAACATAAGAAATTATAGATACGTTGGAGACGTATCAATCATCCCCAAGCTTAGTTCTACTCGTCCCGAGTAGGTAAAACGATAACAAGAATAATTTCTGAAGTGACATGCTTTCACACAATCTTGATCATATAATAATGTAAAGCTCATGTTATGAATGAAGTGACTCAAGACAATGATCTATAGTTTGCTAACAAATAGACGAGGAGTAAACAACTATATCATATAAGTAAAAAAATTCATGGATAGTACTTTCAAACAAGCATAAAAAAGATTTGCATAAGAGTTAACTCATAAAACAATAAATTCTAAGTAAAAGAGCATTGAAGCAACACAAAGTAAGATATAAGTTTAAGCATTGACTTTCAACTTTGAACATGTATATCATATAGATAGTTGTCAACACAAAGAAATATAACAAGTGCAGTAAGTAAGCATATAAGAATTGTTGCACACAGTTGACACAAGTGTTTGCTTCTAAGGTAGAAAGAAGTAGGTAAACTGACTCAACATAAAGTAAAAGATAGTCCCTTCGCAGTGGGAAGCAGGGATACAAGCATGTGCTAGAGCTTTTTAGTTTTTATAGGTTTTTGAAATCATATAGAGAGCATAAAAGTAAGTTTTTGAGTGGTGTTTGTCGTTGTCAACGAATGGTAATGGGCACTCTACCCCCCTTGTCAACCAGACTTTCAAGAGCGGCTTCCATTGAAGGACGTTATTTCTACCAGCAAGGCAGATCATCCCTCTTATCTCTTTTGTTTACACATGTAGTTAAAAACTAGTATCATTGCTTGCTGATTAGATCAGGGCAAAAATGTGAAGAGAATGCAACGGTTAAAGTTGTAATTAATTGGGACTGGGCACCCCATTTGCCAGCTCTTTTTGCAAAATTAATGGATAAGCGGTGTATATGCCACTAGTCCGGTTGGTGAAAGTCTGTCTAAAAGCAAATGACAAGGTTGATATCCGTAACACCACATACTTCCTCATGAGCTAATAAACATTGACACAAATAAGGGATAATAAATTTTGAATAAAAGGTAGCACACGAAGTATTTGCTTGGAATGGCAGGAAATACCGTGCAGTAGGTAGGTATGGTGGACACATATGGCATGGGTTTTGGCTCAAGGTTTTGGATGCACGAGAAGCATTCCCTCTCAGTACAAGGCTTTGGCTATTAAGGTTATTTGAAGCAAACACAAGTATAAAATATGACAACAAGACGTATATAAAAACATATCTCTTCCTTGTTGTTCAAACACCTTTACTAGAAAATATCTAGACCTTAGAGATACCAAACATGCAAACCAAATTTCAACAAGCTTTACGGTAGTTCTTCACTAATAGGTTTTAACTACATGATGTAAAAGCTTAAACATGATCTACTTGAGAGCTCAAAACAATTGCCAAGCACCACAACATACAAGATAACAATCCATAAGAGCATGTATATCTTTTCATTATACCATCTACCACATTTAGCATTTTCTGTTTCCAACCAAACACCAATCAACTTATTTAAACATAAACTCTCCAAGTAATTAACAATGAAACAAGAGAGTATAACATAAGAGAACTAACATCTCTAAACAAGAGATGCATGAAAAACAAGAACTGAAAGTATTGAAGTAACATAGAAGAATACTCAACAAATATAAGTGAAGAATACAAGTATTCATAAGAAAAAGCGGAGCGTGTCTCTCTCCCACAAAGGAATGCTCGGATCCATTTTATTCAGAGAATGAAAAAAACAAAAAAAAACAAAAAAAAAACAGACGCTTCAAGTAAAGCACATAAGATGTGACGGAATTAAAATATAGTTTCACTAGAGATGACCTGATAGTTTGTTGATGAAGAAGAGGATGCTTTGGGCATCCCCAAGTTTTGACGCTTGAGTCTTTTTGAAATATGCTTGGGTGACCCACGGGGGCATCCCCAAGCTTAGACTCTTTCATTTTCTTGATGACATCATATCATCCTTCTCTCTTGATCCTTGAAAACTTCCTCCACACCAAACTCAAAGCAGATTTCATTAGAGGGTTAGTGCATAATAAAAAATTCTCATATTCTGCATTTACAAAAACATTACACATGCTACTGGACATTAGCTACAGCCACTGGTATTTTATGGAACAAAAAGATCCATTCAAAAACAGCAAAAGGAGCAATGCAAAATAAATGACAGAATCTGTCAAAAACAGAACAGTCCGTAAAGACGAATTTTTTCGAGGCACTTAACTTGCTCAAATCAGAAAACTCAAAACTAATGAAAGTTGCGTATATATCTGAGGATCACGCGCAAAAAATCTCAGGTCATTTTGAATTTTCTGTGAATTCTTACAAATTAAACGGTGGACAGCTGAAAACTGTTTCTACGCAGAAATCCAAATCTAGCATCAACTTTCTACTAGAGGCTTAACTTGACACAACAATGCGATAAAATAAAGATATAAAGGAATTGCTACAGAGGTAGACATGTTCCTTGACACAACAAAATAAAATAACAGGAATAAAAAGTGGGTTGTCTCCCATAAGCGCTTTTCTTTCACGCCTTTCAGCTAGGCACAGAAAGTGAAACTCAAGTGTTATCCAAATCAAGAACGGAAATCCTCTCAACTATGCATTGTATTTTATCTATATAAGGTTCAGAGGTTGCTCTTTCATCACTTTTAGGTTTACTACTTTCATCAAAGGGGTTTTGAGGGACAATCCAATCAAAATTTTCTTCCAAAGCTTCATGCATAGCTACAAGTTTAGCAGGTATTGGTACTTTAATTTCCCCCCCCCTTAGTAGATTCGGTTTTCCCCAATTTTTCAAGTGCATTAATAACATCTACACATGAGCCTAGCATATTAAAACGATCGAAGACTTTCCTAGCTTCTATAGCAACATCACCAAATTCTTTAAGCAAGGTTTCCATAATAAAATCTTTCTTTTCAGCATTTTTAACATCACGGAGGTTAAGAAACATTTGTTTCATTATGGGGTGAAGGTTAACAAACCTAGCCTCTAATATGTGAACTAAAGAAGCTGCAACAGTTTCATAATTTGGGGCAAGTTCTGCTATGGATTTCTCCTCAAGATTTTTATGCCTGCTAACATGATTAAAGAATTCTTCAATATTTTCTTTTCCAATTATAGAGCCACTACCTACTGACAGATCTTCCATGCTGTACTTAGGAAGCAACATTTTAGCAAAATTAAATAGAAACTGAAATAAAAAGATAAATGCAAGTAACTAATTTTTTTGTATTTTTGATATTAAGCAAACAAGACAGTAATAAAAATAAACTAAGCAAGGCAATAACAAAATAAAAAGATTGGGTGTGAGAGACTCCCCTCGCAGAAGAGCTTAGTTTCCCCGGCAACGGCGCCAGAAAAGAGCTTGATGCACCGGTGTGGTGTTGTTGTGAAACCCCAAGAGGAAGGTGTGAAGTAGTGCAGCAACAAATTTCCCTCAGTTATGAAACCAAGGTTTATCGAACCAGTAGGAAACTAGAATTCTTCTGAATGTTGCTGCGGTTGACCTTGGGAGGGCAGACTATCGGTGTCAACCTCGAACGTGGAACCTGCACACAACACAACCAAACTATTTTGCCCCAACTTGACAGTGAGGTTGTCAATCTCACTGGCTTGCTGTAACAAAAGGAGAGAATGAAAGTAACATGATTGCAGTAGGCTCTATTATCAATGTAAAGAAAAGGACCGGGGTCCAGAGTTCACTAGTGGTGTCTCTCCATAAATAATAATAGCATACATGAGGGTAACCAAATTACAGCTGGGCAATTGACAGAATAAAGAATTGCATAATGATGCATGTACAAGTCACGGTGTCTAGTGTGAGATTCATTTGGGCATTACAACATGATACATAGACCGTTATCCAACTGCATCTATGACTAATAATTCACCTTTAGGATAGCATCCGCAACACCTTTCAGTATTAAGTTGCAAGCAACAGATTATTGCATTAAGTAAAGTGTGTAATGTAAGTAGCACAATTATCCTTAGACAAAGAACTACTGTTTTATCCCTAGTAGCAACAGTATATTCACAATCTTAGAGGTTGCTGTCACTCCCCCAGATTAAATGAAGACATGAACCCACTATCGAGCATAAATACCCCTTCTTGGACTCACAAGCATATACTTGGCCAGAGCATCTACTAGTAACGGAGAGCATGCAAGATCATAAATAACACACTCACATAATATATAATGAAGCAAATGACATAGTACTCAATTATTCATCGGATAACAGCAAACACAACATGTAGCATTACATAAAGATGATCTTGATCATGATAGGCAGCTCACAAGATCTAAACATGATGGCACAATAGGAGAAGACAACCATCTAGCTACTGCTATGGACCCGTACGTAGTCCAAGGATGAACTACTCACGCATCAGTCCGGAGGCGAGCATGGTGATGTAGAGCCCTCCGGTGATGATTCCCCTCTCCGGCAGGGTGCCGGGAAGAGCTTCTGAAGCCTCCCAAACTAGGGTCGACGATGGTGGAGGCTACGGGATGTTTCGTGGAAAGGTGTTCGGGTACCTAGGGTTTATTTGTCGGGGGGTATAAATTGGCGAAAGGGCAAGGTCGGTGTGCGCCCGTGGGCCCCACACCACATCATGGCGCGGTAGAGGGGGGAGCCGCGCTGCCACATGGTGTGGCTGGCCTGTGGCCCCCCTCCTACTCCTCTTCGGTGTTCTGGATGCTTCCGTGGAAAATAGGGACTTTGGCTTTTGTTTCGTGCAATTCCAAGAATATTTTCTTAACAACTTTTCTGAAACAGAAAACAGCAGAAAACAGGGAACTTGCAGTGGCATCTTGTTAATAGGTTAGTCCTAGAAAATGCATAAAAACCATATAAAGTGTATATAAAACATGTAGCAATTGGTATAATATAAGCATGGAACATAAGAAATTATAGATACGTTGGAGACGTATCAAGCATCCCCAAGCTTAGTTCTACTCGTCCCGAGTAGGTAAAACGACAACAACAAACAATTTCTGAAGTGACATGCTTTCACACAATCTTGATCAAATAATATTGTAAAGCTCATGTTATGAATGAAGTGACTCAAGGCAATGATCTATAGTTTGCTAATAAATAGACAAGGAGTAAACAACTACATCATATAAGTATAAACTTTTCATGGATAGTACTTTCAAGACAAGCATCAAAAAGTTTTGCATAAGTGTTAACTCATAAAGCAATAGTTTCTAAGTAAAAGAGCACTGAAGCAACACATAAGAAGATATAAGTTTCAGCATTCGCTTTCAACTTGTAACATGTATATGATAAAGATAGTTTTCAACACAAAGCAATATAATAAGTGCAATAAGTAAGCATGTAAGAATTGTTGCACACAAAGTTGACACAAGTGTTTGCTTCTAAGATAGAAAGAAGTAGGTAAACTGACTCAACATAAAGTAAAAGATACGCGCTTCGCAGAGGGAAGCAGAGATACAAGCATGTGCTAGAGCTTTTTAGTTTTTATAGGTTTTTTAAATCATATAGAGAGTATAAAAGTAAGTTTTTGAGCGGTGTTTGTTGTTGTCAACGAATGGTAGTGGGCACTTCTACCCCCCTTGTCAACCAGACTTTCAAGAGCGGCTCCCATTGAAGGACGATATCATCCCTCTTGTTCCCATTGATTGGATCAGGGCAAAAATGTGAAGAGAATTAAGCGGTTAAAGTTGTAATTAATTGGGACTGGGCACTCCATTTGCCAGCTCTTTTTGCAAAATTATTGGATAAGTGGACGTGCCACTAGTCCGGTTGTGAAAGTCTGATGAAAAGCACATGACAAGGTTGATATCGAATAAGAGATAATAAGCTTTTGAATAAAGGCAGCACACGAAGTATTTGATTGGAATGGCAGAAAATACCATGTAATAGGTAGGTATGGTGGACACAAATGGCATGGGTTTTGGCTCAAGGTTTTGGATGCACGAGAAGCATTCCCTCTCAGTACAAGATTTTGGGCTAGCAAGGTTGTTTGAAGCAAACTCAAGATGACAACTGGCACAACAAGACTCACATAAAAATATATTGCAAGCATTATAGAACTCTATATTGTCTTCCTTGTTGTTTAAACACTTTTACTAGAAAATATCTAGACCTTAGAGATACCAAACATGCAAACCAAATTTCAACAAGCTCTACGGTAGTTCTTCACTAATAGGTTTTTAACTACATGATGCAAGAGCTTAAACATGATCTATTGAGAGCTCAAAACAATTGCCACGCACCACAACATGCAAGATAACAATCCATAAGAGCATGTATATTTTTTCATTATACCATCTACCACATGTAGCATTTTCTATTTCAAACCAAACACCAATCAACGTATTTAAACATAAACTCTCCAAGTAATTAACAATGAAACAAGAGAGTATTTCCTAACCGCTGTGGCTTTCAGCTTTCGCCATAAACATAAAAGATAAGTGATGCGACTTTCAGCTTTTGCCATAAAGATGAAACATGATAATTGCTGAGGCTTTTAGCTTTCGCCATGAATATAAATATAAACTAAGAATACGAGTATTCATAAGAAAAAGCGGAGCATGTCTCTCCCCCGCAAAAGAATGCTAGGATCCATTTTATTCAGAGAATGAAAATAGCAAAGCAGAAATAAAAACAAACTGACGCTTCAAGCAAAGCACATAAGATGTGACGGAATTAAAATATAGTTTCACTAGAGATAACATGATAATTTGTTAATGAAGAAAGGGATGCCTTGGGCATTCCCAAGCTTAGACGCTTGAGTCTTCTTGAAATATGCTTGGGTGACCGACGGGGGCATCCCCAAGCTTAGTACTTTTCATCTTTTTGATCACATCATATCATCCTCGCTCTTGATCCTTGAAAACTTTCTCCACACGAAACTCAAAGTAAACTTTATTAGAGGGTTAGTGCACAATAAAAAATTCTCATATTCTGCATGGACACAATCATTACCAATGCTTCTGGACATTAGCTACAGCCACTGGTATTTCGTGGAGCAAAAAGATCCACTAAAAAATAGTAAAAGAGGCAATGCAAAATAAATGGCAGAATCTGTCAAAAACAGAAAAGTCCATAAAGACGATTTTTCGCGAGGCACTTAGCTTGCTCAGATCAGAAAACTCAAAACTAATGAAAGTTGCGTACACATCTAAGGATCACGCACAAAAAATATCAGGTCATTTCGATTTTTCTGTGAATTCTTACGAATTAAACGGTGGACAATAGAAAACTGTTCCTGTGCAGGAATCCAAATCTAGCATCAACTTTCTACTAGAGGCTTTACTTAACACAACAATGCGTTAAAATAAATATACAAAGAAATTTCTACAGAGGTAAGTGAAAGGAATATGCCCGAGAGGCAATAATAAAGTGGTTATTATCTTATTCCATATTGATGATAAATGTTTATTTCTCATGCTAGAATTGTATTAATCGGAAACATTAATACATGTGTGACTAATGAACAAATAAGAGTTCCTAGTAAAGCCTCTCATTTAACTAGCTCGTTGATTAACTGATGATCAAGGTTTACTGATTATGAACATTAGATGTTGTAAATAACGGGATCACATCATTAGGAGAATGATGTGATGAACACACACCCAAATTAAGTATAACAATGCGATCAAGTCATTAAGTTTACATTGTTGTACTAAGCATATGAAGTAATCCTAATCCTTAGACCATGAGATCATGTCAATCACTAACACCGGAAGAATGCTTTGATGACATCAAACATCACACCGTAAAAGGGTGACTATGAAGGTGGCGTTGGGTATTCCAAAGTATTAGTTGAGGCTCATGGATCAAGAAGTGGGATTTGTCCATCCAGATGACGGAGGGATATACTCTGGGCCCTCTCGGTGATATCACATCGACACCGCTTGCAAGCACGTGACTAGGTCACAAGGATGTCATATCACGGAACGAGTAAAGAGTACTTGTCAGGAACGAGATCGAACTAGGTATAGATGATACCAATGATCAGATCTCGGACAAGTAAAATATCGCGAGACAAAAGGAATTGGTTATGATGTTTTTGGTTCACGCGATCACAAGATTCATCATCGAATATGTAGGAGTCATTACGGATCTCCAGATCCCGCTGTTGACTATTGATCGGAGAGGTGTCTCGATCATGTCTACATTATTCACGAACTGTAGGGTGACACACTTAAGGTTTGTCGACGCTTTTGGGTAGACACGGAATTTCGGAGAAAAGTTTGGACAATACCAAAATTGTTTCGGGTAATATTGAAATAGTTCAAGGGGTTAATTGCCAATGGTTGCCAATGGTAGTTAATAGAATTAACAAATGAACCAAGGGGGTAAGTGTTAATGTTTGTTAATAGAATTAACAAATATTAAAAAGAAATGAAATTGTTTTATTTAATAAAGAAATACCCTTGAATTTTGAGTGGGAATTGATGAGAGAATGAGTGGGTTGAGTGGAGACTCCACTCACATCATGAGGGGAGAGGTGGGGGCACTCCAATTTCGTGGCTCCCTCCCCCTCTTATATAAAGAGGGGTGTGAGCTCCCTATCCCCACACACTTGTCTCTCTCTCCCTCCTCCCGCTGCTCCACCTTCCAGCCATCCGCTTGGCGAAGCCATGGCCGTTTAGTTCTCCAGTACACCACGCTGTCGTGCTGTTGGAGTTCCTTGGTGGTTCTACTACTTCCGCTGCCCCGCTGGATCGAGGGAACGGAGGTCGTCATAAAACCGTACGTGTGACCGAGTACGGAGGCGCTGCCCGTTGCAGCGCACATCTTCACGATCTTGAGATCGGCGAGTGAACGACTACATCATCCACGAGAATTATTCTTGAAACGCTTACGGTCTTCGAGGGTGAGTTTCTCTTGGAATATGTTCCACTCGTTACGATCATCTCCTAGATTAGATCTTGGCTTGTTGGTTTGTTCTCACCGTAGGAATCTTTTTTGTTTTCTATGCTACGAACCCATCAGTGGTATCAGAGCCAACTCTATGCGTAGATGTTTTTGTACGGGTAGATCACATATGTGTATGTGGGCGTTCATGATCATGTTATTGCTTCCTTTGTATATTTTGTATCTTAGTGGCATAGTGGGATGAAGCGGCCCGGACTAACCTTACATGTCCACGCACATGAGACTTGTTCCACGACTGACATGCAACTTGTTTTGCATAAGTCGCTTTGCGGGTGTCTGTCTCTCTCACTATAGTTAAGATATAAAATAGAACGGGTTGTTAATAATTGTTTCATCACCGTTGTGGTTTCATGTTCGTAGGTAAGAACGGTTCTATCTTCAAAATCCCTAAGCCACGTAAAATATGCAAAAATAAATTAGAGGACGTCTAACTTGTTTTTGCAGGGCATGTGATGTGATATGGTCAAAGTTACAAATTTGATGTATGAGATGATACCTTTTGTAAATTATGACAAACCGGCAGGAGCCAAATGGTTGTCTTTTAATTTTATGGCATGCGTGCTAAATATCATATCGATATGATATGTTGTAAATTTGGAGGACAATCAAGAAGGAGGCGCCATGGACCTTGGTGCCATGTCGGTGGAATGATGGAGATCATGCCAAGATGCACAAGATGGAGATCAAGTGCAAGAAGGACCATATCATATCACATTATCCATGCATGTGATGTTAATCCTTTTACGCATCTTATTTTGCTTAGATCTTTGCTTGTATCGCGACGGTAGTATTATAAGATGATCCCTCTCACAATTAATATCAAGATAATAATGTGTTCTTACTTAGTATTCACCGTTAAGGAAGTTCGTCGTTTCGAAGCACCACGTGATGATCGGGTGTGATAGACTCAACGTTCGCATACAACGGGTGTAAGCCAGAGTTACACACGCAAATACTACTGTTCTACTTGGCGAGCCTAGCATGTACAAACATGGTCTCGGAACACATAACCGAAAGGTAAAGCATGAGTCATATGGATGATATGATGAACATGATGATGTTCGCCTTTGCAGCTGCACCATCTCTCGTGATGATCGGTTATTGGTGTAGTGAATTTGGTTCGTGTAATCACTAAAACGACTAGAGGGATGTTGTTTTTGAGTGGGAGTTCAGGTAGTAATTTCTGAATTAACTTGAACTTAATTTATCATAAATATTAGTCTAAATAGTCTTTGCAAATATGTTGTAGATCATGGCACCACCTGCTTTCAATTTCAATATGTTCATGGAGAAAGAGAAACTAGCAAACAATGGAAGCAACTTCACCAATTGGGCACTTAACCTGAGGATTCTCCTCACAGCTTTTCAAAAGCTCTATGTGCTTGATGCACCACTAGGTGCCCCGCCCGCTGATGACGCTCCCAATGATGTGAAAAATGTTTTCCTGACTCAGAAGGAGGACCACAGTGTAGTTCACTGCGGCATTCTGTATGGTTTAGAGCCGGAGCTACGAAAACGTTTCGAGAACAACACCGCTTTTGATACAATGGGAGAACTGAAAATGATTTTCGATACCCATGTGATGACTGTAGATGACCTGTGTCAAAAGAATACGGTTAGGTTCAGACTCCAAGTGCAAAGTGTATAGTAAGGGAAAAGACTTATTTTCCCCACGAGGGTGACTCGAGGGTTTAATATCGAACTCTCGGGGAAATGAACCAAAAGCTGTTATCTCCTTATCCTTCTTTATGTAACCTACCAAACAAAGTAGATTGTTTTGTGCCCTCAACCTCACCAAGTGGTTGTCAAGCACAAGGTGTAAGTAAAAGATATAAAAATAAATGCAAAACAGCAAATAAATATGCAATGGTGGTAAATAAAAGTGCAAGGATGGTATGAATAATATTGGATGATGTGTTTGTGGTTTGTATGGTGTTTGCAAGATGTGAAGATGTTTTTGTATTTTCGGATGTAATAATGGCAGAAAATGTAAAGTGCAATAAAAGTGTTGGAAAGGTGTTTCTTATGATTAAAAATGGACTGGGGTTCATGGTTTCACAAATGCACTCTCTATTTTATATAGTGGTAGATAATGGAACATAGGAATTGACATATGAGATTGCAACAGGACAAGTTATTAATAATATGGGCATCACATCCTAACATAGAGATCTTTTGGTTATTAATCTCTTTTATACTCCACTAAGATGCGAACTAAATCATAACACCTCAGTAATTAAGATAAACAGAGTATAGCTTTAAGTTCAATGACATGAAGTTTAAATAAGAACATGCTAGATCTAGTCATGGTGATAGTGGCAATGTCACACACATATCCCCGGTAGCATGGTATTTCCTTTATCCCTAGTGAGACAACAAAGTAAGGTAAAAACCAAAGTCGATCACGGTATTGCTATCAACTTACCACAAAACCACCCCCCCCCCCCCCCGCGTTACTCCAACTAATGCACACGTTCCCCCTCACACGCTCTCATACACATGTTGGATAAAACACATAGACAAGAACGGGGTACATAATATGCATCTACTTTCATAACAAAGACATAATAATTGCAATCATCATAACATATATCAACTTAAGAGATCCACCACAAAGGTATTACATATATGACCATAATCATGTTCAGCAGCTCATATGGCACTAATTAGTGAAGCTCAAGAGAGAGGAGAGATACATAAGTTACTTCCACAAACCCATAGTCCAGGGGTGGACTACTCCCTCTTCATCATGGAGACGGTGGAGAAGTCGTTGGAGAAGGTGGAGACCACACCGGCAGCGCCCCGCCGGAGTTTTCCCCCTCCAATCTGCAGCTCCAGGTCTCTGTTTCGTGGTTTCTGTGTTTCTGCGGCGCTCCTCTCCGAAAGGGCTCGGGGGAGTATTTTTATAGTCGTTTTTAGGTCAAGACGAAGCCACGGAGACGAAGATCGATGGCATCGGAGGCTCGAGGGTCCAGAAGAGGTGCCCCATGCGGCCAAGGAATTTGGCCGCGTGGGCCCCCCCTCTTTTGCTCCTCGGCCTTCCACTTTTGCACTTCCTTCGCTCCTACGCTTTGTTCCTTCCAAAAAATGATGTTCGCGAAGTTTCAGGTCATTTGGACGACGTTTGGGTCCCTGAAACATCAAAATATAGAACACGGGGTTTTCTGACAGCGCAGGGTTAATTCCAAGTAAATAGGGAAAGTGTGAAATATTCCCCAAAACATTATAAAACATTGATATAACCCTTATATGATGCAAATATGGATGAAATATGAGTAATACAATGCAAAGTTCATGTATGCATTTTACATGCATCAACATCCCCAAGCTTAACCTATACTCGTCCTCGAGTATGAAGGTGATAAAACTAAACATGGACTTGGCATTTTTTTAGTTAACTAAGGATATCAAAGATGATTGCTACATAGAGTCAAATGATTCATTCTTTAGTAAAGAGTAGCAACATACAAGACATATTATCAAGAGATATTAAATATTCAAGGTAAAGATGTTCAATGATAATTCACAAAGTGTAACATGAAAGAAAAGTTCTATGGACCAAATGATTGCATAAATGAAAAGTAAAAGATATCCTAAGTTGGTCATAGAGCATTGTTATAGAAATCTGAATATAAAAGGTGGACACTTTGGAAACATGGATAAATAAGTAGAGGAATAACATGCTGAAAGAGCATGTGCCCTCATGTGTGGTTTTGGTAATTGATGACAACCTCTATGGACTAATGTTTGCATTGAGATATCTTTATAGATCTTGTCCATGCAAATAGTGGAGTTCATGTGTTGGACTCTTGAAGCTTATTTGATGACCAAGGTTCCATCTAAAGGTGTATATGATGGATGGTGATGTGTTGAGTGGAGCATATTGCAAGTATGTCTTGAAAGATTCAAGACATCATATTAGTGAAGAAAGGTTGAGATGTGCAAGACCAAGAGAAGCTTTCTCGAAGAGATCCTATGCTTGGAGCTTGCTATGGATACATGAAGACGAAGCTTAGCGAGACTCTCCCATTATGGGTATGGGGGAGTATTTGAAGAAGTCTTCATCAAGCTTGTGCGTGCTCGCGCAATCAAGAAAGGTGATCCACTTGAAGAGATCAAGATAGTCATCATCTAGCTCAAGTGGAATGCTCAAGGCAAAGGCATGATCTTGCTAGGGCTATAGGATAGATAGGCGTACTATCAAGAGGGGCTCTCAAGTGAGTAACTTGATCGCATCGTTGTGGAGAGCTCAAACCTTTGCATACTTGGCATATCATATTTCTTGGTTCTTATTTGGCTTTTATGGTGGTGAGGAACTAGAGCTTGGTTCATCTCCATGTCAAGCTCTTGTTCATCGAAAACAGTTTTACTTTGAAAAACTTGTTGGGTTTTCGGTGGCGGAAATATTGCCGGTTCAACCGTGAGTAAAGTCCCACACCTTGCCATGTGTGGTGATTTTACTCTATTTATGGGATGCAATATTTCCAACAAAATTGGTCTCACCTCATTCGGAGTTCATTTGCAAAAGTTATAGCAGTTTTCGTGTTCGGTTTTGCTGCAACTTTTTCCTAGGCCGGAGTTTCCGGTCCACAGGACCGGAGTCTCCGGACTCAGCGCTTTTCCTCAAAGCTGCTTTGATGTTGTTCATCCCCTGGTGGGGGGCGGAGTTTCCGGCCCCAAAGGCCGGAATAGAAGATTGAGTGAACAATCATGTTTACCCCCAAGCCATCATTCATATCAAGAGAAGAAGATAAAGTGCAAGTTCAATATGATGCATCTCGGAAGATATCTTTTGATTGAAGCTTGCAAAGGAGACATGAAGACGAAGCTTAGCGAGGCCCTCCCATAATGGAGTATGGGGGAGCATTTGGAGAAGTCCTCATCAAGCATGTGCTAGCAAGCACAATCAAGAAAGGTGTTTCAACTTGAGAGAGTCAAGATCGTCATCATCGAACTCAAGTGGAATGCGCAAGGCAAAGGTATGATCTTGATAGGTTTTCTATTTTACCGGTCTCATGGTGTTAGTGGGATATCGGGTTTTAGGATAGACGGCGTACTATCAAGAGGGGCTCTCAAGTGAGTAACTTGATCGCATCTTTGTGGAGAGCTCAAACCTTTGCATACTTGGCATTTCATCTTTCTTGCTTCTTACTGGGCTTATCATATTTCTTGGTTCTTATTTGGCCTTTATGGTGGTGAGGAATTAGAGCTTGGTTCATCTCCATGTCAAGCTCTAGTTCATCGAAAATGGTTTTACCTTGGAAAACTTGTTGCGTTTTCGGTGGCAGAAATATTGCCGGTTTAACCGTGAGGAAAGCCCCACACCTTGCCATGTGTGGTGATTTTACTCTATTTATGGGATGCAATATTTCCAACAAAATTTGTTGGGTGCTTATCGTCGCTATCTTTCCAACAAAATTGGTCTCACCTCATTCGGAGTTCATTTGCAAAAGTTATAGCAGTTTTCGTTTCGGTGTTCTGCTAAACCGGATTATTGGGGCCGGATATTTCGATCTACCGGAATATCCGGTTGCCCAGCTCATCCAAGAAAACGGCTAAGGAAAGAAGGAAAAGAGGTGCTGAACTCAGCCGGAAATTGTGGTCGGATATTTTCATGACCCGGAATTTCCGAGTTGCCCTCAAAGAGCCTCGCGAAAACGGCTAAGGAAAGAATTGTTTTCGGCACTGACTCCAACCGGAAATTTAGCTCGGAGATTTGCTTTGACCGGATATTCCGGGTGACCGGAATTTCCGAGTCTCACTTACACCAGAATTTCCGAGTGTCGAAACAGCCTACGGCTATTTTTCGCGGAGGGCTATAAATACCCCTTCCCTTATTCTTCCTCAGCAATCCAAGGCAGCACGACTTTCCCCTCTCTCCTACTCCATTGTTGACCTTGGAAAGCTCACTTCCCTCTCAATCCCTCCATAGATTCTTGCATATTCTTTAGGGAAAGTTGAGAGGAGATCTAGATCTACAATCCTACCAATCCATCTCTCCTCTAAGTGAGGGGAACCTAGTGGATCTAGATCTTGGAGTTCCTTTGTGGTTATTCTCTTTGTTCTTCCTCTCTTCTCCCCCCATAAGCATTAGTTGCTTTTGGTGGGATTTGGGAGTGAAGGATTTGACTCCTTTGTGGTTTTCTTTGTTCTTCCTCTCTTATTCCCCCATAGGCATTTGTTGCTTTGTTGGATTTTGAGAGTGAAGGACTTGAGCACTTCGTGTGCTTTTGCCATTGCATTTGCATCGGTTTGAGCCCTCCACGAGGATTCGTGGTGGTGATACTTGTGAGCTTGTTACTCTTCGGTCATTGGACCCTAGACGCCTTTTGTGGCCGGCCTTTTGTGGCCAAGACCTTTTGTGGTCAAGACCTGTTGTGGTCACTTGGGAGCCCCCAATTAAGTTGTGGGTGTGTGCCTGAAGATTGTTGTACGAGATTCGATCTCCGCCCCAAAGGGGATCAATAGTGGAAGGTGAACTCGCAACCTTTTGTGGTTGAGTTCATCAGGAGAAGAAGGTGAGCCTTTGTGGTGTTGCGGCTAACCTGTTGTGGTTGCGCACACCTCTCCAACGAGACGTACACCCTTTGGGTGGAACTCGGGAATACATCCTCGTCTCCGCGTGCCTCGGTTATTTCTATACCCGAGCTCTTTACTTATGCACTTTACATTGTGATAGCCTTCGTGCTTGAAGTCATCTATCTTGCTAGCACCTTGTTACTTGTATTGCTTAGCATAAGTTGTTGGTGCACATAGGTGAACCTAGTATATTTAGGTTGTATGCTTGTTAAAGTAAAACACTAGTTTTATTCCGCCTTTGTCAAGCATACCGGAATATCCGGGTCATTCTTGGACTGGATAATCCGGCTCCTCGAAAAAAGTTTTTATTCGCCCATTCACCCCCCCCCCCCCTCTAGGCGACGTCTGTCCGTTCACATGCAAGAGTATTATCTAGCTTCCAAATGCTTCAACTTAAGCTAATGTTTGCCATGTAGTGCTCATTGGTGTGAAGTTCCCATTGCCCCTATCATAGCATCTTAAGTGATTAATAGTTGAAAGTGAAAGCAAATATGAGTTATGTGCTTGACAAAGTATGGGTCAAAAAGTCTCATGCCCGTTGAAAACAAAACCTCTCCGACTGGCTACTCAACTTGGGCTACAAAGCTAGTGAAGGTTACAGTTATCGTGAATAAAAGTGGCATCATAGAGAGTTTCACCCCGGGTACCCTTTGCCCCAGGACATGGAAGTGGGCACATGTCCAAACAGTGTTGGATTAGGCGGCGCCTAGGCAGCGCTTAAGCACGCTTAGGCACTAGGCGATGGACAAACGCCTCGCCTAGATCATAAGCGGAACTCTAGGCAACACAACTAGAAAATTGTCTTCTCTAGCAAGAAATGCATTCATTATTGCACTTACAAATTAGATGGATCATAATCCAATGCTAATTGTTGTTAGTTTACTCATCATACGCGTTAAATTAGTATGTATAGATATAAAATAACCCAAATATACATCAGATGGCAAAAACTATATACCGCCTAGGTCACGCCTGATGCGCTTAAGCATCGCCTAGGCGCTAGGCGAATGCCAACCGCCTCGCTTACGCCTAGCGCTTTTTCCAACCTTGTGTCCAAATGACAAAGCAAGCAAACAGTGGACATCTCTACATCTCTTTCTTTACTCATGCTTTTTTCTTGTAAATGCTTTTTCTGTTATGAGATGTGTCATGGATTCCTCCACTATGGTTATGTTGCAAATTTCCACCATGATCCATATGGCTTAGGTTAGCCGCCACAGGTGTCTCTCTAGCCAATAATATCACTCACCTGAACTTACTAAGTTTCCATCTTTATTTCACGTAATGTTAGGCATCCATCACCAAAGGAACATGATATCAACTTTTATAAAGAATAAAGTGCAATGTTGAAAGATTTCCATGTGCCAGCACGTATGAGATAGCTCCTAACCAAATACCTTTGTCAAGCCCAAAACATCATAATCTTAATCACAATGGGTCATGTTTATAAAGTGCTTGAAAAGTAATGTGTGCATCAAGTTCGTGAGAGCTTTTAAACCAACTTAACCCATGACAATCCCAATAACATAAGCATCTTAATTTGGAAGCATAGATAAAACATTATAACATGGTAAACATACTTGGAATAGCATATTAGCTAATAGGTAGATATGGTGGACTCACTGGAAAAACTTGGTTGAACGTGTTGAAAAACAAGCTTTTTACTTGTTGGAGTTTTTGGGCTAGCAAGAGGGAGAAAGTTGACCATCTAAATGCATGCATAAGTGTCCATAGAGCTAATAATTTCATGTTAAACAAAGTAAAGCATCATTCAGCATATAAAACATGAATAAGAAATAACTCTAGACGAGACACTTGCATATTAATATTCATTAACAAAGCACATGAATCATGCAACTATATGTATCTTTTAAATCAACTCAAACATCCTCTTCCCAATATTTTTATAGCATCCAACTTAATTCAACCCAAACTTCCAGTAGCTCTCTCATAACATAAATAAAAAGTGGTGGTCTCAAACAAAAAACCAAACCGAAATAACAAAAAGAACAAAAACGCTCCAAGTTTATACGATAAAGTGCAATGAACGAAAAACAGAAGTTAGACCTCGCAAACCGAGAGTATGTAGGTTCAGTGGGGTTGTCTTCACATCCCCAAGCTTATGGTCTTCATCATCCTTGGATAGCTCTTGGTGCATCTCTTCTAATCCCTGTGAAAAAAACATCAAAACACTGTTTCTCCCATTTCTTTTCTGTGGGGTGACATTAGTAGGCACAAAACAATAGAACTGCTTGCTGTATGAAATCCTTAGACAAACATAAGAAACATGTACAGAAAGTTTATTATGTTGTATTGCTTCTAATAAACTCAATTGGATAAAAAAGATTCAAGTTAAAAGCTTAAAGAATGCATAAAACAAAATGGGACATAATCTGTCCAGAAAAACAGCAGCAGCAAAACGTATTTTTTTACCCCACTAAAATATATCTAAAAAATCTGAAACAATTCATGCTTACAGAGGATGAAAAGTTGCAACTACAGTTCAAATTTCAGCTCATTCGGAGTTACAGAATAGGAATTAAAAATCATATCGTGCACAGATTCGTGCTGGAATAAAATCTCCGAACGGAAAAAGCAAGTTTCAAAGCCCAAATGGGTAAAACTTGGCACTTTATTAAAAATTCCAGAACCTAAACTAAAAACAAAGTCTCTTGGTACAGCAAGAGGACTCAAAGAAAATCTCAAATAAAAACAACCGGGTTGTCTCCCGTAAACCGCTTTCTTTATAGCCATATAGCTAGGCTTCTTACTTGATATTTATAGTGGTCGAAGCTCATGAGGGAGCTTGAACTTTGATGTGTCCCTCTTCCTTGGAAATTGCTCCATGCACTTCTTGTGTGGAAACTGAAACTTCACGTCCCCTCCTTTGAATCGATTATAGCACCTATAGTACGAAGAAAAGGTCTTCCCAAAATGATAGGACTAGAGGTTTTATTCCCCATGTCCATTATTAAAAAGTCAACAGGCACAGAAGTCATGTGTAACTCTACCATAACATCTCTTACTTTTCCTAAAGCATATTTAATGGAATCATCAGCAAGTGAAAGTTCAATAGAGCATTTTTCAAGATTCTTTAATTCAAGTACTTCATATAGTTCCTTAGACATGACAGAGACACTAGATCCTAGATCTAATATGGCATGGTGTGTCTCTTTTCCAATTGTTACTAATACCTTGGGGACCCAAATATCCCCAAGCTTAGGTGGTGTCATAACTTCTTTGTTGTACCTAGCAATTTTCTCATTTAAAACATGGCTAACAATAAAAGAACCAAAACCAGCTTGATTAATATTAATAGAAGGATCACTAGCAAATTTCTGTAAGATAGACATAAGTTCATGCAAGCTAAACCTCTCTAAGTCAAGTAGTGGTTCCTTGACTTCACTAAGAATCTTAACTTGTTCTCTCACAAGAGGATCATCACTTTTAGTTTCATTAGCTTCATTAAAACTATTGAGATAAGACATAAATGGCAACAAGTATTCAGGGTATTGTAACAACTCATTAAAAGTTTCTTCCAAAGTAGGTGGAACATTTTCAGCAATATTAATAGAACTCACTCTAACCACGGGTGGTGCTTGTGGTTTCCCTGCAGACATACTCAATAAAGAGGCTTGATTATCAGCTAGTTTTGAAAGGGCTTTATCTAGTCCTTCAGCTTGTAGTTGTAAACCTTTAATATCAGAACTAATGGAAGTGACAACTTTATTCAACTCTTGTATTATGGTATTATGACTAGCAACTTGTTCCATAAGAATTTTATTAGCATCAAAATTATCATTACTTGAAGGCATAGGTTTCCACTTATTATCATTACTACCAGCCTACCAGGATATGGAACAAAAGGACGGGTGTTTGGAACATATGGAGGTTTACTATAAGAATTATAGTTGTTGTTACCAAACCCACTATTACCATATCTAACAAAGTTAACATCAACATTATTAGAATCATTACCAACTAACTCTTGCAAAGGAACATTCTCAATATTTTGTTTATTAATGAAAGCAAGAATGGTATCCATTTTAGATGACAAGTCACTACTTTCTTCTATGGAGTTTACTTTCTTAGGGGGATTAGGTGCTCTTTCAGTGTTCCATTGACTATAGTTTTGCAAAATACTCTCTAAGATGTTCTTAGCTTCTACTATAGTTTTACTCATAAATGCCCCTCCAGCAGCAGAATCAAGGATGTTTCTAGACATGTAATTTAGACCATTGTAAAAGGAGTGTAGTATGGTCCATTCGTTAACCCCATGTGAAGGACAAGTTCTAAGCATAAGTTTTATCCTATCCCAAGCCGTAGCAACATGTTCATTTTCATTTTGCCTAAAAGAAAGGATATTGTTTCTATTTAGCAAAATTTTAACAGGTGGATAATACTTCTTAATGAAAGCTTCTTTTAAATCATCCCAAGTATTAATACTATCAGTGGCTAGGTAGTGAATGCAACCACTCTTTAGCTTTCCGTCTAAGTGAAAAAGGAAATAACTTTAGTTTCAGAATATCACTTTCAACATTTTTAAATTTTTGCATGTCACATATTTCAACAAAATCATGAAGATGCATAGAGGCATCCTCCATAGCACTACCACCAAATTGTTCCTTAGTTATCAAGGTCAACAAACTAGGACTCACTTCATAACTCTCAACTATTATCTTAGGTGTAGCAATAGGACTAGCAATAAATTGATCATTTGGAGTGTTTGTGTAGTCACACAACTTAGTTCCTTCTCCCATTGTAGCAAGTTTTTATGTATTTTTAATTTTTAATGCAAAACTGAAAATAAAATAACACTAAATAATGCAAACCGAAATAACAAGTGTAAAACAAAATGCAAAACTGAAAATAAAATACCAAACCGAAATATAAAAAATGACAAAAACAAAACAAAATATAATGCTTTGAAGGTAAAAAGATGGGTAAGATAATGCTCACAGAGGTGCAACCTCCCCAAGCTTAGGTGTTTGCGCACGTTGGTGATGTTGACTTTGTTTGTGAGGTATCCTTTCCACTTGCCCAGCAACTCTACCAAAAAATATGTTGCACAGTTGATGAAGACTTGTGGGACAACTCTTTACTTGCTCACTTCCCCGGCAACGGCGCCAGAAAATATTTTGATGACCGTAGATGACCTGTGTCAAAAGAATACGATTAGGTTGAGACTCCAAGTGCAAAGTGTATAGTAAGGGAAAAGACTTATTTTCCCCACGAGGGTGACTCGAGGGTTTAATATCAAACTCTCGGGGAAATGAACCAAAAGCTGTCGTCTCCTTATCCTTCTTTATGTAACCTACAAAACAAAGTAGATTGTTTTGTGCCCTCAACCTCACCAAGTGGTTGTCAAGCACAAGGTGTAAGTAAAAGATATAGAAATAAATGCAAAACAGAAATAAATATGCAATGGTCGCAAATAAAAGTGTAAGGATGGTATGAATGATATTGGATGATGTGTTTGTGGTTTGTATGGTGTTTGCAAGATGTGAAGATGTTTTTGTATTTTCGGATTTAATAATGGCATAAAATGTAAAGTGCAATAAAAGTGTTGCAAAGGTGCTTCTTATGATTAAAAATGGACTGGGGTTCATGGTTTCACAAATGCACTCTCTCTTTTATATAGTTGTAGATAATGGAACATAGGAATTGACATATGAGATTGCAACAAGACAAGTTATTAATAATATGGGCATCACATCCTAACATAGAGATCTTTTGGTTATTAATCTCTCTTACACTCCACCAAGATGCGAACTAAATCATAACACCTCAGTAATTAAGATAAACAGAGTATAGCTTTAAGTTCAATTACATGAAGTTTAAATAAGAACATGCTAGATCTAGTCATGGTGATAGTGGCAATGTCACCCACATATCCCCGGTAGCATGATATTTCCTTTATCCCTAGTGAGGCAACAAAGTTAGGTAAAAACCAAAGTGGATCATGGTATTTCTGTCAACTTACCACAAAACCACCCCCCGTTACTCCAACTAATGCACACGTTCCCCCTCACACGCTCTCATACACATGTTGGATAAAACACATAGACAAGAACGGGGTACATAATATGCATCTACTTTCATAACAAAGACATAATAATTGCAATCATCATAACATATATCAACTTAAGAGATCCACCACAAAGGTATTACATATATGACCATAATCATGTTCAGCAGCTCATATGGCACTAATTAGTGAAGCTCAAGAGAGAGGAGAGATACATAAGTTACTTCCACAAACCCATAGTCCAGGGGTGGACTACTCCCTCTTCATCATGGAGACGGTGGAGAAGTCGTTGGAGAAGGTGGAGACCACACCGGCAGCGCCCCGCCGGAGTTTCCCCCCTCCAATCTGCAGCTCCAGGTCTCTGTTTCGTGGTTTCTGTGTTTCTGCGGTGCTCCTCTCCGAAAGGGCTCGGGGGAGTATTTTTATAGTCGTTTTAGGTCAAGACGAAGCCACGGAGACGAAGATCGATGGCATCGGAGGCTCGAGGGTCCAAAAGAGGTGCCCCACGCGGCCAAGGAATCTGGCCGCGTGGGCCCCCCTCTTTTGCTCCTCGGCCTTCCACTTTTGCACTTCCTTCGCTCCTACGCTTTGTTCCTTCCAAAAAATGATGTTCGCGAAGTTTCAGGTCATTTGGACGACGTTTGGGTCCCTGAAACATCAAAATATAGAAAACAGGGTTTTCTGACAGCGCAGGGTTAATTTCAAATAAATAGGGAAAGTGTGAAATATTCCCCAAAACATTATAAAACATTGATATAACCCTTATATGATGCAAATATGGATGAAATATGAGTAATACAATTCAAAGTTCATGTATGCATTTTACATGCATCACCATTCCGCCGTAGAGAGTTATGATGCTTCAGAAAAGTTCTTTAGCTGCATGATGGAAGAGAACAGTTCCATTAGCAAGCACGTACTCAAAATGTCTGGGTACGCCGATAAGCTCATAGCCCTGGGAATATCGATCCCCAATGAGCTAGGAATTCATCGTGTTCTCCAATCACTCCCACCAGGTTACAAGAACTTTGTGATGAACTACAATATGCAAGGCATGAAGAAGACTCTTCCCGAGCTTCTGTCAATGCTCAAAACTGCTGAAGTGGAGATCAAAATGGAACATCAAGTGTTGATGATCAATAAAACCACTAGTTTCAAGAAAGGCAAGCCAAAGGGTAATTTTAAGAAGGGCGGCAAAACTGTTGCCGCGTCTGAGAAAAATACCAAGGCTGGCCCTAAGCCTGACACTGAGTGCTTTTACTGCAAGGGCACTAGGCACTGGAAGCGTAATTGCCCCAAATATCTGGCGGATAAGAAGGCCGACAAAGTGAACAAAGGTATATGTGACATACACGTTATTGATGTGTACCTTACTAGTACTCGAAGTAGCGCCTGGGTAGTTGATACTGGTTCGGTTGCTAACATATGTAACTCGAAACAGGAACTACGGAATAGGCGACAACTAGCAAAGGATGAGGTGACGATGCGCGTCGGCAATGGATCAAAGGTTGATGTGATCGCTGTCGGGACGCTACCTCTTCGTCTACCATCAGGATTAGTGATGAACCTTAATAATTGTTATTTGGTGCCTGCGTTGAGCATGAACCTTATATCTGGATCTTGTTTGATGCAAAACGGTTATTCATTTAAGTCTGAGAACAATGGATGTTCGATTTATATGAATGATATCTTTTATGGTCATGCACCTATGAAGAATGGTTTATTTCTTTTGAATCTTGATAGTAATGATACACACATTCATAATGTGAATGCCAAAAGAATCAAGTTGAATGATGATATTGCTGCATAAATGTGGCATTGCCGCTTAGGTGATATTGGTGTTAAGCGCATGAAGAAGCTCCATTCTGATGGGCTCCTAGAATCACTTTATTATGAATCATTTGAGACATGAGAACCATGCCTTATGGGCAAGATGACTAGAACCCCGTTTTCCGGCACGATGGAACGGGCGACGGATTTATTGGAAATCATACATACCGATGTGTGTGGTCCAATGAGTGTGTCGGCGCGCGGTGGATATCCTTATTTTGTTACCTTCACGGATGATTTAACTAGATATGGGTATATTTACTTAATGAAACACAAGTCTGAGACGTTCGAAAAGTTCAAAGAATTTCAGAGTGAAGTGGAAAACCATCGTAACAGAAAGATTAAATTTCTGCGATACGATCGTGGAGGTGAATATTTGAGTTACGAGTTTGACACACATATGAAAGAATGTGGAATAGTTTCACAATTCACGCCTGCCGGAACACCACAGCGTAATGGTGTATCCGAATGTCGTAATCGTACTTTATTGGATATGGTTCGGTCTATGATGTCTCTTACAGATTTGCCACTATCATTTTGGGGTCATGCACTAGAGACAGCTACATTCACTTTAAATAGGGCTCCATCTAAATCCGTTGAAACGATACCGTATGAACTATGGTTTGGAAACAAACCTAAGCTATCGTTTCTAAAAGTTTGGGGATGCGATGTTTATGTGAAGAAGTTTCAACCTGATATACTCGAACCCAAAGCGGAAAAATGCGTCTTCATAGGATACCCTAAAGAAACAATTGGGTACACTTTCTATCACAGATCCGAAACCAAATTTTCGTTGCCAAGAATGGATCCTTTTTGGAGAAGGAGTTTCTCTCAAAAGGTGTGAGTAGTAGGAAGATAGAACTCGACGAGTTTATTGAACCTTCTCTTTTTGGAATGGCGAGTAGTGCAGCGCCGGAAATTGTTCCGGAGTTGACTTCACCAAATGAAGAGGGAACTAATGATAATCAAGATCATGAAACTCCGAAAGAGGATACTATCGTACTTCGCAAGTCAACAAGGACATGTACATCTCCTGAACTGTACGACAATCCCTTCATGATCGTCATGGTAGTTGATAATGATGACCCTGCGACGTATGATAAAGCGATGATGAGCTCAGATTCGAACAGAAGCCATGAAATTCCGAAATGGAATCCATGTACGAAAACCAAGTATGGACTTTGGTGGACTTACCCAATGACCGCAAGGCCGTTGAGAACAAATGGATTTTCAAGAAGAAAACAGACGCTGATGGTAATGTGACCGTCTATAAGGCTCGACTTGTCACAAAGGGTTTTCGACAAATTCAAGGAATTGACTACGAGGAGACTTTCTCTCCTGTAGCGATGCTAAAGTCTGTTAGGATTATGTTAGCAATTGCTGCATTTTTCAATTACGAAATCTGGCAGATGGATGTCAAAACTGCGTTCCTTAATGGTCACATTGAGGAAGAGTTGTACATGGTGCAACCCAAAGGTTTTGTCGATCCTAAGGATGCTGACAAGGTATGCAAACTTCAGCGATCCATTTATGGACTGAAGCAAGCATCCCGGAGTTGGAACCTCCGTTTTGATGAGGTGATCAAAGGGTTTGGATTTGTCCGAACTTATGGAGAAGCTTGTATCTACAAGAAAGTGAGTGGGAGCTCTATAGCATTTCTAGTACTATATGTGGATGACATATTGTTGATTGGAAATGATATAGAATTTTTGAATAGTGTAAAAGGTTATTTGAACAATAGTTTTTCGATGAAGGACTTTGGTGAAGCATCGTATATATTAGGCATCAAAATCAATAGAGATAGATCAAGACGCTTTATTGGGCTTTCGCAAAGTACATACCTTGACAAGATTCTGAAGAAGTTCATAATGGACAAAAATAAGAAAGGGTTCTTACCTATGTTGCAAGCAAAGACATTGAGTCAGACTAAGTCAAGCTACATCGGAAGATAGAGAATTGATGAACAAGATCCCCTATGCCTCAGCCATAGGCTCTATCATGTATGCTATGCTATGTACAAGACCGGATGTGGCACATGCTATTAGCTTGACTAGCAGGTACTAATCTGATCCAGGTTTGGAACACTGGATGGCGGTAAAGAATATCCTAAAGTTCTTAAGAAGCACTAGGGATATGTTTCTCGTGTATGGCGGTGAAGAAGAGATCGTCACAAGATGTTACGTCGATGCTAGCTTCGACACCGATCCGGATGACTCTAAGTCACAATCTGGGTACGTATTTGTTATGAATGGAGGAGCAGCAAGCTGGAGGAGTTCCAAGCAACCCGTGGTGGCTGGATCATCGACAGCAGCGTAACATGTTGCTGCCTCGGAGGCAGCGCAGGAAGGAGTTTGGATGAAGGAGTTCATATCCGAACTAGGTGTGGTTCCAAGTGCGTTGGATCCGAGGGTTATCTATTGTGACAACAATGGTGCCATAGCCAATGCTAAAGAACCAAGGTCTCACAAGAATTCCAAGCATTTCAAGCGCCGCTTTCACTCAATCCGTGAGCATGTCAAGGATGGTGATATAAAGATTTACAAAGTACATACGGATCTGAATGTGGCAGACCCTTTGACTAAACAACTCTCAAGGGCAAAACATGATCAACACCGGAACTCCATGGGTGTTAGGGTCATTACAATGTAATCTAGATTATTGCCCCTAGTGCAAGTGGGAGACTGAAAGGAATATGCCCGAGAGGCAATAATAAAGTGGTTATTATCTTATTCCTTATTTATGATAAATGTTTATTTCTCATGCTAGAATTGTATTAATCGGAAACATTAATACATGTGTGACTAATGAACAAATAAGAGTTCCTAGTAAAGCCTCTTGTTTAACTAGCTCGTTGATTAACAGATGATCAAGGTTTCATGATCATGAACATTAGATGTTGTAAATAACGGGATCACATCATTAGGAGAATGATGTGATGAACACGCACCCAAATTAAGGATAGCAATGCGATCAAGTCATTAAGTTTACATTGTTGTACTAAGCATACGAAGTAATCCTAATCCTTAGACCATGAGATCGTGTCAATCACTAACACTGGAAGAATGCTTTGATGACATCAAACATCACACCGTAAAAGGGTGACTATAAAGGTGGCGTTGGGTATTCCGAAAGTATTAGTTGAGGCTGTCGGCCCAGTGAGGACCAGGGTGTGCAGAGCCCACTCCCCCCAGGCCTCGCACGCGACAGATTCGACAAAACAACTAAGGACCAAGCCACCGCTTGGAGAGACCCTCGAGAGGCAACTCCTCTTGAGGGCCTAACGAGGAAGCCAGGCCCTGAGGAGGACCCCGCGCTTCAAGAGACTCCCCAAGGCTCAACACGCCTGGAGAGAGGTCAGCGGAAACCTCTCCACAGGCCACCACGGCCCTGTGGAGACACTTCGCGGCTAAGCAAGCGCTGCAGGGCGCACATGGCCCCTGCAGCAGCCGCAGAGTGATGCAAGCTCCTCAGTTGCCATTCTGGTGGTAAAGGAGTCAACAAATCTGCGCCGCCCGCGCCAGGACAGCTAGGACTTTCCTCTTTGGTGATAAAGCGGCTGGACGGCGCAACGCTCCAAGAAGATCGTCATCGTGGGCTCCACCACGACCACTGCAACTCCTGCGAGCCGTTCTGCGCGGTCTGCAACCTGTCGGCCACCGCGCCCAACTTTAGCATGAATGGACCGCGTCCATGGAGATTTCGGCAGCGGTGGACTCCCTCCCCTTCGCGTCACTGCCCAGTGGGAGCCCACCATAAGCACGCTGCGCAGGGAAGAGGCCCGAGGCGCCTATAAAAGGAGCAGGAGCTCCACCGTAGAAGGGGATCGGCTGATTGCTTCCTAGACCCGGGGAACCTTAGCCAAGCGCGTAGGATAGCCTACTGCTGGAGGAGGAAGACGACCATTGTGTCCCTCTCCAAGCACCAAACTGCCTCAAGAGAGCCCTCGGCAAGCTCATTGTCCTGTAACTTCCACAGTGCAATACAGACAAGCAGGAGTAGCGGTGTTACCTCCTCCTGAGGGCCGTGAACCTGGGTACGGGCCGGCGTCCATCTCTGTCGTGATTGTCCCTCTCCAGGCCCGGCGAGCACCGTCGTCGTGCCTCTCGAGGGTTGTTTGACATCCGCGTTCAATCCCCCTTCGAACTACTCTTCAGGGTGTGACTATCCCTGTCCCGTGGGAGTCACTCTTCAGGTAGGGGGTTTGAGGCGCGTCAACGACCTTCGAGCCGCCTCCGCGCCATGACGGACACTCGCGCCACACGCGCCGCCCGCGCCAGCAGGCGCGCACCTGAAGGAGCCACCGCCGCGCCAGGCGCCACCGCCACTCGTGGACGACGGGGTCGCCCCCGCCGTGAAGAGCGTGCCAACACCGAGCCGCACGTGGAGCAACCCGAGAGCGAGCCCGAGCACAACGGGGAGGAGCACCCCGAACAGCAGGCCGACGCGGAGTCCTCGCGCAGGACGCAGCCTCAGAGCGCCTCCTCCCAGGGACGCGCGGATCCAGCTCCGCACACGGCCCTGCTCATGGCGCAAGAGCTTCTCCGCTACCAGCCTACTGCTGAGGCTCGCGAGCAGTGGCTGGAACGCCTGAACCACCTCGTCGGCATCGCCACCACTCGCCCAGCCCCGTCGCGGTCGATTGTGCACCACTCCCTCGCGTGCATGGCTGCGCATGACGCGCCTCCGCCGCCCCCAGGACCTGCTCCGGCCGCGACACAGAGAGCCGCCTCGCACGCCTCCTCGACGCGCGACTGCCAAATCGTGCAGCGCACCGCGCCGGACGCGCGCGTGGGGATGGAGCGCCAGCGGGACCGCCAGAACCGCCTCGTGGAGGAGATTGGCCAGGCGGGCCAGCAGAACCGCGCAGCTCTGCAGAACGGGGTCGCCACGTACGCCTCGGGCTGCATGGCGTTCACCCGCTCCCTGCGCCGCGTGGTCTGGCCCCAGAAGTTCAGGCCAGCCCTCCCCAAGGGCTACGACGGCTCCAGCAACCCCGTCGAGTTTCTGCAGCTCTACGCCACCTCCATCCAAGCTGCAGGAGGAGACGACAAGGTCATGGCCAATTGGTTCTCCCACGCGCTGCGCGACCCTGCGCGACCCTGCGCTGTCGTGGCTCCTGAACCTCCCTGAGGACTCCGTGGGCACGTGGGAAGAGCTCTGCAAGCAGTTCGTCGCCAACTTCAAGGGCACGTACGAGCGCACGCTCACCCACAACGACCTGCGCGCGGTGGTGCAAAAGAAGGATGAGACCCTCCGCAAGTACATCCAGCGCTTCAGCCAGGTGCGGAACAAGATTCCAAACATCCCCGACACCCAGGTCATCGCTGCCTTCCGCGAGGGCGTCACGAACCGTAGGATGCTCGAGAAGCTCGGCATCCACGACAAGCTCACCTCTGTGGTGAAGCTGTTCGATCTGGCGGATAAGTGCACCAAGGCTGAAGAGGGACTCCTCTTCGTCAAGATGAGCTCGCGGGGGGACGACCCTGGCGAGGGGTCCAAGAGCCACAAGAAGAAGGAGGAGCCCAAGCGCAAGGCCACCGCAGTCCTCGCGGCAGAGCCTGACGCGAAGGGCTCCCGCAGGGGTTCTCCCGAGCGTGGCGAGAAGAAGGAGGACGACCGCCCATTCTGCGTCTACCACAACAGGCGCGGCCACTCTACCGAGGCCTGCTTCGACCTCAAGAGGCTAAGCAAGGAGCGCGAACAGGCTGAGGGCAGCGGCAGCCGCGGTCGAGGTCACGGCTACCGCGGAAGCGGACGCAAGAACGGCTACCAGAAGTCACCTGGCACACAGGCCAACGCCGCCGAGAAAAACGGCAACCTCCCTGACGAGGAAGATGGAGGCTATCAGGCCCCGAGAGGCGCCATGGCCTGCATCCTTGGCGGGGCTCAGGCGCCCAAGTCGAACAACCAGTTCAAGCAGTTTGCTCGCGAGCTCAACGCCGCGCTCCCCAGCGTCGAGACCTCCAGGCCCCTCAAGTGGTCGCAGTACACCATCGCCTTCGACACACAGGACCACCCCAAGTCCACCAAGACTGTTGGCACCCTCCCGCTAGTCTGCTCCCCCACCATCAACAACATCTCCGTCTCCAAGACGCTCATCGATGGGGGTGCAGGCCTGAACGTCATTTCCATCGAGACTTTCGAGACACTTCAAGTGCCCTACGAGTGGGTCATGCCCTCTAGGCCCTTCACGGGAGTCACCAGCGGCTCCATCGAGCCTCTGGGGCAAGTCCGCCTCGCGGTCACCTTTGGCACGCAGAAGAACTACCGCACCGAGCTCATCGACTTCGACGTCGCGCACATCGGCTTGCCGTACAACGCCATCCTCGGCTACCCCGCCCTCACGAAGTTCATGGCCGTCACGCATCATGCCTACAATATGGTCAAGATCCCCGGCAGCGCGGGCACCATCTCCATCCACGGCCACGTCCTGGACGCCACGCGCGCCGTCGAGACAGCCTACAAGGCAGCCGCCATGGCGTTTCCGGCTGCGGAGGACATGGAGTCTCTCGAGGCCCAAGAAGAAGAAGCAGCTATTCTCTCAGGAGCCAGCTTCCACGAAGAAGGTCTCCCTGAGCACCAGCAGCTCGGGGGCTGAGGGCTCGGGGGCTAGCGTCACCATTGGCGCTGCTCTGCCTCCCAAATAGGAAGGCGCGCTCGTCGCCTTCCTCCGGGCAAACTCTGACATGTTCGCGTGGACCCCGTCAGATATATCCGGTGTACCGAGGGAGGTGATCGAGCACCACTTAGCCGTGTGTCCAAACGCACGCCCCGTCAAGCAAAGGGCAAGAAAGCAAGCCCCCGAGAAGCAAGCATTCATCGTCAAAGAGGTCGAGAAGCTCAAAGCGGCAAACGTTGTCCGCGAAGTCGCGCACCCCACTTGGCTCTCCAACGGCGTGGTTGTCCCAAAGCCCGCCGGAGGAGGCCGCCTCTGCATCGACTACACTGATGTCAACAAGGCCTGCCCCAAGGACCCTTACCCCATGCCGAGAATCGACCAGATCGTGGACTCCACGGCAGGCTGCGACCTCCTCTGCTTTCTCGACGCCTTCTCTGGTTATCACCAGATCAAGATGGCTAAAGAAGACGAGGAAAAGACGGCATTCCTTACCCCTTGTGGTGTGTATTGCTATGTCTGCATGCCTTTCGGCCTGAAAAACGCTGGCGCCACCTTCCAGAGGCTCATGAGGATAGCCCTTGGCGAGCAAATGGGCAAAAACGCAGAGGCTTACGTCGATGACATCGTCGTCAAGTCTCGAGAGGGAGATACTCTCCTCAATGACCTTGAAGAGACGTTCGCCAGCCTGCGCAAGGTGAACATCAAACTCAACCCCGCCAAGTGCGTCTTCGGAGTGCCTTCAGGCAAATTGCTTGGCTTCCTCGTGTCCCACCGTGGCATAGAGGCAAATCCTGACAAGATCAAGGCCATAGAGGAAATGCAGCCTCCCCGCCGGCTCAAGGACATGCAACGCCTGGCAGGCTGCATGGCCAGCTTGGGCCGCTTCATCTCCAAGTTCGGCGAGAGAGCACTGCCTTTCTTTAAAATCATGAAGAGATCCGGCACCTTCAAGTGGACGCCTGAAGCGGAAAAAGCCTTTGAGGATCTGAAGAGGTACTTGGCCAGCCCACCAGTCATGGTTGCCCCAAGGACAGGCGAACACCTGAAACTGTATCTATCAGCCACTCCACAGACCGCCAGCGCCGTCCTGGTGGTAGAAAGGGAAGAGCCAGTCCTCCACAAGAAGAGTGCAACCACTCCGAAGCCAAAACCGCCTGACGAAGAGCTCGACAAAGGGGCAGGTTCCACAAACCCAACGCCAGGCCCAGAGCCACACGCCGAGCCCGCCCCAAGTCCTGATCTCGCCAAGGAACCTGAAGAGCCTCCACAGGCCAACCCCCTTGAGGGCCCTGAAGAGCCTCCCCAGGCAGACAGCGCTGCGCCTAAACTGACAACCCTTGTCGAGCACACCGTCTACTTCGTCAGTACAGTACTGCGGGATGCTCGGGAACGGTACACAATGCAGCAGAAGCTCCTCATGGCGCTCCTCATCGCCTCAAGGAAGCTGCGACACTACTTCCAGGGACACTCCATCACGGTGGTCACCTCATTTCCCCTGGAGCAGATCCTGCGCAACCCTAACGCCACAGACCGTGTCGCGGGATGGAACATAGAGCTACAGCCGTTCAACTTGCGCTTCGATACCACAAGGGTCATCAAAGGAAGAGCGCTGGCAGACTTTGTCGCCGAATGGACTGATCCAACCCCTGAAGAGCCTCCAGGAGAAGAGCCAGAGCCCTCTGGAGAGAAAATGCCCAGCCACTGGACCATGAAGTTCGACGGAGCCTTCGCCTGCCGCAATGGCGGGGCTGGCGTTGTCCTGATCTCGCCCAAGGGTGACAAGCTCTATTACGCGGTCCAGCTGTGCTTCGTGATCGACAAGATCTCCAACAACATTGCGGAGTACGAGGGTCTGCTCGCCGGCCTACGAGCCGCCATCGCTCTAGGCATCAAGCACCTGCTCGTCAAGGGCGACTCCCAGCTGCTCGTCAACTTCTCCAACAAGAGCTACAAGCCTAAGGACGACCACATGGCCGCATACCTTGAAGAGGTCCGCAGGCTTGAGAAGCACTTCAGGGGCATGGAGCTCATGCACATCCCAAGAAAGGAGAATCAAGAGGCTGACGATATCGCCAAGCGCGCATCAAGGAGGCAAGCTCAGCTGCCCGGCGTCTTTGAAGAGAGACTCGTCAAGGCATCCATAAAGCAGCCTCAAGAGGCCATGCCCGCAAGCACAGACGAAGTGCCCCCGCCACCACCTACAACTGGGGCTCCCGACTGCGGCCCCCAGACAGGGGAGCGCCTGTTGCTCACAGCGGTGCATCAAGAAACAGGCTGGATCGACGAGCTCAAGGATTACCTCGCCAAGGGAATCCTCCCCGAGGAAGATGTCGAAGCAGAGCGAATCGCTCGCCAGGCAAAATCCTACCACATCCTCGAGGGAGATCTCTACCGCAAGCGCCCAAATGGCATCGCGCTCAAATGCATCCCTCCTGAAGAAGGAAAGAGCTTGATCAAGGACATCCACAGCGGGGAATGCGGCCACCATTCGTGCGCCCGCACCCTAGCAGGCAAGGTCTTCAGGAGTGGCTTCTACTGGCCGCAAGCGCTTCAGGATGCAGTTGACATCGTTCAAGCTTGCGAAGCCTGCCAGTTCCACGCCAGGCAAATCCATCAGCCCGCGCTGGGACTTCAAACCATCCCGCTCTCCTGGCCGTTCGCGGTCTGGGGGCTGGACATCTTGGGACCATTCCCAACAGCGCAAGGGGGCTATCGCTACCTCTTCGTGGCCATCGACAAGTTCACCAAGTGGCCCGAGGTTGAGGCGACGCGCACAATTCCAGCAAGCGCAGCGGTGAAGTTCGTCCGAGGCCTGGTCTGCCGCTTCGGAGTGCCTAATCGCATAATCACCGACAACGGCTCGCAATTCACAAGCGGCATCTTCAGGGCTTACTGCGAGAAACTGGGCATCAAGCTCTGCTTTTCCTCGGTAGCTCACCCGCAGAGCAATGGCCAGGCCGAGCGCGCAAACGCAGAAGTCCTCAAGGGCTTAAAAACCAGGACCTTCAACATCCTCAAGGGCCACGGCAAGGGCTGGATCAGCGAGCTCCCTTCGGTGCTCTGGTCCATCCGCACCACGCCGCCCAAGCCTACGGGAGAAACGCCGTTCGCCCTCGTCTACGGAGCCGAAGCAGTCCTCCCTACAGAGGTCAAGCATGGATCCCCGCGGGTCCTTGCCTTTAATGAGGACAAGCAAGAGGACCTCCACAACGACGAATTGCTGCTTCTCGAAGGACTACGCCGCCGTGCCGCCCTCCGGGCGGCAAAGTACCAGCAGGACCTGCGACGCTACCACAGCCGCAACGTGCGCTCGCGCACCCTGGAGACAGGCGATCTCGTCCTCAGGCGGATCCTCTCCAGGGAAGGCCTCCACAAGCTGTCACCCATGTGGGAAGGCCCCTACAGGGTCACCCACATCGTCAGGCCTGGCGCGGCTCGCCTCGAGACTCAAGACGGCATCCCCGTCAAAAATTCGTGGAACATCATGCATTTACGCAAGTTCTACCCGTGATCATTGTCACGCCCGTGATCATTGTCACGTCAAGACATCTGGCTGAAGAGGCAGCTTACGGCTCCACCTCTAAGCATTTTTTGTCTCTAGAGGTTAAAAGCTCACGGCTTAAACCTCCAAGCCCCAAAGGCTTCTCTCGAGGGTCAACCCTCCGAGCTCTCCATGTAACGAGCCGCCTCAGGCCGTTGAGAGTCTCTACCACTAACGGGTGGTCCCCATGCCTCGACATGGTCAAATACATTAACTTGGCAACTCCAAGCATAATGAGACAATTTCGTTCCTAAGTGAACTTTGCGCTACGGCGCCGTTATGTAATATTTCAATGGTGAGCTTATTCCCGCATTATTGTTTTTTCAATGTGCGCTTATATCTTTCCCCATGTGCACCTCGCGAGCGGGGGCTGGGTACGGTGCCAGTGCCTCAAATGACACACCAGCAGCACTTCAAAACCCAAGGATCCGAGCTCTGGCTGGAGGGCAAGCTCCCACAAACACGCCATCTCTACAAAGGACCTTGGTACTTACTCTCCTCGCGAGGAACGCCTGAGGAGACCTATAAGTGCGCATGAGTTCCCACTACCATATACAAGCGTTTGGGTTCGCCTCTCTAACATCTACAGGGAACAAGTGTCCCTGCAAGCCTGAGGAGGCAACAGGGGAAAATCCCTTGAAGAGGACCTCCTCGCCAGGCAAAAAACCTCTACAGGGCAAAAAACCTCTACAGGGCAAAAGCCTCGAGAAGCTAAGTCCCGCACTCATGCCTCGAGAGCCTTTTCCCGCTGCCAGCATGCGTTTGTCCCTCGAGTGATCTCGTTTTCCCTTGTGCTTCATGGACTACTCGCACGTCTAAGGAGGGCATTTGAGCATGGCGACTCAGGGCTCTTACCTCTCCAAGCCTTAAACTCCCCCCGGCCTTGCTGAGTCATTGCTCTAGCATACCGCAGAGGCGGAGTCATAGCGCGAAGAGACGGGTCCTAACGACGCAGAGAAAACATAGACATGAAAATAAGACAAAAGGGGCCTCTCGAGGGGCACACGAGCTGACATAAATAGCTCAAAGAGTATATTACATGCCCAGAATGCATAGTGTCTAAACATAAAACTGTTTCAGATACAAGCGCTCGAAGGCGCAGTAATCAAAGTTCAGGCGGAGTCTACGCCATCGTGCTCCTCCTCCGCAGCGTCTCCCTCTGTCTCGGCAGGGGCGGCCTCCTCCTCGCTCTCGTCCTCAGCAACCTCCGCGCGCTTGAAGCGGTTACAGAAGGCGTCGACCTGCTCGCGGAGGGAGTTGGAGACCCGCCACACCTCGCCGCCTTGGCGAGCCTCGGTCACCATGGAGAGATCGAAGCCTGGCGAGAGGAGCCGGAGGTTGGTGAAGATGCGGTCCACGACCACCCCCAGGAGCTGGCGGCTCTCGACCTCGATCACCTCGCGGAGGTCAGCGACAGGGCTCTCGAGGGCCGTGAAGAGCTGGTCGAAGTAGACCAGGTACATGGCAGCGTCGCCACGGCCTCGAGCCTCGGCCTGCGGCGCGTCCGCGCCAAGCTGGGCAGCGAGTTCGTTGCCCCTGGCGACCAACGCCTGGAACATGCGTTCCCGCTGCTTCGTGAGCGCCCGAGCCGCCTGCGCGGTGTCCGCAGCCTCCACTGCCTGCTCAGCCACGGGGCCCACCTGCTCCTCCACGTCCCTGATGAGGGCGTTCAGGTCCAGGACGGCGGCCTTGCGAGCATCCTCCGCCTGGCGATAGGCCTCCTTGGCGCGCTGGAGACGGACCTCAAGCTTGGAGTTGGCCTTCTCGAGCTCCGCGATCCGCCTGGCGGCGGTAGCGTGCTTGGCCATGAAGCGGTCCTCCTGCTTCTTGGCCTTGTCGCGGTACTCCTGGGAGGTGGTCCGCCTGAACTCCTTCTCGCGCTCCGCGAGGGCCGCCTCCGCCTCCTTCTTCTTCTCGGCGAACCGCTGCTGGAAGCGCTCCAGGGTTTGCTTCTGGGCGGCGACGTTCTCGTCATGCCTCTGGAGCGCCTGAGCAAGGTTCCCCTCACGCGCCTCAAGCTCTTCGCACTTGGTGGCGAGCTCGCCCTCCGCTTGCAGCCGCTGCTCGTCGCGCAGCCACACATCTGCCTCCTTGGAGGCCAGCTGCCGCTCACGCTCGGCTAGGCTCTTGCGGTCCTCCTCCAGAGTCTCCTGCGCGGCCTGGTGGACGGAGAGGAGCTGGGACTCCAGCTGGGCCAGTTCGCGGCGTTTCTGCGCCAGCGAGCCCTCCATAGCTTCGCGCTCGGCCTTCACCTCAGCGAGGAGCTCGGCGGCGGCGTTGCGCTCGTCCTGGAGGGGAGCAAGGAGCTCATCTGCGTCGCGGATGGCCCCCTCGCGGATCTCCTTAGCGAAGCGGGCGGCCTCCTCACGCGTGGCCTGTAGCGCCTGATCCTCCTGGCGGCGGGCCTCAACCGCGGCGCGGAAGGACGACCACGCCTCCGCAAGCTCGTCGCGCTGCCGGGCGAGCTGCGCGTCCTCTAGAGCCAGATGCGCCTCCAGGCCCTCCAAGGACTCCCTCACGAGGCGGAAGGCGACCTCGCGGTGCCCCGCGCTCCAGTCCCAGCCGCTAAGGACCTGGCCGCGGTGCGTGGAGGGCCCGGCCCCGGCGTCAAGCCTGGAGAACCTGGCCTCAGGGCGATCCTGGGGGCTAGGCCACGCTCCGTCCCCCGCGGCGCCCGAGCTGGCCTCGCCGCCCTCGCCACCCTGGCGCGTCCCCTCCTGCGGCTCGCTCCCTGCGGCGGGGCGTGGCGGAGATGAAGGAGCTCCCCCTGCAGATGCGCCCGCGCCTGGCGGGCCCTGGTCCGTCTCGGCCTCTGGCTGCGCGGGAGGCGTGGTCGCGCAGGGTGGAGTAGCCTCGCGGGCCGGAGTTGGCTCACGCGGTGGCGTGGCCGCGCGAGGCGGGGTAGGGGCGCGAGGAGGGATAGCAACCCGCTCATCCTGCGCCTCCACCACCATCGGCTTGGGGGGCGGCGCAGCTGCCCCCGCCTGAGGCGCTGCTGCCCCCGCTAGAGGCCCAGCTGCCTCCGCTTGAGGCATCTCTTCGGTTGGGCCTGTGGAGGCCGTCTCCACAGGCCTCGCGGCCTCCTCAGCCACGACCTCAGCCGTGGCTTTCTTCACCTCTGCTGCCTTGCGAAGCTTACGGCGCTCCACGGGCACAAGGTCACTGGCAAGCATCAGGGAAAGATCGTCAGGGATGGGTGAAGAAGAAAAGAACAAGAATCAAGCAACTAATAGCTAGAAGCGCTTACCCGGACTGCTTGGCGCCGGTGTCGACCCACGCCAAACCTGGCGAGCGCCAGGAGGGCTTGGCCTTAGCACCTGACCCCTCCGGGGGCGCCTCGGCTTTCCTCTTGGGGGGGACGTCTGACGGCCTCGCCCCGGACCGGTCCACAGCCGCCTTGGAGCGGGGCTCGCGCCGCCCTGGCGAGGCCTCCTCGTCACAGGCCTCCTCCTCGGCCTCCTCCTCCTCCACATGGCGCGTGGGCACCACCACGAAGGCGTCATCATCATCGCCTGACGAGATGTCGCAAATCTCGTCAGTAAAGGGCCCGGCCCTCGAAGAGGACTCCTCCCCTGCTGCGGCCTCCTCCTCGCCTCGCCCAACTCCTGAGGCAGAGGGCGACTCAGCTCCCTCCACCACCTGCACCACCGGCTCAGGCACCTCTTTCCCCGCCGCGCCCGACGGGGTGAACGAGGGCATCCCCTCTAGAATGGCCAGGCGCACGGTCATGTTGTACTGGTGCAGAGGCCGGAGCGTGATAGGGAGCTCGTCCATGGCGGGCACCACCGGATTGATGAAGAGCGCGGACAGGACGTTGTCGACTGCATCCTTGTCGTTGTCCTCACGGTGGAGCCGCATCCTGTCCTGGGGACCGGAGTACATCCACATGGGCGTCGCGTGCGCCTGGAGGGGAGCAATGCGGCGCGTCACGAAGTCCGCGACGATGATCTGCCCCGTGAGGCCCTCCTCCCGAAGGTAGCTCAGGCGGCCCATCAAGATTGCGTTCTGCGCGCCGTTGAAGGGGGCCTTGCCCCAGTTCGAGTTCTTCACGGGTGGCGCGCCAGTTACCTCGAGGAAGGCGCAGGGCTGCTCCACCCCGACAAAGAACCATCGCTGGCGGAAGTCGTCCACCTTCTTTGTCACCGACGTGATGGCCTTGCCCTCGCTCCACGACATGGGAATGTAAACACTCCCCATGCCATCTACGATGCGGAATGAGACGCATCTAGAGCGCTCATTCTTCGCCGTGCTCCGGAGCGCGTAGAAGCACCGGAAGAGGTCCACCGTGGGCTCCAGGCCCAAGTACGCCTCGCAGAGGTAGGCGAAGACGGCGAGGATGAGCACGGAGTTGGGGTGGAGGTGCAGCAGCTGGATCTGGTAAAAGGCCAGCACCGCCTCCAAGAATGGAGAGAACGGTGGCACCAGCCCCGCCGCAACGCAGTGCTGGAAGACAGGGAAAAACCCTCGCGGGCGCTTCCCGTGCGCCGCGGCCTTGAGCGCGGTAGCGCCGTGCTCGTTGGTGCGGTCCGCCACCAGGAAGCGGACCTTGGCGAGGGCCTTGTCGTTGACGCGCACCCCTAGCAATGCCGCGCCGTGCGCGACCTCAGCAGGCGCCGCCTGCGAAGAAGACCCCGCGGCCGCCTTGCCCTTGTTCTTGGCTGGACTCATCGTCGGAGAAGCGGTGTGAGCGGCGGCGGAAGAAGCTGGAGAAGAGAGGAGTTGAGCGCGCCGGAGGGCAGGAGCGGAGAGCTCGAAACAGAGAAGGCTTCTGCGAGAAGATTGGGAAGCAGTAACGGCTCCTTGCCTCGGCGCGCAGGCTTTATGTCTCGTCAAGGAGCAGTTACCGGGGCGCGGTGGGACCCCCCCACGACGCACGCCCTAGATCGTGCGCGGCCGTTACTCATCTGAGTGACGCGTGGCTCGGGCCGGCCGGACACTTTGGGCCCACGACGCTCCGGCTGCGTTCATGGGCTCAGCCGCACCCATCGCGGGCCCGGGGGCTACTGTCGGCCCAGTGAGGACCAGGGTGTGCAGAGCCCACTCCCCCCAGGCCTCGCACGCGACAGATTCGACAAAACGACTAAGGACCAAGCCACCGCTTGGAGAGATCCTCGAGAGGCAACTCCTCTTGAGGGCCTAACGAGGAAGCCAGGCCCTGAAGAGGACCCCGCGCTTCAAGAGACTCCCCAAGGCTCAACACGCCTGGAGAGAGGTCAGCGGAAACCTCTCCACAGGCCACCACGGCCCTGTGGAGACACTTCGCGGCTAAGCAAGCGCTGCAGGGCGCACATGGCCCCTGCAGCAGCCGCACAGTGATGCAAGCTCCTCAGTTGCCATTCTGGTGGTAAAGGAGTCAACAAAGCTGCGCCGCCCGCGCCAGGACAGCCAGGACTTTCCTCTTTGGTGATAAAGCGGCTAGACGGCGCAACGCTCCAAGAAGATCGTCATCGTGGGCTCCACCACGACCACTGCAACTTCTGTGAGCCGTTCTGCGCGGTCTGCAACCTGTCGGCCACCGCGCCCAACTTTAGCATGAATGGACCGCGTCCATGGAGATTTCGGCAGCGGTGGACTCCCTCCCCTTCGCGTCACTGCCCAGTGGGAGCCCACCGTAAGCACGCTGCGCAGGGAAGAGGCCCGAGGCGCCTATAAAAGGAGCAGGAGCTCCACCGTAGAAGGGGATCGGCTGATTGCTTCCTAGACCCGGGGAACCTTAGCCAAGCGCGTAGGATAGCCTACTGCTGGAGGAGGAAGACGACCATTGTGTCCCTCTCCAAGCACCAAACTGCCTCAAGAGAGCCCTCGGCAAGCTCATTGTCCTGTAACTTCCACAGTGGAATACAGACAAGCAGGAGTAGCGGTGTTACCTCCTCCTGAGGGCCGTGAACCTGGGTACGGGCCGGCGTCCATCTCTGTCGTGATTGTCCCTCTCCAGGCCCGGCGAGCACCGTCGTCGTGCCTCTCGAGGGTTGTTTGACCTCCGCGTTCAATCCCCCTTCGAACTACTCTTCAGGGTGTGACTATCCCTGTTCCGTGGGAGTCACTCTCCGACAGAGGCTCATGGATCAAGAAGTGGGATTTGTCCATCCAGATGATGGAGAGATATACTCTGGGCCCTCTCAGTGATATCACATCGACACCGCTTGCAAGCACGTGACTAGGTCACAAGGATGTCATATCACGGAACGAGTAAAGAGTACTTGTCAGGAACGAGATCGAACTAGGTATAGATGATACCAATGATCGGATCTCGAACAAGTAAAATATCGCGCGACAAAAGGAATTGGTTATGACATTTTTGGTTCACGCGATCATAAGATTCATCGTCGAATATGTAGGAGTCATTACGGATCTCCAGATCCCGCTGTTGACGATTGATCGGAGAGGTGTCTCGATCATGTCTACATTATTCACGAACCGTAGGGTGACACACTTAAGGTTTGTTGACGCTTTTGGGTACACACGGAATTTCGGAGAAAAGTTTGGACAACACCGAAATTGTTTCGGGTAATATTGAAATAGTTTAAGGGGTTAATTGTCAATGGTTGCCAATGGTTGTTAATAGAATTAACAAACGAACCAAGGGGGTAAGTGTTAATGTTTGTTAATAGAATTAACAAATATTAAAAAGAAATGAAATTGTTTTATTTAATAAAGAAAAACCCTTGGAATTTTGAGTGGGAATTGATGAGAGAATGAGTGGGTTGAGTGGAGACTCCACTCACATCATGAGGGGAGAGGTGGGGGCACTCCAATTTCGTGGCTCCCTACCCCTCCTATATAAAGAGGGGTGTGAGCTCCCTCTCCCCACACACTTGTCTCTCTCTCCCTCCTCCCGCTGCTCCACCTTCCAGCCATCCGCTTGGCGAAGCCATGGCCGTTTAGTTCTCCACCACGCCATCGTGCTGTTGGAGTTCCTTGGTGGTTCTACTACTCCCGCTGCCCCGCTGGATCGAGGGAACAGAGGTCGTCATCAAACCGTACGCATGACCGAGTACGGAGGCGCTGCCCGTTGTAGCGCACATCTTCACGATCTTGAGATCGGCGAGTGAACGACTACATCATCCACGAGAATTATTCTCGAAACGCTTAGTCTTCGAGGGTGAGTTTCTCTTGGAATATGTTCCACTCCTTACGAGCATCTCCTAGATTAGATCTTGGCTTGTTGGTTTGTTCTCACCGTAGGAAATTTTTTGTTTTCTATGCTACGAACCCATCAGTAAGCATGTTCCTTGACTCAATATAAAAGAAAAATAACATAAATAAAAAGTGGGTTGTCTCCCATAAGCGCTTTTCTTTAACGCCTTTCAGCTAGGCACCAAAAGTAAAACTCAAGTATTTTCAAGAGAAGAAGCATCAACAAAATAGTTTTTTCTAATGATAGAATCAAAAGGTAGCTTCATTCTTTTTCTGGGGAAGTGTTCCATACCTTTCTTGAGTGGGAATTGGTATCTAATATTTGTTTCTTTCATATCAATAATAGCACCCACAGTTCTAAGAAAAGGTCTTCCCAACACAATAGGAGAAGAGGCATTGCATTCAATATCCAAAACAATAAAATCAACGCGGACAAGGTTATTGTTAACCATAATGAGAACATCATCAACTCTCCCCCAAAGGTTTCTTCATAGCATTATCAACAAGAAAAACATCCAAATAGCAATGTTCGAAAGGTGGCAAATCAAACATATCATAAAGTTTTTTAGGCATAACAGAAATACTTGCACCAAGGTCACATAAAGCATTGCAATCAAATTCATTCACCTTTATTTTAATGATGGGCTCCCAACCATCTTCTAACTTCCTAGGGATAGAAGCTTCGAGTTTTAATTTCTCTTCCCTAGCTTTAATGAGAGCATTTGTAATATGTGTTGTAAAGGCCATATTTATAGTGCTAGCATTAGGGCTTGTAGCTAACTTTTGCAAGAACTTAATAACTGCAGAGATATTACAATCATCAAAATCAAAGTTATTATTATCAAAAGAAATGGAACCATTATCTCCTATGTTCTTAAAAATTTCAGCACTTTTGTCAAGAACAGTTTCAGCAGTTTTAGGCAATTTTAAACGTTTGGAAATAGTAGGAGGTTTACTAGCATGTGAGGCAACATTATTTTCAGTAGTAGTAATAGTGCAAACTCTAGCCATATTATCTTTTCTAGCTAGTTCATCTTCTCTTTCCCATCTAGCATGCAACTCAGCCAACATCCTAACATTATCATCAATTCTTACTTGTATTCAAAACAGTTTGTGTAGTGATAAAGTCTTTAAGCATGGTTTCAAGTTCAGAGGAGGCATTCCTATTATTGCTATAAGAATTAACATAACTATTACCATTATTAGGAGGATAGGGCTTGTAGTTGTTATTACCATAATTGTTTCTATAGGCATTGCTGTTAAAATTATTACTTTTAATGAAGTTCACATCAACATGCTCTTGTTGTGCAACCAATGAAGCTAAGGGAACATTATTTGGATCAATATGAGATTTACCATTCACAAGCATAGACATAATAACATCAATCTTATCACTCAAAGAGGAGGTTTCTTCAACAGAATTTACCTTCTTACCTTGAGGAGTCCTTTCAGTATGCCACTCAGCATAATTAATCATCATATCATCAAGAAGTTTTGTTGCAGCCCCCAAAGTGATGGACATAAAAGTACCTCCTGCAGCCGAATCAAGAAGGTTTCTTGAAGAAAAGTTCAGTCCTGCATAAAAGGTTTGGATGATCATCCAAGCAGTCAGTCCATGGGTAGGGCAATTCTTTACTAAAGATTTCATTCTTTCCCAAGCTTGAGCAACATGTTCATTATCAAATAGTTCAAAGTTCATAATGCTACTTCTTAAGGAAATAATCTTTGCAGGGGGATAATATTTTTCCAATGAAAGCATCTTTGCATTTAGTCCATGAATCAATACTATTTCTAGGCAATGATAGCAACCATTCTTTAGCTCTTCCTCTTAAAGAGAAAGGAAACTATTTTAGCTTAATAATATCCCCATCTACATCCTTATATTTTTGCATTTCACAAATTTCAACAAAATTATTAAGATGGGAAGCATCATCATCAGTACTAACACCAGAAAATTGCTCTTTCATAACAAGATTTAACAAAGCATGTTTGATTTCATAAAAGTCTGCCTTAGAAGCAGGTGGAGCAATAGGAGTGCATATGAAATCATTATTATTTGTGCTAGTAAAGTCACACAACTTAGTGTTCTCAGGAGTGCTCATTTTAGCAAAATTAAAATAAAAACCGAAATATAAAAATGCAAATAACTAATTTTTTGTGTTTTAATAATAATAAGCCAACAAGACAGTAATAAAAATAAACTTAGCAAGACAATAACAAAATGAAAACATTAGAAGTGAGAGACTCCCCTTGCAGAAGTGCTTCAATCTCCCCGGCAACGGCGCCAGAAAAAAGTCTTCATGTGTAGGGAGTTGATCTTCTCCTTGCGGTTGGGAAACCCCAAGAGGAAGGTATGATGAGCACTGCAGGAAGTTTTCCCTCAGTACGAAACTAAGGTTATCAATCCAGTAGGAGATGAAGGCTCTTCTGAAGGTTGTTGAAGCTGACGTTGGCAGGGCGCACTACCGGTGTCAACAACGAACGTGGAACCTGCACACAACAGAACCAAGATACTTTGCCCCAACTTAACAGTGAGGTTGTCAATCTCACTGGCTTGCTGTAACAAAGGATTAGACGTATAGTGTGAAAAATGATGTTTGTTTGCAGAGAATGAAAGAGAACAATGTTTGCAGTAGGTTGTATTATCAATGTAAAAGAAAGGACCGGGGTCCACAGTTCACTAGTGGTGTCTCTCCATAAATAAATAATAGCATACATGAGGGTAAACAAATTACAGCTGGGCAATTGACAAAATAAAGAACTGCATAATGATGCATGTACAAGTCATGGTGTCTAGTGTGAGATTCATTTGGGCATTACAACAATATACATAGACCGTTCCAACCGCATCTATGACTAATAATCCACCTTCCGGTTAGCGTCCGCACCCCTTTCAGTATTAAGTTGCAAGCAACAGATTATTGCATTAGGTAAAGTGTGTAATGTAAGTAGCACAATTATCCTTAGACAAAGCACTACTGTTTTATCCCTACTAGCAACAGTACATTCACAATCTTAGAGGTTGCTGTCACTCACCCAGATTAAATGAAGACATGAACCCACTATCGAGCATAAATACTCCCTCTTGGAGTCACAAGAATCTACTTGGCCAGAGCATCTACTAGCAATGGAGAGCATGCAAGATCATAAATAACGCACTCACATAATATATTATGAAGCAAATGACATAGTACTCAATATTCATCGGATCCCAGCAAACACAACATGTAGCATTACAATAAGATGATCTTGATAATGATAGGCAGCTCACAAGATCTAAACATGATAGCACAAGTGGAGAAGACAACCATCTAGCTACTGCTATGGACCGATAGTCCAGGGATGAACTACTCACGCATCAGTCCGGAGGCGGGCATGGTGATGTAGAGCCCTCCGGTGATGATTTCTCTCTCCGGTAGGGTGCCGGGAAGAGCTTCTGAACCCTCCCGAACTAGGGTCGACGATGGCGGCGGCTACAGGATGTTTCGTGGAAAAGTGTTCGGGTACCTAGAGTTTATTTGTCGGGGGGTATAAATAGGCGAAAGGGCAAGGTCGGTGGGCGCCCATGGGCCCCACACCACATCATGGCGCGGCAGAGGGGGGAGCCGCGCCGCCACATGGTGTGGCTGGCCTATGGCCCCCCTCCTACTCCTCTTCGGTGTTCTGGATGCTTCCGGGGAAAATAGGTACTTTGGCTTTTGTTTCGTGTAATTCCGAGAATATTTCCTTAACAACTTTTCTGAAATAAAAAACAGCAGAAAACAGCGAAATGGCACTATGACATCTTGTTAATAGGCTAGTCCCAGAAAATGCATAAAAGTGATATAAAGTGTATATAAAACATGTAGCAATTGGTATAATATAAGCATGGAACATAAGAAATTATAGATACGTTTGAGACGCATCAAGGAATGCATTGTGTATTCGAATATTAATTGTTGGGTTGCCGGAGTGACAGAAACCTAAACCCCCGCTGGTATCTCGATGCATGAGGGATAGCAGGATCTCAGAGTTTAAGGTTGTGGTTAGATTTATCTTAATTACTTTCTAGTATTTGCGGATGCTTGCTAGGGGTATAATCACAAGTGTGTATTAGTCCTAGGAAGGGCGGTGCATTAGCATAGGTTCACCCACACAACACTTATCAAAACACTAAAGATTAATCATCTATATGAAGCGAAAGAACTAGACAGAATTCCCGTGTGTCCTCAGTAACGTTTGGTCAATATACGTAAACCTACCAGCTTGTCCTTTGCTCTAGAAAGGATTGGGCCACTCGCTGCAATTATTATTATTGCACTTTATTTACTCACACTTTATTTATCTGCTATATCAAAAACTCGTAAAAACTTGTCTGCTAGTATTTACAGTGAATTCCTAATCAAAACTGCTTGTCAGCACCTTCTGCTCCTCAGTGGGTTTGACACTCTTATTTATCGAAAGTACTACGATACACCCTCTACTCATCAAGACTATTTTCTGGCGCCGTTGCCGGGGAGTGAAGCGCTATTGGTAAGTGGAATTAGTAAGGGAAACTTTTGTTGTACGTGCTGTTTTTATTTCTGTCGCATAATTTATTTAAATATGGAGAGATCATCGCCTGAATTCCTATTTGGGAAAACTACTGCCACTGCTAAGGTAGTAGAGGAGGCGCCAGCTGAGGAAGTAGTGCCATTTAAAATACCTATGAAAATTGTTGAACGTGTTACGAATAACCGCTATGAAGGGGATGGAACTGTCCATCCTGGTGATTGATACGTCTCCAACGTATCTATAATTACTTACGTTCCATGCTTATATTATACCAATTGCTACATGTTTTATATACACTTTATATGGTTTTTATGCATTTTCTGGAACTAACCTATTAACAAGATGCCGCAGTGCCAGTTCCCTGTTTTCTGCTGTTTTTGGTTTCAGAAAAACTGTTAAGGAAATATTCTCGGAATTGGACGAATCAAAAGCCAAAGTTCCTATTTTTTCCGACACGTTCCAGAAGTCCGAAGAGGAGACGAAGGAGGGCACCGAGGCGCCCACATCATGTGGTGGCGCGGCCCCCTTCCTGGCCGCGCGGCCACGTGGTGTGGGGCCCTCAGGCCTCCACCGCCTTCGCCCTTTCGCCTACAAATACCCCCCGACAAAATAACCCTAGGCACCCGAACACTTTTTCACGATACGTTCCAGAGCCGCTGCCGCAGTCAACCCTAGTTCGAGAGGGTTCAGAAGCTCTTCCCGGCACCCTGCCGGAGAGGGGAATCATCCTTCGACTACGGGTCCATAGCAGTAGCTAGATGGTTGTCTTCTCCTATTGTGCCATCATGTTTAGATCTTGTGAGCTGCTTATCATGATCAAGATCATCTTTATGTAATGCTACATGTTGTGTTTGCTGGGATCCGATGAATAATTGAGTACTATGTCATTTGCTTCATTATATATTATGTGAGTGCATTATTTATGATCTTGCATGCTCTCCGTTACTAGTAGATGCTCTGGCCAAGTAGATGCTTGTGACTCCAAGAGGGGGTATTTATGCTCGATAGTGGGTTCATGTCTTCATTTAATCTGGGGGAGTGACAGCAACCTCTAAGATTGTGAATATACTGTTGCTACTAGGGATAAAACAGTAGTTCTTTGTCTAAGGATAATTGTGCTACTTACATTACACACTTTACTTGTACATAATTGTCTAAGGATAGTTGGATAACGGTCTATGTATCATGTTGTAATGCCCAAATGAATCTCACACTAGACACCATGACTTGTACATGCATCATCATGCAGTTCTTTATTCTGTCTATTGCCCAGCTGTAATTTGTTTACCCTCATGTATGCTATTATTATTAATGGAGAGACACCACTAGTGAACTGTGGACCCCAGTCCTTTTCTTTAAACTGATAATACAACCTACTGCAATCCTGTTACTTTCATTCTCTGCAAACAAACATCATTTTCCACACATACGTTTAATCCTTTGTTACAGCAAGCCAGTGAGATTGACAACCTCACTGTTAAGTTGGGGCAAAGTATCTTGGTTGTGTTGTGTGCAGGTTCCACGTTCGTGGTTGACACCGGTAGTGCGCCCTGTCAAGGTCAACCGCAGCAACCTTCGGAAGAATTCTAGTTTCCTACTGGTTCGATAACCTTGGTTTCACAACTGACGGAAATTTGCTGCTGCACTACTTCATACCTTCCTCTTGGGGTTTCCCAACAACACCACACCGGTGCGTCAGTGATCATTTGCTATTTTTATATGAATTGTGCGAGTTGTTCAAGTGTGCAGGTATTTCAATGGATGAAGTTAAGAAGAAATTATTCTCTATATCACTGGGTGGAAGAGCTGCGCATTGGTATAAATTGTTGAAGAATGGGCGTTCTGTTGGATGAGAGGAAATTGTACCTCTCTTTTATTCTAAATTTTGTCCTCCAAGTGAGATTCATCAAGATCGGAATTCTATATATAATTTCCGGCCTCATGATGGAGAAAGTATTGCCCAAGCGTGGGGGAGATTGAAGTCATTAATGCTCAAATGCCCCATTCATAAGCTTCCTTCTAATATTATTGTTGATAACTTCTATGCAAGGCTCTCTTTTCAAGATAAAACATTATTGGATACTGCTTATTCTGGATCATTCACATGTAATAAAGAAGAGTTTAAATGGGATCTTCTTGACCGGATTCAGGAGAACACTGAAGGATGGGAGAACGACAAAGGTAGGGAGTCAGGTATAAAATATGACTTCGAATGCATTAAAACTTTCATGAATACTGATGCTTTTCGAAATATTAGTAATGCTTATGGTCTTGAGACTCTCAAGTTGTTGCAAATTATTATAAAACTTTTGCTTCTTATTCCGGTTTGCCTAAGGATAGCTTTAAGAAATATCATGAACCTTATAAAGATAAATCTGTTTCTCCTATAACTAAAAGTATTGAAGTTAATACCGTTGATCACATTATTCCTGAGCCTTATATTGAAAAAATTCCTTTTCCTACTAAAATAAAGGAACATTCTATTATGGCTAGTGTTGTTAACTAAAGTTCAAAGAGAGCTATAGAACCTGATGAACAAATTAATGTCGAACCTTCTGTAGCAATAGTAAAAGATCTTGTTACACGGAATGTGGAAGATGGGCATATTATATTTTGTGAGGATGCTTCTAATATTGTTTCACATCCTAAAAGTTCTAGGAAAACTAATGTTCCTGTGCTTTCTGTTAAAATTGGTGATCATTGCTATTATGGTTTATGTGATATTGGTGCAAGTTCAAGTGCTATTCCTTATGAGCTTTACAAAGAAATCATGCATGAGATTGGTCCTAGTGAACTTGAAGATATTGATGTGGTTATTGATAACTCTTTATCAAGCTTCGGGCGCGTAGTTGGCGAGGGGAGTGTTATGCGTTGTTGTGCTTCTTCGATCCCCGACAACGGCGCCAGAAAAGTCTTTATGACCGTAGATGACCTGTGTCAAAAGAATATGGTTAGGTTGAGACTCCAAGTGCAAAGTGTATAGTAAGGGAAAAGACTTATTTTCCCCACGAGGGTGACTCGAGGGTTTAATATCGAACTCTCGGGGAAATGAACCAAAAGTTGTTGTCTCCTTATCCTTCTTTATGTAACCTACAAACCAAATTAGATTGTTTTGTGCCCTCAACCTCACCAAGTGGTTGTCAAGCACAAGGCGTAAGTAAAAGATATAGAAATAAATGCAAAACAGAAATAAATATGCAATGGTGGTAAATAAAAGTGCAAGGATGGTGTAAATGATATTGGATGATGTTTTTGTGGTTTGTATGGTGTTTGCAAGATGTGAAGATGTTTTTGTATTTTCGGATTTAATAATGGCAGAAAATGTAAAGTGCAATAAAAGTGTTGGAAAGGTGTTTCTTATGATTAAAAATGGACTGGGGTTCATGGTTTCACAAATGCACTCTCTCTTTTATATACTGGTAGATAATGGAACATAGGAATTGACATATGAGATTGCAACAAGACAAGTTATTAATAATATGGGCATGACATCCTAACATAGAGATCTTTGGGTTATTAATCTCTCTTATACTCCAACAAGATGCGAACTAAATCATAACACCTCAGTAATTATGTAACATCCCAAAATTTTCGAATGTTTAAAAATCACTAGATTTAAATTTTTTATCTCATGTTAAAATAAAATCATCAATATCCAATAAGAACGACTAAAAAGGATTATATTGACTTATTCAAAAGTATTTTGACATTATTTCAATCAAGCAAACTTTATTTTCAAACTTGAGTGTTGAACTATAAATAAATATTCTAAAATATTTATTTAACCTTAACACCATATTTGTAAAGTACTTTAAATTATTTACAGTAATCCTATTTCAAAAATGTTTTGGTTAAATTAGATAATTCAAAACAATATATTTGGGTTCTTAATAAAAACCTAGGTCAATATTTATAGTCACAAAACTATTTAAGACATCCTCCATTTTCAAAATATAGTTTGATTAAAGTGTTGGTTTTAAAAATGGGTTTGAAAAGATTTATTTTAAACATATGTATTTATGATATTTTTCTTAAATTTATTAAGACACAAATTTCTTTATTAAGACTCTATTTTAAATTCTACAAAAAAAGTGACAAATTATGTTCTTTGAAAATTTTATAATATGAAATATATTGAATACATGTGTTTAAATGTTTTAAAAGAAAGGTCAGGATTTTACAAATTTGTAGAAATTTGTTTGAAGTCATTTGGATAAATAAAACAAATGTTATAAAAGAAAAAAAAAGAAAAAAAAAGGAGATGACGTCACGCCGATGTCATCGTCCCCTACCTCTAACCATGCCCACGACCACGGAGACCATCCCCACGATCTCGCACGCGATGTGCACGCCACGCACATCCCCGGCCTCCCCAAAGCCGCTCACTTAATAGGACACACTCTCCATCCCGTTTACCCTCTACTTCCCACTTGAATCGTGCCTCCATGCGGGAGCATTTGCTCGTCGGACTTTCCACTGCCGCTGCCGAGTTTTCTAGGATTCCGACAAGGTTAGTACTCCCCGCATCTCGAGACCTCGTGCGTCGCATTCCCCATACACCCCCGCACGCCACTGACCCCTCGCACGAATTTTTCCGCAGCCGTAGCCTCGACTCCGTCCGCCACCCGAAGTCGTCCGCTCCGCCATACCTCCATCCGACTTTCGCCGCAGCTCCGGGAAGCATTCGAGGACTTCAACGCCGCCATCTCCTTCCACACCCCGAGCCGCGCCTCCACGAGGCCGGAGACCCTCTGAGTCGCCGTCTCCACCCCCGCCCGAGGCCAGCGCCACCGCACCGCCATTCCCTGGCGAGGAGCACCGCCAGCGTCTGGTCAAACCTCCAGGAGCCGTTCGATCAACTCTCTACGGTCGCGATTAGAACAACGTCACGAAGAGGTATCATTCGATCTCGGCCCTTGGATCTGGATCTGGTGGCCCGTAATGAATCACTAACCGAAACGGTTCCCGCCAATCACAAGAAGCCACGTCACCCCAGCAATTCTGGATTTATCCCCAAATAGAAATTAAATTGTATTTTTGCAGAAAAGCCCCTAGTAATTCAAACCTTCATATCTTTTCAACCACATATCCAAATTTAACAAACTTTATACCACTGAAAAGCCCTTGACCCGTAGAATCTTTTAGAACTGTTGGAATTCAAATTTTATTATTTTAAATTAAATCAAATTTCAAATGGATGATTTGAGTAAATTTGATATAGGTTTAAATACACAAGTCCAAAAAATTCAAATAAAATATTTTTGGAAACCTTAGGATCTGTCTAATAATGTTGCACTATTAAAAATAAATTTTAGCAATATCTTTTCAATTTAAAAATCAGAAACCCTATTTGTATGTTTTTAACATAGTTTAAATTCAATTAATCTTATTAAATTGTTTTCTTTCACAAAAATAGCACAAGTATTTTTCTTTTGACCAGAAGTAACAAAACTAACCCTAGTCAACCATTTTTGAAACATAAAGTTGTAAAGATGTGTTTAAAACATGTTAGATGTTTTGGAATGATAAACTTTAATTATTAAAATGTGTTAAACACTTTTGATCAAATACATGTGTGATCTTTTAAACAAGACTAGTCCTACAGAACCTTTGGAACACTATTCCTACCTATTTTAATTCGAAATGTTCAAATTTGAATTAGAATATCCCTCGACCATAAATGACAAATCCTAAGTCCTATCACATTAATTCCTTATGTAAATAGAATTATGTGATGAGACTTGACAATAAAATAAATGAACTAAAACAACTATTGATGAACATATTATTGTAATGTTTGCTTTTATGTGTTATGTGTTGGTTCGAATTGTTTGTTTATTGTATTTATCTTTCATCGTATAGATTGAAAGAAGTGATACATTCTTCGTCGAAGAGAGTGTGAGAGACGACAACTTTCAAAAGGCAAGTGACGCTCATAAACCTCCTACTATTTTTTTATGATATTGCATAGTAGTATGTTCTGTAGTATGCATGACAGGTTTGTGTGCAATTACTATATTATGCTATGCTCCTATGTAGTGTGTAGCTATCACCCACCTTGAACCTAGTAGCATGGAACTTGGTAGAAATCTTAGCCAAGCTATGAAGAATGTTTTGAATAGTTGGATAGTGGAAAAATTATTGAAGTTAATTAATGAACTACCTGGGTGCTGGTTGGAGAACCATGGTGGGTGGCTACTCAGGGGGTCCATGTCTATGGTTCATGTCTATGGTAATCACCCTTGGTGGAAGCGCACAATTGTGGAAAGTCACCCAGACTAAAAGAGATTGTAGACGCACCTTGTTTAGTAACTTCCAGTGCAGCCACATGTCACATGGGCTCTGTCTTGATCATATATGTTGTGAGACCCCGAAATCCGCGTGACTAGCAGATGTAGGGATGATAGGTGGGAGGGGTCCGCTTTATGGATTTTGGGGAATTGTTTCGGAAAGATCTCGTCTTAGTCTTGTCTTTTCCATTTTACAATTGGGCGTTATGGAGGAGGGAATGATTGAGTCGTGTGGTGAAAGTGCACACCCTCTCGAGAGTAAAAACTAAGTATACTTAGCCGTGTCCCCGGTTACGGACAATTTGAGCGACTATACATGGCAGATATTGAAGATCTCCTCATCCCAATTTCATAGTAAAATTTGATGGGTGAACAAGGGTTTGGGAGCTCACTGATGTCTATCGGTGGTGCTCGTTGTGAGTAGTTTTCAAAGTTGTTCACCGATGTCTATCGGTGGTACTCTTTGTTGTCAAAGGTGTTCACTGATGTCTATCAGTGGTACTCTTTGTCTAAGATGAAAAGTTGTTTTATAAATGATAGGACAAATTTGGCTTTTATGCAAATTAGCCTCAAACTCCACCTGGCCAAATATGCATGTAGATATAGTCTTGGTAAATAAATCAACATAGTGTCATCTTGCCACCACAATTCAATTGTGCTGACCCAATATAGTTTGGGCTGCAACTCACCATTGCAGGACCCTCTGACGAAGAGTGAGGATTGATAGGGTCGCGAGTCTCCAACCAACATGCCTTGCCTGTGGCACATGATGAAGATGGAGCTCACTTTATCCATTTGCTTTCCGTTGTGTGTTTACTTCGGTTTGAGCTAGCCTTGAGCTATGCACCTTGTATCGAACCTTCTATTACTGGATCATCGTGTAAGGAATATTGATGCAATGTTATGGTATTTCATCTTAAACTGTGTGTGCTAGCAAGTCGATCTAGGGACTAGCACGATACACAGGAGGTCGCTACCTTATAATAAAAGGGGGCCTTTAAAAATTAAGATAAACAGAGTATAGCTTTAAGTTCAATGACATGAAGTTTAAATAAGAACATGCTAGATCTAGTCATGGTGATAGTGGCAATGTCACCCACATATCCCCGGTAGCATGGTATTTCCTTTATCCCTAGTGAGGCAACAAAGTAAGGTAAAAACCCAAGTGGATCACGGTATTGCTGTCAACTTACCACAAAACCAACCCCCGTTACCCCAACTAATGCACACGTTCCCCCTCACACGCTCTCATACACATGTTGGATCAAAACACATAGACAAGAACGGGGTACATAATATGCATCTACTTTCATAACAAAGACATAATATTGGCAATCATCATAACATATATCAACTTAAGAGATCCACCACAAAGGTATTACATATATGACCATAATCATGTTCAGCAGCTCATCTGGCACTAATTAGTGAAGCTCAAGAGAGAGGAGAGATACATAAGTTACTTCCACAAACCCATAGTCCAGGGGTGGACTACTCCCTGTTCATCATGTAGACGGTGGAGAAGTCGTGGGAGAAGGTGGAGACCACACCGGTAGCGCCCCGCCGGAGTTTCCCCCCTCCAATCTGCAACTCCAGGTCTCTGTTTCGTGGTGTCTGTGTTTCTTCGGCGCTCCTCTCCGAAAGGGCTCGGGGGAGTATTTTTATTGTCGTTTTTAGGTCAAGACGAAGCCACGGAGACGAAGATCGACGGCATCGGAGCCTCGAGGGTCCAGAAGAGGTGCCCCACGCGGCCAAGGAATCTGGCCGCGTGGGGCCCCCTCTTTTGCTCCTCGGCCTTCCACTTTTGCACTTCCTTCGCTCCTACGCTTTGTTCCGTCCAAAAAATGATGTTCGCGAAGTTTCAGGTCATTTGGACGACGTTTGGGTCCCTGAAACATCAAAATATAGAAAAAGGGGTTTTCTAACAGCGCAGGGTTAATTTCAAATAAATAGGGAAAGTGTGAAATATTCCCCAAAAGATTATAAAACATTGATATAACATCCCCAAAAGATTATAAAACATTGATATAACATGGATGAAATATGAGTAAAACAATGCAAAGTTCATGTATGCATTTCACATGCATCAACATCCCCAAGCTTAACCTATACTCGTCCTCAAGTATGAAGGTGATAAAACTAAACATGGACTTGGCATTTTATTACTTAACTAGGGATATCAAAGATGATTGCTACATAGGGTCAAATGATTCATTCTTTAGTAAAGAGTAGCAACATACAAGACATATTATCAAGAGAAATTAAATATTCAAGGTAAAGATGTTCAATGATAATTCACAAAGTGTAACATGAAAGAAAAGTTCTATGGACCAAATGAATGCATAAATGAAAAGTAAAAGATATCCTAAGTTGGTCATAGAGCATTGTTATAGAAATCTGAATATAAAAGGTGGACACTTTGGAAAGATAGATAAATAAGTAGAGGAATAACATGCAAGAGTATTATCTAGCTTCCAAATGCTTCAACTTAAGCTAATGTTTGCCATGTAGTGCTCATTGGTGTGAAGTTCTCATTGCCCCTATCATAGAATCTTAAGTGATTAATAGTTGAAAGTGAAAGAAAATATGAGTTATGTGCTTGACAAAGTATGGGTCAAAAAGCCTCATGCCCGTTGAAAACAAAAACCTCTCCGACTGGCTACTCAACTTGGGCCACAAAGCAAGTGAAGGTTACAGTCATTGTGAATAAAAGTGGCATCATAGAGAGTTTCACCCCGGGTACCCTTTGCCCCAGGACATGGAAGTGGGCACATGTCCAAATGACAAAGCAAGCAAACAGTGGACATCTCTACATCTCTTTCTTTACTCATGCTTTTTTCTTGTAAATGCTTTTTCTGTTATGAGATGTGTCATGGATTCCTCCACTATGGTTATGTTGCAAATTTCCACCATGATCCACATGGCTTAGGTTAGCCGCCACAGGTGTCTCTCTAGCCAATAATATCACTCACCCGAACTTACTAAGTTTCCCTCTTTATTTCATGCAATGTTAGGCATCCATCACCAAAGGAACATGATATCAACTTTTATAAAGAATAAAGTGCAATGTTGAAAGCTTTCAACGTGTCAGCACGCATGAGCTAGCTCCTAACCAAAGACCTTTGTCAATCCCAAAACATCGTAATCTTAATCACAATGGGTCATGTTTATAAAGTGCTTGAAAAGTAATGTGTGCATCAAGTTCGTGAGAGCTTTTAAACCAACTTAACCCATGACAATCCCAATAACATAAGCATCTTAATTTGGAAGCATAGATAAAACAATACTTGGAACAGCATATTAGCTAAAAGGTAGATATGGTGGACTCACTGGAAAAAAATTGGTTGAAAGTGTTGGAAAACAAGCTTTTTACTTGTTGGAGTTTTTGGGCTAGCAACAGGGAGAAAGTTGATCATCTAAATGCATGCATAAGTGTCCATAGAGCTAACCATTTCATGTTAAACAAAGTAAAGCATCGTTCAGCATATAAAACATGAATAAGAAATAACTCTAGACGAGACACTTGCATATTAATATTCATTAACAAAGCACATGAATCATGCAACTATATGTATTCTTTTAAATCAACTCAAACATCCTCTTCCCAATATTTTTATAGAATCCAACTTAATTCAACCCAAACTTCCAGTAGCTCTCTCATAACATAAATAAAAAGTGGTGGTCTCAAACAAAAAACCAAACCGAAATAACAAAAAAACCAAAAACGCTCCAAGTTTATACGATAAAGTGCAATGAACGAAAAACAAAAGTTAGACGTGCACAAACGGAGAGTATGTAGGTTCAGTGGGGTTGTCTTCCCAACCCCAAGCTTATGGTCTTCACCATCCTTGGATAGCTCTTGGTGTATCTCCTCTAATCCCTATGAAAAAATTTCAAAACACCGTTTCTCCCATTTCTTTTCTGTGGGGTGACATTAGTAGGCACAAAATAATAAAATTGCTTGCTGTATGAAATCCTTAGACAAACATAACAAACATGTACAGAAAGTGTATAATGTTTTATTCCTTCTAATAAACTCAATTGGATCAAAAAGATTCAAGTTAAAAGCTTAAAGAATGCATAAAACAAAATGGGACATAATCTGTCCAGAAAAACAGCAGCAGCAAAACATTTTTTTTTACCCCACTTAAATATGTCAAAAAAATCTAAAACAATTCACGCTTACAGAGGATGAAAAGTTGCAAATACAGTTCAAATTTCAGCTCATTCGGAGTTACATAATAGGAATTAAAAATCATACCGTGCATAGATTCGTGCTGGAATAAAATTTCCGAACGGAAAAAGCAACTTTCAAAGCTCAAATGGGTAAACCTTGAACCTAAACTAAAAACAAAGTTTCTTGGTACAGCAAGAGGACTCAAATAAAATCTCAAATAAAAACAATCGGGTTGCCTCCCGTAAAGCGCTTTCTTTATAGCCATATAGCTAGTCTTCTTACTTGATATTTATAGTGGACGAAGCTCATGAGGGAGCTTGAACTTTGATGTGTCCTCTTCCTTGTAAAGTGCTTCATGGATTATACCAGGGTCCCATGGTGCTCTCAAACCAATCAAAATAATAGAGAAGTTGAAACCTAGTAGAGAGAAAAACAAAACACAAAAGTAATAACAACGAAGTCTAACTTCCTTCCTATGCATTGGTATTTTGTAAGAAAATACATCATTGAAACACAAAGCAAGTAGCATAGGAAGATAAAACAATAGCAATTTCAATACTTTCAACTTAAATAATATAGGCACATAAAGAGGATTATTAAATTTATTTTGGAATTCATTAGCATGCTTCCCTCTTTCAAAATAGTTATTATGATCAATATGAAGTTTAATATCATGGTTGCAACAAAGATTTGGAACTAAAGATAATGGCAAACCACATAAGTATTTCTCAACATAAGCAAACTTCTCCTCTATGATGTAGTTAGGAGAATTCGAGAACACAGTAGGACTCTCATAAGTACGAGTATTTTCACAAACAGCAAGTATATCATTTTTATCCTCACATGAAGTAGTAACAACTAAACATGGAGAATTAGTAATAAGCATAGGACCATCATCTAAAGCATTATCATATAGCATATTTAAGCAACACTCCTCATTATCATTAATAAGTTCACTAGTAGCATTACTAAAAAGTAAAGGAGCATTATTAGTTTCATCATAATAGCATGGGTTATCATATAGGACCATAGAATTTTCAGGTTCACACAAATCATAACATGGGTTCTCATAAATAACAAAAGATTTTTGAGTTTGAGTGTTACTATCATTTGTTGAAGGTGAAGTTGGGAGATCCAACTCTTCCCCAGGCTTAGGTTGGAACATATCCATTTCCATGTCCTCTTCACATACTTCTTCTTCCTGCAAGATATTAGTACTTTCCATGGCAGCAAGAATTCTTTCTTTAACATAAACATTATCATTAAATTCTTTGCAAAGTTGGAGAATAGTAGAAATGTGTCCTTTCATCACACGAGCTTCATGACTAGTTTCAAAATAAATATCAATAAGAAAATTTACCTCATGGGCTGCAACATAAGGAAAATATTTCTCAACTTGTTCTATATCATGGCATGAAAATTTACACTCTTGATAAGAAGCAATTATAGGAACACTATTATGCTTGCATTGATAGGGAGAGTGTTTATAGTCTTTTCTAGTGCAGCAAGTTGTATTTATATCATGTAATTCACAAAACTCAATGACCATATCATTAAGATGTTCCAACAATTCATACATTCTATTTCCTTCTTTGGTAGATCGATATTCATAGTAAGCTCCCATAGTTTTAACATGACCTTTCTCCATAACTTAGCATGCATATTAGAAACAACACTAGTTTTTATGGGTTTTAAATTTTTTTAGTGCAAAACTGAAAATAAAATGATACTAAATAATGCAAACCGAAATTATAAGTGCAAAACAAAATGCAAAACTGAAAATAAAATAACAAACCGAAATATAAAAATGACAAAAACAAAACAAAATATACTGCTTTGAGGGTAAAAAGATGGGTAAGATGATGCTCACGTATGTGCAACCTCCCCAAGCTTAGGTGTTTGCACACGTTGGTGATGTTGACTTTGTTTGTGAGGTATCCTTTCCACTTGTCCAGCAACTCCACCAGAAAATATCTTGCACAGTTGATGAACACTTGTGGGACAACTCTTTACTTGCTCACTTCCCCGGCAACGGCGCCAGAAAATAGTCTTGATAACTCTGTATCAAGCTTCGGGCGCGTAGTTGACGAGGGGAGTGTTATGCGTTGTTGTGCTTCTTCGATCCCCGGCAACGGCGCCAGAAAATAGTCTTGATGACCGTAGATGACCGGTGTCAAAACAATACGGTTAGGTTGAGACTCCAAGTGCAAAGTGTATAGTAAGGAAAAAGACTTATTTTCCCCACGAGGGTGACTCGAGGGTTTAATATCAAACTCTCGGGGAAATGAACCAAAAGGTGTTGTCTCCTTATCCTTCTTTATGTAACCTACAAAAAAAAGTAAATTGTTTTGTGCCCTCAACCTCACCAAGTGGTTGTCATGCACAAGGCGTAAGTAAAAGATATAGAAATAAATGCAAAACAGAAATAAATATGCAATGGTGGTAAATAAAAGTACAAGGATGGTGTAAATGATATTGGATGATGTTTTTGTGTTTTGTATGGTGTTTACAAGATGTGAAGATGTTTTTGTATTTTCGGATTTAATAATGGCAGAAAATTTAAAGTGCAATAAAAGTGTTGCAAAGGTGTTTCTTATAATTAAAAATGGACTGGGGTTCATGGTTTCACAAATGCACTCTCTCTTTTATACAGTGGTAGATAATGGAACATAGGAATTGACATATGAGATTGCAACAAGACAAGTTATTAATAATATGGGCATCACATCCTAACATAGAGATCTTTTGATTATTAATCTCTCTTATACTCCACCAAGATGCGAACTAAATCATAACACCTCAGTAATTAAGATAAACAGAGTATAGCTTTAAGTTCAATGACATGAAATTTAAATAAGAACATGCTAGATCTAGTCATGGTGATAGTGGCAATGTCAACCACATATCCCCGGTAGCATGGTATTTCCTTTATGCCTAGTGAGGCAACAAAGTAAGGTAAAAACCCAAGTGGATCACGGTATTCCTGTCAACTTACCACAAAACCACCCCCCGTTACACCAACTAATGCACACGTTCCCCCTCACACGCTCTCATACACATGTTGGATCAAAACACATAGACAAGAACGGGGTACATAATATGCATCTACTTTCATAACAAAGACATAATGTTGGCAATCATCATAACATATATCAACTTAAGAGATCCACCACAAAGGTATTACATATATGACCATAATCATGTTCAGCAGCTCATATGGCACTAATTAGTGAAGCTCAAGAGAGAGGATAGATACATAAGTTACTTCCACAAACTCATAGTCCAGGAGTGGACTACTCCCTCTTCATCATGGAGACGGTGGAGAACTCGTTGGAGAAGGTGGAGACCACACTGGCAGCGCCCCGCCGGAGTTTTCCCCCTCCAATCTGCAGCTCCAGGTCTCTGTTTCGTGGTTTCAGTGTTTCTGCGGTGCTCCTCTCCGAAAGGGCTCGAGGGAGTATTTTTATAGTCGTTTTTAGGTCAAGACGAAGCCACGGAGATGAAGATCGACGGCACCGAAGGCTCGAGGGCCCAGAAGAGGTGCCCCACGCGGCCAAGGAATCTGGCCGCGTGGGCCCCCCTCTTTTGCTCCTCGGCCTTCCACTTTTGCTCTTCCTTCGCTCCTACGCTTTGTTCCTTCCAAAAAATGATGTTCGCGAAGTTTCTGGTCATTTGGACGACGTTTGGGTCCCTGAAACATCAAAATATAGAAAAAAAGGGGGTTTTCTGACAGCGCAGGGTTAATTCCAAATAAATAGGGAAAGTGTGAAATATTCCCCAAAACATTATAAAACATTGATATAACCCTTATATGATGCAAATATGGATGAAATATGAGTAATACAATGCAAAGTTCATGTATGCATTTTACATGCATCAGTTATTCAACTTGCTAATAGAGAAACCATCTCTCCAATTGGTATTGTTAGAGATGTAGAAGTTTTATGTGGTAAGACTGAATATCCCGCTGATTTTCTCGTACTTGGTTCAGTTGCTAGTAGTACTTGCCCTATCATTATTGGTAGAACTTTTCTGAATACTTGTGGTGCTGTTATAGATTGTAAGAAAGAGAAATTCTTTACTAAGTTTGCTAGTGATTCGTATGAATTTAATTTTTCGAAATTTGCTAAAACTCCTTATGAAACCGAATTGCCTAATGAAGACTTTAAAGTTGAACAGCTTGTCTCTATTGCTCTTGCTCCTAACAATGTTTTGCAGCAATATATGGAAGATCATGAAAGTGAAGTCTTTAGGGAAGAAAGGAATGAGATTGATGAAATATTTCTTCGTCAACCAATATTGAAACACAATTTACCGGTGGAAGATTTGGGTACTACACTCCCACCTAAGGAGGATCCTGTTTTTGATTTAAAACCTTTGCCTAATAATCTTAAATATGCTCATATAGATGATAAGAAAACATATCATGTTATTATTAGTGCTAGCCTTTCAGGTAAAGAAGAAGAAAGATTATTGGAAGTGTTTAAGAAACACCGTGGAGCTATTGGTTATACTCTTGATGATTTAAAAGGGATTTCTCCTACTATATATCAACATGCTATTAATATGGAACCTGATGCAAAGCCAGTTGTTGAACATCAACGTCGTCTAATACCCAAGATGAAGGAAGTGGTAAGAAATGAGGTATTGAAACTTCTTGATACTGGTATTATTTATCCTATTGCTGATAGTAGATGGGTAAGTCCTGTGCACTGTGTCCCTAAGAAAGGAGGAATTACTGTTGTGCCAGATGAAAATTATGAACTTATTCCTCAAAGATTAGTAGTTGGTTATAGAACGTGCATTGATTTTAGAAAGGTTAATAAAGTTACTAAGAAAGATCATTATCCTATGCCTTTTATTGATCAAATGTTAGAGAGATTGTCTAAGAAAACTCATTTTTTGCTTTCTTGATGGTTATTCTGGGTTTTCTCAAATTGCTGTTAAAGCGCAAGATCAAGAGAAAACCACTTTTACTTGTGCTTATAGACGTATGCCTTTTGGTTTATGCAATGCTCCTGCTACTTTTCAAAGATGCATTTCTGCTATTTTTCATGGTTTTTGTGAGGAAATTGTGGAAGTATTCATGGATGATTTCTCTGTCTATGGAACTTTTTTTGATAATTGTTTGCACAACCTTGATAAAGTTTTGCAGAGATGTGAAGAAACTAACCTTGTTCTTAATTGGGAGAAATGCCACTTTATGGTTAATGAAGGAATTGTTCTTGGACATAAAATTTCTGAAAGAGGCATTGAAGTTGATAGAGCTAAAGTTGAGGCAATTGAGAAAATGCCTTGCCCCAGAGATGTTAAAGGTATTCGTAGTATTCTTGGTCATGCTGGTTTTTATAGAAGGTTTATTAAAGATTTCTCTAAAATTTCAAAGCCTCTTACTAACCTTCTCCAAAAAGATGTACCTTTTGTTTTTGATGATGATTGTAAGGAAGCTTTTGAAACTTTAAAGAAGGCTTTAACAAGTGCTCCTATTGTTCAACCACCTAATTGGAATTTACCATTTGAGATTATGTGTGATGCTAGTGATTTTCCTGTGGGTGTTGTTCTTCGACAGCGAATAGATAAGAAGTTGAATGTTATTTAGTATGCTAGTAAGACTCTTGATTCTGCTCCAAAGAATTATGCTACAACTGAAAAAGAATTTCTAGCTGTTGTTTTTGCTTGTGATAAATTTAGACCTTATATTATTTATTCTAAAGTTACTATTCATACTGATCATGCTGCTATTAGATACCTTATGGAAAAGAAAGACGCTAAGCCTAGGCTTATTAGATGGGTGTTACTTTTGCAAGAATTCGATTTGCATATTGTAGATAGGAAAGGTGATGAAAATCCTGTTGCTGATAATTTGTCTAGATTGGAAAACATTGCTTATGATCCTATTCCTGTTAATGATAGTTTTCCAAATGAACAATTGGCTGCAATAAGGGTGAGTTCACGAGATAGTCCTTGGTATGCTGATTATGCTAACTTTATTGTTTCGAAGTATTTGCCTCCAACCTTTTCAGCTCAACAAAGAAGGAAATTCTTTTATAACTTGAGGCATTATTTTTTGGATGACCCACACTTATATAAAGAAGGAGTGGATGGTATTTTGCGAAGATGTGTTCCAGAATATGAACAACGAGAGATATTGAGGAAATGTCATAGTAGTGCTTATGTAGGACATCACGCTGGAGATAGAACTACACAAAAGGTTCTACAATCAGGTTTTTATTGGCCTACTCTCTTTAAAGATGCAAGAAAGTTTATTTTGTCTTGTGATGAATGTCAAAGAGTTGGTAATATGTCTAGACGTAATGAAATGCCTATGAACTATTCTCTTGTTATTGAACCGTTTGATTGTTGGGGATTTGACTTTATGGGTCCCTTTCCTCCATCACAAGGTTATACTCATATACTTGTTGTTGTCAATTATGTTTCTAAATGGGTATAAGCTATACCTACAAAAAGTGCTCATGGTGAGACCTCATTAAAAATGCTTCAAGATATTATTTTCCCTAGGTTTGGTGTACCTAGATACCTTATGACTGATGGAGGTTCTCATTTTATTCATGGTGGTTTTAGAAAGGTTCTTCCTAAATATGGTGTTAATCATAGAATTGCTTCAGCTTATCATCCTCAAACAAGTGGGCAAGTAGAATTATCAAATAGAGAGATTAAATCTATATTGCAAAAGACTGTTAATAGAACTAGGAAAATTTGGGCTAGTAAGTTAAATGATGCATTATGGGCTTATAGAACTGCTTATAAAAATCCTATGGGTATGTCTCCTTATAAAATGGTGTATGGAAAAGCTTGTCACTTGCCTTTAGAATTAGAACACAAAGCTTATTGGGCAGTGAGAGAACTTAATAGAGTTTTTAAGCTTGCTGGTGAGAAAAGGTTGCTTGATTTGAGTTCTTTAGATGAATGGAGAAGTGAGGCATATGAAAATGCTAAACTTTTAAAGAGAAAGTTAAAATATGGGACAATTGCTTCTGTGCCCCGGTTCTCTCTAGTTTATCCGTCTGTGCCATACCCATATAGTTTCACTCGTCTGTGCCCTGGATGGCTCGGAAATCGGCCAAACGCTCTGTTTCCCTCTGTTAACCGTCACTTGGCCTGACTGGTGGGGTCGGCCTGGCGCGGCTCGGTTGGAATTTTGTGGGGTCGGCTAGTGGGGTCGGACCTTTGACCTTAGATGTGGGCCCAGCGAAGTGCATGCTCGTCCTCATCCTCCTCATCCTCCAAGTGGGACCGCTCAAGTGGGGACAGGAAGCGAGTCTCAAGTAGGGACAGGAAGGGACGAGTCTGACGCCCAGATTGGGTATCTCGGCCCCAATTAACATGTGGTTAACACCGAATTAACTGAATTAACTGAGTTAATACTGAATTAACTGAGTTAACACTGAATTAACTGAATTAACACTGAAGTACTGACAATTCGTTGATTAGTATGTCATTGTTTAGTGAAACTACTATTAGTAATTGAAACTCAATTTATAACTCGAATTGATTTATAATATAGGATTTATAACTTGATTTGAAAACTGAAATTCGATTTATAACTCGAATTGAAACTGCTACTACTAATTGAAAATCGATTTATAACTCGAATAGGATTATATTAGGATTATATTCACAATTACAAAAGATTGGCAGTGCATGCAGCACTACTACTACACCGGCGGCGGCCTAATACTACTACTAATCAGCAATGCAACTAATGCACTACTGCTACTACGCCGGCCTCGGCCTACACGCGCCGCTTCTTGGCCGGCGGATCGTCGTCGTCGTCGGAGTCGTCGTCGGAGTCATCCTCCTCCTCCGCCTCCTCCTCCTCCTCGTCGTCGGCGTCCTCCTCCTCCTCGTCCTTCACCAACTCCGGGTTCGAGTGCTCCTCCTTGGACCCGTCGTGTTCGTCGTCGTCGGAGTCGTCGGGGTCAGAGCCGCCGCTCTGGTCGTCGTCGTCGCCCTCGCCGTCGTCGTCGGTGCTGGAGCCGCCGGCGTGCCCGTGGTCCTTATCCCACCACGGGATCGGGTTCCCCTCGCCGTCGGAGTCGCTCGGGATGGCTTCATTCTGCCACCAGTGATCCATTGGAGAGCAGGGGTGGTTGGGGTTTTCGGAATGGGGAGAAGAGAGAAACTGCAAAAGAGAGAGTGAACCGCAATGCAATGGGATTGGTGTTTTTATTTATGAAGGATAGTGATAAATTCACTCCCACCGGCGCGTAAATCGATAACCGCTTGGGGCACCGAACAGACGCATCGCCTCGTTTTCTTGCCAACGCAGTGTAACATGACAACACAATTTACAGATTATATTCGCAATGATGACATCGTGTGACCGCGCTTCACATCTAGTCGAACTGACATGCCTGTAAATGTTTACCACGTCATCTGGTGCCCCTAACGTGTCGAGTACAAGTGTCGAACAGTTGATATGCGTCGTCGTTATGGTGAAATTTAATGCAATTGGAGACGTTGTGAGACATCTACACGTATCAGAAGCATTTTTTTGCGAGAACTGACGCGATTTAATTTTCTTTTTACGTGCAAATATGCGTCGGTGCATCCGTGTCAACACACCAAGCGCGATCTGGACACGAAATGGACGTGAGCTGGCACCCACAATGCGCGCTCTGTGTAGTTACGCGATCTGAACGTGTGTAGACCTTGTTTATCAACTTGAATCGTTTGTAATATTTGTTATTGTACTTCTGTCGAACACCTTAAGTGCGCACTCTGGACGCGTCATGGCGTGCTCCGGATGCGCCACGGCGTGCTCTGGGAGCGCACTGGCGCACATTTAGGCGCGAACTAAGCCTAGACCATTCTTAGTCACTCCAAAATGATAATTTCATGAGTATTTTGAAATTACCATGTTGCAATTCCAAAACCACTTCTCTTCAACCTTAGACCTCATCGTTTGAGTTTCTAATTTTGACTGTATGTAGGTCATGTTTTTCAACTTGAGTCGTTAGTATATGACATATGAAGACTATGTGCGTCGGTTTTTCAATTTTTCGATAATTTTGAATTTATTATGGTTATTTCAAATTCGGTCAAACCTAAGTTTGACCAACATTTAAACAAGTTTAAAACATGAAAATGAAAAACTAAGCATGGATCCTTCTCACTGTTCAAGATATCTTCCGATATTCAAATAAATCGGCCGATTTATCGCTTCTCAATGTATGACCGATAAGATAAATCGGCCGATAAATCAACTGATATGCCGATAAATCGACCGATGTACCGATAAATCGGGCGATTTACCCCTTATCATGGGTCGACCGATAAGTTCCCGATAAGTGATTTCCCCAACATCGATCCTTCTTAGTCACTCAAAAATGAAGATTTTGTGAGGTTTTTGAAAATTTCATGTTGCAATTCCAAAACCACTTCTCTCTAACCTTAGACCTCATAGTTTGAGTTATCCAATATCATATGAGATCCATGCCCTTCTCATTTTGAATGTATGTAGACCATGTTTTTCAACTTGAGTCGTTAGTATATGACATAATACGACTATGTGCGCATGATTTTCCTTTTTTTTGATTTTTTTTTTTTAATATTTGAAGCTCATTTCAAATGTCGGTTAAACTGTAGCCGTCTGATTTCCTCTATAAGGAATCTGCACGCAGACTCGGGGCGATCCGCGAGAAGCTCATTCTGCGATCTGATTGGACGCGCGCGTAGGACAAGGGTTGTACACCCGCTGACGAGTGGACCACGGCGGACCCAACGGGGATTTTGGCTCGCCCACCCCCATTTGCCTCAGTGACACAAAATGGGTATTTTGGCACACCAAATGCGGATTTTGGCTGTTACCCGCCATCGTAACTTAAATGGGGATTTTGGCAAACCAAATGGGGATAGCCATGAGCTTGCTCAAATCTAGCTTGAATCCATATAAATTTTCAAATGAGATTGGACTCACTGAAAAATGTGTTTCAAATGAGCTCCAAAGGTAGGGTAAACGGCCCCGTTTCTAAGCAAAAATGGTGGACTCGCTGAAAAATGTGTTTCAAATGAGCTCCAAAGGTAGGGTAAAAGGCCCCATTTCTAAGCAAAAATGGTGGACTCGCTGAAAAATGTGTTTCAAATGAGCTCCAAAGGTAGGGTAAACGGCCCCATTTCTAAGCAAAAATGGTGGACTCGCTGAAAAATGTGTTTCAAATGAGCTCCAAAGGTAGGGTAAACGGCCCCATTTCTAAGCAAATTTTGCAAACTAAAGTGGATTTACACACACAATTGGAAACGTCAAGCACAAGGCAATTGCCAAATTTTATGGTAGTACAAAATGGACTTGCCCTTGCTAAATTATAAAATAGATCAACAACTAATAACTAAATTGGCACTTGCCCTTAATAAAGCAACTAATAACTAAAATGGACTACCACTCGTCCTCGTCATCGGAAACCTCCACCGACTCGGCCTTGCCCTTGCCCCTGCCCTTGCCCTTGGCATCAACCTCTTCTGGGGCGATGCTGTTCGACGCCGACCACGTGTCCTCCTTCTTCCCCTTGCTCTCCGAGTAGATATTGAGCCGTTGGTGCTCGGCGGCGGAATGCTTGGCCAGGTCCATGGCTTTCTGGTCGGCCATGGCCCAGGCCAAATCCGGGTCCAGGACCTCCGTGACCTCCTCCTTCCAGGCCATGGTCCAGTCCATACCCTGGTCGTCCTCGTCGGACAGATCGATGAAGGGAATGGGATCGGGAGCAATGGCCCTGCCCCTGCCCCTTGGAGACTCCCCATCCCATGCCGCTCCCCTCGCTCGCCTCCTGCTCGAAATTGGAGGAGTACGCCCACGCCCACGCCCACGCCCACGCCCACGCCCACGCCCACGCCCACGCCCACTCCCCATGCCGCTTCCCTCGCTCGCCTCAAGAAACCAAGGATAGGGGACGTGACGGCGGCGGCGGTTCGAGCTGGGAGTGGAGCTGCCATCACCACGAGGCATGGAGAGATACGGGACTGGGCGAAGGTGTCTAGGAGAGGAAGAGGGGATTTGTGAGCGCAATGGGCAAGGAGATGGCTCCTTTTAATGTTAGGAGCGGTCTGGACGGCGTCGCGGTCTAGACGGCAATAATGGCGACCGGGCATTGATTCGGCTCCAGACTGCTCATCTTGCAGCAGGATAGAGTAGGCAAGAGAGACGTGAGGACGGCGGAGCAGATGTGCGTCCGGTCCGGCAGTGTAGGCGGCGAGGCATCTTTTTGCCGGCCAGGGGGGCACGCCATTTAAGGCGCGGCGAGCACAGGTGGAACGGCATGGGCGTGCACGTACGGCCGCATGCATGCAAGTGGGACGGGGTGCATGCACTTCGCTGGGCCCACATCTAAGGTCAAAGGGCCGGCCCCACTAGCTGACCCCAGGAAATCCCAACCAAGCCGCGACAGGCCGACCCCACCAGTCAGGCCAAGTGACGGTTACCAGAGGGAAACAGCGCAGACGAGAGAAACTAAGCAGGTATGGCACAGACGGATAAACTAGAGAGAACCAGGGCACAGAAGCAATTGTCCCTTAAAAGATGGCATGATAAAAGAATTATTAAGAGAGAGTTTAATGTTGGTGAGAAAGTTCTATTGTATAGTTCTCGACTTAGATTTTTTGCAGGAAAATTACTCTCCAAATGGGAAGTACCTTATGTTATTGTGGAGGTATATCGTTTAGGTGCAATAAAAATTGCTTCACTCAAAGATTACTCTACACAAGTGGTGAATGGGAAAAGACTCAAGCATTATATTTCTGGAGATTCTTATAATGAAGATGTTGATATTATTCAAGTGATAACTTCGGAAGCTTTTATTAGAAAGGAAATTCTTGAACTGCAGAATCTGATTTCAAATAGGTACAGTTTCGGTAAGAAAAAGTTCGCGTTTTAATTTTTGGAAGATACTTTATTTATTTTTAGAAAATATGGAAAATTACAAGACAAAAACGGGTAGGAAATGGTGCCCGAGGCACCGTCACCATGTGGTGGCGCGGGCCCCATCCTGGCCGCGCCATCGTGTGGTGAGGGAGCCTCGGAGCCCGTCTCCGACCAGGTTTCCTCCTATTACCTTCCTTTTGTTGCGAAACTTTTTGCTATAGAATCCCCCGGATCCCCCGAGGTCCGTATATCGTCTTTTCGTCGTGTTTTTGTTTCGACCTGCTGTTGTCAAGAATTTTCACTGTTTTAGAAGCGCCATGGTCTCCGCCAACAACGACAAGGGCAAGGAGACTTTGGAAGATGAGCTCCAAGATCCTAAGCTGGAGGAGATCAAGAGTGAAGCTGAAAAGGAGGTGGAGGAAGATCCGCGTCAAAACCCTCGCGCTACCGTTGCAAGCATTGGAGTGGTGGCAAACCCCTCCAACTTCAAGAGAGGCGTGCAGATGAGCACCGGAGGAAGGGTTCCACGTCATCTTCTGGCTCCACGGACGTCCTCTCCAGGCAACAACAACCCCTACCACACTCTAATCCATAAGTATCAAATTGAAAGGATCCCTGAGGCAAAGATGCCCAGTTGGTGGAATTTTGATCGTTCTAACAATGCAGGAAAGGGGAGCTTCGAGCTTGATGAGGAGTGGGGAGACAACTCCAAGAGGTGGGATTCACAGTCTGATAGGTTCATGAACCGTATTGAGAACAACACGGAGTTGATTCGTAACCTCACCTACAAGATTGATGAATTGAAGGAGCTTGTTAATAAGCTTATCAAGGATCCACCATCACCGCCGAAGGAGTAATTCATCATCGGTATTGGCATCCCCTTGGCTTGTTCCAAGCTTCGGGGAGTGTCGCGGTATCACATCATTATCTTTTACCTTTTTACCTTTTCAATAGAGTCATATCATGAGTAGGGAAGTTATCTTATAAGATGGTTTGCAGTATGGGAGTATCTCTCTTTTTAGTTGGTTATCTACGTATCACTTGGTGTGAGTTGCCGATATGGAATATTAATTAGAAGTTTTATCATTTACTTACTGCACACCTTATTTTAGTTTGCAATTTCTATTATATGATTGATCTTGTTATTAGTGTTGGTATCACTTTGGGAACATATAGTGAATCTTTTGGTTTTGGCAAACTTAGCATTGGTCAGTAGCTACAATATTTTGATACTTAAGTGGAGAAAAGGGAACACTTGTAGATATATTATTCAATGATCTTTCTCATTTGTTGGCTCATAAGCTTAGTATTCATAAGTTAAAATTGTTTGTGCTTCCAATGAAGATTGCATGATTGTTTTTACTACATGTATATTTGTTTGTATCCCTCAACTCTTATGCTTGCTACACAACCTTGCTAGCCAAAAACCTGTATTGAGAGGGAATGCTTCTCATACATCCAAACCATTGAGCCAAAACCTTTGCCATTTGTGTCCACCATAACTACCTATTATGTGGTATTTTGCGCCACTCCAAGTAAATACTTCATGTGCTAACTTTATTCAAAACTACTATCTCTTATTTGTGTCACTGTTTATTAGCTCATGAGGAAGTATGTGGGTTACTATATGTTTAACTTGTTAGATAGACTTTCACATTTGGACTAGTGGCACATCCGCTTATCCATTAATATTGCAAAAAGAGCCGGCAAATGGGGTGCCCAGTCCCAATTAATTATAACTACAATTGTTTAATTCTCTTCACATGATTTACCGTGATGTATCAAAAAAGCAAGTTTCAAGGTGTTAGACTATTTAAAAAATAGGCACTCCTCCACGGTTTGAGATTGTTGGAAGGCACCCGAGGATTCGGTTAGCCATGGATTGTGTAACCAATGGTGGGGAGGAGTGCCAAACCAATTTATAAAATGTGCATGTGTAAACAAAAGAGAAGAAGGATGATAACGTCCTTCAATGGGAGCCGCTATTGAAAGTCTGGATAACATGGTAAATATAGTTTTCATTCACTATCATTCGTTGTAAACGACATACATAGCTAAAAACTTATTTTATACTCTCTATATGATTTCAAAACTTAAAAGCTCTAGCACATGTTTGTATCTCTACTTCCCTCTGCGAAGGGCCTATCTTTTGCTTTTATGTTGAGTCAGTAAACCTACTTCCTTCTGTCTCAAGCAAGCATTTGAGTTGTTGTGATTCAACCATGTATACATTTGTATTGTTAATCCTGTCTTTTATTCTTCCTTGTTTAGCACAAAGCCGTTATCTAATAAATATAACTTTGGAAGTTGGTAGTGACTGTAAGGAGGCTGTTTTGAAGAGTAAGTTCAATCTGTTAATTGTTCTCTGACCAAGAACAAAGTTTGCTATCACCAACTATGATTTTCTCTATGTACCTTATTGTGATTTCCTCTACTTGTTTCAAGATTGAGTTATATGAATGGAGTTGTTGTCTAAGATGACTTGTGTATTAATAGATATGATGCTTCTTGTCCGTATTTTATTTATCGACACTTCACTCCATAAACCTGTGGTCATGTTTGCTGAGTGCAGCTTTCGCTTGGGGACAAGCGAGGTCTAAGCTTGGGGGGAGTTGATACGTCCATTTTGCATCACTATTTTATATCATAATTTACTATTATTCATTGATATATTTCATATTTAGAGATGATACTTATCTTATTTCATCTATTTTGCATGTTTGATGATTATTGGAGAATTGATCACCGGAGTCAGAATTCTGCTGGAAAAAGGACCGTCTGGACACCATATTTGCGAAGTTCAGAAATCCGAGAAAAACATCATAAACCTCTTGTTTTACCAGATGATGGAGGGAGCCAAGAGTGGAGCCAGAGGGGGGCCACAGGGGGCCCACACCATGTGGTGGAGCGGGTCCCCCTTGAGCCGCGCCACCACGTGGTCTGGCCGCCCTGGCCCACCTCTCCAAACCCCTTCGCGTACTTCTTCCCCCCGAAACCCTAAGACCCTATACATCATCGAGGAAATATTCCGCCGCCTCCACGAGGCGGAAAACAGCAGTGAGAGAAAAGCTCTCCGGCATGGAGAAATCTACCGGGGAAATTCCCTCCCAGAGGGGGGAAATCGTCGCCATCATCACCGTCATCGAGCTGCACTTCATCGGGATCATCATCACCATCATCTCCACCGCCGACACCTTCATCTCCACCGCTCCACTCCGTTCCGGCTGTAACATCTAGGGCTGAATCTTGTCTATTTGATTGGGGAAACTCTCCCGGTGTTGATTACTCTTGTTATTGATGCTATTGAGTGAAACCGGTTAATTAAGGTTTATGTTCAGATTGTTATTCATCATTATATCACCTCTGATCATGTTCCATATGATGTCTTGTGAGTAGTTCTTTTAGTTCTTGACGACATGGGAGAAGTCTACATCTTAGTAGTGAACTATGTTGAGTAATATTTAATGGTTTGATATTTAAGTTGTGGTGCTATTCTTCTAGTGGTGTCATGTGAACGTCGACTACATGACACTTCACCTTTATGGGCCTAGGGGAATGCATTGTGTATTCGAATATTAATTGTGGGGTTGTCGGAGTGACAGAAACCTAAACCCCCGTTGGTATCTCGATGCATGAGGGATAGCAGGATCTTAGAGTTTAAGGTTGTGGTTAGATTTATCTTAATTACTTTCTAGTATTTGCGGATGCTTGCTAGGGATATAATCATACGTGTGTATTAGTCCTAGGAAGGGCGGTGCATTAGCATAGGTTCACCCACACAACACTTATCAAAACACTAAAGATTAATCATCTATATGAAGCGAAAGCACTAGACAGAATTCCCGTGTGTCCTCAGGAACGTTTGGTCAATATAAGTAAACCTACCGGCTTGTCCTTTGCTCTAGAAAGGATTGGGCCACTCGCTGCAATTATTATTATTGCACTTTATTTACTCGCACTTTATTTATCTGCTATATCAAAAACTCCTAAAAACTTGCCTGCTAGTATTTACAGTGAATTCCTAATCAAAACTGCTTGTCAGCACCTTCTGCTCCTCGTTGAGTTCGACACTCTTATTTATCGAAAGTACTACGATACACCCCCTATACTTGTGGGTCATCAGACCACAAGGAATAATTCACGGAGGTTGAAGGAAGGAGAGAAGTGTACCGTAGTACCAAAACGTCGACACACATGTGCCTCGACCGCAAGGCCGGGGTTAAAGTCCCAGTGGAGTAGAGCCTCCATCTTGAACTAAATCTCAACGCCATGGATGGGGGAGGCCGCCGGCGGGGAGGAGGTGGTGGGAGGGGAGGTGGGATGGGGGTAGGAGGGGGGGTGAGAGGCGCCATTTACTGTTGTGAATAGTTCTCTTCTCCCCCCTCGAGGTCTTCTGTTTCATGGTTCTGTGTTTCTGTGGCGCTCTCTTCCGAAAGCCGTCAGGGGACTATTTTAATAGTCATTTCTAGGTCAAGACGAAGGCATGAAGACGAAAATCGACGGCATCGGAGCCGTGAAAGAGGAACGGGCATGGCCCACGCGACCAAGGAATCTGGCCGCGTGGGGCCTGCGCGTTCTCTCCTCGGGACTTCTTTTTTTGCTCTTCCTTGACTCATACGTTTTCTTCCTTCCAAATATTGGTCCCCGTAAAATATTAGGTCATTTGGACGTCGTTTGGATCCCTGAAAGTTAAAACATAGAAAACTAGGCTTTCTGGTTCTGAAGGGTTAATTCCATAAAATTAGGGAAACCGTGAATTATCCCCATAAATCAATATAAAACATAAATATAACCCATATATGATTCAAATATGATGAAATAACAAGTAGTAAAGTGCAAAGTTCATGTATGCATTTTGCATGCAACAATGTGGTATGGCTGTACTATAGCGTATTTTGAACCTATATCGTTTTCTAAATTATCCAACTACAATTTAGAAATTATAAAGTATAATCGGAGTGCTACTGCTTGTTGCTTGTAGAATTTGTTGTGTTTGTATGATGGGTAGAAATTTGAAATTTCTCTCTATACCCTTTCGATCTATGCTTATCTATGCTACAACCCATACAGATGCCTCCGCGTCGTGACCCCGACACAACAACAATGATGCAATGCAGCAAATGATGACAGGACAGACTCAACTGATGAACATGATGGCACAGTCCATGGTGAATCAACACATGCCACCACCGCCGCGACAACCACCACCTCCACCACCAGTCGACCGCCTTGCTAGATTCTTAAGACTAAGACCCAATATATTCTCCACAACTGTTGAACCTGTAGTAGCCGATGACTGGATACGTTCTGTCCACAAGGATCTGGTGACTTGTGAGTGCACTGATGATATCTGTAAAGTGTATTGCCAGCTATTATGTTGAACCTATGAATCCTAAAAGTAACATATAGGGAGAACAAGGGGGAGAGGTAATAGTTTGACGATTCTATGTGTTCATGAAATATTAATGCATTGTTCCGGGCTATTCGAAAGGGTACACCTTAAATACCAGAAGTTCCAAATTGGCCTCGGTAAAATGGGCAGGTAGGACAATATAAGTTGTGCAAATTCTATTGGCTAGTACGCACAACTATTTTTCGGAACGCATACTTACGCACATCGGAGTTAGAGAAATATCTCATGTTATTTGTATTTTGTTATACGATCAATCTTATTGATGCAATGCCCCGCTATCACCTCATGACTACGTTTTAGTCTCGGAAAGTTACACGTTCACTACTTCCGGTGAAAACTGGAAAACAGTTACAATCGTTACTATTTTATTTTCATGCTTAAATTAAATCAATGTCATCACCATTTTCTCTTTGAGTTTATTGATACACTGGTGTGGTTGAGAGTGACGTCTCAATTGCTGAAGTCTTGTTATTATTCTTGTGTTCCCCTTGAGTCGCATTATAAATTTGGGTAATACTTCTCATCGAAGATTTCAGCGATCCCCTAAACTTGTGGGTATCAGGCCCCCAAGCTCAGGTGGTTGGTCAAGAAAATCTGGCCCTCAGGCTTACTGTTTCGGAGGAGGAACTTGTTGGCTTTGTCAACGACATGAAAACCGATACGACGCCTAGTCCGGATGGGTTGCCGGTCCTCTTCTTTAAGAAGTGCTGGCCATTGGTTAGACATGGGGTCTTACATGTTATAAATTATTTTTATTCTTGGGAGGATAGATATCTCGAGGCTCAAGTTCGGTGTCCTTACCAAGGTCCCGAAATTTTCTGGGGCAGACAAGATCACCCAAGCAAACCAATTGCTTTGATAAACGTCATCTTCAAGAGTATCTCCGAAGTATTTGCAACTAGTCTGGATCCCATTGCAAACAAAATTATTAGTCCAAATCTAACGACCTTCATCGAGGGGAGGTTTATTCTCGACGGAGCGTTGTCTCTCCATATAGTTCATGAACTAAAAGCAAGAAACTATGGGCAATCTTGCTCAAACTAGACTTAGAGAAAGCGTATGACGGCGTCAACTTTCCTGGTGGAAACCCTGCGTAGAAAATATTTTGACCCAGGGGTCATTCATAGAATACACCAGCTGGTTGTCGGGGGGCAAATAGCCCTTACAATTAACAGCGGCATAGGCCCTTTCTTTAACAATAAAAGGGGGTACGGCAAGGGGATCCGCTCTCTGGCCAGCGGTCTGTTGACCCAAAGAATGTGGGGGCCTTGGCATCACCAACTCTAAGCACATGAACATCGCTCTTCTTCTAATGGATCTGGAAAATTTACCAGATGGATGAGTCCATCTGAGCTACGCTAATCAGATCCAAGTAGACGTCCACGAGAGATATTTTCTCGAGTTCCTGTCGGGGTGCCTGATGTCTACGCACGCTTCTATTCTCGTAGACAGTGTTGGGCCTCCAAGAGCAGAGGTTTGTAGAACAGCAGCAAGTTTTCCTTAAGTGAATCACCCAAGGTTTATCGAACTCAGGGAGGTAGAAGTCAAAGATATCCCTCTCAAGCAACCCTGCAATTAAGATACAAGAAGTCTCTTGTGTCCCCAACACACCCAATACACTTGTCAGATGTAGAGGTGCACTAGTTCGGCGAAGAGATAGTGAAATACAAGTAATATGGATGATTATAAGTAGTAATTGCAATCTGAAATAAAAATGGCAGCAAGCAAACATGCAGCAGAACTTGTTGTAAACGGTGTTTTAATGCTTAGAAACAAGGTCTAGGGATCATACTTTCACTAGTGGACACTCTCAACAATGATATCATAATTAAATAAATAAACACTACTCTCAAACACTCTCTTGTTGGATAACAAACACCATTCATTAATTGCGTAGGGCTACAAGAGCACCCTCAAACTCTGAGTAAACAAGCACCACAACGTCATAAATTAAAGGAGTCACACACGGTGCACACACTGTCACCTTTACACCGTGGAGAGTAACTCCGGAGTTCATATTAAAGTAACCTCTAGAGTGCATAATAGATAGAGAGTAACATCACATATTCAACTAGATTACAAAGCTCATGATCACATAAAGATCACACAATGGGAGAGAGAGAGAGAGAGAGAGAGAGAGAGAGAGAGAGAGAGAGAGAGAGAGAGAGAGAGAGAGAGAGAGAGATAAACCACATAGCTACCGGTAGAGCCCGCAGCCCCGGGGGAGAACTACTCCCTCCTCATCATAGGAGTCAGCAACGGCGATGGAGATGGCGGTGGAGTTGATGGAGATGACTCCGGGGGAAATTCCCCGTCCCGGCAGGGTGCCGGAACAGAGACTTCTGTCCCCCGAAATTGTCTTCGATGGCGGCGGCGCAGCGGAACTCTTCTCGGGAAAAGGTCGATTCTTTTAGGGTTATTTTGTCGGGGGCATTATATGGGCGAAAGGGCGACGTCGGTGGGCGCCCGAGGGGCCCACACCACATGGTGGCGCGGCTCGCTGCCTCCTCGGCCCCCTTCGTCTCCCCTTCGGACTCCGTGTCGTGTCAGGAAAAATAGGAACTTTGCCTTTTGTTTCGTCCAATTCCGAGAATATTTCCAGAACAACTTTTCTGAAACCAAAAACAGCAGAAAACAGGGAACTGGCACTGTGGCATCTTGTTAATAGGTTAGTCCCAGAAAATGCATAAAATGATATAAAGTGCATATAAAACATGTAGCAATTGGTATAATATAAGCATGGAACATAAGAAATTATAGATACGTTTGAGACGTATCAAGCATCCCCAAGCTTAGTTCTACTCGTCCCGAGTAGGTAAAACGATAACAAGAATAATTTCTGAAGTGACATGCTTTCACACAATCTTGATCATATAATAATGTAATGCATGTAAATTGAGATCAAATGAATAAAAGCTGTAGTTTATATTGATATCAAATGAGTAATGAGTAAACAAGTAGGAAGAACAAAGTAAAACTTTCAATGAATCAATACTAGAGAACAATCAACCGTGCAAAGTAGATAATAAAGATGATTTAAGCTTCAAGAACAACAATATAATCATCTAATGCATCCAACACTCATGACAACTTTGTGAAAGGATCAAGTCAAGCAATAACAATATGCACGTAGAAAATCATCTCTCTATTTGTTCACTTAAAAACAAGCAAGTGTTCAGCGTTGGTTCCTGGCACCAGGATGCTGTGGCTAAAAGAATAATAAGGGTGGTTTGGAAGGCCAACGGAAGAAAGTCTCACACAGCTGAAAGTGATCATTAGACAAGAGCAAGTCTTATAATCGAAGCTATGCAAGGAGTAGTGATTGCCACACAACGGATGCACATAGAGCTATAAGTGTATGAAAGCTCTCCAATGGAACTAGTGGGGGTGCATCCAACTTGCTTGCTCATGAAGACCTAGAGCACTTTTGAGGAGGCTCATCATTGGAATATACAAGCCAACTTCTATAATGTAAAATTCCCCACATAGTTATGCAAGTAAAACATGAAAACTCTCTCATATGGAGTAAAGGTGCTAAACATGAGCACAAACGATGACTATGAATACTACAAGTGCTATAACATGAGCACAAGTGTGAATAAAGGGTAGTAATGTTGCCCCCTTTTTATTTTTATTTCTTTCTTTTTTATCTTTTTTCTATTTTTCTTTTTCTTTTACATTTTCTGTTTCTCTTTTCGATGGCCTCCATGGCTCTTTTCACTTTTAGGGGCAAATATTCTAATATGACAACACACTTTTGATACAAGTAACTCATAAGGAATAAAACATAGTGTATGAAACGGTGCATCTGCAAGTGTAGCAGGATATGCAATGATCTAGCGTAACATGGGTAAAACCAAACATCAGCTGTAAAGAATCATGCAAGGCAATATATAAATGATAAATGACAACAAGTCATGTAATGTAAGATGAAAGTTGCATGGCAATATATCTCGGAACAGCTATGGAAATGCTGTAGTAGGTAGGTATGGTGGATGTTTTGAGGAAGATATTTGGCTTAAGTGTAGGAGAACATGATAAAGATCTCCCACGAGTTTTGGATGTACCCGCGAAGTATGCGCCAACTCTCAATGCGAGAAAGGGCAATGCAAAGTACCGAAGAGGCTAGCAAATATGGTGGTGGATGTGCCATGAAAACCGCAGCTTAGAACTCACAAGGAAAAAGATTCCAACTAGAAATATGATCTTACAAGGCATAATGAAAATCACTCCATGAGGGACTGTGGCAAATGAACAAGTCACTGTTGGGACCCCCACCGTAGCGCATAACACAAAGACATTACGGTGGTTTTTAACATTAGAAGTCATATATCATCATGCTATCAACTGGATATTTAAGTGTGGCACAGCTTCAAGTTTTCTAGACCAACCATTAATCATTCCACTTTACTAAACCATCATGTTTTACCATTAAGCATATTAATATCTCAAAACAACATTAATGATTCAAGTGACACAATTTAATGATCTACAAGATTATGTATCATTTCATTATACCATCTACCACATTTAACATTTTCTGTTCTTAACCAAACACCAATCAACTTATCTAAAAATAAACTCTCCAAGTATTTAACAATGAGATATGAGAGTATAATATAAGAAAACTAACAGCTCTAACAAGAGATGCATGAAAAACAAGAGCTGAAAGTATTGAAGTAACATAGAAGAATACTCAACAAATATAAGTGAAGAATACGAGTATTCATAAGAAAAAGCGGAGCGTGTCTCTCTCCCACAAAGGAATGCTAGGATCCATTTTATTCAGAGAATGAAAATAACAAAAACAAAAACAAACAGACGCTTCAAGTAAAGCACATAAGATGTGTCGGAATTAAAATATAGTTTCACTAGAGAGGACCTGATAGTTTGTTGATGAAGAAGGGGATGCCCACATGCCTTGGGCATCCCCAAGCATAGACGCTTGAGTCTTCTTGAAATATGCTTGGGTGACCCACGGGGGCATCCCCAAGCTTAGTCTTCCTCCACACCAAACTCAAAGTAGACTTCATTAGAGGGTTAGTGCATAATAAAAAATTCTTATATTCTGCATGGACACAATTGCTACCAATGCTACTGGATATTAGCTACAGCCACTGATACTTTATGGAACAAAAAGATCCATTCAAAAACAGCAAAAGAGGCATTGCAAAATAAATGGCAGAATCTGTCAAAAAGACAAAAACAGAACAGTCCGTAAGGACGAATTTTTTCGAGGCACTTAACTTGCTCAAATCAGAAAACTCAAAACTAATGAAAGTTGCATACATATCTGAGGATCACGCACAAAACATCCCAGGTCATTTTGATTTTTCTGTGAATTCTTACGAATTACACGGTGGACAGCAGAAAACTGTTCCTGCGCAAGAATCCAAATCTAGCATCAACTTTCTAATAGAGGCTTAACTTGACACAACAATGCGATAAAATAAAGATACAAAGGAATTGCTATAGAGGTAGACATGTTCCTTGACTCAATATAAAAGAAAAATAACAGAAATAAAACGTGGGTTGTCTCCCATAAGCACTTTTCTTTAAAGCCTTTTAGCTAGGCATAGTGATATTTATGATGCTCACATAAAGATGAGAGTTGAAACATAAAAGAGAGCATCAAGAAGCAAACATCAAACACATTTAAGTCTAACCCACTTCCTATGCAAAGGAATCTTGTAAAGAAACAAGTTATGAAAGCACAAAGCAATAAGCATAGGAAAGCAAAACAAGTGCAACTTCAAAATTTTCAACATAGAGAGAGGTGTTTTAGTACCATTAAAACTTCTACAACCATATTCTACTCTCTCATAGTAGTTGCAAGTAGTAGAAATAAATTCAACCATATAATCACAAGAATCATTCAACTTAGATAATAAAGGCATATAAAGAGGGTCATTAAATTTATTTTGGAATTCATTAGCATGCTTCCCTCTTTCAAAATAGTTATTAAGATCAATATCAAGTTTAAGATCATGGTTGCAACAAAGATTTGGAACTAGAGACAATTGCAAACTACATAAGTATTTCTCAACATAAGCAAATTTCTCCTCCATGGTGTAATTAGAAGAATTCAAAGACAAAGCAGGACTCTCATGAGTAAGAGTACCATCACAAGCAGCAATTATATCATTTTTATCCTCATATAAATAAGTAATAACTTCTGAACATAGAGGATTACCGATAAGCATAGGACCATCATCTAAAGCATTATCATATAGCATATTTAAGCAATACTCATCATTATCATCAATAAGTTCACTTGTAGCATCATGAATAAAATTTACAACATAACTATCACATAAAACATTCTTATCATGAGCCACATGCATAAAAGAATTAATACTCTCCACATAAGCATAGTCATTCTTATTAATTGTAGTGGGAGCAAATTCAACAAAATAGCTATCATTATTATTCTCATCACCATAATCATCAAATATAGGAGGCATATTGTAATCATAATTAATTTTCTCCTCAATAGTAGGTGGACTGAAAATATCATATTCATCATTGTAATCATCATATATTGGAGGTATAGTATCATCAAAGTAAATTTTCTCCTCCGTGCTTGGGGAACTAAAAATATCATGGTCATCAAAACCAGCTTCCCCAAGCTTAGAATTTTCCATAGCATTAGCAATAATGGTGTTCAAAGAATTTATACTAATAACATTGCTACTAGCATGCAAATAAAGTTCCATAGGTTTTTAAATTTTCTCTTCAAACACCTCATGTCCTAACTCAAGATAAATACTATAAAGATCTCTAATATTTTTGTTGTTTTCCATTAAGCCTAACTAGTGAAAATAAAAACAAGAAACAAAAAGAAATAATTGCAGAATCTAAAGGAGATACCTTCCAACGCTTACCTCTCCGGCAACGGCGCCAGAAAATAGCTTGATGTCTACGCACGCTTCTATTCTCGTAGACAGTGTTGGGCCTCCAAGAGCAGAGGTTTGTAGAACAGCAGCAAGTTTCCCTTAAGTGAATCACCCAAGGTTTATCGAACTCAGGGAGGTAGAAGTCAAAGATATCCCTCTCAAGTAACCCTGCAATTAAGATACAAGAAGTCTCTTGTGTCCCCAACACACCCAATACACTTGTCAGATGTAGAGGTGCACTAGTTCGGCGAAGAGATAGTGAAATACAAGTAATATGGATGATTATAAGTAGTAATTGCAATCTGAAATAAAAATGGCAGCAAGCAAACATGCAGCAGAACTTGTTGTAAACGGTGTTTTAATGCTTAGAAACAAGGCCTAGGGATCATACTTTCACTAGTGGACACTCTCAACAATGATATCATAATTAAATAAATAAACACTACTCTCAAACACTCTCTTGTTGGATAACAAACACCATTCATTAATTGCGTAGGGCTACAAGAGCACCCTCAAACTCTGAGTAAACAAGCACCACAACGTCATAAATTAAAGGAGTCACACACGGTGCACACACTGTCACCTTTACACCGTGGAGAGTAACTCCGGAGTTCATATTAAAGTAACCTCTAGAGTGCATAATAGATAGAGAGTAACATCACATATTCAACTAGATTACAAAGCTCATGATCACATAAAGATCACACAATGGGGGAGAGAGAGAGAGATAAACCACATAGCTACCGGTAGAGCCCGCAGCCCCGAGGGAGAACTACTCCCTCCTCATCATAGGAGTCAACAACGGCGATGGAGATGGCGGTGGAGTTGATGGAGATGACTCCGGGGGAAATTCCCCGTCCCGGCAGGGTGCCGGAACAGAGACTTGTGTCCACCGAAACTTGTCTTCGATGGCGGCGGCGCAGCGGAACTCTTCTCGGGAAAAGGTCGATTCTTTTAGGGTTATTTTGTCGGGGGAATTATATGGGCGAAAGGGCGACGTCGGTGGGCGCCCGAGGGGCCCACACCACATGGTGGCGCGGTCAGAGGGGGAGCCGCGCCACCACATGGTGTGGCTGCCTCCTCGGCCCCCTTCGTCTCCCCTTCGGACTCCGTGTCGTGTCGGGAAAAATAGGAACTTTGCCTTTTGTTTCGTCCAATTCCGAGAATATTTCCAGAACAACTTTTCTGAAACCAAAAACAGCAGAAAACAGGGAACTGGCACTGTGGCATCTTGTTAATAGGTTAGTCCCAGAAAATGCATAAAAATGATATAAAGTGCATATAAAACATGTAGCAATTGGTATAATATAAGCATGGAACATGAGAAATTATAGATACGTTTGAGTCGTATCAGTGCCTCGCAGTTCTGAAAAAACTTACACAAAATCAAACATATGTTCAAGCTTGGTGATAAATACCGTCTACGCAATGGTCTCAAGACAAACTTCTGGACTGACTGGTAGTGGGGGGACAACCCTCTTAGCGTATGATAAATACCGTCTACGCAATGATTTCAATGCTCCTTGGATTTGGCAGGGGCCAATATTTGGGTTCACCTCGAAGCCATCCTTGACAATCTAATGCTCTCAGAAGATCACGATATGGTTTCCTAGTCTCTGGGCCCGTCAGGTAAATATACGGGTTTTTTTTACTGTAACTACGGTGGGCATTTGCCAGCCTAAACTTTATAACAGTCGAAGTTGCCTATGAGGCTTTGCAGCCTCTACAAGATAGGTTCAAATGAACCAGAGTTTACAGGGGTACAAGAGAAGAGAAATAAAGGGGAAAAACACACACCACCAACACACCAAGAGAGTGGTTACTCCGAGAGATCTCGGAGACAGGGAGAGACTTCACCCCTTATCGTCTTCCAGTTACCGTTGGACGCCAGTGCACAGGAAACTTCACCGCCATAGACGCAGGGCTTCAATCCGCCGAGATCAGCCACGATGGTGCCGGAGCAGCCGAAGAGCAGCACATCGCTGAGTCCCCCACCATAGGACGAAGGGCAATACGTCGCCGAGGCTAAACACAACAACCAACAGCATAATCGAAGGGCGTCACGGAGCCTAGTCGACGCCCAGGAAGCTTCACCGACCCTGGCCCGGCCGTTAACCGTCGTCAGAGGAGGGAATCCAGCCCCCCGAACCACACGTCCCTCCAGCCGAATCCAGCTCCAAAGGGACGCCCTAAAGAGCGAGCACGACACAGAGTGTCGCCATCGCCAGACCCGGAGGAACCGGGTCGAGGGTTTCCCCTGGAGCATTCGGGACGGAGTGCGAGACCGCTGTCGATGACGCCTTCAACAAGGTGATGACGCCGACGAGCGTCACCGTCATCGGTTGACCAAGGCCGGGGCCAAGCTCGCCGGCGGCCGCGCCGATCCGACCCTGAGGTCGGCTGTCCACACCAAACCACCACGGAAAGGCGGCACCCCCGGGGCCGGGATCGACGGCCGAACCTCCGGGGAGCCGAGCAGCGAAGCTAGGAGCGCACAACGCAGGGGCCCGAGCGGCCCATCGGGGCCCAGATCGGGCCTGGCACCCCGGCGCCGCAGGAGAAGGAAGAACACAGGCGCACAACTCCGCCGCCGCGCCAAGGCAATCGAAGCTCGGGACTGGAGGGCAGCCAGGGCCGAGCAGGAGAAGACGATGAAGGAGACGGCGAGAGGAAGCACGCGGGCGAGCGAGAGGGCGCGTCGGCACGTCGGCCGCGCCTGTAGCGTGAGCAGCACCGACCGAGGAGCTCGGGGAAGAGCACGAAGAAGAGAAGAGGGGGCCGCCGGCGCCACGCGAAGTAGGGAGGACCGGCGCCAGGATTCCCCCAAAAATGGCGGCGCAGGGCCCGCGGGCTCCAGATCCCCGCCACCCCCATCACCGGCGGCGCGCGGCATTTGTCCGGCAGCCACCTCCGAGGACGGCGAGGGAGGGAGGAGAGGGGGGGTGGGGGTGGCGGCGGCGCTAGGGTTTCGCCTCCCCGGTCGCCAGGAGGAGGCGACGCGAGGAGATGTTCGGGTAAATATACGGTCAACTCGATGTATAGAAACTAGCTCAGGGATTCTCAACAAAAAAAAAACTAGCTCAGGGGGCGTGAGTGGCGCACTTTAAGGACATGTGGAAATCAAAACTCCCGTTCAAAATCAAAATCTTCACATGGCAACTCGTTATTGACCGGCTGCCGCCGGGCCTGAATCTGGCTTCACGTAGAGGCCCCTCCGATGGCAAGTGTGCGTTGTGTGGTGCCAATGAGGACGCTTCACACATCTTTTTTTCATGTACCTTAGCTCTATTTTCCTGGAGCGTGCTTCGTCGTCCCTTTCGAAGGGCATGGTGCCTCTCCAACTTTGCGTAGTTCTCCATTATGCCGTCTCTCTCGGGACAGGAGAGACACCTTACCTGGGTGTTGTTTGCAGCCAATCTTGGGATCTTTGGCGTGTCTGTAATAAAAGCGCTATTGAAGCAAAATACATTAAAAACCGGCTTATTTGATATTTAAAACTATGATTTTCTTGCTGTCGTGGAGCAGCGCCCTAAAATCACAGGACGTGGAGGATGCAAGACTTCTGACTGGCAAGCTGAAACTGATACACTCTGGGTGTGTTTGGTAGCCCGGGCCAACCATGATATTCTCATCGCATCGCATGTTTTCCTGTTTGGTAGGTCGGGTCGGCTCTTCTGGGCAGTGCCCGCCTCATGCAAAAACGCCTCTCAGCCAGGCCCGCTTGTGAAGCTCAGATCGAGCTTCTCTCGTGAGCCAAGCCGAGCTAATACAAAAAAATTCCCACGCGTGGGACCCATCGGACCATCGCGCTCCCCGACCCCGCGTGAAACGGATGCTCATTCTCCCCTGATGCGCTCTCTCTCTCTCTCCTTCGTCTCGTCTCCGGCTCTCCGCCCCGACGCGCCCACCGCCGCCCCGACGCGCTGTCGCGCCGCCCCGACGCGCCTGCACCGCTCCGCCGCCCAGCACCCCGCGTGCCAGCACCGTGCTGCCGCATAGCTCCGCCCGACCTGCCATTCCTCTCCACGGATGCTCCTCCAAGTCCAAGCTCACCCGCGCGAGGAGAAGGAGGGACTCGGCCTCCTCCTGGCGGCGCGTGCTGGAGGCAGACGGCGGCGGTGTGTGGCGAAGGCGGAGGCTGCGGCGCGGCGCGTGGTGCTGCGACGGCGGAGGATGGGGCAGCGTGTGGCGACGGCGGCGGCACGTGGTGATGTGCTCTGCTGGGTGCCCGTGAGGAGCGGGAGGCTGCGACGGCGTGTGGCGGTAGCGGCAGCGGCGCACAGCGGCGGCGCACCCTGATCGGCCTCGTCGCCGGAGATGGAGCTCGCTAGCGGCTGATCTCGCAAGAACCCTAGAGCAATGCTTTTGAGGACCCAATTGCATTTTCAGTTTTGTAGCGAGGGACCTAAATGTTTTTTATTTTTCTGTAGCATGGCTCAAGTCATACAGCCTACCAAACAAACAAGATCTTAGATGAGCACAGCTCAGCTCATACGATCCACCAAACACCACAAATAAAACATAGTTGTATGGGGTGGGCATGGCTAGACTTAGCTTGTACTCCCTCCATTCCAATAAGTAAGGCGCCCTCGTTTCACGTGTTTTTTGTTTGACCAAGAATTACTCCAAATATATAAATATTATTGGCAGAAAATTAGCATCAGTAGAAAGTGTTTCTCTATATGAATCCAACAATACTAATTATGTAGAATATAATCAAGATATTTATGTTCAAATTTTTGGGTCAAACTTCGTCTTGAAAAGCGCGTGCGACTTATTCATTTAAACGGAGGTAGGATGTGTTGAGATAGCCCAACCAGGCTACCAAACACACCCTCTGAGTTTCTACCGAGCATCTCCTAGCTTGCATCGTTTTCACACTAGTTTGCTTACCTTTTGGCTAAGCTGTTATCTTTAATTTGGCGAGTATGCCGCAGCAGTGTAACTGTGTTGTGAAGCCAGAGCTTTGTTAGCTAAAGAAACCTACGTATGTGTGATTCGCATGTGCGCAGTACCTGCTGTACGAACAGATTGCGGTGCACGGCGTGTTTATTTTTTGAACCAGGGTGCATGCCTGTTTATTTATCTGACCTGGGCTGCATGCCGGGAGCATCTACACCTGATGTTTTAAAATGCACCTTGAAGTGTCAAGAAAAAATCGAAAATTTATTTACCCGCACATTTCCACAATATACAGGCAAACTACAAAGTTTCGCTAAAAGGACCTTTAATATTTCCTCAGCAAAAAAGACAAATTTTGATGCTGAAAAAACATTTTAGGAGACTTTTTTTGTTCTTTTATACAGGCAAGATTTCGAGCAAAAAAATTCTGCGGCTGATAGAAAGTAGAGATGTAGGCGCCCACATTTTTTTCCAGAATTTAAACACATTTAGAAATATGTTTTTTCGAAAACGGGGCAGATGCCCCCGTGTTCAGATAAGCATTTTCCCTCGATTTGCTGCAATCGGCATGTCCTTGTTCTTGTATTGCAGGGAACATCACTTGGATGAACTTTGTACAGTTTCCATTAGGTGGTGTTCTAGTCTATTGCATTTTTACCATTCAGTTACGTAATTAATCAAAATATTTAGCCCCGTTTAAACCAAAACCGACATGTAGCCCTTCATGTCAATAGTTCAGTTGATGCGAAAAAAAGTTAGAATCCTTAAAATTTTCAACAACATGATTTTTGTGTGTATATGATACGATGTAATGGACGTTTTTGACATAAAGAATCAACGGTTGATAAAAAAGGACTATATATTTTAATAAATAAATATTCATGAAAATTACAAAAAATCGTATAAAAATAATCGTGTGTAAAAATATGATTTTCTCTTGATTCCTAATAAGGTACTGTATAAACTTTTGAACATTAATTTTCCACCCAAAATATTGAACAAATACTCTTGAATAGACAATTATGAACTCGGTTTTATGCGAATCTTCTACACATAAAAAATTATGTTCAAAATACACTCTTAGAACTTTTCTCAGTAATTTAAAAATGGCCATGTGGGGCCCAACTATTGGTTTTGATATCAACATGAAATATGCTTTATTACTCCCTTTGTTGCTAAATATACAATTTAAGTTTTTTCCTGATTTGCATGTATATAGACACATTTTAATGTGAATATTTATCTATTTCAATCCGTATTAAATCCATATATGAAATATCTAAAATATGTTACCACTCCACTGCTTAGTAACGGATACACAACCTAGTAAAAACTGTAAAAAAAACAACACATGGAAAAGGGACGTGGTGCAACCGTGCAAAGCAACAATTTCGTCTACTAGATGCTGAGGAGTCCGCCCCCAATAACGGAGCGGCCTATGGGAGGCAGGCCACGCTAGCTGCATCGATCAGCGCCTCGAGCCCTGCGCGCTGTACGACCCGGGTTGACTCCTCCCCTTCGTCCTCCTCTGCCACGAGGTGATTCCCCACAGCACATGGTACGACCGCACCCTAATTTACTCCTCCAATCGATGAATCGACGGGCGCGGCGGAGCGCAGCGAGCGAGGGAAGAGATCGAGAAAAGGGCGCCGGAACAGGGACACCAGTCGCGGTTGAAATGGGGATTTGTCTTTTCCAAATCCGGAGCACACGCGGCGCGGATCCCCGCGCCTAACGAACCCACCCAGTCACAAGCGCACTGCTCCGTTCTACGAGCGGCAGTACAAATCTGCTCGCTTGCTGTTCTGCACGGCTGCGCTGGTGCTTCTTTTTACTGCGTCAGAGGGAAAATAGAGACGGATGATTAACTAACCTGCGATAGAATCGTGATTGTACCTAACTCGCCTGAATTCAAAAATTGACGCTCATGTTTCTCAGAATATTAGACGTTCCGGTCGATCGGCTCGATGTTCTTAAGGTTGCTCCTAGAAAGGTCACGAGAGTGAACAAGAAACGATCAGCACGGGTGAAAACACGTTTTAAAAACATGAGCGAGAAGGCTATGAGGGCCCCTCTACCTAAGGGTCATCGTGTTTCTCTATTGCAACATTTATGACCCATGTACCACATCCAGCCGTCTATTTCGAGCAACTCTATCAGATACCGCATCTGCCCCCTATCCGTAATGACTGTCAATCCGGTTCAGCGCCTCTGAGACTCTATATTCGCAGTTTTTCTAACCCTTCCGAGCCCGATCCCCATCCGCTTAAATCAGTTGGTGCCAAGGACATTTCCCCCTCCTTTGAGACCTGTCTTGCTCCACTGCCGCCACGCGCGCCGTCTCAGATCCCGACCGCCACAAGCCCTCCCTCTCGAATCCTCCCGGCAAAAATGCTCCCACGTCACCGGCGACCCCGTTCCCCTGGAAAACTCTCCAATCGACCACGGATTCCTTCCCGACGCGGAAGCTCGCCGTCACCAAGGTAGGTGAAATCATCGCCGCCGTTGGTTTCCTTGCTCGGTAGTCCGTCCTAGGTCACCACGGGTAGTGATTTCTTCCTTTCCGGTCGCTTGTAGATGGACCCGTGCGAGGTGTACTTGTTGGAGGACTCGGAGTCGTCGGACGGCTCTGACTTGGAGGAGTTGCTGGACGATGACATCGAGCAAGCGGCGGTGCTCCTCGCGGCGAAGGAGGTCATCGACGTGATGCCGAAGAAGCGAAAGGGCTCGACCGTGGGTTGGCTTTGCATCCCTCAAAATCGGATGCGTGGCCACAACGAGCTAATGAGGGATTACTTCGCCGACGTACCCACATATCTGCCTCATCTCTTTCGCCGCCGGTACCGTATGCGTCGATCTTTGTTCAACAAGATCGTCGAATCTTACGAGGCACATACCCGTTATTTCAAGCGGAGGAGGAACGCGTAGGCGCTACTGGGATTTAGCGCGCATCAAAAGGTTTCAGTCGTGCTGCGCGTCCTCACCTACGGCATACCGGCAGATTATACCGATGAGTATCTTCACGACCATGGAATCGGTGCTTAGGTTCTGCAAGGTGATGATCCGTGTGTTTGGGCCTGTGTATCTTAGAGCGCCAAATGAAGATGATACAATTAGATTAATGGGGGAATGAAAGCCGAGGTTGGCCGGGTATGCTCGGTAGCATAGATTGTATGCCCTGTACTTGGAAAAATTGTCCCAAGGCTTGGCAAGGCATATATTATCGCAAAGACAAAGATCTGACGATCGTGATCGAGGCAGTCGCATCTCAGGACCTATGGATTTGGCAAAACTTTTTTGGTTTGCCCGGTTCTCTCAACGATATCTATGTCCTCCATAGGTCTCATGTTCTTGCCCGGTTAGCTAAAGGTGATGCCCCGGCTTGCAACTACACTGTCAATGGGAGGGATTGTACAATGGGATACTATCTTGCCGATGTCATATACCCGGATTGGGTCACATTTGTGAAGAGCTTCAAGAATCCAGGAGGGAAGGCTGAAGCTGAATTTGCAAAATATCAAGAGGCAACCCGAAAAGATATAGAAAGGACTTTTGGTGTTTTGCAAGCTAGATTTACAATAGTCTGAGGTCCTGCCCGATTTTGGGATATACAAACCCTCAAGGATATCATGACCATTTGTGAGATTCTTCACAATATGATCATTGAGGATGAGAGGGGTTTGAACTTATCTTTTTTCTTTGACAATGTTGGCACCTGGGTCAAACCAGCAAGAAACCCGGATACAATTGCGGCATTTCTTGAAACATACCGTGCGATTGAGAATGCCCAGCTGCCAATCAACTTTGGCAGGATCTCATTGAGCACCATTGAAGGAGGCACGGCCAAGGCCACTAGGCCATTTGATTTATTTTTCCAAACCATTTGTTATTTTGTATTTTAAACTATTTGTTATTCATCAAATTATTGTTGTATTTGTGTGATTCCAAACATTTTTTGTAATAATTCGTATTATTGTTGTATGGGATGACAGTAAAACATTTATTGTATTTGATGTGATTCGATATGTAAAATATTGTATAAAACCCTGCTTTGAGGTTTGGTTTACATGCTGAAAACAGGTCGCGCAGAACAAACCCCCATGCGCGAATCGCATAACAGCATACCCAAATATGTTGTTATGCGGTTCGTGCATGGGGCGTCTGTTCTGCGCGGCCTGTTTTCAGCCTGCAAAACGCCGATTGCGCGGCCTGCATCCTGCGATATGCGGTTTGCGGCATCTGATAGAGTTGCTCTTATCCCCATGTTAAAATTCTCAACTTCCCGCGCATGTTTCTCCTCTCTCTTCACCTTCTCCTCCACGATACCACTGTCGCCATGGATGTGCATAGAAACTAACTCTCATAGCACGAGGTCACTGAGTTCGCCAAACGCAGCATTCTTACGTCACCGTAGGGTTGGTGTCTAAAGGCTGGGTCATCAGCTTGGGCGGTGTGCCCATGCCACCAGCCTCCACATGCAAGAACACCGAGTGTGACATCCACCGCCGCAAGCAGAAGCTCCAGTCGTGCTGGTCTCAGCTATAATATCACGACATCGACTACTAGCCCACACTCTTCCATTGGGAGCGAGAGGTGGCGTTCAACTATTTCACCGACGAGTGTCCATCATCGGAGAACCACGTCGTCGAGTGGACGTGGTTCTACTCAATGCCCGCACCGCCCAGACGTCCTAAGGCCACTCGGGTAGAAGCCTTCCGTCGTGTCGCTATAGAGACGACACCATCGACTTTAAGTTTGACTATGACTCCGACGAGGCGTCGCTTAGAGTTAGGAGCCATAGGGTTTAATCTATATATAAATTTATTTAAAAACTATAAATATCAAGAAAATGTGAATAATAATTGAACATATTACTTTACTTACAATTGATGTCTACGCACGCTTCTATTCTCGTAGACAGTGTTGGGCCTCCAAGAGCAGAGGTTTGTAGAACAGCAGCAAGTTTCCCTTAAGTGAATCACCCAAGGTTTATCGAACTCAGGGAGGTAGAGGTCAAAGATATCCCTCTCAAGCAACCCTGCAATTAAGATACAAGAAGTCTCTTATGTCCCCAACACACCCAATACACTTGTCAGATGTATAGGTACACTGGTTCGGCGAAGAGATAGTGAAATACAAGTAATATGGATGATTATAAGTAGTAATTGCAATCTGAAATAAAAATGGCAGCAAGCAAACATGTAGCAGAACAGGTTGTAAACGGTGTTTCAATGCTTAGAAACAAGGCCTAGGGATCATACTTTCACTAGTGGACATTCTCAACATTGACATCAAGGCTGAATAATAAATACTACTCTCAAACACTCTCTTGTTGGATGATAAACACCATTCACTGCGTAGGGCTACAAGAGCACCCCCAAAGTCAGAGTAAACTAACACCACAGCGTCATAAAGGAATCACACACGGTGCGCACACTGTCACCTTCACAACCATGAATAACCCCGGAGTTCATATTAAAGTAAACTCTAGAGTGCATAATAGATAAAGAGTAACATCACATATTCAACTAGATTACAAAGCTCATGATCACATAAAGATCACACCATGGGAGAGAGAGATAAACCACATAGCTACCGGTAGAGCCCGCATCCCCGGGGGAGAACTACTCACTCCTCATCGTAGGAGTCAGCAGCGGCGATGAAGATGGCGGTGGAGTTGATGGAGATGACTTCGGGGGCAATTCCCTGTCCCAGCAGGGTGCCGGAACAGAGAATTCTGTCCCCCGAAACTTGTCTTTGATGGCGGCGGCGCAGCGGAACTCTTCTCGGGAAAAGGCTTCGGTGCCTAGGGTTATTTTGTCGGGGGCAATATATGGGCGAAAGGGCGACGTCGGTGGGCGCCCGAGGGGCCCACACCACGTGGCCGCGCGGCCAGAGGGGGAGCCGCGCCACAACATGGTGTGGCTGCCTCCTCGGCCCCCTTGTCTCCCCTTCGGACTCCGTGTCGTGTCGGAAAAAAATAGGAACTGTGCCTTTTGTTTCGTCCAATTACGAGAATATTTTCAGAAAAACTTTTCTAAAACCAAAAACAGCAGAAAACAGGGAACTGGCACTGTGGCATCTTGATAATAGGTTAGTACCAGAAAATGCATAAAAATGATATAAAGTGCATATAAAACATGTAGCAATTGGTATAATATAAGCATGGAACATAAGAAATTATAGATACGTTTGAGACGTATCAAGCATCCCCAAGCTTAGTTCTACTCGTCTCGATTAGGTAAAACGATAAAAAGAATAATTTCTGAAGTGACATGCTTTCACACAATCTTGATCATATAATAATGTAATGCATGTAAATTGAGATCAAAGGAATAAAAGCTGTAGTTTATATTGATATCAAATGAGTAATGAGTAAATAAGTAGGAAGAACAAAGTAAAACTTTTAATGAATCAATACTAGAGAACAATCAACCATGCAAAGTAGATATTAAAGATGATTTAAGCTTCAAGAACAACAATATAATCATCTAATGCATCCAACACTCATGACAACTTTGTGAAAGGATCAAGTCAAGCAATAACAATATGCACGTAGAAAATCATCTCTCTATTTGTTCACTTAAAAACAAGCAAGCGTTCAGCGTTGGTTCCTGGCACCAGGATGTCGTGGCTAAAAGAATAATAAGGGGGGGTTTGGAAGGCCAACGGAAGAAAGTCTCACACAGCTGAAAGTGATCATTAGGCAAGAGGAAGTCTTATAATCGAAGCTATGCAAGGAGTAGTGATTGCCACACAACGGATGCACATAGAGCTATAAGTGTATGAAAGCTCTCCAATGGAACTAGTGGGGGTACATCCAACTTGCTTGCTCATGAAGACCTAGAGCACTTTTGAGTAGGCTCATCATTGGAATATACGTTCTATTATGTAAAGTTCCCCACATAGTTATGCAAGTAAAACATGAAAACTCTCTCATATGGAGTAAAGGTGCTAAACATGAGCACAAATGATGACTATGAATACTACAGGTGCTATAACATGAGCACAAGTGTGGATAAAGAGTAGTAATGTTGCCCCCTTTTTATTTTTCGCTCTTTCTCTTTTTTTTCTCTTTTCTCTTTTTTTATTTATTTTTTACTTTTTCTATTTCTCTTTTCGATGGCCTCCATGGCTCTTTTCACTTTTAGGGGCAAAAATTCTAATATGACAACACACTTTTGATACAAGTAACTCATAAGGAATAAAACATAGTGTATGAAACGGTGCCTCTGCCAGTGTAGCAGGATATGCAATGATCTAGCGTAACATGGGTAAAACCGCACATCAGCTGTAAAGAATCATGCAAGGCAATATTTATAAATGATAAATTACAACAAGTCATGTAATGTAAGATGGAAGTTGCATGGCAATATATCTCGGAACAGCTATGGAAATGCTGTAGTAGGTAGGTATGGTGGATGTTTTGAGGAAGATATTTGGCTTATGTGTAGGAGAACATGATGAAGATCTCCCACGAGTTTTGGATGTACCCGCGAAGTATGCACCAACTCTCAATGTGAGAAAGGGCAATGCAAAGTACCGAAGAGGCTAGCAAATATGGTGGTGGAAGTATCATGAAAACCGCAACTTAGAACTCACAAGCAAAAAGATTCCAACTAGAAATATGATCTTACAAGGCATAATGAAAATCACTCCATGAGGGACTGTGCCAAATGAACAAGTCACTGTTGGGACCCCGACCGTAGCGCATAACACAAAGTCATTACGGTTGCTTTTAACATTAGAAGTCATATATCATTATGCTATCAACTGGATATTTAAGTGTGGCACAGCTTCAAGTTTTCTAGACCAACCATTAATCATTCCGCTTTACTAAACCATCATGTTTACCATTAAGCATATTAATATCTCAAAACAACATCAATGATTCAAGCAACACAATTTAATGATCTACAAAATTATGTATCCTTTCGTTATACCATCTACCACATTAAACATTTTCTGTTCCAACCAAACACCAATCAACTTATTTAAAAATAAACTCTCCAAGTATTTAACAATGAGATATGAGAGTATAACATAAGAAAACTAACAGCTCTAACAAGAGATGCATGAAAAACAAGAGCTAATAGTATTGAAGTAACATAGAAGAATACTCAACAAATATAAGTGAAGAATACGAGTATTCATAAGAAAAAGCGAAGCGTGTCTCTCTCCCACAAAGGAATGCTATGATTCATTTTATTCAGAGAATGAAAATAACAAAAACAAACATACGCTTCAAGTAAAGCACATAAGATGTGATGGAATTAAAATATAGTTTCACTAGAGAGGACCTGATAGTTTGTTGATGAAGAAGGGGGTGCCTTGGGCATCCCCAAGGTTAGACGCTTGAGTCTTCTTGAAATATGCTTGGGTGACCCACGGGGGCATCCCCAAGCTTAGGCTCTTTCATCTTCTTGATCTCATCATATCATCCTTTTCTCTTGATCCTTGAAAACTTCCTCCACACCAAACTCAAAGTAGAATTCATTAGAGGGTTAGTGCATAATCAAAAATTCTTATATTCTGCATGGACACAATTGCTACCAATGCTACTGGATATTAGCTACAGCCACTGATACTTTATGGAACAAAAATATCCATTCAAAAATAGCAAAAGAGGCATTGCAAAATAAATGGCAGAATCTGTCAAAAACAGAACAGTCCGTAAAGACGAATTTTTTTTTGAGGTACTTAACTTGCTCAAATCAGAAAACTCAAAACTAATGAAAGTTGTATACATATCTGAGGATCACGCACAAAAAATCCCAGGTCATTTTGATTTTTCTTTGAATTCTTACGAATTAAACGGTGGACAGCAGAAAAACTGTTCCTTTGCAGGAATCCAAATCTAGCATCAACTTCCTACTAGAGGCTTTACTTGACACAACAATGCAATAAAATAAAGATACAAAGGAATTGCTACAGAGGTAGACATGTTCCTTGACTCAAATAAAAGAAATAACAGAAATAAAACATGGGTTGTCTCCCATAAGCGCTTTCTTTAAAGCCTTTTAGCTAGGCAAGGAGATTTTTATGATGCTCTCATAAAAATGAGAGTTGGAAAACAAAGGAGAGCATCAAAAGGTAAACATCAAACACATTTAAATCTAACCCACTTCCTATGCAAAGGAATCTTGTAATAGGATAAATTACTGAAACATAAAGCAACTATCATAGAAAGATGAAACAAATGCAACTTCAAAACTTCCAACATAAAGAGAGGTGTTTTAGTAACTTGAAAACTTTTACAACCGTATTTTCCTCTCTTTCATTAATAAGCTCAAAACACACATTAGTCCTGTCATACTTTGGTAAAGTCTCATCCTTTATAATATTTTGTATGTAGGTGTTAGCATTTCAATTATTAACACAATAGAGATAACATCCATGCAACACATCATTCATATCAATATCACTCATATTTAACAAAGAAGTTTTTCTTGATAACTCTTCGCACCCCAAAAATAATGTAAGTTCATCATGTTGATTAGGAGTGATCATGTTATCACAAAAGTCTCCTGCAATATCCTTATAAGAACCTGAGCATTGAAATTCGAAATGACCCTCTTCATAGCAAAGTTCACAAATAGAAGGATAGGTGGCACAAACTTTTTCACCAAGATCTCTTAGGACCTTATACCAAGCTCTAGTCTTTTCATTCCTATGATGGATACAATATTCATCTTCAATTTGATTAATTCCACAATGTCTATGTATTCCACAAAAATTAACATGCTTATAAGAAATAGTATTTTCTAGAGTTTAAGCATGTCTATTGCAATCATTAACAACAATTTCATTTTCCATGCAAGTGTCTTTGAAAGGTTCATGGTACACGTCCCAATTTTCTTTAGGAACATTAATATGAGAAGCAAAGATTCTAAAACAATCAACAATAATATGAGAATCAAGACCATATTTAGCACTAAGCTCTTGAAAACCAGCAGTTTCAACGAAAGACTTAATGCAATCATATTCATATTTTATACCTGATTCTTTACCTTTGTCATTCTCACAATCTTCAGCATTGTTTCGAATTGTTTCAAGAAGATCCCATCTAGCTTCAACCTTCTTACTTGTGAAAGAGCCCTCTGAACAGGAATCTAGATAATCCTTGCAATGTCCTGAAAGTCTTGCATAAAAATTATTAACAATTATTTTATCAGGAAGCTCATGGTTAGGACATTTGAGTATTAATGTTTTCAGCCTTCCCCAGGCTTGAGCAATGCTTTCTCCTTCATGAGGCCAGAAATTATATATAGAATTCCGATCTTGGTGAATCTCACTTGGAGGATAAAATTTAGAATAAAAGAGAGATACAATTTCCTCCCATCCAAGAGAGTGTCTATTCTTCAACAATTTATACCAATGCGCAGCTCTTCCACCAAGTGACATAGAAAATAATTTCTTCTTAACTTTGTCCATTGAAATACCTGCACACTTGAACAACTCGCATAATTCATGTAAGAATAGCAAATGATCACCGGGGTGGACAGTTCCATCCCCTACATAGCGGTTATCCATAACACGATCAATAATTTTCATAGGTATTTTAAATGGCACTATTTCTTCAGGTGGCTTTAGAATATTACAAGCATCATTAGAATTATCACATATTGGAGGCAAAGCATTATCAAGGCAAAATAATTCCTCCAAAGCTGAGGAGAAAAAAAGATTATTTTTATATAAACTAGCTTCCCCAAGCTTAGGCTTTTCCATAGCCTTAGCAATAATGGTGTTTACAGAATTTATACTAATAACATTACTACCACTATTATGCAAACTTACTTCCATAGGTTTTTTAATTTCCTCTTCAAAAGTATCATGTCCTAATGCAATATAAACTTCATAGAGATCTCTAATTTTTTTGTTGTTTTCCATTTAGCCTAGTGAAATAAAAACAAGAGACAAAAAGTAATAACTTCAGAATCTAAGATACAAGAAGTCTCTTGTGTCCCCAACACACCCAATACACTTGTCAGATGTATAGGTGCACTAGTTCGGCGAAGAGATAGTGAAATACAAGTAATATGGATGATTATAAGTAGTAATTGCAATCTGAAATAAAAATGGCAGCAAGCAAACATGTAGCAGAACAGGTTGTAAACGGTGTTTCAATGCTTAGAAACAAGGCCTAGGGATCATACTTTCACTAGTGGACATTCTCAACATTGACATCAAGGCTGAATAATAAATACTACTCTCAAACACTCTCTTGTTGGATGATAAACACCATTCACTGCGTAGGGCTACAAGAGCACCCCCAAAGTCAGAGTAAACTAACACCACAGCGTCATAAAGGAATCACACACGGTGCGCACACTGTCACCTTCACAACCGTGAATAACCCCGGAGTTCATATTAAAGTAACCTCTAGAGTGCATAATAGATAAAGAGTAACATCACATATTCAACTAGATTACAAAGCTCATGATCACATAAAGATCACACCATGGGAGAGAGAGATAAACCACATAGCTACCGGTAGAGCCCGCAGCCCCGGGGGAGAACTACTCACTCCTCATCGTAGGAGTCAGCAGCGGCGATGAAGATGGTGGTGGAGTTGATGGAGATGACTCCGGGGGCAATTCCCCGTCCTGATAGGGTGCCGGAACAGAGACTTCTGTCCCCCGAAACTTGTCTTCGATGGCGCGCAGCGGAACTCTTCTCGGGAAAAGGCTTTGGTGCCTAGGGTTATTTTGTCGGGGGCAATATATGGGCGAAAGGGCGACGTCGGTGGGCGCCCGAGGGGCCCACACCACGTGGCCGCGCGGCCAGAGGGGGAGCCACGCCACCACATGGTGTGGCTGCCTCCTCGGCCCCCTTCGTCTCCCCTTCGGACTTCGTGTCGTGTCGGGAAAAATAGGAACTTTGCCTTTTGTTTCGTCCAATTCCGAGAATATTTCCAGAACAACTTTTTTGAAACCAAAAACAGCAGAAAACAGGGAACTGGCACTGTGGCATCTTGTTAATAGGTTAGTCCCAGAAAATGCATAAAAATGATATAAAGTGCATATAAAACATGTAGCAATTGGTATAATATAAGCATGGAATATAAGAAATTATAGATACGTTTGAGACGTATCAACAATCTCAATGTTTTATTTTGATTCTGAATTGGGGGCGTTGTAACCTTGGGGTCTCCAGTTCCCGACAATTAATATGTACATACAACTTGCAGATATGTTTTCAAAAAAAAAAAAACTTGCAGATATGATCAAGAACAACAATTATATTCATGTGAATATATAGTGTTCACATCTGAAATCCTCGCACTTGAGCACTAGTGACAAGCATTAAGCACAGCACAGTCATAGCAACAATAACTAACAATCATAAAGGATACTAGACATCAAACCAGATTAATCAAAATACACCGATTCATCATATCCCAACAAACGCGGCATCGATTACATATCTCAGTCATGCAAAGCAGCTCATGACACCGTTATATTGAAAAACATGGGAGATATACCACCATCTAGCTAATTATACTCACACATCGTCATGGAGGCATCACAGTTGATGAAGAAGGCTCCGGAGGTGGATCCATGTCCAGGCGAGGTGTCGGAATTGGACCTTGGAAACCCCCGTATACGGTTTTGGATGGTGGAAACGATCTGTGTTGTCTCTGAAAAAATCCTCCGGGTTTCTACATTTTTAGGTCAAGACGAACTTTATATACGAAGACAGATGCCGAGGTGGTCATACGGCCCCCTAGGGATGTATTCAGGCTTCTATCTTCTTTCGGAAAGTTAAAAATTCACGTAAATCGGCGTCCGGTTTCGGGCGATATTTTTAAACAGTTTTACTAAAACTCGAAAATAGCAAAACAAAATAGGAACTTACACTTGGTATAAAAAATACCAAGATACGTTTAATTGGTTTGTTCAAATTGGTAAAAAAAATTAACAGTTCTAGTTCGTTTGTTCAAAAAAATACCACAAAATGCATTAACAATTTAATAGAAATATTTAGCAACTGTATAAAATTAGCACGAAACAATTAAAAAATTTAGATACGTTTTGGACGCAACCCAATAGAAAAAACCCATTTGCCCTCTTTTCGTGTTTTTGAATCTATTTTAATCTGAGTAATTTAAATCTAAAGAAACTTCAAATCTGGACAATTTTCAAGACTTGAATGTTTTCAATCTTATATTAGTTTGAATATTTCAAAATCTAAACTTTTTAACCAAATTTGTTTTGAATCTGAACATTTTTTGGAATTTGAATACTTTTCTGATAATGTTCAAATATGAAGAATTTTTTATTTGCACAAATGGAAAATATGAACAAGTTATAACTGAATATTTTTCAAAATAAAAAGTGAACAAAATAAAATGAAAAAATACAAGAAAAGATAAAAAGAAAAAGAGAAGAAGAATAAGACGAAGAAAGAAAACCAGTCATAAATGGGCTAGCCCATTGACAATTCCCTTCGGGCGGTGCGAGTGAAACTCATAGCAAATGAGCATGAGCCGCTACGCTCGTAGCGTCAATTTTTTTAGAGCTTATGCATTAGCCCGCACTCATAGTCAGTGGTTCGTCCATGTGCTAAACCTAGATCATGGAGTTTGTACAGTTTCTCAAAACACAATAACTTTATAGTACATGTTAAAAAAGCCTTGTGTCAATTTAAATAGAAAAAAATCAGGAACAAATGTTCATGATTCATGGATTTAAAAAAAGATTTACGATTTAATTCATGAATTTCAAAATGGTTCACAATTTTATATGAATTAAAAAAGGTTCATGAATTTAAAAATGTTCATGATTCTTTTTTGAAATGAACAACTTTCAATTCTGAACCACTTTCACTTCTAAACCAAATAAAAATTAAGATTTTCCAAACTGTACTATTAAAAGAAATACAAAAAATATGAAAATCTTAATTAATTTAAAAGAGTAAAGAATAAATAAAAACAATGGAAAAATATTAAACGACTGAAACATGTAAATTTAAAAACCGGACTATAACTTTGTACAGTCTTTGCAACACCGGGTCCCCCTCCCTATCCCCTGCTCTGGAATCGCCCGATTTATCGAGTTGAGCAAAGTTGGGTCGTGGCCCGTGTGCATGTAGTTGGGCCGATAACAAACTCGTCTACATCCATTCTTCCCTCGGTGGTTTGTGTGTTATCCGTCCGCAAGCTAGCAGCTTGTACGTCCCGGAGGAGTGAGGGAAGCTATTTAAGGCAGTTCTCCTCTCACTCGCTTAGTGAGGTGGGACTAAAAACCAGCGCTGGTAAGGCAGAAAAGAGAATATGCATGCACGCACCTGATTCAGTTTGCGGAATCGGCTTTTACAATCAGCCATTGCATGTCGCGAGAAGTCAAACAGAAGAACTGGACGCTGAAACGGCTAGACTAGTGGACATGGTTGCTTAATAAAAATGAAGCAACCAAGGTAATCTAGCTTTTAATGTTCCATGCCATGGATGCAATTCCATTTCACCCTACGTACAACCTCTCCATAATTAATCTTTTGATGTCACTTCCATTAATTGCAACCTCTATATAAATCACAACAAACTCACACTAGTACCACGCGGAACAAGAAGAAACACAAGGCAATGGAGAAGCAAATGAGATGAACAAATCACGTCTACACGGAGAACCAATATTTAGAGTAAAAAATATATTTTTAGAAAATCTTCTATTCGAGGAACTAATATGTAGACCAAATGGAACAAAATAAGTAATATAGTCGAGAGAAATTAGTACGTGTGGAACAAACCACCACGTTACAAAGAGGAACAAATTTTTAATACACCAGGAACAAAGTCGGAACTATTTCGAACATAATTAGTACGCGTGGAACAAACCACGTAATAAAGGGTAACAACCTTTGTAAGCCACAACCATTTGGAATAAAAAACCATATCACAAAGAGGAACAATATTTAAATTGACGGGAACAAAATTTCAATACACAAGGAACAAAAAAGTCGCAACCATTTGGAACTAAATTTTGCACTACATGGAACACAACATTAGTAGGCGTGCAACAAACTATGTTACAAAGAGGAACAACATTTTAAACAATTTTGAACAAAATTTCAATGCACGAAGAACAGAAAAGTTTCAGCTATTTGGAACAAAAATTTGCACTACATGTAATAAAAAAATTAGTACGTGAGGAAAAAAACCATGTCACAAAGAGGAACAATATTTTACATCGACAAGAACAAAATTCCAATACACGAGGAACAAAAAAAGTCGCAAAATTTCAATATTATCATGGACGTAAGGAGAAAAGTTGAAGGGGAACACGGACTATAGGATAGAGGAAAATACCACTATTAAATGGAACAAAAGCTCCTATTTGGAGGAACAAATCTCCATATATTTTAGGAACAAAATGTTTTTAGATTTATAGAATTAGCAACTAAAAAAGCTACAGGGGAACAAAACTCTGATAGAGAAAAACATTACTCAATTAAATTGGAACACAAACACTTGAGAGAAGAAATAAAATGTATGGAGGAACAAAAACTACTATGTAAATAAGCAAGATTAAAAGGAGCAACAAATATCCATTGACTTAGGAATAGAAAACTCTATAGAGGGACAAAATTGTAAGATAAAATAATTCTCCATAAAGGGGAACAGAAGTCTAAAAAAGGGAATAATAAATTCCTATTTAGAGGAACAAAAATATGGAAAGAGGAATAAATCTCCATTTTAGAACAATAGTTATGGATTCATGTATTTAGGGGGGAAAAGTTGTTGGGAACAAAATTATAGGAGAGAGGAACACACCTCTATTAAATGGAACAAGAAAACTATAAAGCGGAACAAAACACTAGTGATAGAAACAAAAATTCCTCTTTAAAGGAACACAACTCAATGTATTTTAGGAGCAATAGTTTTAGATTTATAGAATTAGAAATACAAAAATATACGACGTCGGACTAAGTGGAACAAATTAGCGCCTGTATATATCAAGGGGAACAAAATTTTATTATCCACACAACAAATCATAACTGAAATACCTCCAAATCATGAATCAAAGAGGAATAAATGGTAAAAAGTAGACATGTCAAATTTTGGAATAACTGGAACAAAAAGAAATCAGCACTCACGTAACACCTCCCTACTAGAAGGAAATCATAAAAAATAAATGAAGAAAAAAATGAAAAGAAAAAATGAATAATAAATTATAAAGGAAAACAAAACAAGAAAGAAACAAAAGAAAAAATCAAACACAATAGATATACAACGGATGCATAAAAGACGCTACAGACTAGCAAAATGCAAGTAAGTGAGCGTGACCTGAAGAAAATACCCAATCCACATGCTTAGCTCTAATTGGTTGAGACATGGATCAGTGATGTAGGCTTGGGTCTGATTGATTTTTTTTTTAATAGTAAAAATGCCCGTGCGTTGCAACGGGAGATTAAATCCATTTTTAAATGCAAAAACTTTGTCAAAACCACATATTTTCCTAGAATCATCGACCTGTCTAAACCTAGCCCGTACCCCCAGCTCGCCTTTTTTCCACTTTCTCTTACAATAGAGCACAAGAGATGGTGTAATCCTACACTGAACTTGGAATCACAAGACAACCAAATGAAGCATCAACACGGGAGCCATGGTTCATGATAAATAATGTGCCACCACTGTAGATTGGATGCCGTTGCTACAAAAGGTTCTTAACACATTTGTGACATACTTTTCGCATACTTAATTCAATTATTTGTAAAACCAATTTCCGCAATTGCAGCATGCACGAACAAAAACATTGTAATCAATTAATCAGAATCAGTGTTCAGTCTTCCCGTGTCAGCAAACTATAAGGAAACATTGATAAGATAAATAAAATATAATGTTTGATTTTTGCACTTAATTTGCAGAATAAGCTCAATGTTATAGCTCACAACGGAGATAGAAGATCAACTTTTTGGGCAATCTTTTTTTAGCCGCGTGAAGAGATTTTGATAATTGTATCATAGTGGGCAAACAATTTCAATTATTCTATACAGCAAAAAACTCAGGATTCTAAACTAATTATGTTTTCGTAATTAGTTTGCCGAATAAATCCTGAAATCTCAAATCCCATTTAGCTTGGTGCGTGTTGTGAATTTTACCTAATGGAAATGAGCAAACATACCCGGCAGACCGGCACTCGTGATGATGAGAAAGAAAGTGCCATTTCACAAGCAACTAATACTGGAAATCTGACTCGTGAAGAATCACCCGTCTACAACCTACAAACCTTTGAATATTTCTTGAGGTATTCACTTATGTCCCTTGACCAAGAAGCTTTATTGATTTTCCACACCGGCTTCTGTCCCCTTAGCCAAGGAAGCTTGATAGATTTTCCATACGGGACACTCCAAGTCCAAGGTGCGTCCACTGTTTTGCATTGGAAGATCAACACAGAACACATGGAAGCTATGAGAACAGCTTTCACTGATCTGCACACAAATAAACCTAATAAGACCCGGTCTTGATGTCCCTGTGGACCACCCGCTGCTCGCACTCCTGGTGGAGGTAGGAGAGCACGGACGCGACGCCGGCGACAATGTTGTGGCGCTGCGGCCAGGAGAGCCTGCAGGGGTGGCCGTAGAGGGCCTTGTCGAGGCTGCCGTTGGGCATGTACTCGTAGACGAGCAGCAGTTCGTCGTTGTCGTCGCACCAGCCCTGGGCCTCCAGCTGCATCAGGTTCTTGTTGCGGAGGCGGGCGATGACGGAGAGCTCCGCGACGAACGGTGGCAGCGCCAGGCATGGCGCAGGCCTTGTACACCGCGCCGAACGCGCCCGTGTGCCGATGACTCTGCTCGCGTGGAATCCCCTGGTTGCGGCGCTCAGCTCCTTGTGGCTGAACTTGCTCGGCCCCTTGAGCAACAGCTCCGGCAGGAGGCATGCGTGCTTGTTTGTCCCGCAAAGCTGTAGCAGCTTCTTGACGAAAACCAGGAAAAGAACGCCAAGACGGCAGCGAGCGCGACCGTACGGAAGGTCCACTCCTTGATGGTGTGCTGCTGGGTGCCCCCCTCGGTGGACGCCGAAAAGCCGACGTACATGGCCTCCGCGAGGTGCGGCGACAGGCGACGGCGACGGAGAGCACGCGTCGGCTCAGCTTGACACGGGAGAGGCTTAGCGAGACCTCGAGCAGGCGGTCGGCGCCGTGGTACTCGACCCAGGCGGTTGTGAGATTGCCGCTTCCGAGCATGACGCCGGTGCCGGAGAGGTCTGCGGACTGCAAGGACACCGGCGTTCCGAGGTCCAGCCCCATGTGGTTGTCGCTGGGGTCGCCCAGAACCGCGCTTAGCATGGATGACAGCGCGTGCGCAGGCCTCGGTCCGGTCATCGCCAGCGCGGACGCGAAAAATCAAAACATCTGAAACGTTTTTCTACTTACCAATGGCACTGATGGGTAAATACCTCAAACTTCCAGGGGTAAAACCGTTCAAAAAAATGGTCGACGAAAATTTTGCAGAAAAATAGAGAAACCTTAGTCACTTTATTATTTTGGTAGAGTAGATTAAAGGTGCGACTCAACGACACGACACTATGGCTTGGTAGTCTAGTGCTAAACAGGTTGATGGGCCGACCCATGTGCGATGACAGCGTGAAGTATCTGCGGGTGATTTGACGGTACAAATCGCCAAAGCGATGTCGAGGGATTTCCCCAACACCGACAAACCAAGCTGAATAAAATTGGCTGGCCCAATAGTCATTCGGTGGAGCGATTTGTAAGCGTAGCCTGTTGGCTGGTCCAACTGATGCAACGGGCGTCAGTTAAAAATCGCCCTAACGAGCGATACGTTGGATTTACGGGAGTGGGCTGCGCCAGCGCCTGTTAACGCATCTATTGGGCTTTTAGTATGGGCTCTTACTGACTTTACTCTCATGCTTCTTACAAGCCGCATCGGACGAATTGGGCCCGGTTAGCTTTTGGGCTTTTAGTCAGCTGCTAAAATGATACAGTATGCCATTACATTGATTTTTCATATCCTTTTCCTTTTTGCTATTTTGTCTTTTCTGCGTCCCGTTGGTTTTCTTCCCCTTTCTTCCCATGGTTTCTGCAGTTTATTTCTTTTGGTTTCTACTACTCACTCCGTTTTAAATTAGATGACTTACATTTGTATAAAAGTAGATGTTTCTTGACATGTTACAAGTCTAGGTATGTTTATTTTGGATAAATAAAAGTCATCTAATATGAAACGGGGGAGTAGTTTGTTGTTGTTTTTTTTTTTTGCAGATTTTCTTTTAGGTGACTAGGGGAGGGCACCCTCTAGCGCTTGGCAAGGGCATGGGTGGTTGCCTTTTCTTCCTTTCTAATTCCTCAATCTTTTAATATACGATGTTTTAAACTTTGTTCACATTCATATGCATACAAATGTATGTAGACATGTTGTAATGAGTACATTCACTGATTTTATTATGCATCTAGATAACGTGTTACATTTTACATATAAAACATCTTATATTTAAAAACGAAGGGAGTACTACCTATGTCCGTAAAAATGTGTATGTGTTTTTTAAAACCAAACCATTCAAAAGTAGACCATGTTTATATAGGAAAAACTATCAATATTTTTCGTACTACTCCAAGATACTATGAAAATATTCAATGGTGTATATAATTAGATTGATTTCACATAGTAAAAGTTGATAGATTCTTCTAATTGTTTAGTCAAACTTTACATGGTTTTACTTTGGAAAAACATTATACACTCTATTTTACGGAATGCATGGTGTATGTTCTTATTTTGCTTAAATTAAACTGCAATCTAACTAAAGGAAAATACTCCTTATACTATAATAAAATTCACCGTGAAAGCGAGCGGCAGATACCTAATAAAGCATGAGATTTTTACGTAACACTTCGTAGGGTGCCTTTTGTCACGATGCTTGATGCATGCTTCACCTGGTCAGGTTGAAATCACATTTATCGTAGTGTGTTCTGTGGGCTACCCCATTTGTAAAACTAGATAATTCCCTGCGTCGTTGCTGCGGGATATTTGCTTGAAATAACTATAGAGTATATGATCTGAACAATATAGACATAAATTAAATACTTCTGAAAATGACTTATGTACAAATGAGTAATTTGCTAGAGGTAGAACAACAAATATTATCAATTGATTTTTTTGAAACATACTTTTCATTTTATTCGTACGATTTCATACAATTGACACGAGAGATAATTACCTCCGTAGGTAAAATGTGCAACATAGCAAACAATGGTGATGATCATGCGTTATAGTCATGCGCTCCGTTAGCATGAAGTGTTGTTATAAGAATAGAATTGACCAGAGCAATTAAGGGTACACTAATATTTTGAAAATATATGTTCAAATATACTTGCCGCAAACATAGGCAGAAATCAATGTGTGTTGTTGCTCTCGGTTTGAAACTCATAAGTTGCAAACATAACCAACTGTACATTTTTTTTGAAAAGGATAACCAACTGTACATGGATGCTTGGTATAAGAAGGGCAGCCCATTTAAATCTTGCAGAGGAGTTAATGGAGGAAAAACATAAGAAATTAAAATATAGCCCGTAGAGAATACACCCCGTGGAGGAGGACATGGCTCAGCTTGCAAACTTCTGCATGTTGAGAGTGAGACATAGAGTAAAGAAGTTTACATTCTTGTAGGATGTATCATAGACTATACCTAGATTTTTTTCAGATTTTTATAACTTGTAAATATAGTTCTTGAAAAAACTAAAATAAAAAGATCACTCGAACTCAAGAGTTAAATGAATTGCCGAAGAAAAAGAAGACAAGAAAATGGATATGAAAGAGAAAAATAAAAATAAATGAATATGTGTTGATTGGGCGGGCCCGCTGACCAAGTTCTTTAAGTGGAGTAAGCCTCGCGCGCTGCAACTCACTGCATATAGGATTCGCGATATTGTATGAGCTAGCCGTTGAAACCGGAGCTAGGCCGAGATAAAAAAATGACGATGGTGCATGAAAGGAACAGCGGAGTTGACGACAATCACTATATCTCGCTCAATTCGAGATGGTATACCGACTAGGTAGTCGCTTAATCACTATGTCCGCGAATAAGTGTACATCTATCTTTTCTATCCATCCGGTTTAACTTATTAAAATTCAATCACTTTTTTAGAAAATGTACAAGCATTTATTACACTAAATTAGTATCACTAGACTTGCTTATTTCAAAATATATCAGTTTAATGTCACACATATCAGGACTCTTTTCTATAAACATAGTCAAATTATATAAAAAAGATGACTTAATACAAAATCTACATGTACACAGTACACATATTCACGAACGGAGAGAGTATACGATTTTATAAAATGGGGCCCAAATTTTGCTTCCTATCACAACTTTCCTTCGATGCGTCTTCATGTTCGATTTTTGTCAATCGTTGTTTCTTTCTTTTATTTTAAAATTAGTTTACCTTTGTTTTTTACTTTTTAATTTTTTTCTTTTGTTTCTTTTCTCCATATAGTTTTTCTTTTTTTCTTTTTAATTTTCCTTTCTCGCTGTGAACATTCTTTACCCATGAATAATTTTACTCGTGAACATTTTTTTACCCGTTAACACTTTTCTAGAAAATATTCACCTGTAAAAATATTTGTAAATGGTCAACAATATATTTGCCCGTGAACATTTTTCTAGAAAATTTTCACCTATAAAAAAGGTTTGTAAGTTGTCGATGATATGTTTTTTTTTGACCCGTGAACATTTTTTAGTTGGGAATATATTTTTGCCCATGTACATTTTATAGAAAAGCATTCACCTATAAAAAAAGGATCATGAATGTTCCGCGGCATTTTCAAGTTTGATTTTTTTACCACTGAACACACGGGCCTCTCCCCGGGTAATCCACCCTGATTTTCCCGTGCCCCGTCCGCCGAGGATCAATGAGTCCAGGGCGGCGGTCAAGATCGACGGACTCTGACTTCACGGACGCCGAGGATCCGGCGCCATCTACCAAGGTAACAAACATGGCAAGAGATTGCTTCGGATTCGCCCTAATTTGGATTGTTTCATCCATGTTCTCATCATCCGTTTTTGTTGGTATTTGCGGCTGTACGAGGAAGTGACACAGGAGGCAGCAGTCAACATCACCAATCTAGCAGGGGATATTGATGGGTAAGGATCAGCCCTTCTGTTTCTCATATGTGATTGGAAGTAAACTGAACCAAAGAAGAGCTTTCTCACGCCCTTACCGATGCTTGCCGTCTGATCGTCGATGTTGTCCCTAGGGGACGCTCCTCTCCATGTCAAATTCCACTCCTGTGGGTAAATGAGCCCTAGAAATCGCTAAGGCCCATCAATACTTTCCGCCATGAAGTGCAGAGGAAGGGGCGGCCATCAAAAAAGGCATCAAAAGGGTCTCTTTTCCTGCAGCGGCGTGGCCGATTGGAGCGGAGGCGTCGCACCAGCGGTTGAAGCGAGGAGCTCCTTTCCATGTTAGCGGAACGGCGCATGCCCCTGCTCATCTCCTACCATGACGTGTTTTCTATCCTGTGGTCTTGTGTCTCTTAGAGCATCTCTAACAGCTGCCCTATTCTATATGGTGTTTTAGCACATATAGGGCATCTGTTTTAGCACATATAGGGCACGGAGTAGTTTTTCACTTTTCCAGCAGCCCTATTTTAGGGCAGCTCTTCTCCAACAGCAGCCCTATCACATGCCCTATTTTAGACATATTTCATGAACATTCGAACACAATTTAAACTACAAACCATAATTTGAACACAATTTAAACTACAAACTATAGTTTCAACACAAATTTAAACTACAAACAATATTTTGAACCATAATTCAAATCCTGAACTCGAATTCGACGATCAATTTGACTGATTAGAGCTATGAATCCCTAATTGAGGCTACCGAATTTCGATTCCATCGAAATTCTAACCGGTCACTCGATCAGAACCTACTGAACACACGCATCAGATTTAGATCCAAGCATGCGCTCGAGCAAAAGTTCCTTCCGCATCCACCACCACCAGCACAACCGCTGAATCACCGCGCCCCAGATCCATTTTGCTCCCGTTCGCCGGCCGCAGCCCCCGTTCTCGCCCTGTTATCGCCGCCGCTTCCGATTTCCTCTTTCTTCTTCTTCGAGCGGTGGCGTCGTGGGGTTGAGGGACAGGTACGTCCGCAGCAGTCGCTCCAGCTCCGCCGCGCCGAACACCTGCCGCGACCGACAACGCCGACACCGGAATCAGACGCCACCGGAGCCTCGCCCGCCGCGCCTCCATCCCCTAATCCACGCGATCGAGGACGGCTCCGGAATCACACGCCGCCGGAGCACGGAGGCGAGAGGCACGAGGAGCGACACGGAGGACGGGAAGACGGGGTGGGAAAGGGAGGCGGAGACTGAGGAGATGGAGGGCCAATGGCGGCGGAAGGCCGGCGAGGAATCGGCGGCGGAGGGGAGCTCGTCCAGAGGCGGAGGCACTCCGCGAGGGCGTCGACGGTGGGATCCGGCGCTCGGAGACCAGTTTGAGGAGGTATGTGCACTCGTCTCGAATTGGCGCGGCGGCGGCGGCACGAATTGGCGTGGCGGCGGCGGACCGGATTGTGACAGGTCGGGGGAAATAAACTTTCAGTGTGGCGGTTGGTCGCGCGCGCGTTGATTTGGAAAGGATAGGGCACGCCTCCGCGCGGCCCTCCGTGCCCCATATATGGGGCTGAGAGTACCAAAATATAGGGCTGCCCCAAAATAAGGCCCGTGATAGGGCAGCTGTTGGAGGTCGTTTTTTGCCCTCTCGTGCCCTAAAAAACGGTTTTTAGGGCACGGAGGCTAAAATATGGCAGCTGTTAGAGATGCTATTAAGTCAATATACTCCATGTACGTTGGAATCGATTTTTAGAAAGGTACTACCCAACCGGATCTCTCAATCCAGCGTACAATTTTAGTCTCATGGAGGAATCCATCCCTGGATGGTTGATGCAGCAGAGAAGGCAATACCAATGGTAGTTTGAAGCAAACCAGTAGGCAGCTGTCAAACGATGAGACTCCGGCAAAGCTGGTGGGCGGCTATTCATCTCATAGGTACTATTATTATGAGTTCGCCCTTGTCACTCCTGTAACTACCCTAGCAGATTAGAGATTTCACACTTTTAATTATAGGTACGCTGAATACTTTAAGTTTAAGTATATTCTGAAGCATATGTTTGGCCAAAATGTCTAGAGTAGGTCCGGGATTTATTTTACAATCTGTTTGGTCTGTAAATTTAAAATAAGTGTTATTTCCATATTTTCTGTTAAGGTGTACTTGACTGAACATGTGTAGAATGTTTTTAAGTTTCCTGAGCAAATCCCATATCATCCAATACCATCTTCCAACCTTTCTCCAAAAGCTTACATTCAGCTTCTTTTCTCTCTTTCAAATTCCTAACAGCAAGCAACTCCTTCTCCAAATGTTCTTTACATACCTTATTCCTTGCCCTTCCACAAAAATTAATATCATCAATCTCAATTTTGTATATAATCTTCAACACATCAATCAAAGCAACAACCGCCTCTTCTTCTGCATCTAATATACTACTTGCTAAATGCCCAAAAGCTTGCTCTACTTTACTGGAAGTGTCTTCTTCGTTCGTCGGAATAACAGTTTTCACATAGCACTGATACCTTCCTTCAGCCAAGTAACATTTATACTCTGCCTTTTTCCCTCCCAGTTTTTTTAGAACCTCTTCTAACAGTACTTTCTGGGAAATGCGAATGATTGCCAGGTTGTCTGCATGTTATTAAAATAGACCATAATTCAATACTTTAAAGTAACATAGATTTCAAACTTCCTGATTATGATACAGGTCTAGGTTTTTATAGTACGTCTTGCCACTCCCGCCATTAACACTTTGATCTTACTCACACAACACAGGTACAAACCTACACAAACATTTAAAATAATTCAATCAATTAGTTTTTCAGCTAGCTGTATGACCATTTACCACACGTTATTTTCGAGTACAATCAACAATCTTATCTTATTGCTACTAATAATACGACTCTCTTATAGAATAAAACGACTTTCCAATAGAAAATCGTACATCTCCTAAAGAACAGATTAAACTTTCACCTAAGCGCACCTGCCAGCTAGACAATATTATACAGACCCAAATAATAGACATTTCTAATCTACAAAAATTTAAGTTAAACATATTGCCAAATAAGATGAAGAGTTTGTTACCAAGCAAACCACAGAAGACCAACCCGAGGAGAAGAAATATAACTTACGGGTGCAGGAACCAAATATGTAGCCTACCCAAGATTGTAAATGCTCTGCAGTTAAATACACAGCCGGACTATAGTTTCGGTTGACGTCACTAATGGTTCAATCCACCCAATCCTCCTTTCATGCAGGAACCCTTTTTGGTTGACTCATTCAGAGAAACCAACAGTTTTGTGAACTGACCATACCTGAAGAAAAAGGGTCGTTCACGATGGAGGCGGGCCATACAAGCGCGTTGGCGGCGTTCATCGGCGGGTGCTCGCTGGTGCTCGACACGCCGCTCATCAAGTGCGACGCCAAGCTGCCGCCGGTAGGGAGGCTCGTGTCCTACCTGAAAGGACCACTCACCAGGCTGGTCTGCGACATCTTCCACCTCTTCCCCACCGGCTTCTCCTTCCACGGCCGGTGAAATTAGCTTTGCCAGTCCAACGATCTCAGCTGCGTACAGAGATCTGGTTAATTACCACTTGTCTACCTTTTAATTTGCGTGGAGATGAAATGTATGGTAAGTTGCAGCACGTGCAAACGTAACTAAACTGAGCAGGTAGCTAACAGGCTTTGGTCCGGTAGTATTGTCTTGATGAACACGGGCCAAAATTCATGGGCCCCTCATAGGTATACTTCTATCATATAAATATAGTGCAACACATAAATTACACATTTAAATTCATTCTCCTTTTCAAAAAAATTAGTAAAAATTCTAATTTCTAATAAATCTATATTCATAATGGACGGGCGCAGCAATGCGCGCCTACATGATCTAGTAGGTTCCTAAATTGTTGACATCATCTTTTACCCGTGACAGTTTTTTACTTGTGCACGTATATATATTACATGTGAATTTTTTTAACTCGTGAACAATTTCTAGAAAGAGAGTTCACCTATAAAAAAAGGTTCGTAAATTGTCGACGACAGTTTTTACACATGAACACATTTTACCGGTGAACTTTTTTTTTTACTTGTGAACATATTTTAGCCGTGAACATTTTCGAAAAAGCATGCACCTATTATCGGATAGGAATGAGTTTAGGCCTTAATCTCATGAGCCGATACCACTTTTCAGGTCACTATGTTCAAGACTCCACGTTCAAGACTCCACGCTGGTAGCTCTCTCCTCTAAAAGCTTCCTCAGCGACAAGATCTCCTCGCCACTGACTACGGTTATAAGATCGAGAATTAACGTATGAGGAAAGACAAGAATCCTAGCCGCATGGAGGATCAGACACCATCTTAACCTATATATACTGAAGACTTTCACCAAGACGGACACATTCATTACACGTCGAAGATTTGCCCAGACCTCTCTTTAAACCTAGATCTACCTCTATAATCTCCGATCGAGACCTCCTATTACTCGCTAAGATTGCCTTTGTAATAGTCTTGTAGCCACAACATGAACAAAGTCTGAGAGATTGTTATCTATTTCGTCTACGACTCAAACTTGTCGACCTGCATCGGGTGGCAAACAAATAAACCTGCTTCTGATGTCTGGAAATAAGATTGCCAGGATCGTAAATCACTATTGTTTGACATCAATAAAAAAAATTGTAAAATTTATGATGACATTTTTTACCGTGAACATTTCTTTTAAAAAAAGTTCACCTGAAAGTTTCATAGATTTTCGAGAAATTATTTCATGAAGCTTCAAAAAATTGTTTAGGGTGTTTGAAACAATGTTTATGTTTTTTTAAAATAAATGCTCTCAATTTTAAAAATTGTTCACGGGTTAATAAAATTCACATAGTTCAACAGTTGTTATGAATTATTTTTTAACCGTGGGAACATTTAGCTTAATTTTTTGTGTTTAAAGGATTTTAGTGTTTCTTATATTTAACAAAAAAATGACCGTGTGTTTGTGATTTTTCTATAACATTTTCAAAATAGGAAAAAAAAACACCGCGCTGGCAGCTGATCGCTGTTTTTGGAGGCTAAACACGCTCCACTATAGTATTAATCAGAAATGTTTATATCAAAGGATGTGAGCGAGGCATGACTTCTGCTCGCTTGACAGCCAGTCAGCCACCGAAAATTAGGGATAGAACTGAAGTCAGCATTCCCGTTTCTTTAATCCATGACATCTGTCGGGGCTCAGAAGTCACGAGCCACGACGGAGCAGCGAGAGCCATCCTCGTTATCACCAATTGATCACGTCGAATCTTCGTTGTAGCTGGCACACGTCGAGCATGCATCTGTCCAATTACTCTGCATGCGCTTGTTTAATCACCCGATAGAACGGATTGTCGTTAATCGCCTCCGCGGGCCCGCCGCCTCCCCGACCCCGGCCATCCGCTCTAAATCTCGCCGCCGGCCGCCACCCCCACCCCACCGTTAACTCATCCGCTCGCTCCAGTTATGACATCTTCTTCGCCGCGGCTCCCTACCGGTCGCGGTGGCGTCGTCGGCGCCTTCTCGGGGTGGAAGGTGGACGAGGAAGGAGGTGACGCGAGAGTCGTGCGAGCGCGTAGAAGAGAGCGTTTCCAGAATTCAAGCTAAGAACACGTTAAACAACAACTTTATTGCACTGCGGCACGGTATACGAACAGAAACAGTGTCGAATTATTGCTCACAAGTCACAACACACGACTGACTTCATCGAAACAACCAGGCCGATCGATCGGCGTCAAGCGTCTGCGCTGCCGCCGTGGACGAACTCGCGTACCGCCGCGAAGAGCTCCTCGGCCTTCTCCGGAACAAAGAGCTCAGCGGCGTGGAACCCGGACCCGTCCGTCTTGGTGACGACGTCCACGCCGCTGTCCTGCAGCCACGCGGCGAACCCTCTCTGCCGGTCGATCAGCGGGTCGCCGTCGCTCCCCGATACGAGGCACCGCGGCAGGCCCACCACGGCCTCCGGCGCCATCGCTTTCGCCGGGTTGCTGAACTCGTGGTCGCCGTCCGCGCCCACAGGCAGCGCGAGGCTCATCAGCTTGTCGTTGGCCTCCAGCGGCAGCATGAAGTCGTCCTCGGACGCGGCCTCCGACGGCGTCCGCTCCACGCCTCCCAGGTAGGGCTGGTGTAGCAGGAGCCCGCGCACCGTGGCGGGGCTCAAGTCGACGCCCTTGGTCTGGACTCCAGCGTTGAACGCCAGGTTCCCGCCGGAGCTGCTGCCCATGACGAAGCACCGGGAGAGGTCGGCGTGCGCGGCGATCCAGGGGTCCTCGTGCGCGGCGTCACGGAGCCACAGCACGGCCGCGACGGCATCGTCGTAGGCCGCGGGCAGGCGATGCTCGGGCGCGAGGCGGTAGTCGACGGAGGCGACGATGGCCGGGACAGCGGCCGCCATGGCTTCGCAGGAGGCGTGGTAGAAGACGGTGTCCGCGGAGAAGACGACGAAGCCGCCGCCGTGGAAGTAGAGGATGACGGGGAGCTTCGTCGTCGAGTCCGACGGGACGACGGGTCTGGGGAGGTAGAGCCGGATGTACGTGCCGAGAGAGGCGTCCAGGGGCACGTCCCTGCTGGAGACGGCCGCGGCGTCGAGTGAGGCCGGGACGGACGGGACGACGGGGCGCGTGACGGTGCCGTCCGGGTGGACGGCGATCTGCATGAAGATGTTGTCCGACTTGGACGGCGGTGGTCGCGCGGCGGCGTCAACGTCAGGGGCCGTGGTGGCGTCGCCCATGGTTTGCTCGAGGCTTTGCTCTGTTTCGTCCACACTCGGTGCAGGCGCAGCTTTGGTGAGTGTGACGACGCTCACGACGGTGGCTATGGTGATTGGTAGACTGGAAGCGATGTCTGATGTGCTGGGCGTGCACGTTTTTAAGCTGGGCACCGCGCTGCAGGGGGTGGCGTGAGAGTGACGAACCGCCGGACCGACTCGGGCTCGCGCGTCGTCGAGATGAACAAGAAAATGACCCGATCGAACCCGTTGAACAGCAACAGTAGGTACGGGGTACCCATCCAGGTTTACTCATTCAGTTCTTTTCTTAGCCACTATTGTGAGCGTGCTCTACATAGAGGCGCTTTAAAAGTCTCAAAGTGTCTACTCCAATTAATTTTCAGGGGCTAAAATAGCTGCTCTTTTCTCCACTCTTTCTCGAAAGCGCGCGAAGGTGGATCAGCTTTCGGAAGTGAGATGCACAGTGCGAGATCAATGTCACACGGCTTCAGTTCATTTGATTCGCTCTTTCTCGGCTTGACCCTACATTCAGTAATTTGAAATGTGGCCCCAGCGCTGGCAGCCAGAAGATAGGCCAAACACTCGATTTGATAAGCTTGCAACTGGATGATCGACAAGGACCTTCTGACGACTGCTATGGGCAAATCATGCCTCGTTTCGAATTAGATTAGTCGACTCATCATTGCATGCTTAATTAGAATTTTCGTAGGCCTTTCTTTGTACGCGCCTGTGGCACCACCACCTCCACAGCGGCCACAACAACAGTAAGAGGAAGAAAAGGAGGATTGCAAGTTTCGTTGAATTATATGTAAGTTAGTTTTTGATGAAAATCGGTTGAACACTTGATTTGGGAAAAAATATCTATTGGGGGGCATGACTCTGAAGAGACACAGCCAATAGGAGGTAACATGGGGGCGCCAATGGAGATGATATTAAAAGATTGTCTTGAAGATACATATAATTAAACACATCGATTTTTCATTAAAAAAATGAGAAACTTTGGGCTTGCTTAAGGCTTTGGATCGGGCTTCGAAAGATCGAGACCTAAACCTGGCACAAACGTCAGGCTTTGGAATAGACTCCTACCGCCTGAAGCGATCTGTCAACGGGCTGTATTTTCGCTGCCCATTAACATGTGATTATTTTTCTACAGTTTTTTCTATAAATTTTCTTTTAATTTCAGAAAAACAGCATGTTAAAATTTTAAATCGGTGTAATACCTTACAAGAAAACATATTTTTCACTCAATAGAACTCTTTTCAAACCTGAATATTTAGAAATTTGAACATTTTTATATAAGATATTTTCCAAATATGAACAATTTTTTAGACTGAACATCTTTCCAAATCATAAAAAGGTGAAAATTTTCAAATCTAAATGTTTTCAAATGTGAACATTATAAAAATGAACATTTTCCTATAATTTTAAAAGTGAATAAAAATTAAATCTAAACGTTTTGAAAGTGTGCGATTTTTTAGATTTGAAATATTCTCAAATTTAATGATTTCAAAATAATAATAAAAGGTGAAACATAACAATCAATAAAATAAAATAAAATAAAGAAAATTGAAAATAAAACGAAAATAAAATAAAATACTACCTCTAATCCGAAAAAAATTGACGCGGAATATGAGTATATGAGTCAAGTACAATATTGTGAAGACGTCCCGACACTTTTTTTTTTTAGAATAAACGAAACCCTTTATTAATAGCAAACAAGCCGCCTCATTAAAAACCTCCCAATCCCCTTAGCTACCCTGGTGAGGAAAAGAGTGCGTCAGAAACTTGTTGCCTTTGCTGGTTACAAACACCCTCAGGTGGATCCAAAGCACTATTACAAACACCCTCAGGTGGACTAATAAACCAAACATGCCTCCCAACTCCAAAATGGATCGATCCTCTCGCTAGGTTGTGGGCATCAACGTTCGAACGCATCCCTCGTGGATGAACTCCACTCCTTGGAAATCCTGAGCAGCTAAAACCTCTATTTCTCTGATGACTTGGCCATAAGCGCCAAACTTGTCTCCCGCTTTTAAACGTCTGATCACATTGGCACAATCACTTGCCACTCTGACCCGCCTCAAATTTAGGTCCGTGGCAAGCGTCAACCCCTCTCTGCACGCCGTGGCTTCCATTGTTTAGACGTCCCGACACTTAACTGGATTGGAAGGAGTAGAAAAAGGGAAAATACCCAAAATGGGCCGGCCCAGCAGAGGATTCCTTCAGGCAGCGCGAGCGTTTTGCACCCCACGACCCGACAGATCACTCTCTCACGGGCTCAATGTCGCAGAATCGCTCGTTTGTTTGGGTAAGTTTGGCAACGTTTGTTTACGGCAACTCTTGCAATCGGTAGTTGACACAGTTTCAGTACAAAGTTGTACTAAAACTGTGTCAATTAATTTGGAACGGAGTGAGTAGTGGTTGATTATTTAACATGTAGAACAGGGTATTTAAACCATACCGATGTCACTCGCAGACTATTTAATTTGCATGTGGTTGCTAGCGCAGGTTTGTTGATTGTTTTTCGCCGACACATACTCGTGTAGAGCTTCACGTGGAGATTGTTTCGTGCTCCAACTGTTTTAAAACGTAAGATGTTTTAGATGTTCTACATGCTGTTTAAATGTAAACTAACAAATTTCACATGAGTGAACATGTATATAAATACATTAACATACATGTGAATGTGGCAAATATTAAAACATCTTGTATTTAAAAACGAAGAGAGTAGCTGCAAAAAATTGTTTGCTTGGTTAACCTTCTCTTCTCTTTCTATACAAGTTTTTAACAATCTATTATACAAATGCTGTTGGAGATGCTCTTAGTGTGTTACAGGCAAATATGCATACATCTATTCATACATTTAGCACATGTTCATGTAGCCAAGCACATGACATAAATACAAGAAGGGTGTCTGAAGTTCGGTGGCATGTCTATGGTGTAGTCTGGTCGGATTCTTTCAACGACAATAGATTTGGTTTTAGCAAACTACTTTGGACATCCGTAAAGTTGAAGATCAGAAATGGAGCAGCGTCAAGCTCGATTATATATTTTAGGTAATATATTGTAGAATAAAATAAAGTTACAAGACACATAAATGCAGACTTGACTGAACAAAAAACAAAACATATAGTAGCTCTTAGCTGAATGGGTTTGAAGCCCAAGTGGATAATGGGCCTCCCAGATAAATGCATGAGCTTGATAAAGTGATTTACCATGTTGCTTACACATTTTGGGAATGTGGACAATGTTTGCGTATGAGACACGTTGCGTTAATAAAATTAGGTGCAAAAATTGTTTACATAGCGGACATATTGCCCAAGATTGCTTTATATACAAAAAAATCGCAACGGTAGGTTCCTAAACGGGTAGGCTTAGCTCCCGACAACCTAAAATCCCGCGCCAATCCGGAGCATAATCAGCCTACCGTTTCTCCTCGTTTACCCCCAATACCACAACCCTCTCTGCACCGATCTCTCCGCCATCCGCCCCAACTTGCTCCACTGTAACCTTCCGCCGTTGCTGACGCCCATGGCGGTGTTTGATCTTGATCCAACCTGCAGGTGGACCCGTGCGGGTCATCAGATCTAGGATGGGGTCCCACGTGTCTGTCCCGGACTTTCTCTCCCCATCGCAGACACGACGCCTTCTCCATCGCCATTATCGAGCCTGCTCAGCCAGCTGAAGATGCCGCTTTTCGGAGGGGACATGTTAGAAACCACATCGTCAATCATCTTTAGAGGGAGGTAGTCGATGATCAGCCGATATCTTTAGGGCCGGACTGTTTAGGATGAGAAGCAGAGCCTCGCGCCAGATCATGTTGCTGCAACCTCCTTTTTCAGTTAGCTCAAGGTTATTTTTGTTCATTCTGTTGCACACGATGACTGTGATAATCGTTAGGCTCTCCAAGGGTTCCACACAGATTGGTTAATGATGCTTGGAGTTCCTTTAGATTATCAGAATAATGTAGATCTGTCTGCTATTGTCTCTACCTTTGGGAAGTTTCTGCATTGGCACCGGGAGGATCCTATGCTTGCTAGAGCCATGGTGTTTGCGGCTTTCCCATCTCCGCAACTGGTGCCCTGTGATGTTGTGTTTCGGGATTACGTACATCTGCGGGCCGGTGTCAGGCAGACGTGGACCCTGCTATGTGCTTACTGCTGATTTTGCTGAGGTTATCCCGGCAGATGAAGATCACATGCCGCCAGATGGGAATCCACACCCAATGCGGGTAACCTACATGCTGATGGCCATATGTGGGCAGTGCCCCAATTTCCTAAGCTGGGATGGAACGATGTTCCGGTTAATAATGTCGTTGATCAACATAATGCCAAGGAACAACAAGACTATGCGGAAATGCAGCCCGCTGTCGAGAAAGTTGTAGTGTGGTCAATTGTTCTGAACCCATCCCTGGACACTGTATCTTCTTAGGGTAACAAGCAGCTGATATGTCCATTTTGCATCACTATTTTATATTGTAATTTACTGTTATTCGTTGATATATTTCATATTTAGAGATGATTATTTGGGAATTGATCACCGGAGTCAGAATTCTGCTGGAAAAAGGACCATCAGGACACCATATCTACGAAGATCAGAACTCCGCAAAAAACATCACAAAGGTCCTATTTTGCCAGATGCCTGGGGGAGCCAAAAGGGGAGACCGAGGGGGGCCAAGAGGGACCCACACCATGTGGTGGCGCGGCCCCCCTTCCTGCCGCGCGGCCACGTGGTGTGGCCACCCTGGCCCACCTCTGGCCAAGCCCTTTCGCGTACTTCTTCCCCCCGAAACCCGAAGACCTGACAGATCGTCGAGGAAATATTCCGCCGCCTCCGCGAGGCGGAAAACACCAGAGAGAGAAAAGCTCTCTGGCAGGGAGAAATCTGCCGGGGAAATTCCCTCCTGGAGGGGGGAAATCGTCGCCATCGTCACTGTCATCGAGCTGCACTTCATCGGGATCATCATCACCATCATCTTCACCGCCGACATCGTCATCTCCATCGTTCCACTCCGTTCCCGCTGTAACATCTAGGGCTGAATCTTGTCTATTTGATAGGGGAAACTCTCCCGGTGTTGATTACTATTGTTATTGATGCTATTGAGTGAAACCGTTGAATTAAGGTTTATGTTCAGATTGTTACCCATCATTATATCACCTCTGATCATGTTCCAAATGATGTGTTGTGAGTAGTTCGTTTAGTTCTTGAGGACATGGGAGAAGTCTAGATGTTAATAGTGAACTATGTTGAGTAATATTTAATGATTTGATATTTAAGTTGTGGTGTTATTCTTCTAGTGGTGTCATGTGAACGTCGACTACATGACATTTCACCTTTATGGGCCTAGGAGAATGCATTGTGTATTCGAATATTAATTGTGGGGTTGCCGGAGTGACAGAAAACTAAACCCCCGTTGGTATCTCGATGCATGAGGGATAGCAGGATCTCAGAGTTTTAACGCTGTGGTTAGATTTATCTTAATTACTTTCTAGTATTTGCGGATGCTTGCTAGGGGTATAATAACAAGTATGTATTAGTCCTAGGAAGGGCGGTGCATTAGCATAGGTCCACCCACACAACACTTATCAAAGTAATAAAGATTAATCATCTATATGAAGCGAAAGCACTAGACAGAATTCCCGTGTGTCCTCAGGAACGTTTGGTCAATATAAGTAAACCAACTGGGTTGTCCTTTGCTCTAGAAAGGATTGGGCCACTCGCTGCAATTATTATTATTATTGCACTTTATTTACTCGCACTTTATTTATCTGCTATATCAAAAACTCCTAAAAACTTGTCTGCTAGTATTTACAGTGAACTACTAATCAAAACCGCTTGTCAGCACTGAAAGGGCATGTGCCCTCTTATATGGTTTTGGTAATTGATGACAATCCATATGGACTAATGTTTGTGTTGAGCATATTGCACGTATGTCTTGAAGATGTCAAGACATCACCCATATGAAGATAGATGGGAGCATATTGCAAGTATGTCTTGAAGATGTCAAGACATCACCTATATGAAGATAGATGGGATGATACGAGATTGATCAAGATGTTGATCAACACACGAAGCTACAAGATGTACCAAGTGGATCATGTATCCCTTGGATGGTAAGCCATTGTCCATATAGCTTTGTGAACTAACCCAAGTGTGTGGTATCTATATGTGGAGTTAGGTATCTTCCCATGGGCTTGCAACAAGAAGAACATCTCATAGAGCTCATGGAGAATGATGTCATGCGGTATTCGTCATCAAGGTTAAGAGGTGCAAGACCAAGAGAAGCATTTCGGAGATATCTTATGCTTGTAGCTTGGAGGTCAAAATGAATACATGAAGACGAAGCTAAGCGAGGCTCTCCCATAATGGAGTATGGGGGAGTATTTGGAGAAGTCTTCATCAAGCATGTGCTATAAAGCGCAATCAAGAAAGGTGGTCCACTTGGAGAGATCAAAATCGTCATCATCTAGCTCAAGTGGAATTCTCAAGGCAAAGGTATGATCTTGATAGGGCTATAGGATAGATAGGCGTACTATCAAGAGGGGCTCTCGAGTGAGTAACTTGATCGCATCTTTGTGGAGAGCTCAAACCTTTGCGAACTTGGCATATCATCTTTCTTGTTTCTTATTTGGTTTTTCTCGTTGTGAGGTTTCGGAGCTTGTTGTGATCTTCATAACAAGCTCAAGTTCATCAAAAACAAAGTTCGTATGAAAAGCTTCTTGGTTTTTGATGTTGGAGGTTTTTTTACCGGTTGTTCCTTTTTCGAGAGGTTTCATGTTTCCCCATTTGGTTTTAAGCTCCCATCTTGGACTATGATGTTTCTCTGCTTTATCTTTTAGAGTTCTTCGTTGTGATTCCAACGAGCCAAAAATCATCGAAAACGGAGTTCGGATGGTCAAGATATTGTCGTTTTCGTGTTGGTATTTCTGCAGTTTTTGGGAGCTCGGAAATTTCCGAACCTGGGCCGGAAATTTCCGAACCGCGCGAATTTCAGTACTGTTTTCGTCCAGAAAACTTCGGAGATCTTTCCGGAAATCTCCGGGGGTCGGAAATTTCCGGCCCTAGGCCGGAAATCTCCGGTCTAAGCTGCTGTAACGGCTAGAATTGTGGAAGGGGTATAAATACCCCTCCCCTTCTTCTTCCTTGAGCAAGCACGACTTTCCCCTCTCTCTCCCACCATTGTTGACCTTGGAAAGCTTGCCCCCTCTCAATTTCTCCCATGATTCTTGCATATCTTTGAGGGATTTGAGAGAGGAGATCTAGATCTACATTTCCACCAATCCATCTCTCCTCTAAGTGAGGGGAACCTAGTAGATCTTGATCTTGGAGTTCTTGGTGCATCTCCTCTTTGTTCTTCCTCTCTTATTCCCCCATAAGCATTTGTTGCTTTGTTGGAATTCGAGAGTGAAGGATTTGAGCACTTGTGCTCTTGCCTTTTGCATTTGGTGCATCGGTGTGCTCTCCACGAGGATTCGTGGAAGTTGAAAGCTTGTGAACTTGTTACTCTTGGGTCCTTGGACCCTAGACGCCTTTGTGGTGGTTGGACCCTTGTGTGGTCACTTGAAGCCGTTCGGGAGCCCCAATCCCATTGTGGGTTGTGCCCCGGATTGTTGTTGGAGGCCGTTCGGGAGCCCCCAATCCCATTGTGGGTTGTGCCCCGGATTGTTGTTGAAAGGCTCCGGATTCCGCCTCGAAGGAATTCCGATAGTGGAAGGTGAACCAAGCCTTTGTGGTGCGGTTCATCGGAGAAGAAGGTGAAACCTTTGTGGTTGTTGAACCGTTGTGTCGGTTCACACCTCTCCAACGAGACGTACTCCCTTAACAAGGAGGAACTCGGGAATACATCCTCGTCTCCGCGTGCCTCGGTTATTTCTATACCCGAGCTTTTACTTGCACTTTACATTGTGATAGCCTTCGTGCTTGAAGTATTCTATTCCTATCACCTTGTTGTTTATCTTGCTTAGCATAAGTTGTTGGTGCACATAGGTGAGCCTAGTTTATTTAGGTTGTCGGCTTGTTAATTTAAACACCTAGTTTTATTCCGCAATTATCAAGCCTAAACCGGAAAAGTTTTAAACCGCCTATTCACCCCCCCCCCCCCCCCCCTCTAGGCGACATCATTGTCCTTTCAATTGGTATCAGAGCCAGGGCTCTCTTGTTGGGCTTTACCGCCTAGAGAGTAAAAGATGTCGTTTAGAGAATTAGTGCACGATCCCACTTTCATATTCGATGGCACAAATTATGATGTTTGGAAAATTCGCATGCTTAATCTTTTTAGGGCCATGGGTCCAAATTATATGAAGAGGATTGTAGATGTGAGTTTATCTCCTCCAAAGGATTCCCAAGAATTATCTTTAGAGGATGAGATAAACTCTCATCTCGAGACTCAAGTTACTAATGGTCTTATATGTGCTTTGACCGATGTAGTTCTTGCTTCAATCATGCCTTTTCGAAATGCACGTGAGCTTTGGACCAAGCTTCAAGATATATATGAAGTGTCCAAAATTATTGAGGATGATTGTTTTCCCTCCACCTCCGGCCGTGATGAGTTCACAACTTCTTCCACTCCACCAACATGTGATTTGTCACAAGATAATGATATGGTGAGTGGTGATAGAAATTGCTTTGGTGATGGTGAACTTACTATTGATTATACCTCTTCTCTATCACATTGCAATGTTCTATCTTTGGATCTAAACTCTTCTAGCACTCCAAATGTCATACATGCTAGAGTTGATGGTCCTTGCATATCAAGTAATAGTTGCTTAGCTAAATATAATAATGATATGCTCTCTATGTCTTGTTGTCATGAAAATAATGCTTCCATATCCTCTAGTATTTGCATGATTAACAATGTAGAGGAATCCCAACATTTGTTGGAACAAGACATGGACCCCAATGGTGCTTCAAGTAATTCTTCATCCTCCTCACCCATTAATCATGTTTGCCTCATGGCTAAGGATTCCAAGGTAACTTCTACCTCGAATCCCGAGATATGTGATGATGTGGTTGAGGATGCTCATGGAGAAGATTTTGACATTGAAACCTTAACCAAGAAGGGTGAGATTGTTCTTGGTGCTCTTCCCAAAGGTAGTGAAGCTATCTCTTCTCTATGTGAAATTGTTGCTCATGGTATTAAATGTATAGAAACCATTGAGGATTTGGATACTCAATTTGAGCAAAAATGTAAAATTGAGAGAGAAGATGCTATTGAAAAAGCATCCTTAGAGAATGCCCTTAACGAAGAGCAAGAGCTTCGAGTGTCTCTTGAGGAGAGACTCGAATCTCTTGATGAATCAAATGATCTTATCATTACTAAAATCATTAAGGAAAGAGATCATGCTATTGCTAAATATAAAGTGTTTAAAAAGGAAAAAGTTGAATTTGGTGTTGGCAATGCTAGACTAAGTGAGGACATAGAGAAACTTGACAAAGCTCACAAGGCTTTAGAAAGTGAACACTCTCTCCTCATCAAGTCTCATGATCAACTCCAAACTCAACTATCTAATAATGATAAGCTTGCAAAATTGTGTTCTTCCATTTCTAATGATAATGATGCTTGTGCTACTAACTCCACTTCTTGTGAAGCATCTATTTTGAAGGAGAATGTTGAGCTAAGGGCTCAACTTGAGTTGCTATCTAGTAAGTATGGGAAATTGAAAGAAAGTCATGAAAAGCTTTCTACCTCTAATGATGATCTTCTAGCATCCCATGCTAGGCTAAAGTTAGCTCATGAGACTATCTCTACAAAGGTAACATCTTGTGAGCCTCATGTGGATATTGGCACAACTTCTTCTAGAAATGCCTTATTGCCATGTGCTAGTCCGAGTGATTCATCCACTCACAATGCTTCTACATCTTGTGATGAATTACTTTCCATACCTTGTTGCTCTAACAATGAAGCGTCTACTTCCTCTAGTGTTTTTGTTGATACTAACCATGTAGAGGAATTAAATGAGCTCAAGGCCCAAGTCACTTCTTTGAAGAAAGACTTGGAAAAGCGTCATGTTGGGAAGTCCACACTTGACAATATGTTGAGTGTTCAAAGACGCTGAAAGTGCATGGTTGCCCCCATGCGTGGTTTTGGTAATTAATGACAATCCTTATGGACTAATGTTTGCTTTGAGATATACTTGTAGATCTTGTCCATAGGAAAAGATTGGAGTTCATGTGTTGGACTCTAGTAGATTACATGATGATCAACGCTCTACTCAAGGGTTTATATGAAGAATGGTCATGTGAAGAGTTGAGCTCATTGCAAGTATGGCTTGGAATAGAAGATTGAGTGAACAATCATGTTTACCACCAAGCCATCATACATATCAAGAGAAGAAGATGAAGTGCAAGCTCAATATGATGCATCTCGAAGATATCATTTGATTGAAGGTTGCAAAGGAGTCATGAAGACGATGCTTAGCGAGGCCCTCCCATAATGGAGTATGGGGGAGCATTTGGAGAAGTCTTCATCAAGCATGTGCTAGCAAGCACAATCAAGAAAGGTGTTTCAACTTGAGAGAGTCAAGATCGTCATCATCGAGCTCAAGTGGAATGCGCAAGGCAAAGGTATGATCTTGATAGGTTTTCTATTTTACCGGTCTCATGGTGTTAGTGGGAGACCGGGTTTTAGGATAGACGGTGTACTATCAAGAGGGGCTCTCAAGTGAGTAACTTGATCGCATCGTTGTGGAGAGCTCAAACCTTTGCATACTTGGCATATCATATTTCTTGGTTCTTATTTGGCTTTTATGGTGGTGAGGAATTAGAGCTTGGTTCATCTCCATGTCAAGCTCTAGTTCATCGAAAACGGTTTTACCTTGGAAAACTAGTTGCGTTTTCGGTGGCGGAAATATTGCCGGTTCAACCGTGAGGAAAGTCCCACACCTTGCCATGTGTGGTGATTTTACTCTATTTATGGGATGCAATATTTTCACTTTTTGTAGCCTTCTCCTTGTCGGTACCTTTCCAACGGAGTTGGTCTCACCTCATTCGGAGTTCATTTGCAAAAGTTATAGCTGTGTTTTTGGTGTTCGGACAGGCCCGGTAGTACCGGAGAGTTTTGTTCCGGTAGTACCGCAGTCAGCCGGTAGTACCGGGCTCTCTGCGGTACTACTCTCTGAAGTTGGTTTTCGGACGTTTTGGCACGGATGGCCCCGGTAGTACCGGGGTTGGAGCCCAGCACTTGGGCCCGGTAGTACCGGGGTATTTTTCCCCGGTAGTACCGCGCGCTCGGTTTTCTGCGTTGACGAAGATACCGCAGGGCCGGTACTACCGGGCTTTAGGCCGGTACTACCGCACTTGCGGAACAAGAAGTGCTGCAACGGCTGGATTTTTGAGTTGAGCTATTTAAGGGGCCTTCTTCCCCAATGGTTGACTAGCTCTAGAGCAAGTCTTTCTCCTCTCTCTCCTCCATTGTTGCCCTTTGTAAAGCTTGCTCTTCCTCTCAATCCCTCCCATGGTTCTTGCTAATATTTGAGGGAAAGTGAGAGGTGATCTTGATCTACGTTTCCACCGATCGATTTCTCCTCTATGTGAGGGAAACCTTGTAGAGCTTGATCTTGGAGTTCTTGGTGCATCTCCTCTTTGTTCTTCCTCTCTTATTCCCCCATAAGCATTTGTTGCTTTGTTGGAATTTGAGAGTGAAGGATTTGAGCACTTGTGCTCTTGCCTTTTGCATTTGGTGCATCGGTGTGCTCTCCACGAGGATTCGTGGAAGTTGAAAACTTGTGAACTTGTTACTCTTGGGTCCTTGGACCCTAGACGCCTTTGTGGTGGTTGGACCCTTGTGTGGTCACTTGAAGCCGTTCGGGAGCCCCCAATCCCATTGTGGGTTGTGCCCCGGATTGTTGTTGAAAGGCTCCGGATTCCGCCTCGAAGGAATTCCGATAGTGGAAGGTGAACCAAGCCTTTGTGGTGCGGTTCATCGGAGAAGAAGGTGAAACCTTTGTGGTTGTTGAACCGTTGTGTCGGTTCACACCTCTCCAACGAGACGTACTCCCTTAACAAGGAGGAACTCGGAAATACATCCTCGTCTCCGCGTGCTTCGGTTATTTCTATACCCGAGCTTTTACTTATGCACTTTACATTGTGATAGCCTTCGTGCTTGAAGTATTCTATATTGCTATCACCTTGTTGTTTGTCTTGCTTAGCATAAGTTGTTGGTGCACATAGGTGAGCCTAGTTTATTTAGGTTGTCGGCTTGTTAATTTAAACATCTAGTTTTATTCCGCAATTATCAAGCCTAAACCGGAAAAGTTTTAAACCGCCTATTCACCCCCCCCCCTCTAGGCGACATCATTGTCCTTTCAATTGGTATCAGAGCCTGGGCTCTCTTGTTGGGCTTTACCGCCTAGAGAGTAAAAGATGTCGTTTAGAGAATTAGTGCACGATCCCACTTTCATATTCGATGGCACAAATTATGATGTTTGGAAAATTCGCATGCTTAATCTTTTTAGGGCCATGGGTCCAAATTATATGAAGAGGATTGTAGATGTGAGTTTATCTCCTCCAAAGGATTCCCAAGAATTATCTTTAGAGGATGAGATAAACTCTCATCTCGAGACTCAAGTTACTAATGGTCTTATATGTGTTTTGACCGATGTAGTTCTTGCTTCAATCATGCCTTTTCGAAATGCACATGAGCTTTGGACCAAGCTTCAAGATATATATGAAGTGTCCAAAATTATTGAGGATGATTGTTTTCCCTCCACCTCCGGCCGTGATGAGTTCACAACTTCTTCCACTCCACCAACATGTGATTTGTCACAAGATAATGATATGGTGAGTGGTGATAGAAATTGCATTGGTGATGGTGAACTTACTATTGATTATACCTCTTCTCTATCACATTGCAATGTTCTATCTTTGGACCTAAACTCTTCTAGCACTCCAAATGTCATACATGCTAGAGTTGATGGTCCTTGCATATCAAGTAATAGTTGCTTAGCTAAATATAATAATGATATGCTCTCTATGTCTTGTTGTCATGAAAATAATGCTTCCATATCCTCTAGTATTTGCATGATTAACAATGTAGAGGAATCCCAACATTTGTTGGAACAAGACATGGAACCCAATGGTGCTTCAAGTAATTCTTCATCCTCCTCACCCATTAATCATGTTTGCCTCATGGCTAAGGATTCCAAGGTAACTTCTACCTCGAATCCCGAGATATGTGATGATGTGGTTGAGGATGCTCATGGAGAAGATTTTGACATTGAAACCTTAACCAAGAAGGGTGAGATTGTTCTTGGTGCTCTTCCCAAAGGTAGTGAAGCTATCTCTTCTCTATGTGAAATTGTTGCTCATGGTATTAAATGTATAGAAACCATTGAGGATTTGGATACTCAATTTGAGCAAAAATGTAAAATTGAGAGAGAAGATGCTATTGAAAAAGCATCCTTTGAGAATGCCCTTAACGAAGAGCAAGAGCTTCGAGTGTCTCTCGAGGAGAGACTCGAATCTCTTGATGAATCAAATGATCTTATCATTACTAAAATCATTAAGGAAAGAGATCATGCTATTGCTAAATATAAAGTGTTTAAAAAGGAAAAAGTTGAATTTGGTGTTGGCAATGCTAGACTAAGTGAGGACATAGAGAAACTTGACAAAGCTCACAAGGCTTTAGAAAGTGAACACTCTCTCCTCATCAAGTCTCATGATCAACTCCAAACTCAACTATCTAATAATGATAAGCTTGCAAAATTGTGTTCTTCCATTTCTAATGATAATGATGCTTGTGCTACTAACTCCACTTCTTGTGAAGCATCTATTTTGAAGGAGAATGTTGAGCTAAGGGCTCAACTTGAGTTGCTATCTAGTAAGTATGGGAAATTGGAAGAAAGTCATGAAAAGCTTTCTACCTCTAATGATGATCTTCTAGCATCCCATGCTAGGCTAAAGTTAGCTCATGAGGCTATCTCTACAAAGGTAACATCTTGTGAGCCTCATGCGGATATTGGCACAATTTCTACTCTTAATGCTATATTGCCATGTGCTAGTCCTAGTGATTCATGAAGAATTACTTTCCATGCCTTGTTGCTCTAACAATGAAGCCTCTACTTCCTCTAGTTTTTGTGTTGATACTAACCATGTAGAGGAATTAAATGAGCTCAAGGCCCAAGTCACTTCTTTGAAGAAAGACTTGGAAAAGCGTCATGTTGGGGACTCTACACTTGACAATATGTTGAGTGTTCAAAGACGCCCCAATGACAAGAGTGGACTTGGATTCAACTCCAATATCAAGAACAAGTCCAAGCTTAACAAGAAGAACAAGGGCCAAGAACAAGTCAAGGATTCGGCCAAGATTGTTTGCTTCAAGTGCAAAGTTGAAGGGCACCATGTTAGATCTTGCCCTTTGAAGAAGAAGGCTCTTAGTGAGAAGCAACAAGGGAAGAAGACTCAAGTTCAAACTCAAGCTCCTCAAGTTGAAGAACGGTCTCTTCCCAAGAAGAATCAAGCTACCCCTCCTCAAGTCAAGACTCCAACTAAGAAGAGAGGAGGAAGTAGATGTTGATACCTATGCCGTGAGAAGGGTCACCTTGCTTCTTCATGCACAAATGGTACCTTATCCAACCCCATTATAGTTGATGATGTTTATTCTCTTCGGAAGGATAAGGTTGGCAATGTGTTTGCCAAATATGTTGGTACTCAAAGTGGTGTCAAGAAAAGAACCATTTGGGTTGCCAAACCTATTGTGACTAACCTCTTAGGACCCAACGTGGTTGGGGACCAACAAGCTAAAACTTGATCAATAGGTGTTGTTCGAGGACATTGGAGACTTGGCTACACTATGAAGAATTAAGGGATCTTCATCAATTATATTCTCTCAAGTCAAGTCATATGGATTATATTGTTCTATCTCATATCCAATGTTCCTCCTTGCGGTAACTTTTATTTAAATCATATATACATTGAAAGTTGCTTGCACCCTTGCATGTGTTAGGTTTTGTACCTTGCTAGTGTTTGTATGTGTTGTGCTCTCTACTTACTTATCTTGAGAAATCAAGTATGTGTATTTTGGTTTGCACACCATCTACTTGTTTTGAGCCCTATTGCTTTTATTTGCTATCTTATCTTGTTGGCTCTCTTTGAGAGATAAATGGACTATCCATTTTGGAGAGTGATATGCTTCGTGCACTTTACAATCCTAAAAATGTGTGTACATGAGGAATACCACTTAGTGTTGATATATCAATATTATCTATTCTCTTTGTGGTATGTCATGCTCATGAGAAATTCAAATTATATAATGTCCATTAATTTCTCTAGTTGTTTTTGTTTGCCTCTTGTGTTAAAATAAATGGATTATCACATTATGGGGGAGTAATAAGGTATGTGCATATTACAAGCCTAGAAAATGTGAAAATGTGAGGTTTTGCCACCTAGAATTGATATTGCTAATTATCTTGTTCCTATGTGGCATGTTTCTCAAACAAGTTCCATATTTGCTTAAATATCTTTTATTTCTCATTTTTTTGGATCTTGTGTGTGAGAAAGTTTTCTTGGTGCTTTGCATGATCTTTGATCAAATTGAAGTTGTCAAGAATCTCTATCTAAGCATGTGCTCAATTTCCTATCTTTTGTCATATGCTTTATTTTTTGTGAAGATTGGTCTTGTTTATCATTCCTATATACCATCGAGTAATATTTCCATATTCCTTGTTCATAACAAGTGATACTCACAATTATGGTGGAATTTGTAGACCATCTTCGTTTTTGGCTATTGCTTTCAATTGCCTTATCTTGTTGCCAAAACTTGTTTTATTAAACTCTTTTTGTCTTCCTTGTATCCTATGGATCTTATTGTTCTTCTTGATTTTGGCTAGTGTTTGAATAATATATATGGTGTGTGATGATCCCATTGGTGTGCATTTGTATTCAAATGCAAAATCATAAATAATGCATACATATTGGGGGAGCTATCCTATATGTTTTTGAACACTATTTGTCTTTAATTGGTTTTAGATCCCGATGATATGTCTCTTTGGAGACAAGCATTTTCCGTCTTGGTACTTTGTGCCATCATGAAAAATGTAGAGGGTTTGGTTATTCCTTGACCATATTTTCATTTGGTATCTTCAATCATGTGTTGATTGGGGTAGTTGATATAATTTGGACAATTTCTTTTCGTGTCACACTAATGTGTGCTCTCTTGTTTTAATTGGTGTTTTATCCAAATTGTATCTCTTTTGGTTTGAAAGTCTTGTGCATGCATATTTACTATATGTATTTCTTTGACGTGCTTACTTTCGTTGATCCAATATATAGGATAAACTCCATCAAATCCTATATGGCTAAGATGTGCATGAAATTCAATTTCACATTAATATGCACATATTTATGTGGAGTTTGTCCTATGTATTGTAGTTTCTCTAACTACTTTGGACCCAATGAGTTTGGGTACCATGTTGTACTTGAATTTGTTTTAGGTACATTTGAGATGCATTGGAAGCTTGTCTCATTTACAACGAAGGTGGTGCCACCGTGTGTTCATTGGAGCCAAGTCTGGATGATCGTTAACTCTTATCTTCTACATCACCAATGCTATCTCGGTAACAAGTATCTACCTCATGCTTACGTTTCTAAGCTTTCAACCTTGTGTAGGTTGTATCTTGGCATGAATCTTTTTGTTGCAATTAATTTGGTTCTTGCAAAACGTCTCTATTGCAAATATGAGTAAGCCGGGATGATTACATATAAAGGGACTATACATTCATTTGTATGATTCATCGATCCCAATTATGTCAATCTAGCACTTTCTACTTAAAGTCTCTCAGGTGCAACATTGATAAATTTTCAAATCATTCGCCTTTTGGGATACGTGTTATCTTACTCGGAGCATCCATTTGTTAACCTTTATCCCTCGTGGATAGTTTTTGATGCTATGATGAGTATGTGTTGGAAGTTCATTTATATTCCGTTAAGATATAATTTGGCTTTGTGCTATGTTATTAAGCAAAGATCTTATTGGTGTATTTATGACTTCCTCTTGGATATCATGATCCTTACCCTTGTATCTATCTTGTGTGTACATGTTTATTTGTAGACCCATATCTTAGTGATTCGTGTCTACTTAGAAACTTGTATATATGAGAATAGTACATCTTTAATTGATATTCCAATTCTTTAATGACCACCTTTTATTGCTTTTGACTCTTTGGTGGTTTCTTAAAGCCACAAGCTTTATTTTTCATGTGTTGCTTGGTGCATTTTACTAAGCTTGTGGAGCCATTTGCTATATCTCTTTTGGTGTGTGGGTATGGGAAAGACATGATATGCACTATGTGCAACACTTCTTGAAAGACTATGTTGATGCTCTCATCCTTGTATTAGTCTCATATAATGTCTTTTTATCTCACACCCATTATTTTATTTGCCGCTCCTTGCTCTTGTTGCAAAACATTTTTGTTGCAAATTGTGTTGCCTCACTTCTCATTTATATTCTCTTGCATGTGCTTGTGTTAGAATTTATCTAGGAGGGAGTGAGGATTTCATGTTGTGCACACTATATTGAAATACAAATCCTATTTGTGCACGTACCTTGGGGAGTTCCCTCTTGATATTTAGAACACTTTTCGGATCCTTTTGATTGCTTGCTTCTTTCGTTGAAGTATCTTTCCATTTGATATTCTTTTGCAATCTTTGGATCCTCTATATAGTTTGATCTCCCTCAATCTATTCGTCATTGGATATGTGCATTTGATTTCACTCATATTATGAGAAATGCACACATTATGGGGGAGCTCTCACTATATTTGCCTTCTAAGTTTTTCTTTCCATTTCGGCAATCGATGCCAATGGGGGAGAAATTTAGAGGGTTTAAGAGAATATGGGTTTGTTCTCTTGCGGTTCTCTTGCATCCTTGCTCTTTGTGTTGCATGGTTGCTTAAATTCATTATATAAACCCTCGTAAAAGGGATTGTCATCAATTACCAAAATGGGGGAGATTGAAAGTGCATGGTTGCCCCCATGCGTGGTTTTGGTAATTAATGACAATCCTTATGGACTAATGTTTGCTTTGAGATATACTTGTAGATCTTGTCCATAGGAAAAGATTGGAGTTCATGTGTTGGACTCTAGTAGATTACATGATGATCAACGCTCTACTCAAGGGTTTATATGAAGAATGGTCATGTGAAGAGTTGAGCTCATTGCAAGTATGGCTTGGAATAGAAGATTGAGTGAACAATCATGTTTACCACCAAGCCATCATACATATCAAGAGAAGAAGATGAAGTGCAAGCTCAATATGATGCATCTCGAAGATATCATTTGATTGAAGGTTGCAAAGGAGTCATGAAGACGATGCTTAGCGAGGCCCTCCCATAATGGAGTATGGGGGAGCATTTGGAGAAGTCTTCATCAAGCATGTGCTAGCAAGCACAATCAAGAAAGGTGTTTCAACTTGAGAGAGTCAAGATCGTCATCATCGAGCTCAAGTGGAATGCGCAAGGCAAAGGTATGATCTTGATAGGTTTTCTATTTTACCGGTCTCATGGTGTTAGTGGGAGACCGGGTTTTAGGATAGACGGTGTACTATCAAGAGGGGCTCTCAAGTGAGTAACTTGATCGCATCGTTGTGGAGAGCTCAAACCTTTGCATACTTGGCATATCATATTTCTTGGTTCTTATTTGGCTTTTATGGTGGTGAGGAATTAGAGCTTGGTTCATCTCCATGTCAAGCTCTAGTTCATCGAAAACGGTTTTACCTTGGAAAACTAGTTGCGTTTTCGGTGGCGGAAATATTGCCGGTTCAACCGTGAGGAAAGTCCCACACCTTGCCATGTGTGGTGATTTTACTCTATTTATGGGATGCAATATTTTCACTTTTTGTAGCCTTCTCCTTGTCGGTACCTTTCCAACGGAGTTGGTCTCACCTCATTCGGAGTTCATTTGCAAAAGTTATAGCTGTGTTTTTGGTGTTCGGACAGGCCCGGTAGTACCGGAGAGTTTTGTTCCGGTAGTACCGCAGTCAGCCGGTAGTACCGGGCTCTCTGCGGTACTACTCTCTGAAGTTGGTTTTCGGACGTTTTGGCACGGATGGCCCCGGTAGTACCGGGGTTGGAGCCCAGCACTTGGGCCCGGTAGTACCGGGGTATTTTTCCCCGGTAGTACCGCGCGCTCGGTTTTCTGCGTTGACGAAGATACCGCAGGGCCGGTACTACCGGGCTTTAGGCCGGTACTACCGCACTTGCGGAACAAGAAGTGCTGCAACGGCTGGATTTTTGAGTTGAGCTATTTAAGGGGCCTTCTTCCCCAATGGTTGACTAGCTCTAGAGCAAGTCTTTCTCCTCTCTCTCCTCCATTGTTGCCCTTTGTAAAGCTTGCTCTTCCTCTCAATCCCTCCCATGGTTCTTGCTAATATTTGAGGGAAAGTGAGAGGTGATCTTGATCTACGTTTCCACCGATCGATTTCTCCTCTATGTGAGGGAAACCTTGTAGAGCTTGATCTTGGAGTTCTTGGTGCATCTCCTCTTTGTTCTTCCTCTCTTATTCCCCCATAAGCATTTGTTGCTTTGTTGGAATTTGAGAGTGAAGGATTTGAGCACTTGTGCTCTTGCCTTTTGCATTTGGTGCATCGGTGTGCTCTCCACGAGGATTCGTGGAAGTTGAAAACTTGTGAACTTGTTACTCTTGGGTCCTTGGACCCTAGACGCCTTTGTGGTGGTTGGACCCTTGTGTGGTCACTTGAAGCCGTTCGGGAGCCCCCAATCCCATTGTGGGTTGTGCCCCGGATTGTTGTTGGAGGCCGTTCGGGAGCCCCCAATCCCATTGTGGGTTGTGCCCCGGATTGTTGTTGAAAGGCTCCGGATTCCGCCTCGAAGGAATTCCGATAGTGGAAGGTGAACCAAGCCTTTGTGGTGCGGTTCATCGGAGAAGAAGGTGAAACCTTTGTGGTTGTTGAACCGTTGTGTCGGTTCACACCTCTCCAACGAGACGTACTCCCTTAACAAGGAGGAACTCGGAAATACATCCTCGTCTCCGCGTGCTTCGGTTATTTCTATACCCGAGCTTTTACTTATGCACTTTACATTGTGATAGCCTTCGTGCTTGAAGTATTCTATATTGCTATCACCTTGTTGTTTGTCTTGCTTAGCATAAGTTGTTGGTGCACATAGGTGAGCCTAGTTTATTTAGGTTGTCGGCTTGTTAATTTAAACATCTAGTTTTATTCCGCAATTATCAAGCCTAAACCGGAAAAGTTTTAAACCGCCTATTCACCCCCCCCCTCTAGGCGACATCATTGTCCTTTCAGACGCCCCAATGATAAGAGTGGACTTGGATTCAACTCAAACAACAAGAACAAGTCCAAGATCATTAAGAAGAAAAAGGGCCAAGAACAAGTCAAAGACTCGGCCAAGATTGTTTGCTTCAAGTGCAAAGTTGAAGGGCACCATGTTAGATCTTGCCCTTTGAAGAAGAAGGCTCTTAGTGAGAAGCAACAAGGGAAGAAGCCTCAAGTTCAAACTCAAGCTCCTCAAGTTGAAGAACGGTCTCTTCCCAAGAAGAATCAAGCTACCCCTCCTCAAGTCAAGACTCCAACTAAAAAGAGAGGAGGAAGTCGATGTTGCTACCTATGCCGTGAGAAGGGTCACCTTGCTTCTTCATGCACAAATGGTACCTTATCCAACCCCATTATAGTTGATGATGTTTATTCTCTTCGGAAGGATAAGGTTGGCAATGTGTTTGCCAAATATGTTGGTACTCAAAGTGGTGTCAAGAAAAGAACCATTTGGGTTGCCAAACCTATTGTGACTAACCTCTTAGGACCCAACGTGGTTGGGGACCAACAAGCTAAAACTTGATCAATAGGTGTTGTTGGAGGACATTGGAGACTTGGCTACACTATGAAGAATTAAGGGATCTTCATCAATTATATTCTCTCAAGTCAAGTCATATGGATTATATTGTTCTATCTCATATCCAATGTTCCTCCTTGCGGTAACTTTTATTTAAATCATATATACATTGAAAGTTGCTTGCACCCTTGCATGTGTTAGGTTTTGTACCTTGCTAGTGTTTGTATGTGTTGTGCTCTCTACTTACTTATCTTGAGAAATCAAGTATGTGTATTTTGGTTTGCACACCATCTACTTGTTTTGAGCCCTATTGCTTTTATTTGCTATCTTATCTTGTTGGCTCTCTTTGAGAGATAAATGGACTATACACTTTTGGAGAGTGATATGCTTCGTGCACTTTACAATCCTAAAAATGTGTGTACATGAGGAATACCACTTAGTGTTGATATATCAATATTATCTATTCTCTTTGTGGTATGTCATGCTCATGAGAAATTCAAATTATATAATGTCCATTAATTTCTCTAGTTGTTTTTGTTTGCCTCTTGTGTTAAAATAAATGGATTATCACATTATGGGGGAGTAATAAGCTATGTGCATATTACAAGCCTAGAAAATGTGAAAATGTGAGGTTTTGCCACCTAGAATTGATATTGCTAATTATCTTGTTCCTATGTGGCATGTTGCTCAAACAAGTTCCCATTTACTTAAATGCTCTTTGTCTCTCACTCTTTTGGATCTTGTTTGTGGAGGATGTTCTTGATATGGCTTTCCCTAAATATGTTCTCATATATCTTTTTGGGAAGCCAATTGATTCAAGCTACTCCTTGGAGTTGCTTTGCATTATCACATGATTTGTGAATCTATCAAGAATATCTATCTAAGCATGGCTTTTAATTCCTATTCTTTGCCTCATGCTTATGTTTTGTGAATATGATCTTGAATATATTCATGCAATCCACCACCGAGAAATATCTCCATACATTACTTGTCTTGACAAGTGATAATCATATTTGGGGGTAAATATGTTGATCATATTCACTTTGGTTCTTGCTTTGTATTGACTTATTTGATTGCCAAGGATTTGTTTTTGATCTAACTCTTATTTGTCTTCCTTGTATCTTTTGGATCCTTTATTGCTCTACTTGAAATTTGTTTTGTGCTTCCTTGAGTTGGGAAAAGCAATGATCCAATTCTTGTGCGTTGACATTCAAAAGTCATACTTTTTGATAATGCACTATTCTTTGGGAAGCTATCCTACTTTGAGTGGAACATCATTATTTAGATTGGTATTGCAATTTCTTGCCTTTCTTGAATATGACTAGTGTTTATATATATGGAGAGTGATGATCTCATTTGTGTGCATTTTGTATTCAAATGCAAGATCATAAATAATGCACACATCTTGGGGGAGCAATCCTATATGCTTTCGAACATTAGTTGTCTTCATTTGGTATTTGATCCCGATGACGTGTCTCTTTGGAAGACAAACATTTTTCGTCTTGGCACTTTGTGCCATCATGAAAAGTGTAGAGGGTTTGGTTTATTATTTGATGATATTTTCTTCAATTGGTTTCTTGCTTTCATTTGTTATCTTTTCAAAGTGGTTTCTTCAATCATGTGTTGATTTGGGTCTTTGATATAATTTGGACAATTCCTTTTCTTGTCACACTTGTGTGTGATTTCATGGTTTAATTGGTGTTTTTTTTTCAAATTATATCTCATTTGGTTCTTGAAAGTCTTGTGCATGCATACTTACTATATGTATATCTTATGGCATGCGTACTTTCGTTGATCCAATATATAGAATAAACTCCATCAAATCCTAAATGGCTAAGATGTGCATGAAATTCAATTTCATATCAATATGCACATATTTATGTGGAGTTTGTCCTATGTATTGTAGTTGCTCTAACTACTTTGGACCCAACGAGTTTGGGTACCTTTTTGTACTTGAATTTGTTTTAGGTATATTGGAGATGCATTGGAAGCTTGTCTCATCTAAAAGGAAGATGTTGTCACCATGTGCTTATTGGAGCCAAGCTTGGATGATCATGAGCTCTTATCTTCTACATCACCAATGCTATCTCGGTAACAAGTATCTACCTCATGCATACTTTTCTAGCTTTCAACCTTGTGTAGGTTGATTTCATGGCATGAATCTCTTTGGTTGCAATTATTTTTGGTTCTTACAAAACGTCTTTATTGCAAATGTGAGTAAGCCGGGATGATTACATATAAGGGGACTATATATTCATTAATATGATTTGTCGATCCCAATTATGTCAATCTAGCACTTTCTACTTAAAGTCTCTCAGGTGCAACATTGATGAATTTTCAAAATCATTTGCGTTTTGTGATACTTGTTATCTTACTCGGAGCATCCATTTGTTAACCTTTATCCCTTGTGGATAATTTTTGATGCTATGATGAGTATGTGTTGGAAGTTCATTTATATTCCTTTAAGATAAAATTGGGCTTTGTGCTATGCTTTTAAGCAAAGATCTTATTGGTGTATCTATGACTTCCTCCTGGATATCATAATCTTTACCGTGTATCTATCTTGTGTGTACATGTTTATTTGTAGACCCATATCTTAGTGATTAGTGTCTACTTAGAAACTTATACACGTGAGAATAGTACATCTTTAATTGATATTCCAAATCTTTAGTTACCACCTCTTATTGCTTTTGACTCCTTGGTGGTTTCTAAAAGGCTCAAGCTTTATTTTCCATGTGTTATGCTTGGTGCATTTTACTAAGCTTGTGGAGCTATTTGCTATACCTCTTTTGGTGTGTGGGAATGGGGAAGACATGATATGCACCATGTGCAACTCTTTTTGAAAGACTATGTTGATGTGTCTGCTCATCCTTGTATTAGTCTCCTAAAATGTCTTTATATCTCACACCCATCCTTTTATTTGCCGCTCCTTGCTCATGTTGCAAAACATTTTATTTGTTGCAAGTTGTTTTACTTCTTTTCTCATTTATATTCTCTTGCATGTGCTTGTGTTCGATTTTATCTAGGAGGGAGTGAGGATTCCATGTTGTGCACACTATATTGAAATACAAATCCTATTTGTGCACGTACCTTGGGGAGTTCCCTCTTGATATTTAGAACATTTTTTTGGATCTTTTTGATTGCTTGCTTCTTTTGTTGAAGTTTCTTTCTCTTTGATATTCTTTTGCAATCTTTGGATCCTCAATATAGTTTGATCTCCTTCCCAACTATTCGTTATTGGATATGTGCATTTGATTTCACTCATATTATGAGAAATGCACACATTATGGGGGAGCTCTTACTATATTGGCCTTCTAAATTTTCCTCCCATTTCGGCAATCGATGCCAATGGGGGAGAAGTTTAGAGGGTTTAAGGATATTTGGTTTTATGCTTTTGGTTTGTTCTTAAGCATTTGCCTCTCATGCTCTTGCATCCTTGCTCTTTGTATGCATGGTTGTTTAATTCCTTATATAAACCCTCGTAAAAAGGATTGTCATCAATTACCAAAATGGGGGAGATTGAAAGGGCATGTGCCCTCTTATATGGTTTTGGTAATTGATGACAATCCATATGGACTAATGTTTGTGTTGAGCATATTGCACGTATGTCTTGAAGATGTCAAGACATCACCCATATGAAGATAGATGGGAGCATATTGCAAGTATGTCTTGAAGATGTCAAGACATCACCTATATGAAGATAGATGGGATGATACGAGATTGATCAAGATGTTGATCAACACACGAAGCTACAAGATGTACCAAGTGGATCATGTATCCCTTGGATGGTAAGCCATTGTCCATATAGCTTTGTGAACTAACCCAAGTGTGTGGTATCTATATGTGGAGTTAGGTATCTTCCCATGGGCTTGCAACAAGAAGAACATCTCATAGAGCTCATGGAGAATGATGTCATGCGGTATTCGTCATCAAGGTTAAGAGGTGCAAGACCAAGAGAAGCATTTCGGAGATATCTTATGCTTGTAGCTTGGAGGTCAAAATGAATACATGAAGACGAAGCTAAGCGAGGCTCTCCCATAATGGAGTATGGGGGAGTATTTGGAGAAGTCTTCATCAAGCATGTGCTATAAAGCGCAATCAAGAAAGGTGGTCCACTTGGAGAGATCAAAATCGTCATCATCTAGCTCAAGTGGAATTCTCAAGGCAAAGGTATGATCTTGATAGGGCTATAGGATAGATAGGCGTACTATCAAGAGGGGCTCTCGAGTGAGTAACTTGATCGCATCTTTGTGGAGAGCTCAAACCTTTGCGAACTTGGCATATCATCTTTCTTGTTTCTTATTTGGTTTTTCTCGTTGTGAGGTTTCGGAGCTTGTTGTGATCTTCATAACAAGCTCAAGTTCATCAAAAACAAAGTTCGTATGAAAAGCTTCTTGGTTTTTGATGTTGGAGGTTTTTTTACCGGTTGTTCCTTTTTCGAGAGGTTTCATGTTTCCCCATTTGGTTTTAAGCTCCCATCTTGGACTATGATGTTTCTCTGCTTTATCTTTTAGAGTTCTTCGTTGTGATTCCAACGAGCCAAAAATCATCGAAAACGGAGTTCGGATGGTCAAGATATTGTCGTTTTCGTGTTGGTATTTCTGCAGTTTTTGGGAGCTCGGAAATTTCCGAACCTGGGCCGGAAATTTCCGAACCGCGCGAATTTCAGTACTGTTTTCGTCCAGAAAACTTCGGAGATCTTTCCGGAAATCTCCGGGGGTCGGAAATTTCCGGCCCTAGGCCGGAAATCTCCGGTCTAAGCTGCTGTAACGGCTAGAATTGTGGAAGGGGTATAAATACCCCTCCCCTTCTTCTTCCTTGAGCAAGCACGACTTTCCCCTCTCTCTCCCACCATTGTTGACCTTGGAAAGCTTGCCCCCTCTCAATTTCTCCCATGATTCTTGCATATCTTTGAGGGATTTGAGAGAGGAGATCTAGATCTACATTTCCACCAATCCATCTCTCCTCTAAGTGAGGGGAACCTAGTAGATCTTGATCTTGGAGTTCTTGGTGCATCTCCTCTTTGTTCTTCCTCTCTTATTCCCCCATAAGCATTTGTTGCTTTGTTGGAATTCGAGAGTGAAGGATTTGAGCACTTGTGCTCTTGCCTTTTGCATTTGGTGCATCGGTGTGCTCTCCACGAGGATTCGTGGAAGTTGAAAGCTTGTGAACTTGTTACTCTTGGGTCCTTGGACCCTAGACGCCTTTGTGGTGGTTGGACCCTTGTGTGGTCACTTGAAGCCGTTCGGGAGCCCCCAATCCCATTGTGGGTTGTGCCCCGGATTGTTGTTGGAGGCCGTTCGGGAGCCCCCAATCCCATTGTGGGTTGTGCCCCGGATTGTTGTTGAAAGGCTCCGGATTCCGCCTCGAAGGAATTCCGATAGTGGAAGGTGAACCAAGCCTTTGTGGTGCGGTTCATCGGAGAAGAAGGTGAAACCTTTGTGGTTGTTGAACCGTTGTGTCGGTTCACACCTCTCCAACGAGACGTACTCCCTTAACAAGGAGGAACTCGGGAATACATCCTCGTCTCCGCGTGCCTCGGTTATTTCTATACCCGAGCTTTTACTTGCACTTTACATTGTGATAGCCTTCGTGCTTGAAGTATTCTATTCCTATCACCTTGTTGTTTATCTTGCTTAGCATAAGTTGTTGGTGCACATAGGTGAGCCTAGTTTATTTAGGTTGTCGGCTTGTTAATTTAAACACCTAGTTTTATTCCGCAATTATCAAGCCTAAACCGGAAAAGTTTTAAACCGCCTATTCACCCCCCCCCCTCTAGGCGACATCATTGTCCTTTCAAGCACCTTCTGCTCCTCGTTGGGTTTGACACTCTTATTTATCGAAAGTACTACGATACACCCCCTATACTTGTGGGTCATCAGTAACATGATGTTGTCTTTCGGCCTGACTTACAACAAGCTGGTGTTGTTGACCCTGCAGTTCTAGTCGCTAAGGAGTTGGTTCCCCAAGCTGGCAACATTGGACTCCATCCTGCAGTTGAGGAGTCAGTTGAGCAAGCTCCATAGTTATGTTGCAAGACTTTGCTTTGGTTGCTGCAGTGGAGGAGATTGATCGGTTGGTTGCTGCACCTGACCCTCTGCTTGCTGGGGATGATGAGGAGTTGGTTAATAGCTGGGAAATTGCACCATTTGTTGGTTGCCAAGCAATACAGTTGACAAGCATTAACAACGTGCAACAGACCAATCATTCTCCTCTTCTAGTGTTTAGCCCGGAGCTGCTGCCGGAAATGATGTGGGAACGTCTGTTCAAAATAATGATGCTAGAATTGCTGGCCAAGACTGTGTCGTTGTCACTGAGATTTGATGTTGTTGAGCCGATTGTGTTTTCTAAGCGCAATTGGAGTGTTGCTTTTGGCTCTTCGGGTTTTTAAATGGAATGGAGAGGCAACCCGACATAACAACGCTCTCCATTTCGTTGTGTTGTCGCTCGTTCTCTATCTTTTGATGTTGGTGATCATGAGGTTACTGAACAAGTGTTGTTGCCTCTATTTTCTGGTTCCCCCGATATCTCGACTGTGAAGAAGAAGAGAGGGCGTCCTTGCAAGACTGCTACTCCAAGCACTAAAACTGGGCTCCGGAGATTGTTTCGCAACAAGCCAAATAATGATGGTCATCGTCCTAAGGTTGCGGGGACTGATGTTGTTCAGTCCAGGAAATGTGCTCGAGCTACTCCTAAGGCGAAGAAGGGGCTTGTTGACGATGCAGAGCAGGAAGTGCTGCAGGAGACACCGATCAAGACAATGCACACAAAAAATTACTTCTGATCTCCGGAAGTAAGATACCCGGAGGATCTTGAATCACTATCCTACGACAGAAGGAGGATAAAAAGCACTAAAACTGGGCTCCGGAGATTGTTTCGCAACAAGCTAAATAATGATGGTCATCGTCCTAAGGTTGCGGGGACTGATGTTGTTCAGTACAGGAAATGTGCTCGAGCTACTCCTAAGGCGAAGAAGGGGCTTGTTGACGATGCAGAGCAGGAAGTGCTGCAGGAGACACCGATCAAGACAATGCACACAAAAAATTACTTCTGATCTCCGGAAGTAAGATACCCGGAGGATCTTGAATCACTATCTTACGACAGAAGGAGGATAAATAGTTTCATATTAGTTCAACATTTTTTTATCAAAGATACCAAACCTAGCGTACTGATCTACAATCATGTAAAAACTATAGTTCAATTTCCAATATCAACTATCACTTAGTAGGATGTTTCAACATTTGCCGTGATAATCATTTGACCACAAAATTCAGTTTGTCAAAAATGTTACCCGTATCGTGATATTTTGCTTACCTAAACTTTTGTGGTAGTTGTTGGCATGATAATCATTTCACCACTAGTTTGAGTTTGACAAAAATGTTACTCACATCGTGATATCTTGCCTACCTAAACATTTGCGGTAGTTATTGATTTTTTTTTACTGTCGTCACATAATTGAAAATAATGTGATATCAGTGAAACCATATTTTTATTTCATAAACACTATCAACCAACTACATATGATGCCCTTTCAATGCGCAAGGTCGATCTCCTAATGGAGGGCACAAAGATGATAGGGACGTCGAGAATGTTGACTAAAGAATCGTTCCTGTAGGGCGGCCTTGTGGGCAATCACTTAGGTTTGTCGGACAAAAGCCAAAACTGGATGGTAGGAGTAATGCCCATCACTGATCTGACTAGATCACTTTCCTGCCAACAATCCTAGATTAGAGTATCGCGCTAGTTTATTTTAGAGAGTGTGTATGTCTCAGCTAAGTGTATAAGTCTCAGTCACGTTAGAAAAATATAACTACAGTTTAAAAAAGGTGTAAATGTACTTTTGTATTCAGAAAAGTGCACAGTTGCACTTTTCTATCTAAAGTGCAGTTGCACATTTTTTTTTAACTGCGGTTGCACGTTTCTGAAAAGTGACTGAGAATTAAGAAAAAACCACTCAGCTGAAACTTAGCAAATCCGTTATTTCTAATATCGCTGACGGATGATACTGTCCACTTGTCCAGCACATTGTTACTACAGACAAAAACATACAATTACAATTGCTCTTTCTTTTTGATCCACAGCACCAGAGGGACTCATGGCGAAATTGTTGCGTGCGGACTCAATGTGTAGGACCAGTTATCTATGTAGAGTATAGCTCGGGTCTAGAAAGCCTTGGCGTCGGCAGGGCGACCAGTGGCGTGGCCTTCTTCATGACGATGCCGAACTTCTCCGTCAGGTCGAGCGCCGCGCCCTCCGGAAGCTCCCAGTCGAACGCCTGCACCAGCATCGCGACCGAATATGCCGTCATCCTCTCTGCCATGGCGATGCCCGCGCAGATCCTCCTCCCGGACCCGAAGGGCACGTAGTCCAGCTCGCTGCCGGTGAAATCCACCTTGCGGCCGCCGCCCTCGCCACTACCCTGCGAGGCGGCGAACCGCTCCGGGATAAACTTCGCCGGGTCCTCCCATGCCGCGGGATCCCTCATGATCGCCCATGCGTTGACGAACACGCGGCTGCCTGCGGGCACGCAGTAGCCGCCGACGGTCGTGTTCTCGTTGGGGCAGTGCGGCACCATGAGCGGCAGCGCTGGGTGGAGTCGGAGCGTCTCCTTGACCACCAGCTGCAGGTAGTGCAGCTGCGGCAGATGCGACTCCTCCACCACGCCGTCGATCCCCACCACCGCGTCCAGCTCCTCCTGCACCTTATGCAGTATGCTGCGGTTGTGTAGCATCTCCGCCATGGCCCACTCCACCGTGTTCGACGTCGTCTCTGTCCCTCCGACCACCATATCCTATCATATCATGACAGTACAAAACATACACCGAAACAAAAATTATTCCCGACTACCGAGTTCTTGGGAGTATTATATTGCTATAGGAGCTAGTGATTGGTTGGTTACCATGAGCAAGGCCTTGACGTTGGTCATGGTGAAGGCGGCCTTCCCGTCGCCACCTTCCTTCTCCATCTTGAGCATGTACTCGAGGAAGTCTTCGGCCGTGTCGCCGCCGGCCTGCTCTGTCCTGACCCTCTGCTCGATGATCCTGGCGAAGATGTCGTCGAACCGCGCCTTGAGCACTTCCGACTTGTTCCGGATTCCCTGCAGGTCGAACCGCGCGAGTGACGGGAAGAAGTCAGACACGTTGGGCGCGCCGAGCATCTCTGTGATCTCCGCGACGAGCTCCCGGAACTCCTTCCCCACCGCCGTGCGCTCGCTCTCGGTGCCGATGTTCCCACCCCACAGCGTGCCGGTGATGACGTTCATGGTGGTGAGGAACAGCTGCGCGCCGACGTCGACCGGCTTGCCGGCCGTGGCCATGGCGTGAAGGTGCGCGAGCGTGGCCCTGAACTCGCGGCGGCGGAGGCCGTGCACGTTTTCGAGGCCTGCGGGGCTGAGCATCTCGCGGACGCAGATGCGACGGAGCAGGCGCCACGTGGGCCCGACGGGGTTCCAGACGATGTTCTGGCCGCCGCCGTAGGAGATGGAGCGCGCGGCGTCCGGGATGTCGCGGTTGGAAAAGACGAGGTCGTTCTCGCGCAGCACCTCGCGGGCCAGCGCGGGGGAGGTGATGACGATGCCCAGCTTGGAGCCGAGGCGGATGGAGAAGATGGGCCCGTAACGAGCGGCGAGGCCGGCGAAGTAGGTGTGCAGGTCCGGGTCTAGGGACAGCAAGCTACCCAAGAGCGGCAGTCCCCTCGGGCCTGGCGGCAGGCTGCCTTCGCCCCCGCCGCGGCGACGCCGGAGGGTGGCAACGTAGAGGAAAGCTGCGACGAGCAGCGCCCCGTAGAGTAGCGTCGTAGAGGTGGCCGCGTCCATGGTGGCTGCGCACGCCGTGGTGGTGGTACTGGCCACGCACCGGGACAAGGAGAAATGAGCAGCGACAGTGCGCGGCGAAGATTTTCTCTTGGATCTCCTATAGGCGCCGGTTGGTATCGCCGTGGGCGGACGGGAACAACGAAGCACGGGGATTCCTCGTTTGTCTCTTCCCGGCAACGACCTTCCTGCCTGCCGGAAAATGTATGGGACACAACGAAGGTACACTACTGCTTATCCATTGCTGCTCCGACAATTGTGTAAGTGAAACAGCTAGCAATCCCGGCTAATTTATGTGGACGGGAGACAATGCGCGGCCTGCGATCGGAAGGGTTCTTGGTATCTTCGATATGGATGTGAGCAGCCAAGAACGGAGATGCCTCGGCTGTCAGCTTCCGGCGGCCGGCCGGAGACAATAACCCGGTGGTGAATTGTACGGACCACACGTATATTGACATGTACCGAATGAGTCGCGATCAACTGCATTTTTTGGAGCGCCGTGCGATATCAGTATCGATATCCACCTCCGAGCGGGATTTAGAAGTTTTCTGGGCGTTCTCTAATCTCTACTCTCCATACCCTGTCGTTCTCCATAGAAACCATAGTTATCAACCAGGTCCAAAATACTGGCCGAGAGTGGCTAGTCGACCTGTTAAATTCAGCATCAGAGGAGATAAGGAATATGATCATATTGCTTTTTTTTTAGATAGGAGGGCCTCGCCCCAATTTTCATTAAATGAAAACTGATAATACAATTTTCATAATTCAGTTCCACTCGCGCCGGAGGCAAAACTCCCCCAGAAACGCTAAAACCACTACCCAGCACTACACTAACTCCAACCTACTCAGCTCCAGCCTTAGGACTAACTTACAAGAAAACCAACATCAATAGATCAAACTAACAACCTAAACAGCAAGACAACATCATCAGGTCAAACCACACAGCTAGACTACCAGCTCCTGGTTTCTTCCTCTACTCTTCTATTCTCATCTGACTTTCCTGACTTTTTCTTGCAGCACCGCCCAACTCGTAGCAGATCTCTTGCTCCACTTGCACTGCAATTCTTGTGAGACTTAACAGAAAAAACACTAGATTTATTCAAAAAACCAATTCCACCTATCTCTTTTCCTCACTAAGCATTACTTCACTACACAAGACCTTACTACACTCCATGCATAGTTTGTTAATGGACATGCAAAAAATAAATGAACAATGTACATTGCTACTGAACATACATTTTTTGCTCCCCTTCCAACCTCTATGAATGAGAACATATATTAGTGAGGATACTTTTTCTAAAGGCATATAAAACTATATTGTTTTTGTATCTTAATTGCATCTACACATTTAGGCAGCAAAGTATTCAATCCATAGTTAAAACGGGAAATATCTAATTCACCTCAAAAGAACTTATTTTAAAAGAGAATACAAATTTCTACTGATTTTTAAGGTCAGAAAACCTGAAAAAACTTGTGATGCCCAACTTGGTCAGGACTCTTTATTGTGTTTCAAACTGAAAACAGCAAATTGATCTCTACCAATGAGAAGGGTTTTCCTAATTTAATTGTAACATTACAGATATAACATTATCCAGTACCACATCTAATATTAATAGCTACAGGACCAAACAGCTTCTCATAACAGGGAGGTAGCGTACTACAAAAAAAAACAGCTTCTCCTTTATACTAGCTCTAAACATACTTCCTTCAATTAACAACTCTAAACATACTTCCTTCAATTAACATACTTCCTGCTCCAAAACGAGGTAAAAAATTCCTACCATGATACTAGCTCTAGCTACCTCTAAATACTCAAAAACATGAACAGTAGCCTCTATCTCTGCCTTAAGTTCCTAACTGAGACCAACTTTACTTGCTAAACTTGCAAAAACCTTTATCTTCCTCAACTACTACCGAATAGAAAATCCCTACCGTCCTCAATCTCTGCTACTCTACTTTTTACAACTTTTGGTAACAAAATGTTGTATATCTTCTGTAAGAAATGTAAGATGATAGTTTTTTAGGATAACTATAGGAGCAAACTGTGAAACTGAATGTTCTATCATTCTAGACGATCAGATTGAACATATTTCATGTGTGGAAAGCAGAATGCTGTCGCAGGTATGATGTCACGTTAAGGTACATATATTTGGTAGAAGAAATGGTACTTCACATTTCATCCAGAAATAGATAAAGCTTGAGTAAACCCAAAGCTTATTGAAGGAAATAATGGACACATATATATCTATCATTACACAACTCTACTCGGTGTATTGTTCCTCTTATTCGGACCTGTTTCTCATTTGGCTAAAGATAGGATCTGTGTCTCATTTTTGTGCTGAATTTGTACATGAAAGTATGAAACACACTTCTACGAAAGCGTCGATGATAACATGATACATTTTTGAAATATAATTCTAAGAGATGACTGATGGAAATAGTAGCATTAAAATTCATCTTTCTAGGTTGTCCATTCTAACTTGTCTTCTTATATTTCTGCACAAAGTTCAAGCAATTATTCATCTAGTGCAAATCACAAAATGAGTTCTATCAAGCCAACTTCAGTATCAAATTAGAAAAGTCTGAAGATAAAATTTAATGTGAATAGTAACTTTGGCCTTTGTTTTTACTTTTTCAGCAATTTATAAATTGTCAGCGAGCTTACCTTTTGGGTTCTTTTAGAACCACATGGTTTCCCTTAATTGCTATTTTATATAGTCTCTGCTGCTCATATCTATCCTTACAGCACACCTATAAATAAAAAAACATGTAACAACATCACATATGCGATTGATTTAATTATCATAATTCTTCCAGACCACATGTGTCTTTTTTGGGAAATGTGTGTACCATATTAGCTGTCGAGCAAACCATCTTCAGTCTGGACTTCCACCAAATATAGCCTAATTCCCTGCTACTAGCCACTTACAAAGTGTAATCTACAACTTTGTGAGCTAGTCAACGGTGTAAAGTAGACCACGGAAAAGTACTAATCAATTATTTATCATCATATATTCTTCAGTTACCAACAGTCAGGAATATCCGATTAAATTGGAATTACTTACAACAATGTACCTGGACTTACCGAATCTTCAACCGAAATAGTTACTGCTCATGCTACTAAAATGACTACTTGAAAATGTCATTCATAGAGAATGTGTCTAGTATTTCCATCACCACGCTCCATAAGCTATATTTATTGAACAAGCTGTATGAGGAACCTTCCAGCTAAGAAACTGTGTAACGGAGTCCTCAGTAAGACATGAGCACATCGACAAACTTTAGCAGAATTTCTTCCTGAAAAGGGCTGAAAAGAGAGACTAGGCTTCTAGGAAATATATACTTGTCAGTTCAGTGAGAAATCAATTTGCTATGAAATGTAGCCTATCGAGTAAATATTATACTACATGTCAACTCAGGAAGGAAACAAAATAAAAAAATGTCAGGGAAACATATTCTCTGGCCTACTAAATGGTCCATTATCAGTTGCTTCATTTGAAAAACAATTACCTTGTAGTACACATATTTGAAGAATTCAACCTAGCAAGGGTTTCTTGCAATCGGGATGTCGACTTAATGCTCACGAAAAGACCATCAAACTACAGTATCTGAGTTTGCATGTTCCCATCCTCAACTCTCTAAGCACTCCCCCTAAAAAAAAATCACTAAGTACTCAACACCAACGTGCACGTGCTAAACTATATGAGCAGAGAACTGCATGCTAGTGTTGCAAGAAACTGACAGTACCACCAAAAGGAATAGGCTAAAAATTACTGCAGGTCTTTCGTAATAGCAAGTCCCTAGGGTTCAGAAATTCACAATCAACTAATTTCCTCTTTGCTTGCAAATAAAATATTGCAATGTGTGGTCATGAAGCGACAGTCGCAACGCACGTTAACCGGCAGCAAAATCTTAATTTGGTGGGTGATGGACGGAAGAGCCTCACCGCACATAGACTGGGTGGCTGCATGTGGAGAAGAAGGGGATCCGTCGAGGCGGCAGTGGCGCCGATGCGGACCTCGCACCTTTCGTCACCGGCCAATGCCGGCGTCAGCGGTAGCGCTGTACGGCCACTACTGAGAAAGGGGCAAAGGGGAATTGACGCCTCCTCTAAATCTCAGTGATTACAGTGCCATACCTTCCTCAGTTGTCCTCTGAAATATCATGGGTGACGCTAGCACGGTCAGGAGCAATACACATCCGCTTAATATCAATATCCTGTGCTAACGTAAGAGCTTCTCTACATGCCATCGCTTCCAATGTCCCAGGGTTTGAAAGTCCTGATACAACAATTGCGGATGGCCCCAAAGAATGCCCTGATAGATCTCTGAAAATTGCAGCTGCTGCACCACGAGTCCCTTCACGATTAACGGCACCATCATAGTTGCCCTTTATCATACCCGGCGGTGGTGCTAACCAAGCTTTAATCCTGCTCGCTCTGGTTGGCACTCGAGAGTGCACCTTCTTCTGATTAATTAATCCCAGATCATGGAGGTGGCTCGTAATGAATCCAAACGTGGACATAGGGCTTTGAGATATTTTCTTCATGCGGGGCCTTTCTTCTAGCTGTCCAGATCGCCCAGATGGTAACCAAAAGCTTCACAAATTCATCTCTCTAGCATTTGGGAAATCCAGCCCCTTTCACCCGGAAGCTGATTGGTTGTTGCATGTTCGTAGAGATCTTCATTTGTCAGTACCCACACACTCCTAGCCAGACCACAGTTAAAAAGATTATGATGCCAATTATCAAAATCTGCCCCACACAGCTTACACATGGTCTCCGTCGCCATCTTTCTATGATGCATCAGTTCCGCTGTTGGTAGACTATGTTTTGCCAACCGCCACGCAAAATTCGATCCGAACTTTTGCCGGGACTTTAACCCGCCATAAGCTTCTCCACATTCCAGCTTCCCCCGATCTACTCGACGTCTCCGATCTGTGATCTAACCAGGAGCCCTCCTTCGTCTGACATCCACACTCATCCGGTAAGCCGACCTGACGGAGAAAATACCAGACTTCTCAAAGTGCCAAGCCGGCAAGCCCATGTGTTAGTCATTGGTATGGAACCTAGCAAATGGGATAGGCAAAATGGAAAGGGCCGCAATTATTTATTCCGATGGAGTAGAAGACACATGTTTCCACGGACGGGCCTGAGGCAAGGGAGGCGCATTGTACGCAGACAAAAACCACGGCCCAACGCCGACGCAAACAGAATTTTGTTTTTTACATGCGGACCCATTTTTCGCATCAAATGTGCGTCCGCTCTCAATACATGTTGGCCGCCCACTCCCACCAGTGATGCATGTGCCCATACCCCACCCCACCCCACCGATTTCGATCTCTTCATTTTCTCGTACTCATCGTCGTTCTTCATTGGCAGTATACTATAGGTATGTCCGGTATGCCAGTATGTATTTATAGTTAGGGCATGGCTAGCTGACGGTGATCCGCCCCCTCGGTTGATATTCCAATTGCGACTATAGCATATGACTTTGTTGGAAGCAGTCACACCGAAGGGAAGGAAGGAGAGGAGGGACTGCCGCCGCCACACTCCACATCCACCCAGGGACGAAGCTAGAAAAATTTGTCAACGACGTCAGCTCTTTATTATAGTGGGGTCAGATCTACAAATAAGCATTAGTCGGTAATAATTATTGAAGGACTTACGAATTTTCATTGGGATCCGCTGACCCCATTGCCCATAAGCCAGTTTCGTCCATGCATCCGCCGTCGAAGTCCAGAGCGGCTTCACCCGAGCAGCCACTGTCGGTCGGGCCGCCTGCCACCTCCACCCCCAGCCGACAGCGCTCCCGCGGCCGCCTTGCTGCCCTGCTCGAAGCTCGGCCTCTGTCGGTCCTTCACAGCCACGGGCCTTCCCTCGAAGCCCCCCCCCCCCCCAATCCCCACTGTTAAGTCAATCACCAGCGCACCCTCCACCCCACCGTTAAGTGAAAGAGCATTTTCCCTCATGTGTGGTTTTGGTAATTATATGACAATCTCTATGGACTAATGCTTGCATTGAGATATCTTATAGATCGTGTCCATGAGAATAGTGGAGTTCATGTGTTGGACTCTTGAAGCTTATTTGATGACCAAGGTTCCATTCCATGATGTATATGGTGGATGGTCATGTGTTGAAGTTGAGATGTGCAAGACCAAGAGAAGACTCTTGAAGATATCCTATGCTTGGTGCTTGCGATGGATACATGAAGACGGAGCTTAGCGAGACTCTCCCATTATGTGTATGGGGGAGTATTTGGAGAAGTCTTCATCAAGCATGTGCTTGGACGCGCAATCAAGAAAGAAGATCCACTTGAAGAGATCAAGATAGTCATCATCTAGCTCAAGTGGAATGCTCAAGGCAAAGGTATGATCTTGATAGGTTTTCTTTTCTACCGGTCTCATGTAGTTTGTGGAGACCGGGTTATAGGATAGATAGGCGTACTATCAAGAGGGGCTCTCGAGTGAGTAACTTGATCGCATATTTGTGGAGAGCTCAAACCTTTGCATACTTGGCATATCATATTTCTTGGTTCTTATTTGGCTTTTATCCATGTGAGGAATTAGAGCTTGGTTCATCTTCATGCCAAGCTCTAGATCATCCAAATCGGGATTTCATTCGTTCATCTTGTTGTATTTTGGATGTTGGGTTTTGGTGCTTGTCGTGTTCCTCATGACAAGCCCAAGTGCTTCGAAAACGGTTTTACTTTGGCAAACTTCTTGCGTTTTCGGTGGCGGAAATATTGCCGGTTCGACCATGAGGAAAGTCCCACACCTTGCCATGTGTAGCCCTGTGCTCGTCGCTATCTTTCCAACAAAGTTGGTTTCACCTCATTCGGAGTTCATTTGCAAAAGTTATAGCGGTTTTAGTTTGGCTGTTCTGAACCGGATTATTGGGGCCGGATATTTCGTTCCACCGGAATTTCCGGTTCCCCAACTCGTCCAAGAAATCGGCTAAGGAAAGAAGGAAAAGAGGTGCTGGACTCAACCGGAAATTGTGGTCGGATATTTTGATGACCCGGAATTTCCGAGTTGCCCTCAAAGAGCCTCGCGAAAACGGCTAAGGAAAGTTTGGTTTTGGTTCTGACTCCAGCCGGAATTTCAGCTCGGAAATTTCATGGACTCGGAATTTCCGGTTGACCGGAATTTCCGAGTCTCACTTATACCGGAATTTCCGAGTTTCGAAACAGCCAACGGCTATATTTCCTGGAGAGGTATAAATACCCCTCCCCTTCTTCTTCCTCAGCTCATCCAAGGTAGCAGGTTTTCCCTCTCTCTCCTACTCCATTGTTGACCTTGGAAAGCTCACTTCCCTCTCAATCCCTCCATAGATTCTTGCATATTCTTTAGGGAAAGTTGAGAGGAGATCTAGATCTACAATCCTACCAATCCATCTCTCCTCTAAGTGAAGGGAACCTAGTGGATCTAGATCTTGGAGTTCCTTTGTGGTTCTTCTCTTTGTTCTTCCTCTCTTCTCCCCCCATAAGCATTAGTTGCTTTTGGTGGGATTTGAGAGTGAAGGATTTGACTCCTTTGTGGTTTTCTTTGTTCTTCCTCTCTTATTCCCCCATAAGCATTTGTTGCTTTGTTGGAATTTGAGAGTGAAGGACTTGAGCACTTCGTGTGCTCTTGCCATTGCATTTGCATCGGTTTGAGCCCTCCACGAGGATTCGTGGTGGTGTTACTTGTGAGCTTGTTACTCTTGGGTCATTGGACCCTAGACGCCTTTTGTGGCCGGCCTTTTGTGGCCAAGACCTTTTGTGGTCAAGACCTTTTGTGGTCACTTGAGAGCCCCCAATTAAGTTGTGGGTGTGTGCCTCAAGACTTGGGAGCCCCCAATTAAGTTGTGGGTGTGTGCCTCAAGATTGTTGTAAGGGATTCGATCTCCGCCCAAAAGGGGATCAATAGTGGAAGGTGAACTCGCAACCTTTTGTGGTTGAGTTCATCAGGAGAATAAGGTGAGCCTTTTGTGGCGTTGCGGCTAACCTGTTGTGGTTGCGCACACCTCTCCAAACGAGACGTACACCCTTTGGGTGGAACTCGGGAATACATCCTCGTCTCCGCGTGCCTCGGTTATTTCTATACCCGAGCTCTTTACTTATGCACTTTACATTGTGATAGCCTTCGTGCTTGAAGTTATATATCTTGCTATCACCTTGATACTTGTATTGCTTAGCATAAGTTGTTGGTGCACATAGGTGAACCTAGTATATTTAGGTTGTATGCTTGTTAAAGTAAAACACTAGTTTTATTCCGCCTTTATCAAGCATACCGGAATTTCCGGTCCATCTAGGCTCGGAAATTCCGGCTCCCCGGAATTTCCGGTCCATCTAGGCTCGGAAATTCCGGCTCCCCGGAAAAAGTTTTAAATCGCCTATTCACCCCCCCCCCCCCCCCCCCCCCTCTAGGCGACGTCTATCCGTTCAATTGGTATCAGAGCCAGGTTATCTCATTATTAGGACTAACCGCCTAGAGATAAAGATGTCGTTTAGAGATCTAGTGCACAATCCCACTTATAGATTCGATGGCACAAATTATGATGTTTGGAAAATTCGCATGCTTAATCTTTTTAGAGACATGGGTTCAAATTTAGAGAGTATTGTAGATATGGGTTTTTCTCCTCCAAAGGATTCACAAGAATTAAATTTAGAGGATGAGAAAAACTCTTATCTCGATACTCTAGCATCTAATGGTCTCATATGTGCTTTGAGCGATGTAGTCCTTGCGTCAATCATGCCTTTTCGGAGCGCTCATGAATTATGGACAAAACTTCAAGATATATATGAGGTGTCCAACATTTCCAAGGATGATTGTCTTCCTTCCACATCCGGACGTGATGAGCTCACGTCTTCCTCCGCTTCACCGACATGTGGTTTGCCACAAGGTAATGATATGGTGAGTGGTGATAGAAATTGCATTCTTGATGGTGAATCCACTATTAACTATACTTCTTACCCATCTTATTGCAATGCTCTATCTTTGGACTTAAACACCTCTAGCACTTCAAATGTCATAAATGCTAGTGTTGATAGTCCTTGCATATCATGTAGTAGTTGCTTAACTAAATCTCATGATGATATGCTTTCCTTGTCTTGTTGCCATGATCAAAATGTTTCTATTTCCTCTAGTACTTGTTTGGCTAACAATGTAAAGGAATCCCAACAATTGTTGGAACAAGACATGGACCTCAATGGTGTTTCAAGTAACTCTTCATTATCTTCATCCACTACTCTCATTTGCCTTATGGCTAAGGAGTCTAAGGTATCTCCTAACTTGAATTCCAATACATCTCATGATGATGATGAGGATGATGATGATGATGATGATGATACTAGTCTTGAAATCAAACAAGAAATTATTGCATTTGATAATTTCATGACTAACTTGCAAGGAGTTGGCAAGAAACACTTTGGCCTTCTTATGAGCCGTATAGGTGAGCTTGAGGATGTTCTTGAGCTAAAAGGTGAGATTGAGAGAGAAGATGCCCATGAAAAGGTATCTCTTCAATCATCTCTAGAAGATGAACAAGAAACTAATGCTCACCTTCAAGAGCAACTTGAAACTATCATGGAGTCTCATAACTCCATAATTGCTAAACTCACTAAAGAACATGACCATGCTATTGCTAAATGTAATGTGCTTAGTAAAGAAAATGCTAAGTTAAATAATAAGCTTGTCATGTTGTCTTCTTCCATTTCTAATGTTAATGATGCTTGTGCTACTAACTCCACTTCATGTGAAGCATCTATTTTGAAGGAGAATGTTGAGCTAAGGGCTCAACTTGATTTGCTAACAAGTAAGTATGGGAAGTTGGAAGAAACTCATGAAAAGCTTTTTAGCTCTAATGAGGATCTTCTAGCATCCCATGCTAGGCTAAAGTTAGCTCATGAGGCGGTCACTATGAAGGTAACATCTTGTGAGCCTCTTGAGGACACTAGCACAACGTCTACTACTAATGCTTTATTGCAATGTGCTAGTACTAGTAATTCTACATCACATACTATTGCTAAATCTTGTGATGAATTACACTCCTTGCCTTGTTGCTCTAACAATGTAGCATCTACTTCCTCTAGTATGTGTGTTGAAACTAACCATGTAGAGGAACTCAAAGAGCTCAAGGCACAAGTCACTTCTTTGAAGAAAGACTTGAAGAAGTGTCATGAAGGTAAGTCCACCCTCGACAACATGTTGAGAGTGCAACAACTTCCTCATGACAAGAGTGGACTTGGATTCAACTCCAATAACAAGAACAAGTCCAATGTCAAGTTGAAGCACAAGTTCATCAAGAAGAAGGGCCAAGAACAAGTTAGTGATTCGGCCAAGATTGTGTGCTTCAAGTGCAAGGTTGAAGGGCACCATGTTAGATCTTGCCCATTGAAGAAGAAGCCTCTTAGCAAGAAGCAACAAGGGAAGCTACCTCAAGTCCAAACTCAAGCTTCCCAAGTTGAAGAACCTCCCCTTCCCAAGAAGAAAGGTAAAAGCCGACTTTGCTACAATTGTCGGGGGAAGGATCACTTTGCTTCTTCATGCACTCACGGTACCTTATCCAACCCCACTAAAATTGATAATGTTCATTCTCTTCGGAAGGATAAGGTTGGCAATGTGTTTGCCAAAGCTATTGGTACTCAAAGTGGTGTCAAGAAAAGAACCATTTGGGTTGCCAAGCCTATTGTGACTAACCTCTTAGGACCCAACTTGGTTGGGGACCAACAAGCTAAAACTTGATCAATAGGTGTTGGTGGAGGACATTGGAGACTTGACTACATCATGAAGAATTAGGGGATCTTCATCATCCATATTCTCTCAAGTCAAGTCAAGTGGATTATATTGTCTTAGCATATATCCAATGCTCCTCCTTGCGGTAACTTGTATTTAATTCATATATATATATTGAAAGTTATTTGCACCCTTGCATATGTTTGGTTTTGTACCTTACTTGTGTTTGTATGTGATGTGCACTATACTTACTTATGTTGAGTAATCAAGCTTGTGTATGTTGGTTTGCACACCATGTATGTTTTGAGCCTCTTGTCTATTTGCTTTCATCTTAATTGGCTCTTATAAGGATATTAATGGACTATCCCATTTTGGGGGAGTGATGTGCTTTTTGGTAACTCACTATCCTAAAATGTGTATTCATGAGGACTACCACTTAGTGGTGATATATCAATGTTATCTACTCTCTTTGTGGTACGTCTCACTCATGAGAAATTCAATTTCTAATGTCCATTAATTATCTCTTAGATTTCGTTTGCCTCTTGTTAAAAAGAATGGATTATCACATTATGGGGGAGTAATAAGCTATGTGCATATTACAAGCCTAGAAAATGTGAACATGTGAGGTAGTGTCACCTAGAGTTGATATTTTGATTATCTTGTTCCTAGGTGGCATGGTACTCAAACAAGTTCCATATTTGCTTAAATGCTTTTTGTTCACCCATCTTTTGGTATCTTGTTTGTGAGAGAGTTTCTTGATACTTAGTATGATCATCGATTATTTGAAGCCATCAAGAATCTCTAAATAAGCATGTTTTTTCAATTCTTTTATTTTGCCACATGCTTATGTTTTGTGAATATGATCTTGAATACATATATGTCATGTACCACCGAGAACTATCTCCATACAATCATTGTCCTTGACAAGTGATAATTTTATTTGTGGTAAATTTATTGATCATCTTCACATTGGCTATTGTTCCTAAATTGTCTTATTTTATCGTCAAATCTTGTTTTGGTCTAACCACCCTTTTGTCATTTACCTTTGGATCGTTTGTTGCTCTACTCATAATTTGTGTTGTGCTTTCTTGAGTTAGGAAAAGCAAGGATCCCATTCTTGTGCATTTACACTCAAAAAGTCTTAATTCTAAGTAATGCACTATTCTTGGGGAAGCTATCCTACATTGAGTAGATCATCATCCTTTTATTTGATATCGGGTCTTATTGATTTTCTTGAACTTTGTGTTCAAAAAGATATACGGAGGGTAATGATCCCACTCGTGTGCATTTTGTATTTACATACAAGATCTTAAAAATGCACTAATCATGGGGAAGCTACTCTATACTCTTTAGAACACCATTCTTTAAAATTGGTTTGGTATCTTATTGCTCTTCTTGAACATGACTAATGTTTTAACAATGTATATGGAGAGTGATGATCTCATTTGTGTGCATTTTGTATTCATATACAAGATCATAAAGAATGCACGAATCTTGGGGGAGCAATCCTATATGCTTTATAACATTAGTTATCTTCAATTGGTATTTGATCCCGATGACATGTCTCTTTGAAAGACAAACATTTTTCGTCTTGGTACTTTGTGCCATCATGAAAAGTGTAGAGGGCTTGGTTATTTGTTGGAACCTTACTCTTCTTTGTGGAGTTGGCTATCTCATCCCATGGTCCTTAGTCTACCTTCTTGGATGAGATAAACCTTCGAGCATGTTTGTTTAATTTATTTCTTATGCTCATTGGTTTAGCCTTGACCTTGTTTTCATTTGATATCTTTTCAAATTGGTTTCTCCAATCATATGTTGATTTGAGTCTTTGATATAATGTGGACAAATCTTTCTCTTGCCACACTCATGTGTAGCTTCTTGATTTAATTGGTGTTTTGTCCAAATTGTATCTCATTTGGTTCTTGAAAGTTTTGTGCATGCATATTTACTATTTGTATATCTTGTGGCATGCTTACTTTCCTTGATCCAATATATAGGATAAACTCCATCAAATCCTAAATGGCTAAAATGTGCATGAAATTCTATTTCATATCAATATGCACATATTTATGTGGAGTTTGTCCTATGCATTGTAGTTGGTCTAACTACTTTGGACTCAATTAGTTTGGGTACCATAGTGTACTTGACTTGTTTTAGGTACATGGGAGATGCATTGGAAGCTTGTCTCATATTAAAGAAGATGTCTTCACCATGTGCTTCTTGGAGCCAAGCTTGGATGATTGTGAACTCTCATCTTCTACACCGTCAATGCTATCTCGGTAACAAGTATCTAACTCATGCATATAGTTCTAGCTCTCAAACCTTGTGTAGGTTGCTCTTTGGCATGAGTATCTCTAGGTTGCATTTGATATGGTTTTTGCAAAGTTCCTTTCAAAAACATCGTCATTGCAAATGTGAGTAAGCCGGGATGATTACACATCAAGGGGAATATATATAATCATTTTCATGATTCACCGATCCCCAATATGTTAATCTAGCAAATCTTCTTCAAAGTCTCTCATGTGCAATATTGATGAATTCTCAAAATCATTTGCCTTATGTGATATTTGTTATCTTTCTCGAAGCATCCCAACTATCACTTATCCTATGTGGGTATTTGTGATGCTTTGAGAATTTGGTGTTGGAAGTTCATCTATACCCTTTAAGATTAATTTGAGCTATGTGCTTTGCTTTTAAGCAAAAATCTTATCGGTGTGTTTATGACTTCCTCTTGGATATCATGTTTTTACCTTGTACCTAGTTTTGTGTGTGCATGTTTCTTTGATTGACTTAGTGTCTACCTAGAAACTTATACACATGAGAGTAGTTACGTCTTTAATTGGTATTCAAAATCTTTAGTGATCACCTTTTATTACTTTCTTGATTCTTTGGTGATCGCTAAAAGGCACAAGCTTTGTTTTTCTATTGGAATCACATTGCCTCTTAATAAGCTTGTGGTCCTATGTGATGTATCCTCTTTGGTGTGCATTGTATGCGAAATACATGATATGCACTATGTGCCTCATATTTTGAAAGACTATAGTGATGCCTTAGCTCATCCTTGTTTTAGTCTCCTAAAATGTATTTCCATGTCACACCCATCCTTTCTTGTTTGAGCAAGTCTTCATTTATCACTTCTTTCTCTTGTTGCTCAACATTTGTCTGTGTTCAAAATTATCTAGGAGGTAGTGAGGATTCCATGTTATGCACACTATATTGAAATACAAATCTTTCATTGTGCATGTACCTTGGGGAGTTCCCTCTTTATTTTTAGAACACTTGGTTGATCTTATCATAATATCTTCTTGTGCTCAATTGTTTTTCTTGGATCCTTTGATTGCTTGCTTCTTTGTGAATGCATCTTTTCTTTTGCAATTGGTATCCTTCTAGTGGATTTCAATTGTTATCTTTCTTGTGCAATCGTTGGATCCTCAATATAGTTTGACCCCCTCCATCTATTCGTCATTGGATATGTGCATTTGATTTCACTCACATTATGAGAAATGCACACTTTATGAAGGAGATCTTATTATGTTGTCCTTCTAAATCTTTTCGCCCATTTCGGCAATCGTTGCCAATGGGGGAGAAGTTTTGGAGGGTTGTATGGAATTGGCTTTGTACTTTGCTATTGGCCTTTGCATTCGTTGCTTGGTTTTATATATAGTGGAAACTCCACCATCGGTAATGGTTGACAATATATGCAATGAATTCATGTTCATACACACGTGCATAAATTATGGGGGAGTTTGCACTATATATGTGGATGGACTAACATCACATACCTTTGTAGTATTTGATGTTAGTACAACCACTCTTGTTCGTTAAATTCCATATTATTAACCCTCTCAAAAGAGATTGTCATCAATTACCAAAATGGGGGAGATTGAAAGAGCATTTTCCCTCATGTGTGGTTTTGGTAATTATATGACAATCTCTATGGACTAATGCTTGCATTGAGATATCTTATAGATCGTGTCCATGAGAATAGTGGAGTTCATGTGTTGGACTCTTGAAGCTTATTTGATGACCAAGGTTCCATTCCATGATGTATATGGTGGATGGTCATGTGTTGAAGTTGAGATGTGCAAGACCAAGAGAAGACTCTTGAAGATATCCTATGCTTGGTGCTTGCGATGGATACATGAAGACGGAGCTTAGCGAGACTCTCCCATTATGTGTATGGGGGAGTATTTGGAGAAGTCTTCATCAAGCATGTGCTTGGACGCGCAATCAAGAAAGAAGATCCACTTGAAGAGATCAAGATAGTCATCATCCAGCTCAAGTGGAATGCTCAAGGCAAAGGTATGATCTTGATAGGTTTTCTTTTCTACCGGTCTCATGTAGTTTGTGGAGACCGGGTTATAGGATAGATAGGCGTACTATCAAGAGGGGCTCTCGAGTGAGTAACTTGATCGCATATTTGTGGAGAGCTCAAACCTTTGCATACTTGGCATATCATATTTCTTGGTTCTTATTTGGCTTTTATCCATGTGAGGAATTAGAGCTTGGTTCATCTTCATGCCAAGCTCTAGATCATCCAAATCGGGATTTCATTCGTTCATCTTGTTGTATTTTGGATGTTGGGTTTTGGTGCTTGTCGTGTTCCTCATGACAAGCCCAAGTGCTTCGAAAACGGTTTTACTTTGGCAAACTTCTTGCGTTTTCGGTGGCGGAAATATTGCCGGTTCGACCATGAGGAAAGTCCCACACCTTGCCATGTGTAGCCCTGTGCTCGTCGCTATCTTTCCAACAAAGTTGGTTTCACCTCATTCGGAGTTCATTTGCAAAAGTTATAGCGGTTTTAGTTTGGCTGTTCTGAACCGGATTATTGGGGCCGGATATTTCGTTCGACCGGAATTTCCGGTTCCCCAACTCGTCCAAGAAATCGGCTAAGGAAAGAAGGAAAAGAGGTGCTGGACTCAACCGGAAATTGTGGTCGGATATTTTGATGACCCGGAATTTCCGAGTTGCCCTCAAAGAGCCTCGCGAAAACGGCTAAGGAAAGTTTGGTTTTGGTTCTGACTCCAGCCGGAATTTCAGCTCGGAAATTTCATGGACTCGGAATTTCCGGTTGACCGGAATTTCCGAGTCTCACTTATACCGGAATTTCCGAGTTTCGAAACAGCCAACGGCTATATTTCCTGGAGAGGTATAAATACCCCTCCCCTTCTTCTTCCTCAGCTCATCCAAGGTAGCAGGTTTTCCCTCTCTCTCCTACTCCATTGTTGACCTTGGAAAGCTCACTTCCCTCTCAATCCCTCCATAGATTCTTGCATATTCTTTAGGGAAAGTTGAGAGGAGATCTAGATCTACAATCCTACCAATCCATCTCTCCTCTAAGTGAAGGGAACCTAGTGGATCTAGATCTTGGAGTTCCTTTGTGGTTCTTCTCTTTGTTCTTCCTCTCTTCTCCCCCCATAAGCATTAGTTGCTTTTGGTGGGATTTGAGAGTGAAGGATTTGAATCCTTTGTGGTTTTCTTTGTTCTTCCTCTCTTATTCCCCCATAAGCATTTGTTGCTTTGTTGGAATTTGAGAGTGAAGGACTTGAGCACTTCGTGTGCTCTTGCCATTGCATTTGCATCGGTTTGAGCCCTCCACGAGGATTCGTGGTGGTGTTACTTGTGAGCTTGTTACTCTTGGGTCATTGGACCCTAGACGCCTTTTGTGGCCGGCCTTTTGTGGCCAAGACCTTTTGTGGTCAAGACCTTTTGTGGTCACTTGAGAGCCCCCAATTAAGTTGTGGGTGTGTGCCTCAAGACTTGGGAGCCCCCAATTAAGTTGTGGGTGTGTGCCTCAAGATTGTTGTAAGGGATTCGATCTCCGCCCAAAAGGGGATCAATAGTGGAAGGTGAACTCGCAACCTTTTGTGGTTGAGTTCATCAGGAGAATAAGGTGAGCCTTTTGTGGCGTTGCGGCTAACCTGTTGTGGTTGCGCACACCTCTCCAAACGAGACGTACACCCTTTGGGTGGAACTCGGGAATACATCCTCGTCTCCGCGTGCCTCGGTTATTTCTATACCCGAGCTCTTTACTTATGCACTTTACATTGTGATAGCCTTCGTGCTTGAAGTTATATATCTTGCTATCACCTTGATACTTGTATTGCTTAGCATAAGTTGTTGGTGCACATAGGTGAACCTAGTATATTTAGGTTGTATGCTTGTTAAAGTAAAACACTAGTTTTATTCCACCTTTATCAAGCATACCGGAATTTCCGGTCCATCTAGGCTCGGAAATTCCGGCTCCCCGGAATTTCCGGTCCATCTAGGCTCGGAAATTCCGGCTCCCCGGAAAAAGTTTTAAATCGCCTATTCACCCCCCCCCCCCCCCTCTAGGCGACGTCTATCCGTTCATTAAGTCCATTGCTCACCTCCGCCTCGCACCATTCTCGATGACGTCTTCGTTGCGCGAACATTACGCGCGAGAGACCGATGTGTGAGCTAACATGTACGGGCAGAGCTAGTTGTGTCGCCATAGTTTCTTTTTTCGTTTCCCCTCGCACAGTACAACTTCAAAATAGAAGGAATAGACAACGTGAACTGCAAATTACACAGAAGTAAGACATACTAGATGTCTAGAGACCACATAATAGAAGTACAAAATAAAAAGATGACGATGTACAAGTTACACAAAAATCAGTGTATAAAATATGCAGAACATAGATTACAGAGTATACAAAAAATTACATAGAACCGGGAGTACAAAGCACACACAAGAGAACATACAAGGTACACACAACATGAAGTAGAAAGTGCAAGTAAAAAATATTCTCGAAACTTATCAAAATGAGATTTAGTTTTAAAGATCTCGATGTGAAGATCTCAAATACTCCCTACGTTCCAAAATATAAGATGTTTTAGCCATTTTCCACATTCATACGTGCACACATGTATCTAGACATGTTTTAGTATACATATGCACTCATTTTAGTATGAATGTACGCAAAATGTGTTATAGCTAAAACATCTTATCCCCCGTCTCGAACAAAGGAAAATGGTAGGAATTTTGAAGCATATGAATCTCGGCAGAAAAATTTCCCATGGTACCGTTTGAAACAAAGGAATAAGAAAGTCGGATTCCTTCAAAATTCCTATGGGATAAGCTATTCCATAAAAAAAATGGCTTGCCATGTCTATAATTCCTCTATTTTTTCTGCGTGTCATCCAAATGGCACTTTTAAAAAATTCATATGGTTTGGTTCATGTAGAAATTTAGAAAACATGACACCTCAATTCCTATGTGTTTTCTATTCCTACGTTTTAGAAAACATGACACCTCAATTCCTATGTGTTTTCTATTCCTACGTTTTTAATTCGTGCGTTCTAAACAGGGCTTTATATTGTGTAACGGAGAGAGAATATTAAAGCGGTTCATAACTAAGACAAACAATTGTTAAGTTGTTTCAATTTTAACAAATGAATCTCGAAACTAAGACTAGTCATAATGGGAGTATCATAGATAGTATCATGCATGCCACATTGACACGTGTCACTATAACTAATGAGGAGAGAGAGGATAGTGATATCATAGGTAGATACCCTAACATAGCGGATTCCAAGAAAATATGTGAGTACAACTTAGAGCAAGTTTAATAATATAGCCAGCAGCTGGCTATAAGAACTTGTCATGTCATATATAGCCAACTTTATAGCCAACATCTAAAATAGTGAAACATAAATATGTGATATTTTATTAAAACATGGCTCACCTCTCACTCTCACATAGTGCATAGGAGCACGTGCTAGAGCTGACTCTTACATAAGAGCCCACCTCCTTTCTCTCTCCTCTTCTCACTCCTCCATGTAAGCACAAATATAATATTTAAACCCTTATAGCCAGCTGACTGGACTCTATTGTACTTGCTCTTAATAAATATACTAGTGTATGATATCACACATATGTTACTACTTACTACCCTATGAAAGTAGTAACGTAGACTAGTATCATATACATGAGTGTATGATACTCCCCATTATTACTGGTCTAAATGCACTCGGTGCGTTGGAATGATAAATCTCATGACAATGTTGTCGCCACTTGTAAATGTCACACGGGTCCCGCACAGTGATAGGTGGCAATTGTCGCGAGTACAAAACAAGCGGAGTGATTTTCGTGAAGGAACGTTCTAATGATTTCGGAAGTACGAACATAACATGTTTGATATATAAATCTAAAAAATACAAAAGTCTGCTGACCTGATATTTTTAATTTTTTTGAGAATTACCTGATATTTTTAATGAGAGGTAGACGGAGGTCACTGTTCTTTTTTAGGCTTCCTCTAGGAGTGTGCGTCGGAGTACCGAATCTGATGGCCCGTCTTTACTCTGCGCCCAACTCATCACTCGCCGTCGCCGATCTATCCATCGAGCCCATCAAACTGCCAGGGGGTACGGGTAGCCCGAGCCGGAACTGATTATCTGGGCCGCGGTTTCTCAGACAAAATACAAAGATTAACTGGGCCGCGCAGACCAGCGAATAGCGATTGACACGGCGAACCGAAAAAGGACGACGGAGGCACGGCGAGTACTCGACCGCGCACAGCACGGCACGGCAGGTCTCCAGGCCGCGAGAAAAACCACGACGCATCCATCACGGCACGGCACGGCACGACGGGCGCGTGGTGCGGTTCACACACTTTACACCACCGGCAGTCCGGCACGGCTCGACAGGACGTCAACTGGGGCCAGGATGACACGGCCTTCTCCGTTTCGAGCTCCCCCATTGGCTGGCACACGTATCTGCCAGGCCCTCACAAGCTTCTAGAGTATCCATATCCGTGGGACTCCCCGCGCGCGAGAGAGTCGCCGTCGTCGCTGTGCGCTCCGCTCTCCACTCCACGAGGCGGCGTCGGGCCGCGTGAACAATTGCAGCCCCGTCCAAGTCAAACACTGGCCGGGTCGGTCAGCTCATCAGTTCAGTAGATCGATCGGGTGGCTTAACCTGGCCTACTCCCATCAACCCCACTCGATGGCCACGCCGATCGGTCGCCACCTACACGAACCAAACTCGCGAACCAACGTTCCCTCGCACCGTCGTCGCACGTACTCCCTCCGATGATCTACGACCACCGGCGATCAAATTTTAAGATTCCATATCCTATTTGTCTGGCCGAGAAGGATTACTATTTTTTTAAACGAGACAAAAACCTTTATACCATATAAAAGAAGGAGTAAACAGTTAGGACAAGAACTAAAAAGAAAAAAAAGATACAACTCAACCACGCCGGCCCTGAGACCGCGCTCCACACAGGTCGACGACCAAGTTACCCAAACAACCATGGTCGACACCGAAATCCCTTGACGCAACAAGGCGGAGATGAAAATCCGGAGCCGCCGCTCCAACATCCACACCCGGGACAGCCCGGGGCGCCGCCGCCTCCCGCACAGCCGGAGAACCAGCAGCCACGCCGGTGCAGCCGAGCCGGCCCGAGCAGTCCCACGTCTCGCCAATGCCCCGGCCTACGCGACAACGCCTCCTCCTCCGCTCCGAGCAGCACGCCACGCTCGCCTGCCGCTGCGCCCAGCACGGACGAGCCACGCCCAGCCCCTACCCGGCAGGCCCAGATCGGGCCCGCCAAGCCCATATGCCCCCCCCCCCCCACACACACACCTCCGGTGACGGCGCCACAGCCTCCCCACGCCGCTTCCTGCAGCCAGCGCCCGGCCGCGACCTCCACCCGAGCCCGCCGGCTTGGCATCCTCCGCCCTGACCGTCGCCGCCCCCACAGGCCAGTCACCACAAGCCGAGAGCGGGGGCCTCCCCCCCCCCCCCCCCCCCCCGACCACCTTTGTGGCAGCGGAGGGGTGCGGCCACCGCCGTAGACGAGGCCGGCAGTGGGGCTCCGATGGAGGGGCTCGAGAGGCGTGGAGAAGGAAGCCCCTAGCGCCGCTTGGGGGTGGCGACGCGAGGGGAACGCGAGAAAGAGCACCCTTGTCCGACGAATTACTATTTCACTCAGCGGGAGGATATAATGTTTGTGGTGATTCTTTCAGTCTTAATTTTTCAACGTGCTTTCTTTGCGGCTTATAAATTCTCAATATGTTATCGGGTGACGTATACATTCACACATCTGCTATTATAATACTAGTATTTTTAAGAAAATTCCTATCAACAAGTGTCTGAAAACCAATTGCCTACATTTGTTATCACACAATGAGTTGCTTATTTAGAGCGCCAACATGGGCAGACGACCTCCTCCTCCTCCTCCTCCTCCTCCTAATGCTTATTCTTCTTCTTCGATGCACCCTAAGATAAATAAATATGTAAACTTGCTTTACCAAAATATAATCTTTACCTTGTTTCCTCTTAAGAAAACACACGACAATTTTATATCATCACTAAACCACAATACCATGGGTGTGTTTGTTTTTTCCTTTCCCTCAATTGGGTCTACATCTAGTAAATGGGCAGTGCACATATTCTAAAGTGTAAATTTAAATTGCACAGAAACGTAATACGTTTGAATAACCTTAAACTTTAGTAATACAATGATCATAGTGGAATGCACAGTTGGGAAATCCATTTTTACAATAGTTATTCAGGTTTATGTATCAAACTCAATAGCAATCAAACACAAATTTGGCATTTGAATCATGGGCATTTCAACAAAATGATGAAATAAGATGAAGGTGTAAGAATTTTGGGTTTGTGAGGTACTTCCAATTGGAAGATCGCAGATTTGTAACAGATGTAAAAATATTTAGAGGGGAGACCTACTTTGTGCACAAAATTCCCTAAAAATAACTTTGTGCACAACATTAATTGAGATAGAAAATATAAGGTAGTATTGCAACCTTTTCCATGGCATGTAATAAGTGCGTAGATATAGCCTATCAATTAATTAGATGCAAGTTATTATTCGTGTATAATAACAACAAAATCTGCTAAACATTGGTGACTCATCAAGATAGATAAACTTCACATTTGGCCTATGGTTTTATATGGAATATTTTTCCTATTTTAGCACCACACACATGGATTTGTTTTTCCTAAGGCCTACGTGCTTTTAACCTGACACATCCGGGGACGGAACGGAACAGCTGCAGCTGCAACAAAACCCAACCCGGGCCGAGCCATTACTCCTCCACCGCACCCATCCTCCCCTGCAAAACCAAAGACCAGACCACTCACGCCGCGCCGCACGCACTGCACGCGGAAGCCCTTCTCCGATCGTGCTCGCCGCGGCGGCGGTGGTAGTAGGGTGACCGGAGCAGCGGCGAGGAGGAGGAGATGAGGCCGCCGCGGAGGCCGATGGGGGTGGTGGTGGCGTGGGTGCGGAGGCAGCCGCCCAAGGTCAAGGCTTTCCTCGCCGTCGTCGCGGGCATGGCCGCGCTCGTCTGCATCCGCTTCATCGTCCACGACCACGACAACCTCTTCGTCGCCGCCGAGGCCGCGCACATGGTCGGCATCGCCCTCCTCATCTACAAGCTCACCAAGGAGAAGACCTGCGCTGGTTCGCTCGCTCCCCACCCTTCTCCTGCCCCCCTCCCCACTCCCTCTCCGAAGCTATCATCTCGATCCGTCGAGCTCGCGTGATTTCACCTCGGCATGATCTGATTTTTGTTAGAAAGTTATGCCCCTTTTAGTGCGTTTCCGCTTACCTTTTACTTTTTTAGGAGGAAACATCGGGTTCGTTTCGTTTCAGTTTAAGCTTATCATCCTTTACTCGTATGTTATATTTGGTGCTAATTGTCTGTGCGTTTGGATGTTGAATGATGTACTTTTGCGGATGGACGTTGATAATCCTGTGCCTATGTAGGGTGAGGCCTATAAAATTATGAATCCACTGTTTTGCTATCATGTGTGAGGGGTTACTGTTCGCATAAGGTCTGCAACTTGCGACGGTACATAGTAATGCATTGAAACTGCAGTGGAATGTTAATACAGTACTACGCACATGCTGCTTTGGGGAACCGTGAAATTGTTGGTATGGTGATTTTGCTCCGAGCGTTCAAGGAAAAAGCTTTTGCCTATTCAATCCAATTGCCCTGTTCCCATGTGGAGTCTTGAGCTGCATCTGTCTGTTGTAAAGGTTCTGTTGCTATATACTCCCTCCGTTTCACAATATAATATATTTTATATGTTGTACATGTTGTCTAGATTCAAAATGAAATGAGTGCACATATACACTAAAACGTGTCTGGATACATGTGTACACATGTGAATGTGGTAAATGTATAGAACATCTTACATTGTGAAACGGAGGGAGTACATGCAACTCATGCTATGGCTGTTATTGAAATTGTGTTGCAGTCTTATATCAATAAGATTATAACTGTGATTGTTCTGATCGGTACGGTGTATCTGATAGTGTATAATTTTTTGTTTGGTCTTTCATCTTCTGGTACAGAGATGGAGGTGGTTAAATCATGCCCCTTTTCAGCACCTACTTGAACACCTATCTCTTACGTGGATTTGCTGTTCTTCACAAACTTTCCTGGTTTATTTATGTGAAAGACCTTGTCCCTAGATGTTTTATTAATGGAAGTGCAAAGTGAACACTGTTTTCCCGAAAAGAACTGAGTCAACTGACACATATTAATGAGATGTTCATGCATGTCACTGTCATCCTTTTTTTTTGTAATTCAGTTTTGGTGGTCCTTATTAAGAACATATGTGTGTTCCTTTTGTTCTTTGTCTGCTGAGAGTGAATGCATGTTTCGTGGAAAGCAACAAGGAAATTTAATTTATTTACAATATGTTGGCCTCATGGGTTTTTGATAACTGTGGCATTATTAAATCAGGAAAGATGTACTTTTTTTTGCCACGTGACAGAATTTTTCTCTTTTTTAGTCGTATGTTAGCTGCTCATGATGTTACTTTTATTTTAGCTGTATGAATATATGACCAGCTAATCTCTTCTATCACCTGATACATGGAAATAATGAATGCATGCTCAGGTGTGAAAAAAATGCTACGCAACTGGATATTCGTATGGTCGCAGCATCTGCCTTCTCACTGATCTCTAGTAGTAAAGGTTTTTAATTAGTGGAATCTGCAACCACCTTCCAGTTTTCCATTAGAATAAACTGTGTAGTCTCTTATGGTAAAGTGCATACAAATGACTGATATACTTTAATAAGGCACCAACTGGTATATCATTGTGTGTAAAAATCGCAATTTCAAGATATGCTAGCTTTCCGTTGATGTCGCTTATTCAAGATCATTGCTGTGTAATTCAGTACTCATGCTCTAACTTGTTGAAAACTTCTTCTTTAAATCTTTCCAGGACTATCACTCAAGTCTCAGGATTTGACAGCACTGTTCCTGGCTGTTAGGTTGTACTGCAGCTTTGTTATGGAGTATGACATACATACAATACTGGATTCAGCTACTCTAGTAGCGACTCTTTTCGTCATTTACATGATTCGGTTCAGATTGCGGGCAACTTATATGCTGGAGAAGGACAACTTTGCATTGTATTATGTGGTAAGAACAAAACCAACTTGTAGACTATTAAACTGTGATGGTTTAGTCTATTAAACATTAAATAATTGTTGGATTTTATTTCTTAAATCACCACCCCGACTTCAGTTTTCTCACTACGAAGCCCATATCCTAGTTGTATTATGCAGATCCATAAAATCGCTATAAGATGTCAGTATAACTTTTTGAAAGAGTTGTTTGTCTGTCCCTGGTGCTGTCTTGTTTTGCATGTTGTTAATCTATTCATCTTGTCGACCTCCTCTTATTGCCAAACATACCATCTTACTAGATTTGCTGTCCAGGTGGTTCCTTGTTTTGTGCTGGCGTTTCTTTCTCATCCTTCAACATCACATATCATGGTCAATAGGATCTGCTGGGCCTTCTGTGTTTACTTGGAAGCAGTTTCAGTGCTGCCCCAGTTGCGCTTGATGCAGAATACAAAGGTAACTAATAAAAAATAGAACACACATAATCCCTGGATTGCAAAGTTGAATGGCCATATTTATCTAACTTCTACATTTTGTTGAGCAGATTGTTGAACCATTCACAGCTCATTATGTGTTTGCATTGGGGGTTGCAAGGTTTCTCAGCTGTGCACACTGGGTCCTTCAGGTTCTTTTCTCTGACTTTTTTCATCTTAGTCTAAATTTTAGCTTCTTTATCCACCAATATGCCAACACAAACTGTGTTCAGACCAGTTGCATTACGGAATATTCGACAGTGTTCCATTGTCCAGATACTTTAGATGAGTAAAGCATATCCTCTTTGGAAAAATGAATACACTGTTCTGTTACAAATGTAAAATAAAACGGTACATCTTGATGGTTGTTCTCATTTTTGTGAGTCTCCCATCATGGTGCAGTACATTGTTTACATCATTAAGTACAGATGACCCAATGTTTCTAATTACATTGTTTACATGATTTTTGTGAGTCTCTCATCGTGGTGCAGTCCATTGTTTACATCATTAAGTACAGACGACCCAATGTTTCTAATTACATTGTTTACATCATTAAGTACAGATGATCCAATGTTTCTGAATCCAGGTTTATTTATGCAGTTGCATGTTGGATGGTATCTTCTTAGTGTATGCACGTTTAGTTGCATCATGATATGTATAATGCATGGAATATATCATCCTTATTCATGGGATTGAAAATATGGTTAACTGACTAAATTCATGTTGCAGAATTGAACAATCCGGTCATTGAGTCTAACGGTACTACACTTTTTTTTGTAGGTCTTGGATACGCGTGGCAGGTTGTTGACTGCTCTGGGCTATGGTCTGTGGCCATCAATGGTGCTTCTCTCTGAAATCGTCCAGACGTTCATCCTTGCAGATTTCTGCTACTACTATGTGAAGAGGTACATAATCATGGTACTGCTATCATTTTGTCAAGGAGGTAAACATTCAATAACCATTGATTTCTTGTGGTGCAGTGTTGTTGGTGGACAACTTGTGCTGCGGCTTCCTTCCGGGGTGGTGTAAAATCTGCAACAGAATACACAACTCTGTTGGTCTTACTGTCGAACAGTGGTTCTGCTTCTAGCGCCCAACCTTTCTCTCTTACCATGTGGGCTGGGATTTAAGAGCCTTGTTTGCTTTTCTTTTTCCAGTTATAAACTGTCATTGTGAAAATTATACCAGAGACCGCCGTGAAGCTTAGGTTGTTGAGAATGCTGTTTATCTATCAATAGTTGACTATTTATCTGAAGTTGTTTTCAACTACTTCCTCTGTCCCATAAGATAAGATGTTTTGGCAAGCTAAAACAGCTTGCCAAAACGTTGTATATTATGGAACAGTAGGAGTACTTCGCTCTCTGCTCAGTTGTCCTGTTTCCAGAATAGGAGGACCTCCTTTGGTGCTCAGGTTCTCTTGCATCTCTCTTCCATTGACCGGGTGCGAATGCTTCATTGATACTGCAGTTCGGGTTGTTGTACTTAAACACACACACACAAAATGCTTACAATAAACTTGCATAATCCGTGAGACACTAGATCTACTACTTTGGTCTCAAAATATGACATTTTGGGAAAGATAAAACAGTTTACTAAAACATGTTATATCGTGGGATGGAGCGAGTAATTCTGAAGCACACAATTTAGACGGAGCTGCTTTAGGTTTTAGGTCCTCTTTGGATTGCAGGATTTTTAAAATGTAGGAATAGGAGAAACAAAGGATTGAGATTTGAGATGTGATGCATTTTAATTCCTACAGAATTTTAAAACATAGGAATTTTGTAAACGATGTCTTTGGATGGTGCACAAAAAAGAAACACAGAAAATTTACAGGAATGATGGGAGAGAGTAGAGAGAGACAGAGTATGAGTGCATTAGACTTCATGAAGGAAAAATAAAATGAGATTTGAGCTCATGTTGAGATTCCATGTGGCAACGGGGAAGGTAACCGCTGGTTATCGATCAACCATATCCGTCCCCGTTTAACAAAAACAATGCCATCCCCATCCCTGTTACAGGTCACGGGTAGTGTTTATGTACCATCCCCGATCCCCATCGGGTATCAAATACCCAGCGGGTACCCAACAACTTTGAGTCTGAAAAAATGGCAGAACTTCCCCTGTACCTAGCTATAAAGGGCAGAAAAATGACAGATAGTAAAAGCTATTGCAGTAGGAATATTCATTGCCAAATTGAGTTGAGATTCCTATGAAATGGACAACATAGGAATGAAATCCATAGGAATTTGGTGGGCTCAATCTTACAATCCAAAGGCATTCCATAGGAAACATTCCTATGGATTGGAATCCTCCAAAATTTCTATGAAATTCGTTCAATCCAAAGAGGTCCTTAATCCTGCAAGTCATGCGTGGTTTATTTTTGCTATGTGTTTTCCCAGTGTAAAAAAGAAAGAAAGACCCTATGTGTTTCCCCCAAAAGTTTACTGGGTTTCTTTGCCAGAATTTGCATATAATTTACTGAGTTTACTGGGTTAACTTTTTTTGGCAAGTCTGGGCGGCTGCTCCTGTAAAACTATACTTAACTTGCCGTGCACATAACACTGTGTGCACGATTCGTCTCCTGCTTCCCAGCTAGCTGCGGCGTCGGAAAACTAGTCCCAGCCAACACCTCGTCGAGAATAATAAAATCCATGGCGCAGCCGTGCAAGAAACTGACGACGATCGACATGGCATATACACTTGCAGTCCTTACTTGCCGTGAGCAGGCCGGCTGCTGCTGCCCCCGGCGGCAAGTTAATCTGAATTCGGATGAGGCAAATCCGTACCTTCCGTTCTGTTCCAAACATCTCACTGCATAAAGCAGTATGGAGCAAGTAACTATATGAAACAGTTTATAAAAGTATGCATAATTGCACAACCAGTTGATTGAAATCTTAACTGGAGAGTACCATCACCGTTTCAAAATATAACATGTTTCGGTACGCCATTTTCACCTGCGAAAACGACTTCTATTTTGTAAGAAAAGTAATATTACGGAGAGATGATGCCAAATCAAGCATACTACACTGAACTTAATTGACAGTTTGGTGTAAAAAGTTGTACAAAAAATATCGTCATAATAACAAGATAGAAATCTAAAGGAAAAGGTTCATTTTAAACATTGAACTTCTAGAGGTCAGGTGGATTGAACCTAGAAGTCGAAATCTCTGTTCGTTTGCACATGATGTATTGAATCCCAGTAAACCTTGTACCCGTCAGAGAAAAAAAATCCAAGATTGCTACTCCCGCACGCATGTCATATTCATCTTCTTCTCCAATCTCCGTGATTGGCTCGTCGCGTTCAATGATCTTCGTACAACACCACGACCCATCCTACATGCACATACTTCGACTACGCTAGGTCCTTGTACCTGCTCACCACCGCAATAAAGGACACCAATGCCTCCGAGAACTCGCCACACGCCCGAGGTCAAGCAGTCGAACGGCCTCGCCGATGAGCGGCCACACGAGGCGCTCACGGCGCACTCCGCCTTTGTCATCGCCTAACGCAGAGCAGGGAAAGGCAAGGGTAACGAGGGCGCACCGCCTTCATGTCATGCACCTAGATCGTGGAGGAGGTTCCGTAGAGACGAGGAGCGACAAGAAAAGTGAGCACCATGCGCTCGAGGAGGACGAGGAAGGTGAGCTGGCGGCGGGGGAGGCGCTCCTCCCCTTCCACAATGGCTTCCCGCACGTCGTCGTCGGGGCGGAGCCGTCTCACGCACGTCGTCCCTACGAGGCTACTTGACCCTACCCATCTAGTTAGTGAGATTTGGACCGATGATTTCTTGCATAACTAAAAGAGTCTTGCACTAGAATGTGCAAAGTTTTTTTTTTGAGGGAACTAGAATGTGCAAAGTTGACCAGCCAGAGATTACTATCATCAGCCACGAACATGCCAAATGAAGTCGAAAGAACAGAAACAGAAATAGCTCCCCACGGCTGTCGTGTGGGACCCAAAGCACATTAGAACACAAAGCGGTGCGTTTTTTAGTGGACAGTGCTGAGCGTCCCCCGGGGGATCGGAACCCCCGATCCTCCCTATGGAGAGCTCGACACGTGTCCCCTCCCTGACCCCAAATCCCGCGCCACCCCACCAACCCCGCGCGTTGCTACCACCGTAGCAAATAATCCCCGCTTTTGCTCCCTATGTAGCAAAAAACGGTTCGCCAACGAAACAGAAAAAAGAAAAAGACTGACTTCGTCGGAGACCTCACCGGAGACCTGCTCGCCGGAGATTTCGTAGCAACACAAATGTGCTACTGTAGCAAAAATTGATTTCGTTGGAGAGGGCTGGAAAACAACAAAACGATTGTAGCAGAATTTTAAAAGGATTTGCATCCAGAGGCTCTGGGTAGCAAAAAAACATAACGATTGTAGCAAAAATTTAAGAGGATTTGCATCCAGAGGCTCTGGGTAGCAAAAAAAAAACAGAACGGTTGTAGCAAAATTTTAAAGAGTATTTGCATCCAGAGGCTCTGGGTAGCAAAAAAAACATAACGATTGTAGCAAAAATTTAAGAGGATTTGCATCCAGAGGCTCTGGGTAGCAAAAAAAACAGAACGATTGTAGCAAAATTCTAAGAGGATTTTCATCCAGAGGCTCTGGGTAGCAAAAAAAACAGAACGTTTGTAGCAAAATTTAAGAGAATTTGCACCCAGAGAGGCTTTGGGTAGCAAAACAACAAAACGATTGTAGCAAAAATTCTAATCGTGAGATGGCAGTAGCAAAATTCTCCTACAATGCACCACCACAAGATCTTCATTGGTACCATCTGCGCCCCCTCCATGGTAGCAACCCAGCACCAGATTGGAAGCAAAATCGCCCTGCTATGGTAGCAGTTCATACACTGATGCAAATCAGTACAACGTATGGTGCAAATCAGTGGGAAGGTTGTAGCAAACAATTCTTCATAAAAATGCAAAAACACAGAACATTTGTAGCAGAGTTCTTTCTATGGAGCAAAATCCAAAAATGTTGTAGCAAAAAGAAAAAATCCTATGATACAAATCCACAAAACTTGGTAGCAACAACCGCCATCAGCTCGCAGCACCCCCGACTCTTGTCGCCGACGATCTCACCTCGGAGCATGACGAGCTCAAGGCGCACCCGGTGGTGGGAGCACCGCCGACGGCCCGCAGATCCGGAGGCCGGGTCCCGGGTGAAGGCGGCAGGGGAGGCTGCTGGTGCTCGATCTCGCCGATCTCTGGGAATGAACGACCTGGCTGCACGCCGTGCACATCTGGTGCCCGCAGTCCTGCACCTCGATTGTGCACGCCTGCTCGAAGCAGATGCTGCACAGCTCCTCCTCGCCGTCTCCTTCTTCGTCGGTGTGGGAATAGGACGGCGACGGCGGTCCGCGCCCCACGCCAGCAGCTCCCGGGCGCAGCCATGTGCCCGCCGCGCGCAGCCAGGTCGGAGGAGCAGCGGGCGGCGGAGCGGTCGCGGAGGAGCAGCGGGCGGCGCCGTGATCCAACAGAAAAGGCAAGGGGTGGAGGGGAACGTGCGGATGGAACGCGCGAGGAGATAAGGTATGAGATGGGCGACGCGTGGCGCCCGCTCGACCCGGAGGACGCATCGCATGCGATCATCCTCCAGGGGAACGGTATCATTTCCCTTTTTGAGTCCCCTGACTGACTCGGTCCTCAACCAGATCCCTCCCTGTTTCGTCTCTGTTTTAAACCCACGCACGGCCAGAAGACCCGACCTTCTCCTATCGTAAGCCAAACCGTGTGAGCGTGCGTGTGCCTGAGCCCTGAGCTTGCTTAACGAAACGTTGCCACAATTGAACATCTTCCTCCCCGACTTTCCTTCCCTTCTGCAACCTCTCGCTCGCTGCTGCTACCGCTCCCCATCCCATGGACGGCTCCAAGGGAACCGCCGGTGGCGAGGGCGAGAAGCCCAGCGCCGACCAAAACGTGAGCCCCAATACTCCCGCCGCCAGCGCGACAGGAGGCGACGACCTGTCGGCGGCGGCGGCGGCGGCGGTAGGGAGGCGGCCGTTCACCGCCTTAAGCCAGGAGGAGGCCGACCTCGCCCTCGCGCGCGTCCTCCAGGAGCAGGTAAGAGTCCGGATCTCGCGGGGTTCGATTAATTCCGCCCCTCCCCAACGGCTGCTGACGGTTCCAATTTCGGCGCAGGAGCGGGCGTACATGATGCTCAGCGTGCACGGCGGGGAGGGGAGCGACTACGCGGCCTCGGACGCTGGGAGCTACGACTACGACGAGGAAGAGGAGGAGGAGAGCGAGTACGAGGAGGAGGAAGAGGGGGTGGGGGCGCTCCCCGGCGATGAGGACGACGAGGTGGTGGGCGACGCGGAGGTGGACCCCGCTGGGTACGAGGACGACGAGGCGTACGCCCGGGCCCTGCAGGACGCCGAGGAGCGCGAGGTCGCCCAGCGGCTCATGGCGCTCGCGGGGATTACGGACCGTGAGTGCTGGAGACAGAGTTTTTCGAAATTCAGTCACGTTTTATCCCACTTCACCGCGTCTGGGATGTTGATTGGTGTGTTTTTTTTACAGTAGGGGAAGAGATGGAGCATGATGCTGAAGATGGCGAAGAATATGAGGAAGATGGAGATAGCGCACAGGTGACAGTTTATTCCATTGCATGATTTGGGATGCTCGTATACTCTCGACAGTTTGGTGATTCACGTCTGTTTAGGAAATCACGCAGCGTCTAGCTTTACTATCAAGATATGAAGTTAGTTTTATCGATTTGGATATTTGTTTCTAACCAAAACGTAGGCACTAGTATGCCAACCCGGTCTTCAGAATAGGTAATTGAACGTGTTTAGATATACATTATATTTTCATAATTTTCTTCAGCTCATCATTTTTCAGTGGTCTAGAGTAATAGTCGTAATGTATTATCAGATTCAAGGGATGGTGGCTAGAACTTAGAGCTGTTTTACTTATAGTAATAAGAATGTAGATTTTGTTAACACAATGGCATCTGTGCACCCTTTGTATTCAGTTATTCACCCCAGTGTCCACCATTTGTAAATACACTGAAAATTGACACATAATTTGGACCCGAACTCTCCTAACCTGATTCTTGACAATAAGCATATCGTCGCTGGCATGCAAAATTGCATATTCAGTATCACTTCTTCTATTTGGGAACTGCGGAAAGTATTTTTCAAACATATGCCATTATCTGTTCCATGAGCAATTTGTTTCTTTGTTAATAACATGATCCTATTCTCTTTTTATCATCGTAAAAAAATATCCCAAGCATGAAGCTGGTATCTGATATTTTCTATACTCGTGGTTCTATCAAACTTCAGGATGCATGGGAAGATGTTGATCCAGATGAATACTCTTACGAGGTAAGTTATATATTTTCTACTCCCTCCGATCCGAAAAAAAGAGTCGCATCTCGTACCTACGTTTGTACAAGTTCCGTTGATTGCCCACGACAGTTTTACCGGATCGGAGGGAGTACTAAAAGAAAGGACGGTTCCTTGCATTTAGCATATCTGCATGTTCAGCTTGAAATTATTTTTGCTGAACCATACAGAACCTTCTAGATTCACTATTGAATATTATTTAATGGTTGTGCTGTTCTTAGGAGCTGGTTGCATTGGGTGAAGTTGTTGGTACTGAAAGCAGAGGCGTGTCAGCTGATACTCTGGCTTCATTACCTTTGGTAACATACCAGGTGCAAGATAAAGAAGACAGCAACATTGAACAGTAAGGGGAAAATGTAGTTATTATCTTAAAAAATATGTATATTGGCATGACAATGTCCTGATCTTTCAATTTTATTTGCAGATGTGTTATTTGCCGTTTGGAATTTGAGGAAGGTGAATCATTGGTTGCACTCCCTTGCAAGCATTCATATCACTCTGACTGCATAAACCAGTGGCTACAATTAAACAAGGTAACACACATGTTTCTATTTTGTATCTGCGAAAAGTATCACCAGGCTCTTGAAACACAAGGTCTTGTTGAAAGAAAGGAAGAAAGAAGTGTTCTATAAACCCAGTTGGCAGTTGGATAGTATTGGTGTGCTATCCATCTTCGAATAACTCAAGTTCTGGAATGAACTTTTTGTTAATGGTTCATGAAACTGGATACTAGACAAAATGTTTCCGTAACACAACGTTAACAAAATACCATTGGCTGTGCTGCAGGTCTGCCCTATGTGCAGTGCTGAAGTTTCTATCTCAGATGGCAACAAGGCATGACATTCTGTTGACGTCGTCATCACGGGCGTTTAACGGGAATAAACAGAGGCAGCTTACATTTTCTGCTGTTGGTGAGATTCAAGCATGAGGGGCTGTTGCGTGGTTCAAAGAAACTAGGGAGCAAGAGTTCATCTCCCTTGCTAGCTCAGCAGACTCAGACAACATACTTGTGGACTTTCTTCACCGTGTTGCTGCTTTGTGCATCCTGTTAGACGCTCATGGTCAATGTGTGATTCATCGATGTAAGATAGTTTAAATTTATAGCCATTCTTTGTTAGACTCTTGTTGTCCATGTATGATTTCATAGATGTAAAACAATGATCATATTTATAGTCATTCTTTTACACTTGGTCGCCTGAGTTTAACCTAATTGCATGCTTGAATAATGACAATGTTTCTGGAGAACAAGGGCTGATGCTTGTCTGACCTATAAATGATTGTTACTCCAGATGAAGAGTAGCGCGTTGCTGCGGGAATTGTTTTACATAAAATAGGAATATTTTTTGTAAGTAAAGATGGAGATCCAAGCAGTAATTTGTCTTTGGTCAATCGAAACCATCAGTATACGATTCAGCTCCATCAGTATACGATTCAGCTGCAGTGGTAATTTTGAACGGGGCTATACCTAGAGAGGACACCATTGGAAAGTGCTTAGTTGAATTCGTTTGGTCCTTCATTCGACCATATGCACTCCGTTTTTTTTAATATAAGATGTTTCAGGTGTTCCACATATGTCTAGATGCATACTAAAATGAGTGAACGTGCACACTAAAAATTTATATACCTGTGAATATGGACAAATGATAAAACATCTTATATTTAAAAACGGAGGTAGTAGATATTAATGAACCCACAAAGGAAAGAGTGATGATATTTTCTTTCTCGCTTCTGTAGAATTTTTCCACCATCTTCTTCTAAACAACATAAATCTAAACCTGAAACCCAGCAAAAGGATACAAATAATGACCACACCAATTTTAGAAGCAACTGTCAACCATAGTCCATAGATCTTTACTATTAAAACAGAATGCGTGGTATGGTGCCACACTTCGATATGGTGTCACATTTCAATTACCCTCACACTTCGTATTAATTACATTGATTTGCCACCTATAAATGAATAACGGTTCAGAAAGAAAAAGATAGGGAAAAGACCGGCTCACATCGTTTGCCTCCGTGGTACGCTCCAACGAAACGGGGATTAGTTGGAAATCTTGTTCAAAGCAGAAAACGTTAGTTGGAGATCCCCAAGCCTCTGTCGCTCTACCTCCCGCATCCGTCGCCGCCTCCCCATCTGCCCTAGCTATCGCTACGGAACTGCACGGCGTTCTCACAATCCTAGCGCTGTTTGCACATCCTGGTAGCCCCGATGATGATGTCGACGGAGCCCAACAGGTCGGTGGGGAGAGCCGGGGCGGGGCGACCTCCTGCCACTTGGAGATGATGTCGACGGAGCCCTCCTGGACGGACTTGGCGACGGCCACGAGATTCACAAGCCACGACAGCACGATGCCGAAGCTCCCGCGCCAACACTGCCGCCGCAGATGGCCCAGAAGACGTCGCGCCCCATGGCGTTGCTGTCCAGGAGCCGGCCCTCGGTGTCAACTAGCAAGGCGTCCACGACGTGGTCGGCGGCGAGTCCGTGCCTGCGCAGGAGCATGCCGAAGCCGCCGCCACTGAGGTGGCCGCCGACGCCCACGGTCGGGCACAGGACCGCTGGGAACGCGAGACGGTCGCTCACCTTCCCGATGGCGTGGTACAGCTCGCCGAGCGTCGCACCGGAGTCCACCCACGCGGTGGCCTGCGTTCCCCGGGTGACGTGCACGGAGCGGAGGCCGCTGAGGTCGACCACGGCGAACGGGGCCGCATCACCGTGCGCCGACCTGTACGAGAGACCCTCGTAGTCGTGCCCGCCGCTGCGCACGCGTGGCGCCGTGCCTGCAGCCGCAGACGACGGCGGCCTGGACGCGGGAGGCGTTCATTGGCGTGACGATGCAGAGCGGCCTCGCCGTGGCCGGCGCGAGGAACCTTGGGTTCCGGACGGACGACGCCAGGACCGACACGAACGATGGGGAGCTCCGGGTGAAGAGGATCTGGTTTGGCATGGACGCCGAGAGGCACAGGAGGAAGTCATCCGAGGAAGCATATAGGAAGAGAAGGAGAAGAAGGTAGAGAGCATGAGCATTGCTGGCGCCATGGTTCGCGACGAGGCCATCGAACTCAGTCTGCAATGCATGCTAGCCCCAGCAACACGCGACGGAGCCCCAACAGCCACATCCTGGTGCTCGGCTCCCGTAGACCCGATCTTGTAACCCAGGCAATGGATATTTGATTGTTTCGATCTATCCGACATGGTTCGGCGGGGGAGGATAGGAGATTCTTTGGGGAAGTGTAGTCCGTGTCCGTGGTGGTGTCGAGGAAAGTGATGCCTTCGTGCGACAGGCTATGCTGCTTCTTCGTCTCCGCCCACTCACTCGCTCAGATCTTCCTCTGACCACAGGTCAAATTTTGATATTCCTATATCCGTAGCTCCCTCTACACTTGCATAGGAAGAGAGGAAATGATACTATGAAAATTGCTATCGTATTCCTTCCCTGTTTTTCATATATCCGTAGCTCCGATCTACATTTGCACAATTAAGTGCTGACGCAGTGACGCTGCTTATGATTTCCATTCATTAATTCTTGAATATGAGGAATCATAACCTTCTGCCTCAGTTTTTGCTCAACCCACTATGTTTTTGCGTACGAGTACTGTTTTTCATGATAGTTTGCATTCTCAGTAAATGTTTTTTTACTCCCTCCGACCCGAATTACCGTTCGTGGTGGTTTTTTTGCAAAAAAAAACCCTACACTTTTTCACCTGAAGCAAACGTCCTCCTGCCTTATCTTCTCGTCTTCCTCTCTCTTCACTGCTCGCCGTCTGCTCGGACCCTCCTGGCCGCCTGCTCCGACCCTCCCTCGACGCCTGCTCCGCCCCTCCCTCGCCGCCTGCTCCGTTGTACTGCGGCTGCAAAACACACTCTTTCTCTCTCCCCCCTCCCGTCCCCGACACCGCCGGCCTCGAGGCTCCTCGCCGCCCCGGCGGACTGACCAGCTGCAGGCAGGATGGGCGCGGGGAACGGCCTGAGCAACGGCGCGGCGCGCGAGGAGGCGGCCGACGGGACGACGGTGTTCAGGGCCACGGCCTACTCGCCGCTCCGCACCACGGCGGCGCTGACCTTGCTGAGGAGGCGGAAGGCTGGGGTGGCGAGCGCCGCGTCCGAGAAGCCGCTGGCGGAGGTCGGCGCAGAGCCGCCGCCGGAGGAAGGGTCTGCGGGGAGCAGGGGCTGCGGCGTCGGCGGCGAGCTGCGGGCGGCGGCGATCCGCCCCGCGAGGAAGAAGCCCAGCAAGGACCTGATTGCGAAACAATTCAAACTCGCGGGTTTTTTTTTGTAAAACGTATTTAAAACAGTGCCCCACCCATTATTTCGGGTCGGAGGGAGTACTGTTTTTCATGATAGTTTGCATTCTCAGTAAATGTGGTTTCAGAATCCTCTGTGCTTCCACGATGGCACTCAACCTATATGTGGCTGATCATGGAATCCAGGGCAGTAACCACTTGTACTCCATGGCCGCAGCTGGGCAAGCACAAAGTGCAAAATTCTCCCTTCCTTCTTTCCCAGGAATGAAAGCACCTATCACGATGGGAACTAATTTTTCTTTCATGAGCCAGCAAGAGGAAGCATTTGCATTTTCTGTACTATATTTTTTCCGAGTCTCAAAGGTTGAGCTTTCATTTTTCTTGTCGATAAAGATGATTGTCTCTACGTTCAAATACGAACCGTATGCTAGGGGAATAGTGACCCGGCCACGCTGATGTGGGTCTGGGAAGACAATCCACTCCAGAAGGCAATGAGTGGCTCCACGGGAGTGTCGGTGCTCCATTGGAGGCCAACATGGGTAAACAAGGCATAGCCAGAATAGTTCCTTTGCCAAACCATAGCTACCATTTACATGAGCTAATAGGACCTTACTAAGTAGGATTAGGATTTCATACTACTCGAACAAAAAATCTCTGCTTAACTCTGACGACCAGTGAGATCTCTTCTCTAGGCACCAAAAGAAAGGACGAGCTAGCCGGTGATTTCATTTTATTCAGATTCATTGTGCTATTTAAGAAGTTATAAGTTATCATCTAACATAGCACTTACATATTTGTTAATACAGTCCCTGTTCTACTTTCCCATTATTAAAGAATGGAGTGGATTCTGAAATCTCGTTTAATTTAGTTTTTGTTGTTCGGCTTCAATATTATTATTCCAGTTTAAATTTGCATTCGACCTTGCTATGTTGTATAATATACTTTTTATAGGAGTTCAACCTTGAAAAGGCAAAATTGTCGGCTCACCGAGAACCATATTATAAAGTTGTCATGATGTTTTGTTTTTTCCGAATTGGACCATTGTGCCGGCTTTGGTTCATTATGGGTCGACCTTAAAGTTTTAACAGTTAAGACTCTAACCGTTACCCTTTTCAACATGGAACATTGGGATCTGGTTCTGTGTTTTTGATTTATTATTTTGATGCGATTTTTTACTTCAGATATATTATTAATTTCAGTTTGTTTCCAACCAGAGATGCAAATAGTAAACTTATTCTGGTTTTCATAAAACCATGTCACATACCTTGAAGGTTATCGATGAAAAAACCCATTTGATTAAGTTGGCTCGTTCATGAAACATTTTTCTGCCTGACGGATACTGCTTCCCAAGTTCCGGTCGGGGATGGGTTGAGGTGTTGATAGTCACAGCCTCACAGGTCCCTCAGTTCATCCCGTTAGTCGCAGGTCTGGTGGCTGGACGAGCAGTGATGGTATGGACGCCGCCGGCCTGCGACGGCGTACGCAGCAGGACGACGGTGTCTGTATCCACCACAACGTCACACTCTTTGCAGAGCTGAACATGTATAGAATATCATTCTAGAAAGTCGGGTTTCTAAACATTAGTGTGTGGTCTCATATCATATCACTTAACATATTAAGATCAGCAAATACTGCATGAATCGAGCTCTGTTAAATGACACATACCTTGTCCAATTTATTTGATGTTGTTTCATCTAAAAGATGAATACTTTAATGGAGAAATTTGATTTGATAACTACTGCTCTGTTGGTAATCTCTTTTCTGTCTTTTTTCTCTCCTGGACATGGGAAATTGCAGTCTCCATTTCCTGGAGAATGTGGCGTTGATTAATTTGTCGAGATAATAAAGGTGTGTATCTCGTACCAAGCTCCCTACCAAACTATCAAGTTGAAAGAACATTTTTGTGTATCCCCATGTGTTTTGTGTGTTAGACGACAAACCTAGATTTTATGTACCTAATGGTGTATTGAGTGTGCAGGAAAGATAAAAGAAACCGCCTGTTTGAGCAGTTCATCTGCTCAGGCCGGAGTCTCCGGCCTTTTTGGGCTCAGGGGGCCGGAGTCTCCGGTCCCCCTGCATTCGACGAAAAGAGAGCAAGAGACGGCACTCACTGGTGGGGGGTCCGGAGTGACCCCGGAGTGACACCGGAGTCTCCGCCCGGGGAGGCCGGAGTCTCCGGTCTCAGGGGCCGGAGTCTCCGGTCCTACTGCCTTCGAGAAGGAGACGGCACTCCCTGGTAGGGGGTCCGGAGTGTCCCCGGAGTGACACCGGAGTCTCCGCCCCTGTGGACCGGAGTCTCCGGCCTCAGTAACCGGAGTCTCCGGCCTTCCAGGACCGGAGTCTCCGGTCCAAGTGGACTGCAACGGCTATCTTTTGGGGAGGGGTATAAATACCCCTCCCCCTTCCTCCAGCCAACTAGCTCGACCAGAAAAGGAAAAACACCATTGTTGCAAGTCCAAGAATCACTAGATCTCCCAATCCCTCCGTCCAAACTCGTTGATCTTTGGAGGATTGAAGGAGAAGGCCTTGATCTACATCTTCACCGAGCCGTTCTTCATTTCCCCCTCATTTACTTGAGGGACCATTAGCTAGGGTTTCCACTAGGAAAACCTAGCCCATTGTTGTACTTATCTATTGTCTTTGTGACAGATTTTAGCTGTTCGGGAGCCCCCAAGCCCTTTGTGGGTCGTGCCCCGAATCGTTGTTGTAAAGGCTCCGGATTCCGCCTCGAAGGATTCCGATAGTGGAAAGTGAACCAAACCTTTGTGGTGCGGTTCACCGGAGATTTGGGTGAGGCCTTTGTGGCCGTTGAACCATTGTGTTGGTTCACACCTCTCCAACGAGACGTACTCCCATTTAAGGGAGGAACTCGGGAATACATCCTTGTCATCTCGTGCTTTCACTTCGGTTACTTCTATCCTTACTTATCGCCTTTACTATTGTATCTTGCTTAGTTGCTAGCTTGCCATATAGGTAAATTCACCGTAGTTGCATATCTAGAGAATTTACCTTTCGTGTCAAGCCTAAATTGAAAAAGAACTAAAAAATTGAATTAGCACCTATTCACCCCCCCCCCCTCTAGGTGTCATACCGATCCTTTCAATTGGTATCAGAGCTAAGGCTCTCTTGTTGGGTTTAACCGCCTAAGAGAAGTATGACGCATAGTGAGGATGAGGCCGAGACTCTTGCCAAGGCTAATGAGGCCCTTGAAAAGGCCAAAGTCACCATGGCATCCATGGCCGATATCAAAGCTTTGGAAACAACTTTGACATCGACCATGAATGCTAAATTTGATGAGTTTCGTGACATGTTCATGAAATTTGCAAATGGCAAGCGCTCGGAAATCATCCCACTAGAGGAAGCCTCTAACTCCGAAGAGGGTGATTCCAAGGAGGATAAAGAGAAAAAGAAAAAGGGGGTTGAAACCGATACTAGACCTAAAACTTCTCCTACTTTGCATGAGGAGAAGGAAGGGTATCATGCCGTTCCGGGATGGTACTCTCCCGATCCAATTATTACAACCCGCATAAACCCTCTAGGTCCTCCACCTAAGCTTAATGCATTAGCTTTTGCAAGTTGGCAACGCTCAATGAAATCTCATGTTAACAGTGCCTCCATCGAGCTTTGGAGGATCATTGAAGATGGATATCATGTTGAGGATCCAAGCAACATGACGAAAAGAGAGTTCGCCGAAAAGCAACTCAATGCTTCCGCCCTCCACATGATCGAGCTCGCCTTGGGCGACAATGACAAACATCATGTTCTTCATGTCACCACCGCCAAAGAAGCTTGGGATTGTCTTGAAGTTGCTTTCCTTGGAAATGATAGCATGAAGAGGAATAGATATGAATCTTTGAGCAATGCCGCCGAAGGTTTCTACATGCTTGACAATGAGAATCATGAAGAGATGTATGGAAGACTCAAGACTCTTGCCAAAGCCTTCTATGATGTGGGGGCAACATATGTGGATGATGCTTGGGTCAAAAGGAAGTATGTGAATGCTCTCTTGCCTTCGGAGCCTATGGAGTTGAAGTCAATTCAAGGGAGATACAACTATCAACAAATGTCTTCACATGAAGTTATGCAAGAGGTTCAAGCCTCCAAAGTTGCCTCCAAGAATGCCGAAGATAACCGTGCTAGGGCCATGGGAATGAGACAAGGCCCCTCACTTGCCTTGAAGGCCAAGGTGACTAGTATGGATGAGAACGATGAGGTTGAAGCTTGCCCAAGCAACATTGCACCACATGATCTTGAGCAAGCCCTCAATGGTCACATTGCTCTTGCCACAAGGGTGTTTTGGAATGACCCGGCAAGTGCTAAATCTCGTGTTGATCGAGAGAACAACTCAAGTGGCAAGAAAGAGCTTTCCTCAAGGACAAAGACTTGCTACAATTGTCATGACAAGAATCACTACATAAGAGAGTGTCCATATGAGAACCGTGAGCAAAATGGTGGGAAGCTTATCCCAAAGGATCACTCCAAGTTGATTCAAAAGAAGCCCGCAAGACCAAGGAAGCCCTTCTTCAAGAAGGCACCGAGAATTGTGTTGGTGGCACAAGAGGAATATGCCACAAGTGATTCCGAAGATGAAGATGCACCTAACAAAGAGGTAGCCGCATTGGCTATTGTCTCCACTTCATCATCATCTCTCTTTGAATCCCCCAATGAGAACCTCTCCACCAACACCGCTCGTTGCCTCATGGCTCATCTCACCGAGGTATCATCCCCTTCTCCTAAGACTACGCATGATCAATCTAGTCTTGAGATTAAGAAGGAACTTGTTGCCTTCGATACTCTTGTGACTAACTTGCAAGGTGAGGCCAAAGAACATGTTGAGTCTCTCATGAGACAACTATGTGCGGCCGAAGAACTTCTTCAAGAAAAGAGTAAGATTGAGAGAGAGGATTCTCTCACCATTGCTTCTTTGAATGCTTCCATAGCATCATTAAATAGCTCTCTTGATGAAGAAAGTGAATATAGAACCACTCTTGAGGAAAGACTTGAGTCTCTTGATGCTAAAAATGATGAAATCATTGATAAAATCATTAAGGATAGAGATCATGTCTTTACTAAATATAAAGTGATTAAAAAGGAGAAAGTTGAACTTAGAGTTGTGAATGCTAGACTTCTTGAGGATATGGAGAAGCTTGAAAAAGCTCACAAGGTCTTGGAATCGACCCACTCCCTTCTAGTCAAGTCTCATGAACAACTTCAAGCTCAACTTTCTAAAACTCGTTCAACTAGTATATCCATTCTTCCTCGTATTCATGAAGATGTTAGTGAAGATGATGCTAGGTTGAAGGTGGATCTTGCTAAGGCCACTAGTGCTAAGACCTCTATTCTCAAAGGTAAGGATAAGGGCATTGCTTACTTGTTTGAGCAAAAACCACACAAAGGGAAGGAGGGTCTTGGTTATGTGGCCGAAGCAAAGAAGAAAGTGAGCAACATCAAGAAGAACAAGACCAAGCCCGCACAAGCAAAGACTTCCATTGCGGGTAGCAATGCCACTAGGGGCAAGACTACTCGTAGTGACTTCGCGGGGCATAACAATCCCAATTATATTCTTTATGTTGACTATTATGGTGATGTTTATGCAAAATATGTTGGTCCTTATGATGGTTACATTGATTACTCTATTTGGGTTCCTAAGACCCTTGTTGCTAACCGAAAAGGACCCATTGAGAAATGGGTACCTAAATCCAAGATATGATCTCTTGTAGGACTATGCTTCCGGTGGATCTAAATGGGTGATTGATAGTGGATGCACTAGTCATATGACCGGAAGCAAGGAGATCATGACGGAGTTGAGACCAAATCTAAATCACTCAACCGTCTCTTATGGGGACAAGTCTAAAGCCGAGGTAAAGAGTCTCGGCAAGGTGGTAGTTGCAAGGGATATCACCCTTGTAAATGTCATGCTTGTTGAGTCTCTAGGTTACAATCTTATGTCCGTTCGTGCTCTTAATAAGATGAACTTTGATGTCCATTTCACTCTTGATATGGTGGTACTCTTGAGAAGCAAGACTCTAAAGGTCATGTTCGTTGGGTATGTTGAAAATGAGTTGTTTGTGGTTGACTTTTCGGGGTCAACCAACACTCAAGCAATATGCTTATTCGGAAAGGCCGACGTGGGGTGGTTGTGGCATCGCCGCTTATCCCATGTCAATATGAGAACTTTGCAAAGTCTTCACAAGGGTGGCCACATTCTTGGACTAAATGAGAATGTTTCTTTTTCTAGAGATCGTCTTTGTAGGGCGTGTGTTGAAGGAAAGATGCATGATTCTCCCCACCCAAGCAAGACCATCATCTCATCAACGAGGATTTTGGAACTTCTTCATGTTGACCTCTTTGGTGCCGTACCGCAACCAAGTCTTGGTGGGAAGAAGTATTGCTTGGTGATTGTTGATGACTATTCAAGATTCACTTGGGTTTTCTTCTTCAAGACGAAGGATGAAACTCAACAAACCGTCATCGACTTCTCCAATGAAGTTCAACGTCAACACAATGTTCCCATATTGGCCATTAGAAGTGACAATGGCTCCGAGTTCAAGAACTACACCCTAAATGAGTTTCTTAGTGATGAGGGAATTCGTCATCAATATTCCGCTGCGTATACCCCTCAACAAAATGGTGTAGCCGAGAGAAAGAACCGGACTCTTATGGATATGGCTAGGTCCATGTTGGCGGAGTTTAAGTCTCCACTCTTCTTGTGGGCCGAAGCTATCTCCACGGCGTGTCACTCCTCCAACCGGTTATTTTTTCGCAAAGGGAAGAAGGAAACTCCTTATGAAATGCTTACCGGCAACAAGCCCAACATCTCCTACTATCGAGTATTTGGTTGTAAGTGTTTCTACAAAATCAAAGGTGTTCATTTATCTAAATTTGAAGTTAAAGCTTTAGAAGGTGTTCTTGTTGGGTACGGTGCGAACTCTCACACTTATAGAGTCTATGACAAATCCTTAGGGAGAGTTGTGGAATCTTGTAGTGTGAAGTTCGATGAGAATGACGGCTCCCAAGTGGCGCAATTTCATGTTTGTGATGTAGATAATGAGGAATCTCAAGATGCCATAAGAAGAATGGGGGTTGGTTTCCATCGCCCCATTGAAATCCATCATGAGCCTCCTCAAGCAAGTACAAGCTCCACTCAAGTGGAGACTCCATCATCACAAGTTGAAGCGGCCCCCACTATGGAAGCAAATGAGACACCTATCCAAGAAGAACAAGAACAAGTTCCTTCTCAAGTTGACAATGAGGCCACACAAGAATCAAGTTCTCCTATTGTCAACTCCTTTCAAGATCAAGAGCAACCATCTACTCCCATTATTGAAGATGTACAACAAGATGGTCAAGCTCATCATAACGGTCAAGACGGGGACTCAAATGATCAAGATGATCAATCCGAAATCCCTCGTAACAATGGGGATATCGAAACCCGTCGTCAAGCAAGAGTCAAGAGAAACTTGGAAATCAAGTGTCACAAGCTTGAAGCCATCATTGGTGATGTTTCTCGCAAGGTGTCCACAAGAGGTCAATTGGCAAGCTTTAGTGAACATCAAGCTCATATCTCCATGGTGGAACCAAAGAAAGTCTTTGAAGCTCTTGAAGATCCGGATTGGTTGGAAGCCATGCATGAAGAACTCAACAACTTCAAGCGCAACAAAGTGTGGAATCTTGTGGAGAAGCCAAAAGATTGCAAAAATGTCATAGGCACCAAGTGGATATTCAAGAATAAGCAAGATGAACATGGAATGGTTGTAAGGAACAAGGCAAGATTGGTAGCTCAAGGGTACTCTCAAGTTGAAGGCATTGATTTTGGAGAGACCTATGCTCCCGTGGCTCGCCTTGAGTCCATCCGTATCCTTCTTGCATATGCATCACATCACAACTTTAAGTTGCAACAAATGGATGTGAAAAGTGCCTTTCTTAATGGTCCTTTAAAGGAGTTGGTATATGTTAAGCAACCACCGGGATTCGAGGATCCACACTTCCCAAACCATGTCTACAAACTTGATAAGGCCCTCTATGGTCTCAAACAAGCACCTCGTGCTTGGTATGAGCACCTAAGAGAGCTACTACTAGACCGTGGCTTTGAAGTGGGGCAAATCGATCCCACTCTCTTTACCAAGAGAGTAAAAGGGGAGCTTTTCATATGCCAACTTTATGTTGATGATATTATTTTTGGCTCATCTAACAAAGCTTTTAATGATGAATTTTCAAAGCTTATGACCGATAGGTTCGAGATGTCCATGATGGGAGAGTTGAAGTTCTTCCTTGGTTTTGAAATCAAGCAATTGAGTGGAGGGACCTTCATCTCACAAGCCAAATATATTCAAGACATGCTCAAGAGGTTCAAGATGCAAGATGCAAAAGAGAAGAGGTTTCCTATGGACACCAAATGCCATCTTGAACTTAGTCCAAAGGGTAAAGATGTCGATCAAAAACTCTATCGCTCTATGATTGGTTCTTTGCTTTATCTTTGTGCATCTAGACCCGATATTGTGTTAAGTGTAGGAGTGTGTGCAAGGTACCAAGCGGCTCCTAAAGAAAGTCACTTGATAGCGGTGAATCGAATCTTCCGATATTTGGTTTATACCCCAAGGTTTGGTTTGTGGTATCCTAGGGGGTCCAACTTCTCTCTTGCCGGTTACACGGATTCGGATTGGGCCGGTTGCAAGGATGATAGGAAGTCAACCTCCGGTGCATGTCAATTCCTTGGGAAGTCATTGGTGAGTTGGTCCTCCAAGAAGCAAAATTGCATATCACTATCCACCACCGAAGCCGAATATGTGGCGGCCGCTAGTGCATGCACTCAATTGTTATGGATGAGGCAAACTTTAAAGGAATACGGTGTCCATTGTGACAAAGTGCCTCTTTTGTGTGACAATGAAAGTGCTATCAAGATTGGTCACAACCCGGTGGAGCACTCAAGAACGAAGCATATTGAGATTCGTTATCATTTTATTAGAGATCACATCAACCGGGGTGACATTGAGCTTGGTTATATTCCCACGAAGATTCAACTCGCCGACATGTTCACAAAGCCACTTGATGAAGCAAGGTTCACATTTTTGAGGCATGAGCTAAATATCGTGGATTCGAGTAGCGTCGGTTGATCACCTTGCATGCACACCTCTATCTTATCTCTCTATTTGATCTAGGTGTAGGCATGGACATAGGGGGAGTGCGGTCCTAATCCATTGGACTATCCCTCCCCCCATTATGCCGATAGTAAGAACTCTTTTTGTCTCTTTTGTTCATTTTTATGAATTGTGAGCTTAAATTGTGAGTAGTGGCGGTGAACCCAAGATATATCTTCGCGGTATCACACCACTTACACTCATACATGGTGGCCTAGGCCACCGACATCTTCCTAGTGAAGCTTTGGACTTCATGGAGTATTTATTTGGATTTCTATGCCTATTTTTGCCCGTATGGAAAATGCACTCAAGTATTGCTTTTTAAAGTCGTTTTCGTTGTTTTTTTTACCAAGCTTGAGGGCATAGTACCATTTTTCAGTGACTTTGTTTCTAACCCAAGCCTTCTCGCCTAAAAACATGCTCCTCTTGCCACATACATGTCCAAGATCCACATATCTGGCATTTTGGGGTCACAGGGGCCGGAGACTCCGGTGTCAAGGACCGGAGACTCCGGTCTGACCAGTGTCTCCGCCCCAAACCACGGAGACTCCGGCTAGGCCGGAGACTCCGGTGTGTTTGGGCCGGAGACTCCGGTCTCCGCGATTTTCACAGGGCTCTAAAGGGGATCGGGGTGGGAGTTGTTCTCATAACTCTCACACACCCCCGACCCCCAAACCTCTCCCTGTCGCCGCCCTCGACCCCAGGTGCTCCTCCGGCCGCTCCCCGCTGCCGGAATCCGCCGTGCCACCGGCTCCCTCTCCTCCCAAGCGCCGGAGACCCTCCTCTCCGTCGTTTGCATCTCACCATGAAAGATACCGGTACATCTCTCTCTCCCTCTATGGATTCGCTCCCGATCTAGTTTTGAGAGGAATACTGGTCGAAATTCATGGTGTAGTACCCTTTTGGTGGCAATGTACATCTTAGGAAATTCGTGGGGTTTGAATTTCTCTCAGATTCGACCTAGGTCGGAGTTCCCCGTCTCAGGCCGGAGACTCCGGTCTTCACGACCGGAGACTCCGGTGAGGCCGGAGACTCCGCCCCCTGAGACCGGAGACTCCGGCCTAGATCATCTCTGAGGCAAATTGCGTCACATGATTTCCTACGTTTTGAAACTTCTCTCGGACATGTATGCTTATCTATATGCTACCTCTCTTACTCTATTTCACAGCTAGCAAGCGCCACCCCGGTGCCTCATCATCATCCAAGATCAAGAAAACTGTGTCCAAGAAGCCAGGGAGAGACTATCTTGTCTATGATGAAGCATCTGGTCGGACAGTTCAGCGGAGTGTTTTGTATCAAGAACGTGCTGCTGAGGCACGTAGGCTCAAGCAAGAGGCTGCCCTTCAAAGGGAAGAAAGTGCCAAGAGGGCCGAATTTGAGAATATCTCCTCCGTCAAGAGCTTGAACAAGGAAGATTTCCGCACTATGAGGATGCAAAATTTCTATGCTATGCCCAACAACTCCCCCGATGGACACTTTTGGAGAAAGGAGCAAGAACTCATCATGAAGGAAATATATGCTCATCTTGACCCAAAAGCGCTTGTGTGTCCCCAAAAGCCATTGCACTTTCCAACCATGGCCAAGAAGCAATATTTCGTGGAAGCTCTTTGGGTTGCAAGAAAGTTGGGGTTAGAGCGCCTCATGTCCACTATTCAAGATTATGATATCATCAAGGTCCAACAATTCTTTGCTACTCTTGTTCTTGGTCCGGAAGAGGACACCAAGATGACTTGGATGACCGGGCCCGTCCAATGCTCCGCCACCTTCTCCGAGTTTGGTCGTCTCTTAGGCTATGGGTTCAAAGGAGTATCCACTCCGGTTGGTAGAAGAATGCATGTTGAGGGTCAATCCTATGATAAGAAGCTCCTCCTTCCACTTTGTGCTAGCAACGGTACTCTAGCGACAACCCGTGGTCTCAAGCCTATCTACAACATTTTGATCCGGATGTTTCGTTGGAGCATTGCACCTCAAGCCGGAAATACGGATGCCATCCGTGGGGCACTAGTCAACCTCATGCATCATGCTCACCGAGCTTATCTTGCCGGACCGGAGTGTCAAGGGTTTGAGATTGATGTGATGGACTTCATGAGGAATGAGATACACATCACCCTCATTGAGAGGAAGAACCCAATGTATGCTCCGTATGTTATGAAACTCATTCTCTCAAGGCTCCAACTTGATCCTTCTCGGTTCACGGCACACAAGTTTGGAACTCTTCAAGTGCTTTCCATTCATAGCTCTTCTCAACGCACTTATGAAGAGATTGAGGAGGAAGAAGCTCCTAGGGCAAGAAGGAAAAATGCCACTCCGTCCTCCTCATTCTCGGGTGGGCGTACCCGTGTCAACAATGAGGTGAAGCGTGTCTCTTGGTGGCAAAAGACTATGTTGTGCATGGGCATTGCGGTGCACAAGGAGAACCATCAAAACTACGTCACCAACAAGAGGATCTTGTCCAACCAAGCCAAAATGTTGAAGGAGATGCGCAAAACGAACTATGGTGGCCGCACTCCTCCTCGTCCTCAAGGTGCTCCTCCCTCCCCGCCATCCGAGCGCACCATCCCGCTTGAAGAATGGAACTGTGATACCTTCCCTTGGGGGGATTTTCAAGATGTGTCTTCCTTGCCTACCTCTTCTCGTAACACCGGCAAGGCACCCATGACTTATGAGGAAGCTAGTGAGGAAGATAGTGAAGAAGAACATGAAGAGGCTAGTGATGATGATGGTGATGCAAATGATGATGATGATGATGGTGACAACGACGCCGACGAAGATGACTACGAGTGATTCTTTCGGGGTGCGGTAGTCTTGCTCTTTTCCCTTTTTGGCGTTTCGATGCCAAAGGGGGAGAAGTAGTTCTATTAGGTTCTCACCGTGGGATTTGCATGGGCGGGTCACAAGCATGCTCTTTTATCATTTCGTTCTAGCTTGTGCCCCTTTTTATTCTCGCTTGTTGAACTCTATTTGTTTTGTTAACTGTTTGTAAGACTATGTTTGTGAGACCATGGATAATCCACTCCGAGACATATGGTTATTTCTATCGTTGGTTGAGATGGTGTTTATTATGGTGATATGTATCTTGGTGCATTGGATGTTTGTCTTATTAAAAATGCACAAGGTATGACTCTTTCCTCTCAATCCATTACTTTGTGTTTGTCCAAAGTTTGTTATCTTGTTCAAATTATTGTGAGGTGTCTCTCCTATACGTGTTGAGCATTTGTATTCAAAAGCAAACTACTTATATGCACACATGTAGGGGGAGCTCCTCAATTATTTGTTATTACTGTCATTTGTGAATTATGTCTTATTGCAAATCCTAGTGTTGTCATCTAACACCAAAAAGGGGGAGATTGAAAGAACATTTTTGTGTATCCCCATGTGTTTTGTGTGTTAGACGACAAACCTAGATTTTATGTACCTAATGGTGTATTGAGTGTGCAGGAAAGATAAAAGAAACCGCCTGTTTGAGCAGTTCATCTGCTCAGGCCGGAGTCTCCGGCCTTTTTGGGCTCAGGGGGCCGGAGTCTCCGGTCCCCCTGCATTCGACGAAAAGAGAGCAAGAGACGGCACTCACTGGTGGGGGGTCCGGAGTGACCCCGGAGTGACACCGGAGTCTCCGCCCGGGGAGGCCGGAGTCTCCGGTCTCAGGGGCCGGAGTCTCCGGTCCTACTGCCTTCGAGAAGGAGACGGCACTCCCTGGTAGGGGGTCCAGAGTGTCCCCGGAGTGACACCGGAGTCTCCGCCCCTGTGGACCGGAGTCTCCGGCCTCAGTAACCGGAGTCTCCGGCCTGGCCGGAGTCTCCGGCCTTCCAGGACCGGAGTCTCCGGTCCAAGTGGACTGCAACGGCTATCTTTTGGGGAGGGGTATAAATACCCCTCCCCCTTCCTCCAGCCAACTAGCTCGACCAGAAAAGGAAAAACACCATTGTTGCAAGTCCAAGAATCACTAGATCTCCCAATCCCTCCGTCCAAACTCGTTGATCTTTGGAGGATTGAAGGAGAAGGCCTTGATCTACATCTTCACCGAGCCGTTCTTCATTTCCCCCTCATTTACTTGAGGGACCATTAGCTAGGGTTTCCACTAGGAAAACCTAGCCCATTGTTGTACTTATCTATTGTCTTTGTGACAGATTTTAGCTGTTCGGGAGCCCCCAAGCCCTTTGTGGGTCGTGCCCCGAATCGTTGTTGTAAAGGCTCCGGATTCCGCCTCGAAGGATTCCGATAGTGGAAAGTGAACCAAACCTTTGTGGTGCGGTTCACCGGAGATTTGGGTGAGGCCTTTGTGGCCGTTGAACCATTGTGTTGGTTCACACCTCTCCAACGAGACGTACTCCCATTTAAGGGAGGAACTCGGGAATACATCCTTGTCATCTCGTGCTTTCACTTCGGTTACTTCTATCCTTACTTATCGCCTTTACTATTGTATCTTGCTTAGTTGCTAGCTTGCCATATAGGTAAATTCACCGTAGTTGCATATCTAGAGAATTTACCTTTCGTGTCAAGCCTAAATTGAAAAAGAACTAAAAAATTGAATTAGCACCTATTCACCCCCCCCCTCTAGGTGTCATACCGATCCTTTCACAAGTCCAGTAGTGTCATGTTTAACCATCATATATTCTTTTAAGCATCAAGTGTCATGTTTAACCACCACAGACGCTTCAAAATTGTGCCTGATACTCATCGCATCAGATTGCTTCCAAATACGTCAAACTCAATCTTGTCCAGTTAGCTTACATTCTATTCCAAGCATGCCACTATAATGGCGACGACATGCTTTCACCTATAGACTTGCTGAATTTACATGACTTTTCAGATCTTCAATTTTTCGATATCAAGAAAAGTGGAGTCGTTGACTTTGCTGACCTCGAGCCTTAAATATATTTCACCCTATCATTCCAATAGAAGAGAAAATTGATTGTAAGTTATCACATTGTTTCATTCTGGTCATTTTGATACCAAATTTTCTTCTAGCTAAAAACGTATATTGCTTGCCAGCTTTCTTGAAGCTATATGATTGGACACCAGAGGGTTTATCGAACGAAAAGAGGTCATTTTTTTCAAACTCTTTCCTTCTTTATGATTTCCCACATATTTACAGTTTTTAAATTTTATGCCCAGTTAACAAAATCATGAAAATTATAACGATTTTAAAACTACAGTAGAGTGCAATGATCTTGTATTTCTAGAATGTGATTAAATATTAAATATTCAGTACGACTAGGCGGTGGGCGCCCTTTGGGGCTCGAGCGGGAGCGCGCGCCACGTGGTGGCAGGGGAGAGCGCGTTTTTGGCGTGGGCACGAGCGGGGTTCTTGTGACGCATATTCAACGTGTTTTTATCCTAGGAAGGGCACCCTTTTTCTAGCATTTTCGTTTAATTTCTCCGTGCTTCTTCAGAAGTTCCAAAACTATATGGCTTATATTCTTCTGTTCTAAAGCTTAAGTATTTTTTTTTATCTTTGTACTTCTGGGGTTAGAGAATCAATGCCACACTTGTTGTTGTGAGGACTCGATCTGTCATTGATGATATAACTTCTACTATGGTGATGTACATGTCAAGCAAATGCTTACTGCTGTTCTGAGTGATTCAGACATGAGGTTATCATAAGAAACTATTCAGACAATCTTGGACATATGCATTTGATCTCAAAACCTGACCTCTTACTCTTAAATTCTAACTTTGAAAAGAGTTCAGCTGTTGGACCGATGCAGACTATTTGGTTGGTGTTGACTCATCTGAATCAAGATGGAAAAATAGATAAAGCAGATTGAGAGAACTTTGTCTCAAGAAATCATTCCTTGATGAAGATGGTGACTCTCACATACCTTAAGTAAGTGTTATGTAGTAAAACCCCTACATAAAAAAGTAGTAGTGCATAAAAAAGTATTTTGTGACAAATACCTTGTGTTTTTTTTCTTTTCTGATGAAGCAAACCGTTAGTAGGTTTTGAAGCACACATACTGCTTCCATGATATAACTCTACTGACATATGTTGTTGCAAGCAATCTAAGCATTGAGCATGTTGTTACAAGGTAGTTGCTGAACAATAGAGCAAGACCATATTGCTTCATACACATTTTTATATTTTGGTATATCAAAATCCCGTTCTTCTATTTTATCTGTCGTCGTTGTGCAACATGTATCCCGTTGCAACGCACGGGCAACTAACTAGTATAGATAATGTGAGCGGCGACACCGTGGGCTGCTCTCGCATTCGAGTGGTCACATGTTCGACACCCCCAAAGAGGACCCAATTGGAGGGCGTCAAACATAAATATAGCTAGTGTCCATGGAGATGATCTTATATATTATAGACTATAAATTTTAAAGGTTCAATCTGAAAAATGGTGGTTAAAAATCTGAGTTTTAACAAACAAGAGTATGTAAATACCCAACCAATTGTTAAAATGTGTTTTGGAACACAGAAAACAAAATAGAGTTGTGACATCATAGTGTTAGTGTTGGACCTTGATGTTTGTTCGTAAGTAGTTGTCGGTATCCCTCTTATTTTCCCTTAACAATATTTTTTAGATCATCCGGCAGGCAACCTTCGGGTTCCATAACACGAATGGAACTAAGTGTTGGAAACAAATGTTTACGGAAAGAATTTGAAATAATTTAATGTTGCTAGATACAGAGCAAAAGTCTCGCCCGGGGGATAAAAACTTGTATTGTCAAAAGTTATGTTGCAGCCCCGAATTTCATCCTTTTTATACAAACCAGAAAATATATCTTCTTTATACAAACCATATTTTGTTGTTGTTGTAAATGTGTGCGCAATATGTCAGATGCACATCCAATTTGTTTTTATCTGATTTCACATTTCAAAATGTGATTTTTTAACATAGGCGTAATTTCCCTGGCAAGGTCAAAGTTACCTTGGAAAATGCATGATAACAGATACCATAGTCATTTAAATGAAAATGATAAACAAATCGATTACAAAAGGATATAAGGTAGGAATACTCAATCCTTACAAACGATAGTAGAATTTATGCCACCAAAAAGAACTAGTGCTATTGTTTCAATTTATATATGTATGATAGCCCACCAAAGTGGCAATATTTTCATTGTAACAGTTGAAAACAAACTAAGCAAAAATATTTCATGCTCAATGGCTTGCAAAAGAAAAATCATCATGACGAATGACATGCTGATGGAAAATAACTGATAACATTTTAGTGTACACATCATAACGTAGTTTTAACAGAAATCTCATCTTCAAAACATAACAACGAAAACAAATAGTAAGAATGATACATCTCTGGTAATAGAACTTCACCGCAACACCACGTGGAGTCGTGGATCCCTTAGGGTCTCAAGACCTCCTCACTCATACACAAAGGTAGAGAACTGAATAAAAATGGGTGTTGAACCCCATGAGGCATGAGCATGGAGAAAATCAGCGCTCGTATAAGTTGATAAACTCTCAACATTAGAAGTGATCTCAAATAACCCCTTTGCACTGGCTCGCTGTGCGTGGACACCACATTGATGAATGCTTTCCTTGTCAATCTGTGCAAGCTTTTCAATCAGATGATAATCCTCAAGTAGGATAGGTCCTCTAACAGGAAGAATTCATCATGTCGAGCCAAAAAAAAGCACAAGAGAAGACAAGAAAAATAAAAGCTTCCGGTTATACTGTACAGATAACATAATGAAAACACAAGATAGAACAAGCACTCTTACAATCAGTTGACAGAAGGAAACGATTCAAAATATATTGAGTGTATCAAAGATCTTTGTTACTACAAACTTGTGTACGAGTAGATATTTTAGTTGTGTTTTGTTGTGAGCTAACCTGCGAATAAAGACGTCCTCGTTCTAGAAACAAATGTCGACAGCGACAACATGGCTTCTAGATGCAAATCCATGTGCCCAACCCACCGCCCAAGTAGGGCTCTAGGAGCACAGTATAGTCGGCCGAATCCCGCGGGCGCGTGTCACGATCCTTGTCCCGCCCCATGATCCCATCCGGGATGGAATCAGCGGGCACCGCCGCGTTAAAACCACCGACGATGATTCCGAATCGACGTGGAGCCCCAGGCCCGAGGCGAATCTCTAGAACACGGCCACATGACACCGACGTGCACCTCGATTCCATCCTTTCCCCGAGAGCCGACTTCCACACCCAGATCACGCCGATGCTGCCGCTGACTCACAGCCCCCATCCCACCTCGCACAAAAAATAAATGCCAAAACAAACAGCGCCACCTCCAAGTCTGAAGCAATCCGCGGCGTTATAAAGACGAGGCCGGACGACATTCCACCTCACCCCGCCTACTTTTTTCCTCTCCTCTCCTCTCTCCCCCCACCAATTCTGCGTTCATCCGTTCCTCTTCTCAGATCCATCCGCGATGATCTCCGCGCCCCCGCTGATGCAAGCCCCGTCGCCCTCCGCGTTCACCCGGGCCTCCCCACGCTCCAGCAGAAGAGCCGTGCGGTGCGCGGTGGCCGTCGCGTCGGCGTCGGCGTCGCCGGCCGGGAGGTGCACGCTCTACGAGGTGCTGGAGCTGCGGGCCGGCGCGACGTGCGTCGAGATCAAGGCCGCGTACCGGCGCCTGGCGCGGGAGCGGCACCCCGACGTGGCCGGCGGCGACGGCGAGTTCATCCGACTCCACGACGCCTACGCCACGCTCTCCGACCCGGACGCCCGCGCCCGCTACGACCGCGACGTCGTCGCGCAGGCATACGCGCAGCCGCCCGCATACAGGACCTCCTCACCGGCGCCGCACGGCTTCTGGGGCAGGCCCCGGCGCACCTGGGAGACCGACCAGTGCTGGTAGATCTCACCTTGATCCACACCACCTTGGTTCGCCCTTGTGAATACCCGTCCCTAACCCGCGTGCTCTCTCGCCGCCGTGCGGCCATGGCCGCTCACCATAGAATTTTTGTTACGGTGACCCACCCATGCCACGCGTCTGTACATGTAAAACCCCCCTTTGCTTTGCTCTTCTGAATGTGCAGTGCATCTTCTTCAGAAAAATGATACGGAGTAACCTGTTCCCTGTAGCAGAATTAACATGAGATATTAATGTGCCTACTGTTTCCCTGTATGAGCAAAGTTCTTGCCTGACATTCGACAGAAAGATCTTTTCTTGCCTGAGCAGATTATGCCTTGCGGTTCGACATTGTTTTCCGATGCCGCGTCTTTGGTTTCTTGGCTGGCAAACCAGGATCGAAGGCGACGTGCTACCGCCGTGTTGTTTATTTTTGCGGTGCCAGCCAACGATTGCCAATTGGGTGGGTCGCCTCTAATTTCCGCTGGAATATTCCATTCCCTGGATCGCGATTCGCCCGCTGCATCATTCATGCCGGTTTCTCCTTCTCTTTCAAGGTCAAACATGTTGATCATCGACAACCATATCTTAGCTCAAGGTTAAGCACAGCGATTTGGATAGTAATGCGTACCTATCGGGTCTACATTAACCATAAAAATTGTTATTTTGTGATATGTCAGCAGTCATGACAAAGTAAAATGACTTGTTTAAGGACGATGGGTTTTTAGTATCTCCAAGGGACAAATGGTGTGCTTTGTGTTGCGCGAGAAGAGTCCTCGGTGGGAGAGGGCACCAGTGGGTTGTTCTTTTCTCGTAGATTCATGAACCGTTTACACAACCCTGCTAGACGCGGTGAGATGTTTAGGTTTATAAATCATGTGTTGATATCTTTCGATAAACTGTTTTTTTTCTTTTCATTTGAGTGCATATGTTGCAATGCTTTTGATTTTATTGTGCACTGCGTTGGGTTTTAGCGTGCATTTCTTTTGATTCAGCCTTCAATTTACTCCGCTCTGCATTTGGTTTTTCTTTGTGCTGCCATAGGTAGTGAATCACTGCATTGCCCTCTCTTCGCTCTTTACTGTGCATTGAATTTTGGTTTTGTTGTGCACCGGTTTTAATTTTAATCTTTTGTTTTTGTAGTGCACTGCACGGTTTTGTTGTGCATTGTCTTTGTGTTTGTTATTCACGGTCTTGATGTCACTGTTCTAAATATATGTTTATCTATCCTTCATGCATTATTTGTGCATTATTTGTGTCTCGCCCTAAGCATTTGTTTTGCACTCCTTTTGCTTCACCGACGTACTGTCGTATCTACTATGTGTCCTCGCCCAAGATCTTCGTTTTGGACTGTATTTCGCAACATCGATGACATGCCATTGAACGGGACACAACCTGTAGTAGACACTATGAAAAATGACTAAACAATATATTAGTCGTAACAACCAATTTATCCCTTAAAGATTTTTATAAATGTCATTCTAAATTGAAAAGTGATTAAAAGTTATTGAAAAGTGTTTTCTTATGATTAAAAATGGACCAGGTTCATGCTTATGCACTCTCTCTATAGGTTGCGGTGGACTACGGGACATTCTAGTTGACATAATTTTAGTGCAAAATGTTTATGTAAAAGAAGATATTCATATGGACATCACGTCCTAATATAGAGATGTTATTTCTAACAACTCACTCATACTCCACTAGGAAGGGAATTAAATCTTATCAACATAGTATTAAGAAAAAAAATCAGAGTATAGTCTTAAGTTCCATGACATGAAATTAAAATAAGAACATTCTAGATGTAGTCATGGATACTTGGCATGGTCACACCCAAGCACCCGATAACTTGGTATTTTTTTAATCCCTAGTGAGGCAACAAAGTAAGGTAAACACCCAAGTGGATCATGAGATTTTCTGGCATTCCCATTAGCCACCCCCCGTTACTTCAACTAATGCACACGTTCCCCCTCACACGCCCTCATGGACATGGTTGATCAAAACAAGTAAACAAGAACGGGGTACATAATATGCATCTACTCATATAACTGAAACTGAAAACAATTGCAATCTCAAATATCAACTTATATAAAGATCCACCACATAGGTAATACAAAGATGACCGTAATCATGTTAGACAGCTCATAGAGTGCTCATATAATGGAGTTTGAGAGAGAGAGAGATACAATAGGTACTTCAACAAACACATAGTCCAGAGGTGGACTAGTCCCCCTTCATCATGGTGACGATGGTGGAGTCGTTGAAGAAGATGGAGACCACATCGACAGTGCCCCGCCGAAGTTTTTCCCCTCTAATCCGCAGCTCCAGGGTCCTGTTTCATGGGTTTGTGTTTCTGCGGCGCTCTCTTCCGAAAGGCGTCGGGGGACTATTTTTATAGTCAGTTTTAGGTCAAGACGAAGTCACGGAGATGAAGATCGACGACATCGGAGCCACGATGCCCAAAAGAGGGGTGCTCACGCGGCCAGGGGGAGGTCGCGTGAGCTCTTCCCTTTTCCTACTCGGACTTCCTTTTTTGATGATCCTTGACTTGTACGTTTTCTTCTTTCCAAAAAATGAACCCCGTGAAATCTTAGCTCAATTGGACTCCGTTTAGGTCCCTGAAAGTCAAAAAATATAGAAAAAGGTATTCTCTGATTCTGCAGGGTTAATTTTAAACAATTGGGGAAACTGTGAATTATTTCCAAAATCATTATAAAACATGAATATAACCCATACATGATGCAAATATGATGAAATAATAAGTAATAAAGTGCAAAGTTCATGTATGCATTTCATATGCATCAACATGTTATTACATATGTTACTCTCGTTAAAGCTTGTCTTCGGACACAAATAAATGGTGTCAATATCAACCTACCACCCTATGCCTAACATGTAGATTTTTGCGAGTGAGGCTATCATCATAAAGAGCGTAAGCCACCCAATGCATGGGTAGCTCTAAAGGGCCACCCTTCTCTCCCATTACATCCTCTTGTTTTTCCTCCTACTTCCTCCAATTTTTTTTACAGAAGTAGTGTAGGTTCTTCTCGTTAAGTGTTCTATCTCTCTCACCATATTTCTCCTCTCTTTGGATTATAGGAATTTCCAATCCCTAGTAAAGAAATTTTGCTATGGATTGCCATTGAATTCAAAGAAATGGTGCTACTAACTGATTTTTTGTAGATTGGTTCAATTCTATATGAATTTAAACATCCGCTTCAATCTCTTGCTTGCACTCAAGTGTGTAGGATTAAGGGTAGATGGTTGTATACTTGTATCCATACTCTATCTAGATTTTGGTCATTAGGATTCCTTCACCTCCGCGTGACGCTGGATTTTATCGATACTCTATCTAGATTGACATCGATGAGTGGTGTAGTGTCACAGGATGCTTCTTCCTTTGCTAGCGGAACTTGGTAATCCCTAGAGCTGAAAGATTTTTGTTCGTTGCTGGTTTTCTGTTGTGTTGCTGAGTGACTTTCGCTACTATATTTTCTCTTACGTGTGATTACTTTGGTACTATTTATGTTTTGTTCAGTTTAGGTTCACTGCTAGCAGACTTTTACACCATAATAGATCGAGCATTGATAGCTAACTTTCTGTTAATGCCCAATTGCCCATGCTCGCTATCTCTTTTTCCCATGTATAAGACTCGTGAGATATTTAGGATGAGTTTTTTTAATGGGATCAGTATAAGAGGAATAGAGGTAGGATGTGTGCGCGTTCATTATGATGAGTGTATGTATTGTACGAGTATGTGAGTTTATTTCGTTTGTTTGTACTTTGTTTGTAAAAAAACACAGAGATTTCTTGTATTTATCCCGAATTCAAATTCAAACTTAAACCTGTACAGTATAAAATTCCCTTGGCCTATAAAGGAATTGGCCATTCATCAGTTCATATCTGACGGCCTGCAATCAAACGCCCAAAAAGGGTAGAGGAAGAGGAAGAAAGGAAACCGCCGTCGCGTCCTCTCCCATTCCCTCCCTTCCTCCTATCCAGCCATCAAGGCCAGGAGGAGCTCACGCCTCATCCTTCGCATGCCGCGCCTCTGCGCTCCCGCTCCCTTCCATTTCCGTTCCAAAATAAACGAAGCAAAATTAGCACATCCCCGTTCCCCGCCGCCGCCGCCGGAGGACGGCCGGAACCGGAAACCCAGAGAGATCGTACAATTTCGCTTGCCATTGCTCCGCTGATCGTCCGGTGATTAGGAGGAGGCGGGGCCGCGGTGGCGCAGGATGGACGACCTGAAGGCGATCTTGGCGCGGCCGATCCAGGTCGCGGAACAGGTGATTAAGTGGGCGGAGGAGGCGGAGACGTGCCGGCAGGAGTGCCTTGAGCTCAAGGCCAAGGTCGAGCGCCTCGCCTCCCTCCTCCGCCAGGCCGCACGCGCCGACCTCTACGAGCGCCCCGCCCGCCGAATTCTCGACGACACCGGAAAGGCGCTCGACAAGGCCGCCGCGCTCCTCGACCGCTGCCGCGGCCACGGCATCGTCCGCCGCGTCTTCACCATCATCCCCGCCGGCTCTTTCAAGAGGACATCCAACCAGCTGGACAACTCCCTCGGCGACCTCTCGTGGATCCTCCGCGTGTCAAACTACGCCAACGCCGGTGATGACCTCGACGACCACATTGGATTGCCCCCGATCGCCCAGAACGAGCCCATCCTTTTCCTCATCTGGGAGCAGATCGCCGTGCTCTACACGGGCAGCTTCGACGCCCGCGCCGACGCCGCCGCCAGCGTCGTCTCCCTCGCGCGCGACAACGACCGCTACGGCAGGCTCATCATCGAGGAGGACGGCGTCCCGCCGCTGCTGCGACTCATCAAGGAAGGCCGCCCCGAGGGCCAGGAGAACGCCGCGCTCGCCATCGGCCTCCTCGGCCGCGACCCCGAGTGCGTCGAGCTCATGGTGCTCGCTGGCGTCTGCACCGCCTTCTCCAAGATCCTCAAGGACGCGCCCATGAAGGTGCAGGGCATGGTGGCGTGGGCCGTGTCCGAGCTTGCCACCAACCACCCGAAATGCCAGGACGCCTTCATGCAGAGCAACGTCATCCGCCTGCTCGTCTCGCACCTCGCTTTCGAGACGGTGCAGGAGCACTCCAAGTACGCCGTCGCGTCCAGGATGTCCATCCACTCCGTGCTCATGGACAAGAAAGGCAGCGGAAACCACGCGTCGCATCAGGAGGCAATGGACGCGGTGGAGCACGGTACCACCAACATTGCTGCGAAGCCCACCTCGGGCGGAAGCGCAGGCGGCACAAGCTCGAGCGGCGCCACCACCGCAAGCGCCGCCGCGAGCATCGTCAGCAGCGTGGCCGGAAGCGGTGCGGCGAGCATTGTGAGCGTGGCCGGAACGAAGCAGCACAACGTGTCCCTGTCGGGCACGAGCACGCGTGGGAGGGATTACGAGGACGAGGAGACCAAGGCGTACATGAAGGCCAACGCCGCCAGGGCCCTTTGCCAGCTCGCAACGGGCAACGCGGCTGTGTGCAAGAACATCACGGAGTCCAGGGCGCTGCTGTGCTTCTCCATCCTCCTGGAGAAAGGCGCCCCGGACGTGCAATATAACTCCGCCCTGGCGCTCATGGAGATCTGCCGGGTCGCGGAGCAGAACGCCGACCTTCGGCGGTCGGCGTTCAAGCCGACGTCCCCCGCGGCGCGCGCCGTCGTCGACCAGCTCCTCCGCGTCGTCACCAAAGCGGAGTACGACGACCTCCTTATCCCATGCATCATGTCGCTGGGATGCCTGTCGAGAACCTTCCGGGCGACGGAGACCCGGATCATCGGGCCGCTGGTGAACCTCCTCGACGAGCGCGAAGCCGACGTGTCAAAGGAGGCCGCCGTGGCGCTGACGAAGTTCGCCTGCACGGAGAACTACCTTCACGTGGACCACTCCAAGGCCATTATCAACGCCAGTGGCGCCAAGCACCTGGTCCAGCTGGTGTACTTCGGCGAGCAGGTGGTGCAGGTGGCGTCGCTCCTCCTCGTGTGCTACATCGCGCAGAACGTCCCGGACAGTGAGGACCTCGCGCAGGCGGAGATCCTCACCGTGCTGGAGTGGGCGTCCAAGCAGGCGTACATGATGCAGGATCCGTTGATCGACAACTTGTTGCCAGAGGCCAAGATCAGGATGGAGCTCTACCAATCCAGAGGGGCAAAAGGTTACCATTGACCTACGTCACATTCCACATTGATCGATCCACACCCGCCGGCTTTCCTGCAGAACAGGGAGGCCCGGATGCATGTAGGAAGAACACAAGCTGACTTCTTCACATCTGCCTAGCAATGTGTATATACAGTTCAGGTGCTTTTGCTTATACTACTTACTTTGACCCTTTGGAGCCCAAAATACATAGGTCAATGGAATGTAGCAATCTGTGTGATTATCATTTCAGGTGATACTCTTGTCAATTTGGTTGGGGACTAGGGCACTGACACTGGAGACGATCAATCTTGTTCCTCGCAGGCATGAGAAGGTTTTGTAGGATATATGATGCTAATTCGTTCTTAACTTGTACCTTTCTGGTTGGTATAGTTTTTTCTCTTTTTATTAGTTTAGCATAATGTACTCGTTTTATCCTGATGGCGGTGTATATTATATTCAATGAGAACGAAATTCTCAAGTTTAAATCTTGTTCTCTCGAAACTATTGTCTATTGTTAATGTCTTCGTTATGTACTATCATGTTCTCTAATGAATCAACCAAACTCATGTGGTGAATCTCCAGATCTTCATAATCACCTTTATTAAGAGAACCCACAACATGGCGCTTATACGTCGATGCCAGGGTCATACTTGTCATACCCTCTCTACCGGTGTTATACTAGCTGGCGGGTGGGCCACCTCTGCAAGGCTGGGACCCACGTGGAAGGCACAGGAGGGAAGCACCTTATATCCATCCAGTTGGGCCACGAGATGGGGGATGAAAGGATTGAATCGTCTCCAAGCTTCTCGTCTCCTGCTCTGGTTTCTCACCTCCTACTTCAGTTCCTCACCTCCATGCTTTTGCTGATTCCTCACCTTTGATTCTCTTGTATCCATGGTTTGATTGTAACCACATACAATCATATCCTTAAATCTATATCAAATTCGGGTTAAGTTCAGGTCGCTTCCCACGTCAGTCTGATTGAGACGTGACAATTTGGTATCAGAGCCTTCAAAATCCTACGAACTTGGCTTCCAATCGATCCGATCTGCCACCAAGTTTCATTGCTCTTGATTCACTCTCCATCTTGGTCGCACCACTACTCAGAGCCAGCAAAAATCCACAAAAAAATCTCCACCCCGTCTCCTGCCTACCACCTGTTCGACGAAATGTCGAGCTCAATGAAGGTATTCGCCGGCGGCGTTCTTCGCGTCACCATGCAGTACGTGTATTACCCCGTCACCGAGGAGGTGTTGCACCAGGTATTTGAGCCATATGGGGTGGTGCAGATCTCCGTTTCCCAGAGACTCAACCATGTGGAGGCGGAGGTTCACCTTCGATCCAGAGACGGAGCAGCCCAGGCCCTTGCCTTGCATGGCCGTTGCATCTACGAGCGTTCCTGCCTCCTGGACATTCATGATGTTTCACCGGTTGCCCCACCGGCCAAGAGTGACATGTGTGAGCTCTCCGACCTATTTGACGAAATGCCCATGGGTATGTTCAATCCGCACATGCGCTCGTTGCTTGAGCTGAAGCAGACCGGAACTGTGGCTGAGTACACGTCGGCGTTCTGGGAGCGTCTACACCGTGTGCTGGATCTTGACCCCAACCTCAACATCAAGTGCTTCATCCAGCAGTACGTTGAGGGCCTCCGGTATGATATCCAAGCAGCCGTGCGGTCGAGATCTCCTTCCAGTGTCACTAGTGCCTCGTGCCTTGCTCGGATAAGGGAGGAAGAAATTATGGAGGATAGTGCAATGGGTGCGGATAAGCTGGGCGTCAGCTCTGACTTCACGCCTATGGAGACCCTCACTGACGTCTTTGCCGAGCTTGCTGCTCCGGTACAATGCATGGCAGGCCACGCCATTACCACCATCGATGGCAGCTGCCGTGGTGCTTGGACGCCTACCACTTGTTCGACGGTGCGCTCGAGCAGTGACGCAACCGTCGATGGCTTCCCCAAGCTCGTTGCCTCAGCCGAGAGCGATGATGACCTCAACCTCGACATTGTTAGTGTCACTGCACTGGCACCCGCCACCTTCTTGATAGGTGGCCTGACACACGGTCGTGATGGCGACAGCCCCGCTGCGGTGTCCCCAGTCCTCTGGACCATGAGCCCATCATCCATAGGCTCTTTGCTCTGCTCGCAGCCAAAACCCCCATGGGTGCACCCTTCCCAAGATATGTCAATTAAAGGGCCAAGATGCTGGAAGCATTTGTATATCAGTGGTAACCTGAATCTACTTGCAAGTTGTTGGAACTTTTCCAGTCCTGAGCTACCTCTGTACTGGAATGATTGGTTCATGGGTTATATTGTTACTGACTTGGTTGTACAGAAGATCTGGGATCCAGGTGTTACGTTACAATCAGGCAGTGCACCTCTTGCTTTTCCAAGATGTTGTTGCTTGCGATGGGAACAATTGGTATTTCACAAGATTAGCTCAGTGTGCCAGACAACCTATACTACTGCACACCAATGGGACCCTGGAATTCTTGTTGGAATACTTCATGTGCTGAATCTTCCTTGTTGTCAGCGTGTGTGTATGTTCAGTTCAACGACTCCCAGCACTTACAATTATTGCTGGAAGGGTCTCTTATTGGCATCAGATGGATTGTTCAATGAATTAAGCTATGGTAGCTACAAGTGTTTCTTCCCTCAGGTGCCATGGGTGGTTCCTAATTGTCTCTGTACAAGTCTGCAGACCAACAGAAATCAGTGCAAATGTGATTGGAAATGGCGATGCTTACTGTTTGCAATTTTAGTGGGGATTGTAAAATACCTAAATGAATTTGTTGTCAAGCTGAGGACAAATCGCAAGCTCATGGCAAATAATTTTGATGTTGTGGATCTGCTATCAAGAGTGCAAGAAATTCATTTACTGCTGAAACCTTGGCCTTATTATGTATTGCACCTAGTTGAGCCCTGCAGTTTTTGTCTGTCTGCACAAATATTTGTGGCCATGGGAAGGCTGGTATCTGAAAGCTGGCATCAGGATACTCACATGGAGCCAATGAGTAATGTTACGTTGCCTACTGTCAGTACAAGGTACCACTGTTCGGTTGAGTTGAAGCAGCAGCTACGTAGTGGAGTTATAAATACTACTCTTAGTGATGGTGCTCTGAACTTTAGCCGTAACATCAATGAGGGACACATGGAGACGTGTTACTTTGCTGCCAACTACAGAATATGCCTACAAGTACTCTCCAATGTAGCATCCAAGACCCAAACTCTTGTGCTAACATCCGATGCGGCTGATCTGGTTGCTGATCCTAACTATGGAATGCCACATTACTGTTTACATCAGAAGTGCAGTTGCATCTTGAAAGATGGACAAATGGCCGAAAAGAAGGATACTAAATTTACATCATCTGCTGGCACACAACGACGACACTCTTCAGTTACTTGTTGGCCATGGGATCCGGGGGGTTCTTGTCACTCACTACTCGGCTTGGGGACAAGCCGGATTTTAAGGGGGCGGGAATGTCATACCCTCTCTACCGGTGTTATACTAGCTGGCGGGTGGGCCACCTCTGCAAGGCTGGGACCCACGTGGAAGGCACAGGAGGGAAGCACCTTATATCCATCCAGTTGGGCCACGAGATGGGGGATGAAAGGATTGAATCGTCTCCAAGCTTCTCGTCTCCGTCTCTGGTTTCTCACCTCCTGCTCCAGTTTCTCACCTCCATGCTTTTGCTGATTCCTCACCTTTGATTCTCTTGTATCCATGGTTTGATTGTAACCACATACAATCATATCCTTAAATCTATATCAAATTCGGGTTAAGTTCAGGTCGTTTCCCACGTCAGTGTGATTGAGACGTGACAATACTCCTCTGGAAAATCGCTAAATCTTCATAATCATTTTTTTAATAAAACCCACAAAGGGGCACCTATCGGCCAACGCTGGGGTCAAAATCATGGCGATGAGAAGTTGGTGCCTTGAATCCTGGGTGCTAGACAAAAGAAGAATCGCTTGATGCTACTCAATTTTCTTTACTAGTGGAGTGAAAAGGGGAGGTATGAGCGAGTTTAATTAGCGTCTAAAGAACCCAATGTTGCGAGGTGCAGGAACTTTGCTACTAACTTTATTTTGTTTCATTTACGTTATTTCTAAGCGTTCTACATTGTGGATGCTCTAATATGTCTATGATCCTTTTCAGTTCATGGTTAAACATGTCTGACCATTTCAAAAAACTCTCGTCGCTAAATAAAAAGCTAGGAGCTTTACATTATATTGAGCCCTGCAAAAACAACACCCATTTGGGCGCCCATACACCTAAGAGAAACAATCTCTGGGGCACGGGCCCAAACATTTTGTTGAGAACATCGATCGATTACAGGTTTCTTAAAAAATACCAACAGTTTGCAGTAGATGTTATGTATAATAGTTTTAGAGGATTTAACACACATTAGTTAATACTCTCTCCGTACCAAAATATAAAATATTGTAGCCTTTTTCGGTTCACATGTATATAGACATGTTTTAGTGTAAGTGAATCTTACATTTAATCATATCTAGATACATATGAACCAAAAATGTTAAATATCTGACATTTTGATATAGAGGGAGTAGTTGTTAAATGCATAAGCAACATTGATATGTTTAAAAAAAAACACGTAGTCTATCCTATTGATATAAGACATATGGTATTGTCTAAGTACCTCCCTCAGCGCCCAGACAGTGGCGGAGCCAGCACTACAAAATTGTGATGTCATTTTAAACTTGTGATGTCAAATATGTATTTTGTATACGTTATGTATTTTCGGTATGATTTTACCTACATATGAAGGAACCTTGGTGGCTCCGCCACTACGCTCATATGTACGTGTTGGGCTCAATAATTTCTTATATGTCCACATTCACATAAATTTCAAACCTTTTTCTAGTTTCAATAGATTTCATCATACCCTGAACTTTGCCAAAGTAATGGACCCTATTAAGCATCTCAGTGTTGCTATAGTGTCATGGCTCATCCTCTTTGATTAGTTAAATACCTAAAATTTCATAATTCAAGTTTGTCCCTTTAGTCAAATTCAATGAATTAAACAAATCCCATCATATGCAAAATTTTGTCGAGGTAATGGATCCTATTCCTATATCGCTTCGCTACCATAGTACCATGGCATGTCCCCTTTGCTCGGTTAACTCGAATCCATATTTGTTAGATAAATGAATAAGCTCAATGAATTTCATCGTAACCAAAATCTTGCCGAAGTGGTGGACCCTATCTTTGTCTCACTACCGCGCCATAGTGCCATGGTTCGTCCCAGTTGCTGGTTTAACTTTCGAATTCAGATTTGTTACTTTGGCCGAATTCAACAACTTAGGTGAGTTCTATCATGTCTAAATTTTTGCCAAACCCAACATGATGAACCACATTCGCCTGGTGTCGTCCTAGTACAATGGGTTTTCTCATTTGCTCGCTTGACTTGGGACTAGAAATTGGTTCCGCACAAAGATTTCATGACAAAAGAGACAAGACATAAGACCTTGTTTGTGGTAGGATGGTTAGGCGGGTGTATATCCTCAGTCCACCATAGTTCAAATCCTACGTTTAACGCTGGTATTTCTCATTTAGTCGGTTAATATTGTTAGTAAGGAGACCACATTCCCGTCAACAACGAGTCATCTATGCTAACTTCGTTAATTGACTTGACCGCTGACACAGTCTTTTAAAAGTGCTCAGAGAGTACGAATGTGCGCTTCCGTTCGTGAGTGTGTGCAAGTGTCGTGAACCCGCTATGCGTACTCCCTAAGTTCCACAATATAAGATGGTTTAGACTTTTTTCACATGCACGTATTCAAACTTGTATCTTGATACAATTTAGTGCATGTGTACACTTATTTTGGTCTGAATTTTTTTTAGAGAAGAGTACGCGAACCCTAATTTTATAGAAGGCAGCAATTAGGTTACAAGAATCCACCCCAAACCAACAGGTGGGGTGGACAACATCCAGTACACGAAGAAATCTAAAGGCTACTACTCGCTAATGTTGGCTCCTACTCCTTCCTCCTGCAAACGCTGCCCCATCTCGTGGGGGGGCTGATGAAGGAGATGTGCCCTAGAGGCACTTAATAAAGATAGTTTATTCGTCATATCTCAATTGTTCATTATATGTTTTATACCATGCTATAACTGTATTAAGCGGAAACATTAATACACGTGTGGTAGATAAACAACCAGGTCCCTAGTAGCCTCTATCTAACTAGTTCATTTGGCAATTGATGATCGAGGTTTCCCGATCATGTGACATTGATGTCAGTTGACAATGGAGTCATGTCATTGGGAGAATGACGTGATGGACATACCCAATATTTGTAGGACGTAGTCATTACGCCTTTGACCGTGAGATCTACTCTTATTGCTATTCCTGGAAGACACTTTGATTGCATCAAACGTCATATCTTACATAGTGTGACAATAAAGGTGTCCCTCTCGGGTGTCGGAAAGGAGTATGTTGAGACGGGGGGTCAAGAGCGGGATTTGCCAGTCCGCATAGCAGGATAGATACTCTAGGGCCCACTCGGTGAGATTATGTCAAACGAGCTTGCAAGCGTGTGACTAGGTCACCAGGACATAATATCATGGACGAGTAGAAGTTAGCAGTGTCGGTAACGAGATCAAGCTAGGTATGGAGATATCTATGAACGAGTCTCGGACGCGCTAAGTATCGCATGGCAAAAGGTTTAAGACTCAGACGTCTAGGTTCGAACGGTAAAGTATTCGTTATCTCGCAGGGACTAATTCTGGGTATCCAAGGTCCACGAATTAGTCATTGATCGGAGAGGAGTCTCGATCATGTCTGGTGAGATAATCGAACCGCTAGGGTAACACACTTAAGGGGAGTCGACATTTTACCGGAAGAGAAAAATAGGAAAGGAGAGATCGAGAACGTCCCGGGAAAGTTCCGATGGAGATCGGGCAGCAACGAAATAGTTTTCGGAGCCGGAATAAATTATGTAATATGTATTTAATATTAATTAGTGTAATTAATAGTTAAATATATTTTTATTTAATTTTTCCTGAATTTTTTAAGGCATTTTCCCCTAAATGGGCCTTCTTAGGCAAAGAGGCCCGTGAGGGGGGGAGGAGTCCCTCCCAAGGGAGGGCTGGTTCGGCCAGCCCTAGGTGGGCCACAGCAGCCTTGGCCGGCTGGGGTGTGGGATTAGTCCCACACCGCCAGCCTGGCAAGCTGGGCAGCCCCCTGGCCCCTTTATATAGAGGGGTACCCCTGGCCTTTAAAAGACACACACCTAATTCTCTCTCTCTCTCTCCTTGGATCCCGTGACTCCCTTGTTTGGAGTTGCGCCGAGGATAAGTTTTCTCCACCATACGCACGCCGCCGTGCTGCTGGTCTTCCGGTCCCAGTCTTCCGCTGCTTCGTCCCTGGATCGGAGCCCGGAGTTCGTCGGCTTCACTGTACGTGTGTAACGCCCTGCGAGGTGCCACGCTAGTGGTGCTGGAGGTCTACTTCCTCTACACGGCCTCGAGGTCGTCGTCGGTTTCATCGACATTGCCGCGTCATCGTCTTCTTCGTCGCGCCAAGTTCTCCGCGACCTTGAGGTCGGCTACGGCGCCTACGTCAGCAACGCTTGTGCGGGAGCGTAATCCCCGCTTTTCGGTCTACAAGGGTATGTATACCGATCTCCTCCGTATTACTATATCTGCATAGTATAGATCTTGGCTAGTTTAAGGTTATCGCTGTTAGGAAATTTTTTTGTTTTCTGCCCGCGATCCCCTTCAGCTGAAACCCTAGTGCCACTCCTAGCCATCATCCAGAGCCTTTGTTCATCGAGGATTCGCGCCGACAATCGATCCACCGTGTACTGCCTCCCCACATTGCCAAACATCCAGGCGTTCCTGTGTTTCCAAAGCGACCAGCATATTAAGCATGTTAGAGTGTCTAGTCTCCTTCTCTCTTCCTTGGAACGAAGTTGCTTCCTCGTCGCAGCATTGTTGAAGGGAGGGAGTATATTGAGCATGTTAGAGTGTCTAGTCTCCTTCTCTCTTCTTTGACATGAATCTAAACAACATGTACATCACCTACAACATCTTATATTGTTAAAGGAAGGGAGTATTTGTCTGTAAAAAGACAAAGAAAGAAGCCAAACAAAGAACATTCGAACTAAGGCCGGCAATCGGGTCGGGTTTGGTCGGATCGACCTCTTCCAGACCCATGCCCGTTTAACAAATGGGCGAGCTTCTCTGCCCGCGACCCTGCCCATGGGTCAGATTTCATGCCTATGCCCATGCCCGTCGGGTCGTCCATCGGGTCTGCATACAACAACTCCTCATGTCCATTCTGGCAGTCCAAAATGGCATATTTATGTGTCAAACTACATCAGTACAACAATAAAATCATAATAAGTGTTGAAATGCATCACAACATCAGTACATCGATATCATCAAACTTGGTGTCAGGGACGGCGGCGTCGGGGTCCTTGGGGACGGCGGCGTCGAGGCCGGCTGTGAGTTGGGGACGGCGGTGTCGTGGACGTTTGGGAGGCAGCGAGTGGCGGCGCAACGGAGCGGCGGCTCGGTGGAGCAACGGCGCGATGGGTCAGCGCCGCCGTTTTGCTGCCGTGAAAGGGAGGGGAGCGGAGAGCACCGTAAGGCGTGAGCACTGAGCATTGAGGAGAGAGAGAGAGTATGGGAGAGGGATTGCGGCGGGGACGGGGAGAGACTGGGGAGGGACACGGTTACACCTAGGGTTAGTGGCTTAGTGCGGTGCTTGTTAGATTTGTACTGTTGGGCTAGGCTAGAAATTACATGGGCTCTGGTCATGTCTTATGAGATTCCACATGTCAGCTAATCGGGTTACCCATGGGTACACATGTTTACCCGTACCCTACCCATGACTAATCTGGTCGCCCACGGGCGAGACCCATGGGCGAACATAGCAATCCATACCCTGCCCATTAGGGTCGGGTGCCCGTGGGCGGACGTGCCCATGGACGGAATTGCCGGCTTGAATTCGAACAAACGAGTGGACAATTGTGCCACCTGGGACCTGGCCCACCTCCCTCAACGAATTCGTGCCGCCAGCAGTAGACGCCAACACCAATTCCCCCAGACTCTCCCCGCAAAAAAACCAAAATTCCTCAGTCTTCCGTCGCAGCATTTGACTACCCCCGGACGAGAGGACATCAAGCAAAATATACTACTCCCTCCGTCCAATAAAGGATGTCTCAACTTTATCAAAAATTGGATGTATCTAGACATGACTTAGTGTATAGATACATCCAAATTTGATAGAAAGTGTGACATCTTTATTGGACAGAGGGAGTACTGTATGTAAAAGCTCCCGGAGTCCGCCCTGTTCATCCCTGGTTACTGTTCATTTCGACGTCGTCCGTCCGATCGCCGCACTGGACGGACTTGATCAACCCACGTCCACCCCCGCGCGCGACACTGTTTCATCTCCATTTTTGTCCAATAGGAGCGCGCCACCTCGCCCAGTCACCCGCCGGTCACCCCGGTTCCAGCCGGTCACCTGCCTCCGCGCCGTCCGATCCGGATCCGACGGTCCGGACCAAATCTGTGCAGAAAAGCCCTTCCATTTGCCAAAATTACGAGTCGATCCGCCAGTATATATGCCAACACCTAACCCTAGAACCCCCACCTCTCATTTTCCCACCCCGTTCCTCCCCGAGGCGGCTGCCTCCGCTCCCATCCGCCGCCGCCGCCGCCGCCGCCGCCTTCCTCTTCACCGAGCAGCACGCCGCCGTCAACCTCCGCCGCTATGCGCGTCCCTTTCACCCCATTCATCCTCCTCAAGCTCGATCCGCCGCCCATTCCTCTGCGTCGTGCCGCCAGGCAGCAGCCGTACGCGCTGGAGACAGCGCACACGCTGGAGATTCTCCTCCTGCTCCTATCTCCCCTCCGATCTGGCTCACCCCAGGCCTACCCAAGGAATTGAGTGGACGCATTGCGCCGCCGTTTTCCCACAGCAGCTCCAGCATCTTGATCTCCGTTTGCCGCTGTTGCTGGCTGCTACGCATCAATAGCATCACGCACACAGGGGCAGGACCGCAGGATGCGACGGTGCAGGGGCGGCCAGGACAAGCGGCAGCGACGAGGAGTTGGAGACGCGACGACGCAGTTCGACCAGGACGAGCGGCAGCAGGGAGAGGCCACAGCGTCGTTGTCCATCTTGACGTCGCCGCCACAGGACAGTGCATCTGCTTCCTCCTCCTTCTCTTTTCCTCCGTCAGTATTGTTTCTGAACTTCTGTCCCGCGTCCTGCCGTCAGTATTGTTTCTGATGGCTTCAATCGAGTCATTTTCCCCCAACGCGAAGTTGAAATTTAGTCTAATGCAGGTCGTGCGACGAGGACGGCAGCAAGGGCATCTAGCCGCCGGATCATGACCGAGGCTAGGCTATTAGCTACAGTGGTGCCCTCACGCAAGACAAACTGCAGGAATATCAACAGCACCTTTTATCCGGTTAAAGAATTGATCAGTTGAAAAATAAAGATGAGATTGTCCATGCCATTGATCTGTTTTACATTCACCTGAGCCCCAAGGTAGTCTCTACTCCTGAATATATAGATGCACAAATGTGGAGAACAACATATTACCTTCAGGTTTCATGGAGTTGATAGTAGAATTTATATGTCAGATCTTTCCCTTTCCTTCCATATGGTACTTGACAGGTTCAATAAAAGATTTCAAGGCACAAGTTTGCTAGAAGAAGAATTTTTCTTCCGTTCTAATTTCTCAATCGTCTTTCAGACATATGTTGTAGCTAGCCACTTGATCAACCTACAAATTGCATGCTAGCATATTATGTTTTCTTCCCGTTAAAGGGATAAGAAAAAAATATAACCATAAGAATCTAAACTGCATAGATTTACAAGTCCCAAATGTATATTTGAGTTCATGGCCAGTCCAGGAATTCTGTTTAGACACAGCCAAGGATATATAGTTGTTTTGAATGTCTATTATGTATTTTGCAGAGGTTGTGGACACTGGAGGAACTGTCGGTATACAACGAAACGAATGTGGGGCTGCCCATACTACTTGGGATTTTGGGGTATTTGTACATCTCTCTCTCCTTCTATTTCTCTTGCATGCTTTACTATTATACCAACTAGGGACCTTTCAATCTGCCTATTGCTCATATACAATGAAACCTGAGTTTGCTTTAGTAGAAAAGAGGTTCAGTTGTGGTAAAAAACAACTGATTTGAAATCAGGTTCTAAAGATTAATTACAAACAAAGCACTCATGCATTTGGTTTAAGTTAGAAATTTCTTATACTGTCATCACGAAGCTATCATGTTTCTATGACGTGAAGCAATCATTTTGCTGCGACTTATATTATTTGTTATCTAGATATGATTTTGTATTGCAAACTACAAATGGTAAACTTGAGTGTTGATGTTCCATGTATTGTATGTGCTTTGTTTTAACCACCCGAGTTTTTCCTTAATTTTTGTTCTTCCTCTATTTTTCTTCTCTTGGCTTATCATGGTCAAGCGATGGCATCTCAAGATCAGCAAAAATTATGTCATTTATCATTATCATTGATCCAACATCATATGCAGAATGGTTTTGTTAGCCCGTCAAAATTATTAGGTAAGGAAATAGATAAATGATTTTGTTCTGCTGATGTTGCGCTGGTAATATTCCAGGTAATTCTGCTAGATGATACTATGTACCGAATTTATAATTTAATTCATCTTTTCAGGCTTAATATCATCACAAAGATTTGGATTCATTTCTATTGGGATCATTAATTCATTTCCCTTTACTGTAATCATGTTCGAAGAGGCAAGCATCTTGCTTCCTGCTTCTGATATATGACTATCCAATCATGTTTTTAACATTAGAGGACTGAGTTAACACACATTGATTTCTCTGTTTATTCCTGGAGTAGTTTCCTTACGCCTGTAATTGATTCTGGTTGCATGAGTAAGCTGAGTGTAGCCCAGATTTAACTTAATTTGGTTTCTCACAATGAATTAAAAACTGAGTTTGTGAAATAGCTTGATTTCAATATATTCTTTTGGTGATACCACAGAATTACTGACATTCTATCTGAGATCCAGGTCATTATGTAATTTTGTTATGCTTTGTGTAGCAGCGTTTGTTCAAGGAGGTCCCCTTCCTTCCTTCGCTCTATAATCGTGAGCGAAGAGGAAGCATCTTTCTTCCTGTCTCTTCTGAATTATCAAGTTGTGTTGATGACTGCAGTACTGCAGTATGGTGAAACAACCACTTTACCCCTATCTCCTAAGAATACTAAGCTCCCTAGGAATAGAGCCTTCTCCTTCTCCCACATGTCTATATCAAGGTGGACCCCACTCATATTTCACTTTATATTTAGTTATAGTTCACAATTTTAAATTTAGTTTAAAAAATACTTCCTAGCAATAGAGGCTTCTCCTTCTCCCACATGTCTAAATCAAGGTGGACCCCACTCATATTTCACTTTATATTTAGTTATAGTTCACAATTTTAAATTTAGTTTAAAAAATATTCTATTGTATATATTATATATACATATGTTTGTACTTATCTACTAAATTTGTGTGAAATAAGAAGGGATTCCTATCTTAAAAAAACAAAACAAAAACAGCTTAATTTTAAGCTCCCTAGGAATAGAGCCTTCTCCTTCTCCCACATGTCTATATCAAGGTGGACCCCACTCATATTTCACTTTATATTTAGTTATAGTTCACAATTTTAAATTTAGTTTAAAAAATACTCCCTAGCAATAGAGGCTTCTCCTTCTCCCACATGTCTAAATCAAGGTGGACCCCACTCATATTTCACTTTATATTTAGTTATAGTTCACAATTTTAAATTTAGTTTAAAAAATATTCTATTGTATATATTATATATACATATGTTTGTACTTATCTACTAAATTTGTGTGAAATAAGAAGGGATTCCTATCTTAAAAAAACAAAACAAAAACAGCTTAATTTTCTCTCAAAATTACTCTTTTTGTGTAGACAAAAATACAACAAAAAATTAGAGTTTGTAGAATATGTGCACGTAGTGCTATGTTTTATTTTGAAAAATTGAAAGCTAAACATGACGTTTCGATTTTTTTTAAACGACATTGGTGAGTTCGGAGCTACCGGAGAGATATCCGATAACCCTCTCTCTTATCTCTGCCTAGCGTCCACCATAGCGCCATGCCGCTTGTGCCACACGACACTGTTTCTCTCCCTCGTCTCCCTCGAGTCGTATTGTACCGAAAACAACCGTCCCTACGCAAGACCCCACTCATATTTCACTTTATATTTAGTTATAGTTCACAATTTTAAATTTAGTTTAAAAAATATTCTATTGTATATATTATATATACATATGTTTGTACTTATCTACTAAATTTGTGTGAAATAAGAAGGGATTCCTATCTTAAAAAAACAAAACAAAACAGCTTAATTTTCTCTGAAAATTACTCTTTTTGTGTAGACAAAAATACAAAAAAATTAGACTTTGTAGAATATGTGCACGTAGTGCTATGTTTTATTTTGAAAAATTGAAAGCTAAACATGACGTTTCGATTTTTTTTAGACGACATTGGTGAGTTCGGAGCTACCGGAGAGATATCCGATAACCCTCTCTCTTATCTCTGCCTAGCGTCCACCATAGCGCCATGCCGCTTGTGCCACACGACACCGTTTCTCTCCCTCGCCTCGCTCAAGTCGTATTGTACCGAAAACAACCGTCCCTACGCAAAATTTGTCTTTCTCTCCACACACACCTCTACGCAAAGATTGCCCTTCTCTCCACACACACCTCTGACTTCGTCAAGCACTTGGGACTACATGGCACCTCATCCCTGATGCCACATGACACCATTTCTCTCTCTCCGCCTCTCTCGAGTCGTATTATATCGAAAACACGCCATTGAGCTGACTTATACGATCCCCACAGTAGTTGCATGCGAACACCCATATCGCCTCCCGCACCGGCCACCGCTATCACCGTTGCTATTAGTAGTGGTCGACTCTCCAATTCTAATGCCGCCCCTCAAGTCCATTGGTAACTTGCATGCTACGTGCAGTCAAACTATATGTTAAAAGAAGTGTATTTCTGCAATTCAATATATAATGGTTGGTGGTATTCATACCATTTATTTTCTTATAATTTATTTTATACAATCTAGATCTAATGCACAGATTAATATTACATGTAAACAGTTTAATCTCTTAGTTTGCTCTATATTTTTGTGATATATTTAGTATTTATTTGCGAAATGTTCCTCTGTTTTTATATAGTATCAGCCGTATTCGATGCAATTTATTTAAATATGTTAGGACATAATTATGCCAACTATTATTGATTTTGGGGTAATTTATGTCGGAAAATATACTTAATTTCATTATATTAAAATCAGTGACCATTATTGTATGACCTCGATGCCTAATCTAGCTCTTTGAGTTTGCAATGTTCATCATACAATGTCTCTAGATTATCGGAAATTTTATCAAATCATTATAGAACCATGTGTACAATTTAAATTTCATGGCATTACAACTAAATAATTATGTCCCTTCTCTACTTCCATGTAGTGATCGAGTTGTACTATTTTTTCATCATTAATATTGTTTTATAAGTATGTTTCGCTCAAAGTATTTTTTTTAATATATCGTTGTTCGTATTAGTACGGACGCAGCAACGTGCGTCTTTTCCAGGGAGTTTTTCACGCTCTGTCCGCGCTCCAAAATTCAACCGTACGATCGAGTTCGGACCGTCCAGATCACCCAATTCGCGCGCGGTACTGTAGATGAACAGTTATCTACAGTAGCACGCGCACTTTTGCAGAACCCCGCCCGCAAAGGACCTAGACATAATTATCAGAAACGGCACGGACTGTTTTGCAAAAGTGTTACCACAATCCCTCCCCACCTCCCCGCACAGCGCCGTTGCCGCCGCCTCTTCTAGGGTTAGCCGACGCCACGGACGGCAGCTCCTCCCCCCAATCCCGTCGCCCGGCACCGAGCCTCCATTCGCGCCTAGGCTCCCCTCCCCTCCCCGCTGCTCCCTCCTCCACCTGCCCTCCACAAGCAGCAGGCGGCGGCAGGCGTCGTCGCCGGCTCCCTCCACCTCCCCGCCTCCAGCGCGCTGCGCCGTCGCCCCCGCGGGCTCCAGCGCCGCACCGTCGCCGGGCCCGCCTTCACCGCCACCTCCTGGTTCCTCTCCCTCCAGGTCCGACATAGTGGGCGTCGGGCGGAGTATAGCGGCCGGAGCGGGGCGGACGGGTCGGAGGGTGGCACGCGCGGGAGGCCCTGGAGCTGCAAGCGGCGGTCGGACAGCCGAGGGGACTAGACGACGCAGCCGGCGCGTGGGAGAAGGCCGGCGCGGACTGACGCCGCAGGCGCGGACGAGACAAGCAGCGGGAGGAGCAGGATGCCGGAAGGGGCGCTGGCGGTCGGAGCAAGGCGGCCAGGTCGGCGGGCGGCCGGCTCCTTTTCTGCTTCGTTGCGCAGAGCAGGTGGCCAAGCTCCATCTTCTCATCCACACATTTTTTTGGCTGCACACGCCACTGCTCCGTCAATTGTTCCGGCCGCCGTGCTCCTTCAGCGGTAGACCTAGACCTAGGTATGCACTCGACACTACTCCGTCGATTGTTTAATCAATCAGTACGCAACCTTTTTTATTAGAACCGGACATCTCTTCTAGACAATTGGCATCTGTAATTTTAGTTCATCTTCTCCCCGTGATTTTTTGGTGCTGCTCGACATGCTCCAATCTTCCGAGTTTGTGTCCCTTTTACCTTTGTTGATGAATTACCTGTGCTACTCACACTGCAAAAAAGGAGGAGAACTGGGAAGACTACTCAATCAACAGTGCCAAATAATTCAGACGATGTCGAAGTTTGATTTTGGGTCACTATTTATGCTGACATGCTCTCTAGATTATGATGGATTTTCTTTTGTAAGTTTAGCTATGCCTTCTTCACCAATCATAGATAATTTATACATGAGTGTTATTTCCTTTTTAACGATACTGTCGACATTATCAGATACTATATTTAATTATGCACTGATTAGATTTTATCCTTCATGCATTGGTATGCAAACTCAATATTTTCTGACATTCTACAGGTTATCACATCTTCATTCAAAGTTTCAGTTAGCAATGTTGATTTTTGTTAACCGTCGGTATCTAATTGAGTCCGGAATACAGACTGTTTTTTGTCGTTGTACCTCATCATTTTTGTTGCTATGCAGTTCTCTCTTATCCCAGATGTTCCCTGGGCTTCAGAGTAAAAACATAACTGATATCTTTTAGATTTTATTGTAGCACATAGGCTGTAGAGGCTAGCAGGTCATATCTGATGGTTTCAGCAGTTTAAGGCTGTCATTGTGATATTTTCCCGTGCAGGTGGAGTACCCATGGTTAATGTAATTATGTGTCTACTATCGATTTTGTATCAACTTGATAACAATTTCTGGCCAACAGCTAACATATCTAATGGAAGTTGTTTTAGTCATTCAGGTTGCATACACGAGAGAAAGGAGCGGGCAAGTTCAATACCAAGAGAATCAACTCTGTGACAACCTTGCAATTGTAAGATACAAAGCATACTTAGATTATTGAAATAGTTACATATTCATGTTGTCATTTTATTTTTAATGTAAAATGTCTTACTATTTCTAGGGTTTCTCGAAATGGATGTCTGTACGACTCTCAATTTCTTTTTCCCTAGCGCCTGCCATACGCCGTCACTTAGTCAATCTAAAACTTGCGGGGGTATATTACCTAATCTTGCATTGACGCAACCAAAAATCCCTTACTGGGCGGGGATATGATCGTAGCTGCTGGAAATTTGTTCCTACCCTCGGCCTAAGCACCTAGCGTTTGTAGTAATAATTTAATACCGTGCGAGCTCTATGAAATTTGCTTAAGTTTGCTTAATTTGCTGGAGTGTGGAGAATGCAAATGCATTTTTGGCCTCCTGGTTCGATGATCCAACGAGCACACAAAGATTGCTATAGCCGGAGGTGCTGGGCTATTGGGTTTGGTCTGAATTTTAGAGTGGTTACTCTTTGTCCTGGCTTCAGAAAGCTGTCTTTCGAGCATTTTTTTCTTCTTATAACAAGGCTACCAGAAAGGCAATATTTCTTGATTATGATGACACAGTCGTGCCTCAGTCGTTAATCAATAAAGCTCGGACTGTAGAACTAATTTATATTCTTAAATCTTAACAGCTTATGTAATGACTCAAAAAACGATGTTTTTATAATCAGCGGAAGAGGACGGAGTTCACTTGATGAGTGATTTAATCCATGTGAAAAGATTGGTATTGTCGCAGAGCATGGTTATTTTCTTAGGTACTCCTTTCAAGAGTTCTTTTTCTCCATAGGCCATTGCATATTTCTATACTTTCATATGAGATCTCTTCTTCTGTACGGAGGTGCACCATAAATCTTTGATTGTGTGCTGCCAGTGCCAATTATTGTTATCTTGCCGCTAAAATTTGAGAATGATCCAATAGTTGGGAGTTGGCATTTGCATAGGAAATCACCAGTTAGCAATTTATTATCTGGTGCAGTAGTCACCTAATGTCTATTTCTATCTTTTCTCCATCTGTGTAGTTACAGGCTTAATTTCATTTGCTTTTAGAGAAAGTGTAAGTTTGTTGTTTTCAGTCACTATGTATGTGTGAATAGGTTATGTAGTATTGAACCACGAACCTGATAAAGATTGGGTCTTCTTTGAGAATATGATCAATTTCAGCTATTGTCTTTGTATAACAGGAAAATTTCTCTTCAAATGTGAAGTTGGATCTATGGTATATTTCGGCAAGGTGATCGTAGCGGCGCCTGGTCCCCGACAGTGACGTCACTGCCAGCGCTACCATCGCCTACGAGTCTCATCATCAGCGAGATCGCCTCCATCGAACCACTTGCCGACCACTTTCCTCTTCTCACTCCTATGTCGACTTTCGACTCTTCTACACCACCACCAAGGCAAATCGACTATGGCACCACCACAACCAAGCTGGTGGCCTAGCCACGACATCTACCAACAATAACAGCATCCGCGGAGGTATGCACATTTTTTTGGGATCGACTATGGTACAACCATGTAATGGCAGTAGCAGAGCATCTCTGTTTTTTGAAGAACAGATGCAATCCCAACTAATGTACATGATAATTATGTATCTATATTCTCATGTGTTTATGTACATATATATGTATATATATTGCAATCTTACAATCCACCGATAATTAACTAATGCTGAAACTAAAGACTTTGATCTCAAACTGTCCAACATTTCTCCATAACATACAGTTCCACGCTAAAACAAAAAAAAAAACATACACAAAATTCGCCACCAAGGGCGCGGCGTGTCGCCGCGCCAATTGCAACTAGTTACATTTTAGTGTGATCTTTTTTGAACCTTAAAGGAATGCTCCACTGCATCAACATTTTACTTTTGCTTCACTCCACCATTTCGAAATTACCATCTATGCTTGCATCCAATTTGCACAAGTCAGTTATGTTGCACAAGCAGTATGCCCAATGTAAATGAAATATTTGCTCATTATACTTACATAAAACTACGCCGCACCATATTGTCAGTACGCAAGAAAAGCGCAACCATTCTCGCCGGCTCGGCCGCTGATCTCGCCGGCCGGCTGCGGTCGTGCCCACTTCGGCGTTGTAAAAACCAGCAGAGCGAGTGAAATGAGCTGTGTACGGGGCCGTGCCCACTTCATCCCCACACTCCCCTTGTTCCTTCCCCGTAGCCGACGCCACGTCCGCCCCTTCCCCCTCCTCGTAGCCACCTTCCCATCCGGTTTCTTCCAGTTGAGGAGGCAGAGCTCCCCAGTCACCGCATCAGACCTCGCTGAGCTCCTCCTCAGCGGCCCGAGAAGGCACAAACATCGCGGCTCTTCCGTTATTAATTCTGCGGTTGATTCGAGAGCAACTCGTGGAATTGATGGCTCCGCCGTCGCAGTTCCTCGTCTCCCCGGCATCGATCGCCCTCCTCTTCCTCGCCTTCTTCCAAGGTATCAATCCACCCATCGTTCGATCCGTTGGTGCTTCAGACAGTGCGATTCTTGTTGCGATTGTTTGTGATTTGGAGGCGCGCGGCAACAAAGCGGCGAGCTTTGATTTCGATTTGGTGAGCTGATTGTTCGGATTTTGTCGTTTCTTGCGGCGCGCAGGGCCCGTGGTGGGCGCCATCACGTTCACCTTCGCCAACCGGTGCACGGACACGGTGTGGCCCGGGCTGCTCTCGGGCTCCGGCTCGCCGCCGCTAGAGACCACCGGCTTCGAGCTCCCGCCGGGGCAGTCGCGCTCGCTCTACGGGCCCACCGGGTGGTCCGGCCGCTTCTGGGGCCGCTCCGGCTGCGACTTCGACAACGGCAAGGGCTCCTGCGCCACGGGGGACTGCGGCTCGGGCGAGCTCGAGTGCCGCGGCGCCGGGGCCACCCCGCCCGCCACGCTCGCCGAGTTCACCCTCGACGGCGACGGCGGGAAGGACTTCTACGACGTCAGCCTCGTCGACGGATACAACCTGCCCATGCTCGTGCAGCCGTCGGTGCCAGGGTGCCCCGACACCGGCTGCCTCGTCGACCTCAACGAGCGCTGCCCCTCGGAGCTCCGCTCCGGCGGCGGCCGCGCCTGCCGCAGCGCCTGCGAGGCCTTCGGCAAGCCCGAGTACTGCTGCAACGGCGCCTACGCGACCCCTGACACGTGCCACCCCTCCCAGTACTCGCAGCTCTTCAAGACGGCGTGCCCCAAGTCCTACAGCTACGCCTACGACGACGGCACTTCCACCTTCACCTGCAACCACACCGACTACACCATTACCTTCTGCCCACTGTCCAATCCAAACAGGTACTCCATACCTTTCTTCGTATAATTTCTGATGCTATATGACAGTATCACCGACCTAGCTGCAACCATCGTGCTGTAGATCTCAATGAACTCAACTATGATCTTTTCTAAGTAGTAAGCTGGAAACAAAGTGAAATTTCGATTTTGGGATGTGGAATGGGGAAAGAAGAGAGAACGTGAAAAGGTTGGGCTTGGAGCCAAGTAAAGCTACTTTGATTGAGTTGCTATTGCTTTTGCCTTTGTTCCATCCCCACCTTGTGTGTTGGTCTTGACTACTGTAGAAAGTTGCAATTGCCTAGTTGGTATCTGGGAAAGCAAGAACAGACCGAATTGCTCGTGATCCATCTTCGTGTAACTCACCATCGTTGATTCCTTATTACTGACAAGAGGTTGTGATTTAATCCTTTAACTGGTTGTGAATTACTATGCAAATCTGATCAGATCAATTCCTTCATTTTGCAGTGGCAACTCGGGCAAACATGCATTACGGAGGCCGAGCCATGAGCAGCTCGAAGACGATGTGTGGCTCGCGAGCTTGAAGAAAACTAGCGGTGCCCGCCTACTCACCACCACGTCATGGTCGACGTGTGGAGCTTTCCAAGCCGCCGTAGCAATTGCAGTGGTGATCATGCTTTCCATAGCACATGAGCATCCACTGATCGGATTGCTATGACTGGGTAGTGTAGGTGATTCTTGATTTGTAGGAGTGATCTGAAGAGTTGTTTTTGGATCAGAGCAATAGGAGAGGAGACGCGGAGAGCATGTTCTTTAGGCCTTTTTGCTTGTTGGTAAAGAATGTGAGGCGTCCTCAAGCTGCCAACTCTAGGTGTTCTGCTAGTGGTATTTTTCACATTGCTTTGTTTCCTTTTCCAAAACATTAGTTTCTGAATTATATTTTTCTTTGTGCATAACATTTTTTTATCTACGGGGTCTATATCAGAGATGCTGAAGTTGAACTGCCCCATGAGCTTGGTCATACATGGTGAAGTTGATACTCCATATTTGAAGTCTCCCACAGGTAGACGGAACGTTCTTGACTCCCGAGCCGGTCCTCTCCCGAGCGGTTCCGGAGCCCCCCTCCACCCTCGAACCCTACAACAATGGTGTGGATCTCGATCTGGACCGCGATCTGGGCCTCTTTTGGACTTTGATCCGGACCAAGTACCCAACCTGGGCTTGTGCTGTGGGATCCGGCGGTTCCTTGCCGTCTCTCTGCAGCCGTGCACGGTGCTTCCCTCTCTAATGTCGTCCCATTGGATGACGATCAGTGGCATGCTGGTCTTGCGAATAAAGGAGGCGGTTCTAGGGTTTTTCTTGCGCCAAGACGAAGATTTGCCTGACGCTTGTTCTCTTTGATCTAGTCGGAGTGTCGGGTTCCGGAAAGCTCCGCCGACGATCTTCCATAGGCCTTTATGCCTATAGATTGTTGGATCGGGTGGAATTCGGTCGCGCCGGAGGGAGCGGCTGAAGCTCTGCGTCTGTTGTCATTATGGATAAATCCATGGTGAAGTCAGAGACAGAGAATGTCATGGACGTGTAGATTGGAGGACTAGCAATGCTGTTTGGAGACTTTGCTGCGATGAGGAACTTGCTTGGTGTTTTAGGAATTGTAGTAGCGGTACGGGGCGACAACATATCTGAAGTTCAAAGTCCTATCTGTCAGGGTGAAAATTAAAAGTCTGGACTTAATTGGTTGTGCCTGGCAATGACATTAAACTGTTGAAGGCGTTGTTTTGAGAGTGAGGGCTATATCCAGGGTGAAACCCAAGATCTACGATCGGGCGACGACAGCGCATATGCACTGAAGGCGTTGCTTTTGAAGAAATTGGACATCAGGTGTTTTCTTGGTGGTGTTTGTGCTGCTGCTTCATGGACCGTAACTTCTGTAGCGGGACTTTTCTCTTTTTTTTCCTTATTGCATTTGGGTTGTGTGCATCTGTAATAACTTTAGTTATTGCGTTGTTACAGAGCCTGTGTAATTGGTATCTTCGAGATATTAATATATACTCTTTATCTAAAAAATACGTGTGAAAGTTCAATTTGATGTGTATCAATTATGTTAGCTGAGGAGAAAGGTGGAAAATTGCTTTCGCTATGATTAACTGAAGATATGGTGCTCAGTGTTTAAAGAGGAAAAATCAGGTGAGGTACCAGTCAGGCAAAGATGTTGATAATGCTAATCAATCACCACGATGGAGAGGAAAAGTGACCCGACTGTTGCAACTAATGACCTAGTGGGCTAATTATATTGCAGTATAAGAGTAAGCAGCTAGCGGATAATATCATATCGGAAACTCACGGAATAGATACCGGATACAGTCCGTCCAAAATCTTATCCTCTCCTTTTTTTTCATTTCATTTTCCTTTTCTCCTTCATCATCTTGTACCTCCCGTACCCTTCCTCTCCCCTGGGCCCCAACGGTGTCGTCTTGCTTGCTCGCTTGTCCGCGCTCGTGCGACCCCTCCGACTGCAAGCTCGATGTCCACTTGTCCGCCTATTCGAAATCGAAAGGGATTGGTCGGAGTAGAAGCGTCGGCGAATTTTACTGGAGTCCGACGAATCGAGAGCCGGTCAGTGATGGTTACGTTGAAATTTTCCTCCCGCCATGCGTCCCATGGCTTTCCAGTTTACACAAAAAAAATCTCCAAAACTAAAGCGATGGAGCATGAAGGGTCAAATATCTTATGCAATGTATGTTTTATCCCAAATTTGCAATATACTATGTTTTATTCCAAATTTCGCATTGGACCCAAAAAAAAACAGTTGTTTTTCGAATCGGGAGTTGATCGATATCCCTTAGACATGCTCTAATAACCACGGTACTCTATCTCACACAACACTCACAACATAGGTTGTCGTGAGACACTTATTGTCATCACTGTTACGACAAGAGGACAACCAAACCATATGGTTATTTTGGCACGATGGATCGGGCTAGGCGGGTCTCGGGTCCAATTGGGCAGACGAGAACCATAATGAATCCATACAATGGTTTCCTCAAACCGTCACACAATCCATTTATGACGTGAGTTGGTGACATTTTTTTAACTTTCTACCATGGAGTCAAAATGTTATAAATTGACAACCGTGTTGTAGTGGGCGAGTGGCAGCCGATGACGTGAAAATGAGATGAGGTAGGGTGGGAGCTCATGTACATCGACCCACAGCGTCGCCTACGGGGTGGCATTGGTGGGCCGGTCCGTATCTTTTTTTATTTTCAATTTTTCTTAGTTTTATTTTTCTGTTTTCTTCAATTATCTTTTAATATTATGAAAAAATGGTTTAGATTTTGAAAAATGTTCCATATTTTAAGAAATTGTTCATAGTTTGAAAAAGATAAATTTTTAAAGATGGTTTGAAATTTCCAAATGGTTCCAGTTTTTTAAATGGTTCATTTTTTTCAAAATATGAACAAAACTTTAAAAATGTTCCAATTTTGAAAACGGTTTCAATTTCGAAAATGGTTCAGATTTCAAAATTGTTCATTTTGAAAATGGTTCCCCGTTTGAAAATGATTCCAATTTTGAAAATAGTTAATTTTTAAAAATGTTTTAGATTTTGAAAATGTTCATTTTTTAAAATGGTTCCAATGTTAAAAATTGTTCCGATTTTGAAAAAAAAATGTTGCAATGGTTCCAATTTTGAAAATGGGAGAAACAAAATCAAAACAAAAATAAAAGAAAAGCAAAATCCCAAAAAACGAAAAAAGAAGGAGAGAAGAAAAGAAAAACAAATGAATGATGAGCCGGCCCATCCGCTGCTCCCCTTCAGGCGACGAACGCATGTAGCATCGCCTGCAAGTGATGTATAGGATTTGCCCAGGTGAGGTCGGATGAACTATGTCGATGAATTAGCCAACCCTTAAGCCGACATTCGGGCTAGGTCGGCTCCAGTCTTTCTGAAGAAGGGCCCAAGAACCCGAAGAAGGATGAAACACTTAAAAAACAAGAATATTAGTGAAATATATGTGTAATAATGTATTTCATACTCCAAATTAATTAGAATATTATTTTCTAAGGCTAGGCTAGGCTCGGGCTTGGTATTTATGTTTGATTAGGCTTCCGAAAGCTCGGCCTAAAGATGCTCAAGCGTAGGATGAACCACAAATTTTGCTTTAATACTACAGAGTAGTAAAGATTGAAACAATTATCTGTGTACTCTTTGACAAACTATTAAGCAGGGAGTTCACCAAAAACATGGTAGGCTTGGTATAATTCAATAAACACATCAAACAACTTGTGAAAATATGAAGTACACAACACAAAGTTTGTAACGTTTATGCATCCTCTTGGCCATTTCAATTGAATTATTTTCAACCTAAGCCTTGAATCCTACCGAGTATGTGAACGTTGTGATAGACTCGATCCTTATTTTCTTTTGGCGAAAAAAGTAAGAAATAAAGGCTCGACAGAAATCTATATCGGGTCATGGTTTGTAGATGCACCCACCGCTAAAAAACAAAATTTGAAATATTAAAAAAATAAAAAGAAATTTCTGATATACTTCAAAATATTTTATGTTAGCATACGTTCATTTTTCATGACCCGTGTAAAAGTACAAATCTAGAAGCTTCAAAATCATTTTGTATAATACTACTTCTTTTGTCTTTTTTGCACATGGCACAGAAAATATTTTTTCACCGGCCAATTTCAATGCGCTAAAATGGATATCGAGTTTTTTTTGAATATTTTTAACATTCAAAAAGATCTGCACGCCCGAAACGCCGAAACGCCGTGTGCAAGGCTCGATCCTTTTCTTTAGGCCACACTTGCTTAAAGTTAAGGCGGTGCCTGCCACACTGGCACGAGTGTAGCGACCCGGCTGACGGCGCTACAACGTAGAGGGTAGCGTCTTGTGGTTGGGCGCTAGCAAAAAAGTTATTTGTAGAAATAGTTTTAGAAAAGGATTATTTTTTCTAAATTTTAATAAAAGGGTTAAATATGTGGATTTTCACTCGGTGCAGCCCTGCTCCTAGGCCCTAGCCCTAGGGCTGGAAGGCGCAAACTTCGACGTACCATAGCCGTGTGACAGTGACACTGGTTGCTGGTTTCTGACCGTCCAGTCATTTTTTATTCTTAGTACAAGACGAAGTAATCGGGGATTGACGGGGCGCTATTGACCGATCAGCGACATCAGATCTTGATCGAACGGTTAGGCAATCTTGCCGTAGGTCGGTCTTGCCGATCTTGCCGTAGGTCGCAGCGCTGCTCTTTTGAGGACAAGGTGGTCGTACCACCGCTCGATTAGATAGAAGAGAAATGACCCAGTTTATAAGGGAAACCGGGTCCAAAAACCATACAATCTGTACAGGAGAAAACACACAGACGAAGCGACCCGCCGCCCACACGGCACAAGTCGGACAAACGCCACAACACACACCACCCGCTCCGGAGCCGCCGCTCCGGCGTAGCAACCAGATCGACCTTCGCATTGCCCGAAAGCGATCCAGTCATGGTCGACGAACCCTCTGCCCCCGCAGTCTTTATCCAGGCTGCCACCAAAACCACCAAGTTCCGGGGCCGCCGCCCCGGTGTAGCAACCAGATCGGCCTTCGCATTGCCCGAAGGTGATCCAGTCAGGTCGACCAACCCTCTGCCCATGCAGTCTTTATCCAGGTCGCCACCTAGACCCCCGCTAGACAACGGCTCCACCTCATGGAACCATCGTAGCGTGGGAGACCGAGACCGCCGTCTCGACGCACCTCCACCGTCCGGGGCCGCCACCCCGGTCATCCGCTCCCCTGACAACAGAACCGTCCTCCCCGAGCGCCGCGAGCCCATCACACCGTGAGGGGCAAAGAACTTCCAAGGCGGCGCCTCCAACAAGGAAACGACGCGTCCGTCGTCGCCGCCCGCCCCCGATGGAGCTTAGGCTTTCACCCGGAAATCTTGGCACCACCCACGTCGGGTGGGACCGAGCACTCCACCGCGACGCCCCCAAGAGGGGAAACGACGCCTAGAAGCGCCGCCGTCGCCGGCTCCGACGAAGTCGGAATAAGGCTTTCGCCCGGAGGTCGTCCCGACCGCAAAGCAAGGGAGCAACGCCACAGGTAGGGACGCTCTACCGCCATCCACCGAGCTCAACCATCGGCCATGTCAGCCACAGCGCCCATGGCCGCGGCCTCCATGCCGCACCACAGAGGTCTCCGTTCCGGGGCCGCCGCCCCGGCTTCCACGCCACCCAGTCGCCCTAGCACCTCGCGCGCCGCCCGCCATCACCCTCGCTTGGCCGAGGCCCAGATCGAGCCCGGGTAGAGCACCCGCGGCCGCACCTCCACGCCTCGCAGCAGTGTGCCCGCGCCGCGCCGCCCTCCGCCATGAGCCGACCCCCACGCCACGACCTGGCCGCGGCCCGCAGGGCCCGCCCCAGGCCCAGATCGAGCCCGGGCAGAGCACCTGCGGCCGCACCTCCTCGCCTCGCAGCCGTGCGCCCGCGCAGCGCCGCCCTCCGCCGCCAGCCAGCCTCCGCCGCGAGGCCGACCACCGCGCCCTCCATCATGCGCGCCGCGAGCTTGCCGGCAGCACACGCCGCGCCTGCGCAGCTGTATCCCGGCCGGAACCGTCGAGCAGGCGCCCCGCCGCCACCATCCTCGGTCGCGCGCAGCTTTGCCGCCGCTTCCTCCGGCGGGGGCGGAGCAGTGGTTGGCGGGGTGGACCTCCGCGCCGGCGGCGGCTGGGTTCCCCCGTGTCGCCAGGCGCGGGCGACGCGGGGGTGGGAGCGTTGAGCTAGGTTTTTTGCAGCGCTGCTCTTGATAGCACAGTACACCAAGCTAATCTCAAGGTTGATTTCTTGGCTCTCAAGTGGACTATTGTTTTCTTGGTTCTCAAGCTTACCTCTTCCCTTCGCGACACCAGTTATTTCGCGTGGTTAATTATGGCAGCCGAACTGTACCTTGTTTCCTTCTCAAACTCCGATTCATATAAGCCTTACCCGCCGAACTACTTGGCCTACGTACGGATTCATATCACCCGCCGAACTCCTTGTCCTTCCGGCGGGGATCGCCCATGTCGACCGGGGGGGAGCATTGCCATGGCGGCGGTGGAGAAGTCGACGACGGCGATGAGGGCCTCCCCGAGGACCAGATGTTCGAGTTGCTCACCCGCGTCTCCCTCGACGACCTCGCCGTCTGCCGCCAGGTGTCCGCGCAGTGGCGCCGGCTCACGTACGAGCCGGCGTTCGCTCCGCTGCACTGCCGCCGCCGCGCTGACGCCGTCGTCTCGGGCTACTTGGTCCAGGGTCTGGCCCGCAACCGATACTCCGCCACGTTCGTCTCCATGACGCGCGCTTCCTCTCCGCCCGTCTCGCTCGACTTCATGCCCTGCGCGCACGTCCGCGTCGAGGCCGTCTCCGCGCACCGCGGCCTCGCGTGCTGCGTCGACGCCGACGCATGCATGGGCGGCAAGGCGTCGTCAGCGCGATGCTACTACGCGTGCAAGCCCGCCACTAGGCAGTGGCTGGCGCTGCCCAACCCGAGGCTGCGCTTCCCCACTGCGGTCACTGCGATGGTGGCGCGCCCCGCCGGCGGCGCCGCGGACTTCAAGATTCTACGGCTCTCGGTCCCAACGCTTCGTGACCGCCTGCGCTGCGAGATCTTCGACTCGCGGAGGGGCGCGTGGCGGCGGTCGCCGGAGGTGATGGTGTGCCCGGATTCACTCGTGGCCGCTGGCCCAGCAACGAGGGCCCACGGCACCATGCACTGGCTCCGGTGGTCGGACAGGAACACAGGAGCCCAGGACATCTTTGCGTTCGACATGAAGAGCGAGACGTGGAGGCTCATCGGTCTCCCGCCCGAGGTGGGGGACGACAAAGCGGAGAAGTGGGCGCGCAAGAAGCTGGTGACGGTGGCGGGGAAGCTGTGCCTGTTGGTGATCGTGGACCTGGAGGCGGAGGTGTGGGTGATCGCTAGCTACGGCATGCAGCAGGAGAGGTGGGAGAGGAAGATGGCGATCAGCTTAAAGAGCCTCGCGGTGCAAGAAGGGAGAGCTCTCATACTGAGAGATCTCTGCTCCTCGGAGGTCGCATTCTTCAACAGTGTCTTCAGGGTGATCTGGTAATCGAATTTCTCGCTTACTCCCCTTTTACATCTTCGCAAACAAAGGACTAATTTCTTTACAGGTATGATTTTTCGAGGGGCAAGATAGCAGAGGTCCCAGTGCATCACAAATGCATTCAAGAAGTTTTCAAGTACGAGTCAGATTTAGTCCCTTGGGACACTGACGAAAGTAAAATCTAGATAGACGGCACTGCAAAATATGCATTTGGGAAGCTCACAATTCCCACAACTGCCAATCTTGCGGTGGCATCTATTCTCAGTATCTCGGTTGAGCCTTTTCTTTTCGTGAGAGAAGGAAACAACTTTGATGATGTCGACAAATTCACTTAGTTTCATATTTTTGTTATCACTGTTTTATAGAATTTATTATATAATCATTGTAGTGTTCATTTGCGGACCAGACGTGCCGGAACGATCATTCGATTTGCACCAGTACATGGATTGTACAAAGATGATTTTTCCTTGACATGGGCGATTGCTCTACTCCTAACAGGGACGACAACCAGGGCAAAAAAAAAAGTAAGGCACCAGCAGCAATTTGATGGATATATTTTGGGGTGCGTTTGTTAGTCAGCATGGTGGTTGGTGGGCTCATTTCCGATAAGAAAATCTTTTTTCGTGGCCAATCAAATAACAAGGATAAAAATGGCCTGCATAGTACAGGTCTTAAAGCAGTAAAAAAGGACTCCGGGGAAGAAGCATATCAGTTTGTCGGTTACGTTAGGGTTTCGCTCTCGCGTCTGCGTAGGCGATCTCTCTAGGGTTCCTCGACCTCGTTTGTCGACGGTGATCACTCCGACGCCGTTGCTCCCTCACCTTCGCCCTTCCTGAGTGCTTCCTCATCCTCCTCGTCCCCGTCGTCCACACACGTTCGGGGTGACCAAGGGGCGAACCTGGTTTGCTACACACCCTTGGCGGCGTGCGGTTTGGCGGATTGGGATCCGATGTCTGGATCACGCTTGGAGAGGGAGGATCGCAACCTGGACGGCGCTGTGCCGTCCAACAACGCTCTGTCGGTCCGGGATCCGGATCTGGCTAGCAAGGGCAAAATCGTCGGAGGCTCCCAGTTCATCGGCGGCGGCAGGGGACAAGGTCGCAGACATGATGGGGCGCCTCAACCTCACCTCGCAGGAATCCAACGCTTTCATCCTGGAGGACGAAGATGACGAGTACCCTGATTGCCCGGAGTGGGCTCTGGTAGGGAAAGTGTTGGTCCCTAATCCTCTACATATCACGACCATTAGAGCGATGCTTAAACCCGCTTGGGGGGATCCTAAAGGGCTGGAGATCCGCCCTCTGGGTACCAACGTTTTTCTTGCTGAATTTGCTTGCAAAGCTGATAAGGTTCGTGTGATGGATGATTCTCCATGGGTGATCAGCAGGAATGCGATACTGCTGAAAGAGTTTGATCCGTCAATTAAACCGAGCGATATCTGCTTCGACAGGCTATCTGTCTGGGCTCGTATCCTGAATCTGCCATTTAGCCTGATGAATGATGTATGTGGCAAAAACCTTGCGGGGAACATTGGCTTTGTGGAGAAGACGGAGGTGGACAGCAAAGGCCGCGCTTGGGGAGAGTTTCTGCGGGTTCGTGTGTCCATCAAAACCCAAGAACCTCTACTAAGATGCGTTTCTGTTTTTTCTCAGAAGAGGCAAACCACGGATGTGTACCAGGTTATGTACGAGAGGAAGCCTACGTTCTGCTTTTCATGTGGCATCCCTGGGCATTCATCCGGTCTTTGCCCGAACCCTGGAGAACGTGATGCGGAGGGTCTGCTGCCGTATCATGGGCCGCGTCTATGTGTGCCAGATGAGAGGAAGAAGCAGTCTTCTTCTAATGCGGGGCAGAGTTCGTTTGCCAGCAACCAACCTGCTCCGAAACTTGGCCAGTCAGGGCCAGATGGTGCTCCTGGTACGATGAGACCAGGTGATGTACATGGGGAGGTGACCTCGCCCAAGAAGACAGGCAATACGCGTGCTAATCGGCGTGCTGCCAACACGGCTGCGGCCGTACCCTCGAAAGCAAAAGTGGGCAAGGGTGCTCAGAAGGAACCGAGGAATCTAGCGTGGGTCAGTGGCCATAAGAGAAAGGTTTACGTTCCTAAATCCTAACAGGCTGGCCTGATTGCTGAAGGTGAAGTGGGGCTGGCGCTGGTTGTTTCAGGCAGCCCGATCACAGACCCTATCCCTATTACCACGATGGATGGAGGTATCTCAAATGTGGTGGAGACGGATTCAAACAAGAAGCAAAGAACTACCTCTATTTCTTCATCAACCCGATCGGCGGATCGGGCAGAGGCTGCGGAGGAGCCCTGCCCGACGCAATGAATCTCCTATGTTGGAACTGTCGAGGGCTTGGGTCGGACTCGACAGTTGGTGAACTTCGCTGGTTAGTGAGGTTCTTCCGACCCACCTTCCTCTTCTTATGTGAAACGAAGATGAAGGATTCGCGAGTGCAAAAATTTATGTGGTCCTTGGGCTACACAGGCAGTTTTGCTGTCAGCTGTTCGGGCCTCAGTGGGGGCCTGGCGTTATTCTGGTTGCAGCCATACTCTGTCTCTCTGAAGGGTTTCAATTCGCATTGTATTGATGTGGTTATCTCTAAGGAAGACAGTGAGTCGTTGATGCTCACGGGTGTGAGGAGTTGGAAAACCCCAAGAGGAAGGTGTGATGAGCGTAGTAGCAAGTTTCCCTCAGTTATGAAACCAAGGTTATCGAACCAGTAGGAGATGAAGAACACACTGAAGGTCTCCCCGGCGCCAGAAAAATGCTGTTGCAGGGAGGTGGAATTTGCACAACACAATCAGTAAACTTTGCTCCAACTCAACAGTGAGGTTGCCAATCTCACCGGCTTGCTGTAACAAAGAGATTAACCGTATGGTGTGGAGAATGATGTTTGTTTGCAGAGAATGAAAGTAACAGTTTGCAGTTGGTTGTATTATCAGTTTAAAGAAAAGGACCGGGGTCCACAGTTCACTAGTGGTGTCTCTCCATAATAATAATAATAGCATACATGCGGGTAAACAAATTACAGCTGGGCAATTGATAGAATAAAGAGCTGCATAATGATGCATATACTAATGACATGATGTCTAGTGTGAGATTCATTTGGACATTACAACAATATACATAGACCGTTCCAACCGCATCTATGACTAATAATCCACCTTCCGTTAGCGTCCGCACCCCTTTCAGTATTAAGTTGCAAGCAACAGATTATTGCATTAGACAAAGTGTGTAATGTAAGTAAGTAACATCATCCTTAGATAAAGTACTACTGTTTTATCCCTAGTAGCAACAGTACATCTACAACCTTAGAGCTTTCTGTCACTGCCCCAGATTAAATAGAGACATGAACCCAGTATCGAGCATAAATACCCCCTCTTGGAGTCACAAGCATTTACTTGGCCAGAGCAACTACTAGCAACGGAGAGCATGCAAGATCATAAACAACACACAACATGATATATTATGAAGCAATGACAAAGTATTCAATATTCATCGGATCCCAGCAAACACAACATGTAGCATTACATAAAGATGATCTTGATCATGATAGGCAGCTCACAAGATCTAAACATGATGGCACAAAAGGAGAAGACAACCATCTAGCTACTGCTATGGACCCGTAGTCCAAGGATGAACTACTCACGCATCAGTCCGGAGACGGGCATGGTGATGTAGAGCCCTCCGGTGATGATTCCCCTCTCCGGCAGGGTGCCGGGAAGAGCTTCTGATCCCCCCCGAACTAGGGTTGACGACGGCGGCAGCTCCGTGAGGAAAAGTGGAAAAGTGTTCGGTGTTTATGTCTTAGGGTTTCGGGGGGATTAAATAGGCGAAGGGGCGAAGGCGGTGGAGCCCCGAGGGCCCCACCTCAGGTGCTGGCGCGGCCAGGAGGGGAGCCACGCCACCCTATGAGGTGGGCGCCTCGGTGCTCGTCTCCTCTTCCCCCTCGGACTTCTGGAACGTGTCGGGAATTCTAAGATCTTTGGTATAAAAATTGTCCAATTCCGAGAATATTTCCTTAAGTGGATTTCTGAAACCAAAAACAGCAGAAAATAGGGAACTGACACTGTGGCATCTTGTTAATAGGTTAGTTCCTGAAAATGCATAAAATGATATAAAATGTGTATAAAAAATGTAGGCAATTGGTATAATATAAGCATGGAACATAAGAAATTATAGATACGTTTGAGACGTATCAGTCGTGGAGGGCAACCTTACGGAGAACCTCGGAGAGAGCATCGACATGAATTTTGGAATATGCTTCGCCGTCTTCAATCAATTTGGACTGGTCCATGGATTTATTGTGGCGACTTCAATGAGGTACTCAGTAATGATGAGCACCTGGGCTCAAATGACCGTTCAGCTTCTCAGATGTCTTTGTTCCGTGATTGTATGCAAGATTGTGGACTTGTGGATCTCGGCTTCTCGGGGCCCTAAGTACACATGGAATAATAGACAACAAGGGGATGATCTGGTCTGTGTGCGGCTTGCTCGTGCACTTGCTAACTCAGGATTGATGGATTTGTTCTGTGGGTATAAGATGGAGAATGTAATCACGACAACTTCTGACCACATGGCTATCTGTATCACTCTAGAGGGCATTGATGGACTTCCGGTTAGGGGTCCGGTTCAGCAGCAGTTTCGCTTTGAAGCGGCCTGGCTCCGAGCTCCAAATTACAAAGAGGTTATGGAGAAAGCTTGGGAGGATGGTAGGACAGGGACGGCTACCTTGCAATCAACTTGTGACAATTTGCAACGGCTGGCTGGTTCCCTCAAACGCTGGAGTAAGGAGTCTTTTGGTGCAGTTCGGAACAAAATAAAGAAATTGGAATTCAAATTAAAAGACCTTCGAGTACACCAAGGCGATGCTGTGATGATCAGTTCGGTGGAGAAGGAGCTGTGTGAACTCTTTGAGCGGGAAGAGATAATGGCTCGACATCGTTCGCGTGTCGAGTGGCTTCGTGAGGGTGATCGGAACACTGCCTTTTTCCATGCGCACGCAACCGCGAGGAAACGGGCAAATCGTATTACTCGCCTTGTGAATGATGATGGTGGAGCATTTTCAGATATGGAGGATATCAAGAATATGGTGCAATCCTTCTATGGAAATCTTTTCACATCCTAAACTTGTCCTTCTAGTGATGATGTCCTTGATGCGATTCCTCAGAAAGTGACTCAAGATATGAATGATGATCTTTGTAAAGAGTACACAGAGGAGGAGATTAGGGAGGCTTTGTTCCAGATGGGTCCCACTAAAGCACCTGGTGCTGATGGTTTTCCGGCTCTGTTTTACCAAACTCATTGGAATTTTCTCAAATTGGAGATTTGTGCTACGGTGAGGAGTTTCCTGGCGGGTGAGTCTATCCCGGAGGGCTTCTGTGATTCTATCATTGTTCTCATACCCAAGGTAACTAATCCGCAACACCTCAAGAACTTTCGTCCGATTAGCTTATGCAATGTTCTATATAAGATTGCTTCTAAAGTTCTGACGAATAGGCTTAAGATTATTTTGCCTTCAATTATCTCGGAGAATCAAAGCGCGTTTGTTCCTGGAAGATTAATCACAGATAATACGCTGATTGCTTTCGAGTGCCTGCATACAATTAGACACCAAAGGTCCAGAAGACCGTATTTTGCCTTGAAGATCGATATGATGAAAGCCTATGACCGAGTGGAGTGGAGTTACCTTCACGGTTGCTTGGCTAGACTGGGTTTCGCCCCAAATTGGATCAATGCTGTCATGAGATGTGTCACGTCGACGCGCTATGCGGTGCGTGTCAACGGTGATCTTACGGAACCCGTGGTCCCCTCGAGGGGCATACGTCAAGGTGATGCCATCAGCCCTTATCTGTTCCTGTTATGCACTGAAGGTTTATCTTGTCTACTGCGAAAACAGGAGGTCCAAGGAGAGCTACAAGGTATTAAAAATGGTAGACTTGGTCCTTCTATATCACATCTACTGTTCGCAGATGACAGTATCTTCTTTGCAAGGAGTGACAAGAAAAGTGTTGATGCTCTCCACCGTACGTTGGGTCTGTATTGTGATGGTTCGGGACAGAAAATTAATCTTGATAAGTCCACCATCTTTTTTGGGACGGGGTGCCAGGAAGAAGTTAAGGAGGAGGTCAAGCAAAAGCTGGGAGTTCATAATGAATCCCTCCAAGACTCCTATCTCGGTATGCCTACTCAAATTGGCCGATCACCCATCATCACCTTCCGGTATATCTTTGATCGGATGTGGCGTCGGGTTAATGGTCTTTCGGATCGTCCACTGTCAAGGGCTGGGAATGAGACCATGCTCAAGGCTGTTATTCAGGCGATTCCGACCCATGTGATGAGCTGTTTCCACCTCCCTACCGGTACATGTGACGAGATGCGAAAAATTATTGCAAATCAGTGGTGGGGCTTCAAGGATGGCAAGCGTAAACTGCACTGGAGATCTTGGGAGTGGCTCTCGACGCCGAAAGACATGGGGGGGGGGGGGGTATGGGGTTCAGAGACATGGAACTCTTCAACCAAGCGATGCTTGGCAAGCAGTGTTGGCGGCTGCTCACTGAACCCAACTCCCTATGCTCGCAAATTCTTCAAGGTCGTTACTACCTGGAGGTGATTTCATGCAAGCAACCTGCCCACGCACGGCGTCATATACCTAGCGGAGCATTTTATTTGGCAGGAAGTTGCTGGAGAAGGGTGTTTCTTGGGGAATTGGAGATGGGGCAAGAACAAGAATTACACAAGATCCATGGATCCCTGGGCTAGCTCCGTGCTTGGTACAGCCTCTTATTCCCATCATGCCGGGCCAGACGGTCGACTCGCTAATGTCTGAAACAGGTGCTTGGGATGAGGCTAGTGTCCGGGCTGTCTTCGCCGAGGATGTGGCAAAGATGGTGCTCCAAATTCCTATTAGTCGCTTCGGCAGCGAGGATTACATCAGATGGCCCCATAACAAACTGGGCCTTTATACTGTCAGATCGGCGTACTATATGGCTCGTCGGAGTTCTGCCCTCAAAAGTCGTAGCAACACTGGACGTGGGATGCACTCTGGTTCGGCTGACGAGACGAAGAAATGGAAGGCGCTGTGGGCAATTGATGCTCCGGGGTAAATGAAAATCAATTTGTGGAGTTTTGTGCATGATTGTCTGCCGAGTGGGCAACAGTTCAAGCACCGACAAATCCCCGTCTCGCCGGCGTGTGTTCATTGCTCTGTTGATGAGCGCGTGGAGTACGCAATGTTATTCTGCCCTTATGCGAGGGCGGTCTGGTCAGAGGTTAAGCTATCATTCCATGTGGAGTTATTGCGGAGGCATTTCTTGTCTCTGAAACAATGGTTGTTCGATCTTCTCGCTCGAGCTTCTAGCTTGGAACTGACGACCGTAGCTGTGACCTTCTGGCATATCTGGGATGCGAGGAACAAGCTTCGCGAGGAGGGCGTTCAAGCTCATCCAAACTCCGTGGCAATCAAGATCAAGGCCTACATTGGCATGATTGTTGCCCATTCAGTCAAATCTGGTACTAACCATAGGCGTGAACCTCCCCCGACTTCAAGATGGGCTCCGCCGGAAGGTACTTTGCTGATTAATGTTGATGCTTTTATCTTTGCCGCTTCGGAGAGCATGGGTGCAGGTGTGGTGATTCGTGATCATGCTGGCTCCTGTCTGGCGGCCTGCTGTGATAAAATCAGCAATGTGACGATACCCGAGCTCGCCGAAGCAATGGCGGTTCGTCGAGCGCTTCAGTTCGCCAAGGCGGAAAACCTCGACAATCTCCTGGTCGCGTCCGGCTGCCTCTCGCTGGTGCAGCGGCTGCATTCGCCAGCTCGTGATCGATCTTCATGTGCTCCTGTTGTTGAAGACATCAAGACTCTGATGGCCTCTTTTAATTCTGTCTCTGTTATTCATACTAGTCGTTTGCTAAATAAGGCTGCGCATTGTTTAGCGCGTTTAAGTGACGCTTTTGGTAGTTCTGTGTGGCGTGGTGTAGTGCCCGATGTCATTCGGGAGACAATTTGTATTGAATCTTCTGTGATGGTTTAATAAAGCTCAAACGTTTCCCTAAAAAAAAAAGGACTCCGGGGCAGGCTCCACTGCTATGCTCAAATCGGCCGTTTCTCCAGGGTCAGACCCGTGGAAGATGAGAAAAGAGAAAGTGCTCTTCTTTTCGGTGTCAGGCTGCATGGCAGTCTCAAAAGAGATTCTCAACGCAGTCACAACCAAACGCGCATGCGGAAATCTTTCTAAACCCACAAAATACAGCCTAGAAAACCAAACAAAGGGACAACATCATTTTTGCACCGTTTCTACCGGGCCAGACCCTCTAGATGCAAGAACGTGCCTTGTTATGGAGCCTGGCTAGCTGAGCCCGGGTAAACAAATGCGCCCTTGGCTTCTTGGCTCGTCCTTGCAGTGTTTATGGTTCCGTGGCTTTGGTGTTCTCATCAAGAAGTGAGTTGAGTTGTTCAAGTGTGGGGAGAGTTTGCTAGTTATCTATGCAGACGTGGAGTTTTCTTGCTTTGCGAGTTGATCTCTTTGTTTTGTTTTGTTTTGGTTTATTTCTAAAAGTTTTCCTCTAGTTTATATAAATTAATTTGACAATCCGATTCTTTTGATATTATACTTAATAAATCATGGCAATTTTTTGCCTTCCTTCAAAACTACGTAGAGAATGTGTATTGTACCTGAATGAGAGTGTCATTTTATTCGTGGCCCAATGTTACGCGTGCAACAACGTGGATTCTTGCATATATATATAGAGAGATATAGCTCATTTAGAGATGACTCATAGTCATATTTTCCATTGGGGCAAGTGTTGCGTACAGACAATTATGACTTGATGAGTACGTAATGTTGTCCATTGTAGTCCACATAGCATGGTTGAAATAGGTATGCCGCACTATTAAGAGACAATATGATATGATCACCACCTAAGGCAAGCCACATCCCATCCATAAGATTACCACGAAAAAAAGGGCCAAACATTTCCTTGTATGAAGGTGGATTGTGCATTTTTGTGAAGTGTGGATTCCTTTAAGAAAATACTAATGGTATGGATATGGCCCGAAAAAATCTGGTTTCACCCAGACCGGTCCATCATCTCTAGTATGGGTAGACTCAAGCGGATTCCACGCTAATATTTCCAGAGCACCCAAAATTTCGCCCATAATCTAGATGGGACTGTGCATAATGGTTAGATTTTGGAGATACTATAAAACCCCCTTCCTCTTTGAATGGGTAAGTTGATCCTTGTATTGCATATTGATATATCCAAAATGTATCTACTTTTTCAAGTACTTGGCTTGATAATTTGTTTCGAAATCTCACCATACTTGAATAAAACTGCAGAATCACACGTTATTTTTAGCAAAGTCTTCTTTCTGTATGTTTTCACAGGAAATAAAATCGGGGAAAATATTATGGAAGTTTTTTGTTAAAATAAGGACTTCGGGAATTGAATGCTTATGGGAAAGGCCATGAGGCCCAAACGGACACCGGTGGCGCGACCAAAGAGGTGGACGGCGCTATCTGGTACCGTTTGGCCCTCGGGCATCGTGTCGCCTCCGGTTTTCGCACACACCCTTATATACCAAAAACCTACTCTTCAGAAGCAGAGAGCCATACACGAAAACATAGAGCCGCCACCAACACGATCTTCGTTTCTGAGGTCAAATTGATCATGCTCTCCACGCCAGAGAGGGGGATTCCGACACCGTCTTCACCGCCATAGTCACCAACGTCATCCCCAACAACCATGTTCTCACTCTCCATCGCCATGGGTGAGTAGTTCCCAGTAGTCATGTGAGGTGGATGGGGATTGCAGGAGATTGATCATGTAATCGTGCATATGTGTCGAGATTTAAGGGGGTTATCTTGAGGATATTTTTATATGGTGTTAATGCACTTTAGCTATGTTCATTGCTTGTTACTAGGGCCCAAGTGACATGATTTAGTACTGAACATTTATTACCCCATAATATATTTGAGTTTTGTATCTATCTGCAAAGTGTATCACCTGCTATTATGTTGAACCCGCGAACCCTAAAGTAAAGCCAGGGAAAACAGGGGGATATAAGATAGTTTGAGGATATTGTGTGTCCATGGAGCGTTAATGCGTTGTTCCGGGCTATTCGAAAGGGTAGGTCTTAATTACCTGTAGTTCCAAGTTGGCCCCGGTGAATTGGGCAGGTAGGACAATAGATGTTATGGAAATTCTCTTTGTTAGTACTCATAGACTATATTTGGGACACATACCTACACACAACGGAGTTAGAGATGAACACCATGTTATTTGTATTTTGTTATATGATCAATCTTATCCATGCAACACCCCACTATCAGCTCATGCCTACACTTTTAGCCACAAAAGTTACAAGTTCACTACTTCTAGTGAAAACTAGAAATCTGCTGGTATTGTTCACAGTTTTGTTTTACATCTTGATTCAACAGCTGCAATCACCACTTTCGTTTTGAGAATATTGATACACATGTGTGGTTGAGAGTGACGTCTCAATTTCTAAATTCTTATTAGTATTCTTGTGTACCCCTTAAATCGAACTATAAATTTGGGTAATACTTCCCGTCGAAAATTTCAACGATCCCCTATACTTATGGGCATCACATATTCATTTCACTCTCATTGTCGTCGTGGTGAACAGACAGATGCCTACGGGTAGGCTAATTTGTGGGGTCGGATGGACGCTAGAGGATTCGGGGAGGGATAGCGCGCTAAGAAGCACACACAGATGAACACGCGGACACAGGGATTTACCCTGCTTCGGGGCTCTCGTGAGGAGATAAAACCCCTACTGCAGCATCTAGCCTATTTGGTGTATTTCTCCTCTTATTATCCGGGCTACAACATGCTCCATGAGCTGCTAAACATGCCTCTATGAGGTTTTGAGAGCAAATGGAAAGGGGGGCAATGAAGTGGTGGGGGTCTTGGCCTCTCTTGGTCTCTCCCCCTGGTGCTCCTTATATAGAGGGAGCCCAGGGGACAAGGGGGGCCCACATGACACTATACATGCACTGTTCATGATTTGACTACTGGGGTCTAATCAATACTATTCACTGCGTCATAGGCATGGGCATGGCAAGTCTTGTCCGTCCTTAGCCCTGCATCATGGTCATGACATGTCCCATCCGTCCTTGTTCTCGCTCTGTAGTGCTTGTCTTGGCATCTCCTCTGCATAACCCGGCATGGATATGCCGGATAACTTGGTGACTCCTCTCCTGGGCAACCCGGCATGGATATGCCGGATTCCACCTCTCAACCCGGCGTGGGTATGCCGGATAATCTGCTTCTCCCGAGACCCGGCATGGTTATGCCGGATTACCCTTCATAAACCGTTCTTCCTGCCCATCAGAATAACACAATGCATACCGACACAGATATGTCGGGTAAAATCTGATTAAGTCGGTTAGAGTATGTCGGGCCGCACCAATATCATATCCCGGTCCCTTCCGACCCGGGCATATGTCGGTCAGCAAGTATGTCGGTTCCGTCTTGGACGTAGCTTTTACCATATCTTTACCCTACCCGGGGGTAGCCCCCCGACACTCATAGTCTCTATCCTCCAATGTTGAGCTCCTCAAAGCATAGAGTTCTTCTAGTCCCTCCACCCAAACTCAAATCCTTTGGTTGAAAGAAAGAGGAGATCCGGACCAACAATCCTACAAACCAAAAGTGATACCCTTGATTTATTTTCAAGATACTTGTTACTCTTAGGTATTTGACAAACCATTGACTTTCTAGGGCCATTTAGAAGCTTCCAAGTTCTGGATGTGTGCTTCAAAAAGTTTGTGAGAGTTTGAGGTCGCCCGAGGACTACCACAAGTGAGCCTACGAGGCATTGGGAGTAATATTTACGTGGTAAATCACGCCTCTAAGAAGATGATTAGTGTATCCCTCTCCCACAAGAAAGTGAACATCAGGAATTTTTGTCTATGTATGACTTTCTTATGCAAGATCTTTACTTGTGATTTTACCTTATGATAACCTTAATGCCAATATTGTTTATCATCACATAGGTTGCTTTTACATAGTTGCCTTAAGCTCACCTTTGTTATCCACATAAGACTAAAACTTATGAAGATTCATGAAACATACTCGCCCCCTCTAGGTTAACCATATAGATCCTTGAGAAAACCGCATCGTCTGGGTCAACACACTGATATGAAGATAGGGTTAAAAGATTGCTTGCGGGAATTGGTGGTCCGGTCTATCTAAGCCCACGAGAACGAACAACCGACACAAGAGACACCTTGTTTAGAAAAATAACAAGTGAACGAGCATCATAAACAATGACCAATCAAGTCGAAGCATATGTCCAACAAAGTGGAGCTCCCAGAAGCTCCTCGACATCGCCAGCCACACCGTCCCAATGGGGCTGGAGCTGAGGAGATCTTATTAGAAATGACCCTGCCAAAACTAGCTACGTCCCAACGGCGGACGTCGAGGCCGCGGCCTCGAACTTCCACGCGGCGATGTACCTATGGGGGCAGGGGCATGGCCATGCGTGGGTTGCGTGGCGTCCTGGTGCTGTGCGGACATCGGGGTTCGTCGACGTGACTGGTTCGACTTCGGGAAATGCGAAGTTTCGTCCTGGTTACTACATCGGGGCGGCTGTCCCGGAGCAGGCGGTTTTGGGTGACACCCTGGTGCGGTGGGGATTGCAGGCTCCTCGGCCCTGACTGGTTCTGCTTTGGGCTATGTGAGGTTTCGTCCTGGTTGCTACATCGGGGTGGCGGCCCCGGAGTAGGTGGTGTGTCTTCTGCGTTGGGTCGGCTTGCGTCGTGTGGGTGGCGAGTCGTCTCGCTTGTGCGGTTTTTTGGTCCTGTTTTTCTTATTAACAGGGCATTGTACCGCTTGTATAGTTTTTAGACCCGATTTTCCTGATAAATTGGGTCATCTCTTCTACCTATTCGGGTAGTGGATATCGACCACTTTTACCTAAAAAACGTCACGAGCAACAAAGCAGAATCCAATGACATCATGCTAGTGGTGCAACTCCCCTCATAGTAACGTGATGTCGCCGTCGGGATAGCTCTAAGATGTACATTTTACGCTAAAACTTTTGCTTTCTTACCGAACTAGATTGGGCAAATCGCTTGAAATAAATTCTACTACGTGGGCTTGAACTATACCCACAACATTGGATTAACATTCGGGAAGTTAATGCCAATTTGTATGGTCTGTAATTGTCAGAATTTTGAACGTAGGTTATTTACGCATGACTCAAGTAAATTTAGGGGTCTATAGAGGTTTGGTTTTTGGTTTTTGAGAACTAGGGTGCTATAGCAGTTGAAACGTTAAAGAAAGAAAAACAAGCTAATTGTTGAATCCACGTTGGGCTGGTTTTCAGGTAAATGTTCTTCAATTAAATTAGAGCTCGGGCCTACGAGCTTCTTCTCTTGGTCTAAAAAGAAGAAGACTAGTTTTTTTCTTTTTGATTGATGAGGGAGAAGACTAGCTTCTTCTCTCCCAAGAAAGAGAACAGAACGCTGTCAGAGTGGCCGAGCCGGACAGCCCTGAACTGAAGTAGACTTCCTAAACAACAGACGCACCGGAACTCTCGAAGCGAAAGCCGCAGCCCACATCTCTATCCCCCGGCGGCGACACGCACCAGGACCAGCCATGGCCCGCTACGACCGCGCGATCACAGTCTTCTCCCCCGACGGCCACCTCTTCCAGGTGGAGTACGCCCTCGAGGCCGTCCGCAAGGGGAACGCCGCCGTCGGCGTCCGCGGCGTCGACACCGTCGTCCTCGGCGTCGAGAAGAAGTCCACTCCCAAGCTCCAGGACTCCAGGTAGGCGACTAAACATAACCCGTCCGCCCCTCACTCCGTCCGCACGCACCACGCTGCCGGATCGACCGGATCTCGCGGGCTTCTCACCGGGAAATTCCCGCTCCCTCTTCCCCGAATTTCCCAGGTCCGTGCGCAAGATCGCAAGCCTGGACACCCACATCGCGCTGGCCTGCGCAGGGCTCAAGGCGGACGCGCGCGTGCTCATCAACCGGGCTCGAGTCGAGTGCCAGAGCCACCGCCTCACCGTCGAGGACCCCGTCACCGTCGAGTACATCACGCGCTACATCGCCGGGCTGCAGCAAAAGTACACGCAAAGCGGAGGGGTGCGGCCTTTCGGCCTCTCCACGCTCATCGTCGGCTTCGATCCCTACACCGAGAAGCCGGCGCTTTACCAGACCGACCCCTCCGGCACCTTTTCCGCCTGGAAGGCCAACGCCACCGGGCGCAACTCCAACTCCATGCGCGAGTTCCTTGAGAAGAATTACAAGGAGACGTCCGGCAAAGAGACCATCAAGCTTACCATCCGAGCCCTGCTTGAGGTATGATACTTGACACTGAATTATAATACTATTTGGCCAGGAGCTAGATTCAATCTGACATTTTTTATTTTAAATGTTGGAGAACCAGCATAACACTGATTGCCTCATCCGAAAAATTGGTAATTGATCATGTGAAGGTAGATGCTAATAAGAGATGTCAAACGGGTAACGTAGAGCTTACATAGGAGGACAAACTTAGTTGTCTCAAGTGATAATTTGCCGATTGTTCCTGTAAAATGAACATGTCAATTGACTGATTAGTTGCTGGACCATGTGTTGCTGACAATGGAACTAAGCTGTCCTTACTCAATGTGCCAACATAATGCTCACATCTAGAGTTTGTGCGTGTTCTTTAGTTTGCTCAACAAGCAAAGTGCTTGGTGTGTGTTAATCATGGTTTAGTGCTTTGAAACTTTCATGCAAACTTAGATCACTTCCCTGTTATCAATTTTTTGTAGGCCATATGGCCCTGCTTTCATGAAAGCAAAGTCTTACATAGTATCTGGGGTTACCAGTTTAAGGATCGAACGAAATAAATAAAGAAAAAACAGCATTTGCAGATTGTAGCACCCACATCAAGGGGCAACACGTGAAACAAATGCAGGACCTGAAGACAGAGGTATTAACCAACACCCGTCGTCCTTCCAGAGCCACCTGGAGCACACTGGCCTTAGCAGCAATCTCTCTCTAAGCTCAATCACCACACCACTGAGAGAGGAACAAAGATAGTTTATGAATATCATGAACAGGTGAAGTCATGACTTTGTTCTAAAAATGAGCTCATTCCGCATAAGCCAGATCAACCAGGCCTGTGCCCCAAATGCTGTCCAGCCGATAAAGTTGCTCTTAGCCCCCGGTTCTCCCAGGCCAAGCGAGATAAACTCGTCTAAATTCTGTGGTGTTCGTGGCCAATTCAAAGACAGTAATAGAAATGAGAAACAGGACATTGGAAATGAAGATGGTTAGTGGTTTCACTTTCACCACACACTTTGCAGCCAGTATCTCCAGGCCAGCCCTGTGGCACATCCAAGCAAAAAATAATTGCTTAAGTGGAATATGAGATTTCTAATCCATGTTATCTGTTGCATTTGAGATAATGTACAAACAGATGATCTGAGAGGTTACTAATTGATTATAGAGATATGAAGATGAATGTCAATTCTGGAACTAATAATATGTCAACTGAATAGAACTCACTTCGCTGCAAATTTTGATTAGTTCCCTGATTTCTGTTGCATTCAAATACTCTAAGAGCGACAAACTGATTATAAAGGGCAATTAACAAAGTAGGACGAAATTCACTTCTTCCGGGTAGTAATATGTCAACTGACTAGTCTAATTGATTTACCATGTGGTTCTCACTATGGAACTAAGCTGCCCTTACTCAAGGTGCCAACGAGTGCTCAGGTCTAGAATTTGTTTGCGTAACCAGCAACCTGGTTGGATTTGAATACAAATTTAGGTAAAGTTCCCCGCCATTTTTTATAATCAATTGCATTTAGAAGGCATTGAAATCAAATTAGTGTGAGATGGATTGGTTCCTGCAGTTGCTTGCTATTTTGCAGTTATACTTGTGTACTGTCCAGATTTCATGCAAACGGGTACTGCAGTCTCAGCAGTAAATTCCATCTAGTTCAGCAATTGCAACAAAAAATTCATCTGAGCTCTTTTAAATCTTAATACAAAGTATATCAGTTTTCATAATATATTTTATAACCAACTGCATTGGAATGGCACCTAAAACTAAAATAGAGTGAGATATGATATGATGATTCCTCCATTTGCTTAGAGCATCTCTAGCAGGCAAGGGAAAATTGTATCTGGACTTCCACATATTTTGTCCGTTTTGGGGTGGGTATGGGGTGGGGGAGGTGGGGTGTCTGGACACACTGTCCGGGCAAAACTGGGTGGGTGCCTCCAGCAGCAGCCCACAACCTCACTTCCCATGTCATATTTTGTAAACAAACTTAGATATGAACACCAGCCAAATTACACCCAGTTTAAACTAAAAACAACCCTATCCCTGGCCCTAATTGTAGTCGATAACGATGGCCAATGACCGGCTTATGGTTTCCATGTTGACCGGCTTATGGTTTCCATGTAGCCCGGTGTGTCTTCTGGGTCACCAGGCTTGACCTCTGGCAGCGGCGCTGGCTGGGCGTTCTCCTCCTTTTTTTTATCTGGAACCACTTCTCCAAGGGCTCTTTCTTGATGGCCAGCGCCTCCACCTGCGACATAGCGAGTCGCTGCCAAATTCAGCCACTACTTGACGGACTCCTCCTTCGGCTCTGGCTTGGCCTTGCACTGATGCAGTGCAGAGTCGACGGTTTGGTCCTCGACTATAACGAATCGTGTTCGGTCATGCACGTCCAGAACCGGTGCCGCTCCTCGGGGTTGCCAAACTTCTTCGACGGTCGCCAGCTAAGATAGCACTACCGCGCTGCCTGGCGTTCCTCCTCAATGTACAGCAGGTTCCTTCACGCCTCCACCGCCACTGAAATAACATGATACTATTTAAAACAGGGTTGATAGAGCGAGGTCTAACCTTTATTGGTAAGACTAGACTGAGAAGCAAACCACTAAGCAACTGGACCGTAGCTCCGAGAATACAGGCAGTTCGGAAAAGCTAGTCAGGAATACGTATGCCGGCTTTCACCGCGCCCTTTTAGTGGGGATCGGTGGCACAGGAACCCCGCCCTGGCTCTGCACCAACCTGTACGGCAGCCGGCGGCGCTATGACCCCAAACGAGCTACGGAGCGAATGCGAGGATGTTGCTCGCCGGCTTCTTGCCTCGATCTGTGTTTGGATGCACGAAGGCGGATGGCTCCATCTTAAATATCGGTCACATTGTCAGGAACCGAAATTTTCGGTGGACCGAGTGCTCGGTTAGTTATTTTTAGAATGACCGATCGGTCATCAATTTGAGGAAACCGAATTTCAGAATAATCCGAAGAACCGAACCGATCGGTGCGGTCTAACCGAACGCCCACCCCTACGAACACCCATGCCTCGTCCAGTGAGAGAATACCGCGATAGCGGCTCCAGCTGGTCTCGTCGTCATTGCGCAGCATGGCTGGGTTTTCAGTGGCGTGGTGAGAGAGCAGAGGAGGTGGGGGAGAGAGAGAAGGCAAGACGACGGCAATGTTGGCAGACCTGGATAAAGGTTGGGAGGACAGGTAGGTGTGGCCGGATCGCCATCATTAATACTGGTGCCGTGTTGCCGGTCGCTGGCATTAATGTTGGTGCTGTGTTCTGAAGCGGTGCTCACGTGCCGTACCAGCACAACGTGCCTGGGGAGTGGCACCGTCTGATTAATAGCCGGCCGAGGCATTACAGTCTGCAGCAGTTGCTGCCTGGTGGGCCCCTAGCCAGGCCGGGAAGATTGGGGGGGGGGGGGGGGTACAGTAAATGTGGATTTCATCTGCACTTAGTCTCAAGTATTCATTTATAAGTGAGTTCTCAAATAATTGTCTGCGTCCTCTTAATGGTCTTATTATTAGTTATTACTAACTTTGAAAACTTGACTATGTGTTGTCAAATTCAATTGTTGCTTTAGTATTATTGTAGCATATAGAGGATGTGTAATTGTGTGGCATCGGTGTTATATATACTAGTACAATACCCCGCGCGTTGCAGCGGTCATTTTTATAAGAAACTTTAATGTGTAAACATAATTATTAGACACGTGAAAATATCAAGTTGACGATAAATACCGTTCAAAAAATAAGTTGTCGATAAAAGTATGAGGGATTTGGTTGTAGTTGAGAGGCTAAAATTAATTGACATGAAATGGTTGTGTATTTGACAACAATTCACCCCAATCATAGCATCTCTTTTGGTCGATAATGTAATTTTGATTATAAATGAATAAAAAGGTATATATCATGTGTTCAAAAATGATGACATGGATAATTGTAGGGCTTAAAGCAATTGATGATTTGGATATGTTGCATATAATATATACAATTATTAACAAATGGTAGTGGGGATGACATGGATAATTGATTGGTTAAAATAGTAGGTGATGTGGACATCTTGCATGTTAAGATAGACAAGTTAAATGACCTCTTAGTGGGGTTTTGCTTTATAAGAAGTATAGATAGATAGGGACAATGCATATATGCTGCCACACATATTTATTGGAGAGACATTTCTTTCCACCCCGGATAACATCTCAAAGCAAGTTTGGATGTTCTAGAGGAATAATTTTCAAGTGTCAACTATTTTTCTTCTCCACCACAAAAGTACCTCTAGCTAAATGTAAACTTTAGTTCAAAATTCATTTGTTGATTGCAAAGTTATCACATAGCCACATTCACTATGGTAGACAGTGGTTTATGGTTGTTTCTTTTCTACTACAGTATGACGTTGCACATTGTGTAATTGCCATTATTGGTAACTGATTTAGTGTAAGAAGTGCATCACCTTTTTATTACAGAGATTTACTGTCTGCTGTACTGTGCACGGGAACTCATTGATCTCTCTTCAGCGCAATTACTGTACTTAAAAATTTATCTGCTCCCTCATTTCTTGTCATGTCATTTTTCTGATATTCAGAAATATATTGATATTAATGGAAAATACGTTTGAAAATCCATTATTGTGCACCATCTCCAGCTTAAACCTTCTGTCTGTGTTGTCTGCTTCCACCCATCGACTTCACAACACTGAATTAATCTCCCCTCTTTTCCATAGGTTGTCGAGAGTGGTGGCAAGAACATAGAGATTGCAGTGATGACACACAAGGATGGCCTCCGCCAACTTGAGGAGGCTGAGATTGATGAGTATGTCGCTGAGATCGAAGCGGAGAAGGCAGCAGCTGAGGCTGCAAAGAAGGGTGGCCCAAAAGACAGCTAATGTACTCATGATTCAGCAGTCATAGCACATTGCTCCTCTAGTCCCGTTTTATGTTTCATAGAATGTCTCGTGGTGATTTATTCCTGGCTGAGCTGTTTGGACTGACTGCTGTTCGCCAATGTCTCGTGGTGATTTATTCCTGGCTGAGCTGTTTGGACTGACTGCTGTTCGCCAATGTCTCGTGGTGATTTATTCCTGGCTGAGCTGTTTGGACTGACTGACTGCTGTTCGCCTTAATCGTGTGAACGACGTTTGTGCGTAGGCAAGGCGTTATTGGGCTATGGACGCAATTTGCGAAGTGGGCCAGTATGGGCTGGAATCTGCTGCACTTACTCATCGCTCCTTTGGTTTCGTCTATTTTGCGTTCTTTTATCACGTGTGGGCTATTTTTCTTTTAATAGCGAGAAAAACATAGATATGGGTGTGGGATAGGTTGGGAACTTGGGATTAGTGTACAGTTGCTAGAGCCGGTTCAGGCTTCACGTGTTAGAAGGGGCATTCGAATGGTTGAAAAATCTATTTTTTTCTAGTTTGAAGAAAAGCTGATCTAGGATACCAAAATTTTGGGAAAATTTCAGACAGTTTGGTCTTCCTCACCTCCAGTTATTACGACCTTCAGTAGGCTTCTATCCTCAGCATAGCGGTTCAATGTACATACGTATTCACACGAAACTCAGAAATCGTGGAGCTTAATGCTGACGAAAGTTACCGCATACACCTCACTAGGCAGCTGCACAAACATAGACACTGAAACACAATCGACAAGACTAAAGGGCCGTAACCATGACGCTTGACTCCTATATTTGTTGTTGTTGTGGAAACGAGTTTTTGAGCTTGGTTCTACACCGCGTTTGGTTGCCAACATAAGTGTTACACTGCACAAGAGCCGAACTACATGCATGTTTGATTGCAACCGTGTGCGGTGTGTAGTGATGCTTATTCTCACATCTTCTCAACGTGATGAACTTATCTCACAACACCACATTTAAACAACCTTGTCTACGAGCTCCGGAATAAAAAAAACATACAACGTGAGATGAAACTAGATGTCCAAGAAACAGTAGATTATGTACTATGAATTTACGAAATTCGTTAAAAAGGTTCCAAAATTGAGAAGTTACGAGTAACGAAACCTTGAATTGATTGCCCTGAGTGAATCACATCTCGATCCCCATCATTTTCATGTAGACCTCGTAGTAAAACGGTACACTAACAAACTAGATGATCAGAAAATTATGTGAGACACAAGTTGAAAAACAAACACAACCGGAACAAGTCAACGAAAGCACGCCATGAACACACATACACACCTACAATACAATATGAGATGTAAATTTACTCGTCAATGGCTGGCGAAATGGAAAACTTGCAATATGAAATTTTGGCGAAACGGCGAGATAAACCTACTCCTCAAAGTAAATTGATACATAAACACGAAATCGAGAAGTTACAGTCGACATAACTCGATACCGATTATGGGAATGAAATCATAATGTCGATATCCATCTTTTTCGTGTATAACTTTTCACATTGAAACACGGTGGTGTAAATTAGACGAGATTAGGTGAATAAGATTAATAGCCGAGAGGAAAACACGCCCACGGTTGCCGCCGAGTGGGACCGCACATTCGGTTCTTAACCTGAACAAACATATCTCGGTGGAAATCTAGCGTCTCTCTCGTGGAAGGTATTTGTCTGCATTAGTGATTGTGCGAGCAAAAAAGCAGACAACCAATTAAATAGGCCCAAGCTGAATTCCAAGAGTATTGTATGGACTTTTTTTTAGCAACCAAACACACCATTAGTTTGAACAAATCTCAGGAGGAAAATCTTCTAAAAAAAATCTCAGGAGGAAAAGTGCTCCTGCAATTTGTGCAGACGGAATAAAGTTGATACAGTTTATTAGAAAAACCATGCCAACAAACCATATATCTTCTCGTTTAAGAGGAAAATATGACGAAAACCCGACAAAAGTAGCGATGCCTCGTCGCCCACACGGTCAATATACCACAATCCATACAACACGCACCCTTGGCTCGGGGGCTGCCGTCTCAATTTCGGCCACTTGCACCTAGGCCACAATGTTGCACCGCTCAGCCGTATCGTAACCAAGGTTACACAAACGGCCACTTGCATACCACACGCAATGTGTCAAATTTAGCGTCACGCTCCGACTTACCAACCAGTTTGATCCTACAAGTCGTGCCAAACATGCTAACAAACTAGCTACCCTCTCAACACCAAGTTTGCCTACAATGTTGACTAACAACCCTAAACCCTACTTTAAGAGCCATCACCGTAATACTCCATGAGGTTGTTGCCTCGGCGCCAATCTACTATTTTGGGTTGCTGGCCCTCCTCACCCTCCTCCCTTGCGGGCCAAGAAAACTCCACGAAATAGTCACAACTCTAGGGGTATCATGGGCTACAAAGTAGTTCCTTCAAGTAGGTAGTACTAGATGGCTCCACGGCCATCCAAACGGAGTTTGGGTTTTCATTGCGGATCTTGCGCCACTCGTGATAACGACACATCCATGCTTCATCATAGTTGGCACCTGAACAAAGCCAGTGATAGGCTTTCTCCTACAACATCGTCCTCTCGTCAAACTCCCACATACTCCTCCGCCGACCACAACATCTAGCATGCCGCACGGCCAACCCCGTCACCTCACCATGACGAACGTGTGATACTAGCCCTCGACGGTTTGGGCCGCCACTCTGGTTTCCTCGTCTCCCATTATCGGCCACTTACTCAGCAAAAGTAGCTACGCACCAGTGATGTTGAGCCACTGGGAGCCGCTCCCGCTGAGCCACACAGACACAACCACCTACATGCTCCTCGACATGCGACTTATGCGCCAAATGATTTTTAGCACCACCGCACGTCGTGCACCACTTCTCGCCCTGCTACCGCACCTCGTCGGCCGTAAACATGATTTGTCAAAAGGTGTGAATTGGCGGCGGCAAGGGAATATGAGAGGATGGTGGCCGCTGTACTACAACTCGTCCCTAATTGTGGCTATCATTTGTCACTTGGCGCGTGCATATATTTTTTGGAAAAATTACAGTACTTTCGTACTGCTTAATTTATTGATTTTCCAAAAAATTGGTGTCGGTACAAGAGAGATATACCAACGTGCAAAAAGAAAAGTTTACACTGTAATTCAAATGAAACTATCTACCCAAACAGCAAAATCAGTATAAGCTTTCCTAGTAGCTCTATGCTTCAAGAAAAGCATCTCCTCCTTGAAAATGGCTTGACAGTGGTATAAGCTAGGAGGGCGTGCTTGAAATATGAAAGCATTCCTTGTCTTCCAAATTGCCCATAACCCCATCAAGATAATTTCCATGAAGAAGGGTTTATGAATCTTCTCTCTTAGTTGCATGATACAATCAAATCCATGCCTCCCAAGAAGGTTGGCAGTTGGAGCAAGAGCTCGCCAACAAGTCTGAGCAAAGGGGCACTGGAAGAACAAGTGGTCTCTGGCTTCAATGCAAGCAGTGTTGCACATAACACAACTGTAATCCTCTAGAAAGAATGTTTTACGCAGCAATATATCTCTGGTATTGAGTCTGTCCACTAGCAAAAGCCAACCAAACACCTTGTGTTTTCTTTGGCAGCAAGACTTCCATAGCCATTGAAAAGCTTTATGAGGAGCTGGACCCACATGAAGGCTGTCATAGGCTTTCTTAGCAACAAATTTGTTACCCCAAGCATAGATCCAAGTATCTGGTGTGCCCTGTGATTGCTGTGATTCTACTAGCTCCACAAACTCATGGAATTCCTCAAAAGCTTCGACTGAGAGGGGAAGATGGAACAAGTCAAGCATTGAGACTGACTGTATGGCCTGCTGCACCGAGATGTGTGGGTTAGCAGCAAAAGAGCTCAAATGAGGGAACCTGACAGTTAGAAGTTGGTCTGCCCAAGAGTCATTCCATAACAAAAAAGTGCTTCCCTCCCCTAATTGACAGTTTGCCATAGATTTGTACTTCCCAAGCAGCTTTAAACAATCTCTCCATCAGAAGGAGCATTCAGCCATTTTAGCAGGTGGTAGGTCAGACTGATAGTATTTTTCCCAAACAAGATGAACCCATGGCTGATCAGCATGATTAAAGAACTTATCCAGATGTTTCATGAGCAGGCAATCATTTTGGATAGTTAAATCTGCTGACATATTGGGCCTTTTAGCCCATTTAAGAATTCCTGAAAATCCCTAAGGCCCATGTTGTCATGGCATGTGGTGGGAGTTTAGTCCCGTACTGCTAGTTGAGTGAGATGGACATCAGCTTATATACCGAGCCATTCTCCTACTAGCATGAGTTGGTGTGAGGTATGAGGAGAATGGCTGTGTACCACACGCTCGCTCCTCCTCCTCCGCCGCCCGCCTCGCCACGCCTCGCCTCGTCACGACACGTCACGACGCGCCGCGGGTTGCGGGAATCTCGCCGAGCCGAGCTTATCTTTTTACCACGCAGGAAAAATGTGTTCAGCAACGGAAACTTAATGGCGTTAATAGAGAATAAATGTGAGCTGAAACGCCCGTCTTAATTACGGCCGTTTCGAGTCTCTTAATTCTCTCCTTAACTGCGTACGTTTTCCGTTGGACTTCTACCTGCGTCTGTGCCTATATGAGAGGTCTCGCGCCTGCCACCATAGTTCCTCTCTCTGTTGCTGCCTCCGGTGATCCCATCCCGTCCACCGCGTACACGGCCGACGGGAGAGCAGGCCTCCGAAACCCCGCCTCTTCATATCCTGTACGGGAGAGGGGCGATTAGGTTTTTGGGGAGCGTCTCATACGCGACTGCTCGCCACTGTACGTCTGCGTCGCCTCATCATCGCCATGAACACCGACGACACTGCGGCTGCTGCTGCCGCCGCCGCAGCCGGTCAAGAGGCTGCCAACGCCTCCGCTGCTGCTGCCGCCTCTGCTGCTGCTACGGCCAACTGGCCTACTGGAGGGTACAACACGTTTATCCCCCTCCTGATTATTTCCATGTTTGCAGTACTAGTCACATGTGTAGATGTTTCTACTATCTGTCTAGTATGTAGTTTTATCATCAAGTTTCAGTATGTCATTAGCACCGTTTATGCCATGTTCATGATTTATTATTGGATTAGTTTAATCGAACAATTGCCTATATACTCAACAATCCAAAAACCTAATCTGTGTAGGCAATTTTCGGTCAATGGTTTTGCTGCTGCACTGAAACCAACCCCGTTTACGGGGACATATTTTAAGCGTTGGCAAACCAAAACCACCTTGTGGCTCACTGCGATGAACGTGTTCTGGGTCGCCGGTGTCACTCCCATTGGAACGATTACTCCTGAACAGGAGAAGGCGTTTAGGGAGGCCACCGTCGTATTTGTTGGAGCCGTTCTGAGCGTGATCGGAGATAAGTTGGTTGACGCATATTTTCATGTGCGGGTTGCCAAGGACTTGTGGGAAGCGCTCGAATCTAAATTCGGCGCAACCGATGCTGGAAGCGAGATGTATACCATCGAGCAGTTCCATGATTATAAGATGGTTGAAAACCGTCCTGTATTGGAGCAGGCTCATGAGATACAATGCATCGCAAAAGAGCTTGAGCTTCTCAAGTGTGATCTACCGGGCAAATTTGTCGCGGGATGCATAATCGCTAAGCTGCCTAATTCATGGAGGAGCTTTGCCACTACTCTGAAACATCAGAGGCGTGAATTCTCTGTTGAGGATGTCATTGGCCATCTGAGTGTTGAGCAGAATTCAAGGGCAAAGGACTCGCATGGAAAAGGCGAAGGTACTTCTGTCACCAATATGGTACAGAAGAACTTCAACCCCCACAAGCACAAGGGAAAAACTGGTGTCCAACAGAATACCGACTTCAAGAAGAAGGGTAACAAACCCTTCAAGAAGGATAAGAAGAAAGGTGCATGCTACACCTGTGGTTCAGAGGAACATTGGGCTCCTAAGTGCCCAAAGAAGTTCAAGAAACCAGGACAGGACTCCAAGTCTGTCAACATGATTGTGAGCAACAATGAGAATGGCGCATCCGGGTACGGTAATTTGTTTACTGTATTTTCAGTTTGTCAGTCTAACGAATGGTGGATTGATACTGGTGCAAATACTCATGTGTGTGCTGACATTTCATTGTTTTCTTCTTATCAGGTCACAGGGAACGGATCCGTATTGATGGGGAATGGAGCGAGTGCTTCTGTTCTTGGTGTTGGCACGGTCGATCTGAAGTTTACTTCGGGAAGGATCGTGCAGCTCAAGAACGTGCAACATGTCCCCGCCATCAAGAAGAATCTCGTTAGTGGCTCCCTTCTATGTAGAGAAGGGTTTAAGTTGGTATTCGAGTCTAATAAAGTAGTTGTTACGAAATATGGACTGTTTGTTGGAAAAGGTTATGAATGCGGAGGCATGTTCCGCTTTTCTCTTGCTGATTTCTGTAATAAAGTCGTGAACAATATTCATTCGAATGTTAATGAAACAGAAGTTTGGCATTCACGTCTTTGTCACATTGGTTTCGGTTGTATGACGCGGCTAGCAAAACTAAGTTTAATCCCATCTTTTACTTTAGCCAAAGGTTCTAAATGTCTCTCGTGTGTGCAAGCAAAGCAACCTCGCAAGCCCCATAAAGCTGCGGAGGAAAAACACTTGGCACCGTTAGAACTTATACATTCTGATCTTTGTGAGATGAATGGCGTGTTGACTAAAGGTGGAAGGAGATACTTCATGACACTGATAGATGATTCCACTAGATTTTGCTATGTATATTTGTTAAGCACTAAAGATGAGGCTCTTCACTACTTTAAAATCTATAAGGCAGAAGTTGAGAATCAACTTGAAAAGAAAATTAAACACATCCGGTCTGATCGTGGTGGAGAGTACTTCTCGAATGAGTTTGATTCTTTCTGTTCGGAACACGGTATTATTCATGAGAGGACGCCTCCCTATTCTCCCCAGTCAAATGGGGTAGCCGAACGGAAAAACCGTACTCTAACAGATTTGGTTAACGCCATGTTAGATACATCGGGATTATCCAAGGCATGGTGGGGGGAGGTGAACGGACAGATGTCGCCTAGAGGGGGGGGGGGGGGGTGAATAGGCGATTAAAAACTTTTTCCGGGGAGCCGGAATTTCCGAGCCGAGATGGACCGGAAATTCCGGTATGCTTGATAAAGGCGGAATAAAACTAGTGTTTTACTTTAGCAAGCATACAACCTAAATATACTAGGTTCACCTATGTGCACCAACAACTTATGCTAAGCAATACAAGTAACAAGGTGATAGCAAGATATATATATATGACTTCAAGCACGAAGGCTATCACAATGTAAAGTGCATAAGTAAAGGGCTCGGGTATAGAAATAACCGAGGCACGCGGAGACGAGGATGTATTCCCGAGTTCCACCCAAAGGGTGTACGTCTCGTTGGAGAGGTGTGCGCAACCACAACAGGTTAGCCGCAACGCCACCAAGGCTCACCTTCTTCTCCTGATGAACTCAACCACAAAAGGTTGCGAGTTCACCTTCCACTATTGATCCCCTTTTGGGCGGAGATCGAATCCCTTACAACAATCTTGAGACACACACCCACAACTTAATTGGGGGCTCCCAAGTCTTGAGGCACACACCCACAACTTAATTGGGGGCTCTCAAGTGACCACAAAAGGTCTTGACCACAAAAGGTCTTGGCCACAAAAGGCCGGCCACAAAAGGCGTCTAGGGTCCAATGACCCAAGAGTAACAAGCTCACAAGTATCACCACCACGAATCCTCGTGGAGGGCTCAAACCGATGCAAATGCAATGGCAAGAGCACACGAAGTGCTCAAGTCCTTCACTCTCAAATTCCAACAAAGCAACAAATGCTTATGGGGGAATAAGAGAGGAAGAACAAAGAAAACCACAAAGGAGTCAAATCCCTCACTCCCAAATCCCACCAAAAGCAACTAATGCTTATGGGGGGAGAAGAGAGGAAGAACAAAGGAGAAGAACCACAAAGGAACTCCAAGATCTAGATCCACTAGGTTCCCCTCACTTAGAGGAGAGATGGATTGGTAGGATTGTAGATCTAGATCTCCTCTCAACTTTCCCTAAAGAATATGCAAGAATCAATGGAGGGATTGAGAGGAATCAAGCTTTCCAAGGTCAACAATGGAGTAGGAGAGAGGGGAAATTCGTGCTACCTTGGTTGTCCAAGGGAAGAAGAAGAGGGGGGGTATTTATACCCCCCCAGAAATTATAACCGTTGGACCCAGATTTTAGACCGGAAATTCCGCCCGAAAGTGAAATTTCCGAGCTGAATTTCCGGCTCCGTCCAGTGCCACTTTTTCGAGAAAAACTGCGCGAACCGGAAATTCCGGTCAGTCCGGAATCGGAAATTCCGAGTGCCTGAAAACTGACAGAAACAGCACAACGAAAACTGCAATAACTTTTTCATCCGGACTCCGTTTTCGATGATTTTCGGCTCGTTGGAATCGTTACAACGAGCTCTACTTGAATGTGCATAGAAACATCATAGTCCATCATGTGAGGATAAAACCAAATGGGGAAAGGTTAAACTTTCCTAAAACATGTAAACCGGTAAAACCTCCAATATCAAAAACGCAACAAGTTATTCATATGAAATCCGTTTTTGATGAACTAGAGCTTAGGATGGAAATGAACCAAGCTCTAAATACTCACATGGATAAAACACAACAAGTTTTCCAAAGAAAGACCATTTCCAAAGAACTAGAGTTTGACATGGAGATGAACCAAGCTCTAATTCCTCACAAGCATAAAAGCCAAATAAGAAACAAGAAATATGATATGCCAAGTATGCAAAGGTTTGAGCTCCCCACAACGATGCGATAAGGTTACTCACTCGAGAGCCCCTCTTGATAGTACGCCTATCTATCCTATAACCCGGTCTCCCGAAAACAACGCGAGACCGGTAGAAAAGAAAACCTATCAAGATCATACCTTTGCCTTGAGCATTCCACTTGAGCTAGATGATGACTATCTTGATCTCTTCAAGTGGATCATCTTTCTTGATTGCGCGTGCAAGCACATGCTTGATGAAGACTTCTTCAAATACTCCCCCATACCCATAATGGGAGAGTCTCGCTAAGTTTCGTCTTCATGTATCCATAGCAAGCTCCAAGCATAGGATCTCTTCGAGAAAGCTTCTCTTGGTCTTGCGCATCTTATCCTTGATGACGTTCACCACATGACGTCATCCTCCACGAGCTATATGAAATCTTCATTTGATGCAAGCCCATGGGAAGATACCTAACCCCACATAAAGATACCACACACACATATCATGGGTTAGTTCACAAAGCTATATGGACAAGTGATTACCATCCCAAGAGATACATGATCCCACTTGGGACATCTTGTAGCTTTGTGTGTTGATCAACAACTTGATCAACCTTTTATCTTCCAATCTTTCTTTGCTAATATGATGTCTTGACTCCTTCAAGACATACTTGCAATATGCTCAACCCAACACATGACCATCCATCATATACACCTTTAGATGGAACCTTGGTCATCAAATAAGCTTCAAGAGTACAACACATGAACTCCACTATTTGCATGGACAAAAGATATCTCAATGCAAACATTAGTCCATAGAGGTTGTCATCAATTACCAAAACCACACATGAGGGAAAATGCTCTTTCAATCTCCCCCATTTTGGTAATTGATGACAATCCCTTTTACGAGGGTTTATATAAGGAATTGGACAACCATGCAATGCACTAAGCGAAGCAAGGATGCAAGAGAACAAACACGTATTCCCTTAAACCCTCTAAATCTCTCCCCCATTGGCATCCATTGCCGAAATGGGCGAAAAAATTAGAAGGCCAATATAGTAAGAGCTCCCCCATAATTTATGCATTTCTCATGATATGAGTGAAATCAAATGCACATATCCAATGACGAATAGATGGAGGGGATCAAACTATATTGAGGATCCAAAGATTGCACAAGAAAGATACCAATTGAAATCCACTAGAAGGATACCAATTGCAAAGGAAGGATGCATTCACAAAGAAGCAAGCAATCAAAGGATCCAAGAAAAACAATTGAGCACAAGAAGATATTATGATAAGATCAACCAAGTGTTCTAAAAATAAAGAGGGAACTCCCCAAGGTACATGCACAATAAAAGATTTGTATTTCAATATAGTGTGCATAACATGGAATCCTCACTCCCTCCTAGATAATTTTGAACACAAACAAATGTTGAGCAACAAGAAATAGAAGTGACAAATGAAGACTTGCTCAAACAAGAAAGGATGGGTGTGACATGGAAATACATTTTAGGAGACTAAAACAAGGATGAGCCAAGGCATCACTAGTCTTTCAAAATATGAGGCACATAGTGCATATCATGTATTTCGCATACAAGCACACCAAAGAGGATACATCAAATACGATCACAAGCTTATTAAGAGGCAATGTGATACCAATAGAAAAACAAAGCTTGTGCCTTTTAGAGATCACCAAAGAATCAAGAAAGTAATAAAAGGTGATCACTAAAGATTTTGAATACCAATTAAAGATGTAACTACACTCATGTGTATAAGTTTCTAAGTAGACACTAAGTCCACAAAGAAACATGCACACACAATGTAGGTACACGGTAAAGCACATGGTATCCAAGCGGAAGTCATAAATACACCGATAAGATTTTTGCATAAAAGCAAAGCACATAGCTCAAATTAATCTTAGAGGGCATAGATGAACTTCCAACACCAAATTCTCAAAGCATCACAAATACCCACATAGGATAAGTGATAGTTGAGATGCTTCGAGAAAGATAACAAATATCACATAAGGCAAATGATTTTGAGAATTCATCTATATTGCACATGAGAGACTTTGAAGAAGGTTTGCTAGATTAACATATTGGGGATCGGTGAATCATGAAAATGATTATATATATTCCCCTTGATGTGTAATCATCCCGGCTTACTCACATTTGCAATGAAGATGTTTTGAAAGGAACTTTGCAAAAACCATATTAAATGCAACTTAGAGATACTCATGCCAAAGAACAACCTACACAAGGTTTGAGAGCTAGAACTATATGCATGAGTTAGATACTTGTTACCGAGATAGCATTGACGGTGTAGAAGATGAGAGTTCACACTCATCCAAGCTTGGCTCCAAAAAGCACATGGTGAAGACATCTTCTTTAATATGTGACAAGCTTCCAATGCATCTCCCATGTACCTAAAACAAATCAAGTACACCATGGTACCCAAACTAATTGGGTCCAAAGTAGTTAGAGCAACTACAATACATAGGACAAACTCCACATAAATATGTGCATATTGATATGAAATAGAATTTCATGCACATCTTAATCATTTAGGATTTGATGGAGTTTATCCTATATATTGGATCAACGAAATTAAGCATGCCATAAGATATACATATAGTAAATATGCATGCACAAAACTTTCAAGAACCAAATGAGATACAATTTGGACAAAACACCAATTAAATCAAGAAGCTACACAAAAGTGTGGCAAGAGAAAGATTTGTCCACATTATATCAAAGACCCAAATCAACACATGATTGGAGATACCAATATGAAAAGATATCCAATGAAAATATAGTCAAGGAATGACCATAACCCTCTACACTTTTCATGATGGTCCGAAGTACCAAGATGAAAAATGTTTGTCTTCCTAAGAGACATGTCATCGGGATCAAATACCAATTGAAGACAACTAATGTTCAATAACATATAGGATTGCTCCCCCAAGATTTGTGCATTCTTTATGATCTTGTATATGAATACAAAATGCACACAAATGAGATCATCACTCTCCATATACATTGTTAAAACATTAGTCATGTTCAAGAAGAGTAATAAGATACCAAACCAATTTTAAAGAATAGTGTTCTAAAGAGTATAGAGTAGCTTCCCCATGATTAGTGCATTTTTAAGATCTTGTATGTAAATACAAAATGCACACAAGTGGGATCATTACCCTCCATATATCTTTTTGAACACAAAGTTCAAGAAAATCAATAAGACCCGATATCAAATAAAAGGATGATGTTCTACTCAATGTAGGATAGCTTCCCCAAGAATAGTGCATTACTTAGAATTAAGACTTTGAGTGTAAACGCACAAGAATGGGATCCTTGCTTTTCCTAACTCAAGAAAGCACAACACAAATTATGAGTAGAGCAACAAAAAGATCCAAATGAAGCAAGGATGACAAAAGGGTGGTCAGACCAAAACAAACTTGGCGATAAAATAAGACAATTTATGAACAATAGCCAATGTGAAGATGATCAATGAATTTACCACAAATATAATTATCACTTGTCAAAGACAATGATTGTATGGAGATAGTTCTCGGTGGTACATGACATATATGTATTCAAGATCATATTCACAAAACATAAGCATGTGGCAAAATAAAAGAATTGAAAAACAAGCTTATCTAGAGATTCTTGATGGCTTCAAATAATCGATGATCATACTAAGCATCAAGAAACTCTCTCACAAACAAGATACCAAAAGATGGGTGAACAAAAAGCATTTAAGCAAATATGGAACTTGTTTGAGTACCATGCCACCTCGGAACAAGATAATCAACAATATCAACTCTAGGTGACACTACCTCACATGTTCACATTTTCTAGGCTTGTAATATGCACATAGCTTATTACTCCCCCATAATGTGATAATCCATTCTTTTTAACAAGAGGCAAAAGAAATCCAAGAGATAATTAATGGACATTAGAATTTGAATTTCTCATGAGTAAGACATACCACAAAGAGAGTAGATAACATTGATATATCACCACTAAGTGGTAGTCCTCATGAATACACATTTTAGGATAGTGAGTTACCAAAAAGCACATCACTCCCCCAAAATGGGATAGTCCATTAATATCCTTATAAGAGCCAATTAAGATGAAAGCAAATAGGCAAGAGGCTCAAAACATACATGGTGTGCAAACCAACATACACAAGCTTGATTACTCAACATAAGTAAGTAGAGTGCACAACACATATAAACACTTGTAAGGTACAAAACCAAACACATGCAAGGGTGCAAGTAACTTTCAATGTATACATATGAATTAAATACAAGTTACCGCAAGGAGGAGCATTGGATATATGCTAATACAATATAATCCACTTGACTTGACTTGAGATAATATGGATGATGAAGATCCCTTAATTCTTCATGATGTAGTCAAGTCTCCAATGTCCTCCACCAACACCTATCGATCAAGTTTTAGCTTGTTGGTCCCCAACCAAGTTGGGTCCTAAGAGGTTAGTCACAATAGGCTTGGAAACCCAAATGGTTCTTTTCTTGACACCACTTTGAGTACCAACAAATTGGGCAAACACATTGCCAACCTTATCCTTCCGAAGAGAATGGACATTATCAATTGTAGTGGGGTTGGATAAGGTACCGTGAGTGCATGAAGAAGCAAAGTGATCCTTCCCACGACATTTGTAGCAAAGTCGGCTTTTACCTTTCTTTTTGGGAAGGGAAGGTTCTTCAACTTGGAAAGCTTGAGTTTGGACTTGAGGTTGCTTCCCTTGTTGCTTCTCACTAAGAGGCTTCTTCTTCAACGGGCAAGATCTAACATGGTGCCCTTCAACCTTGCACTTGAAGCACACAATCTTGGCCGAATCACTAACTTGTTCTTGGCCCTTCTTCTTGATGAACTTGTGCTTCATCTTGTTCTTGGACTTGTTCTTGTTATTGGAGTTGAATCCAAGTCCACTCTTGTCATGAGGAAGTTGTTGCACTCTCAACATGTTGTCGAGGGTGGACTTCCCTTCATGACACTTCTTCAAGTCTTTCTTCAAAGAAGTGACTTGTGCCTTGAGCTCTTTGAGTTCCTCTACATGGTTAGTTTCAACACAAATACTAGAGGAAGTAGATGCTACATTGTTGGAGCAACAAGGCAAGGAAAGTAATTCATCACAAGATGTAGCAATTTTATGAGTGGATGAATTACAAGAACTAGCACATGGCAATAAAGCATTAGAAGTAGAGTTTGTGCTAGTGACCACAAGAGGCTCACAAGATTTTACCTTCGTAGTGACCGCCTCATGAGCTAACTTTAGCCTAGCATGGGATGCTAGAAGATCCTCGTTAGAGCTAAAAAGCTTTTCATGAGTCTCTTCCAACTTCCCATACTTACTAGTTAGCAAATCAAGTTGAGCCCTTAGCTCAACATTCTCCTTCAAAATAGATGCTTCACACAAAGTGGAGTTAGTAGCACAAGCATCATTATTATTAGAAATGGAAGGAGACAACATGACAAGCTTATTATTTAACTTAGCATTTTCTTTACTAAGCACATTACATTTAGTAATAGCATGGTCATGTTCTTTAGTGAGTTTAGCAATTATTTCATTATTTAACTCCTCACTAGATTCAAATCTCTCCTTGAGAGCAACCCGAGTTTCTTGCTCTTCCTCAAGAGCATTCTCAAGATTGTGGATCTCACCCGCGGAATCACGAGCAAGACCCCACCCTTCATGACAACGGGTCTCCTTGTGCTCAAAAAGGGTAGTCATGATTTCTAAGAAGTTCTCATGAGCATTTTTATTATTTAATAGAGCATGAGAGACAATATCAAACTTTTCCTTAATTAGATCATCATCATCATCGTCATCATCATCATCATCATCATGAGATGTATTGGAATTCAAGGTAGGAGATACCTTAGACTCCTTAGCCATAAGGCAAATGAGAGTAGTGGATGAAGACAATGAAGAGTTACTTGAAGCACCATTGAGGTCCATGTCTTGTTTCAACAATTGTTGGGATTCCTCTACATTGTTAGCCAAACAAGTACTAGAGGAAATAGAAACATTTTGATCATGGCAATAAGACAAGGAAAGCATATCATCATGAGATTTAGTTAAGCAACTACTACATGATATGCAAGGACTATCAACACAAGCATGTATGACATTTAGAGTGCTAGAGGTGTTTAAGTCCAAAGATAGAGCATTGCAATGAGATGGGTGTGAAGTATAGTCAATAGTGGATTCACCATCAAGAATGCAATTTCTATCACCACTCACCATATCATTACCTTGTGGCAAACCACATGTCGGTGAAGTGGAAGAAGACGTGAGCTCATCACGGCCGGAGGTGGAAGGAGGACAATCATCCTTGGAAAAGTTGGACACCTCATATATATCTTGAAGTTTTGTCCATAATTCATGAGCGCTCCGAAAAGGCATGATTGACGCAAGAACTACATCGCTCAAAACACAAATAAGACCATTAGATGCTAGAGTATCGAGATAAGAGTTTTTCTCATCCTCTAAAGATAATTCTTGTGAATCCTTTGGAGGAGAAAAACCCATATCTACAATACTCTCTAAATTTGAACCCATGTCTCTAAAGAGATTAAGCATGCGAATTTTCCAAACATCATAATTTGTGCCATCGAATATATAAGTGGGATTGTGCACTAATTCTCTAAACGACATCTTTATCTCTAGGCGGTTAGTCCTAATAATGAGATAACCTGGCTCTGATACCAATTGAACGGACAGATGTCGCCTAGAGGGGGGGGGGGGGGGTGAATAGGCGATTAAAAACTTTTTCCGGGGAGCCGGAATTTCCGAGCCAAGATGGACCGGAAATTCCGGTATGCTTGATAAAGGCGGAATAAAACTAGTGTTTTACTTTAGCAAGCATACAACCTAAATATACTAGGTTCACCTATGTGCACCAACAACTTATGCTAAGCAATACAAGTAACAAGGTGATAGCAAGATATATATATATGACTTCAAGCACGAAGGCTATCACAATGTAAAGTGCATAAGTAAAGGGCTCGGGTATAGAAATAACCGAGGCACGCGGAGACGAGGATGTATTCCCGAGTTCCACCCAAAGGGTGTACGTCTCGTTGGAGAGGTGTGCGCAACCACAACAGGTTAGCCGCAACGCCACCAAGGCTCACCTTCTTCTCCTGATGAACTCAACCACAAAAGGTTGCGAGTTCACCTTCCACTATTGATCCCCTTTTGGGCGGAGATCGAATCCCTTACAACAATCTTGAGACACACACCCACAACTTAATTGGGGGCTCCCAAGTCTTGAGGCACACACCCACAACTTAATTGGGGGCTCTCAAGTGACCACAAAAGGTCTTGACCACAAAAGGTCTTGGCCACAAAAGGCCGGCCACAAAAGGCGTCTAGGGTCCAATGACCCAAGAGTAACAAGCTCACAAGTATCACCACCACGAATCCTCGTGGAGGGCTCAAACCGATGCAAATGCAATGGCAAGAGCACACGAAGTGCTCAAGTCCTTCACTCTCAAATTCCAACAAAGCAACAAATGCTTATGGGGGAATAAGAGAGGAAGAACAAAGAAAACCACAAAGGAGTCAAATCCCTCACTCCCAAATCCCACCAAAAGCAACTAATGCTTATGGGGGGAGAAGAGAGGAAGAACAAAGGAGAAGAACCACAAAGGAACTCCAAGATCTAGATCCACTAGGTTCCCCTCACTTAGAGGAGAGATGGATTGGTAGGATTGTAGATCTAGATCTCCTCTCAACTTTCCCTAAAGAATATGCAAGAATCAATGGAGGGATTGAGAGGAATCAAGCTTTCCAAGGTCAACAATGGAGTAGGAGAGAGGGGAAATTCGTGCTACCTTGGTTGTCCAAGGGAAGAAGAAGAGGGGGGGTATTTATACCCCCCCAGAAATTATAACCGTTGGACCCAGATTTTAGACCGGAAATTCCGCCCGAAAGTGAAATTTCCGAGCTGAATTTCCGGCTCCGTCCAGTGCCACTTTTTCGAGAAAAACTGCGCGAACCGGAAATTCCGGTCAGTCCGGAATCGGAAATTCCGAGTGCCTGAAAACTGACAGAAACAGCACAACGAAAACTGCAATAACTTTTTCATCCGGACTCCGTTTTCGATGATTTTCGGCTCGTTGGAATCGTTACAACGAGCTCTACTTGAATGTGCATAGAAACATCATAGTCCATCATGTGAGGATAAAACCAAATGGGGAAAGGTTAAACTTTCCTAAAACATGTAAACCGGTAAAACCTCCAATATCAAAAACGCAACAAGTTATTCATATGAAATCCGTTTTTGATGAACTAGAGCTTAGGATGGAAATGAACCAAGCTCTAAATACTCACATGGATAAAACACAACAAGTTTTCCAAAGAAAGACCATTTCCAAAGAACTAGAGTTTGACATGGAGATGAACCAAGCTCTAATTCCTCACAAGCATAAAAGCCAAATAAGAAACAAGAAATATGATATGCCAAGTATGCAAAGGTTTGAGCTCCCCACAACGATGCGATAAGGTTACTCACTCGAGAGCCCCTCTTGATAGTACGCCTATCTATCCTATAACCCGGTCTCCCGAAAACAACGCGAGACCGGTAGAAAAGAAAACCTATCAAGATCATACCTTTGCCTTGAGCATTCCACTTGAGCTAGATGATGACTATCTTGATCTCTTCAAGTGGATCATCTTTCTTGATTGCGCGTGCAAGCACATGCTTGATGAAGACTTCTTCAAATACTCCCCCATACCCATAATGGGAGAGTCTCGCTAAGTTTCGTCTTCATGTATCCATAGCAAGCTCCAAGCATAGGATCTCTTCGAGAAAGCTTCTCTTGGTCTTGCGCATCTTATCCTTGATGACGTTCACCACATGACGTCATCCTCCACGAGCTATATGAAATCTTCATTTGATGCAAGCCCATGGGAAGATACCTAACCCCACATAAAGATACCACACACACATATCATGGGTTAGTTCACAAAGCTATATGGACAAGTGATTACCATCCCAAGAGATACATGATCCCACTTGGGACATCTTGTAGCTTTGTGTGTTGATCAACAACTTGATCAACCTTTTATCTTCCAATCTTTCTTTGCTAATATGATGTCTTGACTCCTTCAAGACATACTTGCAATATGCTCAACCCAACACATGACCATCCATCATATACACCTTTAGATGGAACCTTGGTCATCAAATAAGCTTCAAGAGTACAACACATGAACTCCACTATTTGCATGGACAAAAGATATCTCAATGCAAACATTAGTCCATAGAGGTTGTCATCAATTACCAAAACCACACATGAGGGAAAATGCTCTTTCAGGAGGCAATATTGACGTCATGTCATGTCCTGAATAAAGTTCCAACAAAAGACAATGAGCTCACTCCATATGAGAAATGGGAGAAGAGAAGGACAACACTCTCATATTTACGTACTTGGGGCTGTTTGGCGAAAGTCAATGTGCCGATACCCAAAAAGCGTAAGCTTGGACACAAGACCGTGGACTGTGTTAATTTGGGCTACGCTAAGAATAGCGTTGGCTATAGATTTTTAGTAGTGAAATCTGAAGTACCTGACGTGAAGGTCGGTACAGTTATGGAGTCTAAAGATGCTACTTTCTTTGAGGATGTCTTTCCTATGAAAGATATGCAAAGCACTTCTGGACAGGAATCTGAGGAAACTCCTGAGCCTGCCATTCCAATGGAATATTATGAACAAACCCATGATGAAATTCCTGAGAAGGATGACGAGGAAACCCTTGGTAGGGGCAAGCGACAGAGGACTGCAAAGTCCTTTGGCGATGATTTCCTCGTGTACCTTGTGGATGACACTCCCACTTCTATTTCAGAGGCTTATGCATCCTCGGATGCTGATTACTGGAAAGAAGCTGTCCGTAGCGAGATGGATTCCATCATGGCTAACGGGACATGGAAAATTACTGAACGTCCCTATGGTTGTAAACCGTTGGGCTGTAAGTGGGTGTTCAAGAAGAAGCTGAGGCCCGATGGTACGATTGAAAAGTACAAGGCTAGGCTTGTGGCCAAGGGCTATGCCCAGAAAGAAGAGGAAGATTTTTTCGATACTTATTCACCTGTGGCCAGACTGACCACCATACGAGTATTACTCTCGTTGGCAGCCTCGCATGGTCTTCTCGTCCATCAAATGGATGTTAAGACGGCTTTCCTAAATGGAGAGCTAGACGAGGAAATCTATATGCAACAGCCAGATGGCTTTGTATTAGATGGTCAGGAAGGAAAGGTATGTAAGTTACTGAAATCTTTATATGGCCTAAAACAAGCACCTAAGCAATGGCATGAGAAATTCAATACAACCTTAACCTCTGTTGGTTTTGTTGTTAATGAAGCTGACAAATGCGTATACTATCGCCATGGTGGGGGTGAAGGAGTTATACTGTGCTTGTATGTTGATGACATACTGATTTTTGGGACGAACCTCAAAGTCATTGAGGAGGTCAAATCTTTTCTATCTCAAAACTTTGAGATGAAGGACCTTGGTGTGGCTGATGTTATTCTGAACATCAAGCTACTGAGAGATAATGAGGGTGTGATTACACTTTTGCAATCCCATTACGTTGAGAAGATTTTGAGTCGTTTTGGATACTCGGACTGCAAAACTTCTCCAACGCCATATGATCCTAGTGTACAGATTCGAAAATTCAATGGCACAACAAAGGATCAACTGAGATACTCTCAAGTAATTGGTTCAATCATGTACCTAGCTAGCGCGACAAGACCTGACATCATGTTTGCTGTGTGCAAACTTAGCCGGTTTGTTTCCAATCCGGGTGATGTGCATTGGCATGCTGTCGAAAGAATCATGCGCTATTTGAAAGGTACTGAGAACTACGGACTTCACTATACCGGAAGCCCGTCAGTGCTTGAAGGGTACTGTGATGCGAATTGGATCTCTGATGCTGATGAGATGAAAGCCACAACAGGGTATGTGTTTACCCTTGGAGGTGGTGCTGTTTCCTGGAAGTCTTGCAAGCAAACGATCCTGACGAGATCGACAATGGAAGCAGAATTAACAGCATTGGACACATCTGGTGTCAAAGCAGGATGGCTTCGAGATCTTTTGATGGACTTGCCTGTGGTTGAAAAGCCAGTTCCGGCTATTCTTATGAACTGTGATAACAAAAACAGTGATTGTCAAGGTTAAAAGTTCAAAGGACAACATGCAGTCCAACAAACACATAAGAATGAGATTAAAAGCTGTCAGACATTTGAGAAACTCCGGAGTAATAGCGCTGGATTATATCCAGTCGGCTAAGAATCTGGCAGATCCCTTTACTAAAGGGTTATCACGTGTTGTGATAGAAAATGCATCGAGGGAGATGGGTATGAAACCCACATGAGTTGCCATGGTAGTAACCCAACCTATGTGATCGGAGATCCCGTGAAGTAGGACCTGGGAAAACAAGCCATTGGTTAACTGAAGAGAGTAAACTTTACTAACTCACTCCGTTGGAGATGCAATACTCTCGGTTACTGTATGGCAGGTTGACATTTGTCTTAATGTGTTCCAAAGTTTTGCATAAGCAAGACGCTATCCTACAGAGCGATCTTTGGAGGAACACACCTATATGAACCTGACTGCTGGTCACAGTCTATGAGATTAGGGTGATCTATAGTAAGTTCATGAAAAGGTCAGGAGTGACTAATATGCTCCACCCGAGGGGTCAGCCTTCGGTAGCCTAGTACTGGTAAGACATTCAGTGAATCTACTTTACGCCAAACTGACAATTCAAGGCCTAGTCCATTGTCAGTTGTGAAGAAGTGTAGCTGATTGCTCTAGGTGGATGTTCAACCTTAACGGGTCTCCACTGAAAATACCGGTATATCAAAACAGTGTTTGGAACAGATGACAACATCATGGGTCTTTGGGATCTGGTGGGGGATTGCTGACATATTGGGCCTTTTAGCCCATTTAAGAATTCCTGAAAATCCCTAAGGCCCATGTTGTCATGGCATGTGGTGGGAGTTTAGTCCCATACTGCTAGTTGAGTGAGATGGACATCAGCTTATATACCGAGCCATTCTCCTACTGGCATGAGTTGGTGTGAGGTATGAGGAGATGGCTGTGTACCACACGCGCGCTCCTCCTCCTCCGCCGCCCGCCTCGTCACGACACGTCACGACGCGCCGCGCCGCGGGTTGCGGGAATCTCGCAGAGCCGAGCTTATCTTTTTACCACGCAGGAAAAATGTGTTCAGCAACGGAAACTTAATGGCGTTAATAGAGAATAAATGTGAGCTGAAACGCCCGCCTTAATTACGGCCGTTTCGAGTCTCTTAATTCTCTCCTTAACTGCGTACGTTTTCCGTTGGACTTCTACCTGCGTCTGTGCCTATATGAGAGGTCGCTCCTCTCCAGCAGACAGAAGAAAAAAGATTCATCTGCTCGCGCCTGCCACCATAGTTCCTCTCTCTGTTGCTGCCTCCGGTGATCCCATCCCGTCCACCGCGTACACGGCCGACGGGAGAGCAGGCCTCCGAAACCCCGCCTCTTCATATCCTGTACGGGAGAGGGGCGATTAGGTTTTTGGGGAGCGTCTCATACGCGACTGCTCGCCACTGTACGTCTGCGTCGCCTCATCATCGCCATGAACACCGACGACACTACGGCTGCTGCTGCCGCCGCCGCAGCCGGTCAAGAGGCTGCCAACGCCTCTGCTGCTGCTACGGCCAACTGGCCTACTGGAGGGTACAACACGTTTATCCCTCTCCTGATTATTTCCATGTTTGCAGTACTAGTCACATGTGTAGATGTTTCTACTATCTGTCTAGTATGTAGTTTTATCATCAAGTTTCAGTATGTCATTAGCACCGTTTATGCCATGTTCATGATTTATTATTGGATTAGTTTAATCGAACAATTGCCTATATACTCAACAAAATCAATCACACCTAGGCCACCCTTATCCTTTGGCTTGCAGACAATTTGCCAAGCTGCTAGAGGAGGGTTTTTGTTCTCCAACCCTTTCTTCCTCCACAGACAGTGTCTCCTCTATTTATCCACTTGCACTACAATACCAACATATAACTTTAGAGTTGTTAAGTAAAATGTTGGCAAGGAGGAGAGGACAGAATTAACCATTTCAAGCCTTCCAGCAGAAGTGAGAAAATCCGAACATGTCTGCAGACGTCTACCAACTCTAGTTACCAGGGGCATGAGGTGCTCTATTTTGGGCTTTGAGAGCCCCAGAGGCAAACCAAGATAGGTAAATGGAAAAGCCCCCGGTTGACAGTTGAAAGCTTATGTAAGCTCCTGCATTCTCTCCTCAGAAACATTGATAGGATACATGTTTGATTTACTATAGTTAACTTTTAGACCAGTAGATATAGCAAACTCATCCAGGATCAACTTAAGGTGTTGTAGTTGAGTGCAGTCAGCGGGCATGACAACCAAAGTGTCATCAGCATATTGAATCACAGGAAAGTCTGTAGTGTAAGCTACAGGCAATGGAAGCTCAATTAAACCATTGGCAAAAGCATCATTAAGAACAGACTGCAAGAGGTCACCAGTGAGAACAAATAGAGTTGGGGAGAGTGGGTCCCCCTGTCTGACTCCACGTTTGCACATAAATTTATTTCCTGGCACCCCATTAAGCGTAACAGCCGAGATTGCATTAGCTAGTAAGACTTTCACCCATCCACAGAAACGAGTGCCAAAGCCTTTATGTTTGAGGATGTCCAAGATCACCGAATGCTCAACTTTGTCAAAAGCTTTCTCAAAATCCAATTATATCAGCACAATTGGTTTTTTGGATTGATGACACAGATGAATGTATTCAAAGCCCCAGGATAAACAGTCCTGGATGGTTCTAGATTTGATAAAACCATATTGGTTCTTGCGCATGTATATATGAACCAGCAATTAGGTGGATTATCTTTAAAAGGAACACATAGGAAGCATGATCCCGTGGTCACCCACCTAACAACTTAAGTATTTCTTAGTGACCCAACAACATCTTTCTTACTACAAGTAGAGACTGTTTTATTCATTTCTAGAAACTAACCTAACATGACATAACATATGGTGGGCAATGTTTTGGATAAGAGCCTTCGATGAACCAACCATCATCCAGTCCCATGCCATGTCACCCGGACAAGAAGACGAAAGGAAACGGAAAGAGAAACAAACAGCAGCCAACCTACCTAATCGGGCTCGTCCACTTGCGGCTGTCGTCGTTACATACTCATCAGCTCCTACTGATAACCATACTGTCGCCTTCGCTCCCGATCGCATACCACATCACGCACGCCATTATCAATTGGCCGACCCGATCACAAGGCGACAAGATTTCAATTATTACTAGTAGTATTCTCAGATGATATCGGATTATTAAGCTAATTAACTATGCAATATTCTCATGCAAGTACCTAACCGCCTAACTGAGTATGAAATTGTTGTCATTTTGAAGTGATTTGTTCCATCGAGGAAGTGAGTGCCTTTACGGCGGTGACGTGGCGGAGATAAGCCTTGCGGCAGGCTGCTACGTGCTATCGTTCAGCCTGGAGAGCATAAGCAGGTGAATGATTGAGTGATTGGATGGATGAGTATCCAGGTTGGTGGTATGATGCATAGCTTGGTGGAGCCGGCTATTCCCTTTGTTCTAAATTATTTAACACTAAACAAGTATAGATATACTAGACGTGTAAGTTATTTTCTCCTTTTTTTCCACATTCACATGTAACTACATGTGTATCTAGATATGTTTTATATCTATATTCACTTATTTTAGTTATTTTCTAGACAACATATATAATAGTTGCAACATCTTATATTTATATTTAAAATGGAAGGAATAACTAATTTGCAACAGAGTGAGTATATGCTTCTTAGATAAAGAGGTTTATTACTTAGAATGTTTATGCATTACACCCGGTTTCTGCATAAGAATATACACAGCCGCCATACAAGAGTACGGAAAAACCGTGCACTAGACTAATTACAATCATGAAAAAAAAATGTCCAAGCCTAACGAAGCGACCATCTATATCAGATAAAAATATTTCTTATCACCGTTTTTAGTCATACACATGCGTCTATAAAGAGGTCTCGATACCCCGACCTTGTCTCGTGGATCACGAATGGAAAATAACTATATACTGATAGAGTACCTCTGTAAACGAGAAATATTTTTATCAACTAGATTAGATTTGAGATGAACGGCTGTACACCCAACCAATTACCTACTCGATCTCATTACATCAGAGAGCCGTGCGTCAAATCCGTCGATGCTTCACCCACCTCTCGTTGAAGAGATAGGTAGCGGCGATGGAGTGGTCGATCGGAACTACAGTGACAGCACTGGAAGAATGTCCTTGTCCTATGTGAACATGGGAACTCCCCACAGATGCGCCTTTATATGATCCATCTCATCCGTCCTATTACGGCTATCCGTCTTCAGATCTGGTGATGGCTCCACTTAATTAATTGTCACCCTCTTCTTCTTAATAACATGTCGCTCGCTCGGTAGGTGTTGCCATTAGCAGCACTCGGGTTTGTCATCGCAAATTCTTAATCACCGCGAGTGTACCCCAGGCGTCAAAACTCAAAACACAGATTCTTAATTCACGCTAAGACCTCGTCGGCTCGTCAGTTTACTTCACTGTCACTGTGTTTGGATGTAGGAAAATTTTCTGGGAATTGAATTGGGGTAGCAATTCCATTTCCCAGATGGAAAGGAATTGGACTCCAATTCAAATTCCAATGTTTGGTTGTAGATGGAAATTATGGCTGGAATCAAAGGTAGCACATGATTCCAATTCCTGTTTGGATGTATAAAGTATGGAATTGAATGTTTTGTTGACTTTGGACAATATAAAACCTATCACATACATAAAAAAATTCGACCAGCAGCTAGTAGAACTCTTCACAATAATCTACAGTTTTGAGGCAGAAAAACAAATTCAGAAAATATGAGGAGCTCGGTTGGGTGGAGAAAAAATGGAGGAAGGGATAGGGGAAGAGAGAAGGACACGGCTAGGCAGGGAGAGAGGGAGCTCCCGCCGTCGTCCCCATCCCGCCGTCGTGACGGGAGGAGCCAGGAGCACGGCGCCCCGCCTCCAAGCGCTTCCCTCCAGCGACCTTCCACATCTAGGGTTACGGGTGTGTAGGGGATGTTTGGGAACAGAGAGAGAAGGTTGCGGCTAGGCAAGGAGAGGGTAACTCGCCGCCGGCGCCGCCGTCGGCGTCGACCTGCAGCGAGCGAGGGAGAGTGCCGCCGTGTGCTTGGCGAGCTCGTCCGCAGCGAGCGAGGGAGAGGGACGCGAGCGAGGGAGAAGGTAACTCGTCGCCGGCGTCGACCTGCAGCGAGCGAGGGAGAGCGCCGCCCGACCTGCAGCGAGCGAGGGAGAGCGCCGCCGTGTGCTTGGCAATCTCGTCCGTAGCGAGCAAGGGAGAGGGACGCGAGCGAAGGGAGAGGAAAACGTTTCACAAGACTCCAATTCCGTGCGATTCCCAGGGTGGAAGCTCGGAATCTTTCGGCCCGAGCGAACAGGTACGCGGGGTGGGCTGGGAATTGCTATGCGTTTCCAGAGTCGAATTCCAAAGCCACACCAAACGACGGAAACAGCTCCAGCAATTCCAGATTTATGATTCCAGCCCCCAATTCCTACATCCAAACACAGTGTACAGGATTTTGTTACAGACATAAGGAACATGAATCTTATATCTTCAGCAGTATCTATGGTGATAAGCTATTTCTGATTTTGCTAAACGTCGGCACAACCAGCTGGAGTTCAGAATTAGCACACTTGAGCACTGTGGTTGATGCAAATGTCTAACTGTAATTAACTATCTGCCAAAACTCACAGCGACCTTGTGAATAATGTTGAGCTGAAAAAGAGTGGAAGTAACGGAAAGGTCAGGAAGATTAAACATGAAAGAAGCAACTGCCAAGAGCGTGGAAGCTCCTGCAGCCTAGGGAACTCGTCACCCTGGAAACTGGAGATTCAGACAGACGCGTGCGTGTAAGTACAAAGGTCCGTGATCGCTAGTCAAGAGAATGGAAAACGACTTTGTTCTCTTATTTGCTTCAACCCGGAAAAACGATGTTTGTTTTCCAGAAAATCAGGATCAACATAAGGCTTGACTGTCTGTTTTTATGCATCACCGAGTCTGGTTATATTAAAAAGACATATATAATCGGGTGACATCCGTATTTTTTAAACGTTGACACGTATGATATTTGTTTAGTTAGAGGAAAGAGAATTAACAAAAGGGAGACATCCTTTCTTAGCTAAAAAGATGACCTCTTCATTAATTATTAAGGCAGTACAAAGAACATAAGAAGTAACAAAAGATATATATATCTAGACTCATAGACCACCTAACAATGACTACAAGCACTAAGGCGAGCCGAAGGTGGCATCGCTGTCATCGCCCTTCCATCACTGGGCCTAGCATACCTTGTAACAGACATTAGGAAGTCGTCGTGTTAAGTCTCATAGGACCAATGCACCCGAAAAACAATCATCGTTAATGAAGAGAAGTATAGATAAGAAGAATCCGACCTGTAAACAAACCAACACATACAGATGAAGACCAGATCTAATCGGATTCACTGAAAACAAAAACCAATCAAATTCTACAAGATCCGCCAGATACACAACTTCACACATCCTTCAACGACGTTAGATGCAGTGGCGGGACAGGGGCTAGGCCGAGAGAAGTTTATTCCATTTTAGTAAGCCGCCACCACCTCATCTACTCACTTCGTGAGTAGGATACAAACTCTAATCGAACATAAAAAACAATCTCAATCATGCTTAGCATGCCTCATGGCCGCCGCCCAGGGGGTTTTCACTTTTGGCAAGTTTCAGACAATGCTCAACAATTTTCATCAAATTAGACTTTTTGCAAAGTTTGTCTATATATCATGCGGGCACCATTTTAACGGATTTTTTAAAAGATTTTCTTATCCCTATTTTGTTTTAAAGAACGCTCTAGAACCAATCGACCAGTTTTTTACCATCAGTCCACCGGTTGAGCTCATTGTAAGTATAGCAATAGCATTAGGTACATGGCAACATGTCATGTCGGCAACCATTATGTAGTAGTATATATAAGATAAAAAACAGATTGAAGGATGGACGTGATACGTACCAAACCGTCATTGTCGGCCGTCATGGCCCTCCTCCTTCTCCCTCGCTCTACCATCCACTCCCCTCGTGCACATACGATCTGCACTATCCAAGCCCTCCTCGTCCACCGATGGTCTTTTTTGGATTGAATGGTTTTTTAAAAAAACAATTAGAGGATTCTAATTAGTACGGTATAAAATGAGAAACACTCATGCGTTTTTTCGGAAGTTTTTTTGCACGAATTTAAAGCATATCGACGGCAGTGATTAACTTTGTATGAGGTCTAAAAGTGATGCAGGATTAGTACTAATTAGGTGGGATTAGTACCCCCAATCTCCACCCCTAATCACAGCCATTGATGCGCTTTAAAATTCGTGCAAAATAAATTCTTGAAAAGCACAGGAGCACTTATATATTCACTAAACAGTTAGAGGATTCCAATTAATAAGATATAAATTTATATATTCATATGGATTACATTCCTATCCCCAATCCCACAGAAATTTTAACATCTATTCTAACCTTGTTACACTCATCAGTGTGGCCTTGAGGAGTAAACTGCACCATCACACAACTCGACAACCATGTGCACTTAAGTCTCACATTTGTAGAACGTTGTTTTTTCGTCCCACAACTGAACATTCATGTGTACGCCGGTCTGGGACCCCACATGTCAGTCCATTTTCTGTTACTGGGACTATGAATTTTACACATAACCCCTGCGATATTATATGGTGCACTAATTTATAAAAATCATGTGTCGTTATAGAACCCAAAATTAAAAATCCTGAGTCACATTTCATTTCCCATCTCGTTCAAATCCCTAACCCTAGATCAGACGCGGAGTTCATGGCGAGGGCGCCGAGAGCACGCGGGCGCAGGCGTAGCTGGCCTTCAGCCGCCACACTTCGAGGGGCGAGTCGCGGTGCCTCTGGACGCGGTGGACGACGTGGCCGAGGGCGTGGATGCAGGCACGTACGCGGTCGAGTGCAAGGTGGCGGACACGGATAAAGGTGCAGCTCGCCGGTGTCGTTCTCGCCGCGGTCGCTGTCTCCTTCGAGCCCGGTGTTGCAACGGACCGGCTTGCGAGTTCCTCATGTCGGTATTCCTGCCACCGACAACGAGGTTGCGGCTGCATGGAAGGTTTGCGGATGCGCTGAGGGGCGACGCGCCCCACACACTGACGCTGAGCGAGGCGAGCCGCAGTGACGTAGAGTGGAGAGTGGATCTGGTTCTTGACCATGATGCGCGCCTGTGCTTGGGGCGTGGATGGGTGACGTTTGGCGATGAGTACTCCGTGGAGATCGACTGCTTCCTCGCCTTTAAGTTCGACGGCGAGGACGAACTTTCCGTCAAGATCTTTGACGACACCATGTGTCGGTGACGTTTTCGAAAAGGTGGTGATGCGGACGCCTTCGCTAGCCCTGGAGCCGATGAATAGTGAGTTACAAGTACTGTGTTAGCTCCTTTTTTATTTTGTGTAAATTTAGCTCCTTGGTATGCATAGCAGAAACATTTACGATTGCAATGTTTCATTCCTCTGTGTTTGCAGTTTTCTGTTCATCTCGGGATGAGGACCAATCTCTGTGTTGGCAAACCTCTCGGAAAAATTTATGGTTGCAATGTTTTGTTCCTCTGTTTTCCTGGCCATATTTTCAAAATGACGACGATGAGGACAAATCGATGTGTCTATTTTTGCGACAAATCTCTGTGTTTGCAACAACTTCTTCTCTATCTCCGCGAGGAACCGCCCCCTCCTAGATTCTTCGATTTCTTTGCCGCTACTACAACTAGAACATAATTCGTTTGATTTATTTTTAGACAAATAGATATTTCAACCATTAATGCAATATCGCAGGGGGTATGTGCAAAACTTGCAGTCCCATTACACACGAATGTCCAAATGTGGGACTTAACTGCACATGGTTGTCGAGTTGTGTGACCACCCTCGGCACGGCATTGAGATACGTTTACAGTGTTTTCATCCAAATGATCATTACTACGATTTTTTTTCTGTTTTGCAATCCTCTATTTCGTATCTACATCCTGTTAAATTTTACGTTTTTACAATTTCTCTGTTTTGTCATCGATCCAAAAATCTCGGACAGAACGCAGTTCATTTTCTAATTTAAGGAGATAAGGATCTGAAAGAAAGAAAGAAAAGAGAAATGAAATTGGTCCATATCCGATGAGTCTTTTTCGTGTCTTTGGTCCGGTGGTCCGGAGTCCGGAGCAGGAGCAACACAAAAGCAGCAACCGAATCTAGCGAGAAATGCACCAACACCAACAACTTGAAACCCCTCCCAAAGCAGCCGCTTAACGCTCAGGGACGGAGCCAGGGGGGGCGCGCTGGGGCGATGGCCCCGGTGGAAAATTTTCGAAAAAGCCCCCTATAAACTTGTAGATCTGACCTCATATTTAGTTAAAATTACTCATCTAGCCCCCCTCCAAGCTGTTTCATATGCACTTGGCCCCTTGTGTTTGGATCCTGGCTCCGTCCCCGTTAACGCTCTCTTTCCAGCGGCATCTGAACCGTGACTTGCAGCGGTGCAACTTGCCACCGCCCCTCCCCAAAAACAGGGCTAGGTCTCCCTCTCTACCCAGTGGCTCGTTCACGAAAGCAAACAACTTTATCTAAACTGGCCAGCTCCAAACTGTAGAACCCATCTGCATCACCGTTTCAACAGTCTTCATGATTCCTTAATAAGAAACAAGAGACATCATGGGCACATAACAAGCTATGTGTTAACCGATGTTATGAGGAACACTGAATCTAGAGCAGTGCGTGCTTATCCAGGAAACAGAAATTTTCTTCTTTGACAAGGTTTCGAAGACAGCGAAATGCTTCTGAAAAATTGGAAATTCACATGCATGGATCTGCCTAGCTAGCATCAACTGTTATTTCATCCTGGCCAAACAGTGGAGCAGCAAAAGTTTATACACAAAACGGGGGACATCGAGGAGAGCAGGGGGATCTATCCTCACCCATAATTCGTTTCCTCCTCCTCACCAGTCACCATGTATTTTTCTTTCCTAAGAACTACTGTAGTGTAGTAAAGGACTACGTAGGTGCTCCGTAACAATTTACAGCAGCACAAGTGGTCTGATCGGAAGAATCACGACTTCTTCACTTCATCGGTAGGCTTCTGAAGTCGAGCATGCCGGCCCTGAGGCCGAGGAAGTTGCTGCCGCAGCCGCACTCGGGCGTGACTCCTTTGCGGAGGCCCAGGCTGCATCGGAAGCAGAGGCCGCCCTGCAGCTGCTCCATCTTCACCGGCTTGGCGTGTGCAGCTCTAGCGGGCGACCGTTCCTCCTCTTGGAACGGCAGGCTGATGCAGAGGTCCAGGTTGAGGTCCGGGCACCTGGGCGGCTTGGTCTCCTCCTCCCGAGGCTGCTGCTGCTGCTGCGGCGGGAGAGGCTGTGGCGGCGCGTTGGGGTGACCGACGAAGGAGACGGTGGTGTCGCGGCCGGCGACGGGCCGGTGCGTGACGGGGTCGATCCCCCTGCCGAGGAGCTTCCTCCGGATGTGGGTGTTCCAGTAGTTCTTGATCTCGTTGTCGGTCCTCCCGGGCAGGCGGGCCGCGATGAGCGACCACTTGTTGCCGAGGAGGGCGTGGAGCTTGACGATGAGCTCGTCCTCGTCGCGGCTGAAGTTGCCGCGCTTGAGGTCCGGGCGCAGGTAGTTGATCCAGCGGAGGCGGCAGCTCTTGCCGCAGCGCAGCAGGCCGGCCGCGCTGGGCAGCGAGCGCCAGCAGCCTTCCCCGTGCGCCCGGACGTGGGCCACCAGCCGCTCGTCCTCCTCCCGCGTCCAGGCGCCCTTGTTCGTGTGCGCCTTCTCGCAGCACGGCGACCTCCCCATGGCTGGCTGCTGGCTTTCGTCGCGAGTCGACTCGATCGATGAGGATCTGGTCTATCCACCTTGTGGGCTTTAACACTAAGAGCTGACGTGTACTTGGAGCGTGTGCTAGACTGGGGAGGAAAGGGCGGGCCGGTTTATATATACCACGTAGCTCCTCTGCTTCTAGCGGAAGGTGGGAGATGATGGCGAGTTGGTTGGTTTGGTGGAGGGAGAGCGGAGGTGGTTAGGGTGACCGCATGACACGACCTGGCCTCGTAGAGCGTGCGGGCCGGCGATTTTTCTGCCACGGCGGAGGTAGGTGCAAAGTGGGGCGCTGCACCGGCACTGGTGTAATCTAGGTAGGGTTGCCTAGAAGGTGCGTAACGGTGAACGGTGGCGCAGGTCGGCATGTGCGGTGCTCACACATGTGGCGGCGGGCGGTGATGCGTATGGCCTGCCTACTTCGCCTCCATCTGCATCCGCCCACAACCGACTTTGCCGCTCGCTCTCTCTACTTTGCCTCAACCGTTTCTCAATTTCAAGCCGGTATTTGAGATGGACTTTCGCTTCAGATTATAAATAAAATCAGACGGTCGAACTGATATAAAGTAATGAACGGAACCTCTTACAAAACAGATTAAATATAGAAAATTGAAAAAGACGTACACAGTAGAAAATGTGCTCTCGTGACCTAACCCACGTCGCGTGAGGCCGTTGTCCTCCACCACCCGAGGCGGTCGCCGACCGGACGCAACAAGCAGGGCCGGTCAGGCCCAGATCAGCCCGCCTGGCCAGTTCAGGTCCGACTAGCCCCGCCGCCACGATGCATCACCAAGGTCACCGATGTCATCCTGCAGACAGGCTCACAGATGTGGGCTGGTCGGGGCCCGTAGAACCCAGATCGGGCCAAAACGGGCCCAGATCTGGGCCGAGCAGCACCAACCCGGCCTACATCCCGAGCTTACCCATGGCCGCCGCGCGAGCTGACCCCGTTGCCACCACCGTAGATCCCCACCGTCAGGATTGCTGTCCTCTACCGAGGGTCGCTGCCATGGCCTTGAAGGCCGACCGTCGGGAGGAGATTGATGCGCCATCCGAGAAGCGCCGCCACCGAGAAGCGGAACAAACGCTCGAACGCACGCAGGCGCGCAGGTGACCGCACTGTCACAACCCTGGCTCACCACGTCGCCCACACCAACGCTCGACTCGCACCGAGAGCCCCGCGCGAGGGAGTAAGAAGCACCCTGCCACCGCATTTTCTAAGATAGATATTAATTCATGCAATCTACTATTCTCTAAGTCAAGTAATGGATCCTTGACTTCACTAAGCATTTTAACTTCCTCAACCTTCTTTTCTCTATTGTATAGATTAAAATTTTCATGACGGACATCAAAAACATCTTCAGGTACTTGGGCTTTTTCTAAACTTTCTTTAATTTTCATTTCCAAAAGCAAGCCGTCAAGTAAAATATGGGTGTTAGAAGCAGTGGTATTCATAAAAGACCCTTCACATTCATTATCCAAAAAGACTCTAGAGGTTATAGACAATCCTCTATAAAATATATGCATGAGCATCCAATCTCTAAGACCATGTTCCATTCCAAAAGCTATTCCTCTAAACCTTTTCCATGTTTTTACCAAAGGTTCATCCTCTTCTTGTTTAAAGGTGATAACTATTTGTCTAAGATTACAAACTGTTTCAGTGGAACAAAATCTTTTAATGAATGAAGCTTTTAAATTAAACCAAGTGCTAAAGTTTCCAGGTGGCCATCTTAATATCCAGTCTAAGGCTTTTCCTATGGAGTAGGGAAAAAGCTTAATTTTAATCATAATAACATTGGTATGGTTCAAATTTAACACTTTGCATCTTTCATTAAACTTCCTAAGATGAAGTATAGGATCTTCTTTTGGTTCCCATAAAAAAGGTATTCATAAATCATTTTATTGATATTATGATCTACTTCCAATTCTTCAACATGGATATTCATATCTTGAGGAAAGTTCTTAAACTAAATGGCCAAAAGGTTCTCTTTTCTATTATGCAAGTTTTTATGTGTTTTTAATTTTTTAATGCAAAACTGAAAATAGAATGACACTAAACAATGCAAACAGAAATAACAAATGCAACACAAAATGCAAAACTGAAAATAACATATGAAACCGAAATATAAATATGATATGCAAGACAATAACAAAACAAAATAAAATGCTTTGATGGTAAAGATAGACGAGATGATGCTCACGTAGGTGCAACCTCCCCAAGCTTAGGTGTTTACATAAGTTGGTGATGAAGTTGACTTTGTTGTGAGATAACCTTCCACTAGCTCCCCGGCAACGGCGCCAGAAAACAACCTTGATGGACGTAAAGATAATACGCTTAGGTTGAGCTCCAAGTGTAGAGTTTGTAGACGTGGAAGACTTGTTTTCCCCACAAGGGTGGCTCGGGGTTTATATCGAACTCTCGGGGAACTGTGTGTAGAAACTTTATCTTCTTGTCCTTCTCTTGGAATACCTGCAAAACAAAACAAAATGTTTTGTGCCCTCAACCTCATCAAGTAGTTGTCAAGCACAAGGTGTGAGCAAATAGATGAAAATAAATTAAATGCAAAACAATAAATAAATATGCAATAATGGAATGGATGATAATGCAACGGTGCTAGAAAACAGTGTGGTAGTTGACATGGGACTAGTGGGATAAATCTCTCTATCGACAACGCCAGAAAACAGTGATATGATAATGATGATGGTAAATAAATATGCAAAGATGATAAATATGAATGGTGATAGTGTTTTTGGGTTTTATATGATGAATGCAAATAATAAATATGTTTTTGTATTTTCGGATTTTTAAATGGCTGAAAATGAAAATGGATATAAAGTGTTGGAAATGTGTTTCTTATGATTAAAAATGGACCGGGGGTTCGTGGTTTCACAAATGCACGCTCTCTTTAATAAAGTGGTAGATAATGGAACACTAGAATTGACATATTAGATTGCAAACAATATTTCAAGACAAGTTACTAATCAATTGGGCATCACGTCCTAACATAGAGATGTTCTGGTTATTCATCTCTCTCATACTCCACTAATGATGTGAATTAAATCTTAGCACCATAGTATTAAGATAAATCGGAGTACAAACTTAAGTTCTATGTCATGAAGTTAAAATAAGAACATGCTAGATCTAGTCATGGAGACTTGGCAATGGTCACACCCAACATCCCGGTAGCATGGTATTTTCTTTATCCCTAGTGAGGCAACAAAGTAAGGTAAAAACCCAGATGGATCGCGATATTGTAGTGTCAGCTTAACGCACTAGCCACCCCCCGTTACTCCATCTAATGCACACGTTCCCCCTCACACGCCCTCATACATATGTTGGATCAAAACACATAAATAAGAGCGGGGTACATAATATGCATCTACTTTCATAACTGAAATAAAACCGTTGCAATCTCAAACATACATTAACTCATAAAAGATCCACCACGAAGGATAATACATAGATGAGCGTAATCATGTTCAGCAGCTCATACGGTGCTAATTAGTGAAGCTCAAAGAGAGGAGAGATACATATGTTACTTCCACAAACCCATAGTCCAGGGTGGAATACTCCTTCTTCATCATGGAGACGGTGGAGAAGTTGTTGGAGCAGATGGAGACCACGCCGGCAGCGCCCAGCCGGAGTTTTCCTCCTCCAAGGTCTCTGTTTCGTGATTTTGTGTTTCTGCGGCACTCTCTTCCGAAACGCATCGGGAGACTATTTTTATTATCGTTTTAGGTCAAGACGAAGGCACGGGGACGAAGATTGACATCATCGGAGGCTCGAGGCATAGGATAGGGGGTCCCACGCGGCCAAGGAATCGGGCCGCGTGGTCCCACCTCTTTTGTCCCTCGGGTTTCCACTTTTTTTGCTTCCTTCGCTCCTACACTTTGTTCCTTCCAAAAAACCGATCTCCGTGAAATATTAGTTTATTTGGACGTCGTTTGAGTCCCTGAAAGGTTAAAATATTGAAAAATAGGGTTTCTGACGGTACAGGGTTAATTTCAGAAAAATGAGAAAAATATGAAATATTCTCAAAATTAATGTAAAATGATGATATAACCCTATATGATGCAAATATGATTGAAATAACATGTAATACAATGCAAAGTTCATGTATGTATTTTACATACATCAGCGGCGTATACCGCCTCATCGTCCGAGTCCATCGCCCTGGCACAGCGTCGAACACCTTGCGTGCAAGGTGCGGCCGCGGTGGGAACGGAGGTGTGCGTGGTGCGGTGGTGGACAGCGGCGGGCTGCGCGGCGAGTGTGTGCGATGGTACGTGCGGCGGCGAACGCTCTCCGGTGGAGAAGGGTGGTTGCGACGGGGAGGGGTGGTGAGGGCGGAGCACAGAGGTCTGGGTGGTCGTCGCCAGGTGAAAAGAGCAAATTGGGGAGGGTTTTCTGCTTCTATCGCCGACAGGTGTGGCCCACGACGTGATTTCGTCGCGCCGACGCCCCCGCTTGCCCCCTATGTATTGGGTTCGGCCTAGCGGCGTCGGAATTCTATTTGGTCCGAGCCGACGCGATTTTGAAATTGGGAGTTACGGCTGGACAGTTTTTTTTTACGCCGGCACCCCGTAACTTCGGGTGCGAGCGGGGATGCTCTTAGATCCTGATAAAGCTCGAAGAGAGTTTGTTCCCAACGCTGTTCCAGAGTTGATGGCCTAGCTAGTAGTAACTATGTTGTGCACGCAATTCCAAAACCGAGGCTAGTTCATAGTCAAGGCAAACCTAATACTTCAACCGCAGGTATTAGTACTTCAATATTATACGAATGTAATATTCTACAAATGTTTGATCACGTTTGCTCATCCCCAACTCCATGAATATTAAAGGATAAACATAGAATGGAACATTATCTTTCCAGGTCAGCAGGTGTGCTTCGCCACTGTAACTACTACTCAAGAGTTAATTATACACAGATACCATTTGGATGTTGGAACACGCTAACATCTATGCATTCCATTCCAGTGGCATCATATGATTGGTGTTCAACAACTAAATAAACAGTGGGCTGCAAAGTCGGCTGCTTACACCTTTTTTTCTTTTCTTTTCCAAAGTTCCACCTTTGCTGTCACCGCCGAGTACGCCACATTGATTAATACTGTAGATAATTGGAGTATTATTTCAGGAGATACGCAAGTGCTTTTATATTACCCGAGGTAAGTACATGTTGAAAGTGATTTTAATATTAATCTATGCCTTGTCATTAAAATGTTCACAAGTATGGCGTAAACATGAAAGGAGTGTCCTTAAGAATACTTGAAATACTTGGGAGATGAAGCTGCGGGTAGTTCATCACTGTAATTCTGTTATTTGATCTTGATGCTTACTAAATAAGGCAGCGCCGTCGAAGAACTTGGCAACCTTACTTGCTCCTCTTGGAAGCCTCGTAGAGGTAGCCTGCGATGACTACAGCTGCAGCAACTGCTACACCAACAGCACTCTGTGCGAGTACAACAGCAGTTGGCAGTTCTGATTTTGTGGATGCTGAGCCACCGGTCCGTGGTGTGAAGCCAAGTTCAGAAAGTTTCTTGTGTGATGCAGCATAGTCCTTGAAGAAGATGTCCTCATCCTGCAATACAAAAAAAATGCATTGCTTGGATCTGAAACTTGTACATTGAAATAAAAGTGCAGTAATAGCATAGTAGAGTCAGGTATCAACTCAACAAAACTTAAGAATAACAATAATCATATGCACCTTTGCATAAAGCTCCACATAACGTCTAAATTCAGGATCATCCAGCAATGCCTTATCAGTAGGGAGCTTCAGAAGGCCCTCAGATTCCCCCTTCAGCAGCTCACTGCAGTGAGGTTAGAAAGTAATTAAATACACAGATTCTCCTTCTCAAATCTAGTATCCAAAACAAGTAAGATATTCTGATTTTGTATTCAGCTTACAGAAAGTATGAGTTGTCAAACTTCAGAGGATCACGAGTCCATGCACCTTCAAACCCAGACCTGTCAGGGTGCGCCTTGCCCTAAGAGAACAAACTCCCAGTATTAAACACTGTGTTTCTGATGAACAGGTGAGCTGCTACTTCGAAGAATACAACAAGTACCAGACTGTGGCCACCAGATAGAGCTACAATATCTTTATCTGTCAAGCCCATTCGATAAAAGATGTCCCTTAGATGTGGTGCACCTATTCATAAAGGGAAACAAACTCAGAACCACAGATATGTACAGGCTGCAGCAAGATAAGCAGTAACTGCAATAATACTGACACTGCTGTTTAAAAGACTGTATGAACAGAAAAAAAACTCTTGTATACGAATAAATGAAATAAGATCACAGAATATAGCATGTAAAATAGACTAGTGGTGATGCAGGGAGATAAGATTAGTTGATCCTCCTATTTTGGAAGAAGATGTGGTGTATGTGAACAAAATGTGGGTAGGAACAGAGGAAAAGTACAACCAGACAAATCTACTTGCGTGAAATACCAGCAATTATTATATGCCAGAGTACGAACATGAGCAGACCAGTGCAGAAAATATTCCATGGGACTATGGGATTACATTTGACATGCACATAACCTTCCACTACGTTTGTCCCTAAATATAAGACGTCCTAGCAGTTCAATTTCAAGTGACAGCGTGTCTTATATTTAGGGACGGAGGGAGTAGATCACAGCAGACCAGTGCAGAAAATATTCCATGGGAGTATGGGGCTACATTTGACATGTACATAACTTTCTAGATCACATTTTTGCTTGAGATATTTTATGTAAAGTGATGAAAACAATTGACCAGTAGAACGAAAAATTTGCAGCAGTGACCTCTCTTAGCATCAGGAAGACGCCCTTCGCGGGGGCAAACTGAGGAATCCTGATACATATGAAAGCAGTCAATATGTGACATCAGCAACAATGCATCCATTTATAAGGAATTGACATTTCACATACACGTCTTCCAGGAACAAATTCAACGGTTGGGCCCCCAGTGACTTCAACTGCAACTACTCCAGCAAGCTGCAAGTCAAAATCTACTTAGCTAATAACTATAAAATTTTCAATTTCACAACACCAATAGGAAGCAACATCTAAGATGTGTGGAAGAATACTCCTTCAGTTTAGTACACGAGTCAGCTCAAGCAAATGGACAAATACCTGATAAAGGTCTGCATATGTAATCTTTGGACACTTTGCTTTGATAGGATCTGTGGCAACAAAGGACAGTTGGATAAGCCATGACGACAATTTCATTTATTCTAGTAGTGAAGAAAGGATCAACATGCCAAGTAACAAGCAAAGCTGAAATGAGTAAGTCGTGTGATTTTCAGAGAATTATTATTTAGGCACAAAGTTGCAACTCCATCAGAAACAGTTACTCGGTACATAAAAAAGCATATGTAAGGATGCAATCATGCAATAGTTAACAAGAGACCATACTAGCGTACAGTTACTTTTCGTTGGTTATAATCCTACATCATTTAGCTTGACAAAAATAAGTATAGCCTTGTATCGAGCGATTGCACAAACAACCGGCAACAGAAATCGAATTTCAACTTGTGAGAATCTAACAAGAATGCAGACAAATTTCTACTTAGCTTAAATAATTCCGTATAGTTAAAAGGGTATTTTGCCCAGACATCTACTAGCACATTGGGTAATGAGGTATAAACTATGCGTACCAAGTAGATCAATAGCAATCTTTAAGCCAGCATTTGAACCATGAGTGTACTCCTCCTCGTATCTAATTGAGCCATTTGCACCACCAGTTCTTGTGTTCACATCATATGTACCAGCATCATGCCATCTGCAACGGAAATTGAAGTAATTAAGCCTTCCACATGTAGGAAAGCAAGTAATTCTAGGAGAAACACGAGTCGTAACCACAAACACAAAGAAAATAAAAGTCGGAGACAGATTAATCTAGAATTTACTTATTATAACTATAATTACAGAGGAACCAGGTGTATACCTGCGTTCCTGCAGTACATCAAACTATAAATTCAGTGTGTAAACTTAATGCTATGCCTTTCATAGTTCATTCCACAAGTGTTCATGCATCGCATATGGTTCCTCACTACTCAGAAACACCAGAAATGCCAAGTAAATTTCAAGAACTGGAAGACTTAGAACAGGTAATCCATCTCAAATTAATCGATTCGGCAATTATGTGTGTATACGCGAATGAGCACCGTCTCACAATTCCGCTGCTGCTGAAAATGTAACACATGATACATATCCACGACACAAACGTGAGGAAGCAAACACAAACACCACTATAGTCTATCTGCTAATTAAACATCACCGCTTCCTTGTTAGATCCGCCGTAAAAGCTCAAGGCACGCGAACAAGGTGTTTGCCGAATTTCCTTGCCCAAAACGGAACCACGATGCGCCAGGCCAGCGACTTCCAATTTCCGTAGAAAGCTCAAGCACAAAAACAAGGTACATCAGGGGAGGGAAACAGGAAATTGCACGTACGCGAGGCGAAGCATGATGGGGGCGCAACCCTTGGAGGCGATGAGGGCGCGGAGGGCGCGGCGCGCCCTGTCGATCTGGCGCAGGTACTCCGCATCCACTACCGGGGCCGCCATCGCCGCCGACGAGGAGTAAACCCTAGGGATCGGCGGGGAGCGTGGTGCGTATGGGTGAGACTTGAGAGGAGAGTAGCAGCAGCAGCAGCAGCGGGAATGGCTGAACGGGAATGGGGAGGAGGCGACGAGATAACGCGAGCGGGCGATTGGCTGCTCCGCGCCGTCGAGTCGTGGTCTGCCGGCTTGGGTTTTACTTGGATCCACGCTACACGTGTACCTCTCGCTGTAGTGTGGGGCCCACCTTCAGTCGTCTCGGCCGTCAGCCTGTCCATGGTTCGGGTGGGAACGGGGATTTCGGTGCGGATTATGCTGTGGTTTTGATTGGTTTGGGCCGAAATGGATTTACCAAAAAAATTGGGCTGGAGCGGTGTGGGTTTAACGTAAAACCGGATCGGGGCGGTGCGGTGTGGGGTCGAAAAAAATAATGCAGAATGGGCAGAATCCGTGGGTTGAACCCACGGAAGGCATTCGGGCACACCCGCAAGAACACGAGAAACAGCGCCGCCCCATCCATGGACGGCGTCTGGGACTGGTCGGAGGAGGGGATCGAGGAGGCGTGGAGCCAGGCCTGGGTGGCGGAGTCCGGGAGCGTGGACGCCGTCTTCGTCACCAGGACGCAGATGAGGTGCTCCCCGCCGCCTCCGAGTTCTCCGAGGTCATCAGCGGCCTGAGGTCGCTCCCCGTGGAGTTGAGGCCTCCGATTCGTCTGTCCTCACCTGCCCCGAGCACCTCGCCGCCGAGACCGCGGACGGGGACTTCTTCAGATTGGGCAGCGGAGGATAAGCAGAAGAAACGAGTGGATGGATAAGGGAGGTGGGCCCTACCAAAATCGATTAGTGGCTAAGACTTCTATTTGCCCCATGGTTTGTGCGTGGGCTGTCAAACGGTTTCAAACCGCAATGAGCAATTGGGCTGGTGCGGTTTGGGTGTCAATAGCAATGCGGACTGGTGCGGGTTGGGTGGTAGAAATTAATTTTTGGATTGGTCCGGTGTGGCCTTGGAGGATTCTTCAGCGTGGGCTGGCGTGGGTATGGTGCGGCTTTCGCCCCATTCCCAGGCTGACTCGGCCGGCTTTTTTAGTTTTTCTCAACTGAATTCTCATGTCATCTGCTCAAAAAAAAAAAATCAAATGTAGCGGCCTACAGCGGTGACATAGGTGAGTTGGATCTAAGAAGAGGTGACGGCAAGATGTTCGATTAGAGTTAGGGTGGGGTGCGAAGATGGTATCTCAACTGGTTGAAACAAGTCGTGGAGATTACATTACCTTGAAAATATTTGTCATCGAGATGGTACTGATAAGGAGGTGAACAGGGATATAGAGGACGATGTCGACATATTGGACAAGCGATAAGCCATAGGGGAGATATGACGATTAGTTATGGGATTGAGGAACAAAAGACGTTCTTAAACCGAGATTGAAAGCACATTATATTATATAGATGGAGAAAATGTATATTTTTTTATTAGAGTACAACTTTGTAAATAACACACATACCAAATCGAATGTGACATTTGGTTTTATTGAAATGAACCATTTTGCTTAACAGTACTGGCCTCGCCCTTGCATGAAGACAATCAAAGATGGCGCTCTAAAGCATTCCAGGGTGTACGTCGATGATTGGTAGGATCTGAAGATCAAGGTAGCAGGGACCATACCTTTATGCTTGACAGATTAGGTTTTGTATCATGCGATAGAGACGAAGTGTCACGTGCCACAATTTGGACCAAGGTGAAGCTCAGTTCTTAGAAAGACATCACCCAGACAAACGAATGATGGACAGAGGGAGGTACCTTACAAGGCATGACAATACTTTCAACCGGTTGGTCTCAGTCTTAGGCCCGTTAAAGGTCAAAGTGGAAACCGAAGACACTACCTTACCCGAGTTAACTTTGTTAGCTTAGACCTACGAGAATTATGTTCCTACTACGACATATACTGAAAGACTCATGTGAGTGTAAGAGTGAGGTTGCTACGGTTATATTATGATCAGCGTGAGAAGAAAAATGTTGAGGAGCTTCTGAAAATAGTGAAGATGTGGGTATAGTGGTCAAGTATAATTAAGGTGGGAAGTTTGATGAATGCTGAGATAAAAGAGAATAGACGACCGCAAAAGATATGGTTGTAATTTGGGGGATGCATGAGGAAGCATCATCCAACGTTTAAGAATATTGATGCAGTTACCAGTGTGAGAAGTCCTTCAATAGGAGTGATTCTGATGGTGAAATTCTTACCTTGTGAAGTGATCGAGTTGTCTAGTGACGAGTGGATGAAAATGGCAAGATCTTATCATGTGATGTCTAGCAAAGAGTAGTTGGACTGAAGATGTCAAGATCAAGACTGCTGTTAAACGTATGTTAAATGATGTTAGACATGTTGGTTGTGTGAACATTATGTTACTACTTGTGGCTACATGGTGGAAAATTACAAGAAGATCATGAGAGTCAAGAAGAACAAGAATCGCATGACGAAGTGTACAAGTATAAGCATCATTTAATGTGTGGAGCTTGTAACAGAAGAGTCGGGCGTGGCAATAGAGCTGACATGACCAAGTCCGAGGTGATGGACTTGGTGGTTGGCTCATACAGTACACATGTGTTCACGTGAAGACGGATTAAGATCGTTAGAAATATTCGTCAAATTGAATTTTGTTAGAATAGTGTCAAATATATGAGTACATGCATGTAGTTGGAATTGGAAAAAGAGAGTTTACTTCTTCGGTTGAACTCACGTAACATGGGTCTCTTATACTAGACGGTCACGCGCGCTTCGCCGCGCCGGCTGCTAGTCGTTGCTGCATAGCTTTTTATAAAACTTGAGTAAAGGCTATGATTATATAGAAGGTGTTCACGCAACTAACTCGCCAGTACGATCGAACGGAACCGTATAATTAGCATCGCGCTATCTAAGCAACACAAAAAAAGTTCAATGGATAGACAAACCAACTTCTTTACCGGCACATAAACTTTAGGCACGATCTGTTCATCTGTTTAATCAGAAAACTAAGCACGGCCACACGAGCTAGACTACAGATTACAAACAAGCGTTCAGAACACATATCCTAGTTCATGACACGCCACAAACAATAAGACCGTACATCCCAGTTCAAAAGCAGTCTATTCACATACATACGCGTGAAAGTAGACATCAGAGTAACATACAAGTTTCATCTACAGAGACGACACACAACCATACCGAGAGCATACACCATTTAGACAATGCAGCATACGCCTTCCAGGCGCAACTCCTCCCATCCAAAATGCAGCTATTTGACCTTCCTCACCGTCTGATCAGGATTAAGTAAATTACCGCATGGCTAAACAGAAAAGAGGAGAATAAACGCGCCGCGCAAGCATGCATGTTAATACCTTCGTCAATGTCTTCTCAGCACCTTCTGGGAACAACTGCCTCTTGGCCGTACCCTTCGCTTAACAAAAGAACATATAAGGAACACTCATCATTCAATAAGTTAAGTATAGAGAAGTAAGCAAAGTAAATAGTAAATATACATTTTTTCAGAAATGTCGATCAAAGGCGATTTCATATCAGCGGCACAGAAATCTTCAGGCTGATTGGTGCTAAATGAAGAATTTTCGCCTGGGCTTCCCTTAAACAGTAAATAGTTTCAGTAAACTTTTTTCATGATGCAAATTAATAGGATATACACAGAAAATCTATAGAGACCGAGGTGGCCAGAGGCGGCGTAGTGTGGACGGCTATATCGGTAGATGGAGCAGCAAACACTTTGTGACTCCCAGCATGTCCAAAACCTTCAACACCAAAACTGATGGGGAATGCAGCAAGCAAAAACTGAACTTAAAATATCTGAAACAACAAAAAGGAGCAGTATGTTCACCAAGCTCGTGCACACCAGAGCTCGGAACCTCAGAACGACTAAAATCTTGAGATGTTTTGTCAACATCCGTAAGCAAAATTTCCAACCAAACAAACACAGAAATACCTTCAGGGTAGAATTAAGGGACTTGGAAACAAAAAAAATCACTACAGAAAGAGTATCTAGAGTTCTAGACATGCGAACATCGACAATGTAATTCCTGCCCGTTAGAGAAGTAATATCATGTAATCCAGAGATCAAAGGAAGAACAGAACTCATACAGTGAACTATTTCATCCATGAATTAATCACCTGCATCTGCAAGGTAAGTCTAATTGGAGGCGTTTGCAAGTATGTTTCAAAATGATTTAAGTTTGTAAGCATAGCGACACAAACTACCAGGGATAGGCGTGATCTCAACTATCCTTGTCCACCTAGTAAGACAGGCTTCAATGCATGATCGACATCAAGAAAACCATCCCTGGCCTGCTTAATAACTTCTAAATAATGCAAGTAATAAGCATGCCCCTCCAACAGCCTCCCACTAAACTTGTCTACATGAACCCTCGCTATGGACTATGGAGCCCTGCATAGTATAATCCTGAAGAAGGGAAGATCAAACCTGCAAAATAGTCAGCAAACAATCTTCATGCCATGGCAGAAATAAATACAAAGGAATCCTGCAACCAAATACCCCCCATGCAAGCAGCACCGGCAAAACGATGAGCCAAAAATCGGTTAAGAGCAAGACTACAAAAGAATAATTAAATAAAAAACAAAAAATCAAAAAGAGAGAAACCAGAAAAACAAACCTTGGGCTGCAGCCATGCCGGCCGGCCGAAGACCACACTCGGCGGTGGACAGCCGTAGGCACAGGTTCTCCTTTCTAAGACCCCTCGAATCGTTCATGGTGTGTTCCATCTTCTAGTAGATCTGGAGAAAGCAAAGCAAATCCCCGTCCGTTCGAGGAGTGGGGCGTCGCGTGCTGGAATTGTAGATCGGTACATGGAGAAGCAACATAGCTGCGAAGTTATGATACGAAGATGAGAGATGGAAGGGGTCGAAGGAGGAGACTTGGAGATGTCGTAGGCTGCAGGCACGCACGTACAAACCTGGTCAATGGTGAGGCACTGCGCCTGGCTGGCCCGCGCAATGTCGTCGTACCGCGCGGTGATCCGCCGCTGCAGCGGGCCGGCGACGGAGGCGAGAGGGAACCGCGGCCGCCGCGGCAGCGCGTCGTCGTCGTCGCCCGCTGCGGCCGTCGCATCCCCTCCCTTCTCCTCCTGCTGCTTCCGCCTCGCCCTCCGCCGCGGGGTCTTCTCCTCCGCGCCCTTGGGCGGCGCGCGCGGATCGGCCGCCAGCTCGGTAGGCGTGAGCTGGGGCTCGCCCCGGCGGCGGTGGAGGGCGAGGAAGAGCGTCGCCGGCGGGGCGGCGAGGAGCACGAGGAAGAGGAAGGGGATGCGAGGGCTAGCGGCAGGTCCATCGCTGGGAACATGGGAAGCCTGTGGTGCGGTCAGAAGGTTGGGGGCAAGCTCCTGATCAACGAAGCCCAGCCCTCCACACGACAGCTCATGGGCCACCACGTACACACACGAGAAGGAACACGAAGAAGCAAAGCAGCACGAAGCGGGACACCTGGCCACGCCGCACGGGGCCACAGTCAGCCAGACAAAACACGGCAGATGGCTTGGGAAGCCTCGGTCGACACCAGCATTCAGTCTATAGATAATAAAGACAACATGGGCTAGGAACTACATGTGGTGCGTTGATCGAGATACATTCGATGATCTTTATGAGTTTATCGTCGACTGTACTAGGTTTATTTAGTTCACGAGAAGAAGCGTTCTTACAAGTTATGCCCCGATAATATAAAATAAACCATTGAATCTTTTTAACAAATATCATGTATCATAGAATGCTAACATTTATCATAACCAATATTTCAACACCAGCATACGTTTTTTATGAATACTCACCACATTATCGTATCAGCGGCTATCGTCTCAAAATACCACATGTCGATCTATATACCCTTGTACTACCTCTGTATCAAAATATAACTACAAAAACGTCTTACATTTTATTAGGGAGGGGGTATGTATTAGTTGTTGAAACAGTGCATCTAATACCACGTAAAGTCAAAAGCCTCGTTAAAGGACAAAGTATGATTGCCATGATACCATATGTGCATAGTGTCACCAGACATACATGCAAACAACGGAGTGGTTTTTTAGCTCCTAGATGCATACATGCATCTTTTATTTAAAATGGATTTAAACATACTTTGAAATGACATCTGAAAGAAAATGTTCACGCGTATATTGTAACATTATATATCACAATTTTGTTTCACGAGACATGTTTTGAACAAAAACAATCGGTTTTTGATGAAACGATTTTGTGAACACCTAAAAAAATCGGTTTTCGACGATATCAATTTTTGGACATTTTAAAATATGTTGCATATACATTGCTTAACTGAATTTCCCTGCAAAACAACATAACAAATAGTAGTTAGGATACAGTATAATTTCGTCCCGCCGTTCCAACTGCCTATCTCCACATGTGATTCCATGCGACAAGCTATTGCTAATCAGCGGTGGGGAGTTGAGAATGGGAAAAAGAAACTCCATTAGCGATACTGGAAGTGGTTGTCTACTCTCAAGGGTCTTGGGGGGGATGGGCTTTCGTGATTTGAGGTTGTTCAACCAGGCGATGCTTGGCGGCAATGCTAGAGATTGCTGACGGACCCCTCTTTGTTATGTGCTTGGGTGCTCAAGGGCAGGTACTACCCTAACTGTGATTTCTGGAATGCCCCGCCGTCTCGTTCTTCATCCTATACATGGAGAAGTATCCAATTCGGCATTGACCTCGTGAGGAAGGGTATCTGGTGTGGTATTGGGGATGGTGCAACGACGAAGATCTTGACAGATGAGTGGATTCCGGATGTACCTCATTTGTGGTGGAACCTCTTGTTCAGCTTCAGCCTAATCATACTGTTAGCACACTCATGACGGGGTGCAAAGGCATGGGATACAGACCGGGTTCGCGCCATTTTTCCTGTAGCTATCGCTGACAAGATCCTGGAGGTGCCAATCATTCGCCATGAGGGACCTGATTTCCCTTGCTGGCCGATGGCTCGTTTTGGCCAATATACTGTGAAAACTGCTTATCAACCAGCGCGAGGCGAGCGGGATGCATTTGATCGCAGCAAATCGGGCAATGGGTCATCTTCTCTGATCCAGGACAATTCCTTGCTATGGAAGAAGCTTTGGGTGAACAAGGCACCGGGGAAAATGAAGATCACGCTCTAGAGGTTTACGCATAATTTTTTACCAAGCGGAGAGCAGCTACATAAACGACATATCCCAACGTCGGCTGCTTGTGTCACCTAGGCCAAGTTTGAGTCAATGGAGTCACCTGGGCCAAGTTTGAGTGAATTGAGCACGACTTGCTGTTTTGCCCGTATGCTGATGCGGTTGGGCAAGAGGTCAAGAAGGATTTCCCCCTCCATCTTCGTCGGGGCTCCTTTACTTCGCCCAGAGCCTGGACGCTGGACTTCCTGGAGCGTGGTTCCGACATTGATATCACATGTCTAATGGTTTCCTTTTGGCATATATGGGATGCAAGGAACAAGCTTCGAGAGGAGGATGGGATGCTGCACCCCTGGCGGCTGCTTCCAAAATCAAAGCTTACGTCGAGACGATCCTTGTACATCTCTACAAACCTGCTACCATCCACAGGCGTGAACCCTCATCTTCATCACCAAAATGGGTTCCGTCGCCCGGAAGGTACTCTTTTGATCAATGTTGATGCAACTCTATCCAACTCCACACGACAGATGGGTGTGGGTGTTGTCGTTCGAGACCATTCTGGAGCCTTCCTTGCAGCTTGCGGCGAGTGCTACGATGATGTGGTGCTCCCGGAGATGGCTGAAGCTCTAGTTGTCCGCCGTGCGGTGGCCTTCGCGAGGGAAGAAGGCTTTTCCAAGATCATTATCATCTCCGGCTGCTTATCTTTGATCCAACGCGTCGGGTCCTTCCAAATGAACCTATCTCTTTGCGGGCCGGTGATTGAAGATATCAAGCTGATGGCCAAAATCTTTGGCTCATGTGTTTTTCGTCGTGTTTATCGTGTTCTATGTTAGTGCACATTGCTTAGCTAGAAGCTTTTCTGTTCATTCGGTGTGGCGTGGTGTTCCTCTGATTGTATTGAGGAGACTATTTGTAATGACATTTTGATTGATCAATAAAGCTCATGGTTCTCTCTCAAAAAAAAAAGAAGCGGTAGCACAGCACGCGACACCCCCGTCCGCAAACCATGCCGATCCACCACGGCTGAGGATTCAGTCAAGAAAAACGCCCAAAACCACGACGAAAACACACCTACGCGTAGGAGCGAGCGGCGAGAGACCAACCAACCGTTCCCGCCCCCGCGCTGCACAGCTCGCCACGGACGGACGGACGGACCGCGCGCGCACGTCGGTCCCGGCGTTCCCGCGCGGCCACTCCCCGTCGACGCGCGGCCTTTAAACCCCCTCCCTATTTTAGGACTAGCGGGAGCGCGAACTCGTAGCCCCTAGCTCCCACGCATGCACGATCCACCCGCCATGTCCCTCCTCCGCGTCCGGCTCGCCGTCGCGGTGCTCGCCGTCGTCCTCGCCGCGCCCGCGGCGGGCGACGGGGACGCGTACGAGCTCACCAAGCCCGGCACCGTCATCACCTACGACCGCCGGTCGCTCATGGTCGACGGCCGGAGGGAGCTCTTCTTCTCCGGCTCCATCCACTACCCGCGCAGCCCGCCCCACGAGTGGCCCGACCTCATCTCCAGGGCCAAGGAGGGCGGCCTCAACGTCATCGAGTCCTACGTCTTCTGGAACGGGCATGAACCCGAGATGGGCGTGGTAACTGTCACGCACTCCGCCCCCACTCATCTCATCTCATCCTTCCTACGATCGAGATCCCGTCCGTGTGCTCATAACAATCTTCGTGCCTTCTTCCTCGATCGATCGATGGATTGATCGCTTGATTTCAGTACAACTTCGAAGGGAGGTACGACATGATCAAGTTCTTCAAGCTCATCCAGGAGCACGGGATGTTCGCCATGGTCCGGATCGGGCCCTTCGTACAGGCTGAATGGAACCATGGGTTTGTTCGTCTCGATCGTTTGCTTCACATCTCGGTTTCGTTGCAACCAACAAGATCGATCTCCGTTTAACTGAGGATTTTCTTCTTCTGCCAGAGGGCTGCCTTACTGGCTCCGGGAGGTCCCCGACATCGTCTTCCGCACGGACAATGAGCCTTTCAAGGTAAAACTTTTAGACAATCAAATCAAACCACACAAGATTGTCATATAGAATAAATGTATTTTAATATAGAAAATTGGAAGTAAAATTCTCTACATCTAAAGGTAATTTCAGGCCCATGAGAATGACATGCATACCTTGGGTTTTCTCTTTATACAGAAGCTCATGCAGAAGTTTGTGACTATGATAGTGACCAAGCTCAAGGATGCCAAGCTCTTCGCATCACAGGGAGGCCCTATTATTCTGGCACAGGTACTACATCGCCTTGATTTTTTTCTCCCGGCGGCGACGCATCGATTTCCTGGTGAATGCTGATGATTCATGCTTATGTGATGAAATGTTGGTGCATAAATAAGATCGAGAATGAGTACCAGCACATGGAGGCGGCGTTCAAAGAGAACGGAACCAGGTACATTGACTGGGCAGCTAAGATGGCCATCAGCACCGACACAGGAGTGCCGTGGATCATGTGCAAGCAGACTAAAGCTCCAAAAGAAGTGGTAACTTTGTTACGATCAGTCATTGTTACTTATGCGTTTATTATGATCAATCGCGAGTTCACATGTTCCCCTGCTATAGGTTCATTGTTCAAATGCATAAACATTGTCAATTCGATGACTGGTTTCCAAATTGGCGATCAATAGATAATATGATATATGCAAATCTCTACTTGATTTAGGATCTGCCCTGATTAATTCATATCATCTCTAGATCCCCACCTGCAACGGTAGGCACTGCGGAGATACATGGCCAGGTCCAACTGACAAGAACAAGCCCCTCTTATGGACTGAGAACTGGACTGCACAGTAAGCTGAATCTCTCCTTGTTCATCAACAGAATATGTCGTGTGCTATGCTAGCTAAACTATCTTGGTTGGTCTATACAGATACAGAGTATTCGGTGATCCGCCATCTCAGAGATCAGCCGAGGACATTGCGTTCGCCGTGGCGCGGTTCTTCTCCGTGGGCGGCACCATGGTGAACTACTACATGGTACCGATCAGTAATATGCTGTTGGCAAGGATTTTACAGAATTTTTCTCCTTTTGCGCCAGAAATAAAAAAACAGAGTTGCACGGTTTTGATTCTTTGAACAGTACCATGGAGGAACAAACTTTGGAAGAACAGGCGCCTCTTTCGTCATGCCGAGATACTATGACGAGGCACCTCTCGACGAATTCGGTAAAATCAAGAAGAAAACACTCTGAATGGAAGTCTGAAGAGATCATCATGTTGTTTGCTGATGAGCGAGCCGCTGAATTATGAATGAACCTGCAGGTTTGTACAAGGAGCCAAAGTGGGGCCATCTGAGGGACCTGCACCAAGCACTAAGGCTGTGCAAGAAGGCTCTCCTCTGGGGGACCCCCTCCACGGAGCCATTGGGCAAGCTCTACGAGGTTCTCACCGTGATCGATCACCATTGATCAAGAGACAGCGATATCCCCATTTCTGATCACCATGGATGGATGCAGGCGCGGCTGTTCCAGATCCCGGAGCAGAATGTGTGCGTGGCGTTCCTGTCCAACCACAACACCAAGGAGGACGGGACGGTGACGTTCCGGGGGCAGCAGTACTTCGTGCCGCGGCGGTCGGTGAGCATCCTCGGCGACTGCAAGACGGTGGTGTTCAGCACGCAGCACGTGAACTCGCAGCACAACCAGCGCACTTTCCACTTCGCCGACCAGACGGTGAAGAACAACGTGTGGGAGATGTACACGGAGGTGGACAAGGTGCCCACCTACAAGCTCACCACCGTCAGGACGGAGAAGCCCCTCGAGTCCTACAACATGACCAAGGACAAGACCGACTACCTCTGGTACACCACCAGGTATATAAGTTTACTGTTCGTGTTCGACGCCGCCGGTTAATTCCTCAAACGTACTGTGGTAGATGCTTCTTCTGGGTTGTCTCGTCGGATGATGATCGATCGGTACCATGTGTGTATAGTTTCAAGCTGGAGGCGGAGGACCTTCCGTTCAGAAAGGACATAAGTCCGGTGCTGGAGGTGAGCAGCCACGGGCACGCCATGGTGGCGTTCGTGAACGGCAAGTACGTCGGCGCGGGGCACGGCACCAAGATGAACAAGGCGTTCACGCTGGAGAAGCCCGTGGAGCTCAAGGTGGGCATCAACCACATCTCCATCCTGTCCACCACGCTCGGGATGCAGGACAGCGGCGCGTACCTGGAGCACCGGCAGGCCGGCGTGCACGCCGTCACCATCCAGGGCCTCAACACGGGGACGCTGGACCTGTCGGGCAACGGGTGGGGCCACATCGTGGGTCTGGACGGCGAGCAGAAGCAGGCGCACACGGAGAAGGGCGGCGAGGTGCAGTGGACGCCCGCGGTGTTCGACCAGCCTCTCACGTGGTACCGGCGGCGCTTCGACATGCCCTCCGGGGAGGATCCCGTGGTGATCGACCTGAACCCGATGGGCAAGGGCATCCTGTTCGTCAACGGCGAAGGGCTGGGCCGGTACTGGAGCTCGTACAAGCACGCGCTGGGCCGGCCGTCGCAGTACCTCTACCACGTGCCGCGGTGCTTCCTGAAGCCGACCGGGAACGTGCTGACGCTCTTCGAGGAGGAAGGCGGGAAGCCGGACGCGATCATGATCCTGACGGTGAAGCGCGACAACATCTGCAGCTTCATCTCGGAGAAGAACCCCGGGCACGTGCGGTCGTGGGAGAGGAAGGACAGCCAGCTGATCTCGGTGACGGGCGACATGAAGCCACGGGCGGTGCTGTCGTGCCCGGAGAAGAAGACCATCCAGCAGGTGGTGTTCGCCAGCTACGGGAACCCGCTGGGGATCTGCGGCAACTACACGGTGGGGAACTGCCACACGCCCAAGGCCAAGGAGCTGGTGGAGAAGGCGTGCATTGGGAAGAAGAGTTGCGAGCTCAAGGTGTCGCACGAGGTGTACGGCGGGGACCTCAACTGCCCCGGCACCACGGCCACGCTCGCCGTGCAGGCAAAGTGCTCCAAGAGGCAAAGGACCGCCGACCAATAAGCTAACTTATATATAGAATCCTAGCCTCCTCCTCCTTCCTCTCCTCGCCGCCGACGATCGCCGCCTGATGTCATTTTCATGCTTGTTGTTTTGGGACGCGTGCATGTTGTACTACTTGATTTATTGATTCCTGTGAATTGTAGGAGTAGATGGACGCTGAGAAGCAAACGTGAAAATCAATCTATTTTGGTGAATAAGTTCTGAAAATAATGGACAGACTAGTTCACTGACCAGGCTGAAGGTCTTCATCAGTGATGGTTAATCTTTAGAAGAAAACCTCAACAGTTAGTACTAAATTAAAACAATGAACGATGCGTTCTTAAATAATGAACTGTCTAATTGGACACAATATTTGATGGTAATCTTCAGAAGAAACTTCAACAGTTAGTACGGATTTTTTTAAAAAAAAATGAACGATGCGTTCACAAATAATGAACTGTCTAATTGAACAAAAGAAGATGGTAATCAACAGTTAGTACGGATTTTTTTAAAAAAAATGAACGATGCGTTCACAAATAATGAACTGTCTAATTGAACAAAAGAAGACGAGGGGCGTTGCGAGAATCGAACTCGCGACCTCTCGCACCCAAAGCGAGAATCATACCACTAGACCAAACGCCCTTGTTGAGAGTAAAGACAGGTTTTTCTTATTAGTTCTAGTTGAAATGACCAGCAACAGTACATCTCTGGAATCTAGCTAAGCCAGACTCTAAACAACTGAGAAGAAAATTCTCATCGTGCGGTCATGCTCACATCCTGTGATTTCCGTCCTAACGCCTGCCCTGTCTAAATCTTCATAGTTAATAACTCCATTTGTACGGTGCTTAGGAAGCCTGGAGTGAAGCGGATAGTAATGAAGAATACAAGCCTTCAGCATCACAACCAGCCAATCTCAAAAATAAATAAATAAATAAACATCACTACCAGCCAGTAGCAGCTTTGACAGCCCGGCCTTTGAAATTTCTCTCTATTTTAAGAATCACCAAGAGTTGCCTCAGCCACAAAATAAAGCACGAAACAAGAAGGCCTGATACAAAGCTTGGATATCATTCAAGTAGCTCGTTGTGAGAAGGAACCATAAGCTGATAACCTCCTCAAAATAGGAGTAGTTCATAACGTTATTAGGTGCAATCACCCTGTTTGAAGAGTAATCAACTGCTGCATATAACAGCAGGCAGACAAACAAAACATACAGAATAAATGCTGGATGCCACAGCTCGTGTATAAACAAAAGATACGAGGCATTTCTAGTCGAACAAACCCGAATAATTATATACACTAACATCAACGTTCAGACCACCTCTCAGTGAAAACACGACGTATAACCATTTATAACTTTTACCATGGTTGGTGATTTTAGGGACAGTCCAAGAACTTGATCCAACAGGTGGGAAAATTGGAAGTATCAGGAGTACTACAACAAAATATTGGAAAGTACTGATTTATTAGTTTAAAAATATTGGTTTGTTTGATTAATTAAAAGGTTATTTTGGAATCCGGCCCCACATGTCTCTCATTTCATTCTCTCTCGTCTCCATCTTTCTCACAACATGAGGCTGCGACCTCTCACCGCAAAAAAAATCATCCTTTTCCGTTTGGTGCGAACGAGCCGGCGAGCTCATCCCCAACGATGGCCACGCTCCCCAGCACCCTCACCATGGAGGCTGGACTGCTTTGGCGCGTATGGCTCGCAACGCCGCGGCCATCGCCTACCTGCACGCATCCGCCGCCCATCCTTCTCGGCGCCGACCTCCGCGCCAAGCACGCAGATTTTGCCTTTCCTACCTACACGTGGAGGGGACGACGAGCGGTGACCGTGTGCAGGCGAGCTCGTAGTAGAAAGAAATAACAGATCTAGGGCCATCTTGGCGGGAGCGGCAGCTCCAAGGACGGCGGCGGAGGCGGGAGGACCGCGACGAGCTCTGCGTGATCCAATTTGTGTGACTCTTATATCCTACGACGGGAGTAGAGGCTTGGGGGTGGTGGCCGAGGCGGGAGCACCGCGACGAGATCGCAGTTCACCATTTCACTCCTGGAGGGAAAAAGATATCCACCCACGATCGCCATTACGCTCCTGGAGGGAACAGATATCCGACCACAGCGTCGCAGCGGCAGCTGCCATTTGCCATGACAAGGCCGTGCGCCATTGGTCTAAAGCCAGATATCCGACCACAGCTTCGCAGCGGCAGCTGCCATCTGCCATGACAAGGCCGTGCGCCATTGGTCTAAAGCTGGAATTGAATCTTTGCTGATGTCTTCAGTTTCTGAAAAATCGAAAAGAAAACAAGGCCTTTTTTTTTGAAAAAAAAAGAAAAAAATTGTTTAATCAACGGCAAGAAAAAAAAGAAAACAAGGCCTGGTACTCAAGACAAAATTGTTTAATCAACGGCAAGAAAAAAATTTAGGGGAAGTACTCGAGAGTACTGAGAAGTGCTCACCAATCACCATAAAAGCGCTCCAATTTATAACTGCACATGCACAAGTAGTTGCCTTGTACCCCCATATTCTTCTCTTGGGGCACAAACGATGTGTACATAAACATGCACCACGAGAACTAACAACCAAGATGTTCATCACCATAAACACTTCAACAATTATCTTATCTTATTACCACACAGCAGGGACAATCGTCCTAAGAAAATCATCAAGCCTCTAGAGTCCACATAACAAGGCCTATAGTAGAACAAGGATCAACCCAAGGTAGGACCACTATCTTACTAGCTTCAAGCATTAAGATTTATGACCTCCCTTTCTTAAGACGACTGTGCGGAGACGAGCTTGTCAATGAGTGTGGCAGCATCTTCGACTGTCGAGATCGCCTGTGCACTCGACTCCTCCACGCTGATTTTGAACTCCTCCTCGAGGCCCATCACGATTTCGACCTGAGAAAGCTTTACAGTGAGTTTAACTTGACATCACGACAGGAATATGCAACAAAAGAGAATGAACTATGTCTACTGTATACCTGCAAAAAAAAACTATTTTTATACATGGAACTAAATATTCAGTATTTTGTTCCATATTAAGATGCAAAAGTTTTTCTAGTATGTGGGGTCACTCGGGAATCTAATAGCTACTTCACATTCTACTCTTAAGGCATCAAGATGTCTAGAAACCTAGTCAGTCATTATGTGGAAGAACCTGTTAATATTCAGTCTTGTCATGAAAACACATGCTTTCAGAGTAACTTCACATCACTCGGAATAAAGGTAAACCAAGCAGAACACCTTATGAGGATCATACAGCTATTCGGTAAGGTTAGGTTAGGCTCTGCTTGCTTCAAAACAAAACTTTCATGCCTGACATACAGTCAAAATATTATTGCCAGTTACCGTGTCGAGCGAATCAGCTCCAAGGTCAGAGAACTTGGTGGGACCGGCAACTTCAGTGCCTTCTGGAACAGCAAGCTGCTTCTTAACAATTTCACAAACCTTGTCCACTGTTTCCTGTTTTGCCTGTTGGAAAACATATTCAGTGAAAAGAACTTATGGAATACATTCAAACTGTAGCAATAAAAGGACATTGCTTAGTGGTTGATAAAACACTAACTTCTATACTGTTATCTAGCTAAGTACAAGCTAAGTTCGTAAGTGGTGCTAGAATATGACGATTTTTTAATAAAATCAACTTCTTTTAGAAAAGAAAATATGTGTTCATCGAGTCATTACTAACATGCACAAAGAAAACAAACTCTCGAAGAATGAAGAAAAATAAGCTAGTTCTTCACAATTAGTACATTTTCTACAGGGCCCCGTTATGTGAGTTTGGCCGCCTGAAAAAATTCATGTATTCAGAACTAAAGGGTACTCTTGTCTGTTAGAACCAATTACAAGTTTAGCTGAACCTACAGAAACACATCACTGCCTTTAGCATAGATATACAACTAGTATAGCTACCTAGGTCACCCCTGTTTAGCACAGTAAATCATGCATGAAGAGAAAGGATGTAACTCACCGAGCAGCAAACTGCAAATCCCATCGGCACGGGCTGAAGGCGGAGAAATGCATTACCCCTCCTTGCACTGGAGAAAGACAGCGAGCTCGAGCTGATTGCCTGCAATTCAAGGAACGAACTTACAGAGACAATAAACTTGCATGTGCCAAGAAATAGTACGCTGCACTGTGTTCCCTATTCACGACTGAAGAAAATACTACTGTACTAGAGCAAACACTGTTCTCATGATTCTTCTATCCATCTAGCAATTCACTAGGTAATCCCACATCTGCAAAACACTAATTTTACAGCTATAAATGCCAACAGTATGGTTATTGTTATATTGTACGAGGAATATTGGCAGAGAAATATTAACAGGAACTACTTTCATGGTACGGCCCCCAAAATGTCAAGTAAACATAGAGGAGAAAATAAATATTAACTGTGAACAAAACATTATTTACATCGCAAATAGAATTTACTGCCACTGCAGTGGATAAGTTACAGTTTCACTAGCCAATTGGAGAATCAAAGGAAGTGTTTCACATAGTAGTAAAGACATGATACCAAAAGGCATTTTAGGTGGCAGTATAAAAGAAGGACCAACTTTTGCAACCCGTAGAGCATGCAAATCACCTACCTAGTACTAGTATCCAACATTCCAACACAACAACCAATAACACACCATAATGCAAACTCAATAATTCAGCACTAGGACGCAGTCTGATATAAGCATAGCAACCATTATACTAACAAAATCATTCATTGCACATGCAGGGATCTAAGCCTCTTACACGTTCAGGGCAAAGTGGACTTTCTACACGCCTAGTAACAAATGAAGTTGGTGTAGCTCGCCAGGGCACAAACATTCAGTAAGCCAAGCAGAAAAGCAGATCTGCCCGAATCCACCTCGCAAAATGGCTGGGTAAGCCACATCAGCGCACAAAACGAGGTTCTCTCCACAGTAAAAAAGAAAAGAACACGAGTTGCTACATGCTAGACAAAATTTACAGCTAAATCGTAAGGTGGCCGAACAGAGGGACAAAAGAAAAAACAGTGTTCCCCGAACAATCCTACATGGTTCGATGTGCTAAGCCGCAGATCACCTCTACATCGGGCTGCCAAACAAGCCTAGATCGACCGAGACGAACGCTAAAACCCCGGCATGGCAGATCAACCAGAGTGGTGTGGCGGCGGATCTGACGGCGGAGCGTGGGCGCGCGGGTATACCTTGACGGGCTTGGCGAAGGACAGGGCGGATCCGGCGACGGAAGCCATGACGCAGCTCGGGACGGGAGGGGAGGCGGCGAGCACGAAGAGCGTGAGAGCGACCGAGGGTTGGCTGGGCTGGGAGGGTGGGTGGGGTGGGCTGGAGCTGGAGGAAGTGACCTGCCAACATTTATGCGCGGCGGAGTGATGGCGGCATCGGTAGTATCGACGGCGGGGTCCACACCGTCCGTCCGTCGTCCATCGCTGGCCCCACTGTGCAGCTGGGCTGACTGCCCGTTTTTCAGCAAGTCGTTGGGCTGAGCCGAGGAATAATGGCTTCTGTTTAGTGCTAAGCCGACACGCGAAGGTGCTGCGGGGCTGGCCCAAGAGTTCACTTTTGTCTTTACTGTGCTGCCTCCATAGTTCGTTTAAACTAGGCCGAGATGTTTCTACGCTATCTTCTTACAGGCCCGTCAAGCTTTTGATTGATGTCCGCTAACAAAGAATTTATCAGCCGCTCAAAAAAAAAAAAAGAGCAAGGAGAGTACAAGTTTTGCATGCGCCTGCCTCCTGTGCCGCATGAAAACCAGTTAGTATCGGTGACGGCTGTGTTGTCTGTGCACACGAATCTTGTGAGCCGCGTGACCTTTCCTTGACGACTGTTTTTCTTATGACGACACGATTTGTGTTACGGTTAAGGGTAGAAATGGGCACCACTAGGCAAAGTGTGATGCTCACACATTGTCCCAGTTCCTCCCGGGTGGTTCGTGTGAGGGCGGCTCTCGAGGACCCAGCGAAACCCTAAAACAAGTCCACCCAATCCTCCTTGTCGGTGTCGGCACCGGTGGTGGTGGCCACGCCTGGCGATTCAAGACGGTGGGCGGGGTTGGCGTGTGCCCTGACAGCTCCCTTCATGCGGGAGGCTGTTTTCTAGGGCGTCGCAGTTGGTCGATGGAGCAGCGGCGCTCGTCGGTGCACAACAGGGAGGCGCGGAGGAGACAGTGGTGGCACGTGCACGATGGTGCATGCCGATGGCGGTCGTACGCTCGAGCTCTGACGGCGGCATCGCGACCAAGTCGTGGAGGTGGTGGTGCGGCCATGGTCTCGTGGTGATGCATGCGCGCGGACCCGGTCTAGGGCCAACCCTAAGCTCGATAAAGGCGTTGGGATCGGCCCGCTCGTTCCGATAGCTGGAAGTCGGCCCGCGGTGTGGGGGCTGCTAGTTTGGCCTGAATAAAGGTGGCTTTGGCCCTATTGGTCTTAGAATTCCAAATCATCGATTTGCTTCATGCCGACCTACTCGATCCAGCTGCCGACGTGTTCTGGTCTTCCCCTCGGAGATCTCTGTTGTTTGTCGTGGAGCCACTGGAAGTGTAGATCGGAATTGATCCGGTCGTGCACGCCCTTATCTTCGGCCAGATTGACTTCATGAGGGTGAGGCGCAAAGCTTCGATGTCTTGTCGGTGTCTTGGGACATGTCTAAATTATAATTCCATGCCATCGATAGTGGTGAAGAAAGTCATGGTGGCTGCAATCGGAGGCTTGTGATAGCGGAGAGGATTTTTGGTTGCGACGAAGACTAGCGGCACAGGTTTTCCTGTGTGTTGGGTATTATGGACTTGCAGCAATGCCCTTGGAAGGAGGGGGCCGCCACACGGGTGAACAACATTCTGCTGGTGCATCTCGAGTGTGAGCCGCGATTTTCAGGATGAAATCCCAAGGTCTGGCCTTCATTGGTTGTACCTGGCAATTGCCTTGTTGAAGGAATTGTTTTGGGATACCGGTCTTTCTCCACAGTGAAAACTCAAGATCCTTGATGGGGCAACGACAACACTTCTGCATTCTTTTTTTCTTGTAGGCGTCACTTTTGGAGAACCTTATTTGTGGTTCAGGTGTTGTCTTTGGTGGTGGATAGTGTTGCTGTTGCGAATGTTTCATCAGTACGACGGGGTCTTTGTTTTACGTTTTTTTATTTTGTTCTTGACTATGTGCATCTGTGTGTCTCATTGCATGGACACCGGGAGTAGCGGATACCCCTTTATTTGGGTCGGTATGGGGCGTGAAGGAGTCTTACGATCCTCGACTTTCGAGAGAAAAGTAAGAGATTCACGAACACGACATAGATATTGGGTTTTACTTAGGTTCATGCCGCTCGGAGGCAAACAACCCTACTCCCGCATGTCTGGATTGAAGAATTCATCGTGGTGTGGTTACAAGGTCTTTTCGGGTCGCTACCCGGGGTGTGGTGGCTGGAGGAAGAAGACGAGCAGATCCTGACCCGGAGGAGATCACCTCTCGACCTTCCCTTCCTTAGCAATGGCTACCTCTACTCTAGCCTAGCAAGCGAATGAACTCTAGATCTGATCCCTTTTCCTCAGTGGCCTTGGTCCTCCTTCTATTGTCTAGGAGTGCCACAGGCGGTCATGCGAGGAACATGCGGGGGGTTTCAATGGGAAACCCCCGTGGTAGCGATGGACGGCACCACCACGTGGCCTTCTTTTGGCCAATCGTTGATCGTGGGTTGGTAGGTGATGCGTGTAAGACACACGTTCGTTGGGAGACCCCAAGAGGAAGGTATGATGAGTGTAGCAGCAAGTTTTCCCTCAGTATGAAACCGAGGTTATCGAACCAGTAGGAGATAAAGACACTTCTGAAGGTGTAGGTGGATGACTTTGGCAGGGCGCACTACCGGTATCAACAACGAACGTGGAACCTGCACACAACACAACCAAAATACTTTGCTCCAACTTAACATTGAGGTTGTCAATCTCACCGGCTTGCTGGAAACAAAGGATTAGACGTATAGTGTGGAAAATGATGTTTGTTTGCAGAGAATGTAAAAGAACAGTGTTTGCAGTAGGTTGTATTATCAATGTAAAAAAATGGACCGGGGACCACAGTTCACTAGTGGTGTCCCTCCATAAAAGATAACTAACATGTTGGGTAAACAAATTACAGTTGGGCAATTGACAAAATGAAGAAGTGCATAACAATGCATGTACAAGTCATGGTGTCTACTATGAGATTTATATGGGTATTACAACATGATTCATAGACCGTTCCAACCGCATCTATGACTAATAATCCACCTTCCGGTTAGCGTCCGCACCCCTTTCAGTATTAAGTTGCAAGCAACAGATTATTGCATTAAGTAAAGTGAATAATGTAAGCAATACAATTATCTTTAGACAAAGCATCGATGTTTTACCCCTAGTGGCAAAAACACATCCACAACCCTAGAGGTTGCTGTCACTCCCCCAGATTAAATGAAGACTGAACCCACTATCTAGCATAAATACTCCCTCTTGGAGTTACAAGCATCATCTTGGCCAGAGCATCTACTAGTAATGGAGAGCATGCAAGATCATAAATAACATATGTATGATAATTCAATAAACAACTTGACAAAGTACTCAATATTCATCGGATCCCAGCAAACACAACATGTAGTATTACAATAATATGATCTTGATCATGATAGGCAGCTCACAAGATCTAAACATGATGGCACAAGAGGAGAAGACAACCATCTAGCTACTGCTATGGACCCATAGTCCAAGGATGAACTACTCACGCATCACTCCGGAGGCAGGCATGGCGATGTAGAGCCCTCCGGTGATGATTCCCCTCTCCGGCAGGGTGCCAGGAAGAGCTTCAGAACCCTCCCGAACTAGGGTTGACGACAGCGGCGGCTATGGGATGTTTCGTGGATTTTTGATCGGGTACTTAGGGTTTTCCCGAGGAAGGCAATTTATAGGCGAAAGGGCAACGTCGGTGGGCGCCCGAGGGGCCCACACCATGCCGTGGCGCGGCCAGGGGGTGCGCCACCACGTGGTGTGGCCACCTCCTCGGCCTCCTTCGTGTCTCTGATGTGCAAGGAGTTGATCTTCTCCTTGTGGTTGGGAAACCCCAAGAGGAAGGTATGATGAGCACAGCAGAAAGTTTTCCCTCAGTACGAAACCAAGGTTATCAATCCAGTAGGAGATGAAGGCTCTTCTGAAGGTTGTTGAAGCTGACGTTGGCAGGGCGCACTACCGGTGTCAACAACGAACGTGGAACCTGCACACAACACAACCAAGATACTTTGCCCCAACTTAACAGTGAGGTCAATCTCACTGGCTTGCTGTAACAAAGGATTAGACGTATAGTGTGGAAAATGATGTTTGTTTGCAGAGAATGAAAGAGAACAGTGTTTGCAGTAGGTTGTATTATCAATGTAAAAGAAAGGACCGGGGTCCACAGTTCACTAGTGGTGTCTCTCCATAAATAAATAATAGCATACATGAGGGTAAACAAATTACAGCTGGGCAATTGACAAAATAAAGAACTGCATAATGATGCATGTACAAGCCATGGTGTCTAGTGTGAGATTCATTTGGTCATTACAACAATATACATAGACCGTTCCAACCGCATCTATGACTAATAATCCACCTTCCGGTTAGCGTCCGCACCCCTTTCAGTATTAAGTTGCAAGCAACAGATTATTGCATTAGGTAAAGTGTGTAATGTAAGTAGCACAATTATCCTTACACAAAGCACTACTGTTTTATCCCTAGTAGCAACAGTACATTCACAATCTTAGAGGTTGCTGTCACTCCCCCAGATTAAATGAAGACATGAACCCACTATCGAGCATAAATATTCCCTCTTGGAGTCACAAGCATCTACTTGGCCAGCGCATCTACTAGCAACGGAGAGCATGCAAGATCATAAATAACGCACTCACATAATATATTATGAAGCAAATGACATAGTACTCAATATTCATCGGATCCCAGCAAACACAACATGTAGCATTACAATAAGATGATCTTGATCATGATAGGCAGCTCACAAGATCTAAACATGATGACACAAGAGGAGAAAACAACCATCTAGCTACTGCTATGGACCCATAGTCCAAGGATGAACTACTCACGCATCAGTCCGGAGGCGGGCATGGTGATGTAGAGCCCTCCGGTGATGATTCCCCTCTCCGGCAGGGTGCCGGGAAGAGCTTCTGAACCTTCCTGAACTAGGGTTGACGACGGCGGTGGCGGCTACGGGATGTTTCATGGAAAAGTGTTCGGGTTCCTAGGGTTTATTTGTCGGGGGGTATAAATAGGCGAAAGGGCGACGTCGGTGGGCGCCTGTGGGCCCCACACCACGTCATGGCGCGGTAGAGGGGGGACCCGCGCCGCCACATGGTGTGGCTGGCTTGTGGCCCCCCTCCTACTCCTCTTCGGTGTTCTGGATGCTTCCGGGGAAAATAGGGACTTTGGCTTTTGTTTCGTGCAATTCCGAGAATATTTCCTTAACAACTTTTCTGAAATAAAAAACAGCAGAAAACAGGGAACTGGCACTTTGGCATCTTGTTAATAGGTTAGTCCCAGAATATGCATAAAAGTGATAGAAAGTGTATATAAAACATGTAGCAATTGGTATAATATAAGCATGGAACATAAGAAATTATAGATACGTTTGAGACGTATCAGTCTCCTTCGGACTCCGTGTACGTGACAGAAAAGTAGGACTTTGGCTTTGTTTCGTCCAGTTCCGAGAATATTTCTAGAACAACTTTTCTGGATACAAAAACAGCAGAAAACAGGAACCGGCACTGTGGCATCTTGTTAATAGGTTAGTCCCAGAAAATGCATAAAAATGATATAAAGTATAGATAAAACATGTAGCAATTGGTATAATATAAGCATGAAACATCAGAAATTATGGATACGTTGGAGACGTATCAAGCATCCCCAAGCTTAGTTCTACTCGTCCTCGAATAGGTAAAACGATAACAACAAAATAATTTCTGTAGTGACATGCTACCACACAATCTTGATCAAATAATATTGCAAGGCTCATGTTATGAATGAAGTGACTCCAGACAATGGTCTATAGTTTGCTAATAAATAGATAAAGGGTAAACAACTGAATCATATAAACAAAAACTTTTCATGAATAGTACTTTCAAGACAAGCATCAAAAAGTTTTGCATAAGAGTTAACTCATAAAGCAATAGATTCTAAGTAAAAAGGAATTGAAGCAACACATAGGAAGATTTAAGTTTCAGCAATTGCTTTCAACTTTCAACATGTATATCTCTTGGATAATTGTCAACACAAATATAATAAGTGCAATAAGCAAGCATATAAAAATTGTTGCACACAAATTTGACACTACTGTTTGCTTCTGAGATAGAAAGAAGTAGGTAAACTGACTCAACATAAAAGTAAAAGAAAGGCCCTTCGCAGAGGGAAGTAGGGATTAAATCATGTGCTAGAGCTTTTTAAGTTTTTTAAGTTTTTGAAATCATATAGAGAGCATAAAAGTAAGTTTTTGAGAGGTGTTTGTTGTTGTCAACGAATGGTAGTGGGAATTCTACCCCCTCTTGTCAACCAGACTTTCAAGAGCGGCTCCATGAAGGACGTTATCATCCCTCTTGTTCTTTTTTGTTTACACATGCAGTTATTCACTGGTATCATTGCTTATCTGATTGGATCAGGGCAAAATGTGAAGGGAATTAAGCGGTTAAAGTTGTAATTAATTGGGACTGGGCATCCCATTTGCCATCTCTTTTTGCAAAATTATTGGATAAGCGGATGTATATGCCACTAGTCAATTGGTGAAAGTCTGTCAAAAGTAAATGACAAGGTTGATAGAGAAAACTCCACATACTTCCTCATGAGCTATAAAACATTGACACAAATAAGAGATAATAGCTTTTGAATAATTTAAAGGTAGCACACGAAGTATTTACTTGGAATGGCAGGAAATACCACATAATTGGTAGTTATGGTGGACACAAATGACATGGGTTTTGGCTCAAGGTTTGGATGCACGAGAAGCATTCCCTCTCAGTACAGAGTTTTAGTCTAGCAAGGTTGTTTAAAGCAAACACATGATATCAACTGGTACATCAAGACTTACATGAAAACATATTGCAAGCATTATAAGACTCTACACTGTCTTCCTTGTTACTCAAACACTTTTACCAGAAAATATCTAGACCTAAGAGATACCATACATGCAAACCAAATTTCAACAAGCTCTACGGTAGTTCTTCACTAATGGGCTTTAACTACATGATGCAAGATCTTAAACATGATCTACTTGAGAGCTCAAAACGATTGCCAAGCACCAGATTATCCAAGACAATGATCTACAAGAATAAGTATGTCTTTTTCAATATACCATCTACCACATGTAGCATTTTCTGTTTCCAAGCAAACACCAATCAACTTATTTCAACACAAACTCTCCAAATAATTTAACAATGAAACAAGAGAGTACTTCTCTACAAGAACTAACAGCTCTGAACAAGAGATGCATAGAAAAACAGGAGCTAAATGCATTACAGTAGCTAGACAAGAATACTCAACAAATATAAGTGAAGAATACGAGTATTCATATGAAAAAGCGGAGCGTGTCTCTCTCCCATACAAGAATGCTAGGATCCAATTTATTCAGAAAATGAAAATAACAAAGTAAAAATAAAAGCACACAGACGCTCCAAGTAAAGCACATGAGATGTGAGAGAATTAAAATATAGTTTCACTAGAGATGACCTGATAAGTTGCTGATGAAGAAGGGGATGCCTTGGGCATCCCCAAACTTAGACGCTTGAGTCTTCTTGAAATATGCTTGGGTGACCCACGGGGGCATCCTAAGCTTAGGCTTTTCACTCTTCTTGATCACATTATATCATTCTCCTCTCTTGATCCTTGAAAACTTCCTTCACACCAAACTCAAAGTAATTCTTATTAGCGGGTTAGTGCATAATCAAAAATTCACATGTTCTGCAAGGACACAATCATCACCAATAAATCTGGACATTAGCTACAACCATTGATGTTTTGTGGAGCAATGAAATCCACTCAAACATAGTAAAATAGAGAATGAAAATTAAAAGGCAGAATCTGTCAAAACAGAACAGTCCGAAAAGACAAAACAATTCGAGGCACTTAAGTTGCTCAGATCAGAAAACTCAAAACTAATGAAATTTGCGTACATATCTGAGGATTACACACAAAAAATTTCAGGATGTTTCGATTTTTGCTGGAATTTATTATGAAGTAAACGGTGGACAGAAAAAATACGTTCCTGTGTAGAAATTCAAATCTAGCATCAACTTTCTACTAGAAACTTTACTTGGCACAACAATACAAGAAAATAAAGATACAAAGGAGTTGTTACAGAAGTAAGCAAACTCTTTGACTCAAATAAAATAAAAATTACAGAAATAAAACAATGAGTTGTCTCCCATAAGCGCTTTTCTTTAACGCCTTTCAGGTAGGCACAGAAAGTGAAAATCAAGTGTTTCCAAGTGAAGAAGCATCAACAGAATAATTTGTTCTAATAATAGAATCAAAAGGTATCTTCATTCTCTTTCTAGGGAAATGTTCCATACCTTTCTTAAGTGGGAATTGGTAACTAATGTTTCCTTCCTTCACATCAATAATGTCACCAACAGTTCTAAGAAAAGGTCTTCCCAAACCAATAGGACAAGATGCATTGCATTCAATGTCCAAAACAATAAAATCAACGGGGACAAGGTTATTGTTAACCATAATGTGAACATCATCAATTCTCCCCAAAGGTTTCTACATAGCATTATCAGCAAGATAAACATCCAAATAACAATGTTCCAAAGGTGGCAAATCAAGCATATCATAGAGTTTCTTAGGCATAACAGATATGCTAGCACCAAGATCACATAAAGCATTACAATCAAAATCATTCACCTTCATCTTAATGATGGGCTCCCAACCATCTTCTAACTTCCTAGGGATAGAAGCTTCATGTTTCAATTTTCTTCCCTAACTTGAATGAGAGCATTTGTAATATGTTTTGTAAAAGCCATATTTATTGCACTAGCATTAGGACTTCTAGCTAGTTTTTGCAAGAAAATAATTACTTCAGAAATATTACAATCATCAAAATCTAAATCATTATGATCAAAGGTAGTGGAACCATTGTCTCCCATATTTCGAAAAATTTCAGCACTTTTATCAGGAATGGTTTCAGTGGTTTTAGGCAATTTCAAATGTTTTACAGAGGTAGTAGAAACATTGCCAACACCAATTATGTTACCATTGATAGTAGGAGTTTTACTAGCATGTGAAACTTCAGCATTATTAGTGGTGGTAATTGTTCAAACTCTATCTATACTATTCTCTTTAGCAATTTTATCTTCTCTTTCCCACCTAGCATGCAATTCAGCCAACATCCTAATATTGTTATGAATTTTAACTTGGATAGCATTGGCAGTGTCAAAAGTCTTGTTCTCTTTAATATCATTAGGCATAACTTTAATTTTCAAAAGATCAACATCAAGAGCAAGGCTATCAACTTTAGAAGCAAAAACATCAATTTTACCAAGCTTTTCCACAACAGATTTATTAAAAGCAGTTTGTGCACTAATAAAATCCTTAAACATGGTTTCAAGATCAGAGGGTACACTTCTATTATTTCTGTAGGAATTACCATAGGAATTAACATAACCATTGCCACTATTAGAAGGATAAGGCTATAATTGTTATTACCAAAATTATTCCTATAAGCATTGTTATTGAAATTATTGTTTTTAATGAAGTTTACATCACCATGTTCTTCTTGGGCAACCAATGAAGTTAAAGGAACATTATTTGGATCAACATGAGATTTACCATTCACAAGCATAGACATAATAACATCAATCTTATCACTCAAGGAAGAGGTTTCTTCAACAGAATTTACCTTCTTACCTTGGGGAGTCCTCTCGGTGTGCCATTCAAAGTAATTAATCATCATATCATCAAGAAGATTTGTTGCAGCACCCAAAGTGATGGACATAAAGGTACCTCCAGCAGCTGAATCAAGAAGGTTCCTTGAAGAAAAGTTCAGTCCTGCATAAAAGGTTTGGATGATCATCCAAGCAGTCAGTCCATGGGTAGGACAATTCTTTACCAATGATTTCATTCTCTCCCATGCTTGGGAAACATGTTCATTATCAAATTGTTTGAAATTCATAATGCTACTTCTCAAAGATATAAACTTAGCAAGAGAATCATATTTTCCAATAAAAGCAACTTTGCATTTAGTTCATGAATGAATACTATTTCTAGGCAAAGATAAAAAAAATCATTCTTTAGCTCTTCCTCTCAACGAGAAAGGAAATAATTTTAGTTTAATAATATCTCCATCTATATCCTTATACTTCTGTATTTCACAAAGTTCAACAAAATTATTAAGGTGGGCAGCAACATCATCAGTACTAACACCAGAAAATTGCTCTTTCATAACAAGATTTAACAGAGCAGGTTTAATTTCATAAAAGTCTGTCTTAGAAGCAGGTGGAGCAATAAGAGTGCATATGAAATCATTATTATTTGTGCTAGTAAAGTCACACAACTTAGTGTTCTCAGGAGTACTCATTTTAGCAAAAATAATACAAAACTGAAATATAAAGATAAATGTAAATAACTATTTTTTTTGTGTTTTTAATAAAAAGAAGCAAACAAGACAGAAATAAAAATAGACTAAGCAAGACAATAACAAAGTAAAGAGATTGGAAGTGAGAGACTCCCCTTGCAAAAGGCTTGACCTCCCCGACAACGGCGCCAGAAAATAGTGCTGTTGCAGGGAGGCAGAGATGTGCTAAACAGAGGTTCTTTTTCTCCCCGGCAACGGCGCCGGAAAATAGTCTTGATGCATGTAAGACACATGTTCGTTGGGAGACCCCAAGAGGAAGGTATGATGAGTGTAGAAGCAAGTTTTCCCTCAGTATGAAACCGAGGTTATCGAACCAGTAGGAGATGAAGACGCTTCTGAAGGTGTAGGTGGCTGACTTTGGCAGGGCGCACTACCGGTGTCAACAACGAACGTGGAACCTGCACACAACACAACTAAAATACTTTGCCCCAACTTAACAATGAGGTTGTCAATCTCATCGGCTTGCTGAAAACAAAGGATTAGACGTATAGTGTGGACAATGATGTTTGTTTGCAGAGAATGAAAAAGAACAGTGTTTGTAGTAGGTTGTATTATCAATGTAAAAGAATGGACCGGGGTCCACAGTTCACTAGTGGTGTCTCTCCATAAAAGATAACTAAAATTTTGGGTAAACAAATTACAGCTGGGCAATTGACAAAATAAAGAAGTGCATAACAATGCATGTACAAGTCATGGTGTCTACTATGAGATTTATTTTGGCATTACAACATGATTCATAGAACGTTTCAACCGCATCTATGACTAATAATCCACCTTCCGGTTAGCGTCCGCACCCCTTTCAGTATTAAGTTGCAAGCAACATATTATTGCATTAAGTAAAGTGCATAATGTAAGAAATACAATTATCCTTAGACAAAGCATCGTTGTTTTACCCCTAGTAGCAACAGCACATCCACAACCTTCGAGGTTGCTGTCACTCCCCTAGATTAAATGGAGACTGATCCCACTATCTAGCATAAATACTCCCTCTTGGAGTTGCAAGCATCAACTTGGCCAGAGCATCTATTAGTAATGGAGAGCATGCAAGATCATAAATAACATATGTATGATAATTCAATAAACAACTTGACAAAGTACTCAATATTCATCGGATCCCAGCAAACACAACATGTAGCATTACAATAATATGATCTTGATCATGATAGGCAACTCACAAGATCTAAGCATGATAGCACAAGAGGAGAAGACAACCATCTAGCTACTGCTATGGACCCATAGTCCAAGGATGAACTACTCATGCATCTCTCCGGAGGCAGGCATGGCGATGTAGAGCCCTCCGGTGATGATTCCCCTCTCCGGCAGGGTGCCGGGAAGAGCTTCAGAACCCTCCCGAATTAGGGTTGACTACGGCGGCGGCTACGGGATGTTTCGTTGATTTATGATCGAGTACTTAGGATTTTCCCGAGGAAGGCAATTTATAGGCGAAAGGGCAACGTCGGTGGGCGCCCGAGGGGCCCACACCATGCTGTGGCACGGCCAGGGGGGCGCTACCACGTGGTGTGGTCGCCTCCTCGGCCTCCTTCGTTTCTCCTTCGGACTCCGTGTACGTGACAGAAAAGTAGGGACTTTGGCTTTTGTTTCGTCCAATTCCGAGAATATTTCCAGAACAACTTATCTGGATAAAAAAACAGCAGAAAACAGGAACTGACACTTTGGCATCTTGTTAATAGGTTAGTCCCAGAAAATGCATAAAAATGATATAAAGTGTAGATAAAACATGTAGAAATTAATATAATTTAATCATGGAACATCAGAAATTATGGATACGTTGGAGACGTATTAGTAGGATCCCCACATCGCGCTTGCTTTAAGTTGGGAACTGGTTGACTGGTGCTAGGAGGACTGACGCCCCCACCATGGTTGTCCCCTCCTAGTATCCTACTTCGGCGTGGCCTTGATACCTTTCTTTCATGGCGCCGAAGTCATCCCTTGCTTTTCCCTCCGCTGATGCTAGTGAGCTGGTCCTGTGCTCGTACGGAAGAAGCACTCAACAACCCATGCCTGAGCATGGTTGGCCTCCGGGGACGCGTCCCGACGGTTCTTGGTCTTGGATCCCGGATACCTGTCCCGGAGGGCTACCCGGGTCACGGTACATTATCGTTTAAGGCGTCGATGTCGATCTTGTTGGGTCACCATAGGGCAAGTAGATTGGACCACTTGTAAGGTTGACTCTGCATTGACTTGGTCTTGTCCATCTTTTAGGCGGGGCCACGGGTGGTGGACCCGCTTTAGCTGGAGTAGGGAAACCCCATGTTCCGCTGTTTGCGACAGCATCCTTGTTGGTGCAGAGGCTGGGTGTATTTGGTATCTTTGTGATATTAATCTAACCCCTTTATTATAAAAAAGAGGCAAAGTGTGATCTTCCAGAGACTCGCTAGGTGTAGCACTGATAACCCACAAGTATAGGGGATCTATCATAGTACTTTCGATAAATAAGAGTGTCAAACCCAACGAGAAGAAGAAGGTACCGATGAGTGGTTTGAGTAATGTGTAACTTCAAATACTGAAATTTTATGGGTTTTTGAGATATGAGATAAATAAAGTGCAAGTAAACTAAAGCAAGAGCAACACAAGTGCAGCAAGTGGCCCAATCCTTTTTAGCACAAAGGACAAGCCGGTGGTGTTACTTATAATTACTAAAACGTTCCTGAGGATACAGGGAATATCGTCAAGTTGTTTTCATCGCATATAGTTCATTAATAGTTATTGATGAGATATGTGTTATGTGAGTGAACGTATGCCAATGCACCGCCCTTACTTTGACCGTTTGTAACATCCCAAATTTTCAAATTCAAGAGCATGCATACATCCATCATATCATCATTGCATTTTAAGTCTTAAGTTGTCACATTGTTTTTCTTTTATGAAATGTCAAATGGAATTATGAATAAAATGCACTAATTGTGCCATAGACAATAATTGAATTTTCACTAAACCATTTTAAGTCCCAAGTATTGTTAAAGAGTACTATTTTGGATAAGCTTTCCAAAACATATTTTCCATATTTTTCTGAAAAGGTTTGAATCAAATTCTATTTAAAATTTGAATTCTGGATTTTAAAACAGAAAAGAAAAAGAATAAAAAAAGAAAGAGAGAAGAAGCCAGGCCGACCGAACCGGCCCAGCACTTACCGTCCGCGCGGGCGAGGCACATCAGCCCAACTGCGGCCCACGCGCACGCACATCTCCCACTCTCTCTGCTAGGCGGGCCCCACCCGTCAGCCCTCTCTTCTCCAACCGTCCATGTGCTCGACGCGCACGACCCCGACGCCCACGCGCTGCCACTCGCCGCACGAACTCCACTCCCCCGAGCTGCGCAACGGTGCGCTGACCGCCTCCATAAATTCCCCCCGCACCCCTCTCTCTTCTTCCCAGCAGGCGCTCTCCAGAAACGCCGCCAGGCTACCGATTTGGAGCTCTAGCTTCCGCTTCGGCCGCCACCGTCGGTGGACGATTCCGGTGAGCTCCGTCCACCCCCTCCCCTCTAGTTTATCTCCGTTTCTTCCCCGCACTCCTGCGCACCTCGCTGACATCCATTGGTGGTCCCAGGAGCACGGAGGCAACAAGAACTTCCGAAGCCGAGCACTCGGTCCGCCGCCGTTCACGCACGACTTCGGTGAGCAGAGCCCCCCTCTCTTCTTCTCTCCAGCACCGTTCAGTTTGCCTCGTCATCGTGCAACTATTTGACCTCGCGTTCCACAACCTAGAGCCCCGTATCGACGGTAGCGTCTCCGCCCGAGTTCGCCGGCCGCAGCTTCGACTCCGGCGAGCAATTACCGGCGCGCAAGATTTTCCCCGCCGTCCGCAGCCACGCCAACAGCCACGCTACGACCCCCCCGTCCTTCAGGTATCTCCTGCACTGCCCCGGCCCCTCCCTTCCTTTGGGCCCGTGCGTAGCGTCCATGGCGCCGCCGCGGCCGGTGTAAGTCCGGTGTACCGCGCCGCCCATATTAGGTCATCTAGATCCAGGGCCGTTGGATTGAGATCCATCGGCTGCTGTTTATTCCATTTACGAACCGGTACCGATTAATCCGGAGCGTCCGCATAAATTAGATCGGACGACTGAGATTAATCGCATTTTCTGAAATTTGCTAAAAAGACAGAAACAAATTCAAACTTCAAAAATTTATAACTTTCATACCACAACTCCAAATTTAGTAAATTTTATGTCCCTGGAAAGCCCTTCTCATGTAGATTGTTTTAGCATAATTAGTTTTCCCTTTTGCATCTGTTAAAATTGAATAATTTGCAGAGAGGCATTTCGGCCATTTAATCCATAACTGGTTTTCTAAAGATATTTTTAAAGTAAAACCTTTTGCTAAATGGTGTTATGTACACTCTCTGTCCAGAGAACTTAAAACCTAAATTTAATAGAACATTATGATGAACTTAAAATACATCAAATAAATATTTGTAACAAGAATAATTGCTTACAATTTGTTCATGGCATCATGCATTAAGTCATCAAATAGAGAAATATTAAGTTAACATAATATGATTAATTGGTGTCAACACTTTGCATACATACATGCATAGCATTGTTTTTGTATTGCCATATGTATTGATTGTGAGTGAATGTTTTGTTTGTGCTAATTTTAGATTGTGCGGAGTGCCTAGCTGTTTGTGACTGTTGTACCAACCCTTCCTGTGACCAAGGCAAGTGACACTCATAAATCTCCTACTATTTTCACTATATTGCATAGTAGTAATTTCTGTAGTATGCATGCTAGGAATTGTTTGCAGATACTATATTATGCTATGCCCCTATTTAGTGTGTAGCCCTCCCCCCACCTTGAAACATAGTAGCACCATACATGGTAGAATGCTTGGTCAAGCAATAAAAATGTTTTGTTTAGTTGGATAGTGAAAATTAACTGAAACCAATCAATGAACTACCTGGGTGCTGGTTGGAGAACCATGGTGGGTGGCTACTCAGGGGGTCCATGTCTATGGTTCATGTCTATGGTAATCGCCCTTGGTGGAAGCGCACAATTGTGGAAAGTCACCCAGGCTTAAAGAGATTGTAGACACACCTTATTTAGTAGCTTCTAGTGCAACCACTTGTCATATGGGCTCTGTCTTGATCATACATGTTGTGAGACCCCGATCCGTCGTGACCAGCAGATGTAGGGGGTGATAGGTTGGTTCGGGTCACGCGTTGTGACTCGGGGAATTACTTCGGAAAGATCTCGTCTCAGTCTTCTCTTTTCCATTTCACAATTGGGCGTCATGGGGGAGGGAATGATTGAGTCTTGTGGTGAAAGTGCACAATCTCTCGAGAGTTAAAAACTAAGTATACTTAGTCGTGTCCCCGGTTACGGACAATTTGAGCGACTAGACAGGGGAGATGTTGAAGATCTCCTCATCCCAATTTCTTAATAAAATTTTATGGGTGAACAAGGGTTTGGGAGCTCACTGATGTCTATCGGTGGTGCTCGTTGAGAGTAGTTTTCAAAGTTGTTCACCGATGTCTATCGGTGGTACTCTTTGTTGTCAAATGTGTTCACTGATGTCTATCAGTGGTACTCTTTGTCTAAGATGAAAAGTTGTTTTATAAATGATAGGACAAAATTGGCTTTTATGCAAATCAGCCCCAAACTCCACCTGGCCAAATATGCATGTAGATATAGTCTTGCTAAATAAATCAACATAGTGTCATCTTGCCACCACAATTCAATTGTGCTGACCCAATATAGTTTTGGCTGCAACTCACCATTGCAGGACCCTCTGACGAAGAGTGAGGATTGATAGGGTCGCGAGTCTCCAACCAACATGCCTTGCCTATGGCACATGATGAAGATGGAGCTCACTTTATCCATTTGCTTACCGCTATGTTTTTATTTCGGTTTAAGCTAGCCATGAGCTATGCACCTTGTATCGAACCTTTTTACTTCTGGATCATTGTGTAATGAATTTGATACAATGTTATGGTATTTCATCTTAAACTATGTGTGCTAGCAAGTTGATCCAGGGACTAGCACGATACACAGGAGGTTGCTACCTTATATTAAAAGGGGAACCTTTACAGATGGTATCAGAGCATTGTGTTGCCTGTAGGTTCGTGACCCTAGGTTTGGTTTAGTACTTAGGAATACCCATAGGAAATCAAATTATATTTCATTAAGTTTGAATAAATTTTTCTCTCATATGCTTATCTAATCAACTGTCTTCTAAAATCTTTTGTAGATGTCCACCTTCACGCACCGTGCCGTAGCTGGAGAGGGAGTGACAGTCTTTTTCGACAGACACTTGGCTGAGCTCGCCACTCTTGTGGGGATACCTCCGCCGATATTCCAGGGCCAGCAGCTGTACAAGCATCTTGAGGTCGAGAGGTGGCTGATTGAGACTACCATTCCGGCTAACCCTGAAGATCCGTCGACCCATGAGGAGATTTATGAGGAGAGATACCCGGACTGGGAGGTTTCGGTGTCGATAGCCATGTAGGGAGCTATTGGACGCATCTGTGGGATATACCGCCATCTTATACCCACAGGCTCCCCCTATCGTACCCTTGGCAGACGCAGCATGGATGGAGTCCCATTCTACTACACTGTGACCGAGCACTGGCCGTTGCAGCGCCGCTATTTGATGGAGCAGGAGTGTAGTGCAGCAGCTCTTGGGGATATGTTGAAGGATGAGATGAAGATAGTTGATCAAGCTGTTGATGTGGTTAAGGAGGCTAATGATAGGATTGAGACGTTGGAGAATACAGTGCTGTATTTGGATCAGAAGAGGAAGGAACTTCAGAAAGCCAACAGTAGGCTAGAGGAAACCAAGACCAAGCTGGAGGAAAGGATCAAAAGGTTGGAAGAGCCCCAGAAGATGGAAGAGGAGCTCCTGGAGCAGAAAGCGTACAACGGGATCATGGTCAAGAATTTGTCATTGACAGTAAAGCGTCGGGACATGCTATACAAGGAGAACGTGGAGTTGAAGAAGAAGCTTGAAGAGGCACTAGCGTCGCAGAAGAAGACTCTAGCTATCCAGGAGGACCAGGAGATGACTGAAGTAGAGGAAGCTCCAGAAGAACGTGCCATAGAGACGTCTGATGGAGAGATACTTTGGATTGTCCCTGAGAAGGATGATAAACCCGGGTTCAACACATGATCCCACCCACGCAAGGTCATCTGTACCAAGGCCATTAGAGGATTTTCTCGGTAGTAGTTCGACCACCATTTTCATTTAGTTCATTCGATTTGTGTGTTGACCTTACCGATGCATGTGGTAAGGCAATGCTAGTACGTTTTAAATTCCCAAACCTTGTTTGATGTTTTATGAGGTGGATTATCTTTGATTGCTTGTTTTGTGTGATTCCTATTGTGTTTGCTAATTGCTGGGTAGTAGTAGTCCTTTTAGATCTTTCCATCATTTTTTCTCATCTATAATCTACCCACAGATGCCTCCTCGTCGTAACAACAACCGCAACAACGAAGAGGACAACAACAACAATGGGATGCAGCAAGTGATGACCCAACTCATGCAAGTGATGACTCAGATCCTTGCAAACAACAACAACAACAACAACAACAACAACAACAACAACAACAACAACCCACCACCACCACCTCCAGTGGATATGCTCAATAGGTTCCTGAGGTTGAGGCCATCAACGTTCATCAGCGCCTCAGAGCCCGTGGTAGCAGATGACTGGCTGCGCTCGGTGAATAAACGTCTGGTAACTGTTGGATGCACGGACGCTGAGAAGTTCAGGTTTGCGGCACACCTGTTAGAAGGACCTGCCGCTAGCTGGTGGGACAACTATCAAATCACTCACCCAATTGAGGAGGTTACCTGGGAACTATTCCAAGAAGGTTTTCGCACTGCACACATATCCACTGGCGTGATGAGTTTAAAGAAAAGGAGAATTTCGCAACCTGCGTCAGGGTAGCCGCACCGTCGCCGCATACATTTAGGAATTCAACAATCTGGCCCGTTACGCGCCAGATGATGTTGACACTGGCACCAAGAGGAGGGAGCGATTCTTGGATGGTCTGAATAATGAGCTAGCTATTCAACTGTCAGTTGTTTACACACCCAACTATCAGTCCCTGCTTGACAAAGCCACTATTCTGGAGAGTAAACAGAAGCATGCTGAGAACCGGAAGAGGAAGCACAACTTTGACAAGCACTACTCTGGAACACCTCAGAAGATGCGTAGCCATCATAAAGGCGGGGGTAGCTGATATCCCCCAAGAGCAGGAGATCACTGTAGTACCTCTCAATGTGGAAGTAGGGTATCGATCCGCAGGAGCAAGAAGGATAAGTTGTCTATTCCTTACAACTAAAGTGTCACAAGTTTTAGTTGATTATGCACTAAACAAGTTTAAAGAACAAGATGATTGTTTTAATGGATGGAAGTTAATGTAACAAAACAAGAATATAAAAGTGTCCCAATCCTCTTCAATGCAAGAGGACAAGACGAAGGTTTTCTCTTATAGGAACAATGGACAACGGTGTTTCAATGCTTGGAAATAAGGCCTATGGATCATACTTTCACTAGTGGTCTCTCTCAACATGTTAGCATAACTGAACGCAAGTAAGTGCTACTCGGGATTATTCTCCTTCTTGATAAAACAAGAGTACTATGTGTAGGGCTACAAAAGCACACCTCAAAGTTGCATTCCACATCAAGGGAACCCCAATGTCACTAAGAGCACCCCAAGATAGTACTAGACAAACACCACAATTCCACAAGAATAGGCCATGATAAATATCTAAATTATTCATAGAGTCACTCACAAATACCCACTGTCACCTCGGTACCGTGTTGTCACTATGACTCCGAAAACTAGATAAAATAAGTTGAATAGCATAAACATTACATATGAATTCATCCATACTTAACAATGCTCACGATCACATAAAGATCACACCATGGGAGAGAGAGATAAACCACATAGCTACCGTATGAGCCCTCAGCCCCGAGGGAACTACTCACACATGGTCATGGTGAAGATGGTGGAGATGATCTTGCTGTAGATGTTGATGATGAACACGCCGGAGGGGGGTGGAGCCCTCCGGAGGTGATTCTGGCAGCGTTTCCCCCCTCCGATCTTCTCCGGCGGCATCCTTCTGCCTCTCTGTTTTGTGGTTTTGTGTTTCTCCGCCGCCGTGCTGCGAACCTCCTCGGGGGACTATTTTTATAGTCGTTTTTAGGTCAAGACGAAGCCAGGGAGACGAAGATCGACGGCATCGGAGGCTCGAGGGCCAGGATGAGGTGCTCCACGCGGCCACGGAATCTGGCCGCGTGGGCCCACCTCTTTTGCCCCTCGGCCTTCCACTTTTGCTCTTCCTTCGCTCCTAAGCCTTGTTCCTTCCAAAAAAAATGATCCCCGTGGAATATTAGGTCATTTGGACGTCGTTTGGGTCCCTGAAACATCAAAATATAGAAAAAGGGGTTTTCTGACAGTGCAGGGTTAATTCCAAATAAATAGGGAAAGTGTGAAATATTCCCAAAATCATTATAAAACATTGATATAACCCTTATATGATGCAAATATGAATGGAATATGAGTAATACAATGCAAAGTTCATGTATGCATTTTACATGCATCAACATCCCCAAGCTTAACCTGTACTCGTCCTCGAGTATGAAGGTGATAAAACTAAACATGGACTTGGCATTTTATTACTTAACAAAGGATAACAAAGATGATTGCTACATAGAGTCAAATGATTCATTCTTTAATAAATAGTAGCAACATAGAAGACATATTATCAAGAGATATTAAATATTCAAGTTAAAGATGTTCAATGATAATTCACAAAGTGTAACATGAAAGAAAAGTTCTATGGACCAAATGAATGCATAAATGAAAAGTAAAAGATATCCTATATTGGTCATAGAGTATTGTTATAGAAATCTGAATATAAAAGGTGGACACTTTGGAAAGATAGATAAGTAAGTAGAGGTATAACATGCAAGAGTATCATCTAGCTTCCAAATGCTTCAACTTAGGTTAATGTTTGCCATGTAGTTTCCATTGGTGTGAAGTTCTCATTACCCCTATCATAGCATCTTTAGTGATTAATAGTTGAAAGTGAAAGCAAATATGAGTTATGTGCTTGACAAAGTATGGGTCAAAAGCCTCATGCCCATTGAAAACAAAGACCTCTCTGACTGGCTACTCAACTTGGGCCACAAAGCAAGTGAAGGTTACAGTCATTGTGAATAAAAGTGGCATCATAGAGAGTTTCACCCCGGGTACCCTTTGCCCCAGGACATGGAAGTGGGCACATGTCCAAATGACAAAGCAAGCAAACAATGGACATATCTACATCTCTTTCTTTACTCATGCCTTTTTCTTGTAAATGCTTTTTCTGTTATGAGATGTGTCGTGGATTCCTCCACTATGGTTATGTTCCAAATTTCCACCATGATCCACATGGCTTAGGTTAGCCGCCACAAGTGTCTCTCTAGCCAATAATATCACTCACCCGAACTTACTAAGTTTTCATCTTTATTTCACGCAATGTTAGGCATCCATCACCAAAGGAACATGATATCAACTTTCATAAAGAATAAAGTGCAATGTTGAAAGCTTTCCACGTGTCAGCACGTATGAGCTAGCTCCTAACCAAAGACCTTTGTCAAGCCGAAAACATCATAATCTTAATCACAATGGGTCAAGTTTATTAAGTGCATAACAAGTAATGTGTGCATCAAGTTCGTGAGAGCTTTTAAACCAACTTAACCCATGACAATCCGAATAACATAAGCATCTTAATTTGGAAGCATAGATAAAACAATATAACATGGTAAACATACTTGGAATAGCATATTAGCTAATAGGTAGATATGGTGGACTCACTGGAAAAACTTGGTTGAAGGTGTTGGAAAACAAGCTTTTTACTTGTTGGAATTTTTGGGCTAGCAAGAGGGAGAAAGTTGACCATCTAAATGCATGCATAAGTGTCCATAGAGCTAACCATTTCATGTTAAACAAAGTAAAGCATCATTCAGCATATAAAACATGAATAAGAGATAACTCTTGATAAGACACTTCCATATTAATACTCATTAACAAGCACACAAATCATGCAACTATATATATCTTTTTAAATCAACTCAAACATCCTCTTCCCAATATTTTTATAGCATCCAACTTAATTTAACCCAAACTTCCAGTAGCTCTCTCATAACATAAATGAAAAGTGGTGGTCTCAAATAGAAAACCAAACCGAAATAATAAAAAGAACAAAAACGCTCCAAGTTTATGCGATAAAGTGCAATGAACGAAAAACAGAAGTTAGACGTGTGCAAACCGAGAGTATGTTGGTTCAGTGGGGTTGTCTTCACATCCCCAAGCTTATGGTCTTCACCATCCTTGGATAGCTCTTGGTGCATCTCCTCTAATCCCTGTGAAAAAAACTTCAAAACACTGTTTTTCCCATTTCTTTTCTGTGGGGTGACATTAGTAGGCAGAAAACAATAGAATTGCTTGCTGTATGAAATCCTTAGACAAACATAAGAAACATGTCCAGAAAGTGTATAATGTTGTATTCCTTCTAATAAACTCAATTAGATAAAAAAGATTCAAGTTAAAAGCTTAAAGAATGCATAAAACAAAATGGGACAGAATCTGTCCAGAAAAACAGCAGCAGCAAAACGTATTTTTTTTACCCTATTTAATATGTCGAAAAAATCTGAAAAAAATCAAGCTTACAGAGTATGAAAAGTTGCAACTACAGTTCAAATTTCAGCTCATTCGGAGTTACAGAATAGGAATTAAAAATCATACCGTGCACAGATTCGTGCTGCAATAAAATCTCCGAATAGAAAAAGCTACTTTTCAAAACAAAATGGGTAAAACTTGGCACTTTATTAAAAATTCCAGAAACTAAACTAAAAACAAAATCTCTTGGTACAGCAAGAGGACTCAACGAAAATCTCAAATAAAAACAACCGGGTTGCCTCCCGTAAATCGCTTCCTTTATAGCCATATAGCTAGGCTTACTTACTTGTTATCAAGATGGTTGGAGTGAGGTGGCTTGGCATCCCCAAGCTTTAATTCTTGTATTTACTTGATATATGTAGGGTGAGCCTAGGGGTAACATCCACAAGCTTGAGTGTTTGTCCCTCTTGATATTTGTTCATCACCCTCAACTCTTCCACTTGAAATTCTCTTTACACAAAACTCAACATAAAACTTGATTAGAGGGGTTAGTGTCTCCATAAATTAAATCCACATAGGTACAACAAATACATATCATGAGTTGATTCTAAACATGAAATACTGTTACTATGGTTGTGTATTGCTCCTTGATCAAAAGAACCACACAAAACACAAGTAATGAGAGTAATGCAAAATAAAGACAGAATCTGTCAAAAACTGGACAGCCCGTAAAGAGTGAATTTTCAGAGGCACTTACTTTGCTCAAATCAGAAAACTTTGAACTAATGAAATGTGTATTAATAACTGAATATTGCTGTCGTAGAATATCAAGTCAAAATTCCTTTTTTGTGATTTTATACATTTTTCGCAGTAAAGATCAGGAATCTGTTTTCTAGACAGCCATGATCGTTTTAATGATGCTCACATAGGAATAATAATTAAAACGCAAAAGAGAGCATCAAGGGGAAAATATGAAACATATTTGAGTCTAACCCACTTCCTATGCATTGGGATCTTGTAAGAAAATAAATCATTGGAACACAAAGCAAGTAGCATAGGAAGATAAAACAAGAGCAATTTCCATACTTTCAACTTAAAGAGAGGGAATGTAATAACATTGAAATATTTAGAACCATGTTTTCCCTTCTCATAATAACTTTCAGTAGCATCATGAATAAATCCAACAATATAATTATCACATAAAGCATGTCTTTCATGATCTACAAGCATAAAAGTACTAATACTCTCCACATAAGTAAAATCCTTCTTATTAGTGATAGTGGGAGTAAAACATTCATAACCATCATTATAATCATCATATATAGGAGGCATATCATAACCATAATAAACTTTATCCTCAATAATAGGTGGACTAAAAATATCATATTCATCATTGTAATCATCATAAGTAGGAGACATAGTATCATCAAAATAAATTTTCTCTTCCAAACTTGGGGGACTAAAAATATCATATTCATCAAAACAAACTTCCCCAAGCTTAAGGTTTTCCGTAGCATTATTAATAAAGGTGTTCAAAGAATTCATACCAATAGTATTACCACTCACATGATTATTATGCAAATAAATTTCCATATATTTTTTAATTTTCACCTCAAACACTTCATGTCCTAACTCAAGATAGATATTAGAAAGTTCTCTAATATTTTTGTTTTCCATTTTATATTATTTTTTGTGTTTTTGATATATATATAACTGAAAGTAAACTAAACTAAATGCAAAACTGAAAATAAACTATAGTATATACAAAACTGAAAATAAATATCTAGTGCAAATAAGAATAGAAACTTAAGCGCTACGCACCCCGGCAACGGCGCCAGAAAAGTACTTGAAATCCCCCAAGAGCAGGAGATCACTGTAGTACCTCTCAATGTGGAAGTAGGGTATCGATCCACAGGAGCAAGAAGGATAAGTTGTCTATTCCTTACAACTAAAGTGTCACAAGTTTTAGTTGATTATGCACTAAACAAGTTTAAAAAACAAGATGATTGTTTTAATGGATGGAAGTTAATGTAACAAAACAAGAATGTAAAAGTGTCCCAATCCTCTTCAATGCAAGAGGACAAGACGAAGGTTTTCTCTTATAGGAACACTGGACAACGGTGTTTCAATGCTTGGAAATAAGGCCTAGGGATCATACTTTCACTAGTGGTCTCTCTCAACATTGTTAGCATAACTGAACGCAAGTAAGTGCTACTCGGGATTATTCTCCTTCTTGATAAAACAAGAGTACTATGTGTAGGGCTACAAAAGCACACCTCAAAGTTGCATTCCACATCAAGGGAACCCCAATGTCACTAAGAGCACCCCAAGATAGTACTAGACAAACACCACAATTCCACAAGAATAGGCCATGATAAATATCTAAATTATTCATAGAGTCACTCACAAATACCCACTGTCACCTCGGTACCGTGTTGTCACTATGACTCCAAAAACTAGATAAAATCACTTGAATAGCATAAACATTACATATGAATTCATCCATACTTAACAATGCTCACGATCACATAAAGATCACACCATGGGAGAGAGAGATAAACCACATAGCTACCGTATGAGCCCTCAGCCCCGAGGGAACTACTCACACATGGTCATGGTGACGATGGTGGAGATGATCTTGCTGTAGATGTTGATGATGAACACGCCGGAGGGGGGTGGAGCCCTCCGGAGGTGATTCCGGAAGCGTTTCCCCCCTCCGATCTTCTCCGGCGGCAGCCTTCTGCCTCTCTGTTTCGTGGTTTTGTATTTCTCCGTAGCCGCGCTGCGAACCTCCTCGGGGGACTATTTTTATAGTCGTTTTTAGGTCAAGACGAAGCTAGGGAGACGAAGATCGACGACATCGGAGGCTCGAGGGCCAGGATGAGGTGCTCCACGCGGCCAAGGAATCTGGCCGCGTGGGCCCATCTCTTTTGCCCCTCGGCCTTCCACTTTTGCTCTTCCTTCGCTCCTAAGCCTTGTTCCTTCCAAAAAATGATCCCCGTGGAATATTAGGTCAGTTGGACGTCGTTTGGGTCCCTGAAACATCAAAATATAGAAAAAGGGGTTTTCTGACAGTGCAGGGTTAATTCCAAATAAGTAGGGAAAGTGTGAAATATTCCCAAAATCATTATAAAACATTGATATAACCCTTATATGATGCAAATATGAATGGAATATGAGTAATACAATGCAAAGTTCATGTATGCATTTTACATGCATCAGTAGCTCAGGATTTCACAAACATGGCGGAAATGGACACCAGCATGGAAACAATGGCCACCACAGCCACGGCCGCAACCCAAATTGAGGATATCGAGGTAACAACCACAATGGACAACCCCGTCACAACCACACCGAGAAGAGGGATATCATCCAAGTGCAATGCTACTCGTGCATGAAGATGGGGCACTACTCCAACGAATGCCTAGAGAAGAAAGCAGATGTCAACAAGCCAAACCCATTCCAGAAGGGGCATGTGAACCATATGGATGTGGAGGAAGTCATGGATAATCCCGACCTTGTGATTGGTAAGTTCTTAATCAATTCATGCTCAGCACTAGTACTTTTCGATTCTGGAGCATCCCATTCATTCATATAAAGGGCATTCATGGATAAGCATAAACTTCCCACTAAGACCCTAGCTAGACCAATTAGGGTAAGTTCTCCTGGGGGACACATGTTGGCAAGCTCAGGAAGTCACACACTGACACTAGATAATGGGAACCACAATTTTACCAGCAAACTTATTATATTGGAAAACCAAGGGATTGATATCATTCTAGGTATGGATTGGTTGTCCCCGTATAGAGGACAAATTGATTGTGCTAGTAGAGCGATCACCCTCACAACCCCAAAGATGAAGAAGATCCGGTACCAGTCATTTTACGGATCAAAGGAGACCAAGTTGAATTCTCTTAAGGGGGTTAGCATGGAAGAAGTGCCTATTGTGAAGGAATACCCAGATGTGTTCCCAGACGAACTACCGGGAATGCCACCAGATAGAGATGTAGAGTTCCTGATAGAATTGCTACCGGGGACAGGACCAATAGCAAGAAGACCTTACCCCATGTCTGTAGAAGAGCTGAAGGAGCTTAAGGCACAACTTGAGGAGTAGTTGGGAAAAGGGTTCATCCGTCCTAGTTCATCATCTTGGGGAGCACCTGTGTTGTTCGTGGAGAAGAAGGACAAGAGTATGAGGTTATGCATGGATTACCGTTCCTTGAATGAGGTGACCATTAAGAACAAGTATCCACTACCGAGAATCAACGACCTGTTTGACCAGCTGGAAGGAGCTAGTGTATTTTCCAAGATCGATCTAAGATCTGTATACTTTCAATTAAAGATTCGGGCACATAATATACCTAAGACAGCCTTCACCACTAGGTATGGATTATATGAGTATACGGTGATGCTTTTTGGGCTAACTAATGCACCTGCCTATTTCATGAACATGATGAACAAGGTATTCATGGAATACTTGGACAAGTTTGTCATGGTTTTCATAGATGACATTTTGATCTATTCCGAGAACAAAAAGGAACATGAAGAACATTTATGCAAAGTTCAGCAAATGTGAGTTTTGGTTGAGTGAAGTAGCTTTCATGGGACACATAGTGTCAGGAGAAGGGATTGCTGTTGACCCTGCAAAAGTAGCAGCGGTGATAGAATGGGAGTCACCAAAGAATGTGGCAGAAATCCGCAGCTTTTTGGGTTTGGTGGGATATTATAGGAGGTTCATCGAGAACTTCTCCAAGATAGCCAAACCTATGACAAGTTTGTTGAAGAAGGAAAAGAAGTTTGAATGGACTGATGCATGTGAAGCCAGTTTCCAAGAACTAAAGAAGCGTTTAGTGTCGGCTCCAGTATTATGCCTACCCGATTTGGAGAAAGACTTTCAAGTTTATTGTGATGCATCACGTCAAGGAATGGGATATGTGTTAATGCAAGTGGGTAAAGTTGTGTCCTATGCTTCTAGACAATTGAAAAGGCATGAAGGCAACTACCCCACACATGACTTAGAGTTGGCTGCAGTTGTGCATGCGTTGAAAACATGGAGACACTACCTGATGGGAAAACCTTATGAAGTGTTCACCGACCACAAGAGTTTGAAGTACATTTTCACCCAGAAGGAGTTAAACTTACGACAAAGGAGATGGTTAGAATTAATCAAGGATTATAACCTTAGCCTTCAGTATCACCCTGGAAAAGCCAATGTAGTGGCAGACGCCTTGAGCCGTAAAGTCTACGTGAATGGCCTTACAAAGGGTGAATTACCAGAAGACTTATGCGAACAATTTAAAGATCTCAGGCTGGAAGTGGTGGCTGAAGGATTTGTGGCATCCTTGGAAGTCCAACCAACCTTGATGGACAAGATCAGAGAGGCGCAAAAGACTGATAAGGATATGGAAGAAATCATAGATAACATGAGCAAGGATAAGGCAAAAGGGTTTCATGAGGATGATCTAGGCACACTATGGTTTGAAAAGCGTGTCTGCGTGCCTGAAGACAAAGAGCTTAGGAAGCTAATACTACAGGAAGCTCACGATTCGCCATACTCAATTCACCCTGGCAATACTAAGATGTACATGGATGTGAAGAGTAGGTTTTGGTGGAGCAACATGGAGAAGGACATAGCGGAACATATAGCCTTGTGTGACGTGTGCAACCGGGTCAAGGCAGAACATCAGAAACCAGCAGGTTTACTACAACCGTTACCGGTACCCGAGTGGAAAAGGGACAAGATCGGTATGGACTTCATCACAGGCTTACCCAGGACCAAATCGGGATACGATTCTATCTGGGTGGTGGTTGACCGTTTGACCAAAGTGGCTCATTTTATACCCGTAAAAGCTACTTACACCAGTGCTAAACTAGCAAAGATTTACATGAACCGGATTGTATGTCTGCATGGCGTTCCAAAGAGCATTGTCTCCGACAAAGGAACACATTTCACTTCACATTTTTGGAAGCAACTACACGAGTCCCTAGGAACTAGATTGGAGTTCAGCACAACATTCCACCCACAGACTCATGGACAGACCGAAAGGGTAAATCAAATCCTTGAAGATATGTTGAGAGCCTGTGCATTGGATTATGGATCCAGTTGGGATGAAAATTTATCATACGCTGAGTTCTCGTACAACAATAGTTATCAAGCTACCATAGAGATGGCTCCATTTGAAGCTCTGTACGGAAAGAAATGTACCACGCCATTACTATGGAGTGGAGCAGGAGAGCGTACTCTCTTTGGACCAGATATTATCCAAGAAGCAGAAGAGAAAGTCAGGTTGATCCGAGACAGATTAAAGATTGCCCAATTCAGACAGAAGAGCTATGCTGATTCTAAGCGTAGGGAGGTTACTTATGAAATTGGTGATAGAGCATATCTTAGAGTTTCCCCACTACATGGCGTGAAGAGATTTGGAATCAAAGGAATGTTAGCACCACGGTTCATTGGGCCATATAGGATCCTCTCTCGTAAGGGAGAAGTGGCATATGAGTTGGAACTCCCAGAGGCCCTCTCAGCGGTACACAATGTGTTTCATGTGAGTCAACTGAAGAAGTGTCACCCGGAGATAGTAGAAACCCCACTGAAGGATACAATACCACTTCAAGAGGTTCAATTGGAAAGCGACCTCACTTATGAAGAGGAACCCGTCAAGATACTGGAGACCGCCGAGAGATTTACTCGTACCAAGACGATCAAGTTGTGCAAGGTCCAATGGAAACACCACACGGAGGAAGAAGCAACTTGGGAACGAGAAGATGATCTTCACGAAGACCACCCACACCTATTTGCTATCCCATCCGAATCTCGAGGGCGAGATTCATCTTAAGGGGGTTAGGTTTGTAACATCCCAAAATTTTAAATTCAAGAGCATGCATACATCCATCATATCATCATTGCATTTTAAGTCTTAAGTTGTCACATTGTTTTTCTTTTATCAAATGTCAAATGGAATTATGAATAAAATGCACTAATTGTGCCATAGACAATAATTGAATTTTCAATAAACCATTTTAAGTCCCAAGTATTGTTAAAGAGTACTATTTTGGATATGCTTTCCAAAACATATTTTTCCATATTTTTCTGAAAAGGTTTGAATCAAATTCTATTTAAAATTTGAATTCTGGATTTTAAAACAGAAAAGAAAAAGAATAAAAAGAAAGAAAGAGAGAAGAAGCCAGGCCGACCGAACCGGCCCAGCACTTACCGTCCGCGCGGGCGAGGCGCATCAGCCCAACTGCGGCCCACGCGGACGCACATCTCCCTCTCTCTCTGCTAGGCGGGCCCCACCCGTCAGCCCTCTCTTCTCCAACCGTCCGCGCACTCGACGTGCACGACCCCGACGCCCATGCCGCCACTCGCCGCACGAACTCCACTCCCCCGAGCTGCGCAACGGTGCGCTGACCGCCTCCATAAATTTCCCCTGCACCCCTCTCTCTTCTCCCCAGCATGCGCGCTCCAGATACGCCGCCAGGCTGCCGATTTGGAGCTCTAGCTTCCACTTTGGCCGCCATAATCGGTGGACGATTCCGGTGAGCTCCGTCCACCCCCTCCCCTTTAGTTTGTCTCCGTTTCTTCCCCGCACTCCCGCGTACCTCGCTGACATCCATTGGTGGTCCCAGGAGCACGGAGGCGACGAGAACTTTCGAAGCCGAGCGCTCGGTCCGCCGCCATTCACGCACGACTCCGGTGAGCAGAGCCCCCCTCTCTTCTTCTCTCCAGCACCCTTCGGTTTGCCTCGTCATCGCGCAACTATTTGACCTCGCGTTCCACTACCCAGAGCCCCGTATCGACGGCAGCGTCTCCGCCCGAGTTCGCCGCCCGCAGCTTCGACTCCAGTATCGACGGCAAGATTTTCCCCGCCGTCCGCAGGCACGCCAACAGCCTCGCTACGACCCCCCCCCCCCCCCCCCCCCGTCCTTCAGGTATCTCCTGCACTGCCCCGGCCCCTCCCTTCCTTCGGGCCCGTGCGTAGCGTCCATGGCGCCGCCGCGGCCGGAGTAAGTCCGGTGTACCGCGCCGCCCATATTAGTTCATCTAGATCCAGGGCCGTTGGATTGAGATCCATCGGCTGCTGTTTATTCCATTTACAAACCGGTACCGATTAATCCGGAGCGTCCGCATAAGTTAGATCGGACGGCTGAGATTAATCGCATTTTCTGAAATTTGCTAAAAAGACAGAAACAAATTCAAACTTCAAAAATTCATAACTTTCAAACCACAACTCCAAATTTAGTAAATTTTATGTCCCTGGAAAGCCCTTCTCATGTAGATTGTTTTAGCATCATTAGTTTTCCCTTTTGCATCTGTTAAAATTGAATAATATGCAGAGACGCATGTCGGCCATTTAATCCATAACTGGTTTTCTAAAAATATTTTTAAAGTAAAACCTTTTGCTAAATGGTGTTATGTACACTCTCTGTCCAGAGAACTTAAAACCTAAATTTTATAGAACATTAAACTACAGAAGTGCAATTATTTTATATGATGAACTTAAAATACATCAAATAAATATTTGTAAAAAGAATAATTGCTTACAATTTGTTCATGACATCATGCATTAAGTCATCAAATAGAGAAATATTAAGTTAACATAATATGATTAATTGGTGTCAACACTTTGCATACATACATGCATAACATTGTTTTTGTATTGCCATATGTGTGGATTGTGAGTGAATGTTTTGTTTGTGCTAATTTTAGATTGTGCGGAGTGCCTAGTTGTTTGTGACTGCTGTACCAACCCTTCCTGTGACCAAGGCAAGTGACACTCATAAATCTCCTACTATTTTCACTATATTGCATAGTAGTAATTTCTGTAGTATGCATGCTAGGAATTGTTTGCAGATACTATATTATGCTATGCCCCTATTTAGTGTGTAGCCCTCCCCCCACCTTGAAACATAGTAGCACCATACATGGTAGAATGCTTAGTTAATCAATAAAAATGTTTTGTTTAGTTGGATAGTGAAAATTAACTGAAACCAATCAATGAACTACCTGGGTGCTGGTTGGAGAACCATGGTGGGTGGCTACTCAGGGGGTCCATGTCTATGGTAATCGCCCTTGGTGGAAGCGCACAATTGTGGAAAGTCACCCAGGCTTAAAGAGATTGTAGACACACCTTGTTTAGTAGCTTCTAGTGCAACCACTTGTCATATGGGCTCTGTCTTGATCATACATGTTGTGAGACCCCGATCCGTCGTGACCAGCAGATGTAGGGGGTGATAGGTTGTTTCGGGTCACGCGTTGTGACTCGGGGAATTACTTCGGAAAGATCTCGTCTCAGTCTTCTCTTTTCCATTTCACAATTGGGCGTCATGGAGGAGGGAATGATTGAGTCTTGTGGTGAAAGTGCACAATCTCTCGAGAGTTAAAAACTAAGTATACTTAGCCGTGTCCCCGGTTACGGACAATTTGAGCGACTAGACATGGCAGATGTTGAAGATCTCCTCATCCCAATTTCTTAATAAAATTTGGTAGGTGAACAAGGGTTTGGGAGCTCACTGATGTCTATCGGTGGTGCTCGTTGAGAGTAGTTTTCAAAGTTGTTCACCGATGTCTATCGGTGGTACTCTTTGTTGTCAAATGTGTTCACTGATGTCTATCAGTGGTACTCTTTGTCTAAGATGAAAAGTTGTTTTATAAATGATAGGACAAAATTGCCTTTGATGCAAATCAGCCCCAAACTCCACCTGGCCAAATATGCATGTAGATATAGTCTTGCTAAATAAATCAACATAGTGTCATCTTGCCACCACAATTCAATTGTGCTGACCCAATATAGTTTGGGCTACAACTCACCATTGCAGGACCCTCTGACGAAGAGTGAGGATTGATAGGGTCGCGAGTCTCCAACCAACATGCCTTGCCTGTGGCACATGATGAAGATGGAGCTCACTTTATCCATTTGCTTTCCGCTGTGTGTTTATTTCGGTTTAAGCTAGCCATGAGCTATGCACCTTGTATCGAACCTTTTTACTTCTAGATCATCGTGTAATGAATTTGATACAATGTTATGGTATTCCATCTTAAACTGTGTGTGCTAGTGATGACCCACAAGTATAGGGGGTGCATCGTAGTACTTTTGATAAATAAGAGTGTCGAACCCAACGAGGAGCAGAAGGTGCTGACAAGCGGTTTTGATGAGCATTTCACTGTAAACACTTGCGGACAAGTTTTTAGGAGTTTTTGATAATACAGATAATTAAAGTGCGAGTAAATAAAGTGCAACAATTATAATTGCAGCGAGTGGCCCAATCCTTTCTAGAGCAATGGACAAGCCGGTTTTTTAGTTATGATGACCAAACGTTCCTGAGGACACACGGGATTTCTGTCTAGTGTTTTCGCTTCGTATAGATGATTAATCTTTAGTGTTTCAATAAGTGTTGTGTGGGTGAACCTATGCTAATGCACCGCCCTTCCTAGGACTAATACATACTTGTGATTATACCCCTAGTAAGCATCCGCAAATACTAGAAAGTAATTAAGATAAATCTAACCACAGCCTTAAATTCTGAGATCCTACCATCCCTCATGCATCGAGATACCAACGGGGGTTTAGGTTTCTGTCACTCCGGCAACCCCACAATTAATATTCGAATACACAATGCATTCCCCTAGGCCCATAAAAGTGAAGTGTCATGTAGTCGACGTTCACATGACACCACTAGAAGAATAGCACCACAACTTAAATATCAAAACATCAAATATTACTCAACATAGTTCACTACTAACATCTAGACTTCTCCCGTGTCCTCAAGAACTAAACGAACTACTCACAACACATCATTTGGAACATGATCAGAGGTGATATAATGATGGATAACAATCTGAACATAAACCTTAATTCAACGGTTTCACTCAATAGCATCAATAACAATAGTAATCAACACCGGGAGAGTTTCCCCTATCAAATAGACAAGATTCAGCCCTAGATGTTACAGCGGGAACGGAGATGAACGATGGAGATGACGGTGCCGGCGGTGGAGATGGTGGTGATGATGATCCCGATGAAGTGCAGCTCGATGACGGTGACAATGGCGACGATTTCCCCCCCTCCAGGAAGGGATTTCCACGGCAGATTTCTCCCTGCCGAAGAGCTTTTCTCTCTCTGGTGTTTTCCGCCTCGTGGAGGCGGCGGAATATTTCTTCGAGCCTCCCCCGTGTCTTAGGTTTTCGGGGGGATGAAGTACGCGAGAGGGCGATGCCAGTGGTGGGCCAGGGCGGCCTCACCACGTGCCGGCACGGCAGAGGGGGGAGCCGCGCCTGGGCATGGTGTGGCCCCCTGGGGCCCACCTGGCTCTCCCCTTTTGGCCTCCTCCGTGATCTGGTAAAATAGGAACTTCTGCCTGGTTGGTTTTGTTTTCTGATCTTCGCAAATATTGTATCTCGACGGTGCTTTTTCCAGCAGAATCCAGACTCCGGTGATCCATTCTCCAATAATCATCAAACATGCAAAATAGATGAAATAACATAAGTATCATCTCTAAATATGAAATATATCAACGAATAACAGTAAATTATGATATAAAATAGTGATACAAAATGGACGTATCAGCTAGCAAGTCGATTCAGGGACTAGCACGATACACAGGAGGTCGCTACCTTATATTAAAAGGGGAACCTTTACACCATTACATACTTATGATTTTCCCCTTTGCAAGCATTCGCAAATACAAAATGAGAATTAAGATAAATCTAGCCACAACCTTAAACTCCGGGATTCTACGCTCCCTTGTGCAATAATTCACAATGGGGGGGGGGGGGGGGGGGAGGGGGGTCCAGGTTTATATCACTCTGGCCACCCCTCAATATGGAAATTAAATACACAATACATTCCCCTAGGCTCATAAAGGTGAAGTACCATGCAGTCAACATTCAAATGACACCACTAGAAGAATACACCACAACTTACATATCAAAACATTAATTATTACCCAACACATTTGACTATTAGCATCAAGACTTCTCCCATGTAAAAAGAACTAAACGAACTACTCAAATGATATCATATGGATCATAATCGGAGGTGATATATAGATGAATTACCCACTGGTCATACAAAGCATTCACCGATAAAACTCAACAACATCAACCACAACAAAGTAATCAATACCGGGGGAGAGATCCCAATGAATAACATAAGTACAACCCTAATCTTTACAGCGGGATGAAGTTGAACGCTGGTGCGTGTGATAGAGATGATGATCCCAACAATGCCCGGCGTGATGGCGACGATTTCGCCCTCCGGGAGGGAATTCCCTCGACAGCTTTCTCCCTGTCTGAGCTCTTTTCTCTCTCTGTTGTCTCCGCCCCAAAACAACGTCGGAGAAAATTATTGATCACCCCCACTCACGGTTATTTTTAGGTCACGGGTAATAAGTACGCCAAAGGGGAGACCCTGGGTGGGCCCGACCCCTAGCGCAGCCAAGGAGTAGGTTGCGCCAGGTGGCCGCGTTGTGGCCTGGTGGCCCCCCTTCTCGAGGTTTTTATAGCTCTGCGGCTTATTTCCCATAAAAATGACGATGTAATTTTTCCAGAATGTTTGGAGCTCCAGAACTTGCGTATCCTGACGATGCTTTCTCTAGGTGATTCCAGACTCCGTCGCTTTATTCTCGGATAAATGTAAAACATGCAAAATAAGATAAAATAATATAAGTATTGCATTCTAATATGAAATATATCAATGTATAAGTTTAAATTGTGACATAAAATAGTGCTGCAAAAGGGGCGTATCAACTCACTCAAGATTAGATCTCGCTTGTCCCCAATCAAAAGGTGAACTTGGTAAACATGACCACATGTTTATGGAATCCGAACATGAAGCATCAGTAAACACTAAACCAACACAAATGCACACTAGCTGTAACTTTCTCAAAAACTTCTCAAGAATAAGTGATGGTCCAATAACATGTCAAGGTATGTCAATGAAAACTTATTGAATAGTGGCAAACTTTGTTCTTGGTCAGAGAAAAAATAGCATATCAATTTATATTTCAATAATAATTTATATAAAAGAGCTTAGTAATGAAGATGTAAATGTTCAATTATCAAATGATTCTTGCATTCATTGGACACTCTAATGGTTATATGATTATAATCAAAATACAGATATCAACACAAAGGAGGATGATTGTTTAGCAATGCTTCAACTTTCAACTTGTTTACCTCATGACCAATGTCACCTGTAATAAGACATGATCCAAAAAATATTGTAGAAGTATAAATGATTTCATCTCAATCAACACAAAATGTTGCTTGTGGGGAGTAGAAGAAATAGGTGAACTGACTCAACATAAAAGTAAAAGATAGGCGCTTCGCAGAGGGCAGCACAGATTAATTATGTGCTAGATATTTTCAAGTTTTGAAAACATAAGCAAAATGATTTTGAGAGGTGCATGCTTTAGTCAACAAAAGGTAGTAAACAACTCAATATGATCCATGCCAAAAAGGCTTTTAAGAGCGGCTCCCATAGACGAACGTTATTTCTGCACAACAAACCATCCCTATTTTCTCCTTTGTTTACACATGTAGATGTTTGAATGATTTCTCAGGAACAAATCGTGAGGAGAGTTCGTGATTATATTGTAATTTATCTTTTATTGGGTCGGGCACCCAAGTGTCAGCTCTTTTGCAAAATTATATACAAGTAGATGAGGCATGCAAGTAAGCATGCAAGTCAAAGGTAAAACCTGTTTAACACTTATAATACCAAACCATTCACTACTTCTTCATGAGCTTCATAAAGACACAAATAAGAAATATTTGAAGTTTTAAAGGTAGCACATAAGAATTTACTTGGAGTGGCGTAGAAATACCACATATAGGATTTATGGTGGACACTCATTGAGGGTTTGGCTCAAGATTTTGGATGCACGAGACAATGCAAGGCTTTATACTAGCATGGCTTTATAGCAAACATAAGTGCTGAGAAATACAAAACAAATATACAACATAACGATATGATCAAACATGCGACATCATTAGGTGTCTCCTTGTTAGCATAGCACTTTAACATAAGCATATAAAACATAGAAGATTAACAAGCATTAAAGATGTCATCAATAATATATTTGCATTTAAACCTTTCTCTGATCTATTTTAATATCCAAGAATTATTTTTAATGACCATAGTTTAGTCTGCTAAAACTCAACATGATTTGATTGCTACACCCAATGTAAAGCCAAAACTTCCCTCAAAAACATAATATGATACTAATCACAATTTAGCATGCAAAAGTGCGGTGAAGTAAAAAGATACTTCTAATCGATATTTCATTATAAACAACCTCACACCAAAAGATACAAAGATAACACTCTAAAGAGTGATAGCCCACATTGCAATCAACTATCTCATATGATAACTTCAGTACTCATGATATGACCACACAACTATGAAAACTAAAAGATGAAGATAAAAATGATGATAGTGATACCGCAACACTCCCCAAGTTGGAACAAGCCAAGGGGGTGCCATTACCGACTGTATGCATCCATAATGCCATTAGGGCATTGAGCTGTTGCAGATGATGGGTGTAATTGGTATCTAAAAAACAGAGTAGTCTATGGGATTGACTCTAATTGTGTTGGTGTTCACTTGAGTTTGGGACTGGTTGTGTCAGTTTCGACTGCAGTTTTTTTAATAAATTGGGCAACTAAAAAAGACAAACCTTTTGCCCCAGTTTTATAAAAAGTTTTAGAAAACTAGGAAAAATATTTTTGCAAGGTGGCAACCATGTCTTTGAATGTAACATATTTTCCACACATTTGGAGCTGTATATATATCACCTACAAAATTTTGTGGGGGTTGGCAGGCACTATAAAAGTCTAATGCTAATCACAGTGCACCGGTACGGTAGAGCATACGTGCTTGCCGTATCTACGAGCTAAGAGTATTCAGAAGCGAAACTCTGTTTTGGATCAATCTCCTATACAGAAGTTCCACTCCGGTCGCAAGATCGCCGATACTAAGCTCTAGTGCCCGCAATTGCTCCTCTTCGCACATGAACTTGCTCTTCTGGAATGTCTTGGAAACAAGAGAGCACTTGGGAATCTCGATTTGCTTCGACAAGATACCGCATGTCGATTCGAGCAGTGAGATGGTGATCTCTCTCGCTTCTGCCATTAGCATCACCACCCTGCAGTCTTTGTCAGAAACAGTCTTCTTACTGATTTTCTTGAACTGTTTTTGCGCCATCTTGGCTAGCCGGATGTAAGCCTTGACTTGAGCACATGCATCTTCTCCTCTCCCGAGAGCCAATAGGAGCTCTTGAACATTCATCTTCAGCTCCATGAAGCTCTCCTGCATGGCGTTGCAGAGGTCAAGCAAGACGAGTGACCGTCCAAGCTCTGCCTCCACCGCCTTCCTTTGCAAGGATTCGCAAAGGCTGACTTGGTTGCTGGGTGTGCAGATCATATCCTCGATGGAGTTGTAGATGCCTTCAAGCCTCTTCAAACCATTGCATGTCGTATCGATGGTTGCCGAGGAAGAAGATATTGTTGTGCTCAGGCTCTGCAGCTGCTGCTCGACTTCTGATTTGTTGGAGTGAGGGCTCGAAGGCGCACTTGCAGATCTTAGATGGTAAGCCATACTTGTAGATTGAAGCTTTGTTGCTATTTTCTTCTGTGTATATCTAGGTAGAGGAGAATAATTGGCAAGACGAGTTGCAGTTTTGTTGATGCTCAACCCTTGGGGTTCTCCATGTATTTATATCGGAGAAGCTGAAGCAGTGAGTGATGAACAGCTAGAGCTGTCGACAAGAGGAATATCTTCTGCTAACCTCCATATGAGCTGGAATTGTTGTGTTAAGTGATATGCTTTTCTGTGTTCGGTTAGAACAGAAACCTCAATGAGTGGGATTATATGCCTGGCATGTCTCGGTTCTTGGTGGCACAGCACACTGCACGAGTGTTGAGTTCTATTTCGGATCACGGAAGGTTACATAAAGCGCTTGAGGTTTCGTGTTGCTGCCATGATTCATTAGTGTGGTTCTCTGCTGGTTCTTCAGCATTATGATATGTTCTAGAGCATACGAAGAAGCGGCAGCTTGTTTCGGCTATCTCCAACATGGACGGCAATCATGTAAGTGTGTGCACAACTAATAGCATGTACAAGCGTTTTCAGAAGGAAATTTAAATTTTTGATTCCTCATATTTTGGTGTTGGAAATGGAATGGAAGATGAAGAAGACGAAGGGACCAAAAGTAATTGTACTGTTGTTTGGTCGTGTGGATATTCTGACTCCACGTACTTCCAATCAGGAGGATGAGATTTTATAATGTGGCCCGATGCTAGCAAAATGTACATGAATGCAGCAGGAATCTCCATCTGCTCATGATTTGCATGGCCACCTGCCACAGACAATGTTGTTGTCTTTCTTTGCTTGTTGTCTAATTCAGTACCAACACATTGCTAATCAACATAGCTTCGTTGTCGTGTTGGATGCGTGGCCAGCAGAGTAAGGTGCACGCACAAGTGCAGGTTGATGCATTGTTGGGTTCAGATGTACATTGCCAGAACAAAGAAAACAACAAAAGTGCATGAGAATTTCGTCAGTGTTCATCCATGCTTCGGCGATCGGAAGCAGGATCCGCCATTTTTATCCAACTGCTAAAAATACAGAGAGGGTTCGGACATGTCTGATCAAATGACGAGTTCATTTGACGACAAATCAAAGGTTTGCTTCTTCGTTGCTGCGGACAAACCGAGACACAAAACTGTATGCATGTCCGGGGATATGTCTTGCATTTATCTGCAGACACAACAATTCGTCCTGCTGCTAATGATGCAAGATTGTCTGGTAAAATTGTGATACGTCCATGTATATTAACGGAGACTGATAAGCTGCAGGTTCCAGTTGGCTGTAATTTCCAAGATCGTGGAACTATAATGCAACGATTATCTGGAACCTGTAGTGCTAGCAAGCCAATCTGTCGTCAGGCTGATGCATTTTTTGAAACGAGGCAAAATATTTGCCATTTTCATTAATAGAGGAAGAGTTTTAGAGTTTAAATGGTTTTATGCCTATGACAAACCATAGGACTTTAAGAATACAAAGTTTTAATCTCCCGGGATAAGACTCCCCAAAAACTTGGCACCGGCCATGCTTCAAAGCTTAGCTTCTTGTTTGATCCTAGTAATGATGACATTAGGCGGTGTTGCGTAGTGTCGGAAAACCCGGGCATTTCTCTCCATCCACACTTCCCAAGTGACGAGCATGATCAAAGAGGCAAGGGCCTTGCGAGGCCGGCCACTCTCCAAAACAAGATCGGACCACCAAGAGATAACATTAGGGTGCACCCAAAGGTCCAAAGAGAAATTGGTGAAACCACACCAAGCAAGGACGCTCGCCCAAATTCTCTTTGTGTATCGGCATTGGAAGAAAAGGTGACCCGCCGATTCAAGCACTTGGTTGCAAAGGGGGTAATTTCTGCAATTTTGCCAACCACCCCGTTGTAGGCGGTCGGAGGTCCATATCCTATTTTGCAAGACCAACCAAACAAAGATCTTGCACTTTGGAGGAGCCCAAGTCTTCCAAATAATCCGGTTGAAGTTGGAGGAGATGGTTCCTTCGAATTCCATTTTTTAGGCCGAGGAGGGCGAGTACACGCCATCATTGGTGAGTTTCCATCGAATGGAGTCGCGGGCTGCGGGATCAAGGGTGAAGTCGGCAAGCATTTTCCAATGGGTTACAAATGGGAGGATGTGGTCGACGTCAAGCGGTCAAGGCCATCTTGAGTGTCGATTTGGCTCCCACAAAAGTTGTTGTCAAGAGCTTTTGCCACCGTACAATTTTTATTCTTTAAAATAAGGAATATTTTGGGCGCAATGGTCGATTTCCAGAAATAAAACAAACACCAAGTATAGTGCCACTGCCACGTAGTGACACGTATCACGTGAGGGAGGTGCTAGGAAGAAGACATGGCAAAATCTCGTATGATTAGCAGCCTCACTGGATTATTGACAGGAGTTAAATACACCAGAAGTCCCTGTACTTGTCGGGCTAGCTCGATTTAGTCCTCCTATTCGGAATGTGCTGAATTTTGCCCGTGTACTTGTGAACTGGGCTCGATTTAGTCTAATTCGGTGCTTGCCGTCGAATTGAGCTAACACGGACGACACGTGGACTGTAATCTTGTAAGCACACCATCCGCATTCAAGAAAATTGCAAAAAAAATGACCACAATTTGGACTAGGCTTTAAAAAGCAACCACTATTCAAACTTTTATTAAAAAACCCTCTAATTGTTGCAGATAGCATCGATGAACAAGTTTAGTCGCTTTAATGTTATTTCTGACAGGCCGGACAATGTCAGTATGATAACATGTTTTATTTGGGTGAACCCGTTGGAAAGTAAATAAGTAATGCCCATGAACCACCTCCCACCGGCGAGCGCATGCAGCGCAGACACAACGACCTCGCCAAGGAACTCCAGGGACGGGTTCTGACGCGTCGTTGAGGCGGGCACCCCAACACATGCATGCACTAGCACCTCGTTGCTGATGGCTAGCAGCGACGGCGTGCCACCGTCGACGTCCACCCTGCCAGAGGCGTGGGCCCCAAATGCGAAATCATGTTGGCTTGTCTTGATGAGGAATACGACCAATGGAGCAAGTCGTTTTAAGCCCTAGCCATAATTGTGTTTGTTTTTTGCAATTTTCTCAGATGCGGGAGGGTCTCTTATAATATTTCAGTCCACGTGTCATCCGTGGCAGCTCAAATTCGATGACAAATATCGAATTGGATTAAATCGAGCTCAATTCATAAGTACATGGACAAAATTCAGCAAATTCCAAATATGAGGACTAAAATGAGCCAACCCGACAAGTACGGAGACTGTTAGCGTATTTAATTCTATTGACAGACACACACCGTATCAGGCCAGCAACAAGAACCGGAGAACGTATCTGACGAAAAGTTTGTTTAGAACTCGAGACGATCCTTGGAATAAACTAAGATGTCCTCTCCATGATCAGTACGGACATGAGGTGAGGATAATACGGATGGTAGCTTTTTAGTTTACCATGGATCTGAATTTGGCACATATATTTAGATAGCCCTCTGCTTTTTAGTTGCTTGGATCCTAAGTTACACTCTTCTACTCTATCTGAATTTGTCACAGATATTTAGCCCTCTACTTAGCTTCTTAGTTTCAGCAATCAAAAGGTCCAGTGCACTTATTAGCATGGTTTTGTAAGTCTTTTTTATGTTCTGAGCCGAGATACTAATGTGAGGCTGTTATGTTCCGAGCACTTATTAGCATGTTCTATTTAGTGAGCATACTTACAGGAAACAAGCCTCAGCTGAAATAAAAAATGCATCATATGCACCGGATACTCAGGTCATGTGCAACTACTAACAGATCATGTGCATTCCTATTTAGTGAGCATAGTAACTATGGTCGTCTCGACTTCATGTTCGACACTTATAATTGAAAAAGAGGAATCAGAACTTCACCTAAACCACAAGATACAAAGAAGACGACGCTGCTACCATCATCGCACCGCCACAAAGACAGAGGAAGCCAAGGGTCGAGGCCGAGCCGAGGCCGGGCAGCATCATAAGACCTACAAAGGAGAAGAAGAACCCAGCCACACATAAATCCACACATAAATCAATAGTGTTTCATCCACACATAAATCACAGAAATCAAGTATACTTGATATCGTTCTAAGCAACAGGGTAGAAGCGGAGAATCCAGCCACTTTGGATTGTTGTCATTAATGTTAGCAAGGCCTGTTTGAGTATTGCCACCACCTCTGGTAGAGAAAAATTGGCACGAAATGAAACCAGACAAGGCTAAAATTATGTTTTCCTAGCCCCATCATTGACTTAGCTCGGGTATATTTTACGGACATACTAGTACAACACAAATTCCGGCAGCATGTTACAACTAAAGCTAAATCTCCTACAACTGCAGTGCCGTGATTGCCATAATTTACGAGCTGATTGCTTGCTCCCAACTACCCCGGACCCAGAACAAACAAACAAAACAGGCCAATACACGCAGCTTGGCACGAATCAAGCCGGCGCCAAATCTTTCTGAATCAAAACGAGGCGAGTCACGTCACATACCTCGGCGCCTGCAGCGTCGGATCCAGCGGCCGGCCCAGCGCCATGGCTCCCCATCCTCCCCGAGCCCGAACCCTAGCGACAGGGGTCAAACCACCCCACCGCGCGAGCGCGGCTCGGTTTCGACCGGAGACGGCGAGGAGAGGAGATGAGAATCGGCGGCGGAAAAACACCAAAAACGCAGAGAGGAATCTGGTCAACAGATTCACGGAGAGTGTGTAAACAATAACTGCCGCACCCTGTACCGCTGGCGAACCAGGAAGATATTAGCGCCGCCTAACTATCATTGGCGCACAGGATGCACGGTTCGCCAGCATCAAAATTCTTACCGCTGGCGAACAGCTGCCTGAGTTCGCCAGCGGTAAGTCGAGAATATAACCGCACCTGCCCAGACGCTACCGCTGGCGAGCGTATATGGTTGTACGCCAGCGGTAGCACTTTTACCGCTGGCGTACAAACTGTTTTGTTCGCCAGCGGTAAAAATACTGGCACACTAAAAAAATTGTTCACCAGTAGTAATGTGGTGGCTATAAGCCTTTTCCTACTAGTGTGTTGGGTTAACCTTCGTCCTCTTCCCTCTGTATGTCAGGGAACTATTAGGACCCATACCCTCATTCGGGCAACATTGTGGCCTTCCTTTTTGAAGGTACTGCTTGGTACGACTTGATGCTAAGAGCGTGATGATACTTTCTCGGAGATTGCAGCGGTTGCGAGTCCCCATCGTTTAGTCTTTCCGTCTATCATCTTATGTTTCTTCTTTTCTTTCCTTTGGGTGTGTGGTGGCTCGAAACTCGTTGGTTGTACGGGTGGTTGCTATATTAATATAGCGGGGCTATAACCTATTTCGTCAATCAGTGACCGCCCAATACATGCGTCGCTGCTTGAGTAGATCCCATTGAAGCATGCATTATTACCGTCAGCAAAGTTGTTGCCGCCTGCGCGGGAACAATTTTGTTAAATTGTTGGTGTCACTATGATATTACATATTAACAAACGAGGAGATAGATCATCGGAGAGTTTCCGGTACTTGAGGAGACACGGCCTCCGGCGGCCAGCCTCCCTTCAAAACCACTTCTAGTCACCGGCTATAAAATATATGCGCCACGGTCGCTTCACGTTCACAGTCTGTGTCATGTTGTTGTTGGCGAACCCGAAGTAGAAGGCTTTGGCGGTTTTTGGGAGAAGCCAGGAAGTCCGCCACCGACAATGCCGACTTGGTCGCCGCGGGAGTCCTGGTCCCCATGGGCGTCACGGTTGGCTAGCGTAGATCGGCTTGCGTAGTTTGTACACAAGTTGATAGCTTCGATATCTCCACCGCCCCCACCCGAGATGAAGGACGATGACGAGCTGGAAAGTCCACTGGCACCACCGGAGAAAGACGATGACAATTAGGTGCCCTAAATATATTATGTAATCTATATATACGATCAAATGTAAACCTTATCTCATGTAGTATTTGAAATTTAAAATTGTTCAAAGTTTTGAAATGAAAAAGGGTTAGGCAGACCAAATGTGTCCGTTTGTTGGTTGCACTGGCTAGAAAAGACCAGTCAGGGGTTGGACACTTGTCCTCCTAGCGATCTAAGAGGACAAAATGGGCCATTGGAGTTGTCCTAATAGTGGCACAAAAGAATATGTTGCCCAATTCTAGCAATAACGTTTTATTTCTCTTTTTAATGTGAGCTTCAAGATTTTACCGAAGTGGAACCAATCACATAACTAACATAATGCATAAAGTTATTAGATAAAATCAAACTGCTTTTATGTGAGGCCGTCCTATTGTGGAAGTGGAATTTTTTGAAACCATGACTCTGCATCAGATGCACACTTCTGTCTGATAAAAAATATAACAATAATTCTAAAGCCACCTTTGTGGCGACCCGACTTGTCGCTACGCTTATAAATGATAATGGGGTGATTCTGATGAGCCCCAAAAGTGCTTGACCTCACACCAACACACACTAAGCCCGAGGCCTCACCAATGATTTAATCACGAAACGGGCTACTTATATAATGTAAGGATTGCTAAAAGGAAAATTTGGGAAAAGCCTTCAATGGCGACATGAGAATACAAACCGGTTTCACAGACCCTCAATGCACACTTCAGACCGCACACTTTAGATACCGCCGCCGTCATAGTCCACCTACCCGTTTTCAAGAGAGATCAACACATAAATCTTGCCAGGCTTACCTTCGACACCGCCACAACGCCAGACAACGCCACCGCACTATGCGCATCGATCATCAAACATCGGAAGCTGAAACCCCGCTACGCCATGCCTGAGACTCGCCGGTCTAGCTGTTCACTAGATTCAGATGCGTTCTTTTCCTTCTCATGCAGGATCAGCGGGACCACTATCAGATGCGCATCCGACGCCTGCTTTTGATGGCCAAGGAGATCTATAGCCAGGCTACTTGACAACATACTAGAAGAATTCAAACTGGACAGCTTATGTTTGTTGCTTTTCTTTCGTGGATGATTTTTGTATCAACATTATGTGATCGATGATTGTACTTGATACTTTACAATAGTTGTGTGCATATATTAATGCAGGAGGTGATTCACCATTTTGACATGAAAATAAAATCAGAAAAGGCAACATAACCCGATTCGCGGGAATTTTAATGGGTCCTTGCTATGGGGGTAAGTGATCGAGTGGCCACTCTGAACTCCGTTCATCCCAAGATTTATGGCGCATGTAAGTTCAGTTTTTTTAATAAACTAAAATATATTAGTAATATCTACAAGATGCAAATTAATGTGGGCTCTATAGGAATATAATGTCAAGCTTGGATAGACACCAATAATGCACACCGCCAAAATTAAAAATTAAAAATCCGGCCAAATGATCAAAGACTCTCAATAGCTGTACCCAAGCCACCACCAAAGACAAAATCAGCACTGCATAATAAGTTCTCCAAAAGTGACGACTCCGGGAAGCGAACACTGCACATGCACCGTCGTCGCCTGGTCGTCCAAAGAGGTCATGGGTTTTCACCCAGAAAGAGTCCGAGTTTTTCAAACAATGCCTACAACAAGGAAGCAGTAAAAGTTCTCCATTGTTGGGTACAACCGATGAAGGTCTAACTTCGGGTTTTCGTCTTGAGCATCAAGACTCGATATTGGTAGAGCAGCACCATAGATGAAGACTGCGTTGTGCTTCCGCCCCTACTTGTCGAGGTCACTGCTACAAATTGCCAAGCACAGGGCTCACAACCATCCCGCATGCGATTTTGACAAATGTACTCGCAGAGCGTCCTATGAAGTACCGTCCGTGTCATCTAAAACCTCAGTACTGGTAATAAAAAGTCCTCTCAAACACATCACGCGTCATCGAGATATTCAGGTCATCTAGTCGTTACCACCTTGTTATTCCTTGACCGTGCTGGCAACGACATGTTCTATGGTACCAACAAAAAGCAGCGCTTCGAGTACGGACCCATTCAATCTAGAGGTCTAGCAACGTGCCAACGCCAATGCGGTTGTCCGTGAAGACAGCAGTATAGAACCTTGGCCGGCTGACGAGTCGTCATCCCTGCCTGCGCCTGCTCACCGCGGAGGAGGCGGTGGATCTTGACTAGAACAACCTAGATAAAATCTTTAAAAAGTTGAATTTTTTAATTTACGAGTATATTAACAACTACAATATCGAATAAATACATTACAAAACGTGTCTGATGGTGGATCTATTGATACTAATTTGGTACCGTAAATTTTCATATTTTTGTATCTATATTCTATACTTGGCCAAACTTAGAAACAATTATTTGTGGACTAAATATCTTACGGAGGGAGTACAACAGAAGCAGCTAAACAACATCTTCTGAACAACAAGAATCATGCCATTTAATCTCAAAGAAGCGTTTGGTTAATTTCATGCAAATGCTGTAGAATTTCCAAGTTGCCGAGGATTTAGACGTGGTGCATGATATTTCAGGTCACCGAACCTTCCAAAATGTGCTTAACACTCGAGCATGTTTAAGTTGTTGGTAGCAATAATCTGCATTAGTTCTTATCATTGTGATGATTATTGAAATGAGTGTTAGGAAGGTTCTTTCCTGTCTTATTTATTGAGTATTATTGGTTGCATGTGTATTTGCTTGATTCTTGTTAGTCATCAACATTAGGTGTCCCCCTTGGAAATGATTATGCTAACCACAAGGTTTGAGCTTGAGGCTTGGAGCTGGCATGTTTAACCAGGTTAGAGGCTTAGAGCTTGACGCATAGTATCGTTAGCCCTTTAAATTCATAATAATATGATTGAGGAGCAGTAATTTATCTGTCAGCTATGACAAAACCAAGTCATGTACCATGATATGAATAATATTGGGGTCTTGCTTGCATAAGGGATAAAATTCACAAAATGAAATTGACAAGACTCTTTTTCTTTGTCTTTCAGTTCACTGAACTTTCTATGATTTGTCCACAAGTGTACATGATGCAAAACTGTTAGGATGATTGACTTATCCTTTAAAAGGTGGCTGCCAACCGCAGGGAACTAGAGCTTATCTACGAACTAAGAGCGTTCAGAAGTAAAACTCTGTTTTGGATCAATCTCCTGTACAGAAGTTCCACTCCGGTCGCAAGATCGCCGATACTAAGCTCTAGTGCCCGCAATTGCTCCTCTTCGCACATGAACTTGCTCTTCTGGAATGTCTTGGAAACAAGAGAGCACTTGGGAATCTCGATTTGCTTCGACAAGATACCGCATGTGGATTCGAGTAGTGAGATGGTGATCTCTCTCGCTTCAGCCATTAGCATCACCACCCTGCAGTCCTTGTCCGAAACAGTCTTCTTGCTGATCTTCTTGAACTGTTTTAGCGCCCTCTTGGCTAGCCGGATGTAAGCCTTGACTTGAGCACAGGCATCTTCTCCTCTCCTTAAAGCCAACAGGAGCTCCTGAACACTTATCTTCAGGTCGATGAAGCTCTCCTGCATAGCGTTGCAGAGGTCGAGCAAGACGAGTGACCGTCCAAGCTCTGCCTCCACCTCCTTCCTTTGCAGGGTTCGGCAAAAGCTGGCTTGGTTGCTGGGCGTGCACATCATCTCCTCGATAGAGTGGTAGATGCCTTCAAGCGTCCTCAAGCCATCACATGTCGTATCGATGGTTGCGGACGGTGAAGAGATGGTACTGCTCAGGCTCTGTAGCTGCTTCTCGACTTCGGGCTTGTTCGAGCGAGGGCTCGAAGGCGCACTTGCAGATCTTAGATGGTAAGCCATGCTTCGAGATTGAAGCTTTGATGCTATTTTCGTCTTCTGTATGTAGATGGAGGAGGCAAAACGAGTTGCAGTTTGTTGATGCTCAAGCCTTGGGATCCTCCCTGTATTTATATTGGAGTGGCTGAAGCAATGCGTGATGAACAGAGCTGTCGACAGGAAGAATATCATCCGCTAACCTCCATATGAGCTGGATTGTTGTGTTGAGTGATATGTTTGTCATTTTTGGTCGGCACAGAAAACCTCAATGAGTGGGATTATATGCCTGACATGTCTCAGTTCTTGGTGGCACAAGTGCACAACACACTGCACGAGTGTTTAGTTTGATTTCGGATCATGGAAGATTACAGAGCGTGATTGAGGTTTGGTGTTGCTGAAATGCAATGATTCATTTTTTCGAGAACCATAATGCAATGATTCATAAGCGTGGCTGTCTGCTGGTTCTTCAACATTAGGATATGTTCTAGTGCATACCCAGCAGCATCAGCGTGTTTCAGCTATCCACAACAAGGACGACAATCATGTGAGTGAATGTACAGTTTATAGTAAGTAACAGCTCGTTGTCTGGGATATTTGTGTGAACTGAAATTATGAGCAAAGTATGGTGCGGATTGTGGTGGAAGTGCCAAAAACAAACGTCCATCTGCTGTTTGGTGGTGTCGATACTCTGACTCCACGTACATACGTACTTAAAATCAGTAGGTTGAGAAATTATAATGTGGCATGAGGCTAGCAAAAAATGTACATGAATGCAGCAGGAATCTCCATCTGCTCATGGTTTTGTATGGTCACCTGCAGCCACAGACAATACATATGTCCTTCTTCTCTCTTGTTGTCTAATTCAGTGCTAGCACATGGCTAACCAACATCGCTTGGTTGTCATGTCGGATGCGTGCCCAGCAGATTAAGGTGCACGCTCAAGTGCAGGTCGATGCATTGTTGGGTTCAGATGAACGGGGCCAAGAACAAACAAAATAGCAGAAGTGCATGGAAACTTCGCCAGTGTTGAGCCATGTTTCGGCTGATCAGAAGCAAGATCTTCCATTTATATTCAACTGCTATAAACACAGGGTAAGGTTCAGACATATCGGATCAAATGACCGATTCATTGGACGATCATTGAATGTCTGAAATTTTTGTGTGGCGTCCAAGGGCAAGGAGATTGTGAGAAGCTGCAGGTTCCAGTTTGCTGTAACTTCCAGGACCAGGTAACTATAGTGTACGGAGGACCTATATGGGTGCCTGTAACCTGTAGTTAGCAAGCCAATCACAGTCTGTCGTCAGGCTGGTGCATGCATCCAACAATAAAACTAACACTAAGCATAGCGCCGCAGCTCGGTTCACGTAGTGACACGTATCACCTGAGGGAGGTGCTAAGAAGAAGACAGAGCGAAATCTCCTATGATTACCAGCCTCACTGGACTGACACACATTGTATCAGGCCAGCAACAAGAACCAGAGAACGTATCTGATGATATAGTTTGTTTAGAAACCGAGATGATCCCAAGGATCTCCCGCCTCATTTAACAAACCCCAAACAATCATCTGTGCCGACGCGATGAACCATTCCTGGGATAAACTATATACGTCCATGATCAGTACGGACGAGAACGAAAGAGGAAGATCATGCCATGCCTCGTCCTTATCTGTGCGCGCACGCATGGCAGCTTCGTCCAGCATGGCGCGCCCGGAGGCATCCATGTGTCCAGCTCTAGCGCAACCACTCGCGGTTGGAACTTGGAACCCAGTTTCAGCTGATTATGTGCAAGCGATCTATTTTACGACAGCTAGCGGAAAAGAAGCAACTGAGCTGAAAGTTGAAGAATGGCTTAGCTCTACCAGGAGGAAACCCTCATTTTCCAAAGGTGTAGGAAAACCTCAACCAGTTCATCAATTTATTTTATGTTCGTAAGAAATGGTCCCCGATTTTCATCTTTTGTCTTTCATGCAATTTCGAGTTTCTGCTAATATCACGTGGAGCATCCAAAAACGACACCATTGATGTGCTTTGATTTAAGACTCAAGTAGTTATTGAATCTTAGTTTTTTCTTGCATTTTTGGATTTATATGCTATATGTAATCCCTAACAAATCCTAAAGTATTGTCAAGTCTATTGTTGATGATATATGAACATGAATATTGAGGTAAAAAAATTATTCGTCCTCAATGTCTCTCTGACATGGTGGTGTTCCAAAAGGTTGGGTATTCTACTATGTATCATCTTGATTCTTCTAATAGAATGCCTTTTATAGAAAGAAAAAAGATAGAACTAGGTTTTTATCCTGAATTTAGAAAGAATGAAGCTGGTGGGTTGGAAGAACAGTTATCTTCTTCCTTTCCACCCGAGTTCACGGTCTGCTGATGCATCATCTTCTGCTGCTCCCCCTTCATCATCTTCCTTGCATTTGCAGTACATTTCATTCACTAAAGAGTTTGCATGCCATATCGAGTTGTTCGCTCTTTTTTTTTTATGGTCATCGGGGGGGGGGGGGGGGGGGGGGGGGGGGGGACCTGAATTTTTTCAATCAAATTTGCCTATGAGGTTTTGCAATCTCTACAAGATAGGTTCAAATGAACCAGAGTATACAAGGGGGTACAGTGGGAGAGAAATAACAAAAAAACACCCGCGCAAACCCACACACACAACACACACGCACACACAACTCTGAAGGACTCCAAACAAGTTTCCTGGCGAGGCAACGAGGCCTCCCCAAACCCCAAGTAGCAACACCGAAGGGGGTGACAAAGCCATCATACATTGCTCGAGAAGCACCACCGCTGACGAAGAGCACCAATCAGCCGAGACCATCCATGACACTTCGACGCTATCGGCATGGTCATGGCAGAGTACAACCGAGTCCACGCCGCATCACATGCACGAAAGGCCATACACGCCAAGACCCTGAAACGACAGCGACGTGCCGCCGGCAAAGTCGAAGGGCGTCATGGGGCCGAGTCTACACCTGGATAACTTCACAGAACACGCGCGCACACCGCGGAGCGAGAACCACAAGCGGAGCCGAAGGGCACAACCCTGCCGAGGCACCGCCATCCATTGGCGACGCCGAAGAGCAGAAAGAACCGAGGTCACACTAGGGCACCACACCAGGCTCGATCGAAATCCAAAGGGGCAGCACCAGTGGAGGGCGACTTGTAGGAAGGCAAGGAGCAGTCATCCCCAATCCGTGGCACTCCCGGGTGGGAGAAAGCCACATCCATGGCTGCCTCTGCAGCGAACATGGAGCATACCAGCCTGACGGAGCAGCGCCCACCGCAGCTGATAGCAGGACCGGGGACCCAACACCCATCCACTGCTGTCCCCCACGTAGGGAGCAAGCCGCCTCCACGGAAGCCATCTGCAAACCGAGAAATGCCAGCCTCTACCGAAGCGCACGGCAGAGGACTGATGGATGGGCGGAAACGACAAACAACTGCAAACCACCAGAGGGGAGCACATCACCGGCCAAACCATCGACGCCCAGCACCGTGCTGGCCGACGAATGGCCCCACCCGGAGATCACCACATCGGCCAAGTCCGGCCGCATGCACCAGCCAGGGGGCGGGTGACCCGCCGCCAGAGCCCGCCAAGTTCGGTACAACACGACGCTGCAACGCACCCGCCATGCCACGCACGAAGACGAGACGAAGAACCGGAGGGGTGGGGGTGGGAGAGATGAAGCCAGCGCTACCGGAGATGTGCAGGGAACAAGGAGGCGGTGCATCACATCGAGGGAGCCCGGTCTGGGAACGCCCTGCCCAGCTGCCCAGCACCGCCACGGCGCCCAGGAGCTGGCACGAAAAGGCGCCCCCGCGCCTGCCTGCAGTCGGAGCAGCGCCGCGGCCCGCCGAAGCCCATCTAGGCCCAAACAAGCCCGCGAGCAGCCGGACTGCAGAGGCGACACCGTCGCGAGGAGGACAAGCCACCTCCGCCGCCGTCGATTGGCGCTTGCGCCGGGGCACCGCGGCCCCTCGCCGCCACGCCCGCCGCCGACCACGCCCATCGCCGCCGGGAAGAAGCCCACCGCCTTGCGCACGGAGGAGATCCTAGCCGCCACTATCACCGGCCACCGCCTGGGGCCTTTGCCCGGTGCGACCTCCGGCAGTGGCGAGGAGGAAGGGGGTGAGGGAGGGGGAGGGAGAGGGCGGCGCGGTCGCCCCCGAGCCGCCTAGGTCAGGCGACGCGGGGTCTGTCCTTTCCTAGGTTGTTGTTCGCCTTCTTGTTCGCTCATTCACTACAAAAATAGATAGATCTAGGTTTTCACCTTGAATTTGGAAAGCAGGAAGACAAGGACCGAACGCATAAATCTAAAATCTTGTTTTTCTCCTTTTCTCAAAGTGACAAGTACAAAATCCAAAAGTGGTTTTAGACGAAACTATGCTTATAAATTCCACATATTTGTGTTTTTGTTAGTATTGATTCCAGTTGAATAACTTTTTCCTTACGAAACACCTATGGAATTCGTGGATACGCAAACAGTCATGGTGCCGCGTGTACGCACTCCCTCACGCCAAAGCATTTGTGCGGAAGAGGGAAGGCTGAATTTGCTGAGCTTTAGTTGACGAAATGGATGATGATAGAAGAGAAACATATGGGTGCCACTGTAGATCACAATTTTGAGCCATTTCATCTTCATCGCTGCTACAGTATGATCCTGCCGACAGAAAACTACATCAGAAATCCGAGAAAAATCATCAATGCCTCAAATAGCTTCTAATTCTAAGCTCCAAAATTTCAAGAGACGACATCGTCATCCTCTGATCAAAACCTAAGAGCTGCTCATGTTTAGCAGGAATACCCTGCACTGCACCAGGCGCCTGAAGAGCAGCTCCAGCCCGTCCTCCAGGTGCTGGATCGTGTCGCCCAGAGCTCTGAGCTCCCGCTGCGCCCGCGAGGCTGCCGAGCTTTTGTGCAGAGCGAGCAACGGCACAACGGCTGCTGCGGTGGTGGTGGCGTTCTCGGAGTCCTCGCACGCCACCCGTGTCCTCTTCCTGAACGCCCTGGACACAATGCACGCAGACCACCTGCTCGGCCCCGCGGACACGGTCACCCGCTGCGACAGCGCCGTGACGACGCGCTCCAGCACCGCCACGGTGACCAGCCGCGCCTCCCGCAGCGAGCGTGCGCTGCCGGTACCTTGCAGCTCGTGCCTCGGGTGGCGCTGCCTCTTGACTTCCGCGCGCGCTTTTCTGGCAAGTTGCGCGTATGTACGCGCCGCGATCTGGGCTGCGGCGCCGTCCCCGCGCCGCAGGGCAACCTCGAGGTCGAACGCGCAAGCGCGCATGGAGCGCAGCCCGTCCCGCACGGCGGCACACGCGTCGAGCAGCGCGACGGACGCCTCGAGCTCCTCCTCCACCTGATCGGCGTGCGCGAACCGCAGGAGAGGCTCCACGTGCTCGTACACGCGCGCCACGCCTGCCAAATTCCCCGCCATCGCCGCAGCCGACGAGGAATCCATGTCACTACACTTTGTACAAGCTCTGCTCAGATACGTACGTACGTCCAGATGAGATGAGGTGTCAAGTTGATCGCTGTCGCAGCGGACTCCTAGCTCCTCCATCCATGGCGCCGTGCGAGCGCATATATACCTGTGCGCGCACCGTACGTCCGTGCGCTGTCATGTTGGCGCCGGCCGGCCACCGGCACGGCAGGCTGGCATGCCCCCTACGGCCGTGCGCGCCGCGAGACGATGTACATATGTAATCGTACGTACTAGGAGCGTTCCAACAGCGAGCAGTTGGCACTGGAGCTGGACACATGGCCGCCTGCCCGCCTCCCGTGACGCCAATCTACACGAAGCTGCCAAGCATGCGCTGAAGCACAGATAAGGACAGGACATGGGCATGGGCGTGGTGAGCTTCCCTTCACGTCCGTACCGACCAATCATGGAGCTCAGCTAGTCTGAGATATTAATGGAGGTCGAGATCCTTTAGTTAGGATCGTATCTCTGATCACGAGAGATCATCTTGGCTGTGTCTGTGTGTGTCCTGTCTTCTTTATACGTATTACAAGTTCCAGCCTCACGAGCCAGGTGTCGCATTGCAAGCCCAGCTGAGGCGCACATCACTGATGCAATCAGCAACTTAAGCTACTGATGATTGGCTTTGGATACATGAAGATGCATGCAAGAACGGGGCAGTGGCCCAATGGTTAGCTGCGCGGTGGCAAAGCTAACCCAAGTTTGAGTCCCCATCGAGGCGGAATTTCGGGAATTCTTGTAAGGGAGCAATCTTTCTATGAAAAAATACCACCAAAGGCTAGTCCTGGTAGGTCTTGTTTTTTTATGAAGATGCATGCATCTCAATAAAGATACACTACACTAGTACTGCTCCCTCCATCGCTAGGTGGCTAACTACTGGACATTATATTCTTTCGATTGAAGTATGGGCCTTTGAATCCGTCCGCGTCCAAGTCCGCGCGAGCCAAATATAAGACCAAGGGGCGACGCAAACGGATAACGGTCCCTTTTTTGTCCGCTGGTACCCATTGCTGACCTCAAGTGTGAACAAGCGCGGACCTCAAGTTTGTCCATTCACGGTCCGTCCCTGCCCCGCCGATCAGTGCGAACTCTTCCCCATCCTCTCCTCACCCACCCCCGCCACCCCACCACCAACCCCCATTTTGCACCGGCATGCCATTCCCGCCGCCACACCACGCCGTTTTTCGTCCCCGTCGGTACCGAAGCGGCTTCCTCCGTCACCGTGACCGGTGATTCTCTCGGTCGTGCGGATCGGGGGGGTTTGCGACACGAACTCACACCCAGGTTGTTCGGCCATATCACCATCCCCGCAACAAGGTATGGTCTCGGTCATGGATATCTCCCGAGTTCGTTTTCAACAACTACATCATGCACCACTCCTCGTCCGCTGAGTCGTCTGATGATGACAGTGATGGCCTTTTTGCCACGCTTGTCGTCAATAAAACTTTGAAGAGGATGCGTCCATTGTTTGCGGCTCGTTGCCGGGCCGTTCACCGGCTTTGGATCGGAACAGATCAGGTGGCCAGCTACAGCTATATACATACGGACTATTTTCGTCCGGTGAAACCAACTTATCCTCCAAAGATTTTCCGACGCCGTTCAAACGGATTAGGTTTGGATTGCTCAATTATGATGATTACTTCTTGATCAAAAAGGATGCTTGCAGGGTGTACGACTTCTCGTCGTACCAGAAATACATCGCCGCAGTCTGCATTCTTGCATATGGAGTAGCCGGTGACCTCGTGGACGAGTACGTGCGGATGAGTTAGTCTACTTGTCTGGAATCAATGTATAAGTTTTATAAGGCTGTGATTGCGGTGTTTGGCGAGGAGTACTTGACATAACCCAACCAAGAGGACATGGCTAGTCTCTTGTCAATCAACGAGTTTGTATGCATTGGGAGTGAACGAACTGCCCTTTTGCTTGGCAGGGGCAGTACAAGTGCCATATTGGAGAGTGCACAGTCATACTTGAGCCTGTGGCATCACAAGATTTGTGGATTTAACAATTGTTTGTTGGCATGGCCGGCTCGCACAATGATATCAATGTGCTGCAGTGGTCTCCGGTGTTTAACATGCTCTCTGATGATAATGCACCCGATGTGACCTACGAAATCAATGGTCACACATACAACAAGCCATATTACCTAGCGGATGACATCATGGAGCAAGTCGAGCAGTGCATGCAGTGTCATCGGCATAATTTTTTGCCGCCACCAAAGGTTTCTTAAAGTATGGAGCCGTGTTTTTCAGCGTGAAGGGTGAGACCCGTTTTCCTCGTTTTTACTCCCTCTATTTAAATTAGATAACTTTTATTTGTTAAAAAGTGGACGTATTTAGACATGTTATAAGCCTAAATATATCTGCTTTTAAATAAATAAAAGTCATCTAATTAGAAACGGAGGGAGTAGTTTTGACCTCTTGATGGTCACCCCTCCTCCTTTACATTTTTTTTGATAAAAGGCTTTATTACTTCAAGTTTCTAATTAACATATCACATATCACATGCAGTTCTACTGCATGGTTCGAAAAAGAAGTTCTAAGCCCCAACCACGAGCTACCTGATCCAACAGCCAGATCCGGTGAGCCAGAGGCTGATCGGATCCATATCCGTTGGAGCAGAAAAAGCAACAAGGATCAACGATAGCAAGCAAAGCGTCCGCCACCATCTCGCCACCAACGTGGCCGAGATGCAAGCACCCGCGCGTGCGCTGACACTTTGGACATCCAAAGCCCTGCGTGTGAAGTAAGAACGGGACTGAAGTTTCTCACGGCCCGTCCTTCATGCACGGCCACACATGGTGGAGCATGAAGGGAAAGGGGCCGTCGAGGCTAGGGTTTTGCTGGTGGAGCATGAAGGGAAAGGGGCCGTCGAGGCTAGGGTTTTGCTCTCAAGTGATCTTTGAAATAAACATCTCTTAATGGCAAATAAAAGCTTCCTAGAAAAGCTAGAATCTATAATGGACAAAGTTGTACACTAATAACATCATTTTTTTTTAGAAATGGGTACCCCGGCCTCTGCATCGTGATGATGCACACAGCCTTATTATATTAAAAAGTAACAAAAGAGTACGAATCAGTTATTACAATTCACAGATCAGACAGAGTGGCCACATGAATCAGCCAACGGAATAAAGCTAGCAAGAAGAAACTATTCATTGTATTCTTCTAGTATGTTGCCACCCATGTTGGCAGCAAATAGCTCAGACGACCGCCAAAATACGGGTACATCCAGCCTCCATGGTATCCCGTTGCACCGACAGGAGGAGGAAAGACCATAGACGAATCCAGTAGATAGCACGATGAACGACCTGCAAAAAATGAGCATCTCTGACCTTGTTAAAAACCACATCATTACGACAGTTCCAAACATCCCATAAGAAAGCACAGACACCAATGCGAATACGTGCTTTAGTCATTTTATCAAGCCAGTGCCCAAACAAATTTGCAACACTAGTTGGCGGGGTAATATTGAAGGTGAAATGAAGGTAACAAATTTGCAACACTAATAACAGCATGGTTACCTAAAATACCATCAAATGTTGTATCGCATGCTCTTTGCGGTATCATCCGATTTTCCATGTCATATGCAACTTCTTTAAGGTAAACAAAATTTCAGAAAAGAGAAGGTGCCTTCATAAGAGTGTTGATGTGTGTGTCTCTCCCTAACCATTCTTCCAAGTTCCAGCAATGGTTTCATAACCAGATTAACGACAACACATTAACAATAGGTAAAAGAAGGAACAAGATACAAAAAGGATTAGGTTATACCATAGCTGTACACAAGTCATAAATAAAAATTGATGATATGCATATACAAATAAATACAATGAATTTTTTCTTAAAAGACGTGTTTGTGATCGCATCCCCATATTTAGTGAGATGAAACAAAACAAAATTATCGGTTTAAAAAAATAAAGAAATAGACTAATTTATCTTGTAGGGCTACCTGTAGGAGGAATGGAGGATCACTAATAGTGGCCCTTACTACACGGGAGGGAGCATTCTCTGTTGCTCCCTCCCGTGTACTGCAGCAAGCGGATCAGGCGCTGTACCCTAGAGCCAGTGGGCTCCACTTCGCCGGGTTGTAACCGCCGCAAGCGTCGATGCTTGCTTCCTTCATCTCGGCCGTGGAGACGCCGTTGTTGCATATGTTCGCGAACGCCCTCATGTGTTTCATGCCATACTGAGTAAGTGATCCACAGTGGGATTCGAAAATGCGCACCTGACAAATGTGCATCAGTACAGAGTAAGTTCCAATATAAAACAGAAAGAAGGTGAAGACAAGCAAAAGCAAAAACTATATGGGATTTAGATAAGGAACTATTGTACTTACCCGCCTCTTTAAACAATCCCAGTCGTCGACTAATGGTTCGCCAGAGTTTCTAGGAGCCTCAAGCATTGAAGGACCGTTTTCAAATCCAAACACAAGCTTCGCGATAAAATCGATACTGCTGTCGAGATGCTTCCTGTGTGCCATGGTTTCTTTGATCTCCTTGAGAATCCTCACTTCTCGCCCGATCCACCTTTTAACTGCTCATACTGAAATAAAATAAGATACATTAGCAAACAAATTGGCAAAATAGAAATTTTGATGTGCAAAATTTGAGCCTGTCATGGGGAGAACGCAAGGTCACAAGCTTATGCTTAAATTTAATATACAATCTACAACCATCTCAAGTTGGATGCTATTGTTTCATAGTACTATCACCATATCTTCACAATACCAATATACCATGACGCAACATTTGTATTTAGAAGCTTAATGTCAGCCTCCTACATTCTCTAAGGAGTTTACAATCTGTTTACGAGAATTCTAGTTAAAAACCCCCACCACATAGACCGTACAGGTGATTCTCTGACTGGTTGGTCAACGTGAAAAATATGAGAACAGGGTTTGCCTAGTACACTTAAGCATATAAGTACTCAATCTGTTTATGCTAAGGATAAATTCACAAAATAAGCAATTAGTTTGATTTTAAAAATCATCCTAAATATCTCTTTTTCCTAGAATTTATACATTTTATTTGAAACATCCTAAGCAGCCAAGATTTATGAACCATCCTTGGAATATTTGCATGTAGTATCCACGGAAGTGAAGGTCGATTGGTCGAAGGTTATGAACATGGGAGGTTATAACCAATAACAGAGAATACATGGACTAGACAGAAAATAACTGGGTTAACTGAGACTGAAGAAACAACTGCAGTTTTACCCTCTTCCACATGAAAAGAATATCTGCATCTCTTTGATTGATTACACCCTCCAGGCCGGGAAAAAGAACCCTGTTTGTGATGTTGGAATTTGCAGGATCGAAACCTTGATAAAGGAAAATCTTCCCGTCCTTGATTGCAGGGCCGGCCCTGGAGGGTGGCAGGGTGGGCGGCCGCCCTGGGCCCCCAAAATCCAGGGGCCCCACCCCAGGTATGTTGTATTATAGGTATATATACTTGTATAGAGATGTTTTAACAGAAAAAAGTGAAATGGGCCGGCATGAGGCCCATGGAAAGGAGCAGATCACAACACGCACTGAGTCCAGGTACGATCGATCGGATCGTCTCCTTGTAGGCCAGCAAACGATCGCGACGCGCCGACGCCTCGGCTCTCTCATCTTGCTGCTTTGTCCTGTTCCTCTCCAATCTCAATTTGGCCACGATTCGTGACCTCGTAAGCCCTACACGCTTGCATCTCCATTCCCAGGACAGCGTTGCGCTCGAGACTCGGCCGCTGCCGTGACGCCCCTCTGCGCTCACCGGCTCGCCCGTCGCCGCCACCGTCAGGCCCAAACCACGGCTTATGGTAAATTTCTTATTTCTGTGTTCTTCTAAGTTCTAATTTGTATCATGTGATGCTTTCTAAATCCTCAAATCAGTAAAATTAATTTTGATGTAACTTTATTTTCAGCAGTTTGTGGGATCATGTCGTCGAGGAAGTATCAATCTGGTAGTGCTAAGGGGAGAAGAGCAAAACGTTTGGATGAATTGGAATAAATCACAGAGAGGAGATATCTATAAATTTTATCTATAAATTTTTCAGGAGTAATACCGGTGCTTCGATAAACCCAGATGAGTGGGCGATTGTTGCCGTGGACGAAAAGCAACCGTAGATGAATTTGCATCAAGAAATGTTAGAAGAAAAATTTAGGGTAATTTGTATAATTTATTTGATATGCGTATTGTTTTGTATACATTCATGTTTTACTAAAAAATATACATATAATCGTTCTTATTAGGATGACGTTACAATTAGGGCCCCAAGTTTTAGGTTCGCCCCGGGCCCCGGAAGTCTCAGGACCGGCGCTGCTTGATTGTCTTGTCACCATACTCCATGACATGAGAACCATTTTTTAAATTATCTGAGATTGAAGTTCTCTTTTTAACCTGCCCAACAAAGCAGTGAATAGAAGCCACTAACCAGAGAATGAAGAAAATGTAGTCAAGACTTACCGTCTCGTACTGATCCTTGATTGTTTCCTTCTTTAGATTGTGAGTTTCACTGCAAAGTAGGATCGAATGGTTGAAAACAGCAGGAGTTGTGGCTATAGAAAAGACAACTGCTAGAAGAACATAGATACTTCCCAAGCATGTCCACTCATCTTTTATATTATTCTTTTCGAAAAGGGAAAAACTCCGCCCTCTTCATAAAAAATAATGCATACAACCTTAATATATTTCATTATTGCATAGCATACTCATCTCTTATATCTGCGATTGTAATGCAACTCATAATTTATTTTATGTTTCAGTCAGGTTTGCTAGTGATCATACTAACTAGTAGGCTAGTAGCACAACCTCATGTTGTGCCTTCTAGGCGATAATATTTCCTTAACCACAAACAAAAACAAAATCATGTCCCGTTGAGGGTGATGAAGTAAGATTTAATTTTGAATAGGGCCTGAAAATTAAGTTGCATATAAAAATTTCCAGTACATATACAAGAGCTGAGTAAGATAAAATATAGTGGGTTAACAATGACAAAACAGTTTAAACATGAGAAAAATAGTCCAAACATAACCATTACAAAATGCTGCTAATGTAAATAATGCAATTATATTTCATTCAAGAGCATACGAAAAACTCAAAATATAAGCCCTATAGACATAGCTTTTACAAATGTATAGAAGTTGTAGGTTTTATGATATGTCAGAAAACAAATCAGGTGCAGACTGCAGAGCATAATATGTTTCAGCCGATGCTTACCTGTCTTCCATCCAAGATACACTGTAGACGTCACCTAAACAGGTAATGTATTCGGAAGGAGGTGCCGGTTTCATCCCAGGACAGTATGCTCCCCAGCTACTTTCGACTGGGTTTGATGCTGTTGTAACATAAATATTTAGATCTTGAGGCAGTAAACCCTCAAACATACTGCCACTTTCACACGCTTCAACATATATAACCTGCCAAGATTGTAATTTTAAACAGATAAGACTCTAATATAAGAGCAGTGTTTCATATTTACAAAATTATAGTACTCCCTCCGTCCAACAAAAGATGTCTCAACTTGATCAAAAATTAGATGTATCTAGACATAACTTAGTGTATAGATACATCCAAATTTGATAAAAAGTGTGACATCATTCGTTAGACGGAGGGAGTATTAGTTTTCTTAGGAAAAGGAAAACATTAGTATACCATTTTTGAATAGCTATTGGAAGCATGCTTTTCTCGTAACACCTTGATGAAGTCGCCAGCATACATATATGGATTGTTGGGCATACCTACAAAATTGCTAATGTTAGCCAAGTTACACAAGTAAATCAGCTGAACAATACTAACATTTATGTGGGACTGGGAGTATGCACCAAGAAGACCAGGACCCCCATGATCTGTGTAATAGATGAAGATGTGATCCTTCGGTTTGCTGTTTACCACCTTCCTACTCCCTCCAGTGACCGCAGTTTTGTTGCCCATGAGAAGTGCGAAGAGGTTCCTAGTGGTGACCTGATCACCGGTGTAGTCCTGCCAACCATTATCGGTTATCCGATTAGAAAGTACAATCTATGCCAAGTTGTGGAATCACAATCACGTGCACACTGCTGCATTAAACTAAAATTAAATGGAACACGACCAGATAATACCTTGGGAACACCAGCGTAAACATCTTTGCCTTTCGGACTGTTGATGATGACTCCAGGTCTTGGGTTGAGAGAGTTTTTGGCGATGTCGTCGTACATAAACACCACAATGTTCTCCTCCTTCAGTCCTCCCCTCTTCAGAATCTGGTAGGCGTGGCACACATCGGCCTGTCGTGCATATCAAGAACACCACAACGTTGAGCATGCACCCATTGAACTGTTTAGTGATCGAATTTTGACAATAAATTTTCATAGACAGACCAGCATTGAGTTATTATGATTTATGACCGTAATCTAAATAACAAGTTATCCCAAATGGCCCTCATCCGAACTAAATTTCTTTTCCAGTTTAACTGTCTCGCACTACATTATTTATTTGGACAGAGGCACAGAGCTGATCTCCTGGTCAACAGAAAAAGATATAGGCAAACACATTTTTAAAGTTCAAACCGAAGCCCGACGAGTTGGGTCAAAGCCTGCCGACGGAGTCTCACCTGGTGACGGTAGTTCCCGTAGCCGGAGGAGCCCGCAACGAGCACGGCCCACCTCGTGACCCCTTCCTCCGCCGACGGGGCATGGGCGGGAGCAGCATCAAGCTCATTCTGCGTCGGCAGCCGAATCAGCGACTCGGCATTCCCCTCGGCGGCGGCCATGGCAGCGGCCACGGCCAGGAGCGAGAGGAGTCCACAGACCCACCAGCGAGCCATCGTCACCCTCGAGAACAAGCGCGTGTGCTACTGCTAACTAGAGAGATCGAGGGAGAGAGCACAGCGCGAAGTGTGATTGACTGATTATACAGAGCGGGGACTGAGGCCGCATTTTATAGCCGCAGCGGCGTGCTACAGGGGTCGTCACGCCGATGCGCCTCCGTAGTCCGTAGTGGGATCTGCGTGGCGTGGCTGAAACTCCGATCTTGGCTTGGGAATGCACGCCTACCCTTGCTAAAAATGCGCCGCGGTTCCCACCGGATTTCCGCCGTAGCCAGGCGCAACGTCGCACTCGGCGCCGGCGGTGGCGGTTAGCGTCATGAATTGGCCGATGACATTGCTCCGTAGTTTGCGCAGCCTCCCAGCTCTATCGCGAAGGAAGAGCCCGAAAAGAGAAGAAACTGACGCTTCTCCCTTCTCGTGCGGGAGAAAAAGGAGCTCGCCTCCAAAATTCATATTCAAAACAACGGCGCAGGGTAGAGACCTTCCCACGCTATTTTCAGGCTCTCAATCAAACCGACATTTTCATGCTGCTTTCGTAGAATCATAATTAGAGGACTTTGGCCGCTGAGGTGGTGATCTAGTCACGCCGGCAGCGACGCATAATGTGAACCGACTTTTGAAGGCGCGTACATGCCTCAGTAATTTACATGGAGTCGGATTCCACATGAATATTAGTACAGTCCAGACGATTAGCAAACGACAGGCCCTCCCGCGTAGCTATAGCATCAGCTTCAGCTGCAGCAGCCGAGACAGATCCTGCCTTAGCAATTTGGCGTTAACATGCAATTATCCATCAACATTTAGTTTTACCTGTCTAGGGTCCAGTCTACGCCATCTTGCCACTTTGTTATTTGCCTCGAGATAGCCCTTGCAGCGTTTTTTTTGGTGAAAACGCAAAAAACATTGCGTTCCATTGTATTGATAGAAAGAGAGTTATTTACAAGCCTAAATTAAAGAGCCCACCCCACACCGTACAACTCAACCCAAGACCTAACTAGGGGAGAACAAGTGCGAGACCACGGCCCTCGCGCACACCCAGGAACGAGCCTCCGTTTTGATGCTTTCCATCAAAGCGCTCACGGAAGGTCGTGCGTTGTCGAAGACGATCGCGTTTCGTTGCTTTCAAATCCACCATGCAGTAAGCATGATCATCGAAGAGGTGCCCTTGCGTAGAAGGCAAGGGGTGGAGTTAAGGACCAAAGACCACCAGTCGATCGAATCCAAGATAGGACCTGGTGCCAAATCATTCTCGAAAACGAGGACCCCTTTGAGAATGTGTACTATCGACTCGGGCGCCTGGTCGCAGAGGGGGTAGGTGGCTTGGTGCGGCAACCAACGTCGCGCCAACCTCTCTCCTGTCCAGCAACGATTCATACAGGCTAAGCCAGATGAAGAATTCTACTCTCGGTGGCGCCCATGTCTTCCAGTTTAGCTTCCAAGATCTCGATTTGATTGCCCAAAGGTACAGGGCGTCATAGCAGGATTTGGAAAGATTTGGAAGAGTATCGACCATCCGTCGTTAAGCGCCAGACAAGGTTGTCCGGCCGCTCGGACAAGTGCACCTCCCTCAAGTAGGTACAGATCTGGATATATTGCGAAAGCGCCAGCGTGCTCAGCACACCTGCTATATCTCGGATCCAGCGTCGCTCTACCAGCGCCTCTCTCACCGTACGCCTTTTCCTTGCCTTTTTGGAGATCACCGTGAAGAGCTGGGGTGCAAGGTCACGAATAGATTTGCCGCCTATCCACTTATCCATCCAGAAGAGTGCAGTGGCGCTATCACTGTGCATTTCCGAGGAGGCATAGAAGATATGGCGTTCCTCCTCGGAAAATTGCATGTCAAGGCCTCGCCATGGTCGCAGTTGCTCCGTGCGCATCCTCCAGAGCCAGCGGGTGCGCAAGCTAATGGATCTGCGTCCTAAATCCGGTACACCCAGACCTCCCAGCTGCAACGGGCGACACACCCTGGCCCAGTTGACATGGAAGTGGCCCCCTTCGCCTCAGCTCTATCATCCCATAGGAAGCCCCGGAGGATTTTCTCAACCTTCTTCATGGTCTTCTTGTTGACATTAACCAGTGTGAGTCGCCCTGCCTTGGGCATCATGGCTGCCTTCCATGTGGGTAGCTTGTCCGCGAGCTTATCCAGAAGGGATTGGAATGCCTCACTGGGTACCCTTCAGAGACCTAGGTATTTCGCCGGGAAGGAGGCCACCTGATATCCCAATGCTTCAGCCGCCCCGGATGCCACCGCATCCTCACACCCTATGGGAGAGACCGAGCATTTTTTGAAATTAGTATGCAGACCTGAGGCGCGTGTGTAAAGCGCAAGGATCTCGCGAACTGCTTGCATCTCTTCGGTGTCCGGGTGACAGAACAACACCACGTCATCCGCGTAGAGGGATATAGTAGTGACCAAGTCATGTCGAGCCACCTTCCTCAGAGTCTCCATCTCTGCCGCTTTGTCCAGCAATTTGTTCAGAGTGTTGATAACCAGAACAAACAGCTGAGGTGAGAGCGGGTCGCCTTACCTCAGCCCCCTCCTGTGCTAAATCAGGGGCCCCAACTCACCATTGAGCGCCACCCTAGAGATGGCCGTGGACAGAAGGATAGCCATCCATTCGCAGAATCTAGGACCAAATCCAAGTTTCCCAAGCACCTCGAAAAGGAGTCCCATGGAGACCGAGTTAAAGGCTCGTGCTATGTCCAACTTGAGCATCACCCAGGGCTCCTTGAGCCTGCGGAGCATCCTAGCCGTTTGCTGCACCAGCATGAAGTTATCACGGATGCATCACTTCTGGATGAAGGCACATTGGTTAGGGTCCACAGTCTGTTGTAGAAGCGGGGCGAGTCTCGAGGTTAGCACTTTAGCGGCCAAATTTGCAATTATGTGATTTAAGCTGATCGGCCGATAGTCACCCATAGCCGCCGCATCCGGGCGCTTCAGAATGAGGATGATCAGAGCTTGTTTGGGACCCTGGAAATAGCGTCCACACATCATGAAGAATTTGTGGAATGCAGCCATGAAGTCCTCCTTTGCGATTTTCCAGCAGCTTTGCGAGAATTCGGCCGTGAAACCATCCGGACATGGCGCTTTCCCGTGAGGGAGCCGCCGCACAACCTCCCAGACCTCGTCCATCGAGAAGGGTTCCTCGAGATGCGCAAGGTTCTCTGTGTGTAGTCCTAGAAACTCCAGGTCTAGCGAGAAGTCTCTTGCCACCGAGGTTCCAAGGAGTGCCTCAGAGTGCGAGAAAGCTGCCTCAGCCATGGCCGCGTGATCCGACACTAACACCCCTTCAACCCTGGAGGCTACGTATCACATTCTTCTGACGTCTGTAGGAGTCGTGCTGGTGGAAGAAGGTTGTATTGGTGTCTCCTTCCTTGAACCAGGCAATCTTTGGCACATTGGCAGGCTATGGTGCACTCAAGCAATGCAAGTCCCAGGTGGGTCTGCGTCAGCTTAGCACGCAGCAAACGCTTCGAAGTACCACTTCCCGCGCCACTGAAAGCAGTGGCGGACGCAGAAAAATATTGGAGGGTGGGCACATTCTTAAATAAAATTCATACTCTCATCACCATGTCCATGAATTACCAATCCTTGATTCAAAATAATTGGAGTAATGGACTAAGAGCATCTCTAACAGACCATGTAAAGCCATGAAAACTGTAAAGTTCTGACGACTTTACGGGTCCAAGGCCAAACGGTCGAGCTAGCCCAGCACGTAAACAGGCCCAACCCCTAAACATTTTTTCCGCGACCTGTATTGGCGAGACCCATGCCAGTACAAATACCGACCAAAGCGGCTGCTGCGGGTCCAAACCCTCACTTATCCACCGCTCGAACCCAGCTCCGTATCAGCAACTCCAGCGAGCGATTGCAAGAAGCTCCGAGCGGGTCCGACGATGACGCTCGGGCGCGACCTCTTTGGGGTCGGCGGCGGCCGCAACGGAGGCGGAGGAGGTCCCCCTAGACGCCCCAAGCCAATGACCCCGAGCGTGGAGGAGGCGGAGAGGAAGCCGCGACGCACCGAGGGCGCGAAGAACGTTCGATGCGACGCTGGACCAATCGCGGCTTGACGCCGCCACCGTCGCTCGCGAGGCAGAGGGACAGGGCGACAGCCGCAACGAGCTCCGTCGTCGTCAAGCTCGAGGAGGGCGAGCTTGTCGACCTCACCGACACCGACGAGGACTAGGTGCGCCATCTCCTGACTGTGTCGTCGCAATGTAGCTCTTTGGAGCTCGGTTTTGGTAGATTTCGGTCGGCGGAAACCTAGATTAGATCTCTGAAGCTTTGTGGAGGTCTTGTATTCGTTGCTTTTATATAAAAATTTGAAGTGTAATCTGAACTTCTAAACTTGTTCGTTACTATTCGTGTCTGAATTTTGCCGGCGAGCCAAGATTTAAATTCACAGTTTATGTTACTGATCTTTACGGGCGATTAGAATGCTCAAATTTACATTTACAGTCAAACTAGGCCAGAGGATTAGGGGTATACAATTTTTTCCTCAGATTTCCGGGTGGGCCACGGGCCCCACCGGCCCGCCCATGTGTCCGCCCATGACCGATAGCTACAGTTTCACACACCCAACCTTTTTGTAACTCCAACTCGTAAGTTGGCGTAAAACAAACAGCTTGCAGTGTAGCATTGGTAGGACATTTTCATCATGAGTATTGACAAGCCCGTAGCTTACCAGCTACTTACTGACGGAAAAGATTCAGACAACACGAAATAGCACCGAGATTTAGATATGGATTATCAGACATGGGTGCGATTACAGAGGAAACTAGGGTTCCGACCTCGAGCAAACATCTTGCAGTGTAGCATTGGTAGGACATTTTCATCATGAGTATGTTCCTGGCGAATCCACCATAAATATCAGCAGACTACTGCATTAGTTTCCTAAGTAGCAGAGCTCCACAGTGAGCACGAAGATGGCTCAGGATCATGAAATGGTTATGGTTCATCCGAGAATAATAAGTTTTACTTTATACACTGACTTAAGGAGCATTACTCAAAACTATTGTTTGGGTCTTCACGAATGGTAAAATATCTTAAATCTGCCCATATTCGTGTCGGTGGTGGCATTATACATCCACTCCCCACTCAAGTGAGCTTGGCTGCCTGCCTCTGATGCATTCTTCTTTCTTGCCTATGGTGGATTCATTTCTTTACAAAACTGTCTTACTCAGGAATGGGTAATAGCCGATCATCGAACCCTGAGATTGTAGGTTTGTTAATAGCAACGGCGGTTAGATCATCAAACCCTATCTTAGAAGGGCAAGATTTCACATCCGTGCTTCAAATTAAACATACCACTGAAGAAGGCTGGTTAGTGCTGGCCTTTGTACAGTTTTGTTTTGATTCTTCTTCTTTTGCCCTGTTTTCTTTTTCGGTCGCTGTACTTTGTCCGTGATATTGACGGTTCCTTTTAATATTGCAACGACACACACTTTGTGTTCGAGAAAAGAAAATACTGGTATCGCGACCAGCAATGTGAGTCTGTGATACAATGATACTTTTCTGTGCACCATTTCTGCTCATCCAATCACAGTGGCCGGTTACTTTCACTGTACCAGCAAAGTCTGAAATGCCACTAGTATACTCTGTCAATCTCTTGGGCCGGTCGAGATCTCTCTTCTTCCGAATGAAGATGGAGACCCTTGTATGCCTTTGCAGTAGCAGCAGCGAAGCTCTCCATTGCTTCAAAACATTTGATCATACATGATTGCAACGCCATTTCAGTAGGTGGACCACCGTCCTGTAATTGCGCAGATAAGGACACACCACTATGGTTGGAAACAAGAACAAGCTTCTTGTTTTGTGCTTTGAGAGCCTTGCGCATTGACAGTTCATTCCTCTCCATCAATCTAAGCTCCCTCCCCATATCTCTGCTAGCCATCATACTCTCCCTCCACTCTGACCTGTGCTTTTCCCAGAGATGCAGAACATTAGAGGCAAAAGCCAGCATTGTGTCTACTACTTCTGTCTCGGGTATCCTGGTGATGCCCACTGCCCAATTATTACAGATGATGAAAACCGGGGGAGCTCCTAATCGTCCTGGAGAGAAGGGGGGAATCCCATCATCGGTTACTTCAGGCAAATAGTCAATTCCCTTCTTGAGCCAATCATTTATTGTGTTAATGTAGCTCTTTTGAGCATTTATCCATGCAGCAAAACTGGCAACCAAATCTAACAACTGGAGTTCTAGACGCTTCATTAAGTCAATATGAGCTTCACTGAATCTTGCAGCTGCTGCGGTAGAGTAAATGTTTTTAGCTTGGAAAAGGGCTTGACACTGGATCTGATGGCATTCTAGCATCGCATGCCACATTTTCTTCAGCCTGAAAATTCATTATGTGCATCGAAGTTATGATACAAAGGACAGTGTTATCCAAGGAAAGATGCATGACAACCGCTTCTGTGTCTTAAAAGTTAAACCTATCACTGAAAACAACTTGAAGCTCCAATCAACTATAGCGGTCATATACCACTAGCGTCGTAAAATTATCTCGTTGGGTCTGGCAACTTACTAGGATATCCAAAATGTAACAAACTGTTTCCTCAAAAAAAAAATGTAACAAACTGCAGTTCTTCATTAGAAAAAACATCCAACTATTTCTAGAGACATGTTTGAAGCCAAGACTTTTTATTTATGCTTGTTTGCTGATATCTGAAATGAAAATACTTGCGTACTAATAATTTTGCACCAAAGAGTGATCAAAACTCTTGGTTCACTGCAGACCCAGTTCTACACTTCATCTACACCACATTTTTGCGATAAAGGGATTTTATTACTCATCTACACCACATACCATAATCTACCCATAAAATACATATGCACTAGGAATGCCCATGTGAAATTTCGTGTTGTCTTTAGAAAGAGATACACATTGCATACCCTTGAATCAGCTCACATGTTTGTGGCCATAGTTCTTCATCTCTCAACTTATTTATCTTCTTTGAGATGACATTGACAACCTGAATGGCAACACTTATTTTTGTTGATAGCTTCCTGATAAAAGTTTCAATTGCCTCGAGCTTTTGAGCTTCAGCACCTTTTTCATACAGAACTTTCAGCTCCTCCCGTTTTTTATCATGTTGCACCCTCATCTTCTCCTCAGTCTGTAACAAAAAATTGCATGAGTACACTAACACCCATACCGAAGTTGAAGAAATGAGAAATCAAGTCTTTTTTACATGAACAAAAGCAACACAAATGCATAAGAAACATAGATTTTTATAAATTGAAATATAAAACCGAGACAATAACCGTTCTTTCAGAAGAACACTATATGAAAGATTGAAAGGTAAAAAAGAGAAATGTAGCATAATCATTGAAGAAAATATAAACAGGCTACACGTACTAGGAACTCTATAATATACATTAGTCAATTGGATTTTGGATGGCGGCGCTCCGCTGGAGCTTGAGGCTGTCCTGCAGCTTACCGAGACGATCGTGCTCGACGCCGCGGATGTGCAGCGTTTGGCTTGGGGGGGGGGGGGGGGGGGGGGGGGAGGCTCCACGCAGTTCACAACCGGAGCGGCCTACAAGGCTATTTACGAGCATGGCGTGAAGGCCGAGTGGAGCGCCAAGGTCTGGGCTACGCCGCTGCCCTCGAAGATCAAGATCTTCATGCTCCTTTTCTGCTCAAACAGACTGAGCACGCGGGTGAATCTATTCGCCACGAACTGCTCGCGCTCCGACTGCTGCGAGCACTGCGGCGCCCCCGAAAATCTTGTGCATCTTTTCTTCACCTGCCAACGGAGCGCCGCCATCTGGACCCTGGCTGGTGTCGTCTTCTCCAAGCCTGGCGACCGGCTGGGGTGGTGCAGCAGAACCCGCAGGTTCAGCAAGTCCCAACTCGTCGATGACTGCGTGGTGATGATCATCCTCTGGCAAATATGGAAAGGGCGCAACGACCTCGTTTTCAATAAGGTGGACCGGTCCGCCGGTCGGGTTCTTCGCTACGCCATTGCTGACATCGAGCTCTGGTCAAGGCGCTTCCGTTGCGACAAGCTCAAACAGGAGCTTTCTTCCTGGCGAGACTTCCTTGTCTCCGAAACCCCTGCAATTTAATTTCCCTCTTGCTCCTAAAGCCCTACAACTCTTCATCCCTGTTTATCCATGTAAACCTGCTGTTTAGGCTCGGCCTAAAACGATCTGCTGTATGGCTCGCAAGGCCCTTTTCGAGGAAGTAATGAAATAAGCGGTGGGGAGTAATCCCCCGTCAATCTCGAAAAAAAATATTGGATTTTGGATTTATTCGTAGTATTAAATCCCAATCATCTATGATTAACTATCTGACAAGTTTTGATAAGCACTCTTTAGTTTTCTAACAACAGTAAGCACACTCAGTGCCTAGTAGTTAGACTTGACTTCGTCGGAAAAAATTCAAGATTAAATGGTTCAAAAATATTAAGCAGGTAGCAAAGATAATAAATGTTCAAGATGACATGGATAACATCATGTAGCTCGAAAGTAAAGAACCTTGAGTTCCTCAAGAAGCTTCATTTCCCACATATACAGCTTCTGCAATGTCGAAGAAAGGTTGCCACATTCCATTGCTTTCTCCTCCTGAAACTGCAGGAACTCCTCGCCCATTGAAGGCCGCCCACATATCATCATCGAGGAGGATACTGCAACACCAATTGAGTTAGGCAAAATTTCCTATTTTCATCACACGACCGGAATAACAAAAGATCGAGACCATGGACAGTTAGTCATAAACCTTTCATTCCTGATCTCTCTTGGTAGTAAGGCATCTTCCCAACCTCGAGCATCTTGGAGACCTCAGCTGTAGACTTTGCGGCAAGCTCAAACTGCAAGCTAACGTCCTGCGCCACCACGACATCACTGTACGCCTTCCCGGAATTCGAAGGTAGCCTAGCGGCATCGGAATGCTGCATATGTTCTTCCACCACACTCTTATCCACTACATTTTTGAACAAACTCTTATCCACTATATGGACATCATGAACCATGCTACTTGCAGTGCTACTGTTTTCCTCCGGCGATTCGGACTTTCTGTGTGGCTCCTCACTGGCACGGCTCCTCCCTGCCTCCTTGCCCAACCCAGCTTCACCGACGCTGTCATTGTTGTGTGTTTCACTGACGACCTCGCCTTCCACTTGTTCATCCTCCAATTCCGGGATGTCACCCTGTTCTTGCGCATCCTTTGAGCACCGGTTTGGCGAATACGTCGGCATGGCAGCCGGCTCCTCCGGGTAGTAGCTTTGCACTGACTCAAAAGGGTTCAAGAAATCCCAGGTGGACACGCGCGGCGGTGAAGGCGGTGGTACAGCCCCCTGATGCAAGCCACTGCCCTGGGGGTACTGATAGCCGCCGTAGTATGAACTGGGAACCGTGTGGTATTGGACGGTGGCATTGGTGGATTGGGGGCGGTGCTCGTATGGCACCGACCGTGGCGGCGGCTGGCTGCGGGCATAGCTGATGTTGAAGAAGCTCTGGCCGTAGCCGCCAATGTCTGCGCCGTACCCATACGCGGGGCCGGTGCCATAGCTGTACAGCGGCGGAGCGTATCCAACTCCAACACCGTACGCCGGAGCCGGCGCTGGTGCCGCGAGCGGGAGGGGCTTATTACGGGGCTCGGCGTCGTCATCGTCGTCGGACGGGAACCTGATGTGCGCGTCGTCCGAGCCCTCTTCCTCGTCCAAGGGGAAGCGGATGTGCCCGCCATCGTCGTCGACCTGTTTGGCGGCAGGGACCGGGTCCCCCTTCCGGTGCTCGGGGAGGGGCACGCGCATAATCGGCACGGGGGGCTCGGGCGGCGGCGGCTGCTGCTGCTGCTGCTGCACTCGGAGGAAGTCGTGCAGCGCGGCGCCGGCGGCGCGGAGCGAGGCGGCGTAGGCGCGGTGGGCGTCGGCGAGCGCGTAACGGTGGCGGATGGCGTCGGCGAGCAGCGCGGAGCGGTCCCGACAGAGCGCGACCGCGGCGCCATGTCCCCCTCGCGGTGGCTTGGAGTGCGCGCACCCCATGGCACCACCTAGCTACAGCAACCTCCCTCCTCACCGAAAAACAAGTTTCAAAATTTGAACGCCATGATGCCACTAGGAACGAGAACGACGGTGGGCGGTGGGGTGGGAGATAGGATTCGGCGACTGTTGCAGATCTGGGGACGGCGACGGGACGGCGCGGAAATCTCCTCCCATTTTAGCCAGAGAGCGCGCGTGCCCCGTCGCGCAGTGGGCGGGAGGCAGGCGGGCGGAAGAGCCGGAGTGGGGGACAGGACACATCCCCGTACGTGGGCGGGACGGCCGGCGTCGAGGGCTTTTTGGCTTTGTCTCGCTTTGCTCCGGTGGGGGAGAAGAGAGCCCGTGCGGCGTGCGCCTCCGTGACCCACCACTCGCCAGCGGCCAGTCACGGGCTCACGGCCAGCAACCTGGTCGGGTTTTGGAAGGATCGAACGATGATCATCGACGCATCATGGCATGGTACTGGTGATGAGTTGTGATTTCGTCATGACTGGACTTCGCTGGGAAAAGGAAAAGTGGCAAACCTTTTGATAGACAACTCCCGCAACTCAAAAGTTTAAATTAAAATATATTTTTAAATACAAATCAAATACACATGAATGTTTTATATTACAAATAAAGTTATATCTACACTACTGTTAAGGTGCTTGGGTTCGCTGTGGAGCTTGGGTTCGCTGTTTGGGAAAACCTATAAGGTGGATATGAAGTTTACACGTCAACATGGAGTTTTGCGGATCTTTGTAGGCTGTGTAGACTATACTCTCATTCCATCATCATGGCTTGTGTTTATCAAAGATGGGTTCTATCGGCTCAGCTTTAAGGTGGAACAGCCGGTGGATATTACGGATGTGGAAGATGATCCACCTCGTTCGCCGCCACATGATGATGATAATGATAATCATGGGAATGATAAATCTGAGGAGGAATCACAGAATGCTGAAAAGAAGGAGACCGAGATGGAAAACAATGAGGCTACTGACATGGCGACGGATGAGGTTACAGAAAACAGTGGTAGCAATAAGGTTGTTGGAGGAACGGTGTCAAATGTTATGCAAGAAATGACACCGGGGGTGAGATTTTCCCCGAGAGTTCTGAAACAAATTCAGGAGGCTAAACAAGAGTGGTTAGAAAAGGTGGCAATAGTTAATCAGTCGAACAAGGGTATGGAGGGGCAGGCGGAAGAGGCCTCCTCGGAGTGGATATCTTCAAGTCTTCAATGCGATGGAGGCAAACTTGCTGAAACTGTCACTTTGACAATACCAAATGCGAGAGGTTGTCGCGGTAGTGGTTTACCTGGGTGTTATGACAGAGGAGCAGCGGTTTTGGAGCACTGTTTTGATTCGTTTGAAAAGAAGAGCAATGCCGTGGAAGGGACTGCAGCTAGGACTGATGAGGGTTTCGACCTAGAAGATGACACTGAGAGGCATGCGTGTCCTTCAGTGAATGTAGTTTGTGAGGACTTTATCTCAGCCTCTCCGGTTATTGAGTGTGAGCCGTTGATGCTTGAGGAGGGAAGTGATACGGCAGCCGGCGTTTCATGTCCTTTGGTAGAAGCTGCAGGCGAGGGTAGCTGCAGCCGAACTCCTTCCTTTGGTACGAACGACAAGCATTCGTTAGCACCTACAGTAGCATCTCCCAGCGCACCAATGGCACCTTTGGGGTTTGATGGAGGATGTTATATGGACAGACATGGGAATCCGATACCGCAACAAACTCAGTGCTGCGAGCTGGGTGGTAACGCAACAAGACCATCGGACAGCGAGATCATGGCCTTTGGGGGAATGCAGGAGGTGGAGGTGAGATCAAGCCAACGGCTAAAAGAGCAGGTCAATGCGGATTTGCCTCAGCTGGAACGCGCAATGGATCTTGCTTCACGGAAGAATATCGGCATCCCAATAGGTACAACAACCAGCTCCAAATTATCTTTTCGTTCCTTTTCTAATTCTGAAATTAAGCATAGAGCGGATAGACTAGGTATCTCTCTTGGGAAAACAACTGAGCAAGCGGATTCTTCAATCTCGGTTATAATAGAATTAGAAAAAGAAAGAGATGTCATTTTTCTGAAAAATTCTCTACCACCGGCTAATGATGATTCTGAATCTTGTTTAGCATTAAAAAGGGCTAATAAGTTGAGATTTAGAGGATGATGAGTGTGAGGTTTCGGATGATGGAATAGATTTGAGTGAGACTTTGGCAACAATGAAAAGAAAACAAATGAGCAAATGTTTCTCCAAACGTGCGGGCAGGAGGAGCATTAGGATACAAACATTAAAGCAAAGTTCACAATGAAGGGTGCAGTTTGGAATTCGGACGGGTTTGGGGATTCAGCTAAACACCTAGCTGTTAGCGAGATGGTTAGGGAACATAAACTTGACTTCCTGGCTATAATTGAAACAGGAAGGTCTTCTTTTGCGACACCTTTCCTAAAGTTTTTAGCTGGGGGGTCGGATTTTATCTGGTACTGCATACCTCCAAAAGGGAGGTCGGGTGGCATGCTGATTGGTTTCAACAATGCGACGTTGTCCATTCAAAATGTTGTATCCGGGGACTTTTGCGTAAAGTTTCATGTAACATCAAAATCTGATGGCTTTCGGTGGGCTTTTGTTACTGTATATGGCGCGGCACAAGAGGCTAAAAAACCTGATTTTTTGGCTGAGCTAGTGAGGATTTGTGAAGGAGAAACACTACCAATGTTATTAGGAGGGGATTTTAATATAATTAGAAGACAAGAGGAGAAAAGTAATGCAAATTTTAATGCTAGATGGCCTTTTATTTTTAATGCTATAATTGAGAGTTTGGATTTAAAAGAGCTGAAAATGTCTGGAAGGCAATACACGTGGGCTAGTAGACGTGAGACGCCAACGTATGAGAAGTTGGATCGTTTCCTAGCTAATGTGGAGTGGGAACAGAAGTATCCATTAGTATCGGTGCAGGCTTTGACCCGTGCGGGGTCGGATCACACACCTCTACTATTAGATACAGGTGATCAAGCTTTTATGGGAAACAAGAATCATTTTTCTTTTGAGTTATCCTGGTTTCGGCAAGAAGGTTTTCATGATCTTATATCCCGTGAGTGGAATGCAGTACAATCGGGCTGCTCACCTGTTGAGCGATGGCAAAATAAAATACGTCATTTGCGCCAATTCTTGCGAGGATGGGCAAAAAATCTGAGTGGGGAATATAGGAAGTTGCGAGACAAGTTAGTGTTATTAATCAATGCGCTAGATATCAAAGCTGAGACCACTCCATTGACAGTAGCTGAGCGGGCTGCTAAAAAGGAGGCGGATGAAGAATTGGCAAAAATTAGACGCGATGAGGAATCTAAGTGGGCTCAACGCGCAAAAGTTAAACATATTCAAGAAGGTGGAAGTAATACCAGATACTTTCACATCATTGCAAATGGAAAACATAGAAAAAAGAAAATATTACAGTTAGAACAGGACGAGGGTACTATAGTAGGCCAAGAGAATCTGAAGATATACATATCTGAATACTACAAGAAATTGTTTGGGGCACCGGTAACCAATCATTTCTCGCTGAATGAGGACGTTACTCAGGATATGCCTCAAATTTCGGCTGAGGAAAATGAAATATTGACTCAAGAATTCTCTGAGAAAGAAGTCTTCGTGGCAATCAAGCAAATGGAACATAATAAAGCTCCAGGGCCAGACGGGTTTCCTGCTGAGTTTTATCAAAAGTTTTGGGATATTATTAAGTTTGATTTAATGGCAATGTTTGCTCAATTGCGTACAGGAAACTTGCCTTTATTTAAACTGAATTTTGGTATTATTACACTGTTGCCAAAGAAGGAGGATGCTAGCCGAATAGAACAGTATAGGCCTATTTGTTTGTTGAATGTTAGTTTCAAAATTTTCACCAAAGTTGGCACCAACAGAGTAACCTCTATTGCGAGTAAGGTTGTTAGGCCAACTCAAACAGCTTTCATTCCGGGTAGGAACATCCTTGAGGGGGTGGTAGTCCTTCATGAGACGATCCATGAGATGCATAGGAAAAAATTAGATGGTGTACTATTTAAAATCGACTTTGAAAAGGCTTATGACAAGGTGAAATGGTCCTTCCTACAACAAGCATTAAGGATGAAAGGGTTTGCATCACAATGGTGTGAATGGATAGGTCGATTTGTTCAGGGAGGGAGTGTTGGGATTCGAGTTAATGACGATATCGGTCATTACTTCCAAACACTCAAAGGGTTGCGACAAGGGGACCCTTTGTCACCTTTGCTTTTTAACCTTGTGGTTGATATGCTAGCCATTCTTATTTCTCGTGCGAAGGAGGATGGACAGGTAGGGGGGCTGGTTCCACATCTGGTAGAGGGAGGTGTCTCGATATTGCAATATGCAGATGACACAATATTATTTCTTGAACATGACATTGCGAAGGCTGTGAACATGAAATTAATATTGGCGTTCTTTGAACAACTATCGGGGCTCAAGATTAATTTTCATAAGAGTGAGTTATACTGCTTTGGGAAGGCTAAGGAGGAACAAGAGGAATACCGCAGGATCTTTGGATGTGAGCTCGGATCACTTCCTTTTCGATATCTGGGGATACCTATACACTATAGGAAGCTTTTGAATAGAGAATGGAAATGTGTGGAGGATCGTTTTGAGCGAAAGTTGGCAGCTTGGATGGCCAAGATGTTGTCGTACGGAGACCGTCTTGTGCTTATCAACTCAGTGTTAACAAGCCTACCAATGTTTCTATTGTCCTTTTTTGAGATACCCAAAGGAGTACGAAAACGATTAGATTTTTACCGTTCACGTTTCTTCTGGCAAAGTGACCAACATAAGAAAAAATATAGACTCACAAAGTGGAACATTGTATGTAGACCCAAGGATCAAGGGGGACTGGGGATTACGGTTTTAGAAATGAAAAATAAATGCCTATTGAGTAAGTGGCTTTTTAAACTGTTGAATGAGGAGGGAGTGTGGCAAGAAATGTTAACGAACAAATACTTGGGTGGTAAAACGTTATCACAAGTACAAGCTAGGCCATTCGACTCACCTTTTTGGAAAGGCTTGATGAAAGTGAAGAATGCGTTCTTCGAGCGTGGTAGTTTTGCACTTGGTAATGGAGAACAAATTCGATTTTGGGAGGATACTTGGTTGGGTTCGATTCCTTTAAAAAACGAATTCCCATCGCTGTATGCCATTGCTTACAATAAAGATTGCACAGTTGCGGATGTGCTTGAAACGGTACCTATTAACCTTCCCTTTCGACGAACGTTATTAGGAACTAATAGAAATCAGTGGCTAATACTCGTGGAAAGACTAATGCGAGTTAATCTTCGAGATGAGACTGATAAGTTTAGATGGCGTCTGACTTCCAATGATGTGTTTACGGTTAAGTCTTTTTATGAGGATTTGTTATATGGACACACCAGATATTTGCGTAAGTATCTATGGAAGTGGAAGATACCCTTAAAAATCAAGATCTTTCTCTGGTTTCTGAATCGGAAAGAAATTTTAACTAAGGATAAATTGGTCAAAAGACGATGGACAGGATGTAAAAAATGTGTCTTCTGCGCGGAGGACGAGACGGCTGAACACCTGTTCATAAAATGTACATTTGCTAGAGACATTTGGAGATTAGTGCATTTTACGTTTAATGTATACCCTCCAACTAATATCTCTAATTTGTTTGGTAGCTGGTTGAATGGGATTGATAACGTTACAAAAGCTCGCATTCGTGTTGGTGTAGCGGCCATTTTGTGGGCTATTTGGAACTGCCGAAATGATATTATTTTTAACAAAGCATCATCTACTCATTATTTGCAGGTTATTCACAAGGCACTATATTGGATCAATTCGTGGTCCTTCCTGTTACCTGCGGATCAGCGTGGCCATATGGACGCTGGATGTACCCGTATGATTACGGTGGTACGGGCTATTTTGAACCGACATGGGTGGCTACACACTAGAAGGATTGAGAATTAGTGAACTTTTGTTTGATTGGCTCATTTTTGTAGCCACTTTATGTGATCCATGAATTGTAAACTTGTGATACTATTTATGTTTTAATAATTGCGGACGGCTGTGTGCATCTCTTGGATGCAGAGGCCGGGGATCCGCACCCCCTTATCTAAAAAAAACACTACTGTTAAAAGAGCAAACTTGTCGGATAAATTAAATCTCAATTAAACGGTCCAGATCGTCCAGATATCGAGCACCAAACAACTTTGACCGGTCAACCGTTTTTTGCCGAAAAAAGATGGTCACCGATCCTAACGTCGTTTGATTCCTATATACATACACGAAAAGCAATTGCGATCCGATCGGAACAATCCTTGCAAGCTTACAAACATGAGGCGCCGCCCCCACTGAGGCGCAGTCCAGAACCACCACGGCCATGCCGCCGCCATTGCCACATCGTCGCGCGACCCAGCTTGTCAACCGCGACGTTCTTGCCACGCCTCGCCGCCGGCAACTGGCGACCTGCACGCCGTAGACGCGGATGAGGCACACGGAGCCGCCGTCCCAGCCCAGGCGCACGATCCAGCACAACCTTGACGTCGCCGCCCTCGCTCCGTCGTCGCGTGCCTCCGTCGTTCATCCATCCAAAGCTGAAACAGTTTCAGCCGACAGCCGCCGTAAATCTAAAAAATAAAAGTTCCAGCCGCCGTATAGCTAAGCAGAAGCTCATTGCAATCACGTCGTGCTTCTCTACTGGCTACGGAGGTCCAAACGTCTTGCAGGTACGTAGCCTTGAACTCAAGTGATGTCTATCTTTACACTTTATTTCAGTTGCTTCGTTTGTTGGACGCGATTTTTCCACAACTAGGAGGGCGCCCTCCTATCTCAAAAACCGTCCATCTTGCATCAATATGCGTGCAACACATTTTGCAGTCAACACCCCAAATTTTTAACATATATCTTCATGAATCCATCAAATCAAATCATTATTGTTTGGTATTAATAATCTTAGATATTTTTGTATTAACAAATTAACATTTGTGGATATGTAATGATTTTATTTTTGATTTGGGTATTAAAAATTGTGAATATGTATGTTTATGAAAACAATTTTTTGTATTAACAAAATTAACCCATATTTCCCAAAAATGTGAACATATTTTGTTTTTTAGATTTTGTTATGTAAAAAAAGAAATCCAGATTTTGTACTAACAAGATAGTGAACAAAAAAAAAAGAAATCACGGTTGCATCCATACACAAAAGCAGTGCCAAAAATCACAGAGACAAAAAACTTGGAACTAACTTCTCCAACATATAACATTCAGATTGCTTTTGAAAGAAAGCTACCAGAAAAATTATGAAACTAAGAAAGAAAAAAATCGTTCTTCAGATCCAGCCTAATTATCAATCAGATCTTCCATGAACTAAGAAAGAAAAAATGAACGGATCCTCCATGCCGCAGCCCGCCCGCGAAATTGCCGCCGCCGCCCGCATATGCTCCAGCCGCCGCCGCCCGCAACGAAAAAATGAACTAAGAAAGAAAAAATCGCAGCAACATGCTCCAGCCGCCGCCCGCGAGGTTGCCACCCACCCAGGCCGTGAGCTTCTTGCCGTCCACATACACCGCGCGCATCTTGTTGAGGTCGACAGATCGAGATCCATAGCACAGATCAAGATCCAAAGACGACTTGCTGTCAAGATCAAGATCCATAGCAAAATATTACATCCATAGCAAAATAGCAAAAGACGACTTGGTGTCAAGAACCAAAGCAAAGGACAGAAAGAAACAGATGAATAAAAATATCCCTTCGAGCTTAAATCCGGAGGGAGGGACGACGGTGGCGGCGATTTGCTGGAGGACGATGAGGCGACCGCGATTTGCTCCAGCGCCTCAGGCTGCACCACCACGGATCCTCCATGAACGGGGACAAGCAAAGTCCACCACGGATTCAATATGAAAAAAATGAAAAGAAAAGGAGGTGGGAGGAGAGTGAGCCGGGGTGGAGGTGGGAGGTGGGAGGTGGGGGTCGGTGGTGTCGAGGAGTGACTCCCACGTAACAGGGGTAGTCTCGCCCTGAAGAGAGGTTCGAAGGGGGGACTGAACACGGAGGTCAAACAACCCTCGAGAGGCTCGACGACGGTGCTCGCCGGGCCTGGAGAGGAACTATCACGCCAGAGATAGACACCAGCCCGTACCCAGGTTCACGGCCCTCAGGAGGAGGTAAAACCGCTACTCCTGCTTGTCTGTATTGCACTGTGAAGGTTACAAGACAAAGAGCTTGCCGAAGGCTCTCTTGAGGCAGTTTGGTGCCTGGGGAGGGACACAATGGTCGTCTTCCTCCTCCAGCAGTTGGCTATCCTATCTGTTTAGGGTGCGATTGCGCGATTGGGCGATCCCCTTCTACGGTGGAGCTCCTGCTCCTTTTATAGGCGCCTCGGGCTCCGTCCTCGTGCTGGTGGGCTCCCACACGCCAGTCGCATGGAGGAGCGGGAGTCCACCGCGGCTCGTCCGTCCATGGACGCGGTCCATCCGTGCTAAAGTAGCGCGCCGTGGCCGACAGGTTGCAGGCGGTGCAGGGCGGCTCGCAGGCGCAGCAGAGGTCGTGGTGGAGCCCACGGTGACGATCTTCTTGGAGCGTTGCGCCGTCCAGCCGCTTTATCACCAAAGAGGAAAGTCCTGGCTGTCCTGCCGCAGGCGGCGCGGCTTTGTTGACTCCTTTATCACCAGAATGGCAACTGGGATGCTCGCGTCACCCTGCGGCTGCTGCAGGGGCCATGTGCGTCCTGCAGCGCTTGCTTAGCCGCGAAGTGTCTCCACAGGGCCGTGGTCGCCTGTGGAGGGGTTTTCTGCTGACTCCTCTCCAGGCGGGCTGTGCCCGGGGAGTCTCTTGAAGCGCAGGGTCCTCTTCAGGCCCTGGCGTCCTCTTCAGGCCCTCGAGCGGAGATGTCTCTCGAGGGTCTCGCCAAGCGGTATCTTGGTCCTTAGTCATTCCGTCAAAGATCCTCGCGGGCGAGGCCTGTAGGGAGTGGGCCGTGCATACCCCGGTCCTTACTGGGCCGACAGTAGCCCCCGGGCCCACGATGGGCACGACGAGGCCCGTTGGGTCTAGGTGAAGCGTCGTGGGGCCAATCCTGCAGGCCGGGCCGAGCCACGCGTCACTCCGGCGAGTAACGGTTGCGCACGATGTGGGACGTGCGTCGTGGGGGGTCCCACCACGCCCCGGTAACTGCTCCTTGACGAGACATAAAGTCCCCGCGCCGGGGCAGGGAGCCGTTACTACTCCCACTTCTTCTCGCAGACGCCATCCGCACCGAGCTCTCCGCTCCTGCTCCCCAGCGCCCTCTTCTCCAGTTTCTCCAGCTTCTCCTCGCGCCGCACCCTCCTTTCTTCCGACGATGAGTCCGGCGAAGAACAAGGGCAAGGCGGCCGCGGGGTCTTCTTCGCAAGCGGCGCCCGCCGAGGTCGCGCACGGCGCGGCACTGCTAGGCGTGCGCGTCAACGACAAGGCCCTCGACAAGGTCCGCTTCCTGGTGGCGGACCGGACCAACGAGCACGGCGCCACCGCGCTCAAGCCCGCGGCGCACGGGAAACGCCCGCGAGGGTTTTTTCCCGTCTTCCACCACTGCGTCTCGGCGGGACCGGTGCCGCCCTTCTCTCCGTTCCTGGAGACGGTGCTGGCCTTCTACCAAATCCAACTGCTGCACCTCCACCCCAACTCCGTGCTCATCCTCGCCATCTTCGCCTACCTCTGCGAGGCGTACCTAGGCTTGGAGCCCACGGTGGATCTCTTCCGGTGCTTCTACGCGCTCCGGAACACGGCGAAGAATGAGCTCTCTGGATGCGTCTCGTTCCGCATCGTGGACGGCATGGGGAGCGTCTACATCCCCATGTCGTGGAGCGAGGGCAAGGCCATCACCTCGGTGACGAAGAAGGTGGACGACTTCCGCCAGCGGTGGTTCTTCGTTGGGGTGGAGCAGCCCTGCGCCTTCCTCGAGGTCCCCGACGCGCCGCCCGTGAAGAATTCGAACTGGGGCAAGGCATCCTTCTGCGGCGCGCAGAACGTGATGCTGACGGGCCGCCTGAGCTACCTTCGGGAGGAAGGCCTCACGGGGCAGATCATCGTCGCGGACTTCGTGACGCGCCGCATTGCTCCTCTCCAGGCGCACTCGGTGCCAATGTGGATGTACTCCGGCCCCCAGGACAAGATGCGGCTCCACCGCGAGGACAACGACAAGGACGCGGTCGACAACGTCCTGTCTGCGCTCTTCATCAACCCAGCGATGCCCGCCATGGACGAAATCCCGATCACGCTCCGGCCTCTGCACCAGTGCAACATGACCGAGCGCCTGGCCATTCTGGCGGGGATGCCTCCGTACACCCCGTCAGGCCCTGCGGGGAGGATGGTGCCTGTGCCGGTGGTGCACGAGGCGGAGGGAGCAGAGACGCCCTCTGCCTCAGGAGCTGGGCAAGGCGAGGAGGAGGCCGCGGCGGGGGAGGAGTCCTCTTCGAGGGCCGGGCCCCTTACTGGTGAGATCTGCGACATCTCGTCAGGCGATGACGACGACGCCTTCGTGGTGGTGCCCTCACGCCACGCGGAGGAGGCGGAGGCTGAGGAGGAGGCCTCTGACGAGGAGGCCTCGCCAGGGCGTCGCGAGCCCCGCTCCAAGGCGGCGGTGGATCGGCCCGGGGCGAGGCCGTCAGACGTCCCCTCCAAGAGGAAAGCCGAGGCGCCTCCGGAGGGGTTAGGCGCCAAGGCCAAGCCTTCCTGGCGCTCGCCAGGCTTGGCGTGGGTCGACACCGGCGCCAAGGAGTCCGGGTAAGTGCTTTTAACAGCGGATTGCTTGATTATTGTACTCTTCTTTTCATGATTCTGATAATCGCCCCCTGATTCTTGCCAGCGACCTTGTGCCTGCGAAGCGCCGCAGGCTTCGCAAGGCAGCGGAGGTGAAGGGAACCGCGGCAGAGGCCGTGGCTGAAGAGGCCGCGAGGCCTGTGGAGACGGCCTCCTCAGGCCCAACCGAAGAGGCGCCTCAAGCGGAGGCCGCTGTGCCTCTGGCGGGGGCGGCAGCGCCTCAGGCGGAAGCCGCTGCACCGCCCCCCGAGCCGTTGGTGATGGAGGCGCAGGAGGAGCGGGCGGCCAGCCCTCCTCGAGCTCCTACCCCGCCTCGCGCGGCTACGCCGCCGCGTGAGCCGACTCCGGCACGCGAGGCTACGCCACCGCGCTCAGCTACACCTCTCGCGCAGCCAGAAGCCGGGACAGACCAGGGCCCGCCAAGCGTGGGCGCCTCTGCAGGGGGAGCTCCTTCGTCTCCGCCACGCCCCGCAGCGGGGGGCGAGGCGCAAGAGGCGACGCGACAGGGCGACGAGAGCGGCGAGACCAGCCTGGGCGCGGCAAAGGACGGGGAGCAACCTAGCCCCCAGGCATGCCCAGAGGCCTCGTTCTCCAGGCTTGACGCCGGGGCCGGGCCTTCCACGCAACGCGGCCTGGTCCTTAGCGGCTGGGACTGGAACAAGGGGCACCGCGAGGTGGCCTTCCGCCTGGTGAGGGAGTCTCTGGAGGGTTTGGAGGCGCAGCTCGCCCTCGAGGATGCCCAGCTCGCCCAGCAACGCGGCGAGCTTGCGGAGGCTTGGAGACGCTTCCATGCCGCTGTTGAGGCCCGCCGCCAGGAGGATCTGGCCCTCCAGGCTGCACGCGAGGAGGCTATCCGCTTTGCCAAGGAGGTCCGGGAGGGGGCCGTCCGCGACGCAGACGAGCTTCTTGCCCCCCTCCAGGACGCGCGCGACGCGGCCGCCGATCTCCTCGCGGAGGTGAAGGCCGAGCGCGAGGCTATGGAGGGCTCGCTGGCGCAGAAACGCCGCGAGGTGTCCCAGCTGGAGTCCCAGCTCCTCTCCGCCCACCGGGCAGCGCAGGAGACTCTGGAGGAGGATCGCAGGAGCCTGGCCGAGCGCGAGCGACAGCTGGCCTCCAGGGAGAAGGACGTGGAGCAGCGTGACGAGCAGCGGCTCCAGGCAGAGGCCGAGCTAGCCACTAAGCGCGAAGAGCTCGAGGCGCGCGAGGGAGACCTGGCTCAGGCGCTCCAGAGGCATGACGAGAATGTCACCGCCCAGAAGCAAACCCTGGAGCGCTTCCAGCAGCGGTTTGCCGAGAAGAAGATGGAGGCGGAGGTGGCCCTCGCGGAGCGCGAGAAGGAATTCAGGCGGACCACCTCCAAGGAGTACCGCGACAAGGCCAAGAAGCAGGAGGACCGCTTCAAGGCCAAGCACACCGCTGATGCCAAGCGGGTCGCGGAGCTTGAGAAAGCCAACTCCAAGCTCGAGGTCCGCCTCCAGCGCGCCAAGGATGCCTATCGCCAGGCTGAGGAGGGTCGCAGGGCGGCTGTCCTGGAGCTGGACGCCCTTGTCAAGGACGTGGAGGGGCAGGCGGGCTCGGCGGCCAAGCAGGTGACGGAAGCCGTGGACACCGCGCAGGCGGCTCGCGTGCTCACGAAGCAGCGGGAGCGCATGTTCCAGGCGCTGGTGGCCAGAGGCAATGAGCTTGCTGCTCAGCTTGGCGCGGAGGCTCCGCTCACCGAGGCTCGCGGTCGTGGCGATGCTGCCATGTACCTGGTCTACTTCGACCAGCTCTTCACGGCCCTCGAGAGCCCCGTCGCCGATCTCCGCGAGGTGATTGAGGTCGAGAGCCGCCAGCTTCTGGAGGTGGTCGTCGACCGTATCTTCACCAACCTCCGGCTCCTCACGCCCGGCTTCGACCTCTCCACGGTGACCGAGGCGCGGCCGGCCGGGGAGGCCTTGCGGGTCTCCAACTCCCATCGCGAGCAAGTCGAGGCCTTCTGCAACCGCTTCAAGCGTGCGGAGGTGGCTGCGGAGGACAGCGAGGAGGAGGCTGCCCCTGCCGAGGAGGAAGACGCTGAGGAGGAGGAGCGTGCTGGCGCGGACTCCGCTTGAGCCTTGATTATCGCGCCTTTGAGCGCCTGTATCTGAGATAGTTTTTGTATTCAGACACTGCATATTTTGGGCATGTAATATACTCCTTAAGCTTATTTGTGTTAACTTGTTTGCCCCTCGAGAGGCCTTTTCTGCCTTGTTTTCATGTCTATGCTTTCTCTGCGTCGTTAGGACCCATCTCTTCGCGCTATGACTCCGCCGCTGCGGTATGCTAGAGCAATGACTCAGCAAGGCCGGGGGGAGTTTAAGGCTTGGAGAGGTAAGAGCCCTGAGTCGCGATGCTCAAGTGCCCCCCTTTGACGTGCGAGTAGCCCATGAAGCACAAGGGAGAACGAAATCGCTCGAGGGACAAACGTGCGCTTGGGGAGAAAAGGCTCTCGAGTCACAGGTGTAGGACTTAGCTTCTCGAGGCTTTTGCCCTGTAGAGGTTTTTTAGCCTGGCGAGGAGGTCCTCTTCAAGGGTTTTTCCCTGCTGCCTCCCCAGGCTTGTAGAGACGCTTGTTCTCTGTAGATGTTAGAGGGGCAAACCCAAACGCTTGTGCACGGTACAAGGGACTAATGCGCGCTTATAGGTCCCCTCAGGCGTTCCTTGCGAGGAGAGAGAGTACCAAGGTCCTTTGTAGAGATGGCGTGTTTGTGAGGGCCTGCCCTCCAGCCAGAGCTCGGATCCTTGGGTTTTGCAGTGCTGCTGGTGTGTCATTTGAGGCACTGGCACCGTACTCAGCCCCCGCTCGCGAGGTGCGCATGTGGAGAGATATAAGTGCCCATTTTCAACAAAGAAAATAATGCTGGAATAAAACTCACCACCAAAATATTACATAGCGGCGCCGTAGCGCATAGTTCACTTAGGAACGAAAGTGGCGCCTGAGCGCAAAGTTCACTTGGAACGAAAATCGGTTCATTACACTTGGGTTTGCCAAGCTAACGTTCCTTCCATGTCGAGGCATGGGGACCACCCATTAGTGGCAGAGGTTCACTGCGGCCTGCGGGGGCTCATTTGCAGGAGAGCTCGGAGGGCTGGGCCTCGGGAGAAGCTTTGAGAAGCTTGGAGGTGAAGCCGTGAGCTTCCCTCTAGAGACAAAAAATGCCTGGCGTGACTATGATCACGGGTAAAACTTGCGCAGATGCGCGATGTTCCACGGGTTCTTGACGGGGATGCCGTCTTCGGTCTCGAGGCGTACTGCGCCAGGCCTGGCGACGTGGGAGACCCTGTAGGGGCCTTCCCACATCGGCGAGAGCTTGTGGAGGCCTTCCCTGGAGAGGATTCGCCTGAGGACGAGGTCGCCCGCCTCAAGGGTGCGTGAGCGCACATGGCGGCTGTGGTAGCGTCGCAGGTCTTGCTGGTACCCCGCCGCCCTGAGGGCGGCCTGACGGCGCAGTCCCTCGAGGAACAGCAGGTCGCCGTTGTGAAGGCCCTCCTGGGGCGCCAAATGTGCGCGCGTGAAGGCCATGCAGCCTGAGGCATAGGTGGCCGTTCCTCCCTGGAGGGCCCTGCGGTTTTGCTGCCCCGCTTGGCCGAGCTCCTCGACGAGGCGGTTCTGGAGGTCGCGGCGTCGCTCCATGCCCACACGTGCGTCAGGCGCGGTGCGCTGCACGATTTGGCAGTCGTGCGGCGATGAAGCATGGGAGGGAGCCCGCTGTGCCGCGGCCGGAGGTGGTCCTGGCGGTGGTGGGGGCGCACCTGGTGCGGCCGTCCCTGCAGGGCCGGAGGGCACGATGGAGCGCGACGGAGCAGGGCGCGTGGTTGCGATGTCGACGAGGTGGTGGAGGCGGTCCAACCACTGGTCGTGTGCCTCGGCACTTGGCCGGTAGCGGAGGAGCTCCTGGGCCATGAGCAGCGCTGTGTGCGGGGCGGGCTCGCGGTGCTCCCGCGTGGACATGCTCTGGCGCCGGGACGGGTGCGAGGACTCAGCGTCCTCACGGCGCTCAGAGGGGTCCTCGTCGTCGCGCTGGTCTCCGCCGCGGTGCTCCTCGCTCTCCGGCTCCTCCACGCGCGGGCCGGTGCCAGCGCGCTCGGCCGCGCGAGGTCGACCACGGCAGCCACGGGTGGGAGAAGTGCCGGGCTCAGTGTGAGCTCTCTCAGAGGTACGCCGGTTGGCGCGCGTCGCGCGGGTGTCCATCATGGCGCGGAGTTCGGAGGTTGAAGACGCGCCTCAGTCCCCTACCTGGCGCGCCAAATGTCGAGGAGTGACTCCCACGTAACAGGGGTAGTCTCGCCCTGAAGAGAGGTTCGAAGGGGGGACTGAACACGGAGGTCAAACAACCCTCGAGAGGCTCGACGACGGTGCTCGCCGGGCCTGGAGAGGAACTATCACGCCAGAGATAGACACCAGCCCGTACCCAGGTTCACGGCCCTCAGGAGGAGGTAAAACCGCTACTCCTGCTTGTCTGTATTGCACTGTGAAGGTTACAAGACAAAGAGCTTGCCGAAGGCTCTCTTGAGGCAGTTTGGTGCCTGGGGAGGGACACAATGGTCGTCTTCCTCCTCCAGCAGTTGGCTATCCTATCTGTTTAGGGTGCGATTGCGCGATTGGGCGATCCCCTTCTACGGTGGAGCTCCTGCTCCTTTTATAGGCGCCTCGGGCTCCGTCCTCGTGCTGGTGGGCTCCCACACGCCAGTCGCATGGAGGAGCGGGAGTCCACCGCGGCTCGTCCGTCCATGGACGCGGTCCATCCGTGCTAAAGTAGCGCGCCGTGGCCGACAGGTTGCAGGCGGTGCAGGGCGGCTCGCAGGCGCAGCAGAGGTCGTGGTGGAGCCCACGGTGACGATCTTCTTGGAGCGTTGCGCCGTCCAGCCGCTTTATCACCAAAGAGGAAAGTCCTGGCTGTCCTGTCGCAGGCGGCGCGGCTTTGTTGACTCCTTTATCACCAGAATGGCAACTGGGATGCTCGCGTCACCCTGCGGCTGCTGCAGGGGCCATGTGCGTCCTGCAGCGCTTGCTTAGCCGCGAAGTGTCTCCACAGGGCCGTGGTCGCCTGTGGAGGGGTTTTCTGCTGACTCCTCTCCAGGCGGGCTGTGCCCGGGGAGTCTCTTGAAGCGCAGGGCCCTCTTCAGGCCCTGGCGTCCTCTTCAGGCCCTCGAGCGGAGATGTCTCTCGAGGGTCTCGCCAAGCGGTATCTTGGTCCTTAGTCATTCCGTCAAAGATCCTCGCGGGCGAGGCCTGTAGGGAGTGGGCCGTGCATACCCCGGTCCTTACTGGGCCGACAGGTGGGAGGTGGGGGTTGGTGGGAGGTGGGAATTATTTTTTTGTCAAAGTGCAGGGTGTGTTTTACAAAATTCTAGTCAACCACACAGCACGAATCTTGACGCAAGATCAACGGTAACTGAGATGGGAGGGCACACTCCTAGTTGTGGTTTCGACTTTTGCTGCTTCGTTTGCACTTCATCGGTCTGGGTCAGTCTCAAGGTGCAAGCATACACAACACGTGAAGTACAGAGGTTAGTGGCTAACAGCCTGTCGCACTGCTGTAACAGCATTTAGAGGAGCGAACTGATGGAAAAGTCTAGGGTATTATTCAATTATATTGCTAATAGATAAATGTGTATAACCAACTTCCACACACAGGGATTTCATAAACAAAAGCTTCAGTTAAAAACGAACGCACTAGCACATTTTCATGGAAAAACAGAGGTCTTGGACGTGACACTTTTACTAAATCTGAATATACTGTAGCGCATGTAGATGCATAAAATCATTTTTCATGCATAATCGCCAAACCGATCTTGTAATAGTTGCAGAACAAAACGCTTTGTAGAGAAAAAAAATTAGGACATTACCCTATATATAAAAGTTGGTGGATTTTGCGTCCTATCCCGCGTCCACGTCGCCCCCTTTCTTCCAGCCGTCCGATCGGCGCAACGAACGACCAGGATGTGGCCAGGCCAGCTCCTAGATGCGGGGTTACTGTAGATGCCGAATATCTACCAATCAGCTTCCGACACGTCGGCCGGTCACCGCCCGGTCGCCTCCGGTTCCACGGGCACCGTGGCTATTTTGCACAAAACCACCTCACATATCAACGGAGTGCTCCGCAGTCCATATTTTAACACAGCGAGGGACTGATTCGCAAATACCAACAAGCTCACAAGCTTTTCTCCAAAAAAAACCCACAGTTTCCCCTCGCTGTTCCTCTCTCTCCCCGTGCACCGCCGAAGTCGCCGCCGCGCGGCCCCGCCGCCACACTCCTCCCTGCTCAGATCGACGCCCACGGCGAGCTCCGCCATCTCGCCCTCTCCGTCCTCGCCGAAGCACGCGTGCCGGAACGCCGAGTCCGCGCCGGAATCATCCGCGCCACGCTCGGCGACCACCGCCGCGTCCGCACGCCGTCCACCTCCTGCTCGCCAGCTCCTTGGTTGGTTCGTCTCAACGTTCTACACGCTACATAATTTATCCTCTTTCTTTGTGCAGATGTTTCCGGATAAGGTGTTTGACCACCGTGCTGGACGTCGGAGGGAGCCGGACGGCGGGCGAGGCGGCAGCAGTGATGAAGCAGCCGAGGTTGCGGCAGGAGCCGTGGCGGATGGGCAACTCCGCCATGGTCGTCACCATGTTGCTCTCCCTCTGCGTCCTCACCTTCATCAAGGCCCGCTACTGCTCGACCTCATATTGTATGTCATCACCGTTCCCCATTCTTCATCCTCTGATTATGCTCTGCTTCACAATGCGTGTTGATGGTTCGAGGTGAGTAAATCTGGCAGCGATTCAATCCCGAAATTGAAGCACTGCTTTTAGGTGCGTGCAAGAAGTACTTTTTATTTTGCTGCTGGTTGGTTATGAACATAAGTAGATGCAGTTTTTGGGTTCTTTGTGCTGTCTGTGCAAGTTGTCCTACTGATTGGTTATGAACAGAGATAGATGCAGTTTCTGGGTTCTTTGTGCTGTGCGTGTAAGAAGTATTTTTTGTTTTCCTACTGGTTTGGCTATGAATAGAGATAGATGCAGTTTCTGGGTTCTTTGTTTTGTCCAATTAGTTCCCAGATTAATAGCAGAGGTTCTTGGTGTCCACGAGTAGGTTAGTTATCTAGCTGACAGAAAGGAACATCGTGTTTAGTTAGGACAAATGTATTCTCGTGTTCTGCTCCCGAGAAGGAGAAATACAGTACATGTTAATGCTCGGAAATGCACTCAAGACATAACAATAAACTACAGATGCTTCGGTTTGATCTGTAATTTTTTAGGGTAGTTGGTTTGATTAAGAATTGCATGAATGTAATGCACGCAAGATAGAACAATGAACTGAAGGATGCTTTGTTTCCTGTAATTTTTTAGTGTGCTTGATTTTGATTAAGAATTGCATGAATTTAACTAAAGATTAGGAATAGCTATCAGAAAGGAATTTCATATTTAGTTAAGACATATGTGTTCTCATGTTTAGTACACGATAAGGAAAAATACAGTACCTGTATTAATGGTCAGAATATACTTTACCATAATTAATATTTGATGCTTTGCTTAGGTGTCCTTGTGTGTTTTTTCTTTCATGGAAACGTTTTGCTCTTTTGTAGGTTCCAGGATAGTTCGTTGGTTTCTTGTGCCAGCATTACTTTTTCCCATGCAAGAAACATGTGTGTTGCCTCCTTTATTGGTGAGTAATTGAAATAAATATGTATGGTGTATTTGAAGTCAGAGCTGGAACAGAGCTACAGAAGTGGGTGAGGACAAACGTGGTGTCAGATCGCCACTTCCTATGGTATTTTTCTCTCTTCTGATTTGTTAGATACGGACATTCAAATTCCTTTAATTAGTTTGGCAACTATATCGATCCAGTTGTGTGACCATTCAGTATTAGTTAGATTTTGTTCCTTGTTGTTCAGTTTTCTTGAGAAGATGATGAAAAACCAGCGCAGGCTGGGAGTTCATGGAAAACAACGTCGTTGCAAAAAATTAATTAAGCCAAGTGAGTCCATTTTCGTTCCTAAGTATTCAATAGTTGGCCTTTCAATTCAATCTATCACACATGATTTTATTTCAATTCACTAGGTTTGGATTGTACCTCCTTAGCAAGATTGGATAGCTCGAGTGAATTAGTCCCGGGGCCGTAAGTGAACTTAGTGAGCAAGTACTTTCTAGATTGTGTCGGAGTGTTTGTCGCTTGACTCATACGATGGTTGGTGATTATACTGTTAATACTTTCTCCTTTTACGTGTTTTTAATGTTCAAATATTCAGTTTGCACCAATCACTTTCTCTCTGTAGATGATGCCAAGTTATGTGAATTGCATCATCTATTGCTGATATCTAGTGGTTATATTTTTTTCTTTCAAAAACACTATGCAGGAATTGTTCTAATGAAGCTCTAGGACCTTATATTACCATGAGGTTAGACCACGGTAACCATTAACCAATGAGGCCAACGAAGCATTTCTAGCTTCTCCCTGATATGTATAACACATCATTAGAAGTTAAAGATCTTCTAAGTCGCTTCCACTGCTTAATCAGGGTATTAGTCAACGGTTTGGATGTTCACACCATAGTAAAGTTCATATGTTTTTTGAACTTTGTCATACTTCGCTTGATGAGTATTATCGTCAGCTGAACAATTGTTTCTTATTGTTTTTGTCAGGAATGTCGCAATCCAGTCGACTACTGATGTTGTTATGTCTACTACTCATAGGAACTTAAGAGGTTTGAGAAGTGGAATATTGTTTTACAGTAAAAGGGAATATATGAGTCCAAGCGAGCTGGATCTTTTGCTCACAGAATTAAAACGATTGCTACACCCTGCTTATAGACCATGCATTCAGAAAGTTAAGAAAACTGTTCAAGCTTTGGCATCGGCCTTGCTCAGAAGAAAATGCAGATTGGTAACTGGTGGCACACTGATAGTCACTTGGTGCTTTTGGGACCTCAGAACTTTTGGCTTGACAGGTATAGTTCTATACTTCTATCTCTTAATTAAGTTGCAGCAACATTTTCCCTAACTTTTCTATTGTACTGTGGTTTGCAAATCAGTAGTTCGAACAATAATGTCTGTGGCTGTCATTTTTAGTTCTTAAAAGTAGTTATCTGTTTTTTACATATTTAGTAATTATAAATGTTCCGTGTGAAGTGGTGATGCATGTGGCTCATAGTTTGTTATGATTAAAAAAATTACAAGAAAGAACTTTGAGAAGGTCTATGAGTTGTGCCTCTTATCTTTAAATAAGAGTCCAATATATGGGACAATGGCTCAGTATCTCCTGGTGGTGTGCGGATTAGTTAGTTCTTATAATATGTACACTTTGCCCTTCTTGCTCATTTTTGCCTCCAGTAGACAGCCCGCCTCCACCCACCTGTCTGCCACCAATCATTTACCTTTCACCGCCGGACACCGCAGCACCGACAGTGGATCCACCGAATGGCAATAATGCCGCCAGTGACTAGCAATCGCGCCCACGACTCGACGAAGCTACTCATCTATGTATTAATTAATCTGTTGTAATATTTAGCTGTACTGCTCATCCTCTATCCCGGTCACTTTCTTTAGAATGAAGTCTCACCTTATATTGTAACATGTTCCATCTCTGTTAATCTTTCTGTGTTTTAAACGATCAAACAGTACTGTGATACCTTACTACTAGCTGACAACTCTAAAACAAAAAGAAAAACCACTGTTACAACAAAGTAAAATCACACGGGCATGGCGTATCGTCGTTGTCATATCCCCCTAGTCAGCTACTATTCTTTATACACTTCAGCTTCACATATATGTCCGTGGTTTACTGATGCACACGGGCACGTTGGGAAACCCCAAAAGCAAGGTGTGAAAAAGGCACGTTGGGAAACCCTAAAAGGAAGGTGTGAAGAGTGTAGCAGCAAGTTTTCCCTCAGTTATGAAACCAAGGTTATCGAACCAGTAGGAGATGGAGACGCTTCTGAAGGTGTCAACTGCGCCAGAAAATCTTGGTGAGCGCTAAGTTGGCGTGGAACCTGCACACAACACAATCAAGATACTTTACCCAATCGAAACGGTGAGGGTGTCAATCTCAGCAGCTTGCTGTAACAAAGGGTTAAACGTATGGTGTGGAAGATGATTTTTGTTTGCAGAGAATGAAAGAAAGCAGTTTGCAGTAGGTTGTATTATCAATGTAAAAGAATGGACCGGGGTCCACAGTTCACTAGTGGTGTCTCTCCAGAAATAAATAATAGCATACATGTCGGTAAACAAATTACAGCTGGGCAATTGACAAAATAAAGAACTACATAAATGATGCATATTTGTCACGGAGTCTGGTATGAGATTCATTTGGGCATTACAACAATATAAATAGACCGTTCCAACCGCATCTATGACTAATAATCCACCTTCCGGTTAACGTCCGTACCCCTTTCAGTATTAAGTTGCAAGCAACAGATTATTGCATTAGGCAAAGTGTGTAATGTAAATAACACAGTTATCTTTAGACAAAACATTACTGTTTTATCCCTAGTAGCAACAGTACATCCACAACCTTAGAGGTTGCTGTCACTCCCCCAGATTAAATGGAGACATGAACCCACTATCGAGCATAAATACCCCCTCTTGGAGTCACAAGCATCTACTTGGCCAGAGCATCTACTAGCAACGGAGAGCATGCAAGATCATAAACGACATACAAATGATATATTATGAAGCAAATGACATAATACTCAATATTCATCGGATCCCAGCAAACACAACATGTACTATTACAATAAGATGATCTTGATCATGATAGGCAGCTCACAAGATCTAAACATGATAGCACAAGTGGAGAGGACAACCATCTAGCTACTGCTATGGACCCATAATCCAATGATGAACTACTCAGGCATCAGTCCGGAGGCGGGCATGGTGATGTAGAGCCCTACGGTGATGATTCTCCTCTCCGGCAGGGTGCCGGAAAGAGCTGCAGAACCCTCCCGAACTAGGGTTGACGACGGCGGCGGCTACGGGATGTTTCGTGGAAAAGTGCTCGGGTAATTAGGGTTTTTTTCCGTCGGGGGTATAAATAGGCGAAAGGGCAACGTCGGTGGGCACCCGAGGGGCCCACACCACGTGGCGGCGCGGCCAAGGAGGCTGTCACGCCACCACCAGGTGTGGCTGCCTCGTGTCCCCCCTCCTAGTCCTCTTCGGTGTTCTGGATGCTTCCGGGGGAAATAGGGACTTTGGCTTTTGTTTTGTGCAATTCCGAGAATATTTTATTAACAACTTTTCTGAAAGCGAAAACAACAGAAAAACAGGAACTAACACTGTGGCATCTTGTTAATAGGTTAGTCCCAGAAAATTCATAAAAATAATATAAAGTGTATATAAAACATGTAGCAATTGGTATAATATAAGCATGGAACAAAAGAAATTATAGATACGTTTGAGACGTATCAAGCATCCCCAAGCTTAGTTCTACTCGTCCCGATTAGGTAAAACGATAACAAAATAATTTCTGTAGTGACATGCTTCACACAATCTTGATCAAATAATATTGTAAGGCTCATGTTATGAATGAAGTGACTCAAGACAATGGTCTATAGTTTGCTAACAAATAGACAAGGAGTAAACAACTGAATCATATAAGTAAAAACTTTTCATGGATAGTACTTTCAAACAAGCATCAAAAAGTTTTGCATAAGAGTTAACTCATAAAGCAATACTTTCTAAATAAAAGAGCATTGAAGCAACACATATGAAGATTTAAGTTTCAACATTGGCTTTCAACTTGTAACATGTATATCATAAAGATAGTTGTCAACACAAAGAAATATAATAAGTGTAATAAGTAAGCATGTAAGAATTTTTGCACACAAAGTTGACACAAGTGTTTGCTTCTAAGACAGAAAGTAGTAGGTAAACAGACTCAACATAAAGTAAAAGAAAGGCCCTTCGCAGAGGGAAGCAGGGATACAAGCATGTGCTAGAGCGTTTTTAGTTTTTATAGGTTTTTGAAATCATAAAGAGAGCATAAAAGTAAGTTTGTGAGCGGTGTTTGTTGTTGTGAACGAATGGTAGTGGGCACTTCTACCCCCCTTGTCAACCAGACTTTCAAGAGCGGCTCCCATTAAAGGACGATATCATCCCTCTTATTCTCTTTTGTTTACACATGCAGTTTTAGAAACTGGGATTATTGCTTGACTGATTGGATCAGGGCAAAAATGTGAAGATAATTAAGCGGTTAAAGTTGTAATTAATTGGGACTGGGCACCCCATTTGCCAGCTCTTTTTGCAAAATTATTGGATAAGTGGATATGCCACTAGTCCATTGGTGAAAGTCTGTCATAAGCAAATAACAAGGTTGATATCCAAAACACCACGTACTTCCTCATGAGCTAATAAACATTGACACAAATAAGGGATAATAAGTTTTGAATAAAGGTAGCACATGAAGTATTTGCTTGGAATGGCAGAAAATACCACGTAGTAGGTAGGTATGGTGGACACAAATGGCATGGGTTTGGCTCAAGGTTTTGGATGCACGAGAAGCATTCCCTCTCAGTACAGAGTTTAGGCTAGCAAGGTTGTTTGAAGCAAACACAAGATGACAAGTGGCACAACAAAACTCACATAAAAATATATTGCAAACATTATAGAACTCTACATTGTCTTCCTTGTTGTTCAAACACTTTTACTAGAAAATATCTAGACCTTAGAGATACCAAACATGCAAACCAAATTTCAATAAGCTCTACGGTAGTACTTCACTATTAGGTTTTTAACTACATGATGCAAGAGCTTAAACATGATCTACTTGAGATCTCAAAACAATTGCCAAGCACCACAACATGCAAGATAATGATCTACAAGAGCATGTATATCTTTTCATTATACCATCTACCACATATAGCATTTTCTGTTTCAAACCAAACGCCAATCAACTTATTTAAACATAAACTCTCCAAGTAATTAACAATGAAATAAGAGAGTATTTCCTAACCGCTGCGGCTTTCAGCTTTCGTCATAAACATAAAACAATAAGTGTTGCGGCTTTCAGCTTTCGCCATAAACATAAAAGAATGCTAGGATCCAATTTATTCAGAAAATTAAAATAACAAAGCAAAAATAAAAGCAAACAGACGCTTCAAGTAAAGCACATAAGATGTGAAGGAATCAAAATATAGTTTCATTAGACATGACCTGATAGTTTGTTGATGAAGAAGGGGATGCCTTGGGCATTCCCAAGCTTAAACGCTTGAGTCTTCTTGAAATATGCTTGGATGACCCACGGGGGCATCCCCAAGCTTAGGCTTTTTCATCTTCTTGATCACATCATATAATCCTCTCTCTTGATCCTTGAAAACTTCCTCCACACCAAACTCAAAGTAAACTTCATTAGAGGGTTAGTGCATAATCAAAAATTCTCATATTCTGCATGGAAACATTCATCACCAATGCTACTGGACATTAGCTACAGCCACTAGTATTTTGTGGAGCAAAAAGATCCACTCAAAAACAGTAAAAGAGGCAATGCAAAATAAATGGTAGAATCTGTCAAAAATATAACAATCCGTAAAGACGAATTTTTTCGAGGCACTTAACTTGCTCAGACCAGAAAACTTAAAACTAATGAACGTTGCGTACATATCTAAGAATCACGCACAAAAAATCTCAGGTCATTTTGATTTTTCTGTGAATTCTTACGAATTAAACGGTGGACAGCAGAAAACTGTTCCTGCGCAGAAATCCAAATCTAGCATCAACTTCCTACTAGAGGCTTTACTTGACACAACAGTGCGAGAAAATAAAGATACAAAGGAGTTGCTACAGAGGTAAGCGTGCTCCTTGACTCAAGAAAAAGAAAAATAACAGAAATAAAAAGTGGGTTGTCTCCCATAAGCGTTTTTTTAACGCCTTTCAACTAGGCACAGAAAGTAAAACTCAAGTGTTTCCAAGGGAAGAAGCATCAACAGAATAGTTTGTTCTAATAATAGAATCAAAAGGTAGCTTCATTCTTTTTATAGGGAAGTGCTCCATACCTTTCTTGAGTGGGAATTGGTATCTAATATTTCCTTCTTTCATATCAACAATAGCACCCACAGTTCTAAGAAAAGGTCTTCCCAAAACAATAGGACAAGAGGCATTGCATTCAATATCCAAAACAATAAAATCAACGGGGACAAGGTTATTGTTAACCATAATAAGAACATCATCAACTCTCCCCAAAGGTTTCTTCATAGCATTATCAACAAGAAAAACATTCAAATTTTCATTCACCAAGGTCACATAAAGCATTGCAATCAAATTCATTCACCTTTATTTTAATAATGGGCTCCCAACCATCTTCTAACTTCATAGGGATAGAAGCTTCAAGTTTTAATTTCTCTTCCCTAGCTTTAATAAGAGCATTTGTAATATGTGTTGTAAAGGCCATATTTATAGTGCTAGCATTAGAACTTGTAGCTAATTTTTGCAAGAACTTTATAACTTCAGAGATATTATAATAATCAAAATCAAAGTTATTATTATCAAAAGAAATGGAACCATTATCTCCTATGTTCTCAAAAATTTCAGCACTTTTATCAAGAACAGCTTCAGCAGTTTTAGGCAATTTTAAACGTTTGGAAGAAGTAGGAAAAACATTGCCAACACCAATTATGTTACCATTAATAGTAAGAGGTTTACTAGCATGTGAGGTAACATTATTTTCAGTAGTAGTAATAGTGTAAACTCCAGCCATATTATTCTTTCTAGCTAGTTCATCTTCTCTTTCCCATCTAGCATGCAACTCAGCCAACATCCTAACATTATCATCAATTCTTACTTGAATGGCATTAACAGTAGCAAATGGATTATCATCAATAGTTTCAAGTTTAGCAGCCATTTTATTAATCAAAGAAGATTGTGCTTTCGACATAGATGAAATACAGGTTTCCGCATTTGAAATTTTACCTTGCAAATCAAAAATTTCCTTATTTAACTTCTCCATTTGATAACTACTATTTTTTAACATAGCAGATTGTTCCTTCATAGTTTTAGTGAATACTTTATTTTGGTCATATTGAGTTTGCATAAAGTTTTTAGTGGCTCTTTCAACTTCTAAAATCCTTTCCTCACTAGGCATTCTACCATAAGAATTAACATAACCATTACCACTATTAGAAGGATAAGGCTTATAATTGTTATTACCAAAATTATTCCTATAAGCATTGTTGTTAAAATTATTATTTTAATGAAGTTCACATCAACATGCTCTTCTTGTGCAACTAATGAAGCTAAGGGAACATTATTTGGATCAATATGAGATTTACCATTCACAAGCATAGACATAATAACATCAATCTTATCACTCAAAGAGGAGGTTTCTTCAACATAATTTACCTTCTTACCTTGAGGAGTCCTTTCAGTATGTCATTCAGAATAATTAATCATCATATCATCTAGAAGTTTTGTTGCAGCCCCCAAAGTGATGGACATAAGGTACCTCCTACAGTCGAATCCAACAAGTTTCTTGAAGAAAAGTTCAGTCCTGCATAAAAGGTTTGGATGATCATCCAAGCAGTCAGTCCATGGGTAGGGCAATTTTTAACCAAAGATTTCATTCTTTCCCATGCTTGCGCAACATGTTCATTATCTAATTGTTTAAAGTTCATAATGCTACTTCTTAAAGAAATAATCTTAGCAGGAGGATAATATTTTCCAATGAAACCATCTTTGCATTTAGTCCATGAATCAATACTATTTCTAGGCAATGATAGCAACCATTATTTAGCTCTTCCTCATAAAGAGAAAGGAAACAATTTTAGTTTAATAATATCCCCATCAATATCCTTATATTTTTCCATTTCACAAAGTTCAACAAAATTATTAAGATGGGCAGCAACATCATCAGTACTAACACCAGAAAATTGCTCTTTCATAACAAGATTTAACAAGGCAGGTTTAATTTCATAAAAGTCTGCCTTAGTGTCAGGTGGAGCAATAGGAGTACATATGAAATCATTATTATTTGTGCTAGTAAAGTCGCACAACTTAGTGTTCTCAGGGGTACTCATTTTAGGAAAAATAAACTAAACCGAAATATAAAAATGCAAGTAACTAATTTTTTGTGTTTTTAATAATAATGAGCAAACAAGACAGTAATAAAAATAAACTAAGAAAGATAATAACAAAATAAAAAGATTGGAAGTGAGAGACTCCCCTTGTAGAAGTGCTTCTTCTCCCCGGCAACGGCGCCAGAAAAGTCTTGGCGTGTAGTTGACGAGGGAGTGTCAAGGTCTTCTGAACATAGGCGCTTCTTCTCCCCGGCAATGGCGCTAGAAAAGTCTTGATGCACACATGCACGTTGGGAAACCCCAAGAGGAAGGTGTGAAGAGTGTAACAGCAAGTTTTCCCTCAGTTATGAAACCAAGGTTATCGAACCAGTAGGAGATGGAGACGCTTCTGAAGGTGTCAACTGCGCTAGAAAATCTTGGTGAGCGCTAAGTTGGCGTGGAACCTGCACACAACACAATCAAGATACTTTGCCCCATCAAAACGGTGAGGGTGTCAATCTCACCGGCTTGCTGTAACAAAGGGTTAAATGTATGGTGTGGAAGATGATTTTTGTTTGCAGAGAATGAAAGAAAGCAGTTTGCAGTAGGTTGTATTATCAATGTAAAAGAATGGACCGGGGTCCACAGTTCACTAGTGGCGTCTCTCCATAAATAAATAATAGCATACATGTGGGTAAACAAATTACAGCTGGGCAATTGACAAAATAAAGAACTGCATAAATGATGCATATACTTATCATGGTGTCTGGTATGAGATTCATTTGGGCATTACAACAATATACATAGACCGTTCCAACCGCATCTATGACTAATAATCCACCTTCCGGTTAACGTCCGTACCCCTTTCAGTATTAAGTTACAAGCAACAGATTATTGCATTAGGCAAAGTGTGTAATGTAAGTAACAAAGTTATCCTTAGACAAAGCATTACTGTTTTATCTCTAATAGCAACAGTACATCCACAACCTTAAACGTTGCTGTCACTCCCCCAGATTAAATGGAGACATGAACCCACTATCGAGCATAAATACCCCCTCTTGGAGTCACAAGCATCTACTTGGCCAGAGCATCTACTAGCAACGGAGAGCATGCAAGATCATAAATGACATACACATGATATATTATGAAGCAAATGACATAGTACTCAATATTCATCGGATCCCAGCAAACACAACATGTAGTATTACAATAAGATGATCTTGATCATGATAGGCAGCTCACAAGATCTAAACATGATATTACAAGTGGAGAAGACAACCATCTAGCTACTGCTATGAACTCATAGTCCAAGTATGAACTACTCACGCATCAGTCCGGAGGCGGGCATGGTGATGTAGATCCCTCCGGTAATGATTCCCCTCTCCGGCAGGGTGCCGGGAAGAGCTGCAAAACCCTCCCAAACTAGGGTTGACGACGGCGGCGGCTACGGGATGTTTCGTGGAAAAGTGCTCGGGTACTTAGGGTTTTTCCGTCGGGGGGTATAAATAGGCGAAAGGGCAACGTTGGTGGGCGCCCGAGGGGCCCACACCGCGTGGCGGCGCGGCTGATGCTCTACAGGCACGTTAAGAAACCCCTAGAGGAAGGTGTGATGATGTAGTAGCAGCAAGCTTTCCCTCAGTTGTGAAACCAAGGTTATCGAACTAGTAGGAAACTAGAATTCTTCCGAAGGTTGCTGCGGTTGACCTTGGCAGGGCGCACTACCGGTGTCAACCACGAACGTGGAACCTGCACACAACACAACCAAGATACTTTGCCCCAACTTAATAGTGAGGTTGTCAATCTCACTGGCTTGCTGTCACAAAGGATTAAACGTATGTATGGAAAATGATGTTTGTTTGCAGAGAATGAAAGTAACATGATTGCAGTAGGCTGTATTATCAGTTTAAAGAAAAGGACCGGGGTCCACAGTTCACTAGTGGTGTCTCTCCATAAATAATAGCATACATGAGGCTAAACAAATTACAACTGGGCAATTGACAGAATAAAGAACTGTATAATGATGCATGTACAAGTCATGGTGTCTAGTGTGATATTCATTTGGGCATTACAACATGATACATAGACCGTTATCCAACTGCATCTATGACTAATAATCCACCTTCAGGATAGCATCCGCAACACCTTTCAGTATTAAGTTGCAAGCAACAGATTATTGCATTAAGTAAAGTGTGTAATGTAAGTAGCACAATTATCCCTATACAAAGAACTATTGTTTTATCCCTAGTAGCAACAGTACATTCACAATCTTAGAGGCTGTTGTCACTCCCCCAGATTAAATGAAGACATGAACCCACTATCGAGCATAAATACCCCCTCTTGGAGTCACAAGCATCTACTTGGCCAGAGCATCTACTAGTAACGGAGAGCATGCAAGATCATAAATACCGCACTCACATAATATATAATGAAGCAAATGACATAGTACTCAATTATTCATCGGATCCCAGCAAACACAACATGTAGCATTACATAAAGATGATCTTGATCATGATAGGCAGCTCACAAGATCTAAACATGATGGCACAATAGGAGAAGACAACCATCTAGCTACTGCTATGGACCCGTAGTCCAAGGATGAACTACTCACGCATCAGTCCGGAGGCGGGCATGGTGATGTAGAGCCCTCCGGTGATGATTCCCCTCTCCGACAGGGTGCCGGGAAGAGCTTCTGAACCCTCCCGAACTAGGGTTGACGGCGGCGGCGGCTCTGGAACGTATCGTGGAAAAGTGCTCGGGTGCCTAGGGTTATTTTGTCGGGGGGTCTTTATAGGCAAAAGGGCGAAGGCGGTGGAGGCCCGAGGGCCCCACACCATGTGGCCGCGCGGCCAGGAAGGGGGCCGCGCCACCACATGATGTGGGCGCCTCGGTGCCCCCCTTCGTCTCCTCTTCGGACTTCTGGAACGTGTCGGGAAAAATAGGGACTTTGGCTTTTGATTCGTCCAATTCCGAGAATATTTCCTTAACAGCTTTTCCGAAACAAAAAACAGCAGAAAACAGGGAACTGGCACTGTGGCATCTTGTTAATAGGTTAGTTCCAGAAAATGCATAAAAACCATATAAAGTGTATATAAAACATGTAGCAATTGGTATAATATAAGCATGGAACATAAGAAATTATAGATACGTTGGAGACGTATCAAGCTTCCCCAAGCTTAGTTCTACTCGTCCCGAGTAGGTAAAACGATAACTAGAATAATTTCTGAAGTGAAATGCTTCCACACAATCTTGATCATATAATAATGTAAAGCTCATGTTATGAATGAAGTGACTCAAGGCAATGGTCTATAGTTTGCTAACAAATAGACAAGGAGTAAACAACTACATCATATAAGTAAAAACTTTTCATGGATAGTACTTTCAAACAAGCATCAAAGAGATTTGCATAAGAGTTAACTCGTAAAGCAATAGTTTCTAAGTAAAAGAGCATTGAAGCAACACAAAGGAAGATATAAGTTTCAACATTGGCTTTCAACTTTGAACATGTATATCATATAGATAGTTGTCAACACAAAGAAATATAACAAGTGCAATAAGTAAGCATATAAGAATTGTTGCACACAGTTGACACAAGTGTTTGCTTCTAAGGTAGAAAGAAGTAGGTAAACTGACTCAACATAAAGTAAAAGATAGGCCCTTCGCAGAGGGAAGCAGGGATACAAGCATGTGCTAGAGCTTTTTAGTTTTTATAGGTTTTTGAAATCATATAGAGAGCATAAAAGTAAGTTTTTGAGTGGTGTTTGTCGTTGTCAACGAATGATAATGGGCACTCTACCCCCCTTGTCAACCAGACTTTCAAGAGCGGCTCCCATTGAAGGACATTATTTCTACCAGCAAGGCAGATCATCCCTCTTATCTCTTTTGTTTACACATGTAGTTAAAAACTAGTATCATTGCTTGCTGATTAGATCAGGGCAAAAATGTGAAGAGAATGCAGCGGTTAAAGTTGTAATTAATTGGGACTGGGCACCCCATTTGCCAGCTCTTTTTGCAAAATAAATGGATAAGCGGTGTATATGCCACTAGTCCGGTTGGTGAAAGTCTGTCTAAAAGCAAATGACAAGGTTGATATCCGTAACACCACATACTTCCTCATGAGCTAATAAACATTGACACAAATAAGGGATAATAAGTTTTGAATAAAAGGTAGCACACGAAGTATTTGCTTGGAATGGCAGGAAATACCATGTAGTAGGTAGGTATGGTGGACACAAATGGCATGGGTTTTGGATGCACGAGAAGCATTCCCTCTCAGTACAAGGCTTTGGCTAGCAAGGTTATTTGAAGCAAACACAAGTATAAACTATGACAACAAGACGTATATAAAAACATATTGCAAGCATTATAAAACTCTACATTGTCTTCCTTGTTGTTCAAACACCTTTACTAGAAAATATCTAGACCTTAGAGATACCAATCATGCAAACCAGATTTCAACAAGTTTTACGGTAGTTTTTCACTAATGGGTTTTAACTACATGATGTAAAAACTTATTCATGATCTACTTGAGAGCTCAAAACAATTGCCAAGCACCACAACATAGAAGATAACAATCCATAAGAGCATGTATATCTTTTCATTATACCATCTACCACATCTAGCATTTTCTGTTTCCAACCAAACACCAATCAACTTATTTAAACATAAACTCTCCAAGTATTTAACAATGAGACATGAGAGTACAACATAAGAGAACTAACAGCTCTAACAAGAGATGCATGAAAAACAAGAGCTGAAAGTATTGAAGTAACATAGAAGAATACTCAACAAATATCAGTGAAGAATACGAGTATTCATAAGAAAAATCGGAGCGTGTCTCTCTCCCACAAAGCAATGCTAGGATACATTTTATTCAGAGAATGAAAATAACAAAAAAAATAAACAAAAACAAACAGACGCTTCAAGTAAAGCACATAAGATGTGACGGAATTAAAATATAGTTTCACTAGAGATGACCTGATAGTTTGTTGATGAAGAAGGGGATGCCTTGGGCATCCCCAAGCTTAGACGCTTGAGTCTTCTTGAAATATGCTTGGGTGACCCACGGGGGCACCCCCAAGCTTAGGCTCTTTCATCTTCTTGATCACATCATATCATCCTTCTCTCTTGATCCTTGAAAACTTCCTCCACACCAAACTCAAAGTAGACTTCATTAGAGGGTTAGTGCATAATCAAAAATTCTCATATTCTGCATAGACAAAACCATTACACATGCTAATGGACATTAGCTACAGCCACTGGTATTTTAAGGAACAAAAAGATCCATTAAAAAACAGCAAAAGGAGCAATGCAAAATAAATGGCAGAATCTGTCAAAAACAGAACAGTCCGTAAAGACGAATTTTTTTGAGGCACTTAACTTGCTCAAATCAGAAAACTCAAAACTAATGGAAGTTGCGTACATATCTGTGGATCACGCTCATGAAATATCAGATTTTTCAATTTTTCTGCAGAGAGTTATGAATTAAACGGTGGACAGCAGAAAACTGTTCCTGCGCATAAATCCAAATCTAGCATCAACTTTCTCCTAGAGGCTTAACTTGACACAACAATGCGATAAAATAAAGATACAAAGGAATTACTACAGAGGTAGACATGTTCCTTGACACAACAAAATAAAATAACAGGAATAAAAAGTGGGTTGTCTCCCATAAGCGCTTTTCTTTAACGCCTTTCAGCTAGGCACAGAAAGTGTAACTCAAGTGTTTCCAAGAGATGAAGCATCAACATCATAATTTGTACGAATGATAGAATCAAAAGGTAGCTTCATTCTTTTTCTAGGGAAGTGTTCCATAACTTTCTTGAGTGGGAATTGGTATCTAATATTTCCTTCTTTTATATCAATAATAGCACCCACAGTTCTAAGAAAAGGTCTTCCCAACACAATAGGACAAGATGGGTTGCATTCAATATCCAAGACAATAAAATCAACGGGGACAAGGTTATTGTTAACCATGATAAGAACATCATTAACTCTCCCCAAAGGTTTCTTCATAGCATTATCAACAAGAAAAACATCCAAATAGCAATGTTCCAAAGGTGGCCAATCAAACATATCATAGGGCTTTTTAGGCATAACAGAGATACTTGCACCAAGGTCACATAAAGCATTGCAATCAAATTCATCCACTTTTATTTTAATGATGGGCTCCCAACCATCTTCTAACTTCCTAGGGATAGAAGCTTCAAGTTTTAATTTCTCTTCCCTAGCTTTAATGAGAGCATTTGTAATATGAGTAGTAAATGCCATGTTTATGGTACTAGCATTAGGACTTGTAGCTAACTTTTGCAAGAACTTAATAACTTTAGAGATATTACAATTATCAAAATCAAAATCATTATTATCAAAGCAAACCGAACCATTATCTCCTATATTTTTAAAAAATTCAGCACTTTTATCAAGAACAGTTTCAGCAGTTTTAGGCAATTTTATTTTTTTGGAAGAAGTAGAGGAAACATTGCCAACACCAATTATGTTACCATTAATAGTAGGAGGTTTACTAGCATGTGAAGTAACATTATTTTCAGTAGTAGTAATAGTATAAACTCTAGCCATATTATCCTTTTTAGCTAGTTCTTCTTCTCTTTCCCATCTAGCACGCAACTCAGCCATCATCCTAACATTATCATCAATTCTTACTTGAATGGCATTAATTTTAGCAAAGGTATTACTCTCTTTAGTATCTTTAGGCATAACTTTAGATTTCAAAAGATCAACATCAAGAGCAAGACTATCAACTTTTTTACCAAGCTTTTCCTCAACAGTTTTATTAAAAGCAGTTTGTGTAGTGATAAAATCCTTAAGCATGGTTTCAAGTTCAGAGGAGGTATTCCTATTATTGCTATAAGAATTAACCTAAGAATTACCATAGCTATTGCCATTATTAGGAGGATAGGGCTTGTAGTTGTTGTTACCATAATTGTTTCTATAGGCATTATTGTTAAAATTATTGTTTTTCATGAAGTTCACATCAACATGCTCTTCTTGTGCAACCAAAGAAGCTAAGGGAACATTATTTGGATCAATATGAGATTTATCATTCACAAGCATAGCCATAATAACATCAATCTTTTCACTCAAAGAAGAGGTTTCTTCAAAAGAATTTACCTTCTTACCTTGAGGAGCTCTTTCAGTATGCCACTCAGAATAATTAACCATCATATCATCTAGAAGTTTTGTTGCAGCTCCCAAAGTGATGGACATAAATGTACCTCCAGCAGCCGAATCAAGAAGGTTTCTTGAGGAAAAATTCAGTCCTGCATAAAAGGTTTGGATGATCATCCAAGCAGTCAGTCCATGGGTAGGGCAATTTTTAACCAAAGATTTCATTCTTTCCCAAGCTTGAGCAACATGTTCATTATCAAATTGTTTAAAGTTCATAATGCTACTTCTTAAGGAAATGATCTTAGCAGGAGGATAGTATTTTCCAATAAAAGCATCTTTGCATTTAATCCATGAATCAATACTATTCCTAGGCAATGAAAGCAACCATTCTTTAGCCTTTCCTCTCAAAGAGAAAGGAAATAATTTCAGTTTTATAATATCACCATCTATATCCTTATACTTTTGCATTTCACAAAGTTCAACAAAATTATTAAGATGGGCAGCAGCATCATCAGTACTAACACCAGAAAATTGCTCTCTCATAACAAGGTTTAACAAAGCAGGTTTGATTTCAAAGAATTCTGCTTTAGAAGCAGGTGGAGCAATAGGAGTGCATATGAAATCATTATTATGTGTGCTAGTGAAGTCACACAACTTAGTATTCTCAGCAGTACTCATTTTAGCAAATAAAAAAAACCGAAATAAATTATTTAATGCAAGTAACTATTTTTTTTTTGTATTTTTGATATTAAGCAAACAAGATAGTAATAAAAATAAACTAAGCAAGACAATAACAAAATAAAAAGATTGGCAGTGAGAGACTCCCCTCGCAGAAGAGCTTAGTTTCCCCGGCAACGGCGCTAGAAAAGTCCTTGATACTCTACATGCACGTTGGGAAACCACAAGAGGAAGGTGTGATGATGTAGTAGCAGCAAGCTTTCCCTCAGTTGTGAAACCAAGGTTATCGAACCAGTAGGAAACTAGAATTCTTCCGAAGGCTGCTACGGTTGACCTTGGCAGGGCGCACAACCGGTGTCAACCACGAACGTGGAACCTGCACACAACACAACCAAGATAATTTGCCCCAACTTAACAGTGAGGTTGTCAATCTCACTGGCTTGCTGTAACAAAGGATTAAACGTATGTGTGGAAAATGATGTTTGTTTGCAGAGAATGAAAGTAACAGGATAGCAGTAGGTTTTATTATCAGTTTAAAGAAAAGGACCGGGGTCCACAGTTCACTAGTGGTGTCTCTCCATAAATAATAATAGCATACATGAGGGTAAACAAATTACAGCTGGGAAATTGACAGAATAAAGAACTGCATAATGATGCATGTACAAGTCATGGTGTCTAGTGTGAGATTCATTTGGGCATTACAACATGATACATAGACCGTTATCCAGCTGCATCTATGACTAATAATCCACCTTCAGGATAGCATCCGCAACACCTTTCAGTATTAAGTTGCAAGCAACAGATTATTGCATTAAGTAAAGTGTGTAATGTAAGTAGCACAATTATCCTTAGACAAAGAACTATTGTTTTATCCCTAGTAGCAACAGTACATTCACAATCTTAGAGGTTGCTATCACTCCCCTATATTAAATGAAGACATGAACCCACTATCGAGCATAAATACCCCCTCTTGGAGTCACAAGCATCTACTTGGCCAGAGCATCTACTAGTAACGGAGAGCATGCAAGATCATAAATAACACACTCACATAATATATAATGAAGCAAATGACATAGTACTCAATTATTCATCGGATCCCAGTAAACACAACATGTAGCATTACATAAAGATGATCTTGATCATGATAGGCAGCTCACAAGATCTAAACATGATGGCACAATAGGAGAAGACAACCATCTAGCTACTGCTATGGACCCGTAGTCCAAGGATGAACTACTCACGCATCAGTACGGAACGGGCATGGTGATGTAGAGCCCTCCGGTGATGATTCCCCTCTCCGGCAGGGTGTCGGGAAGAGCTTCTGAACCCTCTCGAACTAGGGTTGACGGCGGCGGCGGCTCTGGAACGTATCGTGGAAAAGTGCTCGGGTGCCTAGGGTTATTTTGTCGGGGGGTCTTTATAGGCGAAAGGGCGAAGGCGGTGGAGGCCTGAGGGCCCCACACCATGTGGCTTGGCGGCTAGGAAGGGGGTCGCGCCACCACATGATGTGGGCGCCTCGGTGCCCCCCTTCGTCTCCTCTTCGGACTTCTGGAACGTGTCGGGAAAAATAGGGACTTTGGCTTTTGATTCGTCCAATTCCGAGAATATTTCCTTAACAACTTTTCTGAAACCAAAAACAGCAGAAAACAGGGAACTGGCACTGTGGCATCTTGTTAATAGGTTAGTTCAAGAAAATGCATAAAAACCATATCAAGTGTATATAAAACATGTAGCAATTGGTATAATATAAGCATGGAACATAAGAAATTATAGATACGTTGGAGACGTATCAGCGGCCAAGGAGGCTGCCGCGCCACCACCAGGTGTGGCTGCCTCGTGCCCCCCCCCCCCCCCCCCCCCCTCCTACTCCTCTTCGGTGTTCTGGATGCTTCCGGGGAAAATAGGGACTTTGGCTTTTGTTTCGTGCAATTCCGAGAATATTTTCTTAACAACTTTTCTGAAACCGAAAACAACAAAAAATCAGGAACTGGCACTGTGGCATCTTGTTAATAGGTTAGTCACAGAAAATGCATAAAAATAATATAAAGTGTATATAAAACATGTAGCAATTGGTATAATATAAGCATGGAACAAAAAAAATTATAGATACGTTTGAGACGTATCATTTACACATGAGGGTAGCAAAACTTTTATAGGTACAACTTTGAATCTTGCGTGTACCATTCTTTGGGTTTGTGTAGATGAATGGATGGTGAGAGGATTCAGAGTAAAAGATAAAAGACGTTGAAGAATCAAATCAAGAGGTACCCTCAAAAGATTTCCAATGTTACTCGCAGAACTTGTGGTTTTATTGAAAGTGGAATGCCAAACTCACATATTTGGTAGAAAATTGTGTCAATATTTGAGGAGAAGGGTAAAGCATATTTTAGATGTTACATTATGCTATTACACTTCAAAGTTAACGGTGTCAGCATTCCTTCATAATTGTCGTTCATGCTACTTTTCTGTTGTATAAAATTATGTTCCAACAGCTAGCTATTTGGACTCGTGCAATTATCATGTTTTTATATATAACTGCATCTTACAAAGATATTTATATCTTACAATGTGGCAGATTTTAGGTTGAATCGATGATTGGAAAGTTCTCCACAACCATTTGTGGAGATATTTAATTTTGTGATCTTGCAGATTGCCCCGACAAGTACTAGGGAGTCTTATAGATGCAAATAGAATCAGAGCTGACAAGGAAGGTTTGAATCATATTCGAAGGGCTAGCAAGGACATGCTGAAGCAAGAAACCTCACAAATAATATGTATCGGTGAAAAGACGAGTTAGGAGGAGATCGTACGGGTGACAATAAACACTGATTTTGTTTTACCTTATAGCAACTGTTATTTATTCAAGGTTTCTCATCTCCATGGGCTTCATGAAACTGATATTTTAAAGCACATGTACAGTAATTTGCTTATGCTTAATATTGATGTGTTATTAAATAGCAGAGGATTAAAAATGTCAATATAATGTAGGCGGTCAACAGTTAAGATTCTTATTATAACCACATGTATAGCCATTCGATTTACACAAAAACCGATGCTAGATTTCTCCAATGAAATATTTTTATAGAAAATGCTACTTTTTCTTATTACCACATGGATTCCTTGTTTTAATTGATGCATTTGAAATGTTTGTTTACCAATGTATCTCTGAAATATAATCAAGGTTTATGTCATTGTACAAGGGTCAGCTAAAGTAGATAACAAATCTACATGCTCTTGATAGATTTTTCTTTCAGGTAGCATGGTCCGACATCGTGTGCCATGGTAGACCCAGAGTGCCATGTGCACGTGTGACGTTTGTGTGCAGGTAGTTGGCTTGTTGTCTGCGATCACATGGTAGGATGCAAAGCTATTTCATACAAATTAGAAATGTTTAGAAATTGGTAGAGAAAACTTAAATTATGTTCTACACATTGTCTATTTCATTGTACAGTTATCTCGGTACCATGATATATGAATTGTTATGAATATAATCGATACAACTTTATTGATTGAGAATTTGGCACTCAAGCCTCACATTTAGGATTGTTGTGGATTAACAGAAGGATTGACATTGCTAAAGGACCAAAATTATAGGGGTGACTTTTTCATAAGTAAGATTGTGAACACCAACACGAAGAGATACAAATATTTGGAAGATGTTTGAAAACGTTGTCTCTTGACATAAGAGGACAAGAGTTTTTCATGAGTGAATTATTGTGGATTTGATAGCACAAACCGACAAATATGTGTTCATTTAATTGTAAAGACGTGCGAACGTGCATGACAACTAGTGGACTAAAAAATTACAACTCAACATCTAGGTTTACAGCTGACATTTCACGTCGTGCCCACATATGCTCCACCAGATTCGCTCGGATTTGATGATGAATATTTTCATCACGAATCTCCATATGCATTGAGACATAATCAGTGAAATCTACGGGCATGCATGATCAACATCCGCCGAGAGTACCCTGAAAATCATATGGCATTGTGTAGGATTACATATGCATTCATCACTTCACATATGCTCGTTCGACCATATGAGAGCAGGGTACCGAACGATAGCAACGATAGCAAATATTTGCTAGACAATCCAAATGTCCATTCGACATCCTTCCTGGCACTCTCTTGTTCGCCGACAGAATGACAAGCTTTGTTGTCGCTAGGGTTGGAAATGCTCTTCACAAAAGTTGCCCATCTTGAATAAATGCCATCGTCTAGGTAGTACCTTTGGTACACAGGTTGTCACTGATCTCATAATTGACTGTTGGAGCATGGCCTTCAACGAGCTTCGTAAAAGATTGGCTAGCATGGCAAGGTGAGAAGTCAACAATACAATACGTTGAAAGGAGAGCTCTGCAATACGTTGATATCATTGTGTGATCCTGCCATGATAAAGAACGTGTGCCAAACCCATAGTTCATGATCGGCCACAGCTTCAAGTACCACACTACAATATCCTTTGTGGACTCCTTCGTACAATCCTTGTCAAGCAAATGGACAGTTCTTCCAGCTCCAATGCATGCAATCTATGCTTCCAAGCATCCTGGGAAATCCTTTTTCTGCATTCTCTTTCATGATCTGAATTGTTTTTTCTTCATTTGGTTCTCTCAAATAGTGCGGGCCTAACATAGCAATCATCGCTCTATAGAACCTATACATCGACTTGATAGTTGTGGACTCTGACATGCGTAGATAGTCATCTACGACATCTGCAGGTGATCCATATGCAATCATTCTCATGACAGGAGTGCACTTATCGATGGATGAGAAACCAGCCATTCCAACCGCGTCCTTCTTCAACTTGAACCATGGATCGTACTCTCTCATAACATGCATGATATCGTTGATGAAACCACGATTCATCCGAAAGCGCCGACGAAAATCCTTAACGGTGCATAATGAATTCTCGGCAAAGTAGTTGGCGAATAACATGCAATGCCCCTCCATTCTCTGCCTTGTCTTTGTCTTCTGCCTCCCGTACAGTGGCCTCCTCGGCTTGAAGCTGAGGAATACAGGCGACGATAGCCGTATTCTCATCTCCCTCCTTGGCGAGGGCGACTTCTTCTTCCAACAGCTCGTCATCGCTATCAATCTGCAATGCAAAGAGGATCGGTCCATCGTCCGATCGTCGGCGTACCAGCAACTCCATCGAATACCAAGCGTATCAGCAATTCCACCGAACACCTTGCAGGCAAGGTGGGTCATCGAAACGGCTTGTGTCGGAGTCGTCGACAGCCGGCCTGCCGGAAGCGAGCTGCGAGGGCGGCACGACGCGTCCAAAAAGTTTGAGGCGGGGGAAGAAGGGAAGAGGCGGCAGCGTTCCAAATCGTGGCAGTGAAGCCTACTGGAATAAATCAGCCCGAGAAACGACGACGGGGTATATATTTCGCATTGACTCAATGACAGGCGTGGCCCACGCGTCGGAGGCCGACGTGGCGTCACGCTTCCTTTCGTCCAGTGCAGCCCATCGACCGTCCAATCGGAGGGCATGGGCATGCCGGACAAAAAGTTGGGCCACGCCGAACAGAAAAAGATTTTGGGCGGCGCGAGTGGGAGCGAAATTCTGTCCGGCACGCCCCAAAGGCTTTTGGGTGGCCGTTTGGACGCCTCGAGTGGAGATTCTCTAATCCCCATAATAAGAGCATCTCCACTCGCGGCGCCCAAACGGTCGGCCAAAGGCCGTCTGGACAGGCGCAATGGGCATCGTCCGGGCGGGTAGACAGCAATGGGCGGCGTCGTTTCCCACTCGCGTTGCCCAAATCGGCAATTTCAAAACAGAGAACTACAAATAACAGTGGCAATTAATAATTTCAACCGTGATCGGCCATAGTTGGCCCCAAATTCAGAGTGTCGCCCGAAAACAACGGCACTACTCGGCTACAAACACGAAGGTTGGGTCATGAAAAGACACGAAAATCTGCCAAAATACACCGGGAGGTGGAGCTGCCGGCCGCCGGATGTCGTTGCCGCCCTAGATGTCATGGGTGGACTGGGGCACGTAGCCATCGCCGGGATGTGAGGTCGGGATCGACCTCGTCATGGACCTCGGGATCGTGGTCTATGTCGTCGTCGTGCCTGTGGCCACCTCAATGTTGGCAGGCGGGGCGAGCCTGACTTCTTGCTAAGGATGGCAATTTTATCCATGGAGCTTGATATCCATGGATATCCGACCCGGTGGGTAAGGGTTTGGAGGGCTGTTTCTGGCCATGGATTTCATGGGCTGGATATCCGCTAACTCATGGGGTGGGCACGGACAAAGATTTTGCCCCACGGATATCCAGTGGATACCCGACTGACATGTGAGCGAGACATATATTTTTCAATATATGAATTGTTATTTTTAAAACTTATAATAAGAATTATTGGCTATGTTTCGTGAGATTGAGATGAGATATTTATGTATTTTTGTGGTGTGATTGTGTGAGATTCTACATATTTTAAGTAATTTGTGGTTAAAATATTATTGATTTAATACTTCGATGCAATTTACTCGTGGATATCCATGGATACCGGATATCCGGTGGGTTTGGATATGGGGCGACATCCATGCCCATGGATACTTTCGTGGGTAGGCTATGGTGACGCTAATGGATTTGGATTTGGATATGGTTTTAGTATATCGGTCCAAACCCGCCCCTTTTCCATCCTTACTTCTTGCAGGATCGCGCCACGGAACAAGGCGTGTGTCGCCCTCGCCAGCGGGTCCATGGTCGATACATCAGCGATCAAGATCATGAAATCTTGGCCGTGCTTCTTGACAGCCGATTTCTTCTTCTCGAGGTCGATCTTGATGTCGGCCTTGTCCATCAAGGCCGACCACCTCCCGTTGTTCTCGACCCGCCTCAAGCTCGAGTTTGCGCAGACGTCGGTGAGGATCTTGTCGATCGATGATTGCACTCTCTCTGTCTTTGCCGCCGTCGCGACAACCGCCTTTGCCTTCTTGTTCCCGGTAGGCCGACCCTCTGAGTTTTCCGAATCGACATCCAGGCTAGCGCTGCCGTTCTGGTTGAGAGTCTTCCGGTGCGCCTTCCATTTATCGCAATTTTGGAGAAGCTTGAAACAATGCATCAAGCCGAAGTCCTTGTCCTTGTTGCGGTTCGGTACAAGAAGAGGGCGTCCACGATCTACAAGAAAGGAAAATGATCATGATAGCCGGCAATCGCAGTACATCAAATTCACCAAAACATCGGCAAAATGATCTCACTTTATCAGTCGGGCCCTTCCCGCTATCTTTTCGACGGACGATGATCTGAAGGCAGCCGTGAAACTTTTTGACGACCCGCTGAACGATGCGCCACCTGTGCTCGATGGCACCTTGGTCGCGATCCATGTGCACCTTGTAGAAGTTCTTGGTGAACTTGCGCTTGTCGAACTCGGTCTTGATCCTCTTCCAATAGGCGGTGTTTGATTGGTTTGAGCCGGTGATCGAGTTCATGGCCATGGCCTTCCATGATTCGACCATGCACTCGTCCTCCTTCGTCGTCCAAACTATGCCACGGCTTCCCCTCTTTTTCGCCAGTGCTGGCTCACTGATGGGCGTAAAGGTAATACGCTTAGGTTGAGCTCCAAGTGCAGAGTTTGTAGATGTGGAAGACTTGTTTTCCCCACAAGGGTGACTCGAGGGTTTATATCGAACTCTCGGGGAACTGTGTGTAGAAGATTTACCCTCTTGTCCTTCTCTTGATTACCTGCAAAACAAAACAAAATGTTTTGTGCCCCCAACCTCACCAAGTGGTTGTCAAGCACAAGGTGTGAGCAAAGAGATGAAAATAAAGTAAATGCAAAGCAAGAAATAAATATGCAATGATGGTAGATAAAAGTGCAAGGATGGTATAAATGATAATGGATGATGTTTTTGTGGTTTGTATGGTATTTGCAAGATATAAAAGTGTTTTTGTATTTTCGGATTTAATAATGGCAGAAAATGTAAAGTGCAATAAAAGTGTTGGAAAGGTGTTTCTTATGATTAAAAATGGACTGGGGTTCATGGTTTCACCAATGCACTCTCTCTTTTATATAGTGGTAGACAATGGAACATAGGAATTGACATATGAGATTGCAACAAGACAAGTTATTAATAATATGGGCATCACGTCCTAACATAGAGATCTTTTGGTTATTAATCTCTCTTATATACTCCATCAAGATGCGAACTAAATCATAACACCTCAGTAATTAAGATAAACAGAGTATAGCTTTAAGTTTAATGACATGAAGTTTAAATAAGAACATGCTAGATCTAGTCATGGTGATAGTGGCAATGTCACCCACATACCCCCGGTAGCATGGTATTTCCTTTATCCCTAGTGAGGCAACAAAGTAAGGTAAAAACCCAAGTGGATCACGGTATTGCTGTCAACTTACCACAAAACCACCCCCCGTTACTCCAACTAATGCACACGTTCCCCCTCACACGCTCTCATTCACATGTTGGATCAAAACACATAGACAAGAACGGGGTACATAATATGCATCTACTTTAATAACAAAGACATAATATTGGCAATCATCATATATCAACTTAAAAGATCCACCACAAAGGTATTACATATATGAACATAATCATGTTCAGCAGCTCATATGGCACTAATTAGTGAAGCTCAAGAGATACGTAAGTTACTTCCACAAACCCATAGTCCAGGGGTGGACTACTCCCTCTTCATCATGGACAGGGTGGAGAAGTCGTTGGAGAAGGTGGAGACCACACCGGCAGCGCCCCGCCGGAGTTTTCCCCCTCCAATCTGCAGCTCTAGGTCTCTGTTTCGTGGTTTCTGTGTTTCTGCGGCGCTCTCCTCCGAAAGGGTTCGGGAGACTATTTTTATAGGCATTTTTAGGTCAAGACGAAGTCACGGAGACGAAGATCGACGGCATCGGAGCCACGAGGGAGAAGTTGGTGGGCCCACGCGGCCAAGGAATCTGGCCGCGTGGGCTCCCCTCTTTTCCTCCTCGGACTTCCTTTTCTGCTCTTCCTTCGCTCTTAAGCCTTGTTCCTTCCAAAAAATGATCCCCGTGGAATATTAGGTCATTTGGACATCGTTTGGGTCCCTGAAACATCAAAATATAGAAAAAGGGGTTTTCTGACAGCATAGGGTTAATTCCAAATAAATGGGGAAAGTGTGAAATATTCCCCAAAACATTATAAAACATTGATATAACCCTTATATGATGCAAATATGGATGAAATATGAGTAATACAATGCAAAGTTCATGTATGCATTTTACATGCATCAACATCCCCAAGCTTAACCTATACTCGTCCTCGAGTATGAAGGTGATAAAACTAAACATGGACTTGGCATTTTATTACTTAACAGAGGATATCAAAGATGATTGCTACATAGAGTCAAATGATTCATTCTTTAGTAAAGAGTAGCAACATACAAGACATATGATCAAGAGATAGTAAATATTCAAGGTAAAGATGTTCAATGATAATTCACAAAGTGTAACATGAAAGAAAAGTTCTATGGACCAAATGAATGCATAAATGAAAAGTAAAAGATATCCTAGTATGGTCATAGAGTATTGTTATACTAATCTGAATATAAAAGGTGGACACTTTGGAAAGATAGATAAATAAGTAGAGGAATAACATGCAAGAGTATTATCTAACTTCCAAATGCTTCAACTTAAGCTAATGTTTGCCATGTAGTGATCATTGGTGTGAAGTTCTCATTGCCCCTATCATAGCATCTTTAGTGATTAATAGTTGAAAGTGAAAGCAAATATGAGTTATGTGCTTGACAAAGTATGGGTCAAAAAGCCTCATGCCCGTTGAAAACAAAAACCTCTCCGACTGGCTACTCAACTTGGGCCACAAAGCAAGTGAAGGTCACAGTCATCGTGAATAAAAGTGGCATCATAGAGAGTTTCACCCCGGGTACCCTTTGCCCCAGGACATGGAAGTGGGCACATGTCCAAATGACAAAGCAAGCAAACAGTGGACATCTCTACATCTCTTTCTTTACTCATGCTTTTTTCTTGTAAATGCTTTTTCTGTTATGAGATGTGTCATGGATTCCTCCACTATAGTTATGTTGCAAATTTCCACCATGATCCACATGGCTTAGGTTAGCCGCCACAAGTGTCTCTCTAGCCAATAATATCACTCACCCGAACTTACTAAGTTTCCATCTTTATTTCACGCAATGTTAGGCATCCATCACCAAAGGAACATGATATCAACTTTCATAAAGAATAAAGTGCAATGTTGAAAGCTTTCCACGTGTCAGCACGTATGAGCTAGCTCCTAACCAAAGACCTTTGTCAAGCCCAAAACATCATAATCTTAATCACAATGGGTCATGTTTATTAAGTGCATGAAAAGTAATGTGTGCATCAAGTTCGTGAGAGCTTTTAGACCAACTTAACCCATGACAATCCCAATAACATAAGCATCTTAATTTGGAAGCATAGATAAAACAATATAACATGGTAAACATACTTGGAATAGCATATTAGCTAATAGGTAGATATGGTGGACTCACTGGAAAAACTTGGTTGAAGGTGTTGGAAAACAAGCTTTTTACTTGTTGGAGTTTTTGGGCTAGCAAGAGGGAGAAAGTTGACCATCTAAATGCATGGCTAAGTGTCCATAGTGCTAACCATTTCATGTTAAACAAAGTAAAGCATCATTCAGCATATAAAACATGAATAAGAAATAACTCTAGGCAAGACACTTGCATATTAATATTCATTAACAAAGCACATGAATCATGCAACTATATGTATCTTTTAAATCAACTCAAACATCCTCTTCCCAATATTTTTATAGCATCCAACTTAATTCAACCCAAACTTCCAGTAGCTCTCTCATAACATAAATAAAAAGTGGTGGTCTCAAACAAAAAAAACAAGCCGAAATAACAAAAAGAACAAAAACGCTCCAAGTTTATACGATAAAGTGCAATGAACGAAAAACATAAATTAGACGTGTGCAAACCGAGAGTATGTCTGTTCAGTGGGGTTGTCTTCACATCCCCAAGCTTATGGTCTTCACCATCCTTGGATAGCTCTTGGTGCATCTCCTCTAGTCCCTGTGAAAAAACTTCAAAACACCGTTTCTCCCATTTCTTTTCTGTGGGGTGACATTAGTAGGCACAAAACAATAGAATTGCTTGCTGTATGAAATCCTTAGACAACCATAAGAAACATGTCCAGAAAGTGTATAATGTTGTATTCCTTCTAATAAACACAATTGGATAAAAAAGATTCAAGTTAAAAGCTTAAAGAATGCATAAAACAAAATGGAACAGAATTGTCGGCCCAGTGGATTCTAGGGTGTGCAGAGCCCATACTAGACGGACCGCGCACGCAACTGCATCTACGAAACGGCTAAGGACCAAGCAAACCGCTTGGGGAACCCCCCCGAGGCGGAAACCCCTGGAGGGGACCTGAGGCGCCGACAGAGGCTTGAAGGAGGCCCCCCCCCCCCCCCCCCCCCGAGGGCGTCCCACTTGAGGGCTCTCTCCCTCTTAAGGGAGCCGGCCCGGCTCCTCCCCCTCGAGAGCCTCAGGCCCCTGAGGGGATACTTCACGGCCAAGGAAGCGCTGCAGAGCGCACATGGGCTCTGCTGCGGCCGCAGGGTGACGCGCGCGTCTGCGCGCACGACAGCAACAGCGTCACAGTTGCCGTTCCCGTGATAAAAGGGGTCAACAAAGCTCTGTGTCCCCTGCGCCGCCAACGAAGCTTTCCTCTTTGGTGATAACGCAGTTGGCCGGCACAACGCTCCAACGACGACGTCACTGTGGGCACTCCCCACGGTCTCTGCCGCGCCTGCGAGACGCTCTGCAAAGTCTGCAGCTTGTCGGCCACAGCGCGCCGCTTTAGCACGGAAGAGCCGCGTCCAAGGACGGAGGAGACAGCTGCTCTGTCACGAAGGCAGGCTTTGCGACCATGGACCGAGTCCATGAACGAGCGAGCAGTAGTGCACCCCGCGCCGGCGCTTGTGGCCATGTGGGAACCCGTCCACTGCGCAGGCCGCAGGGATGAGGCCCGGGGCGACTATTTAAGGAGAAGGGGTACTTCCGTAGGAGGGGATCCAGAATTCGATCCCGAGCTCAATAGCGTCTTCCACCTCCGGACCCTCTCAAGGCCCAGAGGCTAGTTGTACTACAGTCACCACAGTGCAATCCAGACAAGCAGGAGTAGCGGTTTTACCTCACCTTGAGGGCCGTGAACCTGGGTAAGGGCCGGCGTCACTCTCTGTCGTGCAGTTCCGCTCCAAGCACCGCGAGCAACGTCGCGGCGTGCATCGAGGGTTGTTTGACCTCCGTGTTCAGTCCCCCTTCGAACCTCTCCCCGGGGCGAGACTACCCCTGTTACGTGGGAGTTCATTCCTCGACATTTGGTGCGCCAGGTAGGGGGCTGAGGCGCGTCTTCAACCTCCGAACTCCGCGCCATGATGGACACCCGCGCGACGCGCGCCAACAGGCGCACCTCCGAGAGAGCTCACACCGAGCCCGGCACTGCCCCCACCCGCGGCCGCCGTGGTCGCCCCCGCACGACCGAGCGCGCTGGCACCGGCCCGCGCGTGGAAGAGCCGGAGAGCGAGGAGCACCGCGAAGGAGACCAGCGTGACGACGAGGACCTCTCCGAGCGCCGCGGGGACGCTGAGTCCTCGCACCCGTCCCGGCGCCAGAGCGTGTCCACGCGGGAGCAACAAGAGCCCGCCCCGCACACCGCGCTACTGATGGCTCAGGAGCTCCTCCGCTACCGGCCAAGTGCCGAAGCGCACGACCAGTGGCTGGACCGCCTCCACCACCTCGTCGACATCGCAACCACACGCCCTGCTCCGTCGCGCTCCATCGTGCCTTCCGGCCCTGCAGGGACGGCCGCACCAGGTGCGCCACCGCCGCCGCCGGGACCGCCCCCGGCCGCGGCACAGCGGGCTCCCTCCCATGCTTCCTCGCCGCACGACTGCCAAATCGTGCAGCGCACCGCACCTGACGCGCGTGTAGGCATGGAGCGACGTCGCGACCTCCAAAACCGCCTCGTCGAGGAGCTCGGTCAGGCGGGGCAGCAAAACCGCAGGGCCCTCCAGGGAGGAACGGCCACCTATGCCTCAGGCTGCATGGCCTTCACGCGCGCCCTGCGCCGTGTGGTCTGGCCACAGAAGTTCAGGCCAGCGCTCCCCAAGGGCTTCGACGGGTCTGGTTTTCGGAGCCGAGGCGGTCCTCCCCGCAGAAATCAAGCATGGATCGCCACGGGTCCTTGCCTTCAATGAGGACACCCAAGAGGGCCTCCACAACGACGACCTGCTGCTTCTCGAGGGACTGCGCCGTCAGGCCGCCCTCAGGGCGGCAGGGTACCAGCAAGACCTGCGACGCTACCACAGCCGCCATGTGCGCTCACGCACCCTTGAAGCGGGCGACCTCGTCCTCAGGCGAATCCTCTCCAGGGAAGGTCTCCACAAGCTCTCCCCGACGTGGGAAGGCCCCTACAGGGTCTCCCACGTCGCCAGGCCTGGCGCAGTACGCCTCGAGACCGAAGACGGCATCCCCGTCAAGAACCCGTGGAACATCGCGCATCTGCGCAAGTTCTACCCGTGATCACAGTCACGCCAGGCATTTTTTGTCTCTAGAGGGAAGCTCACGGCTTCACCTCCAAGCTTCTCAAAGCTTCTCCCGAGGCCCAGCCCTCCGAGCTCTCCTGCAAACGAGCCCCCGCAGGCCGCAGTGAACCTCTGCCACTAATGGGTGGTCCCCATGCCTCGACATGGAAGGAACGTTAGCTTGGCAAACCCAAGTGTAATGAACCGATTTTCGTTCCAAGTGAACTTTGCGCTCTGGCGCCATTTTCGTTCCAAGTGAACTTTGCGCTCTGGCGCCATTTTCGTTCCAAGTGAACTATGCGCTACGGCGCCGCTACGTAATATTTTGGTGGTGAGTTTATTCCAGCTTTATTTCATTTATTGAAAATGGGCACTTATATCTCTCCACATGCGTACCTCGCGAGCGGGGGCTGAGTACGGTGCCAGTGCCTCAAGTGACACACCAGCAGCACTGCAAAACCCAAGGATCCGAGCTCTGGCTAGAGGGCAGGCCCTCCCAAGCACGCCATCTCTTCAAAGGACCTTGGTACTCTCTCTCCTCGCAAGGAACGCCTGAGGGGACCTATAAGCGCGCATTAGTCCCTGATGCTGTGATCTAGCGTTTCGGCTCGCCCCTCTAACATCCACAGAGAGCGAAAGTCCCCACCAGGCCTGCGGAGGAGAACCCTCGGCCCCTGAAGGGGAGAACTCCGCCAGAGAAGGCCCACACCGGGAAAACGCCTCGCGAAGCTAAGTTTCTCGCCCACCTCAAGGGAATCCTCGCATTTTTTCTCGTGAGCACTCTGCGTCCCTCAAGTGGTTCTTTCCTTACTCTCCGTGGACTGCTTGCGCGTCAAAGGGGGGCCCTCAGCATCGCGACTTGAGGGCTCTTACCTCCCCAAGCCTTAAACTCCCCCCGGCCTTGCCGAGTCATTGCTCGAGCATACCGCAGCGGCAGGAGTCATAGCGCGAGGGGAAGGGTCCAACGACGCAGAGCGAGAAAGGCATTGAGATGAAGCAAAGACCCCTCGAAGGGAGCGCACACTTAATCGATAGCAAAATGTTTACAAAGTGAAGAAGTAAATTACAAGGTGGAAAATGAAATTCTCTAACGGGCAAACGCCCCTAAAGCGCTACAAGCGCGACGCGTTGCAGGAGGAGGTTAGTCGGAGGCCTCAGCGTCGTCCTGGTCGCTCTCTTCTTCCTCCTCGGGCTCGCTCCCCTCGCCGCCTTCCTCTGCAGCGGCCCGCCTGAAGCGGCTGCAGAAGTCGTCCACCTGGTCGCGGACGGAGCTGGAGGCTTTCCACGCAGCGTCCCCCTCCAGTGGCTCGGTCACCGTGGCGAGGTCGAACCCGGGCTGGAGGTGGACGAGGTTGGAGAAGATGCGGTCCACCGCCACCGCCAGAAGCTGACGGCACTCCTCCTCGACCACGTCGCGGATCTCCGCGGTAGGGCCTTCGAGCGCTGTGAAGAGCTGCTCGAAGTACAGGAGATAGGTGGCAGCGTCGGCGTGGCCCTGAGCCGGAACGCCTGGCGCCTCCGCCCCCAGCTTCGCGGCGAGCTCACGACCCCGTCCCGTCAAGGACAGGAACATGCGCTCCCGCTGCTGCGACAGCACCTGCGCCGCCTGGATGCTCTCCGCCGCCTCCACTGCCTTCTCCACAGCAGGCCCCACCTGCCGGTTCATCTCCTCCATGTCCCCCATGAGGGAGGCAAGGTCCTGGGAGATGTCCTCTCTGGCCTTCTCAGCGGCGAGGCGGCGATCAGTCTCGCGCTTCATCTTGGCGGCGAGCTTGGCGTTCTCCTTCTCGAGCTTTTGGATCCGGGCGCCGCTCTCCCCCAGCCTCGCCTTGAAGCGGTCCTCCTGCTTGGAGAATTTATCCTTGTAGTCCTGGGAGACTGCGGCGCGGATCTTATTCTCCTTCTCCCGGAGCTCCTTGTTGAGCTCGTCCTTCCGCTCGGCAAGCCGCACGTTGGCACGCTCCACATTCCCCTTGTGGGCGGCGACCTCGCGCTCGAGCTTGCTGAACGCCAAAGCAACGCTGTCTTCGCGGGCCTCAAGGGCCGTGCGCTGTCCTGACAGCTCCTGCTCCCTCAGCGCCAGCTGCTCGTCGCGCCGGCGTGCATCCTCCTCGCGCTCGCTCAAAGCGCGCCCGCGGGCCTCCAGGCTCGAGCGGAGTTCGTCGAGGGCGGTCCGCACCACCCCGGCATCCGCCAGGATTTTCTTCTCGAGCTCGAAGAGCTCGGCACGCTTCGCCGCCAGCGAATGCTCCACGGCTTCCCGCTCCGCCTTGGCCGCGGCGAGGTCCTTTGCAGCGGCTCGGCGCTCCGCCCTCAGGGGCTGAAGGAGTTCCTCGGCTTCGCGCAAGGCCCCCTCGCGGACCTCGTCGGCAAAGCGCGCCGCCTCCTCGCGCTCCTCTTGCAGCGCCTGGTCGCTCTTGCGGCGGGCCTCTACGGCCGCGTGGAAGGCAGCCCAGGCGTCGGCGAGCTCGTCACGCTGGCGGGCGAGCGCCTGGTCTTCTGTGGCCAGGTAGGCCTCGAGCCCCTCCAGGGACTCCCGCACGAAGCGGAAGGCGACGTCGCGGCGTCCTCGGCCCCAGTCGAAGCGGCCCAGAGCGAGGCCCGGGGGTGGACCGCGCGGCTTAGAGGGTCCCGCACCCGCATCCGGCTCGCCGGCAGAAGTCCCCGCGTGGGCCTGGGGGCTCGGGGGCCGGTCCTCCGCCTCCGCACTCGGTCCCAGGCCTCCTGTGCTTCCCCCCTCGGGCGGCACTTCCCGGTCCGCATCCGGGGCAGGCGCGTGAGGCCCGGTCCTTGCTGCTTCCTCCTCCCCCGCGGTGTCCGGCGGCGGTGGAGGAGTATCCTCCCTGCGAGACTTGGGAGGGCTCGGCGCCGACTCGGCACCCACATTAGCCCCTGGCTGCGCTGGAGGGGTAGCTGCGCGGGGTGGAGTGGGTATCTTCTCCACCTGTTCCTCCACCCGCTCTTCCTCGGGTGGTGGCACAAATGTCTCCACCTGAGGCATCTCCTTCTGAGAGCCTGCGGAACCCGCCCCCTCAGGCCTCGAGGCCTCCGCCGCCGCGGTCTCGCTGGCCTCAACCTCCGGTGCAGCGTCGGGGGCGGCCCTCTTCACGTCCGCGGCTTTGCGAAGCCTGCGGCGCTTCACAGGATCAGGGCCGCTGAGGTAAAAAGAAAAAGATTGGTCAAGGAAGAAGAGCAAGCAAGCTGGGCTCAGAAAGGAAAGGAAAAGGCAAAAGAATCTCACCTGGTTTTCTTGGCGCGGGTGTCTACCCACGTCATGCCTAGCGAGCGCCATGAAGGCACAGCCCGCGCCCCCGCCTCGGGGGCCTCCTCGGCTTTCCTCTTGTGGGGAGCGCTCGGGGGCTCCCCGGCAGGCCTGTCATGGGCCGCCTTGGTCCTCGGCTCATGGCGCCCCGCCGCAGCCTCCTCGCTGTCGCCGGAGGAAAGCTCGTGGAACTCCCCTGCCGGGGGCGCGACGCCGGAAGAGCTCCCCGCGCCCGCAGAGCTTCCTACACCGGCAGAGGGCTCCACCCTCGTCTCCGCGTCGCCCTGTTCCGAGTCAGATGCACTTGGCGACTCGGTAGTGTCCGCGGGCATGGGCTCCTCCTCCTCTTCATCCCCCGCCAAGCCTAGCGGGGTGAACGCGGGCGCCTGCGCCAGGGTGGCCCGGCGCTTGTCTGGGACTTCATACAGAGGCCGTATCGCCACGTGAATCCTCGCGGGCACCTCTGGGTTGACGAAGAGGCCTCCCATGATGGTCTCGACGACCGCGGGGCGGTGATCGCTCAGATGCAGCCGCAGCGGATCCGTAGGCCCTGTGTACGCCCACATCGGCTTCTTGTGCGCCTGCAGGGGGGCGATGCGGCGCCTCACGAACTCCGCCACCACCAGCTGGCCGGTCAGGCCATGCTCGCGAAGCGCCCTCAGGTGGTCCACGAGGTCGGCTATCGCATGCCCCTCCAAGGAACGCTTGCTCCAGTGGGTGTTCTTCACGGGCGGCGCCTCGGGGACCTCAAGGAGGGAGCTCTCCGAGGGAACGCGGATGAGGAACCACTTCTGCCTGAAGTCTTCCACCTTCTTCGACACCGCCGTCACGGGCTTGTCGCCGTTCCAGGCCATGGGGATGTAGACGTCTCCCATGCCGTCCGCGATGCGGAAGGATACGCAGCCCGTCCGCTCCTTCTTCGCAGTGTTCCGCAGTGCGTAGAAGCTTCGGAAGAGAGCGATGGAGGGCTTCACTCCCAAATAAGCCTCGCACAAGAAGGCGAAAATGGAGAGGACAAGGATGGCGTTGGGGTGGAGATGTAAAAGGTGGACCTGGTAGAACTCGAGGACGGCCTCGAGGAAGGGAGAGTAGGGCGGCACCAGCCCAGCGAAAAGAGTGTGGAGGAAGATGGGGAAGTAGCCGACGGGGAAACGTCCGGTCCGCGCGGGCAGAATGGCACTGGCGCCGTGCTCATTGTGCTTCCCGGCGACCAGGTGCTGAATCTTATCCAGCGCCGCCGCAGTGATGCGCGCCCCGACCAGGGAGGGGCCGAACTCCGCCTCCCCCTGCGCGTCTTGGCGGGCCGAGGCCGCCGTCTTCTTGCCCTTGGATCCTCCCATCGTCGGAGAAGGACGGGAGCACGGAGGAAGAGAAGGAGGGGAAGATTTGCTGGAGACGGGAGTCTAGGAGGCGGAGAACCGATGGACGGGATGGACAAGACTGGACGGGGTAATGACTGCGGCTCGGACCAACGCGCAGATTTAAACCCCGTCCGAGCAGTTACCGAGGCACGGTAGTGGTGAGCGTGGCGGGGGGGCGTGGTGGCCCCCCCCCCCCCCCCCACTACGCACGTTTCCGGCGGAGAAGCCGAGTCGCCGCAAGTCCACCTCCAGGTGACGCGTGTCCCACGACGCTTCGCCTGCAGTTTTGGGCCCACGACGCTTCGCCTGCAGTTTTGGGCCCACGACGCTTCGCCTAGTCCCAATGGGCCTCGACGTGCCCATCATGGGCCCGGGGGCTACTGTCGGCCCAGTGGATTCTAGGGTGTGCAGAGCCCATACTAGACGGACCGCGCACGCAACTGCATCTACGAAACGGCTAAGGACCAAGCAAACCGCTTGGGGAACCCCCCCGAGGCGGAAACCCCTGGAGGGGACCTGAGGCGCCGACAGAGGCTTGAAGGAGGCCCCCCCCCCCCCCCCCCCCCCCGAGGGCGTCCCACTTGAGGGCTCTCTCCCTCTTAAGGGAGCCGGCCCGGCTCCTCCCCCTCGAGAGCCTCAGGCCCCTGAGGGGATACTTCACGGCCAAGGAAGCGCTGCAGAGCGCACATGGGCTCTGCTGCGGCCGCAGGGTGACGCGCGCGTCTGCGCGCACGACAGCAACAGCGTCACAGTTGCCGTTCCCGTGATAAAAGGGGTCAACAAAGCTCTGTGTCCCCTGCGCCGCCAACGAAGCTTTCCTCTTTGGTGATAACGCAGTTGGCCGGCACAACGCTCCAACGACGACGTCACTGTGGGCACTCCCCACGGTCTCTGCCGCGCCTGCGAGACGCTCTGCAAAGTCTGCAGCTTGTCGGCCACAGCGCGCCGCTTTAGCACGGAAGAGCCGCGTCCAAGGACGGAGGAGACAGCTGCTCTGTCACGAAGGCAGGCTTTGCGACCATGGACCGAGTCCATGAACGAGCGAGCAGTAGTGCACCCCGCGCCGGCGCTTGTGGCCATGTGGGAACCCGTCCACTGCGCAGGCCGCAGGGATGAGGCCCGGGGCGACTATTTAAGGAGAAGGGGTACTTCCGTAGGAGGGGATCCAGAATTCGATCCCGAGCTCAATAGCGTCTTCCACCTCCGGACCCTCTCAAGGCCCAGAGGCTAGTTGTACTACAGTCACCACAGTGCAATCCAGACAAGCAGGAGTAGCGGTTTTACCTCACCTTGAGGGCCGTGAACCTGGGTAAGGGCCGGTGTCACTCTCTGTCGTGCAGTTCCGCTCCAAGCACCGCGAGCAACGTCGCGGCGTGCATCGAGGGTTGTTTGACCTCCGTGTTCAGTCCCCCTTCGAACCTCTCCACGGGGCGAGACTACCCCTGTTACGTGGGAGTTCATTCCTCGACAAGAATATGTCAAGAAAAACAACAGCAGCAAAACGTATTTTTTACCCCACTTAAATATGTCGAAAAAATCTGAAAACATTCACGCTTACAGTGGATGAAAAGTTGCAACTACAGTTCAAATTTCAGCTCATTCGGAATTACAGAATATGAATTAAAAATCATACCGTGCACAGATTCGTGCTGGGATAAAATCTCCGAATGGAAAAAACAACTTTCAAAGACCAAATGGGTAAAACTTGGCACTTTATTAAAAAATCCACAACCTAAACTAAAAACAAAGTCTCTTGGTATAGCAAGAGGACTCAAAGAAAGTCTCAAATAAAAACAACCGGGTTGCCTCCCGTAAAGCGCTTTCTTCATAGCCATATAGCTAGACTTCTTACTTGATATTTATAGTGGACGAAACTCGTGAGGGAGCTTGAACTTTGATGTGTCCCTCTTCCTTGGAAAGTGCTCCATGCACTTCTTGTGTGGGAACTGAAACTTCACGTTCCCCTCCTTTGAATCTATTATAGCACCTGTAGTACGAAGAAAAGGCCTTCCCAAAATGATAGGACTAGAGGTTTTATTCCCCATGTCCATTATTACAAAGTCAACAGGCACAAAAGTCATGTGTAACTCTACCATAATATCACTTACTTTTCCTAAAGCATATTTAATGGAATCATCAGCAAGTTAAAGTTCAATAGAGCATTTTTCAAGATTCTTTAATTCAAGTACTTCATATAGTTCCTTAGACATAACAGAGACACTAGATCCTAGATCTAATATGGCATGGTGTGTCTCTTTTCCATTTGTTACTAATACCTTGGGAACCCAAATATCCCCAAGCTTAGGTGGTGTCATAGCTTCTTTGTTGTACCTAGCAATTTTCTCATTTAAAACATGGCTAGCAATAAAAGAACCAAAATCAGCTTGATTAATATTAATAGAAGGATCACTAGCAAATTTCTGTAAGATAGACATAAGTTCATGCAAGCTACAACTCTCTAAGTCAAGTAATGATTCCTTGACTTCACTAAGCATCTTAACTTCTTCAACCTTTTTCTTTTTACTGTATATATTATATAGTTCATGACGGTCATCAAAAACATCTTCAGGTATTTGAACTTTTTCAAGACTTTCTTTAATTTTCACTTCCAAAAGTAAACCATCCAGCAAAATATGAGTATTAGCAGCATGAGTGTTCATAAAAGAGCTCTTACATTCATGGGACAATTGCTTCTGTGCCCCGGTTCTCTCTAGTTTATCCGTCTGTGCCATACCCGCGTAGTTTCTCTCGTCTGTGCCCTGGATGGCTCGGAAATCGGCCAAACGCTCCCTTTGCCCTCTGGTCAACCGTCACTTGGCCTGACTGGTGGGGTCGGCCTGGCGCGGCTCGGTTGGGATTTCCTGGGGTCGGCTTGTGTGCGGCTCGGCTCAAATTTACCATGTCTCCCGCTGTGTTGTTGAGTTGTTTTTTAGTCCCACCTCGCTAGTTGGGTGTGTGCGCGACCTCTTTATATACCACAACATTCCAAGGCTATTGTTAAGCATTGAAATGAGCAGGGTTTAACCGGGCCCGGACCCTCTTCTTTCAATGCTTTTACGGATGATTAGTCATTTGTCCCAACAAATATAAGCAATTTCTGGTGTAAAATAAGTGTTGCTGTATAGATCTGCCCCTAAAATTATAGATAGTTTTGGTACGGATGATTAGTCATTTGTCCCAAAAAAATATAAGCATTTTCTGGTGTAAAATACGTGTTGGTTTATAGATCTGCCCGTAAAATAGTAGATAGTTTCGGTATGGATGATTAGTCATTTGTCCCTAAAAATATAAGAAACTTCTAGTGTAAAATACGTGTTGGTGTATAGATCTGCCCCTAAAACTGTAGATAGTTTCGGTGATTAGTCATTTGTCCCAAAAAATATATGTAATTTCTGGTGTAAAATACGTGTTGGTGTATAGATCTGCCCCTAAAACTGTAGATAGTTTCGGTAGAGATGATTAGTAATAAGCGGTTTGTCCAAATGAGACGACTGGTTTATCATAAGCGGTTGGTCCAAATAACATAGAGGTTACATTGCATTAATTATGCTTACATCGCATTAATTAACTACGACTGACAATCAGCAGATAAACAAATCCTAGAGCAACTATACAGAGATAAAATCCTGCAGCTATCAGATTAGCCTGCTTCTGCAGATCATTCATCTGCCTTAAGTTCTTGTTCAACTTCTTCAGTTCGCCTCTCACTTCCTCAAGCCCCATCGGAGGAGCAACCATGTCAGACCCCATCGGCGGAGCAGAGGGCGCAATCTCCATATCAGACGGTAGAGGAAGGTCGCGCGGCAACCTTCCATCCCGTCTAAGCTGCATAACGTATACATCCAACCACTGAAAATGGCCGCATGGTTCCAACTCCTGAAAAAGTCAACCTGCACCCTAAATCCCAGATCTGAGCAAGAAATTGAAAACACTGAAGAAATCAAAGCAAAAGGATGCGAGAGAAAGATCTTTACGTTATGTGGCATGCTCCGGCATTTCAAATACTCGCGCCCCTTGTTGGCATTCTCCTTCTTACTAGTCAAACGTTCCAGTGCATCCGTGCGTGAGCATTTAGGACATGACGGCAACGGCACCTCAGGCTGCCTTGGCCAAACGGGGCGAAGGGTTGAACTGGAGGAGCTCGCCATTGCTGCTGCCCTTCGTCGCCGGAGAGGAAGAAGAGGAAGGAAGAGGAAGGAGGAGGAAGAAGAAGATCGTCCAAAGAGGATGGATGCTCTGTCTGTGAAGAGGAGGCAAATGGTGGGTCCGCGGTGAGCGTGTAACTGTCACATGCGGCGGTGCGAGTCCACCAACCCTTTTTGCTTAGAAATGGGGCCGTTTACCCTACCTTTGGAGCTCATTTGAAACACATCGAACGGGTTGTGCAGAATGAGCTTCGCACACGGGTTACAGCCAATCAGATCGCAGAATGAGCCTCTCGCGGATCGCGCCGAGTCTGCCAGATTCCTTCTAGAGGACGATCAAACGGCTGCAGTTCAGCGCTAGGGTTAAATCGACGGTCATTGTTCAAATGGGGTTTGGAAGCACTCAACGGGGTTTTGAAAAGTTTGATAGTGTCCAAGTTTCATTTTGGAGTGACTAAGAAGGATCGATGCTTAGTTTTCAATTTTCATGTCAAAAACTTGTTTAAATGTTGGTCAAACTTAGTTTTGACCGAATTTGAAATAAGCATAATAAATTAAAAAATTATCGAAAAAATGAAAAACCGACGCACATAGTCTTCATATGTCATATACTAACGACTCAATTTGATAAACAAGGTCTACATACATTCAAAATGAGAAGGGTATGGATCTCATGTGATATCACAAAACTCAAACGATGAGGTCTAAGGTTTTGGACTTGCAACATAAAAGGTTGAAATAAATGACCGGAGGCAAGCTTATCCATCATAATATAATTACGGTGATGCACAGAGCGCGCACAGAACACGCCCAGAGCGCGCCAGTTCATGCCCAGAGCACGCCCAGAGCGCGCCAGTTCATGCCCAGAGCACGCCCACAAGGTGTTCGACCAAACTACATCCGACCCAAAATACAACTAATAGTAATATTAATCAGTCTCTTCTTTGACGTCTTCAAAGCCGGACATCATCTCGTCAGCCCACTGCTCGATCTCTTCGTCGGGGTCGCTGATCTCTTCGTCTGACTGCTCGATGTCTTCGTCGGGGTCGCTGATCTCTTCGTCCGACTGCTCGATGTCTTCGTCGGGGTCGCTGATCTCTTCGTCCGACTGCTCGACGTCTTCGCTGACCTTCTCAAATGTAAGCTCGATGTACTCCTCCTTGAAGATCACCTTGATAACGTAGAGATCACCAAAGCGAATCGGCAGTTGCTCCCAGAATAGATCCCAGTTCTCCGTGAACTCGATGTAAACCATGTCGTTGACCACTCGATATGATCCAAAGATCTCGACATCGTCTCTCGCCAAAAGGCGAGAATTTCCTTGAACTTGACGTAATATGAGATCACGCGATGGAATAACATTATAGCCATCTAGTACCTGAATCTTGAGATGCTATCAAAATAACATGAGCATCATATCAGAATAGTTCAAATGACAGAACTGAGGGATCATTCAAATGACAGAACATGAGCATCGTATTAGAATACCAGAGAAACGACATCTAGATAATCATTCTCAATCCTGCGCACGTAGAACTGAGGAATCTCTTCCAACTCCTTCGTGGCATCTTTGAATAAAGCGAGAGATATCGCATTCATTTCTGAATAGGTGACATCTCTCGGTTCCTCAAATATGGTCGACGGGAGGGCTGGCTTGCAGCATCCGTCAATCTGCTTTAACTCTGATCAAAGAGAGGAAGACATTCAGAAAACTTGTAAACTACTCAATGTGTAAGAAAAAGAACACAAACGAGCATACCCGTGTGTTGCACAAAAGGTTTTGCAGCATTGTGCTCGTTAGTCACTTCAACATTGAACAAATGCTGATCTGCATTCCAAGTGAATTTGACAACATCGCCCTCCTCGATGCCGTAGCATTCACATAGTGCTCTCCACTGCGTTCCACAGATCTCCGTGTACTGATGGATGTTCAGGCTACCACTTAGCCGCTTACCGAGATAGCTCTGATCTGTTTCATTTTCAAATACCCACCTATCCAGGTAGAAGAAGTACTAGTCTCCGTTCGGACACCTAACCTCCATCCAGTTCTTATGAGGGCCAATTGGTTGGCTCTCTAGAAGATATCTTAAAGGGCATGGCAGAATCTACATGTAATACAAAACCGGAGAAACTATGAAGACACTCATTGAAGGAAAAACAAATGACATTCCCTCAAATATGAAAGGCAATACTTACAAAGGCCCTTTTGTAACCGTGTTTCATCGGGACTTTGAAAGTATTGGAACGACGAGTTAGTGTGCGACAGAAAGTTGCTTCGTAAAGGCACATAACACAGTAATCGACGCCATCGCTATCGCTATAGGAATCCTATTTTAACAAATGAAATTTAAAATCAGATAAACAGGCGGAACCTGGGGTTTTCCCCATTCCGCAAGCCAAAAAGAAAATCAAATCTACTCACATATAATGCACCAAACAAGAAAATGATACATGTAGAGAAGATAGCACTGACCATCGAAATGGGGTTGATGGACTGCAGCTGAACCGCCGGCGACCAAAAAAACCCCAAACAGCGAAGGCGGCCGTACAATGGCGATGACGATGGAGCTCCTTGCTTGTCCCTCCTTCTCGACGGTCCACGGGAGACGGGCGGGCGACGACAATGGCGATGGCGATGGAGGTCCTTTGCGCCTTCAATCACCCTGCTCTCCGCCCTCAATCCAACTTCTATTGCTCTGTTCTTGGGGGTTCCTCGGGGGTTCTCTCGGCGGCAGCAGTGAGGCAGGGAGAAAGATCACCTGGGCCCCATCGGCAGTAGCGAAGGATTAAACAAGTGCCCCGGCCCCACGCCGACCCCACGCTCCGACCCCACACTCCGACCCCACGCTCCGACCCCACGCCGATCCCAGGAAATCCCAACCGAGCCGCACACAAGCCGACCCCAGGAAATCCCAACCGAGCCGCGCCAGGCCGACCCCACCAGTCAGGCCAAGTGATGGTTGACTAGAGGGCAACGGAGCGTTTGGCCGATTTCCGAGCCAAACGGGGCACAGAAGAGAGAAACTACGCGGGTATGGCACAGACGGATAAACTAGAGAGAACCGGGGTACAGAAGCAATTGTTCGTTACAGGTGCTATAACATGAGCACAAGTGTGGATAAAGAGTAGTAATGTTGCCCCCTTTTTATTCTTTCTTTTTTTTTTTTTGAATTTTTCTGTTTCTCTTTTCGATGGCCTCCATGGCTCTTTTCACTTTTAGGGGCAAACATTCTAATATGACAACATACTTTTGATACAAGGACCTCATAAGGAATAAAACATAATGTATGAAACGGTGCCTCTGCCAGTGTAGCAGGATATGCAATAATCTAGCGTAACATGGGTAAAACCACACATCAGCTATATAGAATCAAAGCAATATATAAATGATAAATGACATCAAGTCATGTAATTTAAGATGAAAGTTGCATGGCAATATATCTCGGAACAGCTATGAAAATGCTGTAGTAGGTAGGTATGGTGTATGTTTTGAGTAAGATATTTGGCTTATGTGTAGGAGAACATGATGAAGATTTCCCACGAGTTTTGGATGTACCCGCGAAGTATGCACCAACTCTCAATGTGAGAAAGGGCAATGCAAAGTACCGAAGAGGTTAGCAAATATGGTGGTGGAAGTGCCATGAAAACCGCAGCTTAGAACTCACAAGCAAAAAGATTCCAACTAGAAATATGATCTTACAAGGCATAATGAAAATCACTCCATGAGGGACTGTGGCAAATGAACAAGTCACTGTTGGGACCCCGACCGTAGCGCATAACACAAAGTCATTACGGATTTACGGTTGCTTTTAACATGAGAAGTCATATACCATTATGCTATCAACTGGATATTTAGTGTGGCACAGTTTCAAGTTTTCTAAACCAACCATTAATCATTCGACTTTACTAAACCATCATGTTTTACCATTAAGCATATTCATACCTCAAAACAACATCAATGATTCAAGTGACACAATTTAATGATCTACAAGATTATATATCATTTAGTTATACCATCTACTACATTTAACATTTTCTGTTCTTAACCAAACACCAATCAACTTATTTAAAACATAAACTCTTCAATTATTTAACAATGAGATGTGAGAGTATAACATAAGAAAAACTAACAGCTCTAACAAGAGATGCATGAAAAACAAGAGCTGAAAGTATTACAGTAGCTATAGAAGAATACTCAATAAGTATAAGTGAAGAATAGGAGTATTCAAATAAAAAAGCGGAGCGTGTCTCTCTCCCACACAAGAATGCTAGGATCCATTTTATTCAGAAAACAAAAATAAAAAAAGCAAAAATAAAAACAAACAGACGCTCCAAGTAAAGCACATAAGATGTGGCGGAATTAAAATATAGTTTCACTAGAGATAACCTGATAAGTTGTTGATGAAGAAGGGGATGCCCAAAGCTTTGACGCTTGAGTCTTCTTGAAATATGCTTGGGTGACCCACGGGGGCATCCCCAAACTTAGGCTATTTCATCCTCTTGATCACATCATATCATCCTCTTTCTTGATCCTTGAAAACTTCCTCCACACCAAACTCAAAGTAAACTTCATTAGAGTGTTAGTGCATAATCAAAAATTCTTATATTCTGCGTGGAGACAATCATTATCATGGTACTGGACATTAGCTACAGCCACTGAAATTTTATGGAACAAAAAGATCCATTCAAAAACTGCAAAAGAACCAACGCAAAATAAATGGCAGAATCTGTCAAAAACAGAACAGTCTATAAAGACGAATTTTTTCGAGTCACTTAACTTGCTCAAATCAGAAAACTCAAAACTAATGAAAGTTGCATACATATCTGAGGATCACGCACAAAAAATCCCAGGTTATTTTGTTTTTTTCTGTGAATTCTAACGAATTAAACGGTGGACAGCAGAAAACTGTTCCTGCGCAGGAATCCAATTCTAGCATTAACTTTCTACTAGAGGCTTAACTTGGCACAACTATGCAATAAAGTAAAGATACAAATGAATTGTTACATAGGTAGGCATGTTCCTTGACTCAAGAAAATAAAATAACAGAAATAAAAGGTGGGTTGTCTCCCATAAGCGTTTTTTTTTAACGCCTTTCAGCTAGGCACAGAAAGCAAAACTCAAGTATTTCCAAGAGAAGAAGCATCCAAATCAATGCAAGAAATCCTCTCAACTATGCATTGTATTTTATCTATATGAGTTTCAGAGATCCCTTTTTCATTACTCTTAGGTTTACTACATTCATCAAAGGGATTCGCAGGGACAATCTAATCAAAATTTTCTTCCAAAGCTTCATCCATAGCTACAAGTTTAATAAGTATTGGTACTTTGATTAATTACTTCTCCCTTTTTAGGTTCGGTTTGCCCCAATTTTTCTAGTGTATTGATAGCCTCCACACATGAGCCTAGCATATTAAAGCGATGAAAAACTTTTCTAGCTTTTTTAGCAACATCACCAAATTATTTAAGTAGTGTTTCTAGGATAAAATCTTTCTTTTCAGCATTTTCAACATTATGAAGATTAAGAAACATTTGTTGAATTATGGAATGGAGGTTAACAAACCTAGCCTCTAGCATGTGAACCAAGGAAGCTGCAGCAATTTCATAATTTGGAGCAAGTTCTGCTATGGATCTATCCTCAAAATCATCATGCATACTAACATGGTCAAAGAATTTTTCAATATTATCTTTTCCAATTATAGGACCACTTCCTACAGGCAGGTCTTCCAGGGTGTACTTAGGGAGCAACATTTTAACAGAAATAAAGCTAAAACCGAAATACAAAAATTAGTGCAAGTAACTAGTTTTTTTGTGTTTTTTGATAATAAGAAGCAAACAAGATAATAACAAAGTAAATAAAATGCAAGTAACTAAATTTTTTGTGTTTTTGATATTTAATAGCAAACTAAACAGGAAATAAAATTTAACTAAGCAAGACAAAAACAAAGTAAAGAGATTGGGAAGTGAGAGACTCCCCTTGTAGATGTGCTTCAGCTCCCCGGCAACGGCGCCAGAAAACAGCTGGATGCACACGGTGGTGTTTTTGGGAAACCCCAAGAGGAAGGTATGATGAGTGCAGCAGCAAGTCTTCCCTCAGTTATGAAACCAAGGTTATCGAACCAGTAGGAGATGAAGAACACGTCTGAAGGTCTCCCTGACAATCATGCCAGAAAACAGCTTGTTGGCGCGAAAGGGAGGTGGAACCTGCACAACACAATCAAACTACTTTCCCCCAACGAAACAGTGAGGTTGTCAATCTCACTGGCTTGCTGTAACAAAGGATTAAACGTATGTGTGGAGGATGATGTTTGCAGAGAACGAAAGTACCAGTTTGCAGTTGGTTGTATTATCAGTTTAAAGAAAAGGACCGGGGTCCAAAGTTCACTAGTGGTGTCTCTCCATAAATAATAATAATAGCATACATGTGGATAAACAAATTACAGCTGGGCAATTGACAGAATAAAGAGCTGCATAATGATGCATATACTAATGTCATGATGTCTAGTATGAAATTCATTTGAGCATTACAACAATATACATAGACCGTTCCAACCGCATCTATGACTAATAATCCACCTTCCGGTTAGCGTCCGCACCACTTTCAGTATTAAGTTGCAAGCAACAGATTATTGCATTAGGTTTTATTATCAGTTTAAAGAAAAGGACCGGGGTCCACAGTTCACTAGTGGTGTCTCTCCATAAATAATAATAGCATACATGAGGGTAAACAAATTACAGCTGGGAAATTGACAGAATAAAGAACTGCATAATGATGCATGTACAAGTCATGGTGTCTAGTGTGAGATTCATTTGGGCATTACAACATGATACATAGACCGTTATCCAGCTGCATCTATGACTAATAATCCACCTTCAGGATAGCATCCGCAACACCTTTCAGTATTAAGTTGCAAGCAACAGATTATTGCATTAGGCAAAGTGTGTAATGTAAGTAATACAATTATCCTTAGACAAAGTACTACTGTTTTATCCCTAGTAGCAACAGTACATCTACAATCTTAGAGCTTGCTGTCACTACCCCAGATTAAATAGAGACATGAACCCACTATCGAGCATAAATACCCCCTCTTGGAGTCACAAGCATCTACTTGGCCAGAGCATCTACTAGCAACGGAGAGCATGCAAGATCATAAACAACACACAACATGATATATTATGAAGCAAATGACATAGTATTCAATATCCATCGGATCCCAGCAAACACAACATGTAGCATTACATAAAGATGATCTTGATCGTGATAGGCAGCTCACAAGATCTAAACATGATGGCACAATAGGAGAAGACAACCATCTAGCTACTGCTATGGACCCGTAGTCCAAGGATGAACTACTCACGCATCAGTCCGGAGGCAGGCATGGTGATGTAGAGCCCTCCGGTGATGATTCCCCTCTCCGGCAGGGTGCCGGGAAGAGCTTCTGAACCCTCCTGAACTGGGTTGACGATGGCGGCGGCTCCGTAATGTTTCGTGGAAAAGTGTTCGGGTCTTAGGTCTTGTATTGTCGGGGGCTTTAAGTAGGCGAAAGGGCGAAGGCGGTGGAGGGCCTAGGCCCCGTCATCAGGTGCTGGCGCGGCCAGAAGTGGGGCTGCGCCGGCACCTCATCTGGGGGCCTCGTGGCCCCTCTCCGTTAGCTCTCCGGTGTCATGGAACCTCCTGTGAAAAATAGGGACTTTGGTATTAATTTCGTCCAATTCCGAGAATATTTCCTTAAGTGGTTTTCTGAAACCAAAAACAGCAGAAAACAGGGAACTGGCACTGTGGCATCTTTTTAATAGGTTAGTCCCAGAAAATGCATAAAACAATGCAAGTGTATATAAAACATGTAGCAATTGGTATAATATAAGCATGGAACATAAGAAATTATAGATACGTTTGAGACGTATCAACACCCAACAAGGGGCGCGAGTATTTGAAATGCCAGATCCTGCCACATGATGTAAAGATCTTTCTCTCGCATCCTTTTGTTTTGATTTCTTCAGTGTTTTCAATTTCTTGCTCAGATTTCGGATTTAGGGTTCAGGTTGACTTTTCCAGGGGTTGGAACCATGCAGCCATTTTCAGTGGATGGATGAATACGTTTCACAGCTTAAACGGGATGGAAGGTGGCCCGCGCCCAGCGACCTTCCTCTGCCGTCTGATGTGGAGATTGCGCCCTCTGCTCCGCCGATGGGGTCTGACATGGTTGCTCCTCCGATGGGCCTTGAGGAAGTGAGAGGCGAACTGAAGAAGTTGAACAAGAACTTAAGGCAGATGAATGATCTGAAGAAGCAGGCTAATCTGATAACTGCATGATTTTATCTCTGTATAGTTGCTCTAGGATTTGTTTATCTGCTGATTGTCAGTCGTAGTTAATTAATGCGATGTAAGCATAATTAATGCAATGTATCTGCTGATCGTCTCATTTGGACCAACCGCTTATTACTAATCATCTCTACCGAAACTATCTACAATTTTAGGGGCAGATCTATACACCAACACGTATTTTACACTAGAAATTGCTTATATTTTTGGACAAATGACTAATCATCCATACCGAAACTATCTACTATTTTAAGGGCAGATCTATAAACCAACACGTATTTTACACCAGAAATTGCTTATATTTTTTGGGACAAATGACTAATCATCCGTACCAAAACTATCTACTATTTTAAGGGCAGATCTATAAACCAACACGTATTTTACACCAGAAATTGCTTATATTTTTTGGGACAAATGACTAATCATCCGTACCAAAACTATCTACAATTTTAGGGGCGGATCTATACAGCAACACGTATTTTACACCAGAAATTGCTTATATTTGTTGGGACAAATGACTAATCATCCGTAAAAGCATTGAAAGAAGAGGGTCCGGGCCCGGTTAAACCCTGCTCATTTCAATGCTTTACAATAGCCTTGGAATGTTGTGACATATAAAGAGGTCGCGCACACAGCCAACTAGCGAGGTGGGACTAAAAAACAACTCAACAACACAGCGGGAGACGTGGTAAGTTTGAGCCGCGCCGCACACAAGCCGACCCCAGGAAATCCCAAACAAGCCGCGCCAAGCTGACCCCACCAGTCAAGCCACATGACGGTTGACTAGAGGCCAACGGAGCGTTTGGCCGATTTCCGAGCCAAACGGGGCACAGACGAGAGAAACTACGCGGGTATGGCACAGACGGATAAACTAGAGCCAACCAGGGCACAGAAGCAATTGTCCCCACCTATAATATTCATAGTCATCATTTGTGCTCATGTTTAGCACCTTTACTCCATATGAGAGAGTTTTCTTGTTCTACTTGCATAACTACGTGGGGAACTTTACATTATAGAACTAGGCTTGTATATTCCAATGATGAGCCTACTCAAAAGTGCTCTAGGTCTTCATGAGCAAGCAAGTTATAGCTCTATGTGCATCCGTTGTGTGGCAATCACTACTCCTTGCGTAGCTTCGATTGTAGGACTTCCTCTTGTCTAATGATCACTTTCAGCTATGTGAGACTTTCTTCCGTTGGCCTTCCAAACCCCCTTTATTATTCTTTTAGCCACAACATCCTGGTGCCAGGAACCAACGCGGAACACTTGCTTGTTTTTGAGTGAACAAATAGAGAGATGATCTTCTACGTGCATATTGTTATTGCTTGACTTGATCCTTTCACAAAGTTGTAATGAGTGTTTTATTCATTAGATGATTATATTGTTATTCTTGAAGCTTAAATCATCTTTAATATCTACTTTGCACGGTTGATTGTTCTCTAGTACTAATTCATTGAAAGTTTTGCTTTGTTCTTCCTACTTGTTTATTCATTACTCATTTGATATCAATATAAACTACAGCTTTTATTCATTTGATCTCAGTTTACATGCATTACATTATTATATGATCAAGATTGTGTGAAAGCATGTCACTTCAGAAATTATTCTTGTTATCGTTTTACCTACTCGAGGACGAGTAGAACTAAGCTTGGGGATGCTTGATACGTCTCAAACGTATCTATAATTTCTTATGTTCCATGCTTATATTATACCAATTGCTACATGTTTTATATACACTTCGCATTGTTTTATGCATTTTCTGGGACTAACCTATTAAAAAGATGCCACAGTGCCAGTTCCCTGTTTTCTGCTGTTTTTGGTTTAAGAAAACCACTTAAGGAAATATTCTCGGAATTGGACGAAATTAATACCAAAGTCCCTATTTTTCACGGGAGGTTCTAGAACACCGGAGAGCTAACGGAGAGGGGCCACGAGGGCCCCAGATGAGGTGCCGGCGTGGCCCCACTTCTGGCCGCGCCAGCACCTGATGACGGGGCCTCGGCCCTCCACCGCCTTCGCCCTTTCGCCTACTTAAAGCCCCCGACAATACAAGACCTAAGACCCGAACACTTTTCCACGAAACATTACGGAGCCGCCGCCGTCGTCAACCCTAGTTCGGGAGGGTTCAGAAGCTCTTCCCAGCACCCTGCCGGAGAGGGGAATCATCACCGGAGGGCTCTACATCACCATGCCCGCCTCCGGACTGATGCGTGAGTAGTTCATCCTTGGACTACGGGTCCATAGCAGTAGCTAGATGGTTGTTTTCTTCTATTGTGCCATCATGTTTAGATCTTGTGAGCTGCCTATCATGATCAAGATCATCTTTATGTAATGCTACATGTTGTGTTTGCTGGCATCCGATGGATATTGAATACTATGTCATTTGCTTCATAATATATCATGTTGTGTGTTGTTTATGATCTTGCATGCTCTCCGTTGCTAGTAGATGCTCTGGCCAAGTAGATGCTTGTGACTCCAAGAGGGGGTATTTATGCTCGATAGTGGGTTCATGTCTCTATTTAATCTGGGGTAGTGACAACAAGCTCTAAGATTGTAGATGTACTGTTGCTACTAGGGATAAAACAGTAGTACTTTGTCTAAGGATAATTGTATTACTTACATTACACACTTTGCCTAATGCAATAATCTGTTGCTTGCAACTTAATACTGAAAGGGGTGCGGACGCTAACCGGAAGGTGGATTATTAGTCATAGATGCGGTTGGAACGGTCTATGTATATTGTTGTAATGCCCAAATGAATCTCGTACTAGACATCATGACATTAGTATATGCATCATTATGCAGCTCTTTATTCTGTCAATTGCCCAGCTGTAATTTGTTTACCCACATGTATGCTATTATTATTATTTATGGAGAGACACCACTAGTGAACTGTGGACCCCGGTCCTTTTCTTTAAACTGATAATACAACCAACTGCAAACTGGTACTTTCATTCTCTGCAAACATCATCCTCCACACATACGTTTAATCCTTTGTTACAGCAAGCCAGTGAGATTGACAACCTCACTGTTTCGTTGGGGCAAATTAGTTTGATTGTGTTGTGCAGGTTCCACCTCCCTTTCGCGCCAATAAGCTGTTTTCTGGCACGATTGCCAGGGAGACCTTCAGACGTGTTCTTCATCTCCTACTGGTTCGATAACCTTAGTTTCATAGCTGAGGGAAGACTTGCTGCTGCACTCATCATACCTTCCTTTTGGGGTTTCCCAACAACACCACCGGGTGCATCAGGTGTCTCCGCCTTACTAGCCTTACGGAGCAGTGGCTCCTTGCGTGAGCATTTAGAACATGGCGGTAACGGCACCTCAGGCTGCTTTGGCCAAGTGGGGCGAAGGAATGAACTGGAGGAGCTCGACATTGCTGCTGCCCTTTGTCGCCGGAGAGGAAGAAGAGGAAGGAAGAGGAAGGAAGAGGAAGAAGAAGATGGTCCAAAGAGGATGGATACTCTGTCTGTGAAGAGGAGGAAAATGGCGGGTCCGCGGTGAGCGTGTAACGGTCCCATGCGGTGGTCCGGCTGTTGCGAGTCCACCAACCCTTTTTGCTTAGAAATGGGGCCGTTTACCCTACCTTTGGAGCTCATTTGAAACACATTGAACGGGTTGTGCAGAATGAGCTTCTCACACGGGTTACAGCCAATTAGATCGCAGAATGAGCCTCTCGCGGATCGCCCCGTGTCTGCCAGATTCCTTCTAGAGGACGATCAAACGGCTGCAGTTCAGCTCTAGGGTTAAATCGACGGTCACTGTTCAAATGGGGTTTGGAGGCACTCAACGGGGTTTTGAAAAGTTTGATAGTGTCCACGTTTCGTTTTCAAGTGCCTAAGAAGGATCGATACTTCGTTTTTCAAATTTCATGTTTTAAACTTGTTACCGAAATTTGAAATGAGCTTCAAATATTCAAAAAAAATCAAAAAAAGGAAAATATTGCGCACATAGTTGTCTTATGTCATATACTAGCGACTCAAGTTGAAAAACATGGTCTACATACATTCAAAATGAGAAGGGCATGGATCTCTTATGATATCGCAAAACTCAAACGATAAGATCTAAGGTTGAAGAGAAATGGTTTTGGAATTGCAACATGAAATTTTCAAAAACCTCACAAAAGCTTCATTTTGGAGTGACTAAGGGACACTTCTTTTAGGCGTATGCTTATGCGTAAGCCTGCTTATGGATTTTGGTGGGAAGAAACTGTGGTGAGTAGAAGCTAGTAGAAACTTTCTGGTGACTTCTTTTGGCTTCTAAAGTTTTGGCTTATTTGTTGTGAGATGTCTAAAACACCCCTGGATTTGATATGTGAACTAAAGTGATATTAAAACTTATTTGTTTTGTTGGGTCTGAGAAATAAGCAAGAAATAAAATCAAAATAATATGAAAAGACAAAAACATGATGTCTTGTACCTAAACGTGAATAATTCAATTCATATGGCACACAATAATTAATTATACCCATGCACAAGCATGAAAAATATGTGATATCAAACGTAACACATTTTTTTTGCTTGATTACCAGTATACACATTCATGAACTAATTCGGGCTAGTTAACTGAATAGAGCGAGTTGCTGAACGTCTGAACCTTAACAATATCAAGCTAATTAACTGAATACAGCGAGTTGCTGAACCACGGGTGTTGCAGTGCTTCTGCCGCGTGAGGACGAGCTCGAGGTCGACGGTGACCTATTCCTTGGCTCTGGCGATGGTGCTCCTAGGCTCCGGCCACCCTGCAATGGTGCTCCGACGACGGACAGCACAACCAAGCGGCGGCCGACGTACAGCAAAACTGACCGGTCGACGGCAAGCTTCGGGAAATCGTGCCAGAGCAGCGGGGCGCTGCTAGCATCAACCGTCAAGTAGCAGCACGCAGGAGCCAGCAGCAGAGTGGTAGAGGGGCGCACAAAGCAGCTAGCAGCAGAGGAGCGCACGCACCCTGCGGAACGCGACGGCGACAAGGCATGCAGCCAAGCTGCTGCAAATAACAAGGGCCCTGTGGATCGAGGAGATGCTGGCGGAGGCGGAGCTTGCTGGTGAGGAGAAGATTGCTGGGGAGCACAGCAAGGTTTCCTGCCTTGGTGAGGACGACAGGGTGGAGCAGAGAGTCGGGGCGGGCCGAAATCGGGCCGGAGCAGTGGGATCCGGCGGCGGGCTGGCGAGATCTGGCGGCGGTGGTAGGCGAGCGGCGACCGTGGTGGGCGAGCGGCGGCGGGGATGGATTTGGGGTCTCGTCGTCTCGAGCGAGAGCAGAGCACGGTTGGATTATTTTTTCGCCCGAGCTGGAGAGAGAAACGGTGGGGGCGTGGGGTCGCAGTTTCGTCGTAATTTCGATGAACGACATGTCTATTTTCCGAGAACGGCTCAGCGCTGAGCTGAGAAGCTCGGGAAACTGCTCGCTCCCAGATTCTGCGTTTACGAAGGAACCACGCTTCTCGGTGGAAATAAGCAGGTCCTCAATTTTCATGTCAAAAACTTGTTTAAATGTTGGTCAAATTTAGATTTGACCGAATTTGAAATAAGCATAATAAATTCAAAAATTATCGAAAAATTGAAAAACCGACGCACATAGTCTTCATATGTCATATACTAACGACTCAAGTTGAAAAACATGAGTCTACATACATTCAAAATGAGAAGGGTATGGATTTCATGTGATATCACAAAACTCAAACGATAAGGTCTAAGGTTGAAGAGAAGTGGTTTTGGAATTGCAACATGAAATTTTCAAAAACCTCACAAAAGCTTCATTTTAGAGTGACTAAAAAGGATCCATGCTTAGTTTGTCATTAAAACTTGTTCAAATGTCGGTCAAACTTAGGTTTGACAGAAATTTGAAATGAGCTTCAAATATTCAAAAACATTCAAAAAAAGGAAAATTATGCGCACATAGTCGTCTTATGTCATATACTAACGATTCAAGTTGACAAAAAGGTCTACGTACTTTCTGACGAGAAATGCATGTATCAATTGTGTTTCTCAAACTATGTCGTATGAACTCAAGAGTAAAGAGAAAGGTTTTGGACTTGCAACATAAAAGTTTGAAATAAATGACCGGAGGCAAGCTCATCCATCATAATATAATTACGGTGACGCACAGAGCGCGCACAGAACGCGCCCAGAGCGCGCCACAGCGCGTCCAGAGCGCACCCGTTCATGCCCAGAGCACGCCCATAAGGTGTTCGACCAAAATACATCCGACCCAAAATACAACTAATAGTAATATTAATTAGTCTCTTCTTTGACGTCGTCAAACCCGGACATCATCTCATCAGCCCACTGCTCAATCTCTTCGCTGGGGTCGCTGATCTCTTCGTCCGACTGCTCGATGTCTTCGTCGGGTCCCTCGACGTCTTCGCTGACCTTCTCAAATGTCAGCTCGATGTACTCCTCCTTGAAGATCACCTTGATAACGTAGAGATCACCAAAGCGAATCGGCAGTTGCTCCCAGAATAGATCCCAGTTTTTCGTGAACTCGATGTAAACCTCATCGTTGACCACTCGATATGATCCAAACATCTCGACATCGTCTCTCGCCAAAAGACGAGAATTTCCGTGAACTTGACGTAATATGAGATCACGCGATGGAATAACATCGTAGCCATCTAGTACCTCAATCTTGAGATGCTATCAAAATAACATGAGCATCATATCAGAATAGTTCAAATGACAGAACTGAGGGATCATTTAAATGACAGAACATGAACATCGTATCAGAATACCAGAGAAACGACATCTAGAGAATCATTCTCAATCCTGCGCACGTAGAACTGAGAGATCTCTTCCAACTCCTCCGTGGCATCTTTGAATAAAGCGAGAGATATCGCATTCATTTCTGAATAGGTGATATCTCTCGGTTCGTGAAATATGCTCGACAGGAGGGCTGGCTTGCAGCTTCCGTCAATCTGTTTAAACTCTGATCAAAGAGAGGAAGACATTCAGAAAACTTGTAAACTACTCAATGTGTAAGAAAAAGAACACAAACCAGCATACCCGTGTGTTGCACAAAAGGTTTTACAGCATTGTGCTCGTTAGTCACTTCAACCTTGAACAAATGCTGATCTTCATTCCAAGTGAATTTGACAACATCGTCATCCTCGATGCCGTAGCATTCACATAGTGCTCTCCACTGCGTTCCACAGATCTCCGTGTACTTATGCATGTTCGGGCTACCACTTAGCCGCTTACAGAGATAGCTCTGATCTGTTTCATTTTCAATTACGCCCATTCTCTTACCGCCGTGCTTGTTTCGCCGCCGGTTTTGTTGGGCTATGATTTTGTGCGCAATGCTTTTCTTCTCTTGATGTGCCATCTTTTGACAACCCATCTTCCTTCTTGATGTGGTGTGTGTCTTTCTCTGATGCGCCATCTGTCTGCATTGTCATTGATCTACGCACATTTCTTTGCCGTTGGGCTTCTTATGCCGCTGGGCTTCTTGTGCTATGATCTTTTGTGACATGCTCTTCTTCTGACCGTCTCTCGGTCTGTGTCGATCTCTTCTTCGATCGATTGTGGCTTGACTCAGCAGGTTATTGAATACTCTTCATGTTGTGGCAGCACTCTCAAGATGCGGATTTTGGATTATCTTTTATTTTGTAGTTTTACACTTCTTCAAATGCAATGCTATTGCATAGGCTTTGCATTTGAGGGGGGTGTTAGAGTTATAATTATGATGGCCTTTGGCCTTTTACCTTCTAGCCTTTATGGTGGCCTTTGGCCTTTTATATTCTAGCCTTTTGGCTTCCTCATGTACTATATATTGTGGCCTTTAGGCACCGTGGAATACAAGTTGCTGTTTATCTAACACTAACTAATTAACTTTATAGTGTACTATAGTAATAGCGAGTTATCATAGGTAATGAAAAAACTTATAAACTTAGTGCTAAAATCAAGTAGTGTAACACATTAGAAATTGATGTGTTGGAAGTGACAAGGTAGTAATGAATAGATACTTGGATAGCATGCTTACAGAGTTATAGAGAAGTCCATTGACATCCTATAGAATTTAGATACCAAGGATATCAGTATAAAGAAATGAAATGGCAGGTATGAAGCTGTTTGTGACTAATGTCTTTCTAACCTAAATAGGCTGTAATACTGCTACTCCAACTAGAACACCGCAAGGTTCGCATACATGAACATAGTACAATCTAAGAAAAAGGTAGTTCACTGCATCATCTGAGGCTTGAAGCTGCACGTTAACTATTGGCAGATTTCTGTACTACATTATACACCTTTCTAGAAAATATGATGATAGTGAATCATCTTGAGTCAATCACATAGCACTTGCACTATAAATCAGCATATGCAGTGGAAAATAACTTTTGTAAAAAATTCTCAAGATCATAAGGTGGGATAATGGTATACCTCATTTTTTATACTTTCCTTGAGCAACACACTATAAATCAACCCGGACAAACAAAAGCTGCATAATAATGCAAGAAAAGGGAAGCAAGTTAGGAAAACTGTTTATTATCTTTGATATGTTGCTTCAAACAAAATCCTCGGCAAACTAATGGACTGGTCCTATATCTTGTACGGCTGTGTCAAAGCTCAACCCACTGGTGCTCCGTTACTTATCATGCCAGCAAAGATGGCTCCACCACGTGACAATAATGGTCCAGTGCATTTAGAGTTGCAAGTTGCAATCAAAGATAGGAGCATCACACCAAGGGAGTTCATGGCCTTGTCCCCTAACAATTTGTTATTCCTCCTACCACATCTGCACCCTATATATACATGATCATGACACAAACCATCACCACACACAGACAGACTTTTTTCTCTGACCATTTCATCTCAGAGTCACAGCCCATCTCGTACAAAAACAAAACAAAGCAACCATGATCAGTTCCAAGAAGCTAGCTCAACTTTCCAAGAAGTGGCAAGGTGTCGGTGCCATCGGGCGAAGAAAGGTAACAATAGCGGACAAGGAGATCCACCCATCGTGCAGCCCCGTTGCAGGCAAGGGCCACTGTGTTCTGTACTCATCTGATGGCAAGAGGTTTGAGATTCCCTTGGCGTGCCTCCGCACGACAGTCTTCCAGGAACTCCTCAAGGTGTCCCGGGAGGAGTTTGGAGTCACAAGTGACGGGAGGATCACACTGCCTTGTGATACAGCGACGATGGAGTATGTGATGTGTTTGCTAAGGAGAGAAGCCTCAGAAGATGTTGAGCGGGCACTCCTCAGTTCCATAGTGATAACTTGCCACAACCCAAGCAGAATGATGCAACCAAGCGGTGGACAGCAATTTGCTGTCTGCAGTTCCTAGAGTCAAAATCTGCAGCTATTCTTTTTTTTTTTTCACCTACCATCTTTTTTCCCGGACGTACTTTTGGAGCACAGTTCTGTGTAAAGTTTTCCCAATTGTCCCGTGGATGCACAGATGGATGCATGTAAGAATAATCTCATTGTGATTAGAAAAAAAAGGAATCAAGCTTACCCCAGTGCAACAATGTCTACTACTCTCATTTTTTTGTCTAAGGTATCGATGTGTGTCACTATGTATTGCATGAACATGTCAAGAAGGCGCAAAGGTAGACACCCAAAACAAAACAAAAATCTAAAACACCCATTCGATATAGAGCCAAGGAAAAAATTGCAAACCCAAAAAAAGAAAAGGAAGCGAAACAATATCTACTGCTACTAGTACCGACTTGATTTTATGGTACTACCAAAATACTTTTCTGTTTGCACTGTATTAGAGATGCCATCAGACGTTGTGCGGAAATTGTCAAGTCTCTTGAACAAAGAAAGACTTCCTAACCAGATTAATGTCGACCAAAATATGTAATCAGCCAGGAAACACAATTCTTTATACACAGTTAAGAAAAGATGCTGCTTCTGTAATAAGCCTCCTATGAGTTCAGGAGCCTACAAGCTGCAGTCATGTCTCTTAGCCACTCCAAGATACACAGTCCTGATATTTGCTTGTACCACTAAGAAGCCCATGAAGTGAGCTTCATAATTACAAAATTAAATTCTGAGCTTCATTAGTTAAAAAAGAGGTTAGCTTCATCTTAAGTAACCTGCTCGTGCAGTTCGTATCAAATCATCTAACCACCAAGCCACGGCTAGGTTCTCCCAAGGACAACAAATGCATGCACCAACTACATGTTGGCCCGGTAATACGTAATTTAAATCATACTGCCTCCATTGTAGGCAACACCGTACTCACAGACTCATGACGGTGTAGCTCACTGACTAGTGACATTTGATTCCAAACCGGGTAAAATGTTACCTTTGCATCCAGTACTGTATGCTTCTGCTGATCAGATGTATGCCCCAGAGCTGCTAATCGTCCTAGTTCCTGGATCATGTAATTACCATCATGTCAGCATACCAACTTGTAGAAAGAGCAAAGGCTACACGAACCAGATCTGTCGTGCTCTGTTTTTTAGATTGACCATCATGCCAAAGTTGATAGAAAAGAAAACATCATGTACAACAAACAACCAGAGTTCTTGGCCTTCATGCCAATGTTTATACAAAAGCAAACAACAGACATGAAAGTACATTATAAAACTGGAACCATAACCAGTTTTTTCATCATCCTGACAGTAGCCAATCGTCAGGCTGGCCAGTATTCATGATGTGCTTCAATTTCGACGTCCAGTGCAAAACAAAGCATAATAAAGTGCTATGACAACTCACACATATGATATGTGCGATACTAGATGCCATCAAGAAACATGTTTGGTTGTTTGAGCACATATGTGTTCAAACAATTGGCAAACAAAATTGGTGCCAAACAATTTCCACAAATTTGATTGAGGTGATAACCAGGTTTGCTGCACTATTTCTGTGGGCCTACAAGGAATGGCAGGCACATTACAAGATGGTGGAGATCATTGGCCACAACGTGCAATCACCATACTGAATTGCCGAGCAAGTTGCTTGAACCAACCAAGACTTTCCTAACCGAATTCATGCTCACAAAATTATATAGCATATCCAACATGCCCCATTAACAAAGGAAGCTGCTTCTTCAATCCTGGACCCTACATGCTACACTCATGTCTCTCAGCTACTGCACGAATCACCACTCAGTACTACGTAGCCCACTGCCATGGAGTAGGCTTCATCCCGTAAGGAAGATCTCACGAAACATCCTAAGTAGTCCCACTTGACAATGGCTTTCCAACTGTTGTTGTCCTCAATGTTCCACCCTGTTCAGGAAAGCTGAAACTTGAATAATTGTCTCATACTGCTTCTGTGCAACGTACTACCACTACTATCGTACTAGAGATGCAAGTGGGATCCCACCAAAGTCCCACTTACATTTCATTTTGTGATTTCTAGTGAAAATTTTGGGCCCAAATTTTGCACTAGAAATTGCAAAATGAAAAAAAGTGGGACTTTGGTGGGATCCCACCACTTGAAACCTTATTCCTTATATCGTACATAGCAAATCTGCAAGCTGCAATCACAGATAGGAACATCACACCAAGGGAGTTCATGCCTTTGTCCCCTAACGATTTGCTATTCCTCCTACCACATTTCCGCCCTATAAATAAATGATCATGGCACAAACTAGCAGTACACACATAGACTGACCTTTTTCTCTGATCTATTCGTCTTGAAGTCAGAGTCCATCTTGAAGAAAGGGCAAGACAAGCAACCATGATCAGCTCCAAGAAGCTAGTTCAACTTTCCAAGAAGTGGCAGGGTATTTGTGCCATCGGGCGAAGAAGGGTGACATCATCAGACAAGGATATCCACCCATCGCACAGCCTAGTTGCTGGCAAAGGCCACTTTGTTGTCTACACCTCTGACGGGACGCGGTTTGAGATCCCCTTAGTGTGCCTCCACACAACAGTTTTCGAGGAGCTCCTGAGGATGTCTCAGGATTTTGGTTTCACAGGCATGGTTTTGGTTACCGGTCGGGAAATCCGGTTACCGGGCGGTAACCGGAGATCCCGAGCACCCTCGGGAAATGGTCATACCGGCTAAAAAATCCCGAATTTTTGAATCTTAACGAAAATTTTGGTAAATGGTCATATTAGGAACAAAACAAGTTGAATTTTTTGAATTTTGGTTTTCAAATTCGTCCGGTAACCGGTCGGGATTTTCCGGTAACCGCGGTAACCGGAAATCCCGACCCCCCTCGGGAATTTTTTTCTACCGGTAACCAAAACCTTGTTCATAGGTGATGGGCGGATCACACTGCCTTGTGATACAGCAATGATGGAGTATGTGATGTGCTTGCTTCGGAGAGAGGCTTCGGAAGATGTTGAGATGGCACTCCTCAGTTCCATAGTGATGACTTGCCACCACCCAAGCAGAAAGATGCAGCCACCTTGTGGACTCCAGCAACTTGCTGTGCGCAGCTCCTGAAAAGTCGAGATCTGCAGCTTATTCTTTTTTTTCACCTTCCCTCTTTTTTTCCCGGTAGTACTTTTGGAGCACAATTCTGTGCATTGTTTTTCCAATTGTCCCGTGGATGCACAGATGGATGCATGTAAGAATAATCACATTGTGATTAGAAAAGAAGGAATCAAGCTTACCCCATTGAAACAATATCTACTACTCGTTTTCTCTCGAAGACATCTAAATGTGTGCCATTCTGTACTACTTAGATACACCGAGAAGGTGTGAAGGTACACAACCAAAACAAAACCAGGAACAAGATCAAAAGCAAAAACAAAAACCCATGTGATAAATATGGCCAAGGCAAAAAGAACTCAATATAAACGAAAAACATAGTACTGTTCTAGATTCTACTGCTCCCGGTACTGTTTTACATTCTACTGCTACTAGTATTGTTTTAGATTCTACAAAAATAATTTTCTATTTGCAGTGTAGTCTCATATATTAGAGATGCCCTCAGAGAAGCCAGATTCAACACCAAACGATGTACGAAATTGTCAAGTGATTCCTTGAACAAAGAAAGAGTTCGTAACTGGATTGATGTTGGCAAAATATGAAATCAACCAACAAACCCAATTCTTTATACAATCTGCAAAGATGATGCGTCTGTAATTTAGGAGCCTATATGCTGCAGTCATGTTTCTTAGCCACTGCACGGTACTCAGTACTGAAGTGAGCTTTATAAGTTCCAAAATCAATAACTTAGCTTCATCAACTAAGGAAGCCCCCGCGAAACATCCTAAGTAATCTACCTTTGAAGTAAGTATCCAATGTCTAACCCACCAAGTCATTGCTAGGGTCTCGCAAGGACAATAAGTGCATGCACCACCTGCATGGTGGTCTGCCTCCATTGTAGCCAACACTGCATGTCCAGACTCATGGCCTTGTTGCTCACCAACTAGTGTCATTGATAACTAGGCAGAAGTCATGGACCATTTGTTCACCCACCGGATATACATTTGATTCAAAGCCCCAAAAAGATCCTCACTTCATCCATAGAACAGCATTCCAAATACCAAAAGCCTAGACGTGATAATACAATGTATTTATCCTGAAACAGATAATCAGTGCATTCCCTCCTAAACCATAACGAGAACACATAGTTTTAGATTCTCAGCAGAAAAACACTACAACAAACCAGAACAATTACACATTACTTGTCTTTTTGTCAAGGTTTAAAATTGCATTCTGATCTTAACATGTAATCCCTTCTAAAGAGTAAAGAGGCCTTAGACACATTTCCCATTTGCCTAACGGTTCAGACATGCATAGCAATATAGCGAATGAAGCAATGTGAACAATAAAACCTTATTGTAGCATAATAGTACTAGCTACTTATCCCTAGCGATGAAACGTCTAATATATGATTTGTGAAACTAACTAGCGCTCATTCGAATTGATCGATACTGGAAGTGGCTGGGCCATGAGTATGGTAATAAACACAGGACTGGGTTGCATGCTTTCGGAGTTTTTGGAAAGTTTGAGAGAATTCAACAGAGTTTACATCCCAGATATAAGGCTCGCTGACTAGTGGTAGAAACAAAGCCGTTTGCAAATGATGTCCTCCCAAGTGCTAACCTAAATAAGCTGGTACTACTGTTAGGCCAAATCTGCAAGATTCCTGGCTTCCAGTACATCTAAGCATATAGTAGAATCTAAGCAACATGTGAGTTCTTATATCAGATGAAGCGTGTAAGAAAATTTTATATAGGAAGGCAGAACCTCTAATTTGCTCAGATTTTTGTATTACATGCTCTACCTTTCTAGAAGATATGATGATAGTTAAATCATCCCGAGTCAACTACATGCACTTGCAGCAACAGAAAGACGAGGAAAAGCAGTAAATACAACAGAGTAAGTACTCTAGAATGATGAACTGTACCTCATCTTGACATGAGCAATACAGAACTAATCAGGCATGGAAAAACTGCATAATAGCACTATTAGTTATATAAAGGGTCAATACTTCAGTAAATATGTTTATTACCTCAGATCTAGCAGATTAAGGGGCTGGACCCGACATCTGTCTGACCGTGTTAAAGCCCGACCAACTGTTGGTGACCAATTATGTACGTAGCCAGCAAAGATGGCTCCGCCATGTGAGAAAAAAATGGTCCTAGGCAACAACTCTTGCAAGTTGCAACCACAGATAGCAACATCACACCAATGGAATTCATGGCCTTGTCCAAGGAACACTTGTATCTGTGATAGTTTTAGAAGATGCAGACTCTATCATCATACATGGGCTCTATAAATACATGATCATGGCACAAACCATTGCCACACACAACCTAACCTTTTTCTCTGATCATTACCTCAGAGTCAAATTCCATTTTCTTCAAACCCAAAACAAGCAATCATGATGAGCTCCAAGAAACTAGCTCAACTATCGAAGAAGTGGCAGGGAATCAGTACCATCGGGCGAAGATGGGCCACAACAACTGACAAGGGTGCCCACCCATCCTGCAGCTCAGTTGCAGGCAAGGGTCACTTCATTGTCTACTCCTCCGATGGGAGGCGTTTCGAGATCCCCCTAGAATGCCTACGCACGACGCTCTTCGAAGAGCTCCTGAGGATGTCTCAGGAAGAGTTTGGGTTCACAAGTGACGGGAGGATCACACTGCCTTGTGATACAACAATGATGGAGTATGCGATGTGCTTGCTTAGGAGAGAGGCTTCTGAAGATGTTGAGAGAGCACTCCTCAATTCCATCACTATGACTTGCCACCACCCAAGCAGAATGATGCGAGCACCCACTGAGCTTAACCAGCAATTTGCTGTGTGGAGCACCTGAAGAGTGAACATCTCCGGCTTCTTCTGTTTTTATGTCCATCTTTTTTCCCGATTGTACTTTTGGAGCACACTTTTGTGCAACCTTTTTTCAAGGGTACATAATTGTGGATGTACAGATGGATGCATGTAAAAATAATCACATTGTGATTAGAAAAGGAAAGAATCAAGTTTACTCTAGTGAAGAAAGATTGCTACTACCAGTACTATTTTAGACTACCAATGTACATACATTTATGCAGTTTGCACTGTATCAGAGTCAGAGATGCCATCAGAGAAGCCAGTTACAATGAGGGACGATAGCATTGCCAAATAAAACTGCCTTATGAGCGATGGTTATTGCAATCTTGTAGGCCGACTAGAAATTGCATGAAGAAACTAAGAAATGGATGAACCGTGAGATGCTGAAATATGTCAAAATAATCAGACCACAAGGTACGATTCTAGATTGTCAAGAAAGTTCCATGAACCAACAACAACCTTCCTAATCGGATTAATGTTGGGAAAATCTGTACACAACCAGCAGACCTAACTTCTAATACACCATTAACAAAGGATGTTACTGCTGTAGGAATGATATGAACTCCAGAGCCTACATGCTGCAGTCATGTCCCTTAGCCACTACATGACTCAGAGAAACCCATGAAGTGAGCTTCATCAGCCAAGGAAGGCCTCACGAAGCATCCTAAGTTACCGACTTCTGCAGTACGTATCCAATCATATAATGATATAACCCAAAGTTTTAAATAGCGGGCTATTCCATTTAGCGGCAGCTCCGACAGAAGCTATAAAAGCTATAGCGGAGCAATAACGAAGCTAAATCCCATTTAGCGTTTCTTAAAATAATTAAAATTTATTAAAAATTAAGGCTACAATCAAGTATCATATATTATATATCCCATATAATTGATTTACACATTCACAAATATCTTAAAACCAAGCATTGGTTAGAAATTCCAGCTCAATCACTAAGTTCTGCATCAATGCACCATACATACAGTAAAAACAGGAAGGAATAATAAACTAGATGGATACCTTTATGGTATTAACTCGTGTCATTTCTATGAGTGTAGCGGTTTAGCGGGCTAAATGAATCAAAATTTAGCGCTATAGCGGGATTTAGCGGGCTATTAGCATCGTTTTCAATTTAGCGTTAAAAGCATGTAGCTGTAACGGGAAGGCCTCCGGCAGGCTATAGCGAGGCTATAGCGGAGCTATAGCAGGAGATTTAAAACCATGATATAACCACTGAGTCATAGTTACGAGCTATGGCGTCTGATAGGACCACAAATGCATGCACCAACCATATGCTGGCCCAGTAACATCCATTTCAAATTAAACTGTCTCCATCATAGCCAACACTGTATGAACGGACTCATGGCCTTGTTGGTTGCTAGTTGCCAGCTAGTGTCATTGATGGTACGCGGAGGTCATGGACCATTTCTTCACCTACTGGCTATATACTTGATTCAAAGCCCTTATAATATCCTCACCTCATCCATACAAATACCATTCTAAATACTACTGAAAGTCTGGTCCTCATAACACAATGCATTTGTCATAAACACAATCCATTCCATCCTAAACTAGAACGAGAAAGCATTATTTAATCATGTACAGTACCTAGAGTGAAAATAGGAATAATCTCCTCTTGTTGCTAGCCATGGGAGTTGTTACGGGAAACTGGAAACGTCTTCACGTGCGGCGCGATGCCAAACTATCTGGTACATTTTCTGCAAGGGCCTCTCCCTACAACAAAGCATTCTGAAGCATTTTCAACTACGTAACATAATCCCAACACGCGGAATGCATAATCACAGGCCAAATGTATTATGCTGTGGCACAGGCTAGCTTGGACATCTATGCTGGATGGAGGATATATAAAGATATAAATCCAGTACCAAATTCAAATTTCGACTCATACCTTGTTCCTAAACCGACTTGCTGAAATTTGAATGTTGTTTTTAGGAAACTGAACTACCCAGAAAACTGAAAGTTTAGGGGAAATGTATGTGGGGTATAGACGTAGAGCAGAAGCTACAGAGCAAAATAATTGGACGTCGACGTACGAGGGCGGGGAGCAATGACCGGAGTTGGGGAAGATGGAGAAATTCCGGCGACTACGTCGCCGGATCTCCAAATAGATCGGTGTGTCTTGCTCTCCGGGGGCGCGTGGCGAATCTCCGCCGTGAAATAGTTGCGCTGCATGCCTGCCTCGACTCCGGAAGCGGGCTCCGAAGGGCGGCGGCCGTCTGGAGGTGGCGTTTTGGCTGTACGAGGGGAGCGGCAGTTCGAGGCGTCGTGGCCCGGGCTGTTTGCTGCCTGCATAGGGTTTTTTTCGGGGCCCTGCAAACGTTCTTGGACGTGGAGGCCGGGGCTCGTGAGTGAGTTGGGCCACGAGTTAACTGGCCATGTGTTGAGTGAGAGGAAATGGGTTGGGCCCGAGTGGATTGAGCCATCTACGACACGAAAACCAAACTCCGTTGCAGTCTCAACTCAAAGGAAACAAACTTCATGGCAGTCAACCCAAAAAAAATCTGCCTCACAGTTAGGGGTGGACACATATAAAAACATTTGTTTGATTTGTGCTGTATTTTTGTTAAGATTTTCTCGTGTGTGATTACAGATAATGACTTACAACATATGATCTTATTTCGGTGAATTGTACATATTTTTCTTACAATGCTATATTTTTTAACGACTTTATGAGAAATCTTATTCTGATGATACCGTACAAAAAGATATGATTCTGGCCGATGCTATATTTCACATCAAACGGTTTCTGTTTGTGATCTCCGGTCTCATCGTCCTTCTTTCGATCTGCCACATTTTGCACCTCCTCTAGATTTAGTGAAGCTTTCATGTGTTGCTTCATTAGGCTGGTTGTCGAATACAAGCCCACCACACGCTCAATTGGTTTTAAGTCAATCAAAGTTGTCATACGTAAAATAATGGAGACTCCAACTCCACCCTATGGCACGCCGGTGCCCACGCTACACGCCACAAGTTGACTATGAGTCTTCCCAAAATTATTTGGCTCCCTCTTTGTGCCACAATCCTCTTTCTTAATGAAGCAGGATGTGATAAAACACATGTAAATTCAAAATCTTGACCCGTAGAGTTAAAACTTAAAAAGGGGTCACTTCGTGAGAATCCCTCAAAAATAAAAATACATGTGAAAACCCTATGCGGACATCTTGGATGCATGTGCGCCTACGAAAGTAGGGCAAAACCAAATCAACAATAGCTGGGTCAAAAGCAAAACAAAATTTCACCATTTTTATTTTGTTTTTTCAATACAGGATTTCGTAGGCGCAAAACCAAATCAACAATAGCTGGGTCAAAAGCAAAACAAAATTTCACCATTTTTATTTTGTTTTTTCAATACAGGACATAAGTGATGTATTACCAGGATCTGATAGGATGGAAAATGGTTTTATTGTAAAATTAAAAGTACAAGGTGTTGTTGGGGTCTGTCGAATAATATGTCGTGTGAAAGTTATAGCTGGCCAAACGGGCCGTGCCAATCGGGCCGGCCCGAAGCACGCATTTTGTGGCACGACCCAAGCACAGCCCGGCCCGCCACGAAACGTGCCGTGCCGGCACGAGGCACACCCGTGCTCGTGCCCAGCCTCGGTTCGAGACCCGCGTGCCGGCACGGCACGGCACGATTAGCGCGTGTAGGTCTTTTCCTTCTCCAGTTCTCCCCGTCCCCGTCGCCCTCCTCCAGACCTCCTGCGTCGCACCGCCCTCCTCCTCCTGCGCCGCCCTTCTCCTCCTCTCCTCCCCTCCCCGCCCTCCTCCACCTGCGCCCCGCCGCCCTCCTCCTCTTGCGCGGCCGCGCCGCCCGTCTCCGTCTCCGTCGCCATCGCATGAGCCGCGCCGCGCCGCATCTCGCCGGAGGTTGAGGCCGTGGAGGAGACGCCGGAGGTGGAGAAGAAAGCGGGCCGGCCGTGCCGTGCCGTGCCGCCGCCGTGCTGGCCGTGCCGTGCCCCGGCCGGAGTTGAAGCCCACGTGCCGGCACGGCACGGCACGATTGGAGCCGTGCCGCATAAACGGCGGAGCGTGCCGTGCCGTGCCGTGCCGGCCCGATGGCCAGCTATAGTGAAAGTGTGTTTTTTTTAGGGATCGTGTGGTAGTGTTTGCGTAGCTAAATGTAAATAAACTTGTGTCGTATTTGTCAAAAAAAAAAAACCTTGTGTCTTCAGAAAAAAATGATCGACCTGCGCGGTTGCGGCGCCCGTGACGAGGAGCAGTCCGCCGCCGCCGCCGTCGTCGCCGTTAGCCACGGCTTGTGTTTTCCAGCGGCTCCGGGAGCGGCGGTACGTAGTGACCCACTCCACCCGTCCCCTCTCCCCGCTTGCTCTCCCCATTGGCGTCTGTCGTATAAAAATTAAAATTTCGCCTACTAGTAACTCTCTCCGCCGAGCAAGATCCCAGTCGTGCTTCGTCAAGGATTCGCCACGCAATGCTATTTCGATCCATGCCAAGCAGTCCGAGAATCGTGAGTCTAATCAGTCGGACTTGGTTACAACCTAGGGGGGTGTAGGTTCGTCAGCAGTTGATCCGCCGTGCTACTGTAGTGGGTCATATATTGAATCTGAGCTCATTAGTGTTGGGGCTTCATCCATCGCGCGCTGTAACCACAACCGATTTGGGTGTCGATCCATCCACCACCTTACATTTACTCTGACAGTCTGACTTTTGTTAATCTTAGAACTGATTTGGTTTTCTCCCTATTGGGAGCGAGTTACTAGCTATTTGTGATGCTCTAGTTCATGATTTTGGTGGAGTTCCCATTGATGCTGACCTTGCGTGACTGAGTTCTGCAAAAGAGCTTACGTTTTCCCGGAATGAAAGTCATCCTAGAGGCTGTTGATCTAATATTATGCCAGCTGATTACTCAGCCATCAGCCCATCACTCATGAGCATAGTTGAACACAGGATACAGAAGAAGGTTCAGAGTTATAGCCTTATAGGTGAAAGCCCAAAAAAAAACACAGGATTACTGCATCGTTACACAGCGACGGCCCAGTTTGGTTTTGCCAAGCTGAGCAACATTGTAGAAGGTCCATTAATCAGGCTCAAGAGGTCAATTTATCAGACCTACCCTTGATCGACCTGCGTCCACCCATGCCCTGGCTTCTGTAAGAATGGCGGCAACAACTTCTGGAGGGGATTGAGCTTGGTGTGAGAAAATCCAGGCATTGCGCTCCAGCCAGAGCCTCCACCAAACGAGAGGAACAACTAAGCGCCAGAGCTTCCTTTTATCTTTGGGAATACGATGATCAGAAGATCGTATGAGCTTGGGAAACAGAGATTGTACCGATGAACTGCGTGGCATAGGCAGAGTGGGCGGTCTAGGTGTCAGATGCTGTCCAGCGCCAAGTCAGCTAGTCTTGCACGTCGGGGTTGAGTTGAGTGGGGCGTGTCAGGTTCCAGAGCTGCACCAACTGTCGCAGAGCTGCAACGTTGAGATCAGCCTTGAAATGTCACAGCCACTTGTCATTGCTCAACGCCCTCTTGATCGTAATGCATCTTAGGGTGCATTGCTTCAAAAGTTCAGGAAGGCAGTGGAGAATTTGCCAGCCGGGTGCCATGGGTCTGTCCAGAATTGTGTTGCCTCGCGATTTCCTAAGACAATTTTAACCAAAGCTTCAAAAAGGGCACGGACATGGTGATCAATTGGCATTGGGAGCCCTGCCCATGGTTTGCCTGGTTCCATCCATTGCTGCCAAAGTCATCGACAGCGGAGAGCAGTGCTGCACAAGCAGAGGTTGGGTCTCCCAGCCCGCCGTAGATCTTGGGGGTGCAGACTTTTTTCCAGGCCACGAGGCAATTTCCCCCAGTTGCCGCATCTTTGTTGGCCCACAGAAATCTGCACGCTGCTCTGTCGATCTTCTTGGCGAGCCAGGCAGGAGGGTGCACTGCCATGATTTGAAAATTTGGCATGGCATAGATCACGTCGATCAGGAGGGTGAGCCGGCCGGCGGCCGAGGAGATCCTGTTCCAGCTTGCCAACATGGCCAAAACCCTGTCGAGCTCGGGCTCCAGAGCTTTTGGTTTCCCTTTTTATGCACCCTATGGTACAAGGTGCTCTCGTGGATTCGATCAACGGCCTCCCCTCTAGACACAGATGACGGATTTTGTGGACTGGTGGCTTCTCCCACTGTCCAATCCGTCCCCAAGGCCACAAGGAAGGGGACCTCGTCATTGATCATGCTCACAGCCTAGTGCATCTTGAAGCATCACAATGCGGTAATCTTCGATGGCGCTCACCATGAGGCTGGCTGCCTCTTAAGATACAGTCCAGGTCGAAGCCCGACTGCCCGAGATTTGCAAGGACTAAGGGCCTCAAGAGCTTGCTTCCGACGATTCCTAGTGGTTAGAGGCGTCATGCTGTAATCATGGATGCAGTCCTTTCTTGGACTTGTATACAACTCTCCTTCTATCTATCAATGTATCTTGACACAAAGCTTCGTGCTTTCTCGAGAGAAAAACAGCGAGGCTGGTGCGGAACAGTATGACTGTAAAGAAGACCAGAAATACTAGCAGATCACTGAGGTAAACACATATCGTCATATAAATACTAGGAGTTAACAGATCTCTAAGGTCACATATGGATAAATACGAAAGGACGTCATTCTTGTGGAGAACAAATGTTGCATTTACATTATTCCATATGAATCTAACATAAGGACCATCTAAACAAGTCACTGTTCGGCAAAACAACAGTATATGAATACAAGGTGGAGTACACAACATTAGCTGGCATGGTTAGTCCAAAGAAGACAAGATACTGGACCTTATTTATGAGCATGTGAAGGTGGTAAGGTAGATAATACGGAAACGAAGAAGCTGCAACAGAATGACCTAACAGAAGCGCTCTATATTTTGGTTGACTAACCGCCCCTCAGTGTCTATGGGGCATCACCTTCATTACCATCAAACTGTCGGGTGGGCTTGCTTGAACCATCCGATGTGCTGTTGCTTATGTTATTTTTCACTTGCTGAGTATTAGGGGTGGTTTGTTTCTGAGCCTCTTGTAAAGCTTGTGCTGGAGTTCTCCCACTGTTTTGATCAGCATTTGTGAGAAGTGCATCTTCAGAACCCTGCTTCCCGTTGTCTTGTGGTGATATACTAGACTTGTCACTTTGCATTTTCTGCTGTCCCATCTGCCTGGTGCTCTTGTCTGGCTGTTCTGTTGTGGTCTTATTTGGTGTGCGTGGCTGTTCTCTTTTATCAACACCTGCAGTTGTTGGTGATTGGCTTTGCAGTGGTAGAGCTGGTTGCTGCTCATTGATGTATTGTAGTTCTCGTGACTCAGTGGCACTGGCACCACGACCATCAGGGGCCATTCCTCCTTTTGGTGGTGAAGTTTCTCTCGTTGCATCAGCAGTAGTTGGAGTGTCAGGATGTCTTGTGCCAGTCGATGGAGTGCCAGGATCTCTTGTTCCATTTGATATAGTGCCATCAGTTTTTCCATCAGCCGAGCTGTTACCAGCTTGCCCTTTTCTGTCTTGAACATATGAAGGATTCTTGAGAATGGAAGGTGTTTCCTCCTGTATTGGAGGGGTTTGCAAATCTGTAGGCTGTGATTTGAGTGCTGCTGGATCACTTTGCTCAATCATTTTTCTGAGCCTCTTAGTTGAGAACCGTTCATCTTCACCCTGAGTATCTTCATATCCTTCTTGCACTGGTGACAAGTCAGATGCTTTCAGACTAGTAGGCGGTGCTTTAGATTGCTGAGGGATAATTTGAGAACCTGATGGTAGTTCTCTAGTTGTTGCTGATGCAGCCCTCTTTTGATCAGCCTCTCTAGCTTCCTTGGTGCTGTCTCTGGCATCACGGTATCTAACTTGTGCAGTTTCACCTTGAATATCTTTGGCTGCCACATGCTCTGGAAATTTAGAGGCAGCTCTTTGGTCAGCTGTGACCTTCTTTGCTTCCTCAGAGATCCTATCGGAGGTTTTTGAGGCTTCTTTTGGAGTTGGTTTGGAAATTGCTGTCTCATCAGCATGGCTACTGGCCTTATAGAAATCAGAGAGGTGTAGCTTATCAGGAGCTTCTTTGGATGATCCTTGACTCGGTCTGGTTGGAGACGAGGCATCTTTGGAGGTGGATTTATCAGTATTGGCTCTCTGAGGCATTGAAGTGGTAGTAGGAGGGGTAAAAAAGCTACCTGTAGATCTTTGACTAGTTTTGGTTGGAGATGTGGCATCTTTTGAGGTGGCTTTATCCTTATCATTTTTCGGGGGCATTTTGGTGGTGGTAGGAGGGGTAGCTGGGGTGAAGTTACTCATAGTGCTTTGAACACGGCTAGGTGGTTCCTGAGTGGTGGGAATTCTCTGCTTTGAGGGTGCTGGAGTTTTTTCAGTGGTAGTAAACAAGTTACTTTCTTTTCTTTGGTTAGGTGCATGAGAGGTTGTTTCTGCGGGAAGAGGTTGCTGTCCCTCTTGGACTGTAAAATACGAGGATGATATAGCACCGCCGCTGGTTGGTGGAACCAGTACTGTGTGTGACTCTGTGCCAGTCTGCTGTCGTGGGTCTATGCGCAAGATGCGGCGACCAGATGCCGGCAGTGGTTCTGTCTCCCACTGCCACTGCTGCTCGAGCTGCTGCTGCTCAAATTCTTCTATTTGGTTCTGCTCCTCTACACTCTGCATATCCCTCATCACCTTCTGCCAGGAATCTCGGGCAGAGATAGTATTCCACCACCTCTGCACGTTCTTCCTTGAGTCATACAGGTAGGCGAATTCGGATTCCACTATGTGGTAAGTGTTTGGTAGGTGAACAAGGTCAGCAAGAGTGAACTTGTTCCCAGCAAGGAACTCGCTCTCGCCAAGCCTTTGCTCGTATACCTCTAGGACTTCTTCTAGCTTTCTCTTCTCTCTGTCGATATCACTCATGTCTTCATCATGCAAAGGAAAGGCCAGGTGGCAGAACAATGCCCGGCTTGGAGGATCAAAGGCATGCTCCTCATGCCGTAGCCACTGTTCAATGGAAGCCCTCTCAAGGACATCCTTCCCCAGAAGGAAAGGATACCCACGCTGTTCATAGGTTTCTGCTATGTAGCGGCAGATTGCTCTTGATTCTGCAGTTTAGAAGATGGGTGTCAGTTCTGCATTCTGGCTGAAGGAGCATCATGTAATTATTCTGGTTATTTATTACCCTCTCCTTCGGTCCTTCCCAAAACATGGTGTATAACTTAATAAAAAAGTCAATGCTTTCTAAGTCTGGCCAAATATATAGAAGGGAGTATCAATTTAAAAACTGAGGAAGTGTTCTTATAAATTCTTATGATCAGTACATAGAAAGTATGTCAGTTTAATCTTTCTTGCTAGCAAAACCATGATATACCTTTACTTGCATTAGAAATATAACTCACATATATTTTTCCAGTGTTTCTCCAACAGAACTTGATTAAGCTATTCAGTTCAAAATCATGTTTACGCGACATCCAAATGTGTTGCATTTCAGTTACAAACTTGATGATGGAGCAAGTTGCTGCAGGCAACCGGCGGCTGGGGAGTGGGAGATAATAAGCACATCCTATACTAAATCCGACTAAATTCCCGAGTTTTGCTCTAACTAGCACATAGAAATGAGGGGATGTTACGTGGTATTTTGCCGAAGTTTATGGAAACTAGAATGCTGAAGAAATGTATGAGCAGCATTTCTCTTTCATTGTTCTCTTTTAACTTTCATCTTTCATGTTATATTTCCATTCATGGACATTCTGTCAAAAACTTCTTACGTACAAAGTACTATTGATTATTATGTCAATTCTACTAGTACAATTGTTTTTGCAGGGCAGGTGTGCAGTTTTAAACCTGAATCCATCTCACTGGGTTCAGGTGGGTGTTCTTTTTTTTTTTTGATAAGGAGTGGGTGTTCTTAGATCAACCTTTTTTAGCTACAAGGGGTGCATGTTGAGAATCTTGAGACAGGTAAATCTCACTCAGCGTGTATAACTTGTAAACAATACTAGTTTAACAGCATATTAACGAATTAAAATGGCATGGCTGAAGTGTCAAGCAGTTTTACCTTGTCGAAATGTGGGTCCGTCGTAGAACGGAACTGGAACACTCCTCGTTGACTGCAGAGGCGGGACAGAAAACATGGTAACTTGATATGAGATCAACTTGCATAGACTCAAGAAACCACTACTTATTCAATCTGGTACTCCACAAAACCTAACACAGCAAAGTACTCCACAAAAACTAAGACAGCAAAGTACCTGGAGTCTGAGTATGCCCTTGTACGAGTCTTTCACAGTTTCAAACTGGACATTTTTCTCATACAAGCAAGCAAGAACCCTCGATACATCGGGTAGGATCATGGATCTCTCATGGTACACCTTCACAATAGGAGCTCCTGCGCCAATGCCAAGCCCTGTCATGGTGGCCAGATCTCTGTTTCCTGTGGTTCAAGAGCTGAAGCCGTTATGCAAGTGAGTATGGTAACTCCACCCTCATTTTTTTAATATAAGAAGGCCACTGCCTCCATGACGAAGCAAAGAGAAGATGCTTAAAGTGATAATAACGTAGGTAAAAGGATGTGACCGTATGAGAAGATGTAATTATATAGAGCCAGAAATAAAGAAAAGAAAAGACAGAGGGAACAAAGGGCAGAAAAAGCAAAAGGTAAAGCAAACTAAATCTGGAGGATTTTGATTTTTGATGGTGTCCTTTGGATGTTGGCACCATGAGCTCACATCAGCAATGCTAGCTTCAGTCTATTTAAAGGGAAAGGTAAAACAAATTGAAAGCTGCTTCTTGGACATTACCTCTTTTAGTAACGAACACTACCATATATCGACTGAAGGGGAACACCTCAAATGAAGTGCCTTGTTCTGTTGGCTGGGTTATGTGTCGCTTTATTCATTTCTTGCCCCTTTAACCAAAGGTGATGCAGAATGCTGGTACGGGAGTACACAAGTTTTGTCTAGGAAGGCAAGTTTAGCATCAGACCTATATGGACCTGCCTGTACCAGTCTACCAGACAAACTGGACGAGTGATGGGCATCCAGGGTGCCTTTTAGTTTGTGCTACAAGCCTAGCAGGTATGGGAACTTCGAAAATAGAGGATACCTTAGTAAAGTACTAATCGCAGCTATCTAAGGAGGATGCGAGTGTGTGTTAAGGTTGCTCTTTAGAACAGCACATCATAGTATAAAGTGAACGTAGTGTGCTTGAATGTAGGCAGAATTATGTAATATCAAAATTAAATGTTCTCTCGCGTCCCTCCTAGGGAGACTGACTCCTGGTTGTCGACGGGGATTCACAGTACAACTGCGTCCCAATTTGAAGAAGGCGAGATTGCAGATTTCTGACCTTTCTCGAGTAAATGCATGCAATTTACATCGTTATCTTGCTAGAGGAATTTCATGTCATTTGCTTAGTTCTGCTCTCCATGGTAAAAATCCATGACCTGGTCTTTGGCTGCAAGATTTAATATGCGGACGTACAAGCTGAAAACAAACTACATTCTACACATCTGGAAAATAGAAACTTGTGTCCTCCTTGGATCCCAATGGTCAGATCGCCCGCGCCATCCCACCTCTATCCATTACAAAAACACTCACGACGATACATAAAGAGTTAATTGCACCGGTGGTCTCTCATCTCGTCGACCATGTGCACTTAAGTCACTCAACTGGATAACTGGATTTGTTGGTCCCTCAACTCGTCATGTGTGTGCAAACTGGTCCGGGACCCCACCTGGCAGTCCGTTTTCCGTTGCGGAGAGGCAGGCTTTGTGCACGTGTCCACTTAACGTACCGATTTTTTGCGGACCCCCCCCCCCCCCCCCCCCCCCCCGCACTTTTTTTGCGAGGACTATTTCGAAAAACTTGTTCCGAATTAAACTTTTTCGTTTCTACTCCGTGTCAGTTTAATCGTTTCTACTCAGCTTCTGTTGACCGGCAATGGAGGAGGCGACCGACGGCAGCGTGGTGGCGGTCGATGGTGCGGCTCCCGATAGCGGAGCTTCCGGCGGCGGAGGCGCCGCGCATCCCGCGTATGCTAGTTCGTCCGATGCGGATGCGCCGAAGCTCGATGTGGATCCCGATTTGGTTGCTGCCGACGATCTCGGTGCGGCGGCTGTCTCCACTGCTCTGACAGTTTGGAAAGCGGAGGTCGAGGCGGAGGTCGAGGCAGGGGTCAAGGCAAGGGTCGTGGCGGAGGTCCCCGCGGCGCCGTCGTGCGCTGTGGGCGGTTCTGCCGCACCGAGCTCGTCCGCGACGGTGACTATGGATTCGTGCAGGCCGGTTGGTCCTCCTCTTCTACGGAATGAAGCCAGAGAAGCACCTGTCCACGGTATGAATTTCCCAATTACTTGGCTGAAAATTTGCTGAATTTTTGTATCTGCTGAATTTCGTAATACATAGTGTTTAAATTAGGCATGAATTAAGTAGAAGGTTTCATTATCTGTAGGACTGGAATCAGTAAAATTCAGCATAGAAGTTCACCATCACGGTTTTTTTGTCGGAAAGGGTTCGAATGTGAGCTATTTGGATGGGAAAGTGGCTTGGTTTGACGAGCTCGACAGAACCTATTTCACACAAGGAGTGCTTGACTATATGTTGCATCGGTTAGGCTATTCACAGAATGAGCTAGTACATGTATTGTGGTGTCCACCCGGGAAATCAATAAATGAGCTAGTACAAATTAACTTCGTACATGATGTGAAAAAGATGATTGAGGCATCCGTTATGAACAAGGTGGTAGTTCTTTTTTTTAATCATGTGCAAAGGAAACAGGAGCAAGCAAGCAAGAAGATGATGTCATTTATGATGGCTGCCCTGACCTACCTTCAGTTATGCTCTCCCCAAACAGTAAAAAGGTTGAACAACAATCTTCTAGCAGCTCAGATGGTTCTGAAGAACAAAAGGTTGATGTTGATGATGATTCAGAGTGTGATCCAACTTGGAATGATAGTGATTATGATTTCAACGCAGATGATGCACTATATGCAGAGAATGTAGGTGAGTCTGAAGATGATGCTATGGTTGAGCAGTACAAGAAGATAGGCTTGGAGCAAGGATCATTGGCTGGACCAGATTCTGTGAAGGAAGATGACGATTTACAGCTTCCACCTACAGATGACAGTGAGAAGATGCACAAGTCTGATTCTGATGATGAGGAATATAAGAAGAAGAAGAAGAAGAAGAAGAAGAAGAAGAAGAAGAAGAAGAAGAAGAAGAAGAAGAAGAAGAAGAAGAAGAAGAAGAAAGAAGAAGAAGAAGGAGGAGGAGGAGGAGGAGGAGGAGGAGGATGATGATGATGATGAAAGCACCCTACCAATCCAAGCCTTTCAACCCGACAGCTGATATGAACGATCCTCAATTTAAATTAGGGATGGTGTTCGATTCTATCGAGCAGCTTCGAGAAGCTGTGGCAAACTATGCTGTAAAAAATAGAGTGCAAATTAGAAAGAAAAGAAACAACAAGAAGAGGTTTGAGGCAGTGTGTTGTGAAGACTGTCCGTGGAGACTTGTAGCCGGCAAACATAATATGACAGTGTGTTTTCTTGTGCACACATTCAACCCAGAGCACACTTGTGAGGCTGTTCAGGATGTAAAACAGTTGACTGCACCTTTTTAGCAAAAAAAATATGTGGAAATGTTCAGACACAATGATAGAATGACTCTTAAAACATTTGCAAGGAAAGTTCGCAAGAAATATAAAATGGAGGCAAGTAGGTGGAAACTAGGGAGAGCTAGAACATCAGCATTGTCAATTGTACATGGTGATGAAGTCAAGCAATATTCATTGCTTTGGAACTACGGCAATGAGGTCCGTAAAAAAAATCTCGGCTGAGAAAGAAGGGAGGAGGAGAAGAAGAAGAAGAAGGAAGAAGAAGAAGAAGAAGAAAGAAGAAGGAAGAAGAAGAAAGAAGGAAGAAGAAGGAAGAAGAAGAAAGAAGTGATGATGATGATGATGATGATGAAAGCACCCTACCAATCCAAGCCTTTCAACCCGGCAGCTGATATGAACGATCCTCAATTTAAATTAGGGATGGTGTTCGATTCTATCGAGCAGCTTCGAGAAGCTGTGGCAAACTATGCTGTAAAAAATAGAGTGCAAATTAGAAAGAAAAGAAACAACAAGAAGAGGTTTGAGGCAGTGTGTTGTGAAGACTGTCCGTGGAGACTTGTAGCCGGCAAACATAATATGACAGTGTGTTTTCTTGTGCACACATTCAACCCAGAGCACACTTGTGAGGCTGTTCAGGATGTAAAACAGTTGACTGCACCTTTTTTAGCAAAAAAAATATGTGGAAATGTTCAGACACAATGATAGAATGACTCTTAAAACATTTGCAAGGAAAGTTCGCAAGAAAGATAAAATGGAGGCAAGTAGGTGGAAACTAGGGAGAGCTAGAACATCAGCATTGTCAATTGTACATGGTGATGAAGTCAAGCAATATTCATTGCTTTGGAACTACGGCAATGAGGTCCGTAAAAAAAATCTCGGCTCATCTTTTTATCTACATCTGGAGCATGGTTTGTTTAGCACATGCTACATGAGTCTGGCTGCTTGCAAAATTGGTTGGCTAAAGGGGTGTAGACCAGTAATTTGTCTTGACGGAACATTTATAAAGACAAAATTTGGAGGACAATTGCTCACTGCCGTGGGTGTAGATGGAAATGATGCCATATATCCTATTGCCATGGCAGTGGTTGAGACAGAATGCTACAGTTCTTGGTCATGGTTTCTTGCCACTTTGAAGCAAGATTTAAACATTGTCAACACATCTCCATTTACTATAATGAGTGACAAACAAAAGGTAATTATTGCAAGAACATTTCATTGATAAGTTGTGTCTATTTTACTTAATTGTGTCTCCTTTTCTTGTGCAGGGCCTTATAAAAGGTGTGCAAGAACATTTCACTGATTCAGAGCATAGATTTTGTGTTCGACACCTTTATCAGAACATATACCGGCATCATAAGGGTGAAACTGTTAGGCAACAACTCTGGGCTTGTGCAAAATCGACAACCATTCCTTTTTTCGAGAGAAACATGGCGAGAATGCAACAGGATAATGCATGGGGCCCATGCATTTGTTCAGGAGATGGCTCCAAATACTTGGAGTAGGGCCTTCTTTTCAGAATTTCCTAAATGTGATCTTCTTTTGAATAATTCTTGTGAAGTGTTCAATAGGTATGAGTTTCTGTTTTTAATACAATTTAGCATTTTTTTACACTAATTCATGTGACACTAATTCTGTTTTTTTACACTTCTTGCAATGTAGGTTCATCTTAGAAGCCAGAGAGCTCCCCATCATGTCAATGCTTGATAGAATTAAATCACAGTTGATGTACATGTTTTATATCAAGTACAAAGAAGCAACTGAAAAGTGGGAAGGCAACATAACTCCAAAAATTAGGGACAAATTGAGGAAAAACACTGAATTTGCAAACTACTGTGAAGTTCAGGCATCAGGTGCTGGTGTGTTTGCAGTTCAGTCATACGGAAGAGATTATGTGGTGGAGCTAAACAAAAGATCACGCAGCTGTAGAAGATGGCAGTTAACAGGTATTCCATGTGGTCATGCAATTGCATGCATGAAGGGAGATAGAATCAAACCTGAGTCTATGGTTTCCAATTGCTATAGCGTCAAAACCTATTTGCTCGCTTATGGACATCAAATATTTCCTTCAATAGATAAAGATGAATGGGAAGAGGTGAATGCTGATCCTGTGTTACCTCCTGTGTATGAAAAATATGCTGGAAGGAGAAAAAAGTAGAAGAAAGCATCCCGAGGAGTCTGCAGATGGCACTAAACTCAGCAGGCATGGAACCATAATGCACTGTGGTTATTGCAGACTGACAGGTCATAATAGAAGCAACTGTGCAAAGATGAGGGAAGCAATCAACAGAGAGAATGAGGCTGAGCAGGACCAACAGGCACAGCCAGCAGCAGAACAACAAGAGGCACAAGAACCCGTGCCAGAACAACAACAACAACAACAACAGGCACAAGAACAGCAGCAACAGGCACAACAGGAAAAAAACAAAGGCAAAGGTCCAGCCATTGATCCAGAAAAAATGTGAGTGGCCGTGGAAGGAAAAGAAAGCCCAGTACCAAAGCTAGGGAACAGCTAGAGCAAGTTCTTGAGATAGCCAGAAGGAAGAAATCGAAGCAAATCATTGATGAAAATGGTGATGTGGATTTCCCTGTCATAAGAACAGTAAGATTTTCACATTGTACTTGTTCGCTTTGCTTGATGATTCATTGTAGTTGTTAGCACATTATACTCATTATTTGTATCTGTCCTCTACTAGCACATTCAAGAGAAGCAACCTATACCTAATATGGACCCAAAGCAAAATCCAACAACAATGGTTAGCATTCTGGCACAAGAGGTAAATACTAAATTTTGACTGACTACTACTTTATTTTTCATCATTTAACAAACAGCTGCCTAAATATTAATTTGCATATCTTCAGGGTTTAGTTCCTATACAAGAGGAGGGGGTGAACCAAACACCAGAGGAAAGCTCATTTGTAGCTGAACACACTGCAAATTTACCTGCAGCAAGGGGCCCACAATGCAGCTCATCAGGTAGAGCATTAGGCAGAGGTGGACCAAGCAGCTTCAGGGGTACAGGAAGAGGTAGAAGAGGTGGTCCAAGAGGTCGAGGTAGAGGGCTTGAGTGGCTAGTGTTTGGGGATAAGAAGATAACAAAGAAGAAACAAAGTTGATGATGCTAGTTGTTTTCTAATGTTGAACTAAGTTTTGATGAAGCTACTGAACCATATGTTGTTCTTTTGTAATGATCAGTGAACCTAGCTAGTTGTCGATGATGCTAGTGGTCTACATCATGATACTTGTTTTGTAATGTTGAAGTACTTGTATTGTTGTCAGCTCACCTTGTTGTTGTTGTTGTTGTTGTTGTGTTTTGAACATTGTTGTCGATAAAATTAAACCTATAACTTTCAGATACGGGTTGTCGATAACTGAACCATGTTGTCGACAACAGTAGCTATAACATTCACATAACATTCAGATAATATTCAGAGACAAAATTCATAGAAAAAATTCAGATAACATTAAGAGACACATTCAGATAAAGATCAGATAAAATTCAGTTAACATTCAGAGACACATTCAGATAAAATTCAGTTAACATTCAGATAAAATTCTGAGACACATTGATACACATTCAGAATTCACATAATTCATACACATTAAGATACACACACTACTGAATTCATATAGAACATACAACATTAACTCGTCAACTACTGAGTTCAGGTTACAAACAGAACACTCATACTACTGAATTCAACACTGCATCATCATGTTACAAACTGGATACAAGTTTTACTCGACCATGTTACATTAAGCAGCACCATTCGGACCAGGTCCAGTGCCGTCAACCTTGCCGCGCCAGGTCTCGAATGTGTGCCTGCGGGACAGGTCCACACCAGGGCCAGGGAGGAAGTCTGGGTGCAGGCCTTCAGTTAACAGCTCACCGCCATCGATGACGTCCTTCATGTGCGCAAGAACTAAATGATTCTGGTTGTTGTACTTAACAGGTGACCAGGGACGCGGCGGCAAAAAGCCGTCATCATCACTGTCCTCAGCCCTCGGAACCACAGGAGCAGCGGGCACGACGACATTCAGCTGCTTCGGCACGGCGCAGGGTTCTCGGAGCCAAGCTGTCACCGTGACTAGCCACTTACTGCTCGACGGGAGCATCTCGATCAGCTCACCATCAAGACTTGCCACCAGAAGCTTCAAGGACTGCGGCTCTTGCGCCTCCTCGGGCAAACCCTCAAAGCTGAGGGTACACTTGTACTCCATCTTCCCCGGCGTGCCACGCGCGGTACTGCTCCAGCGCTTGAAAGCAATGCGGGCTCCGCCGCATTGGAGGTGCATCGAGGCATGCACCACGCGCGTGCAATCCTCTGACGAATCAAACTGTAGGAAGTAGTGGAACGGTGGAGCTGTCTCACATACCTTCACCGCCGCTGGCGGCACACCGCAATGGAGCTCGATTGCGCGCAGAAGTGACCCGGCCGTCACGCGGACCTGACCCTCCACGGTGAGCAGCACTGCGTGGTCGCGATACTTCTTCCCGAGCTCCGCCATCCCCTCCGTGCGTGCGAGGACGACGCTGCCGAAGAGAGGCCTCATCTCCGCTCGCCGCGCCGCCAGGTTTCCTCCACGAAGTAGCTGCTATCCTTGATGCGGGACCACGCCCCCGGGCGCCGAGGGCGGCCTCCGTCGGGGACAGCCTCGCCGCCGCCTACGACGGAGCTCGCGCTGCCGCCAATGTCGCCGCCGTCCGCCATCGCCTGCGATATAGGGTTCAAGCGAACTCGGAATGGGGAATAGAAAATGGGGATTACACGATCGATTCGGTGCCGCCCCGATTTTGGTTAATTCGGAACAAGTTTTTCGAAATAGTCCTCGCAAAAAAAGTTCGGGGGGTTTTCGCAAAAAATGGTACGTTAAGTGAACACGTGCGCAAAGCCTGCCTCTCCGCAACGGAAAACGGACTGCCAGGTGGGGTCCCGGACCAGTTTGCACACACATGACGAGTTGAGGGACCAACAAATCCAGTTATCCAGTTGAGTGACTTAAGTGCACATGGTCGACGAATCCAGTTGAGTGACTTAAGTGCACATGGTCGACGAGTTGAGAGCAATTAACTCATACATACATAAGACGTCTCCTCTCACTCACCCTGACGCTCTTGATGGTGTTTCGTCACCATTCTCCGGACAGGGCGACCAAGAGCGGCCACGGCGAGTTGCCCTCTTCTCGACGCTGTCTACATCACGCTGCCGCCTAATCTGAAATTGTAGCTGCACGCACACCTTCAAGGATAGCACGCGTGTGCCCCTCTGCACTCGGATCTGGCCAAGACATTTCTACGTTTTTTGCACTCGTATTGATTGAGGAACTTTTGATTTGGATAGTGGATTTTGTTTGCGTTTGTCTATGATTGGATTTACTTGTCCATGGTTCATTATGCTGATTGAAATGTCATTTGAAGACATGGAGTGGAAATCTCTTGTGAACATTGACTTATTTTCTTTCGAAATCGAGTAATAATTGTAGAACAAACATACTATTCCTGTTTACTATATTAGTGAAATAAAAATAACAATTCACACTCACTCACACAGTTCTGACATGATCAAGGAGGCGCCATGCGAACAAAAATTGTGTCCGTATAGGATTGTTGACAAGCTAAGGAGAATCAAAACTCAGTCAAGTTATTGACGCGGTGAAGAAAGTAAAATTGTCGTCGGGTTGAGCCTGCTGTTGCCACGTCCGGCTTACACTGCTGAAGGCATGTGGTCGAGCTTGGAGCTTGTAAGCACGTCACGATTTTGCACCTGGGTCAATTCGTTTTGAAGGCGGCGAGAGTTTAGCACGGCGATCTCATTGGCTAGACGGTCCATACGCCCTGTGGTCCATTCAGGTTTACGCCGTCGTGTCTTTCAGCAGCATATCCTACTAGAACTATCTGAATCCTGACATAATTTGGTTCGACTATTCCGATTCGGTATACGCTTTCCACACTTGACTGTTTCTCTACGCGCGACTGCTCTGCTCTCAGCCTCTCACAACGTCAGCTGCTAGCTCTCCCCATCGCGGCAGAGTTTTCTTCTCCGGGGAATCAATGATTCAATGCGCCGTTGAATGGAAGAAACAAACAAATACTTATCAAAGTTCCCTGGCTGCACTGCGGCCCGCATAAACTGACCGGCGAGTTTTAGGCGCATCTTCGTCCACTTCCTTCGTGGAGCATGCCTAAGAAATTTTGACATGTTGGAGCAGTATTTTATTTTATTTTATTTTATTGACATGAGAGTATCATTTCGTTTCATGTTACTTATTGATAGCGACAGGCAACACGTTTCATGTTACTTTGCAGTGGTAGCTTTGGGCAATTCTATGTTGTGGTCCAGCAAAACTCTTTTTTTTCTATGTTTGGATCCTGTGGTATGTGTGTTGTAAACGGTGGATGTTTGCTTTATTTATAAATCAGGGGCAAAAGCCTGTTTCGAGAAGGACATGCTACACGCACATATGACGACGTGTTTACAAGGGGTTAGTATAACTAGACAAGTCGGTTTAACCCGTCGATAAAAAAAAATTGATCATATACTACTGGGAAAATGCAGGTGGAAATAACCGTTGAAAATTTTACAGGTGGAAATAACCGTTGAAAATTTTACGGAATAATTATTTAGAAACGACCACCGTTGGGAATTTACGGGCAAGACCGAAAAGTTGTGTTAAATAACTACCGTAAAGAACGACGACGATGAAGGATTACTATTGAGTTGCAATTGCCGAGAAAGGAAATGTTGACTAAAAATTCCATTCAGATACCAATAAATTAATATTGAATTTATCATGGAGAAATACGCCTTAAAAATATCGATGAAGATTAAGTGAAAAGGACCTAAACATAATATTGTCGTATACGTGTAGAATACCGACAAAGCGACATCGAACTTTCTACCATAGAGGACTACAGTTGGGAAAGTGTGGTGTAAAATGACGAAAAAGTTTAACAATACTGGATAGGCGTAGCAAAACGACTGTTAGAAGTGCCGGGCATTACGGATTTTTTTTTACATTCGATATATTCAAATGAAAAATGAGAGGTAAAGAGAATAGATATAATTTTTTTGCGACGCGGACGTACATAACTACTACTGAAAGTGGCGTTCGAAAGTATTGCTTACTGTGGATTAATTTACCATAAATTGGTAGGATACATTTTCCTAGACGACACGTTGGACATTTTTCAGAGTTTAAACTGAAGTTCAATTCAATTTCAGTTATATTTTTCGGAATATGGAATATTTTTAGGATTCAATCAAAGTTCAATTCAAATTCAATCTAAGCTCTACTCAAAGTGGCGTTCGAAAAGTGATACATATTGTGGATTAATTTACCATAAATAGGTAGGGTACATTTTCATAAACAACACGACATTTTTAGATTTTGAATTAAAATTCAAGTCAATTTCAAATCTATTTTTCAGAATATGCACGGCGACACTTCGCAACATTTAGGTTAATTAACTTGCTGAAAATCATTGTTTAATTACCGATGAAAAATTATTACTTTTCAGGTTAACTAATCTCCTGGAGAGCACGAAATATCACCATTCAGGTTTACTCACCCGGTGGAGATTACTGTTTAGTTACCCGTGGAAAATACCACTCTTCGGGTTAATTAATCTGATAGAAATCACTTTAAATCATTTTTTTAGCACCGTTGGAAAAAATATTACCCTTTTTCGTACAGTTAAGGCCAGTCATCTATAGAATATGCCTACTCGGGTTTTGTTGGAAAATACCAATATTTGGGTTTACTCATATGTCGAAAACCGTTACTTGGATGCTGTTGGAAAATACCTCTATTCGAGTTAATCACTTGTCGAAGATCGTTGTTTTGATATCGTTGCAAAATATTATTCTGATGCTTAATTCATGTGGTGAAGGTTACTTTTTGGGTGTGCCGAACAAAATCCTTTGAAGCTTAATAAAAATCTCTGGTTTTTATGCCGTTGTTCAAAAAAAATAAGGCTATTTTTTAGGCAATTTAAATTTTTTTTTATTTTTTTTTGAAACCCAATTTAAATTATTTATGAATTTTGGAAGTTTAGTTCAAATCATTAAATTTATTATTTGAAATAAACATAGTTGAAAGTTGGTCAACCACACGTTTATTTGAAATAAATATGTACAATTTAATTTCCTGAACAGTCTGGTATGCCAAACAAGTTCTTCTGATTCGAAATGAGTTTGTTATGAATATTAAAAGTTCATTTAAAATTCTGAAAGTTATGGAAGGGTAGAAATTTTGGCAAACGGAGGTTTAGTAATTTTGGAAGAAAAATTTCAGAAAATATCAAATCTCTGCCAGCCGGCCCCGCTCTCATTTTTTAATAATCTCAGGGGAAAAATTCAACAAAAAATTAAAGGAAGATGTCGTCAGTGTGACGTCAGCAATGAATGAATGCTCATGTCGCCCACATGTTGATTTGAGGCGAGACAGGGCTCGCGCACGGGTGCGTTAGACGCAGGGTGACATACACGACCATTTGAATGCAGCGCCGCTTCAATTTGGTCGTCGGAGATGGCTAGACGGTGATGGAATACGGCGGCAAACGTCGGCCTACACCAGGAACTCAAATCAGAGGGGGAGAGGGAGGAGTAGCCCAGGAGGACCGTGAGCTCATCAAGAGCAGGAATCCATGGACGGCAAGACCGGAAGAGGTTTAGAACGACCGGAGAAAATTCACTGTGTTCCGACTCAAGTTACTCAGGCTCAAGTTACTCAAGGAAGAGAAAGAGGGGGAGGAGGCGGCCTCGGCGCTGTGCTCCAATTGATCTGGGAAGGCCGCAGGCGACGACATGGCGACGAGCTGACGACACGGCAGGGCTCCAGTGTGGAGTGGGAGAGGAAACCGGGTGGGGACGTGCGGGTCACCTCACAATGTGTCACGCTGCGGTTGGATAAAAATCGCGTTGTGGCGTCCGTCAGCAAGATCTTAAGGGTATATATGGCCAGGCGACGTGGCCGCCTGGAGACGGCATGAACCTTTTGAGCCTTTATATATAGGTATATATTATCCACATTTTGTGCCAAAAAATCCTACATGTTGTAGACATATTCATCTACCGCAACAACAAAATTGTCCTCGCATATAAAGAAGAAGAACGAACCCTGTGTCGTCTCCTTCATTGGGGGGGGGGGGGGGGGGGGGGGGGGTGGTGCTGGCGGAGAAAACCTAGCACCAGAGCTACTCCAAGTGCCTCACTCTCTGCCGCTGCTGCCGGTCCCTGGACGCGAGTGGCGATGGCTGCCGCTCCTAAAGAAGGTGGAGGGACACCGGGCGCATAGACATTGATAGGGGGCGGCATCCTTGAAAGGGAGGAGATGACATGTACGATAGTGGCTACGGTGGTGCCGGAGTTGGGTTCAAAGGCTGCCTGCTCCGGCGGCGGTGAGCTCGGTGCATGTGCGGTTGTCACGCACAACCTCGAGGGTCTAGATCAAATAATGGCGACAGCCCTAGTGCTCATCTCGCGCCAAATCACTGATTTTCCTACTGTCGCTCCTCCTCGATCTGTCGCCGGTGGGTTTCGAACATCTTCTCCAAAGATCTTTACGGATTGGCGCATGGCGCTCCTTGATCTCTGGAACGGCCGTGCATGTTCGTATCGTCGTCCTTTCTTACATGTTGAAGACATTGTCTTGTGAGCTCGGACTATTTCCCTAAAATGTATTGATCCGGCGACGATGTAGTTTGTACATTGTGTTTTTATAATTGTTTTTGCAGAAACATTTTTTAGCACGGATGTCGTCTTTGGTAGTGTTATGCGTGCCGCGGGAGCGAGTGATTGATCACCGTGACGAGACTTTTTCTCTTTTGGATTTATACCTCCTTAATATTTTTTATATTTTTTTCGAGAATGGTGTCTTTGCGTTATTAACATATTCTCTAAGTCAAAAAAAGGAAAGCCGATTAAAGCTTTACGAATTAACAAGAGGCATTATACTTCAACCCGCCTCTTGTGTTTTTCCTTTTTGTCTCCAACTTACCAAAATATCTTAGCTGATGGGCACACTTGGTACTACTAACACGTAGCGCTGCACCCGTCACTCAAGCAGCCGTCGGAGTGAGAGGAGAGGTTTCGGAATTGGCTTGGAAGAAGATGACAAGGACGTGCGGTGCCGGAAGAGGGAAGCTTAGCCGTTAAGAGATGGAGCGGGCGAAGGCAACCAACCGCAAGTCCACGATCGGCCGCGTGCCGGCCGGGCTCGGTTCGTTAGCATTTACTACGACTAGTTGAATGCCCGTGCGTTGCAACGGAAGTACAATACAATGTATAAATTTATTGATCTAAATTGTATTCATTTCCTTTCTCCCTTCTAAATGGCTTACTCTCTAATCGACCAGAACATCCCACTCTGCATTGTTGCTTCAACGCGTGCTCATGACAACAACTAAAATTGGAAAACTCAAACTGAAACACGAAAGTGCACAAGTATACTAAAAAGTAGTACTTGACAGCAAATCTACAAGGCCGAGTGATTCCATAGAGTGGATGAAACACAATTTTGCTACCTGAGAATCGATTTCATAACTTTAAAATAAAATGCCTACCTAGTGATCAAAATTAGTATGTCCCTTAGTTCAGGCATACTCTATTGATAGTCGAAATATGCAGTAAGATTTACAAACCATCAATCTCAAAAAGAAGTCATAAAACAATAAATTAGGTCGCTGGATTCACTTCATAAATTTGTGAACCAAAACCACAAATGAAGGGGCATGTGTGTGTCGACACGGTCATTATCGTACCACCAAAAGCATGAGCTGGTAAAATGCAAGGACATCCAATACCAAGCTATCTGTATTATCGAAGAAATGTCTCCAAAAGGCCTCAGCTTTTATGTTGTCCAGCAGCCCACACCGCGCGCAGACACAACCTTCTTGTACCGAACTTTCTCAATACTGAACCTAGTAACAAACAGGAAAAGAACTTCACCAATTTGTATGCAGGCAAACTGAGACGACGGATGGAGCTATAATTAGTATTTTTTTCATTATGTTGCCATCCTTCTGCGGAGGTCCTCCGTTATTATATGTCAATGTCTAGTTGCAAGTTATTACTGAAAATTAGTATTTTTTTCGATATGTTGCCATCATTCCGACTACTAAGATCCATCTATTTCACTTTTTTTTAGAATCACTAATATATGAAGCAAGCAAGCCGCCTATCTATTTCACTTCGTGCAAGTCTAAACGGAGTTATCCAGGTCCATAAATAACTATTTAGTCAAGTAAGGAATAAATTGAACATAATACAAATTGACAGGGAAGCATTTTTATATACCTTGGAGACACGCGTTGTTCTGTGCTCCTAGCGCACCATGTCTGAGGTCGTAGTCGATGAGCTTAAGTCTTAAGGTTTAGGACCCTTGGCCCAATTGTTGCCGAGGACGAACTGGCCTTGAAAGTTGTCCGGACAGAACATGTCGTCGAGTGTCGACGGGTCGGAGCGGAGAGTCCATAGTGCCCTGCTCACGGACCATGAGGACGGTGTGCGGGCACATCGCGAACATGTTCAGACTTGTTGAAGTAGACATCCATGCGCTCGAGCTGCTGCGCCATGGGAGTAGTGTCGCATCCGACCGCGCGGAGCTCCCTGTAGCAAGTGGGACAGTGGATCAGATCGTAGCATTCATCGTGACGCTGGAAAATAAAAATTCCATTGAGTGTTCAGTTATTTTTCATATCCATGGTTCAATTAGTTCATAACAAATGTACTGTAAAATTAAACAATTTAATACCTGATAAATATGGTCAAAATTAATACCATGAACTCATGATCCTTGGCAGAATGAAACCTGTAAGTTAAGCATCGTGCTAGTTAAGAAGCAACATGTGTACCATACTACCATTGTATCACTGATATGAGGAATGCAGAATGCTCCATACTTCCACTAACATTTCCTATTCAGGAAAGTTCTATCACAGTATTAACTTTATAAGGTGGCCTATGATACAGAAATAAAGAGTATAGTCCTGTGCTATAAGTACTGACTCTATCATAGCCTTCACTGGATCTCTTAACAAATGCCCCTAACATTATCGTAACATTTTTTAGTGAGTCAGAATGAAGTGAAATAGTCTAAAGAAAATTATTTAATTGCAGACAGGTTACAACACAAACATATTAAATAGTTGACTACTTATACCTACAACACAAATCTCGTAGGATGTGAATCAGGAGTTCATGAATCACAGAAGCAATATTAGGGAATCAAAATAGATACATGCATATATGACCAGGAAGAGGTTAGGATACGACACGACACAGACTGCCTGACACACTGTTCGTGATGTTCGTCAGCTAAGGGCGGCCAGACTCCGTTGACTGTTGTAGTATGAGTCTGATGGCATATCACAAACGTGTACACTGTAAACACCACTATACTGATTAGGCCCTGCTTGGGAGAGCAGTTTTTGCTCCATAAACGGACAGGAGAAAAATACGGACCTAGTTAGCTACGTAAATTTACACGGGGATCCGTCGTTTTCATACCCGCATAATAATTAACCTGGTTCCCAAGCGGGGCCTTAGGGTGAATGATAAGTGGTCATACATCTGAAACACAGATGACATTCATCTAAAACAGCCTATAATGTGCACATTGCAGTCTCGGCTAGTTCTACAAAAAAAGAAACTAAGCATCTACGATCTACGATTCCTTGCATTTGGCCATAAGAAATGCACAGGCGGGGGATGAGCAACCATATAGAATGAGCAGGGTTGGAGAGGGGGAGAAATAGCCCTGAATCCCCTATGCTGTATCATGCTAGCTAGCAGAGGGATCTCCGGTGGCTCCACATGAGCGGAGTCGGAGCGGCAGAGCATAATGGGGTGCTGCTCCACTGACGGGGCTTGGGCAGTTGGCCTGCTCAACAAAGAATCGACTCGGATTGGAGAATGAAGATTTGGATTTGGGATTGGGATTGGGGGTTCGGTTGCAGCTTGAGGTCGGACGCGTCGCCTGGAAGCTAGGTTTTCAAGGGTCGAGGCTGAATCGGGAGGCCAGTCGGAGAAGATCCTCTTCCGAGGAGGGTCCGCGGCGGCGGCGTTGTGGCGATACCAGGCCGATGTCCACGTCCAGGAGTAGTGCAGGAGCATGTGGCGGGGGACGCAGCAGGAGCATCATGGAGGAGCGTCGCAGTTCCTGACCGGCGAATAGAAGCTGGATGGATGAAACGGTAGGGAAAGGTGCCTCCACCGCACCGCCGCCTTCTGCAGCAGAAGCCAATCCACCACCTCCGGCGGCCTTCGGTTCGACCGACCATGGCCGCATCACTACTCCCGCCACCGATTTCCGCCGCCATGCTGCCCACTCCACTCCAGCCACCGCCGGGATCGCGCCCTCCTCGCCGATCTCGCCTCCTGAGAGAGAAGAACCGAGCGATTGGGAAGCCGCACGTTGGAGGTGGGAGCGGGGCACAAGATACTGAAAGGGAGGCGATTAGATCGTGGGCGGGTGCGAGAACGAGTCGTGCTCGCGCGGCAGTTTTTCCATCCCTCGTATTTTCTTTCTTCGCTTATTTTTTCACGCCGGAGGAAACAGAGGTGTGATGAATTTTTCTACCGATTCGTTTCCGTGCGGGGAGACATGGGACGACGGAGGACTCACCACCACTTTCGCTTTAATATAGTAGAGATGATGAGGACTGCCATTGGTCCATGCCTCCCGTAGACCCGTTCCACCACGCCGAACCTCCTTCGAGTGCCACGTGGCGCACAGCGGACCTTGCAAGGCCGTCCAGAAAACGAAATCGGAAGCTCGCCCCGGCTGGTCGCCAGGCGGTGCACCGCAGAGCTGGCACGCCAGGTGCATGCACCGGGCGATCGAGTACTCTGATCAGCTAGCAAATCCACGCGATGACTCTTCAGCTAATTAATCAACGCGCTTCATTCGTCGGAGTGCTCACTCCTATATATTCTCCGCCGCTCCTAAACCATTTCATAAGCCTTCCATCTCCGTTCATTCATCCAATATTCTCCTTTGTCTGATCTGTTCATCCTCCGATCCATCGATCGACACCTGATCCATCGGCTCGCGGCCCGGAATCCAGCGAATTGACATGGAGATGGAGCCGGCAGCAGCTCGCGTGGTGGCGGACTCATCCACATTCCCCCACGCGTTCTTCTCGGACCAGGACGCGGCGCACGTGGAGAGCACGGCCGGCAGGAGCGTCGTCTCCCGCAGCATGCCGGCGCGCGTCGCCGGCGCGGTCCTCCGCGGCTTGATCACCTTCGTCTTCGCCACGGTGGGCACGATTCTCGGGGCCGTCACGGGCGGGCTGATTGGTCTGGCGACGGAGAGCGGCCTGGTCCGTGGCGCCGGGATCGGCGCCATCTCCGGCGCGGTGGTGGCCATGGAGGTCGTCGACAGGTCCATCGCGATCTGGCGCTCCGACGAGTCCGGCATATGGAGCGTCCTCTACGTGCTGGACGTGATCTGGAGCCTGCTGACGGGCCGCCTGGTGCGCGAGAAGGTGGACCCCGCCGTGCAGAACGCCGTCGACAGCCAGATGAGCGCCGTGGACTATGACGGCCCGCCCACGCTGGCGGAGATGTTCGAGACGGGCGGCGCCGCCTCCTTCAAAGGCATGTCCGCGGTGGCCATCGCCGAGCTCCCAGCGACGACGATCACCGAGCAGGACGCCGCCGGCTGCTCCGTGTGCCTCCAGGAGTTCGAGGCCGGACAGAGTGCCCGAAGCCTGCCCGGGTGCGGCCACACGTTCCACCTGCGGTGCATCGACGGCTGGCTGTGCCGGCACGCGTCGTGCCCGCTCTGCCGCGGCGCCGTCTAGGCTCGCGCGCGCTCGACTCCGGTGTGACGTCGTGTGTGCTGTGCTGGTATGTGCTGCTACCGCTCACGGCCCCCGCGGCACGAACGCACGTTCGTTAATTAGTTTGCTAGCTGGGTTGAGAACTTGAGACTGACATGACATGTATACCGACACGTTCTTTGGTTTATTTTGGACTTGGATTCATTCATAGATTACACTCGGACTAGCATTACTAGAGCACGCACGTGGCTGCTTGTATATTCATTGTACAGAAAATATGTAGCGTCGAGATTTTCATCCTTTTGGTCATATTCTTTGCTTCTCACCGACTCGTGTAGTCGTGTGTATATATAGTGCGTGTTTAGACAGCTGCCCTATCCTATATTGTGTTTTAGCACATATAGAGCACCTGTTTTAGCACATATAGGGCACGGAGTAGTTTTTCACTTTTCCAGCAGCCCTATTTTAGGGCAGCTCTTCTCCAACAGCAGCCCTATCACATGCCCTATTTTAGACATATTTCATGAACATTCGAACACAATTTAAACTACAAACCATAATTTGAACACAATTTAAACTAGAAACCATAGTTTCAACACAAATTTAAACTACGAACATCATTTTTGAACCATACTCAACTATTATAAAGTACGATACTACTCTAATCATCCCATTCGAAGGAGGATACTACTCTAATCATCCCATTCGAAGGAGGAGGAGGAGCTCTTGTCCCAGTCGAATGAGGAGGAGGAGCTCAACTCGATCACGTTCGAGTTCACCCTCGACGGTCCAGCCTCGTCGTCGACCTTCTTCTTCTTCGTCTCCTGCTCGCGCTTTCAGAAGAACTCCTGCTCGTACTGCACGTACTCGGGATGCTCCCGTGCGAACCGAGCCATTGCCTCGTCGTCGGTCTCAAGCACCCTCGCCGGCTCCTTCTTCTTCACGAAGCGGGTCTTCACCTTCGAGGGCATCGGAGGCGCGACGAAGATGGCGTCCTGCAGGCACGTGATGCTCAGGTCGTTGAGCTGCTCCCGTGGAACGCCGAGACGCCACCCGGCGACGTCGTACGCCCGAGCCGCCAAATCGGGGCTGTCGTACGTGCCGAGGTAGTACCTCATGCCCTCGTGCTGCAGCTCGGCGCTCCAGCGGCCGCTCGGCCTCGCCCGCACGCCCTTGAAGCCGGAGGCGGCCTTCGTCTTCTTCGGCGGCATGGCGGCGGCGGCGGCGAACGGACGGATCGAGCCCGGGGCGGAGCTAGCTCGGGACAGAGGCGAGGTCGGGGACGGAGGCGCGAGGTCCGAGACGGACAGAGGCATGGCATGGAGCTCGGGGGCGGCGGCGGCGCGACCTAGGGTTTGCGGCGGCGGAGAGCGAGCCCGGGCTCCGATTGGGGGCGGCGGCGGGTGCGGTGGGGGGCGGCGGGGCGATTGGGGGCGGCGGCGGGGTCGGGGACGGCCGGACTCGCGGCGGCGGCGGCGGCGGCGGCGGATTTGGTCGCGGGAGCGGCGGCGGCGCGGAGAGGAGCGGGGAATCGGAGGTGTTCAGCGTGGCGGTTGGAGTCGCGCGCGCGGTTTGGGAAAGGATAGGGCAGCTCGCGCGGGGGTCCTCTCTGCCCCAAATATGGGGCAGAGAGGAGCAAAATTTAGGGCTGCCCCAAAATAGGGCACGTGATAGGGCAGCTGTTGGAGAGCGTTTTTTACCCTCTCGTGCCCTAAAAACGGTTTTTAGGGCACGAAGTTTTTAGGGCACGAAGGCTTAAATAGGGCAGCTGTTAGAGATGCTCTTAGTAACCTCGAGATAGAGCATCTCCAAAAAGGCCCGCTGATGTAAATGAGTTGATTGGTTACTCGCACTAGGCATGCATTGGTGCGTCGGCGGGATAGATGGCGGCGGATGTCAAAATTCTGAAATCCGTTTTACGGCAACGGTAAAGGTGGCCTCCTCCTGTATTTGGTCACCTCCCGTCATAAGAGTAAAGGAAAAATCCTCAATTTTTCTAATCGTCACCAGAGTGGCTGCTGCTGGTGTTTGGGATACGGCTTCTTGTTAACTTACCGATCGATCCAGGATAAAAAAAATGATAAGAGATAAATCGGATAAATGATAAGAGATAAATCGGCTGGTTTATTGACTTTATCGATTGACTATTTATCGCAAGGTTTTTTTTTGGTTAAAATCTCATGTTTCCAGATCATCACGATTAATCAACATATTAAACTCGTAAGTCATGTCATATGTATATGTATTTCTCTTAAGGAACATGAGATGTACCCTTTCCAATTTACATACACAAACAAAAGGCACCAAGATCACACAAACTCAACAAAACTAAAAAAAGGGAGCTAATTCGGTTCGGTCCCATAGATTTACTTGTGAATATCAACGCTACATCGTCGAATATTTGCGATATATCTGTCTGACAACAGATATATTGGACAAACCGGTAAATTTCAGCGGTATTCACTTACCTTATCGGTCTGATATCGATAAGCGGTAGACCGTCCGATTTATCGGCTTATCGTCTGATATTTGAACCAGGGCTGCCACTACTCAGATCAATCAAGCGGCTTATTCCTTCTACTCTGGCACCATAGCATCATAATTTTCTCTCACAACAGTTCGTCTCTGGCACGGGATCTACGACGTCGTCTCCATAGGTGATACCTCTCCAACGTATCTATAATTTCTTATTTTCCATGCTTATATTATGCCACTTGCTACATGTTTTATATACACTTTTATATCATTTTATGCATTTTCTGGGACTAACCTATTAACAAGATGCCACAGCGCCAGTTCCCTGTTTTCTGCTGTTTTTGTTTCAGAAAAGTTGTTAAGAAAATATTCTCGGAATTGGACAAACGAAAAGCCAATATGCCTATTTTTTCGGGAGGTTTCAGAACACCGAAGAGGACACGGAGGAGAGCCCCGAGGGGCCCACACCATGTCCCGGCGCGGGTCCCCCCTGGCCACGCGGGCACGGGGTGTGGGGCCCTCGAGCCTCCACCACCTTCGCCCTTTCGCCTACTTATACCCCCAGAATTGCAAGACCTGGGGCGCATACCCTTTTTCTCCACGAAGTGCAGAGCCGCCGCCGTCGTCAACTCTAGTTCGGGAGGGTTCAGAAACTCTCCCCGGCACCCTGCCGGAGAGGGGAATCATCACCGGAGGGCTCTACATCACCATGCCCGCCTCCGGACTGATGCATGAGTAGTTCATCCTTGGACTACGGGTCCATAGCAGTAGCTAGATTGTTGTCTTCTCCTCTTGTGCTACCATGTTTAGATCTTGTGAGCTGCCTAACATGATCAATATCATCTTTATGTAATACTACATGTTGTGTTTGCTGGGATCCGATGAATATTGAGTACTATGTTATTGCTTCATAATATATCTTGTGAGTGCGTTATTTATGATCTTGCATGCTCTCCGTTGCTAGTAGATGCTCTGGCCAAGTAGATGTTTGTGACTCCAAGAAGGGGTATTTATGCTCGATAGTAGGTTCATGTCTCTATTTAATCTGGGGTAGTGACAGCAAGCTCTAAAATTGTAGATGTACTGTTGCTACTAGGGATAAAACAGTAGTACTTTATCTAAGGGTATTTGTATTACTTACGTTACACACATTGCCTAATGCAATAATCTGTTACTTGCAACTTAATACTGAAAGGGGTGCGGACGCTAACCGGAAGGTGGATTATTAGTCATAGATGCGGTTGGAACGGTCTATGTATATTGTTGTAATGCCCAAATGAATCTCACACTAGACATCGTAACTATAGTATATGCATCATTATGCACTTCTTTATTCTGTCAATTGCCCAGCTGTAATTTGTTTACCCGCATGTATGTTATTATTATTTATGGAGAGACACCACTAGTGAACTGTGGACCCCGGTCCTTTTTTCTTTAAACTGATAAAACAACCTACTGCAATCCTGTTACTTTCATTCTCTGGAAGCAAACATCATTTTCCAGACATACGTTTAATCCTTTGTTACAGCAAGCCGGTGAGATTGACAACCTCACTGTTAAGTTGGGGCAAAGTATCTTGATTATGTTGTTTGTAGGTTCCAGCCTTCGACGCAAGGCCTTTTTTGGCGCCACCAACTCAGCACCAGACTTTTGCTGGCGTCGTTGATACCTCTGAAGAACTCTAGTTTCCTACTGGTTCGATAACCTTGGTTTCACAAACTGAGGGAAAACTTCATGATGTACTCTCCACACCTTCCTCTTGGGGTAGCCCAACGCTGCGAGAGAGCATCAAGACTTTTTCTGTCGCCGTTGTCGGGGAAACAAGACTCTTCTGCGAGGGGAGTCTCTCACTTCCAATCTTTTTATTTTGTTATTGTCTTGCTTAGTTTATTTTTATTTTTGTCCTGTTTGCTTAATATCAAAACTACAAAAAAATTAGTTACTTGCATTAGTTTTTTTTATTTCGGTTTGTTATTTTGTTTATTTCGGTTTGTCTTTTAAATTGCTAAAATGAGTACTGCCGAGAATACTAAGTTGTGTGATTTCACTTGCACCAATAATAATGATTTTATATGCACTCCTATTGCTCCACCTACTTTTAAAGCAGAATTTTTTGAAATTAAACCTGCTTTGTTAAACCTTGTTATGAGAGAGCAATTTTCTGGTGTTATTACTGATGATGCTGCTGCCCATCTAAATAATTCTGTTGACCTTTGTGAAATGCTAAAGTATAAAGATGTAGATGGTGATATTATAAAACTGAAATTATTTCCTTTCTCTTTGAGAGGAAGAGCTAAAGAATGGTTGCTTTCATTGCCTAGGTATAGTATTGATTCATGGATTAAATGCAAAGATGTTTTTATTTTTGGAAAATACTATCCTCCTGCTAAGATTATTTCTCTAAGAAGTAGCATTATGAATTTTAAACAACTTGATAATGAACATGTTTCTCAAGCTTGGGAAAGAATGAAATCTTTGGTTAAAAATTGCCCTACCCATGGACTGACTGCTTGGATGATCATCCAAACCTTTTATGCAGGACTGAATTTTTCTTCAAGAAACTTGCTTGATTCAGCTGCTGGAGGTACCTTTATGTCCATCACTTTGGGGGCTACAACAAAACTCTTAGATGATATGATGGTGAATTATTCTGAGTGGTATACTGAAAGGACACCTCAAGGTAAGAAGGTAAATTCTGTTGAAGAAACCTCCTCTTTGAGTGAAAAAATTGATATTATTATGTCTATGCTTGTGAATGGTAAATCTCATGTTCCAAATAATGTTCCCTTAGCTTCTTTAGTTGCACAAGAAAAGCATGTTGAAGTGAACTTCATTAAAAGTAACAATTTCAACAACAATGCCTATAGGAACAATTATGGTAATAATAACTATAAGCCCTATCCTTCTAATAATAGTGGTGGTTATGTTAATTCTTATGGAAAAATGCCTAGTGAGGAAAGGATTTTAGAAATTGAAAGAGCTACTAAAAATTTTATGCAAACCCAATATGAGCAAAATAAAGTATTCACTAGGACTATGGAAGAACAATCTATTATGTTGAAGAATATTAGTCATCAAATGGAAAATTTAAACAGAGAGATTTCGGGTCTACAAGGGAAAATCACTAGTGCTGAAGCTTGTATTTCCTCTATGTCTGAAGCACAATCTTTTTTAATTAATAAAATGGCTGCTAAATCTAAAAATATTGATGATAATCCCTTTGCTACTGCTAATGCCATCCAAGTTAGAATTGATGAAAATGTTAGGATGATGGCCCAATTGCATGCTAGATGGGAAAGAGAGAAACAACTAGCTAAGGAAGATAATATTGTTAAAGTTTTTACTATTACCACTACTGAAAATAATGTTACTTCCCATGCTAGTAAGCCTCCTACTATTAATGGTAACATAGTTGGTGTTGAAAATATTTCTTCTACTTCTTCCAAAAAGTTAAAATTGCCTAAAACTGCTGAAACTGTTCTTTATAAAAGTGGTGAAATTTTTAAGAACATAGGGGAGTGTGGTTCGGTTTGCTTTGATGATAATAATTTTGATTTTGATAATTGCATTATTTCTGAAGTTATTAAGTTCTTGCAAAAGTTAGCCACAAGTCCTAATGCTAGTGCCATGAACATGGCATTTACAACTCATATTACAAATGCTCTCATTAAGGATAGGGAAGAGAAATTAAAACTTGAAATTTCTATCCCTAAGAAGTTAGAAGATGGTTGGGAGCCCATCATTAAAATAAAACTGGATAAATTTGATTGCAATGCTTTATGTGACCTTGGTGCAAGTACCTCTGTTATGCCTAAAAAGCTCTATGATATGTTTGATTTGCCACCTTTGGAACATTGCTATTTGGATGTTTTTCTTGTTGATAATGCTATGAAGAAACCTATGGGGAGAGTCAATGATGTTCTTATTATGGTTAACAATAATCTTGTCACCGTTGATTTTATTGTCTTGGATATCGAAAATGCAACCCATCTTGTCCAATTGTGTTGGGAAGATCTTTTCTTAGAACTGTGGGTGCTATTATTGATATGAAAGAATGAAATATTAGATACCAATTCCCACTCTAGAAAGGTATGGAATACTTCCCTGGAAAAATAATGAAGCTACATTTTGATTCTATCATTCGTACAAATTATGATGTTGATGCTTCATCTCTTGGAAATACTTAAATATCACTTTCTGTGCCTAGCTGAAAGGCGTTAAAGAAAAGCGCTTATGGGAGACAACCCACTTTTTATTTCTGTCATTTTATTTTATAGAGTCAAGGAACATGTCTACCTATGTAGCAATTCCTTTGTATTTTTATTTTATTACATTGTTGTGTCAAGTTAAGCCTCTAGTAGAAAGTTGATGCTAGATTTGGATTGCTGCGCAGAAACAGTTTTCTGCTGTCCACCGTTAAATTCATAACTAATTACAGAAAACTCAAAATGACCTGAGATTTTTTGTGCCTGATCCTCAAATATGTATGCAACTTTCATTAGTTTTGAGTGTTCTGATTTGAGAAAGTTAAGTGCCTCGAAAAAATTCGTCTTTACGGACTGTTCTGTTTTTGACAGATTCTGCCATTTATTTTGCAATGCCTCTTTTGCAATTTTGAATGGACCTTTTTGTTCCATAAAGTATCAGTGGCTGTAGCTAATATCCAGTAGCATTGGTAGGAATTGTGTTCATGCAGAATATATGAATTTTGATTATGCACTAACCCTCTAATGAAGTCTACTTTGAGTTTGGTCTGGAGAAAGTTTTTAAGGATCAAGAAAGAAGGATGATGTGATGTGATTAAGAAGATGAAAGAGCCAAAGCTTGGGGATGCCCATGTGGGTCACCCAATCATATTTCAAGAAGACTCAAGTGTCAAAGCTTGGGGATGCCTTGGGCATCCCCTTCTTCATCAACAAACTATCAGGTCATCTCTAGTGAAACTATATTTTAATTCCGACACATCATATGTGCTTTACTTGAAGCGTCTGTTTGTTTTTGTTTTTATTTTTGTTATTTTCATTCTCTGAATAAAATGGATCCTAGCATTTCTTTGTGGGAGAGAGACACACTCCGCTTTTTCTTATGAATACTCGTATTCTTCACTTATATTTGTTGAGTATTCTTTTATGTTGTTTCAATACTTTCTAACTCTTGTTTTTCATGCATCTCTTGTTTAGAGCTGTTAGTTTTCTTATGTTATATTCTCATATCTCATTGATAAATACTTGGAGAGTTTATCTTTAAATAAGTTAATTGGTGTTTGGTTTGAAACAGAAAATGCTAAATGTGGCAGATGGTATAATGAAAAAGATATACATGCTCTTATGGATTGTTATCTTGTATGTTGTGGTGCTTGGCAATTGTTTTGAGCTCTCAAGTAGATCATGTTTAAGCTTTTACATCATGTAGTTAAAACCTATTAGTGAAGAACTACCATAAAACTTGTTGAAATTTGGTTTGCATGCTTGGTATCTCTAAGGTTTATAATACTTGCAATATGTTTTTATATACGTCTTGTTGTCATAGTTTATACCTGTGTTTGCTTCAAATAACCTTACTAGACAAAGCCTTGTACTGAGAGGGAATGCTTCTCGTGCATCCAAAATCTTGAGACAAAACCCATGCCATTTGTGTCCACCATACCTACCTACTACATGGTATTTCCTGCTATTCCAAGCAAATACTTCGTGTGCTACCTTTTATTCAAAACTTATTATCCTTTATTTGTGTCAATGTTAATTAGCTTATGAGGAAGTATGTGGTGTTACGGATATCAACATTGTCATTTGCTTTTAGACAGATTTTCACAACCAGACTAGTGGCATATACATCTGCTTATCCATTAACTTTGCAAAAAGAGCTGGCAAATGGGGTGCCCGGTCCCAATTAATTACAACTTTAACCGCTGCAATCTCTTCACATTTTTGCCCTGATCTAATCAGTCAAGCAATGACAACAGTTTTTAACTATATGTGTAAACAAAAGAGATAAGAGCGATGATCTGCCCTCCTGGTAGAAATAACGTGCTTCATGGGAGCCGCTCTTAGAAAGTCTGGTTGACAAGGGGGGTAGAGTGCCCATTACCATTCGTTCACAACAACAAACACCTCTCAAAAGTTACTTTTATGCTCTCTATATGATTTCAAAAACATATAAAAACTAAAAAGTATAGCACATGTTTGTATCCCTGCTTCCCTCTGCGAAGGGCCTTTCTTTTACTTTATGTGGAGTCAGTTTACCTACTTCTTTCGGTCTTAGAAGCAAACACTTGTGTTAACTTTGTGCAACAATTCTTATATGCTTACTTATTACACTTGTTATATTCCTTTGTATTGACTACTATCTATATGATATACATGTTAAAAGTTGAAAGCCATTGCTGAAACTTATATCTTCTTTTGTGTTGTTTCAATACTCTTTTACTTAGAGACTATTGCTTTATGAGTTAACTCTCATGTGAATCATTTTGATGCTTGTTTGAAAGTACTATCCATGAAAAGTTTTTACTTATATGATGTAGCTGTTTACTCCTTGTCTATTTGTTAGCAAACTATAGACCATTGCTTTGAATCACTTCATTCATAACATGAGCCTTACATTATTATATGATCAAGATTGTGAGAAAGCATGTCACTTCAGAAATTATTCTTTTTATCGTTTTACCTACTCGGGACGAGTAGAACTAAGATTGGGGGTGTTGATACGTCTCCAACGTATCTATAATTTCTTATGTTCCATGCTTATATTATGCCACTTGCTACATGTTTTATATACACTTTTATATCATTTTATGCATTTTATGGGACTAACCTATTAACAAGATGCCACGGTGCCAGTTCCCTGTTTTCTGCTGTTTTTGGTTTCAGAAAAGTTGTTAAGGAAATATTCTCGGAATTGGACAAACGAAAAGCCAATATGCCTAGTTTTCTCGGGAGGTTCCAGAACACAGAAGAGGACACGGAGGAGAGCCCCGAGGGGCCCACACCATGTCCCGACGCGGGTCCCCCCTGGCCGCGCGGGCACGGGGTGTGGGGCCCTTGAGCCTCCACCGCTTTCGCCCTTTCGCCTACTTATACCCCCAGAATTGCAAGACCTGGAGCGGGCACCTTTTTTCTCCACGAAGTCTAGAGCCGCCGCCGTCGACAACCCTAGTTCGGGAGGGTTTAGAAGCTCTCCCAGGCACCCTGCCGGAGAGGGGAATCATCACCGGAGGGCTCTACATCACCATGCCCGCCTCCGGGCTGATGCGTGAGTAGTTCATCCTTGGACTACGGGTCCATAGCAGTACCTAGATGGTTGTCTTCTCCTCTTGTGCTATCATGTTTAGATCTTGTGAGCTGCCTAACATGAACAAGATCATCTTTATGTAATACTACATGTTGTGTTTGCTGGGATCCGATGAATATTGAGTACTATGTTATTGCTTTATAATATATCTTGTGAGTGCGTTATTTATGATCTTGCATGCTCTCCGTTGCTAGTAGATGCTCTGGCCAAGTAGATGTTTGTGACTCCAAGAAGGGGTATTTATGCTCGATAGTAGGTTCATGTCTCTATTTAATCTGGGGTAGTGACAGCAAGCTCTAAAATTGTAGATGTACTGTTGCTACTAGGGATAAAACAGTAGTACTTTATCTAAGGGTATTTGTATTACTTACGTTACACACATTGCCTAATGCAATAATCTGTTGCTTGCAACTTAATACTGAAAGGGATGCGGACGCTAACCGGAAGGTGGATTATTAGTCATAGATGCGGTTGGAACGGTCTATGTATATTGTTGTAATGCCCAAATGAATCTCACACTAGACATCGTAACTATAGTATATGCATCATTATGCACTTCTTTATTCTGTCAATTGCCCAGCTGTAATTTGTTTACCCGCATGTATGTTATTATTATTATGGAGAGACACCACTAGTGAACTGTGGACCCCGGTCCTTTTCTTTAAACTGATAAAACAACCTACTGCAGTCCTGTTACTTTCATTCTCTGCAAGCAAACATCATTTTCCACACATACATTTAATCCTTTGTTACAGCAAGCCGGTGAGATTGACAACCTCACTGTTAAGTTGGGGCAAAGTATCTTGATTGTGTTGTGTGCTGGTTCCAGCCTTCGACGTAAGACCTTTTCTGGCGCCACCAACTCAGCACCAGACTTTTGCTGGCGTCGTTGACACCTCCGAAGAACTCTAGTTTCATACTGGTTCGATAACCTTGGTTTCACAAACTGAGGGAAAACTGCATGCTGTACTCTCCACACCTTCCTCTTGGGGTAGCCCAACGCTGCGAGAGCTTCAATAGGCGGTAGAGAATCTTTGAACTCATTGTTAGGAATGGTGTCCTAGATGCATCGTCACTCCGAGATTCGATTGTCTAATGTATTGAACTATTGTACTTGTCATCAAGTGCGTGATTCTTTTGTCTAATCTTGTACATATTTGTTCATGCATGATTGTCCTTCATCGATTAAGGTTCTGGATGTACTCACACTACGGAGACTAATGTGTAAGACGGTGAGATGATAAAGTCTACTTGTCATAGAGCATACAAATGCTGATCTGGTTTACACTAGTTGAACTAAAGAGTTAAACCGGTTGGATGGACCCAAGGATTTGAGTTGGCGTGACTAAGATGTCATATGTCCATCTTGTGCAATGTAATCCATAAACTATGGCGTTCGCACTATCCAAGTTGCGGATTAGCAAACTTTGAACTTGCCAAACACTGCCCATGGCTGGTAGCCATAAACGTGGTGCTTGTATCGGTTGTGAACCAAGCTGGATGAGGTGGTTCACCGAGACAGAGTTGCCCTTCTAACTTTGAGAGATATTATCTAGGCCTCTCATGTGATATGACTCAGAAAGCATGACCATGCGCGACTCAGACATGTGATGTTCGACTCGTCGCATCTGAAGTGTTAGTTTGAGTTGTGTCGCATATCATGGAGCGAGAAGAGAAGTTTAAGCGGTATGGGATGACGACCGGCTCACATGTGTAACACGATATCGCGGGTGATACGTCTCAAACGTATCTATAATTTCTTATGTTCCATGCTTATATTATGCCACTTGCTACATGTTTTATATACACTTTTATATCATTTTATGTATTTTCTGGGACTAACCTATTAACAAGATGCCACAGTGCCAGTTGCCTGTTTTCTGCTGTCTTTTGTTTCAGAAAAGTTGTTAAGAAAATATTCTCGGAATTGGACAAACTTAACGTCGAAGTTCCTATTTTTCCCGGGAGGTTCCAGAACACCGAAGATGACACGGATGGGAACCCCGAGGGGCCCAAACCCCCTCCCGGCGCGGGTCCCCCCTCTGTCGCGCGAGCATGGGGTGTGGGGCCCTCGTGGCTCCACCGCCTTCGCCCCTTCGCCTACTTATACCCCTCAGATATCTAAGCCCTAGGACACGACCCTTTTTCCTCCACGAAGTCCAGAGCCGCCGCCGTCGTCAACCCTAGATCGGGAGGGTTCAGAAGCTCTTCCCGGCACCCTGCCGGAGAGGGGAATCATCACCGGAGGGCTCTACATCACCATGCCCGCCTCCGGACTGATGCGCGAGTAGTTCATCCTTTGACTACGGGTCCATAGCAGTAGCTAGATGGTTGTCTTCTCCTCTTGTGGTACCATGTTTAGATCTTGTGAGTTGCCTATCATGATCAAGATCATCTTTATGTAATGCTACATGTTATGTTTGCTGGGATCCGATGAATATTGAGTACTATGTTATTGCTTCATAATATATCTTGTGAGTGCGTGCTCTCCGTTGCTAGTAGATGCTCTGGCCAAGTTGATGCTTGTGACTCCAAGAGGAGGTATTTATGCTCGATAGTAGGTTCATGTCTCTATTTAATCTGGGGTAGTGACAGCAAACTCTAAGATTGTAGATGTACTGTTGCTACTAGGGATAAAACAGTAGTACTTTATCTAAGGGTATTTGTATTACTTACATTACACACATTGCCTAATGCAATAATCGGTTGCTTGCAACTTAATACTGAAAGGGGTGCGGACGCTAACCGGAAGGTGGATTCTTAGTCATAGATGCGGTTGAAACGGTCTATGTATATTGTTGTAATGCCCAAATGAATCTCACACTAGACATCATAACTATAGTATATGCATCATTATGCACTTCTTTATTCTGTCAATTGCCCAGCTGTAATTTTTTTACCCGCATGTATGTTATTATTATTTATGGAGAGACACCACTAGTGAACTGTGGACCCCGGTCCTTTTCTTTAAACTGATAAACAGTCCTATTGCAATCCTGTTATTTTCATTCTCTGCAAACAAACATCATCATCCACAAATACGTTTAATCCTTTTGTTACAGCAAGCTAGTGAGATTGACAACCTCACTGTCAAGTTGGGGCAAAATACTTTGATTGTGTTGTGTGCAGGTTCCATGTCAACTACACCAGCATTTTTTTGGCGCCGTTGCCACCTTGAGAAGAAATACTAGTTTCCTACTGATTCGATAATCTTGATTTCACAACTGAGAGAAACTTGCTGCTGTACTACTTCATACCTTCCTCCTGTGGTTTTCCAACAACAC